>OY288267.1:2469800-5295225 GCA_958450335.1 Hibiscus tridactylites
ACATTTTTTGCTCTTTCTTTGTATTATACTCCAGATTTAGATTTCTTTGTCCTTTTTTTCTGTAAAAGGAAAAAAGGGTTTTTGTAAAAATAACTCTAATAATGTAGCATTATGCTTGTTATGTTTAAGGTGTGCAGTTATTGTGTTGTTAATTGAAGCAATTTTCCCTGTTTATTTATTGTTAACTTCTATTCTAGCTTTAATTTGTTTTTTGATGCATTCTATTCTAGCTTTAACAATGTAGTCTTAGGGGGGATATTTTGTTAATAAGAAAAGACACCAGATCTTTGGCTGGTGATTGTTGTTCTACTTGTAATGATAATCAACATTTCCCATGATGTTTCGCTAAGGTCTTTTTTTCCTTTCTTTTTCGATGATTTCATATGCTGCCCTCATCTTTCCTTCAGCCTGCACATCAGTTTTGCACACACATACTGAGTAATTAATGAATCTTAGTCGGATGTTGCTCGAATGCTCGTACTCTTCATTTTTCTTGAACTACTTGTGTTCGATATATTGATACAGGAATATGACCTCTAAAGATCTTCCAAATACATGGAAAGCCTTAGAAAGTAACCATACTCATGCCAGATATAAGTTTAGTCCACTTAAACTGTCTTGGCATTTGTCCTAATTTTTGTGCTTCTATGCTGCCTTTCAACTATACAGTCTGCCTGGACGGAACCTTGCCGGGGTATCATTGGCATCGTGGATATGGATCAGGATCAAATAGCTGGCTCATTCAATTGGAGGTGTGTGAGAGTGAAGAAATTATGGAAATATATAGTTATTACCTGATTGCATGTTTCAAAATATATATGTTATAGGTTATTTCTTAAAATCTCAGATAAATTCTGCAAAAGTTGTATGTTTCTCAAAGATGTTCTTTTTCATTGTGTTGTGGCAGGGAGGAGGATGGTGCAATAACATTAGAACTTGTGTCTACCGCAAGAAATCCAGACGCGGATCGTCTATGTACATGGAAAAGCAGATACCATTCACTGGCATATTAAGTGAAAAAGCTGAAGAAAATCCAGGTTTCCTCTTCATCCTTATTCAACAAAAGATTCATACTTTGTAAACTTTATAAGTAGTACCATTCCTGATCATCATCTTATTAAAATTGCAGACTTTTTCAATTGGAACAGAGTAAAGCTTCGATACTGCGATGGTGCGTCTTTTACTGGGGACAGCGAAAATAAGGTAGCCTAGATATTGAAAACTTTTATCTGCCTGGTCAGTGTCTTAGTTCGGTGTTTGTTGTTAATATGCTACTCCGCGTTTAGGCTGCCCAGCTGCAATTTAGAGGCCAACGCATATGGTTAGCTGCAATGGAAGACTTAATGTCGAAAGGGATGCGCTATGCAAACCAGGTTTGCATTTATAGCTGATTGTAATTTTCTTTCAAAAAGGTTTTAACTTCTATATGTTTATTTCTATTTTCTTGTAGTTAGAGGTATAACTATGGCAAGTATTAGCCATTAGGCTATGCCTCACCATGTTTTCGTATTTACTTTTTGTTGTAAAAAGGAAGGATTAAATTTCAGGCTCTTCTTTCGGGGTGTTCCGCTGGGGGTCTGGCCGCGATTTTACACTGTGATGAGTTTAGGAACATGTTTCCCAGAAACACTAGAGTTAAATGCCTTTCTGATGCTGGTCTATTCCTTGATACGTAAGTATCATTATTCTTTCAGGGTCTTGTTTTAAGCAACAGTTAGAGATGTTGTTTCTTAGTTCTTAATATATTTTCTTTATATCCTCTTTGGACTGTAGGGTTGATATTTCTGGTGGTCGGACACTTAGGAGTATGTACAGCGGCGTGGTTGGCCTGCAGGTTCGAGATTTATACGTTTTCCCCCCACTTTCCTATTGGTTGGATCATGTAATGCTCAAGTCCTGTTTCTTATTGATATCACAGGGTGTGCAACACAACCTGCCGCGTATATGCACCAACCACCTTGATCCAACTTCGGTATATCCGTTTTCTTGATTTCTTTCGTTTGAGTGATGAACAAGAAACATCATGTGAACTTGACTCATTGTTCTCTTTTATGAAATTTCCTTATTTCAGTGTTTCTTCCCACAAAATCTAATCAGCCACATCCAAACTCCACTGTTTATTCTTAATGCAGCTTACGATTCATGGCAGGTAATGATCCTCGAATAGCATTATCGATTTATAAACTTGGACGTGATAATAATGCATGATATATAACGAACTGGTTTCCTTTCTTGAAATCAGATTCAATCCAGTATCGCTCCACCGTCAGCGGATCCACATGGTTATTGGCATGATTGCAGATTGAACCATGCAAAATGTTCTCCTTCCCAGATCAGGTTTTTACAAGGTAATTTCCTATCTAACATGCATTTCGATTTTCGACCACGATAGATCATATTCAGGCAGCCTAAGCAAATCTTTGTTTGCAAGCCAGGCTTCCGCGTTCAGATGCTTAATGCCATAAAAGGGTTTGCAATGTCGAGACAGAACGGATTATTTATAAATTCATGTTTTGCTCACTGCCAATCAGAAAGGCAAGACACATGGTTTGCTGATGATTCTCCTGAAATCAGAAACAAGGTATGTCCAAAATAACATTCAGATTTCATTAAATTCGAGTCCTATGAACTTGCAAAGGATATGTAAATGACCACGAAATCGATAAATGTGTGCAGCCAATTGCAGTAGCTGTTGGAGATTGGTATTTTGACAGAGCTGGAGTTAAGTCCATCGATTGTCCGTATCCTTGTGACAAAACTTGCCACAATCTGGTTTTCAGATGAGTTATCTGGTTGTGTTAGAAGTAGCTAGCACGGTTATTCGAAGATATCGAACCTGCAATTCAATGAAACTAAACACAAGACAATAAAAGAGAGGGAAGGTTGCCGAGGAAATGCAAATGCAATCGGCAAATCTCCCGACCGCAATGTCCGCAAAATAGCATTGCTCGTTGTTGTTGTTGTTGTTGTTGTTGTTGTTGTTGGTTTATTTATATCTACACTGCTTAAGCTAATGGTTCAAGATGTATGCTGTCATTGTTACTATGTCTTCATTTGATTTGGATATTAGCATATTGCCAACCCCTTTTGATTTTCCTTTTTAATTATTATTGTCAATTAAATCCCCTAAACTTCTATTATTATGGATTGGATCATTGGCAATTTTATTTTATTTTATTATCAATCGATATTCTATGCATGCTTGTAGAGATTTATCGAACTTGATATGGATTCGAATATGTTTAGCCCTTTAAGGTTGGACTATGTTTTTTTATGGTTGAATGAATGTTTTCTGGTTATGATAAAAAAAAATCATTGTAAATTTAGATACTTCTTTATACTTTTATAAAAAAAATAATCCAACTTTTTTAATGTAAAATTAACCAAAAAATGAAACGAATTCTTGTTCGATTTAGGAATGGAATGAAATTATTTAAAGTGATTTAATTAAATTATCTTCATCTTAATCAAAGGGTCAAGAAAGGTAATTTTGATTTAATTAGGCCCACACTCTATAGCTATTGATGTGCTTTCAAGATCATCATTATTGCTACTTACTTGGTTTAGCTTTTCGGCACATGTCATTATTATTTATTATTTTATTATCGGTATCTAATCTATCAATTGACTAAATTTGATTAAGTAGTTCATTATAAGAACGAATTTTTTAATTTAAAAAATTTTATTTATAATGTCAAGATTTAAATATTTATTTTTGTTTTTATTTTAAAAAAAAATATAAAATACTAATCAACAATTAAAATTTACATTTGATCTGACTCGAAACTATTAAAAAAATATAAAATACGTAATCAACAGTCGTATATAACAATTAACCAGTATAAATTGGCTTCCACCATCGCTATAGTTCTCGACTTTTTGCGGCGTTTTTACCGAAAAACGTCGTGCCGCGAACTATTGCGGCGCTGCTTTAAGCGGCATTTCTTGCGGCGCTTTCTTAAGCGCCAGGAAAATTTTTAGCAGCGCTAAAAAACGCCACTATATGGTTAAAAAATGCCGCTAAAAAACTGTTTTGTTGTAGTGAAACAATTTAGTATAGCTTAAGTAGGTCTCGAGTTTGAGACTTTGTGTATACATAAATTTTTTGTTAGAAAACTCACCCACTATATTTAATGTGTGACGTGAATCGGTCCAAATTAATCAAGACAAAATTTTAAGAACTTAGATAAAAAAAACGTTGCTAGTAGAATTTAATTTGTAAGTCAAGAGAATCCACATATTCATTTAGCACACGTGGATGCGCGTGAGAAACGACGACGTTTTCACGCTCTAATCTGCAAGGCGTCATCGGGCAATTCCAGGTTAGATCAAATTTCTCGCAAGATTATTTTGACCTGTCGGTTAAGATTTTAGATAAAGATCCAATATGTAACCTCTCCAAAGATTAAAATGGAATATATAAAAGAAAATAAAAACTCCCAGGGGCGGTTTATCTGAGCTACGTGTCTTGATACGAAAGTCACAGCTGGACGGATGACTTGATTGGCGATCTCCACTCACAACAATAACAGCGACATGCCTTCCCGGCCGCCGCTCCGCTGTTTCAGGATTGGTCGCAACGGTTGGAGTGCCCGTGTAGAGGCCGTGTGGTCCAAATGGATTGCAATGGGAAGCAAGCACATGGGGAGTTCATACTATGAGCTGTAAGCGTGGGATTATTCCTCCAGTTCATGGCACAAAGTTGAAGTATTCTAAAACACTACTTTTCGATTTCTAAAACATTTCTTGATAAAGAATAGAAAAGAGAAAGATCTGTCGCTCAAGAGTATCTTAAATTAATTAATTTTTTTTTAAATATGTTGGTGTGATGCAAAGATAGTACATATTCAACTTTTTTAGTCTTTTTAAAGACAGCACACACAGCATGCATTACTGATGTTCGAACCGAGTCTCAAAAGATGATAAATATCTACCTTTACCACCAGACACAAGGAGAAGAATTTTCTTTTTTTAAAATTTTTAAAAACAAACCAATTAAAATTTTAATTTGTTTATACCCAAGCTCTGGAACTATAATTATTTTGACTTTTTATTAAATATTTATCTTATATGACATACTACAATTATATCATGTGATATTTATAGATTTTTTTTAAAAATTATTTTTATAAATTTTCAAAACTTAAATAATTTTTAAAATAAAATAGAACTCAAGTATTCTAGTAGAAAAACGAATGATCTTCATCCTATGAGCCACGAGTTCTCAAAGGGTTAAGAATATCTATAAATAGATACCACATTGTAATCACCTTAGATTATTTCAAAAAAATTTAAATAAAATATTTTTTTTAAAATATCATATGATAGCACTGTAACACAACACATTAATCAATTGATCTAAAATATTATTAGATTGAACACTCAACATTAGTCAAACGAGTGAATTGATATAAAAATTTGTTGTTTAAAAGTATAATTAGGTAAAAAAAATCATGAATTTAATTGACTTTTTCTCTCAAAAGCTGATGATACCCTTAAACTAACTTTTTTTTTTATAATTTTGATAATCCCAAAGCAAAACGGCATACATTTCAGTACTGATCTAGATGAGTGTGAGAAGAATCAGAATGGTACACGTGGATTTACAGCATTAAAGTAGCCAAACCATGTGATCAATTCATCAAACGTATCTACCAATCAACTGCACGCCACAACCGACACGTGGACTCGAGAGGAGTCTCTATAAATATCGCTATCACAACCCACCATTCCTCCAAAACCCTCTGAAAACCAATCTCTTTGAATTTCTTCTCTACCCAGCACTCAGTCCTTTTACAGCGAAAAGAAAAAAAGGTTTTTGTTTTTATCATTTAGAAGAAGGAAAAAATGGCAAGCGACAGCACAGCCACCTGCATAGATATCCTCTTGGCCATCATCTTGCCTCCGCTCGGAGTCTTCCTCAAGTATGGTTGCCAGGTCATCTTCTTCTTCTTCATCTCTCTGTTCACTGTAATTCTTATTCCCGATATCTATGGAGTTTTAGACTGTAATTAGGGTTAATTGATTTGGGCGCAGGTGGAGTTCTGGATCTGTCTTGTGCTGACCCTCTTCGGCTACATCCCGGGTATCATCTATGCTATCTATGCCATCACCAAATAGACATGTAAGCAACTCCCTCTTTTACTTTCGTATCGGTATACCTCATAGTATTAAACTGCGGTTGCGGAGGAGGTTGCGGTGTCGCGAAGACATCCAAAACCGAAGCAGCCGTTACGTCGCATTGAGGCGTGGCGGATCCAGAAAATTTTTTAGGATAGACACAAGTCAAAATATATTTATGAGGGTGGACACAACTAATAAAAATATTAAAATTTTAAGGTGGCCACAAGTTATAAAAATATAAAAAATTTAAGGACTAATTCATAAAAATTAAGAAAATTGAAGCCAAATGTGAAAACTTTGAAAATTTCAGGGTGGGCACGTAACCACCCAAGCCTTAATGTAGATACCACGGGTTGAGGCCGCAATTTAATACTATGATATACTCTAATTATATCTCGTTTTAACAAAATCGTTATAAAAATTTGATAATTACTATCTAAACATAGATGCGCAATATGTCACAATATGATATGATATAAAGGTTAATTTGATGATAAAATTATAATTTTTGAAAGTTTGAAGATCAATTTAAAAAATTAAAAATATATTTAATATAAAAATTATAATTCAAAGATGTGTGGTTCAATTAATTTTTTAATTTTGAATTTAATTTGATTTGAATTTATGTGTTTTTTTTTTTTTGGCAGGTGGAGATTTGAAGTAGGATTTCTTGTTTTGTTTGAACGTGTGTCGGCTATACCATTTTCTCTGTTTTTTGTTAATTCGTTATGATGTAAAGTTTGGGTTACATTATTATGGTTATGGTTTAAAAAAAATGGGGTGAATTGGTCATGTTTATGTTGGCTTTTATTGCAAATGATGTAGCACCCCATTATTTCATTTTCATCAAATAAAAAATGTTTAATGGTGGGATCCGGTTTGAGTAAGAATCAAGTGTGATATTGAACATATATAATTGCTTTGATTAATGTATTTTTTTAATAATTTAAAGGTGATTAGTATCTGTTTGTATATATTCTTTGATCCTTTGACAATGCGTATACACTATGTAGACATAATGATTTAAAGCCGTGTCTTTTATAATAATATCATATGTTTTTTTCACTGAAATATTCGTTGGGCTTGATTAATGTACTTTTTATATAATTTTATTTGGGTTATCTTTAATATCATAAAATTATTTACTTTTTATATTTGATTTATTTTGTCAAAGTTTGATTTGTTTTTCTAGTATATATGCTCTCGATTTTGAAAGATAAATCGAAAGAAAGACAGAGGGGTCTACAATGAACGAAAGCGGTTGAATATTAAAGCGAATATCCACTTGCTATATGGAGGGTTGGCACAATTCTATTCACAGTTCGTTTTCATTAATTTGCGATTCGATTAGAATTCAATAAACTTATTCGAATAAGATCTAAACGTCGAATAATGCAAATGTTTTAGTATTAGTAGATCAATTTTCAAGTTGAAGTTGAGTTTTTCAACTTTACTTGATATATGTATATATCGTATATAGTTATAAAAAATTATTTAAATTTCAAAATAAACATTTATAATATTAAATAGAAACTTAAATAATTTGATTCGATATCGATACTAATAGAATTTATGAACTGTGATTCGTAAACTCAACAACCCAACTCAATCGATTACTTACTCATACAAGCAACAAAACATCCATGTATTGTTTAAAAGGGGACATTTAATTTACAAATCAAAAAGATTATAGTACATTAAAATTACAACTTCATATACATGTTAAAGAAATGATACACATGTTCAACTAGAATATTTCATTTTCCTTTTTTAAAAAAAGAAATTTTGTTAATATATATTTGCATTCCTTTAAAAAGAGAAAAAGGAAATGGAAGTGATAAGTAGTTTTTAAAATACATATTCATTGTGAGCACGACGTGCATGATTTTATGTTAGATGTGCGAACTGTTAAAAATATATTAAAATTTGAAGGTGTGAACTTAGATCATTGTAGAATATACAAAGAAATATAAAGAAAATACATAAACTATATGAGAATTTGAAATTTTTAGGTTGTGAGTGCCCCTACAATACTTCTCGGTCTATCTTGGATATGGGCGGGTTTAAGGGGTTAGAGGGGGTCACGGCCCCCAAATATTTTGGAAAATTCGAATTTAACTCTTAAAATTTTTGATTTTTTTTTAATTTGACCCCTCAAGATTTTTAAAAGTTCATATTAAGCTTTAAATTTTTGAATTTTTTTAATTACAATTTTTTCATATATTAAATTTTTTGTTAAATCTCTCAAAATATTAAATTTTTTGGTAAAACCCTCAATTTTTTTTAAAAAAATTCGTTTGAGGCTCACTTAAACTTTTACTCTAAAGTTCGCTATTGATCATGGAATAAAACAAGATCTACTATCAATAATATCTATTATCTTTAAATATCAATTAAATTAAAACTTAAATTATATTTAACTAGCAAAGAAACAAAGAGAAGATACGCGTTATCTTACCTACACCTACATTTAAGTCGTGTTTTTGAAGAAAGCATATTAATAACTACTACCTTTTTTTATCAAAAAAATATTAATAACTACTACCCGAAATATTTGTCTGCATCGGATTCCCCTATCTAAATCAACGTCCTTATTTTATACAGGATGGACCGAGAAGTTGGCATAGTAGTCCTTTTAAAAATTTAAAATTTTTATATAATTTAATTTTTTTAAATATTTTTATGTATTTTTTTATTAAAAATTTATTTTCGCCTCCTTAAATTTTTATAAGTTCACACCCCTAAAAATTAATAGGTTCGTCCTTAAACTTAAAATCATGTGTCCGTCCCTGATTCCATACCATCCTTCACTCTGAACTTTTTTTTCCAATATACTAAACCATTTATTATTACACTAGAATTTTTTAATAATTTTCAACTTGATGATTATATTAATTGTTGAATAAAATTGAAGAAATGAATGATAGTTCACCCAAAAAGTGAAATTAAAGAAAGAAGCAAATTTCTATCTTACATATCTATTTTACACTATTTCTTGATTTCACGTTGGAAAATGCAGAGCCAAAATATGAAATTTCTTCTCAATGCCACCGCTCCATTCACTCTACCTATGATCCACAATAGAATGTAAATAAACCGAGCTTTAAAAAATAAATTTTTGTTCACGTTCGTTTATTTATTTTTTAAAATTTTTGTGTTCGGTTTGTGTTTATTTAAATTTTTAATATTATATTTGTTTTTATTTATTTATTTTAAATGTGTTCGTGTTCGTTTGTTTAGCATTCACGAACATGTCCGTTTAATGTTCGTGAACATAAACAAACAGATCACACATTTATTCGTGTCCGTTCGTTTATTAAACGACCATAAATTTTTTGTTTATACTCGTTTATTTAGCTTAATAAACGAACGTTATACGAACAATTCATCGAACACTCTATTCATTTACGCTCCTAATCCACATCATCAACATTCATCCACGAAACATCATGTGAACGAGCTGTGATCAAAGTAATTGACATGATAAGATGTCGTTAGTTTTGTGCCACAAAAGCACATATATGTTAAGTTTTTTAACTTCATCATTAAGAAACTCAATGTCTTCATTAAAAAGAAAACAAATTCTACATAGTTCTATGACAATAATATTAATATCAAAACAAATAAAAAAGTGAAAATAACAATATCGTGGACATATACAATTGATGCAAGAATGGGAAACCATAACCATTTGAGAGAAGGTTGAAAGATTATGAAAATACAGCAACATGACACGTGGCTGCATAGTTAGGTACTTTCGTATCATTTTTTTTAAAGTTTCCTGATGTGAAATAATTCATATTAATTGCTAACCAAATGGATAAGGCCAGTGTCTCACCAATAATCGGTGTCCAAAAACTAAAAACAAAGCTTAAAAGAAGCATAATAAATATGGATCAATCAATGTCCACGTGGAATTTCCCGTAAAATAATTATAAATTTGTCTTTCACATTTTAAAATTTATATTTTATTTTTCACCTCAAATTCTAATTATGTTCCTGATTTTTTTACTTACTTTTAGTATACGAAACCGGTAAGTCAAAGTCGATGGAAAGATATGAGCTTAAAGAAATAAAAGTCGGTGTTAGAATAGTTACGTGCAAATGTCGAATGGCTACGGCACATGGGCCAATTCATTTGTTTTCAGGACACCCATTCTGCTATTCATGCATATGATGTACGTACACATGCTCGCACCCATTTCTGAATCGAATGTTCAGTGGCGGATTTTGATGTGACGGTTTGAAGGGATCTAATTAATTTTTTTTGAAAATTTTGAGGAATTAGTGAGATTAGTATTTTTTAGAAAAAATTGAAGTTCAAACTAAAATTATAAAAAAGAATTGAGACTATGAAATTTTTTAATAAATTTGAAGGGATTTAATTAAAATTATTAAAAAATATGAGGGGTGTGTTTTAAATTTTCCCAAACCTTGGGGGTGCCAAAAGCACCCCACATACTTGGCTTGGGATCTGCCTCTGTGAATGCCTGCATGCATGTCCAGATGTCAAAGAACTTTTGCCTTGTTAATTATTTTTGTGAATCGTTAAAAAATTAGGGGTTTAATCGGATGAGTCAAGTTTTGGATATTATGATGTAATTATATGTATTATATGTTTATTAATTTTAGAGTTGTGAATAGAGTAAATTAGATTAGGAAGAACAATCTCATAATGTATATCTACAATATTCGATCTGAATTAACCAGCTAATGAATTAGATATTGATAGTTATAACCGAAAAAATTATGAATATTTTTTATTAAATATTTTTTTATTAAATAGAGATATAATATTATATTCTCAAAGTAAATATCGAAATTTAAATTTATACCATTTGAGTTAACATGAGCTTTACTAGTGAATCGACCGATTAATAAATCTTAAAAAAAAACTTCTTTGAACCGTCTAGTTTTTCCGACATTGGCCGTGAATCCGTGATGTGTTTGTGAAAGTAATCTTCAGCCGATAGCTGGTGGGTACATACATATGGGTGGTTCCTATTTGGGCCAACCAAACATCCTATTTTGTTCTGAAGTCCTTGGTGGACGTCTGGGCTTTGGTTTCGCTATCAGGCTTAAACCCATTGGTCTTTGGGTTCATCAGAAGGGGAAACAAACGCTACAACTGTGGCGGATCCATAAATTAAAAAAATGAGCCTAAAATTTTAATACATTTTTTAAAAAAATAGGTATGCAAAAAAGTATGCCGTTACAAACTAAACTATATTTTTAATTTTTCCAAAAAATGGAGATACATATGGCTCCCATGCACTATAGTTTAGTCCTTATTCTTTTATATTAGCTCGTTAGGAGTTATGACTCTTTGTTTTGTATGTCACAAGGTTATTGTAGTGACTTTATGTTTGGTGTTAGAGCCTAAAGGTTAGTCGGTTTCGCTTTAATTTTTTATACCTAGTTCTGAGTATTTTTTTTTCTCTTTTTAAGATTAGGGGTTTTTAACGAAACTCACAACTCGGTCTAGAATCTATATGATTTTATTCTTATTAAATATATCATTTTCGCCGAGAAAAAATATATTATTTCACATGTCATAATCTCATTGTAGGACCCATTACAAGGAATAAAAATGGGAAAATATTTTATGAAGTTCAAGCACTAAAGTAAACACAAAAACGTTTGTCGTTAAGAACAATATTAAATTCAAGGACTAAAAATTATTTTATCCTCAATACGAAATATACAAGAGAAGCTAGATATATATGAGCCTAAACATGCACACCCACTCATCCATTTAATTTCTATTATAATTTTCAGCTATAATTTGCTTAATCTTACCAAATATGCATTTGCATCTTCACTTACTTTAAAAATCATATTCTTTCTGAAAATCATATTCTTTTTTATGTGAGATTAATGTTCCTCGTCTTTTTTAAACGTGACAATCTTTCTTATTCAACCCCACTTAATCTCGTGAGTCCTTGTCACGAGTTACCCGCTCTCGTAATGGGCCAATACTGACCAATTCACTGAATCTAACCACATATATAATATATTAATTAATGATGATATATGTACATAAACATATGCATATATGTGATTCAGAATAAGAATCCGATCCCTTTCTTGCAGCTTTATGATTATGCAGATGAATTGAATCAAATTTCCAATTCTATAGCCTTTGCCCTTTAGTCCACAATCCACAGAATAACGGACCCAGATCATAAAGTTTTCTGCCATTATTAAACAAATCGACTCCTTGAAATGTGACATTCCAAAGCTGATGACTGTAATGAAATGATTAATATGAATCTTAAGATTTCCAAAAGACATTGATTTTTATCTCATGGTTAGGTAATTTCCCACTACTTATAGCCGGTTTCTTACCTATATTCATTTGTCCCGGACCGGTGAACAACTGTATACACACATACATGGGCGGAGCCACCCTTTAGAATGGGGTGTCCCATTAGGGGTGTTTAAAAAAATTCAATCCGAAATTTTATATATCCGATCCGGTTTTTTTTTGATAATTCGGATCGGCTACGGATAGTGGTTTTACATTCGGATCGGATATCCGATTATTCGATATCCAAAAATTCAAATTTTTGGTAGGTATAAATTTTATTATATTCGATATTTTTACTTGTTATATATGAAAAATTGAAATTTACATGGATACAAATATTGTTATATTCAATAATTTATTGATTTTTATATTTGAAAAACTAAAATTTTCATGGATAGAACCATTAAATTTAAAAAAATAATCAAATAAATTCATAAATTCTGGATATTCGAATATCCGATCCGAAAATTCGGATATCCGGTTTTTTCGGATCAGATACGGATCACTATTTAGGTGATCTGAATTTTTCGGATCGAATCCGATCCGATATCCGAAATGAACACCCCTCTCATGACACCCAAATTTTTTTAGAAACTTATTTTTTCTATATAATTTGTTTATAAAAAATTAAAAATATAGGCAAATGACACCCGTTTTATGAATAAAATGACATCTCTTTGTAAATAAAATGACACCCCCTTTATAAGTAACTAACCCTCCTTAAATATCGTTAAAAAAAATAATACTCCTTAAATAAATTTCTGGCTCCTCCCTGCATACATACATACATGTACAGGAACAAGATTTTTCAGATATATACTAATATAATAAGCTAATACTATATCTAAAAGAAAAGGAAAAAGGCTGTTTGCTTCTTCTGACTGGATTACTTGAGTGAAAAAGAAGCAGCTGCAATTAGAAATTTATACCCTGTGTGTGCCTAACTTAGGTGCAAAAGTGCCTCAATAAACAATCAATTATATGCAGATATACCAATTCTAGAAAGCATAAAAAGCAAAAGTTGTATATATGTATAGGACTGGTTAGCAATTAAGCTCTTGACTGGATTCTCATTCTAAAGTTCTTGAAACCTACCATAGTGGGAGCTTGACCCTTCAACTATATGTGAATGAATCTTCTTCCTTTTACTGTGAACATGCAGTGAAAGGTGAGCTTAAAGGAAGTTTTTTCATTTTATCTCTGGTTGAAGGGGGAGTCTAAGGAACGACAGGGTTAAAAACAGCTAAAAAATGCACAACCGAAATATTATCAAAAGGTACAACATTTTCAGTTGCACCGTGAGATAACATTTAGGTTGTAACTGAAAATGTTATGAAAAGTACAATATTTCGGTTGTGTGGTAACATTTTAGGTTCTGTGTTTTCTAACATTTCAATTGCAACCTAAGTTGTTATCTGTACCAACTGAAAATGTTATATGTTTTTGTAGCATCTCGGTTGTGTTATTTTTTAGCCTTAAATTAGACTGTTGTACCTCAGACTCACCCTAATTTTTATCAACATTATCCGTCTACCATAGGTTACTAGGAGCTAGGCCAATTAAGAGATGCTTTTTACAAGCCAAAGCCTATAAAATTTGTTGTTCAAAAGTGGGAGAATCAATTGCCTTTGGAAAAATCTTTTGAGTTAGTATTGTATATGATTCTTCTCTTTTGGGTTGAGCAGTGAAAAAGGAAAATAATGGAAGCTTTTGCTAAAGACTGAATGGAGGAGAATGATGACATTGATTGAAGGCCTTTTGATATTAGAACAAGTAGAAATATAAAAATCCTATATATGTATGATATTTATACAAGGCTGAATACCTAAACACTCTCATTTTATAGTGTAGCTGTTTTGGGGTGTTCATAACTGGCTCACTGGGTACCCAAAGGCCCAATAAACTCTTAATGTAAGTTAATAAAGTGAAAAAAAATGATGAAAAAATAATAATATAATAAAAATATTGGACATATTGAACCTCTGGATACCCATTAAGCTAGTTATGAGCACCCCTGTATATTTCATGATATCTGCTCAAGAATAGGATGTTCATCTCATAAAAAATATAACTATTGTGACGAAATACATGAAAGTTGTCACTAATATAATAATGACGACTGGTGACAACTCAGAAAAATAATCACTGTAAATTTAGTGACTAAATTTAACACTTTTTGTGACTATTTTTAATATCACTAAAAATGCATTTTCTTGTAGTGATTCTAATGGTGGTTTGCATGAGCTTGGTTAAATGATACCTTAGCCGGCAAGCAGGATTTTAGTTCTCCACTTTAGATGGATTAGCATGGTCTGGTCTTAGCTGAAACGAAAGAATCTGCACTGTTTACAGTGTGAGAATTCACTAAGATATGTAAAACACAGCGAGTATTATATTGGAAAAACGAAGGGCTCATAGCTCATGGCTTGATATATCAACCAAATGCTGCCAAAATGTGAGATTCTGATATGACTAAACAATGCAGCACAAAAGTGCAAAACCAAACCTGAGATAAATATCAGAGGGATAATTTACGTAAATCATCGCTGAACTTTTTTCTCAAACTAATTTTGGTCACTGAAACTTTAAATCGTTCAATTTACTCACTGAAGTTAGACATTGAATGTTTTAAGTCACCCTTCTGTTAATTTTTTGACGATGTTCATTTACCGGCGAATGAAGGAACTTCTCCAAGATTCGAACAGTAGAAAAATTTATCGGCACGAGAGAAACAACACACTGAGAAACGAGCTCCATCTGACAACGGAGGAAGGAGATCGAGGAGAGAGAAACCATAAAGGTTTTTGGCCGATTCGTGAACTTTGAAGTATTTTCTGGCTAAATTGAGGTCGAATTTAGACTTAGGGGGCCGAGACGAAGTGACTAGTGAAATTTGGGACCAAACGACCACCATCTACGAATGTTTGAAGTTTAAGAGTGATCAAAAAGTTCAATGCCTAAACTTTAGTGATTAAAAACGTCCAATGTCTAAACTTTAGTGGGTAAATTGAACGTTTTGAAACTTGAGTAACCAAAATAAATTTAAAAATAAAGTTTAGCGATGATTTACGTGATTTATCCATATCAAATATATATTTGCCTATGCCTGCTATATGCTTCAAAAAGAAAGCTTTCTCAGGTTACCATGAATTAATTAAGATTTTCTTCTGATTACTATCCATTTTAATAACACACTGCAGCTGGTTTAACACACAGATCCTGATTATTAATTGATTAATGAAAAAAGTGTGCAGAAATGAAAAGAAGGAAGAAAAGTAAAGGTGAGAAGCATTGTAGAGCAGTAGTAGAATGCATAGAGTGGGGTACAATTGAATGAGAATCGAAGGGTTTAAGTAGATGTGCTGCGAGTTGTCCAAGCAGAGAGCACACAACTGAACCATCAATTAGGTTAAAAGGTTCCCAAAAGGGATCCCAAGGGGAAAGCACACTCCACTTGTGTTACTTTTAATGGCCACCACCATTCCATGCATACAGCTGTATCAGGAGCCAAACAAACAAAAGCACATGTATGTATGTATGCATGCATGCATATATGCATTTTATGTATGATGTCATGTTTCAGAAGAGTCGGAAACATTAATCTCACATTAGAAACGAAAAAGGTTGGTCATGAAATATAAAAGTGGTGACGTTGCACATCCTATTAAACGCGTCTTTTACGAAGAGGGTAATGACTCCATGACAAGTGGTATCGGAGCAAACTTTGACTACCCAATATCACGTCGAGCGTCTCATGAGTGGGATAAACAAAGTGAACAACCGTGACAATGAGAAGGATGTCACGCCTGAAAAAAGCATCAAACATATTTTTTGGAAAGAGAATAATGGATCCATGGCCTCATGAGTCATGACAATAAATACATGGTTTAACTACAAAATAATTGTCCAAACTATGTCTCTTTTTTGCAATAGATGCTTAGAGTTTCATTTTTGGCTGAAATAAATGCCTAAAGTATTTTTTTTTGACTGAAATATGTGCCTAAAATTTTATTTTTGTTGTTGAAATAGATGTTAAAGTAGTTACCTCATTTGACTTTAAAATAAGCTAAGAACAAAATTTTAGGCACGTATTTCAGCAAAAAGAATACTTTAAACACCTATTATAAAAAAGATATAATTCGGGCACTTATTTTATAGTTAAGCTTAAAGATGAACCGTGGGGGCTAGCGGGGGCGGTCGCCCCCCTAAAAACTCGAAATTCCTATACAACTTGAAATTTTTTTATAAAAAATTTAATGTATTTTCTATTGAAAATCTGTTTTCGCCCCTAAATTTTTATAAGTTCACCCCTAAAAATTTATAAATTCGCCCCCTAACCTAAAGTCCCGCGTCCGTCCCTAGTTAAGCCTAAATATATGTAGGCACATTTGCATGTACATGTGTAGTATGGATCATACGGAAACCTACAGCAGATGAGATATTTTTCATTAAGTAATATTATATATGTACTT
The DNA here is from genome assembly GCA_958450335.1 of Hibiscus tridactylites. NCBI lineage: Eukaryota > Viridiplantae > Streptophyta > Magnoliopsida > Malvales > Malvaceae > Hibiscus > Hibiscus tridactylites. The sequence continues at coordinate 2,486,706 of OY288267.1, forward strand.
GAGGAAACACGTGATTAAACGTATAGAGCCAACAGATGATTAATATATAGTATTTGCTTTTATTGAAGCATCTTGTATTTGTTTCTAAGCAATTCTTCTTATTAGAAAAATGAACAAACTGTTCTTATTTATATACCAAGATTCCTTTCTGGAAGACAGACGGGCCCCGATCAACCCTATTGGCTAAGTTCAAAAGCCGAAGAGATTCTAAAGTCATGCTTTTCCCTACAAGGTATTGGCTCAAGGCTGGATGCCAATACACATTCTTTCCGGACTGGTTTTTCCGGGTGGTTTCCGGCCGACTCTCGCCGTTAGTTTACACAAGTGCTTTACTGTACTACACCAACTTTTTTATTGTATGGTCATAGACGAATACAATATTTTATGTTAGGGAAACGAACCTATAGAATTTACTAAGGTACTATCGGTTTCCAAATTTTATCATTAAAAAAACATTGGGAATATATGCACATATATATATATATGTACATGAAAATATTATATTTCTAGTACAACACAAAGGAGCTAAAACCTAAAAGGAATAAGGAATAGAGAAAAGGACGTGACTCGTGATGCCTGAAATGTTATAGTTAAATTGTGATTTCAGTCCCTCTACTATGTTCTAATTTAAAATTTAGTCTCCATGTTTTAGGGGATTTTTGTAAGAAAAACTCATATTGATTTTGTAATTGGAATAGTTAATGGTATTAACTATCTTGATCAACAAAGAAGTAAATTACATTAAATTAAAATAAGAAAAAAATAGATTCCAAATTTAAACATAGTAAAGGATCAAAATAAGAATTTAGCGTTAGTCTAAAGCCTAACTGATGAGAAGTGAAATGAAAACTGAAATGATAATTGATAACATGAATGTGCACATCATGTAGTACAATGATTAGTGTTAGGAGCAAGCCACAACCCCTGTTCGTGGAGATTTGTCAGATTCCACGACATGCATGCAGCAGGAGGGTTTTAAATCGCTGTACCTGTCGCGGTTGCGGCGTTATATCGCAGTTTCAAATAAAAACGGCTGAATTGCGGCGATCGCGGACCATTTTTACCCCAATAGTGATTTCGGACGGCGGCACAACCGCTATATCGCGTTCCTCAGTTTTAAACCATGATATTGATATGAACAACTGTATCTGATTCTGATAGAAATCGACATTTGTTTTCCAGGTTTAAGAAATTCCACACTCATCACTATCAGTAAGCTCCCAGCAGGTATTAGTTTAGTTCCCAGATTAGAAAACACCATTTTTACTTAACATGTCCACTTAATGAAGCCAATGGATTAATAGGGTTATCCACTTCTATTTTAAGCTTTAAAATTAGCTTTATTAATATTATTGATGTAAATCCAAACCCAAGAACCCTACATTTGAGTAAACAAGTGAAACAGGGTTTTAAATCGCGGTAGCGGCGTTATATCACGGTTTCGGGCAAAAGCGGCTGAACTGAGACGACAGCGGACCGTTTTTTACCCCAATCGCAGTTTTAGACGGTAGAGCAACCGCTATATCGTGGTCGGGGTCCGCTTTTTAAATCCCTGAAGTGAAAGAAAGCAGACTGGATTGGCATGTTGTTTATGCATTTGGTGTTAACCATTCATAGTTTGTGCTATAAGAATCCAGATGATGTTTTATTTCTCATTCACAAACTATTAACAACTGATATAACAATTGAGGAACAATCGGGTGTCTCACAAGACAACAAAGGGAAGATGATCGGGAAGGGAACTAGCTAAGTGTCGGACACGAGCGCATGCAGTCGGCGGCCTTCGGTTCTCAGCCTGCTTGTTGGTGATGAATCGCCTCCGAGACGCGCGTTGCATGGAAATTAGCGATGAAAGCCGACGCTTTCTTGTCGATGCCAGGCTCGGCCACCACCCGGAGAGTGCTATCTTCCTCGCTCGGATACACTTTCCGTGTGCCCCAAACATCTTCGCCACCCGAATAATACTCTTGGTCTCGACGACCCTTCTTTGCTTTGAACAAACTGAAGAAGGAGAAGGATTTCTTGTGCTTATTCCCAGCCATAGCTGTGTATATATTGTGTTGTGTTTAACAGTCTGTACACTGCGTTTTAAGGGGATGAGTTTTGCAGTGCAATCTGTTTGGTTTGGGTTTGAGGGTGTCCTTTTATAGGGGGGAACCCTGTGTCGACAAAGAGAATGGAGGGGTAGGATGAGGACACGTGTAGGGTTGGATGAAATGGGGCTGGTGTGTTAGGACTTTGGTCCGTTGTTTGACACAGAAAAGCAATGGTTGGGAGAGAAGTACCCCATTTCTTGGGTCTTTGCCTGTATTTGTTCCATACCATGCCATTTTCCTTTGCTGAGAATTAAAATGATTGGCAACTTGGCATACTGTGTGTAGCCATAGCTGTAGCAGTAGAAACAGGGACGAACTCAAGACTTTAGTTAGAGGGCGAATTTATAAATTTTTAAGGGATAAATATATAAAAATTTTAAAATGTATAGAAATTTTAAATTTTTAAGGGCCGTTCGGTCCATCTCTGTATAGAAGTATTCACCTTAGCTTACCTTCCAATCCAATTGTTTTGTTTGGTTGTGGTAACTAGTATAATAATAGTTGATACCACAAGCATCTTCTCAACTTATTGGTGGGTTTATAAAATTATACTTGCAAATTAGATGGGTTGGATTGGCTTTTTATTTCTGATGAATTTGGATATTCGAGTTCTAATTTTTTTTTTAAATTATTATGGTTTAAGTAATTGTTGGGGTTTACGAGTTCTAATCATTTGGGGTTTAAGTAAGAACATAATAATTAAGATCAAATCATTTTATTAAGTTGTTTAACTTCACAACTATATTACGAATTAAGAAGTATTTAAACAAAAAAATATGATTAAGTTCTAATTTCTCAATTTTAAAGTTGGCAGTTAAAGTAATTAAATCAAAAAATCGAGGGTCAAAATTCAAGAATTAATTTAATTCATTCCAAAACTACTAAAAATTTAAAATACAATTGCATTAAAAACTATGACCAAGGCTTCCCCACCATCAACATAGTTCCATTACTTGGAGCTCGTTCTGGGTTTAGGTTATTTTTATTATATTTTAATATACAATGCGTGTAAAAATTTATAATTTTTTTTAAATAAATCTTAAACCTTAAGTTATACAGTTCAATCTCTACAATCTAAACGTATAAACTTTATACTTTTAAATAAATCTATAACCATTAAATTTGAAAAACATGAAGTTTACACACGATAATGTATATATATATATATATTTATTTAACTTTTAATTTTTAACTTTTTATGATGAAATCTAGATAAATCAGATTAGAGATGATGGATAAAATTTTTTTGCCCCTTTTTAGTGTCCCTATATAAGCCCCAACACTAAAAAAATTAAATTTTAAGCTCTAACCTAAATTCTAAACCCTAAACCCTACGTTCTATATCCTAAAAAATTAAGTATGTGGCATAAGTAAAGGCACTGAAAAAGGGGCAGACGATTTCCATCCAGAGTTGTTCTCGTTGGATTTGAATAAAAATCTTCCGCTCCCTAACTATGTCCCTTCATATGCCTCACACTAAAAAACACTAAACATTAAATTCTAAACCCTAGCCTTAAATTTCACACCCTAAACCTTATACCTTACCCTAAAAAAATAAAACCGAACTTTAAATTATAAACTCTAAATCTTAAACACATTTTTATTAAGTGGGGCATAAAAAGTGGCATACGATTTCCAGATTTTGTGTTCGGGTCAAAATTGACAAGTCTATACACAAGGGAGGTTAATGTTTGGGCCTAAGAGAATAGCGATTGGTCCGAATCATAATCCAGTAGAGCAGAGCCCAAAGACACAAGCTAATGGTGTTTAAGCTCATTTTGATTGAAATCAAATCTACTACTTTGTTTTGCTTTACACATTCGTCAATATCCTAGCGAGGTGAGTGTAAAGCTGAAGAAGAAGAGAAAGATCTCATCTCACCGGCACCGGTTGCTGCCTTCCACGTCCGTTGATCTCTCTCGCTCTCTCTTCATCTTCTCTGGTATTACCTTTTCCTTTTATTGTGTAATTGTTTTTTCTGTTTGATATATAATCCCTACTCATTTTCCTTTTCTCTGAACTTATGCTGATTTTACTAATACCCAAGTAATTCTTTCGTATGTTTCCTTTGCCTATTCACTAAGCTGCGTTATGTTCTTGCTATGTACATATATACTGGTGGGGGGGCGGGGGCGGGGCGGGGAGGTTGTGGGATCTGGTTCAATCTTCTTTCTCATGGTCTTTTGGTTGCTTATGGTTTCTTAAAGTTTTTTTATTGGTTTTTTTCGGTCTGTTTGATGATGATTCTTGCTTTGAGATGTTTATATCAGCTTGGAAATCGAATCTAATTAAACAGAAACCCTAATTCCAGAATGGGTTTTCGATGTGCTCAATTAATTGCCTCCGAATGCTTATTGGCACCCTTAAAACCTGTTTTTTAACACTTTGATGGCCACCAGGGATGGACCGAGGGGGCTGAAGGGTGCGGTTGCCCCCTAAAAATTTGAATTTCGTATATGATTTAGAAATTTTCTATTGAAAATCTATTTTCGCTCCCTTCATAAAATTTTATAAGTTCTCCCCCCAAAGTCTTGCGTCGTCCGTGATGGCCGTTATGAATATAGTTTGCTGGTTGTTTGGACTTGGATCGTATATGGGATCAATTTTAATTCCTAATTACATCATTATGCCTCAAATCACACATGCAGTTTTAGTTTTTAATTGATATAAGTTCTCTTAATTGCTAAACAAAATGTTTGCTGGAACGTTGAATGTTTTATCATTTTTTCCTCTAGTATTTCTTCCGCTAATGACATGATTGATTAACTTACTAGCCTTTTTTTATTAATCTCTCATAGTCTAGGTGGTACAAAATGGACTACCGAAGATTCAACAGTTCTCAGGAGGCAAATGTTGGAAATAAACAACATCAAGATGAGCAAGTAGGCAATCCCATATTTATGACTTCACATCTCTTTCAATTCATTTATATTTGGGATGAATCTCTTCCATCACTGTTCTAATCTTAATGGTTTAATTAAGAGGTGGTTTTAATTGAGAAATCGAGTTTTATGATTGTTGATGCATTGAGCTATATCATCTGTACTTTCTGGCATAGGCATATGAAGATTCACTTATTGAGGATTTGGCTGAAGATTTTCGTTTGCCAATTAATCACAAGCCAACAGAGAATGTTGATCTGGATAATGTGCAACAAGCAACGTTAGATACAAGGTTGAATTCTTCAAATGTTGGGTTTAGACTTCTTCAAAAAATGGGTTGGAAAGGAAAAGGTCTTGGGAAGGATGAACAAGGTATGTTGCTGCATTATCGGTCATTTTTTATTTGGCATCTAACTGGTAGGAAAATTTTCCGGGTGCGAAACTGGAATTTAACATGAACTTACTGCTTAGGATTTATTTTTCAAATACTGGGCTTGATATTCTCCAACAGTTCTTGTTAGGTTGTGACATGATTTTGTTGACTCATTTGTTTGGCCTTTTCATTTTTGGTTACTTGAAATCCTGACTTGCTGTCCATTCCATTGCTCAAAGTTATTTGTTTTTCATTTACAATTATTTTCTGGTTCACAGGAATAACCGAGCCTATAAGATCTGGGATAAGAGATCCAAAATTAGGGATTGGAAAACAAGAAGAAGATGATTTCTTCACCGCTGAAGAAAATATCCAGCGTAGGAAACTTGATATTGAGGTTGAGGAGACTGAGGAAGACACGAAGAAGAGAGAGGTATGACTTTTAACTCCTAGGTGGTCACTTTAAGTTTCAGTTGGTAGACAATAATGAGGTTGATGCTTTACATTTTGTGAAAAACTCCATTAGCAGAAGGCAGCATATAGCATATATGTGTGTCTTTTGAACGGAATGGTATATCATAGGGGAACATCAACCTCGGAAGCTCTTGTCAATTACATGCAGTTTTTATTACCTGGTGGCTTCTACTGCCTGCTTCGTGCACATTATGAAAATCCAGGTGTTAGCAGAACGTGAGCAGAAAATTCAAACGGAGGTGAAAGAAATACGCAAGGTCTTCTATTGTGAGCTTTGCAACAAGCAATACAAATTGGCTATGGAATTTGAGGCCCATCTGAGTTCATATGATCACAACCACAGAAAGGTAAATGGCCTAATTCTCTCTCTCAAACCCATACACACACATGCAGTACTCCTTTTCCAACCCCTTCTTTTGATCTTTAGGTTGTTTTCAATGTTGTCTAATCTGCAACACCATTTGTTATTGCTTGCAGCGCTTTAAAGAAATGCGAGAAATGCACGGAAGTAGCAGTCGCGATGATAGACAAAAGCGGGAGCAGCAACGTCAGGAAAGAGAGATGGCTAAGTTTGCTCAAATGTATCTAATTAATTGAGCTTTTGTATGTCCATGGTTTCTGAAATAATTTTTTAAATATGCTTGCTAACCATTTCGTGTCTTTTTTTCTTTTGTATTCTTTAATGTGGTATAGGGCTGGTGCTCGTAAACAGCAGCAGCAGCAGGAGTTACATGAGGAATCTGGACCCACCACTGCTTCTGCTTCTGCTTCTGCCACTGCCACTGCTACTGCTACTACACTTGCTGATCAGGACCAGCGAAAGACGTTGAAGTTTGGTTTTTCTTCTAAAAGCAGTAGCTCTAAGGTATATGTGATTACAGGGTAATACTTTGTGTGTTTAAGTGGTACTGAGGTAAAGGTTAGCAATTAACTGCTTATTTGATTTCTAGGTTGTCAGGTTTTATTGTTGAGTTCTAATATAAATCCAGAATATCCATGTGATTGGTAGGAAAAGAATCAGACTATCTGAAATCAAATTTCATGGCTTGTGTCCCTGTTCATGTTACCCGTGAGTTTTTTCTTCAAACAATCGTCTCTTTCTGTCGGTTTCAAGTCTGTTCCCCGTCCCACCACATTGCTCACCGCTTCTTTGAACTTGTGTGAGAGTGCGCAGTCCTTGGTCACATTGATGTTATGGTTGGCCACGTTCCCCGTAGTTCTTGTGTTTGTTGTGCTTAGTACATATATATACGGCATTGAATCCTTAATCTGTTGCCAATTTCAAAGTTTTACTCGAGTTTACTTACGAATATGCTTGTGACTACCTTGTTTAACTTTGTTTGCCCCCCTCATTTTGCAGAAAGCATCATCAGGCAGTGCAGTGAAGAAACCAAAAGTAGCCGTTGCATCGGTTTTCGGGAATGACAGTGACGATGAATAGAAAAACTTAACTATTTATCTCCTTGGGGATGTTTGTGTTATGTAATGGTTTGCATAATCCTTAAACAATGGCCAGAATGCGACATTTTGATGTATTTCATGTTGTCTATTAGACATTTATGTGGAGAAATATGTTCGATTTGTGGAACAAAAGACAAATTATCTGTTCAAACAAATAAATATATGTGCACGTGACTACCTTGTCAATAAGAGAGAACAAATTTAAAATATCGACGTCAAAAAGAAATTGGTTATCTGACATAGGTTTATTACAACTATAAACCTACAAACATAGTAGTTTGGTATAAAAACCATGAAAATCTCTCTACAAGCAATACAAAATGTAAATTATAAATATAATTAGGATAAACTATAACGAAAGTCATTCAATTATGGGTAAGGTTACATTTGGGTCACTCAATTATTAAAAGTTATGTTTGGGTCACTCAATTATGGGTAATGTTACATTTGGGTCACCCTTCATATTTAAAAAATATATATTAATTTGTGTATTTGATTAATTAATGATTTCAAATGAAGTATTCCAATGTTAACAAGGGTATACAAGTGATTTGAAAGAAAAAATGATTAAATTAATGTATTTTTTAAATATAAAGGGTGACCCAAACGTAATCTTACCCATAATTAAGTGACCCAAATGTAACCTCTAATAATTGGGTAACCCAAATATAACCTTACCCATAATTGAGTGACCTCCATTTGTAGTTTACCCTTATAATTAATACGCTTTTACAATATTTTTTTGTATAACTATGATGAATAACCGCCTTAAACAATTTGAGCCAAAAAATTGAGATGGAAATTCTAAAATTTTCATCTCAACCTTTTCAAATTGGAGTTAACTCTCAATCTTTAAATCAGAATCAAAGTTTGAATTTGTACTTTTTAAATATCACAATAACATCAATGTTAACGAGATCAATATTCAATCATCATTTGAGTCAACAAATTTAATATATATTGGGTTAATGTTACTTTTGTATTTATATGCAATTTTAAATTTAATAAGTATTTAATATATTTTAAATTACAAATTCACATATAAATATTTTATGTTTTAACTTTTAAATTTAGGCTTAATATCAAAATAAGTGCTTAATTTAGCTCGTTTTCCTTTTATGTGCCAATATATTTCAAATTATTATTTTTTATACCTTTTAAGGTCAACTGAGACAAATATTTTAACTAAAAAATAATAGATTCGACACATAAAATAAAAAATTTAAACACATAATAGAGAAAAACGAAATAGTTTAATCACTAAAAAATATAATTAATAAATATTAAAAATATATAATTAAAAATATTGGGTATTTAATTACACCGAGAAAAATAAATAACTAATTGCACTAAAAAAATAAATAGCTAATTGTATTAAAAAAAAGTAGGGGGTAAGTTGGATATCAAAAACTATATTAACCCTATTTCTACGAGCTACGGCATCAAGTTCTACTTGGGGTTTACCTTCCTACCCTTCCCCTGTTCCCCTTTCTCTCTCAACCTCCGGCGATTTTTGTCTCCCTGTACCGTTTGAGGGAAATAGCTGTTTCAATTTGATTACGTATTTCATTTACCAGGAAAAAAACCCTAATTATTGGGGATTTTTGGAACCCTATTCCTCAGAATTCAAGGTACGCGCTTTCTAACATTCTTTTGTTAGGGTTTCTGCAATTCATTATACATTCTGCATCTTTAAAACAACAACATAAATCAAAAGATTCCGGATTTTTTTTGCCCCATTGCTAAACTACAACTTCCGATTTCTGGCCTCTGTTTTCTTTCCCTGTTTGCAATACTGTTACTATATGTTAAAGACTACACGCTCTGTTTGGTTACGGAGATGGCCTGAATTTGCAAAATTAGGGGGGGGGGGGGACAAAATCTTTTGTTTTGCTTTACTTGACTGGTTTTATGGAGCGATTCTTCAAATGATTGACAGGTCATGGCTACTAAAAAGCTTATAGCAATTTGTCAATCTGGTGGTGAATTTGAGATTGAAAAGGATGGCTCATTGTTGTATAGAGGTGGGGATGCTCATGCAATAGATGTTGATGATGAAACGAAGTTAGATGACTTCAAGATGGAAGTAGCAGAAATGTTTAATTGTAGCATTAGTACTATGTCTATCAAATACTTCCTCCCTGGAAATAGTAAGACTCTCATTACTGTCTCTAATGACAAGGATTTAGAGCGGATGATAAGATTTCATGCGGACTCTGTAACTGCTGATGTGTTTATCATGATGGAAGAAATGGTTGCTCCTGATGTTTCTAACATGCCAACCAGTAGGTAGTTTTCTTCTTTTCTTAGCCAAAGCTTCATTGTGATTCTTGATTTATTAACTTGATGTTGAGGGTGTGCTTTCCCCCTCTTTTGCAGGTCAAGTAGAACAACTTTGTCCGAAGAAGTGCCTCCACTTGATGATCCACCTCTGGGTGCTGTGGATGATACTCAAACCAGCATTTCTCTCGGGGTCTCTCTTGATATTGTTGATGACATCAACCATTTTGATGCAGACATTGATTTGCCATCAGATATTGCATCTATTCTTCCTATTTCTGTTATTCCCTATGAGAAGCATGCTAAAGTTGCTGGGCAGTGGGAGAACACAATTACAGGGGTGGGGCAAAGATTCAGTGGTGTCCAGGAATTCCGCGAGTCATTGCGTAAATATGCCATTGCACATCAGTTTGCATTTAAGTATAAAAAGAATGATAGCCATCGTGTGACTGTTAAATGCAAAGTAGAAGGTTGCCCTTGGAGAATTCATGCATCAAGGTTGTCAACCACTCAGCTGATATGTATCAAGAAGATGAACCCAACACATACTTGTGGAGGGTCTGCCTTGGCAGGTGGGCATCAAGCAACCAGGAGCTGGGTAGCTAGTATAATTAAGGAGAGATTGAAAGATTTTCCAGATTACAAACCCAAGGACATTGTAAATGACATTAAACAAGAATATGGAATACAACTGAACTACTCTCAGGCTTGGCGTGCGAAAGAAATTGCCATGGAGCAGCTTCAGGGTTCATATAAGGATGCATATAGTCAGTTACCATCTTTATGTGACAGGATAATGGAGACCAATCCTGGCAGTCTTGCTACCTTCACAACTAAGGAAGACTCAAGTTTCCATCGCCTCTTTATCTCATTCCATGCCTCTTTGAGCGGTTTTGTAGGAGGTTGCAGGCCTCTCCTTTTCCTTGATAGCATACCATTGAAGTCCAAATATCAAGGAATGTTGTTGACAGCAACTGCTGCAGACGGAGATGACGGTGTATTTCCTGTTGCTTTTGCTGTTGTAGATGCAGAAACCAATGATAACTGGCATTGGTTTTTGTTACAACTCAATTCAGCTGTGTCAACATCTTGTCCTCTAACATTTATTGCAGACAGACAGAAGGGATTGCGGGAGTCAATATCTGAAATTTTTAAGGGTTCATATCATGGTTATTGTCTGCGCCACTTAACAGAGGAACTTGTTAGAGAATTGGATGGGCAGTTTTCTCAGGAGGTTAAATGTATCATGATTGAAGACGTTTATCGTGCAGCTTCTGCACCTAAACCTGAAGATTTTCATACGAGTGTTGAGAGCATCAAAAGCATTTCACTGGATGCTTACAATTGGATCATGCAAAGTGAGCCCCAGAATTGGGCAAATTCATTTTTCCAGGGTGCCAGATATAACCATATGACTTCGAACTTTGGTGAACTCTTTTACAGCTGGGCATCAGATGCACATGAATTACCTATAACACAGATGGTTGATGTCATACGGGGAAACATTATGGAGTTAATTTATACCCGGAGGACTGAGTCTGATCATTGGCTAACAAGGCTTACTCCATCCATGGAGGAAAAACTGGAAAAGGAGAGCTTGGAAGTCCATTCCTTTCAAGTGCTCCTGACTACCGGTAGCATATTTGAGGTTCAAGGTGAGTCCACTGAAGTGGTTGACATGGATCGTTGGGATTGTAGCTGTAAAGGTTGGCAACTTACCGGTTTACCATGCTGTCATGCTATTGCTGTTATCAGTTGCATTGAGCAAAGCCCTTATGATTATTGCTCCAGATACTTTGCAACTGAGAGCTACAGAATGACCTATGCGGAATCTATCCAACCTATTCCCAATGTGGACAGCCCCATGCTGAACGATTCTTCACAAGCTCTAGTAACTCCACCAACACGTCGTCCACCAGGTCGGCCTACCACAAAGAAAGTAGGACCACAGGAAGTAATGAAGCGCCAACTCCTGTGCAGTAGATGCAAGGGTCTTGGGCACAACAAGGCCACTTGCAAAGAGCCCCTGTAAAGTTTAGTGTAAGGATTTGCTCTTTTGTTATTTAAATCTTACACCAGTTTTCTCCGAATAGGTTGATATAATGGCATTGCTCTATTCCATTCCATTTTTTGATCCAAGACTGGTTCACTGAGAGAGCCCATTTTTAATTGCCAGCTTGTGTGTTTGGCATTTTATGTGCATTTTTGCATGCAGCTCTGAGAAGTTTGTCGATGATGCATGCTTATACCTGTGCTGCACCAGAACCCACAATTTTTTGTAGGGTTTCCCACTTTCCATGTTCCGGTTTGCGGATATTCTGCAGTTTTCACCTATCTATATATCTATACGAGACTTTCCTTCCTCTTACTGCTCTGTAACTGTATACTGTATACTATGGAATATTTTTTATTTGTCGGTGTGTGCGGGTAGCCATGGATTTCATTCTTTTATTCAAGGTGTGTTGCTGTCACCATTTGACCAACTATTCCTCTTGTATGTTGTGTTTTACAGGGGCCGTATTAAGGATCAAGTGCATCCAACAACTCTTTTGGAAGCGGTCGAAAGACGCATTAACAATGAGCGCAATGGTTGTTCTTCGATGTCAAATATTCTTTATTAGGTGTTCTTGCATGTTGTACATGGCACTAATCAGTAGGGAAACAATGGTTGGTTAAACTAGCAATTTATTTATGCCCCTCTTGACAGAAGCTAATAAATATTATCATCAACTCGATCCAAATTTTCCAGTGTATATTGAGGTAGATATTGATTGGTTTGAGCTTTTGCATTATGGATTTGGTAAGCTAAAGAAGCTATGGTGGTTTTTTGATGAGATGCATGGGAAATGTTTGGGATTCTTAACTGTTCCTTAAAACAATTCGTTTCCAAAATCTGAACACTTTTTTGATATTGCTTTTCAGTCCCAAAAGTATTTTATTGATTATAATGGTTGTTAAACTAATGCTCTTGCATACATAATTACATTTTAATTTTTTTATTAATTATAATGGTTGTTTTATTTTCGTATATATAATCACTTAAAAAATTTTATTGAATATAAAATAATATATTTTTGTTGAATATATGATTATTTTATTTGTATTAATATTTTAAATTTATTAAAAAATTATAATGATAATATATATTGAAATATCACTAATGAGAACTCAACAAGTAACCTTAAGACTATTCAAAAAAATATCACTAATGAGTTGTTATAATTTATTTTTCATATTTTTATTATAATTTAAATTGATTTATTTAAAAAAATAAAATTGGTGAAAGAGTATTTTTTAAATAGGATTAATATCCTATACACTACAAGCGTCTTAGTTTTAGAGTATAGAGAGTTAGTTTTAGGTTTAGGGTTTATGTGAAGGGGTTTAGAATTTAGGGACAGTTGTTTCAATTTAAGGTTTAGGGTTATAATTTAGGGTTTATATTTTAGGGTAATATGATGAGAGTTTAAGTTTTAACCTATAAACCTTAAATTATAACTATTATCCCTAAATTCTAATCCCTTATATCTAAATCCCTAAACTTTATACCCTAAACTAACTTCCTATACCCTAAAATTAAGGCGCTTGTATAAAAACTTTCAGTTTCCAGTCTGTCTATAGAATATTTACCCTTTTAAAAATACTTTTCAAAAATCAACCTAACATTTTCAAAAGTTAACATTAGTTTATGATAGGCTAGCAAGGTATGTAACTTGGTACTTATGAATTTACCTTCTTACCCTCTCCTCTTTCCCCTTCCCAGTCTCAACCTGTGTGGCGACTTTTGTCTCTCTGTACTGTTGGAGAGAGGTAGTGTGAGTCCCAAATTGATTATTTGCATTTACCCAAAAAACCCTAATTTTTGGGGATTTTGGGAACCCTATTCCTCACAAATCAAGGTAAGCGATTTCTAACATCTTTCCAATATTTGGTATCTTCTTCTGTTTGGGTTCCTTCAATTCGTGCCCTTTATGCATTGGATTACATTTCCGCCTCGTTAAAATGTTCAGGACCTCACGCATAGTCTGAATTTTCAAAGTTAGAAGAAAACACAATCTTTGATTTCTATCTCAAAGTAATTCACATGCATACTCAATATGGTAGGAATGGGATATAAGTCAACAAGTAAGCTGAATATATCACCAGAATCTACTGAAAATCACTTATTTCCTTCTTTTCCATTAAAAGGAAAAAAGAGGCAAAATTGTTTTTGTTTTCTATCTTGTCTACAGTATCCAAACTGACCCTTTTTCGCGATTTGTCTGTCAGAATTTGATCACTGAACACAACATGATGACTTCATATCAAGATTTATAACTATATCATTAAACCTTTTGTTTTGTTTTGCTTTGCTTGATTGGTTTTATGGACTGTCCTGAGCATTTTTAGAATTCCTTAAATGATTGGCAGGTCATGGCTACAAAAAGGCTAATTGCAATTTGTCAATCTGGTGGTGAATTTGAGACTGAAAATGATGGCTTGTTGTCATATAGAGGCGGGGATGCACATGCAATAGACATTGATGATCAGACGAAGTTCGATGACTTCAAGATGGAAGTGGCAGAAATGTTTAATTGTAGCATTAGTACAGTGTCTATAAAATATTTCGTTCCTGGTAATAGAAAGACTCTCGTTACCGTCTCCAATGACAAGGATTTAGAGCGGATGATAAAATTTCATGGGGATTCTATAACTGCTGATGTGTATATCATAATGGAAGAAATAGTTTCCCCTGATGTTTCTAACATGCCAGCCAGTAGGTAGTTTTCTTTGTTCCGAAGCTAAAGCTTCGTTGTAATTCTTGATATATTAACTTGATGTTGAGTGTGTTTTTTCTTTCTTTCTTTTTTACAGGTCAAGTAGAACAACTTTGTCTGAAGAAGTGCCTCCACTTGATCCACCTCTTGATGTTGTCGATGATACCACTCAACCCAATATTCCTCTTGGGGCCTTTCGAAATATTGTTGATGACACCAACAGTATTGATGCACACATTGGTCTTCCACCTGGTATTGCATTTGTTCTTCCCATTTCTGTTGTTCCCTATGAGAAGCATGCTAAAGGTGCTGAGCAGTGGCAGAATACAATTACTGGGGTGGGGCAAAAATTCAGTAGTGTTCATGAATATCGTGAAACATTGCGTAAATATGCCATTGCACATCAGTTTGCATTTAGGTTTATTAAGAATGATGGCCATCGTGTGACTGTTAAGTGCAAAGCAGAAGGTTGCTCTTGGAGAATTCATGCATCAAGATCAAGGGAGTCTGCAACTCAGCCGATAAGCATCAAGACGATGAATCCCACACATACTTGTGGAGGGGCTGATGCGTCAAGTGGACTTCAAGCAACTAGCAGCTGGGTAGCTAGCATCATTAAGGAGAAGTTGGAAGTTTTTCCAGAATACAAACCCAAGGACATTGTAAATGACGTTAAACAAGAATATGGAATAGATCTGAACTACTATCAGGCTTGGCGTGGGAAAGAAAGTGCCATGGAGCACCTTCAGGGTTCACATAAGGATGCATATAATCAGTTGCCATCTTTATGTGACAGGATAATGGAGACCAATCCTGGCAGTCTTGCGACGTTCACAACTAAGGAAGACTCAAGTTTCCATCGCCTCTTTATCTCATTTCATGCCTCTTTGAGCGGTTTTGTGGAAGGTTGCAGGCCTCTCCTTTTCCTTGATAGCATACCCTTGAAGTCCAAATATCAAGGAATGTTGTTGACAGCAACTGCTGCAGACGGAGATGACAGTGCATTTCCTGTTGCTTTTGCTGTTGTGGATGCAGAAACCAATGATAACTGGCATTGGTTTTTGTTACAACTCAAACCAGCCGTGTCAAAATCTTCTCCTCTAACATTTATTGCAGACAGACAGAAGGGATTGCAGGAGTCGATCTCTGAAATTTTCAAGGGTTCTTATCATGGTTATTGTCTACGCTACATAGCTGAGCAACTCGTTAGAGACTTGAAAGGGCAGTTTTCTCAGGAGGTTAAACGAATCATGATTGAGGACCTTTATCGTGCAGCTTTTGCACCTAAACTCGAAGATTTTCATACAAGTGTTGAGAGCATCAAAAGAATTTCACTGGATGCTTACACTTGGATCATGCAAAGTGAGCCCCAGAATTGGGCAAATTCGTTTTTCCAGGGTGCCAGATATAACCATTTGACATCAAACTTTGGCGAACTCTTTTACAACTGGGCAGCAGATGCACATGAATTACCTATAACACAGATGGTTGATGTCATACGGGGAAACATTATGGAGTTAATTTATGCCCGGAGGGCTGCTTCTGATCAATGGTTAACAAGGTTGACTCCATCCATGGAGGAAAAACTGGAAAATGAGAGCTTGAAAGTATGTTCCCTTCAAGTGCTACCGACTACTGGTAGCATATTTGAGGTTCAAGGTGAGTCCACTGAAGTTGTTGACATGGATCGTGGTTGGGATTGTAGTTGTAAAGGTTGGCAACTTACCGGTTTACCATGCTGCCATGCTATTGCTGTTATCAATTGCATTGGGCGAAACCCTTATGATTATTGCTCCAAATACTTTACGACTGAGAGCTACAGATTGACCTATGCAAAATCTGTCCAACCTATTCTAGATGTGGACAGGCCTGTGCAGAATGATTCTTCACAAACTCTAGTAACTCCACCAACACGTCGTCCACCAGGTCGGCCTACCACAAAGAAAGTAGAATCACTGGAGGTAAAGAAGCGTAGACTCTAGTGCTGTAGATGCAAGGGATGGCACAAGAATTCCACTTGCAAATATCTTTTGTGAAGTGTTGTATTTTGTAAGTATTTGCTCTCTCTTTTTATTTAAATCTTGCACCAGTTATCTCCAAATACGTCAATATCATGTGCATTTTTGCATGCAGCTCTGAGAAGAGAGTGCCGAGTTTTTGTATAACACATGCTTATATCTGTGCTGCCCTGTCTAGAACCTACAAGTTTTTGTTGGGTTTCCATGTGTTTAGGGTGTGTTGCTGTCGCCATTCGACCAATCCTCTGTGCTTATATCTGAGAAGATATTCTGCAGTTTTCACCTATCTGTGTCGATTTATTCCTTTCTTTAAGGTGTGTTGCTGTCGCCATTCGACCAATCCTCTTACATGTGTTTTTATAGGGACATCACATTAAGGATCAATTGCATCACATACTGTACATCCAACAACAGTTTTGGAAGTGGTCGAAAGACGCATCGGGAACAACGGTGTAAATATTAAGAATAATGGTTTGTATGGTAGTTCTTCGATGTCAAATATTCTATGTTATGCGTCGTTGTATTCCACTGTTCAAAGTTACGGTTGTTGTACGTGACACTAATCAGTAGGGAAACAATGGTTTGTTTGAACTATGATGGTGGCCGGACAGTATTCGGATGAGATGCAGGGGAAATGTTCTTCATTTGGGGGACACCTGCATGTTGTCATGCTAAATTGCTAATGCACAAAGAACCAATTAGGGGATGATGATGGAAGTGAAAAGAATCTGTATACTTGCTTGTTACATCATACATGTACTGGGTATGCAATAAATAGAAGCTGCAATTCTAAAGAAGGGAATTGAAGTTATTTCAAATACTAAATGTATATTAAAATGAATTAATATTCTATACACAGGCGTTGGAAACGGAAATTTTTTACAAAGGGTATAGGGAGTTAGTTTAGGGTTTAGGGGTTTATGGTTATAATTTAGGGTTTATGGGTTAGAGTTTAGTTTTTAGGGTAATATGGTGATGATTTAGGTTTTAACTTGTAAACCCTAAATTATAACTCTACACCTTAAATTGAAACAACTATCCCTAAATTCTAACCTCATACACCTAAACCCTATACCTTAAACTAACTCCATATACCTTAAAACTAAGGTGCTTGTGGAAACTTTCAGTTTTCACCGCCTATGTATAGAATATTTATCCTATTAAAATTAATTAAATCAGTCGATTTAATTTTAAAAATTCATAATTAATATCATTCAACATAATTTATTTTTTTGTTCCTTTTGGGATTAATCTGAATAAAATCAATATCGAACTCAAAACATGCTTAAGTGCTTATCATTTAGATCGAACTCATTGATTAAGCCGATTTTAACCTATTTGGCTCACCTCGGAATAAAACTTTGACCCTAGTCAATAGGTTGATAAGTCTTAAAACGTAATAAAACCCTAAATATACATTTAACAAAGAAAAGACGAAAACGTTGCTAGAGGCGGAGGGAGGGCGGAGAAGAGGATCCTCCACCGTCACCATGGCTACGAGTTTGACTACTAGGAATGGTGGGATTGGTATGAACCTCCCCACCGCCACCAAACTCAACATTCCATTACCATCCAAACAATGCAGCAACTGCAGTGGCCACGCTCCCTCCTTTCTCCACCAAGTCCGCCATTTAGGCATCCTCCGCCGCCTCTGCACTGCCTGCGTCCTCCGCCTCCACCCTTCCTCCTTCTGCCCCGTCTGCTTCGCCTTCTACGCCGGTTCCCCTCCCCACCCTTCCAAACGCGTCGCCTGCTCCAACTGCTGCTCCATCGCCCACTCTCACTGCGCCGGGGACACCTTGCTCACCTCCTACCTCTGTCCGCCCTGCAAGGACTCTTCATTCTCTTTCTTCCCTCTCAGGGACAACAAAATTGACAAGAAGCTCGCCATCGCTTTGCTCTGTGCTTCCAAGATTGCCTCCTCCTCCATGGGGAAGGCTTTCACCGTAGCATGGGCCGAGGCTGACCGGAAAGTAAGGGAGGCGGCGCTCGCCAGAAAGCGGGCAAGGGAAGCCCTCGAACATCTCGTCGTCCTCACTCGTAAGGAAAAGGTCAGAAAGGAGAATGTGAATGTTGTTCCCGCCAAAATTGAGGAACTGGACATGGAAGATGGCGATGGAGATGTGGATATCGATGTGGATCTCGTGCGCCATATAGAAGATAGTCTCGTTAAAGCCGACGATTGATGCTTGAAACAAAAGGTTGTATAGTGATTGTCATTTCTTCTTCATCATCGCCATATTTATTTGCTTGCATTGCAGCAGAGAATTTCTATTGGTTTTTCAACCTCTGTTTAACCCACAATTTGGTGGTTTACGGATTGGGTTGATGACAATAACTGTTAGAATAGGACTCCCTGTGAATTTTCATTGTTTTCTTTTCCTTTCTATACTCCAAAGTTTTGTTTATATAGAAATGAGAACCTGTCATATTGATTTAAGGATTAATATCCTATACACTGGCGGTGGAAACTTAAAGTTTTCACAAGCGCCTTAGTTTTAGGGTTTAGAGAGTTAATTTAGGATATAAGGTTTAGGGGTTTAGGTGTAGCGGTTTAGAATTTAGGGATAGTTGTTTCAATTTAAGGTTTAGGGTTATAATTTAGGGTTTATAGGTTAGGGTTTAGTTTTTAGGGTAATATGGTGAGGATTTAGGTTTTAACCTATAAACCCTAAATTATAACCCTAAACCTTAAATTGAAACAACTATCCCTAAATTCTAAACCCATACACCTAAACCCCTGAACCCTATACCCTAAACTAACTCTCTAAACCCTAAAACTAAGGCGCTTGTGGAAACTTTAAGTTTCCACCGTCTGTGTATAGAAAATTTATCCTTTATTTAAATAGTGTTCCGTGACCGCAATATCGGCTGTTATATAGCGGTTTTGACATTGTTTGAAACTGCGATATTTGTCTGCAATAGTATATGTTTTTACCTACAATTCATTATATCTGCAAAATTTAGATTGCCATAGCTACAATCTATTATATCTGCAACCACTGAAATCATGGCCGCAACTGCAATTTAAATCTCATACGGCAGCCTTGATTTGAGATACAAGAGTACCAGTTTCCTTACCTAGTAGTTTACTGTCCTGATTTGTCTTTTAATTCATTGGAAGCTCTGAATTCGGGCTCTATACGCTGCATTGCTCTGTACTCTTTCTGTGGGTGTGGCACGGATTGTCGCCGTTTCGGGTAAGTTCTTCGGACTGTTTTTTTTTTTCGGATTGCAACTCGAGACCTTAAACGATCCATTTTGGAATTAATTCATGGGATGAAAATGAAATGTCCATGGTACTATTTGTTCAGTTTTATATGAATAAAACTATTTGAATTTAAGTCTTTTAAGAACAATATTATTCATTTTTTGAGTTGAATTCTTGTTAAGTGTTTTAGGCATTAGGGCCCTAGGGATGACAATTTTACTTAACCAATTAGAGTTGGGTTTTTTTTTTTAATCGAAGATTGATGTGGGACAATGTGAGTTTTCTATTGGAACTTTTCGGTTGGATCGTGGTCTGGTTTAGATGATACATGTCCCGTCTCAATATATTTCACATTTTCACCAAAATAACACTTTTTAAAACTTTATTTCTCGGTTTAACACCTGAGGAAACAAATTCTAATGAAACTCGACATGCAGACACAGCTCGTAGACAAAACGATTTGAACTCAGATCTCCTAGGATGAACATCATCCGTTTTTCTATCCGGTCATATTAGTATTAGATTTAACGATTAAAAATCCGCTCTTCGAGTCGGGATCTGGGTGGTGTAGTATGAACTATTAAGTATTTTGTCTCTTAACATCATTAAAAATGACAAGTTCAAAGGTGAAAACAATGTGCAATATTTATTACAAATGAAGGAAGACACGAGTGCTGCTGGGCAGAGATAATGGGACCGGAGATTCCGTGATTCAAACTTGAGATGGAAAGGGCCATAAAACAAAATAAATGAGACAGGTAGATAGTAGACAATTATGATATATTTTTCTCCATTTTTTTTACTTTTATTAATAATATTCATAATTTATATTTGTCTCCTTTTTCATTATTATTTATATATAAGTTATTATAAAATGTATCAATTATAATTACTATCACAAATTTTTTAATTAAAAAATATCAATCTTTCATTTTAAAAATAATCAATATTATTAGTTTGGCCAAAAATAATATAAATTTATTCATAATTTGTAAATTAAGTATATATTTTATTACCTTCAAAGTTTACATGTTTATAATAAAAAACACACACACACACACATATATATATATATATATATATATATATATATATATAATTTTCCATCAAAAATATATTTAGAATTCATAGTCATTAATTATCAGTGAGGTTCTGGACAAACGCGATAGGAGCGACCGCACAAGGCCCTTATTTTTTGTTGTTGAAGAGAATAATTTAATAATATCTTTTTCTACTAAGGTAATTTTTTGGAAAAAATACTTATATCTCTCGCTGATTATAAATTAAGAGCCTTATTTTAAATAAATTCAAGATGGCTTTCAAAATCTTTGAACCGCCCACCCATGCTAATCATTGCCGACTCAGATATCGGTGCTGATAAAAACTACAAAATATATGTTAGGTTGACTATTCAACTGTATGATTTAAGAAAGAGAGGGAAAGGGCATAAAATAAATAAGCGTTAAGGGGATGGAGATATGTACTGGGGAAGCATGATTTCACTCATTTTTGCACTATAATATATACACTAAATTAGTCAAATGTATGATATATACATGTATATATGAATAGGTGTAGGTGTAGGGGTTGGGGCAAGGGTAGTTTGTAAGCTTACTTTTTATTTAATATAGAATATGGATGGCATTTGTATATATATATATGTGCATGTGAGGATTGAGCATTGAGGACTGAAGAGTGAACTGAGAATAGCTTAAACTGATCGGAATGGTGGCAATGCATGGTGAATGACATCGAGAACTCGCAATCTCTAACGTGGAATCAAGCAGGCAAGGGATCTCATCTCGTCTCATCGTCGAGTAAAGGGAAGGGTGTTATGGAAGGGGTCGCAATGGATATGGAAATGGATATACTTACCAAGCTTCCAGCACCTTTGGAACGCCGCCTCATCATCGATAACCTCATAAAAAACATTCAAACAGATAACTTCCGCTTGCTGCAAAGTATCAGACAAAGATTACTCAGGTAACAACAATAACAATACATTATAACATTTATATTTTGGGAGCAGCTAAACTGATAACTTTTGCAGAGTTGGTGTGAAACTACCAACTGTAGAAGTGAGATACAAAAACCTCCACGTGGAAGCTGAATGTGATGTAGTTCATGGGAAGCCACTACCTACACTATGGAATTCTCTAAAAACCATGGTCTCTGTATGTGTGTGTGTGTATATATATATATATATATATATGTTCCAGGATTAAATATATTTAGAGTAGCTAACCATGCATAATGGTCTAATTTATTTGGATGTTGTTGCACAGTTCCCTGCAGCAGCAAAACTGATGGGTTCGAAACCACAGCAAGCTAACATGTGCCTTATTAGTGATGCCAGTGGCATCATAAAACCCAGAAGGTGCTATAATTTTAAAGTTCAAACTGACTTGGCCAGATCCATTTCGAAGCTGAATTAATGTAGCTAATTATTTATGTAACATCTGCTTATATACATCCTGCAGGATGACTCTGCTACTTGGTCCTCCAGGATGTGGGAAGACCACCTTGTTGAAGGCACTTTCTGGGAATCTAGACCGGTCACATCAGGTATATGCATATGGCAACTATACGTGTATCGTTCCTAATTTACTATATATATATATATATATATATATATATATACACGTGAATATATTTGTTTTTATATATATCCTTTCCTGCTAGATTGATAAGGTTCTTGAGTTGGCTTGCTTCCACTAGGTCACAGGGGAAGTTTCTTATAATGGATACAAACTGGAAGAGTTTGTTCCCCAGAAAACTTGTGCATATATAAGCCAAAATGACTTTCACATTTCTGAGATGACAGTGAGGGAAACACTTGATTTCTCAGCCCATTGTCAGGGTGTGGGAAGCCGTGCAGGTATATATCTGTTTCCCTCAGCTAGCTGCCTCGACTCACGACCTGATCCAACCGGCTGGGCAGCATTGCGAGACACAAATCCGGAATTGTCCCCTTTAGTTATATACAGGTCCCTCAAGTTTTGCCACTTCCATGTACAGTTCACAAATTCGAACCCAATTTGAGGACATGTGGGTACCGGAAGAGGACAATTCCGGATTTGTGTCCCATGATGCAGCCCAGTGGACTGAACCGGATTGTGACATTAGCTTTACCTAATCATGGCCTTAGATTTTGCACCATTTTCTCTGTGTATGATTTTATTTCACAGAGATGATGATGGAGGTCAGTAAAAGAGAAGCAGAAGCAGGAATTGTCCCTGATCCAGTTATTGATACTTACATGCAGGTGTTTGTAAAAGTCGATATCTTACTAAGTAGTATTAATTAATTTCTTACCATCATACTTAATTAATTTGTTTTTCATTTTCATAGGCAACATCTGTGAGAGGGACAAAGACAACACTTCAAACTGACTACATACTAAAAGTAATTATATTACTCAAGCTTAATTTCATTATACTTGTGAATACATTTTGTATCACTCCTTTCCCTCCTGCTCAGTACATGTTCACTGATTTTTCCTTCACTTCGATCAGATCCTCGGACTCGATATTTGTGCTGAAACATTTGTTGGGGATGCCCTTAGAAGAGGTATCTCTGGTGGCCAGAAGAAAAGATTGAGTACAGGTAGTTGAAGTTGGTGGTGTATGTAAATAACAAAGTTTAGCAGGGAATTAGTTAACCCAAAATTGTTAAATATTAAACCTTCTGATCAGTTCTGATTTTAGCTTTAATATGTTTTCTCCAAAAAATGCAGGGGAGATCGTTGTAGGTCCCATAAAAACTTTGTTTATGGATGAAATAACAAATGGGCTTGACAGTTCCACAGCATTTCAAATTGTTGCTTGTCTTCAGCAGCTTGTGCATATGACAGATGCTACTTTGTTGGTTTCACTGCTGCAGCCCGCACCAGAAACGTTTGATCTCTTTGATGATATTATCTTGATGGCAGAAGGGAAAATTTTGTATCATGGACCGCGTGATCAAATTCTCGACTTTTTCGATAACTGTGGGTTTAGGTGTCCTCCGAGGAAAGCGGCCGTGGACTTCCTTCAGGAGGAAAGTGAAATCCAGTTTTTGATCCCTTTCATGCAGTGCAGTCTCTTGCTTCTTCAACTTTAAAAGTAATTTACCTTTTTATTTTTCAGGTTTTATGCAAGCAAGATCAAGCACAATACTGGTACAACACTGAGCTGCCCTACTCTTATTTTTCAGTCGATATGTTCTCCGGGAAATTTAAGGTATCCCCCCAGGGGAAGAAGATACATGAGGATCTCTTACAACCATATGATAAGTCCCAAGTCCATAAAGATTCCCTTTCCTTTAGTGAGTATTCTGTCTCTAAATGGGAAATCTTTAAAGCTTGCATGTCAAGGGAGCTTCTTCTTTTGAGAAGGAACTCAATTTTTTACGTATTCAAAATTACTCAGGTGAGGACTTTCTTCTGTCATTCTGTGTTCATAATCCCTTCAATTTCATCAGCTCAAACAGTTTCTAGAACATATTGATAGAACTGAAAAATCGGGGTCAAATTTTGATGATGAAGTTTGTAATAAACAACCTTAGTCTTATGGAAAACATTAAAATTATCTTCTTTTTGGCAGCTTGTCATTGTAGCATGCATCACAATGACTGTATTTTATAAGATGGATGTCAATGTTGTTCACGCAAATTACTACCTAGCTGCGCTATTTTTCACACTCATGATACTTGTGGCGGATGAGTTTCCGGAGGTGTACATGACAGTTTCAAGACTTCCAGCATTCTATAAGCAGAAAATGTTATGCTTTTACCCAGCTTGGGCTTATGCAATTCCAGCAGTCATTGTAAAGCTTCCAATGTCATTTTTGCAATCCCTGATCTGGACATCTATCACTTATTTTGTGATAGGATACACTCCTGAGGTTTCAAGGTGAGTTCAAGTTCTGATATTTTAAAATATACTGTTTTAGCCAGGGGGAAGGGCTACTACTGATATGAAACCTAACCCCATTAGAGGGGAAAAAAGAATACTAATAATACTGATAGAAGTAAACAAGATTTATTATGGTTGGTAAGCCTAAATGTTGACCATTTGTGCTGTTTCCAGGTTCTTCCGCCAGTTTGTGACATTTTTTGCTGTGCAATTAGCAGGAATATCCTTGTTCCGATTTGTGGCATCCATCTTCCAGAAATTTGATTCTTCTGTGGCAGCTTCTAGCCTCATAATCTTTTTACACTGGTTATTCTGTGGCTTTATTGTTCCGCAGCGTAGATTTCTTCCTACATCTTAGTGGTCAATTTATTTAAGTGATTCCTGTAAAAGGATGCATGCTTATTAATTTGTTTCATTCATTACAGCATCCTGGCCAGGTTGGATGAAGTGGCTCTTTTGGGTTTCTCCTATGTCATATGCCGAGATAGCGCTCTCTGGAAACGAACTTCTTGCTCCACGATGGCAACAGGTGAGATTCTTTGGTTGAAATGGATTTTTTTTATTCAGGTACTTAAGTAGCCTTCTTCCAAAGACTGAGGGAGTCTCACAGGTTTCTTGCCGGTAATATATTTGACTAGCATTAAGCATATCATACTGAACGAGTCCAAGGAATTATGGTTAAAGATCAGTAAATACAATAGAGAAAATGGACTAATGATTTTTTTTTTGCAAAGTTTCCAGGAGTCTAATTAATATAGTGTAGTGAGTTGTACGCGACATGCTATTTCCATCGTTGATCATTTAAAGCAGTCATCCGCATGATCACAAAGAGATGTTAACAGTGAAACTGTTCTTTGACTGACACGATGAGTTCACCGCAATGCAGAAAGTGAACTCTATACTCCACTGATTACTGATTTTGCAGATGTTGACCTTGCGCACTACAATAGGACAGGCAACACTAGAGAGTCGTGGACTAAACTTCGATGAACATTTTTTCTGGATAGCAATAGCTGCATTGTTTGGTTTTGCTATAGTTTATAACATAGGATTCACCTTGGCCTTAGGTTTCTTGAAGTGTAAGTTTTTCTTTTTGTTCCTGTTTTTCTAATTTTCTTGCAATTAAATTAAGAAGAGGATAAATAAAGGGTTACCTACCATTGACATTTGAAACGTATGCAGCAGCCCCAGGATGGTCTCGTGTTATCATTTCACGTGAAAAGCCTTCCAAGATACAGGCGGGAGATTCCAATGGGAGTGAATATGTGGAGAATGGATCAAGTCATTTGAATTCCTGTCGTAAGAAACCAGCTAATAAGGATTCTTCCTAATTTTTCATCATATAATGGTTCTTTCTGATGATCTGATCTCATTCTCATCATATTTATGGTTGCTTACTTGCTTTGTCTACATCACAGGCAGGATGGTATTGCCTTTCGAACCTTTAACGCTGACCTTTCAGGATGTCCAATACTATATTGACACACCTTCGGTAATAGAAACATTATTCTTTAGCATAAAATATTGTTCATGAACCATAGCATGCTGATGCACATTTCCTTGGCTCTAGGAAATGAGAAAAAATGGATACACCCAGAGAAAGTTGCAACTCCTTTCAAATGTTACAGGAGCATTAAGGCCTGGTATTCTAACAGCATTGATGGGTACTAGCGGAGCAGGAAAAACCACTCTTCTCGATGTCCTTGCTGGGAGAAAAACTATAGGCTGCATACACGGAGAAATTAAAGTTGGTGGATACCCTAAAGTTGCAGAAACATTTGCTAGGATATCTGGTTATTGTGAACAAAATGACATACATTCTCCACAAATCACTGTACAAGAATCTTTAACTTTTTCAGCATCATTGCGCCTGGCCTCTCATATTGACCCTAAAACTAGAGCTGTAAGACTATCAAATATAAAAGGTGATGTTGTCATATAAAAAAAATTGAGTAAAGTTGTGATGAAGTTGATTTCGACGACTTTGTAGGAGTTTGTCAACGAAGTTCTTGAGATTATGGAACTCAATGAAGTCAAGGATGCCTTAGTTGGGATACCTGGTCTTTCTGGTTTATCAACTGCGCAACGTAAGCGACTTACAATAGCGGTAGAGCTTGTTGCTAATCCCTCTATAATTTTCATGGATGAACCTACATCTAGCTTGGATGCGAGAGCAGCAGCCATTGTTATGCGAGCAGTGAAGAATGTAGCTGATACAGGTCGAACAATTATTTGCACAATCCACCAACCGAGCATTGATATATTTGAAGCATTTGATGAGGTAAAACCTATTATGTTAATGACATCTGTCTTATATAGCATTTAGTTTTTCTTTCATTTACATATGTCTATGTAATTATAGTAACAATAAAATCTGTTGCTTTCACCGCAGTTGATTCTTCTGAAAAATGGTGGGAGTTTAATCTACTTTGGCCCATTAGGTCAACATTCCTGTAAAGTTATAGAGTATTTTGAGGTTGGTTCAAGTGTTCAACCTCTCTCATATTCTTTCCATTCTCTGTTAACTCCATTACTCTTGGTCAACCTTGATCTTATGCTCTCTGAATTCTTACTGACAGAGTATTTCCGGAGTGCCCAAAATTAAAGACGACTGTAATCCAGCATCATGGATGCTAGAGGTAACCTCCCCATTTGTGGAGGCTGAACTTGGAGCTGATTTTGCAGAAATTTACAAGAATTCTGCTTTATATGAGTGAGTTCAATTACTCAGTAGTGATTGGTTTTGATTTTTACAAAGCTGAATGATTCATTAGTGCCTCAAATGCAATACTCTTATATTCATCCCCAATTAGAGTCTTAGAAAGACAGAAACCAGTGGCATCTTTCCGAAAAGCATATGGAAAGGACTATGTCTGGTTGTTTAAGCCAGTTCTTATGTTGTAGGAATTATACTTGAAGCATCAACTATATAAAATTGTAATATTAATTAAGTGTAAGTTAATATGAAAACAAAGTCTATAGAATTAACTAATCATCATCACAAACTGGCTGATTCACTTATTATTTCCGTTTTTCCGGTAGGAACAACAAAGAGCTTGTAAGACAGTTGAGTGATCCACCTCCTGATTCAAGAGATCTTCATTTTCCAACCCAATTTTCACAAAGCTTCCAGGGCCAGTTTAAGTCTTGCTTATGGAAACTGCATTTGTCCTATTGGAGAAGTCCTTCATATAACTTGACACGTCTCTTGCAGACTGTTATACTATCTTTGGCTATGGGCTTAGTATTTTGGAACCAAGGACAGAAAATGTAAGAATTGGAGCAAATTGGCATAGATTCCATCATTTTCATAAGAAATCATAATTATTTATATATAAGCATTACTTTTCCTTTGCAGTCAGTTTGATGATATTAACTTCACATTTCTATCTTGTTTTCTTATTTAAATCCCCAGAAATAACCAGCAAAATTTGTTCAGTATTTTCGGTTCAATGTATGCTGCTGTGATCTTTCTGGGGATGAATAGCAGCTCATCAGTACAACCATTCGTTGCCACAGAGAGGGTTGTCATGTATCGAGAAAGATTTGCAGGGATGTACTCTTCTTGGGTGTATGCCCTTGCACAGGTACATTCTCTGTCACACCATACGTGCTCTATAAAACTTATTGTAACTAAGGAGGGCTTAAATATGTTGCAGGTGACAATTGAGGTACCCTATCTATTTATCCAAGCTCTGGTGTTTGAGCTGATCACATATCCCATGATTGGCTATAATGGATCAGCATACAAGATTTTGTGGTACTTCTACGCCGTCTTTTGCACGCAGCTCTACTTCACCTTTTTCGGGATGTTGTTTGTGTCATTGACACCAGAAGTCACAATCGCCGGAGCTTTATTGTCTGCCTTCCATCCACTGCTTAGTCTTTTCTCTGGCTTTCTGATTCCTCCACTGGTAAGCTGTTACTATCAGCAAACGTTTGGTATTATTATGGAAAATGCTCACTTTCTTAAGAACAACATGAAGAAAAGAAGTGAATACATCGAACATAATCGTATCTTCGATTACTACCGAGATAGTATTTACTAGGTTGGTGATCTTATTCTTCATGTGCAGGAAATCCCAAGGTGGTGGACCTGGATGTATTATCTAATGCCTATATCATGGACATTGAATTGTTTACTTACCTCACAATATGGAGATGTAAACGATGAGGTTATGGTATTCGGTGAAGCCATGACCGTGGCCTCATTGCTCGAAACTTATTTCGGGTTTCGCCATGACCGATTACCGATTACGGCTATCATTTTGATTTCCTATCCTCTAATCTTGGCAATCATGTTTGCATTTTTTCTTTCACGTTTGAATTTTGAGAGAAGGTGAATTTCCTTTTCCCACCTGTATGAGAATGCTGTGACTTGTGCATAAACATAAACATAGTGTATTCCCTTTGTACTGAACTGGGTTTCACTGTCTACTCTTTGCTTGGTAAGGCTTTGTAGTTTGTTTCTCACCATTTAGTTTGTATTTCTATTGTTGAATGAAGATTATTTGAGAAAAAAAAAAGAACTGATATATATTGTAGCTGAGTTAATTGCATCACATGTCCCCAAACTATGTCTCTTATTTTAAATTAGTCCCCAAACTTTAAAATATTTTAGTTTCATCCTCAAACTAAGAATCTCATTCTAAATTGGTCCTAAAACTTTTTGAACGCTCTAATTCATCTCCAAATCATCAGTATATGCTAATTGTATCTTATGTTGATAAAATCGTCATAAGAATTGTTAATTGCCATGAAACACTTATGTGTATTGTGTAATAATATGTGGTATAAATGATAATTTGAGGATGGGTTATGTTAAAAAAAAAGATAATTTGCGGGTGAAATTGAAACATTTAAAATTTTGGGGAACAATTTAGAATGAGAGCCATATTTTAGGGATGAAATTGAAACATTCAAAAGTTTAGGGACAATTTAGAATGAGAACCACAGTTTGAGGATGAAATTAAAATATTTAAAAGTTTAGGAACCAACTTAAAATGAGAGGCATAACTTAGGAACGTGTGGTGCAATTAACTCAATATAGCTTATAATATTTACTACTCTTTAATTTATTCAACATTTTATTGATTAATAAAAAAAATGATCCGAACCGAATCCAAAATTATTTAACGAAGGATCCGAATGTGTGGTTTGTGTGTTTTAGAGTCATTTCTATCATAATGCAAAGGATAATGTCATATTTAGGCTTTGCTTGGTAGAGTGGAAAAGCAGAAAGGAAGAAGGATGGAAGAAAAATTAGAAAGAAAATGAATTAAATGGTTACTTGGTAGAGTAAAAAATTAGAAGGAAAGAAAATAAGAGAGGTAGATTTTCTTGCTTATATACAAATAGTTTTCTCTCAAAATTTGGTAGAAAATAGGAAAGAAAAGTAAACCACTTTAATAATAAAATTATGAAATTATGTTTTAAAAAATCTAATTTTATTTTGACTATATTTATAATTATTTTTTTATGATTCTATCCAATATTTTTATTATGATTTTATTTTGTTCATTTTAGTCCCTAAAATTTTTATTTAATCTAAAATTTACCCTTATTTGTTTTTTATTTTATTATTAAAATCAATATTATTAATATAATAATTTTTTTCACTTTAGTCCCTAAAATATTTATTTAATCTGAAATTGAAGCCTATTTGTTTCTAATTTTTATAATTTTATCTAATATTTTTACTATAATTTTATTTTTATTCAATTTAATCCCTAAAATTTTATTTAATTTAGAATTGACCTCTATTTTATAATCCAATCAATTAATCTAAATTTTATTTGTTTCTAATTTTCATTTAAATTGTTTATTTTCTAAAGTTTTTAAAAATTTATTTTCTCGAGTGACTTTAGTTAATTGTTTCTCATTTATGTTCATGTTGGTTTATTAAGTGACTGAATTATAAAATACATGCCAATTCCAAATTAAATAAATTTTTAGAGGTTAAATTGAACAAAAAATAAAATCATAGTAAAAATATTAGATACAATTATAAAAATTAGAAATAAATAGGTTCAATTTTAGATTAAATAAATGTTTTAGGGACTAAAGTGAAAAAAATATAATTATATTAATAATATTGAATTTAGTAATAAAATAAAAAAACAAATAAGGATAAATTTAAATTAAATAAAATTTTTAGGGACTAAACTGAAAAAAATAAAATAAAATAAAAATATTGGATGGAATAATAAAAAATAATTATAATTATGATTAAAATAAAATTAAAAAATTTTAAACATAATCCCATAATCTTATTATTATTAAAGTGAGATGTCTTTCACTTTTCTTTCCTATTTTTCAACTAATTTGGAGAAAAAATTATTTGTATAGGAACAAGGAAAACTATTTCCTTCCTATTTTTTTTCTTCTAATTTTTTATTCTACCAAGCAACTTTTAATATTTTTTTAATTTTCTTTCCTCTCCTTCTTCTCTTTCACTTTTCGTCTCTACCAAGCAAAGTCTTAATATACACAAAAAATACATTATGTTTTTGTGTACAACAATAGAACACAAGCAAAGCCTTAATGTAGACAAAAAATACATTATGTTGAGCTGTAAATAGTTTAATTGTGTTAATAGTTAATTAGTTAGAATCTTAATTAGCTATTAGTTGAGCAGTTACATTTGTTATTTCTTTGTATAGATGTATTATAAATAGTTAGTTTATAACTTAAACAGTTTAGTGAAGAATTAATGAAACCTTGCATTTCTCTTATTCCTGTTCTTAATATGGTATCAAATTTTCAAGTTTTTTTAGATTAATTATTCACGTAATTTCCACTTTTTTGGCGTGCGTTTAATTTTTTTGGCGTGCGTTTTGTTCACGAACATCTTTTCTCTTTTTGCATCTTTTTTGTCTTTTTATTTTTTCTTTCTTTAATGCCCCCGTCAAATGATTCTCCGATTGATTCTATTGTGGTCGA
Source organism: Hibiscus tridactylites (assembly GCA_958450335.1). Lineage (NCBI taxonomy): Eukaryota > Viridiplantae > Streptophyta > Magnoliopsida > Malvales > Malvaceae > Hibiscus > Hibiscus tridactylites. The sequence continues at coordinate 2,518,094 of OY288267.1, forward strand.
TTTCAATCACCCTCTCTTCTTGCATCCGTCGGACACACTTGGTGGTTTGTTAGTTTCTCATCAACTCCTTGCCATCGAGAATTACAATCTTTAGAGTTGATCCATGCGGATTGTCTTTTTGGCGAAGAACAAGATTGGTTTTGTCACTGGTGCTTGCAAAAATGATGATTACGAAGTTGCCTTGCATCCTCAATGGGAACGCTGCAATGCGTTTGTGTTATCCTGGATTTTGAACACCGACAGCCGTGATTTGTCCGTTGGGATCATATTTGCCTCTAGCATCGCTTATGTTTGGTCCGATTTGAAGGAGCGTTTTGACAAAGGTGATGGCGCTAGGGTTTACTTTCTACATCAGGAGATTTCTACCCTCTCTCAGGGTGATTTTTTCGTTTCTTCCTATTTCACTCGACTTAAACTTTGTGGGATGAATATCATTCTTTGGTGCCTCTCGCCACTTGCGATTGCGAGGTTTCCCGTCAGAATGCATCACATATTGCCCATCAGAAATTATTTTAATTTCTCATGGGTCTCAATGACACTACTCGACGATTCAAAGTCAGATATTGCTGATGAAGCCTCTACCTTCCGTCAATCAGGCTTATTCAATGATTATTCAAGAGGAATCTCAGCGAGCTCATCTTTCAAGCTTTTCCCTTATTTCTGACGCTATGACACTGTATTCTACATCGAAAAATTTTGAGCGACGTCGGTTTAATGGTACTGTGATTACTGTAAAATGAAGGGCTATAACGCGACAATTGTTATTTCCTGAATGATTTTTCAGTCGATTTCAAATTCACCAAAAAGAAGGGCTCCTCTGTTGCTATGGCTGTGCATCAACCTGCTAGTTTGGTTCCTGTTTTCGGTGCTGCACCATCTTCACCAACTGCTCCGGTCTTCACCCAAGAGCAATACAATCAGATTGTCAGATATTGCTTCTGATTCTGCCCTTGCCCCTAGTTGTTTTTCTGTCGATATTGGGGCTATTAATTGGATACTAGATATAGGCGCAACCGATCATATGTTATCTGTGTTTTATGGTTTAACTTCTCTTATTTCTTGTGTTTCTCAGTCCAGATCAGTCCATTTGCCTGATAGTCAAACCACTCTCATATCCCATATTGGTTCATTTCGTTTTGATTCCTCACATGTCATTACCAATGTCTTATATGTTCCCACATTCACTCACAATCTTCTCTTAGTTTCTAAATTGACCAAACAATTAAATTGTATTGTTCATTTTTTTCCTGATTTTTGTACTTTACAAGAACTCTCTACTTGAAGGATGATGGGGATTGGCAAAGAGTCACATCGTTTATATTTTTTGATTCTTCGAGTTTTTGCTCTGGTAACAAATTTTTTTCTTCTCAATGTTGTTCTGATTTGTTACATTCTGCTAATTATGTTTCTACATCATCTGTTTTTTCTTGTATGGTTTCTTCTGATTCTGTTATTAATACAAGTTTGTGGCATGCTCGTTTGGGGCATGCTGGTATTGCAAATTACATAAGACTCCTTCCTTCCAGATTCAAAATCAGGTGTGCATTCAATTTTTAATTTCATTTCTTATACTCATTTAACTTCTCATGTTCAGTATTTCCTTTCCTCTACTTCTCACCTTGTTGAACTCAAGTTTTATTCCCAAGCTATTAAAAACTCGACCTGAATTGAAGCCATGAAGGAAGAAATTTTAGCCTTAGAATCTAATTACACGTGGTTAGTTGTTGATCTGCCTTCTGGTAAGACTCCAATTGGATGTAAGTGGGTGTTTCGAATAAAGTTTAAAGCTGATGGGGAGGTTGAGCGTTACAAGGCTGGGCTTGTTGTCAAAGGGGTACACACAACAAGGGGGTATGGATTATTCTGACACTTTTTTATCTGTGGCTAAGCTTGTTACAGTGCGGCTTGTTTTAGCATTAGCCTCTGTTTTTCATTGGCCACTCTTCCAAATGGATGTATATAATGTTTTCCTCCAAAGTAATTTAGTTGAGGAGGTTTACATGCATCTGCTTGAGGGTTTTGGCAGCCAGGGAGAGTCCAAGGTATGTAGGCTGCTCTAATCATTGTATGGCCTTAAGCAGGCGTCTCAACAGTGGAATTTAAAGCTTACAAATGCATTATTACTTGCTGAATATAATTAAAGTAAATATGTTTACTCACTGTTCACAAAGAGGAAGGGTTCTAGCATAGTTATAATGATTATATATATTGACGATTTGTTGATTATTAGAAATGACAAATGTTTGATCGAAGAGCTAAAGAAGGTTTTAAATAAAAAACTTCAGAATGAAAGATCTTGGTGGACTGAATTTTTTCTTGAGTTTGAAGATATTGAGGTCAAAAGAAGGAATCTCGGTGAATCAACAAAAATATGCTTTGGAGTTAATAGAAGACTCGGATTTAGGGGGAGCTAAACCAGCCTTAACACCACTTGAACAAAATCAGAAGCTTCCTTCTATGAGTTTTAATGAAGGTTTAGTTGAAAAGAATGGCATTGACGAGTTGCTACCAGACAAAACAGTGTATCAAAGATTGGTTGGCAAACTTATTTACTTGACACATACTAAATTGGACATTACTTATGATGTGCATCACCTAAGCCAATTTATACAGCAACCAAAGAAGTCTCATCTTGATGCAGCACTTAGGGTGATTATGTATGTGAAGAGGAGCCCAGGGCAAAGAATTTTGTTAAGTGCCACAAGTAAATGTGAATTGCTTGCTTATTGTGAGTCTGATTGAGCGTCGTGTCCAATGACAAGGAAGTCTATAACCGGCTATTGCATCAAGCTAGGAGAATCTTTAGTTTCATGAAAATCCAAGAAGCAAAATACAATTGCAAAGTCATCAACTGAAGCTGAGTATAGAAGCATGACAATGACAACTGCTAAAATTGTCTGGTTATGAGGATTGCTAGCAGAACTGAAAATTCTTGAAATACAATCGGCCACACTATTCTGTGACAACAAAGAAGCTTTACAAATTGCAGCAAACCCATGTTTCATGAGAGGACAAAACACATAGAGATTGATTGTCACTTCGTTCGAGAAAAAATAATCGAAGAAATGATACAAACAGAACACTTGAGATCTAGAGAACAGCTGGTAAATGTGATGACTAAAGCTCTTGATACACAACAACATCAATATTTGTTTTCCAAATTAGGGTTAAAAGAAATCTTTCAACTACCAACTTGAGGGAGAGTGTTGAGTTGTAAATAGCTTAATTGTGCTAATAGTTAATTAGTTGGAATGTTAGTTAGCTATTAGTTGAGTAGTTACATTTGTTAGTTCTTTGTATAAATGCATTATAAATAGTTAGTTTGTAACTTAAATAGTTTAGTGAATAATTAATGAAATCTTGCATCTCTCATTCCTATTCTTAACAATAACTAATAAGAAGCTGCTAGAAATAAAGAGTTTATTGTGTACGGTAAAAAAGCAGAGCTTTAGAAATAATAAAATCAACACAATGTTTTTAGATTTATATATCCAAATAAGAAAGATGAAATTTAATTGGTATTGCTCTTTTTATGAATAAATCGGAAAAAAAATATAAAAGAAGTGAGCTTATAAAATTTACACAATGTTTCTACATTGCACAATTTACGTGTCATAGACATATGATAACATAAACCCTTGGAAAAAAAATCTATATCCAACAAATGTGATATATAAAATCTTTGCATTACCAACAATCTCCCATCGATGTACAGAGAAGTATTTAATAATATGTCGGTCAAATTTTATTAGAATTTAAAACATAAAAACAGTTTAAAAGAAATGAAATAGTAGAAATAATAATAATAAAACACAATAGATCTAAATAAAAAATTAGAAAAGCAAAATATAATACACACGGAAAAATAGAAGCAAAGAGCAAGACTTCGTTTCTATTTATGTACACGCTTTAGGATTGAAGTATGAGTGGTGAACAAAATTAAAATTTTTGGAGGTTGCTTCTGTTGCGACTAATTTTTAGAAAATACCTCGGTGTCACTTAGAAGAACCGGATTTTGATTGTTTTTGAAAAATTTAATCGGGTTTGTAAAAAATGGAGGGGAGTCGCCACCGGCCATTTAAAAATGGTAGACCGGACACCGGAAAACAAAACCAGAGATTTAAAGGGTTCGGGAGTCGGTTACACGCGGGGAAGGATGAGCACCCCCGTCGTGCCCGAAAATCGGTACCAAAAACATTACCGCTTAATTAATATTAAATTTTGCGAATTAAAGTGACTAAATCGATCGATATTTGTTTATAAGTACGAGTTTATTTTAAACGCATTTAAAATTGGCATTTAAACCCGTTCGTTTAAGTGGGGGAAAAACGCTAGTGCTTTCGTGTGAATATTGTTCCTCCGTGTGGGCCTAGCAAGTACCTTCGGGGCTCGAGTACCCTATATCTTCGTGAGAATATCGTTTCTCCGTGCAGATATAGCGAAAGGGTCCCCTCGAATTGAACTCGGTTGAGAGGAGCCTATAATGGGTGATGACCGGGGGCCTTGCTACCCTTAGTAGGGGACATCGAGGACAGTTCGAGTACCTCCTAGAACCAAAACTGCATGTAGAGAACTAGATTGCCCACCCCTTTTAGAGCCATGCGGACAGCCTATAGGGTTGCTTGTTTTTGTGATTGCCTTTTATCATGTTTATCCTACACTAACGATTATTCTTATGATCTTTTTGCATCTACTTTTCGTGCATGCATTTCATGAGTTAGGGTGGTTCTACCCATTTTTGGGGCTATCATTGTGGACGGGAAGTTGCTAGAAAGGATAATGTCAATTGGCAAGTCCGACATCAGACAGAACGGATAAAAGGGCAGTTTACCGAGCGAAAGCACAGTGTCAGGTCATTTAATGCCCACCACCGAAGAAGGCACATCTCTTCTCCATCCCGAGGAAGTCAAGCGAGATCGGGTCTACTCCAAACATCCTGAGCCGCAAAATTTCAAACCGTCTATCGGATCAACATCTTTGGATCACAAGCGGAAGCATATTTGTCAAGACTTTGCTATGACTGTCTTTTAACAAGGAACCTCCTTCACGTTCGAATGATAGTCGACCTAAGGGGAATCACCTATAGGGCCAACACATTTCATCCGCATACACATGTGTACATATTTCATTGCATCATATGTTCATGCATCATGGCATGCATTGACCAATTAAATAACGAATTAATATTGAAAAAATATTGTTACAGTGGTGAAGTTTTCAATCTACAACCATTCCGCGTTCGTACGATACCCGTTCTTAGTCACGAGCAATGGAAGAAAGGATGGCCAGGGTTGAACAAGGTCAGAAGGACCTCGAGGGCCGATTGGATGGGATCGAGCAAAACATTAAGGATCAGATTACACAATCACAAACCACCATCATCGCTCAGATAATCGAACTGCTTGAGAAGAAGTTCGATAAAGAAGGAGGATCAGGGGGCAATACGAATGAGAGGGGAGTAGGAGAGACTACATCGCATATTCGACTAGGAGCACCCACCACCGGGAAAAGAGTGCATATCAACCTCGAGGGAACGCCTGCTAATCATCCTACGGAAACACCAGCCAGCTGTCACTTGGACCCACCTGTTGAGTTAGGGGAAGATCTCGAGGTTGAAGTACCGGATCTAAACATGTTGAATGAGGCAAAAGAAAGAATTAGGGTCGAGGTGGAAAAGAAGTACGAGGAAAAGTTTCGTCTCTTTGAAGAAAAGTTCATGGCCTTGCAAGGAATGGATAAGCAAGGGAATGATGCCAGTGATTTGAGCCTTGTAGCGGATTTAGTTTTACCTCCGAAATTCAAGGCCCCCGACTTTGATAAGTACGACGGGACTACTTGTCCTTCAGCTCACATCACCATGTATTGCCGAAAAATGGCGGCTTTTATAAAAGATGAGAAGCTACTTATCCACTACTTTCAAGACAGTTTAACTGGTTCCGCAACCCGTTGTATACTCAACTTAGACGAGTCGACATCAAGTCATGGAGCGATCTTTCGAAGGCGTTCGTGGGCCAATACAAGCATGTAACTGATATGACTCCGAATCGGCTCATGCTACAAGGGATGGAACATAAGCACAGTGAGAGTATCCGTGAGTATGCCCGACGTTGGAGAGATGTAGCAGCTCAAGTGCAGCCCCCACTTTCGGAAGGTGAAATCATTCCCTTGTTTGTGGATACCCTGAAAGGAGTCTTGTACGATCGCTTGATCAGCAATCCCTCCAGTAGCTTTGCGGACATGGTCATGACGGGAGAACGTATCGAGGACGCCATCAAGAAAGGGAAGATAGTAGATCCCTATGGCACAACCGCCCACAAGGGGCATGGGTCCCAGGTTCACATGGTGGGTTCTCACCCAAACAACCAGTCTTCTGGCCGCTACCATAATCAAGCATCCTGGTCTGCAAAGCCTCAAAAGGACCTTCATCCAGTTCCTATGTCGTACGCCGATTTGCTCCCAATGCTTATTGAGAAGAAGCTCCTAACTCCGGTTCAGTCCAAGCCAAAGGATCCTCCCTATCCCGAAGGCTATGATGTCAATGTCGTATGTGACTACCATGTGGGAAGCACGGGCCACACCACGGAGAATTGTGGGGCACTGAAAAACAAGGTGCAGGCTCTGATCGAGAACGGTCACTTGACATTCTGAAAGTAATGCATGGAACAAACGTTGCTATCCTTTGCCCAAGCTAGCAATGATTTTTTAAGGGCACTTGTTATGTTTACAATTTGACGTTCTAATGAAATGCACTTCTTTTTTAACATACAATGACCTTGAAATCATGTATACGCATATATCACTCCGTACCTCCGTAGGTCCTCGGATATCATATGCATGATGTGGCATTGATTCTACTCAAAGAGATCGAATGTTGTGAAAACGATGAAGTATGATGTCCCGCTCCGTCCGCTCCGGTCGGTAAAGCGAGAGAAGCAAGATTACTTTTCCTTCGATGATGTTCGATGATAAGGGAATCTCCTAAGAAAGCCCAAGTAGAGTTACTCGAATGTGCAAAAAAATAAAAAAAATAAAAGGGAAAGAGAAATGAAATGAAAAAATATATATTGTTTCAAAACAAAATAAAATTTCAGAGCCTGGTAATAGGCATTAATCGAAAAGCACTCCAATGTTCGAAACCTGGTAATAGGCATTTTCGGATACGAGTGTGGAATTCTTGGGGCACTCCCCTGATGCTTGAAACCCTTCGCTTCATGAGTGATGGTAATATTTTCAAGTCGTGACTATGCCGAGTAACTCGGGGTATTGTTGTATGCTCCATCAGTATCCTCAAGACAAAGGACTGTGACGATTTGAATTCCCCTAGGAAAAAGAAACGAATGAGCAAACTGAATAAGTCTCGGATGTGAATCCTTGAGGACATTGACACAATACTAATTGTAATCAGAAGCTCATGCTTACATTTAAAATTCGGGGAGTGACATTTTCTATTCAATGGGCTAAATTTTTTGAAAACATACGGAGAAACGTTATGAGAACTAGAAGGAATAGTAATCGAGCCAATTAAGCAAATACCATAATCATGAGGATGAACCGAGCGATTTGGAAAAGGTTTCACAACTTCGCATATCGCCACAACATTCAGAGTCTCCATTGACTCAAGCTGATCATCAGAAAGTAGGATCTAAGACGCTCTTGCATTTGATATCCGGGGCATCCTATTCTATTTTTTCTTTTAATTAGAATTTTGACTTCAAGGTTCTGTATGGTAATCAAAAAGGGCATTCTTCATTAGAATGACAATCCATAAACTGGTACTTTTTAAACCAAGAGATCTTTCTGTATTACTTCGGAGATAAATGCATCAGCGAGGCCCAAAGGTTGAGGGGCATGACGGGAGGAGGAATGATGAAGAGTCAGATGAGGCTAAGTTGCCATGATGGGGCACCATTGTCCGTGGGGAAACTAAGATTTTCACGTAAAAAGGTTCAAACCGAAGTATATGAAAGATGACACAAGGCCAGAAAGGATTTAGAATGCGACCGAGGTCACTCGACTCGAATTTTAAAACGAAGAACGAGCGGCAGAAATTAGGGGCCAGATTTCTTAAGACACAAGATTGATGGATGGTTGTAGTCCCAAGATAACGACCACTGAACCTAGAAAGCAAAGACAAACTAAATCTATGCATCTTTGCATTCTCATAAACACACGCACCTTTGCATTCTCATGAACACATGCATCTTTGCATCTTGAAATATGCTCATGCATCATCGATAGCTAAATGTCACCTGTGCTAGGAGCATACTAAATCATACCATAGCATTTTGTTTTCTCTAAACAGACGTTTGAAGATTGGTAAAAGAACATATCTACGACTTCACGAGAGGAGAAGCAGATCTCACAAGAGTCAAGAGTCCCTCGACTTTCGTAATTCGGATTCTTCAAATCTTTCCAACCCTCGATTTTAATCTTCCTTGAAGATTGTTTTTCTTAAAACTCGAATTTCTTAAATTTATCCTTCCAAAGGGATGTTTTCCTCAAAACTCAATTTCTCAATTTTATCCTTCCAAAAGGACGTTTTCCTCAAAACTCAATTTCTCAATTTTATCCTTCCAAAAGGACGTTTTCCTCAAAACTCCATTTCTCAATTTTATCCTTCCAAAAGGACGTTTTCCTCAAAACTCAATTTCTTAATTTTATCCTTCCAAAAGGATGTTTTTCTCAAAACTTAATTTCTCAATTTTATCATTCCAAAAGGGTGTTTTCCTCAAAACTCAATTTCTCAATTTCATCCTTCTCAAAGGATATTTTTCTTAAAAGTCAAAATTTCTCAATTTTTATCTTTCCAAAAAGATGTTTTTCCTCAAAATTATATCCTTCCTAAAGGATAATTTTCTTAAAAAGATCAAAATTTCTTAATTTTATCCCTTTGCACATATTTTTGAAAGACAACTTGAATACATCTCGGGACGAAGAGAAAACGATAAAGCGAGAACTAAAAGGATTTCAGGCGAAGCCTTTCAAGCCGCCGCTCCAGAATGTCAGGCGAAGTCTTCATATTCGCTACTCAAGGATTTCAAATGAAAGCTTTCAAGCTTGCTGATAGATTTCAAGATAAAGGATCCTACAGAGAAAGGGTCCAAACAAGCTCTATATAGGAGGAACTTGCAACTTCACGATCTCGAAAGTGGAGGGTCCTACGGAGAGGGGACTTGTAGATCCTTGTTTTCAGAGGGGAGTTCGGTAGAGAAGGAACTGCTACTCGAAGAGTACGCTAAGGAAGAGGAGTTTAGTGGAGAAAAAACTCAGAATCCTAAGGCTTCAGGATTTCAAAAGCGGAGGGTCCTACAGAGAGAGGACTTGGAGATCTTTAATTTCAGAAATACGTGGACGAGAGTTCTATATAGGAAGAACTGCCACTCGAAGAACACGCCGAGGGAATGAGTTCTATAGAGAGAGAACTCATATTCTTGAGGCTTTAAAGAGAAAATTACTCGGTCTAGCGCGTCGCCGCTCCGGGAGAGTAAATTGTCCAACCGAGAAGTTAGACAAATTTAGTTATGACCAGTTTGCTTTACGACCGCGAAGGGAAAGCAAATCCACTTGGACGCCCAAGTTTGCCTTTTGACCGCGAAGGGAAGGCAAAGTTGTTTGGATGACCAGCTTGTTTTTTGAAAAGAGAAGACAAAGATATTCAGAACCCGCCTATCCGTTCGGGCACTTGGAGAATGGAAATCTGCAAAAAAAAAACTCTATGTCTATCTGCTCGGGGCATCTGAGGGGAGAACTCATGATAAAAAAAGCTTTGGGAAGAGGAATCGCTTGAGATTGTGCGGTCGCTTCGAGAAACGGACCAATCCAAACAGGGAAGTCGAACAAAATTGGTGCTTATGGCCTTTGCTTTATTCTTGTTCCACAAGTATAAGCAAAGGGGGCAGCTGTAATCACCTATTTTGTCCGGGGCGTTAACCCATTTTCTTTTTCTTAATAATGGGCTTTAATATTTTTGATTAATTATATATGTATATCACATGATTAAAAATAAGAAAGAAAAAGAAAGAAAACAGTATATGTATATATATTATTATTACTATTAGAGTTATTAATATAATTAATATAATATAGTGTTATCTATTATTATTACTTATTATCCATTATCATTATCATAATTATTATTACTATTATTATCTTATACTTATTATTATTATTGTGTGCGTGCTAATATTACCTACTATTGTATGTGCTATTGATATTATTATTGTGTGTTATTATTATTATATTATTATTATTATTTATGTATTATTGTACATATTATATCATATTACTCGTATACCTATTAATATTATTATTAGTATTATTATCATAACAAAAAATAAATAAATATAAAACATAGGTAAATGAAGGCCCGATTTTATTGAAAGAAATAATAACAAGTCCATACTTTAAATAAATATACATGAAGCCCAAATGGCCCGTTCAGCCCTTTACACAAAAAAACCCTAATCACATTTGTTTCTTATGCAGTCGCCGCCCTAATTCGTAGCCGTCAGATCTGCTTAGATCTGACGGTCCAGATCGACCCGGGTTAGGAGAAACCCTAGCAAGCTTTCCCAAGTCTCGCGCCGCACCATCGTAGCCGTCGGATCGAGCGAAGATCCAACGGTCCAGATCGCGTCCGGATAAAACCCTAATGAGGGTGTCATCAAGCCATAGCGCCGCTACCGTCGGATCAAAGGCGATCAACGGTCCAGATCCCTCAAAGCAGAAACCCTAGAAGGGTACCCCCTTTCGTCACCGCGCCGCAACGCCCTAACCGTCCGATCGTGACAGCATTGAACGGCCAGGATTGAATTTTTGCACGAGTGTAATGCACGCGCGACGCTTTGCCTCCCCACGCGCGCGTGCCATAACACACCATGTGACCCCTCGTCTGTCGTCTGCCCCTGCACCGGCACGCCATGCCTCCCCCGATTAGGCAAAACCGACAACATACACAGAAGAAAGACAGCGGTCAGGGACCCAAAAATGGCAAAAAAAAAACAACAACAAATCATATACCAAAGTCAACTAGACAAGAACAGAGAGCAGAGAGATATTGAATGTAAACGTTTCGGATATAAAATCCGAACAAAAACTATTGTAAAAGGAGGATTTTTGAGAAAGAAATCAATAACAAAAAAAACTTCTGAGGTAGCTTTCTTTCATTTCTTCAATAGCATGCAACACAACAAAAAACCAAAAAAAAAAGAATAGTGGTGTTAGGGATTTCTGTTTTTTTTTTACCTTTTCACCGTTTCGTTTCCCTCGCCGGCGACAAGCCCTTGGGTCTCCTCCGAGACCGCATGCGGTGAGTCAGTGAGGAGCGAACGCTAAAATAGTTTTTTTTCTAACGTTTTTTTGAGTTTCGATTTGGGTTTCTAAGGCGAAAATAGAAAAAAATTTGGGTTTTTGGTTTCACAAGCGGAGGACATCAGTTTGGGTTTCGGGGTAGTCAAAAAATGGGTGTTTTGGTTTCAAAAGGAAGAAAAAAAGTTTTTTTTAAGACTCTGGCGCCGGCAACGGCGACCGGAGTGGGTGGCGGCGCCGGACTGTTGGGAGAGAAAAGGGGAGTCTCTGTAAATTAGGGTTTACAAAATAAAAAAAAGGGGGCTGACGTATTTTTTTTAATTCGAGTTTTATAACGTTTTTAATTTTTTAAAATCGGTTTAATCGCCTTACAGGTCCCTCCGCGTCGCTGTAATATCGCGGGAAGGGCTTCCGCGTTTTCAAAACCCTATCCCAAGTCCCTCTACTTTTTAAACGTTTTTCAATTCTGTCACCATTTTCATTTCGATTGGCATTCGGATAGTAAAATCACCGTTTTAGTCCCCTGGTTTTCCGCGTCCTTTTAATTTAGCCCATATTTCATGTTTTAATTGTTCTTTTTATGGGTTAATTACTATTTCGGTCCCTGTCTGTTTGCATTTTACTTACCTTGCATTTTATGTATATTGCATGTTGTTGTGGTCATATTGTGTTATCATGTATGCTTTTTTGTCCCCTTAATTTATGTCCGTATCAAATATATGTCTTGCCATATTGTTTGTGCTTGTTTTCATATGCATGCTTATCGTGTTTAGATTGTTGCTTATCGAATGTTTGATTAGCGCTATTTCCATTTGTTCGTGTCCATATCTGCTCATGCATTTAATTATCATGTTTAGACACTTGCTTTATTTATTCCATGCTCTTTTCGTGGATTTGTTCATATTTGTCCCTCGTCTTAATTATTTGTTTCCAATACGTCATGATAGGTTGCATCTCGAATTATAAATTGCAATGCGAATACCTTTTTATTCGGGAGCGAACGAGACCAGTACCAGTCATAGTGGTGGTGGTTCGGACGTTCTCTCTCGAATATTAAGGCTTTTAAAATTTACTCGATCGTATAACCAAATTTCGATACGAATCGTCACTTTAATTCGCAAATTTTAATATTAATTAAGCGGTAATGTTTTTGGTACCGATTTTCGGGCACGACGGGGGTGCTCATCCTTCCCCGCGTGTAACCGACTCCCGAACCCTTTAAATCTCTGGTTTTGTTTTCCGGTGTCCGGTCTACCATTTTTAAATGGCCGGTGGCGACTCCCCTCCATTTTTTACAAACCCGATTAAATTTTTCAAAAACAATCAAAACCCGATTCTTCTAAGTGACACCGAGATATTTTCTAAAAATTAGTCGCAACAGCTTCGTAGAACATACTCAATTGCATCGACAAACAAACCACAAAAGGAGATCAAACTACTGAAGACCACTGACAATTGGTAAATCAAAATCAAGCGTCGTGAAAAATATATATCCAAAACAGAAATCTACCACAAATAACATACCATAAGGCAAAAGTGTACTACAAGTAGGAGGAAAAACATACTACAAGACAGATAAAAATATTAAAGAAAATAAAAAAAATGCACTATTATTTGGAGGATATCATAACTGCCGTCCAATCTGTCTCATTTATTATGTTTTATGGTGCATTAACTCTCTATTAATAACTCTGCCCGGCAGGTATGGCAGCAGATGTCTCTTTACTGATTAATGCTTTCAACTCGTAACTTTTTAAGAACCATTATGAGGCGATTGAAGAAAGAGAGACGGAGATGTTGATTGGATGTGCAGCGACACCGTTTTTATAATTCAATGCCTCTTTTTCTATAGTTTTCACTCAACTTAGGTGATAAAAATCTTACACACATGTAAGTATATATTTGTAGTGTCGGTGTAGGGGGATAGGGGTAGTTTGTAAGCTTAAATTTTATGTAGGTAAAATGACAAAAGATGCCCTAAATGTTTATATATATTTGTAGTGTCGATGAAGAGGGGATAAGGGTAGTTTGTCAGCTTAATTTTTATGTAGGCAAAATGACAATCGCAAAGTTTGCATGTTTTGTCGAGCATTTTTTGTCATTTGGCCCTCTATTCTTTTTTTTGGTCCAAATATGCTCCCAACGTTTGTTTATTTTGTCATTTTGTCCCTATTCTTTCTTTTGGTCCAAATATGCCCCTAACGTTTCATTTATAGTCCAAATATACCCAGGCCCGGCCCTGGGCAGGGGCAGAAAGGGCGCCCGCCCAGGGCCCACAGCTTAAGAAAATTACATGTTTATAATTTTATTCGAATTGTATTTATTTTTAATACTCTAATTTTTTTAATATTTATTATTAGGGCCCCAATTTTTTCAATATTTGTTAATAGAAATTTAATTTTTTTCTAATATTTATTATTAGGGGTCTACTATTAAAATTCAACTTTTTCTAATACTTGTTATTAGGGGCCCGTTTTTTTAATATTTGTTATTTTGGGCATACTCTTAAAATTCATTTTTTCAATTATTGTTATTAGGGGCCCAATTTTTCAATGCTTGTTATTATGGACCTATTCTTAAAATTATTAATTTTTTCATTACTTGCTATTAGGGACATAAATTTAAATAATAGTATGCAACATCAACAACGATTGTTACATGACGATAGTGGTAGTGGCGGAGCTAGTATTTTCTTATAGTGAGGTCATGAGTGAAGTATGATGTATTGATGATTTCTATACCACTAGAATAAGCATTGTTGACCGCATACTCTCAACAAATTAAGTGGGGTTAAATTTAATATTTCCTATGAAAAATCTATATTACCTCCTTAAAAGTCTTATGCCCCAACAAATCAAGTAGAGTCAATTGCACCCCCAATTTATATGCTACATCCGCTTATGGGTAGCGACACCATCTAAAACTGTGTTACTTGTAATTTTTATGTCCACAATAACATATGTTATTAAGAGATTTCACAACCACGATATTTGTAGTGATCGAAATAGCATCTATAATGCCCGTAACCACAATAAAACTCAACATTATTGTAAATACGACGACAATCGCAATTTAAATTTTTAATTTGGGGCCCATGTTTTATATTCGCCCTGGGCCACCAAAAATCCAGGACCGACCCTGAATATACCCCTAGTGGATGTAAACTGTCAATCAATTGACGATTAACGACTTATAAAAAAATTTGACGTGACATCAGCAGATCTTAATATGTGGCAAGTCCAGTCAGCATCAACTGTTGAACGTCAATTGACTGACAGTTTTTATCTAATGGGGGCATATTTGGACCAAATTGAAACGTTGAGGGCATATTTGAACTACGAATGAAACGTTGGGAGCATATTTGGACCAAAAGAAAGAATAGGGGGCCAAATGACAAAACAACAAACGTTGGGGCATATTTGGGCAAAAAAAATAGGAGATAAATGACAAAACATACATCTTTTGTATTTTGCGTATATAGAGGGATATGCATATATTTGAGAGGACTGAGGACTGAGGAGTGGACTCGGAATGAAGGAAAGGATCACCATGGATATGGAAATGGATATACTTACCGAGCTTCCACCACCTCTGGAACGCCGCCTCTTCATCGACAATCTCATCAAAAACATTCAAACCGATAACTTTCGCTTGCTGCACAATATCAGGCAAAGATTACTCAGGTAATGATATTGATATACACCTACAGATAATGTATAACTTTCATGTGTTTCTGCAGCTAAACTGGAAACTTTTGCAGAGTTGGTGTAAAACTACCAACTGTGGAAGTGAGGTTCAAAAACTTCCACGTGGAAGCTGAATGTGATGTAGTTCATGGGAAGCCGCTACCTACACTATGGAATTCTCTAAAAACCATGGTTTCTGTATGTGTGTGTACATACATATGTATAGATATGTTGTGTAGCCAAACCATGGATGCTGGTCTAAATTATTTGGATGTTTTTGTACAGTTTCCTGCAGCAGCAAAACTGATGTGTTCAAAATCACAGCAGGCTAAAATTTGCCTTATTAGTGATGTCAGCGGCATCATAAAACCTGGAAGGTGCTATAATTTTAAAGTTAAAAACTGGCTTGTCTATGTCCATTTCAGAGCTGGATTAATGTCTCTAAAGTTTTATGTACCATCTGGTATTATACATCTTACAGGATGACTCTACTTCTTGGTCCTCCAGGATGTGGGAAGACCACCTTGCTGAAGGCACTTTCCGGAAATCTAGACCGATCGCTTCATGTATATATATATATATATGTGTGCATGTTTTGTGTGTGCGTGTGCGTGTGTGTGTATCCATTCCTGCTAGATTGACGAGTTTCTTGAGTTGGCTTGCTTCCACTAGGTCACAGGGGAAGTTTCTTATAACGGATACAAGCTGGAAGAGTTTGTGCCCCAGAAAACTTGTGCATATATAAGCCAAAATGACTTCCACATTTCTGAGATGACAGTAAGGGAAACACTTGATTTCTCAGCTCATTGTCAGGGTGTCGGAAGCCGTGCAGGTATACATCTGGTTTCCCTCAGCTAGATATACCTAACCATGGCCTTAGACTCTGCAACTTGTTCTCTATGTGTATGGTTTTATTTCACAGAGATGATGATGGAGGTCTGTAAAAGAGAGGCCGAGGCGGGAATTGTCCCTGATCCAGTAATTAATACTTACATGAAGGCGCGTGTAAAAACAATATACATTACTTCATTCTCACATCTCTTACTAGCTAATACGATTAATCGATTTATTACAGATAAAAATGATTAACATGGTTTGTTTTCATTTCATAGGCAACATCAGTGAAAGGGCTTAAGGAGACACTTCAGACTGACTACATACTAAAAGTGATTATATTACTCGAGCTTAATTTGAAACTTGAATGCATTTTGTATCAGTTCCAACCTTTCTGATGACATGTTCTGCACATTTACCAGATCCTTGGACTTGATATTTGCGCTGAAACCTTTGTCGGTGATGCCTTAAGAAGAGGTATCTCTGGTGGCCAGAAGAAAAGATTGAGTACAGGTAGTGAATTTGCTGGTTTATGTAAAGAGCAAAGTTTAGTTGGGAACTAATTATCCCAAAATAGGTAAATGCTAAAACTTTTGATCAGTTCTGGTTTTAGCTTGATTACATTTTCTCCGAACTATGCAGGAGAGATCGTTGTAGGTCCCATAAAAACTTTGTTTTTGGATGAAATAACAAATGGACTTGACAGCTCCACTGCATATCAGATTGTTGCTTGTCTTCAGCAGCTTGTGCATATGACAGATGCAACTTTGTTGGTTTCACTGCTACAGCCCGCACCGGAAACTTTCGATCTCTTTGATGATGTTATCTTGATGGCAGAAGGGAAAATTTTGTATCATGGACCACGAGATCACGTTCTTGAATTTTTCGAAAACTGTGGGTTTAAGTGTCCTCCAAGGAAAGCGGTCGTGGACTTCCTTCAGGAGGAAAGTGAAATCCAGTTTTCAATAATATTTTACCCCTTCCTGCAGTGCAATGCAGTCTAAATGGGAAATCCAGTTATTTTGCAGGTTTTATGCAAGCAAGATCAAGCACAATACTGGTACAGCACTGAGCTGCCCTACTCATATTTTTCAGTCGATATGTTCTCCCGGAAATTTAAGGCATCCCCCCTGGGTACAAAGATAGATGAGGATCTCTTAGAACCATATGATAAGTCCCAGGTCCATAAGGATTCACTTTCCTTTAGTAAGTACTCGGTTTCTAAATGGGAAATTTTTAAAGCTTGCATGTCAAGGGAGCTTCTACTTTTGAGAAGGAACTCGATCTTTTACGTGTTCAAAATAACTCAGGTGAGGACTTTCTTCTCTCATTCTGTGTCATGAGTAAACTTAGTCATAAAGCTTCTGAAAATTGAAACATTAAAATCATCTTCTTTTGGCAGCTTGTCTTTGTAGCATGCGTCACAATGACCGTGTTTTACAAGACGCGGATGGATATCAATATTGTTCATGCAAATTACTACCTGGCTGCACTGTTTTTCACTCTCATGATACTTGTGGTGGATGAGATTCCGGAGGTGTACATGACAATTTCAAGACTTCCGGTTTTCTATAAGCAGAAAATGTTATGCTTTTACCCGGCTTGGGCTTATGCAATTCCAGCAGTCATTTTAAAGCTTCCTTTTTCATTTTTGCAATCCCTGATTTGGACATCTATCACTTACTTCACGATGGGATACGCTCCTGAGGTTTCAAGGTGAGAATAGAAAATATAAAATACACAGTTTTGCCAGGGAACCGCTGCTCCTGTTATGCAACATAACACCATTAGAGGGAAAAATAGTACTAATAATATTGATAGAACTGGAAAGAAAATATACTTCTCTTCGTAGCATACAGAAGCAAACAAGATTTATTCTGGTTGGTGAGCCTAAACATTTGTGATGCTTTCAGGTTCTTCCGCCAGTTTGTGACGTTTTTTGCGGTGCAATTAACAGGAATATCCTTGTTTCGATTCGTGGCGTCCATCTTCCAGAACTTTGATTCTTCTGTGGCAGCTTCAAGCCTCATAATCTTTTTACACTGGTTATTCTGTGGCTTCATCATTCCGCGGCGTAGAGTTCTTCCTACCCTACTGATCAGCTTATTTGAATGATCCCTGTAAAGGTTCATACTTGTTAATTTTTTCCGTTTGTTACAGCATCCTGGCCTGGTTGGATGAAGTGGCTTTTTTGGGTTTCTCCTATGTCATATGCAGAGATAGCTCTCGCAGGAAACGAATTTCTTTCTCCACGGTGGCAGCAGGTGAGATTCAATGGTTGAAATGGACTACTTCATTTCCTGTTCTTAAGCAGCCTTCTTCAAAAGAATGGAAAATTCTCACAGATTTCTTGCTAGCCTCTAAAAAAAGATGTTGCTTCAAAGTTTCTACGAGTCTAATTATTATAACGGACCAAGTTATAGGGGAAATGACATTTCAACTATTGATCTTTTAAAGCAGACACCTGCATGATCAGCACAGGATGTTAAGAATGATTACGGTTGTTTGACCGACACGTTGCTTGCTTCATGGAAGTTCTCAGCAAGGCAGAAATTGTATTCTACTTTCCATTGTTTTTTCGTTTTGCAGATGCTGACCATGGACACTACAATAGGACAAGCAACACTAGAGAGTCGTGGACTAAACTTCGACGAGCATTTTTTCTGGATAGCAATAGCTGCATTGTTTGGTTTTGCTATAGTTTATAACATAGGATTCACCTTGGCCTTAGGTTTCTTGAAGCGTAAGTTTGTCTTTTTTTGGTCCTTTGGTCCAATTTTTTTATGTTCAACTTATTAATAAGAGAACTACATGGTTATTTGCCATTGACATTTGAAACATATGCAGCTCCGGGATGGTCTCGTGTTATGATTTCACATAAAAAGCTTTCCGGGATACATAATGGAGATTCCTATGGGGGTGAAGACATGGGAAATGAATCAAGCCATTCGGATTCCTCTGGTAAGAAACCAGATAGTAATGATTATTCCTAGTCTTTCATAATATTACTGTTATTTCCAATCTCATTCACATCATATTTATGGTTGTTTTTTCTACATCACAGGCAAGATGGTTTTACCTTTCGAACCTTTAACATTAACCTTTCAGGATGTGCAATACTATATCGACACCCCTTCGGTAATCAAAAACATTCTTTGGCATAAAATCATTTTCCGTGAACCATAGAATGTTGATGCACTGATTCTTCTTGGCTCTAGGAAATGAGAAAAAGAGGATACTCTCAGAGAAAGGTGCAACTCCTTTCAAATGTTACAGGAGCATTAAGGCCTGGTATTCTAACAGCATTGATGGGTACTAGTGGAGCAGGAAAAACGACTCTTCTTGATGTCCTTGCGGGGAGAAAAACTATAGGCTACATAGATGGAGAAATTAAAGTTGGTGGATACCCTAAAGTTCAAGAAACATTTGCTAGGATATCTGGTTATTGTGAACAAAATGACATACATTCTCCACAAATCACTGTACAAGAATCTTTAATTTTTTCAGCTTCGTTGCGCCTGGCTTCTCATATTGACTCTAAAACTAGAGCTGTAAGACTATCAAATATAAAAGCTGATGTTTTCATATCAACAACATTTTGAGTAAAGTTGTGATGAAGTTGGTTTTGACGAATTTGTAGGAGTTTGTTAAAGAAGTTCTTGAGATTATTGAACTCAATGATGTCAAGGATGCCTTAGTTGGGATACCTGGTCTTTCTGGTTTATCAACTGCACAACGTAAGCGGCTTACAATAGCGGTAGAGCTTGTTGCTAATCCCTCTATAATTTTCATGGATGAACCTACATCTGGCTTGGATGCAAGAGCAGCAGCCATCGTCATGCGTGCTGTCAAGAAAGTTGCTGATACAGATCGAACAATTATTTGCACAATCCACCAACCAAGCATTGATATATTTGAAGCATTTGATGAGGTAAAACGAGTTATGTTGATGTCATCTATCATAAAGTAAGGAACTTTTTCTCTGAAGATGTTTGTATGTATATGTTGCCTTCATCGCAGTTGATTCTTCTGAAAAATGGTGGGAGCTTAATCTACTTTGGCCCATTAGGTCAACATTCCTGTAAAGTTATAGAGTATTTTGAGGTTGGTTCTAGTGTTCAACCTCCCTCATATTCTTTCCTTTCTCTGGTAACTCCGTTACTCTTGGTCAACCTTGATCTTATGCTCTCTGAATTCTTATTGACAGAGTATTCCCGGAGTGCTCAAGATTAAAGACAATTATAATCCAGCAACATGGATGCTAGAGGTAACCTCTCCATCTGTTGAGGCTGAACTAGGAGTTGATTTTGCAGAAATTTACATGAAATCCGCTTTATACGAGTAAGTTCCATTTCTCAGTAGTAATTAGTTTAGATTTCTACAAAGCTGAATGATTCATTAGTTCCTCAAATGCAATACTCTAATTCTCACCAATCACTTAAACTAGTTGTATCCGAAAAGCATATGGAAAGGGACATCAAATATAGTGTCTTGCACAAAGTCCATTATATTATATGTAATACCAGTGCGTAAGTATCAAATTTAGTGTGGCACAAATGCATCATAGCTCCCGGTATTATTCGATTGACTCCATAGCCTACGCTGGTATCATTCACTTATTATTTGTTTTTGATGGTAGGAACAACAAAGAGCTTTTAAGACAGTTGAGTGATCCACCTCCTGGTTCAAGAGATCTTCATTTTGCAACCCGGTTTTCCCAAAGTTTCTGGGGCCAATTTAAATCATGCCTATGGAAACTGCATCTGTCCTATTGGAGAAGTCCTTCATATAACTTGACACGCCTCGTGCAGACTGTCATAATATCTTTGGCTTTGGGCTTAGTATTTTGGAACCAAGGACAGAAAATGTAAGAATGGCTAAAAAATGCACTACTTTTCCTTTGCAATAAGTTTGATGATAATTAACATCATCTTTCTATTTTCTTTAAATCCCCAGAAATAACCTCCAAAATCTGTTCAACATTTTCGGTTCAATGTATGCTGCCGTGGTCTTTCTGGGGATGAGCAGCAGCTCATCTGTCCAACCATTCGTTGCCACGGAGAGGGTTGTTATGTATAGAGAAAGATTTGCAGGGATGTACTCTTCTTGGGCTTATGCACTAGCACAGGTACGTTCTCTCGTACGCGTCATAAGTTAAGATGAACTATTCATGCACTAGCACAGGTACATTCTCTGTCACACCATACGTGCTCGATAAAACTTATAGTAACTAAGGAGGGCTTAAATATTTTGCAGGTGACAATTGAGGTACCCTATCTATTTATCCAAGCCCTGTTGTTTGAGATGATCACATATCCGATGATTGGCTATTACGGATCAGCATATAAGGTTTTGTGGTATTTCTATGCCATCTTATGCACACAGCTCTATTTCACCTTCTTTGGAATGTTGTTTGTGTCATTAACACCAGAAGTCACAATAGCTGGAGCCTTATCATCCGCCTTCTATCCGCTGCTTAATCTTTTCTCCGGCTTTCTGATTCCTAAACCGGTAAGCTATTACTATTCGAGAGCTGCTGGTATGATGAAAAGTCCATATGATAGATGAAAACATAATGGAAAATGTGAATATGCTGAAATTCTAACAACTATTACTATGGTGTGTTATTCACTTGGCTGGTTATGTTGTCCTTAATCTGCAGAAAATCCCAAAGTGGTGGATCTGGTTGTATTATATAACGCCTACATCTTGGACATTGAATTGTTTGCTCACTTCACAATACGGAGACGTAAACGACGAGGTTATGGTATTCGGCGAAGCCGCGACAGTGGCCTCATTGCAAGAAAATTATTTCGGGTTTCACCATGACCGGTTACCGATTACAGCTATCCTTCTGGTTTCCTATCCCCTAATCTTTGCAACCCTCTTTGCATATTTTCTTGCACGTTTAAACTTTGAGAGAAGGTGAATTTAGTGCAAACTATTTTAGTACAAACACTTATATTTTACCTACAGTTTAGTACAAACACTTATACCATAATGCATCAAGCCAACCGAATGTTTCTAAGTTTTTTTAACAGAGATCTAATTGCAAACTATTTTAGTACAAATACTTATATGTACCTACAATTTAGTGCCCTGACATTAACTATCCTTTAGTCCACGTGTATGACAAGTATAATTATATTAATATATTCAATGGTTACATTATTGAAATATTAAAAAGTACATAAAATTACTTTAATTTTACCCTAATAAAATTTAACTTCTGAGTAGTCTACCACCAACATCAATGATCATAAATATAGTTCATAGTCATGAATTTAACCATTATGGACCTTGAACTCGAACCGACTCGCGCCGCACATCTGACTTTGGTGGGTGAGTCTCCCAATGGGTTTTTTTGTATATACAAGGCCTTGAACTCGAGTCCTACTTGAGTGATATCAAGCTACTTACCACTTGAACCAACCCGTATTCGATTAACTGTATAGTCTATACTTGCATCTCAAGAGTCACTGCTGGAACCAAGATTGGGGCAACCTTTTCCTCATTTGCCCAGCAAATTCAGGATTCAATGTTGGTGAGTTCCATTGCAAGAATACAAACGATCAACACACTGAAACGCATATAATATTGAAAATTATGATTAATCAGTATTTAGTAACTAGGTTAAAGTAGTAACAGAGTACATGAACATTAGTAATATAACATGAGAGGAAGAAATTAGTTTTATTATTATATAATATATATTCAGTTTCATTGGCAAGCTGTTCCCGTAGCTCAGTTGGTTAGAGCGTTGGTCTTATGAGCCGAAGGTCGCGGGTTCGAGCCCCGCCGGGAACACTTTTTTTTTCTTTCATCTTTTCATATATATATGTAATCTTGAGACTGGGCCATTTTTGTTTCTACTTTCATAGCTTATAAATTCTAGAGACTGGGCTTTTTTGTATGTAGCATTGTAACTTCAACGGCTGAACCCATAAGAGCCTATAACCCAATAGAAGATAATGAGTTATTCAAGTGCAATTGTCGATTAAATATTATAATTTATACAATTCATAGAATTAATATTTAATTAAGTAAAAATAATAATTACATTCTCAAAGTAAATGTTATGATTCGAATTCATATAAGATATACATAGATTGTGGTATTGTATTATGAAATTCTAAAATTAATCCTTTTTTATGTGTCATTATTTGATTTTGTTATGAATTAGGAAAGATAACAACAAGCAAACTATCCCGATTCAAATTAAAGAAAAATAACAAACACACAAATTATGTGAAAAGCTCTAAATGAAAAAAATATATTAATTTTTAAAATCACCACTGATTGGAGGGAAAATAGTAAGTTATTTATAATTAAAATTATGATTAAATTGAAATGATTTTTAAATATCGAGCGTTAATTTTTTTCAAATTAGGATTAATTTTATCAGATGTGTAAATAATTAAATATGTAATTATATAAATTTTAACATTCAGCGACTTGGTTAATACCATTTAAATAATTAAATGACCTGGTTGACAAAAATCATAGTTCAATGATCAAAATAGAACTAATTCTCTAATAAAGTGACTATAGAGATAGTTTACCCAATACATAAACCCGAAAACAAGCCTGATTTCCAATGTCCAAAGTAAAAAGTCCAGCCCAACACACCCCTGCTCTTTATTAATTTTTTCAACCCCTGCAGACTGCAGTGTATTCATACGGCGTCGTATCACAATGGTATGGGTGCTATAAGCCGTTGGTCTCTTCTAGACCATTCTTAATAAGATCTAAAATAATAATTTTAAAACTCCCTCCCTTTCTTTCCCTCTCGTTTTCCTGGTTCTAGCTTTTTTTTAAATAATATTACAAAATTGTATATATTCATATTTTTTTAATATTTTGACGTGTCACATATCTCGTAGACAAAACAGATTAAACTCGAGTCTCAAATAGTATTTTTTCCACTAGAACCACTCGTTGGGTTCACTGGACCTAACAAATTTAATCTAACACTCGAGATTTAAATTAATTTATTCGATTCATGAAATTAACTCAAATATACTAATTTTATAGAGACATATAAATGCGTAAAAAATCGGCCCGACTTAAAAACTTGAATGAAACAGATTGATTTCATATTTGACTTGATATTAAGTTGACCCGATATAACTCGAACCGAATCAAAATTAAATTAGACTCGAACTGAAATTGAACCGAAAATATGAAACCGATTGATTTCATATTTGACTTGATATTAAGTTGACCCGATATAACTCGAACCGAATCAAAATTAAATTAGACTCGAACTGAAATTGAACCGAAAATATGAAACCGATTGATTTCATATTTGACTTGATATTAAGTTGACCCGATATAACTCGAACCGAATCAAAATCAAACTAGACTCGAACTGAAATTGAACCGAAAATAGTCAGATTTAAAAAAAAAAACCTGAACCGGAACCGATCCTAATGGCCTGTTTGCCGCCTATACTTCACCTTTGGGTTTTCCCTCTCTTTTTACTTCCCCCGATCTTCTCTGATTTTCATTTTCTTTATTAAACCATCCCTTTACAGTTTACATTTCCACTATCATTTCCCCTAATTTCTTCTTTCTTTCTTTCCTGCTCGATCTTTGTTTCTCTGGCCTTTCACTGTACTTTTTGTTTTCTAAGCCTCGAACCTTGGGCTCTGTTTACTCGCACTTCTCTCTTCTAAACCCTAACCCTAGTTTCACTCCGAGGCCGCCGCAGGGCCGAAGAAGCTTAGTGGTAGCAGAGCTGGAACCGTGAGTTTTTTTTTCTTCTCATTCTGTCCCTTTGCTTTTTAGTATTTTATCTAGTGTTTACCACATGTTGAAACCCTAATTTTCTCTAGTTTGAGTTTCATTTGATTACATGTTTTTTTCACTTAGTGTTTTTGAAATGTAAAACTAAGTTCTACATGTTCTCTAGTATTAACTTGTGAGAGTTGGGCTTAATCAAAAAAAGAAAATGCGGGTTTTGAATTTAAATTTGTCCAATGTTTTATTCATGAAGGGTGAGGGATTTTTGTTTGCGCTAATTTTTAGTGTTTTTACGGTTGATGTTGTACTTTTAGTTATTTGCTAATTTTTAGGGATTTTTGTATTTGCTAATTTTTATCAATCGGTTATTATGCAGTGTAGCTTCTCAATGAATGATCATAGGAATACAAATGGGCAGCCTCCAAAAGCTGCAGCTTCTGCGTCAGGAAGTATTTACTCCATTAATCTGGAAAACTTCAGCAAACGTTTGAAGGGTTTGTATTCACACTGGAATGAACACAAATCTGAGCTGTGGGGTTCTTCTGATGTCATTGCAGTAGCAACTCCACCACCTTCAGAAGATTTGCGTTACCTGAAATCTTCAGCTCTGAACATTTGGTTGCTAGGTTATGAGTTCCCGGAGACGATAATGGTTTTCACACTGAAGCAGATTCATTTCTTGTGTAGTCAGAAGAAAGCTTCTCTACTTGATGTTGTAAAGAAATCTGCAAAGGAGGCTGTGGGGGTTGATGTTGTGATGCATGTGAAGGCAAAGACTGATGATGGAACTGCATTGATGGATGCTATATTTCAGTCCATCAGAGCACAACACAAGGGTTCTGGAGATGCTCCTCTATTTGGTTACATAGCTCGAGAGGCTCCTGAAGGGAAGCTTTTAGAAACATGGGCTGAAAAACTAAAAAGTTCCAACTTTCAGCTTGCTGATGTAACAGATGGGCTATCTGACTTGTTTGCTTTGAAGGACAAAGAAGAGCATATGAATGTGAAGAAAGCTGCTTATTTAAGTTATAATGTGATGAACAATATTGTGGTTCCAAGGCTTGAGACTGCTATTGATGAGGAAAAAAAAATCACCCATGCTACCTTGATGGATGAAACAGAGAAAGCCATTGTGAATCCTCAGCTAGCTAAAGTGAAGCTGAAACCAGAGAATGTTGATATTTGTTATCCTCCCATATTTCAAAGTGGGGGTGAGTTTGATCTCAGACCTAGTGCTGCAAGTAATGAAGAGAATCTGTACTATGATTCTGCTAGTGTTATCTTGTGTGCAGTTGGAGCTCGCTACAACAGTTACTGCTCAAATATTGCCAGGACATTCTTGATTGATGCCACTCCACTTCAGAGCAAGGCATATGAGGTTCTTCTTAAGGCCCATGAGGCTGCAATCGGTATGTTGAAACCCGGGAACAGAATCAGTGCTGTGTATCAAGCAGCACTCTCAGTTGTTGAGAAGGAAGCTCCTGATTTGGTCCCAAATCTAACAAAATCTGCTGGGACTGGAATTGGTCTTGAGTTTCGTGAGTCGGGGCTTAATCTCAATGCGAAGAATGAGCGAATGGTAAAAGCTGGGATGGTTTTCAATGTGTCACTTGGTTTTCAGAACTTGCAGTGTGAGAGTAAAAATCCAAAGAACAGAAATTTTTCTCTGTTACTTGCTGATACGGTTATTGTTGGTGAGCAAAATACAGAAGTTGTCACTGGAAAGACTTCCAAGGCTGTTAAGGATGTAGCTTACTCGTTCAATGAGGATGATGAAGAAGAAGAGAAGTATGTGAAGGCTGAAACTAATGGTTCTGACCCCTTCATGTCAAAGACAGTGCTCAGGTCAGATAATCATGAGATCACTAAGGAGGAGTTAAGGAGGCAGCACCAAGCTGAACTTGCTCGTCAAAAGAATGAAGAAACAGCTAGACGGCTTGCAGGTGGACCTGGGACCGGAGACAATAGAGCAGCTGCGAAGACTTCAGCTGATTTGATTGCCTATAAGAATGTCAATGACCTGCCCCCTCCAAGAGATTTTATGATTCAAATTGACCAAAAGAATGAGGCTGTGCTCTTGCCAATATATGGTAGTATGGTTCCTTTCCATGTGGCTACTATAAGGACAGTTTCAAGCCAGCAGGATACAAATCGAAATTGCTTTATCCGGATTATATTTAATGTTCCAGGGACTCCTTTTAGTTCCCATGATCCTTTAAAGAATCAAGGAGCAATATATTTAAAAGAAGTCTCATTCCGTTCCAAGGATCCAAGGCACATAAGTGAAGTGGTACAGCAAATTAAAACACTTCGTCGGCATGTTGTTGCCAGGGAGTCTGAGAAAGCTGAGAGGGCAACCTTGGTTACTCAGGAGAAACTCCAACTTGCAGGAAACAGGTTCAAGCCTATAAGGCTACCAGAGCTTTGGATTCGTCCTGTTTTTGGTGGTCGGGGGAGAAAGATTCCAGGAACACTAGAAGCTCATGTTAATGGTTTCCGGTATTCTACTACTAGAGCTGACGAGCGTGTTGATGTTATGTATGGGAACATAAAGCATGCCTTCTTCCAGCCTGCAGAAAAAGAAATGATCACTCTCCTTCACTTTCATCTGCACAATCACATAATGGTGGGAAATAAAAAAACCAAGGATGTGCAATTTTATGTTGAGGTTATGGATGTAGTCCAAACATTGGGAGGGGCAAAGAGGTCTGCTTATGATCCAGATGAGATTGAAGAAGAGCAAAGGGAGAGGGATAGGAAGAACAAGATCAACATGGATTTTCAGAATTTTGTGAATCGGGTTAATGATCTCTGGGGGCAGCCTCAGTTTAATGGTCTTGATCTTGAGTTTGATCAGCCTTTGAGAGAACTTGGCTTCCATGGGGTCCCTTACAAAGCCTCAGCTTTTATTGTGCCGACTTCTGGCTGTTTGGTTGAGCTGGTAGAGAATCCCTTCCTTGTGGTCACCTTAAGTGAGATTGAGATTGTGAACTTGGAGAGAGTTGGTCTTGGGCAAAAGAATTTTGATATGACCATTGTGTTTAAAGACTTCAAGAGAGATGTGCTCAGGATTGATTCCATCCCTTCAACCTCACTTGATGGCATCAAGGAATGGCTCGATACGACAGACCTCAAGTATTATGAGAGCCGGCTGAATCTGAACTGGCGACAGATTCTGAAGACAATTACTGATGATCCACAGAGCTTCATCGAAAATGGGGGTTGGGAATTTTTGAACTTGGAGGCTAGTGATTCAGATTCTGGGGATGAAGAGGAGTCAGATCAGGGTTATGAGCCATCTGATATAGAGCCTGAATCTGAGTCAGAGGATGATGACTCTGATAGTGCATCACTGGTTGAATCTGAGGATGAAGAGGAAGAAGTTTCTGAGGAAGAATCAGAAGAAGAAAAGGGAAAGACATGGGAGGAGTTGGAGAGGGAAGCAAGCAATGCTGACAGGGAGAAAGGGAATGAATCAGATAGTGAGGAGGATAGGAGGAGAAGAAAAATGAAGGCCTTTGGGAAATCTCGAGCTCCTCCTAGTAGTGCTCCCAAACGTTCCAAACTACGATAGATGTGATAGTATTCCTTTTAATTACGTTTCCAGTCTCTTTTAAATGATTAGACTTGATTTTAGTAGCAGCTAGTGCTTTAGAAGAATGCTGTTTTCTAACATAGATCTGAATGCTGAATTGTCATCTTATGGATTCTGTTCCTTTGTCTTAAGCCGTTAGGCAGTAAGTTGGCTTGTCTGGAGGGAAGGTTTTGGTTGTAAATTCCTGACATCAGTTCAATGGGAGTAAAACAAATTATTATCGTCTTTTTATGTTCCTCTATTGATTTTTTGCTCTACTAAGTTCAATATATGTGGCGCTGGATTTACAAAATTAGCGTGCTGTCATGTCATTTCTTGAAGAGATTCACCTTTGGAATGATTTCTTTTGGCTTTTATGGTTCGTATGGCTAATTGGCTACCACATAATACTTCATGTGGCAGAAATTTGAAATTTTGTTGTTTTAACCTTGCCTACAAAGGGCGAGCGCATTGGCTCCAGAGACCTTTTATGCCTCGGAGCACCTTTTAATTTCGCCTATGGTGTTACTATTTCGTTATGTTTACAAATGTGGTAGGTTGATTCTGGACTGCTTAATATACAAGCTTCATCTCTCAGGATGTTAAGGCTCTCAGGTCCAAACTCCAAAGTCTCCTGAAGCCGAGATAAGCATTGTTGATCGTGTCAATGTCTAGCGGCATCATAAAGCCTAGGAGGTAAAATAAGCGTTGGTTAAATTACTTATAAATAATTGCATTCCTTTCCATCACTGTTTTCTTTATTGATCTTAAAGAGTCATTGTGCGAGCTGCTTTCATGTTTCCTGGGTTCCCTGTATTTTCACTTTTGGAACCATAAAGATGGTGCATAGTGCATGGCTTGCTGATATTACTAAATTCTGTCAGGACCCTTTTTTAAACTCGAGTTGTTTTATACTAGTGGCAATCGTCTTCATCTTTATGATGACCTTGCAGAACACTGTTACTAGAACTTGATTAATTTTCTTTTCCTTCTGCAGTTTACCTTTGTTGCTTTATTCACAGTCAATGTGTTTTTGCAGACTCGAGTACCTCACGGTGAGACAATTAGTTGCTTATGCATTGCTGAAAAACCTAATGACACTTGTTTAATTCCTTTTGCTTAGCCATAAGTTCATGAAACCAAC
Source organism: Hibiscus tridactylites (assembly GCA_958450335.1). NCBI lineage: Eukaryota > Viridiplantae > Streptophyta > Magnoliopsida > Malvales > Malvaceae > Hibiscus > Hibiscus tridactylites. The sequence goes on from OY288267.1 coordinate 2,547,384, forward strand.
AAGCTAGAATGAAAATGAGAGCAATGAGATGCATCCAAGATTACAGGTAAAACCTTCATGATATTCAAATCTTATCTAGTTTACTGGTAAAAGTCTATAACAAGTTGATGAACACACAATAAATAAATGGAAAGCAACAAATAAACCCATAAGCTACTGAAAGCTTGAAAGCAACTAGTATTATTCAGTACGACTACCATATTTTACTATGTTGCTGAGACTACTACATTGTTTTCAAAAGCATGTTACCTCAATTTGGGCCTCTTTGGAAGGCTGCCACCGGGATTTCTCTTTTCAGGTGCACGAGCCTTACCAAAAGCCTTCATCTTTCTCCTCTTCCTTTCTTCCTCGCTGTCAGAATCATCTCTTTTCGCTTTGTCTGCACAGCTTGCTTCCCTCTCCAACTCTTCCCAAGTCTTTCCATCATCTTCTTCCGAGTCTTCATCTGAGACTTCTTTGTCATCATCTTCAGATTCAACCAATGATTCACTGTCATCATCCTCATCCTCTGAGGCTGATTCAGACTGCACATCTGAAGGCACATACCCTTGGTCAGACTCTTCTGAGTTCTCAGACTCGGAATCACTGACTTCCATATTTAAAAATTCCCATCCGCCGTCTTCAATGAACTTCTCTGGATCATCGGTGATAGTTTTCAGTATGGGCCGCCAATTCAAGTTTAGTCTGCTCTCATAATACTTGAGGTCAGTGGTATTAAGCCACTCTTTGATGCCATCTAGTGATGTAGAAGGAATTGAGTCAATCCGAAGGACATCCCGCTTGAAGTCCTTGAATACAATAGTCATATCAAAATTCTTCTGCCCAAGACCAACTCTTTCCAGGTTAACTATCTCAATCTCATTTAGAGTTATCACCACAAAAGGAGTTTCTATTAGCTCAACCAAGCAGTTTGATGTTGGCACAATGAAAGCAGAGGCTTTATGGGGAACCCCATGGAAGCCAAGCTCTCTCATGGGCTGATCAAATTCAAGGTCCAGTGGTTTAAATTGAGGTTGCCCCCACAAATCATTAACCCGATTCACAAAGTTATTGAACTCTGTGTTAATTTTATTCTTTCGGTCCCGCTCACGTTGCTCTTCCTCAATCTCATCAGGGTCATAAGCAGATCTCTTTCCACCACCCAATGTCTGAACTATATCCATCACCTCAATATAAAACTGCACATCCTTTGTTTTCTTATTACCAACCATGATGTGATTATGTAGATGGAAGTGCACAAGAGTGATCATTTCCCGCTCTGCAGGCTGGAAGAAGGCATGTTTGATGTTTCCGAACATTACATCAACGCGTTCATCAGGCCTTGAAGTAGAATACCTGAATCCGTTTGTGTGAGCTTCCAGTGAACCAGTCAGCTTTCTACCACGACCACCAAAAGGGGGACGAATCCATAGATCATGCAGCTTAATTGGCTTGAATTTGGCTGATGCAAGCTGCAGCCTTTCCTGAGTGACTAAAGTTGCCCTCTCAGCCCTTTCAGACTCTCTTGAATTAACTTGCCGGCGGAGTGTTTTAATCTGCTGTACAACCTCAAGGATATGCCTCGAGTCCTTGGAGCGGAACGAAACCTCTTTCAAGTATATTGATCCTTGAAACTTAAGAGAGTTTGCATCATGCGGAGTGAAAGAGGTTCCAGGTACATTGAATATTATTCTGATATAGCTAGTACGGTTACTGTCCTGTTGGCTAGACACACTCTTCACTGTAGCCACATGGAAAGGGACCATGCTTCCATAAATTGGTAAGAGGATAGCTTCATTCTTCTGGTCAACCTGAATCATCAAATCCCTAGGAGGGGGTAGATCATTAACATTTTTATATGCAACCAAATCACCAACCGTCTTCACTGCACCACGGCTATCTCCTGCATTAGCACCCCCACCGGCAAGTCTCCTTGCAGTTTCTTCGTTCTTCTGGCGAGCAAGTTCAGCCTGGTGCTGCCTTCTAAGCTCTTCTTTAGACATTTCATGGTTGTCTGACCTGAGGGTCGTCTTGGAGAATAAGGTCTCATTACCGTTATCCTCAGTTTTAACCTTCAACTTCTCTTCTTCTTCGTCATCTTCATTGAATGAGTATGACACATCTTTGGCCGCTTTAGAACTTTTAGCAGTTAAGATATCTGGTACCTTCTCACCAACGATGACAGTATCTGCTAGCAACACCGAGTATTTCCCAGTCTTGGGGTTCTTCATCTCTGTCTGCAAGTTCTGAAAACCAAGTGACACGTTGAAAACCATCCCTGGTCTCAAGATTCGGTCATTCTTGGCATTAAGGCTAAGCCCTGACTCACGGAACTCAAGGCCTATTCCAGTCCCTGCAGTTTTAGTCAAGTTTGCAGCTAATTCAGGAGCATCCTTCTCTACCACTGAAACTGCTGCTTGGTAAACAGAACTCACCCTGTTCCCAGATTTCAAAGCACTGATGGCTGCTTCTTGAGCTTTAAGGAGGACCTCATATGCCTTGCTTTGTTTGGAATTGGCATCAATCAGAATGGTTCGAGCAATATTTGAACAGTAGCTGTTGTATCGAGAACCAAGTGCACATATAATTACACTGGTGGAGTCATAGTAAAGATTCTCATCGTTGCTTGAAGCACTTGGTTTTAGATCAAACTCTCCTCCACTCTGAAAAATAGGAGGGTAGCAAATGTCAATGTTCTCTGCCTTCAATTTCACCTTAATTCGTGCCGGTTCCAATATAGTCTTCTCTGTATCATCCATCAATGCCGAGTGAGTAACCTTCCTCTCCTCATCAATAACCTTCTCGAGTTTGGGCACCACAAATTGCCTCATAACTGATGTAGTCAAGAATGCAGCCTTTTTCACATTTGTAAGCTCCGTTTCATCTTTCACAGCAAACAGGTCAGAGAACCCATTTGTTACATCGGTAAGCTCAAATTTTGCATTCTTTAACTTTTCATCCCATGTCTCCAAAAACTTTCCCTCGGGTGCTTCCCTTGATATGTTACCTACAACAGGTACATCATGATCACCGGAGTTCGTCTGAGAATAGATAGCTCGAAAAATGGTATCCATTAGACCAGTCCCGTCGTCGCCCTTGGCCTTCACATGAATAATGACTTCGATGTCAACAGCTTCTTTGGCAGACTTCTTCACAACATCAAGCAAAGATGCCTTTTTTTGGGTACACAAGAAATGGATCTGTTTCTTCATGAAAACCATAATGGTCTCAGGGAATTCGTAGCCTACCAACCAAATATTTAGTGCTGAGGATTTCAAGTACCTCAGATCCTCCGAAATAGGGGGAGTTGCAATGACCAGAGCACTAGAACCACCCCATAGATCAGCACCATGTTTATTCCAATGCGAATATAAAAGCTTCAACCGCTTGCTGAAGTTATCCAGATTGATAGTAAACGGGTTGGCAGCCGCAGCCGCAGCCGGTGGTGGCTTGCCATTTGCAGGCTTGACATTTCTATTCCGGTTATCAGCCATCAAGACTCACCCGAATACCGGAACTCGAATCAAGGAGAGTAAAGCTTGTTGGGTGTGGCAATCAAGCATTAACTGTGATGAACAACAAAGAGGTCAGTTCCCTATCTCCTCCATTCAGCAATGGTTCAACCTCAAATATTCAATTAGCCAAATGATATATAAAAGCATATTTCTGATTCAATTCTATGCCTAAACGCGACGCAATGAAATCTAAAACCACGTTTTCTTTGAAATCCATCAGATTTCAATGATCACAGAACAAAATCCAAGCTATAGGAAAAAAGATCACCTGGGAAAACGAAAGGCCTTAGCTTTTTAGCTTTACCGAATCCTCAATTTTCTGGCGAACAAGTGAGAAAAAAAACCCAATCATCAGATTCCCAATACGGAGCAGTTGATCATCTGGTTTCACTGTCCATAAAGAGAAAAGGAAACGATCTGAAAAGAATGAAAACAGTAACCATACCAACATGTTATAGAGATAAGATTGGAATGCAATTGTGATGAAGAACCAACCTGTGAGGGCATCATCCGATTGGAAACCAAAGAATTCTGGAGAAAAGATGGTGAGATTTGCAGAGACGGGTGGATATGGTTTTGGGGGGTTTGGGCAGAGATAGAAAGTGGATCAGAATTCTGGGTTTGAAGAAACAGGGATCAACAATGGAGAAAACGGTAGGATGATGCTGCAAGCAGCAGCCGGAGAGGGGAGAAAAAAATGATGGAAAAAGAAGGAGCTTGAAGAAAAAGAAGCCTATGAAATAAGGAATGGCCAATTATTATGATTTTTCTCTCTTTTTTTTAAAATTTGTTTGAGATATCAGATATGTGATATTTCTAGGCTCAGGTCAACCTTTTTTTTGGTTATTTTGTTTTGTTTTGTTTAGTTTTATTTATTTATTTATTTATTTAATGGAGTTATTATTTGGTTGAATTAAATTAACTCAGAAAGATGGATGAATTTGTGTGCTTGATGTAATCTATCTGCACCATCATGGTACTTTTATTCAAATTTAATAATTAATAGAATTAGATTAAAAACATAATTCTATAAATAAAAAAATTGATATATTGTTTAAAGTTAATAACTAATAATATTATATTAAAATATAATTTTTTATAACTCATTTTACTTGTAAAATTTTATTAAAAAAATAAGCAAACAATTGTTAGCTATTAGATTATTTTATTTTATTTTTATACAACCAGTTAATGTAAACATATATCAACCGCAAATTAAATAAGATTTATATTTTAATTATATTGTTTATTTGGAAATTTACGAAATTACTAATTGTATTTAATTTAATTTTTTCCTCAAAAAAATATTAATCTAAATTCAGTGAGTGTAAGTAAGTAAAGGGAGTAGGGAGAGTTGGGCCATGAATCATGATTACTTTGTTATCGTTGGTGTCGGCCATGGGCTTGAATTGTGAAATTTTTCATTAAAATTTTTATTTGTCGGGAGTCCTTCTATTATTTGAAAATTTAAAAGTCAGTCTTCATGCTTTGATTTTGTGACATTGAATATCTATATTATTATTATTTTAAAATATTTCCCCTCTCTAATTTATGTTCTATTTTACGTTTATTGCTAATTTAGCAGTTATTTGGTAAAATATTTTATTTTTAATCATATATGTTTATAGTTTTTTAATGGTCAAATTGATAAAAACATAAAAGTAAATTACTAAAAAAAAGTTATTTTGTCATTTTTTATAATTTCTAGATTAGTGGTTAATGGTAAAATTAAACAAAAGTTAGTAAAATAGTTATAATTTTAAAAAAGAAAATAGTAAAGGGGCTCAATATTGTAAAATTCAAAGTATAATGGTTAAAATTTAAACTTTGAAATGGTATAGGAATCTTTGGTATATTTAAACCAATTTAAAACTAAAGTGAAACATTGGGCTTGGCCCTTTAATTAGTATTTTTTAATAATACTTTTACAGCCTCTATACATTTGTAATCGAAATTCGTGGCTACTCTTTAAAAGGTGAATATTTGATATATTGTCAGTGTAAAAAAATATATAAGTGTGTTTATTTTTAAGTTAAAATTTAAAATTTAAGTTTTTAATCCTAAAATCTTACAACACTAATCTCAACCCTAAATTTTAACAATAAACCTCTATACTACCTAAATAACTAAATCCCTAACCTCTAAACTCTAATCTTAAACTCTAAATAACTCGACTTTGTAAATTTTCCACCGTCAGCGTATAAGATAATAATCTTTCTTTGAAACTCAATATTTACTTTGTTATAAAACCAAATGTTTTGTTGGGCATTCTCCTCTATTTTATCTTAAATTTTTTGAATTAAAATTCACTAATTTTATTGAAAGATGATTTTTTTTTCTATTTTAATTAGATTTACGGATTGAAGATGTATATGATAAATTATTAGAAAATTTCAAATACCGAAAAAATAACGTTCAAAATTTGAAATTGTTTATTTTTTTTTAATTTGTTGGTCATAAGGTAATATCTATTCAATTTTCTTAGCCATTGAAATTGTTTAATTTCTCATCAAAACATTATTATATTTTATATCTAAAAATATAACTTGATTTTATTTTTAAAAAAAACTATATTTGAGATAAATGATCGATTAATTTTTATGAATCAAATTAGTGTATTTAACTTCTATATAAAACTATTTAAAATAATATAAAATAATATCTTAATAAGAATAATTTTTAAAAAGCAAAATTAAGAAAAAATATCCAGTGAGCTGAGTTGGGAACCTGAATTGAATTAGTTGGTCCATAAATTCGATACTTACAATTATAAAAAAAAAAAACTAATATAATAATATTTAATTCTAAATTTTATTAATATATCAACCGGTTTTATAATATAAATGCAACATTTACTTTCTCCTTTTGAGCCAGCACATTTGACTATCGATCAAACTGTTATTTTTTCGTTTATATTTCATTCTTTTTTTAAAGTCTCTTTCCCTTTTTCTCTGGATAATTAAAAAATTTTATTTTTACAATAATTTTATGCTACACGTATTATTAATAAAACAATAAAAACAACAACAAAAAAGGCGAATTTTATTAGTCTTATATAGAGGTGGCAAACGGGTTAATCGGTTCGGGTCATTTCGATTTCGGTTATTTCGGGTCTAATATCATTAGGTTCAGAATCGGTTCGATTCGGGTTCGGTTCGGTTCTATTGTTTGGTTGATTTTCGGTTATGTTCGGTTCGGGTCAATTTCTGGTTGATGGGAGATCGGTCGGTTTTAATCAAGATTTTAGGTTGGTCAGTTTTTTTACACGCTTTATATGACTTTATAAAGTCAATATATTTGACTTTTTGGTGAGTTGTGCGATTGTTCATATCTCATCTTTTTTTATTTATATTAATATCTTTTATTTATTTCGGGTTGTCTTCGTTTCGGGTCCATTTGATTTGGTTCGAGTCCATTTCGGTTCAACTAAAAATCAGTTTGGTTTTGATTCGGTTTCGGGTCAAATTTCGGGTAAGTATATTCAGTTCGGTTTTAAATAAATTGGTTCGATTTTCGAGTCTCGGGTCAAGTTTGCCAGGTCTAGTCTTATAGCTCTAATATCCACCTTTCTATCTGACTTTTTCCAGCCCAAATTGTGCTTAAACTCCATTTCTGAAATTTAAACAAACAAACAAACTGGGACCAGAAGGAGTCGGTAAAAAGTGTAAAACCAACAGCAGAAGAAGCACGGCTCTGTTGATATTACAACCTCCCCATATCATATCTCCATATTGGCATATTCCCTTTTACTCCCACACTCTCTAGAGTGAGGCCAATCCCTATGTATTATAGAATGGAACTGCCTCTGTTTCGTGCCAATATTGTCTAATTGGTGCCCACAAATCAAAATGGGGTGCTTCCACTTGGAAATTCCTACATTGCAACTCAACTCTTTTTGTTTACATCTTTTAGCTTCAAAAAAACGTGGACGGACACATGATTTTATGTCGGTGTGTAAATTATCGATAAAAAAAATACATAAACTATATGGAAGTTTGAAATTTTCGGGGGTGTCATCGACCCCTCCAACGTCCCTCGGTCCATCCCTGATGGGACCTTGTTGATTCAACTTCCATGAGATCTTTAGGTGAAGAATAACAAGTGACATTCTCAGAATGTCAAAAACTGAGGACTTGGTTAAGGGCTATAGTACCTAGTACATAGGCCAAACCTAGGATAGTGGGGCAAGCTTTGCCCTATAAGTAGATGGTGGTACCCTTTCATTGCATCCCTCAAGTTCTCATTGAAGCTAAAGTTTAGGCTCAATATGCCCTTCCATCAAGTTCTTCTCTTGCTTTTCTTTATCTTTTCATGCCTTTTCTTTGTTACCATTCAAACCAGACATCATCATAGCCACTCGGAACACGAGGAGTTCCGCATTGAATCTCACGTTTCTGTCCCTCCTTCACCTGCACCAGAAGCAGCTGCTGCTGTTGATGGTCCAAGGTACAGTGTCTTCAATGTGCTTGATTTTGGTGCTATTGGGGACGGTGTCACCGATGATACTCAAGCATTTAAGCTGGCTTGGGACACGGCTTGCCAAATCGAATCGGCGGTTCTTCTAGTTCCAGATGGTTATTCCTTCATGTTACAGTCTACAGTCTTAGCAGGTCCTTGTAAGACTGTTGGCCTTGTGTTTCAGGTAATCTGACATTTTTGCCATTTCAGTTTAGCACTGAGCTTATAATGTAATAATCAACCATTGATTTGTTTCGGTTACGGTGGAAGATTGACGGAACCATAATGCCACCTGATGGACCTGATTCTTGGCCAAGAAGTATCAGCAAAAGGCAATGGCTGGTCTTCTACAGAATCAATGGGATGTTAATGCAAGGTGGTGGCCTTGTAGATGGCAAAGGAGAAAAATGGTGGAATCTTCCCTGCAAACCTCACAAAGTAATCGAATTTCGTCACGTTTAACATGCATGTTTCTTACTCCACCATTAAAGTCCATAACTGACATGATATATCTGCTAAACAGGGAATTAATGGAACAACAATGTCTGGTCCCTGTGACAGTCCTGTAGTAAGTACAACTGAGCTAGAACTTAAAATCTTTCTTTGATTTTCAGAAGATTTATCACTATGGATTTCGATGCAGGCTATAAGGTTTTTCATGAGCTCGAACTTGACTGTTAAAGGACTCGTAATCAAGAACAGCCCACAGTTCCATTTCAGATTTGATGCCTGCCACGGCGTTCGTGTAGAATCACTGACTATCAAAGCACCGGCCCAGAGTCCCAACACCGATGGAATTCACATCGAGAACACGAATAATGTGCAGATATACAATTCCTTCATATCCAATGGTGAATTCTCTTTTTGATTTCGGTACATCTCGAGCATATATGAAATCAAAAATTCGAAATAGAGTGCTTACATGTCTTCCATGTATGTACTGTTAGGTGATGATTGTGTATCGATTGGAGCTGGTTGCTATGATGTTGATATAAAGAACATAACTTGTGGTCCAAGCCATGGAATAAGGTCTGCAAAACGGTTACAAGCATAGGCTGCAGAGTTGCCATTTGAGTTCACATCATTATCAAGTTTCAGTTCTATAAATGTGTAACATTTATGTTGCAACATCTTTTTATTTCTTATTGCAGCATTGGTAGCCTTGGGATCAATCATTCACGAGCCTGTGTTTCGAACATCACTGTTTCCGATTCGGTCATACAACATTCTGAAAACGGCATCCGCATTAAAACCTGGCAAGGAGGTTCGGGCTGTGTGTCAAAAGTCAAGTTCCGTAACATCAGCGTGGAAGCTGTTCGTAATCCGATTATCATAGACCAATACTATTGCCTCACCAAAAACTGCAGTAACCAAACAAGTGCCGTTGTGATAAACGACATCTCCTACGTTAATATTAAGGGCTCATACGATGTTAGAAGTCCACCGATGAGTTTTGCTTGTAGTGACTCAACTCCATGCATAAACCTTACACTGGCACAGGTAGAGCTGCAGCCCGCCACCCGAGGACGCGTCGTGGCAAATCCCTATTGCTGGAATGCTCATGGAACTGTCGTCACGCAAACTATTCCACCAGTTTATTGCTTGATGGAGGAAACTAATGTCACCATTGATAACACAAACGTATGCGGATAGGTGTTCGAATCAGATTGTTATGTAAAATATACAAGATTAATCAACTGTACCAAGTACCCAAGGAATATGTCAAAGAAAAAAATGATGGGTTCTTAAGTTGTATGAAATCCAATCCAGTCCTAGACAAAAAGTAATCTTTTTATGGGATCTCAAACTATGCTTCATGCACAATGGTTGACTCATAACCCATCCCTTAATTACATTCTCTAAAAGAGGTGTAACATTTCTTTGAAAACACAAAATAAACCCACCATATACAAGATAATATAAGCCCTCCAGCCAACACAGCATGAAAAGACGTTAAAACTAAGCTGACATGCCACAGATAATCGTCTAGTACGAAACTCGCTTAAGCATCACGGGTGAAAGTAAAGTATGCAAAACCTCCCCTGAATGCTATAATTCAATCCTAATTCATTTTAGTTTCTTCACTACATCAACAGATGGTTCAACCAAACATTAATCATTAGCTGGGATGATAACAGAGCAAAATTACAATACGGGATAAGAAAAGGTGCAAGAAAATATACTTAAAAGTGAGTAGAATAGGCAAATGTTTCTGGTAATAGAAGCAAACAGGAATTTATTGACATATTAACATAAGGATTCAGAGAAAGTTCCAAGCACCAGAGGAAGTATTTAGAGAAACAAAAGAAATACATATGATGTGGCGTATGTGCTGAAATACATTTTTATTCATATCCTTTTATTAAAGCCTTTCAATAAACATGCATCCTCCCATCCAGCCTCACATACAACCTTACAACTGTATCAATTTCTGGACATAAAGACAAGTGGATGCAGGATGTTACGGACATAGAGAAGCAAGTACCTCCAACAAGGAAGCAGCGAACTTCATTTGGGTCTCCTCGTCTATGGTCAAGAAGAGAGGGACATGGACAAAGAGAGATTTGACCCCACTCTGCTCAGCGAACCGAAGGGAGTGATAGTAAACATAATTGCACACAAACCGTCCTGCATCATCAGAGGTCGTCACTTCAAATCCCTTCTTTGTTAAGGCCTTTGTAATCTCCTCAACAGGAAGAGAAGTCTGCACATAGGTAGCAAAGGAAAATATTTAAGGATGGAGGTAAGAGATGAATGGTATAAGGTTCAGGTGTAATTTTAGCCGTTCTAAGCAACAAAAGATACTTAATGAAAACAATACTACCTCTCGTACACGTGAAATTCCACCATCTGCAGGATTTATGGGCACTTTCTGCAATCAAAACATGGTGTAAGGAAAATGAAGAAAGTTTGAGAAGAGGCAGACATACCAAACTGCACATGCACCATAAAAGTGGAAAAGGGTTATATCTAACCTGAGGTTTCCATCCCATCTCATCAGGGCAACGGAAAGTAGCTTCATTTGCAGCTTGACGCTCAATAGCAAATCTACATGCACCACTATTGACTCCAAAATGTAGCTGAAGAATATTGTAACGATGACCAAGAAATGTGAAGCTTGAGTTTGTCAGGCATAGAGTTTAATTGCACCAAAGACAAGTAAACCATGCATAAAAATTACTTAGTGCAAGAGTGCTTTGTTCATGTACTTGGGATAGCAAAGAAAGTACAAAGAAGATGCCTGGAAAGATATGGACAACCTTGGTTTTTCCTGATTGGATAATCATAGATCCCAATCCCTTAGGCCATAACACACATTTTTACTATGGATTTAGCTGGTACATTATCCACATCACATTACAGATATTTTACCCTTTTCACTTTTGGCATTTTTTGAAAATAGATGAAAGGCAGGTTACTACTTGAGAGTTATAATCACAATAATAAGACCCTTTTCTGCATTAATCCGGTACCTGAAAAGGCTTCGGCCTACTTTACGAAAAGCTAAAACGAATCATTACATATTGAAATTTCGTTGTTGTAATCACCACTGACATGAACGTATGAAAATAAGCTGTTACTAAACAATTGAAAGTGAGTCACTAACCCAAATAATTCTCCCAGAACAAGAAGATTCAGAATCCTTCCCGGGTAAGGCAGATCGTAATGTCTGGTATAGTTGAGTGAGTGCTCCCTGTCCTGCAGTCTCGAGAACACTACAACTGCCGAGAATTACACCTTTTGGCAAACCTTTCTTTTCTGTATACTCTTTTAAGTTACTAACAATTGTTTCAGTTGGATTCTCTGAAACTCCATGAAATTTCTTAAAACCAGTCACGTGGATGGTTACTGCTGCTGGCCCTTCGGACCCCATCAATCGGCTTTTCTTGGATGATAGTGACAATTTACTATCGCATGAAAATTTGATTTAGTTATCTAAGTACCTACATTAAGCAACAGATCACATGTTACATAACCAGGTACACATAAGCTTGATAAAACAGGAAACTGGGACCTCTTCCTAGTTCCAAAATAGAGTACTTTCATGGTTAATAAATCTACTCTCCGTTACCCCGACCGTATACAGACCGTATGTAACTCTCAATAACGATCAATATTGCAATTAACAAGGATCAAAAGTGGTAGCAGTGAAATGAATTTTAGCTTCCAAGAAATCAACTTTTGACCACCTGACAATGTATGTTAAGTGTCAACACAAAAATTCAGATGAAAAATCATTTTTTTTTGGTGTTCCAAATGATAATACTCCATAAATTCATGTATTAATCAATAAAAGCTTTAAAACCCCAAAAAAATTTAAAGCCTAGAAAGCATATAGATACAGTTAAACCCAAAATTCCTGAATCTGCAGAAGTTAAAACTAAAACCTGGGTGAGCAAAAGGCCATAATCTACTCCCAAAACCATCGATTAACAATCTGAAAAAAACAGATAATTCAATCTAATACCAATCAATTTAATAGGAAACTATGTAATTGAGAATCCAATACAAGACCAATCGGTGCTTAAAAACCAAGCCAAGATAGAAAATTGAAGAAATATCCAGATAGGCAAAGAAAAAGGAAAATAAAAAAAGAACCCAGAGCTCTCTACCTGGAAGCAAAGGGCAGAGATTACAATATGTCACATGCGAAATGGCGGAAGAAGAGAATAAAGAAAGTTTTGCAGGCCGGTAATGTTGACGAAAAAGGCAAGAGAAAAATGAAATGACTCAACCACCAGTCTTATCTAATATAAAGTTTGATTTAAATAAAAAGGTAAATAAGCTGATGATGTTAGAGATTCCCACTTAATTTATATAATGGGAGAGAGAAAATTGTATTACTACCATCTTTATTTAATTATTAATTGAATTTTGTTCGATTATTATTATTTGATGCATTGTCAGGGTAAACTGAAGTATTAGCAAGTATATTCATTTCATTATGGATAAATATTTTATACATAAGCGGTGGAAACTCACAAACGCCTTAGTTTTAAGGTATGGGGAGTTAGTTTAGGATATAGAGTTTAGGGGTTTAAGTGTATGTGATTAGAATTTAGAGATAGTTGTTTTAATTTAAGGTTTAGGATTATAATTTAGGGTTTATAGGTTAAAACCTAAATCCTCACTATATTACCCTAAACCCTAAACCCTAACATATAAAGCCTAAATTATAACCTTAAACCTTAAATTGAAACAACTATCCCTAAATTCTAAACCCTACACTTAAATCTCTAGAGACTATAGCCTAAACTAACTCCTTATACCCTAAAACTAAGGCGCTTGTGGAAACTTTCAATTTCCACCGCCTGTGTATAGGATATTAATCCTTTCATTATTTAGAATTTAATTTAGAGGTTAGAAGTTTATGTCTTAGACATTGAATTTAGGTTGTATGGTTATAATTAGTTTATAGATTTTATATTTCATATTTTAGAATTTTAGAGTTTAGTTTTACGATTTTATATTTTTGGTTTTAAAGCGAAAAATAATTTTCACTATTTGTGTATTAAATATTAATTCTTGTTATTATAATACACGAAATAAAATGATATCAAATATACTTAAGTAATTAATAATATTCGATCAATGGATAAAGAGAAATATACTAAATGTAAATATATTAAAAATTACTACATTATATTTAATATATATCGTGTATGTTAATGTTTTAATAGTTTATACGAAACGTTATACACGTTCAATTCCAAATAAAAATATTTTGTGTTATTTTATTTAAACTTAAATTAATAAATATTTCAAAAGTAAAGTGATTTAATGTTAATCTTTTTTAAGAATATTTCAAAAATATTTAAATAATTATTTTATACACTATCGGTGAAATAAAAGTACTCTGCAAACAAATAGACTTATTCGAAACAAGTTAAAAAAAATAGATAACCTTCTAATAAACACACATTAGTCTCTACAAATAAAAAAATACATTAATTTTTATATATAACTTTAAAAAATGGATTATTTTTAAATTTGTTTCCCGTCGTTAAATATTTATATTTTATCTTGTCAACCTCAAATCACGACTTTATCGATAATGACAAATAGTAGGTGATCTTCCAACAAACAAAGATTAGGTGATGAACCATTGATGGGATGATGGGCCAAGTTTAAGCTACTTGAATGATTAAATATATTATATTCATTGACGGAGTTAAGATTTGAGTTTCAAAGCAAAATATTAATATTTGAAATGGAGGAGATAAATTCAAAAATAAATTGATTTATAAATAAATTTATATATGAGGATAAAGTTGGAGAAAAAAATTCAGAGGTGGGGGTGGGCGATTACCCCTTCCCATCCCACTTAACTTCGTCACTGATTATTCAAACATTACATAAAATACTACATGAAAAAAAGAGACACCACATCTTATATTTATGTCTTGTCTTGTGTTTTTATGTTATCCGATGATTTGTCTTTTAGTTTACACTTATGTTTATATGCATGTGGTGGGTGTGGAGTACTTTTTAATTTCTCCATATTCTTCAATGCATTATTACAACTAAATTAAATGTTTTTTAATAATATAAAAAAACCAATGATTACTGCTTTTTTTTATATAAGTGGTTATATTATTATATATCTCATTAAAAAATCTCTCTGAGTTTATTAGGAGGTAGTGGCGGATTCTAGATTTTCATATAGTGAGGTTAGAGTAAATTTTGGAGTACGAGAATTTTCATACCACTGCAATATAAGTTTTGTTAGCCCTATACCCAAACAAATTAAATGTGGTCCATTCTAATATTTTTATGAAAGATTTTATATTAACTCCTTAAAAATCTCATTTAATTCTTTAAAAATCTCATACCATAATAAATCAAGCGGGGTCAAATGGGGTATAAATGTTTTAGATTATAATAAACCATTCCGAGTACAATGGCCAATATATATAGAGACATACTTTGTTGATTTTCATTTTTTGTTGCTCTTTAGATTTCTCAGAGTTCTACCTTGATTGATCCGGACTGACCCACATCACACACTTAATTTTAGTGAACGACTCTCCCAACAGAGATTTTATGCATACACAAAACTTCGAACTCAAGACCTTAATTTTAATTTTATCGTATTAAAAATATGATCATTATTTCATCACTTTGAAAAGTTTGATCATTATGTAAATAAACCTAAACATATTTGATTCTTATATGATCACTTTAAATGATTAAATTCTTAAGTGAAGTGCCTTAGAAGTTTAGACCTAAATTGAGCATTTAGTCCAATATATAATATAGCGGCCAAAGATGTATGTATGAGCTCAAAGTATATATGCCAATTATGGCATAAACCCAAATTAATTAATATAAATCTAAGTATGATATAATTTGATTTATCCATAAAAAACCAACCATTCAAATTCATTTTTTTAACTAAAATTAAACTAAATTCTAAATGATTCGAGTTTGAGATGACTCATTCTTTAGACTCACTGATACTATATAGGGGCTAAACATGAAATACCTTTGAATGGTGTTTGCAATCATTGATGTGATGCTAGCCGTTTCAAGCGCATCATAATACTGCAATTAAATAGTTCAATAGTGGAGAATGTGTCGGGTTTTTTTTATCTAGAAAAAACACAAAGCCTCATTAAGAAAAACGAAAAACATAATACATCTTTCGTGGGCTCAACCCCATGAACAATACAGACAATAACAAGCCGAAGAACGGGAAGGAAAACCAAGCAAAACGCGAAAGCACACTAAGCCTTGAGCGAAAAAGTGAAAGAAAAAACATAGCATAACGAAACTGAGAACTGGGTAAGAAGAGAACCCAGCAGCCGTGAAGGAACCACGTAGACGCCTTACCGAGATAATAGACAATTTGACTCCAGCTACGAACAAGTGATAGCTTCATCCGGAGGCAGGCCCCCTCATCCAAATCGGGTGAGGGTCTTGTCATCTTGAACGAAAATACTTCTATGCTTGGGCAGGCAAAAGATAACTCCGCAAGAGGCTTCGTCGAACCTCGATCATAAAAAAGAGCTTAGACAAACACGAAAACCAAAAGAAGAAAGGTCAGCGTAGAACCAGAGATCACAAGAGGAAGAAATTTCAAGGATGATCCTTGAGGAAGGAACACAATCCATTACTATGCTTCGATTCTTCGAGCACAATTGTAAACAAGGGCTTCATGGTGCTTGCGGATATCCCTGGTCAGAGTTATCCGCGAAATTGATGTAGATGGTAACACCAGAAACAATCGAATAAAGGAGAAAAACTAGGGTCTCCAGCTCAAACCTCACATAACCGCTAAATTTTAAAATATGTTCATGAATTGAAAATATTAGAGTTCTTGATAATATTTTTAGTTGTTTTTAATTTTTATTCAAGTATCGATACTTAGTTTTTTATTATAAACTTTTAGTTTGGGATAAAATATATACTTGAAAAAAAAACTCAAAAAACTAACTAAAAATATTATCAAAAAGTCTAAAAATATTAATCAAAAAGTCTAAATATGATGTACGTTAAACTTGCCCAGCACCTACATGTGTCTCAAATGTCACATTAAAGGCTAGGGATGGAAACGGGGCGGGGAGGGTTTTTGGCCGCCCCGAACCCGCCCCGATCTATAAGGTATTATATTCGACCACGTCCCGCCCCCGAATTAAAATATTAATTTACCCGCTCCGTCCCGATACAATAACCCTTAAACTCGACTCCGCCCCGAAAAATTTTAAAATTTTTAATTTTTGTCGACAATAAATGTTAGATTCGACCAATCTTCCACCACAATCACAAATTATGGTTTCAAGAGACTTCAAACTTATATAAAAAATAAAATAAAACTAATTTTAAATTAACTACATGTTAAATTACATATTTAAAAGACTAAACTTGAATCATTAACTGTTAGAATCGAATATATTAAAACTTGAACAACATCTAACAAAATTTTACGATAAGCACGAACCAAAAACAAAAACAAAAAACAACTTAAAACTCATAAAAGTGTTTATATATAGTAATATTTTTTATAAATATATATATATATGTACTAGAGCGGGGCGAGAAATTTCTAGCAAATACCTGAATTCGTCCTGCCCAGCCCCGACTTCATGCTTTTTGCGCCCCGCTCAATCTCTAAATTTTTTAAAAAAATACCCGATCAGGACCAGGTATTTTTGCCATCCCTATTAAAGGCGCCATTTTTTTTTGGAACATAAAAGGGGTCAGCTTGAGTTGTTAGCAACGTGATATCGCCATTGACGTAAACAATATACTCTTGGCCCCCCACCCCTAAAAAGAAATTATTTATCACCTCAATATCCCAAATTTACCCATACTTTAATTTATTGCTCACTCCCATTATTTTCAGAGAATCACATGGGCATTATTGTCAACTACTCACCCTTCAATCAAAGACCTTATCAATAAAAATCATGGCATTTTTACCAAATATGCTTTTCTTAACATTATTTACGAATCTAACACTCAAAAAACAATATTTACCGATTTAACATTTTGTATATATACACAACTGATTGGTATTACGAGTTTTATACCAACTAAATAAATTCCACAAAAAATCTATAAAATTTGTTGTACTAGTTCGGACGAATTTTTACAAAGGTGCTGAATTGAGAACTAATTTTATTAGGGTGTCATATATGTAAATAATATAAGGATTAATATCCTATATGTTGGCGGTGAAAACTGAAAGTTTCCACAAGCGCCTTAGTTTTAGGGTATAGAGAGTTAGTTTAGGTTATAAGGTTTAGGGGTTTAGGTGTAGATGGTTAGAATTTAGAAATACTTGTTTCAATTTAAGATTTAGGGTTTATATGTTAGGGTTTAATTTTTAGGGTAATATGATGAGGATTTAAATTTTAACTTATAAACCTTAAATTATAACCCTAAACCTTAAATTGAAACAACTATCCCTAAATTCTAACCCCTACACCTAAACTCATAAACCGTATACCCTAAACTAACTACATATACTCTAAACTAAAACTAAATCCATAATCCATATACCCTAAACTAACTACATATACTCTAAACTAAAACTATGACGCTTGTGGAAACTTTCAGATTACACCATGTGTATAGAATATTTATCCATAATATAAAAGTGGGATATTTTGAGTTAAAAAAAAGCCAAAAATCATGGTGATGACACTATAAAACCAGTCAACCAACACGGCTTCTGCTTCATCTCACCGGCAACAAAAGCCCCATTTCCTCTCAGCTCTCACTTTCCTCCCTTATTACTCTTACTGTAACATTTTTATAGTTTAATTCATGCTCTGAAGCATACACAGTATAGCTAATGGAGGAGAGTGGGAGAAGGAAGAGAAAAATGGGGAATGAAGAAGAAAAGGACGACGAAGATGATGATGAAGAAAAGAAAGTGGAGAAATTCTTTGCTTTGATAAGAAGCACAAGGGAGGTGCGCGATCGTCTAAGGAACGTCGCGGTGCCGAATGGATCGAAGGAGGAAGAGTATCGGAAGAAGAAAGAGGAGGAGGAGAAGGCAGCGGCTGCCGATGGTGGTGGCCGGTGGAATCCGACGTTCCAACCTGAAGACTTCATGGAGAATTCCGTTTCCAGGTCTAAGAATCATTTGGTGTTGAATGATGCGGGCCCTTCCTCGGAAATAAAACATGGACCGGAAAAAGAAAGCAAAGACGGTGGAGCAGAAGGCGGC
Source organism: Hibiscus tridactylites (assembly GCA_958450335.1). Classification (NCBI taxonomy): domain Eukaryota; kingdom Viridiplantae; phylum Streptophyta; class Magnoliopsida; order Malvales; family Malvaceae; genus Hibiscus; species Hibiscus tridactylites. The sequence goes on from OY288267.1 coordinate 2,566,014, forward strand.
GGCGGCGGCGGAGGTTTAGATCTTAACCTTTCGTTGTCTTTGTAGTAGTTTTAGTGAAGACATATGAATTCATATGCTGAATCTGATCATTGGTCAATGTCAATTCTGGACCGTCGATGTTCTCTATGTAAATTTTAATTTGACATCATTAGATTCTCTAATGTTATTAAATGATTTAAATTTATAACATTATTATAGTTTGATGAGGTTATTTTTTTCTAAATAATTTTATAATTATTTAAATAATTAAGGGCATACATAATTTGATTAATCGATTAACTACAAAAATTATTTAGGTCGGATGAGAATCATTTATATATTTATTTAATAATTTTTCTCTAATTTAATTCACACTCCTTTACACTGCAATGTTTTGCCATTAGTTGATTAAAAAAATATATTTAAGCTTTTCTTTTAATCATTTATATTTTATTTATTAGTCAATTAATTCAGATCAAATTTTATAGATGTCTATTATAAGGACGATTCTCTTCCAACTCAATTTTGTTCATTTACAAATTATAACGTCAGAATTCAAACTTTTAACATTGTTTTAAGGACCTAACACCTCGTTAGGGGTGTGAAAAAAAACAGAAAAACCGAAACCAATCTCAAAAACCGAACCGAAAAATTCAATTACGGTTGGATTTTTAAAAAAAAAAACTGGTTCGGTTACTGTTCACGGTTTCGACACAAATCGGGTAACCGAATCGACCGATTATATAATATATATTATATTATATGTTATTTTAATATTTTATATTAAAATATTTTATTTTATTTTATTTTCTTATTCTGAAAAGTAAAACCACAATTTCATTTTATGAAGTTTAATTGTTTAAATTGCTAATATTAAAAAATATTAATATCATGTGTCGAATTTTAAAAGTATATATATTTTTTAATATATTATTAAAATTTATATTTTTAATAAACAAAATAAAAAAATGTTATCCGAAACGAACTTAATTTATTCGGTTAACCGATTGAATCGTTACGATTTATGGTCGAGAATTGAGTGACCCGAACTTACTAATTAACCGAAATAATTTGCTAATGGTTAATCAAACCCGATTTTGCACAACTCTACACCCTCATCATGCTAGACAACCGGTGGTTGGCATATTTAAGCTTTCTTTGAAGTAAAAGAAATAATAATAATAATAATAATAATAATAATAATAATAATAATAATAATAATAATTTCGATTGGTTCAAAACAAACTGGATGAATGAAAATTAGTTTGGTTTAGTTCGATTAATTAATTTTGCAAATGGTTCAATTCAATTAATTATTTTTGTAAACATTTTAGTTTGGTTAAGGATTAAGCATTTTAAAAGGGAAAGAAATCTTCTACCCCTTTTCGGTGCCCTTATATATGCCCCATGCTCAAAATTAACTTTAGGGTTTATGATTTAGGGTTTTAAGTTAGGGTTGTGGTTAGTGTTTAGAGAATTTAGGATAAAGTGTATTTTTTAGAGTATAAGATGTAGAGTTTAAGATTTATAATTTAGGGTTATGGCTTAAAATTTAATTTCATAGTGTTTTTTAGTGTTGAGACATATGTAAGGACACCGAAAAAGGCAGACAAATTTTATCCTTTTAAAAGTTTGTGTTTGCTTAATTGTTTACCAAAACTAACCATGTGCACATCCTTTATGATTAACATGTAAACTTATTGTTAGTTAAATCGATCATTTGTACATCCTTTATGAATAACATGTGAACTTATGATCGTATAAAGGTAAAAAAAATTACATCATCACTTTAATAACAACAACTAATGAAATTATTAAACTGAACCTATTATTTTTTTGAAATATATATATATATATATATAAAAATTGAAAGCATTAAGAACAGTAAAGCAAAAAATATGAGAATACTTGTCATTCGCATAGTTTTTTTTTTGTAGTAATACTAATGTTGACAAAATCCTGAAGTTACCTTAATGATTACTCTATGAGAAAAAATTAATGGCTGGCAGCTGGCACGTTAAAAATTTCCTTAAGTTTAATTGGAGAAAAAGAATACACATATCCCGACAAATTACAGCACAATTCGAAATCAAAGCACCATACTCAAATACCAAAAGTATTTAGATTTTAATAACTGACGGATCTGTCATGTCTTTATATAGACTTTTTAATTCTAGTTCAACTCAGGTTAAGATTTTAATATATTAATATATATTTTTAATTTAATTTTAATTAAGATCAATTCAACTTAATTAGAATTTTAATATATAATTCTAATTCAACTTAATTAAGATTTCAATATATATATTGTCATCCAAATTACCATGTTGCTGTCGTTTTACCACGGACATATCACTGGCATAGGCGAATCGAAGATCCACCGACACTATGCCCATAAAATGTCCAATAACGACAGTTCCGACGCTATCGGATCGAACTTCTTCCTCGGTCCCTTATCATGGCCAGCGCTATGGCTTGGGCCATATGGTTTATACTCCATGTAAAGTTGAAGACCCGTATGGTTCATCAAAATTCCATCTGCCAATTTCAATACAATCATCATATTCATAGATTCAACAAATTCTCAGGGGACAAAAAATGCAAGAACTTCTCACACATGCACCACTATAATGTGCTTCATGGCCGGCATCGAGTGTACAATCATCGACGTAGTTACGGATCACAAACCATCGGCTTGGTCGTTGAGCTCCCCCATGAACGCGGTAAGCGCCTGAAGGAAACCAACTCGGCCGCGGTGGCTAGTCGGAATCGGAATGTTAACTATGTATGAATGTAGGACTGCTGACTCAGCAGAGTTTTAGTGGTTTATTTTGGTGTGGGTACTTTTTGGTTGCAGTTAAAGACATTTTAGTATGTTTAGCTATTGGTAATCTATTTTGATTTGTTTTATTTAAGCTTCTCAAAAGTTTATGAGTTTACCTTAATTTCCTAGAAAGAAATTGGCTAAAAATCTGAAATTAAATTATTATTTTTATATAACTATTGCTATTTACTGGTTGATTAATTCAAATCTTATATTAATTAATACTATTATTAGTATATGTACTTAGACCAAAATCTGATTAATTTACACGAGGAAAACAAAAGAAGTATGTGACTAATTCTTTTTTTGAAACTGAATTATATTCAACGGTGAAATAATTACAAATGAATCACACCGTAAACAATGAAAGTTCAGTGTAAAATAAATAATGCAGAAAAGTTTAACGGTGTGAAAGACGTTAAAAAATCAAACCTAACACCTTCAGAAGAAACTTCTGAAATGAAATCCAGAAAGCTGTTACTTTGCCTTGGGTGTTCTTTGAAGACAACATAATTCTTTCGCTACTTATTGTTGGCATATCGACACAGCCATAAAAAAGGAATCATAACATGAAGTGTTCCGTCTTCTTTCGTTGATAAAAAAATTCGATGATACTCATCACCTAAACTTTAAATTATTAAAAGATAGACTGAAACTGTCATAAAACAGACAAAAAAATTGTCATACAAACACACAAAAAAGTTGCTATAAAGACAAACGAGAATACTGTTAAAGAAACATATATGGTAAAAATCTGACAAAGTAAAAAAAAAAACATGAAACTAAAAGTATGCGACTAATTCTTATATTTCCTTTGCGGAGTGAAAATTTTTGAGGTGAAGAGAGGATAGCGAAACGACAGCGTTTGGATCTAATCTAAGGGCGTCGCATCGTTTAAGAAAAAACCCTAATCTGAAATCACCCTCCGCCTCCAATTGCGTAATAAATATCCCCAACTCCCCTAATTTTGATATTTTTAATTTTTAACTTTGCTTGCCTTTCAGTTTCCTTTCTCTATTCGTTTGTTTCTTCTTCCCTGCAGTGGGCAGCCTCTCGGTTTCTCACCAATGTATGATTCTTATCTCTGTTTTCTCATCTCCTGTTTCTGCATTCTGATTTCCTTTCCTGATGCAAGATCTGGATCTGGGTTTTCTTTGTTATGCTTTTTTAATACATTATAAATCTAAAACAAAAGCAAAAGAAATCAGAACGCAGAATCAAGATATGGGTTCTTGGATTTTGATTTAGATCATTCCATTCAATATGATACGATACAGTAGCTGATTTAGATCTGTTTGTTTAGACTGACATTCGGTTTACAAGTTTTTTTCCCTAGAAGAAATTGTTTTTAACGTTATTCATCTCTCCCATTGCAATGCCGTGCATTTTTAAGTTGGAAAATGGTGGTTTATTGTGTTATATGTGACTATATTAATGTGATATTTGTTCCCATATCATGTATTCTGGGTTTCAGCCAAGGTAAAAGGATGGGGCTGTCATTTGCTAAGTTGTTCAGTCGGCTTTTCGCCAAGAAAGAGATGCGAATTCTTATGGTGGGTCTTGATGCGGCCGGTAAGACTACCATTTTGTATAAGCTCAAGCTTGGTGAGATTGTCACTACCATTCCCACTATTGGTATGACCCTTTCTTTGTTGTTTTTGGGTTCTCTTTATATATTTTTGAATAATTTGATATTTAATGTTGACACTTATGGAAACCTTATGCAGGGTTTAATGTGGAGACTGTAGAATATAAGAACATTAGCTTCACTGTTTGGGATGTTGGTGGTCAGGACAAGGTAATACCACATATGCTTGAAAATTTGTGGAACAAAACCTTAAATGTTCTGACTTTTACCATTATACTGTTTTCCTGGACCTTTTTGATGGAATCATCATATTTTGCCTTGTTATTTGAATCCTGCAATTCAAGTTACCGTTAAAACTGTTTGATGTGCGTGTGGACTATCTTATGCTGATTCAATTTCATTGTCCTCATTCAACTTGTAATTTTGTTGTTATTAATGTGCTTATGGACGGTCCTGTGCTGATTAGATTGTTCCCCGTCAGCACATAACATATTCATAAGCTACACGAATTGCCATGTTATGTTTTTTGTTCTCTTCACTGAATGAGGATGACTATTCATCCTGTGGCAAATATTACATACATATTTACCTTTACGTCTGTCTGGTTTAATAGCTGTTTCGGTTAGTGGTTATTGATGTTCTTGTGCTCTTCATGTTATATTTCCTTGTTATTAATGTGCTTATGGACGGTCTTGTGCTGATTAGATTGTTCCCCGTCAGCACATAACATATTCATAAGCTACACGAATTGCCATGTTATGTTTTTTGTTCTCTTCACTGAATGAGGACTGTTCATCATGTGGCAAATATTACATATCTATTTACCTTCATGTGTGTCTGTTTTCGTAGCAGTTTTTGTTATAGGTCATTGATATGCTTATGTTCGTCTTGTATTTTCCTTGTTATTAATGTGCTTATGGACGGTCTTGTGCTGATTAGATTGTTCCCCGTCAGCACATAACATATTCATAAGCTACACGAATTGCCATGTTATGTTTTTTGTTCTCTTCATTGAATGAGGAGGACTATTCATCCTGTGGCAAATATTACATACCTATTTACCTTCATGTGTGTCTGTTTTCATAGCAGTTTTGGTTATAGGTCATTGATATGTTTATGTTCGTATTGTATTTTCCTCGTTATTAATGTGCTTATGGACAGTCTTGTGCTGATTAGATTGGTCTCTGTCAACACATAACATATTCATAAGCTACACGTATGGCCATATAATGTTTTTTTGTTACCTCTTTACTGAATGAGGAAGACTATTCATTCTGTGGCAAACATTACATACCAATTTACTTTTGTTTCCATAGCAGTTTTGTTTGGTGGTCATCGATTTGCTTATGCCCTTTTCTCTGATTGGATGTTCCTATATCAACACATATGCTCTACATGTATGCTACCTTGCCCGTCTACTTGTCTTGTAGTTTTCTTGCTATTTGTTGTGCTTATGGACGGTCTTGTGCTGATTAGATTGCTATCCGTCAGCACATAACATATTCATAAGCTACATGTACTGCCACCTTATGTTTTCTGTTTTCCTCTTTGCTTAATGATGAAAGCTGTTCACTCTGTGGCAAATTTTACGACTCACATACCTATTTATACATATATTCCTATATTTTCATAGCAATTCTAGTTCCTAATTGTATATTTATTAATGCCCTTTCTCTGATTGGATATTCATATATCCTCACATAACTTTACCTTATCATATCTTTGACTCATTTAGTATTTAGGGTAATGCTTTGAATTCCTTTTCTCCTCTAATGAAAGGTTTAATGTGCCCTTTCAGATTCGACCTTTGTGGAGGCACTACTTCCAGAATACTCAGGGGTTAATCTTTGTTGTCGATAGCAATGATCGTGACCGTGTGGTTGAGGCCAGAGATGAGCTTCATCGTATGCTGAATGAGGTACTAATTTGCCTTATGCATGTTGCTTTTGTTCATGTTTTGTTACATTATTTTATAAACACGTAATTACTTCATATATGTAGGATGAGCTGAGAGACGCTGTGCTTCTTGTATTTGCTAACAAGCAAGATCTACCAAACGCTATGAATGCTGCTGAGATTACTGATAAGCTTGGCCTCCACTCCCTACGACAGCGCCACTGGTAAGCTTATCTCGACTGTTTTGTTCATCAACTACTTATTAGTGCATTTGTTTGTACACAGCAAAATGTAAACCCTTCATTCATTATTTATTGTGCTTCTCTCACAGGTATATCCAGAGCACATGTGCAACCTCCGGCGAAGGGCTGTACGAGGGACTGGACTGGCTCTCCAACAACATAGCTAACAAGGTAGGATTAGATTCACAACCCACATATGCCATTCCATTATGTATATTGCTCTCCTGTGACTTATTTCTATCTCTTTTCATAGGGTTGAGGGCCGGTTGAACCTACGTTCGGTCATCTCGGAGGCGGCGATCGTTGTTGTTTTCGTTTCCGGAAACTATGTTAGTATCAAATGCTCTGAATAATCGGCACAAGATGTACAGAAATATTTGGTTTATATTATCATAAAAACACATTTACAACTGCTTTTACTTTGATATGCTGGTCTCTCTCTCTCTCTATATATATATATATATATTGCCACCTTAAGGCCACAAACTTTATGCAGCAGATGGAGCGTTAATGTAGTGAACAAAGCCAGCCTCTGCCAAGGCTGCCAACAACGCTAGTCCTATTTGTTCGTCCTCATTGTCATCAGCTTCATCGACGCTTGCGTAGTCAAGCGACTTGTCATTGTAAATTTCCCACCATTTTGCCACCAGCTTCTTAATATCTTCCCTGTCCATGTTCTCTTCTTTTCCGGTAAACCTCCATGGCTTGGACCCGGCAGCACAGTAGTGGACCACCTTGGCCTTTTCCGGATCAACGTTCTCTGGGTGTCGCCATAGCATGGCCATCACCAGGTTGTAAACCGGAGGAATGGGCCTGTAAATGTCCTTAAAGAACATGTTCAGATAATCCTGAAACAACAACAAAAAAGGACATTACAATTTACAATCCAGATCAAATAGGAAACTAATTAAAAAAATGAATCTGAACAATTTTTACCTGTTCAGCAAAAGGTGTAGGAGGAGTAACTTTGAGAGTAGCCAGGAGTTCATTATACACAGCAAGACTTGGTTCATAAACAAACATTCCGGCGTTGAAGTAAAGTGGTGGTTTAGGACCCAAATGAGCAGGCCACTGCACCTTGTTAGGACACTGCTGGCAATAGCCAATCTTGTACTGTGGGGAATGGCTCCATGTTTTCTCACAGAAACAATCCATAACAGCGTAAAAGTAACCATCTTCCGTGTCGAACAAGTGATCGATGTTATCGAAAACCTGAATGTCTCCGTCCAAATATATCATCTTGGAATACTCCACGAACTGCAACCCAAAAAAAAGTTAGAAACTTGACACAAAAGTTACGTTCAAAACAGCAACATGCAAAAGAACAATACGCACCTTCCAAATACGTAGCTTGGAATAGTTGATGACGTAGTAGGCCATGGCGAACTGGGTCTGGTTCTCGGGTGGGTACACGGGTTCGATCTCCTTGACTATGCAACCCTGATCCAACAGGATCTTCCTGTGATCTTCCGGCACGTCCGGCAAGACCGCCACGACGAGTGGGTACTTGCTCTTTACTTTCCTTAAGCCCTTGGCTAACCCGACCACGCCTTTGACGTAGTCGCCGTTCCCGGCCAAGAACGTAACGTAAGCCCTTTTGGAAGTGGCCGGAGCCCTGACTAGAGCTGGGACCTTGTTGGCGGTGGTCACGGTGGCAGCTTTGCTACTGGGTATATATGGTGCCATTTTTGGAACTGATGAAAGGAGTGTTTGGTTCGAAGGAAAATGAGTGAACTTTTGAAGGAAAAAAAGTGTTTGTATGTTATATTGGAAGAGAAAATTTGATTGCGTTGAGTGAAGTTGTTGGTGATCAAGGTGGTGTTTATATAGAACAACGGGAAACCCCACACGAAAGTCCCATGCAAATAATACATGTGGACTTGCCTAGCACACGTGTCGGTACTGTTCAACGTGGAAAAAATATTTTGTGGAATTGGGTAGTATGGGGTCCACCGCAGCTTCGCCACGTAACCGATCTGGAAAATCCAGATGGCAATCGTAGAGGCGCCGGTTTGGTTTTCTACATCGCAAGTGGGGGAACGTTGGGGGGTCCACTTGCATGCATTGCGTGTCGACCGTGCAAGGATAATCGGATGCCACGTGTAGGAAGGAAATTGAAAGAACGGTGGGATAGCCACGTGGTGAAATGGGTGATGCTTGTTTGAATCAACGGTCCAATCAGAGCCGTTGCCTTTGATTTATTTTAGTGAAATCTTAATTTTAAGTTGGTTACCCAAAACCAAACATACAATTACACCGGGATTATGAAATGATTTTGGACCGACCGACCAAATTTCGTATGGATAAATGTTTTTAAATGAAATCGTTTTTCAATTTACACTTGACTCCAATCGTTTTGTTTCACGTCCAGAATTGGAATGGGAATATACTATAAGATTCTTTTAATAATTAATTTTTACATTTAAGAAAATATTAAATGGTGGATAGAACTAGAAGGGTGAAGGTGGCATCAAGTTTATCCACTAATTAGTGACCAGATTGCATTGATTACAGAATATGGAGTAGTAACGGTCGATATCAGTAGTTTATTATTTTGTTGGGGGCTAAATGTGAAGACTCCGCTTGCCATTAATAATTGTTCAATAAATCTTGGTTGGTTTCCTTGTTGGATTGGATGTCAACTACTGTTTAAGAGGGATGTAGTCCATTGAATTTTGGACCCAACATAGGCCTTTTGAGCTCTAGGTGTTTCCACACTGGATTTAGCCCCTAAGGCCCATACTTCCACACGTCTGCTCTAGATCTAACTAACTTGATCCGAATTGATTTATTCAATTTGAAATTTTTATAGAGATATGACTAGGGATGACAGACGAGTATAATTTCGTGGATTTTATACCGCACCCGCCTTAATTGAGGTGAGGATGAGTATAAGTTTAGTGGGTAGTAGGCAGGTGTGGATGTAAAAAGTTATACTAGCCGCGAGTAGTGGGTAGGTGGTAGATTTAAGACCTTATTTGCCCCGCATCCCCTCACCTCGCATCCGCTTGCCCCGCACCCGCCCACTCAGCATCCGCTCGCCCCGCACCCGTTCACTCCGCATCCGCCCGCCCGCCATCTTAACTGCCATATAAATTTGGATCATTATGAATTTAGATGCAATTTCACAAACTATTTTTTAAATCCTAAAATTTTATAAGATATTGCTTATAATTTATGTTTTGTGGTTGTTCTTGAATTTATGTTTTACGTGTATGGTTACTGCCAGGCATGTATAAGCGGGTACGAGATGAGTAATGAATATCCAATTGGGTGGTGGGTGTGAGGATAGATTTAAGAATATACCTGCATGGGCGGGTGTGAATTTAAAAATTGTACCCGCAGTGGGTGGTGGGTAAGTGGTGAATATGAAAATTTTAGGTGGGCATGGAGATGAGAGAGAGGGTATCCGCACCCGCCTCGCCCATTTGCCATCCCTAAATATGACATTTAAAACTTTATTCGAAATCAAAAATAAATTGAACTGAACTAAAACCGGCTCTAATTTAACTGGACGATATGGACTCTTATTTAATTTAACCTAATAAAAAATAACTTAAATAAGAGCAAGCACATTTAATCGATTGGCTAAGTTGTTTATCTTTATTCTCTTATAATCTCTTAGGTCATGAGTTTTAGACCCACTAAGAGCACCCTTCGTTCCCTTAAAGTCCCGCATTCTCTTCCCTTCTAGATAGAATTAATATTATAATTATAAATTGTAAAAAAAAACTGAAAAAAAAAACAACTCGACCCAGAACAATTTTAGCAGGAAACAACCCGAACTAAAATCAATGTCAACCGAAAGTTTTCTGTTCATGTTACTGTATACTTGTAAGATATAGTTCGTTTTAATTTATTGAACTCTACTATTAGAACTACATATGTTATAATTTTTTAATATAATGTTTAAATTATTTGATCTTATTCTCATTTATAAATTAGATGATGTTATCCATTTAAGTATATCTAAATACGAGTAAACATATTTAATCGGTTAGTCAAGCTGTTTATTTTTGTTCTCTCATACTCTCTCAGATCATGGGTTCTAGACTCATTAGAGCGTTCTCCTTCTCCTCTAAGTAGGATTGGAATTAGCATATGTTAAAAAGTATTATCTAATACACATTTTTTAACTAATAATCAGTTGGTACACTGGGATGAGACGCTAAGTTCTTAAGTAATCGAGTTAATCGATTATGAATAAAAAAATAGACTAAAAGAATAGTCTCATATCAAATTTCTACAAAAACTAATCCAAATTATTCGATTATGTTTTTTTAACATACACACATGTTCTTTTATATCTTCCATAACAAGTTCAACCATGTTAAGAATAAGACCAACATGTTATAACTATTACGATTGTCTTATATTATAAAAACACATGACAACGGAAATTGCTCATCTTTTGTGAACTGCTCTGCAGTATTCAATTCTTAAGAAGATAATCAACAGATTTAAATATCATGAATTTCAGAATTAGGATTACGTTCTGCCATCTTTGTAAATTACGATATTAAAAACAGAGATGTTGCAGTGTATATTTCTTCTATCAGATTCTGGGTAAGTCGGATATTTTCAACTCAAAGCTTCTCCCTTTCTTCAATTCCATTTCGATTATAGTTAAATTCAAATAAAAAAAGTGAAATTGAATACATATATGGAATATGGATCTTTGTAATTCACAGAGAGGTGATGCTGGAGAAACAGCTAATTCAGGTTCTGGGATCATGTTATTTCTCAAGGTGATTCCTTCAAGGTACCCAATTTCCTATTTCTCATTAATTTTCCCTCTATTTTCCATTTTTCCTAAAAAATTGTTTGCTTTTTTCAATCTGTCTCTCTTCTTTATATACCCAATTTTACAGCCAATTCATGTTCATATTTTTTAATCCAATTTTGGTTTCTGGGTTTTTCATTTTTATAATTTTCTTCTCACATTCTGTTTGTACTTTGTTGGTGCTTGTTTATACAGTCACAGCCAGTGATTGCTTCACCCAATCATTATCTTTTCCAAGTAGTTAGAGAGGGGATTACATTTTTAGCTTGCACTCAAGTTGAAATGCCCCCTTTAATGGGCATTGAGGTGAATATGTTAGCATTGTAATTTATAATCCTTTGTTATGCTTATGTATGCTTGAACCAATCAAGGTTCTCGAGATCTAACCACTCTCGGATTATCTTGGCGGGCCGAATGAGGATGTGATAAAGGATAACTTTGTATTGTTTATGGGGTAATTGTTACTATATGTTATGTGCTCATTGGAATATCATGGGGAAGGTGATCAAAGTCGCTTCGGTCTTTTATGTAGATGCATTGCTAAGATGAATTAATGCGAAAACTAATCGTAGCATTCATCTATGTGTAGAGGCAAGTTTTTTGGTCCTTTTCTTCTATGTGCCTGGTTATCACTAGGTGAAATGTGGGTTGTGTTCCATGAGCTAATATGTGCTGCTGAAATCGAGCTGAACTAGATTGTTTTTTGCAGCTTCTGGATGAGATGATAGACAATGGCTTCCCTCTCACAACAGAACCAAACATTCTAAGAGAGCAGCAGATCCAATGTAAGTGATACTTTTGCTGGTGCTACAGGGTCTTGCGTACCATGGAGAGCCGCGGATCCAAAATATGCAGACAATGAAGTTTATGTTGTCCTCGTGGAAGAAATGGATGCAGTTATAAACAGGTCTGTTCTCTGATCTGGCTAGAAGTTCCCTTTGTTTGTTAATTTGATATGCAATAGTGGAACGTCTTGTTGGTGAAAATGCTGCAAAACTGGCTGATTAGCACTGACTGGAAATTAATAAAAACAAAGATGAAAAAGGATGATCCGTATCGTGGTATGTTGGTGAGCATTACCAACACGTCTCACTTGTTTTGTATCGCATAGTTTTACTTTCAAAGTCACGAGCCTCTGTCTTTTGCATGTGCTGTATAGGGATGGGGTGTTGGTCAAATGTGAAATTTATGGTGAAGTTCGAGTAAACTCCCATCTGCCAGGTCTTCCAGTTTTGACACTTTCTTTTGCGAATCCATCGATTCTGGATGGTGTTAGATTCCATCCCTGTGTTCGCTTTCGACCATGGGAATCCCATCAAGTTCTGTCATTTGTACCTCCTGGTGGAGAGTTTAAGCTTATGAGTTACAGGTTCTCTCCTACATTTGACCTTCTGCTAATTTTCAGCTGATGCTGCTAAATATTATCTTTAAAGCATCTTTATTTCCATGCAGAGTTAAAAAGTTGAAGAGTACTCCCATATATGTAAAGCCACAGCTAGCATCAGATGCCGGGAAATGCCGTGTTAATGTGTTGGTTGGTATAAGAAATGATCCTGGAAAGACAATTGACTCAATAACTCTGCAGTTTCAACTGCCTCCTTGCATTTTATCTGCTGATTTTACTTCAAATACTGGTACTGTAAACATCCTCGGCGACAAGGTATTTATTACTTTCTGAACACGATATAGAACATATACCTTGATTTAGAGTATGATAGTGATCAGTACAGTCAATAGATACTAATAGGCACCTCATTTAGAGCTGTATCTGATTATTTGTTTTTGACATGCCTCTGCAGACCTGCTCTTGGTTGATTGGTCGGATTCCCAAGGATAAAACTCCATCGTTATCTGGCACATTGGTGCTTGAGTCGGAACTAGAGCGTCTTCATGTTTTTCCCACATTCCGGTTGGGTTTTAAGATTATGGGTGTTGCCCTCTCTGGCTTGCAAATAGATAAACTAGATCTAAAGACTGCACCAGCTCGTCTGTACAAAGGTTTTCGAGCTGTGACGCGATCAGGGGCATTTCCGAGTTGTTGAGGAACTCGTTTATCGGTAATTTGATGCTGCTCCATTTTTTCAGAATTTATATAGTCGGATTTGGATGTGAGTGTTGAATATGAGCATGTTTCTAACACAAGTATACAATATTTTCTTAGTTTTTCTATGTATTTGGAGGATCAGTTCAAGAAAATTGGAGCAAATGGTATTGAATTATAACCCAAAGTTGAAATAAGTATACTTCATTGAAACAAAAAGTGATCAGGCAGCCACCTTGTTGACTCTGAAAGAATCCATAACTTGCCGCAGATCATCTTCTTCTTCCACAAATACACTTTCAGGTGTTTGTAATCTCAGCTCATATAATCTGTTGTTTTCAACTCCGAGAACCGAAAGGTACCGCCGGTCCCATTCCAATCTAGGCACTCTGTCCTGTGGCATCACAGCAAGTTCATTGGTGTTTGCATACGACTTTATGTTCACCTCAACTTGATAATATAGCTTCCCATCATCAGCAACTCTGGAGGAAGTGGAAAGTACATTCGATTCGCGCCTAACGCCGAGCCTCGTCGACATGAACTCCGTCAAGTACTGCTTGAGTACTTTGTTTCCAGCTTCTTCCGGAGGACCCAAATCTTCAACAGTCTTGTACCTGGAAGATGAAGGAGATGACATCTCGACCGAGAGATTTTCATCAAGAACAAAAGGGTCCCTGAAGAATATATCAGCTCCAGCACCTCGAACTTGAATCCAGTTCTGAGGGTACTTCAATGAATAGCCATCAAATGTATCTATGTACTCTCGGAACCCAACAGATTGTTCAGCAAATGCAATTTGATCATGTAAACCAGCTTCTGAGAAGATACATGTTGATAAAATCAATGCCATTGCACTCCTCCTTGAGATTGAACAAGCTTTAATCTGATTATATAATAGGGAAGAACATAAACAAATGCATGGAATCATAATTACCGCTACTGTAAATCGATCAAGAAACGTGATTGAAAATGGTGGGGGTGAGTAAAAATGAGTTACCGATTGGTTTCTGCGAGTGCAAAGACAAGAAGCGGAAGAAGGGAATGGCGTGGAGAAGCGAGTTGGAAGGGTGGGTCGACTCGGGGGAATGAGCGAGTCAAGTATGGCAGCCATTTTCCGATAGCTCGCATGAGTGGCGGTGGCAGAAGGATAGAGTTTGGGTCGGATCAAATGAACCTGTGATGCACACGTGGCAGTTTCTCAATGGTTCAGTCAGCAAGTTGATTATCTTAAGCTTGCTGGGGTAATCCAACGATGGAAAATAGCTAAATAAATTAATATACTCTAATAATAATATCTTCAGAAAAAAAAGAAATTCAATTTGAAAAAGGCATAATAATTAAATAGGTGTCCAAATTATACTTGTAGATTATTTTTGGTGCTTAAACTATTTTTAACTCTAAATAAGTGTTTAAAGTTTTAATTTTGGTCATTTTAGATGCCTAGCTATTAATAAAAAACTGTTAGTCAATTAAATTGTGATAAGTGGCATGTTTTTAATTTTTAATTTTTTAATTAATTTTTAAATAAAATCTAAAATTTAATTTTCTAAAAAAATTAACAATTTTAAATCTTTACAAAATTGTCCTAAATTCCTAACTCAAAACACTAAATTCCCAAAATATCATTGTTATCGCCGTTTATTACCTTATCGGAGACCGTTACTACTGTCACCGAATCACCACGACCGTTTTTTCAATCACCCATCGCCGATAATCGACGGTAAGTGTGCCAACGACTTTCTTTCACGATTTTAGCTTCTTTCGACGTTAAAAAGTCGATCGACACCCTACCGCCGTTTACTGGCGATTGATAGTTGGGTAAACAATTTTGGTAGTCCGACTGCGGATATGGGGCTATTTTGTGATGCACACGTGACAGTTTCTCAATGGTTCAGTCCGCAAGTTGATTATCTTAAGCTTGCTGTGGTAATCCAACGATGGAAAACAGCTAAATAAATTAATATACTCTAATAATAATATCTTGAAAAAAAAGAAGAGAAATTCAATTTGAAAATTCCTGAATTGTTGGAAAGAAAGGGTGAATAATATGTTGCAGCGCAGATTTCTTCAATCAGATTCTGGGTAAATCTTCGTCTTTTCAATTCAAAGCTTCTTCCTTTATCTCTCCCTTTATTCAATCTCTCCGATTCAATTTCATTTCGATTGTAATTGAATACGGAGGCCATGAATTTCATCCGCAATTCCACCACGAAGCTTCCTTCAAGAGTCCTGGACCCGAGAAACGCATTGTTTCTGGGCTCCAGACATTCGTTTAATCCCCCTTGTTATGAGCACAAAGCTTTTCTATTGAATTCCAATGAAAACTCTCAATTCCACGCCTACCCTTCTCGGTTCTTAGGATTTCGACGCCTTTTCAACAATGCCCAGAATTCGAATTCCGTCCCAAGTTCCGTTTTTGCCCAACCCAGGGCGGTTCCAATGCCTTGCGGTTTATCTGTTTATGCCTCGGCAGCATCAAAGGCAAGACATCTCTCGACGTCTGTTGAAACCGGCAAAAACGACAATAGTTTCGAGAGAATTTACATACAGAACAGCATCTCTGTGAAGCCCAAGAACCTTGCAGGAGAAGAAACTCCACTAGATGAAGATGGAAACAACGTGAAGAACACTGGGAAGGGTTTGGAGGAGGGAAAAGGTGGAGTTTCAATCGATAGCGACATCGAAAAGGAGGCCTGGAATTTGTTGAGAGATGCAGTCGTGAAGTATTGTGGATACCCTGTTGGTACAGTGGCTGCAAATGATCCAGGTGATAAGCAGCCATTGAATTACGATCAGGTGTTCATTCGCGATTTCGTGCCTTCGGCTTTGGCCTTCTTGCTTAAAGGGGAAGGAGAAATTGTCAAGAATTTTCTCCTCCATACCTTGCAGTTGCAGGTATACATAATTCACTTACATATACCTTATTGGATAGCTTTGTAGCACCCTTATTTCGATTGTTCGAAATCCATTTGTGTGTTATTTAAGATTCAGTTTGCCTAATTACATTATCATCAATGTTAGTATCATATTTTGGTCATTGATTATCTTTATGGCAAATTTACATTTTAGACTAAATGATAGGAATGATTCATCTTGGGATATTTACCATGAAGTTGTTATACTGTGCTTTCAGGTTGCTTTTCATCATTATAGAACTTTGGGCATTTATTGCTTAATGTGATCGATTTCGTTACTCTTTTCTTTATGCTGGTAGTTTCAGACACATCAACACTCAATCCGGAGGTGGATATGGGTTTTATTTACTGTGTAGACTAAGCATTTCCTTGTCAGTTTGCAAAATTATACTTTTGAAGTTTTAACAACTATTGTTTTCATTTGATCTAGAGTTGGGAGAAAACTGTCGACTGCTATAGTCCTGGACAGGGTTTGATGCCAGCAAGTTTTAAGGTTAGAACTGTACCGATTGATGACAATAAGTCTGAGGAAGTGCTAGATCCAGATTTTGGAGAAGCGGCTATTGGTCGTGTTGCACCGGTGGACTCTGGTTAGTTAGTGGAACTTTGTAGACCAATTACTACGACGATTTGCTAGTTAATATGAGGATGTTGAACTATTCAGCTTTAGTAGTCGTAATGCTTTTTTACTTCTAATGTGATTTTCTTGTCTTCCTTTTTGGTAGGATTGTGGTGGATTATTTTGTTGAGGGCATATGGGAAGATCACTGGTGATTATTCATTACAAGAGAGAGTGGATGTCCAAACAGGAATGAAACTGATCCTCAACTTGTGTTTAGCTGATGGATTCGATATGTTTCCTTCTCTGTTAGTCACGGATGGATCGTGCATGATAGACAGAAGGATGGGTATTCATGGTCATCCCCTTGAGATTCAAGTGAGTTCATTGTTAGAAGCCTTTAAGTTTCCCAACAAAAAACAGAAGAAAAACAAGTAGCTTTAAATTGCTCTTGTTAATTATATTGGATTTAACCTGGTCTCAAAAACTTGGGTTGCCATTTTATCTCTTCACATCAGAAATAGGATCCTATATTAATTTTTAGACAATAACTGTTATTTGTTTTTTTCTTGCACATGGTATCAGACCATTTCTATGTTGAAATTCTTGTCCTAATTGTCGCATACTTTGATCTACAGGCTTTGTTTTATGCTGCTCTACGTTCTTCTCGTGAGATGCTCACAAATGAAGGTTCCAATAATCTGGTGAGAGCTATAAACAATAGACTGAATGCGCTATCATTCCACATCAGAGAGTACTATTGGGTTGACATGAAAAAGATCAATGAGATATACCGTTATAAAACAGAAGAGTACTCCATGGATGCTACCAACAAATTCAATATTTATCCGGAGCAAATTCCTTCTTGGCTTATGGATTGGATACCTGAAGAAGGTGGATATCTAATCGGTAATCTACAGCCGGCTCACATGGATTTTAGGTTCTTCACACTTGGGAATCTCTGGTCCATTGTTTCATCACTGGGCACTCCGAAACAGAATGAAGCTATTCTCAACTTAATCGAATACAAATGGAATGATATTGTGGGGCATATGCCTCTCAAGATATGCTATCCTGCAGTAGAGAATGAAGAGTGGCGCATAATTACTGGATGTGACCCAAAGAATACGTGCGTGCCTTTCCCTTTGCTCTCTCCCCCTCTCGCTCGATATATATACACACATATAACTTCTGAATATTATCTACTGACACTAGTGTGCTTAATGAACTTGTGCAGCCCTTGGTCATATCATAATGGAGGATCTTGGCCAACACTTCTCTGGCAGGTAAAGTTGATTTTTCTTATAGTTTGGGATACCCTTTATCGAGAACCGACTCTTTTGTGTTCTAAATAACCAACTTTGTTCTGCGATGCTTGTTTGAATACATTGAATTATTTCAAAGTGGTTATATTACTCTTTCAGTTCACTTTGGCATGCATCAAGATGGGCAGATTAGAGCTAGCCCACAAGGCCATTGCATTGGCAGAGAAGAGGCTTTCAAGAGACCATTGGCCCGAATATTATGACACCCGGAGTGGGAAGTTTATCGGAAAGCAATCTCGACTTTACCAGACATGGACCATTGCCGGTTTCCTGACGTCTAAAATGATGGTGAAGAACCCAGAGATGGCTTCCTTGTTATTCTGGGAGGAAGACTTTGAGATTCTCGAGATATGCGTTTGTGCACTAAGCAACAGCGGCCGGATAAGATGTTCTCGTGGTGCTGCTAAATCTCAGATACTCGTGTAAGTCAACACCCGTTAACCGGAAGGTGGAGAGCCTTGTCACTGTACAGCCACAACAAGTAGGGTAAGAGTATGATATCGAGTCTGATAACCGATTCCGAAACCACTAAACATACAGGTCTCTATTACAAACTAGTGTAGCACATTACATATGTTATTTTTCCGACCAATCCTCGAAGTTGATTGGCATTGAGATAACAAATGACTTGAATATATATATATATGTACTTACTGTTCAACAATTTTGTTTACCAATGTTGGCCATTGATTCTTGTTGTAAGAATTCAATAGGAAAAAGGGGTCATGCCATCATTTTTAATACATTGAATGAACTTAAAAAAATTCTTTAAAGGTCCATCTCTCGTTTTAGTACCTCTATTATGCTAAAATTTGAAATTTTATCTCTTTATTATGACATAATTTGATTTATATACCTTTATAATGTTATTAGCATATTCAAATTCATAGTATTATTAACTGTTGTCGTTGAAGTGACACAGATTAATTGGATTTTCACTTAATCTTAATTATGTGATCAAATTATAGTAAAAAAATGTCACGTTTATCACTTTAACAAAAATAGCTCATAATAATACTATCAATTTAGATCTACCAATAACATTATAAAACTAATATTTAAATTAATTTAAAGGATTAATATCCTATACACTGGCGGAAAGTTTTCACAAGCGCATTAGTTTTATACCATTAGTTTTAGGGTATAAGGAGTTAGTTTAGAGTATAGAATTTAGGGGTTTAGGTGTAGGGGTTTAGAATTTAAGATACTTGTTTCAATTTAAGGTTTAGGTTTATAGGTTAGGGTTTAGTTTTTAGGGTAACAGGGTGAAGATTTAAGTTTTAACTTATAAACCCTAAACCTTAAATTGAAACAACTATCTCTAAATTCTAACCTCCTACACCTAAACCCCTAAACCCTATACCCTAAACTAACTCCCTATACCCTAAACTAAAACGCTTGTAGAAACTTTCAGTTTTCACCTGTGTATAGAATAGGTAAAGAAATATAAAAGCAAATAATTAATATTTTTTTAAATATGCTGGTGTGATGCAAAGGTAGCATCTGTTCAATTTTTTTAGTCTTTTCAAAAACGGCACACATATTATATATTACTGATGCTCGAACCCAAGTCTAGGTTTTATGCCCTAAATAATCGTTAACCGTCCCCCACCGAAAGAAAGAAGCGTGGGATTAAATTCAACGTTTCAGCATAGTAGAGGGACTAAAACTAGAATTAGACCTTACCAAATAAAAGTGAAAATAAAACTGCCATAAGAACGAAAACTACCCTAAGATCCCTCCCTCCCTTCCCTCGATCCCCAAAAAAGGGAAATGACGAAACGAAAACCCACCGGAGCCCCGGCCACCGATGACCCACCGCACCTACAACCGGGATCTCAAATTGAGATCAGTTCCAACGACCCTGGGTTCCGAGGTTCATGGTACACCGGCGTAATCATCAAGCGTGCTCCTTCTAAGAAACCCGACAACAAATTCGTAGTCGAGTACACCCATCTTTTCGACGACGAGGCCGGTACTAAGCCCTTGAGGGAGACCATCGACGCCGTGGATTTACGCCCTCCGGCCCCTCGAGAAAAGTCCAGGAAGTTCAAGTTCAGTGAAGAGGTGGATGCTTTTCATAATGACGGCTGGTGGGAAGGGGTGATTACAAAGGAATTGGAGAATGGGAAGTTTCATGTTTACTTCAAGAGGTCCAAAGAACAGCTGGAGTTTGGTGAGGACCAGTTGAGGCTTCATAGAGAGTGGATTAAAGGAGCTTGGATTCCACCAATGGAGGAAGATAAGCCAGTGAAAGAGGTAAATTCTTATTTCTTTAGGTTTTCGAATCTAATTGTTTGATTGTTGGAATTGGAAGAACAAAAATATATAATAAAAAAATGGGATTTATGATTTGTTTATTGTAACTAGTTCAGATTTCAGAATGTTTGTAAACTGGTATAACACGTGCTGAATAAAGATAATGTATGAACTTGGAAGTCAATATATGAATTTGTTTCTCAAAATTGTTTGTAGTTTCTTATCTTAGCTGTTCTAGATTGTTTGTACTTTGTGAGTAACTTGTTGGATGCGTAATTAACAACGAATGAATGTAAAAAAAATTCTAGTCCGATGAAGCTGTGACTGAAGTAAAGATGGAATATAACAAAGTTGTTGCCCGAGGGAAGCTAGAGCATGATAATACAGCAAGCAAAAAGAAGTTAAAGTCTGATTTAGCCACGAGTGGAGGGAAATTAGAGTCTAGCAAGATAACCAAGTATCGCGAGGGGGAACGTGTTGAGGTGACCAGTGATGAAGATGGTTTCGAAGGTGCTTGGTTTACCGGAACTATTGTTAAAGCCGTGGGGAAGGATAGGTACCTATTTCAGTACGATGCCTTGAGAACCGACGATGACACTGATTTCTTGAAAGAGGAGTTTGATGCCCTGCAGATTAGGCCTTGTCCCCCGGATATTGTTATTGCTGATGTGTTCCAAAAGCTTGATGAAGTCGATGCTTTCTACAATGATGGCTGGTGGGTGGGTGTGATTTCTAAGGTTCTTAGATCTCTTTCTGAGACCAAGTATGAAGTGTATTTCAAAGCTACCCAGGAGGAAATGAAGTTCAAACATTCCGAGTTAAGGATACATCAGGACTGGATTAATGGGAAATGGGTTACCCCTTCTAAGGTATAACACTCTATCCCCCTTCAACATCTTTCTAAATATTTGTTCTTGAATGGTGTTGCATGAGTTTTGCTTCGCAAACTAAAAACACAGTCTACCTTTCTCTAGACTTGCGAAACTGTACATATGTTTGCTGTGTAAGCATCGGTTTAGACCATTATTCCTGAATCTTTATCAACTATTTAAGCTTTTGATTTGCTAAACACACATTTCGGTGTTTTGTCTAAACATCTGCAATGAACAAATTCTTGAATGGATGCATGAGAGGTTGAAAGCGGTTATGCTCGATTAGACACGAATCAATATTACATGCTTTCTAGTCAAGTGATGGCAGCTTGTTCCATCTTTTCAATGTAGTTAGCCATTGGTAATAGGGGTGTGCATAATTAACCATAACCGTTAACCGGTATAACTGTTGCATTTTATAGGTTAGTTAACCGAACCGCTAAAATTGATGGTTAATGGTGACTGTTACGAATTTTGATAAATGGTTAACCTATAGGTTAACCGTTTTTAAATTATTTATACATATATAAATTGGTGAAGGCCTTGAGTGATTTGATCATAGAGTTAACTTTTGTGGCTTGTGGTACTAACTCATTGAAGTTTCATTTACCTTATGTTTTTTATGTTAGTTAAACATTTGTCTTTAGAACTTTGATGGTGTATTTCTATGTCCTGAATTTTAATAGTGTATTGATATGTGTTGAACACTGTTAAAACTTGAAACTTTAAACTAAGTACGAAGTTTTTTGTATTTTGTGTTGTGTTAGAACTTTGTAGTATGTAAGGTACCTTTTCTTTTAAATTAAGTATAAAGTTAGTGTTTAGAATCTCACTATTTAAGTTCTTTTTTCTGAACATTTTTATATAATATTTATCGGAGAGATAGTTTCATTATTTTCAAAAGAAGAACATGTGAAAAAAATCTAATAGGTTATTGGTTAACCTATTACCGAACCGTTGGTTAACTATGCCTTAATGGTTAATCGTTAGCGTTTAGCAAAATTTAATAACCTACCATAAACCCCCTAAATGGTAATGCTCATAACGTTGCGTATAGAACACCCAATTCTTTCGAGTTTTGATTTATGATTTATTCCATGCACCCATTATGGAAATACAAGTTCTTCCTCTTTTTTACTTATTTTTGGTTGATTGTGATTTGTTTCTACTCAGGGATTGAAGTCCTAGTAACTACTGCAGAAGGAGAGGTATGAACAATAGTCCAGCTTGGGGCGTTTTATGTCAGAATCAAAGTAAAACCAAATCTGTTGTGGTTTTCACCGGTTGTATTCGTATTCGGTGCTGGTGATTGCTTGTGTAACCAATTTTAGGCATTTTTTAGGGACTGAAGGTACCTTAACAAGCAAGTTGAAGTAAGTAGTAGAGCATACTAGAACATCTATTTGTAAGGGTGGCGTAACACTTGCCTAGCCTTTTCTGTCAAGGATAATGCATTACTTTCTCCTATAATTTGTGTGTGGGGTTGGGTATGATAAGGGTGTGGTTGTTGTTAAAACTCTTTTTAAGGTTTAAGTAGGCCGAAAGGTTCTTCTATTTGAAAATTTAGTCCTGCCCTTTTTTCCCTCCTGGTTCCGTTCCCTGTAGTGGTGGACAAAAATACCTGACCCGGTTGACTCGATCCGACGACCCGAACTTAAAAATGCCGGGTAATTCTCGGAAAAAAAATACTCGACCTGGCAAATTTCCCGGGACACGGGCTGGAAGTTTGCCCTTACCGGGTACCCGACTCAATAAAATTTAATATATATATTTTTATTTTATGTTCCTTAATACTTTTACTCTAAAATTAAGTTTAAATTCCTAAATTTTTTCTATGTTTGTATTATATTCTTTTAAGCTTTAAGTTTAATTTTTTTAAAAATATTTTTGTGTTTTACATGTGATTTTTTTAATTCTAGAATTAAAAAAATAAAAAAAATAAGAACTGGGTACCCGAATTTTACGTGTACCCGAATCCCGAGTACTCAGATGTAATGGGCCGGGACACGGGCTGCTTAATGAGGTACCCGACAATGCCCACCCTTAGTTTCATGTGGTTTTGCCCTGATTAACTTGTATTGACCCGTTTCACACACGCCTGACTTTGATAATTGAGTCATGGGGATTATTTACATACACAAAGCTTATCAAATTGATTACTACTTGGACTAATCTCATTGATTTCCTACTTTAATCTTGTAATATTGAATTTTGTGTTTTCTTTCGCTATGAATTGTTAACCTATAAACTATAAAAAGGGTAAAATAAATTTTTAATAGTCTAAAAGGTAACAATTTTTTTAATCATTAAGAAAATTAAAAATTTTAAATAAAAATAAATTTTAAGAAAGAGCACAGTGCATAATTTTTTGGAATAAGAGTGCATAATTTAAAGAAAATATTTTGATGCAATGTACATTTTAGTTTATTTAAGTTTTCTAATTTTAGCGTTTAAGGTTTTAAGTTAGTATTTAGAAGGTGAAATTTGATGTTTATGGTTAGAATTTAGAGTTTAGGCTTTAAGGTTTAGGTTTTTAGGGTGTTAGGATTTATGATTTAAATTTTAAATTTTATAAAATGGTTGTATAAACTTTTTTTTCACATAGCTCGTGTATTAAAATATAACGCTTAAACTAATTAATAAATGTCGGTTGTTCAAACATTAAAATATAGTTGTTTATCTCAACTTAAAGCTACCAGTACGGTTAGATGGTGTACTTTATTGCAACAATAAATGAGTTGGAAATCCAAACAAGAAGTTGAAAAAAACATTTATGATTTTTGTAATTGAGTTGCAAATTATGAAACTTCATAGAATTTTTTTTGCCTCTCTTTCTTGATCTTGAATATTATAATAATTCATCACAGTTTTCCCCAGAAAACTAAATAAACGGTAAACAGAGAAGGAACTCAAACATAGGCAAGTAAAAAACATAAACCAGAAGCCTCTCAATCTAGACCTCCTTCACTCCCACAGCAGCAGCAGCAGCGTTCACTTCTTGTTCCTCCTTGTTTTTCTCCTTAACAGCTTCGCCTTCGATCTCGAAAGCCGACACCGGGAAAGTCCTGTAAAGTCCGGCAGGGGTTTTGAAAGTGATCTTCCCGGTGGGCGGATCGTCGACGGAGATATCACTGAGTGTGATCCACACCAACAGCTCCTTCGTCTTCACCCCGGTCAGCTTCTTGATCTTGTTCTTCTCGACGACGGCGGTGACTTCGGTGGCGTAGGAGACGAGCCTGCCGATCTTGTCGAACTTGTGGGTGATGCTCTTCTTCTGTTTCAGCCACACGAACCCCGTGTCCTTCACGTACCCGCACTCCTCGATGTCTTTCAGCGGCAAAAGACCCCTCGGCATCCCTATTTCCTCCAGCAGAAACTTGGATTTCTCCTGGCACATCTCGTCGCCGTGGTATATTTCCGACGCACTGGCTTTTATCTCTTCCGTCACAAGCGACATATTCGAAACTAGTCGTTGAGTCGAGTCAAATCGAGTCGAGAAAGATGATTGTTGATGACGAGTGTTGTGAGGCCGGGGGAGACGAGTTTGGGTCTTCATATAGTTGGCCGCCTATTTTTTCACCCTTGTGGGTACCGAAATATTCCCATATTGCCATCTTGGCAAAGCTAATTCTGGATTAGTCCCTCTACTACGATGAAATTTAAAATCTAATCATTTAATTTGACATAATCTGATTCCTCTATTTTATAATGTTATGACAACTGACAAGGTCTAAAAAAAATTTTCTATTATTCGATCACACAAATAGAGTACGTGAAAGTCCAATCCACTATATTTAATAAATCGTGAATTTATATATGTCAACCAAATATTTAAGTGTAACTTTAAAAGAATTTCATATTATCAAAAAAAAATGACAATTGAGTTAAATTTAGGGATTATGGAGTTATTTTAGAGTTTAGAATTTTAGATTTTAAGTTTTGGGTTAAAATTTAAGATTTAGGATTATAATATAAAACCCTAACATTACTACCCTAAATACTAAATTTTAATCATAAACTTTAAATTCTAAATTTCCAAACATACAGCTAAATTTAAACACATAAACTCTAAATCTTAAAAAATATTTAACCCTTAAATTTAATATGTCTGAAAAAAAATCGCGACCCGTGTATTAAATGATTTCCCTTAATGGCAATGACAATTCTTGTTCAACTAAACTTATTAATAACGATATAAAAATAGAGGGATTGGAACAAAATTAGACCCTAGTACGTAAACAGCCTAAAATAAGAAAAATTATTAGATGGGTCTAACCCACCACGTTATTCATAGTCTCATCCAATAATATTTTTTCATGTCATTGTTTTTCAAGGTGAATCTTCACATCTTTTCTACATGTAAAGAAAAAGTAGGCAGTTATTTAGAAGTTAAAATGAGGTGTATGAGCCTTATTGGTTGAGATCACAGATGACGTGGTGAGCCGGGCCACCTAATAATTTCTCCTAAAATAGGCATGATTATGAAGGGCGTAAATCATTTGCTTCTAATTATGTCAATTTTTATGCCCTCAACACTAAAAACTAGGTTTAGATTTTAAGGTCTAGAGTTAGGATAAATGGTTAGGGTATAGGAAATTGAGAGTATGATGTATTTTTAGGATGTAGGATTTAAGATTTAGAATTTAGGACTAGAGTTCATATTTTAATTTTGTACTATTTTTTAGTGTTTGGGCATATGAATGGACATACTTAGAGACGGAAGATTTTAGTTCGATTATGAATCAAGTCAGGACATTAGTTTTGATAAGCCAACTCAAGGCCGCGTTTGGGGACAATGGAGTTTTAGGGATCAGTGGACAACCCCATAATGTTTAGGTACTTAGGTGAACAAACAGGTAAGAGCAGAAAATGGGGCTAAGATTCAGCCGAGCTACCCTTTGGATTGTATCACCGATACAGTTGGGGAAATTTATTGCACAAATTTATGGGAGGAGAAAAAGGATGAGCGGTGGTGGGTGTTTGGAAGGGGTTGCCAATGGAAATGTGCCACGTGTTCATGGGTAGTTGGTAAGTCGAGGGTTTTTTTATTAAATTGGTATGATCATATGATAGTATTTTATATTTTTTCTTAACCCTTCGACAAGACACACACAAATACTCCATTCCGAATTTCTTAAAATAAACATTATACTCTTTTTCACTAGAACTATTCTTTAGGCTTAAGAGAAAATTAGTCGTGTTTTATTTAAATTCTATTAAATATAGATATAAATGTTATTGTCATACTCGACAGCTAGAAATTGGAGGTCCATTAATGCCTGTGAACAAAACACATGATAATGCAGGCCCAAAAATTGTGAATATATAGGATTCAGTTTACATGTTTTTTGGATCGTTGGATGGGTGGATGGATGAGATTAATAGTAGAATATGTGAAGATAATCACTTGGGAAAAAAAGTAAAGAGTTAATCTCAGCCATCCATTTCTCCCATCCAACGATCCAAAAAACGTGTAAAACTTAAAAGTTTTACACTGTATAAGTTGATCTTAACTCTCTCTGTCTCTACACACATATATATAATCTTGATATACATACAATTTTTGGTTTTAGGGGTCAGAGGTTTAGCTTAATGTTTAAATTTTAGGTTTTAAGGTTTATAATCTAGAGTTTAGTTTTTAAGATTAAAGTTAGAAAATTAGGATTTTGGTTTTATAATATAAATATGCAAGTTTATATGACTCGATTACACAATATAAAACATTTTAAATTTTATATGTTTTCTCAATTGTGTATAACTAAAACTAATAAGCTCATGCAAGCTATGTTTCTGCCCTTTATATGCCAACTACTTAACTCATGTATGTATGAAGGCTTTTTGAATAATAGGTCAAATCAAACACCAAATATAGTCACTCAAAATATGGGTCAATCAGATAAATTGTCCTTATTGATTTTCACTTATTTTTTTTTTTAAATGTAAGACATGTGATGTATAATAATTCAAATAATAATTTAGTTCTTAAAAAGTTAATTTTATTTTGTTTCCTGAGAAATTAAGAAATAAAATAAAATAAAATGTGCGTTTTAAAAATTGTTGAATTTCTCAAAATGGGATAATTTTAAATTCAAAAGAGATAAATTTAATGGGACGGAAGAAATTTATATCTTCTTAATAATGTCTTGAAATTTATCTGATTGCATGGCATAAGTGGATCTCAACATTACCTAAAGCCCATGCAGAAAATAAGCCGAGTGAGGATTGCAAAAGTATGAGAATTTTTTCAGTCTGCAAAGTTTCAGAATGTAGGCCGAGATCGGTTCGGTTCGGTTCAGTCCAATTAGGTGTTTTCAATTTTTTCATTTGATGGGGATACCACTTTGAGCATCCCACGTGTTCAGGTCCCTAAATCAGACAGCGTGTCTTTCACTGTTATCACACGTGTTAGCCACTAAAATGGGAAAATATGACAAAGCACATCCAACTTATATTATGATCGAACCCGTGTCTTATGGAATGAATATCATCCGTTTTTTTATTGAAATATTTATTGGGTTAATCATTTACAGATATTTAATTTGATTTTTTATTGATTCAACTATATTTTGAATATTTTATTTTTTATAAGTAATAGATATCGAGTGATGTGAATATTAGTATTCGAATATTTTTCATTTGGTGAATAAATTAATTAATTCAAATTCAAATTTATATACTAATACTTGAACTGAATATAATTAATTCAAATTTAATTTTGTATTGGGGAAAAAACAAATAATTTAAATTTTGTATAATTTAAAGTGCAAAATTTACCATTTAAGCATGTATATATTAAATGTCAAGATGGCCAAAATTTCCCTTTTTTTGTAACTTGTAAGGTAATGTGCTAGTGTTTTTCTTAACACTTTGATAACACATGTTTTATAGATAAAATTGGTTAAACCAACAGGGTAAAAATGCTATGCTCCCTAATCATGTCTCCTTTTATGCTCCTGCCTAAAAATACTTAAAAATTAAATCTTGTCCCATAACCCTAATTTTCATATCCTAAACCCCAAACCCTAAACCCTAAAAAATACACCATACCCCTAATTTTTTACACCCTAACCTTAAACCCCAAACCCTAAACCCACTATTTTAAAGTGGGGGCACAAATGGGAGCATACTTTGGGGGCAGATGATTTCCATTCAAACCAACATCTCTTAAGATGAATATCATCATCTTTCCATTGAATCACTAGTTAGATTCTAAGTTTCACTTTCTTAAATGCAGGGACGAACGCATAATTTTGTGTTAGAGGAACAAATTTATAAAATTCGAAAGGGACAGATTTTTTTCTTCTAAAAAATACATAAAATATTAAATATATATAAATTTTAAATTTTGGAGGGGTTAACCGTTCCCTCCGACCTCTCGGTCCATCTTGCTTAAATGGGCATTTAGTCTAATATTTTGGGTAGGGGTGGTTGGTTGAAGGGCACATGCAAGGCACTTGAAAATGTAGGGCCATGGAGTCACATGGTGGTGCTAAGGGCTGGCTTCTTAGTTCTTACAAGGTTCAAGGCCACATGCTGCAAAGCTGTTTCTGCTCATAAAATTCACCACCCAGTCGCCCTATGCTCCTCCCTCCTTCACTTTTATGCACCATTTGCACATACAACACGTGTCTTTATTTCTTACAAAAAATTCCCAGACATTTCTCAGATTTAAATCTCTGTCGGGAACCCAAAACCTACATTCCCCCTTTGCCGACACAAACTTCAATTTATTTCTTCCTTTGTTTGCATTTCATACAGTTAAATGAATATATACGACTTCCAAGTCCCAATTATGTGACAGATTGATTAATTAATATCAGTAATAAAATCTAAATAAGTAATATCTGTTTAACTGTTTTGTTATTTTCATAATTATTTAAACTCGATGTATTTGTGTTTTGTTTACGTGGCCCAGTAAACATACTGACTAGATATAATCATATAAATGACAAATTAAAAAAACATACGCGAAGTGCAAGGATGAAATCTTCTACTCTTTTTTGGTGCCTCTATTTATGCTCTTACACTCAAAATTAAGTTTAGGGGTAGGATTTAGGATTTTAGATTAGGGGTATGTTAGGGTTTAAGGAATTTAAGGTATGGTATATTTTTTAGAGTATAGGGTGTAGGGTTTAGAATTTACAGTTAGGGTTAGGGCTTGAAATTTAATTTTGTTGTGTTTTTTAGTGTTGGGGCATAAATAGAGACACCGAAAAGGGGCAGATGATTTTTATCCGAAGTGCAAATGAAGCTTAAAAAGAAAGACGGGTGAAAATCATCTGCCCCTTTTCAGTGCATTTATTTATGTTCTTATGTTTAAAATTAAGTTTAGGGTTTAGAGTTTAAGATTAGGGTCTATAGTTAGGGTTTAAGAAATTTAAGGTGGTGTATTTTTGAGGGTATATGATGTATAGTTTAAGGTTTAAAATTTAGTGTTAAAAAAATTTAATTTTATAATATTTTTTTAGAGTTAGAATATAAATAGGAAAAATATTTTTATCAAAAGAAGACAGTAACGATAAAATACATGAATTTAATAAACCTCGCTAACAAACAAAGTCTCCAAAACAAAAATAATATAATGATAAATAGAATAATAACCACCTTTTTGGCGATTTTCAAAAGTTGACATTAGAGCCAAGCCGATCAGCCGGCGGCTGTGCTCCACCGCCATTGCCGAGGGCGAGAAACTCGGTAATTGCTGTCATGGCTCGAACTTGCATCTCTAAAGCCGCTATGTAATCGCTAGCCTCTTCTAGAAGGTTCGAGAAAGATAGTTTCCGGCAACCGGGGACAAGACGTCCCAAAGCCATCAACTTCCTCTCAACGACCGGCAATTTTCTCTTCTCCCTGTTGCTCGCCGGCTTCCTCAACTTCCTATTGGCTTTCTTATGTTTCCTCATCTTAGCACTGAGTCTACCGATGAGAATCGCTCTGCTCCAACGCGTCGTTCCCTTGGCCGAGACGGCGAGGACTCTATACGCTGTGTCACGAACATCTTTGCCGGTAGCGGAAGAGGAGGTCCGATGAGAACGAAGACGGAGAGCTTTATGAGCTTGGAGGAGTAGATCTGTTGCTCTCGTCCGGTTCGCCATCGGTTCATTCTTCGGTTGCCTTGCACACGATGATAAGAAACCGATTTTTCTTCGGTTTTCCTCCGTTGAATCTCCGGTGACATGTCAGCGCTTGGTTCGAGCTCTGGTAGTGGTAAGAGAGAAGCCATTGATGAGTAGTAAAACTGCAGAAAAAGGGACGGGAGGAAAGAGACGAAGACGGCAAAAAAGGAGTGTTTTGATTTATCGTTTGGTTTTGGGATGACGGAGGGAGGAAATTCAATTTATTTCAATTTTTTATATAAATAAAAAATATTTTATTGATTTTTGACGATTTAATATTCTATACCGAGCTAGTAAAGTACACATTTTTTAATATATATATACATACGATATTTTAATACTAAAATTTAAATTTATACATAATAAAATAATATAAATATTCTTAGTAATTAAGTTCATTTACGGATCTCGTAATACACAGTTTCATATAGCATAATGTTATGTATCTTTTTAATATATAATGCTATAATTTTAAAATTAAATGAACTTATTTTAAAAATTTATGTTAAAATAACTCAACAAGTGATTTTAAGAAGAAAAATAATGTTAATTTTAAAAAATTCAACTTCAAATCGGTTTGTATATAAGTTGTGTGTGCCTTGTCAAGTGTGTACGTTTTATCAATAATTAAAAATATATGTAAATAAATATTACTTTATAATTAAGTTAAAATTCTTAAAAAACTATGTTAAAATTGTTGGCTGACAAAAAAAAACTACGATAAAGCTACAAATTTCTTAAAAATAACCATCATATTTTTCTTACAACATATTATTTGTTTCATTAAAATAACCATGAATTACTTATTTAATTCTAATTCACATTAATGTGAATGTCCACAAGAAATTCATGACCTTCCCAACATTTTAATTTCTCCCCACTCAAAGGTAAATTCATGAGTCATGAGAGAGACATTCATTTATGGGATCATCATTCGATTGATCTTTAATTTTTATAAAATTACGATGATCCAAAATCAATTCTTCCCTATTGAAAAACCAAACACACACTAAATTAGTCATTCACAAACAATTATCACTCATATTTGTTATATTTTTGCTGTGTTTTTCTCCCCGTACTCTTCTTTCTTTTCTCGATTTTTTGTCCTTTTAATTTTTATATATATTTAAGTTTTTGTATTATTTTATTTAATAAATATTTTCTTTTCTAAGAGAATTGACAAAAGTTTATTTATATTTTTGTAGCACATTTTTATATTTTTCAATATTGAATTTAACATTGTTTCTACAATTTATATTTATTTAGTTAACATGTTGATCTTGTAGCAAATTTTGATAGCAATTAGATCAATAAAAATAGTTTAAAACTTTGTTATGCTTGCAAGCTAACAAACTATTGATGAAATGGAATATTATGCATGTATATTTTATTTTATGGGGAAAGAATGAAATGGAATATTATGCATGTTTATGTTACATTGTTATAAATTTTTTTTTTTGCAGGAGATGTTTCTAAGATGAAATGAAATTACAGATTTTCAAAATTTTAAACCAGAGTTCAGTGAGTAAAAATATTTTGCTTTTTTTGTGCTCATATATACGTTTCAACACTAAAAAGTTAAATTTATGATTAAGACTTAAGGTTGAAGTTTAAATTATTAGATGTATGATGTATTTTTTAAGATTTCAGGTTTAAGGTTTAAATCAGAGTTCAATGAGTAAAAATGCTCCGCCTGTAAGGTACTTAAGTGTCCTCTTGATGACTCGAAAGCTAAGGGAAAAGACTGCCAATCTTTGATTGAGAAGATTAGGGGAAGCTAAAAGTATGAGGCAGTAGGAAGTTGAGCTATGCAGGGAGATTGTATCTAATTCGAGTTGTTTAATTTAGCTTGACCAACTACTAGTGTCATCATTTGGTTATTCATAAATCTGTTATCAGTAGGGTAGATCAGTTGTGTATAAGGTTTTTTTAGATGGGATGTGATTCTCTAAAATAAGGTCGTAAACGAACCGAACGTTCAGCGAACCGTTTGTGAACTGTTCAGTGAAAAGTTCGTTTTTTATTGAACGAACGAATATGATCAAGATGTCTTGTTCGCTTACAACCTTACTCTAGGAAATCACATCCCATCTAAAAAAAACCTTATACACAAAGGATCTGCATTTTTAACATCTCTTTTTCTATTTTTTTATGCTTTCGCTTTCTAAGTTTTACCTTGATTAATTTAGATTGATTCGTGTCGCACATCTAAAAGTGATGGTTAAATCTCTCAATGAGAATTTTCTGCATATACTAGACTCCGAATTCAAGATATACTTAAGTGGTATTAAGTTGCTTACCACTTAGACCAATCCTGTTAGTTCTTAACATCTCTTTTAATCCCTTACCCTTTCCTTTTTTTTTCCTTATGCACTTAATAAAGATATTATGTTGAATTAAATGAGTGGTTTCAGTGGAAAAGAAAATAATGATCATCTTAAAAGTTTTCGGGTTCGAATACTTGTGTGTGTAAGGTGTGTGTTCCATATTAAAGGGTCAAGGAAAAGTATGAACATTATTACCATGTAATGACCAATCCGAATCATGTGTTGCAAAGATACATTATAAAGGCCAATTCTTCCAACCTAATTTGTTTCATTTACAATGTCATATACTCATATTAAATCTCTGACCTTACTTGAAAATATAGTATCTTATTTTATTAAACTAATGGATTGATGTTTTTATTTTTGTTTTTAATTATTGATGTCAAGGAAAAGTATGAACATTATTACCATTATGGATGAAAATCTTCTACCCCTTTTCGGTGCCCCTATATATGCCCCCACGCTCAAAATTAACTTTAGGGTTTAGGGTTTATGATTTTAGGTTAGGGGTTGTAGTTAGGGTGTAGGGAATTTAGGGTAGGGTATATTTTTTAGGTTATAGGGTGTAGGGTTTAGGATTTAAAATTTAGGGTTAGGGCTTAGATTTTAATTTTGTAGTGTTTTTTAGTGTTGGGGCATATGTAGGGGCACCGAAAAGGGGCAGACGAATTTTATCCATTATGGATGAAAATCCTCTACCCCTTTTCGGTGCCCCTATATATGCCCCCACGCTCAAAATTAACTTTAGGGTTTAGGGTTTATGATTTTAGGTTAGGGGTTGTAGTTAGGGTGTAGGGAATTTAGGGTAGGGTATATTTTTTAGGTTATAGGGTGTAGGGTTTAGGATTTAAAATTTAGGGTTAGGGCTTAGATTTTAATTTTGTAGTGTTTTTTAGTGTTGGGGCATATGTAGGGGCACCGAAAAGGGGCAGACGAATTTTATCCATTATGAATGAAAATCCTCTACCCCTTTTCGGTGCCCCTATATATGCCCCCACGCTCAAAATTAACTTTAGGGTTTAGGGTTTATGATTTTAGGTTAGGGGTTGTAGTTAGGGTGTAGGGAATTTAGGGTAGGGTATATTTTTTAGGTTATAGGGTGTAGGGTTTAGGATTTAAAATTTAGGGTTAGGGCTTAGATTTTAATTTTGTAGTGTTTTTTAGTGTTGGGGCATATGTAGGGGCACCGAAAAGGGGCAGACGAATTTTATCCATTATGGATGAAAATCCTCTACCCCTTTTCGGTGCCCCTATATATGCCACCACGCTCAAAATTAACTTTAGGGTTTAGGGTTTATGATTTTAGGTTAGGGGTTGTAGTTAGGGTGTAGGGAATTTAGGGTAGGGTATATTTTTTAGGTTATAGGGTGTAGGGTTTAGGATTTAAAATTTAGGGTTAGGGCTTAGATTTTAATTTTGTAGTGTTTTTTAGTGTTGGGGCATATGTAGGGGCACCGAAAAGGGGCAGACGAATTTTATCCATTATGGATGAAAATCCTCTACCCCTTTTCGGTGCCCCTATATATGCCCCCACGCTCAAAATTAACTTTAGGGTTTAGGGTTTATGATTTTAGGTTAGGGGTTGTAGTTAGGGTGTAGGGAATTTAGGGTAGGGTATATTTTTTAGGTTATAGGGTGTAGGGTTTAGGATTTAAAATTTAGGGTTAGGGCTTAGATTTTAATTTTGTAGTGTTTTTTAGTGTTGGGGCATATGTAGGGGCACCGAAAAGGGGCAGACGAATTTTATCCCTATATTATTCGTATCTTTTTTCATCTTTTACGGATAACGTTGGACAAATTATGAGAATATTGCTTTTCGAAATAAAATTTAGGGAAATGGGAGTTTTTGAGTTTTATTTTGAAAATTTCAGTAAATTGAACCGTAAGGGTAGAAGATGTCACCTGCTGGTAGTGTTTTCAGTTTATTTAATATTTTTAACGCAAGTGGAGGTGAAAGATGCTACTTGCAGGTGGCGTCCTGGGTTGATTTAATATTTTTATAATGTAAAGTGTGCAGTGCATGACATTTTTGGGAGAAATTAATTAAGAAATATCATGTCGTCGTATGTAGGTGACATCTTGAACTGCCTTGTATTTTTTTTTTATAAATTTTTAAATATATTTCAATGTCCTTTATTTCCTAAATTTAATCCCTAAACACCCAACGAAGTCAACAACATTATTTGTGTTCGCATTACTGAAAAGGAATAAATTATTTTATGTCATTAATTGTTATTTGAGTTAGATATTTCAAATGTATTATGTATCATACGGAAATACATAAAGTACTTTTCGAGTATTATTGTTTGGTTATAATGTTTAGATTTTTTTAACACGTTTAATTCCGATCTTACCTTAAAGGAAGGGGAATATAAGATTCTTGTCTAAATGAGCATTTCAATGATCCTCTGACTTATTGCTTCGAACATCACCGCATACATCACAAATATACTTCTTATAATTGGTAATTATAGCCGAGAAGGAAATGAAAAAAGTACTTTTAGTGGATCTAGAAAAGAAATATGAGGGAATAAAAATGAACAGATTGACCAACCGGTAAAATATGATTGCTCGTAATATATTTATACTTTTGTTTACGGATACAATACATTGATGTAATGGTACGGCAAATACAAGTTTATTAAGTTGTAAGTAGTGTCTATTATCTCTAGAGCAGATAATTAAAAGTTTTTAGTAATTGACATTGTCTCTCTCCTTTAAGTTATAGATTCAATGCTCATTACAAGTAAAATTTCTTTTTCTCTCTTCTAAATAAAAATTATTAAAAAAAAATTAAGTCATGAGCAGTGTTAAACGGAGAGCAGCTCCAATAATTTGATAATTATGCTGTACAAGACACGGTAAGCTTAACCAGAGAAGATTGATTAATTGTTTATTACCAGATCTTAATATTCGTTTAGAAGATATTATATCTGAAAGAGGATCTGATTAGACAGAGGGGCTGCCTCCTTGTGTGAGAAGCTCTGTCGTAAATTAAAATTTTAAACTCTACATTTAATATGTTTATAGAAAATAAAAATTTTACCGTCATTGCATAAAATATTTTTTTATAAATCTTTTGGATCTAACGCCCATCATCCATAGTTACTCTATGATCATTAATAATATTCTTTTATCTTTATTCAATTAGAGGCTTTAGAGATGATGAAGAAGTGGCTAACGAACTAAAGTAAACCTACATACTACTACACAAAACAGATGTGAATACATCATCAAACAACCACAAAAGAGACTCTAACCACTTAATTATCACCGACAATCGAAAATAAAATATAAGGGACGTGAGAATCTTTACACGATTGTAGAAGTAGGCAAACAACGTGCAATAATGCAGAAGAAATGTGTCACAAGTGTAAAGTTAAAACATTCCACAAAGACCTACGAACAATCTGGCCATGGGGATAATTCAAAATGCAGCCTTTTAGTTTCTTCCTCCACAGTTCATTGCTGGTTTTAGTCCTTTTCTTGTCAACCAAGGCAGATGATCAAGTTAGACCAATCGAATATGCAATTAGCAAGACTATCATAGTTGATCAAGCTGGCCATGACAGCTTCACCAATATTCAAACAACCAAGTTTGGACACTTGTTCATGTTAAAGCCGGCATCTACAAGTAATCTCAGCTCAAACTCTTCCATACATATACATATATGTATGTGCATGTTCATATATAGTTCTAATATTGTTATGTCTCAATCTGTTTAGTGAAAAGGTGAATATCCCCAGAGATAAACCAAAAATTCTTCTTCAAGGAGAGTCGAGAAAATCGACTAATATCCAGTTCGGAGATGGGGGTGATTCCATTACAAGTTCTACTTTTTCTTAGAATGCAGATGATTTTGTTGCCATGGATATACAATTCAAGGTTCAATAGCTTCATCTTTTTTGCATGTTGTAACTTGTAATTCAAGCTACTGGTATTGAAACTAATGACCCTTATTTTTGACAGAATACTCACAATCTTGAACCTGAAAAGCCACTTACATGGGCACCGGCAGCTCTGATCAATGCCGACAAGGCATCGTTTTATCGATGCGGGTTTTTAGGTGTGCAGGATACGTTGACAGATTCCAAAGGCCGTCAATATTTACACACGAGTTTTGTGTAGCAATGCATGATAAATGTAACAGCATCAACTGGACGCCTGGCTGGTTATATCACCGCTCAAGCTCGAGATAGCGTGGCCGATAAAAGCGGTTTCGTGTTCAAAGTCGGTTTCATCGTCGGAACCAGTTCTGCTTATCTAGGAAGAGCATATAGGCCTTATGCCAGGGTATTATTTCACCGCATGAAGATGGCTAATTTAATTGTTCCACAGGGTTGGTCGACATGGGAATATGCTGGCAAAGAGTAAGATTTCTGGCATTGGAACATTTTCTTTTTCTTTTTCATCTTTATTACAATCAGTGAACCAAGATGAATGGATCCAAAGACAACCTAAGCCTAACATGGACTTGAAACATTTTTTTTTTAATTTCTTCCCTTGTCGTAATTTCTAAAAGCATGTTTTTAGACACCATGGTAAGATGTATGGTGTAATTTTCCATTTTAAATATCAAATCAATTTGTCACAAAATTTTTATTCCTTCCTGCATCCAACAAGGATATGATAGCTGCAAATTGCAATGACTGCAGAATCCAACAAAAACAGTGTCTTCTCAAACTGCACTATTAAGTAGATAAATTACAAAAATCCAAAAACTGTAAGCAGAAGAACAAGATATTGGATCCAATTACACAGAATGTAACTCATAGTTTTACACGTTTTTTGGATCGTTGGATGAGTGAAATAGATGGCTGAGATTATGTAACATTCTTTTCAACCACAATATTGTAAACCCTTTCAGCTGAAGAAATCAATGATAAAGTAAGATCACCATGCTTATATATTTATCAATCAAGGTAAGCAAAGCATTAAAAGATCAGGCTGAACTGGAAACTCTAATTTATTTTAGAACTTAATATTAAAAGACAGAAGATCCATGGCAGATAACTTGTAGACAAGCAGAAACATAGCGAAATCGAATGAAAATGAAGGATATTGAGGATCAACTAATCAAGAGAGTTGCTCCTCAATATCGATTTCCTCCATCAGGTTGACATGGTTGAGTAAGGGATCGAACATTTCAATGTCCAAAAACTTGTTGGGAACTTTTGTCGGCACAAGAGTGTTGTCGCCGGTGTGTTTTGTCGTTGGAAGTTTACGGGCAATGACCACGGAATTGATAACCTCGTCAGTAGGATGGAAGATGGAGAGGACTTCATATCCTCTTAGATCACAAGGATCGACAACCGGATATAGGAAAGCCCTAGCACCGTGCGCACTCCTCAGCATCAAAAGAGCCCCAGGGGCCATGTACTTAGCCAAATGATCAACGACTCGAACTTTTTCATCCTTATTCATCCCGACAAGAGCCGCCAAGAAAACGACATCATAGTCTCTCAATGCATCCGTGACATCCATTATGTCCGTGGTGTGGAAAAACATCCGTCGAGACAAATCGGGGTCGGACGAAACCAATCGAACAGCCTTGGCATTGGCCGAAGGGTCGATATCGTAGTTATGGAAACGAGTGGTGGTAAGATGGGAAGAAGCCAACACAATCGAAGTGAGGGGAAGGGGACCAGAACCCACAAAGGCAACGTTGCTAGGGACATGCCCCGAGCAATGTTGGGTAAGAATGTCGAATTCGAGTCGGGTGAGCTTGAGGTAGTTGGAATAGTAAGGGAAAACGTTGAGATGGAGAAGAGGGGTTTGGTAGGATGCTAAGATGGTTGAGAAATGGGTCTCCAAATGTCCCTCGGCTTGTCCACATAGGCGGATCAAGTTGGACCTGGTTTCTTGAATTTTGTTGCAGAGCTTGGTGACATCAATAGGGCTGGGTGGCATGCATGTGAGGACGAGCTGTGTGAAGAGCATGTTGACATCTTTGGATGGTTTGAGACTGTCGAGGCTTGAAATTTGGTCATACAACTCGCAGACTTTTTGCACCACTTCATCCTTCTCGCAAACCATGTCGACACTATGAGGTTATGGAGAACAGTCTTACGAGAGCTGGGTATCAGTACCTCCAATGGAGTCCTTATTTATGGGCAACTGCGGGGACCCACAAGGCGAATAGAAATCTCTAACACTTTTCGGTGCCCTTATTTATGTCTTCATACTAAAAAATAGGTTTAGGGTTTGTGGTTAGGGTTTATGAAATTTAAGATATGGTGTATTTTTAGATATAGGGTGTAGGGTTTGAAATTTAGTATTTAAAATTAGGGCTTAAAATTTATTTTTTTAATATTTTTTAGTGTTGTGGCATAGAACGGGGCATGATGGAAATCGTCTGCCCCTTTTATGCCCTCACTTTAAAACAGTAGATTTAGGGTCTAGAGTTTAAGGTTTAAGGTTAAAGGTTGTGGTTAGGGTTTAGGAAATTAAAGGGTATGGTATATTTTTTAGGGTGTAGGGTTTAGGAGTTAGGATGTGAAAATTAAGGTTAAATTTTATAATTTAACTTTTAAGTGTGGGACATAAAAGAGGATATATAATTAGTGAGAATATGATTTTTACCCGTTCAACTTTCTTTTAGCCTTTTTTCAAGGCAGGCACACAC
This sequence comes from Hibiscus tridactylites, assembly GCA_958450335.1. Lineage (NCBI taxonomy): Eukaryota > Viridiplantae > Streptophyta > Magnoliopsida > Malvales > Malvaceae > Hibiscus > Hibiscus tridactylites. Next base: position 2,605,366 of record OY288267.1, read on the forward strand.
AGCATGCAATATTGGTGCTCGATCCTAGGTTCTAAGGGATGATAAACATCTAATTTTGCCACCAAGACACAAGGAGATGAGCTTGTAACTTGAAACTTTAAGTCAACTTCTTCGTGGAGCATTTACCAGGTTTTGTTTGGCCGATTTATAAACTATGAACATTCTATCTCAAGTTACCTTCCCATGAAATATTGCTTCATATTCATATAGAGAGAGAGATTCCTTTGCGGATCATTTTGATGGATCCATTAATGGATAGTTGTTCATTTAACCCCTGAATTTTTACTGTATTTTTTTACACTCAAACTTTTATTTTTTTTGTTAAATTATCCAAACATAATAGAACGATAACACTATTTTGTTCTTATTGGCATATTAATATCAACTGTTTTTAAAAAAAATAAAATTTTTGATAAAATGACAAAAAAAAGAGATAGAATAATTGATATTAAATATTGAAGTGTTAAAATGACTAACTAAAATAATTGGAGCCAAAAAAATACTACTCATTTAGCAGTATCGTCAACATGTAGAAAGTAGCATGAAAACACTACACTATATATATATATATATACAAGCTTGTGTAAACTTTCAAATTTAAGATTTAAAAATTTATGTTAGAATTTAAGGTTTAAAAGTTTAGTGTGTAGGGTGTAAAATTTAAGGTTTATGGTTAGAGTTTAGAGTTTATGGTTTAGGTTTTAGGTTGCAAAAATTAAGGATTTATGTTTTAAATTTTATAACTTAAATATAAAATATTATATAAATTATTTTTATATAACTCTGCAAAATTGCCAAATTGTAGTGAATGCATTGAATTTCAATTTGGATTTTGACAGAAATAAAATGTATCTCACTATGAACTGAGCATGCCTAACACTGTTAGCATTATTCCAAGGTACCATAATGAAAAAAAAAAGAATACTCGGTTTTATTATCATTATTTTTTGGTAAAGTACATATCTATTTTTTAGTTTTATGTTCGGAACTCATAATTTTCTCTCTCAATAATATTTTCTTTAAAATTAAAAGTCTGATTTTCTCCTTAAAAGAACAATGTTTCTTGTCATTACACTAATTTTATCATATTATTGATTACACTTTGTACAAATTTCCACAACACCTATTCTTCTTGTATAAACAAAGACACACTTTGTTGGTTGCATCTTTCAAAAATCGCATCATATTAAAAAAAAACACAACTCGTTCTTTTTCAACATATTCACTCTGAATATGTACTATTTTTCTGATAATTATATTCGAATCCGGGTAATATATAATATTAAAAAATTGAATGGCCACTTGGAGAAGGTGAATCAGTATGTTGACATTGTAACGCCATTACATGAAAGCTACATAATCATCCTTCCAATTTAAAAACACAACCCTAGCTTTTTGTGAGTGACACCAGAACGTGTATAGTACAAGCTAGTGGTTCCTTTTGTTTCAATTATATACTGAGGTAATGCTCTTTTCTTCCTTTTGTATTGAATGGTGAATATTTAGAGAGAATGGTTTTGTCTTAAAGGTGAGTGCATGTGCACTGCTCCTCCTCCTTTCGGCCTTGGGAATTTTCTCATCTGTTGAAGGTGCCCCTCACACGTCAAGCTTTCCATCCATGGCCATGGATGTTTCAACTTTGTAGCCAGCTGATTCAACGAGTGACGCATGAAATTGGAACTCGCCGTGCATGTTAGCCAACTTCCACTTAATAATTTTGTAAATTTAGAAAGAAACAAAATTATTAGAAACTCACTTTGTATCTTCAATGTATTAAAGAATAAAAAAAATGAACTATTAGGAACCAACTTTGATATTTAGTTCCGTGAATTGAAAAAAGAATGTTGGCATTATCTTATATAGGCCTAGGCAGAGTGTAAGCCTTTGTTTATTTTTAATGTGAGATTCTTATAGCTAAAGAGTTTGCTATTATATTTTAGTTTCAAGAATCCCACATTGATAAGAAACAAAGACTTACACTCTAGTTAGGCCTAAAGCTAATGCCAACATTTATTTTTGCAATCCATGGAGCTAAATTTTATTAACTTAATAATTTAAATTTTTTTGTTGCATTTTTGTTCTTTAATACAATGAAGATTTAAGGTGAGCTCTCAATAGTTTAATTTTTTTTGAAAAAATTGTTTGATTTTAAAAAAGCTGAACTAGCTGTGCATACAAAACGAGTTTAAAAGTATTTTTAAAAAATAATCTTTTATTGAAACTCACCGCATATGCCCGACGAGTTCACAGTAAAGGTGCTATCTCAAGAAATATAGAATTTCGGGTGTCATTTTAAAAAATATAGGATTAAATGGTGCTATTTTAGAGATTGAACATTTCTTTTATGTTTGATAAATAGGCAATGATTGCACTCTCCATTTTCATTTTTAAAACCATTTTAATTAATTATTATTAGAATATATTTGCTTCTATTTATCATAATTCGTGTTATATAGGTTTTAATGATATAAAAAGTCATGACGTTGATTGCAAAACCGACAGAACTTGTTGTAAACCTATCAGTGGATTTTATTCATCTTTTTTAATCCCTAGGATTTTACAAAAATCTAGTAAATGAAGAGAGGAGAAGTAATCAATGTTTAGTCATGTTTAAATAAATATAAATATTTATTTATAAACCCTTCAGGCTTTTATTTTATTCATTAATGAAATGACGAATTATAGTTTATTGACAATGAATCCAATATAATATACAAAAAAAGTATTTTAATGGAAACCATAATATACTTCCATCTCATACTCATTGCCATTTTTTATTAAATAATAAAGTATTACATTCTCACGTCACGTCGAAGTTCAAACACATACAAGATAATTAAGATGAGCATTTGTAGCCACTAAATCAATTATTGAATCTCTATTTGTCAAATTTAACCAATGAGATCTGGTTTAAAAGGAAATGTGGCAACCGGAAAGAGTTTTCATAACAAAGTACTGAAAAGAGCACTAAGGAAATCTTCACGCACTTAACAGTTAAGTGTGTCGACATTCACAGCACTATATATATAAAGGTTGCTTTTTTATAAAGAAGGATGGGTGTGATGATTGATCCAACAGTAGGGCTAGCAGGCAACCGCGACTACTCGACGTCGAAATTGCGGTGGATACTGTTCTCATGGGGGCGATACCTTTTCAACTGCCTTTAGGGTTGGTTCTAGAAACAAACTATTCAACTTGTTCATTTTAATTGAAATCTCATGTCACTATCTCTTTTTGTAAAAGATGCCCTGAAGGAACCTATTTCAGGGTAAGTAAGAATCCGTCTTCAAATCCGGATTTCCTTCTTTTAGTTATCGATTTTATTGGTTGTGCCTACCTTGAGATTTTATTTGTGTCCAACCGCACACAAATTATAATCAAAGGCTCACTAAAAATGTCTATCAAAAATATTTCTGAATCCGTCACTGTGCATGTATGGATCCCAGCTATGTCAATGGATTGACATGATCTCTTGTTGATATAAATCTTGGATGCCATCTATTGGATATTTCTCATGAAATTTGCCATTCCATCAAATATGACATTTAGCAGGGACAGACGGACGCATAACTTTAGGTTAGGGGTGTACTTATAAAGATTTAAGGGAGATGAAAATAAATTTTCAATAAAAAATACATAGAAAAATTCTAAAAAAATTCAAAATCGTATAGGAATTTCAAATTTTTAAAGGGCCGACCGGCCCCGCCAGCCCCCTCGGTCCAATCTGGCTTTTAGTGAGCACATACACAAATAAATGATGATAAACAAATTTACTAAAGATAAATGTAGTGAGCTTTAGCCCATACAATTCAGAGAACTGTAAAGATCTTCACCAACTCTGATATGATATTGAAATTTACTCTATGGTACAATATACAGTGATCCAAATAGAACCGAAACAATTCGAAATGACTCGACTTTTTAACTAATTTGATCCAAAGTGGTTACCTCTGAGTTCTAAATTTCAAGGTTGATGCTGTTGTTGTTGACTTGGGCTCCTTATGCATCTAAGGTATCTATTGAACACTGCAGAATGAAACTCTAGCAACAAATTTCTTCATTTTCTTGGGGCCACAAGGGGATCAAACAACCATCAATCCAACACTGAGAGATATAAAAGAACAGGATGTCAAATGATTCGAGTATCTATACGTTGGAATTCGGCAAATAAATTTCAGTTCCTTTTGAACCTATACATGTTCATCTGAACTAAAAAAGTAACAACTTGACCTGAACTTACAATTTGTTCACCAGAAACTAGAACTTCCTTCCGATTCAGAGCTCTCATCCGGTGGGGTTTCGTATTCACCTGAATTATCTTTAACATAGGAATCCTCTGAAACTTCTGGTTTTTCATAAACAGAAGCCTCAAGATTTTCACTTTCTTGTGATTGGGAGCTCTCATCAGGTGGAGATTCATATGCATCAGAATTTCCAAAAACATAGGAATCCTTTGAAGCTTCTGATTTTTCATAAATCGGAGCCTCATGATTTTCACTTTCGTCGCTTTGAACAAATTGAAGCATGTAGTGCACTCCGTTGACCACATCATAAACCATCAGTCCGATCCTACCACCAAACCAACCCCCCAAATGACTTCCCACAAGATAACCAACCCTCCCGAGCCTTTGCTCACCAAGAAAACCACCACCATAGGCACCGAATAATGTGCCTGTACCCCTTAGAAACCCTTCAGCAATAGTACCACCATAGTATAGAGCTTCGAAAAAGTCCCAACCAGAGGCAATAATAGGACCTATAATGCGCTTAGCTTGGCGTGTTGCCAGCTTTGCCGCCTTTTTCCCTTCTGTTTGTGCTAGTTTCGCTGCTTCTTTAGCAGCCATGCCCTGCGACACTGCATCTTCTATCGCTTTCTCCATCGCGACATTCCTTGCTCTCTCGACATGAGCAGATCTAATGTTATAGAAATATAGCTTCACACCCTCCTTTACCAAACAAGCTACAGAACCAGATCCCATATCGAAGCAATTCAACAAAGTAAATTGCCCACTTCGGGAAGATGCCTGCTCTCCAACCAGCTCCCTACATTTTTCGGCTACAAGAATAAAGAAAATTAAATTAATGTAAAAAACACAAACAACAAACTAAGGCAAAAAAATGCATTTAAGAGCATGGATATGCAGATAATGCATAATCTCGGTTTAAACCCTAAAATAACACATAAAATCCCAAGAGGAAAAAGGGGTCATTGCCCAGTTTAGAGAACAGCTCAATTAGTCTATAAGAGTTAGAAAACAAATACAAAGAATAACATAACTTGAATCCCACGGAATCAAGATTTGTTCTTGCAATTAAGGTCAAACTTTTAATATCGACAACCAAAAGTAATCAATTAAACCGTTAAAGTTCTAGTTTCTAGTACACTATATAAGGAAATAATTTCACAAATATGGGGAGGAATTAAAGCCAAAAAAAGGGGGGAATGAAACATGAGTTCAAAACGAGGACGTTTTGGGGATTGTTTTCTTACCGGAAAAACTGAGGACGATGACTCCGACGATGAGGCCCAAAAGCTGAACTCTTCCCATCTGGAAATCCATTGGAAACTGATTGAGGAAAAGGTTAAAATATTGGCGGAACCCTAAAAAGTTCTAGTCTTGATTTGGGGTTTAAACAGGGGAGATGGGATCAGATTTCAAACAGATTATTCTTTTGAGTACGGCTTAAGGAAGAGGGAAAGGAATCTAATTACGTTGCAGAACGGGCATTGAAAAGTGAATCAATCGTTCTGGAACAATTTGACTGAGAATATTTAGGAGGCCCATTGTTAATCACGGTCCAAATATTAGCCCAAATTGTGGGTCTGCTTTTTTTCATTTTTTGTTGCTCTTTCGGATTTTAGGGTTTCGCCCGCGTCACAGACCTGTCTTTGGTGAATGAGTATTCTATCGAGAATTTTCAACGTCTCAAACTCGAGACTTTGTTTAACTTCCATTAGTTGTGGGTCTGCTTTTTAACTCACTAAAACAACCTATTCGAAGCTTTTCAGTGTGTATGATATTAAACTCAATGAGTGATTCTTATAAAAAAATAAATGATATTTATTTTAAAAGATTCAGGTTAGAACATTTGTATAAATAATGTGTGTTCTTTACTAAAAGGTTAAGAAAAAAGTATAAACATGTTATATTACTGTGTTAATTGAAAAGCTTTCAAAAATATATATGACAAATCAAAAAAATTCAATTCGAAATTTTAATTTCTTTTAATTGAACTTATTGACCGGTTTGAGTAGTAAAATATGTTATTTCTCATTGGTAATATGGGTTTGAACTACATTATATGTAGAATTGTAAAGTGGGAACTTCTGGTTTATAGCATAGCAGGTGAGTTGCAAGTTTCACTCCTGCAGTCTGTAGTTCATGATTGAAGTGCACGGGCGGTTCAATAATTTACGGGTGTAACACCCCCAAATTTCCCTAATTTAGAAAATTTAAAATTTAAAATCTCTAATTCGGAAACCTTAATATTTGAGAATTTATTTTTTGAAACCCTAATTTGATTAAGGGATAAAATTGAACAGAATCAGAATTCTAGGGCTTAATTTAGAAAGCTTGGGGGTTATTTGGTAAAGTTGGTGAAGTTGTGAGGCTGTTTTGTAATCCATAAAAAGATTGGTGACCATATGTGTGATTTACCCATTTTCTTATGGTATATACACCTCATATACCACCAAATCCATTTTCAGATTTGAACTTTCACGCAGCATTTTCTTAGGGTATTTACGCCACCGTTTGGCTTCATTTTCTTTTGCCTACACCGCCGCACTGCCCTCTTCTCTGACCGTCCTTAGTTCCTCGTTCGTGGCCTACACCGCCTCTCAATCGTTCGCTATTCCTCTCTTCTTTGGAATCCAACTTGGGTTAGTGTTTATTTCTCTACGTATTGTGTGTCGTGATCATGAATGTTTGGGTTCTTGCAACGTTGCTAAATTTTTTAATCTGGGTTTTTTTCTTGTTCTACAATTTCATGGGATCTTTTCTAATGAATCATGGGATTTTTTTTTCTTTTGCCTTTTTTCCCTAAAAAAGTTGTGCGTATTTCGTTTTCCTTCAGAAGTTTAATAAATTGAAACTTTATTTAAGTTTTCCCCAAAATCTTACATACCTAAACCCTTCTGTTGACGCCCTTCATCGTGAAACTTCATCTTCTTCCACAGTTTCACTTACGAGCTGTCAACAACATTTCTCCCTATTCTTCCTTTTCAATTTTCTCAAATCTAATTACTGACGAGGAAATCTTCTTCTGGGTTTTATGCTTTGTTTAACTGAATTTTGATTACGAGTGATTTTGCTGTTTCAATTGTCGAGAAAGAGAAGATTGGTTCAGATCAAGGGGATTAAATAAAGGAAAATTCTTCTTCTATTTACTTTTCAAATATATTTTTACATATACTCTTTCAAATATATTTTATCATGGGATTTTTAACGTTTAATTATTCTACTCTCTGATCCTTTTATGGGATCAAAATTTGTAATTAAAACCAACTTGACTTGCATCTAGATCAAAGTAAAGCGATGCTATAAGTCGAAAGAACATTCATAATTTAACTTGATTTGTTCATTTGTCGTCGGGCCTCTAAAAATTCCTAAAATATATAATCGAAGATGTAATCTTGAAAACTTTTAAAATTTAGTGATGATGCTTTAAATTTTAAGGTTAAAAATTTAGTAATTAGATTTGATAACGTAAAATCATAATATGTTCTTGTATACATTTGAAGCAAATTAACTCATTTTAGAAATTCATAAAAAATATCATCAAATGTATAATGCTGAAAACATTAAAATTTTAGAGATGATGCTTTAAATTTGACGGTTAAAAATTTAGTAATTATATCAGAAATATCAAAGAGATGGCCTTCTTCCTTCGACAAAGTAGCCTTGCGAGCCACTTCCGATCTTCTTATCAGGTATAAAAGTATATATTTTTTTTATGCGTTCGTATGTTTGGCCTTTGCTTGATTTGTTAATACCTCTATGAAATTTATTCACTGATTAAAATCAGAAGACATTGGGTTCCATGGCCGTTCCGAGTCGAGCGTTCCACGTTGAGCTTGGGGATCGTGAAAAAGCTGTGAGTTCGCCCCCCCCCCCCCCCCCCCCTTTCTGTTCATTTGTCGTCGGGCCTCTAAAAATTCCTAAAATATATAATCGAAGATGTAATCTTGAAAACTTTTAAAATTTAGTGATGATGCTTTAAATTTTAAGGTTAAAAATTTAGTAATTAGATTTGATAACGTAAAATCATAATATGTTCTTGTATACATTTGAAGCAAATTAACTCATTTTAGAAATTCATAAAAAATATCATCAAATGTATAATGCTGAAAACATTAAAATTTTAGAGATGATGCTTTAAATTTGACGGTTAAAAATTTAGTAATTATATCAGAAATATCAAAGAGATGGCCTTCTTCCTTCGACAAAGTAGCCTTGCGAGCCACTTCCGATCTTCTTATCAGGTATAAAAGTATATATTTTTTTTATGCGTTCGTATGTTTGGCCTTTGCTTGATTTGTTAATACCTCTATGAAATTTATTCACTGATTAAAATCAGAAGACATTGGGTTCCATGGCCGTTCCGAGTCGAGCGTTCCACGTTGAGCTTGGGGATCGTGAAAAAGCTGTGAGTTCGCCCCCCCCCCCCCCCCCTTTCTGTATCTTTCTCAGTTAAACTCTCTTGATATTAAAAAAATTACGTTTTTCGTTTCTTTTGCGTTTTTGCTCTTTTGATTTGCTTTAATAGTTTTCATATCTAGCATCTGGTTACGGTTTTGGGTATTATAGTGCAACTTCATCCTTTTATTAATTGAGGAAATTATAGAGTAAAAGGATCCTCATTTGAAAAGATTCTGAATGTTCGTTTTTGTTAATTCTTTTTATAAAGGGTTTCAATTTTTAAGCTTTTATGTTCAGCTACCGAGTCATGACATTAGATAGGGAAATTGGTATTTGATTACCCATAATCTAACGGTTCTAATCCTTCAATCAGTTTCATTTTTTATGGCTTGGAAGAGAGGGGCTTAGAAATGATTAGATTAGTACTTCACACGCGCGCACACACACATTCTTAAAAGTGATGCCCTTGTGCCATACTTGATCCTGTGTTGATATCGAATACACTCTGTAGCTCTTGGCAGAGGACCCTTCATTACGACGATTTAAATCTTATAAGAAGAGTGTGTGGAAACTGAAGAGAATCGGGGATGTTCTGACAATTGTTGTTGTAGCAGGTGAGACTACTTTTGCTATAAGTTGAAATGAATTGGCTCTAAATATGTGTTGAATGCTTAATGTAGTTTGAACTAATTTTTGGTAATTTGGACATTAGACTCTATTGTAAGTTGTAACCGGAAATGTTCTTTCTTTTGCATTTTTAGTTGTCAATCTTGAAATGAAACAAAAATTGTGCAAGATCGTTTAAAAAAGCTTAATTTTTAAGGTTTGCAACCCATTTGGCATTGCATCCTCACCTCATCATTGTGGAAACATTTAGTGAGTATTGTCTTAATTATTGTGGAAACATTTTTGCTTTGATGTTTAAAACATTTAAATAAAATTATTAAAATTCATTATGTTGGGTTTCAAACACGATAAAAAACCTTTTATAAACAAACTCTCTTATTAAGTTGAGGGCAATCTCCACCCATATGAGATGGCTTGATGGTAGAATTAATTTGGTTAATGACTGCTCTCTTCTTCCTTCCTTCACCCCTTCGTCAATAGGATTGTGAAATTATGAACCGAGTCACAAAAAGAGAAATCGTGTTGAATCAGTCGTAATGGATTAGATAGTGTTTTTATTTCTAGAGTTTGATGTACCAGATCTTGCATAAGACTAGAAAGAAATATAGTGTTGTTTGAAACTGTCCATGACTAAACATCTTGTATGATGATATTATGTTTGTTTATTTCAGGGTGTTGTTATGAAATTTATGTGAAGGCAGTACTGAGAGAAGAAGTTCGGAGCAAGGCAAAGGCTGCTGATGGAAATAAATGAGACCGTGCGTGCTTTTGCTTTTGTGCCTAAACAAGAAAGTGTCTTAGCATTTCATCTTGTTTTGGCAGCACTGTTTTAGCTTTTAATGATTTTGGCTTATGATAAATAAATAAAATGGACATGCGTTGTGACATTGTTGAAGACACCAGTCAGCTGTTTTCTCAGGTTCTCATATGTCGAATAAAAATGTTTTTGGAAGATTATTTGATTCATTGCAGAAATAGTTGCATCCCCAGTATCAGGTAAGCTGACCTATAGGTAGTAATGAAACCGATGATCCGGAAGCTAATACGAAATCCGGGATTTAATCGGTAACACATTATCAATCACGGTTACGAAAGGGTACTTACTGCTACTAATCTCAGATATTTAACTGAATCTGCCAAATCATCCCAAAGTTGTTTAAAGAGATGAGTCTGCCTGCAGGATAAAAGTCTGGTTTTGTTCACACAACTGCAATTACTTGTATTTGAATCAAATCCAAACTGTTTTTGTTTGTTGTGACATTATATTGTACCTCCCAGTTGTATGTATCTCTATAGCATTAACGACATTAGTTTTAAGGAGTTCAGCTGTAGCTACAGCATCTCTTACATATGTAACCTCTCCTGAATTGGCTCAAAATAATTATTAGGCCTAAGAAATAGACAGAAACATTAAGAAAAACACATGCATGTTTCCAATAGTGGCCATAGATTGTAAGCATTTATAAATATTTGAGGAATAAAGGTTTGTACATGCAAGAAAGAAGCAATGCTTACTTATTTTATCATACGGGCAAATCGGAAAACAACGCCCGCAACCATAGCAGCGTTCCGCAGCACAATCGATACAATCAACTGAAAAATATATTATTAGAAAGTCTAATATATTCATCTCAATGACAAATTTCAAAATTTGTCGTCTTTTAACCACACCTTAAACATTTCGCACCCAGACCTACCCTTTATTTTTACACCTTATTCTTGAGCAATGTTGCTGTAGACTGATTGTTACTCATTGCACTTATGAAGAATGCTGTTGTAGACTGATCGTTATTCTTGCACTTATAGTATCTTTGATTTCATTTTTTTTAAATTATTTTATTCAGTCCATCAAGTATTAAACTTTTAAAATAATATACATTTTTAAATTTTGATTGTTATTATTTAAAACATTTTAATTAATTAAATTTTATAAATATATATATATTTAAAATTATTTGATTGAAAGTTTTAAATAACATATATATAATAAATTTAAAATAATAAAAATCAAAATTAAAAACTATTTTTACAACTGAAACATAAATTTCAAACCGTAACTTCTTAAACCCGTAGCCAAACAAACAAAACGTCTCCTACGTGTCATATGAAACTTCTTCCCAATAGTTTTGCGCCATGTCAACCCAATGACACTAACGAATGACATGTCCTCATATTATTGGTCGTCGTTGGAACCAACCATAATACCTCTTTTTTAACTGGACCGCTGAAAACCAGAACCCATTGAATTCAACGAATATATAGAGGAACCCACGCTTGGCCTTACCCTCTCAGTGCAGCTCCACTTCTCTCTCTTAGATGAGATCAGCCATGGCGATTCAAAAGCGATCCCCAAATTTTGTCTCCCTGATTCTCCTCTCTCTCGTCGCCGTCGCCTCTGCCGAGGTTTTCTTCGAAGAACGCTTCGAAGGTAAACTCTTTCTTTACTCCTTTCTCTTCGCTTTTTATTACTAAATCTATCCGTCGTATCCGAACCGTTAGATCGGCTTGGTTTTTAGACGTTTTAGCTTTCAGTTTATCTAATTTTTACGGATCGGCGATTTTTATGCTTTATTTTTGCTATCACGTTGTTTTTATTTGTTTCTTTACTCAAATGCTTAATTACGTTTAGAAATGCAATTAATTCGAGTAGATCAGCTGATAATCTGATTTCTTAAGCTGGTTCTACATTTTTTTTTCATAATAGAATTTGCGTTAGAGAAATGTAGTTTAATTGCGATAAGAAATGACAGTGAATGTACGATCTCTAATGTTTCAATTGATCTGTAACTGTAGAGGATAATAAAAAGTAATGGTGATTATTATATTATTCCTCGTTTTCAAAAAAAAATATATCTCATTTTTCATTTATAATTGCTAATCAAGTATTTGTTTATGTGAAACCAAAGAAAAGTGGATGAAACCGTTAGTTTTTTAGCAATGTCAGAGGGTTATCCTTTTTAGCTGCATCTATTGATAGCAGAGTAAAGCAAAATGCGTACCTATTTTAGCGTACTTTGCTTATTATGTTCATTCGATTCTGTATTCCTTTTAACAAACGAGTGAGAACTTATGAAAAGGAAGCCGCCTTTGCTTTAAGTGTACTCATTTTAGGCTTTACTGTTTTCAAACAACTTTGATTGCAAGCGTTTTTGCTGATTTTGCTTTTTCTATTGTTGTGAAACTTTAGATGGATGGGAAAGCCGGTGGGTAAAATCTGACTGGAAGAAAGATGAGAACATGGCTGGGGAATGGAATTACACTTCTGGAAAATGGAATGGAGATCCTAATGACAAAGGTAACCTTCTGGAATTACTCATAATTTGGTATAGATAAAGACTATTTTTTAAGTTAGTTACCTATGACTCTGCATTTTGTACAGGTATTCAAACTAGCGAAGACTACCGGTTCTATGCTATTTCAGCCGAGTTCCCAGAAGTCAACAACAAGGGAAAGACCCTAGTCTTCCAATTTTCTGTGAAGCATGAGCAAAAGCTTGACTGTGGTGGTGGCTACATGAAGTTGCTCAGTGGTGACATTGACCAGAAGAAATTTGGCGGTGACACCCCATACAGGTTTTTTCATGCCCTGTGATCTAACCTTTTTCACATCTCTAATAGATATTATTGTTAGATTTACTGAGTTTTATCTTATGTTGGTGTGTTGCAGCATCATGTTTGGGCCTGATATCTGTGGGTACAGCACCAAGAAAGTACATGCTATTCTTACCTACAATGGGACAAACCAGTTGATCAAAAAGGAAGTTCCTTGTGAGACCGACCAACTCACTCATGTTTATACATTCATTCTTCGTCCAGATGCTACCTACAGCATCCTTATTGATAATGTTGAGAAACAAACTGGTAGCTTGTACACTGATTGGGATCTTCTCCCACCAAAGAAGATCAAGGATCCTGAGGCCAAGAAGGTAATTGGTCTCACCCTATCTCAATTGTTATCTTTGTTGGTTTGCTTTTTTCTTGTATGCACTTTGAGTACCAACTTGAATACTTTGCATGATGGGCAGCCTGAAGATTGGGATGACAAGGAATACATCCCTGATCCTGAAGACAAAAAGCCAGAGGTAGTAACATTCTCTTATGCTATATTATATGTACTGCCTAAAGATGCATACGCAACTAACCTCTAGTGCTTTGATATTATAGGGTTATGATGACATTCCCAAAGAAATTACTGATCCCGATGCTAAGAAGGTTGTTATTTATTTCTTTTTGGATTGCTTTTATCATTAAACAGTATACCTTGTTTGAACTAAAGTGTATTGATTAAACTCATTTACCCCAGCCTGAAGATTGGGATGATGAGGAAGATGGTGAATGGACAGCCCCAACAATCCCCAACCCTGAGTACAAGGGCCCATGGACGCAAAAGGTTTGTGAGATCCTTACCTAATTGCAACATATGGTATGACTTTTGAGTTAGCAGCGATTTGTAACAGTTTTCCCTCTATTTTCAGAAAATCAAGAACCCCAACTACCAGGGCAAGTGGAAGGCACCAATGATTGACAACCCAGGTCTTTAACTAAAGCTCATTTCTTTTGTGGCTTTTTCTTTTTTATATTTAACGTCAAATTGTTTAAGTTTATTTAACCCTGTGCTTTTCCATGGTCCATAGATTTCAAGGATGACCCAGAACTCTATGTTTTCCCTAACTTGAAGTATGTTGGTATTGAGTTGTGGCAGGTACTCTATTGTGTACTCGTATCCTATTATCATCCCGGTTCGTTTCAGAACTGTGTAATGAGATAAATGTTTTTGTTTTGTCAGGTGAAATCTGGAACAATGTTTGATAACATCTTAGTTGCTGACGACATAGAGTATGCCAAGAAACTAGCTGAAGAAACATGGGGCAAGCAGAAGGATGTACGTGAATCATTGTATTTTATGTTCTCTTAATTTTGTTTTGTCATATTTGGCTGATGTTATTGGCTACTGCAGGCTGAGAAGGCAGCATTTGAGGAGGCAGAGAAAAAGGCAGAGGAGGTATTTTCTTGACTGTTGAAGCATTTAATCTCATACTACTTGCACATTGTGTTTCCTTTCTAATTAATGAAAACATGATCTTCAGGAATCAAAGGAGTCAGTCGATTCCGATGTAAGCATGCAACATCCCGTTTCAAAAATACGATTTCTCTGTTTGCCGTTGTTTTTTTTTAATTGTGTGTTACCTGTTTTTCCAGGCTGAGGATGATGATGATGTCGATGATGCTGAAGGACATGAGTCTGATTCTGATGCCAAATCAGACGACGAGGCCAACGAAGATATGCATGTAAGTAGTTATTCCGATGTCCTGAATTAATTTTTACCGATTTCATTATGTTTATTGATCAATGATTGTTCTCTGGATGCAGGATGAGCTGTAGGGGATGAACACTGCAATATTTCGCTGACAATGTGGTTTGGAGATAAAAACGCCCGCGGCACTCTTAAATTTTTTCCACCACCCCTGAAAGAATTGTAGTTTTTAGGAGTTTCCTGTTATGAGGAGTATGGAATTAAATGCTTCAGGCAGATGGAACCATTGACTGATGCTTTTTAATATGATTTAAACTGTCTGAACAACGAGATGCCCTTTCCTTTTGTTTTTATGATTGCTAGATTTTCCCACTAGTTTGAACCATTCAAGTTCCGAACTTTTTCAACTGCATGTTTAAAGATTGCGAAACCAAAGATCTAAGCAAGTTTTAGAAAGAAATAAAATAAAAATGATTTAAGTAAATAAAACACCCAAACGCATACACAATCAAACAGCAACAACAGCAACAACAGCATTTGTTTCATTGTTTGCTACATCTGAAAGCTGGTGAGTAAAACAAATTTAATATCAGATTGATTCATTCTGATTATTGACATTAATGTGCTCAAATTGTATTTTATCGTATAACATTAAAACGGTGCTCGTAATAATTTTATTGAAAAAGTTTCAATAAATTGAGGGTTTAAATTCTGATGTGAATAGAGTAAAAAAAAATACAAAAAAATTATATCATAATAAATCTTTACAATATAGGATCTAAATTAATCAGATGATAGGTTAGATACTACCGGTGTTCGTACCAAAAAAATAAAAGTGAAGAAATATTAAAGAAGAAAACGGTTATTAAGGTCTAAACTAAAGTGGTCAATTGACTTATAATCTTAAGACTTCAACAGAAGGCCTAAGTGAAAAATCAACTCCTAAACTATAATACCTTTTATTTATTTTTAGCTTTTAAATTATTTTTTTTTATCAAAATAAGTTCTTAAATTATCATTTTTAATTACTTTAAGTCGGGTAATTTTTAAGTCAAAAAATATTTCAGCCAATAAAATGTTGACACGTTACAAAGATTTTTTGACCAATAAATAATTTAAGGACTAAAAAAGTGACACAATTTATGAACTTAAAAGTGACAAAAAAAAAGCTGATTTTTCATTTAAATCTCAATAGAAATACCCCCATTTCACATGAAGTCATTATCTCTTCACATGAAGAGTATTGTGTATTTTTAGTTTAAGGCGTAAAGTTTAAGATTTAATATTAGCTCTTAGAATTAAAATTTTTATGAAAAAACACCTAAAAGGGAAAAAAAAAATTTGTTCTTCACATGAAGTCATGTTCTTGTTTCCTTGTGTTTTGGACAAATACAATCAATCTGACACGAGAAGTAAGGTGTGGATGTGCAGTGTCTGGAAGGAGTAATATGTTGTAGGCCTTGATACATTCTATTCTCTATTCTGTTTCCGAAATGTAGCCTAGTCTAACTCAACAGTTTCCTTCTGTTCTGGCTACTGCATTTATCATCCCCCGTCAGAATTTGAAATGTTCAATTGCAGTTCAGTTCCCGGCCGTACTCCAAACAATCTTCAGCTGATGCCGATGAATGTACTGTTGTTTTCCCATTACAAACCAAAGGACCCAGTATTCAGAAAAACCGTGACGAGCTTGAATGAAGGAGCATGAATGAAGTTGCAGAGTGACGACAAAGGCTGCTGGCTGCGGCCCACTCAGCCTGACCCGGCGATGCTAATTCATGTGATTTTTATTATTAGTATTGTTCCGTTGGTACAAACAGACAAATACTTGCCCCCCACCCTCCATTGCCACTTGGTTTTTGGATAAAGCTAGAGCTGTTGACTTTACAGTTTCCTCATTTATACAGCTTCTCCGATAAAAAAAATCAAATGTTCTCTTTTAGTAATAGGCTAAAATTAGAATTTAATATTAGATTGTAAAGTTTAATTTTTAGGAGTTAAAAGATTAATATTGGGAATTAGAATTTAAGGTTTGAGTGTAGGGTTTAATTTTTTTGTGTTGGGATATATTAGCGGCGGAATTTTATGACAAAGTTTGGGGGCAATTTTTTTTAATTTGAAGGTTTAAATTAAAATTCCAAAAAAATTGAGGGTCTAATTAAATATTTTAATAATTTTGAGAGATTTAATGAGAACTTTTAAAAATTTGGAGATGATATTTAATTAAAAATAATCAAAATTTTAAAGTTTAATATGAATTTTTAAAAAATTTGAGGAGACCAAATTAAATTTTTAAAAATTTTAAAGGTCAAATTCTAATTTCTTAAAATTTAGGGAGGCATGGCTCTTATAGTCCCCACAAACTTTATGTTAAGTGGTGAATTTATAAAATTTCAAGGGAAAAATAAATTTTTAATAGAAAATATATAAAAATATTTTAATTATATACGAATTTTAAATTTTAAATGACAACTGTCTACCACTAAAAATAGCATATGATATTTGTTTCTGTTTTTTCATGTGCTTACTTCTTGTGCTATCACATTTGTTCTGCAAAACTAAACTATAATTTGTATGTAATAGTAATAGTTAGAAATAGTGATAGCGCCACAGAACTCAGTAGGAGAGGACTGCCAAGGCCCTCTCATCAATACTTAAATACAAGTGTCGATTGGACTAGTCTTTTCAATCCGGATCGAATTAACATATATATATTGAAATCTCATATATATATTTTTTCTAAATAATATTTAATTCACACCATTTAAAGTTTTACACTATTTGAAATTTAATTTAATTTTGAATTCAAAATGTTATATTCTTTAAATAAATTAAATTAAAATTAATCAAATTAAATTAAATTAAATTTTCATATTAAAGTAATATATATAACCTGAAGGCTGAAATGAGTCAAGAAATGGCATAAGAACTAAAAAAGTAGAATGTAGTTGGGACATTGATTGATGTGATTTTGTCACTATTTGCTCTATCAGGCCACAAATACAGTTCATATTCCACTACACACATTGCTGGAATTGGGGCCTAGGCTAACACATATTTCTTTTCTTTAATAATTCTGCCTTTTATTTTCTCTACTGTTTCAATAATAACTTAGGTTGTGCTCTTAAATTACATGCTAACAATCAAGTTTATCTACAAATCACAATCAATTATCATCTGGTTTTACGTCGTGAAACAATAGGATTTTATATAAAATCAAAAGTTTAAATTTTAATATTGTGAATCATGCAAATTGAATTGAAATAATTTTTTATAGTATTTTATTTAAATTAATAGATCAATAAATCAGTTATCAATAAAAGAAGGGGAAAATAGCATAGCAAGCTTATTCACACACACACACACACACATATATATATATATATATATATTAGACATTTCAATTTACCTTTTCTCAAAAGAAAATGGAGCTGATTAACAAGGGTAAAAATCCTCTGCTCTTAATCATGCATCTTTTTATGTCACACACTAAAATTAAATTCTAAACTTTAACTTTATTTTTACAACCTAGACCATACACCATAAAAAATACACTCTACCCTTGATTTCTTAAACCCTAAATTTATTATTTTAAAATAAGATCATAAAAAGAAGCATGATAAAAAAAACAGACGATTTCCATCCGGTTAACAAACCCTTGTAGCAAAATGTAAGATAATTCTTTGATTTAAGTTTAGGTCTAAAAAAGAGTTAAGATTAAAAATTTGGTATTGTCTATCTTTTCTCGCATAATTCAATGCACGATGATGACAAGGAAAGATTGAAAACCCCAAATAGAAGAAGCCAAAAAGAGATCGAATCAATTGCTTAAAATTAATTGCATGTACTACCCAAATCAAGTCATTGTCGCCTAATCTTATACTACTTTTTATGGAATAGAATTGGTAAGCTGTTCACCTACTTCATTTCTTTTTCCTTACGTCTTGGATTTAAGGCTCAACAAAAATATTTATTTTCCTAGAATTTCTCTCTCCTCTAAATCGAAGTAGAAGTATTTATTAAAAAAACGAAGTTTATGATTTGAGGTATAAAAATAAGTAAATAACACCAAAAGAAACATATATAGTTTTGGGGCAAACGGAAAACGATTTCCATCCCTTTGATTTCTCATTCCTCTCTAACCGACCAATAGGACCCTCTCAATCCTCTCTAACCATACATTCTCATTTAATTTCTTAACACCAAAGATATCATTAATCACACTTCATTTTCACCGCCACTTTTATTTCTTTAAAGTTTTAAAACTCTACGAGCAACATATTTTTTAAGCTATTAATTAATTAATTTGAGCCGAGTATTATAAAAATTTATTATAAAATATCAGTTTTAATTTAATTTATTATATTTATAAAATTAAATTTTAAATATTTAATTTTATTTAAAAAAATTAATATTTTATCCAACTAAATTAATCGATTTGTGATTTGATGAGTATCAAATTAACGTATAATATATGTATATATAACACATTATTCCTGACGCTGATGTTCACAATCCATGTCTTTTGTAAATCCCAACAAACCCAGATCTCATGCAATGTAAACAAATAAGGAAAAGCACCATGTGCGTGTGAAATAGAAAGTTGAATAGACAAGGAAGGAATTAAATTGGGGCCGCAACACAACATAACAAACATATCGTAATAATTTTAGAAATAATTATATTTTTAGTACTTTATTTTTATCCGTTTTCCTATTTTGGTATCCTATCTACTTTTTGGGGCAAAATAGTATTTAGCGTTACGTTTTGTTTCTATTTGGATACTTCGCCGTTAAAAAATTTACAGAAGGTTGACTATGAGAGAAAAAATCACACATAACATGCTGCCACATTATTTTCTCTTTTCTAGTCAGCATGCCACGTCAACAAATATCATGAAAAAAGCACATGTGGTATGCTGACTAGGAGAGAGAAAATGACATGGTAGTATGCCACATGTGATTTTCTCTCTCCTAGTCAACCTTTCGTTAATTTTTTAACGATATGGTATCAAAATAGAAACAAAACGTAACGTTAGGTACTATTTTGCCAAAAAAAAAACAGATAAAGTACTAAAATAAGTTAAATTAATTTTTAGATAAAAATTACGTCGCAACGGTTACAACCGCATCTGCAACCGCAATTTAATAATATGTAACAAACAATAACTTGCTGAGTCTTATTTCGGATTGGTAGGTCAGGTCAATGTTTTGTGTGATTCTATTGCTTCGATAATCCAACAAAAGAATAAGAATAAAACATTGTTAATCTCTGTTCTAAACCATTGATCTTAGAAACGGAAACTACTGTTCTAAACCATTGATCTCTGCAACATTTGTCAGAATATTTTTAACAAGATCATAAAAAAAATGGTGGTTTTACAAGTTTTCCAGAAACTTTAATTAACTTGATTCAAAGCTAGAGCCAGGCCATTCATGGCACTGTAACCCTTTGAACTAAATCCCAAGCAGCCAAGCAAGCCTTGTCTGTAAGGCAAAAATGTCTTCTTCTTTAACTCTTCAGCTTGTGCCCTGTTTGCAGTGTAAAGCAACTCATGTGGCGATGGCGGAACCCTCCTCTTCCCTATCCCATTCACAGGCTTCTTCTTCTTCTTCTTCGATTCTCCGCCGCCGGCTTTCGGCTTCTTTTCCTTCGCCGGAGAGAATGAAATCGTGGACCATAGTTTATAATAGTTGCTGTTGGCGTTGCTTCTTCCTTCACTTTTGGTCCGTAGGAAATCTTTCAAGAAAACCCATCTCTTTGAGCTTCTCCGGCCAGCTTTGTTATGCTCGGTTTTGCCGCCTAAATCTTCGTTTGTGTTTGTTCTCAAAGGCGACATGGATCTTGTTCTTCTCCTTGAACTAGACGACCTACGATCTCTGCCCCTTAAATCTTCTTCGCCGTCGTCTTCCAGCAACGGAGCCAAAACCTGAGGCCTTTCCAAATGAGTGGATAGTTTCATGGGTCGAATCTTTCCGTTCAAGAAAAGCTCATCGGCCGAACTCATGGATCCCGTCTGACCCGGCCCCGATGACCCGAATCTCGCGGAGAACTCGAAATCGGGAGAAGAGGGTTGCGTCGTTGAAGAACCGAGTGACGGTGTCAGTGCGAAGTGCATGGGGCTAGCTGGTGCACTGTAAAAGAACCCGCCATTGATGAAACCGGGTCCGGGTCTAGGTGGCCGTCCTGGGCTTGAAGGTGCACTGGCGTAGGGCGTGGAGCTGGTGGTTTCCGAGTAGTATTCCGGGAAAGCTTGGCCGTTTGGGGTTTGGGACTCCATTTGTTCTGCAGTGCTTTCTGAGTAGTATTCGGGAAAAGTGAATAAGTTTCAGATTTGTTCATCTACGTAGGGGCTGCTACTGCTTTATAAGGTTTCAAAAATGTCAACTTGGACTGCCCGTTTGTGTTTTGTCCACATTAAATTATAAATTATGACGACTTTAGTAAAATACTATGATTTATTAACTAAGTAAAAATTTTCTGTCCCCTGACCATGCCTCCTTCTATGTCACTTGCCTAAAAGTACTTAAAAATTAAATCTTATCTTATAACCCTAAACTCTAAACCCTAAAAAATAGACCCTTACACCCTAAACCTAAGCCACAGCTTTAAACCCTAAACATATTATTTTAAAGTGGAGGCACAAATGAAAGCATACTTAGGGGCAGATGATTTTCATCCTTATTAACTTGCCAAGTTTTAATCTAGTCTAATGTGGTTTATGTTCAAATTTAGGTGGTAGATTCTGTACTTCAATATAGTATAGAGTAAATTACACCGGTAGTCCTTAAAATATTAGAGCATTTTTAATATAGTCACTGAACTTTTATAATTTTAATTACAGTCACGTAACTATCAATGTTGTTTACCCTTTAGTATAGTATGATTTCTATAGTTGTTAGTTGGTTCGAATAATAGTTATTCTCAACTTTTTTGAACAATTACTATTTAGGAGAGGAGAAATTTACTCGTAATAGGTATTGAATCTACAACTTAAAAAAAGTGTATCAACTGAGAACTTTTAACCTTCTCCTTTAAAGATTATTGACTATAATTATTCTTAATTGTTTTAATTAAAATTTTGATTTTGGTATTCTTTAAAAATCTCATTTCATTTTATCATACCAACATGGATTATTTTGTGTTGGAATATTTAGGAGTTTTTGTATTCCCAAGGCATTAACTTAGAGAAATTTATTTAGGAGTTTCTGTCGTGAGACATTCTTAGAGTGCGGTTAAAATGAGGCGGACTTACACAAATTCTTATTTAGTTGGTAAAAATTTATGTGATTATATAAATTTTTACAATTTACACAAATTTATACTCAAATGATGATAAAAAAATAGGTTATAATATAAGAATTTGTGTAATTACACAAATTCTTACATTAGGCAAAATTTATACAAATTCTTACCCAATTGATAAAAAATTTAATAATTACACAAATTCTTACCTAATTAGTACAAATTTTGATTCTACCTAAATCATTATTTTCTACCAAAATAATAATAAAATGTATAGTACCGTATTTTAACTGCACTTTAACATGTCCCAACAAGGAGTTTTCTGAGTTTCAAACATGACAATCCACTACCATGAATCTAACATTTAATGATGGAAGTATGTATTGAAGTGACATTGATTGGATCCATAAATACCCACCCTTTTCAATTTGGTTTTGAATTTCAATTTCACCCGAAATTTATACCTCAATTAATAATCTCATGCTTATAAGTGTGTATAGTAGTATAAATGTAAGTTTGAAAAATATTGGGCAGAAAATAAACACACATATTTTTTTATTATAAATACAATACCAATATATAAATCATCAAACCAAAAATCAGTTAGTCTAATATAATAAAATAATGTTATAATAAATTTATAAATGAAATAAATTAAAATAATTATCACGTAATCAACTCGTAAAAAACAATCAAAATAATCTCATTCACTATTTTTAGGGTTCTTTCACAATCATAAAAAAAAATCTTTGTTGGTGGTCCAAAAACTAAAGAATTTAGATGGTTTTGGTGGAGAGTGCAGCAATTTTTCCAACCAGGGGCGGAGTCAGGATTGAACTACGAGAGGCAGACTGATTAATTTTAGAATAATAGGGTCTTAAAAAGTAATTAAATCATAAAAAATAAGAGATTTTAAGTTTAATTTTATAAATTCTAAATTTAAAAGGTCTCAAAAAGTAATTAAACTAGAAAAAGATGGGTCAAAGTTTAATATTATTAATTTTAGATTACAGGCTCCTAAAAAATAATAAACCATAAAAATTTTAGGAGGGGCAAAAAGAAAAAAAAAACTTAATTGTAATGGTTTCAAAATTATCATAGACTAAAATATAATTAACTCATAAAATTTAGAGGAGCAATTACTCCTCCGATATTATATATAGATTCGTCCCTGTCTCTAACCAAACCACATCTAAACAATGATCGAACAACACCTTGAAACCCCACACTCCCTGGGTGAAACAATCCACCCAACTAGTACTGACCAACACTCTGTCCAATTCTTCATCACCCCACACTCGTTAGTTTTAAAATTAAAAGGTCTTAAAAGCAATTAACCATAAAAATTTCGGATCAATGCTTAATTTAATTAATTTTAAATCTGATAAGGTCCTAAAAATAAATTATACTGAATAATTTTGAGAGGGGCAATAATTTAATTGAAATAGTTTTAAAACTATTAATAACCTAAAATGTAATTAAATCATAAAAGTTGAGAGGGGAAATTGGCCCTTCCACCCTCAACATAGTTTCGTCCCTGCACATCAGGGATAGGGTCATGTATTGAGATTTTGTTCGGCAGAGCTTTTAAAACTCTGATTTGGGTGAAAATGCTCGTTTGGGATAAATTAAAATTTTCAGCTTTTTTGAAATTTTCGAGAAAAGATTGATCGTTCGGTAATACTTTTCCGTTTCACGTACAATTTAATTATAATTTTTTTAAATAAAACAGATATGAATTTATCATCTATTTTAAATATTTATATTTTTACTTAATCTCTGATTTTTTATATCGAAAATAAAATCGCCAAGGACCCATAACCTCGTGCTTGACTTGTGCTAGGCATTCCCAAAGACTGAGTGGCGAAATCCCATCACCACAAGCATAAAATAGCAGAAAGATACGAATTTCTATAAAATAACAGATATGAATTTAATAAATAATCATTGTTAGAATGTAAAATATTGACAGTGATTAACATGCTTATTTTACAGGATTAAGATACTAATCATGGTTAACAGTTCCCTTTTAAATTAATTAAAAAATACCGAGTAAAGATTTAAGATTTCCGCATGCCAATCTGTGAACATTTCAGACTCTTTGTTGATTATTTCAGTTGTACGATATTAAATGGTCGGTTCTATCCGTTATTTTTTGAACTTGGTATGAACGTGTTACACTTTTTATTTATTTAAGTTTAAATTTTTTTAACGAGGCTCACATTTATTTTTTTATGGTATGCTCTTTATCAATAAAACCATACAATTATTTTCCTCTATTATAAAGCGGTAGTCAAGTGCTCAAGGCCTGATTAAGAGTTTTGACTCAAATATTGCATCATATTTTTTTATTCCAAATCTATGACAATCGACTTTAATTCTCATAATATTGCACATATAAAGTTGGATTCAGCTAAATCCGATTTTAAATAGTAAAGTTCAAAAATACCCCTAAAGTCGAGTATAAAAGAAATCGACTTCAAACAATTTTTAAAGTTTTTTTGGAGAAAACACTGTTTATAGTCGGATAAACTCGAATTCAATTGAATCCAACTTTACATGTACTGTAGAAAGTGTAATATTATAAGAATTCAAGTCGGTTGTACCATATATTTGGACTATAAAAAAATCTGCTGCAATATTTGAATCAAAACTCCTCCTGATTAAGTTTAGTTTTTTTAGGGTGGAACCGTGGAAGTACCCACTAGGTCCCTCTATTATAGATACTTTATCAATTTAATATCTTTACTATTAAATGGATGAATTTGATCTGTCTATTGTAGAAATTGGTTCAAATTAGTCCTCGTACTATTAAACATATCAATTGAATCGCTGCATTAATAAAAAAGAATCGAATAAGACCAATTCTTTTTACATATTTAGCATTTATTATTTGAAAATTGGCATTAAAACTACATTTTTATATGCAGTTCAACTCTAAACAAAAGATTTAACTTGCAAACTATAAAAATATTATCTCTGTTAAACAACAATCGACACTTTCTAAATAATAGATGTCAACTGTGTAATTTTTTTTTTGCCGTATTTGATTTTTTTTCATTAACATATGGACTAAATTATCAAACTAATCAATATATAGATTAATTTAAATCAATCTATGGTAAAAAAAAATATATATATCCAATACATTGGCGGTGAGTTTCCAAAAGTGTCTTAATTTTAGGGTTTAATGACTTAGTTTAGGGTGCAGGGTTTATGGGTTTATGTGTAGAGATTTAGAATTTAGGTGTCAAAGTTGGGATTCAAGGTTTTAGAGGTTAGAGTTTAAGTTTTAGTGTAATATGTTGAAGATTTTGGTTTTAACTTGTAAACTTTAAATTTCAACTCTAAACCCTAAATTATATTCATAATACCTAAATTCTAAGCTACTAAACTTAAACTCCTAAACCCTACACCCTAAATTGAGTCCTTAACCCTAAAATTAAGGCGTTAGTGTTTTCACCGCCAGTGTATCAAATAATTATCTAAAAAACACTTTAAATTTTTGGTTAAATGTGCATGTCCGTCTTACGATTCATATTCAGGGTGCAAAACTGTTCCTCCCAATAACATTATCTCAATTCGAACTCACATCTTCTCCTTATAAATGTAATGTGCCTTAAAAATGGCACCAAACCTTTGTTGTTAAAAAAGTACTTTAAATTAATCTATATAATAGAAGGCTAATTTGAACCATTTTCTATAATAAAATTAGTTGATCTATTTAAGTAGTACATTCACCAAAATGATATAGTTACTTTAATAGAAAGGCCTAAGAACTCATTTCACCTTTTTTAACATATATTATTTTGATTTGATGGTTCTGGAAAAGTTTTTCAGGTCAAAGCAATTTCTTAGATAAACAATTGGTATATGATTACATCTAGGGATTTGTGCATGTGTTGGCTTTCATATGATCAGACTACAACACGAGGATGTACAAATGGAAGGGCCTTAAAGCAATAAATCAAAAACTAATTCATCAAATAAAGAAATTGCAATCTTTACTTCTTCAAGTTCTTTCAGGTCAAAACGAAGTCATCTCCAATACTTGGGCTTTGATCAAACGATAATTTGAGTAAAAATATTTAGGGTAAACTATACTGATGACTACCGAACTAAAAGGTTGGTGTCGATTTGACTATTATATTTTCAATTGTGTTAAATATACTACATAACTATTTAATTGCTTCCAATGTAGCTACATGCCGTTAAAAAAACGAAAAAGTTAACGGGGCTGTTAAAATAATTGGTATAATTACACATTTAGTCCCCTTTATTTATACAACCATTCAATTTAGTCCTAATTTTAACAGTCCCGTTATTTTTTTTCGTTTTTTAACGACAGATGGCTACATTAGAACCAATTAAATAATTATGTGGTATATTTAACACAATTGAAAATATAGTGGTCATATCGACGTCAACCTCATTGTTCAGTGGTCATTAGTATAGTTTATTTAAATATTTATTTAGAGAATGGTAAAAGTTCTAATTTTTTTGAAACGTATGTTTGAAACTAAATCAGACGCAAACATGTTTGTTTAAAGTGCTCTTCATATCATTCAACACAATTTTTCTATTCGACAACCAAAAACTCGTTGAAAAAGCTGTGTGGAATAGGCCTTTAAGGTATTTGGCTACAAGGTCATCCACCATTATATCCCCCAACCCCATGTTTTTCCAACCCAAACATCTATTTGTACAACCTCTTGTGCCACCAACCAACCCTTTTTCTTTGCACCAGATTTCCCCAATTAACCCATCCTTTGCATGTTCCAACCGAAACTTGCCCACACCTTATCTCCATCCATTCTCACATAATCAACCAAAAGCTTTTGTATGTTCAACTTCATTGGAACTATTCTTTGTTGCACACTGGAGCTGGAAGTGCGATCAGAGATGAAAAAGGATGGCGGATGAATCGAAGTATAGGCATGCGTTCTATCCTCGAGGCTGAAGTTCGCCGCGCTTACGGCGGATTGTCACTAGCATCGAAATTGGGGTTTCACAATATGATATTGGAAATGGACAGCCTTGAGAATGTTGGCATGTTGAATGGGATTGAGGAAACGATGCGGGGCTTCCTCGTGTTTATATTGACATAAGTTAGAGTAAGAGTTTGGGGGCAAAATATTTTCTTTTAAAAAATTAGAGATATTTAATCATATTTAAAAAAAATAATAGGAAATTTAATTAAAAATATTTAAACTTTTTAAATTTTAATATAAATTTTAAAAGTTTTAAGCCGACAAATTAAAATTTCTAAAAAATTTATAGATTGGGACTGGGGTGTACATGTTTGTCATATAGCTAGGGAAGGGAACGATGTTGCCGACGGAGTGGCAAAACTTGCACTTGGACAACCGATGGGAACTCGGGAGTTCATGTCCCCTCCAGCTGAGGTCGTGGGGCTGCTGCACCAAGATGCTGTTAAGTGTCAAGTGTTAAGGCCTATTTAGTGTTTTCGGTTAATTGAGCTTAGTGCATATTTATTACCTATAAAAATATAAATTGTGATTTTTAATTCTTCCCTGGTTAAAATATTTTGTATTATAGTTAAATTTGATGATTAATAATATATTATAAACTAAAATTTGTCGTTGTATACATAAATATTTGTATTATAAGAATTCAATAATTGTCCAGTAGAAAAACGGATGATATTAATCTTAAGTAAGAACCAAACAATTGTTCCAGTAGAAAAACGGATGATGTTAATCCTATGATACACGAGTTCAAATCGCTATGTCTATAAATTGTATGCCAATTGTCAAACGATTAAAAATAAGTATAAACAAATACTACCTTGTAATCACTTTTTGAAGATATTATATTCCCAAAACAAATACTAAGATTTAAAGTCATATAAGATGAGACAATACAAATATATTCATATAGATATTCTTAACTTTTTGACAATGCACATACACCTTGATGAAGATCATCCGTTTTTCCAATGTGACACTTGTTGGGTTCTTTTTTTGATTTGTACTTGAATATTGATTTAATGTCATTGTTTGGTAAACAACGTTTTTTAAGTCAAAAGTAGATGTTTGAGTTAAAATTAGAGATTTGATCTGTCAATCCGTTAATTTGGATATTTGGTGAATAGCGGATTGAGGTGAAACCTCTAATTTCGAAAAAAGCTATTAATATGAACTTTTTGAAATTAGATGTTTTGACATTAGAGTTATATAGACTAGGGGTGAGAATTGTCGGGTACCTCTTTAAACGGCCCGTGTCCCGGCCCATTAAATCCGGGTACCCGTAAAATTCGGGTATCCGGTTCGTATTTTTTTATTTATTTTTTATTTATTTTAAAATTAAAAAAAATTATATGTTAAACACAAAAATATTAAAAAAAAATTAAACTTAAAACTTAAAAGAATATAATACAAACATAGAAAAAATATAGGGATTTAAACTTAATTTTAGAGTGAAAATATTAAGAAACATAAAATAAAAATATAATTTTAAATATAAAAATATATATATTAAATTTTATCGGGTCGGGTCGGGTACCCGGTAAGGGCAAACTCTCGGCCCGTGTCCCGGGAAATTTACCGGGTCGGGTAATTTTTTTCCGGGAATTACCCGATATTTTTGTTTCGGGTAGTCGGGTTTTCGGGTCGGGTCAATCGGGTCGGGTATTTTCTCCCACCCCTAATAAAGACCCCATTTACCCTTCACAATTATAAAAATTCCAAATAACTTAAATTTATCATTTTCTATTTTAATTATTCGTCCTCAAGTATTTACATTGTTACATTTGTAACTAATATTTTTTATTTTTCCGTTTATTCTCACACATTTATATTTGTATTTAAATTTAATAATTAATTAAATTGTATTAAAAATAATTATATAAATACTAAATTAATATATAGATCATTCAAATATGCTTAGTAATGTTATATTAAAAATAATTTTCATAATCTAATTAATATTAATAGATACAAAATATTGATAACTAATAAACTATTCAAACAAGTGTCGAATATAAATCATGTATCAGTTAATTCTACCAAACACTTTTATACATTCAACAAAACAATTCACTAATCAAATCAGCTAATGTGTTTTGCTACCCTTCTAATTACAAAAGCATAACCAATATATTTTAATTTATAAAACAATATATGCAGTCAATGCAATCTTTATTTTAAATTATTTGAATATATTTTAATTTATACCTCCAATAATCCCTTAATCAATACAATCTTTATAAAACAAATCTGATAATATCAAAATTACTTATAACATATCCCTTTCTTTAAATAAGAGTACAAATCCAACTAAAACTCAATCGCTGCCTAGTATACTTATTAAATTTACATTTTAGTAATTTAATGCATGGATTTTGCTAAATATAGTACACTTGGGTAAATGTATAGCTCTAATTATCCATTAAGTTTTGAAAAATTATCCACAGAATAGTACTCCATAGCTTTTGCATAAAAATCCTAGGTGACATTAAATTTATCTAGGGATAAAGTAATATCTAATCCCAAAGTTTAATAACCTTTTCAATCTAGTCCCTATTTTTTTTCCACACTAACAACTTTTTATAACTTATAAGTATTTTTAGTTTCCATTAGTTTTGGACGCTTGGCAACTGTTCTCAACTTGGCTTTGAACTTGGATTCCATTAAGAACTAAAATGTGCGACACATTCCAAGTTCGAGGATCAAATTTAAAAAATTGTAAGTTTGAATGAGTGGACCAAATGGACCATTTTGAAAAATTATCAAGTTCAAGGATCATTTGGAGGAAAATGTCAAGTTCAGGGACTAAATGTCCAATATATTTAAATGGTTAAAATATTTAGGGTAAACTACAATGGAGGTCACTCAATTATGGGTAAGGTTACATTTGGGTCACTTAATTATTAAAAGTTACATTTGGGTCACTCAATTATGGGTAAGATTACATTTGAGTCACCCAATTATTAAAGGTTACATTTAGATCATTCAATTATGAGTAAAGTTACGTTTGGGTCACCCTTCATATTTTTAAAAAAGTACATCAATTTATGTATTAGATTAATTAATGATTTCAAATGAAGTACTCTAATGTTAAAGCGAATATACGCGTGATTTCGAAGAAAAAACGACTAAATTGATGTTCTATTTTAAATATGAAGATTGAAGGGTGACTCAAACGTAACTTTACCCATAATTGAGTGATCTACATGTAACCTTTAATAATTGAGTGACCCAAATGTAACCTTACCCATAATTGAGTGATCCAAATGTAACTTTTAATAATTGAGTGGTCCAAATGTAACCTTACCCATAATTGAGTCACCTTCATTGTAGTTTACCCAAATATTTATAAAATGAAAAATGGTAAACTTGTAATTAAACTCCAATCCAGGACCATTCTAGAGAAATTGGTTTCCGCTACAATCTTATATAAACCCTCCCTTCTCTCCCTCTCTTCAATTCAATCAAAAATCTAATTAAAAGCTTTAAATTATTCCTCTGGGTTTTTAAGTTCTTTGGGTCTATTAAATCATTGCTTTATTTTTTGAAAATTAGAGAAGATGTCTTTGAGACCAAGCACGAGGACGGAGGCTCGGAGGAACAGGTACAAGGTGGCTGTGGACGCCGAAGAGGGGAGGCGGAGGAGGGAGGATAACATGGTGGAGATTAGGAAGAACCGCCGTGAAGAGAGTCTTCAGAAGAAGCGACGTGAAGGACTCCAGCCGCAGCCAATGCCTGCCTCTCTTCAGTCGTCGGCTGTTGAGAAAAAGGTCCATTTTCAATTGTTCTATTTTTTCCGTTTATTCTTCAGTATTCATATATTGCTAAAGCTGGTGAAGCTTTCTTATTCGAAGATTGCTCGTTTTTCATTAATCATATAGAATTAGGATTATGATCGGTTGTTAATTTTAGAGAATTTTTCTTATATTAGTTTTATATTAGTAAATTGCTAAAGCTGTTGATGCTTTCTTATTCTTTAGATTGTTCGGTTTTTTTATTAATCTTATAGAATTAGGATTATTATCGGTTGTTAATTTTAGAGAATTTTGCTTATATTAGGTTTCGATTATGTTGATGAGCCTTTTTTTTTGTGTGTGTATTTTTGATGATTTGATTGCAGCCATGTTATAGTTTAAACATTTTGGTAGCTGATACACAGGAACACGTATTGTCAAACAAACAACTCATTCTATTTCTTCTCGTATAATGCTTCTATAGAGGCCCCTTTTTAGTTTTTTAAGCTTAACAATTAAGTTAGCTAATATCTTAATGAAGTTCCTCTTTTAATTTATTCAAAGCACAACTGATTTCAATTTTGTCATTCATGTTCCATGGATTTGGTTTTTCCATGGTTTACTTTATGACAGATTTTACCAATTTCTGCAGTGGATTGTTCTGATAATGTTTGACTCTTTGGCTGCAGTTGGAAAATTTGCCAGCCATGGTTGCTGGTGTCTTGAGCGATGATAGCAATATGCAACTTGAGGCGACCACACAGTTTAGGAAATTGCTTTCTATTGGTGAGAAATTCATCTTAATAATTTTGTTTGATAATGGTAAAATTTTCTAAACTAATAATATCTTTTGTTATTTATCTCAGAACGCAGCCCGCCCATTGAGCAAGTGATACAAGCCGGAGTTGTTCCTCGCTTCGTTGAATTCCTTGTGAGGGATGATTTCCCTCAGCTTCAGGTTGGATTTCTTGTTAGCTTTAATATTATTTACAACTTCAAATTCTTAGGTTTAAGATTCTTCTTTCATTTTTCTGTAGTTTGAGGCAGCATGGGCCCTCACTAATATTGCTTCTGGGACATCTGAGAACACAAAGGTGGTAATTGATCATGGGGCTGTTCCTATATTTGTGAAACTGCTTGCTTCACCAAGTGATGATGTTCGTGAGCAGGTAAGCACATGGAAGGCATTTTGATTATTGACAGGATAAAGAAGTGTGACAAATTGAACTTCACTTGGCAAAAGCTAGTGTGAAATATTTTATATAATCTTAGTTTCTCTTTTTTTGCACTGAACTTTCAGGCTGTCTGGGCATTGGGAAATGTTGCTGGAGATTCTCCTAGGTGTCGTGATCTGGTTCTTGGTCATGGTGCTTTGCTTCCTTTGTTGGCACAATTAAATGAACATGCTAAACTTTCTATGCTGAGAAATGCTACATGGACGCTCTCAAATTTTTGTCGGGGAAAGCCCCAGCCCCCCTTTGATCTGGTTTGACCTTCTTTTCTTTGGGAATTGTTGGTTTAAAAAGTATTCCCTACTTTGTTCATGTTCATCGCTATTGATTTTTGTGAAACTCATTGTCCTTTGTCTTCCTTTAAAATCTGAGATAGTGTATGACAATCAGTCTTGTGTTCGAATTTATCTTATTACTTTCTTTATCTTTTATTCATTGTTCAGGTTAAACCTGCACTTCCTGCATTGGCACTCCTTATTAGTTCAAATGATGAAGAAGTCTTAACTGATGCATGTTGGGCTCTCTCATATCTTTCTGATGGTACAAATGACAAAATCCAAGCTGTTATAGAAGCTGGTATTTGTGGGCGTCTAGTGGAACTTTTGATGTGAGTTAGACTATCTGCTGCTGATTTATTTGTTTTGTTTTGTTGACCGAAATCTAATATTCTATGGTTTTAAGGCACCCATCTCCTTCTGTGCTTATTCCTGCTCTTCGCACAGTTGGAAATATTGTCACGGGGGATGATATGCAAACCCAGGTATTAGCCACTTCCAAGGTTTTCTTCTTTGAAAGATGTTGCTAGGAGTATGTCTCTTGCAATTTTGTTTTCTCACTCAATCCACAGTTATCCTCCTTTTACATTGTAAACATAGTACACGAATTTTGTAGCTTTAGTTGTTAAAGGCTGTATTTGTGCTTATCTAGCATATCCATTTTGTGTTTTCTTATTTTGGGAAAATCTTTGTGGCACACAGTGTATTATCAATCACCAAGCATTGCCGTGCCTTTTAAATCTATTGGCAAATAATTTTAAAAAGAGCATCAAGAAGGAAGCTTGTTGGACTATCTCAAATATCACAGCTGGAAATAAGGATCAGATACAGGTATAAATTGGAACTGTTATCACTTTCTAGTTGCCTTGATATTTCTCTTGGTTTTATCGATTTTGGATCTGTGATGCTGTGAATTTTACAGGCTGTGATTGAAGCTAATATTATAGCTCCACTGGTTCATCTGCTTCAAAATGCTGAATTTGAGATCAAGAAAGAAGCGGCATGGGCCATCTCAAATGCTACGTCCGATGGTACTCATGATCAGATCAAGTATGGAATTATTACCATATGTTTTGGTAGATTATTAAATGATAAACTAGTTCTAATCTGGGTACGTCACATATATCAGATTCCTCGTAAGTCAAGGTTGTATCAAGCCATTGTGCGATCTTCTCAACTGCCCTGATCCAAGGATAGTAACAGTTTGTTTAGAAGGGCTTGAAAACATTTTGAAGGTCGGAGAAGCTGATAAGAACATGGGCAGTGCTGGAGGAGTGAATCTCTATGCACAGATGATTGATGATGCAGAGGGTCTAGAGAAGATTGAGAATTTACAGTCCCATGATAACACCGAGATTTATGAAAAGGCTGTGAAAATTCTCGAGACATATTGGTTGGAGGAGGAGGATGAGACAATGCCGCCAGGTGATGCCTCTCAAACAGGGTTTCATTTTGGAGGGGGCGAGCTTCCAGTTCCTTCAGGGGGATTCAATTTCAGCTAGAGGTATGTGCTGCTGCTAGCATATTATGTTGTCCGGTTCTGTATATATCTACCATTCGAATCAGCGCTTTTGTGTTTTACAATCGGTTTATGTTTCAGGAATTTTATCCAGTCCTGTATTCAAGTCCTATGGAGCTGATGCAACAACAGTTGGGTTCCAGGTGAGGTGTCTCGTCTTTGGCTAGTAGCCATGATTGTGTCCATGGTCGTGTATGGTCAAGAGTCCGGTGTCAAGGTTATTAGGCTGGCGTGGGTTAACGACGCAGCCAGGTTCATATTATGAAGAAAGGGGGAATAGAGTCATAGAGACAGTATATAGCCTTTGGGGATGCGTTACAGTAAATCAGGAACCCGACAGGGCGAGTCGATTTATATTTAAAGGGTCGTAAAATAAATATATTGTCAGTCTCAAATTGTATTCGTCGTGGTAGTTGTCATGTGTCTTTTTGCAAGAGCTTGCTCTGTTGATTTGGGCATATTCCACATGGGGATATGCTTATGCTTCTGTGTAAATCCGAACGAGTCTGTTCATCATTTCATGCACAAAAAATTTGTCCATTTAGATTTATATTTTTTTCTGGGGGGGGGAGGTCTCATTAGAAGCTGCCTTGAAACTACAATGAGTGGAAATAGAATGATCACTATATTTGATGGTTTGATATGTTTTTCTTCTTCTTCTTCTTCATTTGACCTCATTAACAAAACAAATTGTCATTTCTATGCGTCTAATTGAGTTGATTCATATGTTAAGTTGGATGTAATTTGACTTGTGATTTAGTTAACATGCAGGTGAGGTAGTGATTAAAAATTTTGTTAACCAATAATAATTGACATGTGACAATATTTTAATTTTTTAAATTTTCTTTTAAAGAAAAATTAAAAAATTTTTGTTTTTCAAAAATCTTACACCTTTCTAATATTTATCAAAATGGTTTTAAATTTTTTTAAATTTCTCAAACTCAAACTTTAAATCGTCGTCGCTTCTGCCGTCGATCGCTATTTTAGAGTGCACTTTTTGGTCGTTGAACTTACACTAGAGACGTCGAACGACGTGCCAGCCGAACATAAATTTTGGGTTTGATGTTTTGTTGGCACGTCGTTTGACGTTTTTAGTGAAGTCGTGTTAAGGAAAAATAATTGCATTGGTCCGATGTCTGAAGGGGTGTGTTTAAGGGAGGTGATTTGTGGGTTTGAGTTTAATTTTATTTTTGAGATTTAGGGGCTATTTTGTATTTTTTTGAGATTTTTTTAAAAAATTATTTTTATAAATATTTTAAGTTTTAAAATTTTAATAACAAATAGACATGCAATGTATCGTGTTTTGATTAATTAACAGAATTTTAATAGTAGTTAATTATCAAATACTTAAAATTTTAGCAGTGTAAATTTTGCACTTATTTTTAACAAAAAAAAATATTTTAAACACTTAAAGTTTAAAGGATATATTTTAGACACTTATTTTCATTTAAGATAATTTTAAATGCATAAACTTTAAATTTTAAATTGAATATATAAACCTTGTAAATTTTTTTGTTTCCATATATAAAACAAATACTCTACTTTGAGTAACAAAACACTGCGCACCTCAAAAGTTACCCTCCCCTGCATGTTGCCACGTGGGTTGCGCCCTCAAAAATTTTGGCGGGTGTTGCAATTGTATTTTCATTTTTTATCAACACAGGAGGCGGGGATTTGCTCTGAGCAAGGTCATTATCGTCTTTTCAATATCATCTGTCTAGGGTTTGTCGGGCTCTCTTCTCCCGTCGTCTCTCTTTTCATTTTTGAATATATATTTATTTTCCCTTCTCACTCATTTTCATCACTAAAAGCTTCTCTGCTTCTCTGCAAAATAAATAAAAAAACCAAAAAAAGGATGCTTCGTTTTTGATACCCAAACTTTCTTCTTTCTTCCCCTCTTTGCGCCGCCGGTTAATGAAACATCTCTTTGAATACACTTGCTTCATGGGTGTAATGGATCTTACAGAAAAGGTTAGTGAAAATGAATACACATTCAATTCAAAGGTTGCTTCTTTCTCTTCGTTTAAATACTGATTTGGTTGCTGTTTATGATGCAGGAATCGTTGAATGAAGGTGGTGCAATGAGTGAGAATATGAAGAAGTTTTGTACTGATTGCAAAACCACAAAAACCCCTCTTTGGAGAGGTGGCCCTGCTGGCCCCAAGGTATTAATTTTACTCATTTCTGCTTTCTTCAAGTTTGGGTTTTTTGTCTGCTTTTAGTATCATTTACTGTAACTATAAATCTTTCACTTGTAAAGCTTTCAAACAATTGATCAAGAAGTTGGGTTCTTTGCATGAAGAAGGCCCTTTGTTCCTCGATTTGATATTAGGCTAAAAAGGGGGATTCTTGAGTGATGTTGGTTATTCGAACATAAATCTAGTTTGGGATTCCAGTCTGGGAGAAGAGATCTGGGAATTGGCTTTAGTTTAGGAGTTTCCCAAAAGCTGATCTTTAGAGAGTTGGAGACTTTTAGGAGCTGGGGTTTCGGACTCGGCCAATACATTAGATTAGTTTGGAGCTAAAGGAGAATACTGAAAACTTGAAGATAGGAGAATAAGGCCTAGAGACTAGAGAAAAGGGTCTTATAGTTATATAAGAACATGGCGCTTGTCTTTCTTCCAATAGTCAGATTATGCCTCATCCGGCACCGGCAACAACTAAGGCTTCACCCGGAATTGAGTTCTTGGTTTTATTTAGAAAAATAGGATAATAGAATCCCTTGAGTTAACTGTTGGAGGGGAATTAGAAATTGAACCTTTGGCGGTATTGTCCCCCGTGGCCTACTACGGTTACAACACTCTTTTCCTATGCTCTGGCGGTATTCTTCCCTCTTCCTTGGAATGAAAATGGGTGAATTGGCTTTCTTTGTCTATAAATAGGCTGCCTGAAGTTGGGTCTTTTGGTCGGCACTCTTTTTCCTTTTTCTTTATAAGGTAAGGTAAGATTGGTTTCAACTAGCATATAGGCACGGTTGAGCATCGAGTCGTGGAATTGGATGTGCATAGCACTAAAACTGGAAATGCAACTGCCACTAGATGACCAGGAGATCATTGTCCTTAGCTCCTTAGAACTGGGGTCTTGGTATAAATGGGAGAAATCTTTTTTCATACATGGTTTTGCTTAAGATATTTTACTCATAAACTTGAAAGTACACTTGTACTTTGGGTAATATTGGATCAATCATCACCTTTTTGTTGCTTTGCTTATGATATTTTTATGACTTTTTCACTTTGTCAAGTTTGAAGTGTTCTTGGCTTATGATTGATGTATTTTTTTTGTATTTTCAGTCACTATGCAATGCATGTGGGATAAAACATAGGAAGAAAAGAAGAGCAATTTTGGGTTTGAACAAAAACTCAGAGAATAAGAAAGTGAAACAGCGATCACCATCTCCATCACCGTCTTCATCGTCATCATCATCCAGCACCATCACAACAAGCTCTCCTATTCCTACAACAAATAATATTGCTGTTGACGACGACGACATGAATCCCAGTGGCAGATTTAGTGGGTCGAGGCAGCCATTGAAGATCAGATTAATTGCTTTGGGCAGTGAAGTTTTGTTGCGAAGATCATCATCATTAACATGGATGGTGAAGAAGCAAAGGTGTCAAAGGAGAAGGAAGTTTGGAGAGGAAGAAGAAAATGCTGCTGTTTCTTTGATGGCTTTGTCCTACGGCTTAGTTTTTTCTTGATAAAATTAGAGACAGACAATGTTAACCAAAACAAAAAAACAAAACCCTAATCCAAAGAACAGGGGTAATGCTCTGATGTCTCAATCATTCGTGTAAAATAGTAAGTTTCAGAATCAAACAACAATGAAATTCAATCATAATTGAGACATGATTCTTTTCTTTGGGGCCAGGATCCTAACTCATGTTGTTTAACAAGCTTGATTATTTATAATCTAACTGGAGTTTAAATTGAATTTCTCCATACAAATTAATAGAATAACAAGATTATGTATTGAAAATGGGACATAATTTATTAGCCATTTTGAGTGGGAGTGTGAAAAATAAATTGTAATCGTTAATCGATATAATTGTTCATTTTATAGAATAATAATCTAATTATTAAAAACTAAATAGTTTTTTAATTAAGTATGAAGTTTGAGATTAAAATTTATCTATTTAAGTTTTTATTTTTAAAAATTTTAATACAATATTTATCGAAGTGATAAAATCATTTTTTAATGGTAACCATTTAAAAATTATTGATTAACAGTTTTTTTAACAATTAGTCTACAATTAATAATTGTTATAACAGTTAAGTGTTAACCAACCAGAGGCGGATGATAATAGGGCAAGTGGGAGCCCTGGCCCTCAAACTTTTGAAATTCTATTATTTAGTCTTTAATATTTTGAAATTTTTTAATTTGACACTTTCAAAATTTTAAAATATTTTTATTATATTTTGTTTTTATGAATATTTTTAATTAAGTACCCTCCTTAAAATTTTAAAAAGTTCTCTTAAAGTATTGTTTTTTGAAAATTTTAGTCGACTCCAAATTTTTTAAAAAATTTAAATTAAACCCATCAAAATATTTAAAAATTTTAATTGAAATATTTTAAGTAGGTTCTCTCAAACTCCGATCCAAATATACGCCCTTGTAACTAACCGTTTAAGCTAAACAATACGATTAATCTATCATTAAAAACCCAGACTTTAGCGAAATAATAGAATGTTTGAACTGGATTCACTCAATAAATTCATATTTTTACTCAATACAGATTGGAAATAATAAAACAAAATTCAATAGATTTGTTTTTACAAAATAAAAAATGTAAAGGCCAAAGAAAAATATAGAGTAATATAAAAAGCAAAGACTTGAGATCTTTACTTTCCTCTTTCGACTTTCGAAGAGGAACAACAGGCAGCTCTCTTCTTCCTTTCCCGTGTTTCATCAAACCCCAAGCTCCTAACAAGCCTCTTACTTTCTTGGGTTCTCATTACTTTAATTTACTTCACGAATCCAAGATCAGAGCTTCAAAAGATTGAATTTTTAACCTCTGAATTTAATTCCTCTGGTTGAAATTTTATTTGAGAAAGAAGGTGATTTAGAAATGGATGCTGCTTCATGGAGCTCTCGTCTCTCTTCAGCTTCCAAGAGATATCAATCGGCTCTTCAATTACGATCTGGTAAGGTTTAAAAATCCCATCTTTTTTGAACTTTTATTTTGGGGTTAAATAGTAAATACTTCAAATTCAATGTTTATTTTTTGTCTCTGCGTCAAAATGAAGGGAATTTTTGCCTTTCTTTTATTAGGAAATGGTTTAATGTGTAGAAATGGGTTGAAATTGCAGATATGTTTATGGGGTTTGAAGAAATAGATGGAGAAGATGAAATAAGAGAGGAGTTTCGATGCCCTTTTTGCTCAGAGTATTTCGATATCGTTGGCTTGTGCTGTCACATTGATGATGAACATCCAGTGGAGGCTAAAAATGGGGTAAAACTCTTTTTATTATCATTTTTCATTAATTTCTTTCGATATCTTTCGAGTTAGCTAAAAATGGAGTATTTCGATATCGTTGGCTTGTGCTGTCACATTGTGTTGTAAGCAAGATGTGTATTTTGACACGATCGTTCTCTTTGTACTCGGTATTTGTTCGAAGTAGCTTATAACTCACTTAACCGAGTTGATTTTTGAATCTGTAATTAGCTTTCTCGGCTCGAGTTACAATTCTGCTGTTAGTTTACTTAATTGAGTGTTGTCATAGTTAGAATGTGTGTTTGTTATGAGGTTGAAAATTTGGATGAACTTAAGCTCAGCTAACTCGAAAGATGTGCTCTAGTGTTGATTTTGATGATACGGTGGGTATTATACTGATCCTGGCAAATAGAAATGGTTTATTGATTTCTTGTATGTAAGTATCGAGAAATGGAGTTTAATAGTTGTTGTTTATGGAATTGTTGTTTTGTCACCTGATGTGTTTTGTTTATTCGAATGAGGAAAGGTGTTTATTGAATCTAAACTCTGTTTGTGACGGTTGTTACCGTTTGCAGGTTTGTCCGGTCTGTGCAGTGAGGGTGGGCGTTGATATGGTTGCACATATAACCCTACAACATGGCAACATATTTAAGATATCCTTGTCTATCGAGTTATTATTCCATTCTACTGATTTTGTTCCAGGTTAACTGCTGGGAGCCTGGGGTTTATAACCATTTAAGTCGGTACTCAAAACGACTTCCCTGTCCATTACGAGCGTGCCGTTACATCATTGTAAGGTCTTGTCTTAAAATACTGCCCTTTCCTTAACGATTGGTTACATGCAACGCAAGAGGAAATCACGTAAAGGTGGATCTCACTCAACACTTTCTCTTCTGAGGAAAGAGCTGCGAGAAGGAAATCTACAGTCCCTCTTCGGGGGTTCTTGTATAGTGTCTTCTTCCAGTTCAGCACCTGATCCATTGTTGTCTTCGTTTATTTTACCCACAGTTGATGAGTTTGTTAATGTCCAGCCTCACTTTTCTCGTGAAACTATAACAACCAAGAAAAGCTCAGACGTGAGTAGGTCCGAAAGGTTAGTTTCACTCTGGTTTAAGATCTGATCGCTCCTTTTTCTCCCCTCGGTGGTTGATGTAGGTGATTCAAATATGCATGGTTCTGTTCCCTTACTGTAAACACAAAAATATGTACTAGTATTTATGAATTAGACTAGACCAAAGTTTTGGTTGTCTCAGCTTTTGCTTGTTTATTTAGGTAGTTCACATATGGCTTCAGGCTTTTATCAGCTTTCTCATTCCGATATTCGGTTTTGATGACAGAAATGTCAAGTCGTCTACCCTTTCAGTGAAGGATCAGGAAGAGAAGACAAGAAGATGCGAGTTTGTTCAAGGGCTGCTGTTGTCCACAATTCTCGATGATATTTTATAAAATAAGCGTTATCGGGTTCAAATCGGTTGCTGCAATGCAATCGTGTGAACCCGACAAAGCCCCAACAAGCAAATCTATGGTTCATTACTCTCCTGGTAGTGAAAATGTTGAAATAAGGTTGGTAGGAATGAATGAATGTAATTTTATGTTGCATGTGGACTTCTAGTTGTTGTTAGACCTGATCATGATTTCCCCTTCATCTTTTAATCTCATGTCATATATATAGATAGGATCCAGTTACACAATGTAAAACTCTTTTTAAGTTTTGCACGTTTTTTGGATCGTTAGATGAGTGAAACGGATGGATGAGATTAACAATAGAATATGTAAAGATTATCACTTGGGAAAAAAGTAAGGAGTTAATCTCAGCCATTCATTTCTCCCATCGAACGATTCAAAAAACGTGTAAAACTTGCATGTATAAAAGAATTTTTTCAGGCTCAATGTCTGAATTGTATGTATAAATCAACATTAGGGAAAAAATTGATTTTTCTAAATCCTAACCCAAAAGAATTAAGTATGCAAAAAGATGCATTAACTACATCAATTACCTAAAGAGCCAAGCTTAACCACTGTCTGGATCTTGTATCCATGATCCTCTTCACTACGTCTTTTACGAACGAATCGAAACAAGTTGGGCAACAACCTTTCATTAAGCTTGCATGTCCGGCCGCCACTCTTTCAATGTGTGTACAATTTGACGGCGGTGGCACCGTGTGAACCTCGCTCCTCCTATGCTCAAGCCCACAAGCAGCCAATACGGTGTGCATGGAACTTGTTGCTATGTCTGTGAAAGTACCGTTGTCTGCATGTATACATATATAAAAGGCAGTTTGAAAGTTTTCTAAAAACAGGAGGTAGAACTTGATTAATCAAACATTAATGCCTTCGCTTACCTAAATCGGTATTATTGGACAAGGCTTTCAACTGGCTTCTAACCATTACTTGCAATTGTTCCTTGGCCATGGAAGAATTATCCTCGTTTTTGACAGAAAAAGGTGAACCATAAACTTCGGGCGTGATGTTTGAGCCATTGTTGCACTGATAGAGTTGCTCATTTGAACTGATGGCAGCAAGTTCAGGCAACAACATCAAATTGACAGAAGTATTTGATGCTGTGGTAGTTGAATCCTGAACTGCTTGCCTTCTCAAATGGCCCGACCTCGGAGAAAGGAAGTCCCAACTTTGAAGTGAAGGAGAGGGATCATCCTGTAACCCTTCTGCAAATACCGTTTGATGCTGAGTTCCCATATGTTGTGTCCTAGCTTGTAGAGCTTCTGTTTGCCTACTCTGATCGATGGGAGAATTTACAAAATCAATGCCAATATTGGCGGTTGATACCCCATCGGACCTACCGGCCATAAGATTCATCCAGTTCATTGAACGGAGATTTTGAATCTGGCGGTGTAACCGTCGTCTTCCTGTCAGAGTTTGAGCTCCCACTCCAGATACTGGAGAAACAGATGGAATAACAACAGGAAATCTAGGAGATGAAAGACCATCAAAACCAGGAGGGAATGGCGTACGAGGTGATGGTACTCTAATGGAGTCTAAACTTTCTCCTTGGTTTACAATGGCTGACAACCGATTGTACAAATTGTTTATCGCCCTTTGTTCCATATAGGAATCTTGAACTTGGGAACTAGAAGAACCAAGAGCAACGGGTCTGCAACCATCACAGTACCAATTGCCTTCAGGTACTTCCCGCCCGAGACCAACACAATAGGTATGAGCTGATGAATCACAAATATCACACAGTAACATGAGTTCATCATCTCCACCTTGGTTGCATT
This sequence comes from Hibiscus tridactylites, assembly GCA_958450335.1. Taxonomy (NCBI): domain Eukaryota; kingdom Viridiplantae; phylum Streptophyta; class Magnoliopsida; order Malvales; family Malvaceae; genus Hibiscus; species Hibiscus tridactylites. The sequence goes on from OY288267.1 coordinate 2,647,553, forward strand.
CAGAACAAATCACATTCTCGTATGGATCGAGATAGCTTCTTAGTTCTTCCTCGGTTGGCTGGTAGACCTGGACAAAACAAGCATGCCCATTTGAAACCATATAAAGCACAGAAAATGAAAACTGTAACATAAAAACTATAAGATACCTGATCACGCTTGGGAATTTGAATCACCACTTCTCTCAAACCAACTCCTGCCGTTGATCTGGCAGGCTTACTGATTGTCTCAAACCTTTGCTTGCACAAAGGACAACGAGACTCCACTTTCGACCACTCCATAATGCAGGTGAAGCAAAAATAATGACTGCAACAGTTTAGTTTGCCTCTCAATCTTCGCTTATCTTCCTGGGAGAGACAAATGCCACAGACCTGCTTTATTACTTCAGCCTTTGTTTCCTCTACCTTCACCTTACCCTTTCTTCCTGGAGGTTTCTTACGCTGGCCTAATGCCTCAACCTCCGGAATTCTATTTGCGGACGATGAACTCCTCAGACTAGTTTTTATACTTCCACACAATCGGTTGGCTTCTTTCACTTGTTGTATCTCTTCCTCTGAGATTGTATACTCATAATCAGATGAAACAAAATCTGAATCAGAACATATAACATATGCCTTCTTCCTCTGTCCATTTTTTCTGCTCTTTTTTCTCATAATCGGAGCATTGCCTATAAAATCACAATCATCATCATCTTCTTCCTCAATTCTCCTTTTCTTTTCCAATCGACGTTTCTTCCTTCCCTCTTTTTTCAAAGGCATCTTAGCAACTGCAGACTTATCCCTCTTTGTCCTATGGTTAGAAGCACCCCTTTTCTGCAAACCTGGCTTACTAATGTTCTTATTTTTCTTCTTCTTTTTATTAGTCAATTCCTCTTCCTCATCCAAGGTGAACTCCACATCATCATCTTCCTCGTCTTGCTCCTCCTCCTCATAATCTTCATCGTCGTCGTCTTCATCGGATACAACTTTCCGCTTTCGTGGTTTCCTATCCACTATCCTCCTCCTCCAATGTTTACCTTTCAACCTAACAACCTTTCTCACCTTTTCCTCTTCTTCCTCCTTGTAATCATCAATGAAACCCCTAAAACCCTCTTCCGATGCACACTCGTCTAAGGAAGAACAATAATCATCCGCATCATCCTCCGGTGAAGCCACGTAATCTTCATCCGAATCGTCGGAACCCTCATCTTTCGATCTAACCCTTCTTTTAAACTTGCTTCTATGACCAACCTTCCCTCCCCTTACCATCTATTCTTGCATCCAAAAACAAAAAAAGTACCCAACTATTAATCTCTACTACTTAACCAAAACAAATATCAATCTTCTTTGATTCACCAAAAATCAGTAACCAAAACCAAACAAATACAAAGATTCAAAAATCATATTACTCAAATGGCATTGGAAAATCAAATACAAATATGCTAAAGAGGACTAGAAACCAAAGACTACTCTAAAAACCCAGATCACAAGCTAAAGTTCCCACTTTCCACTGACAAAATTGATCCAATTTTAGCATTTCTTAAAGATTGAAAATGTTTTTTTTTTCTCGAGAAAAGGAAAACAGTTATGTTACCATTGAAATCGGGATTCCTTGAGCATAAGATCAAACGAAATTCATCGAATTGAAAGCAGCTACAAAAATCTAAACAACACTGTTTTTCATTTGAATTAAACCCCAAACTAAGCAAGCATTCGAAAATCCATAACAATAGAAACTGAATAATTTACCTGGGAAGAGGAAGAGATAACTGGAAACAAAGGAGAATCTGTATTTTCTTTTTGTTTTTCTGCAGTGCCTGAATATAATGAGTTTCGGCTGTAGTCGTTCATATAGATTGAACAGATTTTTTTTTTTTTTACTTTTACGTGCAGTAAATAATTTCCTTTTTGGTACTATTAACAAAATTAAATGGAAATATGAACGTTGGTACATTGAGAATACGTCGGAATACAAGTAAACAGTAAGTTTCGATATGTTTTTTTTTATCATTCTATTTATATTGTGATTAGACGAAAGTATTTGTTATTCTTGATTCTTTAAAAATATATATATCGGATAGACAAATCGCTTAAATTCAGATCTTATAAAATAACTTCTATTTCCACCGAAATCACTATAATTCCATGTATAGGGCGGATCTTGACAAAACAAGTTGAGAGAGCCTATTTGAAAATTTTAGAAGTATAAACTAAAATTTTAATTTTAAATATTTATCAGATATTTTATGGTCCAAAATAAGAAAAGAAAAAAGACTTAAAATGGGAAGTATTGGATTAAATATTGTTTGTTGTCCAAGTAAAATCTTTTCGATTATATTTGAGTATAAAACATTTAGCAGCCAAGAAATTGGATAAAAACTATATCGAACATGTAGAATATAGGTAATTTTAACTTATTATTCACTAAACTTAACCAGGTTCATAGAAAATGCAGCAAGATTATCCATTTGCAGCAGCACAAACTAAGCTGAGAAACAGAATTCACCATTATTAGGTTTTACAGAACTTGATATATTCCTCACCAGTAGCCTTTCAAAAACTAGGAATCCACCCATGTCTTAATAAACCACAATAACCGCCAACCATAAATAATTTCATGCAAAATTTGTATTTCAGAGAAGTTGGATCAACCACGATGTTGGTTCCTGGATCTTGAAGGACGCCAGGGTTCCGGTTTGTCGGTATTACCAGCACCACCCTGACGATTTGAATCTGGACCTAGTCCCCTGCTGCTACCACCACCGCCTAAACGATCAGAATCCGGAGGTGGAACCCTGCTGCCACTAGTCCAGCGATCAGATTGTGATGGAGGGGCCCTGCTGCCAGCAGGCCGTCGATCAGATTCTGAGAGTGCAGGCCTGGTCCAGCGATCAGGTTCCGAAGGTGGAGCTGGACTGGAGCTTTCAGTTTTTTCTCGGCGGAACCTAGGCACATATTTCCCAGAAGATGGAGCAGGAGCAGCAGCTGCAGGCTCGATAGAGGCCCTGGCAGGAAGCTCAGAAGGCCTAGAAAGCCCCTCATTTGTCTTTCCCAAGAGAGCTTCTCGCCTCAGCCTCTCTTTCTCTTCCAGTTCTCGTTCTCTTTGCCTCTGCTTTTCAGCAATTTCATCCAATTTTGCTCTGCGTTCAGCTTCTTCTTTCCTTCGTCTCTCAGCTTCTGCAATTTAAATAACAAACAAAAATGCTTAAATTTATTCTCATGAGAAAAGGAAGTTTATGAATCAAGTAAACCATAATTACCTACAGGTAATCAAAATATGGAATAGAGTTCCAACGTCAGGTATATGAAATATAATTAAATGTGTATAAATTATACCTTCGCTCTTACGAGCTTCCTCCTCTTCACGCAGCTTTCTTATTCTCTCCTCTTCAGACCTCACATAATATATTTTCTTTCTCTTAATATCTCTTTCTTGCTTCCGGGCCAGAATGATTTGTTTGATTCTCTCTTCTCTCTCTGCTCTACGGTGGTCAAACTCAGCTTGCCGACGACTTATTACTCTTTCCTGGAATATCATCTGTAGGAAAGCAGAAACCGGAATTCTATATGTTAAAAGGCTAAAACCTAGTAAGAAAAGATGTAGGAGGCTGCGAGAAAGTTATCTCAGGAGCACAAGTCCATGAATGCAAAAAGGTAATTACCTTGTTTTCTAACATGCGTGCCAGCCTATTCTTCTCTTTCAAGTCCCCATCATGCCGCTGTCTGCTCAACTCAACTTCCATCTATAAGACAGATACCAGAAAAACAGATGATATCATCAAAAGGTTGCAATGGTGAAAAACTACAAAATAAACTTACTATTAAACAAAGATGGTGCAACATAGAATATCTGTCCCCACCTTGAAAATATAAATATGCAAATAAAAGGTCGACACATCGATAAATTTGGCAGTATATCTTCAATTGATAAAAATAGGTGCAATAATAAAATAGTGAATTAAGAACCCACCTGTTGCTCATGTTCATGAAGTGCCTTTTCTTCCACCAATCGTCGTTGAAAAGCAGCTTCAATCAAGGGTGCTGCCTCCTCTCTCTTTGCCCTTTCCAGATGATCCATTGTCTTAGCAACTTTTTGCAGTCTCTTCTCCTGCTCATGCCTCTCCTTGAGCTGCTCAGTCATTGCTCGCTCAATCAAGCCTTGCTTCGTCAATTTCTCCTGGATACACATGCATTGTCAAAAAGCAACTTCCATATGAATTAGGAACTTCATGATTAAAAAAAAAGGTTGCTCACCCCATCTAAAATTGGCTTCTTTTTCCCTCTTTTCAAATGTTTTTCAGTTTCCTGTAGCATAGCCTGTGCCTCTTCAAGCTCTCGCTCTTCTATTTCCTTGCGAATTCTTTCAGCTCGTTGTTGCTCAAACATAGCAGCAAGCCTCTTTTTCTCGGCTTCTTCAGTTTTCTTCTGCAACATCTGCCTCTTTGACTCCTCCTCACGTTCCTAGTGGATCAATACACATAAAAAGCAGGTCTATGAGTATAGAAATTCATTTCCAATATTTTTGCTAAATAGTGAAACCTCGTGTTGACTGTGCAACTTGCTGTTTAAATAGGGATACCATTTCCAATAGTTGACGTTCTTGTTCTTCCTTTCTTTTCTCGATAATTGATTTCCTAGCCAGAAGCCTTTTGTGTTCCTTATCTACGATCTCCCCTAAACCTGGTAAAACTTCACTCAGCTTTGACACTTTCTTGGTAGAGGGGTATATCATGGCTCTTGCTTTACTCAAAGATTCAGCAAGAAGAGTCAGGTGATCACGAAACTTGTCAGATTCAAGACCCTGAAAATGCCAAAATAATGGAAAGTAAATAGATGTATCCTATGCTATGCAGACATGTTTAAGGAAAATGAACATAGTATATGCATCCCAGCAAGATTAGACAAAATCCTTACCATACTGCCAAACAGTACAACACCTTTCATGTGGTCAACTTTCAAGGCTATAAACTTATGTTTTACAGCCTCAACAGAAATTTTTTCCACCATTGAAAAATCAAAAAAGGGGATCATTTGAGACAAACTTTCGATTTTCATTGTCTGGTAAACCTGAGAGACCTGGAAAAGCAAGAGAGAATGACATTAAGAAAAACAAGCATGAATAAACAAAGAGAGTATAAATCAATTAAAAACAATGAAAAGAAATAAACATAAGACACCTGCTTAAGCAACCTAAGGGTAGCAAGCTTTTCAAGTGCAGGAACATAATGGGAGAGCTGAACTTCTGGAACAGATGAAGCTGAAGCCAGCTTTCCACCCAGCTTTGATATTTTCATCAACAGGGGTTGTGTCTTTAATGCTACATCCAGAGAAAGAAACTCATGCTCCAAAAGGTGGTAAAGATCTTTCACTTCTTGAGTTGCACAACTAAGTACACCTTTAGAGACCTAAAAATAAGGGGACCGAGAACAGAATTTAGTTAACAACCTAAAGTCAAAAGGTTCTGGTTAAGATAAAACATAGAACCAGTACTCCTTCAGTATCCCATAAGATTCTGAGAGAGAGGAGAGACTCAAGTCACTTCACAAAGAGAAAGATTACTGATCTCAAACAGATACAGGTACAGAACAAATTTTTAATAACCTAGCAATAAAGTAAGACGTATATTTTGCCTTAACCAAGTAGAATAGAAAAATGTTTCATGTAGGCAAACCCAACCAGTTTGATATTAAAGCCCTTATTGGTTGAGTTCCATTAGATTAAAATTGATTTTAGGAACATCATTGCTAAGACATATAAGCAACCAGCTATAAAATCAGTAAAAGCAACAGAGAAAAAAGAAACAAGCCAATAGAGCTTATAAAATTTGGACATACCAGTTCTGTAAGAAGTGATGACCTTGAAAACTGTAAAAAGTGTAGAATGTCAGAATAGGTTGCCATCAAGAAAAAGGAAAATGAAAGCGAATGAAATTCTATACAACATACCACTTCTCTATTCTCAAGTTTAGATTCAAGATTAAATCCTATAAGATTTGCCATTCGATGGTTGCGCTCTTTAGCATTTTCAAGTTCCAAGTGTGATGCACCAAGTGTTTGATCGTAAGGAGTCACTGACAGAGCAGCCAAAACAACTGATGATGCTATCAACTGCAAATCCTTCTGACTTAAGTTTTTGTTAAAGCTTTTTTGAAGTGAAAAAAGCTTGAACCACACATAAGCATGATAAAGATGGCTGCCTGAAATCCGGAATATTTCAGTTAACTTGGCATAATAAACCACCATCAACGAAGCCTTGGGAGTTTTCTTGACAATAGACATCAATCCATGAATGTCTTCAACAGAACGAAAAGCTTCCTGCAAGTAAGCATGACGAGCAATTATCAGAACTATTAAGATTTATCCATTATGAAACATAACACTTGTCTGTTGAGAACATACAGAAGGTAGACTAAACAACAGACCTGCCAAAGTCCAAGCTCAGTAGCAATTTTTAGCTGGTCAAATCTTGTATCTAGATACAGTTGCAAACTCTCTGGTGCAGACAGGTCAGGTCTGTCCCTCTGGTCTTTATACTTGATTAGATTTCCCAAATGATTCCTTATAATCTCACATAACCTTCGGAACTCTGTTGTCCGCTTATACTGCTTGCAGAACTGGAATGCGCGATGTGCTGTCATCTAGAGGCATTTAAAAAGTAGAAAGATTATGTCATTCCAGATAAATACGTAAAAAAAAGTTATATTATCAATGAAATAAGACACTCATTCCTAGGGGTGTTCGCGGTTAACCAAAATGCTATAACGGTTAACCTATAAGTTATGTTCTTAGTGCAAAAGTTATATGTTCTTAATGTAATTAGAGGGAAAATGTAAGAGAATGTATCTAAGAATGCATAAAAAGTTAGGGACTCATTCTTAATGGTTAACCAACGGTTAACCATGAACACCCCTACAATCATTCCATTATATGTCCACTGTAAAAGCATGCAGACCAAGTCACCTCACCAAGAGCAGAATAAATTTTTGTTCACCATGCTTTCTTTCTAATAATGAATTGTCAAATATTCCTCAAAGTATCCTTTCAAGTCTAAAGATTCTAATACAAGAAATAACAAAGCATTGATTCGACTAAATCATAAATGATCACACTTTATGAGCAAATTCAGGTGAACCATAAATGATCACATTAAAAATATAGCATGCAAGAACGTAGTGATATTTCAATCATAATGCTCAAAACAACTGTTCTATACGTTTCCCAAAGAAATTTGAAGCAAAGCTCAGCATTTATGGTTAGTTGAAATACCGCATAGAGTGCCTCCAACTTGGAATTGTTCCGCAATATTTCAAGCACCGTTCTATACGTCTCCCAGAGAAACTTGAACCAAGGAGTAACAAGTTCACGATCAGACCTTTCCTTTCCTTTCTCTCCACTGACGTAACTTAGCATCAAGTCTTCTGGCCTTTTATCAGCTTCAAGATCATCAACATCAAGAGCTTCTTCTAGGGCTTGTGCTTGAGTACGAGCCTGCTCAGCTTTCTCAGTAGAAAGATGCATGAAGTGCTTGATAACCTCCTCCAAAGAACTAACATTCACTTGTTGACATACAATCCGATATTGAATCAGACCATCTTTGGCAAACCGACCTTTCCGCATGTCAACACACAGCTCTACATACTTGAACATTATCTTTTCAAGTGACTTCTGCCAAGCTCTGTGTCTCTTTGAAGTTATTACATTGTGAAGTGCCTGCAATGCATCTTGCTTCTGCCCCACATTAATCAACTCTGCAAAAAAAAAACCATCAGTCACACAATCACGTACATCATAAAAACCACAGGCAATAATTCCACAAGCCAGATTCACATTAAAAGCAAACAATTGTTCCAATATCAAACAAAGGGTCGCATACATTCACAAAAACCAATTACAGAGCTTAATAAAGGGAATTTTTTTGTTTCTAACCTTCTGCTCGCTTCAATGCATTCTCTGGTTTCACAAAATGCGCCATGTTTTTTCAATCAAATCCTTAACACCGCCAGCTATTGCCTGAAACAGAAGAACACGCTTTATCAATCAATCACGATTAATAAATAATTAATCGAAAAGGTAAAACCCTAATTATCTTCAAGCTCGGAGTGACGGAGTGAATCCAAATACAAAACCAATAAAAAGAAAACAGAGATCTATATTCATAAGATTTAAAATTGATAATTTTAATCCCAAATCTACAAAAGAACAGATCAAATTTAAAAACTGTTTAAGTCGGTTTCACCTGTTTTGCAATAATAAAAACAAATACAAAGCCGATCTAAATATATAAACATAAAAATCCGATCTTCAAAAAACAAGAGATTGAGTTTTCGATATACTCGCATGAAAATTGTGAAGAGCGGTGGCGCCTCGCGTCGCAAGCAATGGTGAGAAGAAGTTTCAGCAGCTAACGAAGATAATACGGTAAGACCTAAAACGTAAAAAATAGGATGAGAGAATTTTGGGTTTTCTTTTAGTTATAAAAAAACAAGGGCGTTTTGATTTGATTTGATCTGATCAAAGGCGTTTTGATTTTAAAACACACTTAAGCCGACATCGATGTAAAGTAAATATGTCCCACTATATTAATATATATATATATTTACATAATCAAATTAAAATACAATGTATTTTCTAAAACAAAATTATATATTTTAAAATAAAATATTTTTTTATTTTTTTATTTCAGTCAAAGTATCCACCGCTGAAAGCAGTGACTAATCTTCTCGAACCTGATAGTTAAGGAATGAGGTGAACAACCACCACACCACATCTCATGGTTAAAATAATTGTTTTATTAATTTATAATATTTATATTGATGCATAATCATAAGTATTTATAAAAAAAATATCAAGTGGATAACCATAATAAAACAAATAATATTAATTATGCTAACCAGAGTTAATTTTAAAAGATTAACCGTAAAATAAATGTTTAAATTACATTCTTTTAATTTTGGTGTCTGAAATTTATTTCTAACTATATTGATGCATAAACTTTTTCTTTTGCAAATCAGATTAAGTTTTTCGTCACGATGGTTAACAAATTTATGTTATCTAAATAAAATAAGACTTATAGCATGTCTTTAATTTTATAAAAAAATTCTACAATCTTTGATCTCTAAAAACTCCAAACCCTCATTTTAAATCTTTAAATTCTTCCCTTACGACTATTGATTCAACCACCATCAATTACCCTTGCCTCATCGAACCTTATTATTGAAAATCTCAACATTTCGTCGTTAAAAATTAATGGATGAACCGCCGATTACATTGTCTACGAACATCCAATAATGAAAAAAAAATAAATTGATTGGATTCTGACCAACAGTTAGAAGGTGGAGATGACCAACTATTCATGCAATGAAATAGAACGTTATGCACTAACTTGGCCCGAAAAATAAATTATGCACTTAACTAAAAAATGTATAGTTTAGGAGTTTATTTGACATTTAAACCTAATTTAATAGTATATAAAATAATTTAAAATTTAAATATATTTGTATAATTGTTTGAAAAGGAATTATATTTTATATTTGAACGAGTTAGGTTTATCGTTTTCTCTTTTATTTTAAATACTGGCGGTAATATTAATTTTAATATTAGTCGCTAACAGTTGAGATTTATCGTTTTATTTTTTAATTTTCAATAAATTATTATGTTCTTATGGCACGATTTTACTATACCTTTTGCTACGTTTTTTCTCTGTTTTTTTTTTGCACATTTTTTGTTTTAATTTTCTATTAAGGTTGGATCTGAGGACGCCACGACTGATCAAGATGGTGCTCCTTGTTCGCGATTAAGTTGTGGTAATGACCTTATTGTCAATGTACCTTCATTACAATATGCATTTTTATGTTGTTTGTTAGTCTTGTTATATTTGACGATTAATTAATTTTTGTATTCGAAAATAAAAAAAATGAATAAATAGGACCGTCAAATTTAAAAAAATACTTAAATCAAATTATATATTTGAATAACCGGATATTCACATCGGATGAAATGGGTAGTCTAAGCAAGATTTTACAGCAAAGTATACTTACCGTTTACTTATGGGGATACAGATACAATATCGAAAAATACTTAAAATGTGGTGTGGAAATTACAAGTACCTATGCGGATTCGTTCATTTGTATGGTTAGCTATGAGGGAAAGCTTGTTGACAAATGTTGAAAGCTTGTCTTGGCAGTGACCACAGACTGGGTGGGCAAAACTTAATGTCAATGTTGCAGTTCAAATCACTAATGGTTTCGCGACAGTGGGGGGAGTGATTCGGTCTGGCTCTGGCAAATGGCTGACTGATTTTAACTGTAGTATAACTTACTTTTCATAGTTGAAAACTAGCAGGTTTAGATTAACTACATTCCAAATTGATAATGTCATTGTCAAAAACCAGAAAATCATTCCATAATCAAACAATCCAAGAACGTGAAGGTAAACAAACGCAAGGAAATAAACACCATGGAAACCTTAAGTAGAGCAAAACTTTGCAACAATATATGAAAGACAATACTCGGAGAACAAACGCTAAAGTTATCTTAAACCCTAAACCCCTTGCTGTTCCTTCGTCCTCTGGCCCTCTCAAACTTCCGTCCCGATGAGCGCACATAAGGCTTAGTGTGGCTGTGAGGCACACCAGGAGCTGGGCCAAAGTGTTTAACTGCTTCACGGCCTTTCTTCGGACCTCTGAGGAGAACCTGCAACTCCATCCAAAGTAACCTCTTAAGAAAGCCAGACACAACATATTCATCTTTCAGAAGGAAGAAAAACAAAATGATTTTAAGAAGGAAAATCCGGGGTTATGGCAAGCAACACTATATGACAACACGTTTCATTGAAAATTAAATAAAACAAACATTCGATTTCTAAGTTCGTAGAAACAAAAGGAGACAAATTAAAACCATATACAATCACCCTTCAAAAGGAGGATTAAAATCATTATAGTATCGAACAAAGACTTGGAACAAATAAACTAACAGAAACATAAATATCAGAGCATCAATATCCTCACGACTAACTTCGACATTACATTCACAGTGCAAAGAGCTTTGTTTCATCATACTATGTTCTTTAGACATAAGTGGTTTCAATCATAGCACGAACAAAACATCAAGCATTTTTATTCCATAGCAGAAATGAAAATTCGACAAAATCAGAACTCCGAGGCAAACAAGAATCTATAAACATACATAATTTGAACAAAGAAAAGTACCAAAGATTAACAAAAGTCAGAAGAAATCGCATACCGTGTTCTGACCCAAAGGAGCCCTCAAAGCAAGCTGATCAAAAGTTAAGCATTCCCCGCCAGCCTTCTCGATCCTAGCTCTAGCAGTCTCGGTGAACCGAAGAGCTGTAACTTTCAAAGCTGGAACCTCATACACCCTAATATCATCTGTCACTGTTCCCACTACCACAGCAATCTTATCCTCCTACAATATTTATATAATAATTTAAACCAAAAAAACAATATCACAAAGATCCCAAACAAAAACCCAGAATTTTATTATAATATAAAGAAAAAAAATACCTTTCCTTTCATGAACTGAACAAGCCTAGAGAGAGATAGCGGGGGCTTGTTAACTTTGCTCATAAACAAGCGTTTCAATATAACAGCATTGAATTTGCTCCCAGTTCTTCTCACAAGGAAACGATAAAGCTAAAAACCCAAAATAAAAATCAGATCATTTATTCGCAAAAAAAAAGAATACTTTCTAAGCTAGAAAGGAAGAAAAAATGTGAGACCTTGACGAGAAGCTTGAGGTAAATATCATCGGATTTGGGAGCAGTCCTTTTGGTCTTCTTGCTCTTACCTCCGGCGACTAAATCGATCCCCTGATAATGTAAAGACAATACAAAAAATAAACAATAAATATGAAACGTTCTTTCCGTTTCTGAGACAAGGGAGAGTTCCGGAAACATACCATTGCTGAAACTTGATGGTGGCCGTGAACGGAGGAGGCGCCGCTACTAATCAAGTACGAGAATGAAAAGAAGGGTTAGGGTTTTTAATGGCTTTTTATTTGGTGACGGTGGGATTTGTTTCTGTGCGGTTGGGTTTTGATCAACGGGCTTCCTTTTTTAGGGTCCAAATAAATGGGCTTTGAAAGTGGAATAGAGAAATTGGAATATGTTTTTAAATTGTGTATTTAAATATTAATAGATTCAAACCCTAAATCTTAAATTCTAACCACAACCCCTCAATTTTAAACTTTTAAACCTACACTAACCTCTAAACTCTAAACACTAATCATAAACCTTAAAACTAAGGTGATTGTGAAGTTTTATCACTGAAGTTCAAATTAGAATGAAGACAATAATTGCTATATCCAAACCGTGATGATAACTAGATCCTAACCGTATAAATAATAGCAGGGATCCAAAAAATATCCGCAAAAATCTCGATATTTTACAAGACTATTAAAAAATTATATTTATTTATTTATATACCCCTAATATATATCTTAATAAAAAAATTTAACTATAATTATCATAGCCATACTCAACTTTCTCATGTTTCTATCTTAGTTTTTAAATATAAGCTAAAACTCTTGTCTAAATCTACCTCAATACAATACCCTTTTAATCTTCATCATCTCGTAACTGCTTCCAATCGGAGTATCTAAATTTTATATTTTGAACTAAATTGGCCAGTAAAATAGTAATTTTGTTTAATTTTTGGGATAATTTTTTTCAAAAATTACGAAATTCGCACAAAAAATATATGGGGATAAAAAATACTCAAAATATTTAATGAGCGTTTTCTAAAACCATAATTACAAGTATTGAAGATGAAGTGAAAAATACAAAATCGTTCCAGCTCCACCCAATTTCTACCCCTAGATGGGTTGTGGGCTCGCCTACGGGCCTAATGTTATTAAATTAGTACAAAAAATTATTGTTACCTAATGTTATGGACAATATAAAATTTTGGTTGTAATATAAAATGTTATATATTTGGTATAAATTTCGGTCATAAAATTAAAATATTACTCAATTGATAAAAATGTTATCTATTTTGATCTACTTAAAAAATTTCAATTCTAACCTAAATTTTTAACCAATACAACATAAAATGTTATACTCTTGATAAGAATTTAGGTTGGAACTTACAACCGCCATTTTTTTAGATGCACACTAGACTACCCGACAAAATCATGATTGAACTATTTAACGAAGATGTAGGATTGAGAAAAATTCGAGTTAAGTAAAAAAATCAATTTTTTATTTGACTCGAAGTGATAAACTCAATTTGATTCAGGGTGGAGCTAGAAGTTTATTTTAAGGTGTCATAATTTAAAAATTTTATGAAAGAATTTTTTAAGTACGTCGAAATAAACAATGAACGTCAATCTCTTTTAAAGATTGTCGACATTAATATAAAATTGTGTTAATTTTATTTCTAACATAATTTTCATCGCCATATACATTAGATATTCGCTTACGCGAATAGTACCATCCTAATTTATCCATAACTCTTAATAAAATAAAGAAATCTAAATTTATCTAAGATTTTTAAGGAAATAAAAAATATATTTTCTATTTTTTTTAAAATGTAATGAATTTTAATTTATCTAAATCTCTTTAGAAAATAAAATAAAATTTAACATGCTATATTTAAGGAAATAAAACATATTTTAATTCATCTAAAATTCATAATGATTATACCGAATTTAATTAAAAAATCAATAAAAAATTCGTAATAAATTTTTTATCTTGCCATTAGAATTTTAAATGATCAATAAAAAAATTTTAAAGGTTATCAAAAAGTATGATTATTAAAAACTTCACATTGCGAGAGATAAACATACTGATAATTATAGTTTTAATTATTTAAATATATATGATTACTTGATATACATGAGATAATATTTTTGCTCAGCCCTAATATAAATATACATACAAAAAATGCACAAAGCGGTTCATATATTTTTGCTCTTCTTCCTTGTCTTTTGCATCTGAATTTGCATCAAAATGCTTAGTTTAGTCACCATCTTTGGTTTGCTAGGTAATAAAAAATAACTCCATTTTTATCTTTTTCATGCATCAGAATGAATAAATCCCAGAATTAATGCTTGCATGCAAAGTTTCAATGATTTTTTATGACATGTTTTTTTTTTCCAGGGAACATAACTACTGGTCTGGTTTACCTTGCTCCAGTGTAAGCTGAGAAAATGTTCAGTTTTAAAGATCATGATCCACTGTAACCTGTATGAACCATGTGTAATTTGTTTCTCAAATCATTTTGTCGTTGTTGTTGTCGTCGTCGTTTTTCAGGAAAACGTTTTGGCACATCGTACGAAGTGGATCGACCGAGGAATTCGACAGTCTTCCGTATGTTGTGAAACTACTAAATGGATACATGTGGGTGTATTATGGAGTTGTGAAGCCTAACAGTGTTCTCGTTGCCACTGTTAATGGCTTTGGTGCTGTACTTGAGCTCATATATGTTATCATATTCCTAATATTTGCACCTCCAAGAATCAGAGTAAGTTTTTGATTACCATTTTTCGAATACTAAAAACGTTATTCAAACGAACCCAAATGACCGAATCGAAAACCGGAAATCTAACCGGTTTCGGTATCATATTTTGTTCGGAATATCTGAATTTCAGGCCATGACTGCCATACTCTTTGGGGCTTTGGATGTGGTGTTTCCAATAGCAACCGTTTTCCTAATTCAGATGTCATTTAACAGAGAAATGCAGATCAATAGTGCAGGCTTATTGTCTCTGATTTTCAGTGTTATTACCTATGCTTCACCTCTTTCTATCATGGTAATAATTTTACAATTATGGTTAATATCATAATATGGTCATAGTATTAAATTGCGGCTGTCTCTGTTGCGGTTGCAGTGTCATAGTTGCGGACATCACGTAGCGTGCAACGGCTGTTGTGGTCGTGATTTGTTTACAAACAATCTTTTAACTTTTTCAGATTACGTATGCAGTTCAGTGTCATAGTGACCTCCAGAACTGTTTCGGTTGATACGTTATGTTGCGGCCGCAATTTTATACTATGATTATGGTTTTCGGGTTTAATCTTGAATATCTGTAAATTGCAGAAAACAGTTGTGACCACAAAGAGTGTAGAGTACATGCCTTTCCTCTTATCTTTCATACTTTTCATCAATGGATTGACTTGGACAGTCTATGCTGTGCTTACTCGAGACTGGTTTATCGGAGTAAGTTCTTATTCACGATCCTCCTTAATTATTTATCGGATTCGAGATAACAGTCGAATTCGAATATGTATCTGTCATGAGTATATAATATCGAATAGGTTGGTCTAACGAATCGTGATTTTGAGTATAGATACCAAACGGGAGTGGATTCGTATTCGGAACAGCTCAATTGGTTCTGTATGCAATGTATTGGAAACCTAAGCAGTCAATGAGTCATGTGGTGGAAGATGAATGCCAAACTGAGCACCTCCTGGACCATTCTGCTCCAGTGCTAGACAAATATGAGTGCCAACATTCAGGATTTTCGACTATTATATCAAAATATATATCTGTCAATTCGTGTATCAGTATCGTATTTACGTATTTTTATCGTATTTATAATATCGAAGAATAGATATATCAATACCTTGTGTGCATTCTAACTGGAGTACAATTTGCAGATACTGCATTACTGCTTTTCAATATGGTTTATGTTTTCCTACATGCAATAGACCTCGTATTGCCGTATCGGTTCAAGAATATTTTTGTAGTTCCATGGATTTGCAGGCACCTGGTACGATAAATCTGTAAATGTACTTACCGAACACTTCCGAATCTGAATCCGAATCCGAATCCGACACCGATATAAGAGAAAACCGACACCGAAATCTTATTCTCATCGAGAGAGAAAAAAGAACGAAAAGAAAAACGTACATTGCCATATCTACATAGTTTACAGCTCTTCAGCACTGTCTAAACATTATCCCATGATAAAGTTATAGAGCCAAAACTACACATTGCATTGCGAAACAAAAGCAGCAAACTCTAATTGACATTTGATTATATGCTCAAGCCGTAAAGACGTAGAAACTAAGCAAATACCGATATGTCGTCGAATAAAGGATCAACGGAGAGGCTTACATCTCACACGTCGTAAGGAGGAGGAGCACTCCTGGGTCTAACCTCGGTCCCGACCTTCTAGTATGTGTCCGATGTAGACCTTCTTCGAAACCGAAAAGACTCTCTACCTCCTGCGTGACAACATTTCATTTGTGTTAACAACTTAATCCGATATTATATATTATTAGTTTTATATTTTGACACCAATGTCAAACATAAAATACAGAAAGGGCGAAAATTCGAGTAGGGATAATGCACTAAATGTAGGGCATAAATTTCTTACATAAAATAAAACCTTAATGTGATATGTACTTTTGATTTTTACCATAAAAATATGTAGATTGTTGTGACATTAATAAACCCCACAAAATTAAATAAAGTTTTGTAACCTACTGAATAGGCCAAACTAGGGCATATATACTTTATTTATTTTGCATGCATTATTGTACGTCAACAAGGACTTTATTGTCATTTCACAACCTTTCGGATAAAATACTATTGCATCCACCTAGCGTTGCATTTATCTTTATCCATTAAGGAAACATACAAAGTTGTCAAATGACATAACTACCCTCCTAAAGTCCGCTTATCAGATAACACGATTTACGTTGACCGGTTTACCCTTCGAATCCTCGACGGTCCACCTTTCCGGTGAGGACAGTTCTGTGGTTTACGAAATAAATCCGGGGCAAATTCGAAAATCGAAGAGGGAAAAAATTGTACATATATATTACCAGAAAAAGGAGATATACCGGAGGAGTAGATTCGGCCGGCGAAACCGGAGGCGATCCGCTCTGGTAACGCGGCGATTTTACGATCGTGATCGAACGTGTCACTTTCGTCGTTTTCTCCGACGTCGTTTCATCGTTGAACGATCTCACACTCCCGCCATCGGATACTGATCGTCCACACCGTCGAACCAAATTGAAGAAAATAAGACGAGGAGTTAAAAAAACAATAAAAACAATAAAGTTTGGGTTTCGTAACGATCTTTCTTTATTTGTAGCTGCTCGACAGTTCAGCTCAACGCTTTCAATTACTTTTTTGATATATATTGCCGTTTTGATGTACGGCTAAAGTAGTGAAGTGGAGTGGCCTAACTAAGCGTACCCTTGGAGGAGTTAGGCCGGAAAGTGAAAGAGGGGTGCTTTCGGAGCTTGCCGAGACCGTTATCGGGTCGGGGACCGGCAACGGTGTCGTCCCACAACTGGTCAAGTAGCCCCATAATGGTCGGAAGCTGGACAGGAGATTGGGTATCTTGAGATTTTTGTTGTTGTTTTAAAAGAATTCGGTAGCCAGGGTGGAGAGGAGACTGAACGGAGTTATTTAACGACGAAATGAGGGGAGTTAAAGGTCGAACAAGTTAGGATAAACTTTGACCGTTGATTTATATCAGAGGAAAAAGTAATGACATGGCAAATGAAAGGAGGCCACGTAGTTGGGGATAAGATCATGTGGGACCAAAAGTGTGTGACATCGCTTTTAACTAAGTGAACCCAATTGGTCGAACTCTGTGTTTCAAAAGAGTTCTGATTTTTTAAATAAATTAATATCATGAAATTGTTGTCTTCTGTTTTGTATATTTTAAAGGTTATTTATATTAAAACCCTTTCATAATTGTTTATGTTAGGGGACGAATCTATAAAATTTTAACTTGAGCGAACTTTTAAAATTTTAAGGGACCTCAATCTAAGTCCATCTATATTCATGTCAATTCACTGATTAAGGAACAACACAAAATCTAACTAAATGTTATATTCCACAAGTTTCTTGAATTTAAGAACTTGTTTAACACTTCGGTTGCCATATTAGAACTCAATTTCCTTGGTCTTGTGGCGACCAGAGAAGAAATAGTCGAGATAGGTTGGCCCAAATGAAAAAAGGTTCATGACTTGACCAAGTCTTCTGCTGTTTCGTTTGCTTTAGTTTAGACTTTAGACCCAGAAAAGTGCTTGATTCAACACCTTCGGCTTCACTTCACCCAACAGAAATATCAATAATTCTAAGACAATAACACGAACATTACCATACATAAAGTATAAATTAACAGCTTTTACCTATCCCCATTAAGACAAGGTCTCAACTCTCAAGTTCGAGTCTTCTCGGAGAAAAAAATAGTTCTGAGAAAGTTCGCTCTCCGAAACAAGACCCAACCTGACTCGACTCTGTAGTTAATCAAGACCATAGTAGCTACTAAACATCGGGGTCTCAAACTAATAATAATAATAGTAGTAGTAAAAACAGCATTTTACCTAGGTGGGAATGAAAGAAAAGGAGGTTTTATTCTATAAATAAGATTGTAATCATTTACCAAGTGACAAAATTCAATCAATCAATTTGATAATAAATGTTCAATACAAATTGGAATTAGCCCACCATTATTAATGGAATAAAAACACTTTGTTTTCTGTATATTGCTCAGAAAAAAACATGATCTCAATCCACTTAGAAGCCCCACATATATGTTGTATGTAAATAAGGTAAATAGTTGGGGGAAAATGTGATGAAAATGGGGCAAAATCAATCAAGAGTCATCTACTCTTTGTGTGAGTATGGAAGGTACTTTGCGTATGGATCCGGTTTCGGCTTGTTCCTGTGATCATAGTATTCAACTACTGCAGCACCAGCTAATGCAGCCAATGTAAGGGCTTGCGCGTGCAACCTGAATTGAAGGCAGATGACAATGAGTTACCAATGAGGCACGGTAAGTAAAGAAAGGTGTAGACATCGAAAGCTAGCCGAGGAAGACAAAATGAAAGTCCAGCTCAAACAAAAAGGATGAGATACATATCAAAATCAAATAAGCCCCTAAAAGAAGCCATCATAATAATCAACATGAAGATGGAAACAGATGAGTAAAGATGTATCAATCATTTGCATGTAAAAAGACCGAACTACTATGAACATAAAACCTTCGACCCCGACTCCCTTTTCAACCATTTTTGTCCTCTTTTAGGCTAAGGGATGGATTATACAAACATTAATTTTTGCAACAAATACATATGAGTTACCAATGAGGCACGGTAAGTAAAGAAAGGTGTAGACATCAAAAGCTAGCCGAGGAAGACAAAATGAAAGTCCAGCTCAAACAAAAAGGATGAGATACATATCAAAATCAAATAAGCCCCTAAAAGAAGCCATCATAATAATCAACAAGAAGATGGAAACAGATGAGTAAAGATGTATCAATCATTTGCATGTAAAAAGACCGAACTACTATGTCCATAAAACCTTCAACCCGACTCCCTTTTCAACCATTTTTGTCCTCTTTTAGGCTAAGGGATGTATTATACAAACATTAATTTCTGCAACAAATACATAAACTACTATTTTGTAAACCCTTCACCCCCCCCCCCCCCAAACGCCACATTTTTAACCATTTCGTCATCTTTAAGGCATAAAAGACTAAGAGGTACATGCATAGTCTTCAAGCAAACTTGCAGAATAAAATAGAAAGTAAAGCAAAACAACATGCTGCGGGTCGCCGGTTGCATAAGAAGAGAGAAATTCTCCAGTAAAAATGTTGGAAGGGAGACCCTAAAAAGTTCTCAAAACCCTTTTTCAGTACATACGAGGCCGAGACCTAGGATGAACTGGGGAAGGGAAATTCACAAATGTGGGAACTGGGGATTGAACCCCAGCCTTGCCGGAAGGAATCCAGGTCTTAAAGGAGGCGGATGGACCATTTTGGAATACAACTTCCCTCATACTAAATTCAAATCTAGCAACCGCTGTGGAACAAAAATCAAATTCAGGCACCAAATACAGCATTATTTTGCATTGGCTAGCACTTGGTTTGAAACCCAGTAAAATTCCTAAACACGCGATACAAATGCAACTTTTTTATATCTTCTTTCAAGTTTGCAGAGGAATCTTAGCACGAATCCAATGAAAGATATGCAATTTCCAATAAACATACAAAGGAAAATCAAATGGAAAATTGATAAAAAAAAAAAAAGATTTACCTAGCGTGAATGATCTTGACGCTGGTTTTCATGTTAGGTCGAGACCAATTGTAAGCTATGGAACTCCCAATTCCGCTAAGCCACAAACAACCTTTTGTTTCAAAACAAACCCAAACAAATTAAATTAAGATCCTACCAAACGAAATTCATAAATTTTTCCAGAAAATAAAGAAAAAAGAAAATAATTACCAACAGTTCTAAGCTTGTGATCAACAACCCATTCCCTTGCGGATTCAAACTTGCTCTTCGATTCCGCCATTGTTTGGAGAGAAAATAAGCTTTTCCGAGAGAAAAAGAAACAAAGGAGGGAAACAATTTAGAAAAACAAAAAATCAGTATATATATAAAAAGAGAAGGCAAAGCGAAATTGGCGACGGGAGAAAATAAAACTGTGGGCGGTGGAAAACCTAGGAGCGTGTTGGCCTGTTAGACAATGTTGACTAGTTTTCTACGATATTGGACTGTGCCACGTGGGGATTTGTAAAATTATTATTTTATTCTTCTATTTTCTTAATATAACACAAGCATTTTTATATGATAATTTTTGTTATAAATATATAATTTTAAGTTATAATATTTTTCTAATACAATAATACGAACTTTTTTCTAATAATAATCCCTTTTGTATATAAAACATAATATATTATTTTTAATAAAACAATAACTTCTATTATAATATAGTTTTTATGGCGGGAATTGTTTTTATGTTGATGAATACTTTTTAATATTGAATAAACTTATTTTTATAAAATCAATTTCATATATATATATATATATATATATATATATATATATATATCACGCTATAATTTTTAATAATAATGATTTATATTTTTTTGGTTTGTAATGTATTTTATTAGAGTAAGGTTAATGACTAATCTTTCATGTTTTATGTTAAATTAAATATATAAATTTTACGGTTGCTTTATACTCAAGACCATGATCGAACCTTCGACCATTGATTAACATAAAAAAGACTCTAATCATTTCACCCAACTCTCGCAATTAAATAATAATTATATTTTTTATATAAAATTACACCGACACCTTGTATTCTTCTTTTATTTGTTATTGTTCTCCGTTTATCGAATGCGGCACTAATTTTAGTGTCGGTTGTCAACAGCCAGATTTATCATTTTTTTGTTCTCATATTTCTCATCGTTAGTTTTTTTTAGTTTTGAATATATAATCTTATTATTGTAACACGCTTTACTCTACCTTTAAGTACGTTTTCTTTTATTTTTTTTTTTTGCACGCTTTTCTTTCCTTTATCGATTATTCTTTCATTTGGGATTGGTTTGCCGTCATCACAAATAATCAAGATAGCGCTTTTTTTGGTTATCTTGCTGATCTTCTTATTTTAAACACTCGAAGTAGATTTGGATACGTGCTTACAATCATTACTTTTTGTTTGCGATTGAGTTGTGATAATGTCGGTGTTGTCAATATGCATTATTTATGTTGTTTGTTTTACCTTTTATCGTTGATATTTGGCGATGGTTCTACCTTTTATTGTTGATATTTGGTAATGTTCGAGTTGTGTATCTATCTTTCGAGTCTTTGGGTTGTTTTTACATTTTCTTTGTTATCCTCTTATGATCTCGAGGTAAAATTTTTTTGTTTTAACGTTATAAGAAAATGTCTGGTTATATTTTTTACTAGGATGTAAATTTTTATTATAATTTTAAATATATCATCATTCAATAAAATTAAAGATCTCAACTAATTTTTTTTTAAAATTTAAACCCAAATAAATTCAACATGATATCACATTGTGCTACTACTAGGGTAAAACCATTGGAAGGAGCCCAATGGGCCTCTAAGATTGGGTCCGTAACCAGCCAGCCATTATGTAATTTCCAAAACAAATATAGGACAAAAGCGTAAGACAGAAGCATCATAAAATCCAACGGCCGAGAATGTGTAAACCGTAACACAAAAAGAATCAAAGCAGGAACACGTGACAAGATCACAAGAACGTAAGAAGAAACTAGAAGTCCGAATCTCTCTTCCTTTAAATAAACACTTTCTTATTTAAAACTCCTTACAAAGCCACGAAAGCCTTCCAGAACAATCCAATTTCCTTCGAAAAACCAAACTTCCCTCAATCTCCACCGTTCTCTCTCAAGGTAACCTTTTACATATTTACATTCAATTCATTCTTTTTATATAAATCTTTCTGTGTAATCAGCTTTCTTTAATTTCATGTGTTTTTCTTGATATATATATATATATATGTTCAAGAATCAAGATTAGAGAACTCTGTTTGTTTGCGATTAAAGTTTCGCGGGAAATAAATTTATATATGTTGAATCGATTTCTGTTTCAGTGAAGATGGGTCGTTCAAGCCGCACGATCTATGTGGGCAATCTGCCTGGCGACACTCGTCTCCGAGAAGTCGAAGATTTATTCTACAAGGTTTTGATTTCTTTTCTCTTTATTGTTTTTGTGTACTTTTGTTCTTGATTCTTTAGTAAATATATCATTCAAGAAGTACTACACTGTAAAAGTGTCTTCAATTGTTATTATGATTATATTTAATTAATTTTAGCTTAAAACTACTGTAATGAGTTTCTAAATGTCCGTTCAATGCAAAAAAGAATTGATTTCTTGTTGCTTTTGTATTTTTTGTGCTTTTATATTGCAGTATGGGCCCATTATTGACATCGACTTGAAGATCCCACCAAGGCCTCCTGGTTATGCTTTTGTTGAGGTAAGTTTTCGTACTTTATTATTATGTGGCAAAGAAAGAAGAAATCAATTTCCAGGTATTAGTATTCTAAATGGATAATTACAGTTTGAGGACCCTCGTGATGCTGAAGATGCAATTCGTGGTCGAGATGGGTATGACTTTGATGGCTGCTATCTACGGGTTAGTACTTAGTAGTTAATATTGCCTTGTTCCTGCTTTCAGGTTATTGTCTCTTTTTGGTTTAAGAACTTTTAACTCTCTAACCATGTGTATCCTGTTCTGTATTCTAGGTGGAACTTGCTCATAGTGGGCGAAGGCGGCCTTCATCATCCGTGGATCTCCATAGCAGTTACAGTGGTAGCAGTAGCCGCGGACCTTCCAGACACTCTGACTATCGTGGTATGTATAGCCTTTGAAACTATAGTTGTAGTTTGCCAAACTGCTTGCTGTTTAAGTTATTCTTATTATCGCTTAATATGCAGTTCTGGTGACCGGTTTACCTTCTTCTGCCTCATGGCAAGACCTAAAGGTGAGTTGTTTAACTGCTCTTTCTTCTTTAGTTGTTCAATTTAGTCAAATTATATAACCAGTGCATAAAAGATGAATAACAAAATTTTAGTAGGATTCTCTAATTATACTCCATATGAAGGAGTAACATAGTCCTTGCTTAATGGTTTTCAAAATGCATATAAGTATGCTGGTCATTTTATTTGGTTTATGAGTGTTAAATGGTTTTGCTTTATGACCAGGATCACATGCGCAAAGCTGGGGATGTTTGTTTCTCTCAAGTCTTTCGTGATCGTGGAGGTAAGAAAAACACTTAATTTGTTATTTCATGCATCAATGCGTCATCCCATATCTGTTGGATACTAAACACTGAATAGCTCATTTTGAGAATGCTGGGTCTATATACTATACAGTCTGGGAGGAGATATCTGATTATAATGTGGCTGATGGATTGGAAATTGTTGAGACAGCAGCCATTTCCATAGATTGACATATCTATTCAAAGTGATGCATTGCAAGTGTGCACCTGCATTTGATTACCCTCTGGATTATATTTAGTTGACAGCTATCTTGAAAGAAATCGCATGCGACGATATATAAATATTCTTGCAATTTGTATGCGACGATATATAAATATTATTGCAATTTCTTTGCAGGCATGACGGGGATTGTAGATTACACAAACTATGATGATATGAAATATGCCGTAAGCTGCTTTAAACCTTGTCACATTATGCTTTAGCTTGTTTATGTGGAGTTGGGTTTTGTTGAGTGTTTTAACCTGATTCTTTAATGAGTTTTATTTCGATCTGCAGATAAGGAAGCTTGATGATTCTCTGTTCCGGAATGCATTCAGCCGGGCTTACATACGGGTATTTATGATGCATATTTAATTCCTGGTCCATGCTTGTGCAAAACTACTTGATCAAGTATTTGTTTTATTCAGGTGGAGGAGTATGATTCAAAATATGATTCTGGGCGCAGCTACTCCAGAAGTCGTAGCCCATATAGTCGAAGCCCTAGTCGCAGCCACAGTTATAGTAGCAGGAGTAGGAGCAGGAGGTCAGTCTTCATTATTTGGACAAAAGTTTGGATATTTATGTTTCGCTGATATTCAAATTACTTTATTTGACCTCTCTTACAGCAAATCTCCAAGGGCAAGATACTCAAGCCGGTCTCCACCTGTATCTAGGTCCATTTCACCGCGTTCCCGTTCAGTGTCTCCAGCCCGCTCCTTTTCAAGGTATTGCATAAGTGTATTTATTATTTCTTCCTTTGCATGTTGTTGGTGCTTTTATTCTTAATGGCTTTATCTTTCTCTTCTGCTAAATTCAAAAATTACTTTCAAGCTGAATTTGACTCTATTTAGCGATGCACTTCTTTTTCTTTGACCACTTCTATTTAATTGGAATACTTCACTGTCTGATACTGCAACTGTTCTTAAAGAATCTTGAGGTGCATTTTTCATGCCCTTCATGCATCGTGCCAGGCAGCATTTTAAATCTGCTCGGTGTTTGATTGGATGTCAGCTTTTGGCTTTGACAAAGAAAGCTTTGCAAACCTCTGATATTGTGTAGACATTGAACTGCTTTTAAAAGTCTTAGACCGTGCCCTATTGTTATCCATCGATTGGTGTGCTTGTGGGGGTTCGTATTTTCAGACTAGGGGTGGTATGTTATATTCACCCACCGTGATTTTCACTATTAAATTATGCTTTACAATTTTAGTTTTAGTTTCCAATAGAGACCCGATGTCTTCTAATCTAATAAAATTCCAGATTAGAAAGGTCTTCATCTTTCCACATACTGTTTGTTTTTTGAATCCTTAAAACTCTTTTATCAGCTTGAAGTTTAAAAACATAATCCAAACTGGTGGGGTAATAAGAAGGTTTACTCAGTTCTCCAGCTTTCATACCTTTTCATAAGGCTGCCTTGTTTCCTTGCTAGATCTGGCAATTTGCGGCCATCTGGGGATTGGATGTTAGGAACTTGATGGGGTGTGGTGCTCAAATGCCTGCAACTCATCTCTATTGAGGTAATTCTGTTGTCGAGCGCCTAAGCAAACTGTTAAAAGACCTAAAAATTCTAATTACATTCTGATTTATGGAACACAGAGAGCTCAACTGGATCAGAAAATAATACGAAAGGAGGCAAACCACTCTTAAATAAGTGCTTTTAATTTTGTTACTCCATTCTCCACAATCAGGGAATATGGCACAAACTGGGACTCCATTATAATCTAATTTGTGCACAGGAACGTCTTTGATGATAGAGAGTTGGATGTTCTTCATTGTTTTAAGTATCCATGCATTTCATTGCTCTACTGTTTTTTTGTCTTGTTTTTATTATTTCTTCATTTACATGTTACCTTCTGTAAAAAACCAATGGTGATTTATCTGTAGTGATGGTCTCTGCTTAAGATCTTATGATATAATCCATTTTTATGGTTATGCATAACCCGAGGTGCGATGATGCCTTGGGACCAAAATAGAAAATTGCTGTGGATATTTACTTAATTGCTTCTGGAACTTTTGGCAGATCTCGCTCCAGGTCCAGATCACCAATTCCATCTGTAAGTCGAATCTAGTTCAGTTGTAGTTAAATTTCATTTTGTGAGGGTGGTAGGAGTGTCCTGAATGGTGTTTTGCAATTACTTGCTATGCAGCCTCACAGTAAAAATGTGAGAACCCCACCAAACCGCAGCCCTAGCAGGAGCCGGAGCCGGAGCCGCAGTTTATCTCGTTCCCGTTCACCATCAGTAAGTTACTTGAATCACATTTTCTATTTCCTATAGATTTCTCACCATCGGCACCTCCTTGCACGATTCTGATAAATGCTGCTGCCGTGCGGTTGATAGGTGAAATCTTACTGAAGTTGGATCGAGCTGCTGCAAGGATCACAAGATTATATCTTTATAACAGATTGTAATATTTTCTTAGCGTGAATGTCAGGTTACTTGCCTAAGGACTATTAGCACATTTATATTCACATTTAGCTTTGAAAACCTTAGCTGTGGATTGAACATCTTTATGGCTTGGACTTCATGATTTTACATGCTTGAATATTTTTCTCTTGTGTTTTTAAGGTCAAACCTTTGATCTACCATTTAAATCGAACATTGAATATAAATTAAAACATTTAATACTGTTCAGGTTTTATTTTGTGAATAAACACCTAAAACTAAAAGCCAATTATACTGTCCAACGTTTGCTTTTGTTTATTTTTCAAACATTTTATTTGACATGCCTCAAAGCCAAAAAGCCAAACCCAAAGGAAGATAGGAGAGGAAGCCAAGTCCAGCACAACACCGTGCGGCTACCGGAATGATTGTTGCCGGAGCCGCTTCATAGTTTTTTTCAGCCTGCCAGGATGGGCAGTATCAAGCAGCACCACATATCTGTCTCTCAGGGCATAGATAAAACGTTTCGGTTCGTTCATAGAACGGGTAGTCTTGCTTCACCCAACAAGGGTGTAAAAAGAGGAAAGATAAACTACGAATGATTTTGTCATGGTGTCCTCTCGAATCCGTGCCTTTGGCGAAAGCTGCTGGATCTAACGCTGGGATCTGGTGCGCCAGCACCGGACTGATGGAATGCGCCCCAACTAGGTTCTCTGTCGACCTGGTTTACTGAAAATGGAGGGAAATGATCTCTTTCCCATGCATGGTACCGAGTTGATGGGGGATTTTCCGCCTCTTGAAAGTTACGGCTAGATGTGCCAGATGGAATGAAATAGAAGCCACCCACCTGGTCAGATGATGAGGCTGCTGGCCCAGCTTGAACGTGACTTCTATGACTGCTTGATCTTCGGGAGCCGGAAATAACGGCCGTCTGTATGCCTGGTGAAGTGCTGGGATGTTGTTGTTGTTGATAGTACGCCTGGAGAGCTTGAACTCTATCACGCGCCCGAGCATTGCTACCAGGGTAAGGAGGGATCAACGAGGGAGCAACTGAACTCCCTGCTCTTGCACCAGAACTGCAGAAACAAAGCACTTGAACTAAAATAACTGGCAGAAAAATACCTTCCATACTATATCAAAATGTGACCAAGAGTAAAATGTTCTCTTTTCTGAGTGATTCTTTCGAACTCCATGTTTTTGTTGATGTCTCATTTTGGCACTTTTTAGGGAAGGAGTTATTCTATCAAGGGAAGAAAGTAAAAAAAAAAACTCCATCACATCACGAATGTCGATTGTATTGAGGAATACCTGTGGCCAACAACAAACGGACGCATAAAAGATCCTGCTCTTGGCATATCCGAGCTGCTCCTGGTAGACCTTTGACTGATAGGTGG
Source organism: Hibiscus tridactylites (assembly GCA_958450335.1). NCBI lineage: Eukaryota > Viridiplantae > Streptophyta > Magnoliopsida > Malvales > Malvaceae > Hibiscus > Hibiscus tridactylites. The sequence continues at coordinate 2,675,037 of OY288267.1, forward strand.
ATTTGAAGGTTGATCAGAACTACCAATTCGACTGCTCGACGTGGAGAACGGAGGGGAATGATGCTCCCAACTATGATAACGGAGATCCATGGCAGGAAAAGCATAAGATGTAGACATCTCACCGGGCACTGATGGACCATTCCAGTGACTGTTGAAACTAGAACTATCTGAAACACTTCCACTGGAATTCGAGGATGAGGGATGAACAGTTGGCCCAATGTAAGCCACATATGGACACGGATGAGCTGCAGATGCCGAATGCTCGGCAAAGATAGCTTGCTGTCCCAGTAACTCATGATCTGCATTCCAGCATAACTTATAATCAGTATATTAGTCCAAACAACCTCCACAAATAAAACCCACAACGCACAAGTATTACTCGAAAAACAAGGAAAAATCTTACATGAGGTTGATGAAAACTCTCCTACCCTGAAAAACAGAACAGGGAGGAAAAAGAAGACAAGTTAAGGAAAGAAAATAATTGAAACTTGAACTAGGCAAACAAAACTGTAATGATATGCATAAACAAATACAAGGTAACTTTATACTTCGGCAGCTTTTTCACTTAGAATAATAAGGATATTGAAACTTCCAACAAAATAAAGTAATAAACAATGGATAAATATTCTATACACAGGCGGTGGAAACTGAAAGTTTCCACAAGCGCCTTAGTTTTAAGGTATAAGGAGTTAATTTAGGGTATATGGTTTAGGGGTTTAAGTGTAGGGGGTTAGAATTTAGGGATAGTTGTTTCAATTTAAGGTTTATGGTTATAATTTAGGGTTTATAGGTTAAAACCTAAATCCTCACCATATTACCCTAAAAACTAAACCGTAACTTATAAACCATAAATTATAACCCTAAACCTTAAATTGAAACAACTATCCCTAAATTCTAAACCCCTACATCTAAACTCTTAAATCCTATACTCTAAACTAACTCCCTATACCATAAAACTAAGGCCGCCAGTGTATAGGATATTAATCCATAAACAATAGGGTGCACTTATGCCACAATATCTATACGCCATAAATTTAAGCTCATGAAATACTTCGAGTCCAAAGATGAGTCTGGAGCATAAACCTCTTAAAGAATTGGTAAGTCTATGGTGCATCCCATAAAGAAGAATGTGCATCCGACAGAGAAAACCAACAAGATAAGTTCTCATAGTTTCAGACTTTTGATTGTTAAAACAGCTTATATTACGCCGGTGTTAGGTTAATATACTTTCTTGAATTCCAATGCCATTTTGCCACCACAAAAATACTGATTATAAGTTATGCATGGAAAAAATAAAAGATGGCAGATATTGATGTTGAAGAAGAGACAAAGAACGGCATTCAGCACTGAAAATTTGAAGTAGCAAATTATTCATGCTTGCTCAAATGAAGGAAGTCGTGCTAAGCTTCCAAATGGACACCAGTGAACTCCAAATGACTACAAAAACAATATAAAAAGAAAAAGGAAATAAGTAAGCACAAAAATATAATTCAATGCGACTTATCTGAAGTAAGCAGAAAAATATATTTCAATTTGACTCATCAGCAAGTCTAAAGTGAATGTTTGCGTAGAGCCAAAGAAGGCAAAAAGAAAATACTAACATGGATACATGATTGTAAGTTTGCAAAATCATGAATAGAGATCAGTGCAGTCAAATCCTAGTTTGTCAAATTCCCATTTGGGGATAAAGTATTGAACTCAAGAAACCCACAGAACGAAGAGTGGCTCAGCTTTAGTAAAAGAGATTTGGTTCATTAACTATGTGCATCAAAAATCAAGTTTCACTTGCTAGACAACCAACAAAATTGATGGTTATATAAATTGACATGGCGTGGAGGGTAAGGGATAAGCGATGAGATGGTTAAACCTATCAAGATGCAGACAACAAATATATTTCCAAAGAAGGCAATATAAACCATTACCATTTCAGCGTAACTTAGATCATAAAGGTCCTCATCATGTGTCAAATCATCCACATTAAATTCCGGATATGAACGGCTACCATTGGCATAAAGCCATTGACCTTTTTCGATTTTCCTACAGTTGGGGCATTGCATTGCACCCTTTATGTTGAATGCTGAACCAATGCAATCTGGTGACAATCATTGCAAACAGTACAATAATAGATTAGAACCCTTAAAACATATTTAAAATAATCACTTCCTCACACTGTTTACCGTCTACCGACCACGTCAACAAATATAACAAACAATCTACTCTCGAATCCTTCAAATTCCACTGATGTCTGTGTCGGTAGCCATTTCCACCATGCTGCAGCCTATGTTACTCGGACTTGGGTGCAAGTGTTAGAGACAGGTATTTCTAAGCTTTTCTATATATTTGGAGGATTCTTGCAGGTCATATTCTCATATCCAAGTTTCGGGCATGGGTAGTTCATGAAAAATGAAGAGTCCAAGCAACATAAGCTGCAGCTCATCAAAATATATATGATATGACGGAGCAAATCCGAAGCTCATATAAACTTTGCTTCTAATTTGATTCCATGCCAAATAATCTCTAAAAAAGGCAAAAACTAATTGCATTGAAAACTTCACTCCAACCATCTTATCAGCCATAGCAAATTAGCAATGGACAGGAAAAATAAAAGGAGCAGCTCATTGAAACATCCAAGCTGCATTAGATTGATCCTGGTTTAACTTATTCTTTAAGAAGCTAAATTTGATTTTCATTTTCAACCTTAGCAAATAAAATAGCATAAGCAATCGAAAAAAGAAGAAGTAATCTTTATGATTTCTTCATTTGCATCATCAAGCAAAACCAAAACTAAACACACCCAATAAATCAAATGAGCAAAACTTGGAGCTCAGATCTTCTAATCCAAGCATTTTTTTTAGAATGAAAATTCCTTTATAGAATCAGTTCCAAATCACAACAATTTTGACTTACCCAAATGAAATTGATGCCCACATTGAAGCTTAGCCCACGATCGATCCCCATTATCTGTAACCGATTCAAGGCAAATCGAGCATGGAACCGAAGCGAAAGACTTCCCTCCATTTTCGCAATCAACACCATCGCCTCCATCAGCACCACCACCACCTCCGTCACCGTCGTCCACCACCTCTCCCCCACCTTTACTCCCTAATCCCATAATTAAAACAGATATAAACCTAAATTTAAAATTAATCCAATCCCAATATCTCAGAACCTAAATTCCTAAAATTCAAAAAAAAAAACACCCTTTAAATCAACCTCTTCCTCCCTTATAACGCACTCGACCTCAGATTTCAATCGGATACAATTACCAAAAACAAAAGACTCGTCGTCTTAAATTCGTTTTCTGATTGACTGAACGAAAACACAAGAACTAGATTTTTTCCAACGAAATTTAGAAATGAAAATGAAGATTTTCTTTTATCTTCTGTTTTTTTTAATGTTTTTTCTTTATTTCTTTTGGTAGGATTTTTTTTTATTAATGTTTTTCATTCATTGTCTTTTCTCTTTCAATTTCCTTTTATCTATTGGTGTTGGATTACAAAAATAACTGCTGTCTGAACAAAAATCATCGAACGGCTTGGATTGTTTTTCAACGTTGTTTTCAACGGATTGGATTGCTTTTGATTGGCATTGGTTATTGTAAGATAGATAATTTAATAAATAATTTATTTCTATTTTATTTGTAATATTATTATCAGTGGGCGAAATTCGGCTACCGGTGTTAGAATTAGGTGAACTTGCAGTTAGTTATGACACTAACATTCATAATTTTAAACGTGGCATATAACAAAATATTATCAGTAACAACGATTTGAGCTAAAATTAGAAATTTAAGTTAATATTAATGATTTGTGATCGTTTAAATTCGTTAATTTGAATGTTTGATAAAAAGTGGACTGAGTTGAAGTTTCTTGTTTTGAAAAATATGTTAATAGGAAATTTTTAAAATAGATATTTTGACATAAGAGTTATAAAAACCATTTTATCCTTAATAATTATAAATTTTTTTCAAATAACTTAAATTTAACATCTTCTATTTTAATTTTTCACCCTCACGTATTTATACTGTGACATTTATAAACTAATATTTTTTAAGTTTTTTTTTTCTTTTTATTCTCACACAATACAATGATTAATTAAATTGTATTAAAAATAATTATATAAATAATAAATTAATATATAGATCCTTCAAATATGTTTAGTAATCTTATATTAAAAAATTATTTTTCATAATTTAATTAATATTAATAGATACAAAATATTGATAATTAATATTAAATTGGATTACAAAAATAACTGCTGTCTGAACAAAAATCATCGAACGGCTTGGATTGTTTTTCAACGTTGTTTTCAACGGATTATATTGCTTTTGATTGGCATTGATTATTGTAAAATAGATAATTTAATAAATATTTTTTTCTATTTTATTTGTAATATTATTATCAGTGGGCGAAATTCGGCTACCGGTGTTAGAATTAGGTGAACTTGCAGTTAGTTATGGCAATAGCATTCATAATTTTAAACGTGGCATATAACATAAAATATTAAAAATAATTATATAAATAATAAATTAATATTTTTGGGTTTTTTTCTTTTTAATCTCCCACATTTGTATTTAAATTTAATGATTAATTAAATTCTATTAAAAATAATTATATAAGTAATAAATTAATATATAGATCCTTCAAATATGTTTAGTAATTTTATATTAAAAAATATTTTTTATAATCTAATTAATATTAATAGATATAAAATATTGATGTTTAATAAATTATTCAAACAAGTATCGAATATAATCATGTCATTATATGTCATTTTACTTGTTTAAATAAGTAAATAGCTATCATCTAATTTTACCAAACATTTTTACACATCAGCTAGCCAAACCAACTAAATACTAATGCAATCAGCTATCAATTAATGTAATCCGCTATCAGCTATTAGCTATATGTTAATTGCCAAACAGAGCATATATTTAATCAATTTTATAGTGCTTTAATAATTAACATTTAGTTAATTTTAATTGATATTAAAATTTAAATTAAGTATAAGTAATTAAAAAAGTATTAATCTTAATTAAACAATGTTTTTGAATAGTCGAAAAGTGGTTACAAGTTAATATTTGTTCATACATATTTTTAACTATTTAACAACACATACATGATTTATTACGTACTTTAAAATATTTGATGATAATTAAGAAAATAAAAAATTTATTAATATTATTGATAGAAAAAGAAAAGATTTGTTGTTTGTATGTCCGACTTTGTTGTTAGTCTATATAAGAACATCAAATTGGAAGCGTCTCTCTTTAGGTGAGTAAAACTTGAGTTAACTCGAAAATATTAAAAATTTTAAGTTGACATGTCATATTTTACGACTCAAATTTTATATAAAATTTTGTAAGTAAATTTTGAAGATACATACTTAAAATTTTTGGAGGTCTAATTCTTTTTTTTTATATATATAAAATGTTTAATTTAAAGTTTTTGAAATAAAGTTAATATAACTATTTTTTATATAAATTTTAAGAATTTTTGAGAATTTTTAAATTTTTTAGAAGAATATTCAATTAAAATATTTAAATTTTGTTAGAAGAATATTTAATTTAAAGTTTGATGATCGTGTTGAAAGCGCCCTAAAAATTCGATGATTACCAGTGTTGTTTACCTAATTTTAAGAAAGTAAAGGTTAATTTTTAAATATATTCATTGATTGGTCGAGTATTTAAAAATATTTATAATGTTACATTTTGTATAAATTCAATTTTAATATTTACTTGGTTAGTTGTCCAAGTAAATCAGAACTAACTTTCTAACAAACACTAACATAAATGTTTGTAGTAAAGAACCTGCTTAATTTGTACATATAGACGGTTCTTGAAGAATTCTCTATTATTGACTAATGAATTCCCTTTGCATTTAATATTCTCAACTATCTCGATTAAAAATTGGAATTAAGTGTTAGTGTGTACTAATCATACGCTTTATACTGATTTGGAAGTTATTCTTTCCTTATTTTAATAAAAAAAATATTTTTATTACTGTTAAACCAACTGGTATTACCATTTATCCATTATTTTCCCTTAAATATACTAGTGTGATATAAAGGTAGTACCTGTTCAACTTCCTTAGTTTTTTTTAACAAGACACAAACTATGTAAAATTGGTGCTCGAATCCGGATCACCTGAATAAATTACATCATCCTTTACTACTGGAACAACAAAGAGTGAGCACCATTTATCCATTACTTAAATATTCAAAAACAGTTTAGATTAAATAAGTTATTTGTATTACCATTCACCGACCTCGTATTGAATTGATATTTTTAATGGGATGAAATATAAACAAAAAATTATCAAATCACATCAAATATTATATATATTTATTGTTTTCAACTCATTTAAACTCGAATTTAAAAATCAAATAAATAAAGAATGCAAACATAAAACCTTTGATTAGTGTTTTGAATTATATTTTTTAGATACCTAGTCGTAATTAGTCAGTTGATAGGTTGAAATTTATCAATTGGTTGAGTGGTAAAAAATTGCTCATATTATTTAATTTTATATTGATTCGAATTCTAATACTTGTATCGGGTATACAAGTATTTTTATTTAATAAGAAAAAACGAAAACCTAACTAGCCATTGATACGAGGGGATTATTATTCATATGTAGAACCAAAAGCAAATGAATAAAAATTAGAGTCCAAGTGGTGTCCAAAGGAAGCCAGCAATGCCATGCTTTGCTTGCACGGCTTCTAAGGGATATGTCGGATTGGGGATCGTAAAAAAATGTAAATTGACTAATTTTGATTCGATCCGATTTTATATGGTTGGTGTTTTTCCGATACCGAGTTGGATGGATTATGCGAATGAAGTAGTCGAGTTTGAGGTGGAATCAAATTTAAGATAAAAAAATCTTATCTAAAAAAGAATAAAATTTGATCTCAAAATCAGGAACATGAACCGTACGACGAACATGCATATTACTAAAAAAATCACATGGACCGTGTTACACAACTTCTCATCCATATTTTCTAAAGTATATATGTATTTACTTAAAAAATAATACATTCAGGGATGAATCCATAAGAGGCTGGAGGGGACAATCGCCCCCTAAAAATTTAAAATTGATATATAATTAAAATCGACCCATCAAATTCTCCACATAACATGAAATTATGGGTACGTCATTGAACACATTTACATTGAATATAAAAATCACTAAAAATGGGTAAAAGATCCTCAAAAATAAATAACTCCAATAGAAGGGTGTTAATTAAAATAAGGAAAGGAAAAAATAGTTTTCAACTTAGATATGGTGGGGGACCCAGTTGAAGACAAGAAAAAAGTCTGAATTTGCGGCAAAAGCTAAGCTGAAACCCTGTCAAAAAGAAAGGTAACCACTAAGCACGAGACCAGAGTTTCTTCTTTTGTCTTTGAAAACAACTGCGGTCTGCGGTTTCAAAACTAAAGTGATTTTTTTTTTTATAAACTAAAAGAACATGATTTGGGTTTCTTACATTCGGCCTTGTAAACTGTGGGCTGGACTTGCCCAGATTTCAAGAACAAAACGGGCTCAAATTGGGAGTAAACCACATCGATTTCTATTGGTAAATCTGAAAAGAAATTAGGGTTTTCTTATTCGCATATAAATTCAGCAAACAAAGAGCTTTAAACCCCATTTGCAGCAGCAGCCTATCTTTCTCCTCTTGTAAGCCTCAATCTCTCTCTGGATTTCATTATTTAAGTTTCATAGTTCTAAATCTAGCTGAATTTCATGTTACTTGGAAATAGCAATAGTTAAACTTGGATTTAGGGTTTTCTGTAAAATGTTTGTTTGATTCATTTTGTTTTTCGATTTATTGTTTATTTACAAGGCGTTGAGGTTGAAATGGTTTTAGCTTTTCTTTATTTTGTTGTTAACAAATATAAACTGGTGCTGAATTAGGTTATCTGAGCATTTAGGGTTCTTGTCGGATTAAGCAATTCGCAAAGATGCAGAACGAAGAGGGTCAAAACATGGATCTTTACATCCCCAGAAAATGGTATTAATTCTGACTGTCACCTTTGTTTCATAATGTTTGTTCTTTCACTTTGTTTATGTTGCAATCTTAAATGTATGTTGTTCTTGTCGTTGCAGCTCGGCCACTAATCGGCTGATCACCTCAAAGGATCATGCCTCTGTTCAGATTAATGTTGGACACTTGGATGAGCTCGGTAGATACACCGGAACCTTCTCCACTTTTGCTCTTTGCGGCTTTGTCCGTGCCCAGGTTCGCGTTGGATCTCTACTAGCCAGTTGTTTGTTTTGAGCTGCTGTTTGGTCTGAATGCTTGTTGCTCTCAAGGGTTCATTATTATTTCTGTGGTGTTCTAGTTGTGGTTTATGTGCAACATTTTGAAAGTTCTCTTGTGTATTTAGAAGATCATATCCTTGTAATCATAGTCCGACTAGGCGTAGGGCATGTTTTGCAGTTGTTGGATGTTCATAACTGATGGATGATATGGGAGTTGGACTCTAGCTGAGTTTGAGCTCGCCCAACTCAAGTCGAGCCTGCGTAGTGTTGAGCTTGACTTCGCTCGCAATCTGTCTTGTCTCATTTACAGCCCTTTTTGTTGTGTCTTAAGTTGGCTTCTGATTGTTTTGTTCATGTTTGCAGGGTGATGCTGACAGTGCTCTTGACAGGCTTTGGCAGAAGAAGAAAGCTGAAGTCCGACAACAGTAGTTGGATTTCCCTTTTAGTACTAAAATGGTCTTCTGAATTTGTGAGGGAAAAATGCTTTTGTCAATCACTATTAAATTCTACTTTGTTTTCCAAGGATTATGTTGAACTGGTTTTGTCGATTCGCGACTATTTTCCTTACTTAGCATGCTTGCATCAAAACTAATATAGTATTGCTTCTTTGCTTCCTTGATATATAATATTATGCATTAGAAATATTTTTTAAATTTCAATGATCAGTTAGTTCAGTTTGATATCAGTTAATTTGAAATAATTATTGAACTAAAAACTTTCAACTAAACAGAATGAAAATATTTTCAAATTAAATCAAACTGAACAAAAAACACAAACTTTTATAGCATAATTTCATAAAAGTACATTTTGATTAATTCAATTTTAAATATTTTGATTCGGTTCGTATATACCGAAACTATTATCTATCAAAACAATTCAGTCAAAAGCGTTCCCTTGAACTGACTAAACTTATTATTAGTGGAACAAGAATCGTATATTTTACCCAAAATTTGATAAAAAGAATTGAGCCCAATGCTTATGGTCCTGTTATAAGTAAGATTTGTGGAGGGTCTTAGGTCCGGCAACCTTCCGGTGGTTTTGCACGAGGTTGTTTCCATGACTGGTAGAACATTGCACCAGGTACGACTTACCGGCAATCACTCACTATTATTAAATTAGGTTTTCGGCTTCGTCATCATCTTCTGGAGAGCTTCCTGCAAGCCAACCCCATACACCACCTGAACCCTGCCGCTGCTTTGAATTTAAGGCAGCTTGTTCAGATGCGGTTTTTTGTCGTTGCAGCAGTTCAAGTTCCCTTTGTAGTGTTTCCATCGTCTGAACCTTCTGCCGCAGTTCCGCAACATCAACCTGTTGATTCAAGATTATTAGAAGACAATCAGAGGCTTTTTCCCTACAACAAGCAGAGTTCAGTACATTGGATCGTATAAACAAAATTTTCATTGAAATGTAAACTATGATACTCTGCCAAATAGATAAGGAGAAAACAGATAAAATAAACATGCCATTGTTCTCTTGATTCAAATATACCTCTAATTTGAAACATCTTGATTGCTCGGAGGCAAGTTGACCACGAACGGATTGGAGTTCCTACGATGTAAATGGAATTTCGTGAGTAAAATTTTCAAGCCAGTAAACACCACAGTAGTCAAAGAAGTACATGACCCGCTATCATGCATATGAAAAAACTACCTTGTAAATGTCTGTGTTTCGATCCTCGGCATCTGCTAGTTCTTGCTTTAGCTGGACAGACAAAAATTGCTCATTGCGGAATGATGATTCCAGTTCTTCCTTCTCCGCCTTGAGCATTGCTAGAATGTGCTCGCTAGTCCCCTCACCTTTGGATTTCTGCATATACTTTAACACTTGGTGAAAGAAATAAAGCTGGTGATACAGAAAATGACAATCTGAAAACCTTAAAACTTCAATACTCCTCAATTCTTAAAATAAGGAATGGTAAAAAAACAGTGTATATAGAACAGTGAATAAAATAAGAAAAAAATTATGCCGAGTAAGAAGAATGTTATGATGTAAACTGGAAACTGGGATATTGACAATCAAATATTTTACATACCATGAACTCAAAGTTATCCATAGCAATTTCTCGTACTTTTCCTTCTCGACCAACTTCAAACTCGGATCCCAAATCTCTGGTAGGATTTGTAGCATAATGTATGGTAGAGAGACTATCAGGAACAGGTCCCTCCATTATCTTTGGTTGCAAGGTGGACTTGTGGCTTGGCTTAAGAACATTAACCTGGTGGCCAACCATTAACGATCATATAGTAACCAAAAGGCCAAGTCATATAAAAAGAGGTTAAAATCGTCTGTACCTCACTGTTGTAGCGCCCATTATATCCTCCAAAAGATATAAGTATATCTTCCCCATTAAGCGAGCCTACAACCAGACTTAAACCCTGCAATAAAGACAATTAAATAGAAACTTTGCATCTTCAATCTGTTACACCGGAAGTTATCTCCTATTTATAAAGACCAATAGACCACAACTACGTAATCGTCCAATGTTAACACATGTACGTATAACTGAGAAGTGAAAAAAGAAAATTTTCTTTCGACCTGATAAACTATTACATTACTCTTGCAAACAATTTTTTTAAGTCTAAAAGCCAATGAAGTTAATTGACGAGAATAAACATGATGAACAAGTCATTAAAGAAATCCAGTCAAATGATCATAATAATTACAGAGAAACACAACAACAAATGTAACATTACCAGCACAATTAAACCAATACAAATATGATGCATAATACAAACAAAGATTTTCCACATGTATGATGTAACCATTTTACAGGGAACAGCATTTGTAAAATGTAAAATACCTCACTAGCAAGAGGAACGCGTCCTTCAACTGATGTCACAACTGACCAGGCTAAGGTTGACATATTAAGCACAACAGTTTCTAATGCCCCTGGAAGAAGAGAGTAGCACTGTAAGCTTATCCGAAAAGTATTAGAGTTTTACTTAATGTGTAATTACAGTTTTTTACTTGTTGTAAATAGTCTATCTAGAGTTAATCTCCTAAGAGGATTATAGTTAAAAGTCTATTGTAAGTAGGACTCCTAATGTACTAAAAGTCCTATTCTTTAGTCTTTAAATAGTCTGTAAACTAGTTGTAATTTTTTCATGACAGAATTCTTTTAATAACAGAAACTACTTTTCTGTTTTTCTTCTTATTCTGTTTCTCTACATGGTATCAGTCTAATTCGATCCTTATCGGAATTTGTTTATTCATGGAGAATAAATCGACATCTAGTGAGATGCAATTTTCACCAGATATTACTGTCAGATTGGCAGATTTCTCAGAGGCAGGAAATTCTAGGGAATTTTTCTCTACTGCAGCAACTGTTTTCAGCAATTTCGCCAGGCAGCAAATGGATGAGCTTCAGAAGCTGTCCAGCAAGTTTAATGGTTCTGGTGAGGGGAATGTTGCAAAGCTAGAGAATGAAGGTACTAAAGACCCTTCTTTACTTAATGCTCTTGTTTCTACCACGGCTGCACCAACATGGATCGAGTTGTTCTTTAAGTTTGAGTGTTCATCTTCTAAAGCTTTCATTAAAGTTGCTGATGGTTCTTTATATCCTATCGAAGGGACTGGTTCTATTTCATTAAATGATAACTTGGTTCTTGAGGATGTATTATTTGTACCTAAACTTGCGTGCAATTTAATATCAGTACACAAGCTTTCTAAGGACTTAAAGTGCTCTGTACAGTTTACTGATTCTACTTGTTTCTTGCAGGCACTGGATTCAAGAAAGATTATTGGTTGTGCTAGCTTGCAAAATGGTCTCTATGTTATTCATGGGCAGCCACAATCTGTTTTTTCCCATTCCCATTCCTGCCTTACTTCTTCTGGACAGGTTGATTCTGTTATGTTATGGCATTTTAGGTTAGGTCACCCTAATTTTTCTTACCTTCAAAAATTGTTTCCTTCTTTGTTTATTAATAAAAATCCTAATTCTTTTAAATGCCATATATGTCCTCTTGCTAAACAGACTAAATCTTTATATTTACCATCTACTTATAAATCTTCAAAACCCTTTTCCTTAATCCATAGTGATGTTTGGGGTCCTTCTAAAGTGAAGAATGTTACTGGTAGTAGGTGGTTTGTGACCTTTATTGATGACCATAGCAGAATTACTTGGACCTATTTGCTCAAAGAAAAATCTGATGTTGCTCCTATATTTGAGAGATTTTATAATATGGTTGTTAATCAATTTGGCAGCAAAATACAAATACTTAAATCTGATAATGGGGGAGAATATTTCACTAAGTCCTTGGGAGAGTTTTTTCAAACTAAAGGGATTGTTCATATTAGCTCTTGTGTAGATACCCCACAACAGAATGGAATTGCTGAAAGGAAAAACAGACATTTGCTAGAAGTTACCCGAGCCTTGTTGTTTACTAATAATATTCCTAAATATTTGTGGGGTGAAGCCTTGTTGACAGCCACCTATCTTATTAACAGGATGCCTAGCAAAGTCTTGAACTTTAGGACACCGAGAGATGTTTTCTTAGAGAGCTATCCCAACTTTAAACCTATATCCTCTGTTCTTCCTTTCAAAGTGTTTGGCTGCACTGTTTTTCTAAGAAATTCTGATCCTTCTCGGTCCAAATTGGATCCTAGGGCTTTAAAGTGTGTTTTTATTGGGTATTCTTCACTTAAGAAGGGCTACAAATGTTATCATCCTCCTTCTCATAAAATTTATACTTCATTAGATATAACCTTTTTTGAACAGGTACCATACTTTCTTATGGCTGAAAATCAGGGGGAGAGTTGGGATGATTTCCAGCCTCCTAAAAATCAGGTTTCTCCTTATTTACCTTCCACTCTTGTACCTACTGATGTTTCTTTTGAACCTCAAACTTCTTTCAAACCTGCTTCTCCTTCATCTAAAAATACAGCTCTGCCTTCTTCACCTACTATTACACCTACAATCCCTCATACTTCTCCTAAATCTATTGTTCAGCCTCCTAACCAATTGCAGGTTTATACCAGAAAGAAAAAAGTCATTCCGGAGACTGTTTTGCAATCTGACATCTGCCGAGAATTGGACTTGAGTCCAGCTGCTTGTGAGGATGAGGGAGGTAATATTGTTGATGAAATTCCTTCTCACTTACTTGAACCTGAGTTTTTGCCTATTGCTAAAAGGAAAGGGGTAAGGCAGTGTACAAAACACCCTATCCAAAGATATGTTGCTTATGGAAATCTAATGCCTTCTTTTAAGGCTTTTACAGCTTGCCTAGATGGAGAACAGATTCCAAATTCTATTGAAGAGGCCTTAAAAGATTCTAATTGGAAGAAAGCTGTTGAAGAAGAGATTAAGGCACTAAAAGAAAATGGTACTTGGACCATAACAGATCTCCCACAAGGCAAGAAACCAGTGGGATGCAAATGGGTGTTTGCCATTAAATACAATTCTGATGGAAGTGTGCACAGATATAAAGCAAGGTTGGTGGCCAAGGGCTTTACACAGACTCATGGAGTAGACTACAAGGAGACCTTTGCCCCTGTAGCTAAATTGAACACTGTAAGAGTTCTATTAAGCTTGGCTGTTAATTATGACTGGAAACTCCATCAACTTGACATTAAGAATGCATTTCTTAATGGAAAATTGGAAGAGGAGGTTTATATGAAGATTCCACCAGGTTTAGAATCTGAAGAGACTAAGCAGAAGGTTTGCAAGCTTGACAGATCACTCTATGGGTTAAAGCAGTCACCTAGAGCATGGTTTGATAGATTTACCAAAGTTGTTTTGACAGGTGGATACAAGCAGTCGTTGGCAGATCATACTCTATTCTCTAAGGTAACCTCCAATAACAAAAAGGTTATCTTAATAGTATACGTCGATGACATAATTTTGACAGGGGATGATGAGGAAGAAATAAACTACTTGAAAGCTTTATTGAGCAAGGAGTTTGAAATGAAAGACCTAGGAAAGCTCAGATATTTTTTAGGCATGGAAGTAGCAGATGTTCTTACAAAAGCTCTGCCAAAAGCACTTTTCGATAAGTTTTTATTCAAGCTGGGATTATACAATGTATACCCACCAGCTTGAGGGGGAGTGTAAGCTTATCCGAAAAGTATTAAAATTCTTTTAATAACAGAAACTACTTTTCTGTTTTTCTTCTTATTCTGTTTCTCTACAAGCACAAGCAATGAAGATCAGGGAACAGTAACCAAAAGTAATCTTTTTCATGCAATCAACAGATCCCAACAAACCATTTTCTTATCTTTGTATAAAAGGAGGACACTAGACAGTACAACTATAGTAACTCTAAACTAAGCATATAGTGGGAAAATCTTCTATTTGATTTCAAAGTGAGACATTTACCGCTTTTATTGTCTCCACCACCAACAATAAACCAGTTCTCCCCAACAGTCACACCAGCATGACCAGCCCTAGGAACGGGTATCTCACCTTGTTGTACGGGTCTTGACCATTCCATCTATAAGTCCAAACACAAAGATAAATATACTAATTTCTCAAAAGCACATGCAAAAAACGCAAAAGAGTAATTATCTTACAGTTTGCAAATCAAGGACATGCAAATCATTGAAGCAAGTAGCATGTGAACCCCCACCAAAAATAAGAAGAAAACGCTCTGCATGTATCGCAGCAGCATGTCCAGAACGCGGTGAGGGAGGTACCCCCCTGCATGATGATGGGGATAAACAAATATTAAGAGTTATCATGAAATATAACTGTTCCAATCTATAAATAATTGGGTGCAAAGGATTACTCAAAATAGAAGTACAATATAATGATTATATCATGCTGAATTTTACTTCATAAATGTCCATTAGTAAACAGGTTGGATTACATATCAATCACATAGAAACAAAGCTCAGATATAGTACTAGAAAAGCAGAATTTGGATTCAAGTATGCTGTATGTCAATGCCAGTGTACCAAAAAAAATTCAAGCATGTGAAGTAATTTTGGACCACTATCTCAATACCAGTTTTATATAGCATTTTTGTTAATTAAATAATTTCTTTATTGGAATGAAGCTGACGTAACTGTGAAATCAATTTTGATGGCACGATAGTCTTAGGAAAAGGATAGAAATTGAAACATCAGATAGCTGTTATGATAGTGGAATCCATCAGGTTAAAATTATGGACCAATGCTGCTTGTGCTTTGCAACAAACCTAGTTCAAGCCAGCTTTTGATATTTCAAAGGTGGCAAATGTAAATTCATTTATGATCTCCATGCTAAAGGCTGAAGTACCAGTAGCACATATTTAACAAAAGAATGGAGACATCCAATAACATGTGTGGAGTGTGGAGAGATAGTACAGGACCAAAATTGCCAAAAATATTCTTACACAGCATCAATTTCATCCCAGGTCAAGGTTTCTAGGTCAAGTATATGTAGATCATTCAAGAGTGTTTGATTTGCATCCTGTCCACCAAATATTACCAAGGTTGTTCCGGCAAGGGTCACAGATTGTCCACCGCGAGCGACCTGCAAGACGCTCAAATTAGGGAGAAAAACACATAACTATTGGGAAAGATTTTTTCAGAAAAAAATCAAAGAATTCTACAATGAGGAAAATAAAGGGGCAGAAAACTATATAAGCACACATGACATTTTTGCTTCACAAGGTTTACCTCCAGTCCAGCCTTTGTTCAAGCATACAGATATGTTTATAAACTTTCAGCTAAACATTGTCTTTCAAATTTCAATCAACATTCTATACTTAGTTTTCAGTTTCTTAAATAACATATTCAATTGAGCAAGAAAGGTTAGTTCCACATTATTTCAGTCATAAAAAAAATCCAAAGGCTGGTCTAATTCTCAGTGAATACCACAACAATCAGGAACCTGCTAAAGTTTCTAAATACAGCGCTGTCATCTTTTTCTAGTTGGTACAGGGGAAAGAAAAATGGTTAATGGAAGGAAAAAAAATACCGGTGCCTTTCCATAAGTTTTCAACATAGACCATGTGCCAGTTTGCAGATCAAATGTCTTCACTGTCATAAAAATACAGAACAGTTGAATAAGAAACCAATAGAACGAAAGAGAAAAAAATAGTCCTCAAAATTTTAAATTGTTATAAGGGGAAAGAACGAGTACCCCGGATAGTTTCAGACGGATCCTTTGTATGGCCAGCAATTGAAAGAAGCTTGTTCTCCCAAGGTATCTATGGTGGAAAATAGAAGGGAGGGAGAGAGAGAATTAAATAATATAATTGCAGAAAGACAACCAGTATGAATACAATAACTTTTAGCAAACAGATTCTAATGAAACGTGCACTCAATTTGCTTTTGAGAAATGAAAGGAAAATAAAAAGATACTCAGTTCTCTATGTCCAGAAATTTAAAGAAACTTATTCTCCAAAAGTAGAAGGGACAGACAGAGTTAAGCATGAATACAAGATATTTTATCCAACATATTCTAAAGAAATGTGCAAATTTCCTTAGAGAACATAGATTTTGAGAAATCAAAGAACTATAAAAAGAAAGTCAGCTCTCTACTAACCAATGAATGACCAGCACAAGGGGTTATATTTACAGTAGATGGCGGTTCCACTGACTTAGATCCAATCTTATCTTCAACCTTTGACCATGTGCAACTTCTCAAATCTAAAACCTGTATCAAACCTTATGTTAGAGACATGATACATGAGACTACTGACAATAATGCAATAGAAAATTTTCATTTCATGTCCAAAACCATACATTATACTGAATTGTATAAGGAATATACTACGTGATGTCACAAAAATGATTCGTGGCTGAATTGCATGTTTAAAAGGCAAATGAATTACTTACATGAAGGTCACTTAAGTAACGGCCATTGTGATTTCCACCATGCATATACATCTTGTCCTCGATAACTGTTGCTGCATGCTGACAAGTAAGAGCAAACATTCTCTAGATGTGGAAAAAGAAAAGATGAAGAAGAAAGGAATGGGTTAAATGACAGACCCCAATACCTCATATCGGCCTTTAGGACGTTGACCAGTTATTGGTGGTGAAATCCATTGATCATATATAACAACCGAACCAAGACCTTCTGATACAACATCTTTGTCCTGAGTTTCCATCAGCCCTCCATTTTCAGCAGCAATCGTCATTGTCTCAGCGAAAGAATTCTCATTCTCGATGATTGGCTCAACATTTGAATTATGCTGTGAACATGAAAACAAGTTTGGAAGGTAAAATAAAGTAAAGAGAATTACAAGCCTCAACAAAAGTGCTTCCAATGAGCAACCTGGCTTCTCTCATTTAAATTTTAACCACAGACTGAAAAGAGCAATTGTGCAGACACAAACTCCTCTAAAATTTGAGTACTGTAACAGAGTTACATGCCCTTAAAATGATAAAGTTGCCCACCCAAAACTGCTAAAACAACAGACCATGGGAAATATAAAAATCAGGCAACAAAAAATGAGAAAGCAACATAGTACTCACATTCATTTGTACATCTGTATCAGGCTCCAAGCCAAAGTTAGAAGCTTGTGAAAACCATCCTGGTTCTTCTTCCTGAACAAGAAGTCAATGAACAAGGAATATAATAGAAGATAATTCTCAAACTACATTGATTCATACACACAACATCAAAAAAAGTTATCGGTCTAAACCTCCAATATCTTCACAAAGAGACGCATTGCTTCTGTAGAAACCATGTTTCCAAGCTGTTGCCAGCTGTATTAATAGTGAAAACCTTTATCAAACGAATATCAAAAAGAAGACAATTACACACAACATGCAAATGCAATTAACATATACTCTAATAAATTGCTTTGATCATCTGATCCTTGAGTTACACAATAAACAAACAAAAAAACAAGGTCGTATATATAAACTACGAAGAACAGTGTCACAATGTCACCAAATGTTGAAACAACCAATAAAATCCAACCCACATATATGAGTATCCATTCACATCTCTCCGAATAAACATTGCCATCATTAGCACCACTTTGAGCAAATAGATCAAAACAACATCACCTTAAGCATAACCATTACAACACAACAACAAGAAGACTTCAAAGGTAAAATTAGAGATAGAAGCAAATGAGCTTGCAGACCTTCTCCATTTGCCTAGTTCAACAGGATTCCACAAACTCGGTTTTGGAACATTACAAGGACCTACAGTAGCCTGCAAATCGCATAGAAATTCAGCAAATTAGTGACCTAACAAAATATAAGCTTCATATTTCACGTGCTACATAAATGTTTTATTCAATTATTCAAAAGATCAACATTCGAATTGCCTTAAATTCAGAGTGTAAAGCCAGATCTACCAGAATCATACTTCAAACGCTTCAAATATATGCACGTGGAAAATCAATTCTAATATACGAAATCCTCATCCGATTTAAGAAAAATATCACAATGCTAGAAATTAGCAAGAACTTAAAAAACCGGTGTCGTATTGGAGAAGGCGGGATCCAATGAACTAAGAGAGAAGGGAAATGAGAATGGAGGAATTACCTGCTGGTATAATGCGTAGAGGATTAAAGCGACGTCGTTAGAGAACCTGGAGGCAATGTCCTGGTTGCTAGGATTGGGAGATCCGTCAAAGCCCGCGTAAGCAGCCGCCGCGTAGAATCGGTCCGGGTACGCGAGGCCAGAGATTGCCCTCGCCATCGTCGCCGGTTTTTGTTAACCTTAACTGTGTGTTTGTTTCGCGGATTTGAATTTGACCGGAGAAATTTATATACGTATATCAGATATAAGACTTTTGATTGAGTTTGAGAAATGTTTTTAGCGACGAAATGTTACGTAGTTTTAATGGGAGGTCCTGTTTGGCTTGGCCCTTGCGCTCTTGTCTTAAAAAAGAATTTCAACGGAAACAAAAGACAAGGCTTTATTTACAAATTGCCCCTAAACTGTAACTCATTTTTTACTTAGCTTACTTAATTTCTCTTTTGTCAAAAATAGTACTTAAACTATTTTTTCTCTCTAATTTACCACTCAAAAAGTATAAGTGCTTCAAAAAAAAGAGAGTTAACAGTTTTTATTGATTAGTGTTGTAAACAATTTTTAGCACTGTTACGCTTTTGGATAAATTGGAAAAATATGATAGTTTAAGCAATATTTTTGACAAAAATAAAACTTTTAAGTGCCTAAGTGGAATCAAGGTTTATTTAGAGGGTCAATTTGATAATAAAACTAAAAACACACACAACAAAATTATAGTCATTGAGATTTAATCTTTAAGTGCCTAATTGGAATCAAAGTATATTTAGAGGGTCAGTTTGAGATTTAATCTTTATATCTTAAAATTTAAAAATTAGATATGTTTACTGATTGCATAAAAAATTATTTCTAAATTTGATATAATTGTATAAGGATTAAATCACAAACCTTATTCAAATACGGAGTTTAACATCATAATTTGACCAAATTAAATTAGGCCCGTGACTCAGGGGAGGGGTGAGCGTTCGATCGAGTCAAGTCAAGTCAAAAAAATTTGAGTTATTCGAGTTGACGCGTCATGTTTTACAACTCGAACTTTATTTGAAATTTTTGTATTCGAGTCGAGTTTATAAAATTCGAGTAGAGTTCGAGTTCCAGTCGAGTTTTCGAGTTCCTATACAAATTTAATATAATTATTTACCATGTTATAGTACAATTCAATTCAAATTTAAACGACTTTCTCTAATCATATAAGATATGCATATATATTTCTTCATATATTTTTCATGTGTGGCATAAAATTAAAGGACTCGACTCAAACTTAAAAACCAATAAACTAATTATTAAAAATTTTGAGTTATTCAAATTTTCATTTTACAACTCAAACTTTATTTTTTTTTTAAATCGAATCAAAACGAGTCGAGTTTTTTCACATCGAGTCGAATTTTGCTAACTCCTAACTCAGGATTCAAAACTTTCACCTTGGTCTTTTGTGTTATGGAGTTTGGTGATCCGGAGGCAAAAGCAATGGACTATTTTAAGTGAGAAGCCCATTTACGAGTTGATGGATTAGATGAAATGGGCCAACACCATACTTTTCAATTCTCTTAGAGAAAGCAACGGAGTAAAATTTAAAATTTAAAGGATATTTTATAGTTTTTATATACATTTTTTCAAATTTATTATATAAATTAAGAGTAAAATTTCTTTGTTTTTTTGGTGAGATTGGCCAAAGCACCTCCTACCTATGAGCTATAACACAGTTTCGTCCCTGGTTAAACCTATGAAGTTTGAATTCATATGCTTAATTATTTGGTTTTATTCTTCGAAATTCATGTAAATATTATAATGTGTGTGTTAATACTTAATACACCGTCAGTGATTTGAATAATATGATGATTCTAATAGATTCTGTGTTGTTAAACTTGAACGGTTGAACAACACTGCAAGTCTCGATAAAAATCTTTTGCTCATTTTCAGTGCTTTTATTTATACCCAACACTAAAAAATACTACAAAATTAAATTTTAAGTCTTAACCCTAAATTCTAAACCCTAAACCCTACACCCAATACCCTAAAAATACACCTTAACCTTAATTCTCTAAATCCTAACCTAAAATCCTAAACCTTAAACCTAACTTTGAGCATGTGGGCATAAGTAAAGGCAACGAAAAAAGGGAGATGATTTCCATCATGCAAATTTTAGCTAATTTGCCATATTAATTGTATGCTACGAGTCTTCTTTTGGTTACCAAAATCCAACGCCTTGTTATTAGGAAACAAAGAGATCTAATGACTACGCTACGATATTCGAGTTCTGATACGATGGTTGAATATGATTGTATATTAATACAATATTTCATATTTTTTTTCAATTTTTTAAAACTATATTTGTCTTTCATCTTTATGTCTGAATATGCATCGAATATGAATAAATTTTTTAAAAAAATCTGAAATAACATAAACCAAAAGATCATATAACCAACAGCTGAACTCACCAATGAGTAGTGATTAATAAGATTATAAGGAAGCTGCAAATATATAGTATTCAACAAGAAGAAAGGCATCGAATTCTGAGCTATATCCAATTAGGCCAAGGCTACAAACCCTAACTCTAAAAAAAGTTAATCATACACTTCTTTTTATAAATACTTATTAAACTAAATCAAATCAGATTCCAGATTATTGAGTGAATTGCAGATATAGTACTGAAAAGAAATCTTACCAAAGTTAGGTTATGGCCTAATTAAAAAGATGAAACCATGAAAACAAATACTGTTTTTATATGCTTACTGTAATTAAAGGCCTAAAAAAGTTCCAACAATCTAGGGTTTATAACTTTTCCCTTACGGATGGAACCCTAGCTATCTTATAATAATTTAGTAAACCCTTGATATATGACAACTTTTACATTTATACTATTCTAAGCATCTTTTGCTGTAACAGGCAATTAAGCTTTATCTTGATTAATATATTAAACTGTGATTAACTTTTAAAATGTCAAATTCTTATATGACATATGAAGATGTTTCTAGCTTTCAAAAAGATGGATTTTGATGGTGCTGATCTACAGTCTTTAAAAATGTGTAGTTTCAGTTTAAGATTTGGATATATTTGTCCAGTTATAAGAACTGAGATTCAAATTTTCGAGCTTATTGCGGATTATATGAATCAACTGGACTAAACCCCGAATTATCTATATTATAATTTTCAGTCAATCCACGAAAGTTTTAAATGCATAAATCAAAATTTGGACAATCTTACAAACGAGGTTGATCCAAGTGGGAAGCAGCTTGATATCACTTAAGCAGGTCTCGAATTTGAGACTTGTGTATGCAGAAAATTTCTGCCAGAAAATTCACACACCAAAACTAGGTGTGCAATGCAGATCGGTCCGGATTAGTTAGAGCAAAGCCCTGAGAACCGGGAGGACAAAAAAAAAAAAAATTGGACAATCTTATAATAGTAGTGTCATTTGTTGAACGGTAAAGGTCAAGAAGTAATGGAAACATTGAAGATTATCTACTGAAAACCAACCTCTGAAGACTACTGGTTATTCATCAACAATCAATATGCATAAGTACTAAATATATATACATTATAGTTGCAGAGAACTTTTTCAAGCTTAGTGGGAATTGTTAGTGGAGCCAATTCTATAAGTTTGATGCATTTTGTTGAATAAAAAGTACTAAATATAGAGTATATATGGCCTCACAAGTCAACTTCTACATTAAGGGTTAACATCTAAAGTTGACCAAAACCTAACAGAACTGAATTCATGAGAAAAGGAATTCTTTGCCAGCCAAATAGAGTGACAAAACCTGAATTTAAACCATAATTTATTAGGTAATCAAACACTAATTATTAAGTTTATGAATCACTTCTTTTTTAGGTATACTGCTAATTGTTCTTAGGGTATAATAAATGTTAAAACATTCAAACGTGTTAAAGTATCCTCCACTTGTGCTGAATATATAGTACACAGATAATATTTTAAGCTAAAGATTGAGATATTCAGAGAGCACAAAATGGTTAAAGAAAGTGATAGTGGAGGGGAAAGAGAGGGGGGACCATAGTTAAGTCTTTTTAGAGTTTAGGGTTTTTTATTTTGTTGGAGAACCTGCAAATGATCTGTAGATATAGCAAGATTTAATGTAAAAAACAGCCCTCTTGGTCACTTTTGCTTGAACTTTGATTGGTCAGTGTATAGCTCAAATAGCTTAGAATTTTGGGAATTCTATATTAGGTGCATAATCTAGATTGATCTGGATTAAGGATAATGCTGAACATTAGCTAGTACTAATTAAAGTTGAAATAAAATGTTATTGTTTTATATATCCTAAGTTATCTTCACTTTATCTAATTAATATCCTAATTAAGGTGAAAGTTTTGAAGATTTCTCGAGAAGTTGTCTGATAAAACCACCTAATGGCAAGATATAGGGACAATATTTCATATTTAAAACCCTAACCCTTAAACTCAAAACACTGAAACATAAATTTTTAAACCTTAAATACTAAACTCTAAATTAGATATGTTTGTACAATGAATTTTCATTTTTCACCACTAGTGAATGAAATGTTTTCGTATTAAGATATGAGAAAATATTTCACTAGCAGTGAAAACAAAAAAATCCTCAAGCACCTTAGTTTTAGGATTTAAGGGTTTTGTTTAGAATTTAAGGTTATCTAATGGCAAGATATAGGGACAATATTTCATGTTTAAAACCCCTAACCCTTAAACTGAAAATACTAAAATATAAATCCCTAAACCTTAAATTCTAAGCTCTAAATTAGATATATATGTTCGTAAAATGAATTTTCATTATTCACCACTAGTGCATGAAATATTTTCGTATTAAGATATGAGAAAATATTTCACTAGCGGTGAAAACAAAAAAATTTCATAAGCACCTTAGTTTTAGGATTTAAGGGTTCTGTTTAGAATTTAGGGTTTTGGGTTCATGCAGTTAAAGGTTTAAGTTTTAACATATAAACTCTAAATTCTAACTACAACCCTTTAATTCTAAACTACTAAATCTAAACCCTTAAATATATTTAAACTCTAAACTAAATTTTAAAACCCTAAAACTAAAACTAAAACACTTGTGAAAATTTTTTATTTTCACCGCCAATATATAAAGTAATTACCCTAAAACTAAACCTTGTGAAAATTATCATGAATTTGGATGTCATCAGATGATCATGTTACATCCTCATAGTCCATACATGCACATAGGATCCTCATTTATATATGGACCAGAAAGAGCTACGTGTCTAAGCTTGAGAGCATCGAAGTTCATCTGATATTTGTTCAGGTGCGTGGAATATGGTAGATGAGCAGGAGCGATTGCTGCCAATTGCCAACGTGGGGCGGATCATGAAACAAATCCTGCCACCGAGTGCAAAAGTTTCAAAAGAGGCTAAACAAACAATGCAGGAGTGTGCCACAGAGTTTATAAGCTTTGTCACAGGCGAGGCGTCTGACAAGTGTCGCAAAGAGAACCGCAAGACCGTCAACGGAGATGACATCTGTTGGGCGCTGGGTGCTCTAGGGTTTGACAACTATGCTGATGCGTTTGTCAGGTTTTTACATAGATATAGAGAGGCTGAAAGGGACAAAGCTGCCCAAAACAAAGCTTCCTGCAGCAGAAGCTCTCAAGACAAAGATGAAGAAGATTCATCACAAGATAAAACAGACCAACCACCTCATCGACAAACTGAAGCTCCAACTCCGAGTGCTGGAGTTTAGTGTGTTGAGAATGGAGACAAAGGCTTGAAGAACATGCATACATGTGTAGTGGATTGGAATTGGAGAGATGTGAGCAGGATCAAGGACAGACAGGTTAATTTGTAGCTTAATTTCTTTGATTCAGGGTTACAGTTTTTTTTTTTTGCTCCTGTTCATACTCTTTCCTTCTCTTTTTCTCTCTCTGATTCCTTAGATTTTGCTGCAAAGTGAAAGGGAAACTTCTGTGAAGTTAAATGTGAAATGAATGATATGTATTTTGCTTGTTCCAATTTATCTGAGCTAGAAATGGGACTTTAGAGGAATTTACTGGTGTTTTTTTTATCTGTACTTAAGTTTGGTATGCAGACTGCAGCTCAAGTTTGAGCTAGCTGAGTGCTTACAGAAGATGAGAATTTCTTTGAACTGGTAATTTGAATCTTTCTTAAACCTTTTAGACCCTGAAGAAACAATTTGGGAGCAAACCAGACATGAGATCAGAATCCAGTAAACAATGTAAACAAACTTATATATCCTGTATATATATAGGTATATTGATAATATGATCTTATGTTTTTGTGAAGCTTCAATAAGAAAGCATGTTCTTCTAAATGGTGCATCAAATTATTAGTTCAGAAGATGCCTTTAGTATTGTGTAAATTACCATTTCTGCAATTACCATTGAGTTCTATTTGTAAATCATGTACAACGGTTAGTGTTTAGGGTTAGGGTTTGCTTTGAAAGCACCATTTGATAAAGAAAGTTGAATGTTGATACTAAAGCATTAATCCTCATCAAAAATGTCAAGAATCAAATTCAAACTACATAATCATTCATATCAGTCCTTCAATTAATTTGGGGTCTAAATTTTCAATCCTTATCCCTTCCAAAAGAGGGAAAGGGAAACAAGAGGAAGATAAGATCAACTACAACTGCAGCTTTCAAAGTCCCCTAGCAGTTCATTATTGACATCATATTTCTCAGTATTCTTAGTGAACACAAGAGCCCTAGCACATTTTCCCATTCCCTTTCTCTTCTAAAACTTCAAATTTTTAGCAAATCCGGACTCGAAACTATAAATGCCCTTTCTAGATCTCTGTGTTAGCAAGCACAGTTGCCATGTTCAACAAAAAAATCCAGTAAAAATAAAACAGGCTAAACTTTACTAGGTTAAGTGTTCCCTAAACCCTAGAAAGGGGGACCATCAAAAGTTCAAAACTGCCGCTTCACATTACATGAGTAATCTTGAAAAATGCAATTTAAACCTTTAAGCATGCTTTGTTTTTCTTTTTTACCCTATATACAAATGGTTCAGGCTGTATTCCCATAAAAAAAAAGGATGACTGCTTGAACCCTAATTAATAAACCTAGAATATCTGTCAAGCCCTTAGGGCATCAGTCCTAGGGCTTTTCTAAGCTATTGGGACCACTTTTCAACTATGGTATGTTGCCCTCTTTTCCCATCCAATTGAACAATGAGCTTGCACTTCATACAAAAGGAGTGAAAAGAGAGCTCCCAACTCAAAATGTTTCCCCTTCAAAGGATTAAGAATAATACATTAATGAGGTTAGTACAGGAGACAAAAGCTGATTAAATCTCAAACTTTTGTAATGATGGACTTTCTTTACATAGTGATTTTGAAAACCTCAAAACTTTGAGTCTAACTATACCAATGTACTGATCTGCAGCAGTATTCTTGACAGGATGGTTTTGGAAACCTCAAAGCTCAGAGACCAACTGGATCAATGTGGTATTATGTGACGTTTTCTTGGTATAATGGTTCAAGGATAAATGTTGTTGCCGCTGGCTCCGACCATGGAATTGCGGTATTGAGCTCCATGACCTGAACTCCTCATGAGCCTGCATCCCTTGTCAGTGAGCACTTATCTGGAACTTTGGCAATGGTGAATGACAATAAATTAAGGCAATATGGCGTCGTAATTGCATCGATGTGCCCATTTTCCAGGACAGAAAGCAAGATGATCATGAATAATCCATGTGAGCTTCAGCAACTCAGCGTAGGCAAGTGCAACATTGTTGCAAATTGCAATGTGCCTTAAGATGCATATCAAGAAACACATTGATCTTATTAAAAGTCCAATATAATATATGATCAATGTAAAATGCTGATGGTCCAACACAAAGTTGATGCATGTAATGACATAAGAATGGTTTAAGAATATGCATGAATAGATATTGATTTTCTCTACCACATAACTTGTAACAATACTGTGAATTTTATCAATATAACTTTCATATCCCCCAAATATCTACTAAAGCATTTGAAACAACAGAAAATTGTGTACATTTCATTCAAAAGCCAAGGACAAGCAGATCTTTACCTTTCCAGTTTAACTAATTAATCCTAGAGTAGGAGTAGTTCCTTAAAATTTGATTGTTCAATAAGTTAAATGTTATGGAGAAAAAGGTCTAGACAGAAGTCAATATTCAGTCATCATTGAAAGAATCAGCTAAACCAGCTAAAGCTCAAAATATAAGAAGTATACGGAATAGGAATCACCCTTTTGTAACTGTATATATAAGAATTTTATCACATTGTACTTCATTATTTCTGTTCAACAATGAGTGCTTCCTTTCTTCTGCCCCCCCCCCCCCCCCCCCCTGGAATATTGTTGTCTGATATTAGAATATATTGCAATTCCTGATTTTTCCTATTAAATTTAATATGTCATATAAATATTAGGATAAATTATTATGACTTATCTAATTATTGATGTTAACTTAATCATATTTCCTATCTATTTAGATTTATATTTTGTAAACTATCCATTTATAAATGATATACACTACAAGTTTGCAAAATATATTTGATAAAATATTAAATTAAGAAATTTACAATTAAAAGTTATTTATACTTAGCTATTTCAAAATTTGTTGATAAATGATGTAACAATCTCGTGTAGGCTACCTGTTTGTTACTGGAGACCAGGTAAAACCCTGGGGCAACAACTAACAAGTTCTATTTTTAAGAGTGGCCAGGTAAGCCACCAGGCCACTATCTCATATACATATGAATTGGGCCAAGCTGCCTAAGTTCCGTTTTACTTGGCCCAAAAGCAAGAACTGTTGGTATTTGATGACCAAATTTTGACTTGAAAGCCAACTACTTTCAGCATTTCAATTACTTTGGGGTTTCATAGAGCACCCCTTGAACCAATATAGAAGGAAATTGACCTGAGAATAGAAGAGAGGCAAGTGTGGATACATATATGTATCCGACATAAGTGTGCTCAATTTTTCTGAAAATTTCATAGATTTGAAGAGTTGTATCTCATATTCATATCCAAATATGTACAAGACATAAGTATTTTAGGGAAAATAAAGAGCCCGGATATCCGTACCCTTCCATAACAATTTTCCTTACATTCAATACGCTAATGACTATCGACACATAGAGGCTGTTGGAAAACAAAACCATGTGTCAAGTATTCCACAAAATGATTTCACTAATAATGTCCTCCGAGGGTAAAGAAATTTCTTTTTACAAAGTAGGATTTCCTTGGAGAGAAAAATTTAGAAATGACCCGATTCAGATACTAACATCGATAACTTATATTTCCACCCTTAATATTCCAACTACCAGGAGGAGCATGCAAAAATCATTGATGCAATTTTTGAAAAGAATCAACTACTTTGATAGATACAGGCTTCTACATGAACTTACATTCAAACTACATGAATCTGTATCTTCGAAACACTTTGTTGGGGTATTCAGATGCAGGGAGGAAGAAAATAGGATGCTGCAAATAGCTATTCATAATATCAGATTGCAAAAAAGCACACAAACACAAGGGAAGGGACAAAACATAACAACAGTTAGAGATCAGTTCAAAGTGTTAATCTTTGGCTTTTACATAGTTTTATTTTGTTATTGACACCTATGTAGCTTCAACTGTTCATTTTTTTCGTGCAATAACTGTCCGAATCCAAACATAACTAATGGTATCGGACCCTCCATGAACCCTCAGGATATATGGAAGAACTTATAAAGAAGTGAACATACTTGTGGCAAGCATATTCCAATACCCAAAACTCTTACCTTCCTATATCAGTATATCACCATTTAATCATAATCCTCAAATTCTATAGGCAAATTTATAGCTGATATTGAAACTCCCAGAAAGAAAAGGAAAACACACAAGGCAAAAAGAGAGAAAAGGCTGATGAATACTGATTCTACATTCTAGTTTGATAGCTCCAATTCGATAAACAAGGGAAAAAGAAAAGGCTGAAAACACACAAGTAATTAAGTTTTAATCAAAAGGAGATTTCCAATTTTATGAACTCAAAAAGAGAGAAGTTCATCAATTATCAACAATTCAGCATTCAAAGGAAAACCACAGAGGATAAATACATACATTAGCTCCATTTCTAAGGTGACATAATGCTAGCCTAAAACCCAACACCTAAACAATTTTACATGTTATTTTCCACTAATTACAAGAAATGGCTGATAATTACATAAAAAGAAGCATGCTTTCAGTCAAATAAAAAAGAAAGATAACTAGGAAAATAGCCTGTTTTGGTGGTTTCAATTTTCAAATCCTGAAAGTCTGCAGGAAGCTAACTTATTTGCATATTCTAGCCTGAATATAAGTGAAGAAAATCAAGCCATAAAAGCAATGAACTGTTCTGGGGGAGAAAATTTTTGAAGAGAGAAATGGATTTGGGGTTTCGAGGAGGGAATTACCTTAATTGGGTTTCGAAGAAATCAAAGAGGAACTGAGAAGCTTAAGGAAACGAACCACGCCATTTGAAGTTCCAGTGGCAGAAATCAGTAAGAGTTTTCCAAGGAAGAACGAAGATAATGAAACGACGACGTTGCCGGCTACTAGCGTTTCCGAATGATTAACAAACGACAACGTTTCTGTAGTAAGTCTGAAATTTAACTGATTAATTTTTTTTAATCGTATCTTCTCTGAATAAATCAGATGGGTTTGTTTTTTTAAATAAAATTAAGATGTGTTGGCACATTATAATTAAATATAATTATATAAATGTGATATCTTTGATCAAATATTATGATCATGTTTGAAATTAGCGGATAAGTGATAACAGATTACATTAGTTGATAGCAGATTGTATAAGCTGATAGTAGATAGTTGATTGCATTAGCTTAATTTGATTATCAGATTGTATTAGCTGATTATATAAAAGTGTTTGGTAAAATTAACTGATAGTTGTAGCTGTTAGATTATTTAAACTAGCAAAATGACATATAAAGACATGATTATATTCAATACTTGTTTGAATAGTTTATTAGTTATCAATATTTTGTATCTAATTAATATTGATTAAATTTATAAAAATTACTTTTAATATAACTTTTCTAAACATATTCGAATGATTAATATATTAATTTATTATTTATATAATTATTTTAATATAATTTAATTAATTAATAAATTTAAATACATATAAATATGTGATAATAAAAGGAAAAAAATAAATAAGATTAGCTTATGGCCCTGTTTGGTAAATAGCGGTTTGGAAAAAAGTTATAAGTTTGAGGTATAATTAGAGGTTTGACTAGTTAAATCCGCTAATATTGATGTTTGGTAAATAGCGGATTGAAAGAGCGGATTGGGGTGAAAAAACTAATTTTGAAAAAGCTCCTAATATGAGCTTTTTGAGATTAGAGGTTTAATATTAGAGTTGTAATAACTCTTTTACCCTTGACAATTACCAAAAATCTCCAAATAACTTAAATTAAATAATAATATTTTTTAAAATAAATAATAACATATTAAATATTCGACTTATTTGTTGTTACTACTCATTTATATGGTGACATTTGTAAGTTAATTCTATTTTTTTATTATCACATATTTATATGTGCATATAAAAATTTTAATAATTATATAAATAATAAATTAATATATAAACCTTTCAAATATGTTTAGGAAATTTATATTAAAAAATAATTTTTACAAATCTAATTAATATTTATTAGATACAAAATATTAATAATTAATAAATTATTCAAACAAGTATTAAATATAATCATGTCTTTATATGTCATTTTGCTTGTTTAAATAATCAAACAACTATCAGCTATCAGTTAATTTTGCCAAATACTTTTATACAATCAGCTAATACAATCCGCTAGTCAAATCAGCTAATGCAATAAGCTATCAGCTATCATCTAATGTAATCCGCTATCAGCTATCGGCTATCCGCTAATTACCAAACAGGGCCTATAATTAGGGTGAGAAAATATTTAATTTAGGTTATTTGAAAATTTTTGGTAACTGATAAAGTAAAAGAATCTTTACAACTCTAAAATTAAACCTCGCCAAACAACAATATTAGCAGATTTGACTAGTCAAATCTATAATTATAGCTCAAGTCTCTAATTTTTGCTCAAACCGCTTCTTACCAAACATATGTTAAACCTCTAATTATTACCTATCACCATCTACTGTCTCAATATCCACAAATGTATACATTATTATCATTGTTCTTCTTGTTATAACTCATAACTTATTGTGCTAGTTAATATTTTTTATTATATTTTTCTTTATAGGTTTTTTATAATAAAAAAAATATTATAGATTAATTAACTATAAAATGGCATCCTAAATGATATCAATCGAGATATAAAAAAGACAACTAGTATAAATTTAAGTTGTTAAAACTTAAAACTTTAAGTTAATTGAGTAAGATTATAAATAACTTACTTAGTTTTCCAGCTTACATTTTGTACTTGAAAACATGCATTTTGATGAAGCATCAACATGCATGTTTTCGAGTAACATTCAAGTCTATGTAAAAACAAATAGAGGTCTTGCAAAGACAACTAGCACGAGCAGGGTTTACTATTTGTTGGTATAATTGTATTTAAAATTAATTTTAGTTTAAATAATAATAAAATAAGATTTTTGTCGTAACTCTGTTCCTCAGCACGAAAATCAATCACTAAATCACTGCCCTAATTTCAAAATTACATGTCTTTTATAGTAACAATTACTACCAAGATTCCGCACGAATCATAATATTATAGGAAAAAAAATCCATATATTAACATTTCCTTGCTTATCATTCATGTAAAACTGCTATAAAAATCCCCCCTTTGTTCTTCACTGTACGCATCACTAGCCATTGCCCTAATCCCAGAAGTCAACCAAAACAATGGCTAATTCTTCCAAGTTCAACGCATGTTTTTTTCTTGCTTTGCTAGCCAGCTCCATCTTCACCATCCCCGCATCATGCGATCAAGCGACACAAGCGTTGATCGACAAAATCTGCCGCCGGATGGAAGAATACGGCTTCTGCAACGACACTTTCAACCAGAACCTGAAAGGTTCAAGCGCAGACATCACAGCTCTGACACAGATCGCTATAGACCAAACCCTAATCCTTTCCAAAGATACTCATGAATTTGTCGTCGGACTCCTCAACAAAGCGACCGATCCGGCGGAGAAGAACGCTCTTATTGTCTGCGAAAATGCTTATTCCATTGTGATTAACCAATTCCAACAAGCGTCGGCGGCGTTTTCCGGCAAGGATTACGATGGCATGTTGGATGCGGAAAATCGAGCGCCTAGAGCTCAAGCTAGTTGCACCATTATTTACAACACTCCGCCGAATCCTCCTAATCCTGTCGGAGTTCGGAATACGCACGCCAGAATCTTGATTGCGATGTCTGTTGTTGCTGGGAATGAACTTATCTCTGGATCGTCTTAGTTAAATTAGAGTTTTGATTTTGTAGTTTAGTTTCCCACAAAGAGTTGAAGTTTGAATGCTTTAAAAATAATTAAGTTAATGAAGGAACATAATTAAAGTTATGTGTTTCCAAAATGAAGGGAAATATGTGATTTTTGTTTCTATTATTATTTTGGCTTTATTGTTTTTTTCTTTCTTTCTTCTTTTAAAGGAATTTTCCTAAAAAAATAATTTTATTATTGAGTCAAATTAGTAGCGGGGTATTGCATCTGCAGGAGCAATTCCAAAAAAATAAAGTAAATGGTGGGATTAAAATTGTATAATAACTTTTTGAAGGGTCAAAGTACAATTTTACTATTATGTTAATTTAAAACTGAGTAATTTGAATTTATGATATCCATATTATGGGAGTAGTTACTTTTTATTGAAATAAGGGTTATTACACATGTGGGTGAGAATTTTTTGTTTCCATAATCGTCCTAATTTTAATATTTATGGCTCATAGTTTATGTGCATATAATTTAGGGATTGTGGTTGGAGTATACTATTTAGGGATACATTTTAAGGTTAATAGGTTAAAACTTAAATCTTTAAGATAGTACCTTAAAATCTAAATCTTAACCTCTAAACCCTAAATTATAACTACAATCCATAAATTCTAAACTCAAAATCCTTAAACTAAGTTCCTAAACTCTAAAATTAGGGCACTTATAGAAACAAAAAGTTTCCATCAACGGTGCATATGAGTATTTTCCCTTTAAGTAATTTGTGCTCATTTCTTTATAATTTTTTGTGTTTTTATTATATATACAGGATTTTTAAAAGTATCAAATAGTACAAGTTAAAATTGAATAATAACTTTTTGAAGGGTCAAAGTACAATTTTACTATTATGTTAATTTAAAATTGAATAATTTAAAAGTGTGATATCCATATTGTAGGATTAGTTACTTTTTATTTAAGTAAGGGTAATTACATAGGTGGTGAAAATATTATGTTTCCACAATCGTTCTAATTTTAAAGTTTATGGGTCATAGTTTATGTGCTTATAATTTAGGGTTTAGGGTTTAGGGTTTAGGGTTTAACACTTAGAGATACAATTTAGGGTTGATAGGTTAAAACTTAAATCTCTAATATAGTACCATAAAATTTAATCATAAACCCCAAATTATAATCACAATTCATAAATTCTAGACTCAAAAACCTTAAACTAAGTTCCTAAATCCTAAAATTAGGGCACTTATAGAAATAAAAAGTTTCCATAGCCAATGCATATGAGTATTTTTCCCTTTAAGTAATTTGTGCTCATTTTTTATATAATTTTTTTGTGTTTTTATTAAATATATAAGAATTTTAAAAGTATCAAATAGTACAAGTTCATTAACCACAAACTCAATTGCGAAAATGTAAAAAAAAAAGTTTGAAATAATAGTATATATATAACTAAAAAATATTATTATAGTAATTGAATGATTAAATTATTCCTAAAATACACAAAAACATGAGATCAAGTATAATTAGGTTTTTTAATTATTGTTTTCCAACAAATTAACCGATTAATCTAGATCAAATTTTGTAGAGACCTAATAAGAGGTGATTTTTTTAACTTTACTTTTTCCATTCACAACGACATGATTCAAATTATTCTTTGATCAATTTTGACTATTAAGTCTTAACAATTTTATGTTATATGCCACGTGCCACGCTCTGATGATGCCACGTCGCAATTTTAGAATTTATTTTTAAAAATATTTACAAATTATAAAATATATTAAAATTATTTCAAAATTAATTTTTTTGAAAAATTTAAATTTATTTTAAAATAATAAATATTATTAAAATTTAAAAATATATATTATTTTATAAAAAAATTACAACTCTTTCAAATTTGTAAAAAAAATCTATTTTTCTTTAAATTTAATATTATAAAAAATATTATATTAATTTTTTAAAAAATATTTTAAAATAATAAAACTATTAAATGTTCTAAAATGTAAACATATTATAAAATTTTAATGATTTAAAAATAATATTTTATTGTTTTTATTTTTTAAAAATAAATTTATAATATATTTTTTAATATTTATATATATTTAAAATATTTTAATCTTTTGAAAGGTTATTATTTTTATTTTTTAAAATAAATTTAGAAAATTTAAAAATAATTTAATATTTATATTTTCTAAAAATATTTCTCTTGGGCTTAAGAACAAGAAAGAAAAATAAACTCGTTTGGTAGAACAAGACTGGGCTCAAACATAACCTTTTGGGTTTTACTGGGTTTTCTGTCTGAACCGCCTTAGGTCAACCAATCTACATATAAAACATCACATTTGCATTTGCTTCTGCCTCCTCCTCTGCCGCCTACTAAGCTTTCGAGGGTTTTTCTTGAAACATCTTGCAGCCAAGCCAAAATGGTCTGTTCAATCTCTTGCTTGGTTTCTTCTTGTTTATGTTGTTTTTTTTGTGTCTTTTTTAATTGAATCTGATTTGTGGATGTTTGGGATTTTTAGGTTCTCCAAAACGATGTCGATTTGTTGAATCCTCCAGCTGAACTTGAGAAGAAGAAGCACAAGCTCAAGCGTCTCGTGCAGTCGCCCAATTCTTTCTTCATGGTAATTCGTTAAAACTTTATTCTTTTTGTTCTAAATCTTATATTTTAGCGTATAAATATGTTGGGAGGCTAAATTTGTTCTTTTGTTCTTTGTAAAGGATGTCAAATGTCAAGGCTGCTTCAACATGTAAGTTCTTTTATTGTTTGAATTGTCTTTTGATCTTTAATATTAATGTAACATTGTGTTTGTGGGTCCAATGTTGTAATTTGTCTGAAAATTTCAGATTTTTGCTGGATCATATTCGCTTATGAATGTTTGAATGTCCGAGTATGAATCGAGTACTTGTGTTCATTTTTTGTGTTTGTTTTGGACAGAACAACTGTGTTTAGCCACTCTCAAACTGTGGTGGTGTGTGGTAACTGTCAGACTGTTCTTTGCCAGCCGACCGGAGGTCGAGCTAGACTCACCGAGGGATGCTCTTTCAGGAAGAAGGGAGACTGATTCGCTACACGAATGATACTAGTCTCGGTTGCTCCGAATATGGGTTAGATTTCCTGTTTTTGAAGATATTTGTCTGAACACAGTTCATCTTGTTTTTCCCCTCGAGATAAGTTAGTTATTGTAGTAAGTTTAAGGATTTGATTCTAAGCATGTTATTTTATGGTTTTGATCAAGTATGGATGTTGTTAAAATCAATGCCTTGAGTTGCATTTTGATTGGTTTCCGGATATAATGTCTATGTGGAGTATTGTTGGATGTTTATGAGTTGATTTTCTGATGTCTACTAAGCTCTACTTGTGCTTGATATATGATGGACATTCGGGATGGACGTCAGATTTTATGTTAGGGGTGTGAACTGTTAGGAAGTGTTATATTAGGAATGTAGGTGTCAAATTAAAGATTTTAGGGGGTGTATGTTCTATATCACGTTTTCCATAACTATGGATAGCAGCGGGGTGGGACGGGACGAAGTGGGTCGGATTTTTTACATAGATGTTGCAATACTATAGTGGCTTAGTCACCTGAAGGTGCTCACAAACTAATTAGTTTACATCGAAAGCATTACAATGATAGAGGAACAGGCTTGGACATGCGATAACAATGCTCGATCTCTACTTCCAGAACATCGGGTTCACTTATGTCATAACTCCTCACAACTTCATTGTTCAAGCAGTCTTGAACACATGCAACTTTGCAAGGCATCTGTTTATTGGAATTCCTTTTGTAATTTTAACTTCAATTCTCACCCGAACACTCAGAAGTTTTAGGTTAGGCGTATTGTCAAAAAATCTCTAATGTTTAACTGAATAGTCATTTGAATCTTATTTTTCAAAATATTTTAACTCTTAATGTTATATTTTGGATCAGAATAACTGTTACGTGGATGAAAATTGTCAGTCCTAGCTTTGAACTCGTAGCTTGCTTATAAAAAGTCGTATTCCATTCAAATTCTGACATCAGCACAGCAAACTTATCACCCAACTCCCTTGTTCTCATTACGAATCCTGATTTGAGTAAAACCCAGTGGGTGGTAGCTAGGGGTGTTCATTTCCGGGTACCTGAAATTCTGGGTACTAAACGGTTGGCCCGATACCCCGTGTCCATAGGAATTGGGTACCCGCAAACTGGGTACCCGCTAATCTGGGTAATAGGGTACCTGTTTTTTTGTTTTTTTTTGTTTTCTTATTTTCTCTTATTTTGTAAAAACAAACTAAAAAAATAAAATCAAAATATAATTTAAAAGGAATTGTGTATGCTACTAATATGCTTCATTTCAAAGGTTTGAAAGCATACTGCAAGTTGCAGT
Organism: Hibiscus tridactylites; assembly: GCA_958450335.1. Lineage (NCBI taxonomy): Eukaryota > Viridiplantae > Streptophyta > Magnoliopsida > Malvales > Malvaceae > Hibiscus > Hibiscus tridactylites. Next base: position 2,711,429 of record OY288267.1, read on the forward strand.
AGTGCAGTGCTCACTGATCAGCTCACCATTCAACTATGAACGTCTGACCGATGGGAAATTGGGAATTTAGGGCTAGGTCGATTTGTGAGAATTTTTGTCTGAGTGTTGAGTGAGAGTCGAGGGAGAGGAGACGCGCAGGGGGGCAGAGCACAGCAGCATGTAACTAAAATTCTCACCTAAAACGGTGAGTTTTAGTTAAAATAATAATAATAATAAACCGGGTATCGGGTAGTCGGGTACCTGATTTGGATCTATTTTATGACCCGGGCCCGACCTGGATACCCGGGAAAAAACGGGCCGGGTACCCGACCCGAAAATTCAGGTAATTTTTTAAAAAATACTCGAAAAATTTAAATCATGTATGCGGGTCTGCGGGTCGGGTCAATCGGGCCAGGTAATTTTGAACACGTAGCCTTTCTTTTATAATAATTTTATATTTTATGCAATTTTATAAAATTATTTTTTGACTAATATGTCATTTTGTAAAGTCATTACATTTGTTTATATGAATCGATTTGATTGAATGCTCACCTCTATTTTAAGTTATGACGTGTCAACTCACAATATTTGATCACATCGAATATTTAATAACTACTTTAAATATTTGATTTAATTTAAATATTTGATTTATAAAAAAAATTAATTTAAAATATTCAAATATTTAAAGTAGTAATTAAACAAAGTAGTTATTTAAATATAAAAATATTAAATATTCTATTTTAAAAAATATTAATTTAAAAAAAGAAAAAATATTCGAATATTTTGAGTTATCCGAGTTGACGCGTTATATCTTAAGATAGAGATGATCGTTCGATCGAGTTAAATAAAAAAATTTTGAGTTATTCGAGTTGACAGGTCATATTTTACAACTTAAATTTTATTTGATTTTTTTATTCCTGCCGAGTCAAATCGAGTTTTTATGAAAAATTTAATTGTAATTATTTATCATGTTACCATACTTTGAAATTTTGCTTTAAGGGCCCAATTAAAAGAGTGAGTAAATAACGAGTGTTAAATTTAGTGAATTGTTTCAAATTATGATTAAATTGATTTAATGTATAAATGTGAAGGATTAAATGTGTTATTATACTAAATTTTATAACAAACAATTAACGAAATTTAACGTCTAGTTATTATTTTGTTATAAAACATAAAATTTAATTGTAATTTTTAAAATTTTAATAATATTTTATTTCTTTTTATCAAAGTTTAGTTATCAGTCTACTTTATATTTATCTCTAATAATAATACAAACTTTGGCGTAAACATAATGAAATGAAAAATGAAATGCTGACAAAGAGGGATGTTGAGGCTTTTCCATACTATGTTAGGGTCATTTTCATTGGTTTCTTCAACAACCAAAATTGAATTTTTGAAGAGCGGTCCATCTTGGCCCTTGCAACTGCGTGAAAAAATTGACCACGACTTTCTCTCGTATAATTTCAAAATTTCAATTTCTCTAAGAAAAATGTAATTACACATAAAATTATAGGATAAATATATAGTGTGGTTAAAACACGATAAATTTTAAAATATGTCTAAAAATTTAAATTGTTGGACTTTTTAATAATATATTAGGTTAATTTTTCCCGTAATTTTAGACAAATTAAAAATTTGAGAAACAAGTTTCGTAACAGCGTAGGTTGATCATAAAATGTTATAAAAAACTCATCATTTTAAATTGTTTGAACAAGTTTTAAAATTTATTATGTTAGCCTTAAATTAGGATGTAGTATCTTAGACTCCCAAAATAGTATAAAGCCAAACAAACGATGTTGAAGTAGGCTAAATTATACTATAAATTTTTATTACGTCATTTATAATATCAACCGATAAAATATATTTATTTTATTAATTATTTTTAATATAATTTTTTTACAAGTGAATTTTCACTTATATTTATTTAAATTAAATTTAAAAACAGAAAGACAGTATATAATTTCTCCGTTAAAATGGACGGAGAATCCCACGTTTTTCAAATCCCAATGAAAAAACGCAGCTCGCCTTTACGTTTTTCCTTTCCCAGCTACCTTCCGTTACTTCTTCATATAGGCTATATATATTATGTATAAAAAACCAGTTCAAATGTTTTCATAGATTCAATTTCCAGATTCCAGAGATCAAGTAAATCAGAAAACAGAAAGATAAATAATATTTTTTTTGAATATGGGTGTTGATTTAGAGTCTATATCGGAGGCAACTTCAGGTGCTATAGGATCACTGTTAAGCACCACGATTTTGTACCCTCTCGATACCTGCAAAACCAAGTATCAAGCCGAGGTCCAATCCCATGGTCAACGAAAATACAGGTTACCCATTTCTTATTCTTCTTTTCTTTCTCTTTTTTACTTGTTTTTTAATTCTGGGTTTGTTTTGTTTTTGTTGCAATCACTGATCATGATCGAAGGAAATTTTGAACTTCGTTTCTTTGTGTGTTGGTGTGTGAATTCATGAGTTTGATTTATTTTTTAATATGGTTTTTATGTTTTATTATTTGGTATGTTGATTGGAGTTGACTGTTGAGGTTCAAAGGATCAAAGTTTGGAACATAAGGGTGATTAAAATTATCTATTCGTAATATGGGTTTGATTTGCTTATTAATTAAATTGAATTGAATTGGATTATATGAGTTTAATTTCATTATGAACTTACTGTTTTTCGGTTCTTATACTTGTCTTTACATTGTTCTTAGTCATTGATGTGGAAAATTGGCCTGGAGAGTTCAGCAGGGACGAAGCCAGGATTGAATCATGAGGGGATTGAATCATGAGGGGACAAGATGTTTAACTTTGGAATGAACAAGATTTTAAAAAGTAACTAAAGTATAAAAAATTAAAGGATATATGATTTAATTTCACTAATTTTAAAGTTAAAATGTCTTAAAAGCAATTAAACCATAAAAATTTGGGGTCAATGCTTAATTTAATTAATTTTAAAACTAATAAGGTCCTAAAAACAAATTATGCCAGTCAATTTTGGGAGGAGCAAGGACTTAATTGAAATAGTTTCAAAACTATCAATGGCCTAAAATGTAATTAGACCATCAAAGTTGAGTGGGACAATTGCCCCTCCCACCCTCAACGTAGATCCGTCACTGGAGTTCAGAGTTGGCTCTGGCTAACTCTTTCGAGCTAGTCCGCAATGACCGGGAAAGAAAATAGTGTAGTGGAATGAAATTCACCTTATTAGTAGACGTTTAACTAAATTATCATATGTCCGGTTAGTATAATTATCTGTACAAAGTCGTGTTCTGGTTTATAGATTGAGATTATTCGAACTTGAGCTATGCAGATACTAGATTTTCTTCCCTTCATTTGCCATTCATGTTGCATATTGTCATTTTTTATATGGTTGAGGAATGAAACTATTATTCCTGTTTTACTGTTATGTCCTGCTTGATATCGATGAATGTTCCTCGCTGTACTACACGGCCCGTTGGCGGCGATGCTTGAAGTTTTTGGTCGAGTTTGTTAGTTTCTGATATCTTATCTTGTATAGGAATCTCTCTGATGTATTATGGGAAGCTGTATCAAATCGCCAAGTTCTTTCCTTATACCAGGGCCTAGGAACAAAAAACCTGCAGTCATTCATTGCACAATTTGTCTACTTCTATGGATATAGCTACTTCAAAAGACTGTACCTTGAAAAGAGTGGGTTCAAGTCGATCGGAACAAAATCCAACTTGATTCTTGCCGCTGCAGCAGGGGCTTGTACTGCTATTGTCACTCAGGTGAGACATCATTCGGCAAGTCTCGTATGTCTTGTTTCGAATATTTAACCTTTCTGTTATATCCATCAAAGCAAAAGTTGTATCTGTTGGTTGTGTAGTAAATTGAAACCTTAGAATGGAATTATAGAAGATGAAATGTTTTATGTCATTGAACATTAGAATGGAATTATAGATCCCAAGTATGGTGTTAATTTTTGAGTTTGACATCGAATACCGTTTATCGTTCTGTAGCCCCTAGATACAGCCGCATCGAGGATGCAGACAAGTGCCTTCGGGAAATCGAAAGGGCTCTGGAAGACCCTCACAGAAGGCACCTTGAGTGATGCATTTGATGGCCTAGGCGTCTCTCTTTTACTGACCTCCAACCCTGCAATTCAGGTTCTACACTGTTGCCTCGAACCGTCATCTTTAAATCTTTCTTGTTATCTTCATTAAAACTAAGGCTAGAAATACATTAAAACTGCAGTATACGGTTTTCGATCAACTGAAACAACGACTACTTAATCAAAAATCAAAGAAAACAGACCATGGTTCATCTTCATCCCCTGTAGCACTATCTGCCTTCACAGCATTCTTGTTGGGCGCAATATCGAAGAGTATCGCGACTGTTATAACTTATCCCGCAATCAGGTGCATAGCCTCTCTCTCGAATGGTCACATTACAGAAGTATACTTCATTTTTTTACTATATTGAAGTAATGATGTGCATGCCAACACAATGCAGGTGTAAGGTAATGATTCAAGCTGCAGATCCAGACGATGACAGCACAGATAAAACTAAAAGACCTCGACTAAAATCCGGAAAAACAGTACCGGGAGTTGTGAGTGCTATTTGGAGAAGCGAAGGGATTCTCGGGTTTTTCAAGGGACTAGATGCGCAGATCACAAAGACGGTATTAAGCTCGGCTTTGCTTCTGATGATCAAAGAGAAAATCACAGCCACTACTTGGGTTCTTATACTTGCCATCCGGAGGTCTCTGTTGCTCACAAAAGGTAGATTAAAAAACGTTTGAAAAGGATAATATTGGTTTACTGTTTGGAGATAAGTGAATACTGTGACATTGTTTGTAATTCAGAGCAATCAGATATGTTCTTTTAGGCTAATCAATAAGAGATTATCTGTTGTTGCTTCCAAATAAGCTGTGACCAAATGCAATGGAAAGACAAACACAATTGTCATATATTTGTATATATATTTGATTGCCCTCCTCGTTCTCCGGGGCGAGAACGGCTTTGTCCTGATTAATCCGAATTGACTTATGTCGCACATCTGGTTTTGGTGAGTGAGTTTCTCAATGGAGATTTTCTGCATCCTTGAACTCAAGATCTGCTTAAGCAATATCAAACTGCTTACTACTTGGACCAACCCTGTTGGTAAATACATTATATCCATTAAACAAAGTTTAAAGTTTGAGTTTTGGTATTATCAATGAAGCAATTGGTTTGTAAAGGTAGGCCTATGGCTATAATGAATCTCCACAATGCAATCTGGATTATTCGATCGATAAATTGATATCAGTGGTTAAAAAAAATTAAATCATTGATACGAAAATCGACAGTTTTTCAATTTCGATCGGAATTGATATGCGCTATGAAAATATATATATATATATTATATATATATATATATATTTAAATGTAATTAAAGTATATAACTTGAAATAAATGTGCAATCTCTTGTGTCCCAGTGGCAAAGGATGATGTTCATCATCCTAGTAACTTGAGTTCAAGCACCAGTATTACCAGACAAAATATCTTTTTGGCCCCTTAATTCACTAGTTTAATTGTTTTAACCCTTACACTTTAATTATTTTATCTAATCGACCTAAATATGATGAGACATTTCACCTAAAATATACAATTTTAAATCAAATTAAAGCGCCACATTTGAATCAATTTGATATAAAATAAAACTTCGAGGGTTAAAAGGAACGCAATAAAAATTTAAGGACTAAAATAATTATACTTAAAAGGGCCAAAAAGGACATTTCACCTAAAATATACGAATGCTAGTGAAATTTCTATTATATTAAGAATATTGTCTTAAATCCCACAAATAAATCAACAAAACCTCTGGACTTGAAGACGCGCGAGAGAGATCTGCTTGAACAAATAGAAGCAAAATGATGTCCGGAGGTTATACCAGCATTGATAATCAGAAAGTTTCTGGATCTGTTCCTGTAAGTTTTATTTCATAATTTATCGTATTTTTTGTCTAATTATTCTCAATTTATGCTTTTAATTCTCTTTTTTCAATCTAAGATTAAGCAGATCTCCTTTGCTAATTGTTTTCCAATCCTTAATTTCTCAGGCGGTTTCAGATCCCGGTCATGTCGCCGTTAAATTTACAGGTGAACGCTTTTTTTTTCTTTTTCAGTTGTCGAATTATGAATCTAAATTTAAATTCTCGTTTTTTAGTTTAGTTGTTTGATTGCTGGAAAAGTTTAGGAAAGGAAAGTATAATCGGAGTTTGAAATGAGTGCATAGAATGCATGTTTTAATGTATAATGAAGTTTTAAAGTCAATAGAAGTGCTGTGTAAGTGTGTAGTGCTTTGAGGTACTTAATTTGTGGATTTGGTTGAGTTTTAATTAATTATTTAGCTTAAATTTGTAGATTCGAACCTTGAAACATTTCCTCCATCGGGTGCACAGGGGAAAATCTCTGGCGGCACTCAACCTCCACGTGATGCCGATGGTATTTCCGATTATGTTTTAATTAAATTCCTTGGTTTTGTTTCTATTTTCAGTTGATCCAATTTGTGATGGTGCTTATGCTTTGATTTGTTTATCCTGGGGCGTTTTATATCTAGGATTCATGGTTTTTCAGTGCCATTTTTGCATACTAGGTTTTAGAAAGTTATTACCGTAAGAAATATGACCCATGATACTGATGACATGTTTGAAGTAGCTGCTATGTATAAAACAAATAGTTGAGCAGAAGTAAATAGATTAAACAAATTAAATGTAATATTTTCTACTTTGTCAAATGAAAATTTTAATTGGTTTTTCACATGAACAATATTCGGTGTTATGTTAGTGGCAAATGATTGCATTGCTGTTGCGGCAGATACTTTTTCAAAACCTGCTGGTGGATCTGGATCTGATAAATCAGAAGGAGGTGGCTGGTTTCGTACATTCACTGTCGCTGCATACAAGCCATACTTTGATGTTGACACTTCAGATGTTGTAGATAGACTTAAGGAGTCACTCTTTCCATTTAGAGGAACATTTACAGAGAAAACGGCTTCCAACCCTGATCTGTGAGTTTTCTTCGTGGACCTCGCTTATGTTTTAAATGGAGTAATGTGCTAAGCATTGAATGACTGTTGAAAATAGATGTATGGAAAATTATCTAAGCTCGAGACTGGTGAGTTTCTTTTATATTGCCCATGATTAGGAACATTTCTTTTAAGTGTGGGTATGCCAAACCCTAAAAGAAGAGAAAACAGAGTTGATCATTAGCGGGCTTTAGCTTTGTGGTTCTATATTATTCTTGGACTTGAAATACTAGTGTGCCTTTAGAGAAAAAAAAATATTTTTGTCTCTCTATAACTGTAATCCGCTAACTTCAACTTTCATCTGATGGAAATATTCAGTCTCTTCTGTGCTCATCTTTGCCTCTTCTTATAAGTAGGATCATGCATGATTGAAATGAAAACGTTCTGCAGATACGGACCATTCTGGATATGCACCACTCTTATATTTGTAGCAGCCTCTATTGGAACTTTTGTGACTTATATGGCCCACAAGCTCAAGAACAAGGAATGGGATTATGACATAAATCTAGTGACTTGGTCTGCTGGTGTGTTCTATGGCTATGTCACTGTGATTCCTCTTGCCTTGTATGTTATTCTCAAGTATTTTTCAGCACCATCAGGCCTTGTTCAGCTGTTTTGTCTGTATGGATACTCCTTGTTTGTCTTTATTCCTGCTCTCGTAAGTTCTCTATTTTTTTTATTTCGTTCTCTGAATGATAAGATTGTTCATTTGCCTTTCTCCCATTTTAGTTTTTGGATTTCAATGAACTTTCATTGGAATTTTCTTTCTAAATTTCCAAGTTGATCCCCAACCCCAACTTTTAGGCTTTGCTTGGTAGGGTGGATAGAAAATTGGAAGGATAGAAAATTGAAGGGGTAGGAAAGTGAAAAGATGGAAAATTAATTTTTTCTTTCCATTGGTGTGCTTGGTAGGATGGATGGAAAATTGAAAGAAAATTGTATTTTATTTCCATTCATTGCTTGGGATTTTTCTCGTTTTTTTCTTCTTCCAATTTTGGGATGATTTGTTTTTACACTTGAGCATGGAAAATGACTGTTCCTCTAGTTTTCTTTCCTCTCACTTTTCTTTCCTACAAAGCACACCCAAAATTTATTTTCTTTCCATTTTTTTCTCCCCTTCTTCCATCCTTCAACTTTCCACCCAACCAAGAAAAGCCTTAAAGTTCCAAACATTGAAAAGCTGTGGAAACTAGCCGACAAAAAAGTACATTGAAACTTTCTTCCGGGAAATTTCACTGTTAAAGCCAGTACCTGAACTTTTAGAGATTTCTTTAAGGTGGAGCTAAACTTGTTGCTTGTACTTGATTGCAGTGTCTATCGGTTATTCCCTTGGACATTTTCAGATGGGTTATTGCCGGTGTAGCCGGGTTCATGTCAGCAACTTTTGTGGCACTTAATCTAAAAGCTCATATCAATTCAGCAGGAGAAAGGTGGTTCTTGATCGTCACCGGCATCTTTCTGCTGCAGTTGGCTCTAGCTGTGGTGCTCAAACTCTATTTGTTCACCGTCTCCGTGTAAGATTAAACTTCCTTTGATGAATCAAACTCATTTTAGTTGTAGATCGGAAAAAAAAGAGAGAGCATTTCGTCCGTTGGCTTTTAATTGCCAGTTGCTACGATTTGGGGCTATACCTATTATTCTTCATCAAGAATTACATCTTGTATTCATTCATTGTACTGTGCTATGTCAAATATAAACACAATTGACTTTTACAGTGTAATTGCTTTTTCTTCACCATTTTTTGGGTACAATATCAAACTCTTACACACGCTAATGCTTATTTTGATCCATTTTGAAGTTTGGGTTTGATTGGCTTTAGGTTATTAATTTATTTTATTAAATTGACTGGGTTGGTTTCAGGCAGATTAATTGGATTTTCAAATTATAATGAGAAAATATATTTGGTTTTTCTCATCATGTTAATAGAGAGATCAAGCTCAGATATAATATAGCTATATTAAGTAAGGGTAATATTTCTATACACAAGCGCTTGTGGAAACTTTTTTACACAAGCGCCTTAGTTTTAGGGGTTAGGACTTCGTTTAGGGTTTAAAATTTAGGGTATAAGTGTAGTAGTTTTGAATTTAGGGATTGTTGATAGAATTTTGGGTTTAGGGTTAAAATTTAGGGTTTATAGGTTAAAACCTAAATCACCACCCATATTACCCTAAAACCAAACCCTAACCCTAAACCCTAAATTCTAACCCTAATTCCTAAATTCTAAACATGAACCCTAAATTCTAAACATTTACACTAAACCCCCTAAACTCTAAACCCTAAACACTAACCCTAAACCCTATAATTGAGGCGCTTGTGGAAATAAAAACTTTTCACCGCCAGTGTATAGGATATTAATCCATTAAGTAAATGTGTACCTATAGCACGTTCCTCAAATACGCTTAAATTAGATAGGAAAGATCGTTCCATAATAAATCATCTTTTTACAAATTTTAATCCTCGTTAAGGGAAAGAGAAGGAAGAAAAAAGATGAACAATTTGGTTAACCGATCAAATGTGTGCTTAATTATTAATTGGATTAGAAAAGTTATTTGCTTGATTAATTCGGAACAACTCACGCTATACGCGTGCCAATATCAATCTTAGATGGAAGACAAGTTCCACTACAACGTCTTCAAGGTCAAAAATTGCAATAATTCTCAGATTAATTTAAAATGCAAAAAAACGTCTTCAAGGCCATTTTATATTTTCATTCACAAAAACAAGCTACGGAACCGTTTTCAATGCGAATTTTACTCGGTTTAAAATGCACCGAACTTGCTTATATTGGTGTCGAATGAAAGAAAAGTTCTAGTACTATATACCTAAACTCAATGTTTATTAAAATTATACGATTAATAACCCCGAAATATTGCTCGAACATGCCTATAGACGCTTGGTCTGCCAACCCGATTTACAAAGAACTTGCTTTCTACACCCGCGATAAATTAAAGCAACTCTTCAAATTCTGGGGAAACTCATTTTTTGCAGAAAGCGAGTTCTTGTTAAGTTCGTTATACTAAAAAGCGTTGTCACGTATGAAGAACTCACTTTCTGCAGAAAGCAATGTTACGTCTCGCTATTCGCAGAAAACGAGTTCTTCATACGCGGCAGATTTTGGGGTCATTTTTTCAAATTTAGGTCGGCGGGTTATTTCTTTGAATAATAATTAAAAATGGGTTTTTGATTTAAAATTTCTCCTAATCCTAATTAGAGGGGAAGGGAAGGAAAGAGTGTTCATGCCGGGTCTAGAACACATAACTTAAGGAACGACCAAATGTGCTTGCTTAATTATTAATTGGATTAGAAAAGTTATTTGTCTGACTAATTCGGAACGACCCATGTCGTACGCCTGATTTTAGTGGATGAGTCTCATGGTGAGAATTTTCTGCATACATAAAGGCCTTGAACTCAAATCATGCTTAAATAATACCAAGCTGCTTATTACTTGGACCAACCTAATTGGTATGCTTACAAGAATTTAGTTTCCAATGAATCCACCAATGTTATAATTAGCATGTTAGGGATGCTTGGACTTCTGATACAATAATCATTCCAAAAATGAAGATCAAAACAAAGGGTTAAAGACAAAATCTAAACAAAATCATAGTTGGCCTAACCACGTCCATTAGAAGAAACAAACAATCCTTAAAGTATATTTGTGGAAACCTAAACCCTACAGCAGAAAAGTTGAAGATGCCTTTATATGTGCGTGTGAACCCCAGTTTTTGAAACACAAAAATTATTACTAAAACAAATAAAGAAAGCCTTGAAAACTGCAATAATTTGGACAGCAGCAATCTACTGGTTTAGCAGATGAAAGGGAACAAAGGAGAAAACAAACCAAAGTGAGGAGTCAAATGTAAGATCCTGAAAATGAGGTCCCTTGGGAGACAAGAGTTGAGTTAGGTTAGGTTTTTTTTTTTTTTAAATTATTGTTCATCTGTTGGAAATTGAGTGTCATTGGCTGGACCAAAAACAAATATTCAGTTTCACACACAAAAACACCATTTGCTTCCCCTATATATCATTTCCACCAACTTAAACTGCATTTCCAAGCACTTTCTTCAGCTTTGTTGTGAAAGAGAGAGAATGTTTTCAAGGGTTTCATTAGGGTATTTTTTGTTGATAATGCTGAGTATTTCAGCTTTATTACAGCATGGAGTGTTGGGAGCTAGATTTCTGGCAGACAAGGTGGAAGACAAAGTGAATAGGCCTCAGAAAACATGGAACCAAAATCCAGACAGTAATGGGTCTGAAGCTGAACATGACATTTTTGCAACCATTAACAGAGAAGTGCCTTCTGGTCCTGATCCACTTCACAACAGGTGAAAGCATCTGAAATACATACACATGTAATATTTCAATGTTTCCATAATCCATACATACATTTATCTGTATCTTTGAGAAGCTGTACTGTATATATACAAAGTGGAACCCTTTTTGTTTTTGGACTTTATATATTCAGCTCTCTTAGTTGTTTTTAGAACCAGTGTTGATTAGCATGCAGTTGCAGAAGTGCAAATTGATGGGAGTTTTAGAGTGATGTTTTTGTTAATCATTGTTTCAATCAATACAAAGATCAATATTTCTCTTTCTTGGGGGCAAATTAATTAATGGTGGTTTATTTTCCAACATTTGGGGCCCACATCGCCCCCTTTTTATATGATTTACAAACAGACTTTGTAAAAGTAAAATCTAAGTCAGCTTCATGTATAATCCAAAAATATCATATGATATACTTTATGGAGAGGAAACAGAAGAAAAAAAACCCACGAACATCCAATTATTAGCGGTGACTTGTTTTAACTATTCAACTAAAAAATTTAAAATTTAATTATTCAACTATTTAAATAGACATATTTTGATCACCAGCCGTTAAAATTTAACGAAAAGGTAATGTGACAGTTAAAGTAAAATTTATATAATTATAGTTTTAATCCTTGTTAATTACCTATTATATCAATTTGGTCCTAAATTTAATTTAATAAAGTTAATTAACTAATCAAATAATAACACGTATCATCGCATGGTGGGGTTTGAACCCATGACCTCTAGGAAAAAAAAAGCTAAGGCTTAACAATTACACCAACAACAAAATTGTGATATTAACTGTACCATTCTATATATATCTTATAATGAAGTGCTAGAGAAAAAAAAAAGTAAAAATGTTTGAGAGGAGAAACAAACATGGATCACATGAGATATATAAAAACACGCATATTAAATATTAATTTAAAAAGTATTTGATTTAAATGAAAAAAAATTGATTTTAAAAAGTATTCAAATATTTTTTTAAAAAAATATTCGAATATTTGATTTAAAAATATTAAATCAAAATTTTAAAATATTTGAATACTTTTTTTAAATCAAATTTATTTTTAAAATCAAATATTATTTTAAATTGAATATTTGATACTTTAATAAATATTTGATTTAATTTAAATATGAAAAATAAAAAATATTTGAATATTTTAAATCGAATTTCTTTTCTTTTAAATCAAATATTTTTTTTAAAATAGAATATCTAATAATTTCAAATTTTTATTAAATCGAATATATTTAATTTAGTGATATGCATGTTTTTATATATCTCATGTGACCTATGTTTGAGTCTCCTCTCAAACATTTTTACTTCTTTTTTTCCTAGAACTTACTTCATTATAAGATATATATAGAATGGTGCAGTTTATATTATAATTTAAGAGTTGGTGTAGTGGTTAAGTCTTGGCTTTTTATCCTAGAAGTCATGGGTTCAAAACCCACGATGACCATATTAGAGGAATATATATATATATATATATTATTAAATAAAAACTTAAAATAAATTCATAAAATCGGGCGATTAGTTAATTAATTTTATTTAATTAAATTAATAATTAATTGAATCGTTAAAGTTCAAATCTAAGTCGTTTATGAACTTTAAGAGTGCGTTTGGTTTATGGAATGTAAGATTACTTCAAGGAATGAGATTTTCGGAAAGAAACATTACTTTGGGTATGTTACATTACATTGTTTGATTTATTAAGCATGAATGTAAGATTATTGTATTTGCTTGAGGGAATATAAGATTATCTAGAAGTAAAATTTACTAAATTATCCAGGTTTTATATTTTCTTTTTAACATGTTGAACTTTCAATATTGAGTTAAAAATATCAACAAGTTATAGAACTATTTTTGTTATACTATCTAAAATTTTCACCAACCATATATTTATCATATTATTAGTTTAATTATTATATTAAAAAAATTAAAAATATATTTTATATTCGCATATCTTCGTAACACTCTATTAAAATAATTTTGTGAATTTTCAAATGGTAAATGTTTAATATGTTTTATTTCTTAATTTTTATTACATATGACAAAATGTCAAATAAACTAAAGTGAATAATAAAATAAATTTAAAATTTGTAAAACAGTGATACAAATTTAGACCATAAATTTAACATACTAAAATGTTTTATATTATGATAAACATCTTATAAATTAAAAATAAAATTAAAAACACCAACTACTATCTTATTAATTCTCAAGCAATATGCAATCCAACATATAACCTATAAATATCATAAATTTAATATTAATAAAAATACATTAAATACTAAAACAATATTTAAATATGTGTAACACCATTTAAATATTAAATTAATAGTGAAAAAAATATTTAATTAATTTACGCCGCAAATAATTAATAAATTTAGGGATAATATAGTCCAAAGGAGTGAGAATTGACAAATACAAAAATCGGTGGGAATGACAATCTCACCATTTAAGGGGAAAATGACACCATTAACAAAAAAATATTACCTCATATGAAAAATGCTCTCAAATCAAATAATTACTCATATTTAAATTTGTGTGATGGGCCTTTTTGTCGTACCATTGAAGATACCCAATGGACCTTACATTAAGGTTTCTTTTGGTCCAGCCTAAGACATGTACAATGATCCAAATGTTAGAAAATTGGAAATCCATTGGGTTTTTTCCCCTCTTAGAGGTTAAATAGGTGCAGAACCAAATGATTAATTGTAATTAGAGAGTAATTAAAGTTGTGAGGGTGACATGATTTACAGGGTTTGATTTTGATGTCTGAAAACAAAGAGGTGGATTAGTATGTTGTTTTTATGTGTCTGTATTTTGGGCCTACTTGGATTTGATTCTTTTCTACGCTCCAGCTATTTGTACCAAAATATACTCACTCACATGACTTTGGATTATACTTTAACACTATTCCAATATGTATCTCATAGGATTTTAATTCTTGAAAGATTTTTAAACAATCATATTATCATACACAATGATTGGAGTTGAAGTTGGATGGTAGATTTATAATTAATTCAATTATTTGAATATATATAAATGCAAATAAAGGTAAAAAAAAAATGGTGGGTGGAGGGCAAAGGCCTTTCCCACCATTCATATAGTTTAATTCATGATTGTATTGACAAATTTTAAATTTAAATTTAATTTTACTTAAAAAAGAAAAAAAATTAGGTGAAGGAAAGGAAGTGCTTCTAGTAAGTCTAAAACTCATAACATAAGAAAATATGAAAAACAAAGATAAGCAACTTGACTAACTATATAATATTTTTGCTTTTTATGAGTTCATATTTTAAAAGCAAAAACTCTAAAAGAAAATACCTATATAATATTTTTTTTCTTTTTATAAGTGTTCATATTATGTAAAGGCTTTAAAAAAATATATGTCCAAATTATATATTTTTTTTTAAATTTAGGTGACTAAAATATTTTTGGTAAAAATAAGTGCCTAAAGTTTTAACCGTTACAATTTTAAGTGCCCGACTGTTTTAAAAAATATTTACTTAACAAGTGAATTTTTTTATTATTATTATATTAATTTTTTTGAAAAAGAATATATTTAAAAAGAAAATTTGAACATATTCCGTCACTAAAAAACTCTAAATCCTTAATACCTAAACTCAAAAGTTTTTCAACGCCACCGCTGCTGTCACCGAACACCACCACTATCGTTGCCGGAAGTCATTACTTATTTCCTTCAATCATCTATAGCCGATAACCTCCGATAAGTATGTCAATCTGACATTGCTTGATTAGAATAACTCACGTTTTCCGTCACACTGACACTCCTTCCATTGGTTACCAGTGATGGATAATTAAGAAAAAATAAGCGACGACCTCCAAAGATAGTAATGGTGTCCGGCGACAACGGTAGCGGCGAAAATTTGGAGAATTTGTGATTTTGGGTATCAAGGATTTGTGACTTTTTTGAAAATTTTGGGAATTGTGATTTTTTTTAAAATTATATATTTTTATTTTTTTAAAATAAAAAAACATGTCAAGTATCACGTTCTTATTGGGTAACAATTTTAACGTTAAAATTGTAACGTTAAAATTTTAAGTACTTATTTTTACCAAAAAAATACTTTATGCACAAAGTTCAAAAAATATATAGTTTGGACACTTATTTTTGTATTAAGCCTTTATAATAATATTTGATGCACAAACACTATAATTTTTTATACAAACATATTTATTTTAACTCTCAGTATATAATCTAAATATTTAACCCTAAAATAAAATTTTAATCTTTAACCCTTAAACTCTAAACTCTAATTCTAAGCTTAAACATACATTCAAACCCTTAAAACATAAACGCCTAATAAGCCTTAAGCCAAACTTCTAAACTATCTAAACTAGACTCGCTTGTTTGAAATAAATTTTTTAATGTCGGTGCATAAAATATTCTCATGTGACTGACGAAGTTAGTTTTAATTTAAATACTAATCAAATAAGACTTAATAAACTCTTGTACTTTCTAATATTTGATCATAGCTTCATCCCAAGATACAAATTTTAAATTTCGAATATAAAATTTGGTAGATGATAGTTAACTCTTCTACAATGCAAGGCAATTAATGTAGGAAACAATATATACACACACTTGACCCGCTGATTTCGGGAGTTATGCTTGAAACTTTACATATGTTTTGTCCTTTGTGACAATAATCAATGCTAAGTGGTTATTTTTATGGGACGAGTCTTCGCTTCTTCTCTGCATATTGGAACCTTCTGAGAACAACTTGGCAATTAAATATTAAAACCGGCATATAACACGACCACAAAGTCAAGCAAGTAGCTCATCTGGGGCTGGGGTGAATGGAATCTATGCACAATTCGACTCGACTCGACTCAAAATATAATCGGAATTTGATGCGCTGTATCGAATACCGGAGGGTTTTACAGCAAAAAGAAAATGCATGTGTTGATGCTCCAATCATTGTTTCTCTGGATGTGGAATTCAGATCGTGACTTTGTTTTTTTTTAAACTGTGGAGGCTAAACAAAGTCTCGTGATTGAAACAGGCAGGCACTGATTGTTTAGTAAACTTCCCATTCATGCTCATAAATAGAATATTGAAATCACGGTTTCACTCAATTCAACGCAAGCCTTTGCCTGATCATATGCAGGAACACATGTGAGTGTGTGTGTGAGACTACAGATATTGTAGTGGAAAAAAGCAATCTCGGAACTCGAACAACAACCGGTTGGTCCAGCAGATGAAGCATTAGTGTGGTAGGAATCTTGACGATGCGAACGGAAAAAACTAGGTTGGAAGAGTCGTCCCCATATTGGACTTGTACAACATTCGATTCGAATTAATCGATTAATAAATCGGATACCAGATATATATATATATATATATATGGATAATAAATCGGACACCAGATGTTATATATATATATGGATAAATATTCTATACACAAGCGGTGGAAACTCAGTTTTCACAAGCACCTTAATTTTAAGGTATAAGGTTTAGGGTTTTAGGTGTAAGGGGTTAGAATTTAGGAATAGTCGTTTCATTTTAAGGTTTAGAGTTATAATTTAAGGTTTATAGGTTAAAACCTAAATCTCACCATATTACCCTAAAAACTAAACCTTAACCTATAACCCTAAAACTTAAATTAAAATAATTATCCCCAAATTCTAAACCCCTGCCCCTAAACCCCTAACCCTATACCCTAAAAATAAGACGCTTGTGTATAGGATATTAATCCTATATATATATATATATATATATATATATATATATATAAGCAATATGGGAACTTTGTGTTTTCTGTGTCATTTTGTATCATTTCCCCTCTACACTTCCCTATGAAAAAATAAATAATATCCTATGAGAAACATAGCCCTATACTTCCATTTAATATTCCTGGTGAGAAACTTGTAGAGTTAGTTAAACACTCAGTTAAATTTTAAACTAGTCATTTTTTAACCCAGAGTTTAACTAGGTCGATAATAGCGAATTTAGAGTTCGAATCTCAACACTTACCATTCTTCTCGTATTCTAAGTTTTACCATGGAACCCGAAGCTTAATTTCTTTGTTTTTTTACAGTTACTCTTAAAATATAATATTCGACAGTCTAAAATTCGATACTTCAATCTAAAAACTCATTTTTTATCGTCAAAATATGATTTTTTTTCAGCATGGACATGAATGAACCAGAATTTGCGAAATACAAGACAATTATATGCATATGATTTGGATGAAAGACATTGACGTGGTATCAGAAACTTCCAAAGTTTCTTCTGAAACAAGACGATGACAATTCTTAACAAAATTACAAAACAATGGACGAATGAAGTACACAGGGCGCTTGTTTTATCACGGGGAGAGACAAAGAGAATGGCGAAGGAAGAGCTGTTTTTTTGGCCATACAGCTAATCTCATTACACTATATACATATATATATATATATATATATATATATATATATATGTCGTGTTGATATTAATTCATAATTCGTGTGTTCATGTTGTAATTATATAGATCTTTACATATTCATGTTTATGTTCCTTCTCTTTCCTGTTTAAAACTCATTTTCCTTTCATGGAAGATAGCAGAACTAGAGCCACTGAGCCATCGCCTGCAATGTCAACGCCAGGGCTCAGTGCTTCAAAAAACCATACTCATCATCATCATCATCATGTCGATTCTATACCTCGAAACCATCAACATAACACCGGCCTTTCCTTCAACTCCGTTATCATAATCATCCTATCCCTCGTCTCGATCATCCTTGTTTTCGCAATCTTTCTAATTATAGTAATGTTTCGTAGACTTAAATCGGTTGGGAAACACGGCAGTTGCAACGAAAGTGGTAGCATAAACAACAGTAGCAGTAGCAGGTTCATTGCTCATACTACTATAAACTTTGATTCTAGTCCTGGTAAGTGTCCATTCTGAAAATTGGAACATCGGTTTTGCTATTATTGTTTATAAAAACTTTGATGTTTGAATGCTTGAAATGGTGCAGATGTAAAGGCAAGGTGTCTATATGGAGGAAGCGTCCCTACACCTCTGAGTAGATATAAAGGGGTCCAAGTTTTCACTTACAGGGAGCTTGAACAGGCAACTGATAACTTCAGCGAGATGAATGTGGTCGGCAGTGGTGGATTCGGGGTCGTGTATAAAGGAGTTCTTGCTGATGGAACCATGGCAGCCATTAAGAGGCTTCACAGAGAAGGAAAGCAAGGGGAGCGTGCTTTCAGGATGGAGGTCAATTAATCTGTCCCTCACCCCCACTTTTGTTCTTCTGGTTTTTTTAAGTCGAAACACTTCGATTTCCATCTGGGGTCGAGTTCGAGCTCGTTTAAATTACTGCATTTTATTCTGCAGGTGGATCTACTAAGCCGCTTGAACTGTCCCTACTTGGTGAAGCAATTAGGCTACTGTGCTGACCAGCACCATAGGCTTCTGATATATGAATTCATGGCCAATGGGGCTCTCCAACAGCATCTTCATCGTCCCGGTAATCGATATAGACCCTTGGATTGGGGAAACCGGCTAGTCATCGCCCTTGATTGTGCTAGAGCCCTTGAGTTCCTCCACGAACATGCTTCCCCTACTGTTATCCACCGTGACCTCAAGTGCAGCAACATATTACTCGATGAAAACCTCCGAGCAAAGGTCTCCGATCTCGGATTGGCCAAAATGGGGTCAGACAAGATCAATGGTCAGATTTCGACACGCGTGTTGGGAACCACCGGATATCTAGCTCCGGAGTGAGTATTTCATCAAAGTATCATCCCCATTCATGCATCTCTTCTTCATTATCTCTGAACTTAATGACCGTGAATTTTGACATTGCAGATATGCTTCAACAGGCAAACTTACCACAAAATCGGACGTCTACAGCTATGGCGTCGTGCTTTTACAGCTTTTAACAGGCCGTGTACCGATTGACATCAACAGACCACCTGGAGAACATGTCCTTGTTTCGTGGGTTAGTGTCAATAAACTTGGCTAGACCCCATTAAAGACTGTGATTGAAGTTCAAACATTCTGATAATTTCGCAGGCACTTCCAAGGTTAACAAACAGAGATGAAGTTGATGAAATGGTTGATCCTGCAATTCAAGGACAGTATTCAAAGAAGGATCTAATTCAGGTAAAGCTTGCTCCTATGATATTAGTATTGTGCTTTTCACATATGAATATATACAACATCAAATGAATAACATACTTGTTCCACAGGTGGCTGCCATTGCTGCTATGTGTGTGCAACCAGAAGCTGATTATCGACCTCTAATGGCAGATGTTGTGCAATCACTGATCCCTCTGGTTAAAAATTTCAATTCCACTGGTTCCTCCAGATTCCATTGACAAATCTCCATTACCAAGTATTACTACCATTGTAAGAAGGTTCAAAACAGCCTCATTTGGGTACCCGGTTCAAGCATAAGTGTTGAATATCTGTTACGTATAATGTTTATTTTTTAAAAAAATATATATGTTTAGATCACTTGCATAAGAAGTCAGATCACTTCAGTTAGCAGCTGATGCTTTCTGCACTCAAATGGTGGGCTCATATCTGGAACATAACTTGATTTTCTATGAGACACCACAACCACAAGCTTCTTTACATTCATATTCTTGTATAAATTTGTTGTAAAATGCAATATTATTTTCTCTTTTCAGAAATGACAAGTTTGCCTAGGAAATTAGTAATACTTTTTTCTGTTATCATAATGTAAAACAGTTTTTTAAGAGGCAAGTAAATATGAAAGAAGAATTCGTTCTCTTCAAAGAGTACCAAAATTTTGCAAAGAAATAATGCAGGTTTTCAGAATCTAGCTTCAATAATCAATATTATACAAGATAACGAAAAATGAATATGGGGATAAAAGTACAGCCTATTACCAGGTTTATCAATGCCCTGTTGGCTCCACAGAAAACCCAGAATCTTCCACCAGTATAATTTGTCTGATGTTGTGTAACCATCGGACAATACCTCTCGAGTTGAGAGAAAGTCTCCGCACGAACTTCTCAGTTTTCTTAAACAAAGTGAGAATGTCAGTTTGGTAAAAGAGAATATTGCTATGAAGCCAGGGAAATTGTTACTTCATTCTGCAACTTCCTAAAATTCTTGCATTGCTTGAGACAAAGATCAACAGATGTTGTTCGAAAGAAAAAGACATGCTAGAAAGTTACACTCGAACCTAGGTAAAAGATCACCAAATATTGGATGCCTAATTGGTATAAGCTCAATATATCATTATCTGCATCAGACAATGCTTACGTATGGGAGATAGACTGAAGTAGCAAAAGTAGATCAAGTTTCGACCCCTTCCCCAGAATCCTTAGTTGGAACTTCTGGTACCGCAGCAGCACTGGCTCCACCTCCGTTATTACCCTCGGATTTGTTGTTCACTTTACTAATTTTACAAGCATACTTGGCAAAGGCAGCGGTTAGGGCTGATTTAATGTTTATTTCAGGTTCTTTTTTCCTACGTTTGCCCGTACCTTCAGTATCCTTGTCTGCTTCTATGACTTCACTTGCAGGGCTTGGTTCAGAATCTTTGCAGACAGGAGTCTCTGGAACGGGTGGGTTACTGGAAACTACACGCTTGAATGGTTCATGGAAAGCGTCATGCAAGCGTTTTACCTTCCGCTCTCCTATTCCAGGACATCGAGCAAGATCTTCCATGGATGCATCCATGATACTAGACAGAGACTGCAAAAACATGATATTCAGGTAAGATAAACCAACAAATAAAACACTGATGACTTAGATGTAAACAGAAGACACAGAAGACGCACCCCAAATGTAGAACCAAGAGTGACCACATCAGTCTTGTTAACATGACGAACAGTTGTAAGAGCATGATTTAGCTACAATTATGAGAAAAGTAGTTTCATATCAATCGCATCAAATAAAATGTAAATAAATATTGTACATTAAAAACGATAATGTTCTACGTGACACAGTAAGTACATTTCTTCAGACTGAAGCTTCAAAAGAAGAGAAAACGATACCCTTGATAAGTAGTCTGTATCCATTTGGCCTTGAATGAGGTCTGCAGGCTTGTTTTCGTATACTTTTATGGTCTCCAAGTAGCGGCCACATTCCTCCAAGCTAACACCAAATTATAGCAAGAAAATTTATTAAGAAAATCATTTTTATCCATTTTTCGACTATTACAACTCTATCAAAAAAACAAATACATTAATATAGTCTAAAGAAAGGGTTAAAAAAGTACAACAGCTTATCTTTTGACATAAAATTCACTTAATAAATGCGATCTAACTCGGTTAGAACTTAAAATGATTGGAAAAAATATTATCAAAACAAATGGAAGCAGTCACAGATAGCCATTCAGATTCATAAAGAACATATATCAATTATTATTTAATGCATTGATAAATTTTTGCCATACCTCCAACCACATAATAGAGTGCAATCATGAAGCAACGCTGTTTTAGTAACTTCAAGCAAAGGCTTAACAACATCCTCCTGCAGTAAAGACAGCTCTGAACAATGAGCAACCAAGTTCCGTTTTTTACTTGTTTGCGCGAGTTGTGAATGAGCAAGTAAATACAAGTAAATATTCATGTGCCGCACAAAGCCAGAGGCCAGAGGGATAAAATGCCATATCTATAATGTCAGAGTGCACATAATCGTTGTTTGAAATCTTAACTTATAGGTTAAAAGAACATGAAGATCATCAAAAAATGAAGATTTACCACATCAACGTGGCATAACACAACACGAAGCTTGAAGTTCTTTTGTAGTTCCCTGATACGGTAATATAGGTAGTCCGGGTGCAGCAAATGATACCGAAGACTGCATCAAATAGTCAACTCAATGAGCTGAATGCATTTCAACAGAAGCACGGAATTTAATAGATCTACCAAAGAAAGCACTGAATATAAAAGAATAGACCAAAGTCCCTTTCACTAGAAAACAAGGTTCGTTTTGTCCTTACAAGTTACAACCTATAGTTTCTTAAATATACTAAGAACTTGGAAGAGCATGTAATCTTATTTAAAACCCAGACTGACTTTCAATTCATCAAATTGCTCCTTCTTCTAGAAGGTAGAGTAAATATAGAAATCTTAAGCAAGATACAAAAACTACGATGCAAGTAAGACTTATCCTATATCTTATGAGGCACGTGATTGCAAAGTCAAATAGATAACCCATTTCTTGTTTCATTCACACAAACCACTGTATTGTGCTACTAATTGATATGTTTGCAGTTCTAACCTTAAATAGAGAGCACATGAGTTCTGGCCGAGCAAGTAGTCACAAACAACATCTGCAAAAGCCCATCTCACATTCCTGATGTGTTTGAGCAAGGGATTACCCTTCTGCATGAGGTGAAAGTACATCTACATTTAGGCTACTTTTGTAAAGGTAGACGAACTGAAGTTCTTTAAAGACTTGCTATTTTTGTCCTAATAACAAATTTTCATTGAAGCTAGGTTCTTCCTCGGGGGGTTTAGGATCAAAAATTCATTAGCAATATAGTTCAGGAGAATCTTAAAATTTCACATATTTTAAACATTGATAATGAATTGAAAACTTTATAAAGGAAACTCTATCATATTTAAAACGAATCGAAGGAGCAAGACAATAACGAAACAGAGTGAGAACGAATCAAAGGAATGATACATCTACATGTCCTCAAACCAAACAAGGTAAACTTCTGTATTACCTAGTCATGCTGAAACAAGTAAATGGTTGATAATTAGCTGACAAATTACTCATTAAAAACCGAAGAATTATACTAGTACTAAAAACAATGTAACAATTAGTGATGCCAAATTTATACAACATCACCTGCCTATGGCTGACAAGGATAGCATTGCGACTCTGAGACGAATTCGATGACGATGAAGCAACAGCAGCAGCAGCAGCAGGGGAAGCTGAGGTAGAGACAGGTGAAGAAGAAGGCACATCGGCTTCACCTGTTGGCCTAAAATAAACCAAAATTTGAAAACAAAAATTACAAGCTACTTCAATTGACAGAACAGACTCTTATGAATTCTAGTTTCCGTATCATATCAAACTCAACAAGCTAAACCAAAAGTGGAAACATGAAGAATTGATCAAAAGGGTCCAACTTGACCAAAAGGGTTCAGCCAAATCAAAGAGAAAAAGATACCCACAAAAGATACAGCCAAATTAAATGGAAAGAACGACACTTTACGGTAAAATTGAACTGAATTATGAAAATTGACAGGCGTCACCTTGGGGTAGAAACAGTGGAGCTGGGGGCAGGAGGAGGAGGAGAGTAGAACTCAGAGGATTTAATGAAACTGAAAGCTTGAGAAAAAGATTGAGAAGGAGTGAAAAGAGATGGTGGGGTTGATTTAATCTGTGAGCTTTCAGTTACTTCTTTATACGATGGAACTCCTATTACAATCTGTGTTTTTTTCTTGTTCTGGTTTTGTTCCGTTTGATTTTCTTCATCTTTCTCCATCTTCTTCCTCGTTCTCCTGCTGGATTTTCTGATTCGGTAAAGAAGTGAAAACCATAGGTTGAGGTTTTCGTTTGGAAGCCCACTTATCTGACTTGTGTCTATGGTTTCTAGGCCCAAAAAAGGCTATTTTGATAGAAATGATTGATTAATTCAGCTCGAATACTTAAACTTGATATTATCAAAAAGTTATATTTATATAAAGATAAATATTCTATACACAGGCAGTGAAAACTTTCAGTTTCCACAAGCGCCTTAGTTTTAGGGTATAAAGAGTTAGTTTAGGCTATATAATTTAGGGGTTTAGGTGCATGGGGTTAGAATTTAGAGATATTTGTTTCAATTTAAGGTTTAGGGTTTATAGGTTAAAATCTAAATCCTCACCATATTACCATAAAAACTAAACCCTAACATATAAACTGTAAACCTTAAATTGAACAACTATCCCTAAATTCTAAACCCCTACACCTAAAACCATAAACTCTATACCCTAAACTAACTTCATATACCCTAAAACTAAGGCACTTGTGAAAACTTTCAGTTTCCACCGCCAGTGTATAGGATATTCCACAAGCGCCTGTGTATAGAATATTTATCCTTTGTAAAAATAATAATGATATATTCAAGTTAACGACTTTGGTGATTAATTCGGTTCTTCAGGTTTTGTTCTGACTAATTCAGGTCAACTCGCCTCACACACCTGATTTTAATGTGTGACTGTGTGAGTCTCTCATCAAATATCTTTTATGTATACAAAATTTCATATCTATTTAAATAATACTAAATTATTTACCACTTGAATAATCCCGCGAGTATTTCGGTGATTGATTTTACTTAAAAAAAAAAGTGTAATTCTATTATATAATTGGTTTTATTTTACGGTTCAAGTCGATATTTACCTTATCCTAAAATATTAAATAAGCGGCTCAATTTGCTCTTTATAAAGTTCCACCTCACCAAAGCTCAATTCACCGATCCAAGCTGAATTCAATTCTTATCCCATTGAATGGGGATTTTTGCACTTACGCCCTTATCAATTAAATTCGAGAATAGTTATATTTTAATATATAAATTTGTAAAAATAATTTACACGTTATATTTAAATTATAAAATTTAAAATTTAAATTCTTAACATTAAGACCTTAAAATTTAATTTATAAATTCTAAATTTTAAAATTTAAAAATTTGTGTAAGCTTTAGACAATTTTATGTATTGGAGAATTAAAATATTTATATTATTTTTTATATAGTTTTTAAATATTGTTATATTTATGTTAGTCTTGCTATAATATAATAATAGATAATACATACAAACTAATCAAATATATTTCCGAATTGAATTTGGTCCATTGTTATCTTTCGTACATTGCTCTTGAAAATCAAATTAAAATGAATAAAAAAAGCATTGCATTGATAATGGTTTTTTTAGGGGGTGAAACCATTAAACCTGAGGACGGTTTGAGTCAGCCCTGGGTCCAACCGGAGAACTTAAGGTTCCTTCACCGTTACAAGCCACCTTTGGTGATTTCATGGAAAATGGAATTGTCATATTAAAAAGCCACCGGTCCGACTTAGCTCCCCGGTCCATCTTGATGAGCTGAGCAAAAAACTTCCCTCTACTACTTCTATCATCTTCCGTGGCTCGATATCCTCGCCGCAAACTGCTTTCCTTAGGCAAAACCAAGCCGGTTCCCCGGTTTAATTTCCCGTTCATTAACTGGTTTCGAACATCGGCCGGCAATCGTAGAGTGAACCGGTCGGTGTTTTTACCCGGCTGGACCATAGAGTGACCGGTTGAGTGAGATCGCGGGAAAAGAGGTTTACCCGTATGAATAGGTATTGATCCATGTGAACGGCTCCGGTCTAAACCGATTACTCCAACCTCTAAAGCAACTTGAGCTTCTACGTCACCGTTGGCATTGCTCCGTTCTTCTTCCGGTTCTGAGTCACGGCTGACGTTTTGAGCCTCCAGGTCTATCTCGGTGTTATTCGACTCAGCGGGTCGACTCACTGCGGGCTCACCCGTTTGGAGAGCGAGATTAGCTCTACAAACGGGACAAGTAGTATGAGAAGCCAACCAAGCGTCGATACATTCAGTGTGAAAAACATGGTCGCATTTAGGTATTAAACGCAGCGTTTCGTGGTCTTCGTATTCATTCAAACAAACGGCGCACTCGAGAGCTCCTCTCCCAATCTTATGAACCTTAACTTCGGAGTAAACCATGGTTGGGAAAGTCTCCATCACCGACGCTTCAAGTCCACGCGGCTCACGCATCCAACGGCCGGCTCCGCCGTTGACGGTGCTTCTGCTGATGTTGTCGGAATAGCATCGGACGCAAACTAAGGAAATACCGATGAGAAGTAAACTGAAAAGCATAATGTAGAGGATCACGGCCAATGAAGGGCTGAAACTCTCGTGAGGGGGATATTCGCCGTTTGGGGTGGCGGGTTGGGCGGCGGAAGGTGGCGGAGAGAGGAGGAGGAAGAAAAGAAGGGAGGCGATTACACGATTGGCGGTGTACGACATGGCGGAGAATCTGAGGAAAATCAAGCGTAGGGGTTTAAAATTAAAGAAGAAAAACAAGCGGAAGGTGATCTTATATAGTTTATGTATAGGAAACCCTATACTTGCATTACAAGTAATCCCAAGATTACGAGAAATTATATCACGGGTGATTCCCACCACATCATTCATGGGACCAACCACTAAAATCCACCTATTTCATTATTTTTTTCCATGTCATTAATTTAATAATATAATAATTTTTAAAAAATAATTTTTAAAATGACATGGAAAAACTTTAGTGAAGATTCATTGGTTGGAGAAAATGACATGAAAAAATCATGGTAAAGTTGGTGGTTTTCATTGGTTGGTCCCATGGATGAGGTGATGGGAATTACCCATAATATAATTTTTCATTACGATATAGAGTAGAATTTTGAATTTCGAACTTATTTTTTACTCCCACTTTTATAGATGTCATATGTTTTTAATTTCGGGTAATTATGAAAATCGATTATAATTACTTTTTAGTGATAATTTAATGAGAAATATCCCATGGAGATTAGGACTTCGTTTAATATTGTTTTTTTATTATTATGTTGTATTTTAAATAATGTTACATTTTAATTGTTTTAATTTTTTTGGCCTTCATTCAATTCATTATGCAAAAATAAACATTGTACTAATTTTTTTTTTTTTTTTGAATATGCTGGTGCGATGCAAGGGTAGCATCTGTTCAACTTTCTTAGTCTTTTCAAAGACGGCACACACAGCATGGTATAACTGGTGCTCGAACCCGGGTCCCAAGGGATGATAAACATCTACCTTTGCCACCAGGACACAAGGGAATGAGCATAACATTGTACTAATTAATCGGTAATGAGCAGGGGATGATGTATATAGTTATTATAGGGAGCATATGCATCCCCAGTTTTTGATTTTTTTTTAAATTGCCGTTTAATTTGTAATTAAAATTGTATTTTGCATACACATTTACAAAGGAAAAAAAGTAAATTGAAGTTTTGAACCTCATTCTTTTAAAATTTTAAATCCGCCCCTAGTAATTAGCTCTACCTTTCAAAAATTTTAAAAATGAGAATATATATATATATTTAGAAATTAATTAATTATAAGTTTAGCTCTACCTTTCACAATTTACGTTTTGTCTTCGACCTGGTTGAATTGATAAGTTGTTGAATGAGTTTTAATTTGATGATATTTTTTTGAATGGTTTAAAGGTGATTATAAGGTAGTATTCTTTTGTCTGTTCTGAATATACTCTCAATCATTTGACAATTTATGCTCAATCACCCTATTAATATTGCTGGTGCTCGAATCCGTAATCTCTAGGAATAACAACCGTTTCTTTAACCACTGAGACAAGTTGGTTCGTGCTGTTGGACATACAATTATAAAAATTACATATCCAATCATTATTATAAAAAATTGATAGTAAAATATATCTAAATTGATAATCAAAATTTATTTAAATTAGCTATATATATATATATATATTCGAACTATAACTCTTGTAAAACAAACGAGTGTCATCGTAGAAATAAACAGGAAAAAAAAACAATTATATATATAACTATAACTAGGGTCTATTCTAAATTTCTAATAAAAGTGTCCCGTGTCCACATTGAATTTTAGATAGCCATGAGCCGGTTTCAGCCACCGAACCGAACCGACCGAGGAAGTGTGCTCAATGAAACTTTGAGTCGGTGTAGACGGTAAGATGCTGCCACGTGTTCCTTGTAATTCTTACACCACCTCCGTATCTTTATCACCACCCCTTCTGATATCAGGACTGAAAAATATTTGTCGACTTAGAGATTTTGAGGCATCTGTATAATTTTATTAATCTTTGTATTTTAAAAATATGTTAATTTATTATACACTATGTGGTATGTTAACTTCTAAATAAAAATAGGTTCATCGAATTTAAAACTATGTGAAATACAACAATCGTTTTATTTTATTTATGTGTTTTATCTAAACTAATCTTTTATTTTTCTTTATAAACATTCAATTTAATATATTTTATAATATTTAAAAAAACTTTATGTCATTGCTCTTAATACATATATCAAGCGTCACCTGATTTCATTACAAAAAATTTTCCAGTTAAATGATGATACGTGTTGTAATATGATTGAAGAATTAAATTTATTAAATTAAATTAAAGTTAAAATTAAATTGATATAATATGTAAGTAACAATGACAAAATATAAAATTATATAAATTTTTATAAACTGCCAAAAACTATGACCACCATGCTAATTTGATTTTTAACAACTTAACATATTTTTTATTTAAAATTAGTCTTCGAACTTTTTAACATTTTAATTTCACCCTCAAACTATGACCACCATGCTAATTTGATCTCTCAAACTTCCGAATGTTCTAATTTCATTATCAAATTATCAGTATATACTTATTTTGCCTCATGTTAATAAAATATTTATAAAAATTGTTAACTAACATGTAAACACTAATATGTATTATGTAATAATATGATTTGACAATAAATTTATATAGAACGTTTAAAAGTGTGGGAATAAAATTAAAATGTTCAAAAGTTTAAAAACTAATTTAATCAAAAGTTAATGTACCAATTTAGGATAAAAATCATAATTTAAAAATATGCAATAAATTAACTCTAAAAAGAACCTTTAAATTATAAGTGCTTTCATGAAAGGAAGGGAGTTATACACGTGTCAAGAAAGAAATGCTTTGGGAAAGTACGAGTACAACAGTTTTATGTCGTTTTAAGTATTTGAAACGTTTTTGAGACGAATACCCACCGAAAATGTACTAGGGGCGTTAATTTTGACAAGATACGTCTGAAACTAACTGAGGGACGATTGAAATATTTCTTGGGATGTTTCAAGGACGATGTGTGTCCCTAAAGTTGTTTTGCAGCAAATAGACTCACGCGCATCGGCATAGATTTTGACAACAATCTCACAACGACCAACGAAAAAATTAAGAGAAAAACTAAAAAAGAAATAAGGGTTGAAGAAGAAGATGCGTGAAGAAAATAACACATGAAAAAAAAGCTTTTAATTTATGGATTATTATCTTATATACAAGCGGTGTAAATTTTTAGGTTTAGAACTTATGGTTCATGGTTAGAATGTAGGGTTTAGGTTTAGAATTTAAGGTATAAGGTTAAGATTTATGCTTTAAGGTAATATGATTAAGTATTTATATAAACCTTAAATTTTAACCCTAAACCTAAAATTCCATCAATAACCCTTAACTTTAAAAATACTACCCTTAAACTCCAAATGAAACTTTTAAACTCTAACACTAAATCACGCTTATTATAATCAAAATTTTTACACGTATTTGTGCATGAAATAATTACAATTAATTTATTGTCATTAAATGGTGCTCTTTTATGACTTCTGTGGGCCCAATAAAATGTATTACTGTGATTTTTGAGGGGCCCAATAAAATGTTGTAGTGTTTGCTGCTTATTTAATTATAGGCAGTTTTTCTATTAAAAAATATAGGCAGTTTTTTATGAGCATTTTATTAAAAATAATATAAAGTTATTTCGACGTTAACTTTTTATTAGTATTTTGTTTTTACTGGTTCTTTTAATGTATTACTACTATGACTCTTTTTTTGGGCTAAAGAGGAATCTGTTTTTGTACCATTCGGCCTTTTTCTTTGCTTTTATTTTCCATAAAATGCCATACTATTTCAGGTGCAATTATGCTGTAATATCTCAACATTATTTTCATATTTTTGTTACTGTCGTGTTCATTACAATTGCAAACAAAACCAGCAAGATTAGTTTCGTCCTCTTATTCACAAACATCAATGGCTCTACCATTACCCCGTTCCAATGGTCCTTCGGCTTCGGTTCGTCACAAGAGACTTCGATCGGAGCCTCGAAAAAACAAGGAAGAGATGGAGAATCAAAGAATGAATCACATTGCTGTTGAGCGGAATAGGAGAAAGCAAATGAATCAACATCTCTCTGTTCTTCCATCTCTAATGCCTCGGTCCTATGTTCAAAGGGTATCGTGTATTCGTTATATCCGTAATAACGATAATTACGATGAAGCATTCGAGAAAACAACATAAATGGTAACAAAGAGGGTTTTGTTTTTTGTGACCAGGGTGATCGAGCATCAATTGTAAGAGGAGCTATAATTTTGTGAAACAGCTCGAGCAAAGGCTTCAATGACTACTTTTTCTTTTTTATTAAGGAAAGAGCTTTTACATGACTAATATCAAGACTAGAACCTATAAAAATAAAACAACATGATTATCATTAACCACTCAGTCAATTAATGAATCTCAATTGATTAATTTTTCCTATTCACTTTCTAATGATGTATGCCATAAATCAATAATGTTCGCACTTTAAATATTTTATTTCAGTTTTCTTTCAATATTTATATCCAATAAGTGGAAAAAAAATGTCCATCTTATTGACTCGAGTTCGATCAGTTTATCTGCATGGTATTAAAAGACTAAAACCAATAAACATATGCCATCTTATAATCAAATTTTCAGTGAGACTACCGCCTCCTCCAGTACTTTTCGGTCCATCGCTGCTTTTGTTTTGTACAGGGAATGGGGAACACTTGTATAAGTGTAACTGATTGATGACCACCGGCTTGGGTTTGAATTTGATTTAGCAAAATTGTTCTAAAAAACAATATACATGGAATATTTTTCTTGCCAAAAATAAAACTGCAAAGCTAAAAAGATTCTAATGAAAAAGTTATATATTTTCATTAAATAACCAGATTTTTCTCTGATACACTTATTTTCTTGCCTTTTCTGGACGTATTTCTAACTTCCCAAGCAGCTTCTTGTCTAGATATAAGTATTCTCTAGGGCTTGTCATAGTTTTCTCCTAACACAAAACCTGTTTGGTTTTTGAGAAACAGCCGTCATCATTGTTCTGTTTCTTGTGTTTAATTACAAAGGTACCAGCTTTCTTACATGTTAGTTTTCAGTTATTGAATCATAAAATTTTCTACAGTTATTGTTTCTGATTCCTTGTCATTGCTATACGGAATAGGTTCGAGATTCGATTACGCAGTATTTTGTAGTATATCCGTTAGATTGGCTGTAATGTTTTATTTCTTGCCTTGCAAGGAATGTAGATTAACTATAAAGAAGTGTTTATTGTGGTTTCAGACTAAAATACGAAGATTGCTGTTTTTTTTTCATTTATTTTCTTAGAGATTATGGAAGAGGAGATCCTAAGTGTGATTTCCGGTGGCGAAGCGAAAGCGAATTCGGATGTTTCGGATTCGGTTAGCACCACACACCAAGCAAACAAACGCCAAAGGTGCGGCATCAAAGTCAATTCGTCACAGTTCAAGGGTGTTATGCGACAGAAAAACGGACAATGGGGTGCTCAATTATATGCTAATCATACCCGAATTTGGCTCGGAACTTTCAGATCCGAAACAGATGCAGCCATGGCTTACGATAGCGCGGCAATCAAGTTCCGTACCGGAGACACACACCGAAACTTTCCCTGGACTGAAATCACAATCGAGGAACCAAAGTTTCTTAGCCATTACAGTGATGAAGCTGTCCTAAGTATGATAAAGGACGGTTCTTACCAATACAAGTTCATGGAATATATCAAAGCTCGCTCTAGAATTAGTCCAAAACCAGACGTTGATATCAACTCAATGGGGTCTTATAGCAATCAAGGACTAATTTGGAGACAATTGTTTGAAAAAGAGCTAACACCGAGCGATGTCGGTAAGCTTAATCGGCTCGTCGTCCCCAAAAAATACGCGGTCAAGTACTTTCCCCCCGTCGGTGGGGACGAAAAGGAGAACGATGACGATGTCGGTGATCGAAAAACGAACGACGTCGAGTTGGTTTTCTATGACAAGTTTATGAGGCTATGGAAGTTCCGTTATTGCTATTGGGGCAGCAGCCAAAGCTTCGTTTTTACCCGGGGTTGGAGCCGGTTTCTTAAGGAGAAAGATTTGAAGGCCATGGATGTGATTTCGTTCTACACATGCGAGAGCCGAAAGGAGAATGATGTTCGGAGATTCTGCATTATCGATGTGAAATCCGGTAACCGCGCCGCCGCGTTGGCCGAGGGGAACAATGTTGGTATCGGAAGAGAAGTCGATTTGCAGCTCCGGTTGGGACAATTTGAAGGCGGAAAACAAGAGCAAGAATCAATGGCGGCAGCCAGAGTGAAACAAGAAGTTAAGAGTGAGGGATTCAAACTCTTTGGTTTCCATATTAACTAAAGCTCAAATCCATACTTTTTTAACTATAGGATTTGTAGCTGAAATTAACATTGCAGCTGAGTTTTCAAGTTCAAATCCATGTTTTTTTAGATTTTTAGCAGTTTTCCAGGTTTTTTTTTTTCTGGATTTTGTTGGTGTTTTAGTTTGAATTTGTCGTCCCTAAGTGTTGCTTGAGAGTCAAGCAATCAATCCATTTTGATAGTTGAAGTTATGTGTTTTTCCGTTCTTGTTATATTTTTCAGTTATTTTGCTTTTGTATAATTTATTTTTTGTCACCTTATAATTGTAACTGTTTTGATTTAATTTATCTATTGGCTTTTTAATCAATCAAATATTTACATTGATTACTTTTTTAATATTTTGTTTTCAACCTACTTTAATTTTTGGATTATAGTATCAAGTGATTTCTCTTAATTTTTTTACAAGAATTATATTTTTGTTATTGATATTTTTTTTATATAAGCACTTGTATCCGACATATTAATTGACTAATATAGATTAAGTATGAATATTATTAAATGATGACCGAATCCAATTTATTTCATTTTCGCACTAAAATTCAAACTCTAAATATTATTTAAAAGACTTGAATTCTTATTCCATTAGATAGTAGAAAATAGTAAAGCCACTTGGAGGGTGAAGGGTTCGTGGCTCCTGCATTTCTTTCCTTTAGGTCCTTGGTAGTTTTGAAAGTAAACAAATTAAGTCTTAACTCCTTCCAATTTCTTCTTAGGTCCTTCGTAATTTTGAAACTAGATAAATTAAGTTTTACCTATTTTTTAGTTTAAATATTTCTTTGGTTTCTATCAATTTTAAAATTAAAAAATTTAAGTAGTGGACTCTCATTTTTTAGCTGCTAGTTAATTTTAAAATTAGATAAATTAGACTGTTGACCCATAATTCTTAAATATTAAATTAATGACTTAATAACTAGACCTCAATACCTTATTTTATTACTATTTATATCCAATCCCTTAAATTTTTCAGCACATTGCTTGAGAAAACAACAGAAAGCTTATAGAGTTTGAGTTCCTTGTTTTATTTCATTACAAATGAATGAGTTTGAAGTTTTTGGTGGAATATGTGATTAATCCCTTTTATTTGTTCTACTTCTACATTTGATCACCACTAAGGTCAAGAATAAAGCATAAGTTGATCATTGCTGAAACTAGCCTCTGAATCTCCGAAAATGGATCTCCCAACGTTCTGTTGTTCTAGATTTCTTGCTGCACATTTGCGGTAATCGATGCTTGGATTTCTTCCAGTGTTCGCCCCTTGGTCTCCGGCACCAGCCGCGCAATGAAAACGATAGCTACCCCAGAAATATGAAGAATGTTCCTTCAAGAGTGTAATGATAAATGGTTTAGAATGATAACCCTGTGGGAATCCATGTGTGTCGTTTAAGAAGATTCGTGTCGTTAAATTTCGAGACATTCTTGTATTTTTATTGTAAGAAGAAGAGGCATTGAACTTCACCAGCAGAGTTCCATTGAAGTAGAAAGTTGAAAGTATAAGAAACAACCCAAGAACAAAACCAGTTCACCAGATTGCAAAGGCTTCCAGCTGAGCCCTTTATATTCACAGGAAATATCTAGAGAAAAAAAACAAGAGAGTTGATATTTGATATGGATTAAATGATGAAGAAAATGAAACAGAACTGTTGACTAACCTCAGACATTATAATCCATGGAATTCCAGACATCCTAATGAATAAAATCCCATGTACATCTGCAAATAAATTCGATGTTTAAACGTCGTATCGTTTATAAAATGTGATCCCATGAACCAAGTAGAACTTGAAGCTATGTTACTCTGACTTGGGAATGAAGCAATAGTTTATACATTACCATGATGCCAAGAAATGCCATAATTGGAGTGATTTCCTTCAACCGTTGAAGATTCTGTTCATGAAATCTTATATCTTTCAAGAAAAAAAACAATTTCTAGGTTGTTTGTTTAAGGCTTTTTGTTCTGTTTTTTTTTGAAGAACCTGTAAGAGGAATGACAGTCCTGTAAGGAAGCAACCGAAGAATGCACCAACAGCGGAAACCTGCAAACATGTTTGGATTTCAGCAATAGTTTCTCTCAAATTTAGTTGAAACAAAGGGAAGTTGATTGGTTGCTTCATATTCTAACCATTAGAAGAGGCCGTCTCCCAGATCTATCGATTAAAAGTATTCCGAGAATGTTCATCAAAATCTGTAAAGACATGAACAATATCAGAGGACACACCAGGAATGTGTTTTGAATCAAATATTACAAATCAAAATAGATAGAACACCTGCGTTACAGCAACCACTGTAATTCCTATAGTGCCTGGAAACCCTGTTAGACAAAATTTCAAGTTCCTTCATAAGCATGCAGTTTTCAAGGACATTATTCAAACTTGGGTGTGAATGTCCGATACAGGTATGTGTCTAACACGGGTGTGTAGGTGTCGGAGTTTGCAGCATATTTTAACAGTATCCCACAACTTACCAGCTAAATCGAAAATGCTGTTAGCATAATAGGCAAATCCTTTGTAACCTCCCAGTTGTTGTAGCAGCATCAAGCCAACTCCAACCTGTGCCAAAAATCTTAGTTTCCCTTGGGATCAAACTTGATATTTACAGTCCCTAGAGAAACTACGGATCAATCAATGCGACTCACAATTAGCGAAGAAGCATATTTTAAACTGAACAGATCCAGAATTTTATCTTCCGAGTCGCGTTGCAACTTTTTGGTATAATCCTGCAGGATTTTTGAACAGACCAATCAAAATTGTGGTCAACTTGAAGGTCGAGAAAGGTCGGGTTTCTACATATAGAATGAGAACTCTAGAAAGGAATATGATGCTCAAAATTTACTTGGATTTCAGCTGCTTCTTGAGAAATATCAGCATTGTTTCCTCGGAGGCATTGCAGAGAAGCCGTCAAGGCATTGTCTCGACCACTTTTCGCCTGTGGAACGTATGTTTTTAGTTAATTAATTATGTGTACGGTTTCGATTAACTCATGGACCGAAGATTCAACTTACCAGCCATCTAGGAGATTCGGGAACAAAGAATAAACATATGAGCTGTATTATACAAGGAATGACACCTGCAAAAGTACAATTGTCTGAAGATCACTATCGCCTACTGTTTTTAAAAACGAAAATGCAGCATAGGGTCATTGCAACAAAGGACTTGAAGATGTGACCTATTAGAGCCAAGATACGCCAATAGGTGATTGAACCAACAAAATACGCGATCGAAATGCTACAAATTGTCATTGCCTGTAGATTGATATCGATTGAAACAAAATCATAGACCGCTTTACACCAGAATTATGAAAGCCTGTAACACGAAATTTACCTGAACTAGTGACGAAAACCGTCCCCTAAGATTCTTTGGAGTTATATCTGCTACATAAACGGGTCCCTAATGGCCATTAAATCAGACATCCTTATCAATCACATTACTGAATTGCATCAACTAGAGAGATGAAGCCTTATTGGAGTTACCACATAATTAAAAACTGCAGTCCCGAATCCTAGCAAGAGCCTTCCAAGATACAATGACCAAGCATCCTATCGAAAACCATTGCAACATTCAGGATTCCGTGCGACAGAAAGCGAGCCAATGAGGATTACCAAATGATATAACTAATAAAACAAAGCCTTGACGATGTAAAGCAAGAGGATACAAGACCTTGGAAAAAACTATAGCTAGCCATCCCATGATGTAGAAGATGTTCAATATCCAGAATGTCTGATTCATGAAAGCAACCAAAAAGCATCAGCTGAGGACTTGATCAAGCTTCAATGAAGTGAAATAGAAGCACAAATTCAGATAACTCACAATTTTATGACCAAAGAAATCTGATATTTTTCCACTAAATAGTGCACCTGCCATTCCTCCTAATGTTAATATCGATCCAAAGACCGAATACTGCACAAAAAGAATGGCTTTAATCCCATCCCAAAACAGTGTTTTGAGGTTTTTTCACGTGTTTGTAGGATTATAGTCTCGTATCCATATCCGAATATGTATCGAACACAAGTGTCAAACACAAGATTATTGGAAATGTGAAGAATCTAAGTGACATAGATTACCTCAGCCACTGTGAGACCCAACTCATCTATGATTCCAGACTCTGCAGGTGATGAATATCCACCCTGCAAAGCAATCGTGTAAAACAAGTATAGACATTGATCATTAACAAGGCCTTAAAGATAGAAATAAAAGTCATGATTTTGTTCTTTATTTCCTCATATTGTTCTTAGGGGTGTAAATGAACCGAGCTTAAACGAACAAGACCATGTTCGTGTTCGTTTGTTTATTTTTGAAGGTGTTCATGTTCGGTTCGTGTTCATTTAAATTTTTAATATTGTGTTCGTGTTCGTTTATTTATTTTTGAAGGTGTTAGAGTTCGTTTGTTTAGTGTTCGCGAACGTGTTCGTTTAAGTGTTCACGAACGTGTTCGTTTAAGTTTTCACGAACGAGTTGATTTATTCGTTCGCGAACATGTTTGTTTATATGTTCTGAAATGTTAACTAAATCAACAATAAATAAATAAATAAAACAAAAGCAACAAAATAAAACTTACCTGTAAACGATCTTATAAAGGAGCATTTTCATCATATAAATGAGCTTATAAACGAGCCCATAAAACGAGTCTATAAACGAGCTTGTTCATGAACATAAACGAACCGAACACTGTAACGGGGTTTTTTTTCGTCGCACAAATCAAATCAAGTTCCCGTTACTTTTGAAAAATATTCGATTTGATTTAAAAATGGGGGAATTTAAAAATTGGCTCGGTTCGGGTTTTGGAAAGAAAACCTTTAAAAAATCTTTTTCTCGGTTTGGAGTCGCCACCGGCCACTATGGTAGGCCAGACACCGTAAAAAACAAAACCAGAGATTCGTTTGAAAGGGTTCGGGAGTTGGTTACGTGTGGGGTAGGGTTAGCGTCCCCATCACGCCCGGAAATCGGTACCAAAACAATTGTTGCTTTTAATTGATGGAAATTATCTAAAATTTAAAAAGACTTTAATTAGGGGTTCTTGATCGAAAACCAAACTTTAATCGTACGAGCTCTTTCAAATTAGTGGTATCGAATTAATTTACCATTTAATTAAAAAGGATGACGGTACACCGGACCAAAGACTAAACCGACATCATATAAGACTGACTGCCGTGTTAGTTTAGGGTTCGGATCCCGTACGTCACCTTTATGCATGATGCAAGCAATTAAATATGGTGTTATGGTCTTGTCTATTTTAATCTCGAATTTACCTTTAGACGATTCGAATTAATCCGAATATTCGCGGGACATCCAATAAGCTAGGTATGTCGACCCGAATACGCGAATTAATAGGTATCTCCGTTTTATAATTAAAATTCATTAACATGCGAACTTAACATTAAAAATCACATGAAATGACATTAAAATGCATGTCACAAAAACATATATATTCGAATAAGAGAAGACAAAATATGCACATACTAATATAACAATATGACAAAAATAATATATTCAATATAAACACATAATAAAAAGGCATGAATAATGACATCACAAAAATGACATGCAATATATATATTCGATGCAAACATAAAAAAGGATGCATGGATGACAACATAATATGACATAAATGAAAAACAAAGAAATAAATAGAATGCAAACTGACAGGGACCACCTCTGTAATAAATCCATTTAAAGAAAATTAATTAAAAAGGCAAAACGGGACTCGATTGAAAAGACTCAAAACCTACAAGGACTCAAACGGTGATTCGACCACCTAAAAAAACGATTTGGACGAATATCAGGACGAAATTGAAAACGATCGAAAATGTAGAGGGACCGCGGCTATGATTAAAAAAAGACGGAAACCCTCCGTGCGTAAATATAACGACACGGAGGGGTTTAAAACTCAATTAAACCAATTTTAAAGTTTTAAAATGCTATAAAAACGAGTTTTTAAAAAATCAGCCTCTTTTATCATTTGTTAAAACCCTAGACCTAAAAAAGCCTTGCCCTTTTCTCTCCCAAAAGTCCGGCGCCGCAAGGGTATTCCGGTCGCCGTTGCCGGCGCCGGAAACCCCCAAAAACCTTTCCGATTCTTCCGAACTCGAAAACCAGAAAAATCCTTAACGAAATCAAAACCAAAACCTCTTTCTTTATCTTTTGAAAGTCGAAAACAGAGCTAAAAACCCCTTTTGATGTTAGCCTTCTCCGACTCACCACGCACGACCTCAAAGAGGACGAAGGGATTGTCGCCGGAGAGGAAAAAGATGGGGAAATCAGAACGGCAAAGGTAAAAAAGATGAAACCCAAATCTGTTTTTTTTTATATATTTTTGCTTTCGATTTGACTGAAATGAAAAGAAGATGAAAACGATGATCTACCTCCTGTAAACTGAGGTTGCTTGTATTTCTCTGAAGGTTTCGATTACAATACTCTCTGAATTTTTTTGAATCCTTTTTTCTCTCTAAGAAATCCTCCCCTTTACATTCTGTGTGTTCGGGTTTATATAGCCCGATTTTTTACATTTTTGCTTTTCTAAATTACATGAAATGCTGGAAATTGCTGGTGAGTTGTTTGTTTGTATTCATGCGTTGCAATTTGTGGTTGTTGCCTCTGCCATTTCTGTTTCTGAAATTCCTCTGATGTTTGTCTTGGTTGCATGTGACTCGAGGAGGGGACCAGAGGGCTCGGTTGTTCTGAGGACGTGGAGTCGATCCCAAACGTCGGAGGGATCTGAACGGTCGTGGGGGATTCAAGGGGTTGGGCGTGCCTCGCACGCGCGCGTCTGGGGTCTGAAACGTCGCGCGTGTCTCACACACGCCTGAGGGGCTCGATCTGAGCCTTTCGATCTCGATCCGGATCCAACGGCGGATGGACGTGCGGCGCTAGGGCTACAGCAGAGGGCCTCTAGGGTTTCTTCGTCTCGCATCATCTGGACCGTCAGATCTAAATCAGATCTGACGGTGA
Organism: Hibiscus tridactylites; assembly: GCA_958450335.1. Classification (NCBI taxonomy): domain Eukaryota; kingdom Viridiplantae; phylum Streptophyta; class Magnoliopsida; order Malvales; family Malvaceae; genus Hibiscus; species Hibiscus tridactylites. Next base: position 2,750,904 of record OY288267.1, read on the forward strand.
GGGGAAGGCGGCGGCTGCACAAAGCATAAGGGTGATTAGGGTTTCATTTGCAGATTAGGGCTTGGGGCCTTTTTTGGGCCTTGTATAATTTATTTTTTGGGTTTTTAGATATGTAAAATGGACTGTAAATATTCTGGGCTTTATTTATTTAATATATGTTGGGCTTGTTTACTCAATGTTTTTATTTTTTTCCAGACTTGATAAATAATCATAATAATAAATAATAATAGATAAAGATAATAATAGGGTAATAATAGATATAAAAATAATAGGTAACAATAATTATATAATACTTATAGTATGATAATAATAATATAATAATAGTAATGACAGATAATATATATACTGTTTTTCTTTCTCTTTTTTTTTTTTTTTTTAATTTTTATCATAACACATATATGTATACATAATTAACAAAATATCAAAGCCCATTAAAAAGAAAAGAAATCGGGTCTAACACCCCGGACAAAATAGGTGATTACAAACACACCTATGTTTGTGTTCGTTCGTTTATTAAACGAACATAAAAATTTTGTTCATGCTCGTCTATTTAGCTTAATAAACGAACATAAACGAATGTTATACGAACGGTTTGTCGAACGGTCTGTTCATTTACACCCTAACTGTTCTAACAAGAAAATGTTACCCCTTGACAATTTTGAAAATTCTTATTATATTTCAAATATTTTTAATTAAGCTCCCTCCTTAAATTTTTAAAAGTTCTCATTAACTCTCTTTTTTCATTAAAAATTTTAATTAGACCCTTCAAAGTTTTTGATAATTTTAACTTAAACATCCAAAAATTTTAAAATTTTAAACAAGCTCCTCCAAACTAAGTTACCAAGATCCGTCACTGTAACTAGAGCCTTGCAACAGAACATAATTTACAAAAAACATAGAAGCAGTCCTCTTTGATTTGCTTAAAGAAAACGAAATTCGAGCTTTCGAAGCATGGAAAGTTGCAGTAATTAACATTTTAGAACAACTTTGAATAGTTTGCATAAAAGGAAAGATTTAAATGCTTATATACTTAAAAATCGCGATCAATTTAGTTAAAAATTGTTCGACTTACAGAGTAGCCACAAGTAAAAGAAGCACTGGCTGCAACAGTGATGCCAAGAGCAAGGGACACCGTTAACCCGTCGCCATTGTAGCTATTGAGAAGAACCAATGGTTCATTTGTTGGTCCCTCGTATGTGCCTTCTTCCACCATTGATGCTTCAGAATGAAGAAAAGGAAGGGTTTCAAACTAAGAATTTCGAGTCAAATTGAACCACGAACACCTGGTCCCTGGAGATGGGTGTAGGTTTTTCATAAATGCTGTCAAGAAACAGAATTGTAAAAGTTTGGTACCAAAATAATTTGCTTGGAGTTGGTGGGAATCATTATATTTATATGGGGATAAATGCACATTTGCCCCTGTACTTTACCAAATTTATTAATGTGAGGTCTCTACTTTTAAAACGGTCACTGTCTTCTCTAAAGTTTTATTTCGTCAGTCAAAGTCCCCCAACCATTAACGTCGTTATCCTGGCATGTGAAAGGACACGTGGCCCTCTTGTAGAACGACATGTGGCATATTTTTTAATAAAAAAGTCAAAACTCGTCCAGGGACTTCGGTGCAAATTTTTCCTTTTCTCATTAATTATTATTAAAATAATTAAATTAAATGTCGGAAATTGGGGTGAGTTTTATTTCTTCTTCTTCTTCTTCAAATCTGATTGTCATTTTCTTCTAACTTCAATTTTTTTTTTCTTTCTTCAAATCGTGAGTTTCGTTTGGTTTGGTTCAAACCCTTAACCATTTTAATCCCAATTACTTCATATTTCTCCTTTTCTTATATTGTTCGCGGAAGTTAGATCGTTGTTGCAATTATTTAAGGAATGGAAGGAAGAAGAGGTGGCCATGGAACCCCTAGTAATAAATTGAGTATTTCAAGCTCACATTCAAACGCAAAAAGTCAAAAGAAATTTTGTGCTACTGTAAAGTTAGAGCTCCTGTTTGTGTTTCAGAAACCAAAAATAAATTTAGGACGATTATTTTATGAGTGCGATAAATTTAGGGAGGTAAGAGCATTGATTGTTGTTTATTGGTAGAATTTTGAATGTATAAAATTTAGTAATGATAATCTGTTTTTTGCAGAGGAAGAACTGTTCATTTTTTGAATGGATTGATACATATGAATGTGGTGAAAATCAGACCAAAGAAATACATATAAAAAATTAATTTTTATTTTCAAAAATTAAAGAATTGAGAACTGAAATATCATGGTCGAAGGAAAATGGTGCAAGAAAGCTGGACAACCTAATGAAAGAGGTTGAAAGATTGAAAAAACATAAGAAAATGTATAAAAAAATCTTGAACGAAAAAACTAGGTTAATTACATTATACCAATATGGCTTAGGGTCGATTTTATTCGTTTTGGTTGCTGTAATTGTTTATGCCTTATGTTTGGTTTGTTAGTGAAATTTGAAAATTGTACCAAGTTGGATCAATGAATGCCTTATGTTTGGTTTGTTAGTGAAATTTAAACGTTGTACCATGTTGGATCAATGAATACCTTATGTTTTGCCCTGCTTAAACTCTGTTTAATTTGCAAAATTAAAATAATAAAAGAAATTAACATTTTTTCTTTTTCTTCACTGAAAATTGTCCTTCACTCCTATTATTCTATGCGGCACTCAGCTTAAAACTTTTAAAGTGGCTATGTATTTTTTGTAACTCCTCATCATCCTTGTCACTAACCCGTTTAACATTTTTTAATGGATCTTTTTCTTCTCGTTCAACAACTTCAACTTCTTCAACGTGTTTATCTTCATCTCTCTCATCAGTTTCAGGCAAATCTTCCCTCACTTTATTTATAACATCATCAAACTCATTACTAGCCTCAGTGGCCCCCCAGAGTTTAAGTTATGCCCATCATCCCCTTCACTTACTGTTTTGCCCTCATCAATATTTTTATTCTCAATATGTCTCTCCTCATGTGGCAAACATGATGTTTCTATTAACAATAGGGGTTCACTAAATTCTGCAACATCAACAACACGATCTACATATACATGCATCCCCCTTCATCTAACTAGTGTCTAATAAGATCATTAAAGGATTTATTATTCCAACACAACACAAAACCATCAGCTAAACTACATCCATGTGTCAAATAATACAAAGCTTTAATACCCTTAAACCCTGCTTTTGCTACCATTTCACATAAATCACCATGTGACACTAAATCAGGGTCCATTACCCACTCAACTACTATATCACCAATATAGTTAATTTTTGGATTTTTCACAAATGAACCACTCAAACGCATTTGTAAAGGGAGCTTTGTGAAAGCCATTCCCAACCGAATTTAAAACAGTAACCAAGTTTACACAGTATACAAGTAGGATGAATATACAATATTAAAAATAAATGTATTGTCACAACCAGACAAGTACGAAAACAAATTAACTTCCATGAGTTTTTTTCAAACTCTATAAATCGAGTAACAGAGTAACACATAGTTTTTAAATAATTTTAGTAAAATTTGGTTTAAAATTATTAACAAATAAATAAAATAATCAGAAAAAATAATGCTGCTGAATTTGGTTCTAAATCATTAACAAACAAAACCAAACAAAAAAATACGAACCCTAAAATTCTTCACTCTTAGTTTTTCTATTGATCACTTTAGTTGGAGTTGGAGTAACCTTAAAGAACTATTCGAATGCTTTAACAAATTCTGAAAAGTTTCAAATATAATTAAAAGGGAGTTTGATTCAAGAATAGACGAGAGAAGGAAGGAGAAAAGTTTCAATGGAGATGAGAAAATTGATAATAACCCGTTCTGAAAAAAAAATGAATAGAATTAAATGTTTTCGTTCAAATTTCTGACATTTAATTTAATTATTTTAATAATAATTAACGAGAAAAGGTAAAATTTGCACTGAAGTCCCTAGACGAGTTTTAACTTTTTTTATTAAAAAATATGCGACATGTCGTCCTATAAGAGGGCCACGTGTCCCTTCATGTGCCAGAATAACAACGTTAATGGTTGAGAGACTTTAACTGGCGGAATAAAATTTTAGGAGGGACGTCATTTACCGTTTTAAAAGTAAAGACCACATTAACAAATTTGATAAAGTAAGGGGGCAAATGTGCCATTATCCCTATTTATATGTCTAATCTTTTACTCCCTCTGTCCCACTAAAACTGTCACATGTTGATTTTTTTGGGTCAAACTTTTTCAACTTTGACCTCTTATAATTTAAAATTTATTATTGATAAAAATATGAAAAAATATATTTTAAAAACTTTGAATCAACTAGTTTTTAAATATATTTTTTATAATTTTTAATTAATTAAAATATTTAAATAAATTATAGTCAAAGTTGAAAATTTTTGACCAAAAAAGTCAACATGTGACAGTTTTAGTGAGACGGAGGGAGTACTACAGAGACGGGTCGGGGTCTTGGCTCCCAAGATTTTGGTAAAATTGTATTCGGTCCTTGAAAAGTTTTATAAATTATAATTAGACCCTCAAAATTTAAAACAATTTTTAATAAGATAATTTTTTAGATATTTATATATAAGCCCCTTTAAAAGTTTTAAAAATTCTCATTGTCTTAAATTTTTTTATAAATTTTAATTCAACCCTTTTAAAAAAACTATTGAGTCCCATAATAAGGGCCTAGTTGTCTTAGGTTTCAGACTCAGGTTCGGGTTTGTGTTGAAGGATTAAATTGATATAATTTTTAAATATGAAGATTTAAATTTCTTTTTGAATTAAAACTAAATTGTTAGAATATATGAGTTTTGAGGATTAAAAATGTCATTATAACAAATCTCTTTGGATATCGGTTTGTATTTCAACGGAGGAGTGACCCGATCATAACTAAAACTTTAATTGAGTGACCAATTGTAACTTTTAATAAATTTAGTACTTAATCGTAACTTTACTAATAATTGAGTGACCTCCAATATAGTTTACCCTTTTATTATCAGTATATCACTCTTCAAAAGTTTATGGATTTCCTCACATACACTGCAAATTGTCTCCCTTGCTGAATGAAAAACGAATTCGACAGTTTCAAAATACATTTTCAGAAATTGCAACTCTTTCAACAAATAAAAACACACAAAAAAAACCAGATACTGTGTTAAAATGCATTGTCAAAAGCTCCAAACAGTACCAAGCCAGTTAGTTTCTGGACCTATTTTGCTGCAGCAAGTTCAATGGTGATGATGAAAGTTGATCTGCCAGCTTCCCTTAAATACTGCACATCACCATTCATGAGTTTCACCAACTTTCGGCCGATGAGTAAACCGATACCTTCCTCCGATGCGTCTCCATCGGTTCCGAACATTTGGTTCAGCAATGTTTCAGGTACACCACCTGCATGTGTTATCCTGCCCCAACATATACATAAAGATCAATGCCCTTATGTTTTCCAGACTCGTATGAGTTCGAAAACAGATATGTGTCTAACATGGATACGGGATATGCCGTTATATGCCGTTTACCTGAGTTTCAAACGTGCAAGATGAACTGATTGTGCTAGTTGATCTTTGGTTAAGCTAGCTGCAACAGTGAGTTGGCCTCCATTTGGTGTAAAATTGACTGATACCAACAAGAAATCAGCTAAGACTTGTTGAAGTCTAACACCATCTCCATACAAGGTCTCATTCATGGTTTCTGCTGCTGTTTCGTTGAGTATTCGAATACCTTTCCCGGTGCTCTTCGTCATCACTTGACTAATAGAAGCAATTAGTACCTCATTCAAGGTGAATTCAATCATTTCAAGATCCAAGTAGCTGTTAAAAAAGTTCAGAAAACAGGAAAAATTAAGATAATTTTTCTATCTAAAAGAAAGAGTTGAAGCAATGTAAGTTTTAGTACCCTTCAATGATGCTATTGAGGTCCGAATCATCAAGTATCTTGCTAAGCTGGCGCTGGCACATGGTACTAGTTTGAAGAAGGCGTTTTTGTTCCGGTCCCAACTCTGTGACTTCCAACATTTTCCTAGAAAATATGATACCATAGAGAGGGTTACGAATCTGAGTTTTCAAATAGGCCAATGCTTTCAGTCTTTTCGTGGCGGTTTGCTCCGATAATTTCTGGATATGAAGTGCTTGTTGCAGTTCTTGGCTTGGAAGCTGCAAGAAACAGAACACACCGGTGACAGGACCGCCTTCCGTGTCCAATTTCTTGTTCACACATAACAAGCATTCGACATACTTCCCACTGCGAGAGAAGAAACCGAAAGGAACCTTCTCGGGTTCATTACCGGTCACCGCATTGTTAAGAACAACACCAAGGTTGACAAAAGATTCTTGGTTCTTGAGACGACAACAAGCGGTGTTGGTTCCGAAAATCTCCCCTAACAGCATCTTACCCACCACTTCATCTCGGTCCCAACCAGTTAACTTTGTCATTGCTGGATTCCACTCCGAACACCAACCGAATTCATCCATTCCGAATATCGGAGGGATCAGTGGGTTCGGATTGTGTACTATTGCCTTGTAATCGCCTTCGATCTTGGTGAATTTGTCCATTACTATCTTCTGAGCTGTTACATCTTGTGCCACGAAGCATACCCCCACAACATTTTCATGCAGATCCCTGTTTACACAAGCATTAACAACTAAACTAATGGGACCTGCCCCAGTCCTTGATCCATGAGTTTTGATCTCGAAATGTATGTTCTTTTCTTCTTTGCCTGATCAGGAAGGAGCAAATATTATTAGTATGATAACATTCTTTAGCACTGATATTTGTGAAATCTTATACAGAATGAGTGTCGGATACAGATATGTGTTAATACGAGTTCGAACATTATAGAGTAAATAAGCTATGAAGTAGTGGAATATTACATACCCTGCAAGGCCAAGAACAACATTTTCTGGACTGTTTCAGACGAAGAATCTTCAACAAGTGTGAGTAAATGCTTTCCAATTGCATTATCAACAGAAAGGCCAGTCAACTCTGCAATTTTCATGTTCCAACCATTAACCAGGCCATCAACATCAACTGCCAAAATCGGAACCGTAGCTGTTTCGATCAAGCGAACCATCTCACTAGTCACTGCTTCCAGCTCTTGCATCCCTTCTAGTTTGAGGTCATTCAGCTTGGAATGTATGGCATTGGCGTTTGTATCCGTGGTCTCGGCATCTCTGAATGCATTCCTTAGAATAAGCTGCAAAGAATGGATGGCATCCATTTCATAGTCCTTCCATGGCAGACTCCTTGTCTTGACAACTTCAAGGAAAGCCTTGAATGATGACCTCGGGTGCATCTTTCGATCATCGTCTTTCAATCCAGGTTCATGCTTTGCACCACCCCATCGAATTTCAGCTGCGGTATGGGACCGGAACCAGAAAAGCATGTCTTTGGGAGTTATCCTCACAGCTGCCATTCCGCATACTACATCACCAAGAGCCAAAGCCCCTGGAAACCCGGCATCGTACAAGCTATCGGTACTCAGACCAGTGGAATCCATATGATATTCGGATAGCCATGAGGCTATCTCATGCAGATGGAAATCACTTGGGGTTACTCCTAGTTTCCATATCTTATTCTTGTATAACAAGGCAGCCCCATCACACTTCACCAAATCCATTATATTTGGACTCTGTGACACAATCCCCACTGGTGCATCCCTCATAAGCATATCACACAAAAGGGTCTGCGTGCGCAGTATGTTCTTCTCGACGATTTGGCTCTGGAGCTCTAACTCCTTATTGACATGGACAGCGAAAACTTGAGCTAGAAACTCACAGGCATACCTGAGGGGAAATGGAACAAACCTAGGAGTGGTGTTATGGCATACTACTAAACCCCATAATCTCTTTCTCTTCTGTTGCGGCGGCTGCTCGGAATCGGTGCCATTACCTTCTTCATCTCCATCATTGACAATGACAGCCATAACCAAAGAAGCAATGGAATTCATGTTCTCCATGTACTGTAAATGGCAGCTGTGGGGAGCCCTTAGAGTTGAACCACACAAGGTCAGGTCAATAGGAAGTTTATCATCTTGAAATACTTTCACATGTATGGCTCTACAATCAACAATCATACGGACTTTGTTCTTCATAAACAAGAATCGAGCGGCCTGGGGAATATCGGTGGCTGGATAATGCAAGCCTAAATAAGGCTCCAAGCCCGGTTTTGTCATCTCAGATACCACTTCCCCATGGTCATCATCATGGAATTTATATGCCATCACCCTGTCATAACCTGTGAGTTCGAAAACCTCCTGCACCATTGTATCACAAAGCCTTTCCATGCTCCCACTAGGCAGCGACTGCAACCGTGTGATCGCCTTCGCTGCAAGCTTGTATGACTGCAAGGCTCCGGCTGCAGTCATGGGAACTTCAGAGGGCTTGACCGGCTCGAAATCAATGATCAAGCCCCCTGTTACACGATGGATTATAGCATAAAAGGGCTTCCCGGAAGTCTTGCAATGGACTAAAATCGGATTCAAAAGAGAAACCTCTCCGATTCCTAAAGCCTTTAGCAATGCAGATGAACTAGGGGCAGTGAAAATGGTTCTTATGTCAGTTCCAATGCCGAGAACCGGATGGTCCCCAACACTTGGGACTGCATGGCTAACCATGGTCAACATCTCAGGGGCATTCCCACTGTATGCTATGACCTTATAAGTTTTCTCATCCAAAGCTAGCAAGCATCCAAAGGGCTGGATAAACTTGCCTTTCTGAATGTTATGGAGATAAGCCGTGGTAACATTGTCCGACCTCGGTTGCTGATCGCCGCTGACACGAACCGAATTCGAATAATCGAACGAGACACCGGACTCCTCGAAATCTGCATGAAGTTTAGCATCCACAGTGGTTTGAGCAATAATCCGAGCACTGTGCCTGGATCTCCCAGTGTTGTTAGATGTATGGCTTTGCCTTGATGAAGACATTTTCACAATTTTACCTGCCTGCCATGGTTACAAAAAAATATGGAACAAGAACTCAATAATTTTTCTTCATTTTTGTAATAACAGTACCAAATTCCAGAGTCGTACAAATGAACAAAGCCACAAGTTTCTCAAACATCATATATACAAACTGTAAGTAAACTAAAACAAGAATCCACATGAAAGAACATCATTTAACACGAACCTAGATATCGATATTCATTCCGCAACTACGATAAACACAACAAATACCAACCTTTTTAACTGCTTTCTGTGCTAAGATGAAGAAGAGCAGGTTTCCAGGAGAGCTGGGAAATGGAAAGTAAAACCAGAAAGCATGGCCAATCACGTTAAACAGAGGAATATTATTAAGAAAACCAAGTCGACAACCGCCTTGGAAAGCTTGCAGGGATTTACCATAACCAGAACAGCAGGGACCACCAAGATAACATAAAATAAAGGGAGAAAAAGGCATGGGGTTTCCCGAAACATGGATTACAGTTGAAAGTTAACACTACCATTGGCTTTCTATATTTGTTTATTTGAACATTATTGAATTGAAGCCATTTCCATCTTTGGGTGTGGACTTTTGTCATCATTCAATGAACAAATCTACTTGCTTTCCCGATAAAATATATGATAATAATTGTGAAAAAAGAATCCGCTGGTAGAGTCTAGAGATGTTGAATTATTGTTCATGGATAATGTTAGTTATTCTAGTTGGAAAAAATAAGTTCTTTTTTGAAGTTATAGGTTTCAGCGGATGAAAATTCTCTACTCTTTTCGATGTCTCTACTTATGCCCTTATGCTCAAAATTAGGTTTAGAGTTTAGGGTTTATGGTTTTAAGTTAGGGTTTATGGTTAGGGTTTAAGAAATTTAGGGTATGATGTTTTTTAGGGCGTAGGGTTTAGGATTTAGAATTTAGGGTTATGGCTTAGAATTTAATTTTGTAGTATTTTTTAGTGTTGGAGCATACATAGAGGCACTGAAAAGGGGCATAGGATTTTTATCCGGTTTCGGCTCATACATCAATTACTATGTAGTAATGTGTTATTAGACGAATTATTCTATTTTAAGAAAGGTTTTGACTTTTTCGATTAAATATAATTCGATTGATATTATCGTTAATATAATATACATAAAGATGTAGAATCGAATATGTTTAAACGTTTAATATTTTTTTATTTTTTTTGTTGTGGTTCATTTCTTTAGGGAGAAAGGTAAAGGAAGCCCATAACCTGCCATTTGGGTACCCATTTGCCATCATGGTGTTCACGTGGACGTGTAATAAATGGATTTTGGCCCATTCCATTCATTATTCGATTCTTGTATTTATGTTTTGTTCCTATATTTTGTCCATCTCATAAATATCTTAGGTCTTTTATATTTATTGAAATTTTTATGATATAAATTTTGATGTAGTTATACTGATAACCTTAAAAAAACACTTTTGAATTTAATTAGTGAGTCTCATTGTGCCTTTAAAATGTTTAAAAATATTAATTAGTGAGTCTCATTATTTTCTATCATACTCTTAAATTCTATCATAATCCTAAATTATTAAACTTAAACTCTAAAAATTAAACCACCAATTATAAACAATGAACTCTAAATTCTAAACACTAACCTTAAATTTTAAATACTACAACTTAAGCTCATAAACTTTATAAACCCTAAAATTAAAAGACTTGTGTAAACTTCAGTTTACACAGCCTGTGTATTGAAGTTTTTCTCATATATTTTATCATTATAATTTTTTGAGTAAATAGAAATATTATATTTTCATATCAAAATTCGAATTAATACAAAATAAGGCAAGATGCATTTCCTTAGTTATTATGCTAATTATTAGATCTTTATTTTATCATTATAATTTAGGAGGGAGATTTGCCAAATTTTGAACTTTAGCAATCTTGACTTACAATATCTCTTATTGCTAGTTGCTACAATTGTAATTCGTTGACATATCATATTTATTTGCATTCAAAATTTTTGAGTTGTGAATTTCTGATTTTGCTTGAGAAATCTAAGATTTTATCCCGTTAAATTATTTGATAAATATAAAATTATTTAACATGTTACTATATGTAAAAAAATTCTACCACCAACTATACATTAAATGATAATCCTTTTAATTCAAAGTTTTTTTTGAGTCGTCTGCTCAACCAATTGATATTTTTTAATATATTATCGTGATTGTATAATAGTATATGTTCTTATTTTTTTCTAAACTTTTAACAAAGAACACACATTTTACATTTATAACTGCTCAAATCGAGTCTCATTGAATGAACATTATTCTCTTTTCCACGTAAAGTCGCTCGGAGTCCCAATTGATGTTCTAACTTAAAAGGGTTTGATCGATCAAATATTTACGCTCTTGTTGGCTCTACTCGATTCACCGGAGAAATCATAATTAGACTCGAGGAAAGCAACTTATCCGTCCTGACAGATAAACAATTTTTATGTTCAAAGACTAATTATATTTTTTATTTAATAATATGGTCTTAAAAAAATAAGATTCAAATTTCAATTAACCATAAATAAAAATTTTGATATATAAACATATAGATCAAATACATTATATATATTCATTAATTTATTTGATTTTGACATAGTCAAATAACATCTAATATTTCTAAACTCGTTTAGATTACACAACCCAATCGAGATAAGTCGATTCGATTCGATTCGATCCAATTTTTTTATTGAACGGAATAACACAGAGAAGCCTGAATTTCTTCCAAGGTACGGCCTTTTGTCTCCGGTACCAACTTGAAGATGAACACAATAGCTGCAGCACAGAAGGTGGCAAACACCAAAAATGTACCTAAAAACATTAAAAAAAACTGATTAATACCTCAGTGTACATAGGTATATGTAATTTTTCATATATTTAAAAGATCATATTCGTTATCCTATCGACTCGAATATGAAAATTTTTAGATACGAAGAGTTCGAAATAATATCAAATATTTAATTACCGTCTGATGTCCAGTTCATGAGAGAGCTGAAAGTGTAGGAAACAACCCAAGTACCACCCCAGCTGACCAATGTTACTAGGCTGCCTGCCATGCCCTTGATGTGGAGAGGGAATATCTGCACCACAATCTCAACTTAATTAGCCACTTGCTAATCTATATTCGAATTCGGATTAATTAATTAACAGGTCCGATATTTTTTCTTTACCTCAGACATTACAATCCATGGAATTCCGCCTAATCCGAGACAATAAGAACCCATATATATCTGCAAATTGAGTATAAATAGGTCAGGAGTTCCAATCTCGATATTTACACCGCCTTATTTCGAATTTAAGGGTCCAAAACATGAGTATTTGTTTACCATGATGCCAGTTATTGTGAACATTGGACCCCAATCAGAAGCCAGTTGATGTTCCTGGTGAACTCAAACACACAACATTATAACATGTTTCGAAATTTCGAACAAAAATCGAGTGTGCATGTATTTGTATCCGACACTCTACGAGTCCAAATAACAATGACTTTAGTTTTAAAAAAGTACCTTGAAATAGAAGGAAGCTCCAGTAAGTAGACTGCCAAGGAGCATTCCACTTGCAGAAATCTGAAATAGAAATACACAGTTCCATATTATATATATATATATATATGTGTGTGTGTGTGTGTGTGTATATATATTTATATTTATGAATATTTTGGAAATGGATAATGTAATAATTAGTGCTTTGGCTACCATTAAAAGAGGTCTTCTTCCAGCTCTATCGATTATGACAGCACCAAGTGAAAGAACTATTATCTGTAAACATGCATAGAGAATGCTTCCAACATTTGGAGCAACTCCTGAAATGAGAGAAAAAGAAGAAATAACATGTCATGTGAACTTACAGAAGTCGCGATTCGAATCGCGATAAAAGGAGACCTCCGAAATCCGATCATTTTAAACGAATAAGATTACCTGCAGATGTAAAAATTTGGTTTGCGTAGTAAACTACTCCATTGTAACCAGAGAACTGTTGGAACACCATCAGTCCAACTCCAATCTGTATGTCATTCAATAAAAGGGAAATGCATTAGGGTCGAAATTCGTAAAATAAGGACCGTAACATCGCGCTGAAATCGATACTTACAACCACTAAATGTAAGTTTCTTTTGCGAAACAAATCCAACACAGTGGCCTTTGGAAGACGCTGAAGAGTTACCAAAGAATCCTATGGAAAAACCGAAAAAGAATAACTTAAAATCGGCCCCGAAAAAGGACTAAAAAGAGTAAATACGATGAATTGTGAATTAAGTACTTGAATTTCAGCAGCTTCTCTTGAAACATCAGCACTATCTCCACGAAGCTTGCGGAGTTGAGCAACAAAATCATCTTGGGAGCCAACCATTGCCTGTGCACCACAGAACATGCAAAATTTCGAAGTTATAGCCTATGTTGTTCGGACTCTTCATTCCGACACTCACATTGTATCCGGTACTTACACCCGAGCAAGTAATATAGGGTCTTACCAGCCATCTAGGGGACTCTGGGATGAAATAAAGCCCCAAAATCATAACTGCACATGGAATCATCCCTGCAACCAAGAATCAACTTCAAGTGAACCATACGAAATAATCGAATTTCTCGTTAACTTAAGGACTAAGGTATGGTTTCTAATTCGAAAATTGTGTTTCCATGAACACAATGTACTAAACTAACTTACCAGTTAAAGCCACTGTTCTCCAAGAAACAAATGCTCCTACTGTATACGCCACCAGCAGACCAGAGGCGATGGCAACCTGGCAAAATATAGTCAGCTACGAGTAACGAACTCGAATACTTCAAGAAAAATAGACGAATTAGAGCAATTCCGATACCTGATGTACTGTTAACAAAGCCCCTCTAAGGTCTGTTGGGGTTATCTCAGCAATGTAAACCGGAACCTATGAAACCAGGGAATTCAAGAGGGATATATATATATGCAATAGCATAATCTCAATTAGTTTATCAAAAGTTCAGAGGTAAATACCACATAGGAGTTAACACCAATGCCATATCCTGTTAAAAACCTTCCGAAATCTAGAGCTAGAGGTCCCTGGGAAAAAGGAATGGATTCATTCAGATACTTATCGAGGCGAGATTTGCTAAAGAAATCGATCGAATTTCGAACATAAAAACAGACCAGAGATAGATAGATTATGAGCCATCCTGCAATGGAGATGATTGATGACATCTTCATAGTCTGCAATCACAGGAAGATAGCAAGTTTAAACATGAATACATTCATATTTTTCAAAGTTTTTCATATATTTGAAGGATCTTTAAAGGTCATATCTTCGTATCGATACCCCTTTTCGACCAAGTAGATCAGCAGCACGCCCGCAAGTGATTGAACCAACCATTGCACCAATAGTTAGTATGGATCCAAATACTGAAAACTGCAAATGGACAACAAATTTTCAAAATTTCAGAGCATATGTCTATACCCGAAACTCGTTCCCGAGTCCGAGTAACATAAGAAAGTGACACAGTATGTTCATGTACCTGTTGAGAGGACATTCCAAGCTCCTCCATTATAGCTTGCTGTGTAGGTGAAGAGTATCCTATCTGAAAAAAACCCGAAAAAAATATGTTCAATCCAAGAAACCTGTTGATTCATGAGACCAAGGCTAGGATAACAGATAAACCTACACTTGAGCCAAACTCAAAAGAGCCCATGACTGCAACAAATGTGCTAACAAGAACCATGAACAAACTGCCATTAACGTTCGAGTTCCGTTGCCTTTCGTCTTTTCGAATAAATGGCTGAAACAAGCTGTCACTCGATCCTTTCTCGATATCCTGAGAGTCTGCCATTTTCACCTTCCTTGTGAAACTCACACCCTCAAGTCCTTAACCTGCAAAACAATGGAATACAAATATGAAAACCAGATTAAACTTATATTAGTCGGACCGAGTGCCGGGATAGAGCCGAAGCAACATAGAATTGAAACTGCTCTCACTTGCAATTTTCTTCTGGATTTTATGATCCTGTTTCTGCAAAGAATTTTTTTACAGAAACTGCACCTACAGAACAGCGTGTTCCCATTTGCTTTAGCGTTTACATGGTTCAGTATCCATGCCATGCATTTATATAGTTTTCAAAAAAGGGAAACTTACATAGGATTGGCAAATATGTAAATTGATAAAACCAGAAAACTATATGATTAGGATACTGATAAAAAAATCCAGCTTAAAATATCTCTAGTCAGATTCAAATGAATTTCTATAAATATCAATCTACTGATATAAATAATATATATATATATATTCGTATCATATTCGTTTTATATTGTTCAGAACTTTTTAGAAATCTATGGATGATATGTATGATTGAGTGCAATTGTTCTCAAGTTTGTCCTTAAATGGCTGCTGCAATGATTGTATTCATAGCTAGGACGAACCTAGAATTTTACATTAGCGTAGTGATGGCAATGGATCAGATTTAAATCGGATCTTATAAAGTTTAAGTCTAATTTAATTAATAGTCGGATTTTTAAAAAAAAATTAAGTCCGAATCTAAATCCGATTACATAAATTCAAGTCCGATCCAATATAATATCTAAAATGCAAATCCAAATCCGAAAGTCTGAATCTAATTAATTTTTTTTTCTTTTTTTAAAGCAACAACTCAAACAAATATCTTTAAATAAAAATAACAAATAATCTTCATCAAATGAATCGGGTAATTAAAGGTGAAGAATTAGTTGTTTATAATATGGATTCTAAATCGATTACGTAGTTCACTCAGTTGAAACGAGCATATAAAACTCTTTAAACTATTTAGAGTTTTTTTCAAAAAGTATTAATGAATGTTAGATCTCCCATTTCTTTATATAGGCTTTATAATCCTAATTCAACTTACATTAAAATTTCAATATATATATATATATATATTAATATATATAATCCTAATTTAACTTTAATTAAGATTTCAAAATATATATATATTAAATATATATAATCACTCAATTTAACTTAATTAGTATTTCAATATATATATCTATATTAATATACATAATCCCAAATCCCAATTCAACTTAATTAAGATTTTAACATATATCTATATTTTTTAAATCTAAGAGTTTTAAATGTTTTTATTTTGATTCATATATGAATTGGACTCAGATCGAATATGAAATTGGATCGGACTCGGGACGGATCATAGCAATGTCCATATCCGATCCACATTCTATTAGGACTCAAACATTTTTTTAGATTCGAATTCGAACTTTTTTCAATCGGATTTTTTCTTCAGATGGAATCGGAATCAGATTATATTGTCATCCTTACATTAGCGGGTGCGAAGTGTTAGAGAGTTATATTAAAATTTTAAAGGGTGCAAAATTACAAATTTTTAGGAGTGAACTTAAATTTTTCATAGAAAATACAAAGAAAATACATAAATTATATAAGAGTCTGAAATTTAGAGGCGGATGTATGTAGGCGCCTGGTGAGTCAGGTGACCCACCATTAATTTTGGGGTAAACTACAACAGATGTCACTCAATTATGGTTATTGTTATATTTGAATCATTCAATTTTTAAAAGTTACATTAGAGTCACTCAAATATGGATAACGTTACATTTGAGTCACTCAAATATGGGTAAGGTTACAGTTCGGTCACTCAATTATGGGTAAGATTACATTTGGGTCACTCTTCGTACTTAAAAAAATATTGCTACAAAAATTACATTTGGGTCAATCCTCAAGTGCTCGAAGTTTTGATAACCTTTGTCTTTGAAACTCGGAAGAACTTTTACGATATCACACTTATCTCTTCAGACGTTTTATTCGACAAAAAAATGGTTGATCTCGAATTTCTCTAATCATCCCTTTATCAATTCAATTTTTTTATTGCTTTTATCAATTGAAGATTGTTATTACTTTTTTAAATTTTTTTCAAGTAGAGAGAATTCTTTAACAAAATATGTTTTTTATGTTTGTTTTGTCTATTGTAGTTAAATTGATTGTCTGAATGAGTTCAAAATTTTAAATCTCTAAATAAGATAAACATGTGAACCACCAAAATGTCCCTGCATCCCGTTAACAGCATTCTATTTTCTTGAAGGAACCTCAATGTAATTATTTTTATGATATATGTCCTCCATGTATTGAATAATTTGTACTTAACAATGTTACTAATGAATGATTAAAGTGGGTATTCTTTTTTCCTTTAGAAGTTGGCATTAAAATTTCTAATGTTAATTATAGATGAGTTTTTTAACAGGCATGTCTTGATATTATTACTTTAAAAATATATATATATTCTTGAAGGATTTTGGACCCACAAGGACGCTAGAAGTGTCGAGGTGAGGCTGGTTCTGAGTATTGGCAATGGCTTTTGTTTATTTTAGCCGACTTATGACCT
This sequence comes from Hibiscus tridactylites, assembly GCA_958450335.1. Taxonomy (NCBI): domain Eukaryota; kingdom Viridiplantae; phylum Streptophyta; class Magnoliopsida; order Malvales; family Malvaceae; genus Hibiscus; species Hibiscus tridactylites. The sequence goes on from OY288267.1 coordinate 2,768,183, forward strand.
TTGCCCACTGATTTTATGCCACTTCACCCATTATCTTTTATCAAAAATCAAAAGCAAACCATCTTATCTAACAAACTCTAGAAGAAGAAAAAAAAGGACAAATGTTAATAATCACATATATACACCAAAAGATTTATTTAACATATAAATTATTAATGCATATTTAAATATAAAATATATTTGATATGATTATGACGTAAGATTTATGAGTGACTTCATTAAGTAATGGTAAACACGAGCCAATAGAGTACAAAACCTGGGATGGACCGAGGAGTTAGAAGAATTATCTTATACTTAAAAATTTAAATTTTTATATATTTTATATTGATAATTTAATTATGCATTATATGAAATTTTAATTTATTTTATAATTTTATTAAGTTTAAAAATTTACGTTTTCTAACATTAAATTTTACATCCATCCCTGTACAAAATCATATTAAAGCAATTATAATATTTTCTTAAATATGTGTTTTATGTGTGATTAAAGACATAAAGTAAAGAATAAACAACATATCTATAGATCAACAGATCAACCGAGGTTGAAGCTAGGGATGGAACGAGGAGTATTGAATACGGTCGCATCTTTAAAAATTTTAATTTTTTTTTACTTTGAAGATTTTCATATATATATATTGATGATAAAAAATTTACATCCCTGAGATTTTATAATTTCTATCACTTAAATTTTTAAATAATTTCTTAAAATTTTACATCCTAACATAAAATTTTACGTCTGTCTCTGATTGATTGAGAGCATACAATCGGATAATTTGGTGCTAAATCAATAGCCTCGTTAATTAAGGATTAACGAAATTTTAAACCCACAATAATGAATCTTAATAAATAGACTTTTACGACGAAGATTGTGATGACAAAAACTAATTTTGAAATTAATGGCGATAATTATTATAAGGGATTGAATTACTTGTTTGGGATAACAGAATTAATTATTAAAATAAATAATGGTGAATATTTGATACAATGTCAATGTAAAAAATTAAATAAATATATTTATTTTTAAGTCAAAATTTAAAATCTAAATTTCTAACCTTAAAACTTAAATTATAATTCATAAATTTTAACTATAAACCCTAAATCCTACCACCTAAACCTCTAATATCTAAACTCAAAACTAAAATCTTAAACCTCTAATTAACTAGTCTGTAAAAAAAATATTTTTCCGTCTGTGTATAAAATAATAATTTAATAAATAAATAAATAATTACAAGGGAATGAATAATTGGAGTTGGCTGGGTCGGGTTTGAATGTAGCTCCAAGAATTACGGGCTGAAACAATTGGACTTGGGTCGGACATTGGCATCTGTCTTTGAGATATTCTCGTCCCTTGTCTTAACGCAACAGATCTCCCCCTCTACTTTTCTTTATTTACGCTACTTCCCCAAAATGTTTCTCATATTTTAAATCTCATCCTTCATCTTCTTTTCATTTGATTTACCAATGCAATGACTCTTGTAATTTGTCATAGTGTGCTCATCATGTCGATGTCAACCATGTGGGGCTTGACTTTTACATTCATTATTACAACATCCAATACTAATTATTTTAATTTTAAATTTTATCCCCATATATTAAAATATTTATGAACATATACTACATTATAATCAATTTAAGATTATTTTAAAAAATATTTAAAGTTTTAATATGTGCATATGGTCCCAAAATATTATAAATCCGTATACATTTTTACATATTAATAACTTATTCGACATAAATTCTAACATATTCGCATATAAGTGTCATCTTCAAAACTCCCCAATTTCAAAAACAACTCAGATTAACAGATAACCTATCAACCAAATCCATTTGACTGAAAAAGGGCCTTATTGAACACTTCCGACAACATCAAAGGACTGGTATGAAATTTATCCTTTTTTCTTGCTTACACTGCAATTAACATTTAACATAGAAAGCAAAGGAACCGTCTTTTCATTTCTCACTAATCTTCCCGTGTGTTAAAAAGGTCAAACCCAACCACCGTAACATAAAAGGAAAAAAATTCATTTCCGGTGACCGTCAAGCCGTGAAACGCCGCCGTTCTGATATTATCATCTTATGCTATTGCCGATCGTTTTTACTTTCCCGGTAACGCCCCGGTGGCCGGAAAAAGAAACTAATTTTGGATTTTTTATTGACTATGAAGAGCAACGGCAACATCGGAAACAACAAAGGCTCCAATATTGTCAATAATAAAAGTAACAGTCGCAATAATAATCGGTTTTTGCCGATTTCTTTGAAATTCATATCTTCCTGCATTAGAACAGCCTCTTCCGGTGTCCGGTCAGCTAGTGCCTCCGTTGCCGCTTCTATATCCGGCGACAGTCACGAACACCAAAAAGACCAGGTTTTATATTTTAATTATTTTCACTATTGATTATCTAATTATAATCTTAATTAATTCAGGTTCACTTTTTTGTTGATTTAGATTTTCTTTTTTATATATATAGATAAGCTCTTTTTTAGCTCACTTTGCTGTTCGATTGCTCTGAAAATAATTAGGTGAGATGTGGAGGAACTTGTGAAGTAAATTAGGGCTTTTTGAAGTAAAATTTGTAATGTACAACTAAACAGTCAATTTCGCAAAGAAATTGCTTATTTTTAGAATATATTGATGCTGTAATAATGTTTATCTGTTGCTTTAGAGTTTTATCAGTCTTTATAGTGCCCACATTATGTTTTATGGTCAAAATCATCATAAACACATTGGACATAGATCCAGTATTTTGCAGTAATAATGATGATGATGATGATAATTAATCATTTCCTTTACCCATTTATGGCTGTAGCTTTCTGAAAATGGTTATGTTATTAATTTGGACAGAGTAACTGAATCAATTTATTATAAGACTTTCTGTATGGAAACATTTTGGTTCTCATTTGCTTTTTACTGGCAGTTATATTAAAATTAACTTTAGTGATGCTGTGATTTGAGTTCCTTTAAGTTCAAAATGGATCTCAACTGTTGAATGCCATTGTATTGTATGCAAATTGTTTTACTTGCCCGCCATTTTAATGGCAATTACTCCTTGCAAAATAGAGGGCAATTGTTTACCCCTTATCCTAAGAAGGTGTGCCTGGATCTGATATGCAAATATAGATTAATCTGTGACTGTGTAATATAGCTTGCCATGGTTTTACTTATTTTGACGGCTTGAATAGCTTGTTTTTGCATTTGGCTTGGAATTCTTGTGTTGCATAACTTGATTGTTTGCAATCTTTTCTTGGAATTATTTGTAAAATAGGTGCTCTGGACTTCCTTTGACAGACTAGAGCTTGGTCCATCATCTTTTAAAAGAGTTCTCTTACTTGGATACTCCAATGGCTTTCAAGTTCTTGATGTTGAAGATGCCTCTAATGTCAATGAACTTATTTCAAGGCGTGATGATCCAGTTACATTTTTACAAATGCAACCACTTCCTGAAAAGTCTGAGGGTCATGAAGGATTTAGAGCATCACACCCTTTACTTCTGGTTGTTGCCTGTGATGAGTCAAAGTGCTCAGGTTCAACGCTTACTGGAAGAGATGGTTTTGCTGAGCCTCAAACTGGAAATGTTCTCATCTCTCCTACTGCTGTTCGATTCTATTCGTTAAGGTCTCATAATTATGTCCATGTACTAAGGTTCCGGTCAACTGTATATATGGTTAGATGCAGTCCTCGAATAATTGCTGTGGGGCTTGCAACACAAGTAAGAATTAGCTTATGTCTTTTTATTATCTTCCCGTAAACTTAGTCTTAGTACAGCTAGTGTTTTAACATTTGTCATAGACAAGTCCCAAAAGATTAAGCTATTTTTATCCGGCTCTTTCCTTTCTATGTTTGGAATGCTCTAGTTCAATGCACAACTCAAAATAAGCAGATTAGATGGTTCCAAGAATACTCGTGTTTTATCAAGTAGTTTAGATACATTCCTTAATTCATATTATTTGATCTACTATCTAATGGAGCTAAACAATTTAAACCATGCTATTTTCTTTCCATTGCTTGGCAGATATACTGCTTCGATCCTCTCACTCTTGAAAACAAATTTAGTGTCCTCACATATCCTGTCCCTCAAGCAGGAGGCCAAGGAATGGTTGGGATTGGTATTGGATATGGACCAATGGCAGTGGGTCCCAGGTGGTTAGCTTATGCTTCAAACAATCCTTTACAGTCCAGTACAGGTCGTCTGAGTCCACAGAATCTTACACCATCTCCTGGTGTTAGTCCATCGACTTCACCCAGCGGTGGGAGTCTTGTGGCTCGATATGCCATGGAATCGAGTAAACAATTAGCTGCTGGCTTAATCAATCTGGGTGACATGGGCTACAGAACTTTGTCGAAATACTATCAAGATCTTGTTCCTGATGGTTCTGGTTCTCCTGTATCTTCAAATTCAGGCTGGAAGGTTGGTCGGGCTGCTTCACATTCTGCAGAGACTGATATTGCTGGGACGGTTAGTTTTTAATGTATTTTTGAAGCATACTTATTCTTTTGTTAGAGTGCCCGAGTTACATACATGATCATTGCACTTTAATTCCACCTCGATTTGGATTGTTTCCATAAATATCTTTTTATATTGCCCATTGCAGGTTGTTGTTAAAGATTTTGTTTCCAGAGCTGTTATATCGCAGTTCAGGGCCCATACTAGTCCAATTTCTGCTCTGTGTTTTGATCCTAGTGGGACTATTTTAGTTACAGCCTCAGTTCATGGGAACAATATAAATATTTTTCGAATTATGCCATCCTCAACAAAGAATGGATCTGGCACTCAAAACTATGATTGGAGCTCATCACATGTGCATCTTTACAAGCTCCATCGCGGCATGACATCAGCTGTATGTTAACCTTCTACCTTTTGGAAAACTGTTATGTATACCTATCTATTTTATAATTTTTGTCTTGTTTTGTTTTTCAGGTAATACAAGATATTTGTTTTAGTCCTTACAGTCAGTGGATTGCCATTGTTTCATCTCGGGGTACTTGCCATATTTTTGTTCTTTCCCCATTTGGTGGTGAGAATGTTCTCCAAATTCAGAATTCTCGTGTAGATGGACCCCTCTTATCACCAGCTGTATCTCTCCCGTGGTGGTCTACTCCATCTTTCGTGATAAACTCTCAAACATTTTCTTTGCCACCAACTGTTACCCTCTCTGTTGTTAGTAGAATAAAAAACAGTAACTCGTGGCTTAATACAGTTACCAATGCTGCATCTTCTGCTGCTGGGAAGGTCTCCTTCCCCTCTGGTGCTTTTTCTGCTGTTTTTCATAACTCTTTATCAAATGATGTGCAACGAGCTGAAATGAAAACTAATGTTTTGGAGCACCTATTAGTTTACACTCCTTCCGGTTATGTTGTTCAATATAAGCTATTGCCTTTGTTTGGGGGAGAGGCTGGTGAAAATGCTTCAAGAATCGGACCAGGCTCTTTTCCTCAGGTACAAGATGAGGAGTTACGGGTGAAGGTTGAAACTATGCAATTGCAAGCATGGGATGTATGTCGAAGAACAGATTGGCCAGAAAGAGAGGAATGCCTTTCGGGAATGCCTCATGGAAGAAAAGGCACATTAGAGATGACAATGGATGTTTCTGATTCTGAAGATAATGATGCTATGCTCCAGGACATATCAGAACCCCAAGATCAGTCTCACTTGTATCTATCAAATGCAGAAGTGCAGATAAGCTCTGGAAGGATACCAATCTGGCAGAACTCTAAGGTAGATTTTTTTAGGGCCATGAGATTCTCATCACCCATTTTACTTACATCTCATATGCATTTTTCTAGGTGTCATTCCATACAATGAGTCCTGTGGGGTTTGAGGAGCATAAATTCACCACAGATCAGTCTGGTGGAGAAATTGAAATAGAACAGATGCCTGCTCATGAGGTTGAAATTAGACAGAAGGATTTATTGCCAGTTTTTGAGCATTTTCACATGCTTCGACCTGAATGGAACAACAGGTAATTTCTACACCTTTTACATTGTGCCATCTGGTTTTGACTATTCTCATCCCTTATTTTTCATATGGAAGAGAGGTACAGGATGGTCATGCCTAGTGCAGAATGGTAGTTATACTGTGTAACAAAATGAATTTTCCTTCACAATGTTCCTTTTTTTCCCAAGGGGATTTGCTGGAGAAAAATATCCAATGTCTTCTGAAGATGCCAAAGCAAGATTCTCTCAAGTCACTGTTATTTCTCACTCTAAGTTGATGTCAACTAGCTCAGTTGAAAACTCAGATAGTGGTATGACAATATTTTGAATTTGAGATATCATCCAATATACCTATGGATCCAACTTGTATGATGCTTTGTGTTTTAACCAGGATCAACGAGGAATTCTTATCCTTCCAGCATTCAATCTGGAAAGGATGGTGGTGGGGTAAAAGGACAGAATTCTGATTTCGCATCGACTGTGCTTAACCAGAGCACTCTTAACAAAGATGCTGGTTTAGTTTCTTTTAATCAATCTAAACGGGGTGTTTGTCACATTGAAGATAGTAACTCAACCAATAGTATGTCATCCTTAACAAGTGGCTCTCTATCTGGTGGAAGAACTGTTGCAAAAGAGGTTCAGTTTCCAAATGGCGACAGAACCAGTGATGTTTCAAACACAAGTTCTAACAGATCTGATTTGAGTATGAACATGTTAGATGAGGGACCGGTAAATGAATCGCCTGATTTTGAGCAATTTTTTCAAGAAGAGTACTGTACAGCATTGCCCTCAGGTGCACATCCTGAACCGAAGAAGGTTGTTACTGATGTTGACAACAGCAGCAGTCCTTGTGATAAAGAAAAATCCGAGGAAGAAGTTGACAACGATGATATGCTTGGGGGTGTTTTTGCCTTCTCTGAGGAAGGCAAGTATCTAAATGCATTATTTAATTATTCATACTATTTATATGAAAATGTAGCTTCTAAAATTTTGCTTCTTGTATAATCATTTGTACTTTGAACTTTCAGGTTCATTCGGCTAAAACGCCAGCCTTGTCCAGGGGTTCACTTACACTAAATAAGGAGTGTGGTTTGATGATTTTAAAAAACTACTGACTGATTTATTCAGGTAACATATAAATATCATGTCTACTGGCTTATTGTGCTGTCAAGGCCAAATTATGTGGCTTCTTCCTTCCTTCCTAGTGTACATTTTGTAAATTTATACTTTGATAAAATTACAAATGATTTATTTGGACATGTACTTTCTGTGCTGTATAACATTATTCATTCTTCAAAGAAAAAGAAAAGGTAAAAAGGAAAGAAAAAAAATGAATCACTGTAGTGTAGTGTATTATTTTCCTTTTGCTTAAATACTGTGGTCTATAAGCAATCTGATGCCTCTAAGATTTTCTTGACATGTCTTGTTCCTGCATACTTTTCGTATAGAATGTTACTTCTTTGAACTTCAGTTTGTGCTTTTGCATGCTTGTGGAAGTTTATTTCTAAGTACTTTGAAATTTGCAGCACCGGTCTGAGAAACAAGGGCTATCGACAAAGGTAACCTCGGGCCCTTTTGAAGATTTCTAGTGTTTCAAGAACCAGCAAAAACTTGATACCCAATACACTGTGGAACCCTTTGATGATAACTTCTGTTCATTTACTAAACTTTGGATACCCCCAAAACATCCTGCTTTGTAGATTTGATAGCATCTTTGTATTTTTGTGTCAAAATTCAAATACCATTATGAATACGACGTATTAAACGTGTCGTTTGGAGCTGCGTCGGAATTTGGCCCCCCACCACCATGATGCCCTTCCCAACAAAGGTAGTGGTCCCTTGAACTATAACTGGTCACTGAGATACTCTCCCCTCACCATTTCTCAATTGAGTGAAAAATCTCTCACTAAAATCTTCAATCTTCCTGTCTAACATGATGGAAATGCATGCACCTGTCTAGGGGAACTTTAGAAAACTTGAATGCACCCTCTGAGTGTCCTTTTAAGGGCTTGAATTGTCTCAATCCAACATGCTATTGAATAGGGTATTGAAGGGTCCTTTGTATTTAGCCTCAAACCCACCTAAATTGCCAACTTCATGAGTTGTTCTAATTAACCACTTTGATATCTAAATTATGCCTTTTGTTTATATGGAATGGAGGATTGGAAATCTTCTGCCCTTTTCGGTGTTTATATTTATGCCCTCATGCTTAAAATTAGGTTTAAGGTTTTAGGTTAGTGTTTATAGTTAGGGTTTAGGGAATTTAGGGCATGGTGTATTTTTTAGAGTATAGGGTGTAGGGTTTATGATTTAAAACTTAGGGTTAGGGCTTGGAATTTAATTTTATACTCCCTCATTGACTTTTTGACTTTTTGAAAGTTAAAATTTTTAAACTTTGACTATTATTATATTTAATATTTTAAATAATTAATTTTTATAAAATATATATTTGAAAACTACTTGATTAGAGGTTTTAAAATATATATTTTTATATTTTTTATCAATGATACATTTTAAATAATTATGAGTCAAAATTGAAAAAATTAACCAAAGAAAAGTCAATAAGGGACAAAAATTATGGGACGGAGGGAGTAATATTTTTTAGTGTTGGGGCATAAGCAAGGACACCGAAAAGGGGCGGAGGATTTTTATCCAGAATTTAGGAGAGGTTGTAATTATCGAAATCCGATCTTTATATTTATTGAATGTTATTTTCTTAATGTGAATTTTTGAATCAATTGAATTAAAATTTTGGATTCAATATATAAAATAAATGGGAGTGATTTTGATAAGGGCAAAATACAAAGGACACTTCAATATTTTAAAAATATCAAAATGCATATCAACATCACAAAATAATAATGAAAAGAAATTAATTAAAGGTAGAATGAGAAGATAACCTTTAGAAAGTAAAAGGCATAGATTTTAAAAACATATAGTCCAAATCAATTAATAATGTGTGAAAACATATTAACCAATAAGACAACAACAACAACATTGCATCCAACAACTGTGGAATGAAGAGAAGAAACATGATAAGATTCTTGAAAATGATTGACAGCATATATACACATATATTATGAGGAAGAAACTTAAAGAATATGGGGGGAGTAGGTAAGGTAAAATAATAAATAGTTGAGTTATTGAATTTGATAATTTTTTTATGGGTAATTATTTGATATAATGGCGGTGGAAACTAAAAGTTTCCACAAGCGTCTTAGTTTTAGGGTTTAGAGATTTAGTTTAAGGTGTATGGTTTAGAGGTTTAAGTGTATAGGTTTTGAATTTAAGGATAGTGGTTAAAATTTACAGTTTAGGGTTATAATTTAATGTTTACAGTTTAAAACCTAAATTCTCATCATATTACCCTAAAAATTAAACCTTAACCTTTAAACCTTAAATTCTAATATCCCTAAATTTTAAATCCTTACACTCAAACTCCTAAACCATACACCCTAAACTAAGTTCCTACACCTTAAAACTAAAGCTTTGTGAAAACCTTTAGTTTCACCGTCAATGTATATGATAATAATCATTTATAATTAATTTTTTAACAATGACAAATAAATTTATTAAAAAATGAAAGGGTATCACAAATTTAACGTACCCAAAAAATTGGACTAAGTCCACCAAATTTTTTTTTAAAAGTCCACCAAAAAACTCATCTAAAAATAAAACATGAAATCTAAAGATGTAAAAGAAAGTAAACTCTTCCTTTGAGATTGACTTACATCGTCACCTCAGTCTCTATTCAAACAAGATGTTCATATAAAAAAATAAAAGAATAATGAACTTATCAAACAGATTGTTCCATTACGCAACTTTTATGAAATCTAGTTTTTATGTTTAATCTTTTAAGATGTCTAGAAATAACCCTAATGTTTTGTACTATTGAGACAAAATCAAAATATCTCACCCAAAACATGGAACATGGTTTTCACAATCACTTTCATTCTCTAAGCAAATTTAGATTGAAAAAGTGTTTCACTTTCATACCATGCTTATTAGTTACAGAAAGTTGTCAAAAGGGGGCTTTATCTGCAGTCTTTTCAGTGTCTAGAGATTAGGCTGAGGGACAAAGTCCTCAATTCATTCCAAAGCAATGAAAATCATAATCCACTGTCATCCAATAATAACAATGATCTAATAAAACAAAACCATAAAAACTGAAGAGTGTTCTTACATAGAACTCAACACCATAAATTCAATCACAAGTCCCATGACTTCAACAACATTATGTTTTGATATTACTTGGTCTAAAAGACAACTTAAAAAGGAGTTGTTGGGGGTAGTAATACCATATATCCTTTTAGGCTGGTTGACACTTGCCAATTTGCATAGGAAAACAAGACAATTGAAGAAAGTGATGTGAAGATAGAGCAATAATTACACAGAGAACAAAGAAAAAAGATGGGAAGGTGACTGTGGTAAGTGGCATAAAGTTTTGTATTTTCTGCTGCTTTAAATGTAGATACATACATATGAACAAAGATGCAGTTTTCAAGGTCATAAATTGTGGAGAGATGTTAAACAGATACACAATCCCAGAGGAGAAACAAACAGGAAAAGTGTGACTTTACATACTCCACTTCCTAGGGGCAAGAGATTCTTTGCCTCCTAACACTATATATACATATACATATATATATATGTATAATTTTCTTAAGAAAAGAAAAGAAAGCTGCAATGGATTTGGTTCAGTTGCAAAGGCAATTGGTTGACTACAGAACCTCACTCTATCATGAGGTTAGTTTTTGTTTACAGTGTTATTAGCAAACTGTTTGGCAGTCAAGAAAATCCCATTTCTTTGTCTTATGATTAGGGTTTCCTGGATGAGCAATTCACCCAACTTAAGGAACTTCAAGATGAGAATAACCCAGATTTTGTTGTGGAGGTTGTGTCTCTTTTCTTTGAAGATTCTGAGAGACTGCTTAATGAACTGAGTAAAGCACTGTGAGTGAGCAACTTTACTTGGACAACACTCCTTTTGCTTTGAACTGAACTATTTTCTGCCATAGCTTGAGTGCTTGACAGATTTTGACACTTCTCCGTGTCTTAATGTGATTTGGTTATTGCTTCTGATGTTTGATTTAGAGAGCAGCAGGTCATAGATTTCAAAAGGATTGATGCTCATGTTCACCAGTTCAAAGGTAGCAGCTCCAGGTATTTCCCTTGTCTTTTTACTTTCTGTTCTGGTTTAATCTTGTTTCCTGCATGAACAAACACATGATTTTTGCTGATTACCTATGGTACTATGCATAATACTAAATTGCGGTTGCGGTTGGCCGGTCGCGGTTGTTATTGTTATGGTCCTGGTAGAATTGTTTCATAAGTTCTGTCATTAACTTTCACTTATTGTATATCCTATAGCATTGGTGCTCAGAGAGTTCAGAAACTCTGCATCGTCTTCCGAAACTACTGCGAAGCTCAGAACGTCGAAGGGTGAGTACGAATTACGCATTGGATCGTTACATTTGATTAGATTTACAGTTAAATAGCCATTCAAACTTGGAAATCTTGATTGTTTATATATACATAGATGCCTGAAATGTCTGCAACAAGTGAAGCATGAGTACTCCATTGTGAAAACCAAGCTTGAGTCCATGTTCCAGGTAATGTTTGAGAAATCTTACCAAACTGAAAATCTATGTTACAAGTTAATGTTGAAAATTGATTGTTCCATTTGTTTTCGAATGCTAGCTTGAACGACAAATCTTGAATGCCGGCGGCTCGGTTCCCGTGTAATTCGTTGCTTCGAAAAGACCTGTATAATCATCTGCAGTTCTAGTAGGGTATCTAAGCTATTAATGGCTCTTATCTAGTTTTGAGCTTAAGCTTGTACAATATCCGGTGTTTAAGCAATGACAAAGAATATGTGAATTCCAATAATCATCAAATCTATTTCGAAAAAATGAAACTTTAGGGGTCAAATATGAATAGTAATAAAATGAGTCACGAGCTTGACGGTTAAACCATCAATTTAAAATCTAAAAATTAGAATATTAGGGTCTAATCTGCGTGATTTAAAACTTGATAGGGGCCCAGGAAGTATATAATTATAAACTGAAAATATTGACAGGTCATGTCTTATTTTATCTAGTTTTAAAATTAAGAGGACCTATAAAACAATTTGACTCCAAAAATTGGAGAGCCAATGTTTAATTTGTCTAGTTTCATAACTAAGATGACCTAAAAATCAATTGAACCCAAGAAATTAAGAGGGACCAATACCCAATTTATCTGGTTTCAAAACTAAAGACGTAAAAAAATAATTGGACCTAAAATATGGGGCACGACTCCAACTATACATGCAAGTGCAACTTTGTCATGATTTCTGACCAACGATAAAGTATATATAAAAAAGGCTTAACTATAAAATAGGTGCCCGAATTTTGTGCTTAAACTATTTTTTAGCTGAAATAGGTGTCTAACGTTTTTTTGTCTGAAATATATGCCTAAAGTTTTATTCCGTTATTGTTTTAAGAAAACGCCGCTAAAATTTTTAACACCCAATTAGAATTTGACACGTGTTATTTTGTTTTGTTTTATTAATTTTTCCCAAAAAAAACTTAAAAAATAATATTTTTAAAAATTCTAGATTTTTTCAAAAGTTTCAAAACAGTCCTCAATTCAAACACCCAAATTCAAAATTATTGTCATTGTCGCCGTATATAGTCTCGTCGGACCTCCTCACCGCCGTCGCCCGAGTCTACGCCCATTTTTCCCAACCAACCATTGTCGGTAACCGACAGGAGGCGCGTCAATCGAACGACGAACGCGAAATACTTCAACCGTTCGACGTTCGATTGGTTCGTCTCCTGTCGATTACCGGCGATGGATGGTTGGAGGAAATAGGCGGAGTGCCGGCGACGAAGGAGGTGAGGTCCAGCGAGGCCATCGACGAAGATAATGCCATTAATTTTGAAATTTGAGGTTTTAAAGATTTGGGATTATTTTGTAATTTTTTTAAAATTTGGGATATTTTTATTAATTATTTTTCAGTTTGGTTTTGAAAATAAAAATAAAAAAATAAAATCGATATGTCAAGCTATAATTGGGTGATGCATTTTTTTTTGACAAATTGATTTTAAAATGGACAAAATAAAACGTTAGACACCTATTTCGGCCAAAAAATAGTTTAGGCATCTATTGCAAAATATGGTAAAATTTGGGTACCTATTTTATAGTTAAGCCATAAAAAAGCAACATATAATATGATCATCTTAAAAAGAAAGTGACATCTAGAATTCAAATTAATTTTTGAGCAAGCATTTATAATTAGGGGCAAAAATACCCGACTCGATTGGCCCGATTCGAAAATCCGAACCTAAAATATCGGGTGATTTCCGGAAAAAATTACCTGACCCAACAAATTTACCGGGACACGGGTCGAAAGTTCCCCCTTACTGAGTACCCGACCCGATAAAAATTAATATATATTTTTATATTTAAAATTATATTTTTATTTTATGTTTCTTAATATTTTCACTCTAAAATTAAGTTTAAATCCCTACATTTTTTCTATGTTTGTATTATATTTTTTAAGTTTTAAGTTTAATTTTTTTTATATAAATATTTTTGTGTTTAACATGTGATTTTTTTTAATTTTAGAATTAAAAAAATAAAAAAATAGGAACCGGGTACCCGAATATAATGGGCCGGGACATGGGCCGCTTAATGAGGTACCCGGATGAACCGGGTACCCGACAATGCCCACCCCTATTTATAACCTCTTTTGGACTCAAGATAACAATATATCATAAAAGAAGATATTCATTTTAAAAAATTCGAATTCGGTTACGTATGTGTAAAAATATAAACAAATATTATGCTAATAAAAACTACAATACACCATAAATCGAGGGGCAACAGTTCAAACAGGTGTAGGGATCAATAATTGTAGCAAAAGTGAAACAAACAAGGAGTGTTTTTTAAATAGTTGTGTTTCCAACCATGCATGAAAAATGAAGATCTTCCAAAGACAAACAAATCCACTGTCTGAAAATTCGATGTTCAGATTCAATGAAGGGAAATATTTTATTAATCTGAAAAGGGTCAAAACCATTTTCACTCGACCGGGATGTTCCCCTGCGTTGCTGCAAACCTGCAAGCAAAGCCAACATATGTGCTGTAAATTGTATAGTTTACTCTCTCGTTCTTTTTTCATGTTTTTTAATTTAATTTTTTTGTGTTTAGATACGAGTGTTTAATACGGATATATATATTTTATTTTATTTTTATAAATGAATAGTTGTCGAATTTTATATGTGTAAGCATCGACGAGGATTTCGCAAACATGCTGAGATTATATAACACGTTTCTTCTGCTATTTGACACGATTTTTGCATACTTTAACTATCGTTTGGTGTTCGTACATAAATCGTCGCGACTTTTGTTTTTTAATTTAAGTTAGTAAGTGGTTATAAAAAGTTTGATCCTCTTTGTTGGTTGTTTACCGATGTAATTAGAGTAGCAGAACAATCTGCCTGATAATTTAGTTCGCTTACCACTCCTTTTTTTACCTCGTTAGGATAGAGACAAGAAAAAGTCCACTTGGGTTTACTTTTCTTAATTTCTTTGCACCTTTAATTTTTATGTTTTATTTTTTGTATGAGATTTTTTTGGACATAGTTACCCGTTTTTTCTTTTTTGGTGCGTTGTATTTGTAATATCTTCGGCGAATGTATGTAGTGTCTGGTGGGTCACGTGACCCACCATTAATTTTTGGGGTAAACTACAATGAAGACCACTCAATTATGAGTAATGTTATATTCAGGTCATTTAATTTTTAAAAGTTACATTTAAGCCACTCAAATATGGATAAAGTTACATTTCGGTCACTCAAATATGGGTAAAGTTACATTTCGGTCACTCAAATATGGGTAAAGTTACATTTCGGTCACTCAATTATAGGTAAGGTTATATTTTGGTCACTCAATTATGGGTAAGATTACATTTGAGTCACCCTTCATATTTTAAAAAAAATTATTGCTACAAAAATTACATTTGGCTCATTCCTCAAATGTTCAAACTTTTGATAACCTTTGCCTTTGAAACTTGGAAGAACTTTTACGATATCACACTTATCTCTTTAGACGTTGTATTCGATAAGAAAAATGATTGATCTCGAGATTAATTTTCAAATAGAGAGATTTTTTTAACAAAATATATTTTTTATGCTTATTTAATCTGTTATGCTAATATTCTTTTAGCACTATGAAAGTAAATCATAATAGCTTGCAAATAATGGGTGGTGTATGCCTCTCAAGTGATCCCCTTTTAATGCACAAACATACATGCATGCATGCATGATATGTTGTTTTTGCTTTTTCCCTTTCAAAACAAGCCAATTTCTGTATTTTTTTATGCAAAGATTCAATCACATAATAACAAGCATTCAAGAAATGACAAGAATGTACCAAAAATCAAAATCTCAATCATTCAATAAAAATACACACCATTCAAATCCTAATTTTGTTATATATAGACATGTAACAAGTCTTCTTTTTTCACTTTAATTGCTATAGATTATGTCCATAAAAAATCTCGTCAATATAGTGTGGAATATAAAGTGCAAACAAACCTGTGATCCACTGTGCATATCAGTGCTTAACCTGATGGAAATCTTCGGCCCTTTTCGATGCCTCTACTTATGCCTCACAGTTAAAATTAAATTTAAGGTTTAAAGTTTTATGGTTTAAAGTTTAGGGAATTAAGGGTATGATTTATTTTTTAAGGTATAGGGTGTAGGGTTTAGGATTTAAAATTTAGATTTAGGACTTGAAATTTAATTTTATAGTATTTTTTTAGTGTTAGGGCATAAGTAGGAACGCCGAAAAGGGGCAAAAGATTTTTATCCAACCTGGATGGAAATTCTCTGCCCCTTTTCGGTGTCTCTACTTATGCCCCTACGTTAGGTTTAGGGTTTAAAGTTTTATAGTTTAGAGTTTAGAATTTAAGGAATTAAGGGTATGATGTATTTTTTAAGGTATATGGTGTAGGGTTTAGGATTTAGAATTTAGGATTAGGCTTGAAATTTAATTTTATAGTGTTTTTTAGTGTTAGGGCATAAGTAGGAACACCGAAAAAAGACAGAAATTTTTTATCCGCTTAACCTAGTGAACACTGCCCCCAGAGGCCCAGACATAGACGAAGAAAAACATACTTACACAACTTTTGCACCAACAAATTCTATTAACAGTCAGAACCTACGAACCTGTTTATCTCATCCATGATAGTGTGGAAATGGTTGTTATTCGGCAGCAAGTAGAAGCCGATCGTGGCCTGTTCCATGTATAAAAGCTTAACCTCTTGGCCAGCTTTTTTAAGCCCTTCAACATAAGCCAATTGCCAATCCTGAATAAGGTCCAAGCCAGCAACCACCACGAGACTCTTTGGAAATCTGATTCCTTCAAGACTTCTACCGTTAGGTCCGAACGGATTACATGCATGATGGTCTCTGTTTTCACCTTCAGGGAGATAAGCTCTCCAATACCAGTCCCGGTCTCGTAGAGTAACAAAGTATTTCCCGTCTAAACGCTCTTCGGATTCGGTTCTTTCTTGTCCACCAAACATCGGATTAAGCAATATGTTTCCCAAGACATCAATTCCCGATTCCATAGCTCGCAAAGCAACATGGTGCACAATGTTACCACCAGAGCTATCTCCAGCCAGATATATATGAACCTTTGAATCTTTTTTACTTTGAAGCCACGGTCTCGAGTTAACCCACTTAAGAGCAGTCCACCCATCATCATAAGCACAAGGGTATCTGTTTTCAGGTGCACGTCGATAATTCACAGAGACCACAACGGCCTTACAAAGACCTACCAATCGCCGACATAAAGTATCGTATATGGCACTGTTAGCCGAGGAATGAGCAAAGCTTCCACCATGAAAGAAAATAACAACAGGCACAACCTCATCCGTAACAGGCTTCTCAAGTTCAGCAACATTTGGCAGAGGCTCTTCAGCCGTAGCAGGTCTATAGATCCGACTCAGGAGGCTCGTACCACGATCAATGAGGACATCAAACGAGAAAACCCCATCAACCGGGATCGCGTTAGCGGGGACTTTCCGATCGAGAAACTCTGCCAAGTGACGATTGAAAGTGCCGTCAGGTCGACGAAGAAGATTGTAAGCCAACTTAAAATTGGAGATGAGGACCCATGTATTTAGGGGAACCACCATCTATTCAGAGACAAAGGCGAAGGAAACAACATCAAAACAAAGAATGTCTGCTATGATGCTAAGAACTCCATAATTTCCACAATATTTTCAAAATTCCAAGAACTATTGATCCAAATTCCAAACCAATAACATGTGAGATTCCTTCACCAATTTATATTATCTTCAAAATCTAATCAAGTTTCCCAAATAAAACTACTCAGAATAATGAACTAACAATCAATATCCCCGATCCTAAATCAGCAAAATCAAACTAATCCATAAACTAAATAGAAGATCTTCAGCTAAACTCGGGCCGGAAAAATATATTGAAAATCGATTACAAACCTACTTCGGCATTCAATTCTAGATGGAAATTGACAAATTAAACAAGGAAAAAGGATCTCACCTTGCATTCATTGAGGTTGACTTCATTACTTCTAGCCATTCCCCTCCTCCTCGAGAACAAAAACCCAAAGCTTAGAACCGATCCTCTTGAAGAACAACACAATTCATATCACAAACCAAACTCAATTTTTTTAAAAAAGAAAACAACAACAGTATAGATTCTGTTCTTATCCGATTTTCCGCTCTTTTTTCTTCTTTTTTTCCTGCTGTTCAACTCATTATCAAGTTGTTGGTTTTCTTTTTTGTTTGACTTAATTATATGTTGAGAAGAAAAAAGAGAGAAATAAGGAGAGCAAAAATGATAAAACCTCACAGCAATAAAAGTGACACGATGTGTGGTGTGGGTGAAAGGCTGCGAAAGATGTGGCGCAGGTTAGAGTATGTATACGGTGAAGTATTAAAATACGCCTAGTGTGGATGAGGACATGAGATATGATGCTAAACTGAGCGGCCGTAAGATAACTGTTTTGTTTCTTGCAAAAAAAAAAAAAATTAAGATAACTGTTTTGTGGGTCCCTTGCACCTTGATTTTATTGAAATTTATAAAGTATTTTTTTTTATTTTTTATACTTTTAAACATATATATTTGATATTTTTACTCCGATAATATTATTTAATAAAATAATATTCAAGAAAAATTATTTACTAAAATCATAGTCATCTATATGTCACGTAAGATAAAAGTGTGCTTTCTAAAGAACACATCAGGTCAATTGTAACTTCCAAATTTCAAGAACACATATTGTTTTTTAAAATCGCACCACATTAATTTTACATTTCAAAAAAAAACACGTCTTTGCTTTCCATTACATTAGAAATAAACAAAAAGTCTATGTTCTTTTTTTGTCGATGTCCATTTATATGTTCTAATATTAAAAAATTAAATTCTAAATTTTAACCCCTGTAAAACGCACTTTACCTTTGATTCTCTAAACTATTGTCCTTATCCTAAACTTCAAACAATTCTTTTTAATGTGAAGGCATAAATAAATAAAAATTATTTATACTCTTAAAAAAGTGCACTAAAGAACAAAAAAAAACAATTGAAATAAACTAAAGATAAGATTTAACTCAATTATTTATAAATATTATTGGTGTTAGTTTTTATAAATATAATTTGAGTGTCAATATTTGTTTATTTATTAATATAAAATTATTTTTTTTATGCAATATAGATCATAAAAAAACTAATAAATATAACTAACCAGCAAGAAAGAAAAACACACATTACTATTTACTATTTGTCAAAACAACCAAAAGTAATAAATAACAATATTACTATTTACAAATTCAAATATTTATTACTAACTATTTGTCAATTAATATTTCTCGATTCTTTGTTTATTATATAAAAATATTGTGCTCACATCTTCTTCCATCAAGTAAAAATATATTTTTTAATTAAAATTTTTCGATTTATACTAAACATTATTGATTATTTATACATTAAAATGGTACGGAAGTACACTATGGATTGGGTCATGGCCATAAGTTTTGGGTCAAAAAAGTCTCACAGACGGATCCGAATTGGGCCCGAGACATACACCATATCCTCCGTCACCCGCCAGTCAAATTATCATTCCTCCTTCACTGACTAAACTCACACTCTACTCCGAAACGCGAAAAAGTAAAATAACCACCAATAAATTCATAGATTTCACATGGTTCGAAATCCATGAACCATAATGCAGTCGCACCTTCTGGTGGGACCCACTCCCATCCACGGCTTTCCCTCCTCCTCCGCCTTCACCGCCAACGGCGGCGGCCCTTTCATTTCCGCTTCTCCGTTCAACGGTAACTGGCGCCACCCATATAACCACCATCCGCGCAAACGCCACGACCGTTGGGTCCCACCGCCATCATCATCGTTTACACCAGCGACTGGAATCAACGGCGAGCAGAACCATTATACAGTACTCGGCGTTGCTCGGAATGCTTCCTCTGCTGATATCAAACGAGCTTATCGACTTCTCGCTCGAAAGGTAATAATTTTTCCTTTTGTTGTTTTCTATTTTTCATTTATTTTACCTCAATCAATTTATGCTTTATTTTTTTATTCTGCGATTGTTTTTACGCTCTGTTCTTGTTTTAATTGATTCTTGTGAATTAACTGTCGAAAAATTTCATGTTAATCGGTACTGCTTTCGAGTTCGTGAGCTAGAAATGATTTTTTAAGCTATATGAATTACCGTGAACTTATTATTATTCGTCAAGGAATTTTACAGAAATAGATATTGAATTTAAGAACTTTTCATAATACTAGTAATTTTCTTGGATACTGCTTTCCAAATGAAGCGTATCCTAATCTACAAAGGTTTTTTTTAAGGCTTTTCTTTGAATTTTTGGATAGAGTTAGAGAACATGAGATTTAGATCGAGATATTTGATTTTGAGTTTTTATTTCAAGAATATTTTTTTCTTTCTAGTTAAGAAGTGTCTATGAAATTAATTTTGTTGTGCTTAATGTATTTTCATGATTTGATGTCAGTTTCATCCCGATGTTAGCAAGGATTCACGGGCTAGCGAGGTATTCATGACCATCCGCCATGCTTATGAAGTGAGAATTCCTTTATCCTTGTTATATCATGATTCATTACTTGCTGAATTTTTGTGTTAATACGAGTTTGACATGATCTTTGTTTTTTAATTGAGACAAGCGAGCTAAGTATGAATTTTGAATGAGCAAAAATCGTTGTAGCGTAGGGGTACATGTAGGAAGAAAGGAATCGGTTCTTTGCAATTCTTTGGTGGGATCGATCATCGATGTAATAGTGTACAAAAATATGAATATTTGAGACTATTTTACTTATAATATGGTAGAAATTTTGGGTTGAGAAGCACAAAAGTGTGTGGTTTTCAAGCATGAATGTGGTTGCTCTATGGCAAATTGTGGAAGTGTGGGATTGCATCTGGAGTTGTCTTGGGATCTAGCTTAGGGGTCAACAGCACCAAGTAATGAGCTTCTTAGGATCTAGAGAAAGGGGAGAGTGCCGACAAGTGAGAGGGAGCTCGGAGTACTAATCCAAATGCTTTCCTTTGTGTTCCTTAAGTACGAACGCAAGTTACTTTTAATTTCTTATCATGAAAATTTGCTTCTACTTGGACTGTAATGATGGATTTGTAGGCCATGGCAATACTTCTACTAAGATGCGAAATTCCAATATACTTCTTCTGATGCACTAGCTTCCCTTGTTCCATTTCACACTTTTCATTTTCCCTTTTGGGTTGTTAATTGTTATCATGTTTCCCAAATCAATTACTGATATTCTTAAACATTTTCACTTCTGAACAGGTATTATCTAATGAAGTAACAAGGATTCGGTATGATCGCGCACTTACATTTCAAGATGATGTTGGGAGGTCAAACAAAGGAAAACGGAACCATAGTCCTAATTTTGAAGACGGGGTTAGGCTCTATAGGTGGGCTGAACTCAAACGAAAAATGCAAGAAGAAAGATCCCGAAAACGATATAAAGTAAACGAAGAGTATTCTTCCTTTTACGAAGAAACTGATGACGAGGATGAAGAAGAAAACCTGCAACAAGAGAGAGGCTCTTTTATAGAAGTTATAAAATCCGCTTTCATAACTCTGTTCTTACTGCACACATTTGGATCTCGGTTTTCTCTTACATTCACCAGCCTAATGGCTCTACTCGATAAGAAGTTGGATGCTGGCTATAAGATTGGTTATGTAATCGCATGGGTTTTAGGTGGGAGAGGCGGCGTTTTGCTGACTTTATGTCTTTCATTTGCAAGTTGGGTTTGCGGAAAAAGCAGCAGCAGTGTGGTTGTTCTGGTGGTTGTAGCCATGTGGGTTGGCTCCAATCTTGCAAGATATGCTCCACTCCCTCAAGGTGCCCTCCTTACACTTTTATACATGTCTATCAAGCTTCAAGTTGATTTAAATTAAATGTTTTTCATACCATTGTCTGCAACATGAACTGTTGATCTTGTACATATGTTTGTTAAAGAATGTACTTTTCTGCTATGTTGCTCTGAGCTCCAGCTATTTGCTTGAAATACCCATCTCTGGTAGACCAATACTCGATTAGTTTCGTTGCCTTCAAAACTTCATGATCTTCAGTAGCTGCAAATAGTTCAATTCTTTGAGATTCCTCCACAAATACCTCCCACTAGCCATGTCAAAAAATACCCAGAATCCATTCTGAACCACCTGAAATTCAAGAACATGAAAGTTAGAAACCTAGAGAAAGAAAAGGGAACTATTTCAACATATACCCTTTTGGAACTGAATTCTTGTTCATCATTGGCAACTATCTTCCCAGAATCCTCAGAAACTACATTGCCACTGCCATCACCACCTATGTCGGATGACGAACGTACCGTCCTCCATGCAACATACCCTGCTAAAACTGCCGAGAAAAATACCAGCAAAAACCTCAGAGGACACATTTCTCCCTTTCCTTTTTAAAACCAATGAGATTGAGAAAGTAGAACCCCAGTTTTTCTTTTCATTCTTGCTCTTAAAAGGGAAGCCTGTGCGTTGGTTTTGGTCATATTGTTGTATATGGTATAACAAAGTCTGGTGGCTCACCAACTACATTAACAAATTGGTTAGCATTTTGCCTGTTTTAGTTGTGTTTTTGTAGGGATGGAATGGAATATATACCAAACTAATAGCCTGGGAGTTTCATGACTGAAAATTAAATAAAGATTCAACCACACAAACCTCTTAAAAGAGGATTTTCTCCCCCTTACGGATATGGTTTTTGATCTAGACTGGTTCATGCCATCGGCAAGTTTAGGTCAAAAAGTTTATAATTTTTGTACTTAAAGTTAAAATATATATTTCAAATTTTTATCATTATTTAAATAAAATCAGTTCAACACATTTGCATATTCGCTCCTTGTTATGTGGATTTTTTTTTATAAATTTTTGTTTTATTTTATATTGTTTTTTAGGGTAAAATTTTGATACACATCGTGCGTATTTATACTATAAAACTCAAATTCCAAAATTTTAACTCTAACCCTAAAAAACTAAACCCTAGACCTTACCTTTAAATTCCAAATTTTACAACTTAAACTCTTAAATTTTTAATCCTAAAGTAAAACCGTGCATGTGTATCAAAGTTTTTTTTCCAATCGTGAATGAATGAAGTTTTAATAGAGTAAATTTCTACTATTTATTTTAGTTTAAGTCTTACTCTATGTTTGAATTATTCATTAATATATCCATTTGAACATTGTCTAATCATTATCCGAATATATTCATTAATATATTACTTGTAATTTTGTGTATGAATGTATTATTTATACTTATAATTGCATGTAAATTTGTGTATTAAAATTTGAATCTATTTTTAAACAAAAATTGAAATCTAGTACTCGTTACAATAAAAAACTCAAAAACTCAATTTAACTTGAATTTTAAGCATTCTAATCTAATAACAAAGTAGTACTTAGGCTTAGTTTGTGGTTGATTTTAAAAAGTGTGGTGAAAAAAGTGATTTTCTAACTAGCTGTTGAAAAGTAGTTTTGAAAAACTGGTTAGTGTTTGTCATTGAAGTCAAAAAGTGATTTTTATGAGATAAAAAGTCTATTTTAGACATAATATTAAAAAGTAAAAGTAAATTTGGGTGATTGTTTAAATTAATTAATATTATGATTTATGAAATAAATCAATTTCAATTATAATTAAAAAATATTTTTTTGTAAAATTTAATTTAAAAATATAAATTACATTTTAAATTATATACGGACATACCACTTACACATTAATAATAAATATAAAATAAAGTACAAATAAAACAATTCTATTCTCAATATAAATATTATAAAATATATATTATTTTACAATTATGTATGCATAAACATTATTTTAACAATAAATTATAATTAAATAATAAGAGTAAAAAAGTAATTTTATTTTCAAACTAGCTTTTCCACCCAAGAAGCTATAAAATCCAGCTTCTTGGTTTGGGTGAAAAAGTTAGGCTTAGTTTGTGGTTGCTTTTAAAAAGATGTGGCGCAGGTTAGAGTATGTATGCTGTTGAAAAGTAGTTTGGAAAAGCTGGTTAGTGTTTGTCATTGAGGTCAAAAAGTGATTTTGAGGAGATAAAATGTCTATTTTAAACATGCTATTGAAATGTAAAAGTAAATTTGGGTGATTGTTCAAATTAATTAATGTTATGATTTATGAAATAAATCAATTTCAATTATAATAAAAAAATTATTTTTTTATAAATCTTAATTTGAAAATATAAACTATATTCTAGATTATATACGGGCATACCACTTACACATTAATAATAAATATAAAATAAAGTACAAATAAAACAATTTTATTTTTAGTATAAATATTATAAAATATATATTATTTTACAATTATGTATGCATAAACATTATTTTAACAATAAATTATAATTAAATAATAAAGGTAAAAAAGTAATTTTATTTTCAAACTAGCTTTTCCATCTAAGAAGCTATAAAATCCAGCTTCTTAGTTTGGGTGGAAAAGCTAGTTTTAAAAGCAACCAAAAACAGCCTGTTTTAACTAAAAGCACTTAAAAAAGTGATTTTTGGTTACAAAACGCAACCAAAAACAGACCCTTAGTTTTAAAAGCAACCAAAAACAACCTGTTTTAACTAAAAGCACTTAAAAAGTGATTTTTGGTTGCGTTTCGCAACCAAAAACAAGCCCTTAGTCCGGTCTTAATTTAACTGAATTTATCGAGTCAATTTATGACTTCCTAAAATGCAAAATTAATCGGAAAAACCAATGAACTAACGCTTGATTAAAACATCATCAAATTTAATTTAATTCAATTAATTTGAATTATTAGAATCTTAATATTATCCGATCCAATAAAAAGGACTCATATTTCGATCGATTATTGAGCTATTCTTCGAAGTTCGATTTCCCACTCACGTTTAATAATATAAGTTTCCCCACATATATCACACTCATGATACCTCATCGGTTTTCAAAATTTGATCTTTAAATTATTGTTATTTTCCTTCATGGACTCGGTCATAAACTAACAAAATATACCTATGGTGCTCTGACTCTTCGTTTTTCAAATAATTGTATCCGAAATCCCATATCCGATACATATCGGATATGAATACGAAGATATGACCCTCCAAGGATCCTCGAAATACATAAAAGAAAACTAAAAAGAAAAAAAAAGAAGGATATATATTGTATCCGACACACCCGAGTCCGAGAAACATAGATGTATACTTCGGAATTAGCATACTGTTCTCCCGTAACAGATCGATGCAAGGTAGAGATTTTTTGCCCATTTCTCCTGCAAACATCGACAATCATGTAAAGATTAAGCTCCGTCGGAACAAAAGTACATAGAATAAAAGAGAATATGAGCAATCAACAATATTACTCGGACTTCAGAATCAAATGTTAGTGTATCCAGATATGTGTTTCAATCAATGTCTGAAAATATGCTGGATACCGGTGTCAAACACGAATATCTAAGAAAAATAACGGGTCTAAACAACTTAGAGGAGTAGTACCCACCTTTACATGGGTGCTTGGAAAGGCGGATGTGCGGAGAGTTTCCTGAGTTTCGTCCACCATTTTTCGTTTTGGAATGCTAAGTATGAAGGCAGCTTGATCTGCAGTCGCAGCCATAGATGTTATTCTGTAACCACTCTCCCATCGCCGGTGTATTCCTTCGCTTGGATACAGAAAGTCGAGTTCCACAACCTTTAACGGTTAAAATAGATTTAAAATGAAGTATAATTATAGCTAATTTGGAGAAATCAAGGGTGGTGGAGAAACGAAGATGGTACCGTAAAGATGAAAACAAATGAATACCTGATCGGAGAACCCAGAGTTCCTTGACATTACCACACCCCAGCAACTCCCAGCAGTTGTCATTGATGTTACATGAAACCCTTCTTTCCACTTCTTATTTATCCATTTGAAGGGAAACGATTCGCTCAATTTGTACGACTGCTGAGTGTAAGGAGTCCCTACAAAGTCGCGGAATTTTATAACAGTGGTCAGTAATAAGAATCTCCGTTGTTACTCGGACTTGAATGTGATTGTTAGGTATGAGTATATGTCCCACATGAATATGTTCAACTTTTCTAAGTAATACCATGTCTTGAAGAGTCCTTAGAGGATCATATCCTCATACCCACGTTTGAACATGTATCCGAAACGGGTTATGAATACACATATTTCAAGAAAATTGAAGTCCGAGTAACATAAGTGTATTGACCTTCCGGGCTAGATTGTAAAATACAAATTACCAACCTTTTGACATAACCACCAAGGAACTTCCATTATTTGCTCCAGCTATTGAACTAATATAGTAGTTCTTTTCCCATTGCTCCATAATCCAATCCTGATGAAATCCGATGGATGTTAAATGCACAAGAGAAAAAAATCATGTAATACGAGAACAAAAACGACAGGAAATAATGCTTTCGAGTAATTTTCTAACCTTGTGCAGGAAGACAGTTGACAATTCATACACCTGGGATGAAAAACCGGTTCCAGCATCCATGATCAGGGCCCACAGGTTAGCTGCCGAAGCCACACAACTAATAAATAATCCATCTTCATTACCCTTTTCTACATGCTGACGCAACCTTGAATCTGCTACATTGTAGTGATATCTACAATATCAACACAAAGTTAGGTGTTGGATAAACACCGTTCACGAACTACCAGAAGATGAAAAAATTCTAAATTCTATACCACGTGACTCGGTATTTTGGACAAAGTATGCACCACAAAAATACTAAATTCTATACTCGCATCTCATGCTCTTATGATCCAAATGGTAAACAATGGGAAAACCAGAGATTCTATAGATAGAATTTATTGTATAGATTTGCTTTTAGATAGTTAATAAAAGTCTCCAAATATGCTATTGTGAAAATATAAACACGATGAAATGATGAGATTATCGGACCGTGGGAATAACTTAAAAGCAAATGTTGATAATTCAAACCACTCAGATAAACTTGAAAACAACATCCCGAAGTAGAGATTTAAGTTTAACCAAATATTTGAGAAGTTCATGATACGAGCAAAAGGAAAAATGAAAATTATATTTAAGAATAAAATGCAAAACTTTACCTCTGCTTCATAGGACAGCGAGCATTGTAAACCGAAATCCACTGAGTAGCAGGACTACCTAGTCGTATTTTCTTCTTAGGTTGCTCATCTTCTTCCAGATTAATGACTAATCTTCCTCGTTTTTGCCCAACCTATAGAAAAAGCGACAAAGAAAGGTTGTTTAATTGAACAAGCTACTCGATCCAATATAATCGAGGGAAAGACATAAAAACCACCTTAAGAGCTCCATCGATTCTAATTGGTCTCAATGGAGTGCACGGTTCAATTAAGCTTTCAAAGAAGGATATAAGCTTCGCATAATTGGGCTCCTCATCAAACTTCATATTTGTAACAGCTTCAAGAAACAGCTTAAACGGGGCAGGACAAAAGCAACACATCAACTCGGGAGATGTGGCCATCTTTTTCTTGCAAACCAGAAAACTCTTGTTATCGCCCTGTGAATTTCCGGACAAAAGCCAAAAGTTCAGAGGAAGTAACTAAATGGATTAGGTAAATTCTTAATCAAAACAACAACACGAACCTGATAACCCTGCCATGGTAACCGCCCTTTTATTAGAAATATCAATGTGTATGCCAATGACTCAAGGTCATCCCTGCGACTTCCAGTCCGACCCAAATGCGCATGTACACTAGCATACCTGACGGTTCCCCTGATAGAAGAAATAACCCAAAGATATTAACACCTAACATAAGCAGTACGATGTGACATTTTAAAACAAGGTCTACACACCTGAAAACATCTGGCCTCTGATCATAATCAACATGTTGACCAGACTGTGTGTCTTTCCATCTTGAAGCTGATCAATTGAAGAGGAAGAAAACACTAACAGTTAACCATCATGAACTCATGCTTGACGCCTCGAAAAGAATATACAGTTATTGGGGAAGAGACAACTGAGAAGACCATACCTAAACCGAGATCAATAAGGTATAGCTTCTTCTCATCAGGTGATCCAGGTAGACCTAGTAAAAAATTTTCGGGCTTCACATCTCCATGTACAAACCTTATTCAAGCAGACAATTAAAAATGACAATCAGTTGAAACTATGCGAAAAGGAGGGAAAATTCAACAAATTGTAGAAAATTATAAAATGACTTACCCCTTCAAATGAAGCTTTTCAAGAATTGATATCGACTCCACTGCAATGCATGCAGCCATATTCGGTGACATCCTATCATAGTACAATATATTACCAAAACTGAACCAGTATAGTAGATACATGTAAACATGCCCGAAAAGGTATGACATAGGGGGGAGGGGTCTATTTCTTACGATTGTCCGAGATTATTCCAAACATCCCAGAGACTAGGACCAAGCATATCCATCACCTGAAATATTCAATTATGTTCTTTAAGATTAAGATATATAAAATAACTTGGGAGTTAACACACTAAGAAGCCAGAGATTAAAACTCACAAGAATGTAGAAGTCCCCCTGGCGACCCTTGTAGTGCACGGAAGGAATCCCATAGCACCCATTTAACGAACTTTTTATTTCATGTGCAGATTAAAATGGAAAATGTGAGAATTTAAACAACTGGAGTAAATTATGTAGAAGTAAAAGCTTGCTAAAAATTTTATGACTAAAAACACCATACTTGTAAACTTGCCACTCATAAGGTGGACCATAATTGCAACCTTTACTGTTCCGATGCTCAAGCTTCAACGCTACCTGTGACGAAAACATCTCGCGACATTAGCCCCCAAGTGGTTTGACCTGGAAAAATCGTTAACGTGAGCACGAGTTTCTCGGAAATACCTCAATTGCATCTGGTCCAATTCTATCACTACCACCACTTGTCCTCCGCCCAACATAAACTTGGCCAAAACCACCCTTACCCAATTTCCTTTCTAGCCTATATACAGGAGAATTACCCACTTGTACCTGCAAGGAGTAACACAAATGGTATTCAATCAAGATCTTCCCTGAGGTGAACAACAAAATAACTAGGAATGTTTGACGGTAAAAGATCGAGGATAAAAGATACGCAGCTGAAGCACATGCGATTTGATGCTAAAACATTCATCAATTTCAAGCAAAATCAAAACAGAAATAATTATTTGAATAGTTTCTGGATGCTGAAATGAAGAAACCACTAGTTTTGTTTGAAATTGTATTAGTAATGAAGTAGTTAGCTTTTAGTTTAAGAGCATACTAGGAAAAAAGTTTTGTACTCAGCCGGTTTTTTGTCATAAGTGAGGCTTACACAAATAAGCAACTTAATATGGATTATTTAAGTAACAAATAAATATAATTAACAATAACGGAAAGATATAGTATGTAATATGGAGCTACCGTTTCAGGAACAGGGGTTGTGCTAGCTTCTTCTTCAACTCCCACTATTTTGTCAGCACTCCGACCCTCCATCGCAATATCTTTGTCGGCCACTACCTCTACTCGGTTGAAAGCTTGTTCAGCCACAGCCAATGGTTCAGCCTGAGGAAGAACCTGACAAGGCTCGGGATCTAAATCTATCAACCTAATTCCCCGGCCTCTACCAGCAGCTGTTGGCCTTGCGGGTACCGCCGCCGAAGGCCCTTTGGCTACACCGGCAGCATTACCCCTTCCTCTCCCACCAGCTCTCCTCCGGGTTCTGTTTTGAGCAGGCAGTGCCCAATTCTCTGCTTGATCAACCGGTTGAGAAGGCGGCTGAAGATCATCAAGACGTTTTGACCTACGGGCTCCACTTCGCAATTCCGGCATCCTCACCACGTGCAATTCACATGCCACTTAGCTCCCTCAGTTCCGCGCCAAAATCCTTTGACGAAAAGAAGTAACAAACTTTACCAATATAGAAACTAATAAACACGTCTCGTAAGCAAAACACCACACATCTGGAAAGCTCATATAATCCATAACTAAATATTTAACCTTTTTTAAGGTACCCTTCCACAAATAACCAAGATTAACATATGTTTAATCTATCATGACATTACTGGATATCAAATTATAAACAATAGAAACTCAATCAGAGAGTAAATTATCAAGTTAAGGAAACAAAACAAACAATTGCTACTACCCACTAAGAAGCTATCTCAAAGAAGATAAACCAAAGGCAATACTTTTAGCAAATAGTCAAATACCCTTCAACAAGAAATATATTTTTGCCAAATAACAAATATCTATTAAGCAAAAGCAGCTAAAAACATATAAAAATCAACGCAGGTTTATAGCATATTTGATCCAAAAAAAGCAAACCTCATAGATCATCGAAACCAGCTATTTCAGTATCAAATGAAATGAACATCGATAATTTACAATGAAAAAAAAAATCAACCTTTGAGCTGAATAAATCAATCAAAAAGGCAACAACCAAGCTCAAACAACAATATTCATCTTCCCTACATCACCCCCAAAAATTGATTTAAAATATAAAATTTTAAAACACAGAAAAGTAACAATTTTATAAGCAGCTTAAATCAGATTCTTACTAACCAGACAATTCTCCAATCCGATCATTCAACTTTTCGTCAAAAATACATAATCAAAACTAAAACTGATCAGCAATCAAGAGAAAACACAAACTCACGGATCACTTATCCTCGAAAGAACTTGATCGGACAAGCTCAGATCGTTAACGATATGCTCAGATGATACATTTGTTGGGCTTAATTTTGAAAACCCAGAAACAAAAATCAAGAATTTAAAGAAAGAAAGAAAAGGAACGGTTTCTTCTTTGTATTATTGGGGGATGAAGATAGAAAATATTCCAAATTTTAGGGTAACAAAAAGATGAAGAACCAAAAAAAAACCCTCTTTTTCTCGAGATGGATTGTAATGAAATTTAAGAGAAGATGGAGAAACAGAAAGTTTATTAGGTGTAGTTTTGGGAGGATCTTTTATGCATCAAACAAAAAGGGCAAAAATAAAGCCTGAAATCATCTAAAAATTAAAAAGAAAAAATATATATTATTTTTCGTTTTTTTAAAGTTAAGTTTCTAATTTTCTTTTTTTATAATAAAATAGTAGTGTTAAATGAAATATAAATAAAAATATGACTTTTATCTTAGGTATTCTTACGTCATAAATAGCTTTTCTAAATGTATGCATGGTTTTCTTTTTTAGCATATTATGCATGGATTTCAATTATATTGTTTTAAGGGCTGAAATATTTATTTGAGTATTGGATAAAATATTTTTGCAATTTTGACCTTGTGTACAGAAAAGAAAAAAAAAACTTGTCACTTTTATGAAAAATAATTATAAATATTTGTTTCAATTGTAAATATTAAATAATGGGTAACAACAAATTATTTTGTAGCATATTTTTATTTTATGTGAATAAGAAACAATGATGAGCCATGCAAATGTGGTAACCTAAAAGGGTTTTGTATTTGTGGACTTACAATGAGTCAAAGGCTTATTATTATTATTATTATTATTATTATTATTATTATTATTATTATTATTATTATTATTATTATTATTATTATTATTATTATTATGTGCATAATTGACCCAAATGGGGTGATTCAAATGATATAGACTTTCTCCTTAATTTAGGCACATTTGGCTACATTTTTATTTTTTTTCCCTTTATTTGTTTATGTTCATGAATTTGGACCTGATTTTTATGATCAAATCGATTTAATAAAATTTATTATTTAAAAATAAAAATATTAAAAAAAATTAGTGTTACTTTTTTATAATAAAAACGTGTCATTTGAATTCGATTTAAATGATTTAACTAAAAGAATTATGTCCATGAAGTGAATAGGTCCAAAGACAACAATAGCACTTACTATAATTAGAATATAATTATGTGGATGGGAAAAATACCATTTTAGAAAATATATTTATAAGGTATATTAAAAAGATTTGAAATACAAAATGTTTGTAAAATAATTTCTTTTTCATGACTAATTATATCTTAGTTTTATTTCATATTTATCACAACAAATATAAAGTGTGTACGGATATTGTTTTAAGTTGGGTAATATAATTTTTATTCACCACATATCTTCATTTTCTTTTCTCAAATTTAATCATTCACAAAATGAGTTACACTGTAAGCTTTTCAGATCGAATCAGAACAAAATTCGAGTCACGATGTTTAACAGTATTTTATGATATAATATTTTGCATATTAACGTATATAAATATAAAGGTATTATCTTTCAAATATAAAAAACGCTTTAAATGTATTGAGTATACTCATATTAAAGGTGCAATGTACTATGCTCAACATTACGAGTGTAATCAATGGCTGATATTGGTAAAAAGTTTGAGGGACTAAATATTTTTAAAAAAATAGAATTGAGATATAATTAAATTTTTTAAAAAGTTGAGATTTGATGAAAACTTTGTGAAGTGTCCATTTTAGAATATTTTAAAATACAAAGGACTTAAAATTAAATTTTCAAAATTTGTGGGGAACAAAGTCTCTTCTCTCCACCTTCAATAATATCCGACCTTGAGGGTAATAAAAACCAAACCGAACTTGTGTTATAAACTTATAAGAAACTCAAGCTTGAGTTCATCCCGGTGTTAGAAAGTTCGATTTGAATATGATTTGATTTTTATTTTTAAAATTACTGATTTAATTCGTGATAAAAATCAAATGCAACTAATTAAACTATTGAAAAATAAGTTTGATTTGTATGCTTATATCGAAGCTCACTATAATACTCGAACTATACTCGAATTTAAAAATTATATTTCTTCTATGATAATTTATTTTTAAAAAATGGATTAGGTTTATGAATTATTCAAATTACATACATGGTGCTATTTTGATTTTAAATATTAAACCTGATTTTCGCGATACGCGATGTGGCACATCCGCGTACACACACAAACTATTACTATATTCATCCATTTTGATCTTCGGCTTCCGGCATAATTAGTGAAATATTGTGGTTGAAAAAAATAAAATTTAGGGAAATGTTAATCTGGACAAAAAAACTATTTAGGAAAATAAGGTGAATGTTACATCATCTTATCATAACGTTTGTCCAGAAAATATTGTTTTTACCTTTAATTTTAATTTTTTAGAATTTTATTGATAATTTTAAAATATTTGACTTTTTTTTTATTAATAAGAGGGAATAACTCCACATGCCTCGTTAAAAATCCCCCTTAAGCCTAGATGGGAAAAGAATACATGTGTTGGTACGTACAAACCATCAAAGGAAGCACAAACAAAGAAAGCTAATCCGGCGGACTCCTATCTTCAAGCACCAAGATCACCACTTCTCACAATCCCAATCACGTCCCATAAGAAAAGAAAAGAGAAATTGGGAATTGAATTGAGAAATTTCTTTTGTTTACATGCCCAACAAGCTGCCCCGCAGTTTCTCAAATCAGTATCAAAATTCTCCAATTTCTCACTCCAGCCTCTAATCTTTTTCTTTCTTCCAATTTCGTCTAAACATAATTTTTTTTTAAATGTCAAGACTACATAACGAGTTTTGATTTAATTTTAATAACAATATAAAAAAAACAAGCCATAACAATTTCATCATCAAGAAACTATAACGATTTTTCAAATATATCGATGACACTTTTCACTGTTCAAATTTTCGATTTTTTTTTTGTTCGTTGGTAAATAGATTTCGTCAAAAATTTAGTGGAATAGTGACTAAAAGCGTATAATGTCGAAATTTAAATGAGTAAATTAAATGTTTTAAAATTTTAATGACCAAAATAGATTTTAGAGTAAAATTTAATGATAATTTTCGTAGTCAAAAACACCTAAATCTCCGACTACCCTATTTCCCCCAACATTATTAGCCTCATATTCCACTCTCTCTCACACTGAACAACTCGGTTCTCCGCCATGGCTACCGGCAACAACCCTCTTCAGGACCGAGTAGCCATAGTCACCGGAGCTTCTCGCGGCATCGGCCGAGAAATCGCTCTCCATCTGGCCTCTCTCGGGACAAAACTAGTCCTCAACTATACCTCTAACAAGCACCTAGCAGATCTCGCCGCATCGGAGATTAACTCCTCTTTCCCCGGCGATGACGCCCCACGAGCCTTCACTGTTCAAGCGGATATCTCCGATCCTGAGCAGGTGAAGTCCCTCTTCGACACGGCCGAACAATTCTTCAATTCACAGCCTTATATATTGGTCAATTCAGCCGGTGTTAGTGTTGCACAGAAAACCTCCATCGCCAACACTTCCGTGGAAGAATTCGATAGAGTTTTAAGGTAATTAACTAATTATTGGAGATTAGTTAAACTTAATTATAGAAATTATTATTATTTAATTTTTAGGTTATATTTTATACAGCGTAAACACGAGAGGTGCCTTTTTGTGCGCCAAGGAAGCAGCAAATCGGTTGAAACGCGGCGGCGGAGGGCGGATTATATTGATATCATCATCTGCCGTGGCTTCGCTAAGGCCGGGAAGCGCCACATACGTGGCATCGAAGGCGGCTATAGATTCAATGGTAAAGATATTGGCGAAGGAGCTCAAAGGAACTGGTATTACGGCGAACTGTGTATCACCGGGACCGATTGCGACGGATATGTTCTTCGAGAGCAGGACTGAAGAAATGGTGCAGAAAGCAATCGACGAGTGCCCGCACGGTCGGCTCGGCCAATGCGAGGATGTTGCGCCGGTTGTCGGATTCTTGGCCACCGATGCTAGTGAGTGGGTTAATGGTCAAGTCATTCGTGTTAATGGTGGCTATGTTTAATGATCGTTTAAGTTAATTACAAAGTAGATTATGATCTGAGTTCAAATTTTAGCTCAACGTTTTAATGTTTCGTTTTTCTTTGTTTTTTACTTTGGAAAAAAGAAATTTGGGTTTTTTTTTTGTGATTATTATATTTAGTTTATTTATTGATTAATTTGGATTAAATATTATATAATTATGTTATGCCACGACTAAGGTTGTTAACAAACATATTTGTGCTGTTTGTGTTATGTTCGTTTAATGTTTACAAACATATTAATTTAATGTTTGTATAGGGGTGTTTAACGAGTTGAGCAACTCGTGAGCTGCTCAAACTTGATTCAGTCAAAACTCGATAAATGCTTTACTCGGATTGACTCGAATCGAACTCGACTTGAGACTTTAACGAGTTGAGTCGAGCAGCTCGTTAATTTTTTAAAATACTAGTTTGATGTTTACAAACATATTAATTTAATATTTGTGGATTGTTAGTTTGGATTTAGACTTTGAAAGTGTTTTATACACTCTTTTGATATTTTTTTATTTAAATTTATTCATTTATGTTAGTATTAAGCCTTGTATAGTATTATTAAATGTTACTTTTAGTTAAAAAATAAGGTAATTTTTTTAGTGAGTTTAACGGGCAACGAGTTGAGTACAATTTTAACGAGCTTAACGACTCGAGTCGAGCAACAAAATTTTTTAACGAGCACGAGTCAAGCACTGCCCAACTCGCGATCGACTCGCTCGATAAGCATCCCTATGTTCGTATACATGCTCTTTCAACTTTCGTGAATATGTTTGTTTATATGTTGAGAAATGTTAACATGCAAAATTGAATAAATGATGAAATTACACCACTAATCATTAAGTTCATTGAGGTTCACACATTGAATCCCAAAATTCACCATGTGTTTAATTTAGTCTATACCTTAACGAATATTTAAAATGTAAAAAATAAAAAGAGAACTAAGTAAACGAACCAGTAAATGAGTTTGTTCGTGAACATAAACGAATTGAACACACATATATTCGTGTTCAATCGTTTATTAAAAAAACATTAATATTTTGTTCATACTCATTTATTTAACTTAATAAACAAACAATTCATCGAACATTCTCGACTTGAGTTTGCTTTTCTAGCTTGATGAAATTTTTAATGTAGTATGGTGGTAGTATTCGTATTTTAGTACATATTTTGCTTAATTTGAAGAAATAAAGTTTATTTTTTTAATATAGAAATAAAGTTTATTTTTTTTGAATATAGAAATAAAGTTTATTTTTAAATTTGTACTAATTCCTTTATGTTACGATAAAAATATTTTAAAATTCATATAATAATTAAAAATTAACAGATATAAATTAAATAACCCAAGAATCCCTTCAAAATACAAAAGACACAGGAATCTAAGAGAAATAAGCTGGCAAAAAAATAATACATCGGATATAATCTAAATGATCAAAAGTTAAATAGTAAATATGATGTTAATACTGTAAAAATGGCTAATATTACCACTGAGGGACTTGATGAAGAGGAAGATGAAGAAGCAATCTGAATGATAAAATTGCAAGTCCCTTGTGATATATTCTGCGTTGTAATTATGCCCAAACCTTGAAAATTGCATGCCATGTCTTTCTGATTTTGCACCTGGTAATACATGTTAAATGCATACGAAGTGTTCCCGTTGGCATCGAGGCTGTTACACGAAGACCCGAACCCGAGAGCCGTGCAATCGGCAAAAGTGCAAGCGTAGTTTATGTTGTCGACAAGTTTGCCGACGTCCTTAGCATTTGGATTGAACATACACCATTGCTGGGGGAGATATTTGACATCCTTTGCACCAGTGAGGAACTTGTTTTGATTCTGACCTGAAAGGTCTAATGGGAATTTAGGCTGCCCGTCGTACCGAAAGATCCCCCAATGACGCTCGAAATCTCCCGGAGCAATGCTCTTGGCATCCTCGTCGATGAGTCCGAACAAGTAAACTTCAATGTAACCCGGACGGAGAGGCGTGCCTGTGTTGGCTGCAAGTTTAGGCAAGAGTCCATTGTAAAATCTCTGAGCATTAGCCATATTGGCATTCTTGTCACCATCTGTAGGCCAACCAACTTCCCCAATAATAATAGGCATATCCCCATGGCCTACTGCTTTCAAAGCCGAAACCAACGTATCGAAGTTGGCATCGAAAACATTAGCATACTGAATCCCGTTATCGACGATCGGATTTCCTCCATCAAAGAAAGCATAATTAAAGGGGAAATCATCATTCCCATAAAGACTGAGGAAAGGGTAGATGTTCACAGTGAAAGGTGCACTGTTGTTGGCTAGGAAATCGACGATTTGCGACATAGGTCCACTGATATCGGTCCGGAACCGGCCAGCAGACGGAACAGGGTTGCTTTCGGGTGAGTTGTAGACATCAGCATTTAAGGGCACAGTAGCCTTTATGGTATCCCCAACACCAGCATCATTAAGGGCATTCTGAATGTTTTGAAGGGCAGGGAATGTGGTGTTTAGAAATGAACCATTATAGGATGTGAGAAATGGTTCATTTCCAACAGCTACATACCTGTGAAAACAAAGTGAAAACTTCAACATACTAATATACATTTCCGGAATCGCACATCTGAATCCGAATAACATTTTATTTAAATTAAACAGATTTAAACACTTGTACTCGAATCCGAATAATTAAGGATTTGAACTAGTGTCCTTAATGCCAAACATTATTAAATTGATCAAACTCCACACTAGAAGACAACAACAAGATCTTAAAAATGGTGTCTGCACAAAGAAATCAAAACCTGAAAAACCCAAAATCAGAAAAGTTATGAACTTACTTAATGTTAACACCTCCTTTGAAGTTATATGTGGTGATGTTTTTCTTGACCCATTCTTTAGCACGGCCATGGCTGTTCATAGCAAGAAGCTGATCGTTGGGAATGGCGACCATTACTTCAAGATCACTCCCGGCAAGAGCATCCATAGTCTTTGAATCCGCATCGAAAAGCTTCACTTTTGTAATGCCGTTGTCTTTTAACATCTGAACCACTGTTTCCGGGGGCAATTTATGGGTCGCCATTGTTCCCCAGTTCACACCAAGACCATTAACAGATCCACCAAAGAGGAGATGAACACAAAGGAATAATGTTGCCAGAAACCCAGAATTTCCCATGTTTTTGCTTGAGTTTTAAATGAAAATGTTCAAAATGGTAAGGCTAAAGGAGTTGCCAAAACAAAGAAAAAGCAAGGCTTTATAATGAAGTTTATTTATTGAGTAATGAAATCTTGGTTAAAAAAGAAAATGAAATGCGGTTTATTTGCAGGATCAACCGAAACTCAAGCCATTCTTGTGATCATGGGAGAGAGAAACAACACAATTTTTATATAAAAAATGGAGAAAATTTAAACTATTTTTTATTTTGTAGATATCACTAAAAAAATTCAAACAAAAATGAAGAAAAACAGAGCACAGAAGAAAACCCAGAACGGAAAAGGAAGAATTGGTAATGTTTTGGTGAATCGAAGGGAGAAAGATTGAAACTTTATGGAATATAAAAGATGGATTATTGAAGGAAATATTGAAAAACAAAGGGAGGAGTTGAAGAAGGCAAGAAGCAACAGGGTATAAGCAGAGGAAACGGTACCAATACATTATGACGCGTGTTTAAAACGACACGGATTTTTTTTTCAAAAAGGTACTTTCGCATATTGACAAAGAATCGACAAACGTTTATTTTTCTTGCCAGATCACCATAATTTGAAATGTAATCATCTCTATTTTTTTTTCTTACAGTTTTTTAGGCTTTAGTGTCGTCTAATCCGAATTGATCAGTGTCGTATATTTAATTTTAGGAAGTGAGTTACCGAATAAAATATTTCTGCACATACAGGTCTCGAACTGAAAACTTACTTAAATGATATCAAATTACTTACAATTTAGACCAACTTGTTGGACATTGATTAATCATTTTTATTTTTTTTTATCAAGGGTAATTATTCGATACATTGGCGGTGGAAACTTTTAGTTTTCACAAACGCCTTTAGTTTTAGGGTTTAATAACTTAGTTTATGGTGTATGATTTAGGTGTAGATGTTTATAATTTAGGGGTAATGGTTAAAATTTAGAGTTTATATGTTAAAACATAAATACTCACCATATTACCCTAAAAATTAAACCCTAACCTCTAAACCCTAAATTTTAACCACTAACCCTCAATTCTAAACTCTTACAACTAAACTCCTAAATCCTACCCCTAAACTAAGCCCCTAAACCGCCAATGTATTGAATATAAATTTTTTTATCAAATAATCATTTATACTTAAATTATAAAACAGCGAAAATTATCATTTTTCAATTCTTAAACCAATGAAATAAAACTTGGAACATTAAAACTGAAATAGAAATTGACACCGTTGACAATTAGACAAACATTTTCAAATAAAAAAATATAGATATTTAATGTGAATGAGTCTATCACGTGCGACGAACATTGATGAACACTATTAACGATGAACACCGATGAACACTAATATTTTTTTTTAATTTTAAAAATTTAAAGGACTAAAATTATAATTAAAATTATCTCTTAAAAAATAAAAATCAAATTTAATAATTACTTTATAATATTTTTTAATATGTTAGAATCAAATATATCCAATTTTCCTAAACCCTAACAAAATCAATCTCTTAAAAAAATAGAAATCAGTTTTGTAACACCCGGGTTTAGGGGTCGGATGGAAATAATATTAAAAATATTGTTTCGGGTTTCGGTTTTAAAATTTAAAATAATAAAATATTATTTTGGGCTTTAGATATTCGAATCAAACATTTTGTGTTGGATCAAAAATTGTTTTGGGAATTAAATCCCATGAATTTTATGATAAAGGAGAATTTGCCATCTCATTAATGGCAAGATGGTAAATATGAGAGCTTTCAAATTTAAAACCCCTTTTTATGTTAAACAAGCCTTGTCATCTTCTTCTTCTTTCCCATTTTTCCTTTCTTCACGTCAAAAGGGAGAGCTTCTCTCCATTCACTATTTCATCCCTTTTCTTCTTCAATCTTGGGGCTTTTTGAAAAGTAAGACCGTTTTCAACTTGTCCTCATCTTTCTCTTCAAGATGGTACCTTTAATTTTCATAAAGTTCATAGATTTTGAAGTTTAGGGTTTTGAGCTTTTAGATTAAAAATGTAAACTTTGTTGTCTTTAACTTGAGTTTTCGATTTGTTGAAGTTATATATGTTGTTTGCTACCTATAAGACCCAACATAGATGGTTTTTACATGATTTTATACATTTTTCCGAATTTGGGTATAAATGGGTTTTTTGAAGGGTTTTGGGTGATTTTTGGGGGTTGTTTTAGGTGGGAAATGATAGCCCAATGGTAGTGCTATGGTTAGGGGTTGAATTGGGATCATTTGTGAGTGCAATGGGTGTTGAAAACATGGATTTTGGAAGGGGTATGTGGGCTGTCCGAAATTGCAAAGTATGGGGTTTGGTCATGGCTTGCAACATTGTAAATTGTGATTGAATTATGTTCCGAGTTGGTCTTTTGATGTTGGGCTGATTTAGAATTGTTTGAAATGTGTTTGAGGTTGTTTAGAAGCGGGAATTCGTGTTGGAAAAGCTTCGGGAAGAAATCCGGAAATTTGAGGGAGGTTGCTTGCTTGGCTTGGAGCTTGGAAGCTTAGGTGAGTGGTTAAATATTTTAAAAATGGTTTTGAGTATTTGGTTCAAGCATGTGAACCTAGGATGGGCTTGGTAAACTCACCTAGAGTTGGGATTAGAGTGGTAGCCTAATCCCAAGCTTTGATTAGAGACTTTGGTTGCATCTTTTAATGGTTGTATATGCCTCGTATTAAATTGTGATGATGTTGATTATGTATATGTTGTATACATGTATGTTGGGGTATGTTTGATGTATTGTGATAAGCATGTTGATGATAGATACAATATGGTTATACACATGTGAAAAATGTAATGTGATATGGTTGTTAATGATGTACATGTGGTGTTGACATGTGGAATGATATTATGAGGTGGTTTCATGATCCGAGGATCATGGTGAGTACATGCTAGGCATGGAAATGTGGTTTGTATATGACGGTAAGTCATGGTGAGTACGTGCTAAGCACGAAAGTGTTACGAATTGATATTATGAATGATTAATGAAATGTGTAGTATTGGCACTAGTATGCTTGGGTACAAATGATCGATCATTAGGATGTTAGTGTGTACACATGAGTCAAAAGTCGCGCGTGGCCTTGGTGGCGTTGAGTCACCAAGGAAGAGTACGGGTTCGCCCGGAAATTGTATTTATATTCTACGTGATGATGAGTGGAATCCCATCCGTAGGGCATGTGGCGATGAGTGGAATCCCGCACATGCAAGGACCGGTGATGAGTGGAATCCCACCGAGGTAATGTTGTTGTTGGAAATGCGTTCCAACGGTTATCCGCGTATTCGAGTCATAGCTAGGTGCCAATACAGATTGTAG
This sequence comes from Hibiscus tridactylites, assembly GCA_958450335.1. Taxonomy (NCBI): domain Eukaryota; kingdom Viridiplantae; phylum Streptophyta; class Magnoliopsida; order Malvales; family Malvaceae; genus Hibiscus; species Hibiscus tridactylites. The sequence continues at coordinate 2,808,887 of OY288267.1, forward strand.
TTTATGTTGCCAATATGTGGTTAATTGTGAACCAATGTGTTTTGGGATGTGTTGCTAACATGTGTAATATATGTGATTTCATATGTTGTGGATTTAAACATGTTGAGCATGACATGATATTGAATATATGTTCATGCATCATCTATATTTATGGCTCGCGTGGATCGGAGGTAAGACCATGCATTTTATTTTGGTTGTAGCTCGTGCTTGAACCCTGCATTGTCGAGGTTTGTTTTTAAAGAGCTTACCCTCACTAAGCTTTTATGCTTACGCTCTCTTTTGTTCGACAATGCAGATAAATAGCTTGTGGGTGGCAAAGGCAAGGGAAGGTCACCAAGTGTTGCTTTTGGTGAGCTCAATGTATGAATTTTAAGTAATAGAATGTAATAGTTAAGCAATGGGATATGTATTGTTAATTTGAGGTTGGTGTATGTCTATGGTTGACTTGGTTTGTAAGCATGTTATATCTTGCCAAATGTTTGTTTGATCGATGGCTTATGAATGCTTAAGTTGCTTGAATGGCATGTAAACTTATTTGACATGTATGATGCTTATTGGCTCTTTTTAATGTCTTCAAGCATGCTTGTATGAAAGGCTCTTAGTGTGTAATTTTTGCCATGTTAGAAAGATTGTCTAAATCCATGCTTGTATGTGTTTGAGTATGTTAATCTAGGATGTATGCCTCTAGACTTTGTTTGATGGTTTTGTGTGCCTTTAGGGGTCCTCTGGGACCTTTAGACTTGTCAAAACACCCCTAAATCTGTATTTCAAAGGTTACAGACTGCCAGCGTTTCGAAACGGGAGGGATCGTTTCGGAACGGGTAGGCTTCAGGGACCCCGTATCGGAACGTGTTTCGATACGGTATGGCCTTTGGAACCCCTGTTCCGAAACGCGTATCGGAACGTTTTGGCTACTGGAATTCTGAGAAATTCACGAGATGAAGGTGTTTCGAAACGGGTGTAAAGGTTTCGAAACGGTCAAAATCTCGTTGACCACGAGATATTGACCGTCGTGGGCGTTTCGAAACGGTTGACCACCGTTTCGATACGACCCCTTGTAAAGGGCTCTAGGACAGTTGACCTGGTCAAGGCGTTTCGATACGCCTCAAGGGCGTTTCGAAACGGCCTGTTTAAAAGGTTAAAATTGGGTTGTTTAACTGTTGTTTTGGGTTCGAATGTTCGCCTCATGTATTTTATTCCGTTGTTTGATCACTTAGGACTTAAATGGACTTTTAGACAACATAAATAAAAGAAGTTTTTCTAGGGTTGCTAACCGAGGTGGGACCTTAACGGGTTTCGCTTCGGTTTTCCCCGTGTGGCCCACTCGGACCGATCGTCCGGCCAGACCGGGACGAAGGGGTTACATTTGTTTGTATCAGAGCCAGGTTACCGAGACCTTGGGCAGGTAAGTGAGGTAAGTTTAAGTTTTGAATTGATGTGCACGGTGTTTGCTTGTTTTGTAAGTATGATTGCTTGTATGACAAGTATGTTGACTGTTTGTTTAAAAGCATGTTGCCCGTTACCCGTGTATGCTGTGATGTGTGATTGTTTGATTGAGAATGCATGTTGTTTGATCGTACGCATGTGTTGCTTGTTTAGCAAGTAATCCGTGTTATATGCTTGGTTAAGCATGTATGTGTGTTGATTTGTTTGAAACATGTTTAGTAGAGTCCCATTGCTTCTATTACATCGGAAAAAGGATTTTAAGTGAGGGAGATCATACTTGAGCCACTTGGACCTTTCCTTTGCTAACCCAACTTGTATGTTAAATTGTTGATTGATTTATTGCTTTTAGTAAGTTTAGGGCCAGTGTGTGGGCCGTGAATCGGTAAGTGGAAGTTGTGGTTTTGAAAATGGGGATGATGTAGAGGAAGTTCTTTGCTATAGTTAGGGGAGTATAGTTGTACCGGAGTTGAGGAACAATTTGTTTGCTCGAGTCCGCGTGCACGTGAGTTGATTCTTGTTGGTGGGAGATGACGAGACCGATTCTGGTATTAGTTGGTGAAAAGAAGTGAAGACCTATGAGTGGGAGTCAGGTGGTATCTATGTTATAGTGGATAAGCCCTTGGTATAGTTTTGAGTTTGTCTCCTCTGGTTGGTTCTGAGATCGTACTCCCGTATGTTGTTAACAAGCATGCAAGTTTGAATGTGCTCGATGAGGTAGGTATGAGTACCTTAGTTCTTTTGACGAGATCTAGGTAGGGGTCTCGTGTGAGTAATCTGAAATTCAGAAGTGTTAGTTGGTGACCGTTGGGGTTCGGCCTATGATTTGAATGCAAGACAGCCGGTCAGTGTCCGTGAGTGGGAGCTAGTTTGGGTGATTGGGTCAGTGTACGTTGAGTTGTTTTCCAGCAAGCGAAGGAGATGAAGTCACTTCCGATATAGTTGAGCCGAGAAGGGAGCCTTGAGCTTTGACTTCAGGATTGTTTGGTAGGGGTAGAACAAGTCCAGCAAGACTGTTTGTGTGCGATCAGAATTGAATCTTGAAGTTACGAGATGCTCTAAGAACAGTTTAGAAGAGTCAGATTTTGTTGAAGAACCAGTCTGAAAACAAGAGGACCGAAGACTATCAGTTGTGTACATGTTCGGAGTTACTAGTTTCTAGTAGATGTGAAGTGATTGTCTTTCTACAGTTCTGATATACCTTTTGTCAAGGTTTGGCTTGAAGAGCATAGAGTTAGTGTATACGTTGAGACAAAGAGAGAGTTGCTTTGAAGACGCAGATTTTTGTGAGACTGTAGTGGTAAGTGAGGATGTGAACTTCTTGTTGAATGTTAATCCAGTTTAGAGATCAGAGGTTGATTGGGTTTAGTTGGTAGGCTTGCCTAGCAAGCGTGACGAATTTGATTTTGAATGAAGATTTGACCACAGAATACTAAATTAGTTTATGTTTACCTAGAAGTGTTTGGAGGATTCACCCAGTTTGTCTCTTGATAGAGAAGAAGAGTTTGTTATTGAGACCGTCTCCGAGGTTGCTCAGTTTTGTTGTTCTATAACTTATGAATTCCGGAAGAATTGAGAATGTTGAAGAATTAACTTCGAGACTTGTTAGACCTTAGATTCATTGGGCCTAGTGCATCATCTCAGAGTTCTACAGTGTAATTTGTGAAGAGGGAAGAGTGACAGTACGAGGATGTGTTTAGATTTCAGATAGTTGAAACAAGTGACAGTGAATGATTAACATCCGTTTCTGAGTGTCAGTGATTAGTTGGTCAGTAGTGTGTGCTTCAGTCTTTCGAAGATTAATTTGAGATCCGTTTACTACCAGTTGAAAGTGAGAAAATTTGAAGTACCGAATACAACTTTTGAGGCAAGATGTGACCGTTTTGAGTTCCGAGTTATGTTGTTTTTTGGACTAGTGTGTTGGTTACTTTTATAGAGATGTTGAACAGAATATTTTCCTAAGCTTCTTGATCAGTTTGTAGTAGTCCTCATAAATGATACACGAGTATATTCAAGTACCGAAGAAGACCATGACAGGCTTTAGAGTTAGTATTGTAGATTCTATTAGAGAATCAGTTGTATGCCAAGTTGAGCCAACGTGAACTCCGAGTTAATGAAGATGTTCTCCTAGGACATGTAGTTCAGCCGAGTGTGTTAGAGAAAATCCCAAGTAGGCAGAAGAAGATGTGAGTTGGAAGAAATCGAAGACCGTGACAGATATCTATAGTTCCTAGGTCTAGCCTTGTTACTCTCAGAGAATTGTAAATAGTGTTTGAAGATAGTTGCTCCAGTGATAGATTGCTACAGAAGAATGTTCAGTTGTGTGGTTAGATGCGAGACAATGAGCCCTTGAGAAACTGAAAGAGACTTTGAAGAGAGCTTCGACCTTGAATCAACTTATGTCAGAGAAAGAGTTGTGAACCACAGTGATGCATTACATGTAGAGTTAGGTTGTGTGCTTATGCAAGACAGAAGATTGTGGCTTGTTCATCAAGATAGTTGGAAGACCGTGAGAAGAGTTATTCGATATGAGACATAGAGTTAATTACAGTTGTATTTGCTTCGAAGACTCGGAGACAAAGCTTGTAAAGTAAGAAATGCACAGTGTGTACGTACGTATTATCAGAACTTGAGTTGTTAGACAACTTAGGAAGGGTTGAAACTTGAACAGCATAAAGTGTTAGAACTGCTTGAAGACCGTAATATCAAGATTGGGTACCATCCGAAGATAGTCAACGTAGTGACCGATGTTCCGAGTTGTAATTGCTGATAGATTAGTAGTTGAGTTGCGAGTTGTATTTGCTGAATTCAGTTACCGAATGACAGTATTCTTGTGGCCGAGTTTCGTGTTGAACCTACATTGAGTCAGAATGCTTGAAGAGAAACAATTGCAAGACAGATTCTTGGCACCCCACGTGCAAGACATAGCGGGAAGAAGACCTTCAGAGCACAGTTTCAGAAATGATAGAGTTTTGCATTTCAGAGACAGAATAGTTGTACCGATTGACCTAGTGTTTTGAGATGTATTATGTTGGCCGAGGCGCACGGTAGTTCATTTGCTTAGCATCTGAGTAGTATGAAGACGTATTGTGGGTTGAAGATGAATGCGTCGGGATTGAGTTGATGGATAATGTGGTTCAGTATGAGAGTAAGTGTGTAAATTGCCAGCGTGTCAAGACCGAGCTTCAGTTTTCTCCTAGTTGTTACATCCGTGGAAGGTTCTTAATGGAAGTGGGTAATAGAGATCCGAAATTTCTGCTAGATTGTTTTTGAAGACGCATGCGTAGTGTTTGGTTAATTGATGAAGTCAGATGATCAGTCAGGGAAGGTCCTCGGTCAATTTTTGAACAATGTTGTATGAGTTTGTGAATCGAGCTAGTTCTGTTGTTATCTGTTGCGGGTACCACCAGAGTTATAAAGGGGTTTGAGATGTGTTACGTGTATCTATGATTCAGAAATGTGAGCCAGATCTGTTCCGTGCTATAATTGTTGAAGAGATTGAGTGGTGTTTGAAATTGGCATGCCTTGAAGAATCAGTAGAGATCTTAGCATCAGATATCTATTGTTGTGTGGTAAGTCCACCGAGGTTGGTTAGTATGTTGTGGTGAGAGAGGAATGCGTGGAGGTGCATGTTTCAGTGGCCCTCCGTGTCCGATAAATTTCGGGGACGAAATTTCCTTAAGTGGGGGAGAGTTGTAACACCCGGGTTTAGGGGTCGGATGGAAATAATATTAAAAATATTGTTTCGGGTTTCGGTTTTAAAATTTAAAATAATAAAATATTATTTTGGGCTTTAGATATTCGAATCAAACATTTTGTGTTGGATCAAAAAATGTTTTGGGAATTAAATCCCATGAATTTTATGATAAAGGAGAATTTGCCATCTCATTAATGGCAAGATGGTAAATATGAGAGCTTTCAAATTTAAAACCCCTTTTTATGTTAAACAAGCCTTGTCATCTTCTTCTTCTTTCCCATTTTTCCTTTCTTCACGTCAAAAAGGATAGCTTCTCTCCATTCACTATTTCATCCCTTTTCTTCTTCAATCTTGGGGCTTTTTGAAAGGTAAGACCGTTTTCAACTTGTCCTCATCTTTCTCTTCAAGATGGTACCTTTAATTTTCATAAAGTTCATAGATTTTGAAGTTTAGGGTTTTGAGCTTTTAGATTAAAAATGTAAACTTTGTTGTCTTTAACTTGAGTTTTCGATTTGTTGAAGTTATATATGTTGTTTGCTACCTATAAGACCCAACATAGATGGTTTTTACATGATTTTATACATTTTTCCGAATTTGGGTATAAATGGGTTTTTTGAAGGGTTTTGGGTAATTTTTGGGAGTTGTTTTAGGTGGGAAATGATAGCCCAATGGTAGTGCTATGGTTAGGGGTTGAATTGGGATCATTTGTGAGTGCAATGGGTGTTGAAAACATGGATTTTGGAAGGGGTATGTGGGCTGTCCGAAATTGCAAAGTATGGGGTTTGGTCATGGCTTGCAACATTGTAAATTGTGATTGAATTGTGTTCCGAGTTGGTCTTTTGATGTTGGGCTGATTTGGAATTGTTTGAAATGTGTTTGAGGTTGTTTAGAAGCGGGAATTCGTGTTGGAAAAGCTTCGGGAAGAAATCCGGAAATTTGAGGGAGGTTGCTTGCTTGGCTTGGAGCTTGGAAGCTTAGGTGAGTGGTTAAATATTTTCAAAATGGTTTTGAGTATTTGGTTCAAGTATGTGAACCTAGGATGGGCTTGGTAAACCCACCTAGAGTTGGGATTAGAGTGGTAGCCTAATCCCAAGCTTTGATTAGAGACTTTGGTTGCACCTTTTAATGGTTGTATATGCCTCGTATTAAATTGTGATGGTGTTGATTATGTATATGTTGTATACATGTATGTTGGGGTATGTTTGATGTATTGTGATAAGCATGTTGATGATAGATACGATATGGTTATACACATGTGAAAAATGTAATGTGATATGGTTGTTAATGATGTACATGTGGTGTTGACATGTGGAATGATATTATGAGGTGGTTTCATGATCCGAGGATCATGGTGAGTACATGCTAGGCATGGAAATGTGGTTTGTGCATGGCGGTAAGTCATGGTGAGTACGTGCTAAGCACGGAAGTGTTACGAATTGATATTATGAATGATTAATGAAATGTGTAGTATTGGCACTAGTATGCTTGGGTACAAATGATCGATCATTAGGATGTTAGTGTGTACACATGAGTCAAAAGTCGCGCGTGGCCTTGGTGGCGTTGAGTCACCAAGGAGGAGTATGGGTTCGCCCGGAAATTGTATTTATATTCTACGTGATGATGAGTGGAATCCCATCCGTAGGGCATGTGGCGATGAGTGGAATCCAGCACATGCAAGGACCGGTGATGAGTGGAATCCCACCGAGGTAATGTTGTTGTTGGAAATGCGTTCCAATGGTTATCCGCGTATTCGAGTCATAGCTAGGTGCCAATACAGATTGTAGTTTATGTTGCCAATATGTGGTTAATTGTGAACCAATGTGTTTTGGGATGTGTTGCTAACATGTGTAATATATGTGATTTCATATGTTGTGGATTTAAACATGTTGAGCATGACATGATATTGAATATATGTTCATGCATCATCTATATTTATGGCTCGCGTAGATCGGAGGTAAGACCATGCATTTTATCTTGGTTGTAGCTCGTGCTTGGACCCTGCATTGTCGAGGTTTGTTTTTAAAGAGCTTACCCTCACTAAGCTTTTATGCTTACGCTCTCTTTTGTTCGACAATGCAGATAAATAGCTTGTGGGTGACAAAGGCAAGGGAAGGTCACCAAGTGTTGCTTTTGGTGAGCTCAATGTATGAATTTTAAATAATAGAATGTAATAGTTAAGCAATGGGATAGGTATTGTTAATTTGAGGTTGATGTATGTCTATGGTTGACTTGGTTTGTAAGCATGTTATATCTTGCCAAATGTTTGTTTGATCGATGGCTTATGAATGCTTAAGTTGCTTGAATGGCATGTAAACTTATTTGACATGTATGATGCTTATTGGCTCTTTTTAATGTCTTCAAGCATGCTTGTATGAAAGGCTCTTAGTGTGTAATTTTTGCCATGTTAGAAAGATTGTCTAAATCCATGCTTGTATGTGTTTGAGTATGTTAATCTAGGATGTATGCCTCTAGACTTTGTTTGATGGTTTTGTGTGCCTTTAGGGGTCCTCTGGGACCTTTAGACTTGTCAAAACACCTCTAAATCTGTATTTCAAAGGTTACAGACTACCAGCGTTTCGAAACGGGAGGGATCATTTCGGAACGGGTAGGCTTCAGGGACCCCGTATCGGAACGTGTTTCGATACGGTATGGCCTTTGGAACCCCTGTTCCGAAACGCGTATCGGAACGTTTTGGCTACTGGAATTCTGAGAAATTCACGAGATGAAGGTGTTTCGAAACGGGTGTAAAGGTTTCGAAACGGTCAAAATCTCGTTGACCACGAGATATTGACCGTCGTGGGCGTTTCGAAACGGTTGACCACCGTTTCGATACGACCCCTTGTAAAGGGCTCTAGGACAGTTGACCTGGTCAAGGCGTTTTGATACGCCTCAAGGGCGTTTCGAAACGGCCTGTTTAAAAGGTTAAAATTGGGTTGTTTAACTGTTGTTTTGGGTTCGAATGTTCGCCTCATGTATTTTATTCCGTTGTTTGATCACTTAGGACTTAAATGGACTTTTAGACAACATAAATAAAAGAAGTTTTTCTAGGGTTGCTAACCGAGGTGGGACCTTAACGGGTTTCGCTTCGGTTTTCCCCGTGTGGCCCACTCGGACCAGTCGTCCGGCCAGACCGGGACGAAGGGGTTACAAGTTTATAATTTTTTAATAGATTATAATCAAATATATCAAATTCTCCTAAACCTCTTAAAAATAAAAATCAGTTTATAATTTTTTAATAGATTAGAATCAAATATACTCAATTCTCATATTATTGATTCTAATCTATTAAAAATTTATAAACTGATTTCTATTTTTTTAAGAGATTGATTTTGTTAAAGTTTAGGAGAATTAGGTATATTTGATTCTAACCTATTAAAAAATATTATAAAGTAACTATTAAATTTGATTTTTATTTTTTTAAGAGATAATTTTAATTATAATTTTAGTCCTTTAGATTTTTAAAATAAAAAAAATTAATGGTGTTCATAGGTGTTCATCGTTAGTGGTGTTCATCAATGTTCGTCGCCCGTTGTAAAATTTTCCTTCAAGGTTTATATAAAAAAAGTATTGAGCAATAAAAATACGGTATCACAAAGTAAAATCTTTAGTCAGATTTCAATTTTAGATAAATTCACGTACATCTGCAGAGTACGTTACTTAAATTCAGATCACCTAAGAAGAACAACACCATAATTTATTACTAAGACCACTCAATATATTCTAAAGTAACAATTATGTATTCTAATAATATTCTGTCATTATTTTTTAATTTTCTTTTTAAAGTTTCTATGCAATAGAACCGTTGGAGGAAGATAAGAGGGACTAATGGACTATGACCTCCACAACATTTTAGAAAACTATAATTTAGTCTCTTAAAAAAAATAATGTGACCTCTTCTAAATTTTTAAAAGTTCATATTATATTTTAAAAGATTTGAATATTTGTAATTAAATCTCCTCCCATATTTTTTTAAAGAATTCTCATTAAATCTTTTAAAAATTAGTTTAATTTTAAAATTTTAAAATGAACTCCTCAAATTATTTTATCTATTTCTGTCACTGTGTAAAATTAACCTAGACCATAAGTCCATAACGTTCCATAAATGTAATATAAAACAAAACTTACAATAACAATTTTTTGGTTGTCCTCCTAGTCTCTAAGACTTTATCTTGATTAATTCAGATCGACACGCGGTTTACATCTAATTTTAGTAAGTCTTTTAACGAAATTTTTTTAAATTTAAATACACATATAAATATGTGATAATAAAAAGAAAAAATAAATAGGATTAACTTATAAATAGGGTGAGAAAATATTTAATTTATATTATTTGGAGATTTTTGGTAACTGTTAAGGGTAAAAAAGTCTTTACAACTCTAATATTAAACTTCTAATCTCAAAAAGCTCGTATTAGGAGTTTTTCAAAATTAGCGGTTTCACCCAATCCACTATTTCAATCCGCTGTTCACCAAACAACAACATTAGCATATTTGACTGGTCAAAACTCTAATTATGCTTAAAACCTCTAATTTTTTCCCAAATCGCTCTTTACCAAACAAGGCCAAAATCTCGAACTCAAAATTTACTTGAGCGATATCAAACTGTTTACTAATTGAACCAATTTCATTAATTTACAATAAAAATATTTTATTAACCTTTGTTTTATGTGAAGCAGGTGGTTTAATTTGTATTAATTTTTAAGGTTGTCGGTTACCGACAAGATAACACGTAAGAGGGGAAAAAAGTGAGTTTTGGAGATTGATAAAGATTTACGAGGATATTTCGAAGTAATTAATGGGGTAGCATGCCCGTGAGATTCGGCGGGTCTCTTAATTCTAAACTTAAACATGTACTGTACTTATATAAAATTATTTGTATAAATTGATATTATGAGACAATTGAGTATTAAATTAATTAATAAAAATAAAATTTTATTTTTTATTTTCCTTTTAATATTTTTGTATGTTAAAAAATAAAGATCATCATGTAAAATAAATTAAAAATTGAGATTTTTTAGTATTCTTTTGTCATCTTCGTATTTTTATGTACTCTTTAAATAATTTTTTTGGCGTTCCTTTGTCATTTTCACCTTTTTTTTTATTTTCTAATCTTGATTGTAAAATGTTAGCTTTAAAAAATTGTAGTATCTGTTTTAAATATACTCTCAACCATTTGACAATGAACGCTCAATAAGTTAGTTCATGCACATACATAGTACTTTTGAATTTGCTTTGATTTTAACAAAAACAAATTAAACTCGAGCCTAATAGGAAAAAAACATTCCTTGTTAACAAGTAACGTAACAAGGCTTAGCTGAGCGAATTCATAAACACAGGCGAACCTATGTGGATTATAGAATAAGTTAGTGTATATCTTAAACTTTTTAAAGTTTACATATTTGTCTTTATTTTTTTTAATTTTTATAAATTAATTCTTATTTTTTAGATAATTATGAGTTGAGTCCACAATGAAAATTTGAGATTTTATATATATCCGCCCTCAAAAATATTTATGGATTCGTAAAACATGAAGGGTAAGAGTGAGGATTGAGATTGGATAAAGGGAAGGTTCATATGAAAAGGAGTGTTTAAGCTAAGGTAACGTTAAGATGAAGTAATCGAGTTGGTTTGTAATTTAAGAAAAGGGCATATAGCATTCAAAGGCACTTGTGAAAGCAACATTTCAGCCATTGCTTCTGCTCAGTGCTTCTCTTCTTCAACTTCAAGGACGAGTAATCATGATCAGATCAAGCTATTATTTTGATTTTCAGGTGATCCCTTAAATGTATAAAACTTACAAAAGAATCGAATATAAATACCGATATTCGACACTCATCTTCAAATTCAAGTAACATAAAAAGTTTGATGTTATAATCAGCCAAAGAGATGGAAGTAATAGTAGGATAAATCCTTCAAACATAAGTTAGAAATGAATTGAATATATCAGTGTCAGACAAATATCCATATCCGGCACTCATTCCCGAGTCCGAGTAAAATGAACAATCACCAACACCAAAAAAGTTGAGTAATTCTATCTACTTCATTGTGTAAACTGTCTGTCACATGTTCATTTTCCATATTTCCAGGTTAAACTTTCTGTACAACACCAAATCCAAGAAAATCCGTCACAGAATAGCTGCCAATCCCACACTGTCGCCCTCCTCGATTGTATTTCCCGGAGTATTGACTGAACTGCGCGGCCGCGCTGAAACGGAGTGCAAGGTAAATTCTTAAGCACATTTCTACAGAACAGCAACAAAAAGGAAGGCAATCAGATGAAAAGGGAGTGCTTTACCGGTAACATTTGTTATAATGTTTACATTTTTCTGAGCAGTAAGAGCTTTTAAGTTGTTCCCAGTAGCTAATAAAAGCAAGCTTTTCATATGCTGCTTTTGTTCTTTCGGACTAGCGGTCTTTGTCAAGGCTTCTTCGAAGGCGTGTAGATCATTCGGGGTAATACAGGGAAGGGAAAGTAAAATCTGGAATAGTCCGATAAAGGCGTGTTCAATTAGTATTACAAGGAACTTTGTATGATCAGAGTGTATACATTACTAGTAATGGAGAAATTAGCGTTCCGAAAACTAACCTGTCTGGGAGCTGGATCTCTGTCAGAGAGATAAAAGAATATTTCACGACAGAGATTAACCAGATCAGCGCTGGCAAAAGCGTGTGACTCGAGGGCCAGACCTTGGATGACTGCAGAAAACAGATCTCTCGAGACATATCCTCGGAGATCGACATTGTTTGTAAGTATAGCTAGAAGAACCACACCAGCAGAGAAAGAACAAACTTTGGTCACAGCTTCACTGTCGGTCCAAGTAAATGCTTCTAAAGAAATCTGCAATACTGGAATTGCCAGGCTTTGGTGCTTCAAAAGGAAACTGCAAACGAATACGAAAACTGAGAAACTAGAATTTACCGAATGAAATACAACATAATATAATATCGTAAATCTAAAAGTACTACTGGATGTCAACACTAAAAGAAATAAGAGAAGTTTCATACCCAACCATAGAGCTTGATGCAAATGCATCCAAATCTTTTAGAGAAGACATGTCCACACGGCCGACATGCCCTGAAAGTTCTAAAGAAGGAAGGCTAGAGTTCAATCTCGGTGACGCTATAGTAGCAAGGAGCGAACATATTTCACGAGTTAAATCTCGGAGTAACTTTTCCTCCATCACTTCCACTTTCAGGTCTGACCCAGTAAGGATATTGTGATGGTCGGGAACCTTTGCCCGGCCTTCACGCAAAAGACCGAACCATGAACAGCTCAGAGCTTGCTGACAATGGACAAATAACGGGTGCAGTAGCTTTTCCAGCCACACCTCCCACATGTCGGTAGGACAAGACTTAACCAGCGGAATGAAAACAGAATGAACAAGCTGCCTCGTATGTCTGAACTCCATTGACTGAATATTCTCAATTAGAGCTAAAGCAACAGAATCAATGTCCATGCATTTGAAAAACGGATCACCAATGGTTGTAGATAGGCCGATTACATTGTACCTAAGAATGTGGAATATACATCAACTCCGATTAGAAAAGACTCGACGAGCAGATGATGATTGAAGTACGCCTTTCAAAATATTAGTTTTGTAAGTTGTGTAGCCGGGCTACGAAATGTACAAATGCGAGACTTACCCACTGTCTCTGATACCCTTTAACCAATTCCGTATATCAGCTTCATTTGGTTCGGTACACCCTTCCTTATTCAAACCAAACGGAGAGCCATCTATGAAAGTTAATGCACCCTTCGACAACTTGGGGTTCCCAATGCCAAGAAGACTGGATCGCTCCACATCACTCATGCTCATTGCTGCTTTAATCTCACCAGGTAATACTTGGAACACGGATGGTGACCAAAGGGAATGTATAGCACGAAGTATCTGCAGAATGAATAACAAAGTTGACAAAGCCTGTTTTCGAGTTATATTACAGATTTTTATATATACGTCGCAATAGCATACTTTTAAGAGGGGAGGGAGCATCCAACACAGATGAGAAGCCATTGGGTGTGGGGTAGAACTTGCTGTTGAGCTGTTTTGTATGCTGCCTTTTCTCAATCCACTCCTCTTAAGTGCTTTCTCAAAGAATGTGACAGTGTGGAAAAGTGACCACATGAATGCCGTCTCGGAGCATAAACGAACTAGTCCAAGAGGTTCGGACAAGTAATTGTTTTGCCACTCTATTTGTATCCACTGTTGGCTCAAGGGTTCAAGTAACCACGCCAAAACTTCTTGTTGCTGTTGAGCCCTGCTCCATTTCAAGAAACATAAAAAAAAAAGGAATGCTTTACATGGCAACTGAAACACTTTAAGCAAGTAATTACCCTGCAGCAGAAGCCATAACAAGAAACGCTTCACCTAGAAGATTATGTTCACCACGAAGCAAACGACCTTCTCTTTGCAAATACGCCATGGTATCAGCAATACCCTGAATAAGAAACATCGTGACGTTTGGATAAAACTTAGGTTTCCTCAATTGTTATAAACATTGTATACTTCCAAGTTCCAACTTCACAATGCCTTCCCATTGGGGAAACAAAAATGACACTCTTTTCTGAATGATAACTATCTATATCATCATTTTGGAAACTTCAAAGCTTCAAGCAAAAAGGTTATTATTTTGCTTGACCGATGTGTTACCTTCATGTGAGGCAGAATACTTTTGTCGGCAGCTTTGGCTATTCGAATAAACGATGTGCAGATCTGCAACCTTGCATGTCGTGCACTGCTTGTTGAAGGATCCTGCCAAAGAAAACTGGGGGTAAAAAAGACAATTCACAGTCGTCAGGGGGAAACAAAGATGGAAAAGGGAATAGAACCTTAACAACAAAAGGAAGTGAATTTAGGAGCTCAAAAAGCTTATTGACGATGCTGCCAACTGCATCCGGGAAATACTTGAGGAATGGACCCATTGCTTCTAGATAGTGCCCAAGTACTTCCACAAGAGCAGGCTCGGTCCAATTCAAAGAAAGAAGTTCCCGAAGTAAACCTTCAATCCATGGTAAACAGATATTTTTGTTTAGATATATGGTATCATAAACATGGAGACTTTGATAAAAAAATACGAAGAAATTGTTAGCAAACCTTCAAATATTCCACACAAAGACAAGTGAACTTCGGAACTGCCCCCAGCAAACTCATTTGAACCATCAAAAATAGAGCTAACAACACTTTCCAGAGCTGCTTGCATGCTTTCCATTATTGCTAAGTCCTGAAAGTTTGGAAAATAACAACAATGAAGTTTCTAATCCTGAAAACCTGAACACGAGGTATAATGGAAAGGAACGAGATGAAAAGAGTTAGCAACAAAACCTGAGCAGGCATTGAAGAATTCAAGAGGTTCTTAATGATCATAATAATTCTTTCAGAAACTTTAGCACCAGCCACAAGGGGTTTGATCGAAGCAATGAACTTGATTAAATCGAACTGCAACGTGGGGAAAAACGTACGTGACATGCTTGAATTTCCGAATCAAAAGAATCTAAATCTAAAATATGAGGTGGTAAAGCCTACCAGCCTAGAACGGTATTGGCTGAAATCACCCTTGCCTTCAAAATCATCACTCCACAACTCCAAAACCCCTAGAGAAAGGGCATATCCTATGACAAGCTTTTCTTTCTTAATCGTGCGTTGGAAAGATATATCCAGAATCGTACTACAAATATTTTCATTGAGAAAACTTAAAATCTTTCTCTTTTCATTATCAACCGGAGCTGAACTAGAGTCCGCACTGTTAGCAGACGACCCATCTCCGGATGAATGCACTGAAGGCTTCGGCTTTGACATCAAATCCCGCATTAGTGCCTAGAGAAAACATTTATTTGAGTTTAACTTGTGTAATTAATGCTTTGTTATCACAATAATTTACGAAAAACTTCCACGTACCAGCCAAAATTGCAGGGATTGATAATGAAGAGCTAGCTTAAAATGTTGAAAGAACCCGAGCATCTGGAAAAAAAATTGTCACAACTTTTTATTACTCATAACTAGACTAAGTAGCCAAAACAATCATCAAACGAAAAATGCTTCACAATCTTGCACACTAAAACAATGTTACTCACTCAGGTGTCAGTGTCGAACACAGGTATGTGTTCGACACAGGTACTTCAAGGAAAATGGAGCTAGAGCAACTTATGACTAAAAAACTTGCCACAATCTTTTGACGGTCACTACCTGCTGTAAGTAGAGAGAGAATGTATTGTCGTCTACAAGAATACATTGCAAATTCGAGGAACCCAAAGACACCATACTTTCACATACATATTCTGCAAACTCGAAGTCACTTTCATCTATAGCCCCACCTGCTGAGCTAGATCTGACCAAGAATTCTCGAGCTACATTCATCAAGATTTGAAAGATGCTGCTCATTGCCGAATCAAATTCAGAAGCAGAGTCGTCAGTAGGTCTCCTCCTGCATGCCAGAATCGAGAGTTTGCAACGTCATGCAGTAGTCTTCAGGGAGAGAAAATCTGTATCTTAATCATATAAACCACAAAGCATACCTTGGAGAGACAAGCTTGAAAAACTCGCAAGCATGAAGGCGGAAATCAGGAGAAGAAAGTAGGAACCCACACCTTTCAAAATACAGAGATATGTGTAAGGAAGGCATCACACCAATGACTAAAACATCATCTTTCAAGAAGTGAAAAGAAGAATATCACACCCATGAATGATGCCAAATTTAGCAAGATCAGACAAAGGTGCCCATTCGGCATAGGCATTTACGGCATTTAAAGTGGCTGTTACAGCAGCCGCATGCTGTTTTGCAACGTCAAGATGTTGTCTACCCACCTCACTCAATGCTTCTCCGAAATGCCTTTCCAATAGCTGTACCAAGAGTTAAGGATCTAAAATAATGCTAAAAGAAGCAATAACTGTTCTAGGAAAGACAGCCATACCGTGTATAGTAGCGGAAATATTTCTGGCAAAGATTGAGTAAGCCCACGTAACAGTAACCTACGCCGATCACCTGAATGATAAATTTATTTCAGTGGGAGGCCTAAACAGCAGTATAAAAACAAATGCTTAAAACATTACTCCAACTCTTCACTTTAAGTACTTGTGTCTGACACCCATGTCTAACTAATATCGGGATATACCCTCCAAATACATAGATTTTTATATAAAAAAATTAACAAAAACCCCTGTTAGATACATACTCATATCCGACACAAACCCGAGTCCAAATAACACACACACATATACATATACATCTCATGCCGAGAAAATGAAATTATTCAGTTCTCATACAAACAAATTCAAACCAATATAGATAAAAACCTTCCAAATCTTCATTGTGGACTGTAATATCTTCCGGAAGCCATCTGAGCATCATTGAGACCAACTCAGCCTAAAACGGAAAGAAGAAAAAATCTGAGGAATCATCCGATGCATTATTTCGAGAATAGAAAAAGATCATGACTACATGTAGATTACAAAGAGCTTTACTTGAACAGGACCCTTATTGGAAAGGGAAACTAGTGATGGAAGCAGCTCTTGCCAAAGATTTAATCCTTCTCTTCGAACTACCTGAAATAAAGCCAAAAATAAAATCAAGAGCAAATAAGACAAAAGTCAGGCAGCCAGGGCAATGTGTTGAAAACCTCAGCAACGAGGGCGGCAGTTTGACTTTTCAAAGCCCATTCTCCACAAGGATCTGCCATTTCAGACATTAACTCAACAGCAACATTCGAGAAGTTCCTACGTTCTAAAGGACTGAATTCTTCCCACCGCAACCGAACCAAGTGCTGCGAAGATATTTAGATGATAAACAACTTATTGTCAAGATCAATACGCACAATTGTAATCATGTGTAACATCATATAAATCATATAATGAATACTTTAACTCAGAGATTAAGTCTTAACCTGTAGCATTTTAAACGCATGTAACCGTATTTCTGAAGACCAATCTTTTTTTACTAAAAGGAATGATGTGTTCGCCAAAACCCTTATATCCCCTGCTTTAATCTGAAAATATTAAAGAGGGATAAGTCAATAAAAGTAATATAAAAGTAAAACATGCAAGTATATATGGTCATGATACAAAAGTAAATGCTGCATTAAATTATGATCTTGCAGTCTTTTGTAGAATAAAGTAGGCATGGATTCACAAAGGATGAAAACAGTTTCCCGGGCTTCATTCCATAAGCTCTTTTCACAGGAAGCCTTTAGCGGCATTAAATTATGATCTTGCAGTCTATCTTAGAGATGCACGAAATCATAGACCATGATAAAACTGATTGCTTTTTGAATCATGGTTACAAATTTCAGCAAAATAAATAATTATTCATCCTAGGTTGCAGAAATCATAAAGTCCCAATAATATTACTAATAACCATCAAAATTTCAATACAAGGAACACCTTTTAAACAATTAAAATTATTGTAAGGAGTCAAAGTTCAATCAAATCCCTAACCAGCGCTCACTGTGGAAATATCAATAGCATAAACTTGGAGGGGTAACATGACCCAAACAAAGATAGGCCAAACTTGAGTCAATCTTCGTATAGACATTGAACATTTACCAATCATAAACAGCTGAAAATCATATAATAGAAGAGAGACATATGCAGGAAATGCAAAATGCAGATTTTGAAACCTCTGTAGATGAAACCCCATTTTAAAACAAAGAGAAATAAGTAGATGAAACAGATACATTCTTGTCAAACTGCAAAGCTAAGCCTGATGGAGAGAGCTATAAGGTTCATAAAAGCAAATTGCAACGACGCTTGAGATTAAACCCTTCAACTCAATTGAATCACTAATCAAACTTAAAAAAGAAGAGTTCATAAATTTCCCAATTTCACATGAACTCAAAACAAGTCGGCTGAATCAAAGTTCAAAAACTTTCACCAGAACTTTTACAACTAAAGTTGATTAATTTACAAACAAAACTAAGAATATGCAAAGATAAACAAAAATAAAGAGAGAGAGAGAGAGAGAGCCTGAACCCTAAAAAAACAAAGTAAATGGAAATAAGCATAAGAAACAGATGATTCTTGTCAAATTATAATGACCCTTTAGCTTAAATGAACAGCTAATCATTCTTCCAAAAAGAAAAAGTCCACAAAATTTCCAACTTTACAAAAATTCAAAAACCAGTATACTGAATCGAACTTCAAAAACGACATCTACTGAATCAAAAGTTGGAAACTTCACCAAATGACATAATACTTTAAAGGAGTAATCTTTACAACCAAAACTGATTAATTTACAAACAAAAACAAAACAAAGAGAGACAGAGAGAGAATACGGATTCAAGGTAAGAAACGGCAGCTTTCCGAGCATCAGGAGTAGAGTTCCAATCAAGGGCTGCAACAATGGCTCTAGCCACATTGTTTACCATGCTATTGTTACTATTACTTTCCTCCATTTTGCTTTTCCTGAAACAGTAACTTTTTTGGGGTTTTCTCTTCAAATGAGATTGGAGGTTTCTCCAAGTTTCTGCCTTTGTTGTTTGAAGAATTCAAATAAACTGGAAACAAGAGAATGAAAGGTGTTTTTCTAAAAGGGGTTTATACATGGGGGAGGTTTATATATTTGAAGCCTTCCATTGATCATCTGCAGGGGGGAGGGGATGCTCATGCTCTAGAGTTATTATATTTATTTATTTAAAAAATCTGCAATTAAAAAGGTAAATAATTTATTAATTTTTCAATTCTTTACTTGGATTTTCTTGTTTCTCCATTTAGATATTGGGCATTTATTTCAGTCAATTTTGCCAAATAAGTTTTTCTCGGTTCATGTCTTAACCCAAAAGGCTGTTTCTTTTTTATTTTTAATTTTTATACGTATTGTTTTCTTCATTTTCTTAATTTTTTTATGCTTTTTAAAGGCCGTTTTCCTTTAATTTTTAAATTTAAAATAAGAATAAATATTCTATACACAGGCACTATAGTTTTAGAGTATATGAAGTTTATTTAAGGTATAAGATTTAAGGGTTTAGGTGTAGGGATTAGAATTTAGGAATAGTTGTTTCAATTTAAAATTTAGGGTTATAGTTTAGGGTTTATAGGTTAAAACCTAAATCCTCACCATATTACCCTAAAAACTAAACCCTAAATTATAATCATAAACCTTAAATTAAAACAACTATCTCTAAATTATAACTCATACGCCTAAACCCCTAAACTTTATACCCTAAACTAACTCCCTATACCTTAAATATATTTTATGTAGTTGTTCTACCTAATTGATCAAAAATAAAGAAATAATTAGCTACAAAGTGCTAGTCCATTAACATAAATATTTTTCGATTTTTCTTTATCAATTATATATATATATAATGTACATTATAATAAAATGTTTTATTAAATAAGTGTTATAAGTCAAATAAGGACCTATAAAAAAATCTAAAAACCCTAAATCTAACCTAACCTAAAATCTCATGTATAAGGCACATCGAGAAAAGTCACATAACAGCAAAGAATATAGCCCATAGATTGTACTAAGAGTAAAGATATGTCCAAACCTGCAATGAATTTTCAGGGAAAATGGTGGTATGCTAAACATCTTACTCCTTGAAGAGTAGTGACCAATGGAGGCTCTTGGTTTCCAATTTCATATTCATTGCAAAAAAAAAAAATAAACTCATTTTTGAAAAGATGAAAAATAGAGACGTTTCTGATATTTCCCAGAAATTCCATCCAAAGAGAAGTTGAAAATACATCATAAATAGGTTTGGAGAACAATACCAGATGATTAACTCAACAAAATATCAAATTTTACAAAAGCATAAGTGCCTACGTCTAATATTACCCAAAAACTGTCTGGCAGCCAATCACCACATGAGATCTTTTATGTTTCTCAATCTTCACTCTTCTTCTTCTTCTTTTTCTCTTTCTTGGTCTGCACTTCAGACTCTTCTTCTTGTTCTGCATGCTTTCTCTTCTTCTTTTTCTTCTCTCCTACTTCAACATTCTCCCCATCATCCTCGGTCCGATGTTTCTTCTTTTTCTTCTTTTCCTTTTCTGTTCGTTCTTCATTTTCGGGTTCATTCGTTGGCAAGCATGCCTCCTTATCAGCTTTCTTCTTTTTCTTCTTCTCTTTCTTATCTTCCGTGGCAGGTGCCTCGGCTGCTTCCTCTGCCTGAGGAGCTTCTGCCTCAACCTTTTTCTTCTTCTTTGGGACAGTGTCCTGCTCCTCAAGAGCAGTCTCAATTGTAGTTTGCCCAAGAAGAGAATCAGCTGCAGGATTGTATGCCTGTATACAAGGAAAGAGCCACTTAAAGGAGGAAAAAAACACAAAATCTAAAACAATATATATGACATATTAGTCGCACACACCTTAGCAGGAGTTATCAACCCAGCTCCCTTCTTCCGATCCTTGTCATAGACTTCTATCTTAGGCTTGCCTTTAGTTGAACCGGCAGATCGTCCCAATTCTTTACCCTCAAGAGCCCTTAATCTTGCTTCAAGCTACAAAATATAAAACGTATGAAATACATTATGTTTTCTTTTTGCTTGATTTTTCATGAAGCATGTGTGCAACTGCAGCGGAGAAAGAAATAAATCAAACGCAAGTCTATGATTTACCTTGGCTCGGTTCTCAAGTCCCATAGAGTTGTATTGGTCATCTCCAAGAGCATCACAACGAATTGCCAATGCAGCCTTCGCAGCAAGTGACCTGGAAATCTTCCCCTTGTGTTTTGGTGCTGCCTGACCAACCAAGGACGCATGGTAGATGAGCCCATATTTTGGTGTTGAATGCTTTGTCTTGAGAGCTCTGAAGAGAGCCTTCTCCGCGCCAAGAATCTGAACAGTACTACCAGGCTGTTTGGAAAGATTCAATAAACTGCCACCATGAGCGATGAGACGAGCACCAACAAGTTCACCGACAAGAGCAGTCAAGTTTGGCGCAACAGTGTTCATCCTGTTCTTTAGATAATCATATAGCTGAGCTCGGTATTCAGCAAGGTTGATAACCTGATCACATAGATCTTTTATATTCATAAGATCAAGGTCATTAATTTCAGTTCCCATGGATATCACTGATGCCTCCTTTAATTCTGTCTCAACCTCTTCCGGTAATATCTGCAAAAATATAAGCACTCTTCAAAAATAAGGAAAACATTTCCTTCAAACACTTCATGTAAAGTCTAAAAGTGAAGAAACTGATAGTTGGCAAAATGATAGCAAGCTTCATATTGAAATCTTGGAACACTTAACAAACAAGTTGGGGTATGAATTTTCAGATTAGTTAATCAGAACTCATACCTCTGAGAAGTCGAGCTTAGCAGCATTAACACGGTCACCCATTAGTTTCACTGTCTTGGCATAAATGATATTGTCCTGTATGATCTTAGTAAGCTCCGGAAAATGCCAACCATACCATTCCCGAATCCTCATTGCATATGTGTTGAGCTCTTTATCAAGATCATCAAGCAAACCAATCGCTTGAACAATCATTGTATCAACCTAAAAAAATTATACTATACGGTCATGAAATCCAGGAATGTGTCTTAACATTAAAGAAATTATTTAAAACAGAACAATCACACAAAAATCCACCTTATATTGGCACAGTATCTCATATCAATGCCTCTCCCAAGATAACTTCAACCCCTAAATAAGATGCAAGATTTTCCACACGGATGAATGCATTTATGCACCTTTTGCCCATATTATTCTGAGTCTTCATTTTTCATGAAGTGCCCATATTATTCTGAGTCTTCAATTTTCATGAAGTGCCCATATATTTCAAAGTTCATAGATCATTGTTCTCAAATCAAATGACTACAACAGTCCAATGTTTACAGTGTAAACTAAGCATTAACCTAAAGTTACCATAATCTATATGTTTCTACAAATGGATATATCCCCACAAATCACTCCTTGCCCCGAAGGAAAAAGATAATTCTCAATCAAGTTCGCAAGAAGCTGTTAATTTACCTTATCAGCACTGAACTTCAGCTTGTATCAAGATAGGCTATGAGACAAACCCAGACTCATTGGAGCTAAATCTTGAGCACCTAGACCAGATATGAGTTCAGTCAACTGCGTTCTCACACCTCTCAGCAATTCCATAACAGCAGTATTGTGAACACAATCAATTTTCTGCAAACATGTAATTATTTAAATAAGATTCGGCTGAATGGAACAGAAGAATATCACCATAGAATCCGCATATGCATGGTATTAACAGACCAGTTTTTCCTTAATTGCATTTCCAAGCTTTGAATCAGCAACTCCTAATGTTTCACCCTCACAATGCACGCGCAAGAACTTGCGTAGACCTTTGCTGGGTACACTTTCAAGTAGTTTGGTTGCGGCTTCCAAAGCTTCTGCAGTGTTCTCAAACTTGGAAAAGGCTTTCAAAGACACAACCTAATGATATTTTAAAAGAAAACGGATCAGCTCCATTGTTAAAGTAGATCCAAAAGGTATGACACTAAAAGGAGAACAAATGTGATCAAAATACAAAAATGCAATAACCTTTCTTGCAGAGTCAGGAGCCAAGAATTCCTTAGACAAGTCCTACAATAACAAAAACACAAATTTCAATCCAAATTCAGAATCAATAAGTTGTATAAACTAAAACATAAAGCCATTGATTTTCATTCAATCAATTTTTTCCCACGGTTAGTAAAATTAAAAATGTAGCTTCCTATTAATTCTCACAAGATATGGAGAGGAAATCACCTCAACTTTATTTAGCTTCCCTTCATCTAAGACTTTGAAAAGGGCAAAGCCCGCCGGAGTCTCGAACAACACAAGCATTTCTCAATCGTCAAGAAAAGCAGACCTAAAACATCACCATAAAATTACTGTCACCATTAAACTTCAAACGAATAAACATAAAGACAACAGAAATGATTAAAAAAGCCACTCTTTTTCTAATACCCACTTCATAAACTACCTCTTCAATTCATAACCATAAACAGAACTGTTCAGAAAAACTAAACAAGACGGAAAGAATAATCACTCAATCGTTTTTAAAGGAACCCCACAGTGCCGAAGTTACAGTAAACAAAACCAAGAATCTAACTTAGCAGTTAGCACTCAAGAAAAGCTAGCAAAAGCCAAAATCAACTAAAAACGCTAACGAAGATAGAGGACGAATATAAACCCGCTAAAGAAAAAAGAGGAAAAAAAAACAATTTCCTTTACCTATGTTCGGTGTCCGTCTGCTGAGAATAGAGAAAGGGAGTGAGACAGCGATGGAGTGGGTTTAGGGTTTTTAACTCCGCGCTTATATTGCTGCCGCATTGTTCGTAAGGGTAGTTTGGTAATTATGCTAGATTTTCGCAGGAGTTAAGAAAATCCATATAATTAATTGAGTTGTAACCTAATATATCTTTGTAATAAAATATGATGATTCTAAAGATTTTTACGAAAACAAAAAAATATGAAGTTTTTCTTCCTTTTTTGTAATTTAAATAAAGTTTAAAAAATTTTAATATGTTTACTGAATCGCTTAAACATGCATTTGTTAGATTAAGAGATTATAGACAATTTAAAAGAACGTTGAAACCAACCCTGTTTTGCTCGAAAGCATAAAACTTTAAAATATAAATTTCGGTTTTATACAGATTTTTGGGAAACCATTTATTTATTTAATCTAAAGCAAGAAAAAAAACCAGCAAGCCTCTTGTGCTAAACCCTATGCACGACGATAACGTTTATCACGATTATGGACATAATAAATACTACTATAATTAATTTAAAAGTCGAAAGCAGTGGATTCTCCACCTACATGCTAAGATTTCCAAGTTCTGAGGTTGCAGTTGATAGATCCTCAGGAACTGTATCTTTCTTCTCTCTGTTGGGCAACAGTCCCTCCTTGTTGAAGCTTGGTGTTTTTCTCGATGGTGGGGCCGAACAGACTGGTACAACGGATCGTATCCTAACTGGCGGTGCAATGGAACTGTGATGTGTACCACCAAGGTTCATTCTCTCGAACCTTGGTCTGGCTGTAAAAGATGGAGCTCCGGTTCTCATTCTTGGCGGGGCAGGAACCCGAGTTGTCAGCTCTTGCATGTTTGGTCTCATGGAAGAAACTGGGCTGACTGTTCGGATCATCAGAGGAGCTGCTGCATAGGATGGTGGCGGTCTAGAATTTCTGTAATAACTTGTCCTTGCGGGATACTGTGATCGAAGGTGAGAAGACTCGAAGGCATGCGGATTTTGTAATCGGTCATTCACAGGCTGGGAAACTTTGCTTTCCAAATCAACATTCTTCTGTTTGTGGTCTTCCTGTTTTGATTCACCTATACCTGTTTCAGCAGTAGTTTGACCCGGAACAAGCCGATCGATCACTACAGGCGGTGGAGGGCTTTTGGGTGATTCTTCTTTAATCTCTTCATTTATCTCTTGAATGGTCACTGTTGATCTTCCCATGGTTGGTTGAGATGCTGAATGATTAGAGATGCAAAGAGAAGGGCGTGATGTAGAAATTGCATGCCTCGGAGCCGTAAAGATAGGTTCTTGGTCCCTAGCTTGAAATGACAGATGCCGATCTGGGCGTAAAATAGACTGCACATAAGGAAGAAACTGAGGACCAGTCGGAGGAACTGGAGAAACCGGAAATGGAAACAGGTGGCTTTGCAGCTGCAACAGTTGTTCTTGCTGCCACATTTGGTATATGGGCAAGGCCATTTCCGGGGGAAAACTAGGGTAAGGCCAACCTTCACCCTGCATAGGATATAAGCTTCGGTTTGGTGGGGTTAGGTCTCGACAAACAGGGACCGATCTCTGCTTTTCATACCAAGAATCATTATACATAGACTGCCCTGCTTCTGATGGTCGTAACGATGAAAGAAAACGAGCAACGACGACTTGCTCTTGTTCTTGTTTTCCTTTAGACTCTGATGAAGGTGATGAAAACGAAGATGAAACATCCCGAGACACTGCAGGCACAAGGCTATATTAGAAAATATTCACATCAAAGTTATGTTGGGCTGTAGTACAAGGGAAAATATGCATATAAAAACATCAAGAGGAAGATTTAAGTGAATATCAAAAACTTTAAGCCATTGAAAGTAAGAAAGTTCTCAGACAACAACTAATCATAAAATGATTTTTTAAGCTTTGAGTGAAACATTTTTGTTTCAAATGAATATATTGATGCGTATATCTAAATGATTTTTTAAACTTTTTTTTTTTAGTTTTTCCATGTATTTAGAATATCCTTGGAGGGTCATATGCACATAACTACGTCCGGACTCCGATATGTGTCGGACATGGTGACTTCAAGAAAAATGAAGAGTTGGAGTACAATATGTAGCAATTCATCAGTAGTTGTATAGCAGACTAAATTGTATGTTTCCTTCATTGACTAACCCGAGAAATGTAACCTTGGGAGCAGAATAAACCGTGCACTAGTTTGATTCTAAATGAAGAGGGTGCTTTCAATACAGAAGAAATGAATCATACGTTTTCTAAGGGTTGACCATGCAGCCATTGCTGCATTCTTCTGAGCTTGTTTCTTAGTCCGAGCCGGATCCCCGGTAAAGCTCATCCCTGCAAGGTCAACAATGCATGAAAAACTAGGAACATGGCCTGGTCCAGATCGAACAGTGGTGTAAACCGGAAGATTTAAGCCGGCTCTATGAGCAGTCTCTTGAAGCAGATTCTTATAGACACCTGTTTCATCCTGCGCAATAGACACAAATTCAGGAAATTTTTACTTTATTTCTTTTCCTAGAGCAATAAGTAGTGAAACAAAGTATACACTTAGGTCAACGTATGTCTGCGCACAAAGAACAATCACTCATATTCATGGACAACAATATAAGGACACAAATTAAATCAGCCCGAGTCTGGCTCAAAGAGAGGGGGCAAACAGTTAACATCCAGAGTTTTTCTAGCATCCCCATTGCTTATATAGAACTATAATTGATAATGTCAACTGATTCAAAAAAAATTGTATAGGTCACTCAACAATTTCATGCGAGTCATCAAAAATAAAATAAAACCCATAAATCATCGTATTAAAAGGAAAGTTTAATGAGATGAATATGCTGTGCAAGTATACAGGTGTTTGGTCTAAAGGGTGATTTAAACCACGGATAGTACCAGAGACATAATTCATTGCTGCAACTAGACCTTCCAACAGAGGACTGCCAAATCTCCTTGTGTTCAAATGATACAACCGATTATTACCTTGACTTCTATTAAACCCTTATATGATGCCATTTTTCGATGTTAAAAATATGTCAACTGAGTTCTATCGGTTACTAATAGAGACAAGAGAGCCAACACACACACAAGGTGTTCTCACATCGCAACTCACAATCAACCTGAGAAATACTTCAAAAAAGTATGTTTGGTAGACAAGTTTAGTCGAAGATGAATCAATTTGAAGAGTTAGAACTCCAACAAGAACACTGGTAGAGATAGGAAACATCATTCAGTACGAGGAACTAAAAGTTATCATTTGTCTTTTACAATGATTAAAGCAGCGTCCGATACAAGGAAAGGGCGTGACAATGAAAATGATTATTAACTGCAAGTTTTAGTAGCAAAATTGGTTTCAAGTTTATATATCTTTAATGAGGATAAATCTATGGTTGAATGCTTACCAAAACTCTTGCAGCCAATGCTTTTGAAGGGCCTCGGTTGGCAAGAGTATTTAGCGCTATTTCAGCTGCAGCATGTTCTGCTTGTCTCAAAGTAGAGCAAAACGTAGGGCTTTCAAAGGTCTCTCCATTAAAGTTTACGGTAGCTTTAAACCGAGGAGCGTGATCAGGGCCTTCCCGAATGCACGAATAAGATGGCAGATTAAAACAACTTCTTTGAGCCAACTCTTGCAATTGGTTCTTGAACATACCTACACACATAAAAACATATTTATTCACAGAAATAACCTCTGATAACATACTGAAATTTGTAACCCTAAAATTGAACTTAAAATCAATGATTTAACTTCTCTTTCATATCAAAAATTAAGAATCCAGAAAACAAGAGAAAGATAAAAATAAAAATCTTCACTTCTCTTCAAGGTACTGATTACTGAAAAAATTCATCAAATTCTCAAGTATCTCTCTCAAACCTTATAGAAAAATGACAAATCCAATATTAATCAAAACTGCTAAAAACCATATTCTAAATTCATCAATCTCGAAACACCAAGCTAAATTCTACATCGGGCATCTAAAAGATTGTTCGAAGAGGTACCCCAGAAACACCAAGCTCAAAAAGATATTACATTTTCTTTCCTTTTCCTAACACTTTCTAACCAACCAAACAGACACCAACGTCTCAATAGAAAACATGAATTTGATCCTTGCAAATCTATCACAAAAACAATAAAAGAGGCACCTTGACCCCACGATCCAAATACCTAAGTTCGTAAATAAAACAATCCAGAGTAAATGAAAAGCAACTTTTAAATATAAATTGATCTGGGTATAGCCCAAAACCTAAATCATGAAAAAAGAAAAAAAAGAAATAAAAGGGTAACTAACCTTCTGAATAAGTAAAACTTCTGGGTATTTCTTTCTTACTGAGTACTTGAAATTTCTCGGGAAATTGATAGGAAAAAAAATCTGGGTTCAATGAGAAAGTAACGCCACTAGTAAAGTAAGTAGCATTCTCATTGCACGCTAACCAAAAAAAATATTGGCTGTTTCACTCCATTCCAAAAATATAAAAGTTTTTCCTTTTTTTTTCTAAATTTCGTGTTGAATTTCTCACTATTTCTACAGTTTCAGAGAGTGATGATGACGAAAAATTAAAAAGAATAATAAAGGAGGAAACTTTGTTGGGTTTTGATTAACGAAGAAAATGCAGAAAGGACAAATAGAAGTGAATTGCAGAACAACCGTGAATTCGGTTCGATTTTCAGGGTTTATTGTATTTATAAATTAAAATATTTATTTATTTCAAAAAATAAAAATATTTATTAATTTTCTACATAAAAAGTTGAAATTAAAATAGATTTTATTTACGGTTATACTTAAGTACTTGAAAGGCTACAAACTTTAGGTTAAACTTTTAAATCAATAAAATGATAATAAAGAATCTCAAACATAATTTAAATTATTTTAATAAAATCAAATCAATTTTGTTCTTATTTCTTAAAATTCAATTTCATTTTCAATTCAATCTATTATTATAAAAAATTAAGATATATTACACAATCTCGTTATTGAACTTTACTCTTAAACTTATTTTAACTATTAAAATTTTGAAACGTTCAATTTACTTATTGAAATTTATACATATAATCTTTTTGTCACTAAAGTTTAGACATTGAACATTTCTTTTGTCACTCTAAAACTTCAAACTATCATAGATGATAATCATTCTATCATAAATTTCATCAGTCATCTCGCTCTCTGAGTTTGAATTGACTTCCATTTTGTTAAAAGAAATTCACAAATCGATAAAAAACCTTCTGATTTCTCTCTCGTTGATCTCACTCTTACGCCGTTGGATGAAGTCTGTTTCTTAGTATATTACTTTTTTTGTGCCAATGAAATTTTTCACCATTCAGATCTTGGAGAAGTTCTTTCGTTCCCAAATAAATAGACATCATTAAAAAGTTAACGAAAGAATGACAAAAATGTTCAATGTATACACTTTATGAGTAAATTAAACGTTTTAAAACTTTAATAACTAAAATAAATTTAAAAATAAAATTTAATTATGATGTACATATTTTACCAATAAAAAGTAAAATAAATTCATAGATATACATGAAAACATATATAATTTCATTAAACTTGACATGATAGCTTATTTGTAGTACATAAAAGTAGCCATCTTTCGACCCTAGTTTCATTAAAATATCATCAAACAAGCCAAAACGACACGGGCTAACAAAACATGCAAACAAAACGACACGGGCTAACAATTTATTTCCTAAAGCACACTTAAGTACGTTTAACAAGTCATCCGTTAATGGTTCCCTTTTTCACACTGCCGTGCCACCATATTTTCTTGCAGCGTCTCTGCTGTCAATGGTTCTGCCGTAACTGCCAATTGGCGGCGGTCCGACGGTTGCACCGCCATATTTTCTTTCAGCTTCTCTGTTGTCAATGGTGTTAGGATATCCATACCTGGAAGGTGGTGGTTTACTTAAGTATTCTATGGCAGTACCGATATCACTCGTTGGTTGGCTAAGATTAGACCCACCGTGACTCGGCTTAGCCCATGCACCGCCGCCGGTTTCGGTGGTCACGGTTGGTGTTTGACGCCAATGTGTTGCACTGAGAGGACCGAACTTGTTTGGTCGGCTAGCTTGAGTTTGGACTTTGGTAAGGAAATCCTCAACTTGTGCACGTTCATGAACCGGACTCGAAGGCCGGTTGGTCCATTTCTCTTCGGTATGATACCGAACAGGACTCATACTCGAAGGTCGATCAATCAATTTCTCTTCAACATGATACTGGACTGGACTCGAACTTAAAGGCCGACTGTTCCACTTCTCTTCGACATGATACCGAACAGGACTAGAAGGCTTAGTCCATTTCTCTTCGACATGGTACCGAACAGGACTTGATGGCCGATTCCATTTCTCTTCGGCATGATACCAAACAGGACTCGAACTCTTCCTCCATTTTTCAGGACTTAAAGGCCTAGTGCTCTGCTTGTATTCGGCCACATAAGTCGGTACCTCCACGACCTCGGTCTTGGTAATGTAGTACTCGGTCTTGCCATTCGGAGTAGTGTAGGACTTGACAGGGTTCCTCCTCCCATTGGAATCAATGTACACAGGCTGGCCCTTATGATCCGAATCATAGCTTGTTTTGCTCCACCCATCGGCAGCGCCTAGCGGAACAGCGCCGCTGTTGTAGGTCGTGTAGCCGCCCCGGTACGTGTAACCATATCCGGCCATTGTTTTCTACAACTCTTTGGAGTTTTCTTTCTTAGTACTTATCAAAGATGTTTGAAGCTCTCTTTATATAGAAAAATTTCAGTGTTTTTTAGCTTGAATGGCGAAAGATTCAATAACACCATCAATTTGAGGATCTTATGCCATGAAGTTTGAGAATCCCAAGTTTTTCCAATGAGAAAACTGTTTGAAGAATCAGATTCTTTTCATTTTTCGGACAATGACTTCCATTAGCTGTCTGAACATATGCAAATTTCATATTATCTGACATGAAATGGACCTTCACAATGCACAATTTAGTGCCAATCTTATCAGAATAAGAAGATGAATAGAATCACTTTAACTTGATGTGAAGGTATGAAAATAGAGCAATGAAAAATAATTAATAATACGGATAGAAATCGTCTACCCCTAATTATGCCTACATTGGTACCTCCATTTTAAAATAACGGGTTTAAAGTTTAGAGTTGGGGCTTAGAGTTAGGGTGTAGGGAATCAGTAATAGTGTGTATTTTTTAAGGTTTAGGATTTAGGATATGAAAATTAGTGTTAGCGCTTAGAATTTAATTTTTAAGTATTTTTTAGTATAAGGCATATAAAAAGACATAATTAGGGGAAGAAGATTTTTACTCTTAATAATACATGTGACATTTGTTGTGTTCCGGTTGGAAAACTTCAATTTAAACAAAAAAAATTCTTTAGATATTAAATTGGTAACAAATATAACTTAAAATATCAAAATACAATTTAATTCTATAAAATAAAAAATGATTTTTTTTCAACGTATTTCTTTTTGTCAGTTCTTTAAATCTGTTTAAATTGATTCTCACCGGTTTTTTTATTTTTTCAAAATTTTGATATATTTTCAACAAAATAATTGGTTCAATTAAACCAACCACCCACTCACGAGCTCCATATCTACACCTAACAATAAAAGCTTTCTCCAAATCTATACTATACATAGTTTATTTATAAATTAGAAATTATGAATTGGCTGCCACGTAAACAATATATTTTATCCAATGTCTTTTTTGGTTCAATTTGCTTCTATACTTTAGTTAAATTATGGTTTAGGTCCCTATATCATGTTCAAAATTTGAATTCAATCCCTAAATTCTAACCATAAACCCTAAATTCTAAACCCCTATACTTAAACCCATAAATCATAAACCCTAAACTAGATCTCTAAATCTTAAAATTAAGACGTTTATAAAAAAATTCAGTTTTCACTGCCGGTACATACTTTGATTTTCTCGTCTAAATGATCATCCGGACAATTTCTTGCTCTAAAAACTATTGAAAATGCACAAAGCATTGAGAAAAATTCTAAAAAAAACAAGACACAATAACACAAATTAATTGTCCTTTTTATTTCCAGGAGATAAAAAGAAACCCACTTAGTAACAATAGTTTCTATGACCTCCCCCCACAATACAAATCTACAGAGCTTTCGACATCATATACGATATACCCAGCTTTTTGCACAGAACTTTACTTCCAGCTAACTGTCCCCCGGAGTTTACAAACTGTTCCGCCGCTTGCATTTCGACCCTACAGCTTTTTCTCGGATGTACGGTGAAAGCATGCACTACACAAAGACCAAAACTTTAAGACAGCATCTGATTGACTTTGAAAACATTTAAAAGATGGTCAGTCTTGATGATGTCTGGAGAATGCCCCAAGCTTGAAAACCAGTCGTCTTTCCAAATATACAAGGATCCGACATATATTACTGATATAGGCAACTCGGATGAACAAAATACAATTCCAAACACTTTACAACAGTATGAGATTTCCACTCCGATATTCCGAAACAAACCTGCTGCCCAACAGATAAGAAAAGATACAGTTCAAACACTATATGATCGGCAGAATTTTTCGGAAAAGTTAAATTATGAAAACTGATATTAACAACCAACTTACACCGAACCTGTTCTAACAGACCCAATTCATTAGACTAAGCCAGTTTCGGCCCGGAAATTCAGTTCTGACCAACTTTTGCACAGCCCTAGTTAAAAGCAATACAGGTAACTTAGCCACTCACCTTCCCCGAGAAGTCTATAAAATCACCTGCCTTGAATCACTCTATAATTAAGTACCAAGTCTTCAGGTTTCTTCCAAATGTAAGCCCGCACAGTAGCTAAGCTCATGTCTGGCGATAAAACCTGGAACATATAGTAGCAATCGAATAAGTGACTTTAATAGTAGTTGGAATGAATAATTTTAGTATGTTGATTTCAAACACAGCACGGAAAATGATGAAATAAACCACAGCTTTGAAAAAGGGATCAAGGCTCTTAGCCAATGGAATTAAAAAATCTGATATGTGGTTTACTTGCCT
This sequence comes from Hibiscus tridactylites, assembly GCA_958450335.1. NCBI lineage: Eukaryota > Viridiplantae > Streptophyta > Magnoliopsida > Malvales > Malvaceae > Hibiscus > Hibiscus tridactylites. Next base: position 2,841,153 of record OY288267.1, read on the forward strand.
GATTATTGCATAAAATCTCAACAGATGGCCGAAGCTTTGGCCTAGGCTTCAATCCAGGTCGAAATGATCCATCTCCAATAGCCGAATGCTGCAATTGTCCTCCAAGTCCAGGAGCAAATGACCCATCGGTTTTTGCAGTATCAATTGGTTTGTCAAGCACCATCTTTTCTATGACATAATTAACAACCTACATATAATCATATTGGAGAGAACGCACATTATAATAGGAAAATAAAATATTGATATATAAATACTGTATAAGACAAACTGTTCAACATTAATATACATTGCTATACATGTTTGCATATGCCACCTATCAGCATTCCATATCCAAATTTTGAAAAAGAGAAGAAAATTAAATCTAACAAACCACAAAGGCATCTTGTTCTTATATATGAAGCAAACAAGCACTCGAGAAAGCTAATGCAGAAGATTATTCTAATCTGTTGATATATTGTGTCGACTACAACAAAGTTAAAGGTCCTATCAATGTATATGTATCCTAAAATAGCATTTCATTAACTCTGAACATTCTTTTGGCCCTTTTGCAGTCCATGCTCCAAAGCATAAACAGATTCTAGTGTACTAACCCAAGTGAGCTAAATTTGTATAGAATCAAACATTTGCTACTTTATATAATCACATGTAATGAAAAAAGGTCCTACAGAAAAACCAAACAGGCATACCTTATGTATTCTCAAAATACGAGGTGCACTTAACTTCCCTTGAGTGAGGATCTGAACAGCAGTACCTTCGCATGGATGAAGGTAGAAGCTGCACCTGAAATAAAAATGAAGAGTAAACCTCCATCAAGAGAAAGAGAGAGAGAAAAGAATAATTAAGATACACAATTAACCATGGTTATGAATGTAGCAGTAGTGCGCAACACTGCAGAAGTATATTTCTTTTTCTCCTAAATAAAGAGAAACGCAGACACAAGAAAAATATCAAATAATGACCAAAGGAACAATAAAACAAAAGGCATATTGAAATGTGGACTTAATGACAGTTCTTTAAGTTCATCCCTGTGTTGGTACACATCAACAGCAAGGTCAACCAATAAAGTAACAGTAACATGCAAACAGGATCGTGTCATAGGGCAATTAATAGAGAAGTAAGATCAATTGTCTTCTGATTTATTTAACTTATGGGGACCAACTATAAAATAAAAACTTGAACCACAAAACATCATTTTGTATATTTTTTTCAATACTATGTATTTTTTTTACATTTTATATTATCATGAATCTAACATACCCATATTGCATATTTTTTTCATTATCATTATTCTTTTGAAATTCTAATACCTTATTCTGTTTGAACTATTTATCCAGACAAAATAATTACAAATATTAGTATTTTGAAACAATGCATTTTACAATACCGCAATTTCAAATTTCTTCAAAAATTTTAATCCAAACCCAATGTTAGGATTTTGATAAAATTTGACTTACGTTTTATTACTCCATTTGTCCTTTAAATAAGGATCGGTATTACTATTGTTACATAAATAGGAAACCTATAATTTAGGCTCCTCATAAACAAAATACACAACTAATGTTCTAGAAATGAAGAAAAATCAATTGAAATAAAATCCAAGGAAAGAAGTGAAATCAACTGAAATAAAATCTAAGGAAAGAAGTGAAATCAACTGAAATAAAATCGCAACCAAGAAACCTGTCTTAATTAGAGAACTGACACTAAGGGTCTTTCCTAAGATAGGTTTGGCCCACAAAGTATCCACAACATTACTCTCCTAGAGAAAGAGCTTTTCCTCAAGCTTGAATTCTCCATCATTTTTATCAATTATTCTAGTCAAAAGAGCCTCTTACATTAATGCCTAACCATATGCGGTCCATGATAATTATAACATAAGTTCACCCTTCTTTCTATCATTTCTGCCCTTGATGTTTTTTTAACAAAAAGCATAAATGAATTTACAGAACCGAATTAGATTCGGTAGCTTCCCATGTGGTACTATTGGCCTCAAAAGGTCCGGATGCCAAGACTATCACATCTTCAAGAGGACTGAAACTGCCCTTGCTACCTTGCCAAGTTCCTCTACATTTGTTTCTTGACCTATAGCATAAGCTACTTCTATTCAAAAGCTCTAGTGAGGTTCATAGCCATAGCATAAACTACTTCCATTCAAAGGCTCTGGTGACCTATAGCCGAACGTACTGACTAGGCAGTACTAACTTTTCTTGAAATTATCGCTGATAAATCTCTACAGTCCCTCTGTCCATTTTAGCTAGCTAAATCTCCCAAAGGGTTGCTGCCTACTGGAATACCAAAACAAAGGCAGAAATAATTGCAAAAGTCTGACAAGGTCACCACGCTCACACACCCTCCAAGCTGATAATACTCATCTAATGGAGTGTAAAACTTTAGGACTAGTTAAAGAGAGATCCAGATCTCTTTGTTTTTGATAAAAACAATTGACTTAGGTTTATTACTCCATTTGTCCTTTGAATCAGCAATGTTCTAGAAAGGACAGAAATCAACTGAAATAAAGTAACATCGAGAAACCTAAGAACTGAAATAAAATAACATTGAGAAACCTAAGAAATCAACGGAAATAGAATTGCAATTGAGAAAATTATGCTTTAATTAGAGAACTGAAACTAATGCCCTTTCATAACATTGCCCAGCACATGCACATGTATGCAGTTCCTCAAAAACTTGTTACTTAAAATTAAATTAAGCAAAGGAAAGTTTAATGAGGTCACAGAAGTTACTTGGCGCCTTCTCGTGGTGGTAGCCGATTGTGTAAAACACAATCCAAAACCCACCAAGGGAAGTCCTTCTCATCCTCAGTTCCATCCAATTCAGTAATTTTCTTTCTCCAAGGACCTCCTTGGGAACCCTCAGTGATAATTGACGGAGGGGAACCAGTGGAAAAATCAAAAGGAGGATGGACCATGGAGTCATTTTCAGAATTTCCATCTACCTCAATTCTTGAATGAGCAAGACTTCTTGCCGTGCCATCTTTTCCTGATAGAACATCTCCATTAGCTGAAGCCTGGGAGCCAAGCCTTTGCCTTCTTTTGGTCATCCAATGAGCCAACAGGCTTTTAAGGGTTTCACGAGCTAGATTAACCTACCAAAGACAAGTCAACACCGGATGCACATCAAAGGGTTCCTGAACCACTTCCCGCAGGTATATGTCTTAAGATTGTCAAAATCAATAGAAAAAATTTAAACCTTATCATCGTCAGGCTTGCCAATTATGTTTAGATCAACAGAATACATCTCTGCAGAAAAGCATTGCGGCGTGTCCAAATGAACAGACAAGCTTCCAAGACGGGTATCCACAGTGAACCATGCTGGAATGCTTACCTAGATTGGTTTCAAAAAGGTAAAAAGTAAATTCCTCAAGAACGGATGCATTGTCTTCAACTGACATAATTTCAAATGAGTAGCTATCTCACCATCTCAAACAACTGCTCCTTTTTCTCGTCAAATGAAACCTGGACAGTGAAATTGAAAGAATGGATATATACATTCAATAAATAATATAACCATACATATACAAGTGTCTATGTGTACCAAATTTGTAAGTGAAAAGCAAAGAGCAAGCCACTTCTATAGTTCTACTCAAGAAACAAGGACGGAAAATGGAAAACAAAATCTAGTTCACCTGTCCATAGTCCTCGATCACAGCACCCCTGGTTATCTCCCAGAGCTTTACTGAACCAGCAGTATCCTGTTAAAGGAGCATAAAATTAAAAGAAGCATAATAATAATAATAATAATAATAATAATAATAATAATTTCCCAAAAACAATATCTTTGAAACAAAAATATGAGTACAACCACATTTACCTTAGTCAATACATTCCTTCTGTTATTTAAAATTTCATGCTGAACTATTGCTGGTGTTCCAGGAATGGAAAAGATTGGTTCTTTATAAACTGCAGCCTGAATAAATGACAATGGCAGAACAGTAAAGGGACGGTAGAAAATGTTATAACAAATTCCAGACATTCAAACTTCAAAGAGGTATCCATAACAAAGCACATTGTGATTAATGAAAATAAAACCTAATATTTGTTCTTTTTTCCCTTGGGGTTAGGTGAGCAAAAGAACAAATGAAATATAACCACTAACAACTAAACGAGCAGGAAAAATTCGCTACAATTCAAGTATACAGTATAAAGAAAAGAAATGCTACTACAATGCAGAGTTTGTATATTTAATGATGCTTGCCACAAATTAATAAACAAGAGAAAAGAAGGATGCATGGTACAAAATGTTCTTATGATGAACAAGGTGATTGCTGTAAGCAATAACATACAAACATATATATTATATAATACACAGAGTACAGACACACAAATTATACTTACAGGGGTAGACCCTTCTAAGGAAATTCTGGCCCTTGAAAAAGATAAGTTTCCAGCCAAGAACGAACCACCTCTTTGAAAGACCTTCTGAGGATTTCGTCCTTCAGCAGGCCATCTATGAACTGAAGAATCTGTCGTTGCAACCCATATACTATCATCATGCAAAGCCAATTGCAAAATTGGGTGCTCCTTTGTGCAAAGCAAAAGACTCTCTCTTGTTGTCAAGTCTGTCAAATATAACTGAAGCATGTGCAAAAAGTAAGTGCAAGTTGAGAGTTAAAGGTAGATATTAGAAGTTACATTCAAGGATGTCAAGAATTGTCAAGATCACATGCTAAAAAGATTTGGAAGTATTGTTGTTGTTTGATATCAGAATGATTCAGATACTTAGCAAGAGTAGACATTAAGTATTCACATTACCTTTCTTTAAGCTTAAGTTGCAGCATTTTATTTTGTTTTCTGTTTCATTCATTTTAGAGCGTCATACATACGCAAGATAGTTTCATAAGAATTTGGTGCTTGAGTTTGTCTTATTTTATTAGGCTTTGAGAACAACTTATGAGAACTTTCAGAACTGTTAATCAACCCTTGACCTAGTGCTTAGGTGTGAAGCTTAGATCACTTATTCTTCGTCTTATCTCTAATTACCAACCTTGGATACTTCCAATAAATCCAAATACCACTAACATAAATTCATTATCGAATTAAATCCTTAAACCTTAATTTACCAGTTACAGATACTGCTAAACTTATCAGCACAGCCCAGGATTATCTTTCTATAACCTTTATTAGTTCCATCTAATCCCAACCTATACTAATAATGAGAACCCCTAATTATTCTAGTAATTTCCAATCCTTTAATCTCAACAAATCCTAAAATATAATAAGCCAATAGTCCTATATCAGCATAGGGTTCTTGTCAAATTCTACATCAAAACGTTAGCAAAAATAATAAAGATATGCTAAAAAGGTTTGGCACGAATATGTACTTACGGAAAGATCTCTACCGCCGCTATAAACATGAGTAAATGTTGGGGTGTTTGCAAGTGCCCAAACAGAATCTGTATGCACAGCATATGAATGCACGCAACGCTGCTGACCAAGATCCCATAGCCTACAACATGAAATTATGACCATTTAAAAGGCAAGTTCTTCGATTTTTTATGGTTGAAAATTACTTGTGGTTATGCAACAGAAAAAATTGCACATACCTGATCATGGAATCAGAGGACCCTGATAAACAATACCTGAGAAGAATACAAAATGTCTATCAAAACTTTCACTAATATAATAAATACTGCACAGAAAAACATAGATAGAATCAAATAAAAGAATTCACTAAAAGTCAATCAAATAAAAGGATCTAAAAATTCACAATAGCAACCTGCCAGTAGAATCCAGAAGCAGAGCCCTAACGTTGTCCGTATGCCCTCTCAACTTCATAGTCTTCGAACCTGTTCTTGGGTCCCAAACACGCACAACCTATATGAAAGTGTGGCAGGAAATTAAAATTGCAACTAAAATTGATAGGACAAACAAATGACCAACAAAAGAAAGGACATGACCACCTCTGGCAAGATGTCATAGGGGGAGAGAAACATGTTATTTTCCTAAAAACTGAATTCATAAAGAAGCAAAACTTACCTTCTCAGTTCCACCAGAGACAAGAAGGGATCCGCTATCATTCATTGCTAACGCATAGACCGACTCTTTATGGCCTTTGGCAGAAATGGGGACATATCCATGACAATGAGTTGTGTGAGCAGTAAGACTGTTATTCGAGCTAATTGTTCGCAAACTTGATATGGGTAGTGAATTTGCAGACCCGTTGATACCATTGGAACAATCATCTTCCATTACATCACTAGACTTTGAGAGCAGAGTGACTGCAGCTTCAATATCCCATACGAAAACCTCTCCACCAAGACCCCCAGAGGCAACCACATTTTTCTAAAATGTTGACACTAAAAAAGAATCAGAAAGTGACTTCTATTTCTATAATATTAAAAATGAAGCGTTGATGCACAACTTAAGCAGCCAAATTAAACATGAAATGTAAATAGCAATATTACACTGACATGAAAGTTTCACCCATGCAGATAATAAAATTCAAAGAATATTTGATATAGGAATTACATTTTTTTCAGCTGCAGCTAGACACGTAACATAGTCTGAGTGTTGACGAAATGTCCTGGTACAAGTCCCATCAGACAAGCAATTCCATGTCTGGCACACATGAAAGAGCACATGTCAATACTTAACAAATTAAAACAAGAACAGCTACTTGTCATACACTAATTAACAATAAACCTTCAATGTGGTGTCTGATGAGCAGGAAACGTGTGTATTTTCACCGGCAATTACAGTATCATTTACCTGCACAAGGAAATTCTCAATCATAATTTGCACATTTACAGAGATACATATTATATAAGATAATTAGATGGTGATTTTCACAAACTGAAGAAAAAGAAGACAAAAAAGCTCTCAACATTCAAATTGGCTATTAATGTAATTGAAGTGCAACGTGTATATTTGCTCCAGATGTTACTTTTGGTGAGCAGGTGGGCTAATATGCAATCATTCAGATTGATAATAAATCAAGACATTTGCATTGTAGTAGACCAAAAAATTAATTGATTAAATTATCATATACTCCCAACAAAAAGTTAGCAATAAAAAGAAACTGTCTAAAGTATGATGGTCATGCTCAGAGCAAAAGAAGAAGATACCCAATCAACATGTGACTCAAATGTAGCAGAGCAAGTGGCAGCATCTTCTCCCAGTGCCCATCTCTTAAGCGTGCCATCACGGCTTCCAGTGAAGAGATAGTTGCACTCATCAGAAACGGATGACTTCAGCACAGCCAAACAATTTATGCCAGCAGAATGCTGCAAAAATAATACACACACACACGCACATATATCAAAGAAGAGAAATATCAGTGCCTGGATTCAATACCCAAAATAAAGTGATAAAATGATCAACTAGTCTACAATTCAAGATAATAGCTTTTATAATTGAGAATATAAAGAAAATTAGAAGCAAAGTTATCCAAGCTTATTGTGAACATCATGGCCCTACATTAATGTATAACGATGGATGCATGGATAATATAAAGACTTAGTTACTAAGAACACATGCCATTATTTTTTTCATTTTAATTTACTATTAACATAAACTTCATAAATAATCTGTGTTGTCTCACGGCAGCCTACTCCAGTTCCCTTAAGAAATGCCCTTTCTGGCAATCCTTTACTTCTACAGCATCTAGGGTTCCTCAAACGATGTGATATCCCACACTTGAAACATCCTAACCCCTTCCTCTTTTACTAAGATACAAAATGTTTTTTGTGAATTATGGCCAACCCAAAGGATAAAAAACATTCAATAGTGAGCTAGAAAAGCTGTATCCTGCTAAAGGAAGTTTGCGAGCTCCAACCCCAAATAGATTTCAATTATAGCCAGTTTATCATCATAGAAGATAAGCAATAAGAAGATGTTCTTACTCAAATTTGATGAAAAGCACATATAGCATGGTATTGTAAACCTAAACATGTACACGCAAAAATACATGCTTAAATGACTATTCTATGGATCATTATAAATTTGAGTGCCTCCATCTTCAGGAATACATAAGAAAACAAACACGAGCTTCTTGATAATATTTTAGCAATTGCATAACATTAAAGGAATATAAAAATAAAATAGCTTAAACACCGATAATAAAAAATGTCACATCACAGTGAAAAACATAGATAAACAATTAGAATCCTAATAAAATATGAATATGCAAGTTCCTCGAGATAACCAAATACAAGGAAGACGTCTTGTTCACTTCAAAAGGGAAAATAATTATATGCAGAAAAAGCAACAAAAAGAAGAAGAAGGAAAACACACACACACACAGACACACAAAAACAACTTCACCTTTGTGTCATCAGAATCAATCAATACATATGTCAGCCTCTTTTCTTTACGTGGGCGGCTAGAATTGGAATTGTTCCCAGCACTGGGCACTCGATGCATTGCGGTGACCCCTAGATAACCAGTGAAATGAAAATTAAAAACTTCGGAACATATGTCATTCCCACTAAATACTTAAATTTCCACATGATATATTAAGTTAGAATATCCTGTATTCTGCAATAAAAAAAAACCAACAACAACAATAATAATATATAACTACTGAAATTTACCAAAGTAGACCGAATTTATCTACTATTTCAAAAATATAAATCTTTCCACATGATTTTGTAGAAACTGATTGAAAAATTCAAAACTAAACTCTCATTAAAACCAAGTTTCAACTAGAAACGCAAGTGTTGCAACTAAAATCTGAATTCTTATCTTAATTGAACATGATTCCAAAACTTGCAATGAATACGATGAAAATTCAGACAAAATTTAACCAAAGTAATCAAACTAGATAAATTAATATTAAAAACAGTAAAAATGATACATAATAACAAACTGTCTGCAAAAACAGAAAATCTAACAAAAACAAGTCAACTAACACAGATAAGCAAACTATAAATTACGGTAGATAGCGCGCGAATTCAACGATCGGATAAAAAAACAAAATGAGAAAAAAAAAGTGAGGAGACTAAGCTTTGAACTTACCGAGGCAGCAGTTTGAAGAAGAAATCGAGGGTGGATTGAAATTAATCAGAATAACAAGGGAGGGATTAATTAAACCCTAGAAAAAAATTAGTGCGTTTCGGAGTTTGATTTTTTAATTATTTAGATTATTCCCTTCGCTGTTGAAAGAGCTGTGAGACGAAGAAACAGAGATTTAGGCGAAGAGAGGACCATTAAATAAATAAAATTAATTAAATATATATTTTTAAAAAAAACTTTCTCGGAAAAACTGAACTTGAAAGTCAAAAGCCGAAGGTGGGGAAAAAGAAAAGTGGGAGTGGCTTATCGGTGTTGTTAAGAAACCGATCCTACGACGCCGTTTAAGAAACGTCAAGGCTTTTTGTAGGAGATAACTACTATACCTGTCCAATGTGCACCCGCCCGAGGATTTGGATTAATAACAAGTAGTTAAAATTAATAAGTTGACAGCAACTTGTTATTACTTAAATAGATTTCGAATTTGAGGTTTTGTATGAAAAAAATGTTGGAAATTTATCTACCCAAATCAAATGTGCGAAAAAAAAATAATTAAAAGAAAAAAAAACATTAACATATTTGTTAGATATATACAAAATGAAATACCTTGCATAGTATTAGTGTTATAAAATTTTGACTGACCTGTTAAATAAGAGATGAAAATAATATAAAATGAAACTAATATCAATTGTAAAAATATCATTAAGATATTTATTTATTGGTAAAATTTGACATACGGTTTATGCTCGGAATTCGTAATTCCCCTTTCAATAATATCTTCTTTAGTGTTTAAATTCGAGCCCTCTCTTTAGAAGACAATGTGTCTTACTATTTTTTGTTGTTCTTATTGAAATTTTAACTATTATACAGAAGTAATGTTTTAAAAAAATGATTAATATCCTATACACTGGCGGTGGAAACTTAAAGTTTCCACAAGCGCCTTAGTTTTAGGGTTTAGAGAGTTAGTTTAGGGTATAGGGTTTAGGGGTTTAGGTGTAGGGGTTTAGAATTTAGGGATAGTTGTTTCAATTTAAGGTTTAGGGTTATAATTTAGGGTTTATAGGTTAGGGTTTAGTTTTTAGGGTAATATGGTGAGGATTTAGGTTTTAACCTATAAACCCTAAATTATAACCCTAAACCTTAAATTGAAACAACTATCCTTAAATTCTAACCCTCCACACCTAAACCCCTAAACCATATACCCTAAACTAACTACCTATACCCTAGAATTAAGGCGCTTGTGGAAACTTTCAGTTTCCACCGCCTGTGTATAGAAAATTTATCCTTAAAAAAATTAGTATTTAAGTTAGGATTAATATCTTATACACTGGCGGTGGAAATTTTTTATTTCCACAAGCGCCTCAATTATAGGATTTAGGGTTAGGGTTTAGAGTTTAGAGTTTAGGGGTTTTAGTGTAAAGGGTTAGAATTTAGGGTTCATGTTTAGAATTTAGGATTTAGGGTTAGAATTTAGGGTTTAGGGTTAGGGTTTAATTTTAGGGTAATATGGGTAGAGATTTAGATTTTAACCTATAACCCCTAAATTTTAACCCTAAATCCAAAATTCTATCAACAATCCCTAAATTCAAAACTACTATACTTATAGCCCTAAACTTTAAACCCTAAACGGAGTTCCTAACCCCTAAAACTAAGACGCTTGTGTAAAAAAGTTTCCACAAGCGCTTGTGTATAGAACAATTACCCAGTTAGTTATCACACACTAAATTTTTAGGGTAAACTATAAGTTTTATTACTTTTGTTTGGAATTTGTTTAATTTTGATATTTAATTTTGAAAAGTTACATTCCAATTACTTTATTATTCTGTTCACTAATTCGTTAACTATCATTACTTTAATGACATGACACGTTAAAAAATAGTTAATCTCTAATTTAGCCTTTAAACTTTAGACCATATTAATTTAGATGCGCCAAAGTTTCTCACCGTCGGCGACCGCATTAATCACACTATAAGCAATTAACGATATTGACAAATGAGCAAATTAACTGCATAAGCCACAAGGACATTAAATCAAGTTGCAGGAAACTAATGGCAACATGAAGAACTAAGAGATTGAGAAGGAAAACAAACATTACTTCAGTATCAAACAATCTCTTCACAGCATCTTGGCAAACTGCTGCCTGCAAATTAACACATTTTGTTATTGTTTATTGATCCACATATTGCTTACCGTATTCGAAGATGCTTTGCTCGGTTTAGCTTTCGGGTTATAATGCATATGAAGAGATTGTTTGATAACAGAACCAGGAAGAAAAATAGATCCAATAACAATCGAATACTCATATCAGACACATACTTGTATTTATTCGACTACAGAGTAGAAAGGAAAAGTAAAGACAGGCATAATCCATAGCGGAATGCAAAATACAGAGATTTGTGGACGAGGATAATCAACTGCATCAATGAATGGGCATGTTTTCTGCTTCATGCCTTAAGGATTCAAACAATGCAGACGACAGGTAACGCTCACCGGCACTGGGGAAAATTACCTGAAGAAAGAAATAACAAGCAACAGATTTTTCAGCATTTCAAAAGCTTTATGTAAGTGAGCACTTCGGGTTCTCAAACCTATCTCAACTATTGGTGTTCGGATTTGTGTTCTGACCATGTTATCAAGCTCGATGTACGTGTCAGATATGTTTTTTCTATGTAATTGGAGGTTCATATCCCTACTTTTGTCCGAATATGCTTTGAGCACAGATCCTTAGAGGAAAATGGAAGTCGAAAAAATATCGAGGTTCGATGTTTATTTACATACAAAAAAAAATGAGAATGCTGCTTGTGTAAGACACTCACATCCAATCTGAATGAGCAATGTAAGCTCATGATGTAGTAAAATCAAGTTCCATGCCCAGATTTTTCATTTTTTGAAGTATCTCTGAAACGTATGTCCAATAAATGTTTAGAGTAAGTGTGAAATATAGGATTCAAGTTCTCTAAGTTTTTTCATATATTCGAGGAATCATACCCTGTGTACCTTCAAACCTATGTTCGAGTGTGTGTCGATATCCAACACCATTAGTTTAGAAACAACGAAGAGTCCGGGTTATATTGAGAATTACTATAACCTATAGGATATATGAAGATGAAGGAGGGAATGCAACTCACAACTATGAGTTTGCCGGTATTTTCTGGCCTCTTAGCCAACTTAATTGCAGCTGCTGCTGCAGCACCAGATGATATACCAACCTGTCAAGATTGATTCATTTGAGCAAACAAATAAGGAAAAAAGAAGAAAAAGTGACCGAGACGGTCATAAGAATCGTTTAACAATCATAAACATACCAGCAAACCTTCTTTCAAAGCTAACAGTTTAGCAGTTTCAATGGCTTCTTCACTAGATATCTAAGAAGTTATAACAGAAGAAAGTATAAATATGTGGAATAGGAAACCACCCTGCGTAATATAGGAAAAACAATGAATTGATGATCAATGCTTGTAATGGCGAATGAAATTAGTTCTTATTAGGAAAATAAATACTGCCACTGTGACAGAAATGAAGATTAGGTAATTTTTCAGAAATCAAAGCCATTGAAAAGTTTCTAGGAAACTATCATGGCCATCATATGGGAAAATCAATGGATCAAATGATTGATGCTTTATGGTGAATGAAACTGGTTTCGTATGAGGAAAAACAGATACTATTATTGTGACAAAAACAGAAATTCATTGGTTTTTCAAAAATCAAACCGATTGAAAAGTTTCCTAGAACTGTTTCTAGACTTGGAAGAAAAGGGAGGTAAGACAAGCTAAGTATTTTTGGAATAAGAAATTGAAGGAGCAAAGCAAATTTGGATACTTTGACAAACATATTCAACGGGGTGTTTTTGAGACTTACCTGGACAACTTCATCAAGGAGGCTAACATCTAAAACATCAGGGATGATACCGGCACCGATTCCTTGGATCAGATGAGGGCCTTTGACATGCATCAGACAGCAATGTCATGAAGGAAAAAGTTAAGTACTAGATTGCACAAAGTACAGAACGAAGTAACTTACCGGGTATTGAGCTTTATAGTTTTTAAGCAACATTGAATCCAATAATGTAAAAAAAGTTGACAATGGCAGTAAAAGGAAAAAAGAAGAATGAAGGGTGAAAGGAACTTGAAAAACTTACCAGGTTTTCCACCATTCAAAACTGCACTTTCGACGGGTTCCACACCATATATCTATTTGTCAATAGAAGAAGAAATGTTCTTATTAACATAACAACAAGAATGTTGCCTCCTCTGAATTTCAATCTCAAATCAGGAACAAACCTTGATCTCTGAGTTTTTCTCTTTGAGGAATTTCCCTGCTCCTGTTACAGTACCACCAGTCCCTATGCCTGCAACCAGTATATCAACTTTCCCTTCCGAGGCTTTCCATATCTCCGGACCAGTGGTTTCGTAATGAATCTTAAACAAGAATTCGTTACTTCTTTTAAACTTCAGCTGATCCAACATTAGAAATGTTAAATAACAGTAAAGATTCTACCTGTGGATTGGAAGGGTTCTCGAACTGCCGTAGCATATAACCATTAGGTGTGTTCTTCAGTATCTCCTTAGCCTTGTCATTTGACCCCTTAAAGCCCTTGGCTGGGTCTGTGAGGACTACCTCAGCTCCAAAAGCTCGAAGAACGATTCTCCTCTCGACGCTCATATAAGCAGGCATTGTGACAATAACTTTATAACCCCTGGCTGCCCCAATGAAAGCCATAGCAATGCCGGTATTACCACTGGTAGTGTCGATGAGGACACTCTAGCCGATATTATTTCGATATATGCAGAACAAATTTGAATTTTGTTAGCTTAAATGTTCCATAGCTGGACCATTCCATGTGGAAAACAGCCCTCATTTGATCAAAAGTCAACTGAAGCAAAACTGCAAAAGATATTATGATGGTCTTACAAAACAATCTGAAGTTTAAATGTTCTCGGATCTATATTTCTTCCTGGTTAGGTTATCAAACAATCACTTCATAAGAATTAATCCAAAAGCTAAACCAAGAAAAGCTCCTTCAAATACGGTCCTGTACCTTTCCTGGAGTAATCAAGCCCTTATCTTCTGCATCTTTAATCATACTGTATGCAATCCTGCGGATCGTAAACAAGGATCAAAAGTATTAATTTGCAGGTAACAGTTTGCCAGATGCTGCAAACAATGTACAAATCAAATGAAATAAAAAGCCTATGCCTGTCTTTAACACTAGAGCAAGGTTCCATCAACTCGAGCTTGGCAGCAATTCGAGCTCTGCAACCATCGACGATATTGTTCAGGTATACCATAGGCGTATTACCTATTAACTGCATAAACCACGAGAAGATTCAAACAAGTTGCAGAAGACTAATGGCAACATCAACACTTAAATGATTGACAGAATAAACATTACTTCAGTGACATTTTTCTTGATAGCACATTTGTCCCCCATGGCGGGTTCTCAGAATTCCTGCAATTTAACAAAGGGAAACTAGTGGTTTTTAATGCAAGCTTCTGAACTGTTTTTTGAAGGGCATAATCATAAACCAGCTCAGATAATAGAAGAATAGGGAGAGAACAAACTCTCATCACACTTTGTCTTGAAATAAGCAACTTTTGCTTTTAATCTTGTTTTATTATGGTAAAAGTCTCAAAAGATAAGCTTAGCAGACAGTAAATATATATATATTATATTTTGTTATTTAATTGTTTTCATTTCTCTAGATTTCAGAGAATGGTATCATTCAGATGGTTTGCATGCAATAGTAGCTGGATGCCATAGTTTCTCATACACTTTATTTTACTCAAAGTATGAGGGTAAAAATCATCTGCCCCTAATCATGCCTCTTTCTATGTCTCACACTAAAAATCACTTAAAAATTAAATTTTAAACCCTAACCCTAATTTCTACATTCTAAACCCTAAACTCTGCACCCTAAAAAATACACCCTGCCCCTGATTACTTAAACCCTAACCACAACCCCTAACCTTAAACCCTAAACCCACAATTTTAAAGTGGGGCATAAAAAAGCATGATAAAGGATGATTTCCATCCAAAGTATCCAAATACATAAAAATAAAATAATTAATAAAAAAACTGGGGTTGACCCCTAAACAATCAGTCTAATTAAAGTTAAAAACTTTAGCATCTATATGACTATATGTCATTGCCTAATAAACATTTGAATTGTCAATAAAATCTACCAAAGTAGACCAATATTATCCACCTATATAATAATTTAAAATAATTAAATGTGTATTTTAAAGAAAGAAAATTTCCAGTTGAATCTACATGATTCAGAAACTTATTCAACCAATACACAGCTGCTAAAAGTTGAATTTTCATCTTAATTAAACATGATTTTTGAAAATGGGATGAATAAATGCATCAAAGAATTAATACGTATAAACAAAAATTCTGCAAAATGATAATCTTACAAAAACAAATCAACTAAACTAAATACACAAAACTGAATAAAGCTTTGAACTTACCATGACAGTCTTCAAATCAGAGATTTTGGTGAAGAAAATATCATTAAATAAAATAATTAAAGAAAACTCTTGTCAGAAAAACTGACTTTTGAAAGTCAAAAGACGAAGGTGGAGGAGATGAGGAGGGGGTGGACCGTTCCAAACGGCGTCGTTTAAAAAACACTACAAATTAGGAGTTGAATATTAAACCTGTCCAATTCATTCTGGTATTGAGCTGAGGATTGGATTGGTCTGAATTATTTATTTTATTATTTAAATAATTAAACATTTTGTATTAATATCTATAATTAACTTAGAATTTAAAATATTAAGCTTATTTTTAATTTTATAATTTTGATCGATATTGGTTCACCTTGTTGAATTATACTCATTAGGCTCGTATGGATAAATTAGGGATGGTCTTTTTATCAAGACGAGTTTTTGACCCGACCTAATTTTATGGGGTCGGATTTTTTTAAGAAAATGTTAGATTGGGATTGAGTTTAAAGTGAAAAATACTCTACCCGACCCGACATAAAAAATAGTAATTTTATTTTAAATATTTAGGTATAATTGCTACAATGCTCTGTTATATATATATATATATTTCAATTATCTCCCTATTTTGTCTAATAAAAATGAATTAATTATTATAATGCTCATTTTCTGTTTATATTTTTTCAATTAACTCTTTATTTTATCGAATAATAATAATAATTGATTTTAAAAAAATATTTATGTCGAGTCAGGTCAGGTTGAGTTCAGATTTTTACTCGAGAATTCGGGTCGATTTCGGATCGAGTGGAACATCATAAAATGTCGTGTTTGGGTAGAGATATTAAATATTTAGATCAGGTGCGAATGACCAAAAATTCGACTCAACCCGACTCATGACCATCCCTAATGCAACTTTTGAACTATTAGTTTAGATACAATTTTTTAAAGAAAACTATATTTAAGTATATCCATATCATATTCTCTTTTACCCTAATAGCGGCCAACATTCTCTTCTCCAATTTTATAGCCGCCTCTTTTCTTTTGTTTCTTAGCCGGTGATCGACTACCGGTTTTAATACTGGTTGCCGATCACCGAATTCATTGTTTTTATATTTTTGTTTTTGTTTTTTATATTTTTAATAAAAATCTCTGTCCTTGTGACACGCATTTTTTGTTATTTTTGTGGTTTGTTTCATCTGTCGTTTTTGGCATGATTTCAGCATACCTTAGCGTTCGTTTGGTGCTCTTACAGAGATCTTCGCGGCGCTAGTTTCTGATTTTGATTCTGTCGGTGTTCATAAAAAGATAGATCCCCTCTCGGTTGATGGTTGTTTGCCGATGTAATCATACCTAGGTAGCGGAGCAATCTGCTTGATAGTTTGATTCGCTCACCACTCCTTTTCACATCGTAAAGCGTCTCGTTTGGATAGAGACAAGGAGATTCAGGAAGACTTCTGGATTTTGACGGTATGCTAATATCTATGAAAATATTTATTTTCTTTGCATCTTTGGGTTGTTTGAGATTTTAGTGTACTAGATCTCATTATTCACCAATTTGAATGCTTTGTATTTAAAATATTTTTATGGTTATTAATAAAATTCAGTTGTCATTGTCAAAAAAAAAGTATATCCATATCATATGGAACACACATCATATTTCTTATGATTTAAATTAAATCTTGTCTAATTGATATTAGTTTTAATCGTATCAATATAATGATTATGATTATAAGACATTAATTTGTATCTATCATTTATTTTAGATATTTAAAATATAGATATGAAAAATTTGAGATCAACTAATTGACTTAATAGTTAAGGATAACTATCTTGCCTCATCGAGTTCGAATTTTGACTACATGAGAATATAATATTTTTATTTAATAAAAAAACTATGAAAAATTTTATATAGTAATATAGAACACATATTCGGATCTTGCATTTATTTTAAATTCAAATACATAGAACAGAAAGTAGAACAGGAATAGTTCAGAGGGTAATGCAAAGCAGGAAGAATTTGTAAATGAGGATAATAATGGCATCAATGGATGGGCATGTTCTCTGCTTCATGCCGCAGGGATTCGAACAATGCAGACGACAAGTAACGTTCACCGGCGCTGGGGAAAACTACCTGAAAAGAAAGAAAGAAAAAGAAGCTCAAGAATCATTGATGCAAAAACTATCAAACATATCAAAATCATGAACATTTTGGGTTCATTTTTAAGAAGATTTTCCATCTAATTGGAATATAGGAGGGTTATATTTCGTACTTTTGTCCGAATATGCGTCCGACATTGATACTTAAGTGTTTCTTGACAGTATAAACAAAAGGCCTTCTAAGATCAGAAATGAGAAAAGACTAATCTATATGTTGCTAGCATTGGTATATATTAGCAATGTTATCTGGACGAGGGTCGGATACGGATATGCCGATATCGAACACCAATAGTTCAAGAAAAATGAAGGATCTATAGGACATGTATCTACTTAAAGAAGGGAATGTGACTCACAGCTATGAGTTTGCCTGCATTTTCAGGCCTCTTTGCCACCTTAATTGCAGCCGCTGTAGCAGCACCAGATGATATACCAACCTGTCGAGATCGATTCATTTTATCAAACAAGTGCGAATAAAAAGAGAACAAGTAATCGAGGCAGTTGTAAGAACTGATTAACGAACACGAACATACCAGCAAACCTTCTTTCAGTGCTAACAGTTTAGCAGTTTCAATAGCTTCTTCACTAGATACCTAAGAAGTTATAGCAGCAGAAACTATGAATATATGGAAGAGGAAACTACCATGCATCATGTAGGATAAACAATGGATCGGATTATCGATACTTGTAATGTCGGATGAATTCGGTTCTCATAAGGAAAAAGAATACAAATATACAATCATTGTGACAGAAATGAAACATTGTTAGTTTCTCAAAAACCGAAACCATTGAAATGTTTCCTAGAATCGTTCCTAGGAAACTACCATGCCATCGTACACGAATCCAACAGCGAGAGAGTAAAGCATATTCGGATACTTATGACAAACGAATCCAACAGCGATGCTTTTGAGACTTACCTGAATAACTTCATCAAGAACTCCAACATCCAAAACATCAGGGATGAGACCAGCACCAATTCCTTGGATCAGATGAGGGCCTTTGACATGCATCACACAGGCAATGGCATGAAGGAAATAGTTAAGTACCGGATAATACAATATTGAACAAATTACAGAAACGACATTAAATCGAATAATATCAAAAGAAGTTGAGAATGGCAGTAAAGAGAAAAGAGAACGAAGGGTGAACGGTGAACGGTGAAAGGAACTTGAAAATCTTACCAGGTTTTCCACCATTCAAGACTGCACTTTCGACCGGTTCTACACCATATACCTATATGTAGACAAAAGAAGAAAATGTTCTATTAACATATCAACAAGAACGTTGGTTCTTTGTCTGAATTTCAGTGTCAAATGAGGAACAAACCTTGATCTCTGAGTTTTTCTCTTTGAGGAATCTCCCTGCACCTGTTACGGTACCACCGGTCCCTATGCCTGAAACCAGTACATCAACTTTCCCTTCCGAGGCTTTCCATATCTCCGGACCGGTGGTTTCATAATGAATCTTAAACAAAGAATTTCATTACATCTTTGAAACATCACCTGATGAAACATTAGAAATGCTAAACCAGTAAAGATGCTACCTGTGGATTGGCAGGGTTATCGAATTGCCGTAACATGTGACCATTAGGTGTGTTCTGCAGTATCTCAATAGCCTTGTCTATTACCCCCTGAATGCCCTTGGCTGGGTTTGTGAGGCATACCTCAGCTCCGAAAGCTCGAAGAACAATTCTCCTCTCAATGCTCACAGAAGCCGGCATTGTGACAATAACTTTATAACCCCTGGCTGCACCAATGAAAGCCAATCCAATGCCGGTATTACCGCTGGTAGGCTCGATGAGGACACTCTTTAGCCATTATTTAGATACATGCAGAACAAATAGGAAGTTTGTTAGCATAAAATTGAAGTTTTTTTTTATCTGTACTTCTTCTTGGTTAGGTTATCAAACAATTACTTCATACGCATTAGTACGAAAGCTAAACCATGCAAAGCATCTTCGAACACAATACTATACCGAGCAAAGC
Organism: Hibiscus tridactylites; assembly: GCA_958450335.1. Taxonomy (NCBI): domain Eukaryota; kingdom Viridiplantae; phylum Streptophyta; class Magnoliopsida; order Malvales; family Malvaceae; genus Hibiscus; species Hibiscus tridactylites. Next base: position 2,860,702 of record OY288267.1, read on the forward strand.
AGCAAAACAGACCTCCCCACATTTGATCATATCATATCTGATAAAGTCTTACAAAACAATCTAAAATTTAAGTTTTCTGGTTAGGTTATCAAACAATCACTTCTTATGTGTCGATCCCAAAGCTAAACCGAGCAAAGCATCTTCAAATTTGGTACTATACCGAGCAGAACAGCGAAATTGACTTTACCATATTTCATCATAGGCATATCTGATGAAGTCTTACAAAAAAAATCAAGAATTTAAGTGTTCTTGGATCCATATTTCTTCCTGGTCAGGTCATCAAACAATCATTTCACATGCATTAATCTGAAAGCTAAACCGAGCAAAGCATCTTGAATACGGTAACGGTACTATACCTTCCCTGGTGTAATCAAGCCCTTATCTTCTGCATCTTTAATCATACTGTAAGCAATCCTGCAGATTGATAAACAATGACCAAAGGGGTTAAATTTGCAGGTAACACTGCCAATCAAATCAAATGTGAATAAAAAGGCATGTGCCTGTCTTTAACACTGGAGCAAGGCTCCATCAGCTCGAGCTTGGCAGCGATTCGAGCTCCGCAACCATCGACGATATTGTTCAGATACACCATAGGCGTATTACCTATTATCTGCATAAGCCACAAAGAGATCAAAACCATTGCAGAAAGAGTAATGGCAACAACATCAACACTTAAATGATTGAGAGAATAAACATTACTTCAGTAACATCTTTCTTGATTGCACATTTGTCCTCCATGGCGGAATCTCGGAATTTCCTGCAACTTATCAAGGGAAAACAAGTGGGGTTTAGTGCAAAAATCCAAGCTTCTGAACTGTTTATAAAGGGCATAAACCAGCTCAGATAAGAGAAGAACAAGCAAGAAAAATACTTGTTTCCCAAGCTGTTGAAACTTAAGACTGAATCGAACAGATGGAAGATGAACAATCAAACAGATGGAAATTTCATCGAACGAGGGGTACCTATGGATATTTCAACAACAAACAAGAAGACAAAAATAAAAGAAGAGGGTTGTATAAAAAAAACAAAGTAAGAAAGCCACTAAGCCTTTGGATGTTTCAATCAGAAACAAGGAGGCCAGTTGTCCATTACAATTTGCCTTGAAATAAGCAATTTCTGCTCATATTATAAAACCATCAACTAGTTAATCTAACGAGATAAGGTGTTATAGTTCGAATCAAATAAAAAAATTAAATTAAAAGGGTGTTTTTATTTTAGACATCTTCAAAATTTGATTCGAATTAATCAGTTTAATGTGTTGGATATCGTGATTAAACTAAAAAAAGGAACTTCAAAGATATAATTCATAAACTATGAGTAAATAATTGGGACGGTTTGCACGCAATTGCTGGATGGTTGTGGTCCTCGTCCTCGTTATCCTTATCAGTTCATTTTCTTGGAATGTTCTTAGAATAATGAAAATTGTTTCCATTTTTTTTCTGGTCAATAGTGTAAATCACTTGCCTACTGGATGTGGAAAAATGTGCATTGTTGTTGTTATTATTATCATGATGTTATATAAAAGATTATATTTTGATACACAGGCTATATAAAAATAATTTATACAACACTTCATATTTAAACTATAAAATTTAAAATCTAAATTCTTAACACCATAAATTTTTAAAATCTAAATTCTAAATCCTACAACCTAAATTTTTTATGCTACAACACTAAAAAAACTTTAAGCTTTAACTCTAACTTTTAAATCTTAAATTCTAAACCTTAAACTTTAAAAAATATATCATACTATAATTTTTTAAACTATAATCTTAAACTCTAACTTTAAACCTAATTTTTATTCTTATTATGCGTACTTCAAGGATTTGCCCAATGTAATTTTGGTTTATTATGTTGACTATTTTGCACTAGTGATAGCACTAGATTGTGTTACAAATGATATTTTTTTAGCAGCCCAAAAACAAAAGAATTAACCAATGAAATTTTAGTCTCAATCTGAGTAGTTTTGCCCGTTTCCTTTTCATTCGCTTTGATTTTCAAAAATATCAAATCGCGATAATTTTTTCACACACAGTATAACATTAATGGTGCTTGAACTCGGGTTCCAGGGATGATAAATAAAGGGATGAGCCAAATCGTGACAATTTTGAAATACTAATTAAGTTTATTTCCGGCATAACTACGTGATTTTTATAATTATTATTTTATAGTCGATTATAAGTAATATATGTTCATATATATTCCTAATCCTTTGACAAATGACATATATCTGGTAGACAAAATAATTGAACCCAAGTCTCTTAAATCATTTGTTAGATTCAAATTTTATAATTTATAAAACAACATTTTATCCTACTAAACCAACTAATTGTTAATATAATTTTTATTTTTTAATTAATCCTAAACCGGTTAATTAAACCATATTAGTTTAATCAAATAATGCAATTTTAATTGCGCCTTGTTCACTTAATCTAGATTGACTCATTTAATAAGATGATAATAAATAGCTATAAATTATATTCTATATTATTGGAAATAAAGATGCAATACACTAAAATTTTCAAAGATAATCCGATATTATTAACTAAGATATACTAACACCAAACTCAAGTTTCTTGAAACTCCAGGTTTCAAGAACACCTAAAACTTTCCGACAAGTAAAGCATCGCCGTCGATAAACGTCAGCTTCAAGACAAGGCACAATCCTCACTTTTTAGCTTTCTTCGCCGATTCAGCGGCCTTGATCTGTCAAACAAGAAAAAATGGTACTCTAATTACATTCAGTCTCATAATCAATTCTCATTTAAATGTAATCGAAAGCAGTTCGAGACAATTGCGGCCGCGGTGTTTATCACAGTTTCAAACATAACATGTAATCATTGTGGACCGTTATTTTTTTACAACAACAATTTTAAACGATGTTGTTACTGCTATATAACGATTACTATTGCGTTAACGGACCGCTATTTGAATATCTGATTGATAGTAAAAAAATAACGAATCTTACCTTCTTCACTCCACGAATCTTCTTAGCTCTGTTTTTCCTTTCCTTCATTTGCTTTCTTGATTTCTCGACCTTCTTATCAAGTCCGTTCTGAAAATGTAAAATAAGTATTTAGTGTATTGCACCAGACAATAGAGGTGTTCATGGTAGGTTAACTGTACCGTTTAGCTTAAACGGTTGGTTAAGCATTATAGTGGTTAACTGTTAATTTTTAAGTGGGTAACTGTAAGGAACGGATCGGTTACCAGTTAGCCTGTAACTTAAATAGAGAAATTTTAAACACAAACTTTATACTTAGTTAAATTAAAGTACCTATAGGTTAACCATTAACCGTCTTTTTTAGCGGTTCGGTTAACCGAAACCGTTTAACCTTAACGGTTAAGTTAATTAACTATAAAATAAACGGTTATACCGGTTTAATGGTTACGGTTAACGGTTTATTGTGCACACCCCTACAAGACAATTCAATAAAAATGAAGAATACGAATAATTTATCAAACCTCAACACACTTCAAATTAAACAATGGTACCAAATTAGGCAAAGAAAATTTAAACTAAAACCAAAAGCAAGAGAGAATGTATACAAACAAGATTGTGAAATTACCCTGATTAGCCTATACTTGGGTTCGTACTTCTTCGCACTCTCGACGGAATCATAAATCAAACCGAATCCGGTAGATTTTCCGCCTCCGAAATGAGTCCTGAACTTGAACACGAAGATCGAATTCGGGTCCTTCACCTCATACATTCTAGCAAGCTTCTCCTTCAGCTCCGCCTAACAACCCGACGGCGACAAATCAAGAACATTGTAACACCGATCAGAATTTACCGGCCGATCAAACCAAACAACAACTTCAGATGAGAAAACAGTAAGATTTACCTTGGAAACATTGGGCCTCCCGGGATGCAGAACATCAATGATCTACCAAACAAACAAACCATTAAATCAAATGAAAATATTTGAAAAAAAATTAATGGAAATTGAGTGAAAAAGAAAGGAAAGGGAACGTACAAATTGTTTCCTGGAAAGGAGCCTGTTGGTCATGAACTTCCTAGTCCTAATAGTCACTGCTTTGTCCGCCATCTCAAATAAAAAATCTTCCTTTTCTTGGTTTCGGAAGCAGCTGCTTGTTAAAATGAAGTATTTGGCACCTAATCACTGTTTAATAGCGTGATTTTGGGATTAGAGTTCTATTTTGGGTGTGATTTGGTTGTTTTAAGATTTTTTTTTGAATGTTTTGATAAAATACTTAGTATGTGTTTCATAAATCGTTTTCAAATGTTTGATTTTGAAAATGTGTTTGATAATGATAATGATAAGGCTTAAATATAGCTTTGGTACCTAAATTATACATATTCTCCTAAGTTGGTATTTAAAAAATTTGTTTTTTTCAGGTTGGTATTTGAACTATACATTTTCTCCCAACTTGGTACCTAAAGAACTTTTCCTCTCAAGTTGATATTCAAGCTTTAATTCGATCTACTATTTTAATACTTTTATTAACAATTTTAGTCCTCAAAACTTATACATTCAATCAATTTAGTCATAATTTGAAATAATTTAATAAATTTAACATTTTATATTTAAAAATTCATCAATTTAATCGTTTTTGTGAGAATATCAAATCAAGCGAGTCTATCGGATCAAAGCAACAATTGGATAACTAAATTATATCAAAAAGTTATGTTTAAACTTTTATTATACCAAGAATGTAATATAACATTTCTAAGAGAAGAACAAACGAGTTAGGTGAATAACACATAGTAAATTGATAGAATTTTCAAATATGGAGAGTTATATTTATTGAATTGTTTCAAATTAGGACCAAATTGTTAGAATGTATAAGTTTTGGTACCAACTTCAGATAAGGTGTCTAGTTCAGGTACCAACTTGAGAGAAAAAAAATTTAGGTACCAAGTTGGGAGAAAGTGTATAATTCAGATACCAATGTGAGAGAAAATTTTACTTAGGTACCAACTTAAGAGAATGTGTCTAGTTCAGGTACCAAATGTGTATTTAAGCCTAATGACAATATAGTAAAATTTTAAGTTATATAAAATCTTTAAAAATGTTAAATAAGATAAGTAGTTAGATAGCTTATTTATCACTTAATTTTATCTTATTTTTAAATTATATTTTAAATGAGTAATCTCCTTTTTATTAAAAAAATAAATATAACTTCCTCAACCAAAATAATAAAATGTATAAAATTTTAGTTAGAACTTTTTTTTTTGAAAAAGACATGTCGGTTGGTATTTTATTAAAAAATGGGCCTAAAAAACAAACCCATTTAATAAAGCGTCTGAAACACTCTAGAAATTCAGAGAAACAATAAAGCAAAGAAAGAAAAGAAAACCAAAAAGACAAAAAGCAAAAACGGCATGCAAACCGACGGTCCTCCACCACTAAAGATGGTGTTTGATGAAGAAGCCAAGGCAGAGGAGGGAAAAGAGGGGATCTTCCAGAAGATGTAGCAAATTCCCCAGAAAGCTTAGAGCCCGGAGAGTAAAGTCATGGTGGTTCGGTGAAACGACGGTCCAGCGCCGCCAAATGCAACACCGATGGTGGTGCGTCTTCAACCCAGAAACGGTCGGAGGAGAGTCGTAATCCTTCTGCTGCAAGTGCATGCGCCGGCCCATTTCCGTGGCGGCCAGAGAAACTGAAACGGCACGAAGTGAAAGATGCTCCGACCCGCTTTATATCACGGATAGTTGGTCCTATAACAGAGGGATCGACTTCGACGGAATTGAGCTTGGAGACAACGGATTTGTTATCACCGGTGACGATTACACATCGAAGGCCTAACTCCGAAGCAAAATCCAAACCCTGAAGAAAGGCGAGGGCTTCAGCTTCAAAACTCGAGGTTATGTTGGAGTTAAATTTAAATCCAGACCCTATAATTTGTCCTTCCGAATCTCTGATAATAAAACCCGATGCAGATACTTTACTCTCACGCTTATAACCCGCATCAACATTTATTTTGTAGGTGGAAGGGGGCGGGAGAACCCAACGGTCCTCAGAGAGCCGATCGAAATGTCGATGCAAGAGAGAAACACTACTGACCTCAGCATCATAAGCCTTTACAAAGGTATACACATCCTCCACTCTTTGTAAAACTCCTTCGTAAAGCATGACATTCCTTGAATACCATAGAGCCCACAACGTGATAAGAATTATCCTGTGATTGCATTTTGGTGTAACATGAAATAGATGAGATAACCAATCACTGAAACTTGTTAAATGACTCCAATTAATTGAAGTAAAGCCTAATAGACTCCAAACTTCCTTTGCGTAAAAACACTCGATAAAAATGTGACTTACAGTTTCCATATCCCGTTTACACCTAGGGCAGCTAGGATCACTTGCAACTCGTCTGAAATATAGATTCTGCAATGTAGGTAGAAAGTTACGAAGCATTCGCCAAACTGTAATCCTAATTTTAGAGGGACATGGTACCATCCATATAGCTCTGAAAATATTAAACTGTGTATCAGCATTTGAAGTATGGTTTTTTAGCAAAGAGTAGCCACTTCGTACTGAATAGAGCCCAGATCCTTCTCCCTTCCAGTACAATACATCTTGTTGAGGGAAACGTGGTAGCTTAATACTGAGAATAGCCGAAACCTCACATTGATCAAAGATGGACTCAATAAGAGGCCTGTTTCAGACTTGCTCATTCGGAAGTAGTAAATCCGACACTACTGCAACTCGATCCGAATACTGGGAAGATACACGTTTTGAAGGCAATCCCGGGAGCCAATAATCGTTCCAAACGGACACCGTCAAGCCCGTTCCAATAGCCCAGCCCATTCCTTTTTCTAAAAGTCCTCTAGAGCACCAGATGCTTCGCCAAATTAGAGATGGTGAATAACCCAACTCAGCTCGCAAAAAGGTGGAACTAGGAAAATATTTAGCCCGCAATAACCGGGCGACTAGTGAGCCCGGATTGGTGATAATCCTCCAGCCCTGTTTAGCTAACAGGGCTATATTAAATTTCCCGAGGTCACGGAAACCCATTCCACCCTCATCCTTCAATTTACTCAGTTCCTCCCAAGAGCACCAATGGATACCTCTTCGTGATGAAGACTTCTGCCACCAATAGCGAGCTACGATTGCCTCCAGTTCATGGCTGAATGATGCTGGGAGAAGGAAGCATGACATAGCAAAGAGGGGGATCGCCTGGAGGATCGACTTTATAAAGACTTCCTTTCCCCCCTGAGAAAGTGTTTTTGAGCTAAGTGTTGACACCCGACTGCCAAATTTTTCTTTTAAATAATTGAAAGCCTTTTTCTTGTTACGCCCAACAATAGCCGGTAAGCCCAGATAGGATTCCGGAGTATCCAGTTCCGTAACGCCCAATATACGGCAGACATCCTGCCTATTCTCAGAAATAACATTAGAGCTAAATAAGATATTGGACTTGTTATAGTTGATTACCTGGCCTGAGCAATCTGCAAATTGGGTAAGGATGGATTGTAGATTACTTGCACCCGCGGCTAGGGCCTCCCCAAAAATAAGGCAGTCATCCGCAAACAGCAGATGACTTACCGAAGGTGCACCACGGGCAATGCGGGCTCCTTTCAACGTTCCAGAGATCATGGCATTACGCAGTAGGGATGACAGGCCTTCTCCGCAAATGAGGAAGAGATACGAGCTTATAGGATCGCCCTGCCGAAGCCCGCAAGTTGGATAAAAATAGTCACTAGTGCACCCATTGACCACAACCGAGTAAGAGACGGTAGTAACACCATTCATTATCAAATCAATCCAGTTCTGCTCGAAACCCATCTGACCCATAACTCGACGGATAAAATCCCATTCGACCCGGTCATACGCCTTACTCATATCCACCTTTAGAGCAAAAGAACCCAATTTTCCCGTTCGCCTCTTTTTAAAAGAATGAAGAATTTCATAGGACGCGATAATATTGTCCGTTATCAGTCTGCCGGGGACAAATGCACTCTGTGCCTCGTCAATACAAAGGTCCAGAACCAACTTGAGTCTATTTGCCACCATCTTTGAAATGATTTTAAATAAGACGTTACAAAGGGCAATCGGCCTAAACTGGGTCATCTCCTTTGCATCACTTACTTTAGGAATTAAGACGATATGGGTCCTGTTAATATCCTCAATCAAAAACTCACCCTTCAATACCCCAATACAGTAATCTGCGATATCATTTACAATTATTCCCCAGAACCGTTGATAGAAGACTGCCCCTAGTCCATCTTCACCTGATGCCTTCAAAGGACTCATAGAATTAAGGGCTGCAAAAACGTCTTCCCTAGTGAAATCAACAAGTAGAGACCGATTCATTTCTGGGGTGATACAAGGGTTGATGCCCTGCAAAATAACCGAAGGGTCTGCTGCACCCGAGGAGGAGAACAGGTCCGAGAAATATTGAACTGCAATTTGCCGAATAGAATCCTGCTCGTCATGAAAAGAGCCATTAGTATCAATCAAACCACTGATATGGTTCGTTCTACGCCGCTGACTCGCATAACGATGAAAAAAATTCGTGTTCATATCTCCATTCCGCATCCAGTTTGCTCGAGCACGTTGCTCCCAGTAGATTTCCTCTTTGTCCAATTCCAGATTCAAACTCAACTTTGCCTCTATCAGTTCACCCAAATTCTCATCCGAGACTTGTTGTGCATTCAACGAATCTATGCGACACTGAAGGTCTCTGATAGACAGTTTTTTAGCTTTTTTAATTCTTCGAAACCATCTATCCAGCCCAATACGGATTTCCGCAAGCCTTTCAGGCACCGTCCCACTAGTCGAAGACCAAAGATTGCGGACTTCATCCTCACAAGAATCCTCCAATAACTAAAAATATTATTGTATCATGTGACTCATGTCACCATCTCCGTGTCTAAGTCTATGATCAAACTTTACAATCAGGGACCAAAATTTATATAAAAGAAACGTATTATTGGTGACGGTCTTGTTAGAAAAAGGTTTGCTGGTTTGGTGACCAAAATAAAAAACGGTAATAGTTTGGTGACTACTACTGTAGTTTACCCTAAATATAAAGATGTTTAATTATACGCACGTGCCATCCAGGATTCTGTTATACCGGTAAACGGCAACGTTTTAGCCTTTTGCCTCTTGTTTTGTTTCCGTCGTCTTTTTTCTCGCAGGAAAATCCGATCCAAAACCCTAGCTCCGAGAAAACCAATTCTTACAACCAAAGTAAAAAGAAAGGAAATGGCTTTACTGAGAAATCGCACAATTTCATTGAATCTCTTCAACAGGTTTCTGCATCAATCGTTTCGTCTTCCCAATCGCAATCTCTCCTCTGGTACTTCTCTCTCTAACTTTTTTTTCACAATTTTTTATCAATATATTGCAAAATAGCGTCTGATCGTAGCCCCGTTTGGGTTCTGAGAGATCACTTCTCTTGCAAGGTTAAATTTTTTATGCCAAATAACAGAAAAAGGAATTGGAATGAATAAAAAACCATTCTTTTGCATAGAGGGAAGAAAGACAACGAAGTTTTAGATATCGTTTGTTTTTTTTTGAATTGTTCCATTTTTTGCAGTTGCGTCTGATGTTCATAATCAATCAACGATTGAGAGTATGAAAAGAGATTTACTTAATCTTGACATTAATTCTCAAATCGGGAGTTGTATGCCAATTGCTTCGATGCGAATCGGAACCTTTATCCACAACATTGAGGTGAACCCTGGTCAAGGCGGAAAGCTGGTCCGTGCGGCCGGAACTTCGGCTAAGATCCTTAAAGAGCCGAAATCAAGATACTGTTTGATTAGACTGCCATCGGGTGCTGAGAAGTTGATTGATACTCAATGTAGAGCGACGGTTGGTACGGTGTCGAATCCTAGCCATGGAGCTAAGAAGCTTAGGAAGGCTGGACATAGTCGTTGGTTGGGCAGGAGGCCTGTGGTTAGGGGAGTTGCGATGAATCCGGTCGATCATCCTCATGGTGGTGGTGAGGGACGGAGTAAAAGTAGTGGAAGTTATGGGAAGGGTTCACGGACACCTTGGGGAAAGCCTTGTAAGTGTGGGTTTAAGACTGCCAAAAGCAGACGCAGAAACTAGTTCTCTGTCGATTTGGCATTTTGCTTCTTTATCCATTTTCAACAATCTGAAGCTCATGCTTTTGATGAATTTTGTTTATTAGTTAAAGGACCCCTTGTATGAATCGAGGCATTCAGCCGTTGAAGCTTTATGGATGTTCATCTTTGTTCTTCAACAGGTTCTATAATAATCATGTTACTTTCAGGGAAATATGTTTCATTTAATCTGTTTCTCAGCTGATCAAATAGCTATGGTAAATGTTTTATGGATTTATATGCATCTTCAACCTTGTATGCACAATCTGAACCATTTGTAAGAGTTCATTGTTTTATGTTGATTTATTCATTTCTATCTTGTATTTGATTTATGTCCCAATATCTTTTCCTGGAAGTTATCTTATCATGAATAAACAACATATAGTGATTTAATTCGGATTCGGATAGTGAAATAGGGTGTAAAAACAGTTTTCTTATAACTTCATTGGATTGCATAAATGTTCAAACATGTTGAATAGAGGCATATTCCGGTAACTACCTCCACCTTGTCTCAGCCATTGGAGGTGGTTTGAGTATATTACTATACAAATAAACAATCATACAAAACTCAACTTATCGGTAACACTTGAATTTTTCATCTGTTCCTGAGATCTGACTGATGCGAGTTCCTTCCGCAGGGCTGCTAACTCTTCCCCGGCATCACATATGTAGGCCGATGCTTGCCTTCCGGACAAAGTTGCTCCTTCCATACTATCTATGTAATCCTGTAAACAGTAGTACAGTGATAAATTTATAACATACCCATTTCCCTTTAGTTAAAAAGGTTTAGATCACAGTCAACCATATCTTGGCTAGGGTTGGAGTGGGATCGGAGAAATCCTTTCTTTTTATGCCGGATCGGGGGTTGAAACATTAAAAAAACTGGACTTGTTCGGTTATATATACAGAAAAAGTGGGTCGGAGTCGGGTGCGCAAAAGAGGGTCTTGCCATGTTGTCATCCCTACTTCTGGGGGTTCCTTTTTTTATTTGAACCTCAAACTTGTTTCCCCCAATCTGGCCTTTTGCTAAACTATTTTCTGGAAAAAAGCAGAAACAACTTTTCTTCCTAGAAATGCAGGAGCCTGAGATAGTTGGTCCTTTTTTTAGTTACCTGCTTTGTGTATGATCCGGCAAGAAAGAAGTTCTTCACGGGTGTCTTCTGATCAGGTCGGAATGGATCTTTACCGGGTCCTTCGCGGTATAGAGATTGCCCAATTTTGACAACGGACGACCATGTAACTTCTAAACCTTGGGATGATGGGAATAGAACCAAAACCTGCCAATAAAACAGTAGTGATGATCATGAATACGAATTCAACAACCTTGACGTAAAAACCAAACAACGAAAATAACGGTGCATCTAGATCACACGAAGTGTTGTTCGCCGACAGGCCAAACTAATGCAAGTCCCCGGCAGTGTGCTCCATTAATATATGAAACACACAACATACCATACCAGAAACTTGCACCAGAGTACAAGTAACATAAGGTGCTTAGTGCACAAATGAGCAAACCTCAGCTACTAGAGACCAACTTTCAAATTGTGAGCATACATGGATGAACGAGAAAGTGGAAATGGACTTGGACTCTGACTGGACAAAGACAGAACTATGCATCATTTTGGTCTCTTGAAAGTTGTAATTAACTTAAGAACAAATGGTTCCTTAGAAGTTTCCGACCTGCTTTGCTACTCTCTTTATGATTTCATCGTTTGGCAATGGCATGTACGGGTCTCCGGGTGTCAAGACACATCTGATAGTCAATAAAGCCAAACAAGCAGTAAAGAAATATGGTCGATTGAGGTCCGAGGAGATGAAGTACCAACATAATAGTTATGGAATCGTGTGTCCTTACTGGAGCAATGAACCTTGTCCCTCGATGTAGTAATCTTCTGGAGAAGTTAGAGCTAGGTCTGCAAAGCAGGAGAAATCCGCATCCGGAGTATACAGAAGATTATCGAGGCCTATGGCTTGCTTCAGTTGCCTTTCGATGAGTTAAGGATAACCAGGAAGCGAAGCACAACAAGCGATGTGTTAGTTTTATTAGGCCAGTGAAAATAGTCCCTCTTTGAAAACAGCCGTAATATAGATGGAAAGAATTACCTTGACCGTTGCAGATCCCGCAACTCCGTGACCCAGCCGTTGTATCGAAGTTGCACAGTGACAACGGGAACTCCTACGAGCTCGTAAATGTTATTAAAAAATTCCAATTCCTTCCACTCGGATGGAAGTAACCTTTTTATTCCAGGGACATCGCATGCTGCCATCAATAGAGAAAGAACAATTAAGAATCATTTCTGATAAAATGAAATGGTAAAATGGAACTTTGGAAGGGGAAGATCAAACTACAGACCAGCAACATAAACATCAGCTGTTACAAGTTTCTTGTTAGTAGCCTGCAATGACACAAAACTTAAAATTGAAGCCCTAAAATGAAATTTTTGAACTTAATGCAACATTAGAGTAAATTTACTTTAGACATGGCAAGTCCGGTAACATATGTCTCCCCATCGGCAGATTTATTGTAAAGTATCTCTCTGCAGCCCCACCTTAGATGGAACCTGTTTCGGAAGATAAAGATATTAAACCAGAGAAGCAGTCAACTCATATCGATGAAAACCGAACTGTACCATTAACTGAACTAAATAATCTGTAGGGTTATGTTAATAACATACCTGCCTCCTCTTTCAGTTATATAATTTCTGATCGGACCACTCAAGTAAACATCCGGAGAACCCTTCAGCATACGCAGAAGGGAAGCCTCTGTCTTAGTGGCAAACAGAGAGAAAATCGTGAGCATACACCGAGCACTGATGTTATCACAGTCGATAAAACCTAAGGCGTAAGCAACCGGATCCCACATTCTCTGGATACTCATGCGTGTACCACCTTTCGACAAAAACCAATCCGAGAAGCTTATCTGCAAGACGTAAATGAATTTACACTAAATAGAAAAGCAATGAAAAATAATAATTCCACAAGCAGTTCAAACTCGGTGAGAATCCAAAAAGGAAGTGAAAAGTATAGTTTTGCATACATTATCCAGATCTCTTATATCTCTCATTGCTCCGTCCGGATCAATAATAGCCTTAACGACTGGACTTAGTGCAAGAGCCAAAGCATTTCTTGCTTTATCGTAAGGCTGCACTTGAAAAAGTATAGAATGAAATGATTAGCTTAAGCACCACTTTAGCTTACGGGATACGAATGCACTGAAGGGTAGCAGAAAGAGTACAACCTTAAGCTGATTTGTCGCTAAGAATGCACGAATACCGTGTAAAGGAGCTCCAACTCGAAATCTAAAATCAAGTTCTGCAACACAACTCGAAGTCACAAAACTGAGTGCAGGAATACTTGGCTAAAAGAATTCTTTTTGTTCGATTTTGAAGTGAGACAAATAGAGACCATACCACCAATTTCACCCCATTTGTTTACAAATGTGTGAGTATGATCCTTCACAAGCAGATTTTTATCAGCACCCACCTAGGATCATGAAGACATAAACGAAAACTATCAGATTTCGACTAATCGCAAAAAAGACCATCTTCTCGATAGCTTGTTCATTCAGAAATCTATTTCCCTGCTAGTTAGAACATGTTTTCGATGAACATAATGGCTTGAAGTGAGAATATCTCTATTAAGGGCCTAACTGATTCACCTTTTTCATCAAACGGAATAGATTGTTGTAGCAACCGAAGAAAACATGCAGCCCCATCTCAATGTGGTTTCCTCTTCTATCAACAAAAGAACCAACTTTGCCTCCTATGAAAGGCCTTGACTCATATATATCAACCTGAAGAGACCAAAGGCCAAAAATCATCAAATTGTAGCCACTACACCGAGTATATTTAAGAAAAGAAGTTAGCAGAAACTGGTTTCCTGAAACCGAAATATTGCGAAATACAGTTCTCCTTTGTAACTCTTATCATATTAAAATGCCAATCTGGCTAAGATGTAGCGGAAATAGCCAAATAGGTATCTATAGACGAGAAAAACCTCATGGCCTTGATCCAACAGCTCAACCGCCGTTGACATGCCTGCGAGGCCGGCTCCAATAATAGCCACCTTCAGCTTTGGTCCCCTATAATGTTCAGGTTCAGGTGGAAACAACCCCTTTGGAGCTGTAAAGTAAAAAATCCGATTATCTACCACGGTGACATGAAATTTTGCAACAAATTACAACTATTAATTTTCAAACATCAAACACCATAGATCTTTAAAACAAGAACTCTAAGCTATATCCCAAGAGTCCTACAGTATAACTTCAATTCATTACAGGGCATCCCCTTGTCTTCCAAGCATTGAGTAGGCAGCACAACACTTTCCATCTATGTTACTTGGACTCAAGTGCGATTGTTGGATATGATAATGTTTTCGACACAGTTCTGATGATTTTCGAACCGATGTTTTGATGATTTTCGGAGCAACATAGTTTTCCACAGAAGATAAGGCAAACCCCACTTTAACATTAAAAAATTCCATGTCCGAGTCCTTGTAAATTCAGCTAAATTAACTACAATTCACTATGTTATCTACAAAAGACACGCACAAAGGAACACAAAACCAAGGATACGCTGAATCCAAAAGATCCCCAAAAAACTACCTTTGACATAGAGCACCAAAACGGAAGAGAAAACCCAGGATTCAAAAGAGGTCAACAAAACAAAACAAAATTATCAAACTGAAAATAACATTAAGAAAGAAAGAAAGAAAGAGGTTACCATTAACACTCATGTCAGAAACATTGTTGTCTAAAGAAGACTTCACAAAGAGCCTTGGAGACTTCACCCGAGCCACTGAACTCAAACCAGTGGCTGCAAAAAGAAGAGAAGCAGAAGCCATAGAAAACACAGAATTTTTTTTAACTTTCTTCTTATGCAATAACAGGCAAGAAAACCTTCATTTGATCAACAATAAAATAAAAAATAAAATAAAAAGGGATCTGCAGACTAAAGATGCTATAATAAGGACTGTTTGTCTGGGAATGAAGGTGAAGTAAAATAATCTACAATTCTCTTTTTTTAATAACAAAACTAAAAAACAAATCATTTTTAGTATGGAAGTTGAAAACTTTAGAAAAGTGTATAATGAATGAAAAAAGGAGCCAACTTTTACCACCATCCACCAACAAAAAACCAACATTTCAGTTTTTGATTAAACAGTGAGTTTAAAATAAATGATCTTATATCGTATCGTCATACTTCATATTTTAAGTTCGAATTTCTTGTGAATTTTTAATGAAGGGTGACCGTTTCTATTGCTTCCTTATCGTAAAAATCAACAATTGAATTGTCCCTAACTTCTAGCTATGAGAATAAATGAGCTATTTTATGAGTAAAAATCTCCTGCACCCTAACCATTCCTCCTTCTATGCCCCTGTCTAAAAATACTTTAAAATTAAATTTTGCCCTATAACCCTAATTTTCATATCCTAAACCCCAAACTCTAAACCCTAAAAAAATACACCCTACCCCTAATTCCCTACACCCTAACCCTAAGCTCTAACCTTAAACCCCAAAACCTAAACCCTAAACCCACTATTTTAAAGTGGGGGCATACTTTGGGGGCAAATGATTTTCATCCCTATTTTATTCGGCTTATGTCCGAATTGGACAATAATATTAATTGATTTTTAAATTATACCTCGATTTGAAATATCAAAATTATAATTTATATCTATATACATTTTATCATTTTAACTCAATAACTATCGAGTTACATCATATCCCTCACAATAGATTTCATATTCAAGGATCGACCGAGGGAAGCTAGCGGGTGCGGTCGCCCCTTTAAAAATTTGAAATTTTTCTACGCTTTAGAAAATTTTTTAATTTTTTTTTGTGTTTTCTATTAAAAATTTATTTTAGCTCTTCTTAAATTTTTATAAGTTCGTCCCTCCTAAAAGTTTATAGATTTCAGCCCCTCTAACTTAAATTCTTGCGTCCATCTCTGCTCATATTCTATTCGTACCATGTTCAAAAGCATCAATTCAATGGAAATTCAGAATCCGAAGCATTTGCAGTATTTCATTCATATAAAAAAAACAGAAGATTTTATTTTCTTTTTCATATGATAAATCATATATTTCCTGTTCTTATTTTTCCCCTTAATATCTGTGTCCAATATTCATTTTAATGCATATTAGGATAATGGATATAGAAATATAATTTTAAACTAATCTTTTAAATACGGATGAGTCTACCACGTGCAACGAACACTACTGAACACCACTAACGTTGAACACCGCTGAACACCATAAAATAGATATATTTGTAAAAAAAAATTATGGTGACAGTACACCAAATATTAACCATAAAATAAAAGCTTCTTGCTTTAGGTTAAGTAATGATTTTATCTTGAAAATTCAAAAAGGATGGCAACAAAAATTGCAGCAAACTTCAAATTGTTGTTGCATTGATGCATTATTATTAGTTTTTGTTAAGAATATTTTTCTTCATGTATAAAGGCTAAAGCAATGCATGCTTCTATCGAGTTTTTTGTTAAGAACCCCAAGCCAAAAGAACTGTTTTTTTCTTCTTTTAATATCGTTGTTCCGTTTTGTTTCTGTACTCATTATGTTCCTGTGATCGACAGAAGATACAAGGCTCGTACGAGGCGTGTCGTCGGCAACTGCGTTGCTAGGGACGGAGGTATGTATAGTTTGAGAGGGGCTCTTGGCCCTCCCAATTTTTTTAGTATAATATCATTTGAGGTCATTTTTACTTTAAATAGTAGTCAAATAAAGTCTTTTGTCTCTCCCAAATTTTAGATTTAAAGGCTTAATAGACCTTTGTCCCTCCTAATGTTTGATCCTAAATCCGTCCATGTGCAGCGTTGCGATTTTTTTCGGTCGTTTTTCTTTTCAGCCTTTGAGAGAGAACCCTCTCTTGTCACCCTGCAATATTTCTTGGATTGATTTGTCGGAAATTTTACTGTTTTTATTGTGTTTATGTATCTAAAATGAAGAATTGTTCTCTTTATTATATGTTGCTGAAATTGGGAGCTCTGAAATGGAACAGAGTTGTGGTTAACCATCAAAGATGGATATAGGCTTGTAACATGCATCTGGCTACATGCTGGTGTATTTCATCTTCTAGCAACATGTTGAGTCTCGTCTTTATCGGTATTAGCCTCGAGCAATAGTTCGGTTTCGGCTATGAATCCTCGATCGGAATCCTTGATCGGTTTCTAGCAACATGCTGGTGTCATTCACCTTCACAATTTTGGCAGGACAGATTGGAATCCTTGATCTCTTCTCAGGATTTGGCGGGAGCGTGTTGTCGTCTCTATTTATACTAAACAACATCTCAATCGGCTATGAATTAAATAAAGAAGTTGTAAGTGAGGTACTAAACAACTTCACAATAATGGCACTTGTTAGTACCTCACCTAACAATCAGCTATGAATTAAAAAAAATAATCGATAAAAATTTGCAAGAAACTATAGTGACAATGAAGAAAATATTCGACAATTAATTTTTCATACTTCGAATGCAAAATAAAGAAAGAATAAAATTATATTTTTAATCCAAAATTAAAAATGATGTTTAAATTGATAATGTTTTGGACTAAATTGATAGCTTGTGTAAGTTTTAGGGACTAAAACTGTTATTTGACCAAGCAACATCATTGTTTCTGTTTATTTTTAACAGTCATGGTACCAAAATAGAAACAATATGTAACGTTAGTTATTATTTTGTTAAAAAATTAGTTTCGGTACTAAAATAGAAAAACAGAAATAGGTGAGGTACTAAATATGTAGTTTATCCTTTTAAAAAAATAAAAAGTTAATATATATGAAAAAATAATTTAATTGTATATTTTTTAAAAATAATTATTAATTGTATGTTGAGTCCTTGGAATTTTTAATCTTTATTAATTAAATTAATGATGTTCAGCGTTGTTCAACATTAATGGTGTTTAATGGTATTCGTCGCACGTTGTAAAAAATTTCGAACACGTAATGTTACTTTTCGAAGTCTTCATTTTCTGTAATGAGTCTGTATTCGATATCCGTATTTAACACATATTCGGACATGAATATAAGTACAATTCTCACCCTAAGTTGGAGCAACATCTTGAACCTACTTCAATAAACTCCTGAGTCTTGACATACCTCATTTGTAAGAAGTGATTTCCATCTTTGGTGTAATTGTTGATTGATAAAGTTTGACAATCCATGGATCTTGATTCTCATCAGCAACGCCTCTCGACTGCGAAGGCGAATATCGATGAATATATTCATCCATTTCTTCAGCTGCAATAGTTCTTTTTCCTTTCGCTTTAAAGTTCAGTGTAGGCCGTTGTCTCGGTTCGCTTTGTGATCGGACTTTAGCCCTCGAAGATTGTGTGTTCGCCATGTAACTCGGCATATACGGATAATCATGAGAACTGAAAGACGATCTCGCCGGTGTCACCTTCGACATCGGAGGAGAATGTTGGGGACTGTTGTGTGTGGTGAATGAGAACTCACGTTTAAGTTCTCTGTTCGAGATCGAAAGATCTCCCGAATAATATCTGGTGTTTCCTTGCTCAATCCTCTCCATTCGTGAATGATTCAGAAAACCATGATTTTCATAAAGATTTATATTAACACCATCCTATATATATGAACATAACATTGATACATTAGTTCATGTTTGTTTGGTTAGAAAATGATGGAAACTGATAGAAAACTTACTCTTTGTGCTCTCTTGAACTCTATCTCATGGGAAAACCTGGCATATCTTGATGATTGGGATTTAACAGCAAGTGTTGATTCCTCAGCCATTTGGACTCTCTTAAACCGAGCTCGAACTTGTATCGCCATTAGAGCATGCATGCTTCGGAGAGTCGCAGTCGTTTGTTTTCTCACCAGGTGACCCCTAACAAGTGCCTGCAACTTTACTAGTCCCCTTAAAGCATGCAATGCTCTCCTTGCCTGCAATGTTCACATCATTAGGCCTCTGCAACCATGGAATTCAATGCTTTAAGCTAGGATTATTACCAAATACGAACGAAAGGCGGCTTGAATCCGGGTTGCCGCCGCTTGCAACACTGCAGCATATGTTGCTTTTGTTTTCCTTCTGGTAGACCTTGTCATTGCCATAGCAAAAACCTTTGTGTTATCGTGCCGGATCTCCATGTCGTATACAGCTTGTGTTACGAGCGGAGTTGCAGTCATCGAATCAAGTGACCGGGAACTTTTATGAGCTCGATCTTTACTCGACAACTTCCCGAAACTCCATCTCCGCTTAAACGAAGACGATGGAGTTGCACATGGGTTTGTAATCAAGGTCCCTTCTTCAAAAGAAAGGGACAAGTTCTTCCTCTTTGCCTTTTCATCTTTTCTCCCTAACAAGAAGTTTACTAACCATTTGCCTGCCTTTCCCATGTCTGATCACACCAGAAAGAAGATTGAAGCTCTTACAATTTATACAGACAACTTGGTTGACTGATTAATTTTTAATTCATGTATGTTAATTTGTTTTTTCTTGCTATTAAACTTATTTATAAATTATTTACTTTTGGCAATAATTTTATACTATCCAAGGCCTGCAATGGAAAAACTGTTGCTGGTTAAGCCATTTGTCACTCCCTTGAAGATTTCTTAACAAAGTTTCATCTTCATTTGAAGGAGCTTTCTTAACTTCTAAACTTTTGTTTCTTTAAAGTAATGGACCATCAAATAGACTAAATATGGCATCATTTGATGTAAACTGTAGCTTTGAGTGAAATATTTTCTAACAGAAAGCTGTCAATACAAATTATCTTAGAAAACATTTTTTTCCGGAACTGTGTTAAAACGAATGTGTCCAATATGAATACTTCAAAAAGTCAGAGCAATTGACTTAAATCAAGAGCAATTCTAGATTAAGAAAAGCTTACTATCTTTCAATGTTTTGGGGGGCATTGAGGGATGGTCTGGTGGTTGGGATAGGCTTGATAATGCCCGAAGCAGAGCCCCGGGGAGTTCCTTATCATCCTAGTTGATATGGCAGTGTAAATGAAAACCGAGTTCTATTCCGGTTTCAGTAACAAAGTTCAGGCATCAAGATCATCTGTTTCCGTATATCGGTCATGGATGTTATAAACAAAAATCAACAGGTAGAATATAAGTATCCATTTCAAAGAAAACAATGAAACTACAACCTAGAAGGCTAGAACTAACAATTAGCATTTGTTTTAAACCAAAATGCCTAACCGTTAAGGTTCTCTCAACATGAATCCTTGCCTAGAATCCGATAAGCCTGGACCAAACTATAAAAATTTGATACATGCTTATGGCTACAGATATAGTACAGATGGCCGCAGTTTGCAGGTATTAATCCTCCGGCTTGCCAGCGGTATTCTCCTTAAAGCTCTTAGTCAACCAGATGGCAGTTTCTCTAGGGGAGACCTTACCTGGTCCGAACGGCTTTAGTAACACACCAAGCTCGTCATACCTCTCTTGCTGCAGCAACCTTGAACTAAATTCAAGCAACCCCTCCAATGCCTCGGCACGTTGCTGGAACGATGAGGGGTCAAATCTCCGCCTCCGTGTGTCTGATGAAGTGTGGCTTGATGCCACGACAGTTGCATTCTGGTTGGAGGAATCAGTTGCATCCCCTCCATCGGCTTGAAACGCGCTGCGTTGAATTCCCTGCCATGCGTCAGTGAAACGGGGCTTGGTGGAAGTTCGGTCACATGTTTGAACCATACATTTGTCTTTTGTGATTGAACAATCGACAACTTGCGGTGAGCCAGAGGAGCCCTGTGCGGATATTGATGAAGTTTTGTGTATGGGGAAGAAAGCATCTTCATACGAGGCTAATGGGAACTCAGCAATCCTATCAATTCGAGGAGCATTAACCGAAACATCTGGTGATTGTATGAGGTGAAGAATACCAGCTTTAGACATAGAAGATGATTCTCGGACTGTAGTTCTTGGTAGTGGCAAGGATGTTCTTCGAGTCGCAGGGAGAGGTTTTTTAGTGCGTGAACCAGGAAACTGTTGGCACAAGGCAATACACAGTAAAACGGCAGCTTTTGAAACAGAAATAAAAGTTATTATTAGCAATTTCTAGGAATGTGTTGCAAAAGCGTCCGAGAAAAGAAAAGGTGGTAGGGGAGGAAGGAGAGGATATATTACCGAGTCAAGATTTTTTGAGGGCTCCGTCTTTCTCTTGGGAGTTGCAGAAGCCTTTGCCGAAGAACTTCTCAGATTCTTGGTGGTACTAGAAAGTTTTGAAGTAATGGGCTTGCAAATGATTGTTCCTTCATGGCTGCTATCAATAGACAAATCTTCTAATCTTCGATCTAAGTACCCCGGTACGCCATGATGTATTCCTTTGGTAGAGCAAACCGAATCTTGCTCAGCTCCAGAAATGCTTGGATTTAAAGTCCTATCATTGAACGACCTACGCCTCTCCCTGTAACCAGAGAAGTGGACATCTACTGGATCTGAAAATCTAGTTTTCTTCATATTGGTTTCAGGCCAATGCACAGGCAAACTACTCCTTCTCGGGTTATTGATTTTATGTTGAACTTTGAGAACGTATGGCTGAAGCTGCGGATGTTTGAGAAGCTCCGTAGCCTGTCACGATGGATACAGACTTCAGATCATCGGAAAGATCATAAATTGTAGAAATGTGCACATGCAGATGAATGAAATGCTAGGAAAACCGGGCACGAAGCAGTATCCCACTAAAAACAACTGCAATTTTGCTCTATCCAATTCCAAGAACATTTATGCATGAACTTACATTTGACCCCATTGTAAAGATGTTATGCATAATTTATAATACTTAAACCAGAGGAGAGTTATATGTACACTTGGTCTGAGTTTGGGATTTTTGCGCAGCATGCTTTTAACAAGACCGCGGCTGAAAAGAAAATCAAGCAATAATTAGATCAACAAAATTCATCATTTTAAAACCAGCATACGAGAAATGACATTCACAAGGCAGAAGCCAATCATAATACTACCCTTTCACACAAGAAGAAATAACTATAATTATTCCTATCATGGAAGTGAAACGAAGCTTACAAGGCCCCAGAATATTTTGTCGGAAGTGGTGCAACTATTGATTTATTAATCTTGTTTATCAGCGCCATCATATCCTGCTCGAGAGATTTAAGATTATTATAAGAGGAAAGCGGAACATGAAACGGGAAAATGATTACTAAACATAAAACAATGTTTTCCCTGACGGAGAAATGCATCCTAGTGTCAAAGCATTAGTTATACATACAAAGTACCCTCATGAAAGGAATGCAACACCATTTTATATTCACTGAATGAGGACACACTGCGAGATATCAGTAACTACGAATCAATATAATTTTTGCTACACTGAAATACCACAAGAAAAAATATGAAAGACAACTATTTCAGCTGGTCGAGATGATGTTCTGAAGCGCTAAAAATGACAAGTACTGTCTAGCTCATTCCTGAGGACCAAATATATAAATCAACTCTGAGTTACTACTCAAGATCTGTTAAGATTATTAATTAGCCTTCGTTAGTTAGGCAGTTATTTTATTTTTTTCCCTATATATTTATATTCTATGTTTATTTGTAAAGCACGTGTGAAATAATAAACCTCTTAGTTTTCAGATAATAAAGAAATCCTTTCTGCTTCTTCTTTACCAAAATTCCCAAATCTCAGTCTCAAAACCTAGAACTAGGTTTCAACATGGTATCAATTGATTCGGATGATTCCCATTCTCGTTCCGCTGACGCTGCTCGTGGAGGATTCAAGAATGATGATCCGACCGATGCCTATTACATCCACCCGAATGAGAATCCGGCGCTTGTTTTGACGTCGTCGTTGTTGGATGGCAAGAATTACCATGGATGGGCTCGATCCATGCGTATGGCGCTTATTTCAAAGAATAAGCTGTCTTTTGTTGATGGGTCGCTCAAAGAACCGAAGAAAGAAGATTCTCGGTTTTCTGCCTGGGTTAAATGTAATAACCTGGTGTTATCCTGGCTTCAGAGAGCTTTAGTCCCTGAGATTGCCCAGAGCGTGATCTGGATCGATAACGCTTCGGAGTTATGGGCTGATTTACATGATCGCTTCAGTCAGGGGGATTTGCTTAGGATCTCAGACTTGCTTCAGGATTTTTTCAGTCTGAGTCAAGGTAATCTTTCGGTTTCTTCGTTTTATACTCAATTGAAGATTGTGTGGGATGAAGTCTGTAATTTGAGGCCTGAAGTCGAAAGCAAGATTTTATATTTCGGTTTCTTCGAGGGTTGAATGATAATTTCTCAGTTCCCAAAACCCAGATTTTAATGATGAAACCTTTACCTAGTATAAATGAAATTTTTTCCATCATTATACAGCATGAGAGGTCTCTTGTATCTAGTGTTTCTTTGACTAATTCGAATATTTTGATGGCTGGTCGATATTCTGGTTCTGACTCTAAGGATTCTAGAAATTATAATTTCAAGAAATTTGTTTCTGGGTCTAAACGTCCTGTGTGCATTCATTGCGGACTCTATGGTCATACTGTAGATAGGTGTTATAGGAAACATGGTTTCACTCATGGATATAAGGCTCGTAATCATCCTAGTAAGTCGAACCAGATAAGCTCCTCTACTGATATTGAAGTTTCTGAGTCTGAGTCTCGTGAAGTTGTTCCTATGACCTTTACCAAAGATCAGTATAATAGTCTGTTGCGTCTGTTGAATGAGAAAGGGTCTTCTTTTGCTGCTGCTAATTCTGTAAATCAGGATTCCTCGAAAGTTAACATGCTTTCATCTGCCTTTGATGTTGTTCCTAATGATGCTACAGGTATGGCTTTTACTTGTTCTTTTTTAAATTTTGCAAATGTTCCTTGGATATTGGACTCTGGAGCAACAGATCACATATGTAGTTCCCTAGAATTTTTTTGAATCTTGTTCTCCTATCTCCAATAAATTTGTTAAGTTGCCTAATGGTGAGCTTGTTAGGGTTAGCCACATAGGTGGTATTAGAATTTCTGATTCTTTCATTCTGAGAAATGTCTTTTACATTCCAAATTTTAATTTTAATCTTGTTTCTGTTAGTCAATTGACTAAAGACAATGAGGTTGCATTAATTTTTTCTTCTAAATTTTGTTGCATACAGGATGTAGCTCAATGGAGGATGATTGGTATAGCTAATAAGGTTCATGGTCTATATCATTTGGATTTTGCTTCTTTTGTTTCAAATTCTGTTTCTGTAACATGTAATTCTGTTAGTAAATTGACTAACGACAATGAGGTTGCATTGATTTTTTCTTCTAAATTTTGTTGCATACAGGATGTAGCTCAATGGAGGATGATTGGTATAGCTAATAAGGTTCATGGTCTATATCATTTGGATTTTGCTTCTTTTGTTTCAAATTCTGTTTCTGTAACATGTAATTCTGTTCAGAATGCTTGTAATTCTGTTTCTAATATGGCTGCCATAAATCAGATTAAAGATTTTCTAAATGCTACTTTCAAAATTAAAGATCTAGGAGAGTTGAAAATTTTTTTAGGATTAGAGGTTGCAAGATCTAAAAATGGAATCAACTTATGTCAAAGAAAATATGTTCTTGATCTTTTAGAAGAGAGAGGTTTTTCAGGATCTAAACCTGTCCCTACTCCTTTTAATGATAAACAAAAGCTTTCTAAGGTTGATGGCATTCCTTTGGATGATATTACTTCATATCGAAGATTAATAGGCAAACTTCTCTACTTAACAAACACTAGACCTGATATTACCTTTGTTGTGCATAGATTATCTCAATTCTTAGCTGCACCTACTGATATTCATTTAGCTGCTGTTCATAGAATTTTGAGATATTTAAAAAGTAATCCAGGTCAAGGATTGTTTTTTTCCTGCTAATAATGAACTTAAATTGCATGCATTTTCTGTTTCAGATTGGGCCTTTTGCCCTGACTCTAGAAAATCTACAACGGGATTTTGTGTTTTTCTTGGGTATGCATTGATATCCTGGAAATCTAAAAAACAACTCACTATTTCTAGATCCTCTACTAAGGCTGAGTATAGGGCATTGGCTGCTGTAGCATGTGAACTTCAATGGCTTGTATACTTAATGTCTGATTTACAGCTTTCTTTCTCTTCTGTTAATCTCTATTGTGACAATTTGTCTGCAATCAAAATTGGAGAAAATCCAGTTCAACATGAGAGGACAAAACACATTGAGATTGACTGTCACTTGATCCGAGAAAAAATCCAGCAAGGACTCTTACGATTGTTGCCTGTATCTTCATCAAATCAGCTTGCAGACTGCTTTACAAAGACACTTTCACCGGCTGTGTTCAAGGAGTTTATAATCAAGTTGGGCATTCAAAGCATAGATGCTCCAACTTGAGGGGGCTGTTAAGATTATTAATTAGTTAGGCTTAGGGCCTTTGCTAGTTAGGCAGTTATTTTATTTTTTTCCCCTATATATTTATATTCTATGTTTATTTGTAAAGCACGTGTGAAATAATAAACCTCTTAGTTTTCAAATAATAAAGAAATCGTTTCTGCTTCTTCTTTACCAAAATTCCCAAATCTCAGTCTCAAAACCTAGAACTAGGTTTCAACAAGATCTGGCCAAATTACAGCTAGAAAAACAATATACTTGCCAGAAAAGCAGGCCATGCAATAAGGAGGCCCCCTTAACACTTGGAATTGGTACAGGAGGCTCTATTTGCTAATGGGAAAACGTTTCATTTCACATCTAAAACATGTGTACATGAAAATATGTGAAGACTATGTGCAATAATCGAACCTGTATATTTTAGGAATCCGTGTCAAAGAAGTCATAAGTACAGAATAAGCTAAAAGATGTACATGCAACAAGCTGGTTCCGGTTACAAAGTGAGAAAGATGGGGTAGAAAAACTCACAAATGCTTTAAATGCAGGCTTGAGAGAAGTCATTTCATAAATACAGCACCCTGGAGAATATATTTTCATGTCATATAAAAACATGTAGAGATAAATATGAGACCGACGGACAAAGACAAGTGCCTTTTTTGTGCGAGCATGTTTACCTAATGACCAGATATCCGACTTAGAACCATATGGTATGTCAGCCAGAAGCTCAGGACACATATAGCTCGGAGTTCCAACAACCTGAATAATTATGGTGATGATGATGATTGATTAATAAAATCAAGTTGTGCATCAAATTCTCCATGGATAGTTCAGTCATATATTACTTACAGAGGATGTGAGATCATCAGAAGTCAAAATTTTGGCAAGTCCAAAATCACCTGCAAGTGTTTTACCTCTCATCTTCGTGAGCAGAAATTGTAACCCTTTCAAAGGAACTAAGTGTAAACAGTAAAATCACTCACCGAGACGTATGTCTTGATCTCTTGTCAAGAAGATGTTTGAACACTGAAAAACACAATGAAATAAAATACTATCAGTAGAAAGCAACTTGGTGCATTTCGGAAGATCATAATACATTCTTGAAGAGAACAACATCATGTCACTAACCTTGACATCACGATGAAGAATATGATTCAAGTGCAAATAGTCGAGAGCCATCAGGAGTTGAACAAGCCACTTGCACAGTTTCTGAACATGTTTCGGTGAAATAAATTTCAGACTTATGATTGTTGAAGAATAAAAGGCTTTTTAAGAGAATAAAATAACAATGACTTCAACATAAGATGAAATGGGAAATGACTGGCAAACGAGTTGAAGAAATATGAAAAGAATGGGAAAACAAAAACAAAACCTCTTCCGAAAAAAGCTTGCCATTTGCTTTCTTTATGGCTTCAGCCCTGGTTTATAAGGAAAATCTTATTATGATTTGATAATGACTTACAGAAATAGATCCCGATATCAGCAAGAAAATAAACTTACATGTCTCCTCCTTCACAATAACCTATAATAATGCATACGTAGCAACCCTGAAAACAAAGACATGTGAGAACCCGTGTCAGGCCATATATCGCCGAAGAGATTCGGGTAAAAAGGGCATACCACCAAGAGGTCTGTAAAAACTATATGTATAAGCTATAACATAAGAGACAATAAAAACAAGTGTAAAATGACAAGCATAGAGGGTGATAAATCAGAGCAGCTATAAATTGGAAAATGTGGAAATAAGCATACCTTTTCTACCCAGGAATCTTTGTACTCCACGATAAACGGGTTTCGAATTTTAGAAATAAGCTCCATCTACATGAATCACATGAAATGTTAAGTCTATAAATTGAACCAAAACTAAGTTCATACCATAGAAACAAGCAGTAGGCCCGTAACGAGCAACCTTCACAGCAACCTTAGTATTTCAAAAGTTCAATAATCAATATTTTCCGGGTCCAGAAACTGCAATACCTAAAATATTAGGCATTCAAATCTCTATTCAACATGTTAATATAAGGAACTAAAAAGACCTATGGGGAATAATACAAACCTCCTGATGAGCGGATCTACGAGACCTATCAGTCTGGCGGGCAAGACGGATTTTTTTAAGCACATACCTTATCATTCACAAAGAAAAGAGAAAAGGATAAATCAATTGACATAAGATGAATCAATCAAGGAAGTCTAATTGTTGATCTGATATATTGCACAATTCAATTCATGTGTAAAGTAAATACAAAATAGAGGGAAAACAGTGTGTCATATTTGCAATCTTACTTCTTCTTTTCATGCTTATGCCTCACTAGAAGAGCTGAACCAAAAGCTCCCTTCCCGATTTGCTCCAGTACTTCATACTGCTCCATGTGATAGATGTAGTTGTCTTCCTTTTTCGGATTAGGCCGAAAAAAAAGTTACAACTTTTAGAACTCATATAGAAATGATAACAGCAGAACATATATAGAAATAGAGAAATAAAAAACAAAGAATTTATACATTGAAAGGGGAAAAAATCCCAGCTTTTAGAATTGAAACATAGTATTCTGTTTTAATTTAACAAAAATGGAAATCAACATTCAACACATCACAGAAAGAAATGAGGGCTAATCTAAGCAAAGGTTGAAAAATATTTCAGACAACAATGTTAAAAAGGTTTACATTCCATGTTAAACGATTAAAATAACAGCATCTTTCAGGTTAATAAACACCCAGAAAAAAAAAAGAATAGAGTGACAGCTACATGCATCATAAAGAAACCAACTTTCTTAAGCAAGAATCAAGAAAGCAAAGAACTTGGAAAAGATAGATTCAGAAGAAGAAGGAAATCTACAGATTCAGAAGAAATGAAAGAATGGTGGATGTACCTGAGTGTAACAGTAGTAAAGGGTATGTAAATTGTTGATCCAAAGATATCACGATGAAGAGAACAATGTGGACTTAACCATTTGAGCTGGAATTAAAGAAAAAATAAACTGTTTACAGTAGAAAGAAAGAACAAGATGAAGAAGCAAAGGAAGCTGCTGATTGTTGCAGCTGTTTCTCCATTGGGTTGGGATTTTTTTTTTCAATGAAGAAAATGACAAAAACTTTGAAATCGGGCCACAATATAGTACTCCTTAATTAATACAGTATAAAATTCTGGAAATTTGTTTTATGGTTTATGGAAGACAAGTTAGTGCCGTTGGATGCTTTAAGATTAGTTAAGACTTAAGATGTGTTTAAGATTAATTAGTATATTATTTAATGTAAACAATTAATAACTATTTTTAAAATTTTAATTTTGATACACCGGTTTGTGTAACACAAGTCTGTATATTTATACTATAAATTTAAGTCTTAAATCATTAAACTTAAACCATAAACTCTAAATCTTAAATTTTATATCACAGACTTTAAATATCAAACCACAAAACCTAACCCCTTAAACTCAAACATAA
Source organism: Hibiscus tridactylites (assembly GCA_958450335.1). Lineage (NCBI taxonomy): Eukaryota > Viridiplantae > Streptophyta > Magnoliopsida > Malvales > Malvaceae > Hibiscus > Hibiscus tridactylites. The sequence goes on from OY288267.1 coordinate 2,889,481, forward strand.
ACCCTAAACTAAAGCATAAACTAAACCCCTAACTTTAAAACTAAAAGGCTTATATAAACTAACTCATTTCGTAAATATACATTTTTACATTAAACATATATGTGTGCATGTAAGTTATATATATATATACACGAACAGTCGGTAAGTCTAATGAGAATATGAGATGGAGAGCTAGATTATTAAGTAATATTTAGAGTTCGTATTTTAGCATTGTAAATAGAACAAATAAATTTTTATATTTTTTATTTGAATTAGCCTGGTAATAAAATAGACATTAAAAATTATATAAAAAATAAATTTTTATATATGATAAATTTGAATATTAAATATTTTTCCTTTAAGTATGATAAGATATGCAAATAATTAAAAGATAATACATATTTAAATCTTTAAATTATTTTGTGAATAAAGCATGTAAAATAATTTCTCTTGTTTTTTATTTTTAATTTTAAAGTCATTGAATGGAGGAAGAGTTGAGGACCGACAAAAGGGGGACAAGGTGGGGCCCAGTACCTGTTCCGCTTGATCTGCCATCACGAAAGCCTATTATCCGGCGCGTTTTTATCCTCCGTCAAATTATTAAAATACCCTTCAGTTTCATCTAATCTACTAAAAAGGGACTCTGGACTTTGAAGTGTGGGTTTGGCCTGTCGTTTTATATTACGTGGGCCCCGACGGGCTTGGTTTGTTGGGCAAGTGGGTCAGTTTGCCCCATTTAATGCCCGACTCGACTTTTTTTTTCGAATATAAAAGAGGCTAAGGCCAGTACATCAAACGTTCATACGAACATGGGAAGGACCATGAACGTCGTGGTGCAAGACATCCAAAACAGAATGTGGAGGACCATTTGATGCCCGACTCGACTTCTCTTTCATATTTGAAAATTTCAGAATATTTAAAAAATTTTATTTATTTTTTTAAAAATAAAGTTCAAAAAATATTTAATGTTGCCACGCTTTCCATTTTGATTGAATAACAAAAAAATTAACGTTCGTCACGGTCAAATCTTAAATGAGTCACATAATAAAATATTAGACACAAATTTAGCCTAAAATATAATTTGGACACTCATTTGACGGTTAAGTCCAAATATATATTATTTCCTATCAATAATACTCCATGCATTTATGTTTATTTAAGTTATCGATGATATTGTAAAAAAAAATCATGAATTGTCTATTTCAAGAATGTCTAGAAACAGAACTTTCAATAAATACACTGAATATGTTTTTATCAGAAAACGAAATATATAATTAAATTTTTAATAAAATATTATATTTTTATTCTTTAAAGTTAAGTGTTTTGCATGAGATGCTTAACGAATTTTATTCCGATAAGCACCGACGGAGTCAGTAAAGAGAATGAAATATTCATTAATATCTTAAATTTTTTTGAAAACTAAAATATTTTTTTTATAAAATGTATATAAAAATATTAAAATATAAAACAAATATATTTTAAAACAAAATATCAACACATATCGACACGTGTTTGGTGTATTGGTAAGATACATTGCACTCCCAATAAGAGAACACGAGTTCGAATCTTGAAGATGATATTGTTAGGAAGGACATTCTCGCACTCCGAACATGAACTGTAAGACAGACATGCATATTATCAAAAAAATTATTTGTCCTTACACTTAAAAAGTTTCTTAAAAAAATTGAACGGATGCTACCCTTATAAGCGAAAAACATATATACTTTAGGTGAGAGAAAATTTAATTTTTTTTATTAAAAAATCAAGATTAAAAGCATTCGAGGAGCGAAAAACTTTAGGTACATTTTTTTGACCAAAATATACTTTAAATATTTATTTTAATAAAAAAACTTTAGGTACATAAATGAACAAATTGTTATACTTTAGTTACTTAAATGAAAAAAATTTATTATATTTTAAGTATTTATTTGTAATATAATTTTCTTAAAATGAAGGTTGCATATAGGGAATAATTTAGAATGAGGATAAAAGTAGAATATTTTAAAGTTTAAAGAACAATTTTGAATAGGGTTATAGTTTAGAGACCTTATATGAAATTAACTCTTAAAAAAGGTAGTTTAAACGACGACGCATCATAAACTTCCTCAGTTTCGTCTTCTCCTATTTCTTCACCATTATTTTATTGTATAGAGATCTCCCTCCTTCGTTAACTTTCTCTCCGATTATTCTCTCAGGTTCAGCAATCTCGTTAAACTCGTAAACCATGTCGGCTGCTGACTCAGCTACCGCAATTCAAAGAAACCAAGTGAGTCTTCTTGCCTTCAAAGTTCTTTCCTTTATGGATACCCTTTTCTTTGGTTTCTGAGAAAATTTGAAAAAAATTGGATGGAAAACAAGGATAATAGGAATGGGTATCTTTTGGGCATTCTTCTTTACTTGAAAAGATTCTTTTTTTTCTTTGGATAATTGATTCAACTTTAGGGTATTTGAGGGTTAATTGAAAGGAGGATTCTTGAAAATTTGTATTAACTTGAATGCTTGATGATTTGGGAACTTTTTTTTCTTTCTAATTAGGTTGATCTCTTGGATTTTATTGATTGGTCTGGAGTTGAATGCCTTAATCAAAGCTCCAGTCACTCTTTGTCTAATGCTCTCAAGCAGGTAACTCTCTTCAACCTGATCGTGTTTCTCTTAATAATGGCTGGTTTTCATTCGTTATTGAATTAATTTGGCAGATAATTTACTTTATTGTGTGGAAAACTAGTGGTATTAGTTGAACTTCTTTTTAAACATTGATTTTAGGGTTAATTGTGATTATCCATTGTTTTTGTGGGAAGTTTATGATCATGAAATCATTCATTTTTATTCTCATGAATTAGGGTTATAGAGAAGATGAAGGTTTGAACCTAGAGAGCGATGCTGATGAGCAACTTCTGATTTATATCCCTTTCAATCAAGTCATTAAACTACATTCCATTGTCGTCATGGGATCCGAAGAGGACGGTAATGTTTTTATATCTTTACCTTCCCATAAATCTTGAATTCAATCACATAGAAGCAAAGTTCTATCGGCTTATCTCGTTGATGAGTTCATGTTTCAAGTTGTATTCCACTAGAATTACCTTTCATGTTGTCGATTTTTGTAGTATTTGAACATTAAGATTGTCTTTGCAGGTCCAAAGACGGTGAAACTTTTTGCAAACAGGGAACATATGGGGTTTAGGTAAGGCCAATGGCATTGACTTGTTTATCCATTTTAAGCACTTTACATTTCACTGAGGATGTTTCGTTTTACTTAATGCAGTAATGTTAGTGACTTCCCTCCAAGTGACACTGCTGTTTTATCACCTGATAATCTAAAGGTACCTCTTCTTTGTCTGTCTTTCCATTGTCGGGAAATAAGGGTATTTTAAGAAATCACTGTGAATCGGTATATCTCATAACATTCACTCTCTTTCCTCTTCTTTGCAGGGGAAACCAGTAGTCTTGAAGTATGTCAAGTTTCAGAATGTTCGTAGGTATGTCTATATTTTATGTACTTGACGTGCTCCATTTGATCTTTATCATAGCACTATTACATAGTGTTAATGTTACTTTCCTTTACCAGCTTGACAATATTTATTGAAGACAATCAGTCAGGTTCAGAGATCACAAAGGTTCAGAAGATTGCTTTATATGGATCAACGTACGTTTTTAATAATTATAGTTCCTACTTTTCTGCATTCTTTTATATCATTTACTACAATCAATACAGCCAGAATTCATGCATAAATTATAATTTCCTAGTTCCTTCTTAGTGTTCTTACCATACGGGAGATATGTTTATTTTTTACTTGTTGTTTGGGCATGAACTCATGTTTTAGTCACTTGTGAACTCATTTTCAAAGTCCTGCAATGCATGTTACTAGTAAAGAAAATGGGAAATTCCACACTGTAGATTTCCAAATTTGAGAACTACGAACCTAGAGCTTTTTCTCATTATACCTGAAACTAGCAAAGCAAGCAGAGCTGAGCATGGTGTAGTTTGTTATCAGCATTTGCTGCCTTTTTTTCATGTCAGCAACTAGCTTTGCTTTTTTTTTTTGGTCTATATGCAACTACAATCGCTTAGAATCAAGGATACCTATCTCCGGGAGGATTTGTTTGCTTCGTTATTTTTGTTGGATATCATTTTAGTTAAGTGGGTTTATATGTTTTTCCTGTCGGTTCTTGTTCTAGGCTCTGGTTTCTAATCTTGACAGACTTTAGCGTGTTCTCATCTTTAATGCGATTTCATGAATGACAGTCTTTAGCTTTGGCATTGGAATATGTCCCGGTCGGCTTCCCTGCTATAAATTTTATCATAAATGCACAATATAATCATCGGTTTAGGGATTATAACTAAAGAAAAGTATAACTATTGTATGCATACATGTTTTCGATGCAGGGTGGAAACAACAGACATGAAGGGGTTGAAGAAGATTGAGGACCATTAACCCTAAAAGGAGCTGCTGGAGGAACAGCAAGATCATGAATGAACCCTTATGGCTTGGGATACTATAAACATTGATTTCCGTTTCTTCTTCTAGTTTGGACTTAATTACTTTGATGAGAAAAATACAAAACCTGAATTCCGAAGAAAAATGTTATAATTATGTGACAGCATCAGCTTTTGACACCCAATTGTTGTTGTTGTTAGAATCTTTATGGTTCATCTGGTTTGGTTGTCGGAAATTTGAGTTTGGTTCATTATTTTGATGATAATTTAATTTCATTTTAAACTTTACATGCCAATGCACTATAACAGATTAATCATTGGTTTCTTCGAATTTTATGTATCCATTACAATCTATTAAATTATTTTTTGTGAATAAAACTAAACTTGATCATCAAGCCATCATCATTCTGACGAATTCTTCATAATTAACTTGACCATCTCCATCCAAATCAGCTTCTTTAATCATCTGCTCCAACTCTTCATCTGTTATTTTCTCCCCTATGTTGCTCATTACCAGCCTCAGCTGCAGGTACATCAATTTCAGACACTATAATTTTTTTTTATATAAAAAAAACAGAATTATAATCATAATTTGACACATTATGCAGTAAAAGAAAACACGTAAGAATTGACCAACCTCATGAGGTGATATGTAGCCATCTTGATCTTTGTCAAATACCCTGAAAGCTTCACTCAGATCATCCTCCGCTTCTGCTTCCTGCAACCAAAAGCGTGATAATGAGAATTCAACATATATTTTCCGACGAGTATTTTGTCGGGAAAACGAAAATTCTTCGTCGGAAACACTTGTTTTCCGACTGTAAAAAGCCTTTTTTCCATTGTGTTGTACTTGTAACACCGAAGATAGGTTTTTTCATTACCTTCATTTTTCTTGCCATGAGGTTCAAGAATTCCCCGAATTCAATAGTTCCATTGCCATTAGTATCGACTTCATCGATCATGCTTTGGAGCTCTTCTTCTGTTGGATTCTGATCCAATGACTTGACTGCAACTGCTAGTTCTTCCATGGTGATGCATCCTATAGAATAGTTCATCCGGGCACAGTTAATTCGAGCATAGTTTTCGAATCCCGCTTCCGATACGACCTTATATCGTATCGGAATCGATTAGGGCTTTGAAAACAAGCACACAATATCACCATAAGTCCATATAACACAGAGAAGAAAATTTACCATCACCATCTTTGTCAAAGAGACAGAAGGCTTCTTGGAACTCAGCAATTAGTTCTTCAGACATGATTTCTCCCATGTTTACTGATTTTAATATTGTGGAAACACAAAATCCAGCAAAATATTAAGAGAAAAATAAAAGGAAAAAATTGAAGATTAATGCTTCAACAGCAGTCTCAAGTATTAATCTTCTGAAGCTTCCCTTGTGCAAATTAGAAAAAGAACAAATGCATTTTATAGTAAAAAAATAAAAAAATAAATAAAATAAGCTGATGATGTGAATAATTGTAATAAATGGACTTTCTGGTAAGTTGTTGAATTTTTAACTAATTTCATTGTCCATTTCTTACAAAGTCTTGTTCATTGATTTTTTGTTTGAATTCAATTTTCATTTTCAATGAGATTTTGTAATTATTTAGTAATTTTTTAACTTTACAAAAAATTTTAAAAATGCTATATATCTTTAATTGATATTTTTTGAAACTTAAAATTAAATAAATAATACACATGATAGTCTTTTAGTTCTGTTTGTGGAATTAAAAAAATTCAATGTAAATATATCAAATAATAATCTTATATAGATTTTAAAATTAATAAGATTCAGTTATAGAATACCAATAGATTTTATTGGGGACATTTCAAACTAGGGAGACTATATTATAGTATAATTAATACGTATATTTATTAACAACTTGTATAACCTAATTTTCTTATTTTAGCATTTGACCAATTCGAATGTATGTGTTAAAATTTTAAATTTAATGTAACTTGACTTTGATTCAATTGGACTTTTAGTTTAAGATCTTTTTATAAACTATTATAGTTTTTTTTCAAAATATTTTTTAGTATAAGATAATTTGAATAACAATAGGAGATTAGATTTTTCTCTGCCCTACTTGTGCCGCAGCCTCTTCATTTGCTTTTTTGTCGGTGGCCGCCAATTAGTTTTAGTACTGGTTGTCGATCGCTGAAATTTATTATTTATTATTTTTTTGTTTTATATTTATTAATAAGAATTTCTGTCTTTGTGATACATGTTCCCTCTGTCTTTGTAGCACGTTTTTTAATTCCGTCGGTGGTTATAAAAAGATAGATCCTCACTAGGTTGATGGTTATTGGCAGATATAATTAGACTTGGGTAGCAAAGCAATCTACCTTATAGTTTGGTTCGCTCACCCCTCATTTTTTACCCCGTAAAGCCTCTCGTTTGGATAGAGACAATGAGATTCAAGAAGTCTTCCGGATTTTGTCAATATGTTAATCACTATGAAAGTATTTACTTTTCTTTGTACCTTTAGGTTTTGTATGAGATTTTGGTGAACCAGTCTTCATTATTTTTCTTTCTCGATGCTTTGTATTTATGGTATCTTTTATAGTTATTAATAAAATTCAGTTGTCATTGTAAAAAAAATTGTAGTATAAAATTTAATACACTTTTATATTTTACTCAAATAACGACAACAAACGATGTAAAATTTAAGTTGATTCTGCTAATTAGATTGAATTATTATTTATAAATAAAATGTTTTTATCTAAAATTAATTATAAAAATAAATATTTAGATCTTTTAACAATAAATAGAAAATAAAAGTTTTGAATTCAATGAATGAATATAAATAGACATCCCTGCTTGTAAACCTAGTAGTACCCAATTGGGCAAGTGCAAGACCAGCTTCATCGTATTCTTCGGTATCACAGTCCAAAAATCAGCATCTTTAAAAGCATTAGCCTTTATCCAAGCCACTTATAAGGAACTACAATTAGCAAAGATATTGCGAATAAGGAGAAGAGAACATGCTTTATCCCAAGTAGTCAAGTCCTTGAGGCCAAAGCCCCCCCTCACTTTTCAAACAGCAAACCTGTGGCCAATTAACCTTAACACCTCTCATAAGAATATCAACTCTTTTTCAAAAGAATCGCGCACAAATCTGTTCGATCTTCCTGAGAACTCCTAACGGCAAAACAAGTTGTTTGCACTAATAATTCGTGATCCCTAACAAAATAGATTTTATCAATTGAAACCTCCCTGCAAAGCTCAGATTACGAGCTGACTATTGTCTTAACTTGCCTCTAATCTTATCAAAAAAGGCTTGGCAATCACTCTCGGTGAGTTTTCTTGTAACAAACGGGACGCCCATGTACCTGACTGGAAGAGAGCCCACACGGAAGCCAGTCACCTCTCTGATAACCAACATAGTTTCACGAGATATTCCAGATGTGAAAAGCTCACTTTTCGAGGCATTAAGTTGCAACTCCAACATCTCATAAAACCTTGCTAGAATACAAGTGACACCAACCAAAGAATCAAGTGACCCTTTACAAAAAATAAAGAGGTCATCTGCAAAACTTAAGTGCGTAAGGCCAAACTTTTTACACTTGGGATGGTACTGAAAAACACCACTATGAGCTCTCAAGTTCAAGAGTTTAAAAAGAGTATCCATCAGAAGGACAAAAAGATAAGGAGAGAGGGGGTCCTCTTGTCAAATTCCCATTGCTCTAAGAAAATAACCCACTAGAGTTTCATTAAATGAGATAGAGTAGCGAGGAGTTGTCAAGCAGATTCGAATTCACTCCCGAAACTGATACAACAGACCTAAAACTTCGAGAATGGCAAGGACAAAATCCCATGAAACACTATCAAATGCCTTTTACAAATTCACCTTAAGAGCACAACGAGGTGATAATGTGTTTCGAGCATACCCCTTACTAATTGCTGAGCCAAGAGAGTATTATCAGCAATACTACGCCCTAGAATAAACGCAGCTTGATTAGGTGAAACCAACCATGGGAGGAATGAAACCAGTCTGTCCACCAGAATCTTAGTGATTGCCTTATAGATAACAGAACACAGAAAATTGGCCTTAATCTTTCATCTTAGAAGAATTAGGAATTTTTAGAACAAGAGTAACAGATGTTGCATTAATCGCATGCAACAGATAAAAAGCTTCAAAGAAATAACAAATAGCAGCCACAACATCAGCCCCTACCACATTTTAAGCCTTCTTAAAAAAATAAAATTGTGTAAACATTATAAAAACTATCATATTATTATTACTAAAATATTAAAATAATTTAGTCTATATTATCATTAAAAATTATAAATAAAATACTAAAAATATCATATTTATTAAACTATTAAATTTTATTAATTATATTATTCACTTACTAAAATAAGAATATTTTTATTTTCAGACTTGAGATGAGCACGGCAATCGGCATCTTCATACTTTGACTTTGTGTTGGTATATTTTGACTGTGAAAAGGAAAAGGGCTTTTATGGCATTTTACGCCTTTGCAATGGTTCTTGTATATTGGGCCGGGTTGCAGGTTTCACTGCAGTTTGCAGCATTTTGGGTAAGCCCATCCTTAACACTCACGTTTCCATCGCTACACCCCTCTTTTAAGGTAAATTATACCAAAAAAATTCTTTATCACTTAATATATATATATATATATATATATATATATATAGCACAATCGAACTCAATAATGCTCATTTTGACAGAGTTCGAGCATACTTATGATCAACTTAAAACTATTAAAAAAAAAATTAAACAGCAAATCGAATTTATTCAAGTGGTAAGTAACTTAAGCCCCGTTCACCAACGCTTGTTGAACGAAAATTGGAGCTGCCAACGTTAAAACAGCGCCGAACAGGACAGTGAACGGGCGTTGACCCCATCCCTCCACCAAAATTTACCCTTAAACGAGTGTTTCGTCACCGTTGAGTTTTCAGCTTTTGCCTAAAAACGGGCGTTGGTCACTCAAAAATAATGAAAAAATTTTGTGAACGGGTCTTTAATCTCGCTAAATAAGTAAAAAAATCCATGCTGAGAATAAGTCTCTAAAATTGCATGTACGACTATAATCAATCCGAATCAATTAGAACAAAGAATTCACTTCCACCTCAGAATCTCCGGACACAAATTTTCACTTCATCTGTTCATTGATTAATCCCATAGATGGTTAAAAAAAGGGTCTAGCATGTAGTTTCCGTTAGTTAAACTGTTCTCACCGACCAATTTCAAGACAGATAAAGTCAAAAACTTGGGTAAAACAACTGAACTGGTTCCCATTTCCCAACCTTACGCTACTTGTTATCCTTCTTCTTTGATATTTTATTTGCTCAAACAAAACCCTCAGCTTCACATTCGTACAAAACTCTTAAATTCTTCAAAACAAATCAAAGCTCATGGAGATTACTTCCACAACACTTTCTCTTTCAAGACCCCCGGCAGCAGCAGCTTCACTGCCTTTTTCTTCTTCCCAATCCAACACCATTTCTTTGTTGAGCAGAGCAAAACCCCAGACCAAATCTGTTTCCTTTGTTGTTGGTCGACCAAGGAGGAAGACAACAGCTGAGCCTGCTAGAAAGGGTCTTACTTGCAATGCTTTGTTTGGTCTTGGTGTGCCGGAACTTGTCGTTATTGCTGGAGTGGCGGCTCTTGTGTTTGGACCCAAGAAGTTGCCTGAAGTTGGGAAGACTATTGGGAAAACTTTCAAGAGTTTTCAACAGGTTTGTCGATTTCCTTATCTGGGTTTTGCTTCATATGTAAAAAAGATCAATAATTTGAATCTTTTTTGGTTCAAAAATGGTCCTTTACTTGTTATTGAGTTTGAGTGTTCGAGTTGCTAGCAAAAGTTCATAGCACAATTTGTTTGCTTGTTATTGATGAAGTTTTATTTCGAGCGAGCTCATTTGAATCACAAAGCTAGAATGAAATAAACAATAGAACACATAGACATTTGTTTTACTACAACAAATTATAATACCAATGGAACTAAAATAGAACAATGGTGCACCTTCTTTCTTGTGATTTGTCAAAAAAAATGGAGGAAATGTGTAAGACAACTGTGTTTCCTAAGGGGTTTCGGTTTAAGGTAAAATCATGACCTACCAAAGGAACTTTTTTCTTAGCTTTTTGGTGAATCAATATTACATTGTCATACGTTATGTCGGAAGCTTCACAATGAATTAATGTTGAAGGTAAATGTTACATGCTAACAAGGGACTAAGGGAGGTGTTTTCCACTTTAAGTGAAGCACTGAAGCTTAATGCTAATAGACAACAGTTGTCGTTTCTCTCGGCAGTGGTGGATAGCTGAACTGAGAACCCTTGCAAAGATATGACCCTCTCTTGTGATGCAACAATCTTAATTCAACTGGACATCGTTTAGTTTTCCGGGGTCCGGTTATTACTTGATGGTCCCTGTTAGTGAACTTCCTATTCTTATAATAAACTACCTTCTTCTTTTGATAGAAGCATTCGGGGCCGTTCCCGAACTTCATCATGCCTGTCTTTCTGCTTCCCAATAGCTAAAGATGATATACATATATAGTATTAGTTTAGGTGAGCTTAATCCGAGAAGAACCTCTTTTGCTATCATCTAAACTGTTTCCTTTTAGATTGAATTACCAAAGATGTACCTGCATGGATCGAGTCAAGCATTACGATTCATGGAAAACATTTTGGTGGTTCATGCCAAGTGTTTTAATGTCTCCATGTTAGTGTCTTGATCTAATCTTTCAAGTAAAGCTTGCGATGACCCCTTTAAGATTTTGTTCCGTTCGCAATCATTTTGCAGTCTAACACAAGTATGCTCAATTTCTCGGAAGCTTTTTCATGTATTCGAAGAGTCATTGGAGGGTTATATCCTCGTATCCATGCTCAGATAGTCAGATATATGTTCGATACGAGGTATTGGACATAGGTATCTATAGGGAAAAAATGAAGAGTCCGGGTAGCATAGGTTGTTTTCCAATTAGATTGTACAAAGCTTTCTTGACACTAAAGGATCTTTTTCTTCTTTCAAGTTGCCAAGATGTTTCAAGTAACATTTCTAATTCGATGCAGCATTGCTTTCTACATTGTTGATAAGAATAAAAACAATAATCCGTAAATTTGCAGGCTGCGAAGGAGTTCGAGACTGAGCTGAAAAAGGATCCCGAGTCTCTTACAGAGAAACCTGAGGAGAATTCCACAGCTATTAGTGAAGAGAAAAAACCAGATCTTGAGGCCTCTAGCTCTAAGGAAACCGTATGAGTTCGCAAAACCATCATTTAGTCGATAAAGTTTCCGAATTTGCATGTCTGTTGTATCGATGAACATCGAACAAAGGATTTTGGATGTAGATCGGTTATGTTAGTGATTTTTTAATTAAATGGTTTGACAATCTTTCAACACATTTGTTTCCAGTAATGTTTTAGAAACCAATCTGAAGTGATTCAAGTCCAGATTTTCATATTGCATGAGAGCTTGCCTTTAACACAGATGATTGGGACATTGTAAATGAATTGTAGGACCAAGTAAAACCGAATTCGAAGAAAAAAACTGATTCGAATCATAATACTCAGTTTATTTCAAGTTACAAAGGGGGATTTGATTCATAATATACATGAAAAAAAAGGAAAACCTTGTTATGAACTTCCATGTGTTTTCCTTTGTACAAATTCCACAAGAAAAATTAAAAAAAAAGGAGCCAAACTATACATGGGAACATGTTTTTTTTCTTTCCTTTTATTATTGGTTATGCCTTGGAAAAAACCATAGGATCAAAATCTTCTTTGTTGCTAAATCAACAAAGGAGAAAAAAAATTGGGATCCAAATTTCTTCTCTGGATAGCCTAAGTTAAAAGGGTTTGATCTTTCTTCATATTTTCATACAGCACAACCCAAGCCTCTTGCTTCTGCTCCTTTCATGATCCTCAGCTTTTTGCAAGAACTGGTGAACATTCTGCATCCCAAACAAGAAAATCAGAGCAAATTCCAGAAATATAGCACACAATACATATAATTCGAGTCGAGTTTCGATATCCGCAATCCGGAGAAAGTAAAAAAAGAACTTACTCCCATGGTACATCTCCAACCAACATCCAATCACCATCTTTATCTTCATAAGTAGGCACAAATTCTGATCCATTATATCCTTCCCTCTCTGAATATTCACCTGATAATCAAAAAACCAAACATAAAGCTTTGTTTTTTAAGAAATCCTTTATATATATGTCCAAAAAAAAGTTTTTTTGATGCTGATGCATACCAGCTTTGAACTTGAACATGTCTTCCAAGGCCTTAAGCAATTCTGGGTATCCTTTAAACACCTTCAAATCTATCTTTCTAAGAAAAGGAGCCCCCTCCATGCTCACTTTCACATAAATCCCACTATTTTCAGCCTCAGTTTTCTTGGATTGCAGGTTGTTTTTTCTGTAAGATCTGATTGGTGGCCACCCTACAACTTGTGCCCTGCAATATTTATTGTAATTAGTATAAAAAACATGGAATCTTTCATTTTTGGTCCAAAAAATAAAAAGATTTGCTTACTTGGTTTGTGGAGTAGTGTCTTGGTCACAGCTCTTAGAAGCTGTGGCATTACTAGACATGGATTCTTCAGGCAAGGCTCTTTTGTTGCTCCGGGGAGTTGCCGATGTTTGGTGCTTAGCTGACTCGTCGGAGGTGCCCGGTAAGCCTAATCGGAGCTCGGTCGCCTCGAGGTTAAGATCTTTCTCAAATGCCATACCTTAATTCTTGTGTGTTTCTGAATATAATTAGAGAAATAGCTGAATGATGACGAGTTCTTAAAGGAGAAAGAACATATGCACGTCTTACGAAAATTCAATGGTATCTTTATAGATGGAATATATGGTGATAAAGGTTAAAGACATTGTTTAAAAAAATTAAAGGCTGAAATAATTAACAAAAAAATGAACAAATTATGGTGTTGGTCCCTCTATTATTCTTGAATTTGGAATTAGGTACTTTGATTTGACATGGTTTGGTCCTCTATATTTATAAATTATAATTAACAAAAAAATTGTTTATATAGGCCTGATAAGTTGTAATTTGTGTTTTTAAGGGGGGAAATCTTGTTTATATTTTAATCGTACTTGTTAACCTAATTAACTATTTAGATGGATCAACTTCTTTCAAATGAAAGTTCAGGAAATAAATCCCGAATTTAAACATAATAGAGGGACCGTAATCATACTTTTACTTATAAATAATAAATTTTGCCCTTTATTTATCTTAGTAAGTATTGTTTGCTTTTATTGAAATAAAAACCAGAATTATTACATTAATACATATATATATAAGATAAATATTCTATAGACAGACGGTTCAGTTTTCACAAGCGCCTTAGTTTTAGTGTATAGAGAGCTAGTTTAGGGTAGAGGGTTTAGGGGTTTAGGTATATGTGGCTAGAATTTAGAGATAGTTGTTTCAATGTAAGGTTTAGGGTTATAATTTAGGGTTTATATGTTACCTAAATACTCACCATATTACCCTAAAAACTAATCCATAACATGTAAACCCTAAATTATAACCCTAAACCTTAAATTGAAACAACTATCTCTAAATTCTAAACCCCTATACTATATACCTAAAACTAACTCCATATACCCTAAAACTAAAGCGCTTGTAGAAAATTTCAGTTTCCACCGCCAGTGTATAAGATATTAATCTTATATTATATATATATATATAACATTTTTAATTTTAATGTGTAATACACGTTACGCGCTCATAAAAGAACAATGATTAAAGTTTTTATTATAATTTGGGAATTATGATTAGATTAAGAGAATTATATGCATTTACATATTTTAATCAATATATTAATTAGGTTTTTTTTAGGGCAAAGGGTATCTTTTAGCACATGGAATTGGACGTGGTGGGCAGCTAAGGTGTTTGTAACATGGAACACCATAATTGATGCACTTGTCTTGAAATGTTGGGGACAAGGTTGGGACAAAGCTTAGCTGCCGATATATTATTGGTTAAGATCAAACGGTTTCAAATAAAATAGATCATCTCCAAAGACAAGAAATCTCGAGCGTTCGATGTGATTACCATGGATGGATTCCAATTAGACCTTCCATTGGTCAACTGATTGGTTTCCATTAGGATGATTTATTCCGGGATGGATCGAGGAAGGCTGGAACTTTTCATCAGTCAATTGATTGGTTTTTATTAGGATGATTTCTACCGAGGTAGATTGAGGGGAGATTGGAGGGACAGTCGCACCTCTTAAAAATTTTAAATTTTTCTTAATTTTATATGTATTTTTTTATCGATAATCTAATTTTACACTCTCAATTTTTTTAATCTCACACCCCTTATATAGAATCTTGTGTCCGTCTTTAGTTTTTGTTATTGTACTTAGTGGGTTATCGAACACCTTCTTGTCAATTTGGTCTTTTCAGCTTTGTATTGTCAGCAGAGGTAGTTCAAAAATTTACAGGACCCTGTGCAGTTTATTAAAATAAAACTTTTTAATTTATAATGCCAATGATATAGAAGGTTATTTTAAAAAGATATTTTTAGCTTAATAAATAATATATTATGGGACTCTTTAAAGTTATTTTTTAATTTGTTAAACCAGAATTTTTTGTTTTTCTATTTTCAAAAAAAAAAAATTCTCTATGAACATATAATTTAATTCATTTTGGGACCCTTCCTTTCTTGGGGCCCTATGTCGTCGCCCCACACATATACAACAACAATACGATTATAATGTTAAAATTCTAGAATGATTTTTTTTATAGAAAGGATGGTAAATATAAAAATTAAACTGTAGAACTCAAAGTGGCATTGCACTTTAATTTGAAGCAATATTCATGGCCCTCCATTTTTATCTTTTTTCTTGATTGAAAAAGTAAAATGGCTCTCCATGGGTTGAAAGGGTGGAAATAGTTATGTTTATAGCCTCCAAATAATTATGATATGACAATATATGACCTATATGTTATAACAAACAAATAATAATTTTGATTGTAATCATCAAAAATTGACAAGCAACATATATAGACTTGTAATAAACAAATTTGTAATTATGGATACAAATATATTTTTAGTAGCATGAACCAACTTACCTCAGTGTTTAAGTGAACGATTGTTGTTTTTAGAGCTCACGGGTTCGAGCACCAGCAGCTACAACAGGGTGATTGAACATGCATTGTCAAATGGTTGAGAGTAAATTTAAAACATATACTACTTGTAATCACCTTAGTTTTCAAAATAAAAATACTTTTAGTAAAATAAAGGATAATGTTTTCTTTATTAAGATAACTTAATGAATAAGCTTTGAGTAAATAAAATTATAAAGTATTGCATGCAAACCAAAGTTATTCAAAAAGATGAAACAACCTTCTCATTTACTCTTGTTTTCCTTCTCTTTTGTATGGACAAAAAGTCTCTGTATTTTTTAGCTTTTTTTTACTCGAACACTAAAAATTAAATCTTAAATTCTGACATTAAATTTTAAATTTTACACTTTAAACATACGTCGCACATTTAATACTCTAAACACTAATCCTATATCCTAAACTTAAATTTTCAATAATAAGGCATAAATAGAGATATTGTACATACGATTTTTACTGTCCTCTATATATGGTCCATAATGATTAAGAAAATACCATAAAATACAAATAAATAATAATAATAATAATAAAGTGTAAGGAAAAGTTTAATTTAATTTGAAGCGTGGGGGAGATAGTTCTTGGATAAAAATCTTATGTCCCTTTTCGGTACTCTTATTTATGTCCTTACACTAAAAAACACTACAAAATTAAATTCTAAGCTTTAACACTAAATTCTAAATCATAAACCCTACGCTCTATACCCTAAAAAATACACACTACCCTAAGTCCCTAAACCCTAATCATAAACCTTAATTTAGAATCCTAAACCTTAAACTCTAAACTTAATTTTGAGTGTGGGGTATTAACAGGAACATCAAAAAAAGGCAGAGGATTTCTATCCCCTTTCATCTACCATGTAGCGTTGTCCTCATGCACGTAACTAATTCGTATGTTATAACCATAAAAATGTTAACGGAACTAATTAAATTGAGTACGGAAGGAGTTTAACTCCACTCCAATTCTTTTATTCGATAACAATCTAAATTTTTATAAATTTAAATATCAAATACATAAAGTTTTATTTATTACTATCGAGTATAAATACTTAAAAATCAGTTAATTAATTTGATTTCTCCTAATATTTGTTCCATTCCCTAGGGTAATTGGGATGGGAAAAGAACACCGACAACAAATACTTAAAATTTTGAATGGTTGATTGTCCAATTTCCTCGAGCTCTGGATAATAAATGCATAAATATAAAAGAGTTGCTTTCAAGTTTCATGCATGCAGGGGCACACGCACGAGTGTGTCCATGTTTGAACAGTGGCGACGGTCGACATTACTCACTGTTTTTTCCTCAACAACTTGGAGCTTTTCATCCTTTCGGAACAACAAGGACTGCAACAAAAACTAAAAGGGTCCACAAATTAATGGTTGGTGACAAACATTTATGAACCCTTTTATTTCTTCCTCCTGAGAACGAACACAAAATTTTATATCAAGAGAGTAAATTTATACAATTTTAAGACCGTGAAAATAAATTTTTAATAAATATATATTTTTTAATTTTTAGGAGGTGACTGTTTCCCGACTCGCTCGATCCATCCTGCTCCTCCCTACTGTCTGGGGTCTCCTCCGTCCCATCCGCCAGTCTTTGCCAGCTTATCAAACTAATGCCAATTTGGGTCCCCATGAAAAGCTATCCCTACCTAATGTTCGCTATCATTTCTTTACTCAAAATTTTATCGTAGCAACCGACATTTACATTATTCGTTTTCCTTTTTCCTTTCTTTCAAACAAAAATATTTGATTTCACTGGTAAAGATAGAATAGTACATAATACTTACCATAACGGTTAAAATTAATCATTACAAAGTATAATTAACGGACGGAATATATTTAAATATAACCAACGCATAATGAAGTTTAAACTATTATAAAAAATCTACGAGTTAATCTCTCTAAGTTTAGGTGGAGAAAAAAAACATACATAAAATGCCCCACAACTCAGCCTCGATTACGGAACAAATACCTATAAACTTAATGAACCTAAGTATCCAAGCCCCGGCAGCGTCCCGGACCACACCGCCGCGGGTGGTTCGTATCTTCGATCTCGGCAACACAAATAGGGCATCGCCCATCCACAGCAAAGTGGAATTTAGTCTATTTTATTCAATATTATTATTACAAATTTTCAAAAATAAAAAATAACTATTTGGCTAATCTTCCTTTAGACCTTTACCCATTACCTTTTTTTAAATAATATTCTCTTTAACAACATCTCTATATTTTTCTAGTTTTAATTTCCATGGTTTCCCAACAAATAAACAGTACTTAATTATTTATGCTCTATATTTTTATCAAATTCACCATAAATAAATTAAGAATAAAACATCTTTTATAATGGACACCCTAACCATAATTCACATGATTTAATTAATTAATTAGTTAAAGAAAATTTCTATAGTTTTTTTATATATGAATACGCACCTAAAATTCCCAATCCTTTTCTCAATTAAAACCGTGTTAGGGTAAGAGGGCGACAACTCTCTCGTGAGCTTTATATTGCCACGTTTAGCTCTTAAATTGCCAAAGATTATCGATAATGTTCTTGAAAAGCAATTTGGGAAATGTTTTAATCATGAATTTAATACTGATTAAATAAAAAATTCGAGTATTCGTGTTACGCAGGAAACGATGACAAATATAAAGTATTTTAGGTTTTTTTAAAATGTCTTTATAATTGAATTGTTGAGATTAAAATGGAAGTGTAATTAATTAAATGATCTTGTTTGATCATGCCATTTTCCTAATTTTTTTTAACTACTCCCCCAATTGGACTCCAATTTCAAAGCTTTTGGAGGTGAAGTCGCCATCCTCTTCCCCCCTATCACAAATCCATGTTTTGAAAAGGCCCAGAGTTCTTGTTGGTATTCTTTGTTATAAACCAAGTATTAAGCTATGACGAAAGCAAACACGACATGTGATGTTCAGGGACAAAGTCAAAATTGAAGATTAAGAGACAAAACACATTGATATCAGATTTATTGGCCGATTAATTCAGATCGTGTTTTGTAAAAATTCAATAGGGTAGCGACCCTCCTTACCTAATTTTCTTTATTCATAGCATCAAGATTCGAGCTTTTGACTTTGTTTAAAAGATATAACGTCTCGTCTTGCTAGATCAATTGATTGTTAGTGTTAATTTATTTTAGTAAGCTAGAGTTTTTTATTTAATGTGACCTATAACTTTGGGGTCATTTCATTTGGCTTAGGGCAAATGGGAGGAATAAAAGGATACTCAAAAGCCACCTCCCTAAGAGGACAGTACGTGAAATGAAGATCTTTGGTACCCATTTGAAAGATAAGAATCTATGTGAAATGTACAAACATATTGAAGGGAAAAAAAGAGAGAGGAAAAGGGTGAAATTGACCTAAAAAAACTTATACCCAAGTTGCCACACGTGTGGTGTTTGAGAGATATTGACATTTGCATGCTTGGGGACGTGGCTCTATACAAGTCTCATAATTTTGAATACAAGTGTGGATGTCATAAATCTATGTCTATCATCGTTTCATTGTTGATATGTTTTATTTAATCTTTATTTCATTTTATGGTTTCATTGTTGACGTGGGTCGGATTTTTGCACACTCCGATTTTTGATTTAGAAATTGAAAGTTCACACTAATTTTGATTTGATCTTTATATCATTATTTTGAGTCAAATTAGAGGTTTTTATTCAAAAATTGAATCCAATTTTCTCCTTCACAAAATTCAAAATGAACTCGGTTTTAAAAATCTCAATTTTAAATAAATCGTGTTGATACTTGTTAGGTATAGATAATTTGATTATCTCTTCTTCGTTACTTGTGTTTCTTTTTAGTTTTATTGTATGTCTACTTATAACAATATTTTTTGCTTTAACTATCGTATCCAATCTATTGACTGATTAATCTAGATCGAGTACTGGTACTGTAGAGGCTCGTTATAGGATGATTCTCCAAACCTAATTTACTCTATTCAAAACGTAAGGATTCGATATCTCACTGAACCAACTGATTGTTGGTTGGATATAATATTTTTTAATACAATATAACTTAAATTGTAAGACTAAATTCAATCAAGAGTAAATGAAAGTATAGGTAAAAAAAAATCTTGAGAAATTCAATAAAGTTGATGTAGGGGATTACAAAGTGGGAGATTCACCTTATAGATAAGAATGCACACGTGTGGGGTCAGATTGGGGATTGTGACAGTGGGCTATTGTGGGGGGACATTTCTCACTGTAGAATGGCTGGCAAAGGGGCCCACACTCTTTAAATTTGTTTTGTTTTGGAGCTCAAGGCTTGTCCTTGTCATCCCTTGCTTTCAGTGTTGTGTCACCCTTTTCGTTGATTAAATTCGGATCTTTGCCCCTTGTTGGCCATGCCCATGCACATGTCGCCCATACCATCATCCATTTTTTACTCAAAATACCATTGTAATACATAAATAATCACTATGAAAATTCTAAATATTAGTTCAAACTTATTAGAAATCCAAATTGGCCATGTGTACATAATTGACATATTCTAGGATTAATCGACGAAAAATTATTTGATACATTGGCGGTGGAACTAAAAGTTTTTATAAGCGCCTTAATTTTAAGATTTAAGTACTCAATTTAGGGCACAAAGTTTAGGGGTTTAGTAGTTTAGAATTTAAGATTGTGCGTATAAATTAGGGTTTATGGTTAGAATTTAGGGTTTATAGCTTAAAACTTAAATCCTCAATATATTGCATTAAAACCTAAATACTAACCTCTAAACCCTAAATCTTAACCCCTAAATTCTAACCATTACTTCTAAATTCTAAACCCCTACACCTAAACCCCTAAACCCTACACCTTAAACTAAGTCCTTAAACCCTAGAACTAAGGCGTTTGTGGAAACTAAAAAGATTCCACGCCAGTGTATTGGATATAAATCCTTAATCATAAGGATTATTATCCTATACACTAGCTGGAAAATAAAATTTCACACAAATGGGGTTATTTAGGGGTTTAGGATTTTAGTTTATGGTTCATATGTTAGAGGTTTAGGTTGTAGGTATAGAACTTAAGATTTATGGTTAGAGTTTAGAGTTTAGGGTTTGTGGTTAGATTTTTAGGGTTTTAAGGTTAGATTTTTAGGTTTTAGATTTAGGCTTGAAAATAAACATACTTGTGTAAAAATTTTTTTACATTGGCAGTGTATCAAACATTAACCCTAATCATAATAATGTTATATACACATTATTTTTCTTGTTATAATCATCCATAAACATTAAATATTTATACGAACTTTGTTTGACATATTAATAATTCGTATATATATATATATTTATACCGTATGGCATTTTGATTGTTTTTCTGCCAAGTAGTATGGCATTGGCACATGGGGCGGGAGAGGAGAAGATGCTAATTAAGGTGAAGAAATGGAAGGGTGCCTAAAATCTTGAGAGCAAGAAGACCGTGTTTGGAGAGAGTGGGACCCAATGGAATACCCTTCTCGTCCAATCAAACGCCCACATGCTCTTGCTGACTTTTTGCCAAACGCGGTGTTATGCTTTTTGTGGGCTCCCCCGTTGTCCACTTGTCTTTTGTTTATTCCTTCCAAGTTCACAGCCTTAAAAAATATATTAAAAAAAGTCGATTTTTGGGCTCAAACGATCCCATTTGGTATTTAAAAATATATTTTCGTGGTTATCACTTATCAGTACAATTCATTTATTATGTTTTTTAAAAACAATTTATTCTGTTTTATTTTATAAGGAAACAAGAATTTGTTAAGAAATTCAATGCAAATCATTAATCATGCCTAAAATTATTAATTTATGTTGATACTAGTTACATAAAACAATTAACTTAACTTACTTCTAAAGAAACTGCAAATTATTAGAATCTAATTAATTGATTAAGTATTTTATATAGATAAATATATTTGTAATAGAAAAATTCTACAACGTGCGACGAACACCGATGAACATTACTAATGATGAACATTGTTGAACACTATTAAATTAATTAATAAAGATTTAAAATTTCAATGACCCATCATACAATTAATAATTATTTTAAAAAATTCAATTAAATTATTTATATATATATATTAAAATTTCATTTTTTTTAATAAGAGTAAATTATATGTTTAGTACCTCACCTATTTCCGTATTTCTATTGAACCCTCATTATTTAAATAATATTTCAATCTGACTCTATTCTTTATAAAAAAATAATTTAACCTTTAACCCTAAACTATTAAACCTTAAACTCTTAAACATATACCCTAAACCATATACCATTAAAAATAATTTCACCATTATCAATTCAATGAATTGTTAAATTCTCCTAAAAAATAGTGAAGCAAAAATTAGTATTGCATGAACCCAATGTGGTCGAATTTAATCTCTTAACTGCAATTCCTCAAGTGGGTATACTATTTTGTTTTGAAATTTTCGAATAAATGAACAATAATTATGTTTTATTTCGTTTAAGTTTCAATTCCTGACACGTTTTCCCCCTTTTTACCGTTCTTCTGCCCATTTTATTAGCAAAAATTTCATCTGCTCACGGTGGATCGAAGGGTAAAAGGGGCGATGGAGGATATTGGGCTGTTTAAGTAAGGCTGGGGTGTGATGATTTGAATGATTTCGAAACGCAGTTCACATCGTACCGATTTGCAGAAAGAAATGATGCATTCAATGGAGAAAAAGGTATTAAATCTACCGTTCAAAGACTCAGTTCTTTGCCTGCAAGTTTACCAATAGATTTCTCTTCAAAGAAGAATACTAATGGTGGAGAAAACATTCAGGCGCCGGAGCAGGGTTTGTGTTCAAGCACGGATGCCGGAAACTCCGACACGGTAGTTCGCATTCAAGGCTTGGGTTCGAGGAGAAGTTTGGCAAATTCAGCTGCTGGTGAATTCAATTCTTACTTGGAACAGATGAGATTGTTGGATGAAAAGGTGAAACAGATTGCAGATTGTAAAGAAGTTGATCCAAAGAAAATTTCAAATGCTAAGGTTGAATCAGTGTCCCTAAATTCTAGTTCATTGAACGAATGTCATAAGATGAAATTTTATGAGGATTCAACAGAATTGAGCATTCAAAGTTGTGCTTTTTCCTCTAGTGTTGTTCATGATATATTTGAAGTTCCTGAAACCAGTGCAAAAAGCAGAACTTGCTTTGATGGGGAAAACTGTAACGGTAAGTCGGGCGATGATCGGATTACAAAGCTGGATTTGATAATTTAAGGGTATAGGTTTAAGAGTTTAAGGGTTTAAGGTTTAATAGTTTAGGGTTTTAGGTTGAGGGTTAAATTATTTTTTATAAAGAATAGGGTCAAATTGAAATAATATTTAAATAATGAGGGTGGTACTAAATATATAATTTACCTTTATTAAAAAAATAAAATTTTAATATATATAAAAAATAATTTAATTGAATTTTTTAAAATAATTATTAATTGTATGACGGGTCCTTGAAATTTTAAATCTTTATTAATTAATTTAATGGTGTTCAACAATGTTCATCATTAGTAGTGTTCATCGGTGTTCGTCGCACGTGGTAGACTCATCCTTTGTAATATTATTTAAACAGATGATCACATATGAAATGATGAAGACTTGCATATAAATTCACAAGTCGTGTATTTAATTTTTGAAGTAGTGATTTTAAGTTATTTTATTTAAATATTATATAAGAAGTAAAAGAAAAAACACCTATATAATAATGTTAATTATCGTTTTATAAAAAATTTATCATTTTTCAATTGAGATAATACCAATTAGTTGGTGACACCAATCTAATCAAACTTATTAAAAAAAAACTTCATTTACCCTTTTTTAAATGAATGAATTAGTTTATTATTATCAATCATGCTATAAAAGCAATTAAGCAAGGATTTGGTAAAATGAAATAAGAATTGATTAACTTATTGGTGAAATTAAAAGTATCAAACCAAATTTCATTCTTTTTAGTGCATCTTCCATCATTAAATTGGTGGAGCCTAGGAAACAAAGTAAAGGCAAACAACACCAACTTTGTATGTCCTCCAAATAGTTAAAAAGAAAAATAAAATAAAATAAATATATCCTTGAACAAATCTATATTCACTCAATTCATCATCACAAATCATTTTAAATATAAAGATAAAAATCTTCTGCCTTTTTTGGTATCCTTTCTTATGCCCCAACACTAAAAAATTAAAGTTCAAACCCTAACCATAAATTTTAAATCCTAAACCCCACACCCTAAAAAGTACATACTACCCTAAATTCTATAAACCCTAACTTTAAACTCTAAACCTAATTTTTAGTGTGGGGCATAAATAAGAGCACCAAAAAAGGGCATATAATTTCTATTCTAAATATAACATCATCCATGACATCAACTTTGACGTGGCATCATCATGGCCATTGAGAGTTCATAACGCATCATTCATAAACCTTATATTATCTTCCCACAATTCCATTTTTCGGCCTTCTTTCCCAACATTTTCACATATTCTCCCTCCCACTTCATTTGCATTTCCTCTAGGAAATACACTACAAACGAAAAAAAAGAGGTTAAGAGAGATATTCCGAGAGAAGAAAAGGACTGAAGTTCGATCATTCAAGAGTTTTTCACGTAAAATCTGTGTTTAAGTATCTTAATGACCAGCATTATGGGCACGGAGCATGACAAGTATCACACCATTAATTTCGAAGAGACGGAGTTACGATTAGGGTTGCCCGGAGGCAAGGGAAATGATGGCGAACCGACCAAAAACAACGGTAAACGAGGGTTTTCGGAGACGGTTAGTCTGAAGCTTAATCTATCAACAAAGGAGGCCGAATCCGAATCCGAATCTGAATCCGAGGAGTCTGAGAAGATGAAGGAGAAGAGCTCTATTGCTCCACGTTCTACTGACCATGCAAAGCCCCCTGCAAAGTAAGCTACATTTTTTTTTTTCATTTTATTTGCATGAGTTTATGTTTTCAGTGAAATTAATTTCTTGATTATTATAGTTTTTTTTAAACAATATTGTTGAACATTTATTTGAACTTGAAGAGGATGAGTCTTCAATGGATCTTGGCCTTGTAAAGTGGGAAAAAAAGGGTTTAATTTTGATATTTGATGGCTTCGGTTGTTTGTCGGGAAAAAGAGGGAAAACAACAAAACATGTGGAATCTTTAGTGCTTTTCCCACCAACCAAACAATAATTCAAAAGGTTTCAACAGGAAAGTGGCTAAGAAAGTCTTAAAATTCCAATAATTTTATGTTATTCCAACTTAAATAATAATTAAGGGAATATTTGATTTTCTTTTTCAGGGCACAAGTGGTGGGATGGCCACCAGTCAGGTCCTTCCGGAAGAATGTCATGGCCGTCCAAAAAGCCAGTTCCGAGGAGGAGGGTAACGGCAAGAAGGCCGTCAACAGTTCAGCCGCCGCCACTGCCACCGCCGCGGCATTTGTTAAGGTCAGCATGGATGGTGCACCTTATCTACGCAAGGTGGACTTGAAACTTTACAAGAGTTACCAAGAACTCTCAGGAGCCTTAAGCAAAATGTTCAGCTCCTTCACTATTGGTAATTGACATAAACTCGAATTATAATTTCGAAAAAATATTTGATGCACTGATAACGGTATAAAATATTAACAATCTGTTTAAATATTCGAATCTCTGTCATTGCTAAACAAGAATTGATGATTTAGGTAACTGTGGGTCACAAGGAATGAAGGATTTCATGAATGAAAGCAAATTAATAGACCTTTTGAATGGTTCTGAGTATGTTCCTACTTATGAAGACAAAGATGGAGATTGGATGCTTGTTGGAGATGTCCCATGGGAGTAAGTTTAATTTTCAACTTTCTTTTTTCATTTTTGTTTAATTTTCTATTAATACTTACTTGATTATTAATTATTTTTTAATTTACAGTATATTTGTTAATTCCTGCAAGCGCTTGCGAATTATGAAAGGATCTGAGGCCATTGGACTTGGTTAGTTTAATTTTTACATTAATTTAATTTTATTTGAAGTCAAAAATAAACTTTAAGTAGTTAACCATTGTTTTAATTTCCATGGTATTAATGCAGCACCAAGAGCAGTGGAGAAGTGCAAGAACAAATGCTGAAGTTGGTCCAAAACAACAATAATCTCAATCGAACTCAAGCCATTACGAAGATCAGAATTAGTCTGTATGTTGAATCGGTTTAATCGAGATCGAGCAAGAAAGAAGGAACTTAATAAGAAAAATATTATGAGGGGTGTATTTGGAGATTTTATTAAAAGGACAAGAAATAATAGTGAAAACCAAATGTTTACTTTCAATTGTTTGTTTAATAATTTGGTTGTCTTGGTGTTTTCTTTTTCACTCCATTTTGTAATATTTTGCATGTATTTTTTTAATGTAATGTATGAAAAGATTCTCTGAAATTATTACATTATTATTATTATTTTAATTAATTTTATAATGTTTTTTTTTATAACTGGCTGAGGAGACAACTAAACAGGATCCATGAATAAGGTGATAAGGTGGAGCAAGGCCATGTGCAATTTGTTGGGAATCATTTAAGAATCAATTATTACTATTTTTTAATTCATTTTCATTGCTGGTCTTGTATGTTTTTATTGCAATTTGCAGACAAATGTGGACCACATAATTTTAATAAAAGATTTAGCTTCTTTTTGCAATATAAATAATAATAATAATAATTAATAGAAAACACAATTATTTTGAAACCAAAATATAATAAATCATTTGGTCAATGCCTTTGAAATAAATTCAATGAACCCTACTTTGCAAACCAAATTTGAGTGGAATTTGGTGTTTAATGACTTGGAAGCAGCTCAACCCAAAGCCTGGTCTATGGTATTATCGAAATAGAAATTTTCTGTCTCCTTTTGATGTCCATACTTAATTTCCACACTAAAATTAGGCTTAGAGTTTAGGATTTAAGATTAGAGTTTGTGGTTAAGGTTTAGAGAATTTAAAGTAGGGTGTATTTTTAGGGTATATGGTTTAGAATTTATAATTTAGAATTATGGTTTGAAATTTTATTTTTTTAGTATTTTTTAAAAAGGGGCATCGAAAAGGGACAAATGATTTATATCCGTATTATAGTGGTCTATTTTTATTTTAAATCTTTCATAATGATTCTTTCATATTGATAGGAGTTATATTCACTCATATATGTCGTATTTGAATTGTGATAAAATTAGTTGTTAACGTAATAATATGTTTCATTTTTATATTAATGTTTAAAGACAATTACATTTGTTTTGCATCTTTTATTTTGTTTGGTTGTCTTTTTTAATCACTTTCGTTATATGATTCTATTTCTATTATTTAATAGTAAATTTTTATTCTTTGATAATTTTAGAAGAAATGATTGAGTAACATGATTAATCTATTTTAAATTTTCAAATGATCGTCAAAAAACCCTGTGGGCTATAAAATTTTCAAATTGTACCAGTTTTTGGGCTACATCTTTTTGGGACCAAAAACTGTTGAATTGGATCAACTAGCCAATGTTTCTTCCATTTCTAAACGCAACAAAAAGCTTGTGGTGTTTTATTTTTTATATCAATATTATCGGCTCAGGGACGGAGCATAATGGAGTCTTGTTATGAGTCTAGAGTAGTTAACTGTTGAACTGTTGTAGATATGTTAGTTGTGGTGAGTCAGCAAGAGTGGTTAGGAGTCTGTTAGGATACCGTTTCTAGACTGACTCATCCCAACTCTGTATAAATTCACTCGGTCTCTATTTGAGATATTACGAGTATTTTAATAAAAGCTTCTAGAGAGTGCCGTCTCTCTTTCTATCATTTCCTCTTCATTCATGAATCGTAATATGGTATCAGTCGCTTCTTTCCTGGGTTTTCTCTGCTGCAATTCTTTCTTCCTTTGCTGGTCGTCTTGCGCGCTGAAAGCTACGAGTGTGAATTGAGTGGGTGACTCAATAATCAAGCTCTAACATGCTTTTCCTCTGCGAACTGCTCCGATTAGGTGAGATTTATGTACTCGCTTCTCTCAATTCTTAACATCGGTTTCCTGGTTTAATAGAAAGATTGTCGTTTATGAAATCGTTTGGAAGTCTGTTTCGTGTTGATTGAATGAGAACAGATGAGTGATTTGTGGACAGATCTTTGAATCAGGATCCTGTGCTTTTAGGTTTTTCTCTACCTTTAAGCATCGTAGCTTTCTCGCGTGTTCAGTGCTTCTTTGTTGAATCGGCTTTCCTCGTTTGTTGGATTTCTGCATCTGTGTTGATTTCTTCTTTGTGGTTTATGTTGTTCTTTCAAGTTTGGTGGTGCCTATAGCATTTTGGTTGTGTAGTTCTGTTCTGTTGTATACTGAGTTTTGGTTGCACAAAATCTGTTTGTTTAATTGCCTCTGTGACCTGTCTTGATATCTCTGCGGCATAAGTTTGTCATGGTACTTGAGTCTTCGACGGTGTCTGATCCGATGGGATCCAATTCCATTCCTGCTTCACTTACGGTTACTTCAACAGAGTATAATATTCAGCAGTTGCCAAAGCTAGATACAGTAAAGTTAACTGAAACAAATTATGTGTTGTGGAAGCATCAAGTGCTTTTGATTGTTGAAGGCTATGGACTTATGTCCTTTCTTGCGGATCATAAGGTCCCTGATAAGGTTGTTACTGACTCGTCTGGTCAAGTTGTTGTCAATTCCATATATCTTGCTTACTTAAAACAGGATAAACTTTTGGCTTCGTGGCTGCTTTCGACTGTTAGTGCTGATGTGCTACCACATCTTACGGGTCTCACTACGGCCTTGACGATTTGGAACACTCTCTCTCGACGGTATGCTGCCAAGTCCACATCTCGAATCTCGTCTCTACGCCACAGCCTTCACTCTCAGCGGAAGCGAGGTATGTCAGTTAGTGACTATCTCGCGAAGATCAAACTGATTTGTGATTCGTTAAATGCATCTGGGAGTACTGTAACTGAACAAGAACAGGTCAGTGTGATTCTCTCTGGGTTGACTGCTGAGTTTGAGTCGGTGATTGCTGTAGCATCCAGAGAGATTCTTACTCTTGAATCGTTATCTGAAATGCTTTTTGATTGTGAAGCTCGTCAGAAGGACTTCTTAGCTGATAATTTCTCCTTGCAAGCTAATGTTGCTACACATGTTAGTTCTAAAACTAATGTTGTTGATATGGCTGGTGATAAAGAGAATTTCTCGGAAGATTTTCAGTCTCAGGGTCAATTTCAAAATCAGACTCCTTCGTTCTTCAGGGGTCAACGTGGGAATAATTCGTTTCGAGGAAGGGGACGAGGTCGTTTTGGCTCCAACCGTCCTCAGTGTCAATTATGTGGGCGATATGGCCATCTTGTTCAGAAGTGCTATTATAGGTTTGATCACAATTTCAAGGGTCTTTTCAAGGTTCATCTTCGGATTATAATGCTGGAAGAGGTGGCTTTTTCAACTCTGGTTCTAGACCTTAGTTCAATCAGTCCCATGCTCAAGTGTTTTCTCATGGTTTCTCTTCAGGTTCCCCTGCTGGGTTTCCTATTTCCTATAATCAACCCTCTTCTATTGTTGCTCCCGTGCAGGCTTACTATCCTTCAGCACCTGTGAGTGCTAATGTTGCTACCATCAGCAACACTCTTGTGTTTCCTCAGCACAGCTCCTTGGGTCCTAGCTATCAACATGTTGTACAGCCTGTTGCTGCGTCTGCTCCTAATCATGTGATGTTTTCTCCCAGTTCTGCTGCTTCCAGGGACGTGGTGTGGTACCCCGATTCTGGGGCGACGCATCACATAACAAATGAACGGTCCAATCTTCAGGCTGATGTCACATATTCAGGTATGGGTTCGCTTCATATGGGAAATGGTTGTGTTGTAGGAATTTCTCGTGTGGGCTCTGGTATTTTATACAGTTGTGACAGGTCTTTATACTTGAGTAACTTGTTGTTGGTTCCTGATATTAAAAAGAATTTATTGTCCGTGTCCCAATTTGCTCGAGACAATAACGTCTTTTTTGAGTTTCATCCTTACATGTGTTTGGTGAAGGATGTGCAGACCAAGGCAATTCTTCTGCAGGGGAGGCTCACTCCTGAAGGACTTTACGAAATCCAGTCTGCTGGTGCTGGTTCGCGTTCAGCTTTAGTTTCTACTTCAGTGAATAACTCGTCTGCGTTGATGTGTAGTTCTTCTCAGCTTCGGTTGCCTTTAGAAGTGTGGCATCAACGTCTTGGCCATCCGTCTTTGTCTGTTCTTAAGTCTGTTTTACATTCTTGTAATATTCATACTTGTGATAACAAATTACCAAATGTGTGTGTACCATGTTTGAAAGGGAAGGCACACAAGCTTCCGTTTGACTTGTCTACAACACAGTACACTTCAAGTTTTCAATTGATTGTTTATGATGTTTGGGGCCCTGCCCATATTGAATCTGATGGTTTTCTATATTACGTATCTTTTATTGATGTTCACAGCCGGTTCACGTGGTTGTATTTGGTTAAGCGTAAATCTGACGTTGCTCAGTGTTTTATGAACTTCTATAAATTGGTTGAGGTTCAATTTGGCTGTAAAATTCAGGCTTTGCAAACTGATGGCGGCACAGAATATAAGCCTTTATCTGAATGGTTGAGTCAACATGGGGTTCAACATCGTCTCACTTGTCCTAGCACGTCTGAACAAAACGGTAAAGCTGAACGGAAACATCGGCATATTGTTGAGATGGGCTTAGTCCTATTAGCTCAGGCTGGATTGAATCTTGATTTCTGGAGTCATGCATTTATTACATCGGTGTTTTTAATCAACCGTCTACCTACACCGGTTCTACATGGCAAGTCGCCGTTTGAAGTATTGTACAATATTAAACCAGACTATGGTTTCTTACGTGCTTTTGGTTGTGCGTGTTTTCCCTTAACACGACCTTTCAATCGTCACAAGCTCGATTTCAGGACTACTCAGTGTGTGTTTCTTGGTTATAGTCCTCGGCATAAAGGCTACAAATGTCTCACGGATGATGGAAAGATTATTTTGTCTCGTCATGTCATTTTTGATGAAACAAAATTTCCTAATTTGAATTCTTCAGAGGACATGGAACACATGTCATCTCAGCCAGTATCTGACTCTGGTGGAAATAATTTTCCATTATTCGTTGTATCTTCTACATCAGCTGGTTCTACTCTAAATGCTAATGGGTCTACGTCCAGGTTCGGCCCAGATTCTCCCTCTATGACTCAGCCCACTGTACCAAACCCCACTTCTCCTATTGAGCCCAGGCCTCTGAATGGGCCTGTATTGACACAGCCGGCTATTCCTCATATAAACCGTGAGGTTTCTTCACATGGGCAGGATGCTCCTCTCCTCTCTCCGTCTCAGGTTCAGGCTAGTCCGCATATGGGCCACTTGGACGGGCCTTTACTTCAACCCGTTCACTATGGGTCTGATAATTTCTCCACGTCTAACCCAGTTAATGTTGGGGCTTTGAATTCTTCTTCTATGAACGGTTCGAGTGGTGATGAAGGGTTAGCACCGGTTATTTTGGGTTCTCATCAAATTGAGGGTTTCCCAGCCCTAGATCTGGATCTGCCGCCTACTGGTGATGGTTCTGGTGACGCCACCTCTCTGCCGACTAATGGTGATGGTTCTAGTGACGCCGCTTCTCTGCCGCCTCATGGTGGTGGTTCTGGTGACGCCGCCTCTCTGGGTTCTCCGTTGGTGGATACTGAGGTTCTTCGAGTCCCTTCTAGCTCTGTGATTCCGTCTTCTCCGATTTCAGTTTTCCCTGATTTGTCTGTCCATCCCGTCTCTGGTGTTGGCGTTTCAGTTCCGAGTGTAGAAAATATTCATCCGGTGATTACAAGGGCCAAGGCGGGTATTCATAAACCAAAGTTATACAGTGCCGTTGTGTCTCCTTCTCTCCCGTCTGGCGATGCTCCTGATATTGTTGAGCCTCAAAACATTCGTGAGGCTATGAAGAGTCCTGAATGGCGGGCTGCGGCTCAGGCGGAGTTTGACGCTCTACTGAGAAATAATACTTGGTCCATTGTTGAACTTCCTTCGGATCGGCGTGCTGTAAATTGTAAATGGATCTTTAAGGTCAAACGGAACGCTGATGGTTCTGTCTCTCGGTACAAGGCGCGTTTGGTCGCTAAGGGCTAACTTCAACAAGCAGACTCGGATTTTCACGAGACCTTCAGTCCCGTTGTCAAACCGACGACCGTTCGTACAATCCTCTTTGTTGCTGTAACAAAACACTGGACCCTGCGTCAAGTTGATATCAACAACGCATTCTTAAACGATGACTTAGCCGAGGAGGTCTACATGACTCAACCTCCAGGTTATGAACAAGGTGATAAACACATGTTTGTTTGCAAGCTTCATAAAGCTATTTATGGCCTCAAACAGGCTCCGAGAGCCTGGTTTGAGAAATTATGTGCTTACTTGTTATCTGTTGGTTTCTGTGCATCTAAGTCTGATCCCTCATTGTTTGTGCGTAAGACTGGTCATACTATTGTTTATTTACTTGTATATGTTGACGACATAATAATCACTGGCTGTGATGATGCTGAAATTCAAGTTGTGATAGATGAGTTGAATAGGATTTTTTCTTTGAAAGATTTGGGCCTCTTGAACTATTTCTTGGGTATTGATGTTCGTTATGATACTGGTGGCATGTTTTTGAGTCAGAAGAAATATGTGTATGAGCCGTTACAGAAATCTGGCCTAGAAAATGCTAATGAATTGTCTACACCTATGATAGCTAATTTGCATCTTTCTGCTGCTAGTGGCACTCCTATAGAGAATGTTTCTGATTATCAGAGTATAGTTGGGGCACTACAGTATATAGTAATCACTAGGCCTGAAATTGCCTATGCGGTCAATCGAGTTTGTCAGTTTATGCAGGCGCCTCTTGATACACATTTTCAAGCTGTTAAACGTATCTTACGGTATTTACGAGGAACTATTGACTATGGGTTGAGATTCAGTCCTGGTTCTCGTATGAATATAACAGCCTTTTCAGATGCTAATTGGGGTTCTGATACTGATGATCGACGCTCCACAACAGGCTTTTGCTTGTTTTTTGCTGGGAATCCTGTGTCTTGGGGTTCGAAAAAGCAACCTGTTGTGTCTCGTTCCACGGCTGAAGCTGAGTACCGTGCGGTTGCGTGTACAACAGCTGAAATTCTGTGGCTTCAGTCTCTTCTTCGAGAGTTGCATATTGATTTGGATGATATTCCAGTGTTGTGGTGTGATAATTCTAGTGCCGTTGCTGTATCTGCTAATCCGGTTCTTCATTCGAAGTTTAAACATGTGGAACTCGACCTTTACTTTGTCCGTGAAAAAGTGGCTGCAGGAAAGTTGTTAGTTAATGAAATCACTGCCTGTGAACAGGTGGCTGATGTGATGACAAAGCCACTTTCCTTTCCAATGTTTTCTCGGTTTCGGTCGAAGCTTGCTGTGTTGCCTATGAAAACTTTGTCTTTGGGTCACTGAGGTATTCTTTCCTTATATTTCTTTTGCTTATAACTGTTTCTTTTGGTTGTCTACTGCTTGTGTTTACAGGATATCTTGCAATCTATTGTTTTCTTTTGCTCAAGAAGAGTCTTCAGAACGAGGAAAGCAGGGTAAATGTTATGAGTCTAGAGTAGTTAGCTGTTGAACTGTTGTAGATATGTTAGTTGTGGTGAGTCAGCAAGAGTGGTTAGGAGTCTGTTAGGATACCGTTTCTAGACTGACTCACCCCAACTCTGTATAAATTCACTCGGTCTCTATTTGAGATATTACGAGTATTTTAATAAAAGCTTCTAGAGAGTGTCGTCTCTCTTTCTATCATTTCCTCTTCATTCATGAATCGTAATAAGTCTCAAGAGGCTTTTGACCCCTCCAAAGTTTTTATGTTTTCTGCGCCACATGGGACGCCGGAAGGCCCTTGAAATGGCGTGGCCGATACGGATGGACCGCCTTCTTCCATCCTGCTGGTCCTCAAGGTCAAGCTTCTTGTAGCAGATGCTTAAGGGTACGAAAATGCTACTATATATTCTTATCTTACTTTTTGAGCTGCCTCCCTAGCTGACTATGTTATTCGAATTCGTCGTTTTGTTGTAATTTAACCTCTCGTGTTTTCGTGTAGGTGACAAACACCGCGACCGGAGCTCAGGCAACAGTGAGAATCGTGGATCAGTGCAGCAATGGAGGCCTGGATTTGGATGTTAACGTGTTTAGACAAATTGATACTAATGGGGTTGGCATTGCTAATGGTTTCCTCACCGTGAACTATGAATTTGTGAATTGTTGTGATTAATTGAGTTTCAGCATTGGCTCATTAAATACTTTGTAATAAAATAAACAATATCACTACTAAATAAAATCCATTCTGGAATAAAAATATTAATAGCACTTGGTTGCTAAATTTACTATGCATTTTCATGTCAGATTGATATCACACTTATTTTCGATTCTCATCTACATCAGCCTATTTTGACCGTCTCTTAAGATTATACGTATACCCTTTTTTTCTAAGGTAGATTTAAATGTGTAGAGTAATTTGTCAAAGAGAATTATTCTCTTTCCCAAAAGACATGTTTGAGCCACCGTTTATATGTTTCAAGACTTCTTTTTTTCTTTTCAATGTGAGATTAATGACACCGCTTTTTCTTAGATGTGACATTCTCACCTACTCAACCTTTCTTAGAAATGATATTCTCACCCACTCAACCTCATGATGCCTTCTGCTCTCGTGATTGGCCAATTGTCACGGTTGTTCACCCTGCTCACGGGCGCTAGGCGTGAAATCAGGCAGTCAAAGGTTTGTTCTGATACCACTTATCACATAGCCATTACCCTCTTCCTAAAAGGCATGTCTGATAGGATATGCATCGCCACCGTTTATATATCCCAAGACCTCATTTTTTTCCGATGTGGGATTAATAACTCCACCTTTTCTTAGACGTGACAAATTAGATTAGAAGAGTCATATTTATAATAAGTCTATGCAATACTCAATTATTGATATGAAAATCGACAACCAACAGATTTAATACGTTCTAGTCGACTCTCTTAATTGATCCAAAATTAAAATTACATTAACTAAATATTTTCGATTAAGTGGATCATTTTGATTTTAAACACGAGCAAACTACAAAAGGTCGAGCCACTCTACCCTCTATCAGGAGTCGAAAGAAAGCACAAAGGCTTTCGTCCCATTTCTAGCGTCGAAGTGCCTCCATTTCATAGCCAACTTACAAACCATCTTAACGAATTTTTACCAACTGCTTTCTTTCGGTGTCGAGATTGCACAATAAATTTTTTTCAAAATTTAAGGAACGACCTAACAATTGTGCAAGTATGAATCAGGTCATGTTATAACACTCTCTCGACGATTGAGGAGGAATTGTTATATACTCATATTAATTTCCACCTAAAGCCTCTTCGCATTACAATCTCTTGTCCTCTGGAGCTATTCATCCGGAGTAAGACATCCGACCATACTCAATAGGTATCAGTCAAGTACATTTTTAAAGTAAAACATATGGGAGTTCTTCGGAGAAATTTTATTTGAAAACTAGACTGACCTCTACTTTATCCATCATATGTTAAAAGATCTAGACTTGACATCGTTATTAGACCTCCCATTATAAGAGGATGACCGTCAACTTTCTACAAGTTCACGCATAAAGATCACCTTAGCCCCAATTACTCCTCTTTTACTTCACTTCTTTTATTTTTATTGACCGTAACTCTCCGTCGAGAATGAACCACTATGACCCCAAACCATCATCCTTTTCAGCTCATCAATAAATCTAAGTTGTATTTCTAAAATCTAAATTTTTATTATACTTTAAAGTCGACTAAATTACAGATAAAGCGATAAAGTATTTATTATCAAATCTAAAAATAATCGTTAAAAAAGCCCACACCCCTTCAACTCATTGGGGAAAAAACTCCTTTAAAGTCAGAGGTGTATTTTGGGCTACACCTTTTTGGACAAAAAATTGTTGAAATGGATCGACTAGCCAATGTTCTCTTTCCATTTCTAAACATAACAAAAATCATGTGGTTTGTTTATATATATATGGTTTAAGATCAACTTATACAAATATAAAACTCTTTAAGTTTTACATGTTTTCTGAATTGTTAAATGGGAGGAATGTATGACTCAGATTAATTTCTTACTATTCTTTTTCCAAGTGATAATCTTCACATATTTATTGTTAATTTCATTCATTCGTTTTACTCATCCAACGGTTCAAAAAACGTTAAGGTTTACACTATGTAAACGGGTTCTATCCCATATATATATATATAACTCCTTAAGGTTTACAATTTTTTTGGATCGTTAGATGGAAGAAATGGATGACTTAGATTAACTCCTTACTCTTTTTTCTCAAGTGATAATATTCATATATTTACTGTTAATCTCATCCATCTGTTTCACTCATCCAACGGTCCAAAAAAAGTATAAAGCTTAAAGAGTTTTACACTGTGTAAACGGATCTTATTCTATATATATATATATATATATATATATATATCAAATCTAACGTCATAAATAATTTCATGTTCATGTTGGTAGAAAAGAAAAGTCATCCGAAGACAAGTCTTGAAGTATATCTCAAAGTTTCTCTTTGCGTAAAAGATCACAGTTCTTCGCATCACAACAAACAACGAAATTTATTATGAATAGTAGTAATTGATTCACACATAAACATATAAAATTACTCGAACTCGAATTATTCAATTTTTCACTTAAACTACTTATTCAATATAAAATTTTCATAATTTATTAATTTACTATGAACCAGCGTACAAATACTGGAACCATATTTGCCAAGACATCCGATGAATGCGGGTACTGAAATCAAGAAACCAAACAAATTTTTCAGTCACATCATAATCATCTAGAATATCTGACTGAAAAAGATAAAAGAAAAAGTAAAAACCATTACGTACTTTGAATTTTCAAGCTTCCGGTCATGACAATTCATGGATTAAATTCTCTATAAATTCACAACATTTCGAGGCAACGAAAACACCAGAAAAAAGATGGAGAAATTGAAGCTTTGCATCGTGGTGTTAGCTTGTGTGGTGGCATCGGCGGCGGCCCAGAGTGCTTCCAACGTCAGGGCTACTTATCACATTTATAATCCACAGAATATAAACTGGGACTACAACGCTGCAAGTGTTTTCTGCGCCACATGGGACGCCGGTAGGCCCTTGGAATGGCGTCGCCGATACGGATGGACCGCCTTTTGCCATCCTGCTGGTCCTCAAGGTCAAGCTTCTTGTGGCAGATGCTTAAGGGTACGTAAATGCTACTATATTGGTCACTAAACTTTTAAATACTTTAATTTCACCCTCGAACTATGGCTCTCATTCGAAATTGGTCTCCAAACATTTGAATGTTCCATTTTCATCCCTAAACTTTTTAAATATTCTTATTCCATCCTCAAATCTTCGTTTCTACCCCATCATATCATTACAAATTACACATCAAATTTTCATGACAATTAACAATTTTTATAACTGATTTATTAACATAATATAAGGTTAGCATATATTGATAATTTGATGATAAAATTAGAATGTTCAAAAAGTTTGAGGACCAATTTAGAACGAGTCATAGTTTGAGAATGAAACTAGAATGTTCAAAAAGTTTGAGGACCAGTTTAGAATGAGTCATAGTTTGAGAATGAAACTAGAATGCTTAAAAGTTTGGGGACAAAATTAGAATGAAAGTCATAGTTTTGGGGATGAAATTGAAATGTTTAAAAATTTGAGGACCAATTTAAAATGAGTGTCATATTTTGAGACGTGTGCTGCAATTAACTTTTTACTCTTTGTGCTAGTTGGCTATGTTATTCGAACTCGTCATTTTGGTATAAATTAATTTTGTTTTCTTCTCGTGTTTTCGTGTAGGTGACGAACACCGCGACTGGAGCTCAGGCGACGGTGAGAATCGTTGATCGGTGCAGCAATGGAGGCCTGGATTTGGATGTGAATGTGTTTAATCAAATTGATACTAATGGGATGGGAAATTTTAATGGTTTCCTCACCGTGAACTATGAATTTGTGAATTGTGGTGATTAAACGAGTTTTAGCATTGGCTCGTTAATAAATGCTTTGTAATAAAAATCGATATCACTACTAAATAAAGTCCATTCTGAAATAAAACACTGCTTTTTACTCCCTTTTTTAACACAATTGTTAAGATTTGAATCTCGAATTTATTACATAATGATTAATGGTCGATCATGACACGCCATAATTTTACAAAATTTGTGTAAAACACTTCTTACAAGTTAGAACCCGAGAGAGGCATGAACAAGGTCGAAGATCGAAATTAAGATTACGGGGAAAAAGAGTTTAAATTTTGACGTTGTGAATAGAATACTTAAATTAAATTAAGAGAGTTTTAATACGTTTTAACCGGCTTTTTTAATTGGTCCAAAACCATAATCATATTAACTAAATAATTTCAATTGCATGGTTTTGAATTTAAAACCTCAAATCCAACCAAAAATTAAACATGTATACTTTATATAGGTTATTTTCAAAACAATTAAGTGAAATCCAAAAATGAATGAAGAGAATTGGTCTTAAATCTCATTTAAATTGAATCCCTGCAAGTGATCTCGTACAAAATTGGATCTTACAAAAAAAATTGGGAAGTATATAGAAAGAAAAAAATAAAAACAAAAAATAGAGCTTTTATGCTCTTTCATACTTTTTACGATTTTACTTAGCACGAAGGGTGAAAATGAAGAAAAACGAAAAATTTATTAATCAAATGATTAATATTCATAATCTTAATAATTTGACGATTTTGAATATTTATCATTTGATTAACAAATTTTTCATCTTTCCTCATTTCAATCCTATATACAGAGAAAAATCGTATTTTCTTACTCTATATTCCTTCTTTCTTTTTTCTTTCTTCTCAACATGACTGCTTTAGAGAACAGGCCACGGCTTGCGCCCAATGCCTTATCCTAGTCTTCACTTGCTGAGGATTCTCTCCTAACAAATAGATACATATATAAGATATCATCAGGGACCAAATCAATAATTACGATTAAGGACCAAGTATAATTAATCATAAAAACAAGAGCTAAAGTTTAAACGAATTAAAAATTAAGGGTCTAAATAGGTAAGAACACCGTTAGATTTTTTTCCCCGAAAATTCTATTTTACTTCTACCTCGAGGGGAGGTGAGAAATCTAGATGAAGGCTATGCTCTTGAGGGATCATGAACTCGGGACCCAAGAGGAAAGGAATGGAGCAGGTGAGCGTGCTCTGACCACTAGGCTGTCATCGCATGCTCAAGAACACCATTAGATTTTTTAGTATGAAAAAAAATTGCAGGGCCACATTTCCCCAGCCCATATTGTAGCTTCGTCACTAGATGTCACGATTGTTATTTTACAGTTTAGATTTTATTTAGTACATGCATTTATTATGAATGCAATGTAACTAATTCTCGCCCGTAATTTAAATCCCGGTTTTCGACATTGAATTGCGATGTACCTGGGCTGTAAATTTTCCAATCTGCCTCACTTTTGGGGCTTGCAAGACATGGTGATGGTGCTGGTGATGGCCGTGATGGTGATGGTGCTGGTGATGGTAATGGTGCTGGTCGTGATGGTGATGGTGCTGGCGATAAATAACCTTGGTTTTGAGGGGATGGGAGTGGAGAAAGCTGACGATTTACAGCAAAATAAAGGTCTAAAGCAGGCAACGTGTTGCATAGTTTTTGACCTTCTTCTTCGTTGAATCCGAACCCTAATTCTATGCACCCTTTAAGCTCATTCAAATCTTCATCTGTCAATCCATTTTCACTCGTAGCGACCGATTTTTTCCTTCTCTCTTGACGAAGAATTTGTCGCCGCCTTCTCTCCCAAGCAATCTCCCTGAAACATAGACGTAATAGTTTCAGACATGACACGATGATAAGGCAACAAAAGTAATATGAAACACAAACCTTGAGGTCTCTAACATCGACAATTGCTTGGATAGAACTCGCTTATCGACCTTTAACGGTGGTGGTCTTCGCGCATTACGTTGTAAGTCTTTTGTTTCCGAGTCACATAATGATAAAGATGGTGAGGATTTAGTAACCTTTGTTGGAATTGATCTGTTGTCCTTCGCCATTTTCGTCGACAAAGTTAAGATTAAAAAATCTTGTCTAAATTCTAAAATGACAAATATCTTTAAACAATTATGAACTTTTTTTATTTCTTACGGTAGAAAAAGTAAATTATACTATACTGGCCGCGACAGCAATTGAAGCTGACGCGGCCAGACAATGGTATATAAGGCGAAGAATGGGGGATGGAGCGATGTTTGGGATTAGGATTATATATTGTGAATGCATCACCAAAAAAGGGTGAGGCTGAGATGCTTTAATGGAGAATGTAGAGGGTTGACATCCGTTGCCTTTGTTATTCAACCATCCATTTCTAACTGTCGCTACTAATTTTGTGGGGAAAAGGATTAGCTACATTCCTGTCCGTTGCTAAAACTACTGTTGGTGCCATTGATTTAATTCAAATTTAAGTTGAAATTTAAGCCCATTTAAATTTATTATTGTCGTCCTGTTCAAATTTAGCATACATGACCCCTTTATAAGTTTAAATTCGAATATAAGTTTTTAATATATGTCTAAACACTTTAATTTATGTCCTTTTGAATGTTACAATAAAAATTATGTTAATTAAAACTTAATCGATTATGATAATCTAACTTTGCAAACAATGGTGTTTGTTCAATGACAGTCCCTTGGATTGGACCTGCCTCAATTTTGATAGTGTTGTCTTCTGATGAACAGAGGGTAAAACCCTAGAAAGAAAAGAGGAAAGGGAAGAATCTGAAAAGAAAGAAAATAAAATGTGGGCTACCAAAAAAATCGTAGCCAGGGTCGGGTCACCCATGTCCTTAATATAGCCCAACCCGAGTCCAACAGAAAACGGTTATCACTTAACCGATCTGTTAGACCCAGCTAACAGGCATAACCAGATCCAACAATATACACTCACAAGAGTGTAACAAACAGCCACCTCATCACTTATAAAACCACCAGATGGCCCATCAACAATATGCGGCCCAAACAGCCACATAGCTTCAAAGACTAACATTTCCCCTGCTCCCCTTCGATTTTTTTTTTCATCAACCAACTTCACTGACCTGCAGAAGAATGCACACTCATTTTACACCTGAATGACTGAAAATAGGCTTTTGACAAAGGCTTTGTTAATCCATCGGCAGCTTGGTGTTCAGCGGGAACGTAGTTAACCTGAACTTTATGACTTGCAATTTTTTCCCGAACGAAGTGAACGTCCAACTCAACATGCTTGGACCGAGAGTGAAACACAGGATTGGCGGACATAGCCACCGCACTTGTATTATCACACCACACTACGGGCACTGTCGAGGAAGTTATTCCCATATCTCGCAACACTATACCTATCCACATAACTTCAGAAACCGCGTCAGCAACACTCCGATACTCAGCTTCGGATGTCGACCGAGAGATAGACTTTTGCTTCTTTGAACTCCAAGCAACCAAACAATTGTCAACATATACACAGTAACCAGTTGTCGACCTCCGATCATCAGACCCGTTACCCCAATCAGCATCAGAAAAAGCCACTATGTTCCCCACACCCAAATCTGATGGGGTAAACAACAAACCATAATCAATCGTACCAACTAAGTATCGAAGAATTTGTTTAACTGCATCAAGATGTCCTTCACACGGTTTATGCATAAACTGAGCAACACGATTTACACTAAACGCAATGTCAGGTCGAGTATGACAGACGTAAAGAAGAGCACCAACAAGACTTCGATAACTATACGGATCAGCCAATGGACTCCCAGCATCTTGAGTCAGTTTAGTAGTGGACAGCATCGGTGTAGGAGAGGGTTTTGCTTGGCTCATTTTTGCCTTGGCAAGAAGTTCGAGGACAAATTTCTTCTGACTTAGAAGCAAAGAGTCACCAATCTTCAAGGCAGTAATTCCAAGAAAAAATGTGAGCTCACCTAAGTCTTTGAGAGAGAACTTTTGATGCAATTCCTGGATGACCTTCTCAACAACTTCTTCGGACGATCCAGTGATGATAATATCATCGACATACACTAGAATGTTTGTAACAACAGAATCACTGCTGCAGATAAACAAGGAAGTATCAGCAGCGAACTCTTTGAACCCGAGAGATAGAAGACAACTTCTTAATTTTGTGTACCAGTTGCGAGGGGCTTGTCGCAACCCGTACAATGCCTTTTGAAGAAGACAGACTAAAGTGGAACCATCAGCAGCTTGCTCAACAAAACCGGGTGGTTGTTGCATAAACACTTGCTCTTCCAACCCTCCATTGAGGAATGCGTTGTTCACATCAACTTGACGCAATTTCCACTTTCTAGAGACAGCAACGGAAAGCAGTATATTGAGTGTAAAGAAGCGCACAACAGGACTGAAAGTATCGCTAAAGTCTTGCCCCGGAACTTGCGAAAAACCTTTAGCGACCAGTCGTGCTTTGTACCGCGAGATTGACCCATCGGAGTTGTACTTGATACGAAAAAGCCACTTGCAGCCGACAGTTTTACGACCTTCAGGAAGTGGTACAAGAGTCCATGTGGAATTTGCCATTAACGCATTATATTCAGCTAAGAC
Source organism: Hibiscus tridactylites (assembly GCA_958450335.1). Classification (NCBI taxonomy): domain Eukaryota; kingdom Viridiplantae; phylum Streptophyta; class Magnoliopsida; order Malvales; family Malvaceae; genus Hibiscus; species Hibiscus tridactylites. The sequence continues at coordinate 2,931,603 of OY288267.1, forward strand.
AGCGTCTTTCCAAGCCGGAATTTGCAGGGCCTGTTCAATAGTATCCGGAACCACAGTGGGCTCTAAACTAGCCATGTAGAGTTTCGGTTTAAAAATACCGAGTTTACTCCTAGTAACCATAGGATGAACGCTTAACCCAGCAGGTAAACTAGACTCGGTATCAACACAGTCAGAATCACATGGCAAGTTAACACCAGCATCAGTATGAGCAGACACAAAAGAATCAGTCTCAGCAGCATCATTACAGCATTCAACTCTATCAACATTATCAATAGCATCATTACAGCATTCAACTCTATCAATATTATCATTAGAAGATAGAACATGATCCACAGCAGACTCACGAGCAATCAGATCAGAATGAGGAGTAACAACATGATCAGGAGTAACATGCAAATTAGGTACATTAACAGTATCATCAGCACCAAAACGCACACAGTTCTCATTAGCAGCAGATGGCTCACCATGAACAGCAATCGGATCACTACTCATAAAAGGTGTCGAAGTATGTACCTAATCTTCAAGTAGAGTGTCACCACACTGACCTGACGCACTGTTCGTAGGCATAGAAGACACAGGAGCAGCAACAGATCCTTCATGGGTCGACGTGCTGACTCTTTCACGAGCACAGCCAGTAGAGTGAACAACACTAGACTTACTAGAATTACCCACTGGAACCAACGCAGGCCCTTTAGTAGCTGTTGGTGTCGAATTTGATGTAGTAGTACTCTTTACAAAGCCTGCAAACGGGAAGACAGATTCGTCAAAAACCACATGTCTCGACACTATGATTTTACCTTGCAACGTGAGACACTTGTAGCCCTTATGCTGCACACTATAGCCTAAGAATGTACAAGGCTCAGACCGAGGTTCAAGCTTGTGCCTATGAAACGGTCGTAGGTGCGGAAAACACACACAACCAATAACACGGAGGAAACCATAATCCGGAGTAGAGCCAAACAGTTTCTCGAAGGGACTAATATTACCAAGAACCCGTGTAGGCAGCCGATTAATTAGATGAACAGCTGTAATGACAGCATGAGACCAAAATTCCATAGGTAAGGACGCTTGACTCAAGAGAGTGAGAGCCATCTCAACAAGATGTCGGTGCTTACGTTCCACCACACCATTCTGCTCCGATGTATGAGGGCACGTAACCCGATGCTTCACCCCTGTCTCAGCAAGCAGAGCAGATAAGGACCGATATTCACCCCCCAATCACTCTGGACTTCTTTAATGTCAACACTAAACTGAGTACGAACCATAGTAGCAAACTGTTTATAAGCTAAAATGGCCTGAGATTTATTTCACTACAAGTAAAGCCACGTGTGTCGCGTACATGCATCGACAAAAGCTACATAATACGCGAAACCATCTGACTTCGGATAAGCAGGACCCCACAAATCAGTGAAAATAAGCTTAAAGGGTTCAGAATATTCAGTAACAGATTCAGAGAACGGTAATTTGTGACTCTTACCACTTCGACAAGCAAAACACACAACCTCTTTATTCACACTAGTATCAACAACCAGATTACAAGCATGTAAAATTTTAGTAAGAACAGTATGGGCAGGATGCCCCAACCTACGGTGCCAAACATCAAACTCATTTTGCTTACACGTACGTATACTAGATTGAGCAGTATTCACAGAGGGAACACAATTATTAAAAGCATACAAACCATCACTTTCACCACCACACAGCAACTCAGCACCAGTCTTTTCATCACGAACCACACAACGATCCGCATGAAACTCGGAGAAGACTCCATTGTCCTTAGCACACTTCGACACCGAAACGAGATTCTTAGTAATCTGTGGAACTAACAGTAAATCACGTAATAACAGATTTCTCGAAGTAGTACATAAAGAAGATGAACCAATTTTATGAATTACTAAGCCCTTACCATCACCGACTAGTAATTTACCTGGACCCGAGAACTCTGCACTCTGATGAACATTCGACGCTTCAGCCGTGACATGGTGAGTGGCTCCAGTATCCACAAACCACTGACCACCAGAACCACCAGATCCACGCGAGGTTGTTACATGAACACATTGAGGACACGAGGAGGGACTAGAACCACTACCAGATGCAGATGCAGAAGGGTTCTCATTCAAGCTTTCATCTAGAGAACACATATTCACCGTAGGAGACGAATCGGAACGATACAGACTGGCCGACACCCCAGCAAAGTTCTGATCAAACGTTCGATAGCATCGATCCACTAAATGCCCCATTTTGCCACACAACTGGCACTGGAACCGATTCTTGGATCGACCAAACCCACGGCCAGAGCCACCACCACCAGCGGGTGCACTCTGCCTGTATGGACGTTGATTAGAACCGACGCCACCAGCATTCGGAGTTTCTGTCGACGCAGGCGAACTCATCGTAACAGTGTTGGCACTCAGAAGAGAGCCCTGTTCACGATCAAACAGCCCCTGCTGAGCTTCCGCATCGATTAGAATCGTGGTAACCTTATCCAACGAGAGAACATCACGAGTAGCAGTAATGACCGCCACAAACGGCTTATACTCAGCCGGAAGACCTCCCAAAATAGTTGCTATGTGTTCCACCTTAGACACATGACTACCACAGGATGCGAGGGCGTCACAAATCTCTTTGATACGAGAGATGTACTGCCGCATAGTAAGATCCCCCTTGCGCACCGTTCGGAGCCGAAAATGAAGGCTCATTACCGTCGTAGTAGACTGACTGCTATACGACTCAAGGACGAGAGACCAAATCTCTACCGTTGACGTTGCTCCAACATAGTTCGTCAAAAGATGAGGGCTCATGGTGGACAGAATCCACGAGGATAAAGCACTATCCTGAGCAAGAAAATCCTCATAATCTTCGTTCTCACACTCAGTACCGTCCGGCTGACGGACCTTGGCCGGCGGAGCTTTGCGAGAGCCCGTAAGAAAGCCCTCGAGACGGTGGCTCCTCACCGTTAACAGCACTTGTTGTTTCCAGACTAAAAAATTCGACTCATCCAAAAGAATGTTAATCCGCTTGTTCGCGAAGAAACGGCCACCAGATCTCACCGACGAATCTGCCTCACCATCACCAGACGAATCATCAACGCGCACCATCGTGAACAGACAATCAACAAGCCAAACAAATGACGAGAAAGCAAACACGGGCAAGACGACGACCAGAATAACCACAGGCGGCGGAGCGGCGGTACCAGAATCAGGCGAATGATACCATGATGAACAGAGGGTAAAACCCTAGAAAGAAAAGAGGAAAGGGAAGAATCTGAAAAGAAAGAAAACAAAATGTGGGCTACCAAAAAAATCGTAGCCAGGGTCGGGTCACCCATGTCCTTAATATAGCCCAACCCGAGTCCAACAGAAAACGGTTATCACTTAACCGATCTGTTAGACCCAGCTAACAGGCATAACCAGATCCAACAATATACACTCACAAGAGTGTAACAAACAGCCACCTCATCACTTATAAAACCACCAGATGGCCCATCAACAATATGCGACCAAACAGCCACATAGCTTCAAAGACTAACATCTTCCAACAATTCTGGCGCTAATATTATAGGTGAAATATTTCGAGATTACGATGGTAATTTTTGTCGTTTTTCTCTAAAAGACTAGAAATAACGAATATATTACAACTTGAATGCTGATGTTTTTTAGCTCCTCTCACAACCTTTTTTCACAAGTTCATATGCTTTTGTGAGACTTTTTTTTAATAAAACATAGATAATATTAGCTTCATGACGTACCTGGACAAACACAATTATCCACGTTTTATTAAAAAAAAACTCACAAAAGCATATAAACTTGTGGAAGAATGTTGTGAAAGGAGTTTAAAAACATCAACATTCAGCTTATAATATATTCGTTATTCCTAGTCTTTTAGAGAAGAACGACAAAAATTATACACAGTTGCACATTCATCCTAAACAATTGCATACATCCTAAACAGTTTTGTAATATATTCGTTATTCATGACGTACCTAGACAAACTCACTTATCCACGTTTTATTCAACTCGTCTTGAATGAACCCTTATCTGTTTTCAATGTGGCATCTACCATTCATCCTAAACAATTACATATAGACATCTTCGCTCATTCGAATATTTGAAAATTTAATTATAATATTAGTATTGTTTTATACAAATTATCATTTTTGTGTTAAGTGTGTTCAACTCAACTCATGTTTCGATCATTGTTTATAATCTTTTTTGGTCAAATTTTTTATAATTCTCGAGCCAAATAACTGTGTTATAATCTTACAATACAATTTGATTCAAAATTCCTAAATCAATGAAATAATTATCTCAAAAATTTTCTATATCTTATCGAATTCTGAAGAAACTTTAGTCATAACTATGTATTATTCAAATTCAAAATTCTTTCAAAATTTTTAATTAAAATTTTCAATTGAACTACCATTAGAAACCTTAGATCCTAACCTAGAAATAGATTTAATCCCCGTACACTTTCATTGCATAAAACTCAATTTTTTCGCACATCAAATCGACTCAAAAACACAGTCCCAAACTCTCATTTCAACATCATTCTTCCTTTTCCAACCCTCCACGATCCGCAGCTTGTCCAAACTTCATATCTCAACCGTCCATAAATATCCAATCTAACCGCGGAAATTTAAAATTTCCATTGCCAATCGATCCGCGTCATTTCCTTTTCAACCAATAGCCTTTCATCGTCTCTCTTATAAAAAGCTCCTACCTTAACTGTAATTTAACCAAAACAAGAAATCCAAACGTTTATTTGAATCTTTTCCAATCAGTAAACTCGTCAATCTGACTCATGGCTTCCGCCGTAGCTTCCGCCGCGAAGAAGAAAACTGCCAGCTCTAAGAAGCCGAAATCAGTTTCTTCGCATCCTCCGTTTCTTGATGTAAATCTCTCTCTTTAGAAACTGTTTGGTTCGTCTCTCTTCAGATTTAATGTTAATTTTGATTAATTTTTTGTTATTATTGCAGATGATTTCCGATGCAATCGTTGCGTTGAAAGAGAGGACAGGATCGAGCCAATACGCGATCACGAAATTCATCGAGGAAAAGCATAAGCAATTACCGGCGAATTTCCGAAAGCTCTTACTTGTTCAGATAAAGAAGTTTGTTGCTTCTGGAAAGCTCGCCAAAGTCAAAGCCTCCTACAAGCTACCATCGGCTTCCGCCACGGTTAAGAAGCCGGCCGCCGCGAAGCCTAAAGCTGCTACCACTACCGCCGCGAAATCTAAGGCGAAGACTGCCAAAACCGTGGTGAAGCCGAAAGCGAAGGCCAAAGTTGTAACTCCTGTTAAGGCAAAGGCTAAGATTGCGGTGAAACCGAAGGTTGCAACTAAGGCTAAAGCTAAACCTGCGGCCAAGCCAGCTAAGGTAGCGAAGATCGTCAAGAAGAGTTCGCCGGGGAAGAAGGTAAAAGCTCCGGCAAAGAAGAAGGCTGTTGTGGCGAAGAAGCCAAAGAGCGTGAAATCGCCGGCTAAGAAAGCGGCGCCAAAGAAGGCGAAGAAGTGACAAAGTAACGTATGTTTGTAGGACTTAGAGGTTCTAACTTTTTTTAACAGGGTGTAAATTCGCTTGTTGATTAGGGGTATTTGTGGAATTCAGATCGATATTTGTAGTTTATATTGATTTATATATAAAACAGGACAAGGCTTCCGGTACTTCTTTTTATCAAATAAAATACGCTTCATTCATTCATCAAATCATACAGGCTGGTAAATAAATGAATATTATATTTATGTAAATAGATATTTAAAGAGTTTTTTGGGTTAAATAGATATTTAAAGAGTTTTTTTGGGTTAAATAGATATTTAATATTATCAGTATTATTCAAATAGGTGCTTGTAGTAGACATTTGTTAAATTTTCACTGTTAGCCCCAAAATTATATTTAAAAATAAATAAAAATTAAGCATTTTTTATATGTCACAAATTAGCTGCAAAATTTGAAATCTGTAACCAAAATCTATATCATAATTTGACTTGATTTTGTTGCCGAATGTTACACCGCCGCTAATAACATTCGCCTTTGGACTATCATGAGCATTTACCTCATCACCTCGTAGCCGAAATCGTCGAAGAGTTTATTTGAATAATTTGTGACAAATGACGGCATAACGTGCGGTGAATGATGTGTGAGTTGTTCGGCAAGAGAAAAATGTTTCAGTCCGTTGTCGGAACTGCGACCAGCGCCGTTAGTTGTGGTCGAATTTTAGGGGTTTATGAATTTTGAAATTTTTTAAAATTTTCTAATTTATTGGTTAAAAAATAATTAATACTACCACGTGCCATGCTTTTATTAATTAACTAATTTTTTCTAACGAACATTGACGGCGAGCATCTATTAAGCCATTTAAGCCTAATGATAATATCAATAAAATTATACTTAATTGACAAAAGTCATTTAATACATGGGTTTAGATGTAGTCGATTGTAATTACAATATAATATGATTATTGTAGATGTATTTTTGTACTTATAATTATTTCAAAGTAGGTGTTTAAACTATTCATTTTTTAAGTTAGGTGCTTAATATTTTTTTATCGAAATAAGTGTTTAAAGTTTTATTTCATTACTGTTTTAAGGTAACATTGTTAAAAAAAATCATCACCCAGTAATAAATTGACATACAACTTATGTTTTATTTATTTATTTTTAAAAAATAAACTGAAAATAAAATAAATTAAGCAATATCTCAAATTTTTAAAAATCACAAAATAATCTCAAAATCTTTAAACTCAAAAATTAATGCCACTATAAGTTGTCAATAGCCTAGCCAGACATTGTCGTCGTCTGAGGTAACTGTTCATTTTTTTCAACCACTCATTGTTGGTAATTGGTGAGGGGTGTCATTTGTATGTCAAACAACGAACGCAAAGGCTCTAGTTATTTGACGTGCAATTGACACGCCTCTCACCGGTTATCAACGATGGGTGGTTGAGGAAAGTAGACGGTGGCACAGTCCGACGAGACTATAGTAATGATAGTGACATTAATTTTGAGATTTCTATATTTTGAATTTTAGAGATTTGAGACTTAAATTTTTTTATGACTTTATAATTTAAAAAAACATTTTTTAGTCTTTTTATTAAAAAGTATAAATAAATACGTGTTAAATTTTGATTAGGTGATGAATTTTTTTAAAAATATTATCTTAAAACACTAATAGAATGAATCTTTAAATATCTATTTCAATAAAAAAATATTTGACACCTATATCAGAAAAAAAATATATTTTATACACATATTTCTAAGTTAAACCTTATTTAAATTATATTCTGATCGGGCTGATCCACATGTTAAAAGTCTTACTATACCCAATCCAATTTGAGCCGAGTTGAATTGTCCTGTTTGGGTGGATCTGTATTAGAGGGGGCAAACGAGTCGGGTTAATTTTCAGTTTGAGTTGCTTTCAATTTAAGTTCGATTTGGGTCTGATTCAGATTTAGTTTGGGTCTATGTTATTTTGTATCAAGTCGAGTTAATATCAGATCAGTTGATTTTCGAGTCCGGTCAATATCGGATCAATTGACTTTTCGAGTCGGGTCAATATCATATTGATTGCTTTTCGGATCGGGTCAAAGTCGGATCGGTTAGCTTTCAAACTGAGTCAATATATGAACGTGATTTTTTTTGAACAATTACTACCTAGGAGAGGGGAGGAAATTTTGCTCATACTAGGTCGTGAACCCAAAAATTAGGAGAAACGGAGTGTGTCAACCGAGAGCTCTAACCACATGCTCTAGAGTTGTTGATCATATGAATATGATCTTTTAAATGAGAAAAATGATATTAAACTATTATTTAAAATAGTTATTAATTAATAATATAACACAAAATGAGAATAAAACATACATATTTGAGGAAATTAAATTCGGGTTGCTTTCGGTTCAGTTGATTTTCGATTCGAGTTGAATTTCAATTCTGGTTGCTTTTAGTTTTGGTTATTTTCGATCTCAATTAATTTCAATTCGGGTTAAATTTCGGTTTAACTAAATTCGAGTCAATTTTAGTTCAGTTTGGCTTTGGTTTAAACCATCATGTTCGAGTCTATATCGGGTTTCGGGTCGAATAACTCGGTTCATATCCAGATTCCAGGTCAAATTTGCCAGGTCTATATGTATAGTAGTAAGTTTTACTTAATTGGCTTTAAGTGTAAATAAAGCACTAAATTACTAATTATATTCTTCATCAATGCAAGCCATTGTAAAAACAAGTAGTCTCTGCTAAAAATGAAACAAGCTAATTACTATTCAGTTTCAGAACATCCATATGGCATGACACAGCAGAAGTTCAAAGGCTATTTCGCAGCTTAATAGTTAGTAAAAATAACAAGAAGCTCATGATTGAACCCTGATGTTAGCATTACTCGGCGCTGTGATTCGTGTAGGCGCGGCTTTTGTCGCCTCTTTTACCTGTTTTGATCTATCTTTAGCCTTGCCACCTACATTACCAGTCTGTCCACTCACCCGGCCTTTACTTTTAAGCTCATTCGTAGTAGGAGATCGTTCGGTATGGTTGCCTAAGCTGTGACTGCGTGTCCGGTAGGAAGCTTTTGCCTTTTCGTCCTGAGATGTGTGGACTGCATCACCGCAGCTCTTTCTCCGGGTAAGATTTGGTGACTTTGGCCGAGTCAATGGCAGCTGTAACGAAATAAAAGCAAGAATGAAACATATATAGCCAAAAGGGTATATTCATTTGATCCGTATTTGAACATGAGCATAGGTATATGATCTTCGAGGATCCTCCATGAACATTTAACATACTTGTATGACACATACTCGTATGTCATATCTGATATTCAGACTCGAGTATGAGTAACATAGATCAACACATATTTTCCCAACATGCAACTTCGAGGACTCGAGAAAAACTAGGAGGAAAGGTCGACCGGAATACCTTCTTCAGTTCAACTTTTCGTGGAGGTCCTTCGTAGTAGAAATCAGGTATTGGATTTGCTTTGACAACCATGCTCTTTCTAAGTTGTTTAAGGGCTGCTTCTTGCTCTTCCTGTAAGAAACCAAGGAGGCCTGGTTTTGTTAAATCTTAGCATAAATAAAAAGGATATTCTAAATGCGACATACCTTAGTCCGGGCCTCGAACTGGTTTCTCTCTGCCTCCAAAGCTCGGTGTTTCTCCTCTAACTTTTGGTAAAACTGGATTGAAAAACGAACTTAATGTTTAATGGATAGATTGGAAAATGAAAGATTGAATAATCGACAACCGAAAAAAGTGTCACATAGAGTATGATTAAGACTGCACCTCCCTCCGTTTCTCAGCACGTTCAGCACTTCTAAAAGTCGGAGCAGATCCAATAGTTACCCTTGATCTAGCAGTTCGAACAGATGCCGCCGTACTAGATACAGCTAAGGAAGTACATAAAAAAAATCTGCTACCAACAAGCTGATAGTACCATGTCTTAACACCAAATAAAAGGATATGAGGAAGTGACAGACCAATTATCTTCATCAGGAATCTTCCTGCCATATGGTTGCAATGGCTTCCTTGACATCGGAGGGGTCATCGGAGAGTACGGCTGAAAAAAAGGCAAAATCCGAGTGTCAAAAACCGAAGTAAATATCAAATAAATTGGATTCAAGTTCAAGTCAACCGGAGGTCCATATAGTATTCACAGGATCACAAATTTTCATTCTTAATCAAGAATCGGAATTACCTCCGAACCCTTTGTAGAAGTAGGGGAGAGTGTAGAGTCACCATTTACATTGCCATTTGCACGAATCGATCTCGATGCTGTCGTTCCAATGTTGTTGTTGTCCATGGACATCTGATCTTCAGCCTTTGCATTTTTCCCTTCAGGGACATCAGTACCAAGCATTTCTTCCTTCTCGTGACCATTCTCGACAACGGAGTTTTTTGCGGTGCATTCCTTAACATCATAGCCATTTGACTCCATGCCTTCTGAGACTCTCGGATAACCGTTCGATTTCACCGCGCCATTAGGCTTTTCGTCCATGTCCACCGCATCTGCGAGTTCCTTCCCCATTAAACTGCATTAGAAACAAGGACTACACTAAAAATGACAAGTATTACATGGTTAAAAGAGATTTGAAACAAGTTTCATATATGATCCACCGAATGAAAACCCGAAATAAAGCCGACTTTTCGTGTAGATCCGACTATGATCTGCAGTCTGAACTTCACATCTAAGCTAAAACATGCATCCTAGTCAAGATTGAATAAAATTGGTGTACATTCAGTGTTATCTAGAAAAGGATTTATGGAACCTTCAAATACAAATTATAAGGAACATAAAAATCGGTCGATTAATCCGGATCAGATATTGCAGAGTGGTCGAACTTTCCAACCCAATTTAGCTTAATAGAGAGGGAAGCAAAATAGATTTACACAAATCCAACACTCGGAGACCAAACTGAGAAAACCCAGAATATATAAATCCAGATGGATAAATAAATACCAGAAATTTACCAAGACTCTTCATTTCTTAGCAGACATTCACATAAAACAGACACAAAACCTTAAAAAAGACAGCAAAATGGAATCAGTTAAACAGATTAACCACATTGCTAATTTCAAGACCAAAAACCAAAAAAGATAAGAACTTTGAGACAAAAAAAGATATATCTTACAGGTTTTTGTAGCTTGATCTGACAAGATCTTGAAACTCCTTTCTCCTCTCTTCTTTTCTATCTTTGCAGTTTCCCTCGCTGCTAACTTGGTGTGTCTTACTAGCAGACAAAGTGTTTTCTGTGATTTTCTTTTTATATATTTCTCAGGAAAAGCTTTGAACTTATGTTATTTTTCCATTTTTTTATTTCTCATATTGAATAGTTGATTACTTGAAGACAGCTTTGATTTTTTTTTCCTAATATTTAACGCACATGTAATTTTTCTACAATAAATAAGATTAAAATATATTATTAAAAAATAATTTAGTTTACCAACCAATTTCACGTGATAAACAGTTTGGTATTGCTTAAGCGGGTCTAAAGTTTGAGGGCCTGTGAATATAAAAAAATCAACTTCAGAAGACTCATTCACTAAAATTAGGTATGCGATGTGAGTTGGTTCGAACTAGTCAAAGACAAAACCATAGAAAATCACAAGGGCAACTAAAAAAATTAATTTAATTTTTTTAACACAACTAATTATTTTGAACATGCCTTTGAAAAACATTTTTCTCTGAAATATTTTCCATCTTTTAATTCAAACTTTCTATTTAAGTTGAAGGTGAATTCTACTCACTAAACTAAACAACGGATTTCATTTACTATAAAAATATTAACAAAATTTTTTAAATCAAAAAAAAATATTAACAAAATTTTCATTATATACTTTTTAGGTGAAATAAAAACTAAAAAATTAAGAAAACGTTTTGAAAAATATATATTTCACGGGCAATTTACATTTTACATCACTGAATTTAACATCCACTTTCATTTACATCACAAATTTTTAATTTAATCAAATTACATACTTTAACTTTTATTATTAATAAATTAAGTCACTTATACTAACATTGTTAAATAATTATAACGAAAAAAATAAAATTAACACTTTTATATAACATATTTTTCACATTACATCATCAAATAATGTTTAATTGATCATTTTAATAATTTTTCTATTAAATAATAAAAGTTGACTGATGTATTTTGATTAAATTAAAAGTTTAGGATGTAAATGAATGTGAATATTAAGTTTGGTGATCTAAAATGTAAATTACTCTATATTTCACTAAAGAAACCTTCCCATAAAAAATTAAGAATATTACTGGTAATATATTGAACATTAATTACTTGTACTCATTAATTTTAAACTACTTGACAAATGATATAAGTAAGATAGTAGCACATTAATACTATTTAGTTAATTAATTACTGTACATATGCTGTTGCCGTTTCAATTTTTTTTTGAATCAATTTATTAATCTTATTAGCTCTGTCATTTATTTTAAATAATCCAGGAAACAAAAAATAAATTACAAAAATTTGAACCCGCATTTAATGTGGAAAAAGTGTGTATTAACAATTGATTAGCTCATCAATGCTTGAGTATTTCACATTTTTGCCCTACTACTTTGTTATAATTTTTGTATTGTCCAAAAAAAAAGAGTTTTGCATGTTATAATCAATTATCATTTAGAGTATGTTTTTAATATTTGATAATTAATTTTTAAAATAAAAATTTTCATATATTAAAACTTTTTTTATGTAACCTTTATAGGCCTTTATGTATTGGATTTATCATTTATACATATTTAGGCTTAAACATTGAGAAATAAGTACCTACTGATTCAGTTCAATTTTTCCTTTTTCTTTTTTGTGATTTGAAAATAACTTTGACTGCAAAAGGAACTGTTTGGAAGGTGGGAAAAAAAGTTAATAAAGTGGTAGATTTTGAATTCAAGATGAGAAAGTAGGAGGGGAATTATGGATGGTTGGTTTGGTTGTAAAAGAGGGAAGGTGGTCAGTGTAATTATAATAAATAGTTTCATCAATACTCATACGTCAATTACACCTTATTTTTTAAAAAATAAACGTCTTAATCAACCGGTCGAATGTGTTTACTCATGTATTAATCAACTCTGAATAAAGAATTTATTAGCAAAACCATTATTATTTTGTTTTTATAAGTTATTATAGAATCGTGACAGAAAATAATTAAAATTCAATGCTATTTGGTTCTCATTTTTGGGGCTCGAAACCAAGGTCGTACCCATACTATTTATTAAGGGCCATTTAGGTTTAGGTGTGTTTTATGAAGTGTACCAATACTATATATATATATATATATATATATATATATATATATATATATATATATATATATATATATATATATATATGTATGTATGTATGTATATATAGTACTACTCTGTTTAGGTAGTAGGGGGCAAAAGAGGTTTAAAACTAATTTATATGTTGTATGGACGGAATTGAAAGAAAGAAGCACGATATTTATTTTTTAATATTTTGGTGTGATTACATGATACTATTTTCTTTATTTTTAGTCATTTGAAAACCTACACATATTATGCAAACAAATTGAACGAACTCGTGTATTTTAGACAAAATGTAGGGTCTATATTTTATTTGGAAGTCTGTTTATTTGTTTGATTCCATAAGGATCTAATTATAGTCAAACCATTATTTTCTTACTCAGTGAAGGCCAAAGGGAAACCCTAATTAATGAAGTTGGGATAGTGAGGTGGGTTCGATAAGATTAAGAAGAATGAGATAAAATTGGGTGACAATTTTTTAGGCTAAATTAGTTAAACTTTCCAAATAATGTATATAGGATAAGTAATGTGTGGAATATTAAAATAAAATAGATACAATTAATGTCAGTTAAAATTAAGTAGATAGCATCACGGAGTTATTATTCTCTTCCTAAAATACATGTCTATTAGGATGTGCAGCGCCACCGCTTATATATTCTAAGACCTCTTTTTTTCTTTTCGGATGTGGGATTAATGTCTTCACTTTTTTTAGGCGTAACAATGGCAAGAAACTATTATAAATTTCTTAGCAAATTTTGATTCGATAAAATAGAAGGGACACCAATTGCACTTAACTAGGAAGTTTCATCACATTTTCTCCCAAGTTTATATCCAGACAAAGTGACACAAGCTTGTACAATGTTGTGTCCATTTCACCATTAATTAAGACATACTTACATATATGGACAAAGCCACATTAGTATTGGAAGAGGCTCTTGCCCCTCCCCACGCTCGGAAAAATATATTTTTATTTTTTTTTATATATTTTTTAGAAAAATACGATTAATTTTGAATTCGTTCTCACACCTATTAATATTTATGTTTTGTCTTCATTTTCAAATCTCGACTCTATCCCTGCTTACATACATATGTATAGAGAGAGACTTTGCATGTTATGGACATTAGCTATTTGTCTAATTAAATTTAAGAGTTGGTCCAATAATTGATGGCTTTGATTAGAAATATTAAGTTCAAAAAATTGAGATTCATTTAGAATAAGATTCACAAGCTATATGTTGACGTATTATTTAAACATACCTAACATTTATTATGCAATCTATGTCATGTAATAACAGTACATGTACTATTAGAGTATACACATTAGAAAATACATTAATTTATCCTAACTTTTAAATTTAAAACAATCAAATTAAATAATGTTTTATTTAAAAAATCAGTATTTACTATATATATATATATATATATATATATATACATACATACCAATAAGTGTAATTGGGTGCATTGGTAAGGCACATTGCACTCCGAAGAAGATGACATGAGTTCAAATCTTGGAGACGACAATGTGCAGAGGTGCAGCCACGCTCCCCTGACATGAATCATAAGACGAACATGCATATTATCAAATATAGCTATATATAAATTATGCACAAATTAAGACTTACATCGATGATCACGCTAATGAACAAAATCAAGCCAGGTTTTGATTATGAAATGATTGTCGATAGATTTGAATTTTTTTTTTGAATATGTTAGTGTGATGCAAGGGTAATATTTGTTCAACTTTTTTAGTCTTTTCAAAGACGGCACACACAGCATGCATTACTGATGCTCAAACTCGGGTCTCAAGGGATGATGAACATCTACCTTTGCCACAAGGACACAAGGGGATGAGCAGATTTGAAATTATTTAGATACGCTTTTCAATAAAGTTAGAATTTAATTATAGAAAATTTTGCTGTTACATACATGTATACGCAAAGGCATGCAATGTTATAATTGTATATAAAATCATAGCCCACAACATATTTCGTGAACTTTAGGCCACATTATAAAATAAGCAAAAACCCAAATTTACTCTTACAACACAGCTCAATCTTGTAGCACAAGCACATAATCGATTTATTATATATATGTTTGGTTATCCAAATTCGTCTTTGAACTTATTTTTTACACATCAATCAGTTTTAAAGGAAAAAAATTTCGATAAAAATCTCTTCAAAACTTGAATCAATCGAAGTCGAAAATAAACTAAAGTAGGGAAAAAGAGTGTTCAACTTTTATTAATTGAGAGATTCTATTTTTTGCCGAATTATCAGCTACCACATTACTTTCGCGAAACACATGATGTATGCACCTTGATCATTCAATATGAATTTTTGATTTGTTATTAGAAACTTTGACGATGTGATATATTGAGAGTGTATCACATAATATAATATCATAGTGTCATATATCAAACGTATTAAAATGAAAAAAATACAAAATTTATAAACTAATATGAACCAAAATAAAATTAAAAAACTATGCTAAAAATTATCAAATTCATATACTAAAAATTGTTGTTATCACATCGTTATAATACGAAAACTTGGAAATAAATGGTTGAATAAAAGTGGTTTTCAAACCAGATATTGGTTTACCACATCTTGGTTAAGGTTTCACATCATCGTGAATATTAATGTTTGAAATGATTATTACAAGGGTAGGGATATTTTAGTTGAGGAGTCAAGTTCCTCATCTAAAATGACATGTTTGTTTTAACAGAAAACATAAAGCTCTAAATCACCCGATTATCTCAGTTTGTTAGAATTTTTTAAGGCAAGCAAAGTAACTAGAATTCAGTTTTGCAATAATTGAATAACTTTTGTAGTAAAAAGCAGTCTTATTATATTGTCACGGGGTCAGAGTCTTTACGCAGGGACAACTCCCCCGTGCGGCAACCCAAGGCTCCCATAAGTCCGGGGCTCAGCCTTTTCCATTCGATGCTTACTGGTTTCGCCCTCCCATGGGCTCATCAGAGAAACGGGGACAGCTCCCGACCAGTGTGGTGCCTAACCAGCACGTCCTATCCCCAGGACCGAACGGCTGTACGGCACGTACTACACCCTTAATGTTATTCCGCATCCCAACTTAAGCACAACCAGCAAGCATCTCGTCACGGTCTTGCCTATCACGCAAACGGACCGTGACAATATATATACACACTAATTACTATTTGATATATTTTTTCTTATTATGATTTGATACATTAACGGTCCAACTTTCAAGTAAAGTTAACAAATAAGTGTCATATTTGTTTATTATTTATTTTTTAAATATCAATTAAGGACATATGCCCGTTTCTTAATTTTACTTGTGGAGTTAAAAAAAAACTTTTGTACCATCGTATCAAATAATATATAAAAGATCCATTTATACTAGTGTAAAATAATATGAACTTTACACACTGGTACAAGTTCTTTTGCGATTAATATCTTAATAATTTAATCGTTTAATTTTGTATTTTTATTCATGTAGATCATGCTTGTCAAATTTTGAATATTAATTTACATATATTTTTTGGTCAAAATAATTTTTAACTATAAAAGTACGAATTATGTATGATATAACTGAATTCAAAATTTTACATATAATAAGTACAAATTATATTCATAAATTTACGGCTTAATGTTTAAAATATTAACTATTAAAAATATATAAATTCACATGATTTTACATTAATGTAAGTAAACTTCATATCATCGTATATAAATTCACATAATCTTACATTAATGTAAGGACATATGCCCGTTATGATTTTTATGCTTCTATTGGAATTTGGAAGTGTGATCTTTGCAGGGTGGAGATTGAGAAAATTGACAACTCGCAAGTTGTCCCAATTATTTTGATTTGGGATTTCATAACACCAAAACCCCAGATTATGTTCTTAAGCAATGTCGATTTCAAAATCACCGACAAAATTTTCCTTTTGAAATTGCAATCTTTTGTAGAGTGAAAAAAAAAACAATTTGTTTTTTTTTTGTTTTAAAAACCAAATTTAAAACAATTGACCTGACATGTTTCATATTTGTTTTTAATGCTGTCTTCACCAGTTATTGCATTGTTTAATCATGAAAACGAAAGGAAAAAAAACATTGTTCCATGTGTGATGCTTTGGGCTCGAGTTTGGGTTGACTCATAAATACGGCCGAATTTATTATGTTCATGTAGCGCAGGGGTATTTTTAGGGTTTAAGATTTAAGGTTTAATGATAAGGGTAGTAATCAGATGATGGATAAGTAAAAATGGTAGAGATTCGAACCGACAGGTATAAAGAATAACCGAAATTTTCACCCAATTTTATCACCAAAGCTCAAATGGGGACGGGAAATACTATATCCGAACTGTGGGAATAACTGAACCGTACCTATGCAAATCACCGTGGGGATCCCCGAAAAATTTCTGCAGAGATCCCTAATATTTTACAAAGTTAGATGACCATAAGGGTAATTTATCTATATTTCAACAAAAATCTATTATGGAAGTCTAGATTCGTTCAAAATAAACGGTTCTTGATTTCGAGTTATATATTAAAATTTATTAATTTTTTAGTGAGCAAAAGTCATAGGAAAAGATTGCACACAGTTTTCAAAAATAATAATGACAGTGACTTCAAAAATTGTCATAAATCGTACAAGTAAAATTAGATTAAGTAATTTATATGGTTGGAAAGATTAGCGAATGTAGTTAGGGATGGGCACGGGTCGGGTTTTTGGCCCACCCAGACCCGACGCGAAAATAAATATATTA
Organism: Hibiscus tridactylites; assembly: GCA_958450335.1. Taxonomy (NCBI): domain Eukaryota; kingdom Viridiplantae; phylum Streptophyta; class Magnoliopsida; order Malvales; family Malvaceae; genus Hibiscus; species Hibiscus tridactylites. The sequence goes on from OY288267.1 coordinate 2,949,115, forward strand.
AATCCGACCCGACCTATATAAAATAAATTAATTTTATGGATCTAATTGTAAAAAATAATTTTAAGGGACCTAATTGTAAAAAAATTATAATTTAAAGGACTAAATTATAAATAAAAATTCAATTTTAAGGACTTAATTATAAAAATATATATATAAAGAGGGGTATTATTATAAATATTCCTACAAAATTTAAAGGAAAATTACAGTATTAGTCCCGGGTCGGGTCGGATGTTTTCCAACCTAAACCCGAACCCGACCTGAGTTTATCATCAACAAAAACTCGACCTGACCCGAACCCGATTTTTTTATTAAAAAATCCGACCCGATCGGGCCAGGACGAGTCGAAACTCGTCGGGTTTGGGTAAAATGCCCATCCCTAAATGTAGTTCTTTTTACAACAAATAGATCATAATATAGAACTGTAGATTATTAATTACATATTTTCTTTTAAAGGTACTGCATGCTCTCATGTTTTAATAGTTAATATTTAGTCATGTTTTATAATTTTGAAATGGTTTGTTTGTTGTTGGTAAAATTAATTTATCATTTATGTTTGTAATTTTGGAGATATAATGTTGAGTATTTATTTTAATGTATTAAGTTTTGTTTTTTTTGTACGAGGGTTAACCGAAAATCGCGGAGATCCACAACGAATGTGTATGGGGACAAAAAAAATCCCGAAATATTTAATGGGAATTCCCCAAAATGATACTCGTAAGTGTTGGAAATGGAGTGAAGAATGCAAAACCGTCCTCGACCCGCCCCATTGCTACCCCTATTTAGTAAATTAGAAATAGAATGTATTTATAAGGTTTAGAGTTTATAATTTAAGATCTAAAATTTAGAATTAGAGTTTATAATTTAACTTTTTAGCGTTTAAGCATAAAAAAATTATCAGAAAATGGACAAATGATTTTTATTAGTAAGTTACATCATAGATAATTACAATATTTGAGTACGAACTATAAACCGAAATGAAAAATACCTAAAAATAGAAGAAAGAATTTAGAAGCTCAGAATTTTATCTATCATTTTTCAGTTTAAAGGAAATTAGAGCCTAAGAATAGGAGAAATGATTACTAACATTCGAACTTTATCCTAAATATGATTTATATATAAAGTTTTCCTAATTACATATGCAACAAAAAATGCAACGTTTTAACAGTAATTGTAAATTCTATCTGTTCATACTAACAATGGCGTCCTATGACAGAGATACAATTTGCTTTTTTTATTACACAAGTCCCCCAATAAACCACCTTTAATTCCACCAGACATTCCTGGAAATCAAAAACCAGAATTTCTGATGTTTCAATGGCTTCCGGAAATGACCAGTTTAGCATTTCCGGACCCACATACCTAACCTGGATAGACTGGACAAATGCTCATCACCGGAGATCGATCGCCGCCAGTTTAGTCAAGGGTGTCTACATGTTGGAAGGCGACCGGCAGGACCGACGTCGAGGTCCCGAGTGTTTGGCTCCACCGTGGTGGGAGTTTTTCCAGTTCAAGTATGTAGCCCCCCTTATTGAAACCGATCAATGTATCTTTGGTGCCATTTTTGAGTACAAACCTTGGGATTATTCATATCATTACAACATTCATGGAAGCCCTCGCTACGTAATTGCCTTCCGAGGAACATTGCTCAAACTCGGGTCACTTGCTAGAGATATTCAATTGGATATCGACATTATCCGAAATGGTCTCGATCGGACAGCTCGGTCCGCGGTTGCCATCAATACCGTGCGTGACACGGTAGGTATGGCAGGGGTTTCAAAAGTGTGGTTAACCGGTCACTCGCAAGGGGCGTCCATCGCAATGCTGGCCGGGAAAACTATGGCGAAATCCGGGGTATTCTTGGAATCTTTCCTCTTCAATCCGCCTTATGTATCGGCTCCGATCGAGAGGATCGGAGACGAGACATTGAAACACGGGATCCGATTCGCGGGAACGATAATCAAAGCCGGGCTGGCTTTCGCTAATTCGAAGAATGATAGAAACAAGGATTCAATTTCTGGAAACGGAAACAGGGATCCATTTAATGCAATGTCGGGGTGGATTCCGTGCTTGTTTGTGAATCCAGGAGACCCCATATGCTCAGAATATATAGGTTATTTTGAGCATAGGAGAAAACTGGAATCCTTTGGATTTGCAGCCAAGTCCATTGTGAGGAAAACGAGCCAAACTTCAATCGGGAATCTGGTTTTGAATGCTGTGGGAGCGCAAGGTGTGGAATCTTCTGAACCACTTCATCTTCTTCCTTCGGCATGTTTGACTGTGAATTTAAGCCCTTCACAAGATTTCAAGCAAGCTCATGGGCTTTGCCAATGGTGGAGGCCTGACCTCAACTTGAAATGCGATGTTTACAAGTACAATTAGGTTGTGGTTTTCATGATCAAAGTCAAAAGAAACAATAAAATATACAGAAATTCGCTCGGTAATAAATATGTCACTCTTCTTCATACTAAAAGATAGTAATTTTCTTCTAAACGTAATAGTCTAGTCGCTCAATTATATAATTAAGAACAAATAAGTTACTATGTCATTAAAATTGAAACAAAGGTTTGACACAGTGACAATTTTAGTTTCTGAAACTTATACATCCTATTAGTTTGATCCTAATTCGAAATAGCTCAATAAATTTAACCATTAACATTTAAAAATTCCGACGCTGCATCATCCTGACTCACCATCCGACCACTTACCACATTTCATGTTATTGTTCAATCACTTCACTATTGGACAATTGACAAATTAATAGAACAAAATCATTATGACATTAACGTCGCTTGCTAGTAGACACAATCACTTCACTAATGAGATTTTTTAAATGTGAATAGTTAAATTTATTGAATTATGCTTGATTAGGATCAAATAATAGAATGCATAAGTTTCAGGGACTGGAATTATTATTATACCAAATTTTTATTTCAATTTTAGAGACAAAGTAATTTGTTTATCACAAAAATTTAATTGAATAACCTATTTGTTCCTAAACCTTATAATTATTATCACTTTATTTCAATTTTTTCGATTATGGAAAAGCTCCAACATTTTCGATTTTTTCAATTTAATTTCGCAAAATATACCCGCATGATGCACATGTAATTGTGTAAATAAGGGGACAAAGGAAAGAATTAATTCTGGCAAACAATGAAAGCAATTCTAAATTCCCTCTTCTTCTTAATTATTATTACATTATTTTCGTTCAAGTGAAACTTTTTTGTAACACAAAGAAATGGATCCTAAACTGTATCAAGCTGTAATAAAAGGAGACATAGCGTCCATGAAGGAATTAGCAAGTTCGGATTCGACAGTTCTTTTCCAGGTTACACAAAAGGAAGACAACATTCTTCATGTTGCAGCCAAGTATGACGCTAACCAAATTGCACAAGAGATGGTTAAATTGCCGCGCTCAGGTCAACTTGTGGATCAAAAGAACTCAAAAGGCGACACTCCACTGCATGTTGCAGCGAAGATGGGGAGTTTTAAAACATGTCAAGTGCTCGTAAACTTTGCGAATAGCACGAGTGGCGAAATCGAGGCAGGAGAAAAGATGATAAGGATGGTGAATTCGCACAAGGACACTGCACTTCATGATGCTGTAAGAAATGGTTATAATCAGATTGTGGAATCGTTGATCGGAGAAGATCCGGGGTTAACTCTTCTAACAAACGATGCTGGAGAGTCCCCACTCTTTATCGCCCTCGATAAACGACATGTCGAAATTGCTTAACATATCTTGGATGTTGCTGCAGATTTCTCCATTGAGGGTAGGAACAATATGAATGTGTTACATGTTGCTGTTATTCGGTCAAAGCATGAAGGTAACCTTGCATACTAAGGTATTAGAAACCTTGTTTCGGCAGCCAAGCTAATTGTTATCTTTTTTTCTAGTTATCACATTTGTCGATTATCTCTGGGAGATTGTGACTTCTCGAAGGGTATTGACCGAATCGTCGATCAAATATGGGCTCAAGGCAGTTTCCGTTCTGGTCTGCGGTATTCGTAAAGTTTGGGGTGCAAGCAACAACTTAGATTACAAAAGTAAATTCATTTCCTCTAGTATTTTGATATCCATTTTCAATTTGCTTCCTTAGCATGTTGAATTAACCTTTCCTTCTTGGCCTAGATCTTGTTGAACGATTGATGCCAGAGACGAAATTCGAGTCTGCAATCGACGCAGAAGTCGTAGGCGGACACGGATTAAAATACCTTAACTATAACCAACTTAAGGAAATAGGCAACACAAATGCACTTGTAGCAACACTCGTTGCGACGGTGTCGTTCGCTGCCGGTATCACTATGCCTGGTGGCAACAAAAGCGATGGCCCGGATGAGGGAATGCCGGTTCTAGGCGGGTTATCTGCTTTCCAGGTATCTGTTATGGCAAACGTGATAGCATTTGCCTTATCCACCTTATCAATGGCGTTCCATTACTACAGTTCATATATGGAAAAGCTTAATCGTCTTGCTTTGTACACAAACCTCAGCACAATGTTGTTGATCAATGCCATTGTTGCAATGGGCATGTCCTTTTCTTCAGGCACCTATGCAGTGTTATCTCCTACTTCCGGCCTGGCCAATGCAGTTCTAGCAATTGCATCTTGTACTGTCTTTGTATTTATATCTGTCGTGTTGAAGTATTGAGTCAGCTCAGCTGAAGAATTCAACTAGAAGCAATTTGTGTTCTTTTTTCTTTTTAAAAATAATGTGGGACATGATCAACTCGGTATGGATCGAGAGGCTGGAGAAATAGATTGTCCTTTGAAATTTTAAAATTTATGTATGGATTAAATTTTTTATATTTTCTATTAAAAAATTATTTTTTTTCTCAAAATTTTATAAGTTTACTCCATAACATTGTATCCGTTTGTTACCATGAAACTTGGGTATGTCCCATTTCCCTCCCATATGTGCAATAGGATTTTTTATTTTTTGACTAAATGTTTTATTCGTCTCGTTTCTTCGCGTATTTGATATTTTTCTCATGATTGTAATTTTTTATTTATAAACAATTCTTACATTGGGAGAAGAATTTTGTTATTAATGAGTATTGAACCTATAATTTAGAGAAGAAAAAATATCGACTGAGAGTTTTTAACTATTTATTTTAGAGATTGTTGACGCATTTAAAGAATAGATTATTATCCTATACAGTGGCGGTGGAAACTAAAAATTTACACAAGTGCCTTAAATTTAGGTTTTAGGGTTTTAGTTTAGGGTGTAGGGTTTAGTGATTTAAGTGCAGTGATTTAGAATTTAAGGATAGTGATTAGAATTTAGAGTTTAGTGTTATAATTCAGGGTTTATAAGCTAAACCCTATATCCTAACCATATTACCCTAAAAACAAAACCCCAGCGTGTAAACACTAAATTATAACTTTAAACTCTAAATTCTAACCACTATCCTTAAATTCTAAACCCTTAAACCCCTAAACTCTACACCCTAAACTAAGACCTTAATCACTAAATCTAAAACGCTTGTAGAAATTTTTAGTTTTCACCGTCAGTTTATAGGATATAAGAATTTTAAAAACTTATTTTTATGTCTCAATCTGAATAAACTTTGATTTTACATGTACATGATAATACATTTATTGACTAAAATGTTCTCTTTACCGATTCAAATAATAAACAATTTCACATATTATATCATCTCATTTAAACCAGAGGTTCTTGTTCCAATCATTCAATTAAAAAAATACATTTAAAAGCATTACCTCCTATTATAAGACTAGTATATATGAATTGCCGAGTCTCAAAAATCACATGAAATGGACTAATTCAACTTCGATTCACAAAATTAAAATAAAAGTTTATATTGACTTGGTAATATATTATTTGTTTTGTTTTACTTTATTAATCAGCGTTCAAAATCCGTGACTTCCCACTTCATTCAATTCAAGCTTTTTAACCAGTCAAACCAACTTTATATATAAATATATGAACCCTGACCCCAAATTTCCATACCAAAACCAAATTTATAATTTTCCTTTTCATAAATCAAAAGCTAATGGCTTCTTTTATAGTTACTGATAAACTCACTGTTACATTCATTTCCGCCATTGTTTTTCTGCTGAGCTTTCAGCATGTTTTGGCCGCCAGGCCTCTGGAGGATGTGCATGTGCCCTCATTCAACCAGAATATTATACTTCAATCTCTTCAAAGGGGTCCGGTGCCGCCGTCGGCCGGAAATCCCTGCACCAATATACCTGGACGTAGCAGTGGACGGTGCATGCTAACTGAAATGAACACCGTTGCTGGCGGCGCACCGTCGGCGTTTCCAGAGTTCGTTGCGAAATCTGCTTCAGCATCGGCCGGTAGTAATGGAACTGATCAACAATAAGATTTTTTTTTGACTTTTCTTATGTAATTGTAATGTAAACTTACAACTTCAACCAGAGGCGGGAGGCCGTAACAATTCATTGCAAAAAGAAAAAAATGTAATTGTTGTAAAAACCATCGAATGTAATGATGATCAATTCATTAACTGATATTATTTAATTCTTTTCTTGTATTATTTTTAAATTTTTTTTTTCATGAATAATATTACACATTCTTGATAAGTTAGGTTTAAATTAGATTAGTTAAAAATTCTAAAAAAATTAGATTAATTAACAACAGAGATGGGTAGAAGGGTGTTATGGGGCAGTCGTAAATAGAAAACCTTATTACACATTCTTGTATTTATTATTTAATAAATTATATAAAAATATAAAATTTCTCAGCACAATATCTGAGAAAAAAATCTTAATTTTTATAAATAAATTTAACGGACAAGATAGAAATTGGCAACGGTGAACGGATAAAAGTCTTTCATTTTTTTCGGCGTCTGTTTTTATGCCTCAACACTAAAAAATATTAAAAGATTAAATTTCAAGCCCTAACCTTAAATTTTAAATCTTAAACCATATACCCTAAAAATACACCTACCCTAAAATTTCTAAACTCTAACCACAAACTCTAACCTTAGACCATGAACTTTAAACCTAATTTTTAGTATGTGGACATAAATAAAAGCACCAAAAAAGGTAAAAGATTTCTATTTGCGGTGGAATGCTTCATGTACCTAAAATTAACATAGGGTATACTAATTTTTCTTTACTAAAAGTTAAGAAAATTTGGGAACAAATAATAATGCAAGAAACAAAGAAAAAATAGTTAAATTATAAATGTTATATTCTTCATTCTTAAACATATTTTTAACGTTAGTATCATTACCCGCTAATGTAACACCCAAAAACTGGGTTTAGTTGGAATTTAATTTCGGTGATCGGAAATTTCTCAACCGATAGTCAAAATCGTAAAGTTGACTATCGATCAAGTGATCAATTATAAATTATCGAACCTCAATTTAAGCATTGATACTGTTAAGAACCCTATTTGAACTTGGAGGCATGTTTAGTGGCCAAATTAAAGAAATTAAAAGTTTGAGGGTAAATGTCTAAATTATCAAGAATAGAGGGACCAATCTTGTGATTAGCCCTCTCCAAGCCTAATCACCCCTTACGTGGGCTGATTTTATAGAATTCCTTCATAAGAAGGGAAGACTAAGTGAAAAAGAAAAGAAAAATAGACAAAAAGAAAGCTTACCCGGTTAACTCAAGCTAGCACCTTACTTCTTCATCATCTTCTTTCTCTAGCATACACCTCCATTGGAAAGTAAATCAAGCTTTGAATTCTTAAGCTTTAAAATTATTGGTGAGTGTAGTCGAAATCGCGAGATTAGCTAAGTGTTTTTCCCGAATTTATTGATGTTGAATTATTGCATTGTCATCATTGGCTAAGGTATGTTTACATTGAAACCTCGTGAGAGGTACTATCGGTAAGCTTGAGTAAGCTTATTATGTTATCAAGAGAGTTTTGAAGTTATATATGACTATTGATACAATTAAAAGTCAAAAACATTATAATAAACATGCCATATGATTATCGGTAATATTACCGTATTGTCATTGCTATCGTTATTGTATTGCTAATGGTATTGACATTAGTAAGTATTGAAATTTTTGGATACGAATGGGCGTAAAATACAATTGACATGTCATAGAATTTATGAGCTCAATAATTTGGAATGGACTATGGTCCTTGAGTTAAGGCTCTACATAGCGATGATGGCGGGACGTGATCGTGTTAGTCTTATTGGCGATGTTGGAGGATATTGACCATTCATTGTTGGTGATGTTGGTTGAGAATTCGCGTATCCACATTACATATCGATCCAAGAAAAAAAAGTGAATAAATATTGCAAGTATTATTTAAAAATGTGATTTGCGATGCATTTACATTGATTCATATGTCATTACTTACATTGGTGTTTATTTTATTGTTTATGACTACTTCACTAGGGTAGGTAAGCCTAATGCATCTCATTTTCAGGTTAAAGTGTTGATTGAAGTAAAGATCGTAACAAGAAGCGTTTTGGGAGCAAGTCACACCTCTATATGTAAAGTTAACCTAACCTTTGAACTCTTAGAATGGTGGCATAGGGTCTAGACAAATTAGTTTAGCCCCATTTTGTGCATATAAATGGTCCATTATGTTAAAAAGTGTTAAAAGGCATAATATGCCATGTTAGTATTTTGGCCAAATGAACCTTATGTGCATATTTGGCCTAAACGGTGAAAATATGGTAAACGTATTCATTTGATCATGAAATTTGATATACTAGCGGTTTATACTGATATTAGGTTGCTGGTAAAGTTTCATGACATTTTAACATCGTTCGATAAGGTAATTTGGATAAAAATCAGCTAAGATCTGTCATTACATGTAGGGTATTTTGATACGGATCATGGCGTATTGAAACGGCCTTGCATAATTTGACATGTTAGAACAGAGTGTATCGATACACCCGCATTAAGGTCTGAAAATTAAAGGGTATCGAAACGGTAAAGAGGCGTTTCAATACATGTCAAGTTTGGTCAACTCGTATCGAAACAGTCCAAAACTGTATCGAAACGGCTATTGGTCGCTTAAATTTTAAAAGTAAAACTGTATATTTTCGTTTCGATACAGCATCTAGGTGTATCGAAACGGAGGTAGTTAATTATGTTATAATCTTTGTTCACAGTTTGGAAATGTTTATAAATTGGTCATTAAACTATTGTGTGTTCTAATTGGATAGGTACATGTTATTGGAATGATGTAAAAATTTACATACTTACTAATTTCGTATTGAATTTTATTTTAATATAGTTAATTGCTACTAAGGACCTCTAAATTACTGAATTTATAACTTAGTCTCTAAAACTTGTATGAGTTAAAATCGGTCTCAATTGATTAGATATTGATTCTTACAAAACAAATTGGATTGAAGTTTATGATTGGTTATTTTGTAGAGTATAATATGGTTTAAATGTTCTATCTACGATTGAAACTATTGCCTCGATCACCGCTTTGTTCTCCGACAACGTTCTTTGACCCGATTCTCTACCAGGTCGGGAAAAAAGTGTTACAACTAATATACATTTCTTAAAGAGTAATTTCATATCAAAATCAAGACATTTCATAGAAGAATTATAAACAGTATGGCTAAACTAAGATACATTTTTTTTGGATAAGTTAGATTTTTCTTACCCAACATAACAGGGCAGATTCACAGCTGCAGCACCCCGTAAACAGCCCTAACAATCTTTATGATGCAGCTAAGGAAAGCATTTACTTTCACTCTATTTTCACCTGCCAACCTCTATTTTGTGGACGATCATTAGCGACCACGTATCGATTACTCACAACTCGTTAATAGTGGTAAATTTAAAAAATTATTACCGGTTAGATAGATTTAAGTATTAATAGAAATTATCTAACATAACTCATATATGTGATTTTGAAATTTTAAATTTTTATTTAGTTGTGATATGGAACTAGTTAGAATCTAAAGTTGTTTATTTAATATTTGTACATACATTATGAGTTGTAGAACTTGACTGAGATACATTAGATAACGGATTTAAATTAACCCTTTATTTGTTAAAAGTGCAAATTAATCTCTTACTTGTTTCAGTTTTTTTGGTTTATTTCTCAATAATTTTTTTTGAACTACAAGTTCTTCACGTTGAGCTTTTATGTCTTTTTAAAGTTTGATGTTGGTTTCCTTTTGGTTATTTGTAATTTCATTAAGCCTTTCAACTTCACTTTATATACGTCTCAATTTCTATTAAAATGTAATTTTTTTACTGTAAACAGAAAAACACATATAAAAGTTTTGTTTAGTGAAAAATGATGCACAAATTAAAATAGAAAGAACATATAAACTAAAATTCTTCAAAATGGATAAAACAAACTTACTATTTTTTTCCTTAAAAAAATGCCCTAGCAATAAGCCATAGGTATATGATATAAGCCATGAATAATCCAACCATTCTATAATTAAAACAAAACACTCTACAATATAAAACTCATTGAAACAAACGATGCACAAATCAAAGTTAATTAAAGCATAAATAATTAATTTGTAAAGAGAATGAAACAAAAAAATAACATATATATCTTAAATGTATATTTGTAATATCTTAATTAATAGGTAGTCACAATTATATTATTGTACAACTTAACAACAACTATGATTAAATACTTTAATGCAATCTAACACCAACAATATTAATATTGTACAAAAACGATGAATAGAGAAGATAATACATTCTCCCAAACAATATCCTTTAACAACTAGAAACATCACCATTAAATGTAATTACAGAATGGAGCAGTAAAATGTTGAGTTGAATCATGTAAAATAACAAGCTGACAATAGTCTTTTTATTTTGTTTTGCTTAGTAAAATAATAAAATTTATTACTGAACAGAGGGATAGAAATTCTCTACTCTTTTTCGGTGCCTCTACATATGCCTTCACGCTCAAAATTAACTTTAGGGTTTAGAGTTTAGAGTTTTAGGCTAGGGGTTGTGGTTATGGTTTAAAAAATTTAGGGTAATATGTATTTTTTAGGGTATAAGGTGTAGGGTTTAAAATTTATGGTTAAGGCTTAGAAACAAAATAAATATCATTATAAATAATTATAGAAACAAAATTAATATATTCAACAAAAGTTTCAATTCATATATAAAATGAAAAATTAATGAAGAAACCATGAATAATCCTTTTACTTTTAGAAGAAAAAAAAATTGCGTACCTGAGTGAAAGTTATTCTTTAAAATTTTTAAGAGAAATCAAAATAGATAGAATAGATTTACAAAAATTCTCCAAAGTAGATAGAATAGATTTATTAAAATTTTCCAAAGTAGATAGAACAATTAATTATTAACTGTACTTTTGACTATATATGAATTGATAGTGTAGAGTAAGTTCGGGAACAATTATACAATTATATTTTTATTTGAGACATATATTAAAACTATCACAATTATATCATTGTAAAAGTACTATTTTATAGTTGTATAATATTATTGTCACAATTATGATTGATAATATTCGCGACTTGATATGTTGTCACTAGTACATTTTTGAAAAAATAAAAATTTGCACTAATTTTAGCATTTAATTGGTAAAAAATAAAAAATAAAAAGTAGACTTAATCGTAATTATAAATTTATGGTAATGATTTTTGTGTGACGTAAATTATAAATTGTTACAATAATTATATAAAATAAATTTTATCATGACAAAATTTTATCGTCACAATTATTATTAATAATAGTGATTACTTGACTTGTCACAATTATGTCACTCCAAAAAAAAAAAGAATTTGGCGTCAAAATTGAGAATTTGATTAGTGACGTAAAGATAGTGTCATAAGTAGATGTCATCACAATTTTATAGCTATAGTGTCTATATACTTTTGACACAAGTTAAGACTATCACAATTATATTATTATAGAAAGGTAAATTTAACAGTGACATACTTTTATCGCCACGATTGTAAATAATAATAGTGACTCATTGATATATTGTCACTATTGCATCTTTTCCCACCAAAAAGGAATTTGCCGCCAATTTTGGTATTTAATATGTGACAATTTGATAATGTCAACTTGATTTTCACTAGTGACATAATTTAAAATGTCACAATTATTACTAAATTAGTGATCAAAAGAGTAATATGTCACAATTACTAATTTTATTAGTGTCACAATCAAATTGCGTCACAAATAACATATTTTTGTGACGAAAATCTTTGTCATCACAATCAAATTGTCACTAAAAATTATACTTGTTGTAGTGACTTTTAAAAAATATATATTTTAATTAGTAACCAAAACATGTTTAAACTATTTTATTAAAATATAATTATATGATATTTATATAATGTAATGAAAATATAAGCAAACTCATTTTTTTAATTTTTTCATCTTTTATTTAAGTTGAATTTTATTTATTAAGCTAATTCAAGGGTTAACAACTAAACTAAATTTTTATAATTGGTCATTTCTTTTAGGGTAATTGTTCTATACACAAGCGCTTGTGGAAACTTTTTTATACAAGCGTCTTAGTTTTAGGGGTTAGGGACTCCGTTTAGGGTTTAAAGTTTAGGGCTATAAGTGTAGTAGTTTTGAATTTAAGGATTGTTGATAGAATTTTGGGTTTAGGGTTAAAATTTAGGGGTTATAGGTTAAAATCTAAATCCCTACTCATATTACCCTAAAACTAAACCCTAACCCTAAACCCTAAATTCTAACCCTAAATCCTAAATTCTAAACATAAACCCTAAATTCTAAACATTTACACTAAACCCCCTAAACTCTAAACCCTAAACCTTAACCCTAAACCCTATAATTGAGGCGCTTGTGGAAACAAAAAAATTTCACCGCCAGTGTATAAGATATTGATCCTTTCTTTTATTCTTACTTATTCAAATCTTAATTTACATTAATATTATATATAAAAACTAAATGACATTTATTAATTTGGGCATGGGGCGGGTCAAGCCCAGATTCGCCCTGCTCATGAACATATTTAGTGAATAAGAATCAGCGGCCACTTGTCGATTACCCATGGTTCGTGAATATACTCAAAGGACGATCACCAACGACCATGTGTCGATTACCTATGACTTGCGAACATACTTAAGGGACGATCACCAACGACCACGTGTTGGCACAAGTGGCTAATTTGATGATAAAATCAGTCTAGAGCGTTATTTCCTAAAATGTCCGGTCATCATGTCACGACAACTCTCTATTGATGCTTGTCCAAACCATTATAAATAGCCATGCAATAGAGAGAAAAGACACGATCATTTTTATACTAAAAAAACTAGACCCGAAGTATACCAAAACCACTTTTGATCATCGAAACCACTATTCCTCTGCCATCTACAATCGTTGTTCACTTTACCAGTAAAGTGAACTCTATCACAAAATCAATAAAGCTCATGTTGCCAACTGAATGTTTCTCTTTTAATATTACACAATCGCAGCAAAGAGGTCAAGTAGCAACTAGTGTTCATAAATTTGATAGTTTTAAATAGATACGATAAAGTAATATCGGAATTTTAAAAAATAAAATAATTGACATTTTAAAAGAAACAAGTATAGATAATTACAAGCAGACAGCCAAGGTATGGTGTGATGCAGTTATTATGCGGTACTAACTGAAAATATTACAAAACATGTAACACGAAACTAAAAATGTTACATTTTTTATAACATTTTAGGTAGGTGGTTAAGTATCGAAAATTAATTTTGTGTATCGATACTTATCGCTTCTGATAACATTTTAATTTTTGTTAGTATTGAAACTTGTCTCTAAATACCGATACTGTCGCTAGACATCAACCTAAAATGTTATAAAAAAATATAACATTTTCAATTTTGTATTTTGTAACATCTTTATTGGTGTCGTACTGTAACCATACCGCAACGTAGAACTACCCGACAACCAGGGCAGCAAGAACATATTAGGGATGGCAGACGGGTACAATTTCATGGATTCCGCACCGTATCCGCCCTCATTGAATCGGAGATGGGTATAAATTTGGTGGGTAGTGGGCGGGTGTGGATGTAAAAAGTCATACCCGCCGGGGGTAGTGAATAGGTGGTGGATTTAAGACTTTACCCGCCCCGCATCCGCCCGTCATATAAATTTGTACCATTATGAATTTAGATGCAATTTCACAAACTATTCTATAAATCTTAAAATTTTATAGGATATTGCTTGTAATTTATGTTTTGTGGTTGTTCTTAAATTTATGTTTTATGTGTATGGTTGCTGCTAGGCGGGTATAGGCGGATACGAGATGAGTAATGGGTATCCAATTAAGTGGTGGGTGTGAGAATGGGTTTGAGAATATACCCGCGTGAGCGGGTGTAGATTTAAAAATTGTATTCGCTGTTGGTGGTGAGTAAGTGATTGATATAATTTTTTTAAATAGATATGGAGATAAGAGAGGGAGTATCCTCACCTGTATCTTCACCCGCCCCACCCGTTTGTCATCCCTAGAACAGACAGCCATGTAAATAAAGGTAAGAAAAGGTGGAGATGGAATTGGGGGTACAGAAATGAATGAGGCACCCTAACCACCCATCATGTTAGGCCATCTGGGGGCAGCCCTTAATTTTATACATGTTTACAGAGCTGTGTTTCATCTCTGCATATAGGACAATAGGGTTCCAAAAAAGGAAGAGACAGGCAACCCAGAAAACAAAGGCGAGCAATAATTGTTAGCGTTAGAGAGACCCACAAAACAGCTCAATTGTCGATGCTCTTCAGTTTCCCCACCACCACACAAATTTATGTACAGTACGAAGCCAATGTTAGGCTGTGGTTGGTGTTCACGATAAGAATGTGGGTCACCTCACTTTGACCTTATAATAATGGACTGACATCAAAGTTTCTGTTTAGGTGAGATGGATAATTGGATATCGACCGGACCACGTGACCCTTTCACCTCTCCATTTCACTCTTACCAATAATTTTCCAAATAATTCTAAGGTGAGACACCTTTAAATTGCTGCTAAAGTAAGGTGATTGTACACAAATTCTTATTATATTAGTACAATTTTTTGTTCAAATAGTAAAAATTTATGTAATCATATAAATTCGTACCTAGTTAATAAAAATTTTGTTTGTACCCAAATTTTTATTCAGTCCCACATAAACTATTTCTTTAATAAAAAAAGTCTCACATAAATCCTTACTATTTATAAGGTCGCATTTTAACCGTACCCTAAAATGTCTTACCTCTAGAATCTCCCATAACTTCCACCTTTCAAGTATTAGGCTAAAAATAATGGAAATGAACGTTACATAGATTTATTAAATATTTAATTAAGTAAAGGCTTTGGGATGCAGAAATAGTACTTTAAAATCCACTATTTTAAAGAGTTGTATTTATTATTATTTTTAAATGCATGGGATTCACCATGAAATCATGGCAAATTTGTTTGATCCTGAGATGAAAATGAAAGAAAGACAAAGTTGATGGCCGGAGTGAAAAGGAAGGCAAAGTTGGGGCTGGAGTATATATTCCTAAAATTCATGACACCAGCCGCCTAACTTCTCCAGATTCTCATCCCAGACCCCAACTTTTCTTTCTTTTCACTTCAGTCATCAACTTTGCATTCCTTTCATTTTAATCCCAAGATCAAGCAAACTTGCCATGCTTTCTTGACGAGTCCCGTGCATTTTAAAATATAATCAATAGAACTCGTTGGGAACACAAGACGAGTTCTATAAAAAAAATTGTTTTCAAACACTACTCGTGGTGACTACACGACGAGTTCACCTCGTACCGTAGCAGAAGCTGCAGATCCCTAAATAATTTCCCAAATAATCTATTTCCCTAATTTTCCCCTTCAATTACATCATGTCCCTAAATTTACCAAATTATTACCTACAACCTTAATTGAAAGGTTAGATTTATTCATGTTTTTGTGAGATGCAACTAAAATATTGATTAAGGCAGAGTGCAATGTACAAAACCTTGTTTGTTGTATGCTTAGTCGTTGGAAGTATTTACTGGGATGTTTAACTTACTGTTAAGTACTAGTACTATTTTTATTAATTTCAATCGAACTAAATTGGGCAAATAACTAACAAAATTATAGAAAATTACATTTGAGCATAAAAATGTTAGTTTTATTATATGGTTATATTTTGATACACAAGCTATGAAAAAAATTACACCATCTTTTTATAAAATTTAAAACTTAAATCATAAATCTTAGCACTCTAAAACCTAAACCTTAAATTCTAAATTCTAACCATAAACTTTAAATTTTACATCATACACACTAAACCCCTAAATCCAGACCGTAACATAAAATCATAAACCGTAAAATTAAAAAAATGTATAAACTAATATATTTTTTAAAAACGTCACTTCAAAAATATATTGACAATAAAAGAAATGGAAATGAAAATAATATTTAGTTTGGGGGCATAAACCAAAGTGGTTTAAAGACCAACAGAGACATGTCCGAACGTAATGTAATAAGAAATGGAAAAAAAAATCCATTTCCTTTTTCTAATGTTGCTCTGAGGCATTTTTATATAATTTTTTATTTAATATCTAGAAAAATAGTGTTCACATACATTTATTTAAAAAAAATTCTTAAATCTGTTACGTATGAAAAATTTGCGTTTTGAGATAGCGAGACACGAACTCGCGCTACGCAGAGAACGAGTTCTTGATACGTGACAACACTTTTCAGAACAACGAACTTAACAGAAACTCGCGTCATGCTAAACACGAGTTCTCCGAAAATTTGAAGAGGCGGCTGAATTTATGGTGGAGAACTCGCTTTCTACAGAAATCGAATTCTTTGAAAATCGGGTTGAAAGACCAAGCTTCGATAGTCAAGTTCGAGCATTATTTCGGGCTTATTAATCATATAATTTTAATGAACATTTAGTTTGGGTTTGTAGTATTGAAAGTATCTTTCATCTGACACTAATATGACCAAATTCGGTCGTTCTAAACCGACTAAAACGGTACCCTAGCTATCGAAATCCCAATATAAAGATAACGAATTTTGACATCGATCAGAGTGTCAATATTGATAACTTGGAATTTTTTTAAATAAATGTTTGTGGAAGCTATTTTTCTAGATATTGAATAAAAAAAATTTTAATATAATAATGCGTCGCTCCGAATTTACTGCCTGCAGCTGCGAGGACCTCTGCTTTTCCACTGTTCCTTTGCTTTCACGGCTCTGTCATTTTCTCAACTTTACTAAATTTTGATATTCCATATCTTCTTCTCAATCATAATTAATTTAAATTAATTATTTTTGTTGTGATTGTTTCTTATTTATAAAAGTTGTTAGTTTTATTAAAAGAAAAAGTATTTAAAATTATAATGAAGGTTTTTTATTTTTTACAAATTTAACAATGAGATTTTATAATTATGATGGTAAATTAAACATGAACAAAGATTTTTTTTGGTGTTCCACACTAAAAAAATAAGTTTAGGTCTTAAGATTAAGGTGCAATGTTAGAGTTTAAGGTTAGGGTTCAAAAAATTATGGCTATGATGTATTTTTAGGGTTTATGATTTAGAATTTAGGGTTAAGGTTAGAGCTTAGAATTTAATTTTTTTAGTGTTGATGCATAAAAAAGGACATATGATTTTTGTCCAATTAAACACATAATTTGAATATTTTTCTAAAGTCATTGACACAATAAACTAGTCACTTGAATCATACAAGTAAAATGTTAAAAGCTCAACAAGAAGACTCGAACATAATATAAATACATACAAATCCGAATGTATTGACAAACAAACCACATGAGGATCAAACTATTGAAAGATAACCGACAACCGCAAATTAAAGCCGAGCATTGTGAGAAAATTATTCACGAACGTAAATCGCGTATCCAAATTCAACCCGAGAGTCCAAAGCAGAAAATATCAACATGAAAGCCAAATAAGCGCCATCAGATATTGCAAAGATTCATTAATACTAATCTGAATAAGATATTGTAAAGATTCGTTATAGGGATAATCCTCTCAATCCAACTGTTACATTTATTTACAACTCGAATATTTAAATTTTTAAATTCGACGAAAAAATCTAATAGCTCATTTGACTAGATAAAAGAAATATAAGGCTCCATTGCTAAGATGTTGAAAAAAATGGTTAAAATGTGGCGCAAACCAATTATTTACTTGTTTAGCGATAGTTTTAGTGTACATTAAGAAATTGTCATTATTTTTACTATCTTGGGAAGCAGGGATGGACCGAGGGGCTGACGGAGCGGTCGATCCCCTTAAAATTTTAATATTTTTATACGAGTTGATTTTTTTATATATT
This sequence comes from Hibiscus tridactylites, assembly GCA_958450335.1. Classification (NCBI taxonomy): domain Eukaryota; kingdom Viridiplantae; phylum Streptophyta; class Magnoliopsida; order Malvales; family Malvaceae; genus Hibiscus; species Hibiscus tridactylites. Next base: position 2,967,330 of record OY288267.1, read on the forward strand.
TTTTTATTAAAAATATATTTTTGCCCTCCTAATTTTTTATAAGTTCGCTCCCTAAAAATTTATAAATTTGTTCCCACTAGCTTAAAGTCCTGCGTCTGTCGAGGAAGTCTTTCTTTCTTCTCGGTGAGTTTGTGAGGAAATTTTATGTAAACTCGTTGTATTTTTTAGATGACTTTAAAGAAAGTTGTTATATCATGTCGTCGTTTTTTATATTATAGATTTATCTCTAATTCAATGAATAATTGTTGAAATAATGTAAATAATCATTTAGTTTTTTTTCCAAAATACACTGTTGGAGCAAATTCTGAAAATAAGGTTAAATTTTTTACTTTTATTTATATATCACAAGACCCTCTCTTCTTGCCTCAATGGTCCCCTCCCTCTACAGACAGAGAAAGAGAAAGGTAGCAAACAATGAAACCTCAAAATATCCAAACTTTTTTTTCTTAGTTGACAGATAGAGTAAGAGAAGCTTCATTGGTTATTGTTTGATCTCTTGTCCCCTGTTTTCTTCATTTGTCTTTCATTTCCTTTGCACTTTTTTTCCCTGTGATTTTACTCTTTCAGCTCACCGTGTTTGGATATAAAGAAAGAAAATGCAGCAGCACTTGATGCAGATGCAGCCCATGGTTTCAGCTTATTATCCCAACAATGTCACTACTGATCATATTCAACAGGTCCTTCCCTTTGTTTTTGTTTTTGTTTTTGATCTGCATGTACTGCTGTGTTTATGCCGTGGAGTATTTTTATGACTTTAATGTTTGCAGTATCTGGACGAGAACAAGTCGTTGATCTTAAAGATTGTTGAGAGCCAGAATTCTGGGAAATTGAATGAATGTGCTGAGTAAGTACTGGTTTTCAGTCTCTAATGGCTACCAAACTTGGGTTTTTGGGTTCACTTGGCTTGCAATATCTGCAGGAACCAAGCAAGGCTGCAACAAAACCTCATGTATTTGGCTGCGATTGCGGATTCTCAGCCACCACCGGCTGTGCACGCTCAGGTACAAATGCCATTTCCTTCCGGTGGTATTATGCAGCCAGGAGGACACTACATGCCACACCAACAAGCTCAACCGGTGACGGCGCAGTCACTTATGGCCTCACGGGCCTCGGCGTTGTATGCTCAGCAACCATTTTCGGCCCTGCATAGTCAGGTTGGGTTGAGCTGTGGCGGAAGCACGGGGTTTAACATACTGCAGAGTGAAGGTAGCTCTGGCGGTGGCAGTGGAGGAGTGGCGGGCAGAGGGTTTCAGGATTTTGTGCGTGTCTCTTCTGTAGAAGGCATGCACGGTGGTGGCAAGGCAATGGCAGGTGGGAGCAAGCAGGATACTGGGAGTGCCGTCGGGTCACCTGAAGGCCGTGGAGGGAGCTCTGGAGGTCAGTGTGATGATGAGAATTGAGAGATGGTTATGGAGATCCAAAGAAAGACGAAAACCACACTATTTTTTTGCTTATTATTATTATTATTATTATTATTGCTGCTGTTTCTTGTAGAAGTTGGAAAATTACATTCATGCACAATTCCATTCTTGGGTGATTTTTTGTTGATTTTAACTAACAACTAGTTGGTCAAATGGGATGAAGTATTATATCTTTTAAATATATTCTGAGCTTGAATCTTGATGTTATGAATAGAACAATTGGGTTGTAAGAGTCGGCCTTATAATAGACATCTACAATACGGTTTAAATTAATCAACTAATAAACAAAATACCGATAATTATATCTATTTTTCTCTTTATTTTCGGTTTAAATAATTTTATATAACATGATATCTTCGTTGAATTAAAAATTTGAAATAAAAATAAAAATTAATTTAAATGATTTTAGATAATGGGTGGGTTGTGTAAATTATGTTTTAAAAGTTTTGCGTTATAGTTAATTTGTGGGATAGAAATCGTTTATCTTTAATTATGTTGCTTTTAGTACCTTACTTAAAAATGGTAGGTTTATGGTTTAAAGTTTAAAGTCAGGGTAGAGTTTAAGTTTTAGAGTAGTATTTTTAGGGTGAAAGGTTTAGAGTTTATGATGTGAAATTTCGGATTAATATTTATGATTTAAATTTTTAGTGTTTTTTAGTGTGAGACAGTAGAAAGGAGCATACTTAAGAGCAAAATACTTTTGTTCTAATTGTGGTCGGAATTAATTATAAGTCTAGATCATTATGATTTACGATCATTTCTTTTAATTGTTTGAGTTTAATTTTACATATAATTTATTTTGAATATTAAACTTGTTAAATTTAATTTTTTTATTTTAAATATTATTCATTTTTATATCGTGTATTGTGCACGGATTTACTCTATATATTGTGCACGGATTTTTATCTTTGTGTTAATTATCTTGCATTGAGCAGCTTTTGGTTCACATCCATTTATGTTTTTTTTGTCAAGGAATGTTGAGAGATAATTGTTTTCCATTATAGGTTCGTTCAACAAAAATTAGGGGGTCCAACGGCATCTGAATATGAAACGCTACAAGCTGAGATGTCAGATTTGCGAGCAAAGTATAATGAGCTATTGTGCAAGCATGAGGATGCTTGCAAAGAGGTATGGTTTGATTTATTTGTTTAAAGGTAGCATTTTTCACTATATATCTATATATAATCGGGTTGCTTAAATTTATTTCCGTGAAGCAAGTTAACGTAATGGAGTTACACCATTGCATAAATCGTTGACATAACTTGGTTGATTGATATTATGTTGCCACATCGGCATTTAGAAGAAAAAAACATATGACAGGATAGGTGGTAACTTAGCATTTGCTACGATGTCAGCATTTTACGTAACAATGCTAATCCATTGGAGTAACCCTGTCGACCGAATACAAGTTCAAGGATCATACCGAATTGTTAACATGTCTTTTAGATGAAAATTCCCACGCTATTGAGTTATGGCACGGTGAATTCCTTGTGTTGTCATTCGATTATGTTGGAAATGATACAAATCTCAAGCATGTTGAATGTTACCTATGTAAAGGATGATTGCATAGACTAATTAGATTGACCCCGTATTTATCCCAAAGCAATTTTTGCATTCATCTCGCCCCCGCAAATGTCGAGCAGTCTTTACTGATTCTTTTGACATCAACAAGCAATGTGCATTGTAATTTTCTCCAAATCGAACTTTTATTGTGAGTTACCTGAGTTGTTTCTTCGGTGCAGTTAGAGGATCTTAAGAATCTGCATTCTTCGGTTTCACCATCAACAAAGGAGACTATCGATGGCGAGCCATTGAAAGACGAGGTCTAAGCATATTGAGGATTCATATTATATAACAATGATGTGATATGAACCGGTACTTGACGGTCTATAACCACTTTATATGGTAGTAATCTATGACCTCGAATGAATCATCGACTTCGAGTGAATCATTGACTATGTACCCCTTTATTCTTTGTTAATGTGTGTAAAATATTTGTTGATTTATACTTTGTTATTCGAATTCGGGTGTAAGTTTTAGGATCGTCTAACACCGATATGAACCGATATTGATAGCACATCAGGGTCAGTCTGAAACAAAGCACTTGCCTATTACTTGTGTTATTCGGATTTGCCTATCATAGTTTTTATTTTCTATATTTCTAATATGGGATGCACTTGCAATAAAAATAACTCGATATTACAAAAATTGGATCGATATTACAATAATTAAGTAAAGAATAATAAAACCAATCCAACAATTTGAACAACTTGATTATTTTATTCCATTTTATTGTTTTTTTTTAACAATTTATATAATTTCTAGTTTATGCAACTGAATCAATTGATAGGAGCATAGGTTCTTGTCGCCTTTCGGGTAAATTAAGACGAAAACGATAGTGTTGTATTAAAAAAAAAGGGTAAACTACATAAATGACCACCATACTATTAAAAAAGTCGCGATTTGACCACCTTACTTTTTTTGCAGTAATTAAACCATCAAACTATTTAAATGGTATCAATGTGACCACCAGCTGTTAAAAATAACAGAAAAGTTAACGGGATTGTTAAATAAAAATGGTATAATTACACATTTGGTCCTTATTATTTACAGATTTCTTTCAATTTAGTCATATTTATATTAATAAAATAAATAATTAGATATTGACACGTGTCAACACCTTATTGGAGGACTTTAATTATTTATATTTGATTTAATAAATTTATTTCCCTCCTCCAATCAGGTGGTGACACGTGTCACCACCTGTTTAAAGGAGAAAAAATGCCTTCAAGCATATGCGTAACAGGTGAATCAAACCCAGGAACCCATGTTTGGCTAGCAGCAGGATAACCACTGCACCAAACCCATTCTTATGCTTAAATCTACTCAATAGGATATATATTTCTCATGTTTTTACATTTATTCTTTTAATTCAACATATATAATCATCAAACTCATTTTACATATATAATACTAAATGTTAAACCCTAAACCCCAAAACTAAAATACTAAACCATAAACCCTGAACCCCAAAATTAAATGCTAAACCATAAACTCTAAACCCCAAAACTAAATGCTAAACCATAAGCCCAAAAAAATAAATACTAAACTATAAACTTCAAACCCCAAACCATAAACTATAAACTCTAATTTCACAATCATTGAATTTATTTCACATAATAACCCTAAACCTTAATTGCTAAATGTTAAACTCTAAACCTCAAACACAAATACTAAAACCATAAACACTTATAGTTAGTATTTAGGGTTTGGGATTTAGCATTTAGGGTTTGTAGTTTAATTTAAATATTTAGGGTTATTTATATGAAATTAATTTGATAATTATATATGTGAAATTATTGTTTAGGGTTTGGGGTTTAGGAATATATATGTGAAATGAGTTTGATGATTATATATGTTGAATTAAAAGAATAAATGTAAAAACATAAGAAATATATATCTAATTGAGTAGATTTAAGCATAAGATTGAATTTGGTGCAGTGGTTATCCTGCTGCTAGCCAAACATGGGTTCCTGGGTTTGATTCACCTATCACGCATTTGCTTGAAGGTATTTTTTCTCCTTTAAACAGGTGGTGACATATGTCACACCTGATTGGAGTAAATCAAATATAAATAATTAAAGTCCTTCAATAAGGTGTTGACACGTGTCAATATCTAATTATTTAATTTATTTATTTTACTAATATAAATTATGACTAAATTGAAAGAAATCTGTAAATAATAAGGACCAAATGTGTAATTATACCAATTTTATTTAACAGCCCCGTTAACTTTTCTGTTATTTTTAACGGCTGGTGGTCACATTGATACCATTTAAATAGTTTGATGGTTTAATTGCTGCAAAAAAAAGTAAGGTGGTCAAATCGCGACTTTTCTAATAGTATGGTGGTCATTTATGTAGTTTACCCTAAAAAAAGGGTAAACTATCTGTTTGACCACCAATCTATTGGGGAAGTTTTAAAATGACCACTATAGAAAAAAAACGCGTCATTTGACTACCCAAACTATTAAAATGGGCCACCTGCCGTTAAGAGGCTAACGGAATGTGACGTGGCAGTTAAAAAATTAAAGGTATAATTACACATTTGTATCACAAAAAATGGCTTATTAATTAGGTGGTACCAATTATGAATTATATTAATTATTTGCACTTTGTATCACAAAAAATGGCTTTAGCCCAGTGGCTTTGCCATGTGCGTCTTGCCCAGGTTACCCAGCCACCCAGGTTTGATTCACGCTGGGTGCAAAAGTTCTATTTATTTTCATTCTCCAATCAGGTGACACGTGTCACCACCTGATTGGGGGATGAAAATAAATTTATTAAATTAAATATAAATAATTAAATTCCTCCAATAAGGTGTTGACACGTGTCACCACCTAATTAATTTATTTTATTAGATTAAAATTAGGACTAAATTGAAAGAATGTGTAAATAGTAAGGACAAAATGTGTAATTATACCTTTAATTTTTTAACTGCCACGTCACCTTCCGTTAGCCTCTTAACGGCAGGTGGCCAAATTGATCCCATTTTAATAGTTTGGGTAGTCAAATGACGCGTTTTTTCTATGGTGGCTATTTTAAAACTTTCCCAATAGATTGGTGGTCAAACAGATAGTTTACCCAAAAAAAACATTGAAGTACCAAAATGAAAAATGTGTAAAATTTGGGGTCAAAATGTGTAAAATGGGTATTCTCGTCAGTTTCAAAAACACCCGAACCGACAAACAAAAATTGTTACCAAACAAAAAGTAATCTAAAACCCTAAAAACAAATTAAACTAATCCGTTTTATGTCTTTATAGAGATGTATTTCAACAGTCAAACATCGAAAAGTCAATCATCGGAACCCCAAATCTTCATCCGACGGCTCAAATTCCACCAACCCAAATTGAAAATCCCTAAAAAGAACCCCGAAACAAGAAAAGAAATTATAAACAAATTAAAAGAGAAAATATAAAAAATTTCTGCAAAAGATTTTTTTTTAATTTTTTGATTTTCTCTCTCTCTAAAAACCTCTATAAACTGAAAAAAACCCAATGGAATCCAATGAAAACCACCATCAACAACACTACTTCTCCACCACTGTCACCGCTACTCCGTCACCGACCAATGGGCTTCTGCCGCATAACGGAAGTGGGGAGTCCCACCACATGTTGTACCCTCATTCCGTACCTTCGGCGGTGACGTCGCCGGTGGAACCTGCGAGGAGGAAGAGAGGGAGGCCGAGGAAGTATGAGACCCCGGAACAGGCCATGGCGGCTAAGAAAACGGCGTCGTTGAGCTCGAAGGAGCGGCGGGAACAGCAGCGGCCGGCTCTTGGTGGCGCAAGTGGTTCGCTTTCTGGCTCTTCTAAGAAGTCTCAGTTGCTTGCTTTAGGTGGGTGTTCATTGATAAAAGCTTATTACTTTTGGGTACTCTTTCTGAATTACATGGTTTTTGGGTTTTATTCCAAATTTATTTCACGTTTGGTGCCCTTTTCTGTGAAAATTGAAAGGCTTTTGTTGCATTAAAAAGAATCTGAATGAGAGGGTCTGGTGCATTGCATGTGAATCTATTGCCCTTTCTTTTGCTTTGGTTGGATTTCAAGATAAAAAAAAATATTCTTTCTTTTTGTACCATATTCGTGAATTTGATGGTTATGAGGGGTCGTGTTGCTAATTTGTGGAAATTGAGAACATTCTGGGTATATTGCGTATGGACCATTGCAAATTTGTTCAAATTGAGAAGGTTTTTGGTGCTTTTCTTTCATGATCCTTTACCTTTGTTTGGTTGTGTGGTTTACCTTAAGTTCTTCAATGAATGTGTTTTGTTCATATATTTCATTCTTCTCACTTTTGTTGTCAATTTTTTGGAAATTTTAAAAAATCTTTCTTCTAATATTTATAGTCATGAAGGTCTTTGATTTCATATGCTTATGTTATAAAGTTGTTGAATTTATGATGGTTTTGCTTCATTTCTTTAAAAACGTTCATTTGCATTCTGTGCAACCTGTTCTTGTATTTTTATATATTAATTTGTCTCAGTCCATTCCTTAGTTTTCCTATTTTGGTCCCTGCGTAGAGCTTTCATGGTTCTACATGCAAATCCAACTTCTGTACTTTAATTGATTTGTTTTCTAAGTTAATTGCTTTGCTTTTAGCTGAAGATGGTATATCCACATGGTTCCGAGTAGCTTTGGTTTCATAACTACAATTGTAGACGAACACAGTTGAGCTCTGCGTTGTACATTTTGATTGCTTTTTAGCGGTGTGTAGCAGATTATGATCTAGGTTGAGCAGATTAGTGATCAAAGATTTTCTTTTTTTCACAGTAGGAAACTGGGAATGCGCTCTGTTCTTTTGTTTTTCAATTCAATACATGACCTTGTTTTAGACTCTAGTCTAAATTGTTATAGTTGGATGTATATGTTTAATTCACCTTATTATTGGTTAATTCAGCATGTGAATCATTTAATTGTCTCATGTATGCTGTTTTGTTCTCAAGTTGGCCGAGTTATTGTTTGCTTCTATTTTTTATTCGACACTTAATTCTTTCTCTTGCTTCCCTCTAATTGATGCAGGCAATGCAGGTCAAAGTTTTACTCCACATGTTATCAATGTAGTTGCAGGAGAGGTATGGTGCTCGTTACTGCTTCAAGCTTTTACTAGCATTTCAGATATGTCTTGGCATCAGTTATACATATGTCCTTGGGGAACATGTATACATACTGGTTTCCTCGTAAATTGTATGTAATCTGGGAATTAAGGCCTCTAGCATATGCAATAGATTTAGTATGAATCATTTTACATTTCGGGGGGGGGGATTCTCTATTTCTGAAAGATGCTAACCTTTTTATTCAGCATACTTCCATTAATTGGATTTAGTAATTGACTATCTCAACAAAAGTGAAAAGAAAGGAATTCAGTCCCTCCAGCTCTCTTTCATTCAGTTCTCAGCTGCTAGTTTTTGGCAAGTTAAATTATGCCCTAATCGATTTCATTTCCTTGATCTTTTTGCTGATAGTGGGAGGTGGGTGACATTCCATTATCCATCTTTGTCAAAGAATTCCTTATCCCTTTGTGCCTTTTCGGCCATTACATATGTTGAATTTCTTTTATTTATCCATATGTGCCTTATTGGCCATTACATATGTTGAATTTCTTTTATTTGTTTGCTCTTTTGAATGCCATGTGCAATTTTTTATGTTAATAGTTACGATTTCATTTAGAAGAATTTTGAGTCTTAGGGCTTAGTCAAGAAGTGGCATTGTTCCTATACGTAAATCAAGTTGTTTTCATGACTTCTTGACATGATACATTGATCTCTGTAGGATGTTGGCCAAAAAATAATGATGTTCATGCAACAAAGCAAGCATGAAATATGTATTTTGTCTGCATCTGGTACAATCTCTAATGCATCTCTCAGACAGCCAGCAACATCAGGCGGTAACATTGCGTATGAGGTAACCACTTTTCTCCTTTTGTTATGCTTAATTATTATATGAGCAAGATAATTCCTTGTTTCTATCTTCTCTGATCTTCGAATTAGTACTGCACCTTGAAAGAAAAAAGAGAGTAATATGAATTACATTGTGATAGAAAAGTTGTTTCTTGGAAATAAATAAAGTTTGCAAGGATTAGGAAACACGAGGATGGCTTAGTTTTTTTTTACTTACTAGTTACTACAAAGTAAATAAAGGGTCCAAGGAAAGATATAAATATTCAAGTACAGCTGAAAGCTTATTCCTATGCTTATTATGATGCTATTGCCATGCACATATGCCTGAAAGGCTCATATCTGTTCCTTGATATTAGTTTCCTGTCCGGCTTTATTAATATTTCTCACCTTTGAGTGAACTTGATGAAATTTATAACTTATTTGCCTAATATATACTCGAAATATAATTCCATTCCTGTGTGATATGATATTAGGGCCAGTTTGAGATCATTTCACTATCTGGATCTTATGTTCGGACTGAAATTGGAGGGAGGACTGGTGGACTCAGTGCATGTCTATCAAGTGCAGATGGCCAGATTATCGGCGGAGGAGTCGGTGGACCTCTAAAGGCTGCTGGCCCGGTTCAGGTATTTGTGTTATTTATCTTTGATTTGGGGAAGCAGAGGATTGGATCCAGTTCTGTGCATTATTTACAATATACAACTAAGAAAAAGAAAACTTGAGTTAGTGACACCATATTATCATGTATGTCGACATGAGTGTGAACACGGAAGGGAATATACAATTTGTCTACGAGAAGGTTTAACTGTCTGTTATTTCACGTTGAAGTCACCGCAGTTTTGTTGCATCTACAGGTTATTGTTGGTACATTTACGATCGACAACAAGAAGGATATTAGCGCTGGTGCAAAAGGTGATGCCAGTGGCAGCAAGTTGCCATCTCCGGTTGGTGGGGCTTCAGTGTCTAATGTTGCCTCTTATTCAGCTTTTGAAAATCCAGGAAGAAATCCGACCGGGGGAAACGATGATCATCAGAGTTTCGGAGGAAGTCGTTTCATGATGCAACCACCGGGCATGCACATGGCACCCCAGCCCACTGATTGGAGGACGGGTCTAGATGATAGAATTGGTTTCGAGTTGACAGGTTAGACCGTTAACTGTCTTTGCACATGCATATCTGCATGCAGGCTGAGACAACAAGAAATTCCGACGCCGGACGTCAATTGCTGGAAAAACAGATCATGGAACTCGTCGATCTTCGGAAAACACGGGGACTATGATCATATCACTGATTAGATGTTTGTTTGCTAGTGCCTATTTAAACCTCAAGTTTTTTTTATAAGAAAACCTCAACTTGTTTTTACAAATAGCGAATAGATGTTCTGTACACTGACCTTTGAAAACCCTAGTGCTTCTATTTATGTTCTCGTACTAAAAAAATAGTATTAGGGTTTAAGATTAGCGTATGGAGTGTAGGACTTATTTTTTAAAAATTAAGATTTAGGATTTAATATTAAGGTTAAAACTTAAACTATAAATTTTAGTGTTTGAAATATAAGTATGAACATCAAAAAAGGACCTAAGATTTGTATTCGTAAACTATAGAGCAATTAAAGCCAGCAAACTATAGGCCGAGTGCCGCAGAATTCTCAGACCAAGAAGAAATATTGGTCAAATTATTATTATTTATTATTTCACACACATCAACGATATCATATTAAATTCTTTCTTTATTTTCCTATTACCCAATCATACTACTTTTTTTTTTGCTTTTCCTTTTCAATTATAAATAATATTTTGTTTGAAATTTATTATATTATCGACACACTAATCAAATCTATAATATGGTTTCTCGTTAAAGCTAAAAGGCTTTAATTTCTAGAAACTCTTGAGATGGAGATAAGCAGTTTGACAAAAGAGATGATAAGTAAGAAATTTTGTTTCTATAATAAGTAGTTTGGCAAAAGAGAAGGTTTAATATCTATTTTGGCCCTTGTATTATAGTGAAACTTTTATATTGGTATTTTTATTATTTTTGAATAAATTGATCTATTTACATTTAGGGATGGGCACAGGTTGAGTTTTTGACTGACCAAAACCCTAAATGGAAATAACCATTCTATTATTTTCATTGAAAATAATTTAGGGAAGTGGAAAATACGAAAGCAATGAATTTTTAATTTTAACTTCATTTTAAATTCAGGTTTAAATTATTCTAATGCCATTTTTCAAACATTTGATTTATTTACTCATATTTTGTTTTTATTTATTTATTATTATATTTTTAACTATATTTTATTTTAATTATTTAATAATTATCTTTTATTTCTATTTTGAAAACCTAGATACCAAACACATATTCAATATTTTTATTTTTGAAAATAAATTTTTGTCCCTATTAACCAAGTATGTTTTTTAATTTTTTAAAAACTGAAACTGAAAATTATTTTTTAGAAATAAAAAACGAAAATATTTATAAAACCAAACGACCTAACAATTTATACGCTACAAATTAACAAAAATAAATTGCCCAAGTTCACATATACCAATAGCTAAATTTAGACAGAAAAACCCCCACACATGAACCTAAAACATAAGTCATCAAAGCCTTATCACCCAATTTTATGTTTTAATGTTTTTTTTGGTTTAACTCTCGGTTTTCGCGCCGTGGTCGATTAATTTAGATCAAATTTTTTGTATAAGCTCATTATGAGAGCGATCCTCCCAACCCAATTTTTTTCATTTACAATGCTAGAATTCGAACACCTGACATTGTTTAATGAATTTAGTGCTACATCTCAACAAACTAACTTGTTATTGGTTTAACATACTTCCTACCATTGTTCTTATTGACTCAACATTTTCAAGACTGAAACCTTAATAAATTGTTAAAGTTGCATTGCCTTTGCATGGGGGGATGAATCATAAATCCAAGAATTATATCCTTTTCATACAACTTTTTTTTTTTCATATTTGGGTTCATTCTGCCTAATTAATATTGACTGTGGGCAAACAAGACTGTAAATTCCAATAAAATTATACTAAAAAATGGCAACTTGCAGAGAATTTATAAAGCAACGATCCACTAACGTGAATGAAATAAACGTGACAAATTTGAGTAAAAAAATTATTACAGTTGAAGGCTTTTGTACGAAAAAGAAAGCCCTAAACATGCAAATTTTAGATTCATGCATATTCGAAAAAGATTAACAATGGTCCCCCATCCAATAATTAATTTTCAATTCCCTAATGATTTAGTTTAGACTTATAGTATGTCGTTTTAGATTAAAATATGGTTACTAAAATATTCTTACAATTACCAAACGAGGTTAGTCTAAGTGGTAAGTAGTTTGATATTGCATAAGTAGTTCTCGGGGCGTTATGTATGCAGAAAATTTTAACAGGAAGACTCACCTATCAAAATCAGATGTGCGACGTGAGTCGATCCGGATTAATCAAAGCGAACACTTGAAAACCAGAATAGCAACAAAAAAAATATTCTTAGAATTTTTCTTGTCAAAAATGGAAAGAGGCGGCGTACCATTATTCTATGGATTAATATCATATATACAGTTAAAAATAAAAACTTCATTGTCTAAAATTTATTAGTTAATATTAATGTGAATAAACAAAATTAATAAAATTACCGATAACCGTTAAGTGTGATAATAAAGTACTTAATATTTTTAAATAGAAAATTAAAATTTAAATCTTTAAAATAATAATATTAGGAGGGACAATAATTCAATAATAAACTAAAAACATAGACTTTATAGACAATAATCCGAACATAAAAAATTAAACTTAGATCACTATTTAGATATTTATAAATTTAGGAGAGGGTGTTTTCTTAATATAGAAATTTGTTTTCTAATAGATTTGAATTCCTTCGTCTAGAAAATAGAGAGAGAGAAATGCAAGCATAATATTCTTAAATAATGTACAGTAAATCCATAAACCATGTTGCTAGGAGCCCTTTGAATATTTTCTAAAATCCAACACACCCCCACTCGTGCAATATTAAAAGATAATATTTTATATATATACAAGTCTTTCCATTTGAAGAAAAAAAAGTTATATTAATATTTTGTCAAAAAAGTTATATTAATATGTTTCAAAGTTTCAAGCATAAAGTATTAAAATATGTATAATCTAATGACTAATGGTGTATGGATATATATATATATCTTCTATATAATGGAAGTGACATTTACATTAATATAATGTAACAGTTCATCAAACTTTTCTACGGTATATTTGATAAGAAGGGAAGAAAACAAGGAAAATATTATTAAAATTAATTTTTACGTTTAACAATATAAGTAAACAGCACATGTATATGATTTTATGTTAAGGATATAAATTTTTTCAGAGTGCGACTGTTTTTTAATACCCATCAGTCCATCCATATAAGTAAATATTAATTTCGTTAAATTAAATAAGATAACAAGAAAACAATATTTTTTTTATCAAGTATTTAACGTTGATATATTTTAACTAATTTGAATTGAAACTTTGATTAAACTAAAACAATGATGTATAAGTTGATCGTGGTTATTAAGTATGTAATCAATTATCATTCTAATACATGATTGTTATTTACATAAGATTATTAGATGGATCTGGCTCATCACGTCATTCGTGGTCTTAGTCAAATTAGCCAATAAGGACCATCCATCTTATTTTAACTTTTAGATAATTACGAGAAATTATACCATAGGCTTGGCTCGTCACGTCATCCATGGTCCCAACTAATAAAAAACATTCATTTCATTAATTTTTTTTCATATCGTCTTTTAACCGAGTGAATCTACAATTGGTAAAAAATATTTTTTAATTTAATTTACAGTAAATCTAAGTGAAGATTCACTCGGTAAAAAATGACATGGAAAAAATTAATGAAATGGATGCTTTTTATTGGTTGGGACCATAGATGACGTGATGAGTCGGGCCTATAATATAATTTCTCGATAACTACCCACTTTTCATTGACATGTAAGAAAGAAATAAAAATCTTATTGACTGGGACCACCGATGACGTAGTAAGCTAGGTCCATCTAATAATTTTTCGATTTAGAGAGCCTAAGCATAGGAAGCTTTATAGGGGAAGACATAATCAAAGTGAAGTCATGAGGGTGATGTTAGATTAAGGATTTAAAGTGACATGGCCGCCATGCCCCACGACGTCCATTGGAGTTCCATTAACGACCAAACAATCATCTTTGACGCTTTTAATGTTGTTCTTCTCGTCGCTATAAATAACCCTAACCCTCTAAACAAGTAATTAAATATCATCTCCATTTTCATAAACATGGATTCTTCATTCTTTCAATACCCAAACCTCCATTTCTCTCCCCAATCATCTTCTTCCTATGTAAACAGCTTTCGAGACGAACACGAAGCCGACTCGAAAGAGATTTCTTACAGAGGAGTGAGGAAGAGGCCGTGGGGGAAGTACGCAGCCGAGATAAGGGATTCGACGAGGAATGGTATGAGAGTTTGGATTGGAACTTTTGATACTGCCGAGGACGCTGCTTTAGTCTATGATCAAGCTGCATTGGCAATGCGAGGTCCAATGGCGATACTCAATTTCCCCATCGATCAAGTTTATAAGTCGCTTCAAGAAATGAACTATGGATTCGAAGAAGGTTGTTCGCCGGTTTTGACGATGAAGAAAAGGTATTCGATGAAGCGAAAACGATCGGGGAAGAAGAAGATAGAGGAAGAGAAGGAAAACATGATTGTGTTTGAGGATTTGGGTGCTGATTATTTGGAGGAACTTCTAAGTATATCTGAGAGTGCAACTCATTGGTGAATAATTTAGTGTACCTACTTACATTTCTCCGTATTCATTTTTTATGGTAATCTCAAAATAAATAAATAAAATAAACATTTTAAGAATGATTGTACAAACTATCCTTTTAAATTTAGATTTTCTTTTTCTAATTAATTTGGACCGATCTGCGTCACACATTTAGTTTTGGTGGGTGGGTCTTCAAGCGAAAATTTTCTGCCTACATAAGGCATCAAACTCGAGACATATTTAAGTAATGTCAATCTGCTTACTAAAGAGTAAGCAGGGATTTAAAAACAGTCGAGAATATATATATACATATATATTTGAAAAACAGTTCATTTTTTTACTAAAGAGTAAAGATGGTGATGAAAATAAAAGGTCATTGTTGCAATTAAGGTGTAGCATATCCCGTTAGAAGTTGTGATTCAAATTTTATTTTATTTGACTTAAAAAATTTGTGTTACGTTTAACTTAATGAAAAAAAGAAAAGTAAAACTTGTAATGAATGCGAAGGAAGCGGACTGAATAACCTACAAATCGTATGAACCAACCAGATAAAATCTAGATTCACTTTCCCTTTCATTTTCAATATATCGTATAAATACTCTCTATGAGCAGCATTGCTAGATTAAGTCAAATAAGATCGAGTACTATAGAAGTTTATTATACAGATAATATTTTTAACTCAATATGTATAATATAAGACTTGAACATCTCAACTTATTTAAGAAATCGAATGTCTCATCCACTACTTCAGCCGGTGGTTAATTACACGATTAATTTTTAAACTCGTGTAATATACTTTATCCAGAAATATATAGTGAATATCTGAATTGATGTTGAAAACTCAAAATTGAAACGACAATATCAGACAATGATATAAGGCAAGGGAATTTGGTAAATGATGAAAGTGTAAATATGTATAATAAGGACAAGAAAGAGGCAGCGCGATATTATTTCCTTATCACTTGAGTTGTGTTACTAATTTGTAGTCTAGTTTTATAGGGCGGTTGAATGCTAACAAATAATGCTCAATATTATATATTTATTATTTATATATGTATGTATTCTTTGATTATTAATTTCCTACATCTGTCTTAGTTGGAAGGATTCAATATTTAATTTTGATAAAGACATAAGGTTGTCTTTGGTGTTACATTTTTATGGCCCAGCTTATTTTTGTCTTCAACAGAAAATGCCGGTAATTATTGTTATAAGAATTAATGCTCATCTTCCCCCTCTCAACTGCACTTAACTTTTATTTGGATGTGCACGAACCAACTTGTCTCAGCGGTTAAGGGAACGATTGTTATTCTTAAAGATCACGGGTTCGAGCACCAGCAGCTGCAGCAGGGTGATTGAGCATGCATTATCAAATGACTGGAAGTATATTTAGAACAACTACTACTTATAATCACTTTAGCTTTCAAAAAAAATTTTATTTGAATGTTTAATATTTTAAGTATAAATTACAATGTTTAAAATATTTATATTTGTGTAAATTTTTAATCTTAAATCAAAGACAATTATATTTAAATACATTTAGACTGATGATCAGTAACGTCTGACAAGGGGAACAACATGAGCGACGGTTTAGAGTTCTACCTTCTACCTTTATAATTTCACAGATTCTTCAAGTGACAATCAAGTAAGTTAGTGGTTGTCTTTTTTTTATAGGTGTATTTATGGTGTTTTTTTAACAAAATAATGAGAATAACGTGTTTGATAAATTTTAATCATTTTCTATAATTTATTAATGAAATATTTTTTTGAACAATTCTTACCTAATTACTAATGAAATATTAAATTAATTGCTTAACATAATAGAACATATTTTCGTTCTATAAAAACTCATTTTTGAGTTTTCGCTCATGCTCCAAAAATATTGTGATCTTTTAGACGTTGCAATAACATTGATACCAACTAAACTAGTATTAAAAAATGAACAATATCAAATAAAAACATGCCGGAGTGGGGATATAAATTTTTGTAAGGAGACAAAATTAAATTATAAAATTTTGGAAATCAAATTGTAATTTCATCATTGTTTGGTTTAAAATTATATTATTTTTAAATAAAATTAAACTCAGAGGTCGATAGATAATTTGATCATTTCTTTTATATTTAAAACTTAAGGGACTAAAAAGAAATATCACCTTTTAGGGCTCCGTCGAAGGGATTGGACAGGATTGAAACAAACTTGTTAGGGTGTCGGCTGGGGAATCGTCCATAAAGCATGCATGCATATGCAGTTGGATCTTGACTTTGAATACACCAAGTCAAGGGAGACTGCCAAATCTTTCCTTGTATCATACACAAATTTACAAATATCTCATCGTTGTCGTCGTTGTTATCATCATACAATTTTTTCTTTTCTCTTGACTTTATTTTTTTTCCGGCCAATTTGGTGATCACAAGTGTCCATAACGAAAATTAAGCATGAGTAACTAAAAATGAAATCTGAATCTAAGTTTAGTGACGTGTTTGCAATTTTTTATTTTAAATGACTAATAATTATTTTGACAATAATAAAAATGTAGAAAATTTAAAACAAACAATCAAAAAATATTTTTAGCATAAAGTAAAAAATGTCCCTAACATTTGACTGAATAGTTATTTTGGCCCATAATCTATTTAACTTCCAACATTTCATTCTTCGGATAAAAATTGTTAGTTAACTAACGATAAATGACTTAGCAAACCTACATGGAAGTACACGCCGACATGAAAGTGCCATATAGACAAAAAATGTTGACTTGAAAGAATGTCATATCAGTCAAAAATAATTTTATAAAATTATAGAAAATATAAAATTATTTTTGTTTATTGACATATTATTCTGTCCAGATATTTCAAGCTGTAACCCCCTCGTCCCGGTCTGGCCGGATGACCGGTCCGAGTGGGCCACACGGGGAAAACCGAAGCGAAACCCATTAAGGTTCCCCCTCGGTTAGCAACCCTATTTTTTTTCTTTTTAATCTTGTCACATTCGAACCCCAAACCACATTCAAACAGCCCAATTTTTAATCTTGACTAAAGGCATCTTAGTTCCTATGTGTTTTTCTCTTTAAAAAGGCCAACAAGTCAAAACAGTGCATTTTTATGTGAAGGTTTCGAAACCTCTCAAATAGTTTCGAAACCTAGACTGGCAGTAAGGTCTGGAACCCAGATTTCTGCAAAGGTGTCGAAACTTTAACCATGGTTTCGAAACCCTCTTCCATGGTTTCGAAACCTTCCTCAAAGGTTTCGAAACTTAAGCTGGCAGTGAGGTCTGAAATCCCAATTTTGCAAAAGTTTCGAAACCTTCATCCCAGATTTCTGCAAAGGTTTCGAAACCTTACCCATGGTTTCGAAACCATTGTGCAGGGGAGCACTTACTGCTTAGCTCTAATGACTTCCTATGGAAAAAGAACATAAAGAGCATACATAGCCATACATAAGAGCTTAAAAAGGGCTAAAGGCACACAACACCAACAACCCAAGTCTAGAGGCATACGCCCTAGATTAAACATACTCCAACATACTCAAACATACTCAAGGCATGAATTAACACACATGAGATTTGAACATACAAACATTTAAGCAATCATACTAAAGCCGAAAGAAGCAATCAAACATGAAATAAGGCATCTAACCATGGCATTCATACAAGGGCAACATTTTAGCATTTACGGCCATACATGCACTTAAGGTTTCATGTCTTAGCAACCCAAACATGTAGACATACAAGGTATGCAACATAAGCAATATTTACAAATCAAACAAGGCATCCAAGAACCAAGCCAATACGACATACATCGAAACTCAAAACTACAATACCTATCCCATTGCTTAACTATTACATTCTATCATTTAAAATTCATACATTGAGCTCACCAAAAGCAACACTTGGAGACCTTTCCTTGCCTTTGCCACCCACAAGCTATTTATCTGCATTGTCGAACAAAAGAGAGCGTAAGCATAAAAGCTTAGTGAGGGTAAGCTCATAAAACAAACCTTCGACAATGCAAGGTCCAAGTACGAGCTATTTCCAAGATGAAATGCATGGTCTTACCTCCGGTCCGCCAAGCAAAATGAACATGATGCATGAACATATAATCAACATTATGCCATGCTCAACAACCATAAGCTCAACTTACCATGATACATAATCCAAAGCATTAACCACATCATATATCAATTCATAAGGGCATCACATTTCATGTCATATAAGCACATAAGCATAATCCCACATTGGTATATACATACAACCTCATATTGGCACCTAGTTATGACCCGAATACGCGGATAACCCGTTGGAACGCATTTCCAACAACAACATTACCTCGGTGGGATTCCACTAATCACCGGTCCTTGCATGTGTGGGATTCCACTCATCGCCACATGCCCTACGAATGGGATTCCACTCATCATCACGTAGAAATATATAAAAGCTTCCGGTGGAATATTACATCACCGTACTCCTCCTTGGTGCCTTAACGCCACCAAGGCCACGTACGTTTTGACTCAATTTGTGTGCACACTCATCCTAATGATCGATCATTGTACCCAAGCATACTAGTGCCAATATAAATCAAACTAAACAACTTTTTACAATATCAATTTCAATATAAATTCCGTGCCTAGCACGTACTCACCATGATTCTCCAAAATCATGCAATCCACAACACAACCTCATTTCACAAACCAACACCACATGTATGTCAACCGAACAATCATCTCATTATATATCCACATTTTATTTGTCATCAACATGCATATAAAATCAATACATTAAAGCCATACTTTCACATACATGTGTATCACATTATACATACTCATCATGAGGCATATCAACGATTAAAGAGTACATCCAAGGTCTCTAACTAAAGCTTAGGATTAGGCTACTACCCTAATCCTAACTCTAGGTGGGTCTACCAAGCCCAACCTAGTTCACATGCTTGAACCAACCACTTAAAAACAAATTTAAAAAACATTAACCACTCACCTCTACCTCCAAGCTCAACTACCAAGCAAACATCACCTTCAAGTTTCCGGATTTCTTCCCGATGCTTCGCCGACCCAAATTCTTGCTTCTAAACAACCTCCATACAATTCAAACAACCTCAAATTAGCCCAACCTCAAAATACCAATTTGGAACACAATTCAAATACAATTTACAACACCGCAAGATATGACCAAACCCCAAACTTAGCAATTTCGGACAGCCCCAATATCTCTTCCAAAATCCATATTTCCAACATCCATTGCACCCACAAATGATCCCAAATCAATCCCTAATCATAGTACTACCATTGGGCTATCAATTCCCACCTTAAACAACCCCCAAAACTCACCCAAAACCCTCCAAAACCCCATTTCCGTACTCACATTTTACCCAGCAAAAAATCATGTTTTTAAACACCCAAATGACATCTAAATGGTCCCAAATCATCCCCTTAGCATACATATGTCATCAGCCCTCTAAATCCACCCTAAAACCCACCAAAAATCAACTTTTTGACACCTTAAAAATGGGTCTAAGAACCCACTTCAGATTTTTACCAAAATTCAACCAAATTAATATATGTTACACCTTTTAATATGATTAACTAAAGCCCCAACTCAATTTATCAAAACCAATTGGAAAACCCCCTTAAAAATCCAAACTTGATATAAACCCTAATTTTCAAAAGTTCATGGTTTTAAAATCAATGACCATGGATGGATAGGAAATGGAAAGGAGAGTTAGAAAATAATTTTACCTTTAAAAACGCCCTTGAATTGATGAAGAAATCAAAAGAATATAAACTTGAAGTTTGAGAGGGTTTGAAGATGGTGGTGGGTGTTTCTCATGTTGGAAATAATGAGAAAAGGGGAGAAGATGACAACTTTGAAAGTTGTCATCCTTTTTAAAAGTTTTTGGGCAAATTACAACATAAGCCCTTCCCTTTTTACTAAAGTTCAATTAGGCCACATTTTAAGTTGGATTTATTTTAATTTAATTTTATTGACTCGAACTATAAACCCAAATAACTCCTAACCCCAAAACACGGATGTTACACAAACAGTCTATCGTTAGTTGGCTAATAGTTTTCACCGTAGAGAGGCCATTTTGACCCAAAAATCCAAAATAAAACATTTATTGTAAAATTAATTAAAAAAAGAATAAGAGCCAAAATAACTATTCAGTTAAACATTATAAATATTTTTTAAGATTATGCCAATATTTTTTGCTACACTTTTCAAAAATAATATCCAACCGACTTTTAGTATCAATGTCGTTGTGTAACCATATGGCAATTTTCGTATTAAATTAGAGGGTAATCTTCACCAGCGGTCCCTTTCGTTTAGGTTGTGTTTTATTTTGGTCACCAAAATTCAAAAACGATTATTCTGATCACTTACGTTTAGAATCGTTTCTATTTTGGTCCCTTGGTCGTTAGTCTCCGTTACTTAAAAAATTAATTTCTAATTTAACCCCCAAACTTTCAACATTTTATTTTCACCATCTTCCCCAAAAGTTATAAAACTAAAACCCCAGAAAATTAATTCAAAACCCCAAAAATTAATTCAAACCCCCCGACAGCCATGCCAGCAGACCCCAAGGTGCGGGCGATCTCGACAATCACACGGAAGGTCATCGTGAATGAGTGAAGCATCGTGAACCTGTGGAATAGACCGAGATCAATTAAAACCTGCACTTATTTCGTTGAAGTTTCGACAAAATATCACGCCATTTGGTTCTGGTTTAAACTACATACAAACAACACAAAAGACAACTTCAGTTTAAATAGAAGAGCTTGCACACAACAAACCAAAAGCATCTTTTAGATTGCAGAGCTTTCACTTTAACATGGAGATCAGTTATCATGATTCATGCGGCCTTCTTTCATATTCGGATGTTTAATTACTTAGCAAAGGATGATATACTACATAGTAAAACAAATTAAAAGATGAAGTTAAATTGGAGTCTGAATTCCATGGCCAGTGAATCTTAAAGAGTGTAGTAAGAAAGCAACGAACTGTAAGGTTCTTATAGCAAATAATCGGTTAAACTGAACTAATCGAATAAACTGGACTGCAAATATCAAAAGTAAAGAACAGAATAACTAGGGAGTCATTATAAATAATCCAGCGATATATTCTCATTCCATTTATGACTTCATGTTAATTTGAACACTGATATAATTATTCAAAAGCAATTCAGAAATCATTTGGAAAAAGACCATCTTTTTCCATAATCAACAACAATTCTAGCTGAAAATATGATAAAATCAACCTTGATTCTCTGAAAAAATGAAAGTAATCCAAGCTGCATCTAAAAGAATTTATACCATAAATTTAAACAGAAACTCAAGTGATCATATTATATAAACAGAGGAAAATGGATAAAAAGGGGATCAACCATTTCAAGAGTACAAGCTGTAGGAAAAGCAGCGAGCCGATTATCCTCAAATATTTCATAGGCAGACACACACATGACGGGAGGGGCTCGCTTAGCACCCTTAGCGAGAACAGAGTACCTCATAGCTTCATAGATCTGATCTGGATACTTCACTGGGATTGCTTCTTCAAGCTTTTGAGTGATTTCTGCATAAAGGGTAGCCCAGTAAGCCTTTAAATCGAATTGGTCGAATTTTCTGGGGTTTTAGTTTTATAATTTTTGGGGAAGATGGTGAAAAATAAAATTTTGAAAGTTTGGGGGTTAAATTAGAAATTAATTTTTAAGAAACGGAGACTAACGACCAAGAAACCAAAATAGAAACGATTCTAAATGTAAGTGACCAGAATAATTGTTTTTGAATTTTGGTGACCAAAATAGAACACACCCTAAACGAAAGGGACCACTGGTGAAGATTACCCTAAATTAAATTTGTATTAAAGTTTTCAGCGAATTATGGGAGGGTCGATTTTTGACAAAATGCTAATTAAAAGTTAAAATCTCCCTCAGTTTACAATGTAAAACTTGGAGGTTCATGCACATTCGCAACACATGCATTTAAGAGGGATGGATGGCCCATTCTATCCAATACAATACAATACAATACAATACAATACAATACAATACAATACAATACAATATAATATAATATAATATAATATAATATAATATAATATAATATAATATAATATAATATAATATAATATAATATAATATAATATAATATAATATAATATAATATAATATAAATTTCTTTTCTTTTTCCTTTCTACACGTAATTTATATATGTTTTTCATCATAGTTATTTTATATATTTTTTAAGGTTTGTAAATATGATCAGGCTGATAATTAATATATACAAAGACTAAACTCTCACACATAGTTTGTATAGGACAGAGCTAGAGGATATGACCCCCTAATTTTTTATATTAAAAAAAACACAATGAAGTGTTTACCTATTCGAATCTTAGACTTTTAATTTATTTGAACTTATCCCATCAATTTTATGATTTATTATATTTCACTCCCCTAACCTTGATTTCTGACTCGGTCACTTGTATATATTTTGAATAATAAGATTATAACTTCAGCCTTTTCGGTTTAACTACCGGTATTCAATTCATCGGCTGACTAATCTAGATCAAGAACTGCATAGGTTCATTATGGGGACGACCATCCTAACCCAATTTGCTCCAATCACAATGTCAGAATTCAAATCTTTAATCTTACTTAAGAGATCTAGTGCCAGGGATGGATCTATATACAATGTGGGAGAGGCAATTGCCCTCCCTAAATTTTATGGGTTAATTATATTTTAGTCCCTAATAATTTTGAAATCATTGCAATTAAGTCATTTTCCCTTCTTTGTCCTTCCTAAAATTTTTATGGTTTATTATTTTTTAGGACCCTATAATCTAAAATTAATAATATTAAACTTTACCCCTCCTTTTCTAGTTTAATTACTTTTTGAGACCTTTCAAGTTTAAAATTTATAAAAATTAAACCTAAAATCCTTTAATTTTTACGATTTAATTACTTTTTAAGACCCTATTATTTCAAAATTAATCGGTCTACCCCTCATAGTTCAATCATGGCTCCGTTCCATAAAAATTCCACAAATCTTAACCTGGTTTATGATACTAAGTTGAAAAACCTCAAATGAGTGCTGGCATGCAACTTGCCATGATCAACTAATTATTTTGGCAGATTAAATCACATTAATCCAAAAGTGGTCACTTTTTCAACATGTTTTGACATTATTGAGATGTTGTACAACATTCAGATTCATAATCTGTATCTTCCTCCCATGGACACTCACAGTCACAGATGTGTGGCACCTTAGCTCCTAGTATCAAGTGGGAAAAATGATGAAATCACCAAGCTGACGTCACGTTTATTGAAAACTTTCTTCTGACCTGGCCGCCGTGGCATTGTCCCATCCGCGCCCATTAAGGACCCCAATAATGTTTGTTTGAAAACACCCCCTCTGCAATTTGCATTCATCTCATTTTACCCCTTCCTGTCATTACCCTAAACCTTTAAAATGTGGCTCCTATGAAGTATGAACTCACCATATTCAAACCAATTCAAGCTGATCAGCAATGGATTCTTCCTCGGTTTTTCAAGAAAATCTGTCACTAGAAACGTTCGATCAAATTCAAGCCCTTCCTTTCAACGAAAACGACTCGCAGGAGATGCTTCTCCTGCGAGTTCTAAACCAGGCAGCCCCGGGAAGCTCATTCGAGAGCTCGAAAGCAAGCAACGGACCCAAACATTCATACAGAGGAGTTAGAAAGAGGCCTTGGGGGAAATATGCAGCCGAGATAAGGGATTCCACTAGGAAAGGAGTGAGGGTTTGGCTCGGAACCTTTGATACTGCCGAGGCGGCTGCTTTAGCCTACGACCGAGCTGCATTGGCAATGCGAGGTTCCATGGCTATACTTAATTTTCCGATGGAGAAAGTGTACCGGTCGCTTGAAGAAATGAACTACGGTTTCGAGGAAGGGTGTTCGCCGGTTCTGGCGATGAAGAAAAGGCACTCCATGAAGAACAAGAGAGGAGTGGCGAAGAAGGTGAAGAAAGAGAAGAGGGTGGTTTTGGAGGATTTAGGAGCTGATTATTTGGAAGAACTTCTTAGCTTATCTGATGATAGTTTTAATCTTTTTGGTTTTTGAAATCAAAAAAGTTGTATCGTTGTTTGTTGATTATATGTACAGATGAAATGAAACTTCAGTATAAGAAGAACAAAGAGATTGCAGAACTGGGATTCAACTTCAAATCTACCGAGTTTAGAGTTTCGAGTTTCGTAGTAGGATGAACATCGTCTTTTTTTTCTTTTTACTAGAACCACTCGTTGAGTTTACATTATTGGCGATTTAAGTGATATTAGTAACAAAAATAATTATAATTAATGTATTTTATAATTCAGGAGAGCAAGAAGCTTGCTAAAAAGGTTTAAAAATATATTTTTATAATGAGGAGGATGAAAGAGGTAATCCCTTAAAATTATACTGATTTAGATATTGAGATTTTTTATAAAAAGAATATTATTTCTTCTCCTTGCCGTTTAGATGCCGAGAAATATGTCTTATTTTAAGAGGCTCTTAGATAATTATCCTTTTTCAATGTTGGGATATGATTGATGAAGGATTAAAGTTGGTGGGACAGAGAATTTTATATGTCAACTTGGCCAAGTTGATAGTATTAATTTTTATTTTTAACCGGATAAAGGGTTAAATTCCTCGAGTAAAATTAAGAGTTCAAATTTTAACTTGTGAATAGATTAAATTAAAAAATTAATATATATAATAATTTTTTACAATATTTAATTTAAATTAATCGATAAATAATTTAAATATCGATGCTTCTCTAAAATGGAACTTGATACCTATATTGTTTGTGTAATCAATTGATATTTTAAATGATTTGAGATATTGGTAGTAGAGTTTTTAGACTCTAGAAATAGGTTAAGAAATCTTTTATCAATATTTTATAAATAAATAGGACAATTTCTTAACTCCACTAATTAAATTTTAGAAAATCTTGAGTATAGTTTTCATTTTATTTTCTCTATTAGAACAATCAACAAACATTTTCCTGGTAATTAGTCCACATGATGTTCTATATATTGATAATTGGAAAACTACGTACTTTGATAAACAAGACATCTAATTTTAGTGATCAGTGATATAGGTTGAGGTTTAGGGTTTAAGAGTTTAGGTTGTATGATTTAAAATTTATAGTTTAGAGCTTAGAGTTTAAGATTTAGGGGTTAGAGTTAAACATTTATGTTTTAGATTTTATAATTTAAATATAAAGTGTTCTATAAATTTCTTTTACACAACTTATATATCAAAATATAACCCTTAACAATCAATAAATGTTGAGTGCATTGGTAAGGCACACTCCGAATATTGGAGATGACATTGTTAGAATGATAGCCTCACACTCCGAATATAGACCGTAAAATTAACATGCATATAATCAAAAATATATATAACCCTTAATAATATGACAATTTTTTCATCCAATAAAATAAAATTGAAGTCAAACCATTAATATTTCTTAAGAAAAGTCAAACCATTAATAGGAACAATAAATTATTTATTTATTTATGATAAATAAAGGGAAAGTACACCCAAGATACTAAGAGTGCCCCCCAATAAAAACACCTAAACTTAATCTGAGAAAAGGTGTACACTCCGTATCCATAATATCGTAACCGGATATAAATCGTCTACCTCTAAATATGGTTCATTTGATGTCTCTATTTTAAAATAGTGGGTTTAAGATTTGAAGTTTAAGGTTGTGGCTTATGGTTAGGGCGTAGGGAATTAGGGTTAGGGTGTATTTTTAGGGTTTAAGATATGAAAATTAGGGTTAAAGTTTAAAATTTAATTTTTAAGTGTTTTTTAGTAGGGACATATAAGAAGGCATGGTTAGGGGCAGGAGATTTTTACTCATCGTAACCAATGTTCGAAACAAAATAAAATAAAGCAAAAACTAACACATACTTAAGCAAACAAAAGCCAGGAAACAGCCCCTAGCTCGAAGAAGACCAACAATCGCAGCAGTATCTAAATTCAATTGTGTGGTCCTTGAATCAAGTTGTAATAACAAAGAACTCTAAACAAAGACGAAAGCAGAGGAGGGAGCAAAAGAAGACTAGAGAAAAGCAATATCAGAACTGGAAAAAGAAAAGAAAAGAAAAACTTCAGTTTTGTGTATCTTCTGTTGTGGACTGCTGCACATCAAACATGCCAGATCTACGAACCAGTTGTGCTACTGCTAGGCTGTGAGCTGAATATGCTCAGATGTCAATCGGTGGTGGCGGTTTATAAACTTGCGAAGGAGGAAGGCGACGCTTAGGTGGTGGCGGTGGTGATAATTTAATCACTCGCTTCGACACCGACTTTAACTTGCATGCAAAGTGGCGGCCGGGAGGGATTGTTTCGGAATAAGATACCGGACCAGCTTCATTTTGCGAAACCAAGAGGCCAGAAATCAACATGAACATTAGAACATAAAACTTGGCATCCATGGATGCTCAATGCTTACCTACAAATTCTCCATGTGTGTATATATATAAAATATGGATAAAAATCTTATGCACATTTTCGGTGTCACTACTTATGCCCCAACACTAAAAAACACTATAACATTAAATTTTAAGTCATAACCCTAAATTCTAAATCATAGACCCTACACCCTAAACAATACACATATACCTTAAATTCTCTAAACTCTGACCTAAAATCTTAAACTTTAAACCCTAAACTTAATTTTGAGCGTGAAATCATAAATAATAACACCGAAAAAATTAAGAATTTTTATTCATAAAATATTATCTTTTGGCTATCCAAGAAATTTCCAAGTTGTTGACTATTCTTTCGGTTAGTATCCAAGAAATCTCCACCAAACACAAACACTTCTCACTTTTCTTCTTGTTCCCACTCCACTCAATTCAATTCCATTTCCATCGGGAACTAACACAAATTTTGAAGCCCAAGTTTTCCATGTATACTATCTACGGAGTTTCAATCTTAATTTTTTTTAAAGTACACAGACAATCATTGAACTTTAGTATAAAAACAAAATGGTAATTAAATTTTCAAAAATTATAAAATGATAATTAAATTTTATGTTTTATAACAAAATAATAATTAAACGTTAAATGTCGTTAAATGAATGTTATAAAATTTGATATAATAACACATTTAGTCCTTCATATTTATACATTTAATCAATTTAATTCTAATTTGAAACAATTCACTAAATTTAGCCATTGTTATTTATGCATTCTTTCAATTTGGTCCTTAAAGCAAAATTCCAAAGTATGGTAACATGATAAATAATTATAATTAAATTTTTAGGAACTTGAAAACTCAACTCGAATCGAATCGAAAAAATTTTAAATAAAGTTTGAGTTGTAAAATATGACGCGTCAACTCGAATAACTCGAAATTTTTTGACTCGACTCGATCGAACGCTCATTTCTATCTTAAGATATGACAAGTCAACTCGAATAACTCGAAATATTCGAATATTTTAAATCAATTTTCCTTTTAAATCGAATATTTAAAGTAGTTATTAAATATTCGATATGATTTAAATATGAAAATATGACGCGTAAACTCGAATAACTCGAAATTTTTTGACTCGACTCAATCGAACGCTCACCTCTATCTTAAGATATGAATCGTCAACTCGAATAACTCAAAATATTCGAATATTTTAAATAATTTTTTCTTTTAAATCGAATATTTTTTTAAAATATAATATTTAATATTTTCATATTTAAATCACCTCGAATATTTAATAACTACTTTAAATATTCGATTTAATTTAAAAATATTCGATTTAAAAGAAAAGATTGATTTAAAATATTCGAATATTTAATTAACTTTTTATAGGAACTCGAAAACTCGACTTGACTCGAATCGAAAAATTTTTAAAATAAAGTTTGAGTTGTAAAATATGACGCGTCAACTCGAATAACTCGAAAGTTTTTGACTCGACTCGATTGAACGCTCACCTCTATCTTAAGATATGACGCGCCAACTTGAATAACTCGAAACATTCGAATATTTTAAATCATTTTTTCTTTTAAATCACATCGATTTTTTAATAACTACTTTAAATATTCGATTTAATTTAAAAATATTCGATTTACAAGAAAAGAAATGATTTAAAATATTGTAACCCCCTTATCCCGGTCTGGCCGGATGACCGGTCCAAAGGGCTACACGGGGAAAACCGAGTGAAAACCCCTAAAGGATTCCCCCTCGGTTAGCAACCCTATTTTTTTATTTTAAATCTCGTCTAGATGAGTAATTAACCCTAAGTGATCAAACAGCGGAATAACATAACCAAAACAATCCAACGAGCTTAAATCCACAACCAAAAGGCAAATTTTCAGGTTTAACAACAGGGGTATCGATACACCTAAGGGGTGTATCGATACGCCTTGACTAAGTCAAAGGTCGGAGTCAACCCGTGGAGACCGTATCGATACACCTTGGGGGTGTATCGATACCGTCGTCAAAGGTTGACTTCCCACGGTCAACGCTAGTTGACCGTACCGATACGCTTGAGGCCGGTATCGATACCAAGATGGACAGTGGCTCCAGTGGCCAAAAAGGTACCGATACGCCTCCCCGCGTATCGATACGGGAGGCCTGGAATAAGAAGGCCGTATCGATACGGGTCTAACCGTATCGATACCCCCTGCCCTGCGACACCTCCTTTCACCGTTTGATAACAACTTGCAAGGTTCTAGATGCATACTTAGACACCCTTAAGCACACACAAGCATACATGCACCAACCACATACAGGACTTAACATGAGGGGCATTCAAACCAACGATAACATACCAAACAAAGCTCCATACAAGTCTACAAGAGGCATACTTAGCAAGCATAAGTCATCCATCACAAAGTAGACAACATAAGGCCTACCTAGGCCAAAATCATACAAATTCAGGCATAAGCAATTAAACCACATAAGAGGCATAGAACATAATCCGAGAAGCAAAAGCATAACATGCAACATAAGTTTAACAATTTCAAGCATGACTTCCTAAGGAGTTTGACCCCAACTCCTAACACTCTATACCCCATTGTCTAGACATTATTACAAAAGCAAACCATACTTAAACTTGCTTGAGAACTTCAAAGGTTCCTCCCTCGCCCGCTCGCCTCCCGAACTCTAACGATCTGCACATTGGAAATGAAGAGCATAAGCAATCTAGCTTAGTGAGAGAAGCTCTACAATTTACAACATGCAACTTTCCAAAATACGATTTGTATGCAAGAAAGCAATGGATGCATAAGGGTCCATCTCAACTACAACTTTTGGTTTGCACAAGCACAACCAACATACACTTACGGTGGGACTACACATCACCGTTTCGACTAGTGGATATACAATGGGACTACACATCAAAGTACTACCCTACTAGTCACTACCGGTGGGACTACACATCACCGTAGTTTAAACCACCATCACGTGAGGCACGAACTCAACACGACTACTACATTGACAACTTAGAATGCATTTAATGGTCACAATGTATGTAAAATCAACTTGTCACAACAATTTATGAGTAGGGAGACTTACACACGGGTTTAGGCAACCTCTCAAGGTTCTACCCAAACCCCAAGGGAGGCCATATCAAGTACAATGCAATAACCAATGATCCTACTCACCGTTGCTACCCAAGAGAAGATTGAAGACCGAGCTCAAGACTCCGAAATCCCCGGATTTGCCCCCGAAGCTTCACTAACCAAATTCCTTGATTCTAAGCATTCCAATCACCAAGCAAAATAACCCCAAATCAGTTCATGTTCTAAAATAATCAACCCGAATAACATACTAAGTACAATACACCGATTTTTCCATTGAAACAAGCTCAAAAATTCCAATTTCCGAGCAGCCTTTGAGCACCCCTTAAATCCATTAATTTCAACCCTCAAAACACTCCCTAAAGCTTCCAAAACAAGGTTTACATATATCCCAACCATTGGCCCTCTCATTTTCACATAGAACATCCCCAAAACTCAACCCAAAACCTCTCAAAAACCTCCCCAAAACCCCATTTCGGGAAAATACCCAAAACCTCAAAAAAATTATTTTGGTTACCCCTTTTTGGTTGTAGATTACTCATTGAACCTTAACAAATCAAAAACTAGAATCAAACCCTCAAAGACAACATTTTTAATTCAAAACCTTCAAACTCCAAAATTCTAAAATGTGAGTAGAAATGAAAATAAAAGACATCAACTTGTAGAGGATAAAGAGAGTAAGTCAAAAACGAAATTACCTTTGCAAAACCTTCAAAAATGGGCAAACTTTTGAATGGAATAGTATCCAAGGAGAGGGGGTGTTTTTTGACGGTATTGTGAATAGTGTAGTTAGAGGAAGAAGATGACTTTAGTATTATTTTAGGTTTGTTTGAAATGGGGGGTCAAATGACCAAAACACCCTTAATGAAATAAGGGATCTACAATGGATGACACCATGGCTATGTGGGCTTGTTTAAAATATAGTCCAACTAAATAAAACCCGAGGCCCAAGTCATTATTTTATTATTTAAAATTTGAAACCGAAACCCGAACTATTTTTAAATTAATATTTTCACCCGACCCCCGAACCCGGGTGTTACAAATATTCGAATATTTAAAGTAGTTATTAAATATTCGAATATTTAAAATAATTATTAAATATTAGAATATTTTAAATCGTTTTTCTTTTAAATCGAATATTTTTAAATTAAATTGTATATTTAAAGTAGTTATTAAATATTCGATGTGATTTAAACATGAAAATATTAAATATTCTAGTTTAAAAATATTTGATTTAAAAGGAAAAAAATGATTTAAAGTATTTGAATATTTCGAGTTATTCGAGTTGACGTGTCATATCTTAAGATAGAGATGAGCGTTCGATCGAGTCGAGTCAAAAAATTTCGAGTTATTCGAGTTGACGCGTCATATTTTACAACTCAAACTTTATTTGAAATTTTTTATTCGAGTCGAGTTTTCGAGTTCCTATAAAAATTTAATTGTAATTATTTATCATGTTACCATATTTTGGAATTTTGCTTTAAGGACCAAATTGAAAGAATGCGTAAATAACAAGGGCTAAATTTAGTGATTTTTTTCGAATTAGAACTAAATTGATTGAATGTATAAATAGGAATGACTAAATGTGTTAATATACCAAATTTTATAACAGTCACTTAACAACATTTAACGTCTAGTTACCATTTTGTTATAAAACATAAAGTTTAATTGCTATTTTGTGATTTTTAAAAGTTTGGTTACGATTTTATTTTCTTTACCAAAGTTCAGTGATCTTCTGTGTACTTTACTCTTTTTTGGGGTGTTCAATTACATCTTAGGTCTTTCCTTTTTAGCAAAACCCCCCCAAAAAGAACTAAAGTGATGTTTGTCATTTTTCGAACGATTTTATTTCCTTTATCAATTTAGCCAAAGTCTAGTTATCATTTGTTTCTTTTTAATTATTTCCTTAAAGTTTTCATGACACATCAACAAAAATGTTGCTGGTTAATTGGCTAAATTGATAAAGGAAAAACTTAAATGATACAATTAAAAAATGACAAACATTGAGAGTTTTTTTTTACCATTATGCCGATAAATAAAACTACCATACTTCTAAATTTTGGATGAAATATTCAAATTTGTTACAATACAACTAGAAATTTTGACCAGAAAAAGGAAGAAACGAAGTGGACATTAGTAAGAAACAGAAAAACATGTTATGGGATCATTCCTCCCCTGTTCCCAGGTCTTTCGCCACCAGAGATACGCCTGAAGAAGGGCGGCGGCGGTGGTAGTGCTGGTGGCGGCGGTGGTAGTGCTGGTGGTGACGGTGGTTCTGGCTGCTCTAGCGGTGGCCGCAGTCTCGGTGGTGTATACGAGAAGTGTCTTTCTCTTTGAGGTTTTGGTGCTGGATAAATATTACTCCGAAACAGGTCAGACCGCAACCTTCGGGAGGCTCGGAGGGACGTTGTCTCACGGCGGATTTGATGAAAATGCAGCGGAATTTCGCCGCCATTGCACGTTCGACCACCGATTCCATCAAGAATTCCAAAGATCAATAGTGTTAAGATTACAACCAAGGATCCTTTCATTCTAGTATTATTATGTATGGTAAGCTTACTACGATTCTAGCTCTCATATATATAGGCATAAATAAAGACTTAATTAATTAAATTGACTTTTTTAGAATAATTAATTGAATTAACTTTGTAAATTCGAACCTTAGAGACGATATTGTTGGAAGGGACAGCCTCACACCCGGGTGTTAGTTCAATTACGCGGTTAAAATAGATTGCTTGATTTTAAGTTTATATATGGGACATTTAAAGGAGCAATTCATTCCAGTTAATTCAAATTTGGAAAATGTAAGTATCTTTTATACTTGTTTTTATTTTTTATCTTATCAAAATTTTAACAAAATAATTATAAATATTACCATTTCAAAATTTAATATTTTGAAAATACCTTCATTAGAAGTGTTAAGTATGAGCAATGTAGAAGGAGGAAAATCATGACATACAAAAGTCTATCCTTGAAACAGCATGTGATCATACATTTTTTAAGACATCAAGTTGGTGTTTAATTTGTAAAGTCAATGGCTTTAGACGTTGTCTTCTTTTAAGGCTACCCTATACATTTTTAGTTTATGATCACATGCACTAAAAAATTTTAAACTTTTTTCCTAAGTAATTCGAATTGATTCACATTACACATTTAATTTTAATGGGTGAGTGTCCTGGCAAAAAATTATGTATAAAAAAATTTTAAACTCGAGACTAGCTTAAACGATACTAAACTGCTTACTATTTAAGTAGAAAGGGTTCGCTAAGACGGTGTTGTAAAGTTTTTCTTTTTTGAAAATCCTATTCTACTTCTACTTAGAGGGGGAAAGGGGAAATCTAGGTGAAGCAATGCTCCTGAGGGGTTTTAAACCCGAGACCTAAGGGGAAGAGAGTGGAGCAGGTGAGCGTGCTCTGACCACCGGACCATCATCGCATGCTCTTGTAAAGTTTTTCTTTTTTTGTCAAGTAAGGGTTTTCAAAGACATTAAGTATACATTATTTTATCATCATTATATATATAACACCCCACCCTGCAAGTTATCATTTGAATTGTCAACCCTTGACAGTTTACTTTCCCACCTAATTTTGGTTTTGAATTATTAAACTGCAAATTGAAGAAGTTAATTAATTGGAGAAATATAATTGACGAATGGCTATTAAACCTTATATTAATAACATGATTATTGGTTCAACTTGATAATTTAATTTTATTCAATATACTTTTTTAATTTAAATATAATTATATATATAAGTATTGAACTAACGAGTAGTTTTAGTGAAGAAAAAAAACAATATTACTTCTAAGTGATCCATATTTGAATATCTTTATCAGTAAAGCGTGTGTCTTATTAAAGAGTTAATAAAAAGTATGAACAAATATTTAATAACACTCACATCATGAACGAGTACTAAAACAAATGAGAGTTAAATAATTTTGTGTTTCTTCATCTCGTTCAAAGAATTTGTTTTTAGTCAGTTTTTTTAATCAAGCACTAGATTTTATTAAAATAATGAGAAAGAATATATAGATAAGCATACTCTAAAATATAAAAAATAAACGTAAAAAAACAAAGAGTTTTCATAAAATTTTTATCAGTGTTCTTCAAATCTACCACCATAGCGAAATCTTGAAGTACACACTAGAAGAGCGCATATCATTGAATTACTTCACTCAACAAAAGAAGAGAAAAACATCTTGGTTAACTCCACAAACTACCAATTCATGTAATGTTGTGCGGTAAGATTCAACTGCAACATACACTAAGTTATAGATGTCTTTAATATAAGCGTGCCATATAGGCAGACAAAGAACATGTCATAACGGCAGGTGAAGAACAAGTTAAAACAGCCGACGAAAACAAAAAAAAAATAAAAACAAAAAGGGACAAAAGAAAAAAAACAAAACAAAGAAATAAAAAATTACCGCTGATAGGCGGCCAAAACCGTCACCGCTAGCTTAAAAAATCTAAAAATTAATTACTTACAAATTCTCAAGCAAAAGATAACCGCTGCAGAAAAAATGAGAATGGAAGAATGTGGAGTTACAAAATATAAAGAGTTATTAATTTTAGTCAGCTTTTTAAATGTATGTTTATATATAAACATATATTTTCAAATGGGAAGGAAATTTCTGTATGATTCACATGAACCAACTTGCCTCAGTGGTTAAGGGAACGGTTGTTGTTCCTAGAGGTCACGGGTTCGAGCACCAGCAGCTGCATCAAGGTGATTGAGCGTTCATTGTCAAATAGTTGAGAGTATATTTAGAATAAATACTACTTGTAATCACTCTAGCTTTCATAAAAAAAAATTTTGTATGATTCATCGAATTGCATAACTTGTCAATCTGTGTGTTTTTGCCTTTGAATAGAACAAAAAGTTACGATTGGAAAGGTTTAATTTGATTTGTATTTTATTCTTTATTATGATCATTTTCTATGTAATTTTATGGGGAAAATATTGAGGGTGACATGTGAGAGAAAAAATGTTATTTTAAAATATAAATATTTAAAATAAATAATATGAAAAAATTTAATGCATAAGTTTTTGTAAATTTTATGTCTATTAAATTTAAGGGTTAGGAATTTATATATTATAAAAATTAGAGTTTAAAGATTATATTTTAAAAATTTTAAATAAATTATGTAATTTTTATACATATATCAAAATATAACCCATATAATATATTAAATTTATTTCTCTCTTTTTTCTACACATCATGACTTTCAAGTCCTGGATTTAATTAATACTATATTTTTTTTCTTATTTTTGAGAATCGTTTTACTTTAATATCACTTTATCTCATTGGACTATAATTAAATAGAAAATCATTAAATTAAAATTAACATAATAATAATATTTTTTGTTTTTTATTAATTAGAGAAGTATTATATTTCTACACCAAAATTTGAACATATACAAGATGGTACTGTAATATGAGTATTTTTTTGCCACTAATCCAATTAGTGGATCTCAAAGTTCTTTATATTTATAAGGGTCTAATCTGATGTGATATTTTTAGGGGTGAGCGTTCGATCGAGACGAGTCGAGTCAAAAAACTTCGAGTTATTCGAGTTGACGCTTCTTATTTTACAACTCGAACTTAATTTGAAATTTTTTCGATTCGAGTCGAGTTTTCAAGTTCCTATACAAATTTAATTGTAATTATTTACCATATTATAGTACAATCTAATTTCAATTTAAACGACTTTCTCTAATCATATAAGATATGCATACATATATTTTTATATTATCTTTCACATGTACAAGCAGTGGCGGATCCACATGGTACCTTGGGTGTGCCTGTGCCTACCCTGAATTTTTCAAAGCTCACACATTTGACTTTAATTTTCATGATTTTTATGAATTAGTATTTAAATTTTATGACTTGTACCCATCTTAAAAAGTGTTTTAATTTGTGTCCACCCTCAAAAAAAATTCTAGATTCGCCACTATGTACAAGTAAGATTTGTAATGTTATTTAATAAAAAATATCGTCTAAACTTCTAAAATATATTTATAATATTATTTTAAATAAGGAACTTTTAGAGATAAAGTATTGATGTAGTATAAATGAGTTAATGATTTGATGTGAAGAAAAAAATTACAAAAACAATCGGTTGAATAATCATTTTGAATAAAATGTAAAGCTAAAGGACTAAATTGCAAAAATATAAAATTCAGTTTTTTGATTTTTCAAGTTGGGCAAATTTCAACTCGAGTCAAACTCGAATATTAGAGAATACATTACCGGAAGAAAATATATAATTTTCCCCGCTAAACCAAAATTCTATTTAAAATAGTGTTATTTTACATTATTTTTAAGAATTTATATTTGATGCAATAATAATAATAATGTATGAATTTTATGTAATGTCGTTAAATCATAAAATTTTAAAACTAAATTTGTAGCTCTCAACTTCAGTTTCTATCACAATCTATTCTTCATTTATGCTTCAAGATTAAAAAGTATAACAATTGACATTTTACGAACAGATCACACAATATTACTTAATTACATAATTATATATATATATATTCCTTTTAGCTTCATTTGTTTGATGATTGCAGACACATTAACCTTATTTCTTACACACATAAAGCAGAGGGGATGGAGGCATGTATTCCTTGATCACGACGAAGGCGGCGCCGGTGATGGCGGCATCGGATGTTGACGAACGGGACTATTGGTGGTAGGGGAA
Organism: Hibiscus tridactylites; assembly: GCA_958450335.1. Classification (NCBI taxonomy): domain Eukaryota; kingdom Viridiplantae; phylum Streptophyta; class Magnoliopsida; order Malvales; family Malvaceae; genus Hibiscus; species Hibiscus tridactylites. Next base: position 3,004,258 of record OY288267.1, read on the forward strand.
GGTGGTGAGGGGTGATTTTTGCCTCGTTCTGCTTGCATTACATACGTGGAAAATCCAGGAAATGCTTCCACCACCAGACCGGCATCGGATTTTAACATCCCCAAGAGTAGAAAGACCGCGAAAAAACCCGAAACGGCACCCATTTTTACTGCTTATTGCTGCATTGGACTGCTCTTTATATGTTTTACAAGGTTCATGAAAGCTTCAACCAACCAAAGATTAACATTAACAACTTGTGATTATTGTTTTGCAGTTCACATTATCCATGTAATAAAAGACTTTGACATGTTCTTTTAGATGCTACCAAAAACTTAATATATATTAGTCAAATTACTTAATTACTTCACGCAATATTATTTGAGATTTTCAACAATGTCATATAACTTGACTGTTTCTATGAAGATTTAACGTATGTTATATAATGCTAGGGTGTGTAAACAAATTACTACGAAGCACATAAATCAACTCGAGTTTCTGTTTAAATTTCGAAAAATAATAGAGTTGTTTATGGTGCCGAACTCGACTCCTGCACGAAACACTTGGTCGTTTCTACACTGTGTCAAGATAATATTACAACAATCCATGAAAGTTGAGCACATAAATCAAGACCTATGAACTAGAAACATCCATGGAGAATTTAATCATACATAAAAATGGAAGAGATTAATGAAGAAAGTGAATTGTACAAGCTCCTTGCCCTAAGAACTAGTTGAGAACTCGGCGATTCATGATGGCTTCAGCCCCCTTGATGTCGCAAGAGCAACCTGAGGTTAAAATTGTTCCATTTGTTCGAATACACAGGTTAAAAACATGTTACGTGAACTGGGGTACGAGTGTCGGATATGTCCAACGCGCAAATGTTCACGGAATAACAGAGTAATCGAATCAAAGTAAATGGCTGTTTAGTGCTTACCTTAGATGGGGCGCCAGGATCCTGCTTCATACGTGCAGGTGGCAGACTTCGACTACTGCTTCCCTCTTCGTCAATATAATCACTTCGTTTTGAGGCTGAATTTGCCTCTTCGGAGCCCTCCAGGTTACCATCAGGTATTCTATCGTCTTCTATAAATACCGCCTGCGTCTCATTTGATGGCAAATCAAGTGTAGTATTTGGGATGGTATTTGTACTATGAATATTTTGGTCCTTTGAGAACTGTGTAGCAGCTGCTCGAGCACCAGCAATTGCTGCATTGAGACTAGATGATTTCTCAATGGCAGATCCTTTTGAATTCGGAAAGGATGCAGCAATGGATCCTGGCTTCAAGGAGAAAGGGTCTCTCGGATTTGGTAACGGAAATTTTACTGGTGCCGGGGTATCAACTGGGACAAGGCCTCTAACAGCAGCTTCATATATCTGTTACAACTATTTCCAATCAGACTCAATTCAAAGCAAATTGAGAGAGAGTGGCATAAGCACAACTTTTTGCACGCTGTTACCTTCTTTTCCAGATTATAAACACGTTGGAAGCCTCGCATCTCGAATGGGACTAACAATTTCTACAACAACAAAAAAAGATAATAAATCACAATATAATATCTAATTGGAAAGAACGGATTAACGAAGAAATAGAATACAACTATCCAGCATGAAAGTAAAACCTTTGGTTGTTCACAAAGCCAGCAAAAATCGGTTTGTCCTTCTAGCCTAACCTAGGAACATGAAGAAGAAAAATGAGAAGGAACAAAAACCAGTGGATCGGAATTGTAGCATATCATGCTGAGCACCGAATAACATAAGATTGAGAAAAGCTAAGTCGCCCACCCCTTCAGGTAGCGCCTCCCACTGAACTAGCTCTTCACATGTCAAACAGCCAACCACTTCGACACACCCTAAGCCAAAGAATAATTAATCTAGATTAGATTGGCCATTGAGAATTCAGGTAGTCTTTCCACATTTTAGAAACCGAACTCATAAAATCATTTTATCAATTTGTGATGTATTGATATCGGCAAATAATGCACACAAAAAAGGTTAAAACAAGCAATAAAGAAACCGAAATATCAAATGAGTATAAAAAAGGACTAACCTAGCAGTCTCGAGACAGGGTAATGTTCCGGAAATTTAATATCGGTAATTCCATTCACTGCATAAATTTCCCTATAGAAATCCTCCATTGCTTTGATTGTAGATTCATCTGGGACTTTACTGGCAGCATGTATCCAAAGGCGGCCTGGAACAAAAATATGATATCACTTTACGTAGCACGGGAAACAAAAGCATACTAGCTAAAAATGCATTAAAACTATCATTTCTATACATTCCCAATTCCTGGATAATGCAATAAAATTGAAACACAAAAATATCTGGACAGAGTTCTTATAGAAATACGTCTCCAACCGGGAATAGTCAATTTCAACCGGACATGAATAACTTATTGCTTACCAAAGCTTGGATATATAAATAGATTAAACTGAAATGCAACCAAAGTTGGCAATTTGTTCCCTTTAATTCACTGTCTGTGTCTCTCCCCAGTTTCTTATTATGGAGCCAACATATCAACTTTAATTAGAAATTTAGAATGGCCCCAAACATTAAACATATGAATAGGTCACAATAATCAAATATATTGAAAATCACCAATTCTTTCTCAAAACAGAGTCATAATTGTAAGATTGAAAACATTCTGAAACTTGGACAATATCAAATTTGGACCTTCCTTTACTCCTGACAAAGCATGATTTCTATTAGAAAAACAACAGGAAACAAAAAAAAAAGATAAGAACACCAAATTAAGTTACAAAGCAGCTAAAACAGTCAATAATACATGAAACTTTTCTTCATTATTGAGTAAAGACTAGATATCAATGAATCAACCCCATGACTTAAAATCCTATAAGAACTTACAATGGCGAAAAATACAACCACGAAAAGCATAAATTTGGTGCTTTACCAAACATATTTTAGTTATTTTCTCGAAAATAAGAGAATCCCATGAAATATAACCCCAAAAAAGATATGGGTATTTGATTTCATTAATCAATTTGAAAACTTTATTTAAAAAAAAAAGGAGCTGGTACCTCTGATTGGAGCAGGCCAAGACCTGCCTTCAATACGTTTGATCCCATAAACTAACAATGAAGCCCATGGCTGATGCATCGTTAAACATGGATTTGTATAGTTCCCCTCCTTTCTTGGCCCTCCTTTTCTCATTTTATTTTATTTTATTTTCTTCTTAAAGCACCGTTTGGTTGGTGAGAAACGCTGGTAAAATCTGGGTTTTGGCAATGGGTTGAAGAAGAAACTAGGGTGTTGTTTATTATATACTCACGTGACATTAGGGATTGCACGTGCAATAAAGAAACATTTTTAGTTAGTGTATTTAGATATTCGGTGAGAGAATTGATTTTGGATCATGGTGATTTTAAGAATTGATTTTAAAGTAATTTGATTTATGTTTGAGAGTTTTTTAAAAAAAAAAATCACGATTGTGTAAAAATATACTGTAAAAATTACGACGAAACGCAAAAGCTACTATCATTTAGCTTTTTCTCAAAATCATGTTTGGTGCATAGAATTTATTTTAGATTTTTACATCCAAACATGTAGGCACGAGGTTCGAGACACAAAATTCAGATTAAACGAGAATTTGGCCCTCCCACCATAGAAACAAATACGCACTCGTCTTGAAAAGATTCGACCGTAGAATTCGTAATATAAAACACATAAAGTAATCAAATTATTATGTATTACATAATAAAATTGAAAATGTACACCTTGCAGACATGATAATTAAACTTGAATCACTTAAAATGAACATTATCTATTTTTCTATTATAATTACTTGTTGAGTTCAAAAATGGTTGCAATAAATCAAGTTATATCCTGGAAATGCCATTGTTTTAAAAACATCGGGAAACGAGTTTTATATAAGACTTTAAATTTGGACCAGGCTCGACTCAAATTAAAATAAAATAGTGAAATTGATATTTTTTTTACTTAAATTTATTTGTGAAGTATATCAATGTGTATAAAATATTTTTTAAACAATAAAATCAGTTAGGTCAAACTCGATTCAATTCATATAAAGAATGTAGAAACTAAATTTAGATCATTGTATTTACATTATTTTAAAAATATATTAATGTGTTTTGTTTTTTTAGCGAATCATACTATTTTTGGAAGGAGCCAAAATACTTGAATCAAATCATTGTTCAATTTACAAGGCTCATTTCGATTCTTTAAATAAAAAAAGATAAAGGAATAATAATTGTAACTGAATTATTTAAGAAAATTAATTGTAATTGAACTTCGAATTTTTATTAGTATTTGATTGGTTTTGGGGGTTAGATTTTTGTAATAAAAAATTATAATGAATGATTATACTCGGAAACTATTATGGCCAGCAATAAAAAGAAACCACGACTCTAAATTCTATTGTTGTGTAAAAGAAAAATCGTTCACGGTGGGACTCGAACCCACAATCTCCCGCTCCGGAGGCGAGCGCCTTATCCATTAGGCCACGCGAACCAATTGAAAACGCATGCTAACTAAGTTTATTTAAAGTATGATTCAGTAGAGGTGTAAATGAACCGAGCTTGAACAAAAAAGCCTATGTTCGTGTTCATGTTCAGTTTGTGTTCGTTTAAATTTTTAATATTGTGTCCGTGTCCGTTTATTTATTTTGAAGGTGTTCGTGTTCGTTTAAGCGTTCGCGAACGTGTTCGCTTAAGTATTCACGAACGTGCTCATTTATTCGTTCGCGAACATATTTGTTTATATTTTAAGAAATGTTAACTAAATTAACAATAAATAAATAAATAAAAACAACAAATTAAAACTTACATTTAAACATAAACTTAATATAATATCCTTAGCAACAACAAAAAGTAGTATTTAGAAACATCCACAAACATTTTCATTCTATAAACGAGCTTATAAATAAGCATGTAAATGACCCTATAATCAAGCTTATAAACGAGCGCATAAACGAACCTATAAACGAGCATATACATGAGCGCATAAACGAGCTTGTTCGTGAACATAAACGAGCCGAACACATATTTGTTCGTGTTCGTTCGTTTATCAAACGAACATAAATTTTTTGTTCATATTCGTTTATTTAACTTAATAAACGTACATAAACGAACGGTTCACGAATGCTTCGTCGAACGCTATGTTCATTTACAGAGATATGATTTAGTACGTGTAACAAATTGACAGAACCAGCAGGTATTGTGGGGTTCGTTTTCATGTATGTCTTTCATTCAGATTAATCATCATAAAAAAGGAGGAAAAAAAGCATTTGAATTCAAATTCTTCCTGCAGGTTCCTGTCTTAAAAGATAACAAGACAAACCGTATATTGGCCCACCGGTTCATCATACATGTAGCTGATTCTTTTATGGAAACCAAACATCAAAGTAACAAACAAAAACCATAAATCCCCCACCCCCTTTGTGTTTTCTAACAAAAATGACTAAACAAGCCACCTAGAAGGCTACAAGATAGGGGTGAACAAAACTCAACTCGAAAAATCGAAATCAAAACAATTCGACTCGTTTGGATTCGATTCGAAATTTTATAAACTGAACTCGAATCGAAAAAATTTCAAAAAAAATTAAGTTGTAACATAAGACTTGTAAACTCGACTAACTCAATTTTTTTTACTTGACTCGATCAGGCGCTCATATCTAGTAGAAAGGGATTTGATTCTTGGGGGTGTCTTTGTAAGTTCATGCTTCTCTTGTGATTCTCTTCACACTTATTTTCTTTTCATGTTTTTATAAGGCTTTGAATGACAACAAGTGTAGTTGTGTCAGTCACCCATTTTAAATTAATTAATTTCGTTTGGTTTTGTATATAATCTCAACTACATGCATGCACAAATACTACTATTTTATGGGTTTGTTGTTTGTTTGTTGAGCACTTTATTAGTCATCTTATTTTATGGGTGATTTACAAGTGTAAACATGTCTTAACTTTGATAAGATTAAGGTATTGATCTTATTGCTTTTATATTAGTTTCAGTTTTAGCTATAAAAAGAAGAACTTTTAGTCCCATAATTCTTGAAATTCCTTTCAATGGTAAAGTTTTTCTTTCTTTTTTTATTTAACCTTTTCCATATTTGGGGATGGGGGTCTATACGTTTGCATGCAGCAACTACATTTGTTCTAAAGTGTGAAATTTTGTTGTTTGGTAAAGGTTCTAATATTTTTCCATTTTTTTTTGCAGAAAATAAGAAGCTTTTCAATTGTTTCTCAGTGAAATTCTCTGAAATTTTCAGTTTTCTGGGAAAGGGAAAGGCAAATTTCGGGGGGTTTTCCCTTCTCTGTTGTATAAGGCAAAGAAGAAGAGCTTGAACTGGTAAAATATGGTTCTCTCTCTTTATTAATGGATTGATTTCTTGAATTTCCTTGAGTTTTCTTAAACATGGTGTGAATTTCCCTGTTAACTGGTTGTAGAAAACAAATTTCCTCTTGAATTGAGGGTTTGATCATATAAATACTGGATTTTGATTTTTTTTTTACTATATTCTTGTTAATCTAAAGGATGATGTTCATGTTAGAAAGGATCACTTTGCTCTAGGTGTAATTAATTGAAGAAATGAATATCAGATTGTTTTGATTAATCTTCTGGCATGAATTTCAGCAACAATGGTGACCAGAACAGTCGATCTTCGATCCGATACAGTCACGAAGCCAACCGAGGCAATGAGGGCTGCAATGGCAACTGCTGAAGTCGACGACGATGTCTTGGGTGCTGATCCGACCGCAGTTCGGTTAGAATCCGAGGTCGCAGCGATCATGGGCAAGGAAGCTGGTTTATTTGTTCCATCAGGCACCATGGGTAACCTCATTAGTGTTCTTGTTCATTGTGATATAAGAGGAAGTGAAGTCATTCTTGGAGACAATTCTCATATCCATATTTATGAGAATGGTGGGATTTCAACCCTTGGAGGTGTTCATCCAAGGCCGGTGAAGAATAATGATGATGGAACTATGGACATCAGTTCGATTGAAGCCGCCATTAGAGATCCAAGAGGAGAGCTTGTTTATCCGACTACGAGGCTGATTTGCTTGGAGAATTCACATGCAAAGTAAGATATTGTTTCTTGTTTATGATTTTTTTAACTTGATTTGTTTGCTTGGAGAATTCACATACATACATATGTAAGTATATATTATAATCCTCTGGTTTTCTTTTACTCAATCCATGCAGCACCGGGGGTAGATGCTTGTCTGTGGAATACACAGACAAAGTTGGTGAGCTTGCTAACAAGCATGGCTTGAAGCTTCACATCGATGGGGCTCGCATTTTCAATGCATCTGTGGTGAGTGACACATTTTCGTATTTGCAGTCTATGTTACTCGGTGTCCGTTACAAATATGTGTCCAATACGAGTATGTTCAATTTATTTTTCAACTTATTTCATATATTTGGAGGATCATGTACCTCCATACCTTTGTCCAAACAATGTAGGACATAAGTATCAAACAATGTAGGACATTTTCGTTTTTGCAGTCTATGTTACTCGGTGTCCGTTACAAATATGTGTCCAATACGAGTATGTTCGATTTATTTTTCAACTTATTTTCAATGCATCTGTGGTGAGTGACACATCTTCTATTGGTGCTGTATGCCTGAAAACTATAAGTTGTCATGGTATCTAACTAAAGTATTGGTCTGTCAGGCGCTCGGAGTTCCGGTTAACAGGCTTGTACAAGCTGCAGATTCTGTCTCGGTAAGCCTCTGCATCTTTTCGATGTTCTTATTAGTTGACTTCAATATTTGTTTCAGTTATCCTACAAGTGTTTGATCTTGTAAATAATGGATTTGGATATTTTTTTTGCATTGCATTTGCATGCTGTAGGTTTGTTTATCAAAAGGTTTGGGTGCTCCAGTTGGATCAGTCATTGTTGGATCCAAAAGCTTTATTAGCAAGGTAAAATCTGAAGTTTTTGCAGCTAAAAAAAATCTCCACAAGACTGCAATATATCGAAATTTATCGTCGAACTCTGTTTCCTTTGGCCTTTTTTAGGCTAGAAGACTTCGGAAAACCTTAGGTGGTGGGATGAGACAGCTTGGTTTCATTTGTGCTGCTGCTTTTGTTGCTCTGAAAGAGAATGTTGCAAAGCTTGAAGGTGATCACAAGAAGGCTAAGATGTTAGCAGGTAAATTATGGTTTAAGTTTATGTTGCTCCGACTCTTCATTTTTCGTGAAATACCCGAGTCCAACTCCTATGTCTGACATGATATTAAATCTGTATTGTTCCAGAGGGGCTAAATCAAATTAAATGTCTAAGAGTCAATGTTGCTGCAGTGGAAACCAATATCGTGAGTATGCTTGTTATATAACTTACATTAGTAACAATCTTTTCCTCGGTTTTGAGTTTCCGGGGTTTGGTTCAGTCGTTACCAAATCGAACTCGAGCTATCAATCAAGTTGAGTTTCAAGTCTCAAATTTCGAGTAGAATGCAAGTTGAGTTGTGATTCAATCTATCAAGTAAAGAGTAAAATATGTTACCACCCTGTTTTTTTTTTAAAACTTGTTGCTGCCTTGTTCACCAAGAAAAGTTACTTTTACCAACTGGTGAAAGGAAAAGTTCATAAGAATTACCTTTGCTTATATTCTTCATATTACTGTATTTGGCCAGATATACTTTGACATAGTAGAGGGAACAAAAATGACAGCAGAGAAACTAAACAAGAACTTGGAGGAACATGGTGTGCTTGTGATGCTAGAAGGCCCGTACAGGTCGGCATGCTTATGTTGTTCCGACTCTTCGTTTTTCTTTAAGTATTCGTGTCCAATATCCGAAAAACAATCATAGACAACCAAAACTGATGCAGGTATTTTTTTTTGTTGATTCAGGATGAGAATTGTCCTCCATCACCAAATATCATCAAGTGATGTGCAGTACACTTTATCATGCTTTCAGGTGATCGACATTGTCCGTGTTCCGACTTCCGAGGCAGCGGCCTCCGTTTTTACCCGAGGAAAAAAGTAAAGAAAAACCATCATTCTGTTGATCCATGTAATGTTTACTTACAATTCCTTGTTTGAATAATTGCAGCAAGCTTTCAATGGAGTGCAAGAAGAAAATGGGAACCAATTGCAGCCAGAATTAGCATAAATATTATGTAAAATCCATCTGTATTAAGCCTTTAGATTCCTTGGCTTGTGACCCCAAACTTTTTTAATTCTCTTTTATCCGAACATGTCTTCAGTTTGAAATACTACTCATTATAATATAAAATATTAAAGTTCTGTTTTAATATTTATGATTTAAAATGAAAATTGAATTTTTACTGTTAAATAGTTATTTTGTTGTGAATAAAATAAAGAAGAACAAGAAGAACAAAAAGATGAGAGGAAGAGGGAGATTTGTATTATTCTCAAAATAATAGAATTGTATACAATGCCTTCAATGAATCATCTATTTATAGGCATAAGAAGTACATAATACATTAAACTCTAATTCATAGAGATAATATTCCTAATAATAAATAAATCAAACTTCTTTGATAAAGTTCTAATCATGATAGACATCCACATAGATAAATATTCATAACACTCCCCCTTGGATGTCTATGAAGATAATGTGTCTCGTTAAAACCTTACTAAGATAAAAACCCAGTGGGAAAAAAATTCTTTAGTGAAGGAAAAAGAGTACACACATCTTTGATACGCATAACTTGTTGCCTCATTAAAAACCTTACCAGGAAAACCCATTGGGACAAAACCTCGGTTAAGGGAAAAAGAGTGCAACGCGTATTTACTCCCCCTCATGAAAACATCACAGAAGATCTTTGAATCTTCATAATTTAATCTTGAATATCATTTTTCTAAAGATCGCGAGAGATGAAACTTTGAAGCAATATGTTTCATGATGTATCAACTTTCAAACTGAGATATACATCTTGCTTTATCTTCACACAAGATAGCTTTTATCATATCTTGTAAAAGTAAATCCACATATCTTTTGGATATGTTGGGTCAATAATATTAGCCAAACACATTTTTTGGCTTGCCTCGTGCATAACAATTATTTCTACGACATTTGAGGAGGCATCAACGAATGTTTGAAGATCTAAATGTAATGATCTTTGTATATTCATAGATATTTCTTGACCAACTAATATATAGTGCTTCAAGACCAAGAAAAGATATAATTATTTTTATTCACATCCAACAATCTTACAACTATTGGGATACTCAATAGATATGTTCTATTCATATTGAATCTTCTTTAAGATTCTTTTAGCTTATGTCTATTCATAGACAAAAGAAATATATAACAATGCTCGATCTTCAGGTCGAGATAAACTTGATGTCAAGATTCAAGTACTTGTATTGAAAGTACTTCATGAGTTTCCAATTCGAAGCTCTTTAGGAGTTCTAAAATTATCATAATGGATCTTGATCCAAACTCCTTTATAAAATACATAAGAAAATCTGATCATTCTTATAGTATTTTCTCATGAGACATGTCTAAATAAATTTTCTCAGAAATTTCCAAATGCTTATAGCATTTTAGATCCTTCAAGGATAAATATGGATCCACAAATAATTAGACGCATGTAAAATTTTCAAAACTGCCAAAGTAATTGCATCCACCATGAAGTAATTAAAACTTTTTATAAATCACAGTTCAAGTCGTATTTACGACTACTTATTTGTGCCTCACTTGCATTACACCTTTAGGTGTTTGGACTGGTGGTCCAAATACTTCTATTTTAGAAGTTCAAAGCGTCTTTCAACATTGGCCAATTCAATATCTATACTTCTGGATAGATTTTATACAAGATCCTCGATTTCTTTCTTTACTTCTATAGAAGTATTTTATGTAAAATTGTTTGTAAAATCATTGTCGACAACTTTCCAATTTTTCTAGTTCCATTCTCGTAATGACATAACTCATCGAGATCTCTTCAAGATTTCAATCTTTATTCCAGGTACCTGAAACTCTTCAAGAGTTTTATTATTTGTTATGTCTTGGGTCTCTTCAGGAGCACCCGCCTCCAATATATGACCATATCATATTACTTTCTATTTACGAGAATTTTGATCATTGGAACCATTTCAACTATCATGCTTCAGGCATGATTTACATTCTCTCGCTCTAACATGTAATTTAAACTTAGAGCATTTCAGCTGGTATATGAGACTTAATTACTCTCATTGGGTCAGTAAATATGTCTGGCAGTTGACATGTAATAACATGAATTATCTTATGAACTTCTAGTTCATATACGAAGATCTAGATAATGATAATTCATTTTCCTCTATCCAGCTGATTATTATCTCCCCCTGATGTTGAGAAAAATCATGTCATAAATGATTCTCCAATTAATGTTTAAGAATTTAAACATAAAAGGAGACTCGTACTCAATATATATTCTCAACCCTTTTTATTTATCCATTTTGTGCGTTGTGGTGGAGCAATTCATATCGCACATTCAAAAATCATAAAATGGGAAATGTATGGTTTCTGACCAAAAACCAATCATAACGGGGAGTTTATTATAACTCGTTGGCTTGATGCGTATAAGTGTTGCTATATGGAAACACCATATAAATAATAACTATTTTGTTATCATAGTTTAGCTATTAAATAGGAGGCATCCAATTGAAATTTTGCTAAACTATATTTTTCATAATCAATAGGCTTTGTAACAACTGATATAGCCTAAAATATAAACCCACTAGCTTTTCAAGACGAATAGTCTAACTGCATAATCTGAATATTTTTAGAATCAATCTCACAAACTTCTGGTTGTAAGTCGATAAAACAATGTAGATGCATCTACTAAAATCATATAAAACTTTCCACATTTGTGGATATATGGGCCCATATTTCGTTCAGACATGCAAGACATACAGTCTCAACTTCAATACAAGAACTTTAAGTTCTAATTCTTTTGGTAAGTGTTGCGTGTAAAATAGTCTATCGCAATTGTAGTGCAAGTATACACGACGCAAGTAGTAAAGTGATACAAAGTATCGGATATCGTCTCCACAGGGATTGGGCTAATAGCTTCACCTAGATTCACTGCACGAAAGCAAAAGAAATATTTAAGAGAATTGTCACGAATATTAAATTAAAAACGTAAATAAAAGATTGAGATATCAAGATGGAGAGAATGGGCTGGTATTGAGTTGCTCAGTAGTGTAGGTATTGAATTGCTTAGGATCTCCAGTTCTGTCGTCGCACCCGTCGCCGACAGCACCTGTCGCGGCGTCTGTCCGTCAGCTATCGCGGCAGCGAACACTAACTCCGTACTTCAAGCTTGGCAAGAATCCCAGATCTGCCTTGCCTTATCCCTAGGCACAAGTCTGTCGATGATCACGTCTTTGATGATACCTCCCGGCGTGAATCGAAGGATGAACACCGATGTGTATGAATTCTTCCTTAGCCACTTAACCTCGCCTTATCCCTAAGCACGAGATGGTTCAACTATAAACTAGAGAACACGCTTTTATCTCTTTCGTATACTTAACTCTCCCGATGCTAAGTAAATGGATAACCTCACAATGCTCTCCCGATGCTCTTGCAAGATATTAAAGCCAAGATAAAAGAACTTGAAGGTTTATTTTATTGAACTTGAAAAATCCTAAAACAAAGCAACCCTTGCAACTACTTTACAAATCAACCCGTGGCCCTAGGGGGAATTTAGAACATATCGGTGACAGGTAGACGGCAGGGTTTAGGTTTCGGTTATGGGGTAGTCGGCTATGCCCTAGGTTTAATCTATGCCCTTTATATAAGCTTTGGGCTCAAGTTATCTAAGGTAACAAGGATTACAACTTTAATTAAAAGTAAGATTCTAATAAGGACTAAATCTCTAAGGATTCCTACTTTTCAGCCGCCTCCTTGTTTCATGGGAATTCTTCTCCTTGAGCTTTGGCTTGGCATATCTTTTGATCCGGGGCTTGGAAAAATATTCGGCTTTCACACGACAGACGAGCAGATTTTTCTCTATCTATCGAGGTCCACTTCACTTTTCCTCTTCATGAATCTGCTGTCATCATGCTGTCACGACAGGTTCGCGACAGGTTCGTCTTCTTCAGCTGCTTGTCCAGTTTAGCTTTCCTGCTTGTCTGCCCTGCACCTGCCTTCAACATCTACTGTGACAGATACCTGCAAAAATAATCATCTTTCAGTAGAATCCGTGCCTTTTATATAATTGTGATGTTTTATTGAAAACTAACCTAAATGCAATGCAATGATGCTTGAATGCAGCAAAAATATGGGTTTAAAAAGGTGTAAATGATAGAACTTTTACACACTCAACACACCCCCAAACTCAAGTTTTTGCTTGCCCTCAAGCAATGAAGACTTAAAAGAAAACTGAAAATTTTTGTGTTGGCCTTCAAACAGTGAACTGTCCCTCACCTGTCGCTCATTCTCTATGGCGGCAGCAACCTGTCGGAAGGATTAGGATCTGTCCGGAATCTCCCTATAGCTCTCGTGCAATGTGTGCATGCTTGTGAACAGTTATAAGCTAAGATTCTCTTAGTTTCACTAGAATATTCAACTCCTTAACTTGAATTTTATGCCAAAGTTTTCTTTCTTTTAGAAGGCACATTTTCATGCTTCTTCTTCTATTTTCAAGCTAAATTTTTCTAGAGCCAGTTTTGGGCACCTCTAGTTAGCTTCCTAGAGCCGGTTTCGGGCACCTCTAGGTTTTTGATTTTCTTTTGCTAAACTTCTTTCCTAGAGCCAGTGTTAGGCACCTCTAGGGGCTATCCAAGTTCTAAGCTTCCTATTCTAGTTTGGCTAAAAGAAGTCTAAGCATTATAACAGTCACAAAAGTGTTTAAGTTTTCAGAACTATAGAAAGGCTCTAAACTTTTCCTTAACTTGTCCTAAAGATGCTGCCACGACAGAGCTGTCATGACAGGTAAGTTAACTTCACAGTTTTAAGCCAACAATTTAAATTTTCTGATTTTTCTGATTTTTTTTTTAAAGAACTTAACTAATAAAAAAAACAATACTTAAACAAAATATGTGCTAAAGACTCCATTAAATATGGAGGGTTGCCACCCCCAAACTCAAGGGTTGCATTGCCCTCAATGCAAAATGACACGAAAACAAATAAAGAAAAACATGAAAAATAAAAGTACATCACAAATATATAAGGGCAGGCAGCAATAAGAGAAGAAAAAGAAATAAAAACTTAAATTTTATGCGCTGTCCTCATCACTGCTGCTGACGCGGATCTGATGGTAGCGTCTGCGTTGTGGAGGTGGCTGGGCAGGTTCCTGGGCAGGTTGGTCAACAGGTTCATCAGCCTGTTGAGGTGCAGGTTCTTCCTCTGGTTGGTGGACAGGGTCGTCAGCAGGTTGAATGGCAGGTGGCTCCACTAGTCGGACATCAGAACTGCTGCTGCTGTCCCAGCTGGTACTCGTGATGGCCTTGGACAGCATCCTCTTGTTGGCCACATGTTTGATTCTTTTCACCCGAGTGAAGGCGCTGTCCAAATTTCTCCGGACGAGAGGGCTGTCGTCAGTGGCAGCTCGCTTGGTGCCTCGAGGGGAAGTGTCCGCCGGTGGGCTGCCGGCTGCTGTCGGGGAAGGTGTGGAGGAGGCAGATTCTCCATGGGGAGAGACAGGTGGTGTGGGAGTGGGGGAGGGTATATTAAAGTAATGGGCGGGGAAGGTGGGGAAAATGACATCCGAAAAATTTAAAGTGTTGGTAATAAAGTTTACCGTTGCGTTGGAGAAATCGCGGATGAATGTCATTAAACTCATCTGCCGCTCCTCTATCCTCAAGATGGCAGCTAAGATGTCGGCGTTCTGACCTGCCGGAGCGGTGTTGGTCGCAGCTTCTGGGGCAGGCTCGGTGGCAGGTTCATCATCAGATTCAGCAGGTGGGGCGTTTGGATCGAAGGCGTTGAAGGGTGTTACGACGATGATCTCCATAAGGCTGGAGATGTTGCTGTCGGTCCAGCCGCTGCCCTTCTTGATTTTGTCTGAAGGGTCCTCCGGTACGGCAGCGCAGCGGCAGAGGGCCGTAATGGTGAAGGGCAGGCATAGTCGTGAATCTTTTCTGAAGGCACAATCGAGAATGCTTTCTCACATGTACCTGCCCACGTTGATCGGCCTGTCATGCATGATAGAGTTAATGAGGGCAAGCCGCTGCCTGTTGACTGTTGTGTGGTGGGGTGAGGGCAGGATACGCTTTTTAATAAAAGCGTTCCATAATTTAGCCTCGGGGAGCAGCTCTGCCCGGTTGACGGAATTGGGGTTCTTCTTGCTGGTGCTCCAAGTTGTGCCCTTTTCTGTCAATTCCCTCATGACAGCATCGTGGCCGGCAGCGTCGAGGGAGTCCCAAAACTGTTGATGAGCGTCGTCATTGGGGCCAAAGAAGAGGCCGAAGACATGATTGATGCTGCTGGCGGTGAAAGGAACTGTCACTCCTCGGACGACGACAGATGTCGCCGACTTACTCTCGATCGCCTCATAGAATTCCCTAACCAGGGTGTCATTAAGCTCTGCCGGCTGCTCGGCAAAGTCTTCCCAAAGTTGCGCCGTAATGGCCTTCATAATGAACGGCCGGAGTCCAAAAAGAGGAGCATCTCTGTTATAGATGAAGCTCCGTTCCTCCCAAAGTTCCTTGTTGGCGAACGGGGATGCTGCTGCGGAAGAAGAGGCGGCAGCAGCATTTTGGCGAGTCTGTCGTGAAGACATTTTTGGTTGCAAGGGCTAAAAAAGGAGAGAAAATAGATAAAACTAGAAGAGAATACAAGAGAGAAAAATCAGAAGTGAGGAAAAATGAAAGGGAGAAGGGGTTTATATAGCTATCGAGTAGCTGCCCATTTAATGCCGCAACGGCAGGCGGGAATAACGGAGCGGCAGATTGGATATGGCGTGTCTGACGCGTCTGACACGCATTAATGCGTCTGCGGAGCGTCTGCCGCACGCTTCTTCGTCTGTCGTGCGTCTGTTGACAGCCTGTCAAATCCGTCTGCACCGGCAGCCGAAACGACAGGTTACCATAGATGGGCTTAGTTGGGCTGATGGATGGGCGGTGGTCTTGGGCCACTTCTTCTTTCTCACTTGTCTCTTTTATTTCCTAAAAACTGAAATTAAAAACAACACATTATTAAAATAAATCTAATTCCTAATAAATAATAAAATAAAATAAAAATAAAACTAAAACTAGGTTAAATTAGGGATGCCTTGTGGGGCATCACCTAAGGTAACCACTTCCTGAATTCCTGGGGCTTCAGTCCCCTGATAATGCTTGAGGCGTTGTCCATTGACTTTGAATTGGTGCCCGTCTTTTAATGATTGAATTGTAATGGCACCATGGGGGAAAACTTGAATTACTTGGAATGGACCATACCATCTAGATTTGAGCTTCCCTGGAAAGAGTTTCAACTTCGAATTGAACAACAACACAAGCTGCCCTGGGCAGAACTGTCGCGGCAGCAACTTCTTGTCATGCCACTTCTTTGTTTTCTCCTTGTATATTCTTGCGTTGTCGTAGGCCATTGTCCGTATTTCCTCGATTTCATTCAAATCTAACAGCCTTTTCTGACCTGCCTTGTCCAAGTCCATGTTTACTGCCTTGATTGCCCAATATGCCTTATGCTCTATCTCGACAGGCAGGTGACAGGTTTTCCCATAGATCAATCGGAATGGAGACATGCCCAATGGAGTCTTGAAAGCTGTCCTGTATGCCCATAATGCATCATTCAGAAGTAAAGACCAATCTTTCCTAGTTGGTTTGACCATTTTTTCAAGAATGTTCTTCACTTCCCTGTTGGAAATCTCAGCCTGTCCATTGGTCTGTGGGTGGTATGCTGTCGCTATCTTGTGCTTGACACCATATTTTCTCAAGGCGGCAGCAATTACCCTGTTGTCAAAATGTCTCCCTTCATCACTGATAATCGCCTTAGGGATGCCAAATCTAGAAAAGATGTTTTTATGCAAAAACTTTTGGACCGTTTTGGCATCATTCTTTTGAGTTGTGATTGCTTCTACCCACTTGGAGACATAATCTACTGCTAGGAGGATGTAAAGATTTCCACATGAAGATGGAAAATGTCCCATAAAATCAATCCCCCATACGTCGAAGATCTCAACTTCTAGGATATTCTGCAGTGGCATCTCGTTTCTCCTTGAGATGTTACCTGTCCGCTGGCACCTGTCACAGTTTTTGTAAAATTCTTGTGCGTCCTTATACAGTGTCGGCCAGTAGAAACCTGAATGCAGCACCTTGGCAGCAGTTTTGTTGCCTCCTAAGTGTCCTCCATATTGTGAGGCATGACAGTGATGGAGAATGTCTTCTTGTTCTTCTTGTGGTACACATCTCCTTATAACCTGATCTGCGCACAATTTGAAAAGAAGAGGTTCGTCCCAATAATAATGTTTAACATCATTTTGAAACCTCTTCCTGGCTTGATAAGTAAGATCAGAAGGTAATATTCCGCTAACTATAAAATTAACGAAATCAGCATACCAGGGAAGGTTAGAAGACTTACCTGCCGCCATGGCTGTCGCGACAGCTATTGCGGCAGCAAAGAGCTGCTCATCTGGGAAGGTCTCTAGTATGTGTGTCTCATCTACAGGTAGACTCTGTCCCAACTCCAACCTCGACAAGTGATCTGCCACCTGATTTTTTGTTCCCTTTTTGTCTTTGATTTCAAGGTCGAACTCTTGTAATAGCAAGATCCATCTTATCAACCTAGGCTTTGCATCCTTCTTTGCGAACAAGTACTTAAGGGCAGAATGATCGGTGTGCACTATTACTTTCGTCCCAAGTATGTAAGAACGAAACTTGTCGATGGAGAACACCACAGCTAACAGCTCCTTTTCTGTGGTGGTATAATTCACTTGGGCATCATTCAATGTTTTGCTGGCATAATATATGACATGAAACAGCCTGTCCTTGCGCTGCCCAAGTGCTGCCCCGACAGCATAGTCACTAGCATCACACATAATTTCAAACGGTTGCGTCCAGTCTGGTGGCTGTACTATGGGGGCTGTCACTAGTTTTTCCTTCAGAACCTTGAATGCTTCAGTACATTCTTCATTAAAGTCAAAGGGTCGGTTCTGCTCTAAGAGATGACATAAGGGCTTCGAGATTTTTGAAAAATTTGCGATAAATCTCCTATAGAAACCAGCATGCCCTAGGAAACTCTTAATGCCCTTGACTATGGTTGGTGGCGGCAGCTTCTCTATGACTTCAATCTTTGCCCTGTCGACTTCTATCCCACGGCAGCTAATCTTATGGCCTAAAACTATCCCCTCATCTACCATAAAATGGCATTTTTCCCAATTAAGAACAAGATTAGCTTTTTCACATCTTTCAAGTACCTTTTGAAGGTTGCCAAGGCAGCTCTCAAAATCGTCTCCAAAGACAGAAAAATCATCCATGAAGATCTCAAGGAAGTCCTCTACCATGTCGGAGAATATTGCCATCATGCACCTTTGGAAGGTGGCAGGTGCGTTACAGAGTCCAAACGGCATCCTCCTAAATGCGTATGTTCCGTAGGGGCAAGTGAAAGTCGTTTTCTCTTGGTCCTCCGGTGCAATAGCAATTTGATTATATCCTGAATAACCATCAAGAAAACAATAGTAAGGTTTACCCGCTAATCTATCAAGCATTTGATCAATAAAGGGTAAAGGAAAGTGGTCTTTTCGGGTAGCTTTGTTAAGCTTCCGATAGTCCATACAAACCCTCCAACCGGTCACAGTCCTGGTTGGGATTAACTCGTTGTTTTCGTTGGTTATCACAGTCATGCCCCCTTTCTTGGGAACACATTGCACCGGGCTTACCCATTTGCTATCGGAGATGGCGTAAATGATACCAGCGTCTAACCATTTAATTATTTCCTTACGCACTACCTCCTTCATCGCAAGGTTCAACCGCCTTTGGGCATCAATAGTCGGCTTATGATCTTCTTCTAAGAGGATTTTATGCATACAGATTGCCGGACTAATGCCCTGAATGTCTGCTATGGTCCATCCTATTGCCCTTTTGTGTTGCCTCAACATGTCGATCAGCTGTCGTTCCTGTTCCTGCAGCAGCTTAGCAGAGATGATTACGGGTAATGTTTTATCACTACCAAGATAAGCATATTTAAGCTGCCCTGGCAGGGGCTTAAGTTCTAAGACAGGTGGTTCAACAGTAGATGGCTTTTGGATTAAATGGTTATCCGAAGTGTAATTCAAGGGTTCGAATAACTTACCTGGGCGATGGTCTAACCAGTCTACCTCCTCATGACCTTCAGTATCAGATGAATTGGATTCAGAGGAGTCGCTTTCGTCGGTGCTGTCGTCGTTGCTGTCGTGACAGGCTTGTAAATGGCTGTCGCAGCAGTGACCAAATTTTATATCCTGGCAGCCCGACCTGATGCAGGGTTGATCAAAGGTCACCTCAATGATGGCCTTGCATTCTTCATCCACATCAGCATGTTTCATTGCTTGGAGAACATTCAACTTAATTTCTTGATCGTTTACGCGCATGGTGAGTTCTCCTTTCTCCACATCAATCAATGATCTTCCCGTGGCTAAGAAGGGTCGCCCTAGGATGACTGGTGCGTTCTCATCTGCCTCACAATCTAAAATAAGAAAGTCAGCAGGAAAAATAAGTTTATCCACTCTTACCAAGATGTCTTCAATTTTTCCCTCGGGGTGAACGTAAGAGCGGTCGGCTAGCTGTAGGGTAACTGTCGTGGGCCGCGCCTTGCCAATACCTAATTTCTGAAAAACAGATTTGGGCATTAGATTAACACTAGCACCAAGATCACATAATGCCTTACCCACAAATTTATCTCCGATTACGCAAGGTATGAGGAAGCTCCCTGGATCCTTCTTTTTCTGGGGTGGTTGTCGATGAAGAATACTCATGCAACCTTCTTGCATCCTTACCGTTTCAAATTCCCCAAGTTTAGATTTTTTTGACATGACATCCTTGAGAAATTTAGCATAACCGGGCATTTCCCTAACAGCATCTAACAACGGAATGTTAATATGAACCTGTTTAAAAATATCATAAATTTTCTTAAGTTGAGATTCATGCTTAGCTTGCTGTATCCGTTGAGGAAAAGGTGGTGGAGGGCGATAATCAGCAATGCGCCCTTCCCACTGCATGCGAATCTGAGGTCGATACTCATCTTTTTTCTCCTCTGTCGCTTCTGCTGTCGTGACAGGCTCATCGGCAGCAGTCTGTTCATTACCTGCCGGGGTAGCTTCCTCGGCAGGCTTATCCAAGGCAGGTTTCTTTTCTGTTTCAGCTTCTTTTTCCGGCCCTGGTAACTTTTTCCCACTCCTAGTAGTAATCGCCTTACATTGCTCATGAGGGTGCGTTCTAGCATTTTCAGTATTGCTAGGGAATCCTCCATTCTGCCGTGGCTTAATATGCTGCGACACCTGACCCATTTGTGTCTCTAGAGATTTCAAGGTGGCTTCATGGTTTGTCATTCTCATCTTAGTTTCATCCATAAAGTCTTCCGTTTTCTTGACAAACTTATTGATGTTATCCATATACGTGCCGGTCTGAGACATAAAGGTGGCCAGAGTCTGCTCCAATATACTACTCGTGGCAGGTGGTGGCTGCTGTTGTTGCTGAGGTGGCAGGTTTTGCGGCAGGTTTTGCGGCTGTGGCTGCTGTCGCGTCAACAATCTAGGTCCCCCCTGATTCTGATTATATGTTTGGGGATTTAGAGCATTGTTGGGGTTACTCCAGGAAAATTTGGGGTCTTTCCTCCAATTAGGGTTGTAATTGTTGGAATTGTAGTTTGGCTTGTAATTTCCAACATATTTTCCTTCTTCTATATTTATAGGGTACTCATCCCTGCTATGATTTCCCTCACATGTAGCACAAACTTCCTCGACAGCAAACCCTCGTACTTCCTCTTCACTCAATAAGTGTTTCATGGCTTTAGTGAGGAATGCTACCTGTGATTTCATAGTGCTGTCGGCCTCATAATCCTTGACAGCAAGGACCCGTTTACCCCCTCTTCTAGCGGTTGGAAACTGCTCCTCATTCTTAGCCAGATGTTTCAGAACTTGTAGGGCTTCGTCTGGATCTTTGTCCAATAGTAGTCCATTTGCTGCGGAATCAATTCGAATGCGAGTTTGTAAGTTAGCAGCATTATAAAACTTAGTTACCTGATTCCAGACGGGGAATCCATGCATTGGGCAGTTTCGTAGAAGAGTTGTGAATCTGTCCCAGGCCTCGTGCATTGGCTCGTCATCTTCCTGTTGAAAAGTAGCAATTTCATTACGTAATCGCTCAGCTAAATGTGAAGGATTAAAACGAGACAAAAATTCACGAGTTAAATCTGCCCAAGTCATGATAGAACCCGGTGTAAGTTTATTCCACCAAGTTTTAGCTCTGTCCCTCAATGAATGGGGGAATAACCGAAGCCTCAGTATCTCCGGACTAACTCCTGGTAGTCTAAACGAACCACAGATCTCCTGGAACGTTTTGAGATGCTCCCTGGCATCTTCTGTCGCAGAACCACCAAACTGCCCAGCATTGTTGATCATACTAAACATGACAGGTTTAAGCTCGAAGTTGTCAACGTCAATATCCGGCAGCGTGGTCTCCAGCTCTACATGATCGTTCAGCATGTAGTCACGACATGACCGTCGTCTATCTGCCCCAGGCGGGTCGCCGACAGGTGGGTTATTATTGCCAAGGGGTGGTATGAAACCACCAGCAGGTTGGTTATGGCCCATCTGCTCTAGCTGTTCTTCAAGGTATTCGTTTCGGTCTAAGAGGTGGCGAATCTGTTTCTTGAGATTGAAGGAACGTTCGATTTCCGGATCTAATTTATACTCAGGATCTTCACCTCTTTTCGATCTGCGCATAAACAGGAAAACCTTGTGAAAAGCAAGAGTTTAAAAACACAAAAGAAAAATTAAAGAAAAATAAAAACAAAAGTAAAAACGAAAATAAAAACAAAAAGTGCAAGGAAAGAAAGGTGTAGTTATGTTGCCAATCCCCGGCAATGGCGCCAAAAACTTGTTGCGTGTAAAATAGTCTATCGCAATTGTAGTGCAAGTATACACGACGCAAGTAGTAAAGTGATACAAAGTATCGGATATCGTCTCCACAGGGATTGGGCTAATAGCTTCACCTAGATTCACTGCACGAAAGCAAAAGAAATATTTAAGAGAATTGTCACGAATATTAAATTAAAAACGTAAATAAAAGATTAAGATATCAAGATGGAGAGAATGGGCTGGTATTGAGTTGCTCAGTAGTGTAGGTATTGAATTGCTTAGGATCTCCAGTTCTGTCGTTGCACCCGTCGCCGACAGCACCTGTCGCGGCGTCTGTCCGTCAGCTATCGCGGCAGCGAACACTAACTCCGTACTTCAAGCTTGGCAAGAATCCCAGATCTGCCTTGCCCTATCCCTAGGCACAAGTCTGTCGATGATCATGTCTTTGATGATACCTCCCGGCGTGAATCGAAGGATGAACACCGATGTGTATGAATTCTTCCTTAGCCACTTAACCTCGCCTTATCCCTAAGCACGAGATGGTTCAACTATAAACTAGAGAACACGCTTTTATCTCTTTCGTATACTTAACTCTCCCGATGCTAAGTAAATGGATAACCTCACAATGCTCTCCCGATGCTCTTGCAAGATATTAAAACCAAGATAAAAGAACTTGAAGGTTTATTTTATTGAACTTGAAAAATCCTAAAACAAAGCAACCCTTGCAACTACTTTACAAATCAACCCGTGGCCCTAGGGGGAATTTAGAACATATCGGTGACAGGTAGACGGCAGGGTTTAGGTTTCGGTTATGGGGTAGTCGGCTATGCCCTAGGTTTAATCTATGCCCTTTATATAAGCTTTGGGCTCAAGTTATCTAAGGTAACAAGGATTACAACTTTAATTAAAAGTAAGATTCTAATAAGGACTAAATCTCTAAGGATTCCTACTTTTCAGCCGCCTCCTTGTTTCATGGGAATTCTTCTCCTTGAGCTTTGGCTTGGCATATCTTTTGATCCGGGGCTTGGAAAAATATTCGGCTTTCACACGACAGACGAGCAGATTTTTCTCTATCTATCGAGGTCCACTTCACTTTTCCTCTTCATGAATCTGCTGTCATCATGCTGTCACGACAGGTTCGCGACAGGTTCGTCTTCTTCAGCTGCTTGTCCAGTTTAGCTTTCCTGCTTGTCTGCCCTGCACTTGCCTTCAACATCTACTGTGACAGATACCTGCAAAAATAATCATCTTTCAGTAGAATCCGTGCCTTTTATATAATTGTGATGTTTTATTGAAAACTAACCTAAATGCAATGCAATGATGCTTGAATGCAGCAGAAATATGGGTTTAAAAAGGTGTAAATGATAGAACTTTTACACACTCAACAGTAAGTGGGATCATCTATATCCTTTGAGAACAAACAATACAAGAACTTCAGGTTCTTTTAGTAAGTGGAATTTAATCAATTCCTTTAAGCAACACAAAAACTTCACGTTCTTTAATAAGTGGAATTTAATCCATTTCTTTGAGAATAAGCACCACAAGAACTACAGGTTCTTTTAATACATGTGCATGTAAATCTCAATAATTTCTGTACCATTGATCAGGATGGTCTAACCGATCATGCCAACTATATATATGTGTGTATATATATCTGAATTTGTAAACTCCTTGTTTACCATAACATGTAATTCAATCTCACTCGTACATGTCTAGTACGACCATCAAAATTGTTCCTTTAAATAGGAATATATTTAGCTCTTTCGGAGCTTTCAATTGAAATTATCTTTTGGTAGTAATATATAGCTCTTCTAGAGCTTTCAACTGACTTTTTGGCTACCAAAACTTATATCAATATTGGCTTATTTCAAATGCCAATTGATAACATATGTTATCTATAATTCCCAAAGGGATAGTTTGCGAACTCATATTGCTCTCTTTATGACTTTGACGAGTATAACGCACTGTGAATATGGAATAAAGTTCCATTTGACAATAACATATTTGCTCAACCAGAGCCTTTTGTGGTATTAGTACTTCCGGATATAGTACTCACATTATTCCCTTGCATTTTAATCGAGAAATGCATAATTGTGCACCTTTCAAAATGTGCTTTGATTCATTTACTTCAGGTAATGAAAATATGTACTTTGTATCATTCACTTCGAGGAATGAAAAATATAAAATATAGCACATCATATCAAGTCGATTATCTATCAGAGATAAACTTTCAAGTGCTCTTCCGGAATATTGATATTTTAGTACTTTGAGAAATACTACTCATATTTCCCCTTGCATTTAAATGGGAAAAATATTTCTTATGCTTAAGTACAATATGAGTACTTGCATTATCTGCTAGGCATAAATAGCCACAATTCTAGGCATAAATAGCCACAATTCATTGTATATTTTATTCCGGAAGTAATCATATTCTTGAAATAATAAATTAACATAAAACGTAAATAAATAATATGTGAAATAAATAAAGATAAAGCAAACTAACATAAATAAATAATAAATAAAACAGATTAACATTAAAAAATAAAATAAAATAAAAACAATTATTCTTGTTAGAGGTTATAAGGGAAATAAAATAAATGATAAATTATTCCCTTCAAGGGTTATGAGAAAATTAACAATATCCAATTGAGTTGGACCAATAACGCCATAATTATTTTCGCCATAAACAAATTTTGTTTATATTTTATTTCATTTATCATTCATGATTATGGATAAAGTCCATAATACTTTGGCGTTTGACAAGTATGAAACCAATGGTTTATAACATCACATTGGTAAAAGGATTTCACTTCCTTAGAATGATCTTTATCACTCTTGTCATCCTTATAACTTCGCTACCAGCGGGTAGAAGTATTCTTAAAATGACTATATTTTTCATGTGTATATTCATAGCCTCGACCACGACCACAACTTTTAATGTGATTTTTTATTCCTTCCATAATATAATCTCACATTCACTTCAGGGAATGGAGTAGAGCCAGTGGGCCTTTAAAACCTTTTTCACATATCCTTATCACAGAGAACAAAGATTTAATCCTCGTACGCGGCATTGTTAAACCTGTCCACAAGGTCCTTTAAAAACCTCCTTTGAGACCAGTAGCCTCGCAGAACGGGATGTCCAGCAAATTATACTTGGATTATATCGAAATTATGTCTCTAATTGAATAATGATTTACCATGTTTGCATTCACTTCAAAGAATGTCTCCCATAAAACTTTTTGGATCAAGACGAATTTTCGTAACTTGAAATTGGGAGAAGTCTATGGTCGAGTTTTTCGACGAAGAAGAAATATTGCTTTCAAGCAAATATAGACTTTATAATAATCTTCTTGTAAATCCAAAATCATCATGATTTATCGCACTTTAAAATTGTATTTTAAAAGATAAAAATAAAATAGAGTTTACCGATATTGAAATTCGTCTCAAAGACAATGATGACGTAGCAAATGAACCAAGGCATCTTCTCATAATCTTTTTTACACCATGTCTCTTTCCAACTCATTTGAATACATGTAAAACTCAAAACACGGTTAAAAGCATCGACTTTTATCAATAGAATAAAAAAAATTTATTTGAGACTAGATCAAAAAGTATAAAAGTAGTCATAGATCAAGTTGAATAAACATAACTATAATTGATGTGATCAAATTATAAACAACCATAGTTAAAATCAAGCGACATTTTGATGAATATATAAACACATCAAAGTAACGTATTCCTTTTGCCTTTGATTCACATACAAAGTAATTGATACAAATAATAAAGTTGTTTTATATCTCGAATTTATTCATATAAATTACCATAATAATAATAATGATAAAACAAATATATAACAATCACATGACAACACAATCCTTGAATTGGATCAATTATAAATTAGAATGGAATAATAAAAACTTTGAATAAAACTAATATACTGTGTAATAAAATGTTCCAACTTGTGCGCTCAATAGCATTTAGCCGAAATCCTTGAGGGCTTTAATTTGGTTTGCTTTATCAATCCATCTAATGAAGTACGAATATATTTTTAATTTTCGTTAATTCAAGAGTTACTTCAAGTATGAATAAAATAATAATAAATTAAAATAATAACCAAATAATAGATATGAATATACTAACTTTTGGAGAATGATAAATCAATCATTATATTAGTATATAAATAAGTAAAACATACCATACTTTCCAAGGTAAGCTGAATATATGATAGATGTAGTCACCAATATCAAATTGAAATTCTTTTCGAGAACCACCAACAATAATCACAGTAATTGAGCGAGCGAGATCGTGCTGATAACGTGTTGTGAATAAAATAAAGAAGAACAAGAAGAACAAAAAGATGAGAGGAAGAGGGAGATTTGTATTATTCTCAAAATAATAGAATTGTATACAATGCCTTCAATGAATCATCTATTTATAGGCATAAGAAGTACATAATACATTAAACTCTAATTCATAGAGATAATATTCCTAATAATAAATAAATCAAACTCCTTTGATAAAGTTCTAATCATGATAGACATCCACATAGATAAATATTCATAACATATTTGAGTTTTTTATTTAATAATTATTTTAGACTATGTATTTGGGATAAAAATCCTCAGCACCTTTTTGGTGCCTCTACTTATGCCTCAACACTAAAAAAAACACAATAAAATTAAATTTCAAGCTCTAACCCTAAATTCTAAATCCTACATCATATACCCTAAAAACTACACCCTACCCTAAATTTTTTAAACCATAACCATAACCCCTAACCTAAAACCCTAAACTCTAAACCTAATTTTAAGTGTGGGGGCATAAGTAGGGGCACCGAAAAGCGGTAGAGGATTTCCATCCATGTATGGATAAAAATCTTATGCCCCTTTTCAGTGCCCCTACTTATGCATCAACACTAAAAAAACAATAAAATTAAATTTCAAGCCCTAACCCTAAATTCTAAATCCTATATCATACACTATATATCTTAAAAAAATACACTATACTCTAAATTTCTTAAATTCAAAATATGTGTTATACTTAATTTTTTAGAATCGAGGATTTTTTTACAATTTTTTATATGAAAATTGTAATTCCTTTGCCTTCAATTTAATTTACCTATTAATTGTTGGCTTACACCTATAAAAATAAACCAATTTTTTTAGTCTCTTACATTTTTATTTTTTTCATCCATTTGACTCTTAAATTTTTAAAAATAAACTGTATAAATTCTACTCATCTATGTTTATAGTTTTTAATGGTCAAATTGATTAAAAAATATACAATTGTAGAAGACTGAAAATGTTATTTTTAACTGTAAAATCAACAAGTCGTGATGGAATTGACCAAAAGTTAGGAAAGAGACTAAAGTTTTTAATCCAAAAATATATTGATTAATTTTTAATTTTTGAAATAATACATAGACATTTGATATATTTAAATATACTTTTAAATTTATTCAATCATTAATTAAATTGTTTATTTTTTAAAAAAATATATAGTAATTTATATATTTATGACGTGTATAAAACTACCAAATTTTCTTCCGTGACAGAAAAGTGGAATGCTTAAATGACGCAAGAAATCATGACAAACTTAAATTTCAAGTTTCAATTTTTTTTAACCATATCAAGGGGAAAAAACATTCTCCATGTTAGTTATATGTAGTTTCCTAATAGCACAAACTTTAACTTTAAGATTTCAACCATCGTGGGATATATAAGAAAGAAAATTTCTCTGAATTTTTTTGGTGTCCTAAATTTTAAGCCTTAATGTGAAATTTTACATTTTAAACCCTAAAAGATATATTATATCTCAAATTTTTAAATTCTAATTCAAAACTTCAACCCTAAACTTTAAATTTTTTTTCTTATCTGAATCATATATTGTATTTACTAAAAAAATAAGACATTTGTATTTTTTTTTAAAAGGGAGTCTAATATCATACACTATATAGTAGAAGTGTGCAAAATTCGACCCGAAAAAATTGAATTATATGATTGGACTTGATGCAAAAATACTCGACTCGTAATTTTATAAACTCGTCTCGAAAAAAATTTCAAATGAAGCTTGAATTATAAAATAAAAATTAGAATAATTCGAATTTTTTTAATAATCAAAGGATCAGTTCAATATTTCAAATAAAGTTTGAGTCATAAACTGAATTTTTTTCTCAAACTTGAACAACTCAACTTAAAAATATTCTAAATAAAATTCGAGTTATATAAAATATAACTATAACTCAAAAAAATTTAACTTGACTTACCCAATCGAATTTACATCCTAGTGGAAAGATATGTGTCAAGTGTGAGTAGCTGCCTACGTATAACTAGCTAGGCAAACACCTTGGCTCCAAGTTCCAACAACTATGGAACTGGCCATTGACTGTGCGTGCATATTACCCTCTTTCTTAGGTTATTATAGATATAATCTAAAATGCATTTCTTACTCGATGTGGGAACACCTTTGTTTTCTATTTTTAACAAAACCCTAATCCCATACGCTCGTCACAATCATGGGACGGGACGGCTACTGTGTTTTAAGAATTAAGATATTCCACCCACTGTACAAAATCCCAAAATCAATCACTTATATTAATAGGGTTAATTTAAAAATACATTTGTGGCTAAATCACCTAAATATACCCTTAAAAATTATTTAATTAGATAAATAATCTCCTTCGAAAATTATTTACATAAATGCTCGTGTTTCAGACCACATAGGATGAACTTGTATTCAACTTAACACGAGTTCGGAACTCGCGTCAAATAGAAAGTAAGTTTCATCTGACCTGGATGAACTTTTTTGATAACGTTATTTTTAAAGATTAAAACGAAATTCGCGTCCTACTAAACGCGAGTTTCGTGATAAATGAAACTATTGTCCTGTTCAAAGCGAGTTTCTGGAACTCATGTCCCGAAAAGACGAGTAATGTGTAAATTAAATGCAGTAAATTTAATTTTATGACTTCTTACCTACTTGTTGTAAACAAAACTCATGTTCCATTAAACGTTAATTAAAAAAAATCATTTCCCGTGGCACTCGCGTTTAGTAGGACGCGAGTTTTGTTTTAATTTTTAAAAATAACGTTATCGAAAAAGTTCATTCACATCAGATGGAACTCACTCTCTATTGGACGTGAGTTCAATACTCACGTTACATTGGACGCAAACTCAACCTATGTGATATGAAAGGAGGAATTTATCTAAATAATTCTGAGAAGGGTTACTTATCTAATTAAATATTATTAGGGGTATATTTAGATAATTTGGCCTACATTTGTACTCTCTTTTTTTCTAGGGTTTAAAGCTAAAGTAGGAGAGATAATGCTAAACTTACCTTAGTTTTGTACACCATAAATGAATAGTTTTAAGCTTACCTATTGAAAGATCAATGTCAATCCTCCAAACAAAAGATACAAGGTTGAAAGATCAAAATTCCTTTTGACACCAACTCATGTTTGTGAAAATTGAAGACAACCTTCAACTCTAAAAAAACACCCTTTTGAAGGGCTTTTCCTACAAGCCTTTAAGGCAATTGCTGTGAAGGTTCCTACACTATACAAGATTGTGAACTTAGCTTTCAATTCTTCTTTGCTTTTAGCCCTTAGGAATTGAAAAAGAAAGTTTGAGGGGTTTTGTTTATTAGTGTGTACAAGTGTTTTTTCTTATCTAATACAGTTTTAATCAACCATCAATTAATCCAACAAATTCTATAGAAATTAACATAATCATTCTTATAATGAATCTTTATAATATATAATTCAAATTAGTTTGCTCATAAAATCAGACATTAATAATTACAAAAAATATTGGGGTACAGCCCTTGGGTCACTATCAACTGCAGCTTCACTGCCAAACTTGTCCTATTTTGGGGAAAACATTTTTATTTTATTTTATTTTATTTATATAAGCATTAAACATACAACTACTTGTTAACCATTGGGTTTGGACTGTGACTTCAATTTCTCTTTCATTATTTCTTTCTCTCTTTAGTTCTTGGTTTCACTCTCTCTCTTACTTTATCAATAGTGTTTTTCAACTTCAGTTTGCTGGAAGATGAAAATCTGATCATTTCATCTCTGTTCTCAAACCCAGAATTCTTGCAGTCTTTCCAGTCTCTTCAATCTGAAACAACTTCTAGACTTTGTTTTATCAATCTAAAAAAGGAAAGGAAAAAAAAGCAGCCTTTTTTTTGTTAAGCCATGCAGAATCTTGCATTGCATTTCATCATTTCTTGAGCTATCATAGTTTATATGCCTGAAGTGGGAATCAAAGATTTGAAACCGTTATTCTGTCTGCTTTATGATCTCTGATAATCCTGGTCGGTGTTTCTTCTTCTTTCTTTTGTGAAAACGGAAACCCTAAAACAAAGTAATGGACTTGGTTTCCCCGCAAAGCAATCCGAATAACTTTCCAAGCCCGATCTTAGGCTCGAACGTTGTAGCGAACAACACCGTAACGCCTACTTCCGCCACTGCGTCGGCCACCGCCACTCCGAGTCGCTATGAGAACCAGAAGCGCAGAGATTGGAACACTTTTTGTCAATATCTGAGAAACCACAGGCCACCATTGTCGCTTTCAATGTGTAGCGGTGCTCATGTTCTGGAGTTCCTTAGGTACCTTGATCAGTTTGGGAAGACCAAGGTTCATAACCAGACATGTCCTTTCTTTGGTCTCCCCAACCCACCGGCTCCTTGCCCTTGTCCTCTTCGACAAGCCTGGGGTAGTCTCGATGCTCTCATTGGTCGACTCCGAGCAGCGTATGAGGAACACGGGGGCAGACCGGAAGGGAACCCTTTTGGAGCTCGAGCTGTAAGGATTTTCTTAAGGGAAGTCAGGGATTTCCAGGCCAAAGCTAGAGGTGTTAGCTATGAGAAGAAAAGGAAGAGGCCTAAGCAGAAGGTGTCGCCACCACCACCCGCACAACCACTAGCTCCACCGCTGCTGCCGCCACCACCATCACTTGCTGATGCCACTGCTACAAGTAAATGATTAAACTCAACGTACTTAGACTATCTTGATTATAGGAATCTGTGCTAGAACTTGATAAATTTTATGTTATGTTTGAGATTTAAATTGCAGTTATTGTCGAGTTTTCGATTAATAGTTTCAGACCATGCCGCTACCGCTATTCGAATTCCTAATAGTGGTAGAATGATTAGTTACTAGGAAGCATAGGGAATCGCCAATTGAGAATGAATAGTACCAAAAAGAGAAGAAAATGATGGTATGAAAAGTGAATGACATACACCAAATTGTTATGTACTTTGGTATTCTGTGAAACTAAGCTTGTACTTGAGTTTTTCTGATTTATATTTCTAGTTTTGGCATGCTAATGGAGACTTTCTTTCCCCCCTTTTTATTACAGGAAGTACTATATACTTGGAAGAAGAAGAATAGGGTCCTTATGCAACCAACAAGCTGTCTGAAATATGGGTTTTTATTTTCTTAAGGTATTTCTCTTGTCTTGATAATGTTTATATGTATTGGCCAATGCCAATACCAGTAGATATTAATGTAATGATGTCTGTGTTGTTTCATATATAAACATGACATTTATCTAAATCCTCTCTTTCTGTCATCAATCAAGCATTTCCCTCCTTTGGCTAATTAAATAATAATATCTGTAGAATTTACCCAAATTAAGAGAAAGTTGAGTGTTTATATTGGAAGACAAGGCATTGGGGAGTGAAAATTGTCGGTTAATTAGTACTAATATAATGACAAAACTGATATATTATGCTGAAAAAGGGCAAAACCTAGTTTCATCTTTTTCTTAAATTGGTGAATGGTAAGTTGGTAACATATAAAACAAAACATGCACACATGCCATATAAAATAGTACTAGGTATTAAAACATGCTTGATTCATGAATATATATATATACAAGTGGTTCACACTTCACACATACATATATGGATGCCCCAACATGAGTTGTCATATACACTTCTAGCACAGAACTAGACGGTGCCTTTTCGAAAGTCTTGGGGTCATACCAAATTTTCCATTGATTTTAGTTTTATGGAGTTGGTTTGCATTTTTTTTAAATTGATTTTGTGTAAAATTGATTTTAAAGTAACGTAATTTATGATTGGAATTTTTTTTAAAAAAATTAGGATAGTGTAAAAATTACGACGAAACGCAAAAGCTAGTATCCTGTAGCTTTTCCCAAAATTATGTTTGGTGCCTAAGATTAATTTTAAATTTTTACATTCAAACATGTAAGCACGGCGTTCGAGGCACAAAATTTCGATTGAACGAAATTTTGACACTCTCACTGAGGAAACAAACACGCATTTAATATGTTTGCATTTTTTTAATTTAGATAATGTTATTTTTTATCTTAAAAGTTTTTTTTTACAGTCCGTAATTGTCTTTTCAACTGTCTCTGAGATTTGAACATGTATTTTTTGATTGTGAGTGTAAAATCACTTATCACAGTACCAATACTTATTAGTTGTATTGTTATTTTTTGTATCCAAGGAGAAATAGCAAATAAAATGCATGACTCAAAGAGTTGGACCTTTCGATAAAACCAATTGGGCCAAAACAATTGGTTGCTAACATACTTTTTTTTAAAATATAAGTACAGAAATAATTATATTTTCGATACAAATATCATCATTCGAATACCTCTTTAGTGATAAATTTTCTTCCTCCCCGTAATAAATTCTCAACATCATTATAATTTTATGGTGGAAATGAACTACTTTTAATGTCTATGGGTTATATTTTGATACACAAGTTGTGTAAAAAAATTATACAACAGTCATATTTAAACTATAAAATTTAAAACATAAAAGCTTTAACAACCTAAACCTTAAACTCTAATAATAAACATTAAATTTTACACTCTACAACCTAAATCCCCAAACCCTAAATTATAACATAAATCTCTAAACCCTAAATTCAAAAAAATTGTGTGTCAAAATATTTCCATATATTATAATCTAATATATTAATTAATGATCCCAATCTATATATATGGGTAATAATAGTTGGTGCATAAGGATAATGTTCACGATTGAAAGCTTACCAAACCTATTTGTAGTGGATAAAGAACCAACCCAAGCACTAATAAAAATAATAAGGGTAAACTACAACGAAGGTCACTCAATTATGGGTAAGGTTATATTTAGGTCACTCGATTATTGAAAGTTACATTTATGTCACTCGGTTATGAGTAAGGTTACATTTGGATCACTCAATTATGAGCAATGTTACATTTGGGTCACCATTCATATTTAAGAAAAGTATGTCAATTTGTGTATTAGATTAATTAATGATTTCAAATGAAATATTCTAATGTTAACAAGGGTATACAAGTGATTTGAAAGAAAAATATGACTAAATTAATGTACTTTTTTAAATATGAAGGGTGACCCAAATGTAACCTTGCCCATAATTGAGTGATCCAAATGTAACCTTTAGTAATTGGATGACCCAAATGTAACCTTACCCATAATTGAATGACTCAAATGTAACTTTTAATAATTGAGTGACCCAATTGTAACTTTACTCATAATTAAGTGACTTCCATTGTAGTTTACCCAAATAATAATTATTATTCTTTAAGTTTAAAAAACACTATTGTCATTAATTACTACTCTTTTCTTAGCATACTCATTAGTACTCACATTGAATATATAATAGTACATTCACATTGAACTCAGTAAGTAGTTTTATTAGAGAAAACGAATGATGTATATTTTAAGAGACTCGAGTTAAATCACTATGACTACAAAATGTGTATGCATTGTCAAAGTATTAAAAATATGCATGAACAGAATCACCTTTAGACTATTAAAAAATACAGAAAAAAATATATATATCATTTGCAAAAGGCTACATTGGATTGGACACACACAAGGCGCAATCCCCTATTAAAAGAGAGAAAGTGTCCGTACAAAAAATCCCCGCAATCTACGGTGAACAGTGCAGCAGTTGACACGTGCGTCAACTAGGTGGTCCCTGCCAAGCCGCGTGCTCCCACGTGGACAATAGTACACCTTGTCTGGAACGGAGCGGTGAGTTCTTGCCTCGCGTCGTGTGTTCCACTTTTTCCGTTGTCCGATTTTGGCCATGTGGTTTGACCTCACCCGTCGGATGATGCTGTCCGTACGACGTAATTGCTGTTTCTATATTTTTTATATATTAAAAAATCCACTCTCGGTTTCTTTTCTTCCTTTCTTAGGGTGTCGCCTCCTTTTGCTATTTAGGGAGTGAAACCTTTTACTATAATTTAGTCTTAATTAATTGATTAATTTGATCTTATTATTCCTAGATTTAGAATGATGAACCCTTTATTTTAAGTATGAGGTACATTTTCCAAAAGTAACATAGATATTTTAAATTGAACTAATTTTATACTGTAGCTTTATTATTTTTAATAAATCTATTATTTTCATTATGTAAATAATTATGAAAAGAATCATTAAAATTATTTATTAGCGATCGATTTAGTAGTATGAGACATCAAATTTTTTAAATAATATTAAAATTTAAATTTTAATATTGTAAATGAAATAAATCGAGTTGTAAAAATCACTTATATAATGAGTAAATATAATATATGATTCAAATTAATAAATCAATTATATATATATATATATATATAGATTAATACATGGATATTTCGTATTTTATGAATTTTGACGTATTAAATTATCCATGTCCTGAGGAGCAAATGCAGCAGCCTACAGTAGGAAATGTATAAAATAATCTTACAAGGTTAAAAAGGCTTCTCACCAGTACCAAAATTTCAGTTAGAATCAGCTTTGTTTACATGACATTGTATAAAAATTGAAACTAAACTTTCATCTCAAGGTAGAAAAAGGGAAAAAAATGCAGATATCGATACGACTTACGAGTACCTGCTAACTCAAGGCCGGAAGCCAATTGACGGGGTTGAGTACCGATCGGTATCAAAATTCCAACAGGAAACTATGTATGGCTTTCAATCTTCTTTGGCTCCGGATCGAATGAAAGCTGTATGTGCAGTGCTTGAAAGCAGGATGTTGGTATTTACAGAAATTAAAAAGGGGCGAATGGATTACCGGATTTGGTCGCGAATCTGCATGACCAAAGAATTTTGATCATCTACGTCGACTTTGAATCTCTTCGTCAAGGAGTCGAACCACCAGGTCTACATCCATTGGTGGTCTTTTGTCACTTAAAATGCTACAAAGTGAATGTAGTTCTTCAGAGTTGGCCTTCCTGAATAGGTCTCTGAGTAGTGTGTTAACTTCACCAGGCAAGCAATTGTTCCGAACAGCCTCTGCATTCTGTTCCCCTGCCGTTCTTTCCAAGTTCTCAACATTACTGGGGGAGCGAATATGTTGTAGAATCTGCACTTCAGGCCGTGAGTAAGGCCGAGAATTCCAATACTCGGTGCAAACTCGGTTTTGATCCATTGCCTCAATAGCCTAGATTATTTAAACCACATGAAAGGGAGTTTATTTCATGCTTTTAGAGTATAAAGCATTTACCATGAAATAAAGTTGTTAAGCCATTAAAAGACTACGAGGGGGAGAGAACAGTTAAATAAAACTAGTTGGCAAACTTTTCCGAAATCAAGTGGAGGCCAAACAACTTTTCACTTCGATATTGAATATTGCCGGTATTTCCAGATTTACATGAGACGAGATGGCTTTTTTCATCTTCCGATTACTTTGAATAGTGGCGGCATTAGTGTAGATGGAATCATGGAACCAAATGTGAATTCACCACAGAAAGAATCGCTAACATATTCTACTAACTGATTTACCTGAACAATTTCTGGTGAAGAAAAGCCAAACATCTCGACGCCATCAAGGCTTCCAGGAGGCTGCAACGGTGGGAGGTTAGTCCTTCCCACTCTATGATGCTTTGTTATCTCTTGATTCACTTTCTCCCTCACCATCTCCCAGCATCTGGAAGCTGAAACATGAATGAATACTTCACTGGGAAAATTCTCCACAGAAACCTGAATCCAATCAACGGTAAAGCCAAGCGCGCTTAAAAGCCTGTATACAAGTCATAAATTCTACTATCCATATCTACTATGAATTTCTTCAATATGACACCATTTTCTGGCGTATGTGGAAAGAGGTAAAAATGACTTTACTGATACGTTAGAGGTGCAAACTGTGAAAACATAGACGGTACAATAAAATTTTAAATTACCATGAACAGAGGTCCATCCCTCCCTGCATCCAGAATTTCTGAGACATAGTATGCCATATTTGTTGGATCTAGAACACTCATATAACTAACACGGCTCTTAAATCCTGCAATAATTAGAATAGGGGTAAATATAACTAGCTAGCCATACGGACATGCATCAGCCTTAATTTACCCCAAATGCAACTTACCTTTAGGGAAAATGGCCTGGCTGTTACACCATAACTTCCCAGAGAGAACAACTCCGAATTTCAGAGGCTCAACATTACAGTTGATTCTACGGACTACCTTGGCAATTCGAGGGCCTTTCTGCCGAAAATTTCTGTCCAGATTATTTTGTGAGCAAGACGGCCCTCCTACATTACTTCTTGAACTGTCAGCTGAATTTGAGGCAATGGCTCCTATATTCTCATGTTTCTCCTTGTTAGCTTTTTCACTTCCCAACGGAAGCAGTTGCTGATGGTTGCTTTCAACAGTCACCAGATTTTTCCTGCTATTATCCATCTCTGTAGTATTAGAAGAATTCTGAACAATTCTACCAGACTCTGCAGCGCCAGAGTATAAAGGACAACAAATATTCGGGTCATTAAATCCTAGCGATGCAATGCCTTTTCCCGTATGCACATCTTTCCCTTGAGAATATTGAGATGAACAACTATTCCTTTGTAATTCGGGGGAACTGGCATCTCTCTGATTCACAACTGGAGCATCAGTTTGAGGGGTAGTTATGATAGGTTCATTCTTGTATGAATATGGGCTCACTTTTTCACCAGATCTCGTTGAGGCTTCTGACTGCTTAGCGGAAGAATATTCTTTTGGTCTTTCTAAAACTGGTTTCTTTGGTTCATCATCTTCATCATCACTAAGAATAATAAAATTACCATCTAATGGAGCTGCAGGCCCTTTCACTCTATTTTCCACAGCAGTTTGGGGATCAGTCATGCTTAAATTTGAAGCAGAAAGAACCAAATCCTCTTTCTTCAACTTAAACTTTGGACCATTTGGTGGTAATGCAGCCTCTGATAGTTTATTTCTTGGCAGCAATGACATCTGATTAGATATCAGAGCTATAATTAAGGGCTTCTCTTTCAGCATTTCTTCTCCTGGCAAATCTTTGAAGGAACTAGCCGATGGTTTTGACTGCATCTCTTTAGGTATTCCTTCCGGGGCATGTGATAATCTACCATCCATTATATTGTCGTTGGAGACGTAGGAACTCAGAGCCAGTCCAAGGTCTTGTCTTGCCCACCTATAGATTGCACTAAGTTTTCCTTCCAATGCCTCAACAAGGATATTTAATTCATTTATGTCGTAACGAAAGAGGAAAACGTTGGCACCCCTAGAACATGAGCAGAGCTGCTTTGCATGGTTCAGGCATGCATATCTATCGGGGGAACAACAGCAACCTGCTGCAGAAAGATGCAAATCAAAAAAACATATACTGCATTCTTTCTCGCTAGTAGCATCAAAATTGCTGTCCATTTTCACAGCCTGAGGGGAACTGCAAAGAAATTCCCTTGTTAGTCGTTCCATCTCAACACGTGCCTGTGGGCAAGAAAAGTAAACCGAGTCAATGAAAACCAACTCAAGGTGATATAAGCTTTTGCCTGTATATGCTAATGAGTTTACCATACAAATATTACCATAAAGAAAAATATGACAAGACTTTAGCAAACATGGATTCCATTTCAGAATTTGAATTATTAAATAATTACTAAATATACTTAATTAATAGCACTAGATCCAAATCAAATGACAATTGGAAATATTTATACAAATTGAATTTAGATATTCCCATAATGCATTATGCATAATAGGGTTTTGTGTCTGTATGCACATATACAATTGAGTATGGAAGTATACATTCATGCATTTGCACACAAAATATTAGAGCTTCTTTACCTCAATTTTTTAGAGGTTTGGGAGAAACAATTCTCCAGAGTTTGGACCAATCTAAAACCACATGATAATTTTATCAAGCATTAGATGTGAACCAGAGGCTCAAATCCGATTTAAGAATCAAACCACACCAGCTATAGAGATTTAGAGCTAACTAAATAATAATTCATTAAATCCCACCCTTAAACCAGCCCAAAGAAAAATAATGGGCATAATACTTACCTTGAGAGTTTTAGCTAAGACACCATCCTTTCCGCACACATCTTTCCATCTCAAGTTATCAGAAGTATGCTTTCTCAGTAAAATGAACTCCCAGTGAGCTTTGACTGCTTCCCTTGCTGCTCCAAGCAATAGTTTGTCATGCGAGATGGAGGTTTTCCTCCTCTGTTCACGGTATAGCTCAATAGCAATCTGTCCATGGGGCAACCAATCAACAGGAGCTACATTTACTGCCTCCGCACAATTGAAACCAGAGTTGAACCCTGCATGATATGCTCTAGGGAAAGTAAGAACAAACTCTCCAGCATTCTGAACACATCGGTAGACCGGTACCCCTTCAGATTTTAGTATGGAAGGGGACAACTGAGTGACCTGCATGAAAGAATGACATTCAGGGCGTAATTGGTATCATCCAGAAGACACGGGGAATAGAAAAGATCTCATGATAAACTTTTAGCTCACCAGTTTGTGAAGCAGGTCAGGTTGTTCATCAAAAAGGTCAGGCAAATGCTTTCTCATAGCCTCCTCCAGTTTAGAAGCATCCTTTCCTGGGACACCATACCAAATTTTTGGAGCACCCAAATGCATGTAATTCAGTGAGTATAGGTGGTGATCTTCAACATGCTGGTTGCATCCATGTAAAACAAATGGAAAAAAAAGGAATTAGCAATCATTGGCATAGTCATCCTTTGATTGTAAAGAGCTGCCTAAAATAAAAGTGTTGCATGTATAAGTAATGACCTTAAATGTGACTTCAAACTTGCAAGTTCAAAAAGAACTATTTCTATGCCAACAATGGAAAACAAAAATTATGTCCGCAAAACTTTGCACAGTAGCCTAGGTGGTTTAAATTTCACTCTATTTTGGCACCAAATGCATGCACATCTTCACATAAGCACTATATTTCAACCTAGCTATGATCGCTTTAAGGCATACCAACTTCTTAACTGTTCTTATTATGCCGCATTACATGCACATGATCTATATTTGAGAACATATTGGGGTAAAAAGTCAAAAACAAAATAAACAGACATGAATTCCATTGTTCACAAGTCGGGTAATGCAAAATTATCAAAGAAAATATTGAAGTCGACGGTTCAACACATGCCAAGGGAGGAGGTTTATAGACCTAGAAGTCTTACCCAACAAAAGGAGGAAAAGCACATTCCTACATACAACCAAGGAACTAGAACACCAGAAATATCACTGCTTTCATAAGAGAGCACAGATCCAGAAAGCCTGGGAAAGTTATTTAAGTTCCAGCCTGATGTTATGTATTTTTCATCAGAGGCAAGTCGAACTTGATTTAGATTCTTAGGAAACCCACTGCCAAAAACCCCAGTTTGCAGATCAGCCCCATACAAGACCTTAAAAAGAAAAGGAACATAAGAATTAGCAACATCTGTTTGCAAGTTTGCAACTGTAACCTGTATAAAAGGAAGGAAAGAAAGAATAGGGCAGACGAAATAGGAAATTAGAGCTTGCTTGGACTAGTCATGGATTGGAAAGAAAGGTTCTGTTGATGTAAAGCTTTTTGGAAAGCAAATATTTCAGAATAAAATTGTTTGAAATGACTAAACATTTTTCTTTTGTCCACTTGAAACCCCACTGATTTTGTCAGTCAGCTTCTCATTGTGACTCTTTCAAGAAAATACAATTTGAAGCTTCAACTCCTAGCCTGCAAAAACTCATTTTCAACATTTCAAAAGGCAAAAGAAAAGTTTTATCCCAATCCCAACCATAGCTTTCTGGAGTAGGAAAGCAGCTCCAACAGCTATGTAAGATAGGAACAAAATAAATTAATCAAAGGAGTGGTGATTTTTTTTCCAATTTTTTTTTACCTCTATTTCCTCAGTTGCTTTCTCCACTATCCGCCAGTATTCACCCTCAATATTCTGAACTGAAGGCTCATGGTAATCCGGAAGAATGGTCATTTTACCTTCCATATTTACATCATTTTCCTTCCACCTAAAGTATTGGGCCTTGAAATCATCTGCATACTTCTGAAATTTATCCAGAGTAAACTCAGGGCCAGCTTCAAAACCAAACCCCTCCACTTCACAAAATCCAGCATCAGCAGACCCAGAGATACTTCCACTATCAGACCCGCAGTCTACAGCCATTCTCATGCATCTTCTCCTTTTCCTCCTCATATTGTTAGTAACTTTGGACATTTTTCTCATCGAATTACGATTCTGAAGCTTATCAACCCTCTGCACACGAGTAGCAAATCTAGAATTTTCCCACATAATATTGTCTTTAAGAGGACAAGGAGGCTTCCAAGAAGATGGAGGAACAATGCGGCAAATTCCATATTCTACTGCTCTTGGTCGTATACTAGCTATATACTTCAAAGTATCTTCAAACTCCTGGAGAAACAATATAAAAACTAATCAAGATATTTTAATTCTCTAAAGTAGAACTCCAAGATTATACAAGTAGAAAATGTGGCAATGCGAATTAAGATACTCAAACAATTCAAAATATTGCAAGCAACATTAAATACCTCTTCT
This sequence comes from Hibiscus tridactylites, assembly GCA_958450335.1. Classification (NCBI taxonomy): domain Eukaryota; kingdom Viridiplantae; phylum Streptophyta; class Magnoliopsida; order Malvales; family Malvaceae; genus Hibiscus; species Hibiscus tridactylites. Next base: position 3,044,959 of record OY288267.1, read on the forward strand.
GTTGGGTAGAACACAGGTACATCCTCAAGATTTGGCGCACATGCCTCTTCTGGACGCCATCTTGCAGTTACCTGTTTCAACATTTTCACATGTCAATGAAATAATATTTGAAGACAATGGTTAACAAAGTAAAACAGCATATCAATTATACAGTCTGGATAGTCCTTGAATTTACTAGCTGTCACTTTAAGCTGCACTATAATATAAATTAACCATTATGTAATCCTGCCAAAAACTTATCTATAAGGGACTTCTGAGTCATTACATACATATAAAATGTTGCTGCTACAGAATGATACATATAATACTACAAGGAAAAAAATAAATGACAATAGAGGAGCTGTGCTGCCTGAGGCAAATTATGAAAGGTGAGAAAGGTGAAGGAATCGAGGAGATGACAAAAGAAGTCGGCAATCTAACCTTTTGGCAATCATTACACTCTGGACAGCCACGGATAACACCTTTAGGAAGATTAAGTCTCAATCCTAGATTCTGCAAAATGAATGACATATATGAAACTACCGGGATGCAGCATTCTCAAAAAGGAAGAGCATACTGTTTTGCAAAAAATTCCAAAATCAGTATCCTTTAAATTTAACAAAATAGGACAACATTTTCAATAAAGAGAAGAAAAAGGAAACAAAAGAAATATCTTAACGAGGAAATAGGAAACTAACTTGATCAAGCCCTCCATGATCAGCCTTGTCTTCTGAACTGTTATCATATTGACCATAGTTTATCCAAGGTCTGCGCCTCATAGACCTTGTAATCTTTGTACTTTCATCATTGACCAACTCAGTTTCCTTCTGAACTGAACTGGCATCAAAGGTACTAGCAGAGGTAGAGCAACAAATCACATTAGCACTCTCACGTATCTTCGTTTCTAGTGCCCCACTCTTTAAGGTAAACGATACACGAGACTCAAAGCCTGGTGGAACTGCTGGAATATCATCAGTCTCTTCTTTAACACAAACTCTATTAAGTTCTGTCCCCATTAGTTCTGCTACACAAGACAATGGATGACACATCAAACACTACATTGTGTATAAGTAATAGAAAACAGGGGAATATGAAGGCCTACCTTAAAAACTAAAGAATCAATTCAGCAGCCCAATTCAGGGTACCTAATTGGTTCGAACGACTGTAAAAAGAATATTTATCTGCACAGAAATATAAAAAAGCGATGAAAAAATAAATGAAAATCATAATACAAAAACTTTATTTCCATTCAAAATAAAGCCACAAACATATTCGCTTTATCTCATGCATAAATCAATCCCAAATCCTGAAATCATCCAAGAGCCGTAAGGATAAAAATTAAAAGCATGTTGCTGAGACTAACACTTCCGAGCATTATTAATCATATTCGCTTTATCTATGCATAAATCAATCCCAAATCCTACAATCATGTAACAGATTATAGCTGAAAAGCAAAACAAATATAGTTCTGTAACTAAACCACCTGAAGTCATTGAAGAGCCATAAGATGCATTTGATAAAACTTCTGCCCAATTTGCTGAATCAACAAGATAAATGCCTTCTCATTCTCAATCGAGTTGATTCAAAACCTGAAAACTGACGATGCGGTTGAAGTCTAAGTGATTTCATAACCTTAAAAATCACTATCCCTTGCAGACTCTTCATAAAAACAAGAAAATATCACCATTGCAGACTCTTCTGGGATCGGATAAATTCATCAAACCAATTAATTATAACATTTAGGAATTTGAAATGCAGCATATTTAATTGAACATCAAATCCATCAATATTCTTTTTGGATTTTTGTTAATTCAAGCCCTAAATAAATGCATGCATTACTTTCATCTCAAATAAATCAGATAAAATAATCCTAAACACTAAAACGTCATAATCATCAGGCAAAAAGAAGCTTAAAATATGAGTTTACATCATGCTGATCCACAAATATTTCTGTAATTTGACTTCACCCAGAGCAGCTCTGAGAACTCCTTCTGACTACACCAGGAATCTTTCCAATATTGAAACCACTAAAAATTAAAATAAAATCTATAAAATGGGAAAAAATAAATGCTGAATCTGATTCTAAGCCTAACCCTAAAAAGGCATTTGCACAACAGGAAAAAGAAACTGCACCAAATTCAACAGGGAAAACGATTACTATTTTTTAGGATTATAAAATAACAATATATATTTTTCCCTAAAATTGGTGTTTTCCAAGGTTACCCCACAAATCCACATAAATCATAATACCTTGAGAAAAGAACAATCAGAACAAAGAACAATTCCAAGGTAGAAGGAAGATGGTAAGGGACTAATTGATACATTCTGAAATTAACAGAATTTCATCAAAATTGAAAAAAGGTATAAAAAAATTAGTGTACCTTTTGTTTTTGTGTTTTTAGTAGTAGCCTAATCAATTTGTTTTGTATTTATGTTTGTCGGAGCAATTGAATTTGAAAGCATATAGTATAGGTGGTCAATATATATAATAACACATCAAGATTGAATTAATTGTAATTAAATCGCATCCGTTCAATTAATAAAATAATATTATTTTCAAAAAAAAATAATAAAATAATATTATATATATTTAAACAAATAATATTATAAAAATAGAATTTTACCGTAATATTTATTTAATTTTATTGATATATATTTCGTAAGTCTTAAGCATTGTCATTAAGTATTGTACCTTTGCAAACAAAAAAACTTTTTTTCTGAACTCAACTAGTGGTTTTTGATGAAAAAAAATAGTATTTATCTTAAAAAATTTCGAATTTAAATATTTATTTGTGTAAAATATTTATTTTATTAAAAAATTAAGAAAAATACGAACAAATATTAATATATAATCATATCAATATATTAAAAAAAACCCTCTCATTTCTCGTTCATTTTGCAACCCTGAGGAGCTTTGTTCTACCCAACAGGAGTAAATCTCCTTCCCCTATATAAAAAGGGTAATTGTTCTATACACAAGCGCTTGTGGAAACTTTTTTACACAAGCGCCTTAGTTTTAGGGGTTAGAGACTTCGTTTAGGGTTTAAAATTTAGGGGTATAAGTGTAGTAGTTTTGAATTTAGGGATTGTTGATAGAATTTTCGGTTTAGGGTTAAAATTTAGGGTTTATAGGTTAAAACCTAAATCCCCACCCATATTACCCTAAAACTAAACCCTAACCCTAAACCCTAAATTCTAACCCTAATTCCTAAATTCTAAACATGAACCCTAAATTCTAAATCTTTACACTAAAACCCATAAACTCTAAACCCTAAACACTAACCCTAAACCACATAATTGAGGCGCTTGTGGAAATAAAAACTTTCCACCGCCAGTGTATAGGATATTAATCCATATAGAAAATGTTTAAATTTTTTTATAATTTTAAAATACAAATATCATACTAAAAATGTTAAAATATATGGGTCATTTGTGTTATTATCTTTTTATTTTATTACTACTAGATATTACCAATTAAATAGATCACATCTAGGGGTGTAAACGAGTCGAGTCGAGCTTAAGTAGTGCTAAGCTCGGCTCGTTAAGATTTCGAGTCGAGCTCGAGCTTGAGTAATTTCTAACAAGTCTGAGAAATCTGAGCTCGACTCGGCTCGTTTAGAACTCGAGTCGAGTTCGAGCTTGATTTGAGCCCAATCGAGTCAAGTGTTGACCGATCTTTGACTGCATTGGACTCGAGTAACTCTTCATCTATCATGTCTCATTTAAAGTCCTATGAAGAAAAAACTTTGATACACAAGTTGTGTAAAGTCAAGCTTGTTAGTTTTAGGGTTTAGAGGTTTAGATGGTTGGGTTTAGAATTTAGGATTTAAATTTTAGGGTTAATACTTATATTTAGGGTTTTAAGTTTAAGAATTTAGATTTTAAATTATAAAAAATAAAAAAATTTAGTATATTATATTTTCGAGTAACTCGTGAGCTTTTCGAGTCGGGTATTAAGTAGCTCGACTCGGCTTGTCAAGAACTCGAGTCGAGTTTGAGCTCGAGATGAGTCTAATTGAATCGAGCTTGAGTAACTTGCAATCTGTCTCGACTCGTTTACAACCCTAATCATATCCATTGAAAAAAAATATAAACATATATATACTATCAAACTTACAGGCTTTGGTAGAATTGATAATGGTAAGGTATGAGATACATGAAATTTTAGGTTTACATTATGCGCTAGTTATTTATTTAATTTGAATCGGATTAGGTGTTAAATTCCTTTAACTAATAAAATTTTAACAGATTTGAATAATAATTCTCTTAATAATTTTTAAGTTTTAGCATTACTTGTATAAATTATACATAAACTATCAACAATCAGTAGGTCTAGTAGAATAAAATATTAAATCCTTACATAAAGTTAGTGATTCGACTCATAATGTCATGAATAAAAAACAGAATTTGTTAGAGAAAAAAAATACCTCGCGGTTTACAGTATATACGAATCACGAATAACGACTGATAAATAGCCAAAACAAATGTCACGTGAGAACTGAATTTGAAAAAAGGGTAAACTACTGCAGGGGTCACTTACGTTTAGCGTCTGTACAGAGTTAGTCACCACTTTTGAAAAGTGCCTATTAGTAGTCCTCTACGTTTTCGATATGTAAATACTTGGTCACTCCGACGTTAACTCCGTTAGTCCCCTAACGGATTGCTGATGTGGCGAAAGTAAAATAAGGATAAATTACTGCAATAGCCATTAAAATTTATCTCATGTACATTTTTTCTCCTCAATTTAAAAAAGTAAACATTATAGTCACTAATAAAATGGTTTCTTTATAATTTCACCCTTAAATTTTTAAAAATTCATTTTTCAATCCTAAAACTTTACAATCAATTAACACAATAATATTATAAAGGGTTTTATTTTGATGCACAAGCTGTGTAAATTTTTTTTACACAATCCTTTTATAAAATTTAAAATCTAAATCACAAACCCTAGCAACCTAAAACCTAAACCCTAAGCCCTAAACCCTAACCTAAAATCTTAAACCATAAACCCTAAAATTAAAGGGCTTGTGTAAACTAAAGTTTACACAAGCTTGTGCATCAAAGTATTTTCCTATTATAAATGCTTAGATGAAAAATAGATGCCCAAGGTATACCCTTTGAAACTTAGGTGCCCAAATTGCTCATATTTAATAACTCAAACTTAAAAATTTAGTCCACTAACTACTAAAAAATTCGAGTTATTGGAATTTCTATTTTATAATTCAAACTTTATTTTGAATTTTTGAGTCGAGTTTATGAAATTATGAGTCGAGTATTTTCACATTAAACCAAAAAATTTAATTTTTTCGAGTCAAGTCGAGTTATTGGAATTTGTATTTTATAATTCAAACTTTATTTTGAATTTTTGAGTCGAGTTTATGAAATTATGAGTCGAGTATTTTCACATCAAACCTAAAAATTTAATTTTTTTCGAGTCAAGTCGAGTTATTGGAATTTCTATTTTATAATTTAAACTTTATTTTGAATTTTTGAGTCGAATTTATGAAATTATGAGTCGAGTATTTTCACATCAAACCTAAAAATTTAATTTTTTTCGAATCAAGTCGAGTGTTGCACTTCCCTACATATAATTTTTAATTTTAATGCGAAATTTTTAGGTTTGATGTGAAAATACTCGACTCATAATTTCATAAACTCGATTCAAAAATTCAAAATAAAGTTTGAATTATAAAATAGAAATTCCAATAACTCGACTTGACTCGAAAAAATTAAATTTTTAGGTTTGATCTGAAAATACTCGACTCATAATTTAATAAACTCGACTCAAAAATTCAAAATAAAAGTATTGGTACATTTCTCTAAATCTACTGGCATTATGGATTCAACAAGTTCAGAAATTGTGGCTGTCAAAGAAGCCCGCACCTTATTCCGAGTTTCCAAGTGGATTGATTGCTTTAACTTGATTATTGAATCTGATTGCTCTTTGGTTATTGATTGGATTAATAATCCACAAGTTGCTCCTATCCCTTTCAAAAATGTAATTCTTATGTGTTATAGACTTATAGTCCGTGTAACTCTTTTGAGTGGAAGCTGAGTTTTATTTCTAGAGAATTCAATCATGCTGCTGATGGGTTGGCTAAGAGCGGTATTAGTCGTGAGCAACCGATGATTTTGCTAGCCCCTTAAAGCTTTGCCTCGGTCTGGAGTGTTTCATGTTGCTTTTGTCCTTTGTTGTAGAGTGGTTCGGACTTTGGGAGGATGGTGGTTCTTCTCATATGTCAATTTTGCAGGGCTTACGCTTGAACAGATCAATTTGCTCCTAGAGAAGCCAACACGAAAGCTGATCTTCTTTGATTCTTTCTAAGGAGGGTATAGGTCGAGTCTCCCCTTTTCTGTGGTCGATGGACACAATTAGTTGATGCCTAGTGCTAATATGTTGGGCTAGCTTTGTTATAGCAGTGTTAAAACTTTGCATGTTGCAATTAGGTATCTAGCACTGCTGTTTGTTTGTGTTTATTTGGTTGGATCCATATGCATCGTTTTGTTTAGTCTTGGCATTTGCCTAGAAGTTTTATGGGGTTTTGAGCTTCGCTAAATAAAAATTATGGGTACTCTTTTCCTCCTTCCAATATCCGCAATTGAGGCTTATCTTGATTCTGGTTATGAAGGAAATTTTTAAGGAGACCCAATTTCTATTAAAAAAAGTTTTTTGGAGAATATAAATTTTGTTATTGAAACTTCATAAATTAGTAACACTAAGGTTCTAAATTCGATTTTCTTGTAATTTTCTTTGTGGGGTACTTTACTGCGAATAGCAAACTATAATATAAAATTTTGTTTTAAATGTAGGTGAATTTGCAGTTGTTAGCTTCTTGCTACTTGCAGAACAATCAAGCTTACTCGGCATATCATATTCTAAAGGGTATGCCATTGTCTGTTTTAATTGTTATTAATGTCTTATCTTGTTCCTCATTAGTGAAGTTTTTCTTTATATGAAGGAATGCAAACAGCTCAATCCCGCTACTTGTTTGCAATTTCATGCTTTCAGATAGATCTACTTAATGAAGCTGAAACAGCTTTATGTTCTGCTAATGAGCCCAGTGGAGATGTATTGCTGATATTTTCTTGGATATATTAGTTGTCTGTGACTTTCACTTGAACCTTGTAATAGGAATATCTTGATAGTTACTTCTCATTTTTGCAAATCCCAAATGGTGCAGCTGGTCATTATCTTCTTGGCCTTATTTTGCAGGTTGAACTGAGTTATTTCACCTTAAACTCTGGGAGATATTATAGAAATTTAATGAGAGAACATATTGTTGTTTTTGAAAACTTGCATTCAAGAAACTTAATGTGAATTTTCCTTTGGTTAATTACTTAGATGGTGAGACTATATTTATGCTGTCAAACAGTTTCAATCATCAAATTCTGTAATTGAGTAACATCCCTTTTTTAGGTACGCAGATAGAAAGAGAAGTTCCATTCATCATTTTAGGCTGGCTTTGTCTTATGGATCCTTTACTTTGGGCTGCTTACGAGGAGTTGTGTATATTAGGTTTGTCTAAAAATACTCGCATGGTTCTATATTCTTTCTAGTGCTATGCTATTATGCTAGATCAATCATATCCTTGATTTCTCTAATTTTTTTAGTTAATATAGTTGAACTGATATACTTCAATTTCTGTTTGCTACTGCCATTGGACTTATAGATAATATATCACTTAAATGTCTCTGTAATTTTTTTTGATTGGCTTGATCTTGTATTTACTTGGTACTTAGTAATTCTCTGATCTTTTCTTATGATTATATTAGGTGCTGCTGAAGAAGCAACTGTGGTTTTGGGGGATGCAGCTGCTCTTTTGCATTCAAAAGCAGTACTTACATCATGGGTTAGCTTCCCCGAATTTGCATGCATCAAATACTTCCTGGTAATCATCATGGAGCAGCTATATCTGGTCTCAGCCCCAAAACAGAGGTCCTTCAAATAAACCATTTTATATTACTCCTTCACCAGTGGCTTCACAGGAAAGATGTGATGCAAATTTGAATCACGGTATGTAGAGTTCAATTTTTATTAGTTAGTTAACTTGGGTGGATGCTTTGAGGTTATTCGGTTTGTTTTATTTTTCATGTCTTATTAGGAGCACCCAACATGAATTTCTATGTATTTTGTAGTTGTCTGGAGTTGTTCCACCACCTTTGTGTAGAAATATGCATCCAAATGGTTCCAATCTCAACATAGTTAATATTGATGGTTCTCCAAAGTCAGTTGTGAACTCTGCCATTCAAGCCCCTCGAAGAAAGTTTGTTGATGAAGAAAAATTACGAAAGGTAAAAGTGTTTGCAAATTCAACACTTCTTTTTAATTCCTTCTTGGGATTTTTAGCTTTGGTGAAATACTGAAATCATAATTTTGCATGCCATTACTTTCTTCTTGGCCCAAAAAAATAAAATAATAGTTAATCAAATAGATATACCTACTTTAAATGTTTTTAACCAGAAAGAAGACCCATTTAGTTTCAATCATGTAGCACATTCACTGGCCATGTTGTTTGTTGTTTACGCAATCAATAGAATCTTGCTAGTTGGGGGTTTAAAATGTTTTTAATTTCTTCTGAGGTTTTTGGGTGGTATTTTTTTATTAAATACGGATACATGGAGCCATTCAAACAATTTTCAGCTCTCTTTTGATAGTTTGACATGTCAATTTCCAGTTTGTAGAACCAGTGCTTTTGTATTATCCTTGTGCTTGCATGTTATACAATATGAAACTTCCTTTTACTACACCTCAACTAGTTTGTTAAGCATTTTTTTGTTAGATTTCTGGGAGGCTATTCTCTGATTCTGGTTTTCGTAGAAGTACAAGATTGGCTGGAGATGTTGGGACCGACACAAATGCAAATACCACGGTAGTAGCTGGAAATGGGACTAACTCTTCTAAATGCCTTGGAGCCAAGTTGAGTTCTATAGCTCTTCGTACTGTGACAGTTCGTAAGTCTTAATATTGCGGGAACGAAATTATTGAAGAAGGTTATAAATCTCCTTACTCATCACTAATTCTATAAATTCTACTTCAATTTTTTTTATTTCAAATTCCATTTTATGATTCATGGGCACGATGGAAAGAATGTTAAGTTATTTTATTTGTTTATTCTGGGAACTAACCATGACAGTCATTTTACTAAACCAAAATGCTAATCATTCTACCGATGAATGGAAACCTAAATCCTTCTTCCAATTAACTACTTTTTAAAAACTTTTATCTTGTTGTTTAGGGACAAGGATTGAGACATTTGATGATTTTCATTTAAATGTGGCATCAGAAACTTGTAGTTCAACTCCGTCGGGTGATATTGAAGAAACATAAGTTGATCGATCCTTTTAAAAACCCTAGGCGAAGGCTACAAACTTTCTTGCCTGCACAGGCGTCAAGTAATTATTTGATTATATTGAAGAAACAGAAGTTGAATTCATACCTCTAGGGCAATGTTTAATGCTTTTGATACTTCTTCGGTCTACAAGATGCATTAGATACCTTTCTAACACTTTCACTTGAGTATTATAATAATAAAAGCCGGGTGCTGTCCCAGGTAATGCTTCCGTTACAACATTCTCGTTCTTCCTCTCTAAATGTCAGATCATCTCATACCAGGTTGATCAAGTCGTCTTGACTTGTGAGTCTTTTTAATGATGAGGTCATAGAAACATTCATTCCGTATTTTAGCAGTTATAATTTTACACATTTTATGTAGGTTGATTTTAAAAAATACTTAATCCGGTTGTCCTTAATTGAAGGACTCAAGCATGCTTTCAAGACACATGTATGTATGTGAAGTGAGTTTGACATAATTAATACTTGTCCATCATCCCATTTATTATGAAGTATATTTCAAAAAAATTTAATGCAGATTGGAAAAGCACATTTCAAATTGGTTGATTACTTAGAAGCTGATCAGGTAAAAGTGTTTCCCTTCGAGTGTCTCCTTAGTCCTTACAGTTTAGAAGGAATGGATGTTTACTCCACTGTTCTATATGTGAGTTCTCTTGATCCTTGAAAAGTTAAGTGACATTGCTTGAAGTTGTCTCTTTCAAACTTGCACTGGTTTTTCTCCTCTAGTTTAATGGTTAATTTCTTTGTCAAATTTTGTCACTATTTTCATACGAATTTAAGTTACCTAGCTCGTGAACTGATATCAACTGACCGTTTGGATCCTCAATTATGGTAAATTTGTCCAACTTTTTGTTGAGTAATGCAACCTCCTCTTTCTTGAATAATTTATAAATTTTACAATCTTAAGTTTCTCAAAGCTATTATTTTTGTGGGATTAATTTCTACCTACCTACCTCGCCTAATAGCGGTTTTGAGGGTTTAGACGGATGCCATTTTGAGCTGGAAATTTAAAATTCGTATATGATTTAGAATTTTTTTATGTATTTTCTATTGAAAATCTGTTTTCGCCCCCTAAAATTTATAAGTTCTTCTCCCTAGAATTTTATAGCTTCGCCCCCTTAACATAAATTCTTGTGTTCGTCCCTACTTGCAGGTGTGCCATGAAAAACTGCTACAGCTTGCAGAAAGACCACGAAACTGCTCTGAAAAATTTCCAACGAGTTGTGCAACTGAATACAAGATTTGCTGCATACGCCCGCACCTTTTTTGGTCATGAGTGTGTTTCCATGGATATTTTCCCTCAATTTTTAACTTGTTAATACACACTTCTTTCTTTATAAACTTCATTATTCATTAAAAGTTCTGCCATTACATCTTCATTTGCAAGGTATGCTGCTTTAGAGGATTTTGATAATGGAATCAAGAGCTACTGGAATGCCCTTCGGATCAATTCAAGGCAATATAATGCCTGGTATGGTCTAGGAATGATCTTTCTTCGTCAAGAGAAGTTTGAGTTTTCCGAGAATCACTTTAGAACAGCTTTCCACATCAACCCATGTTCTTCTGTTATATTGTCTTGGAACCGCTCTCCATGCCTTAAAGGTCAAGCTACTTTCTGTTCTGTTTATTACATCTTAACTAGAATGGTATCGGCTTTGAATTTTTCTTGCATCATGATAATGCTTTTGCATGCAACTATGGTTTTTTAAGTTAAGGATATTGAACTTGTAGCAACCTTTCGGTCACTTTGTTGGCCGCTTCATCTTAATTTTGTTTGCAATCCATATATATATATATATATATATATATATATATATATATGCATGCATATGTGTGGTATGTATATATCCTTACCAATATATTTATTTAGATCAATACTCTGCATATTTTGGCAGACGGAAAGAACCCGTTTCCCATGTATCAAAAGGCTAATATACTAATAAGCTTGGAGAAATTTGATGATGTTCTAGAAGTTCTTGAGGAGCTGAAAGAGTATGCCCCTCGTGAAAGCAGTGTATTTGCTTTGATGGGTAAAGTCTATAAGTGGCGCAACATGCACCAAAAAGCCATGCTTCATTTCGAAATTGCTTTCGACTTAAAACCATTCGCAACTGATGTTGCTATGATTAAGGTATCGACTTATATTTGATCTTTCCTTTCTTCATTCCGCCATTGCTTCTTCCTAAGGTGAAATGAATCTCTGCTCTTTACACCAATGCCGCCTTTCGATCTTTATCGTTTTAAACAGGCTGCGATTGAGACGTTACATGTGGTACTGATTGTGCTTGTATTCTGTAGCTGTCAGGAGTTGTAACCAAAGTCAGTTGTGAGCTCTGCCATTCAAGCCCCTCGAAGAAAGTTTGTTGATGAAGGAAAATTACAAAAGGTAAAAGGGTTTGCAAATTCTATACTTCTTTTTATTGCCTTCTTGGGATTTATAACTTCGGTGAAATACTGAAATCGTAATTTTACATGTCATTACTATCATAGTTCTTGACCCTAAAAAATAAAATAATAATTAATCAAATAGTTTACCGTAGCTGGAAATGGGACTAACTCTTCTAAATACCTTGGAGCCGAGTTGAGTTCCATCGCTCTTCCATTGTGTTCCTTTCAAAATAATAATTATATATTGTATTGATTAGTTGTGGATACGTATTTAAGTACGGAAAAATTATTAGATGAATTCGGCTCACTACGTCATTCGTGGTCCCAGTTAATAAAGTGGTAGTTGTTTGGAAGTTAAAATGAGATTGATAGACTTGTTGGCATTGACCACGGATGATGTGGTGAGCTAAGTTCATCTAATAATTTATCTTAAGTATGGGTTTTTAAAAAAAAACATTTTTAGTATGATGTAAAATTTTATATAATTTTTTTGTAATATTGAATTAACTGATTTTAATGGTTGGGATTAAAATTTTTAAATTAAAAATAATTTACTTTTTAGCCTTTTAATAATACACACACTGTGCACACATAGTGCTCGAACTCGGGTGACCTAAATGAAACATATCATCCTTAACCACTTAAACCACTCCACAGGTTCAAGTCTTTAACTTAATTAATACGATTCAACTTGTATTTATGATACTCTTCAAAAAGAGATTATCTGATTTACAATAAAAACTATCCATTTTATCATATTTTCTTCATGTTTAAGATGTTGCTTGCTTCTACTGTTGCAGCTTTGATGCTTGTTCTATATTTTAAGAGCAGACAAAGTGAAAGAATTACTTGCTCACTATTTATTTAAAATTTAGCCTAAAATCATGAGATAAGTAGATTAGGATCTGTTTGTTGCTTCTACCTTGTATTGTTTTTTGTTTTGTACACTACATTTAGTAGGGATGGCATTGGATCAGACTATATAGAGTTCAAGTCCAAATCCGATTATAATCGGGCTTAAATATTTTTTCAGTTGTAGATTCTAATTTTTTTAATCGGATTTGGATCAAATTGTTTTTGGATTAGATTTTTTCAGATCGAATTCGGATTAAACTTTCATCCCTAGTGTTGACTCGAATTCGAGGGGTAGATCAGCAAATTTTAATATTTGTAGGGTGTATTGTGTTTCGGCCCTCTAATATTTTTATTTTAATGCAAACCAGCACATAGTTTGTGTATTTAATTTTTTGTGTTTTTAATTTATGTCATTCAATTCTATATTTATTCATTTTAGTTCTTTGTTTGTTAACTACATTTAAATTTTTGTGTTTATTACTTTTAATTTACTTCCTATTTTTTTTTGAAAGGTAAAGATTTTATTGAGAAAGACACTAGCATTGGCCTCGTTAAAAAACCTCCCTAAAACCTATGGAGGAAAAAGAGTGCACAATGCTAGTGCGATACAACGGCAGATTTAGACCGAAATACAACAACGAAAAAGCCCTGGAAAGTCCCTGAAAATCAGATAACCAATAGGGCACGGGATATAAGACTATGCATGATGCGAGAACCCATCAAACCTAAAGACCTACGCTCTCGTCGACCCACCACCGATCGAAAGTGGGAACGTAGTTTTACCCGTACCTTCTTTAGCCAGCTGATCCGCTTCCACATTACAACACCTAGGGATCCAGCGGATGATCAGCCCCATTCGATCAAAAAAATCTCTGATGTACCTGACTTTGGAGAGGATGATGGAAGGGGCCTCCACGACCGAATTACACCAATCCACAGCGGTTCTACAATCCGATTCAGCAATCAAACGATGATTTTGGGCCCACTTCGACGCGTAAAAACTTGAAATACCCAGGTACAGGGCTTCTAATTCAATGAAAGAGGGAGGGTCCGGACCCGTGCCAACAACGAACTTATGTAAAGTATTGCCTCTCTCATCACGGAGCAGTCCACCCAGGCCACCATTCGTCTCATGGGAGATAGCCCCATCCGTGTTTAATTTAAGAAATCCCCTAGGAGGAGGAGACCAACTAATTGTATCTGGAAACTGGGATTTTTTATTCGAAGATGCTACCAGTGAAAAGTCAGCTACCAGTGATTCAAGGGAGAAGGAGCAATCCGGATATTTAGCCTTATACCAAAGGGCCAAGCGAAGACGAATTACCTGATCCAATTGTAGCCGATCAAATAATTTGCCATTGAAAACAACGTCATTACGCAAAAGCCATACGGACCAGCAAATTGCGAAAGGGATGAATACAGTCCAGTGTTTCTGGTAGAGCTCACCAAACGACGCCCACACTTCCAGGAAAGCTCTCGGATCTTGCGGAAAAGCCACTGAAACACCAGCCATCAAGCAATACCTCATCCAAATTTTCCAAACCTCTTGGCATTCAAAAAAAAGATGATAAACCGTTTTCGGAAGGGAATTACACAACGGGCATGAGATATTCTCAATGTTGGTCGTACCTCTTTTAACTAACTCAACTCTAACTGGGACACGGCCCCATAGCACCCTCCATACTAACACTTCGACTTTCGGAGGTGCGAAACCCAACCAAACATTGTTATTCCAGAGGACATTCTTGTGATGGCGAGCCAAGACTAATAGACGAAAGGATTTGGCAGAAAACGTACCATCACTAGCGTTCTTCCATCTGACCCAATCCGAGGCCGCTGTGCTCGACCTAAACGAACTAAGAGCCGACATCAGAGAGTTCCACTGTTGAACCTCCCAATCGAAGACACCCCGTCTGAGCTGAATCGTCCAAGACCACGAAGAGTCTTGCTTAAGACCAAAATCCATAATGCACCCGGTCTTGTTAATGGATAAAGCGAAAATGCGAGGGAACTTGTCTTTTAGCGAGAAATTGCCCAACCAGTGATCCTGCCAAAATCGAATCAAGGAACCGTCACCAACTTGTAATACAATGTTCTTCCTAAAACTCTGGCCAATATCATCTTCAGCATGGAAGTTCTTCGAGACCCCTTGCCAGATCCAGGAGGCGTATCTAGCACACGGGGGAAGAGGCAGAATGCTCCGAGAGGAGCCTGGGGTTCTAGCTTTAAGCACCCTGCACCACAAGGCTCCAGGCTCATTGCCAAAGCGCAAGCCCCACTTATATAAAAGAGCTCTGTTAAGTAAGGTTACATTGTTAACTCCGAGACCACCCTCCGATTTAGGAGAGCACACTACACTCCAATTAAGCCAATGGATCTTATTATGGACACCGTTACCACCCCAGAGGAAGGAGGCCATCAACCGGTTGATTTTGGAACTTACCGCAACTGGAATTTTGAAGAGAGAGAGAGGAAGTAAGTAGGTAAACTGCACAGCACTGACTTTATCAATGTGAGCCTCCCACTAATCGAGAGAAATTTGGACGACCATGCGCCAAGATGATTATGGAATTTCTTCACCACCGGGTCCCACAGTTTTTCGCTATTCCTCTTAGCTCCCAGAGGGAGGCCCAGGTATACAGTAGGGAAGGACCCATGAAGGCATCCGATAGAGTTCGCCCACTGATTTAAAAATTCTGCTGGAATGTTTATGCCAAATACACAACTTTTTTTGAGGTTCAATTTGAGTCCGGAAGCCAATTCATAAACTCTGAGTACTCTTTTGATATTCAACAACTGATTGGCATCACCCTCACAGAATATAAGGAGGTCATCAGCAAATTGGAGATGAGACACTTCCTCCGCTGCATCCTTACTTCTTACCAACAGTCCGGAAAACAACTTGAGAAGAACTGCTTTCTTCAACATCAGACTTAGCGATTCACCCACTAGATTAAATAGCAACGGGGAGAGAGAGCAGCCTTGTCTTAGGCCATTTGAAATACTGAAAGCCTCCGTAGGAGAGCCATTAACCAAGACCGAAATCGAGGTTGTAGAAATGCACTGAAATATCCATTTGCACCACTGAGGGCCAAAGCCACATTCGGCAAGGATAAGCATAAGGAAAGCCCAGCTAACGGTATCGTAAGCTTTCCTAAAATCTATCTTGAAGGCAATACCTTTTTTCCCGGATTTAGCAACGGAGTCGATGACTTCATTCGCCACTAAGGAGCAATCAAGGATTTGTCGACCTTTTATAAAGGCGAATTGATTTTCACCTACTAGGGAATCCATAACCGTACTCAACCTTTTGGCTAAGACTTTTGAGAGAAGCTTGTACATCCCGCCAACTAAGCTTATATGCCTATACTCATTGAGAGACACCGAATTATTGGTTTTGGGAATCAAGGTGATGAAGGAGTGGTTGATGCCCCCCTCCCACTCCTTACCACTGTGGAAATCCTCAAAGAAACGCATGATGGGAACCTCCAATTGTTGCCAATATTTCTTTAAGAAATTCAGGTTAAAACCATCCGGACCCGGGGCCCGATTACCGTCACATGAGAAGAGAACATCCCTCACTTCCTCCACCCTAAACTCCCTTTGAAGAAAGTCAGCTTGGCATTGCGAAATTTTTCTGAAGCCCAGATTCATATTAGCCACTGCTAGAGCATTGTTGGAATTATAAAGCTCCTCAAAATGGAGTCGAACAGCCTCTTTAACCGCTCTAGGTTCCTTGATTGTACCATTGGCGCAGTTCAAATTGATAATGGAGTTGGCAGATCGTCTCGCCCGGATGGACTGGTGGAAATAGCTGGTGTTTCGGTCACCTTCGGAGAACCACCGAAGTCTGGACTTTTGAAGAGCTTCACACTCTTCCCTGCGGTATTGGGACCATAGTTCAATTCTGAGTTTCTTAAGATCTTCGTGTATATTAGGGCGGAGACTACCCTCTTGAATTTCCATTTCTAACTTTGATATATTGCTCTCGATCGCAGCAACACTGCCAAACTGATTATTTTTGAAATTCAACGCCCATGATTTCACCACTGATTTTGTATGCTTGAGGATGAACCCAATGTTAAGCCTAGGAGAGGAGGCCTTCGAATCATCAATGGCTTTGCAAACAGCTTCATTAAAGCCCTCTTCACCCATCCAGTAATTAAAGCATTTGAATGGCTTGTGCCCCCAGTTCGTAGCCACCGTAGATAGAGTAATAGGGTTATAATCCGAAATCGATTTGTCCAAAACCTTCTGGGTAAGTTCGGGGAAGGCCAATTCGAAATCCGGAGAAAGAAGAAACCGATCCAAACGCACGAATGTCGGAGGGTCACGTTGATTACTCCATGTGAACTTGCCTCCCTTCAACGGAAGATCCCTGGTGCCCGACTCTGAAACAAATTCCCTGAACGCTGAAATTAGAGACTGATTAAGAGAGAAGCCCTGCTTTTCGTCTGGATCAAGAATAAGATTGAAATCCCCCCCTAGACACCAGGGGATTTCTTTGGATTTTATGAATGCCAGTAGATCAACCAAGAAATCCAACTTATCCGTGTCCAAAGAAGGTCCATAAACGTTAACAAAACCACAATAACTCCCTGCCGATTTAACGTTGCCGATTATAGCCGAGAAACAGCGAGTTGAATGTCTCTCCATAACTTGAAAATAATCAGAATTCCAGATACTAAGAATACCACCCGAGGAACCCACCGCCGGAGCGAACTCGAAATCCATAGACAACCCTACCCACCACTTTCTGATATCCACTTCCGAGATATTCTCCAATTTACACTCTTGTAAAAAAATAAAATTTGGTCTGATATTGCGAATTAGGGATTTCAAGGCCCTCTTTTTTTCCCCTTCGAATCCCTCTAATATTCCACGAAAGAATGCACAGCTCCATGTGAAAAAGCAAAGACAGAATATGAGAAAACCAAGCAAACAATCAATGGTCGAGGCTAACCTCAGCTTCCAGTTCCAGAACTCTCCTAACTACTGCCTCGCGCCCACCAACGAAATTAACTTCTAATAACTTGCTAATTTCCCAGACGGACTCCGCTTCCAAGCCTTTGACGGACCGTAAGCTTTCCGACGCCATATCAGCAATCCTTGAATTATCGCCAACCGGCGGATCCTCTAAGGAATCACGGACCAGCCGCCGATACGCCCTCCTGGAACTTGACCTGAATAAGTTTTTGGGGAAATAAATATGTGGAACCACCATCTGATTCTGATGGAAATCTTGTGAAGACGATGAGATGATCATCGGCAGGATTCTAGAGCCCCCATCGAAACTGTCAGGGACCACCTCATTAGACATAGGATGGACCTCCATAGGGCCCTTGCCAATATCATTATTTGATGGGCTACCCAAGCCAACCGGAGGGACTGCCACAGAATTAACCAAAGGCCCAGACCCGTTCCCCAAATAAGGCACCTCTGACCGACCAGCTGGGGAGCTATCATGGGCGGAAATATTGGGCTGATCCAGTCGAACCGTGTGGCCCAGATGCCCCTCTTCAGGTGGAGGCGAGATCCATGGATCCACTCTAGGAGCCACATCATCCGGACTCAACACCCCATGGGACACGTGATTAATGTTGGCGTTTTCCTCTATTCCCAATGAAGGATTATTGAAAGATTGTTCCTGATTCCTAGGAAAAGAATCTGGGTCGGGGACGCTTCTCCTACTGGCAGGAGGGAACTGAGCGTCCAATGAGCTTCCTTGGTCGTCGTTCGTGGAACCTGGCCGGACGTCATCCCACTTATCAGAAAATTGCCGAACATTTTC
Source organism: Hibiscus tridactylites (assembly GCA_958450335.1). Lineage (NCBI taxonomy): Eukaryota > Viridiplantae > Streptophyta > Magnoliopsida > Malvales > Malvaceae > Hibiscus > Hibiscus tridactylites. Next base: position 3,063,324 of record OY288267.1, read on the forward strand.
CCCGACGTTGGACGAATTGAACGAATCCAACTTGCCACCAACTCTAATATTTACCGGGTATGAACAACCCAAGGACGACAGTATGATTTTTTCCGGGATCATCGCCGGGCTAGCAGTACGTAGGGTGACTGACGCTACGTCGAGTCTCTCCTTTTTCAAGGTTGTCTCACTAGTAGCCACAAAAATACCCCATCTCTTGGATATTTCTTTGAAAAATTCCTCGTGCCAGCACACCAAAAGAATTCCTTCCAAATCTATACGAACAAAATAATTCGGGATTCCCTTAACCATCAAAGGACCCAGATGTTCAAACCAGTAAGAGAGTTCCTCCATTTTTGAAGAACATATCAAGTTCATATCATCCTCAGATTTGAATTTAATAACCGACGAGGGGTTATTGATACCCCATTTGATAACCTTGACGTCAATGCCATCGTTGATCAAAGCCCGTTGGATAAACTCGTGATCAAAGTCTGCTCTAATAACACCCGCCATGCAGCAGTTAAGCCAATCCATATCCTTTTTTGGAAGGAAAAAATCCCTAGCAGCGACACTGTTGCCCAATCCGTTGGCCCCCATATCATCTTTGTTACCAGACTTCTTACCAATAGTGGCATCCCGATATGAAATATTAGGATTCCTGATATTCTCATCACACGATTTGGCAGCATTGACTGTTTCCCTATGTTGCACGTCGGACACCGGAGAAACCCTAGGGGCTTGGGGCGCAAAGGTCTGGCTTGTGACACCCTAATAATACGACCATCTACTTTGGTATTGTCTAGAGAGTGGATAATGTTGAATAGGTCTTTTCTGGATTCCACCGAAACAAAGGCAATGGTAGAATCTTTTGTTTTATGGAATTTCTTGGGGATGAAGACCCTGCAAACCCTGTCGTAATGGCTAAACAGTTCAAATAGGGCCGATCGAGGAACCCTTAAACTTAGATTCCCCACATATGCAGTCCACTCATAAACCGGATAATTGGCTCTTCTCTCCAATGGGTACCTCCCATTAGTTTGACGTTTCCTGTTGACTTCCGTCCATCCCTCTTCTGCCAGAAAGCTGCGAACATCCCCCCTCCTCGCCTGTTGAGAACTAGAAGCCTCCTGGTCGTTGGATCTGCCGAAAGGATACTGACCGCCAACGTCCGCTGAGCTCCCCATCGCACGTTCTCAAATAGCTTTCTTTAGTTCAAACTTCAGCTTAAACCTGGTTTTACACTTCCTATTTTATTGATATTTACATTTATTTATTTCTCAATTGTATTTTTTTTTGTCTATCATTTTATTTTACATCTATTTCTTTTTTCATATTTATGTATATATATGCATAATTGTATATGATATTCGTAGATATATTACGCTATATTAAGTTTAGTTCACAGATATAAATCATAGTAAATATTAGGGTAATCTTCACATATTGTCCCTTTTGTTTAGGTTTTGTTCTATTTTAATCACCTATTTTTTTTAAAAAAAAAAGACTATTTTTGTCACTTGCGTTCGAAAACATTTTCTTTTAGTCACTAAACTGTTAGTCTTTGTTACTTTTGTTTTCGGTTTGTTTCGTTTTGGTCACCGGTTTTAAATTTTTTTTGTTTAAGTAATATTATCGTTTTGTTCTATTTTGGTCACTGGGCCATTTATCCTCGTTAATTTGATGATGTGTCATATTAATAAAATGGATAATTTCTAATTTAATCCCTACGCTTTTAAAATTTTATTTTTTTCACCATTTTCAAACAAAAAAATTCTATAATCTTTTTGTCTTCCAAAATTTATCTCTTCCACCATTTGGGCTTGTTAACTCTGGGTTCCAGCACGCAAACACTTTGTTCGTTTTTAATTTTTTGAATTATTTTTTCGTTTCTTCGATTTCTTGAAAGGAGTATGGGTGTGCGTTCGGTTAATTTAGTTAACCGATCGAACCAAATCACCCAAAATTTATTTTATCGATATTTTCCTTTTAACCGTTAACTGAATAGAAAAAATCGGTTAATTCGGTCGGTTTTCAAATTAACTGAAATTTGTTATAAAATTTTAGGTAAATTACACAATTGGTCACTAAATTATGCTAAAATGATATTTTCTAATTTGATAAAAGTTAATGACATCATTTTATAATTTTTAAAAGTTTAATGACCATATATATAATATTTAATATATAATAATTTTGATTAATTCTATTAATTAACCAGTTCGAACCGAATTAATCGATTTTACCTAAAATTAACCGACTGGTTAACCGAAAAAAATTGATTCAGTTGGTTAAAACCCAATAATGCACACCCTTATAAAGGAGCTATCGCATAAGCGAACGAGAATAATAGAATTATTCTAACTGTCTTCTTTGGTTAGTTTTGTATTAGAGTTAACATCATATACATTTCATTATTTCAGTAGACGTTTGTTGCTGATGATAGCTAAGACAGCAGCAACGATTGACGGCGGTGGCATAAGTAAAAATGAAGGTTAAGGTTCGAAAGGAGAAATTTTTTAGGGTTTTTTGTTTGAACATGGGGGAAATAAAAAATTTAAAGTTTAAGGATTAAATTAAAAATTACTTATTTTTATTAACGTGACACGTCATCAAATTAACGAGACTAATGGCCCAGTGACCAAAATAAAACAAAACGATAATGTAAGTGACTTAAACAAAAAAAATTAAAACAGGTGACCAAAACGAAAGCAAAAGTAACGGAGACTAGCGGTCCAGTGATCAAAACAAAAACGTTTTCAAATGTAAGTGACAAGAATAGTTTTTTTTTTTAATTTAGGTGACTAAAATAGAACAAAACCTAAACAATAGGGACCACAAGTGAAAATTACCCGAATTATTATTATTTAACTTGTATTTTTAATACATTCATGTTTTTATTATCACTTTTAATATAAATTTATATGTAAGTTAATTTTGTTTTACCATTATTTCGTATTACTTAATATTTATGTTTTTTTAAATGTATTTAGGTTAACTTTTTATTTTGTATATGTTGTCTTATTATTTTAATGTAAATAGGCTTAATGCATTTTTTGCCCCATAATGTTTACATGTTTTCTTAACTTGCCTCCTAACATATTTTTAGGCTCTTTTATCCTTTAAAGTTTACGTCGTTACTCATATTGCCCAAAATACTAAAAATCTATCATGGCCAATTTTTTTATTTTATTTTTCTGATTAATATATGAAAATATTTTTGGATATTTAGAGGGGTTTACTTATCCCACTTAATTCACAATATGTTTTTATTTTAGTTTTAAATTTAGATAAATCTACGTACTTTTATAGATTGTCCTACTAAATTTTGGGTTATGAATAACTTAATCATTTATTTATTACATCACTGGAACACTCAATGAATTTAAAATGAAAAAATATTTAAAAATATACCGTTAATAATTATTTTTAAGGTAGCATTCACCTAGTATTCTTTTTTGTGTTAAATGGTGCATGAAGCTCTAGAACTTTTAAAAAACAATCAATTATGCTTTTTAAACTTTATTTGCACCCAATTCATCCCTCAAATTAATATACTAAACTAATTAAGTCATTTGACCAGTTTTGACCATTAAATTTGATAGTTTTTTCTCTTGAGATATTACTGTCACGTAACACACTATAGTTCTATCAGGTGACATTTACATATTTTTTAGAAAACTATCTTTTATATAAATTTTATAAGTTTTTTTAGAATTTTTAAAACTTTTAATTTTTCTAAATAAAATAAAAAATTTAAAATTTCAAGTGAGAACACTGTAGCACGATATGTTACATTAAGTGGTGTAAAAATAACTGTTAAATTTAATAATCTAACGTTGGTCAAAGGGGTGAATTGATAAAAATTATAGAGCATAAGGACTTATTTGAGTAAACAAATACAGAGACTTAATTATTAATTTTTTTTCTTCAAAAAATTAAGTGTTTACGATACTTTAGCCCTTTTTTTAGCATAAAGCCAAAAATACCTCGATATTTGTCTGAAAAGTTATTTTGGTCCCTATTCTTCTTTTGGAGCAACTCAATTCTTAACGTTTCATTTGGGTCAAAATGACATCTCTACGGATGAAAATTGTCAGTTAGCTTACAATAAATGACTTGAAATAACGGGACAAACATATATGACAGTGTACGCTGACATGACATTATTATATAGACAAAAAAACGTTACATCAGTCAAAAATAATTTTTTTTGCTAACTTGTCATTCAATCAAGCGTTGAAATGTATTTTTTTGATTTAATGCATTTTTTAAGTATTATTATTCTATACACTGTCGTTGGAAACTGAATCCTAACCATATTACCATGAAAACAAAACACAATCTCTAAATTCTGAATTCAAGGTTTAGTATAAATTCAAGGTTTTAAAGTTAAAACTTAAATTCTAAACATATTACCCTAAAAACAAAACACAGCCTTTAAATTCTAAATTCTAACCATATTACCCTAAAAACAAAATACAACCTTTAAATTCTGAACTCTAACTACTATCTCTAAATTTTAAACCTCTACACCCTAAACTAAGATTTTAAACCTTGAATTAAGGCATTTTTGAAAACTTTCGATTTTCACCGCCAGTGTATAGGACATAGTTTTTTTATACGCAGAACATTGTGTTTAAATCGTAATTTTATTCACCGTATTTTAAGATCTGCTGAACGTTATACAAGGGTTTGACTTTTTAGTTACGGGAGAAATATTTCGACATTTTGACTTTATTTTCCTGTCTAAATATATTATAATAAAAAAACCACTTCCATAAAGTATAATAATAAGTTTTGGTAAAAAAATAATAATGAGTACAAATAATGAAATAATATATCTAATAAATGTAATCTCGACACGTGACGAAGAAAAAAATTGTAAATTCTTTTTCTTAATATTATTTCCCATCCTCTATTAATTTATTTATTTCCCCCCCTAAATGTTACTCAAATTTCTGCAATTTCTTAGCTAATCTCCCACTTGAATCGCATCGGTTTTTGTCCCTTTTCTCTCAAAATAATTATTTTGTTTGAAAAAAAAAATTGTAATCTCATTTTCTATCGTTTTCTCTCCTCCCAAACACTCTCTTGTTAACATCAAAAATCGAAAAAAGAGAAATATTGTGTAGCTCCGTTCCTTGATGAAGATCTAGGGTGTTCTACGCTTTCTAGTTCCAAATTGAGGTTTCTCTATTCATATTTTTTATTATTTTACTAAAACTATTTTCCTAAGCTTAAATCTGTTGTTCTTTAGATTGATTTTTTGGAAGCTGATTTTCATTTGATCTGTGCGGAAAACTTTGGTTGAGCTGTGTTTTGGTTATGCAAAGAAAAGAAAATGGAGGCAGTTGTTGTTGGAGATTTAGCGTGTTTGGATGCGGAGCTATTGCATCTCCAGGAGATGTCTCCTTTGGCTCTCAAATCCTATCCTGAATTCACTCAAAAGCTTTTCGAGCAGTGGCTTTCGCTTCCCGATGCTAACAAGCTGGTATACTCTTCGTTTTCTAATTCCGGATCTTCGTTGTGTTTGATCGGAATTATTTTTTGTTTTGATACTTGAAGTGAAAATGATCGATTGTTATTGCCTTAAAATTGTACTAATTAGATCATTGCTAGGTAATTTGATGGTAAATAATTATTTATTTTATTTTTAAAAAAGTATTTATTATGATGATTTGATGAATTTTTTTGAGCCTGTTACATGTTTCAATTAGTTCATTATGCGTATATGCATCTGAATTCCGCATTACTAAGATATTTAACTGATTAAATCAGTGCAAAAAGAATATGGTGACATCTTGTTGTTAATTTTCCAGTTGTCTTTGTTAAGTACTCTTATCCTACATTGGTTGAGTTTAGTTTGCTCTGCAAATCGATTTTAAGTTGGAGGCTTAATGATTTTAACAATATCCATTAATTGCTGTTGTCTAATCTTGAATGATTAATCATCGTTTCGTTTTTAAATATGGTATTTTGAATTTTCACTCACTAGTGTCTTTTGAAGCACAGAGAATATGGATTTCGTGTTATTTATTACATATTCCTCTAAGCCTATGAGTGCACTGGTGTTTAATTCTTGTTGCTTTGCTAGGTGACATCATTGGTTAATGATGCAAAGGCGGGTAATCCCTTGAATGTTCCTGGAAATGCTTCCAGTGGAGGGTCTCCCTCAAGCCATTCTTTACCTTCCATGTTTCCTGCTGGCAGTGCTCCTCCCCTTTCACCAAGAAGTACATCTGGTTCCCCTCGTATAGCAAAACAAAGGGTTGGTCCTTCAAACTTGGGTTCTCCACTGAAAGTAGTTAGCGAACCTGTGAAAGAGTTTATACCTCAGGTTTGGATCTTTTTTAATTGACATGATATTTTTCTTTTGCCATTGCTGTCCTTGTTTTTGTTTTATGTGCTATATTTTCATTTCTATCCTGAAGTTGTAATAACTTATTGTGTTGGTAACTTGAAATTGCATCCAGTTTTACTTTAAAAATGGCCGTCCACCGCCAAATGATCTAAAAGAACAACATGTGCCTCGAATCAGTCAGTTCTTTGCCGGCCACCCAGATGGACTACGGCTGTCGGGTAAGAAACATGTGTGCTTCACTTTAACTGATATTTCTGGTACTCATTGGATATTCATGTTTTACTTTCTAAAATTTCCAGATTTCAAACTTGTGACCAAGGAAGTTTGCAAGCTGCCTTCATTTTTCTCCACATCACTTTTCAGAAAAATTGATGTTAATGGCACTGGTTTGGTTACAAGGTAGGTTTTCTTGTTCATGGAAGTGAGCTTTTGTATCTGTATCTTAGATCCATCATATTCTTTGAAACTGTTAGGAATTTTCTTAGAAAAATATGAGAGTTTTATGTCTGGACTCCTTTTCTGTGTTGAGGTGCTCAACTATGCTGGGCCTTGTTGGAGAGCGATGTGTTACAACTTTAAATTGCTAGTTTAGAATCCAGCTCCTAATCTTTTAATGTGTCTCCTTGTAGTTGCTTTTCAGCTATGATCTGGTTTAATTCATTTTAGATAGTAGCCTTTTTTTCTAATTTTTAATTTAATCTGCTTGCAGGGAAGCATTTGTGGATTATTGGGTCGATGGAAACATGTTGACAAAGGATACAGCAACCCAAGTTTATACCATACTAAAGAAACCAGATCTCAAATACCTTGTTCAGGTTTTTATACATTTTTGACACAGCTTAAATCAACTGCAATATTGGTCAATATCTAATTGTCCTCGTTCAACTTAACTTCTTCTATACTTTTCAATCTGTCAGGAGGACTTCAAACCTTTACTCAAAGAACTATTGGCAACTCATCCAGGGTTGGAATTCTTACAGAGTACACCTGAGTTTCAGGACAGATATGGTTTGTTTTTCATCTGTTTGATTCCTTTTGACTGTTTTCTCACTGCAATTGGATATTTTGGATGTTAGGATCATTTTTACTCTTCATAAACCCTCCTTTAATGATATCTAAGGCGTTTACACTGTATTAAGTTGTTTCCAAACTGATTCCTTCATTAAATGATGGAACCACTAATGTTTGAACTTCCAAATCCTGTAAATGCATCGTTTGCATGTTAATTTCTATGAATGATGTTGAATACGTTTCTTTGATGTAATTCTGTCCCTAATATGTTTGATAATGTATAATGCTATGTTAAAAGTTATTAATAAAATCACTATAGCATATATAAAAAAAGCAATACTGCAAATTTTTCCTTTGATTAGCAAGTGCTGAAATTTGCACATATCTGAAATAGAAATAAAAGGAGCATAGAAAACAGGATTGACATTCTTGTTTAATTTGTTGGCAGTCTTTACTAAGAATGGTTGGCAATGTAGCTCTCATTTTAGTCTCTGGTTTCAATGGCTTAGCTTTCATTTTCCAAAATTCCTATTTTTTAGGATGATGAATTCACACAAGAAATTCTTATAATGACACCCATTTTTTAGTTTAATGTGAAGTAATCTTATGTTCATATGATCATATTAGAATGACTGATTGTTGACAAATTGATGACTGTGTAGGTCAGGTTGAAATAGTAAATTGTGTATAATTGTGCGACTGAAAAGGAAATTAAAATATCTTACACCAATTGATGTATTACAGCATATTGATACTCTGTCTTACCATGTTAGGGTCCCATTCTATATGTTGTTTACTACTGCTTAAACATTAACATGAACCTCTGTATCTGAGTTTTTCAATTGTTTGATAGTTTGGATTGTCCCTAGTGCTTCCAAATATTAATACAACTTTTGTTGCACATGGACAGCTGAAACTGTTATATACAGAATATACTACTACATAAATAGGTCTGGGAGTGGCCGACTCACTCTTAGAGAGTTGAAACATGGGAACTTGATTGATGCCATGCTACATGCTGATGAGGAAGAGGACATTAATAAAGTTTTGAGGTAAGGATTTGGCTGAATCTCCTTGAATACATAGAGTGTGAAACTGACTTTCATGTTTCTTTCAAATTCTCCAAGCTCACGTGTAGGTTTATATAATTGCATTTTGGTGCACATATCTTTTCCTCATATTTCAAAAAGATTATCATCATATGCACAGGTACTTTTCGTACGAACATTTTTATGTAATATACTGCAAGTTTTGGGAGCTGGATACAGATCACGATTTCTTGATTGACAAGGAGAACCTCATCAGATATGGTAACCACGCGCTTACCTACCGAATTGTCGATAGAATATTTTCTCAGGTTTGTCCGAGTCTGATGATATTCTTGTTCCTTGGTCCAAACCACATTCTACCTGGTCAAACAAGTTTTTCACTTAATTGAATATTTCTGTTCCACCATTCCCTTATATTTTTTTTCTGTTTCATTGATTTGTTTATTTATTTACAAATTTTGAACTTCCACTCATGTAATGCTTCCACATTATGTTAGGTTCCAAGAAAGTTTACCAGTAAGGTTGAAGGAAAGATGGGGTATGAAGATTTTGTTTACTTCATCCTTGCGGAGGAGGACAAGTCATCCGAGCCTAGTCTTGAGTATTGGTATTATTTCTGCACTTTCTCTATAGACTTAAGGGTATCATAGTGGATTTTATGCACAGAGTATGATTTTGAAAGCTCACACGCTTAGTGTTGAAGTAATTACATCTATATTTCATATGAACTCACTTGTTTGAAAAAATCTCCCCAAAATTTGAAATTAACTTTTTTGTATTTCTCAGTAGCTTAGAAATATTTGCCTTAATATTTTCACGCCTTTGTTCTCTCTTATGGAATGCTCAAACATAGTTTGGCAGGACAAGGATTATTCTATTACTGGCCAGTGATTGGGACATTTAAATTTGTAGGTTCAAGTGCATAGATTTGGATGGCAATGGAGTTCTAACTCGTAATGAAATGCAATTCTTTTATGAGGAGCAGTTGCACCGAATGGAATGCATGGCACAGGAGCCTGTACTCTTTGAGGACATCTTATGTCAGTTAATTGACATGATTAAACCGGAGGTTTGCCATTTTATGATTGCTCCCTTTCCATCCCTTTGGATGCTTAATATGTTGCTTATGGCTCTGTTGGAACGAATCATAATCCCTATACTTCTAAAGTTCCACTTGTAATTTCAAAAAGAACTGTGTTCAATTGTCTGGAGATCTGTTTGTCTCTTAAATTTCCTCCAGAAGCAGGTTATTCATGGCTTCTTTATAATTATATCATTTAGTGTGATTTAAGGCTCTGAGAATTATACCATGAACAACTTTTTACCATATGCCGGTTTGGGTTTTAGGAGCCGAGTTTCCATTGAATGCTCTTTTCACATACACTGCTAATGATGACAGTCCATTTTACATGTTTGACCATTGAAATTTTCTTGTTTGCAGAATGAGAGCTTTATCATGCCGCGTGACCTGAAAGGCGGTAAACTTTCTGGAAATGTTTTCAATATCCTTTTCAATCTTAACAAATTCATAGCCTTTGAATCTCGTGATCCATTCCTCATTCGTCAGGTAGCCGTCTCAGGACATTTTCAGCTCTTTTTTTACTTTTAAATGCAACTTTTTGATAACATTCTCATTTATGCTGGAACAAACCAGGAGCGTGAGAATCCTACATTGACAGAATGGGACCGTTTTGCGCATCGAGAATATATCAGGCTTTCAATGGAAGATGATGTTGAAGATGCCTCTAATGGAAGTGCAGAAGTTTGGGATGAATCGCTTGAGGCTCCCTTCTGAGTTGAATAGGGTAAGCCAAGCAAAGCATTTATAATCAAGCAACCCGAAACCTCATGCAAACTCGGAATAAATGTCTATTAACTTCTTCTATCCTGGGCACCAGAAAGAGAAATGTTGCCTCGAATCAACAAGGAAGCTTACATCAGGTCTCATTGGGGGAATTTAGGATGTACTGACACACCGGTGACGATTTTCAGGCCTTTGCATATGCATGGTTCGATCAAACATGATGAATCGTGCAAGTGGAGCCCGAATTTATCTAAGCTCTTCCGCATCGATGAGTTTTTGCTGGGAGGTAAATGATTAAAATCCAGTTTTAAAACAGTTCTGAATGATATTTATTACCCTATCCACTCTCAATTTCTAAGATACAATCTTAAGTCCTAATCCTCTGTCATGCCCCGGTTCCTTCGTTTCATATTTTGAATGTTATAATTGAGCTTAGGAATTCCGGTTTGGATTCAGTTTTGGTTGTTTTCCCCTTTCCTTTCCATTTTATTTTAGGGTTCTTTGCCGGTTAGTTGTGCGATTATGAACATAGGTTAAGCAATTGGCTTAATTAATTCAAATTTTCTGTTTGTTATTGAATAAAGATGTGGGAGTTAGTATAGAAGTGCCATTGTCATATCTGAAGTTATTGAATTAAGCAATTTCAATAACTTCTTTTACAAGAGTGAAAAATATTAAGAAAAAATATTCAATTCACTATGGACGAAATTTAATGGATTGTAATTATTCATGCACTAATGATTAAAACAAAAAAAAAATCTTCACAAGCGCCACGATTTAAAAGTTTATATTAATTGTTTGATGAACATCATTTTATAAGTTACTCTTGAAAAGTATCGTAAAATCACTAAACAATATTTTTATAATGGGTAGAATTTTAATACACAAGTCGTGTAAAATTAATTTTACACAAATTTGTATATTTACACTATCAAACTAAAATTTTAAAGCTTCTAACCTTAACCCTAAAACAATAAACCTTATACTCTAAATTTTAAATCTTACTACCTAAACTCTTAAAACTAAAAGGCACGTGTAAACTTTAATTTATACGTTCTGTGTATTAAAAGTTTTTTCTTTTATAATATGCCCTTTCATTTTCTTGGATTTAATTTGTATGATATAGACCCAAAACTTTCCATCTCTTTCAAACTATTATATTATTTCCCAAATTGAGGCGGCTTCCATATTAATTTTGTGTTCAATTCAACTTGGTTTTGTTTAAGACGCATTGAATTCTAATTGGGCGGCCATAGTAGAAAGAAATATATATTTTTGACATAAATAATAGTAAATGATGTCTATTTTGATAAGGACATGCAAAATTGGGGTGGCAATAAATCAAAACACCCATGGTCCAACTGTGTGACTGAAGACCAACCCAATATCGGGAGATATTATTAAATTAATCCATTCACGACGTTTTTGCTAAATCCTAGGCTTTTTTAATAATATCGCATCAATCAATATTTGATTTTTTTAATATAAAATGAATCGTAACTTATCATCATTGTCCAAAGAAGTAAAATGAAGAATAAAAAAAATGTGAAAACCATGCCAAAGAAGGTTCAAATTGAAAAGAAATAAAAATCAATGGTGAAATATTAAGAGTAGAGTGGAAAAATTGAAGGATAAAAAGTAAAATGATAGGTTTTTTTAGAAAGAATGTAAATATTTTTTTTGGGGGGGGGGGAGGGGGGGGGAGGGTATTGACATAAAAGTTCGAACTTAAATTAATTTTATTTATCTTAAATTATAAATTTGCAATCAACTTCAAGTACACCTCATGTAGGACAGCATCTCTATTATTCTTTTATTTTATTTTGGGGCAGACTAATTATTACTATGGCGTCTAATAATTAATATGCTTCTATATTTATTTTGTATTAAAACAGTTTTCATTTCGGATAAAATTATTTTATATTTTTTGGTGTCTTTTTTATATCTCAATATTAAAAAATTAAATTTTAGGTTTTAATCTTAAATTTTAAATCCTAAACGGTATGTTCTATATCTTAAAAATATATTTTAGCCTCAATTCCCTATACTTTAATCATAACCCATAACCTTAAATCCTAAACTTTAAACCTCAAATTTTAAATTTAATTTTTATTGTAGACTATAAATAAAGGCACCAAAAAGAGCGGAAAATTTTTCATTCCCCCTATGATTATTAAGAATTGTTCCTTTCCTTTCATGAAGTAAGTCAATTCACCCAATAATTGTTTCATAAAGAAAAACCAGTATATATGTATTATATAATTGTTCTACATTAAAAATGATCTTTAAAAGTTTTGAAAGCAAGGATTATCCATAAGAGGAATTCATAGTCAGAAAAAGTAGATTAACACAGGATGAAAATAAAATAAAATAAAAAATAATCACATTCAAAGAAAAATAATATTTAATATAATTCGATCTATTTAATTTATTTTGCAATTTTTAAATAATAAAATTTTAATATACCAAACTTGTGACTCTTGCATGCTTATAATTACAAACTATAATTTCACCTCTTTTAAATCTCCCAAACTTAGGCTAAACACTAGCATGTATTTTATAGAATATACTATTTGACCACAAAAATTTTACTCCCTAAAATTTCTTACATTAAATAAGTAATTGTCGAGTAATCTCAACTATTGGAAATAATTAAGATATTAGTAATTAAATTTAAGTTAATCTCTAATAATAATTATTGATTTTTGAAGGTAAAGAAGAAAGAAAAAATGTAATAAAAAAAGACTTGAAGATGAAGTGAAGGAACAAACAGAGGAGCTACATTATGAAAATATATATATATATATATATATTAAGAGTTAGAAAAATCAAGGTTGGGGAGGGTGAGATGAATAGTTTAAAAGCAAAAGCAAACTGACCCATTACCCAGAACAGAAAGATGAATGAAAATCTATAATATTACACAAATATCAACCTTATCTTCCAACGAAAACAAATCAAGTTGAAACTTTTTTAATATTTTGATCCTTGAAGAAAGAGAAGTAGAGGGGGTTGTTTTAAACTTCCTTCTTCCCTTTCTTTTTGAGGGTTTCTTTGAAAAAGAAAGTTGAAAAAAGGGGTTGGGAAAGTGAAATCATTTAAGATAAATTCTGGGTTTTGGTGGGTTTTTTGAGTTTGGAAGATTTAAAGATATGTTGGGGTGTGAATGTTTCTGTTGGCAGGATAAACACACTGATGATGATGAGTTCTTCCCTTTGCCTGTGCCTCAGCCTTTTTCTTTGCCTTCTCCAATCCCAGATTGGCCTTCAGGTATTTATCCTTTGATTTCCTTCACCTTTTTTCTCTTGATTTTAAGATGATTTTGTGTTTTCGATTTTCCTTTTAAAATATGTTATTATGTATATATCCGTTCATTCTTGTTGATTTTAGATATGGTAAATTTGGAGTTTGGACATAATAAAGATAAGATAATTACTATATATAGTAACTCTAGATTTTTTTTTATGTACATCCATTTTCTCAGGTCAAGGGTTTGCTACTGGAAAAATAAACCTGGGAGAATTAGAAGTGGTTAAAATCACCGAGTTTGAGAGTGTTTGGAGCTATGATTTGTTTCGTGGTAAAGCTAAAGGTGTCACGTTTTATAAACCCGTGGGGATTCCGGATGGATTTTTCTGTCTCGGTTATTACTGTCAGCTAAACGATCATCCCCTTAGAGGGTACGTTCTTGCGGCTCGTGAAAGGGTAGCTTCGATTCCAGAAGATTGTTGTGACCATGGCTCGGTTTCAGGCTTTCCGGCACTAAGGAAACCTGTCAACTACTCGTTGATTTGGAGTTCAGATTCGCTTCGCAATGGTTGTGGTTTCTTCTGGCTGCCAAATGCGCCGGTCGGTTACAAAGCAATGGGAATTTTGGTTACTGATATGCCGGAGGAGCCTAGCGTGGATGAAGTTAGATGTGTTCGAGAAGACCTTACAGAGACTTGTGAAATTAAGGATGTTATACTTTCTGCTGGTGCAGATCCATTTCAGGTTTGGAGTACAAGACCATGCAAAAGGGGAATGTTTTGCAAAGGTGTTTCGGTTGGGACATTCTTCTGCAGTACTTACTTTGTTTCAGAAGACGAGGAATTGGAGATTGCGTGCTTGAAGAATCTGGATCCGACACTACATGCGATGCCGGATTTAAACCAGATTCATGCTCTCATCAAGCACTACGGTGCAAGAGTTTTCTTTCATCCTGATGAAGACTATCTGCCCTCGTCGGTGCAATGGTTTTTCAAGAACGGTGCACTTCTATGCGAAGATGGCAAGCTTAAAGGAGAACCGATTGATTATCGGGGCTCCAACTTGCCTTGTGGAGGGAAAAATGACGGTGCATTTTGGATAGATTTGCCAGGAGATGATAGGGCAAGAAGTAATGTTAAGAAAGGAAACTTGGAGAGTGCAGAGCTATATGTTCATGTAAAGCCAGCATTGGGTGGAACATTTACGGATGTTGTGATGTGGATATTTTGTCCCTTCAATGGACCGGCCAACCTTAAGATCGGGTTAATGAACATACAGATGAACAAACTCGGGCAACATGTAAGTGACTGGGAACACTTCACTCTCCGGATAAGCAACTTCACTGGAGAACTGTGGCAGGTTTACTTTTCACAGCACAGCGGTGGTGAGTGGGTTGATGCTTCCGACTTGGAATACATCGAAGGTAATAAGCCAATTGTTTACTCATCCAAACATGGACATGCTAGTTTTCCACATCCCGGGATGTACCTTCAAGGGTCAGTTAAACTCGGGATAGGGATTAGGAACGATGCTGCCCGAAGCAAGTATTTTGTGGACTCGAGCACCAGGTACCAGATTATTGCAGCCGAGTATCTTGGAGATGGAGTAGTTACAGAACCATGTTGGTTGAATTACATGAGAGAATGGGGTCCAACTATAGTATACGATTCGCGTTCGGAACTTGATAGGATAATTAATTTGCTCCCGTTCTTTGTTCGATTTTCAGTGGAGAACATCTTTGACCTGTTTCCAACAGAGCTCTATGGCGAGGAGGGGCCTACAGGACCGAAGGAAAAAGATAATTGGGGAGGAGATGAAAGATGTTAATCCTACTAAGCATGTATACATTCCCTGTTTTCGAGTGTATAGTCATACTAAACATCGATGTGGTTTGTTCAATGACCTCCAAGAGGCAGTATGTTATTAAGCACATTGCTTGTGTGTCAAGTTAGCGAAAATAGTGATCGGGTTTCTTCTTCATGAACAAAAGGATTGTGCTGCTGCTCCTCGCCCGATTTGGTTTCGAAACAGCAACACTCACATTCATGTCGCAGAGGTACTTTTGCTTCTGTGCAACACTCTCTTTTCCTATATACGAACTTTTTAAGACACGTAAAAAGTAGCTTCGGATGCAACCGAACTCCTGTTCTGAAATTGTTTGTGTTTGTCAGTCCATGTCTGATTCAACATAATGTATGATTTAGATGGCTTTGCTGTATATAAAACCTTAAACAAATTATTAACGCCTGTTTTACAGTCTATGTTTAGGGTTCACGTCTTTCTAAAAATACATCTTTCAGAACTTGAACTTAGATTTCCTTAAATAATGTTCTAATCTGGATAAGAGGATGTTAATGCATTTAACCACTAGAACAGGGATGATTAATTTTTAAGTAAAGATATTAATGGTTAAAAAATAATTGGTCTTATATTTAGAAAATAACCGATACTAATAATACAAATTAATAAACTTTTCTTGATTAATTTCAAACAATTGTTAGCTAAATATAGAGGTTGTTGATGAGACTGTAAGAGGCTTGTGTCAAACACATTTATCAAGCAGAGGGAATCGAATTGTAGATGTGATTGCGAAAATAACACATCGGAAAATCTATTTATTTCTTGCCAACGGAGGAAGTGCTCTCCGTTGCCACCGCTGATCGGCCGGGAACTGCAGTTAGTAGCATAACATCCTCCATTTTGCCCTAAAATTCAAGCCAAATTTGGCAATTAAAACGGTACAAAAACGGAGGAGGGAAGTCCATGGTCGAAAACGACATTGCAAATTGAATAAAACCAAGAATCTTCTTCTTCTAGTTCACAGTTCCTCGGGTTTTATCAGCCTTTAATTCAATAATAATAAAAAAGTTGAAATTTTCTCGAGAAATTCGAGCAATATGAAATTACCAAAACTCTCGATTCTGTTTCTGGTCCTTTTGGTTATCCAATCAAAGGCGGCATTGGAGGTTAAAGATCAATCTCCATCGAAACAAGCTTACGCGACGCTGCTTTATGGAGATGAGTTCCTTTTAGGGGTCAGGGTTTTAGGGAAATCGATCAGAGACACCGGAACAACTAAAGACATGGTCGTTTTGGTCTCCGATGGCGTCTCGGATTATGCTAAGAAGCTTCTAAAGGTAAAATTAGGCAATCCTTTTACTTTTCTGTTTGTTTCCTGAGAAAATTACTAGCCTTAAAGTTAGTTGCTTTATGTTTTTTTCTTCAAGGACAACTACAAAATTGCACCCTTTTTTTTTCTAAACCGATTTATGGTTAAGTTATGAACACTATAATCAATGATCTGATAGTTTACCGAGAAAGATTAGGATAGTACATTAGTATTATTGTGGTTTAAGAAAGTAAAGTCTTAAGATTTGAAATATCTTTTTACTCTGTTATCATTTTTTTGTTTGTTTTGCTTTGGTGGATAATTTGACAGGCTGATGGGTGGATAGTGGAGATGATAAGTTTATTGTCAAATCCGAATCAAGTTCGGCCAAAGAGATTTTGGGGTGTTTACACCAAATTGAAAATTTTTAATATGACTAACTACGAGAAAGGTAAATCCTTTTCGATTTATTAAAAGTTCATGTTTGTTGATGATAGAAAATGTATGGTGTAGGCTAATAGCTGAAGGATGAATATAGTCGGTGTAGCTTGGAGATTACTTACCTATATTTTCTTACTAGATTGTTCATATCCTGTTTTACATGTTTTTTTTTCCGGGTGAAAGCGAGAAATAAAAGATATGTTTTCTATAAGGTCCATGATATTTCTCTTTAGCTATTCTTCTTTTCTGAGTTCATTATTCTTTCTGTTTTGATATTTCTTCTGGTGAATTGCATTGTTTCACACTTGGCGTTTGCTTGTGTAGTTGTATATCTTGACGCGGATACTATAGTCGTCAAAAGCATTGAACATGTCTTTAAATGTGAGAAATTCTGTGCAAATTTGAAGCATTCCGAGAGGTTGAATTCAGGAGTCCTGGTAGTGGAACCATCTGAAGCTGTTTTCAATGACATGATGAGCAAAGTCAATACTTTGCCTTCTTATACCGGAGGAGATCAGGGTTTTCTGAATTCTTATTTCTCTAATTTCCCAAATGCCCACCTATTCGACCCTAATATACCGGAGGAGGTATTGAAATCCCGTCCTGCTCCCGAGATGGAGCGACTCTCTACTCATTACAATGCAGATGTTGGTCTTTACGTGCTTGCCAACAAGGTATTACTACGTAAATTTACATGAACATCTGTTTTTAACTTTATATCACTCTGCTGTACCTTGTCATGTTTCTAACATAACAAGAACAATGTATAGTCTCGTCAGTAAAAAACGTGTTTGAAATTTGCTTTTCATTGTTTTGAATTCCCATTTTACGCATGATGTTGAGTCGTTGACATTCTTATGGTTCTTCTTGTTTCTGGATCATGAGGATTTGTTTCAATTCTGTTCTTTGTTTGTTTGCGGACTTTCTTTTTCTCTATACCATGATGAAACTTATGCAAAAGCCAAAACAAGAGCCAAAGTTCTGGATTTTCTTATTATATTCTTATTTTCCGGCATTCATTTTTTTTTTTGCATTATTTTTGCAGTGGATGGTAGATGAGAGTAAACTTCGTGTAATTCACTATACGCTTGGTCCCTTTAAACCTTGGGATTGGTGGACATCTTGGCTCTTAAAACCGGTTTATGTTTGGCAGGTAATATCGGACTCCTTCAGAAATGTACATGAAAAGCAATGATATATGTCCAATATAATCTGTTTGCTGGTGCTGCAGAATATTAGGGAACAGCTTGATGAATCCCTTCCTGGAACTGGAGGGGGCAAAAATCCAAACGATGAGCTTAGAGTCAAATTCCTTTTCCTCTTACCTTTCTGTGGTTTACTTCTTTGTTTCTACCGTTCTTTCCATCAGGTTAGTGGCACCGATTATTATGCTTTCCCGAAATTTTTTCCTATATGATTGGTCTCCTGTTCCGAATCCATGTTACTTTTTTGTTGCAGACTGGGGGCTCGCTTTGCAGAACTTCATTATGCAATCAGATCAGACACCTTTACCACATAATTTGGTCGAGTGGAACCGTTGCTTACACCAGTGTTTCTTCATCCACTACCACTATCCCAAACAGTCAAGTTAGTGCACAGACAAAGGTGCCGGCATACTTGGGTGCGATCTCGGTTTTCGTATGTTTTATGGCTGCTGTGGTGTCCCTTGGAATTTCAATTTCAATCGTGCCTCGACAAGTGATGCCATGGACTGGTTTGCTCTTGATGTACGAGTGGACATTCACAATCTTCTTTCTCTTGTTCGGAACTTTTCTTCATTTGATTTATCACTGGGGAAAAGCAGCAACTCAATCGGGACCAGATGCTTCTCGCACGGATTCTTTTGATTCTGATTCTAGAAAAGGTTTATAACTTGGCACAAATGCATAAATCATGCATGATCATGATTATTAATCTAGCATCGGTTAACCATCGTCATACATTCTTTACAGGTTTTCAACGACAGGCATCCTCTTGTGATATGGTTACTTGGTATTATGGATTGGGGATGGCTTTTTTGGCTATCGCAGCCCCATCCTTACCATATATTTTCGGGGTCACCGCTCTGTTCCCGAGGTAATTTCTACCGAGATAATCTCGTTCAATAAGGTGTCGGATTGCTGGCTTTACTTATTATTTGCTTGCAATGTATCGACGTTTGAAAAGCCTTGTTCATAGTCTTACTGATTTCCATGGTTGTGACTATTTTCGCACCAGGTCGGGGTTGATGTTTGTCGGAGGGCTTGTATTAGCGTCGTTCTTCACATATGCTTCGGATCATCTAGCAATCAGGTCATTCTTGAAAGGTCTTGAAGATCGGAACACCACTCGGTCGAGGAGTGCATGTTTCTTGTGTTGAAAGAAGGCTTCAAAATGACCATATTACTCACCAGCACTGCAATTCTCCTTCAATCCTGTGTTCTGTTTAACATTTAATCACGACAGCTTTTTGTTTAATTATATCGATGTTAAGTTAATTACAACAGTTTATTTGTAAAATATTGCAGAAAATTTTGTCAAATTAGAAATGTAATTTTGTCCAATTAGATAACTTTTTGCTACTTTGTTGCTCGATATAATACTCAGTTTCAGGTTTGTATGATTCCATTATAATTCACATGGGATGTTATAAATGACGCATGATAGTCTGACATGCAATTGATTTATGACTTAATATTAAAATAAGTGTTAAAATTATTTTCTTTTAAGTGTTTAAATTTTTTCCGCTTTTAATTGTTCAATTTTT
The DNA here is from genome assembly GCA_958450335.1 of Hibiscus tridactylites. Taxonomy (NCBI): domain Eukaryota; kingdom Viridiplantae; phylum Streptophyta; class Magnoliopsida; order Malvales; family Malvaceae; genus Hibiscus; species Hibiscus tridactylites. The sequence continues at coordinate 3,083,076 of OY288267.1, forward strand.
TTTGTCTCTTTTAGGTCAACTGAGGCATTTAATTTGACCATAATAATAATAATTTGGCATCTAAAATGAGCGAAAAAAATTTAAACACCTAAAAAAAGAAAATGAAATGATTTGAACACTAATTTTAATATTAAGCTTTTATTTATAAAAGATGAATGGAGAAGTTAGTTTTATCAACATTAACAAATCTTTAAAAGGGTTAAAGAATATTATTAAATTTTATTAAACGAATTCAAAGTGTGATCCAAGTGATAAGGGTAATGTGTTTTACTTAGATTATTTGGGTTTAAATAGTTTGATCTGTATGAGTTTATCAAAATATAAATATTATCTTGTACTCCATTAGAATTATAAAAATGTAAATTACAGCAGTGGTCACTCAATTATGGTTAAGATTATATTTTGGTCACTTAATTATTAAAAATTATATTTGGGTCATTTAATTATGGGTAAAGTTACATTTGAGTGACCAAATTATTAAATGTTATATTTGGGTCACTCAATTATGGGTAAGGCTACATTTAGGTCACCCTCCATATATATATCAGTTTGTGTATTAGATTAGATTGACCAATGATTTCAAGTGAAGTACTCTAGTATGAACGAAGGTATACATGTGATTTGGAAGAAAAAAATGATTAAATTGATGTATTTTTTTTAAATATGAAGGGCCACTCAAATGTAACCTTACCCATAATTGAGTGACTCAAATGTAACTTTTAATAATTGGGTGACTCAAATGTAACTTTACCCATAATTGAGTGAACTAAATGTAACTTTTAATATTTAGGTGACCCAAATGTAATTTTACCCATAATTGAATGACCTAAATGTAACTTTTAATAATTAAGTGACCTAAATATAACTTTATTTATAATTGAGTGACCTTCGTTGTAGTTTACCCTATAAAAAAGCACGTCAGACTTAATGATCTCAATTTGTGTGTATCAACCAATTTAAATGACTTTAATAACATACTTAATAAAATGCATTAGTAATTCGGCGCAAGTACGAAAGTAATGCATTTAAACTCTAATATTTTAGAAATAGAAATTTTCTATCATTCTCGGTGTTCATCTTTATATCCCTCACTAAAAATTTAAGTTTAGGGTATACGATTAAAATTTAAGGTTATAATTTATTAAAATTTTAAAAATTTAGGGTACGGTGTAATTTTTAAGGTTTATCATTTAAAGTTTAAGATTTTAAATTTAAGCAACTTAAAATTTAAGACATATAAAAGAACACACAAAAAAAAGAAAAATTTTGTCCATTTACGAGTATTTATCTTTATAAGGACTCTAATTACGAATTTTATCGCGTGAATTACGCTGTTTTAGTTAGTCAATGTGTCCATAGATGAAATTATAGTTACGAAGACTTGTATTTCAAATCGGAATAAATATATTTTTATTTAATAATCATACTGAAATCCAAAAGAGCACATTTTGATGTAAAATCAAATTTAAAATGATTATTGTATTTTTGAATAGAATATAATTATTGTATTTGATTTGATCCAATTAGAATAAAATAAGTGACGGATATTGTCCTTAACGGAATCAGTCCCGTAACCGCAAAATTACTGACAAATGTGCTTATAAAATTAGTTGAAGCCGGTTGCATTCCAAATTAAAAGAATCTAATAACTATAAACTGTTTGTTGGATTGTTAAGGTATATTATACTTTAAAGAGAGAATGCGAGTTTAGTTTTTTAAAAACGACATTGTTGGAAGAGAAAAAGTATTAGACGGACCTGGCTTGCCATGTCCGTAGTTTCGGCCAATAAGTCTCATCCACCTCATTTTAACTTCCAAATAACTACTCACTTTTTCTTTATATGCATGAAAGAGATGAAGATTCACCTTGGTAAAAAAATGAGATTGATGGACCTTATTGGCCAGGACCATGGATGACGTGGTGAACCAAGTTCATCTAATAATTTTTTGTTGGGAATAGCAATCTCACACCTCAAACATAAACCGTAAGACGAACATAGATATTACCGAAAAAAGAATCTAATGTAAATATCAAAGTTTGGCTATGTTAACTAAAATTTATCTTATTTGAACCAATAATTAATTGGTTTAGTAAAATGATACACTAGATCCTTAAACAATGATAGAAATATTAATCCTAACATTAAGAATAAAATAAATTGAGTTAAAAAAATTATTACATAATAAACATATGCAATACCTTATCTATATTAGTCGCTAATAATTTGAGTACGGATTATAAAAATTGTTATTTATAGTGCAACTTAAATGTTAGTGTAAGTCTTATTTCTGTATAATAAAAATATACTTTGATTTTTATTTATCACGTGCTAGACTGTTCTTCTCCCTTGAGCTGCAACAAGGTGCTTGAGTTAAATTTCAGACATTTCAAGACGGTTCCATTCGCCTCCATTCTGGATGGTTTTAATCCCAGAATTTTCGGTTTTACTTTTCTCTGAGTTTGATTAGTCAAAGACGGAATCTTTCGATTCAAAACGATAAACTTGCATTAAATACAAAAATTCCATCAATTTCATTATCTTGGGAAAATCGAATGACATGAAATCACCGAAACTGATGTTTCTGGTCCTTTTTATTATTCTTATCCAATCAAAGGCTGCGCTGGGAGGCTGAAGCTCCCTCTCCGCCGAAACAAGCGTCCGTGACGCTGCTTTACGGAGGTGATTACCTTCTAGGGTTCAGGGTTTTACTAAGTTTATTGACCCTAATTTATAAGTATTTATTTGTATTAATTTATCACGTGGATCACGCTATATTTCAGATAATCCATGTGTAAAAAATATGAAATTACCGTTATATGTAGGAGTGGACATTTTTTGAATCGTGTTAAAAATTTAAAATTAGTCGAGTTGAGAAATTATATTTTATAATTAAATTTTATTTAGGCCCTGTTTGGCAATTAGCGGATAGCTGATAGCTGATAGCGGATTACATTAGCTGATAGCTGATAGCTGATTGCATTAGCTGATTTGACTAGCGGATTGTATTAGCTGATTGTATAAAAGTGTTTGGTAAAATTAACTGATAGCGGATAGCTGTTTGATTATTTAACAAGCAAAATGACATATAAGGACATGATTAAATTTAATACTTGTTTGAATAATTTATCAGTTATTAATATTTTGTATCTAATAAATATTAATTAGATTTGTAAAAATTATTTTTTAATATAAATTTACTAAACATATTTGAAAAATTTATATATTAATTTATTATTTATATAATTATTAAATTTTTTATATGCACATATAAATATGTGATAATAAAAAATAGAATTAACTTACAAATGTCACCATATAAATTAGTAGTAACAACAAATAAGTCCAATATTTAATATGTTTTTATTTATATTAAAAAAATATTATTATTTAATTTAGGTTATTTGGAGATTTTTGGTAATTGTTAAGGGTAAAAGAGTCATTACAACTCTAATATCAAACCTCTAATCTCAAAAAGCTCATATTAGGAGCTTTTTCAAAATTAGCTTTTTTCACCCCAATCCGCTCTTTCAATCCGCTATTTACCAAACATCAATATTAGCGGATTTGACTAGTCAAACCTCTAATTGTACCTCAAACCTCTAATTTTTGCCCAAACCGCTATTTACCAAACAGGGCCTTAAATTTTTTTAGAGTTTAGTTTATGCAATTTAAATTGAGTTGAGTTTTTATTCAAATTTAATTTTAAATATTTATAATATGATCAATACTAATTAGTTTCAATTTAAATGGTTTTTTATAACCATATACAATACAAGTATATGTTTCTTCATAATTTTTCACATGTATATATCAATTAGAATTGAGACACTCGGCTTGAACTTGAAAACGGATCCACTAATTACTAAAATTTTAAAATTATTCGAGTTATTCAAATCATCATTTTTAACTCAAACTTTATTTAAAAAAATTTCAAGTCAAGACGAATTTATAAAATTACGAGTCGAATAATTAGATTTTTTCGAGCCGAATTTTGTCCACTCCTGATTTCAAAGTCTTTTATTTTAAATTGGAGTAAAATATTTTATTTAATAACTCTACTAAAATCCAAATAAAGGAGTATATTTTAAAATAGTTGGCCAAAACAAAAAAAAAGTATCACTATATTTTAAAGGAAAATCAAATTTAATATAATTGTTGTGCTTGATTTGACCGGATTAGAATAAAATAAGACGAAAATTGTACTTAACGGAATCGATCCCTTAACCGTAAAATAAATCGCTCACATGCACATTAAATCAATGAGAGCTCTAAGGTGCGGTTAAATTAAAGTTAACTTTAACTTAAATTTTTATTTAAAGTAAAATTTAATCTAAAATATTATCTAATCAATAATAATTTTGATTACAACCTAAAACATGATTCAATTGGTAAAACTTTTAATTTAAATTTAAATTTTTACTTAATTCAACCTAAAATGTTACTCAGCTCGTAAGAATTTAAATTTTTATTTAAAAGCGTTGTTTTATTAACTGCACACTAACTCTTCTAACTAAATTCTCTATTTACCACGTGCTAGTTGCTACTCTCTTCTTCTCCCCTGCGCTGGTGTTTCAGAACCCATTTCAATACTGTTCCATTTCCCCAGAATTCTAGATGGTTTTAATTTCCGCGTTCTCACGTTTACTTTTCCACGACTTTGTTTAGTCAAATATGGAATATTTCGATTCAAAAGGAATAAACTTGCATTAAATCCAAAAATCCCATCAATTCTAAAAATTCCATGAAAAATAAACGGGTCGACTTTTCCATGGAAATGGCATGGCATCTTCCAAGGTTGTTTTTTTCTAGCTGCTTCCCTGTTGACGTTTTCATTTTAGGATCATGATCGCATTCTATATGTAATATGTTCCAACTTTAGCAGCCACCCAAAATTGGAAAGAAAAATAAATAATCGAATAACATGAAACTACCAGAACTGATCTCGGTTCTGTCTCTGATCCTTTTTATTACTATTATTAGCCAATCAAAGGCGGCGTTGGGGGCTGAACTAGCTCCCTCTCCGCCGAAACAAGCGTACGTGACGCTGCTTTACGGAGATGACTACCTTCTAGGAGTCAGGGTTTTAGGGAAATCGATAAGGGACACCGGAACAACCAAAGACATGGTGGCTTTGGTCTCCGACGGTGTCTCCGATTACGCCAAGAAGCTTCTAAAGGTAAGATAAGCCATTAGACAATCCTTTTACTTCTCTATTTGTTTACCAAAGACTACAAGCTTTAAAGTCCGAATTCAAATAACGGTCCGTAATAATCGTAATAATATTTATTATACATGTAATCATAATAAAATATCGCGACCGAAAACAGTAAACCGTAATACAAATCTCCTTTTGTAGTTTTTAACTTTTGTTTATTTGTTTGGGCTCGGTGAATGGTTGGACAGGCTGATGGGTGGATAGTGGAGACGACAAGTTTATTGGCAAATCCGAATCAAGTTCGGGCACCCAGATATTGGGGTATTTACACCAAGTTGAAGATTTTTAATATGACTAACTACAACAAAGGTAAACCTTTTTTCTATTCATTTATAGCACATCTTTGTTGGTTACATTAAATTTACTGCACCTGCAAAATTTATACAACGTTAATAACTGTACATGAAATTAAAATTATCAAGTCCAGTTAAAACTTTTAAATGTAAAAGATTACTCTAATTAAACCCAACGAATATTGTTAGGAGAAAAACAAATAATGTTTATCCTTAATTCATAATTGTTTATAACTGTATCCAATTTTTCAATGTTTTTTTCGGGTAAAAACGGGAACTAAAAGATATGTCTTCTATAAGTTTCACTATAAGAATTTTCCTTTTTACTTTTTTAAGCTGCATAAGACAAGTTCTTTTTGAATCTTATGTTTTTAGTTTTTATAGTTAGTTTTATTTTTTGAAATTGAATCCACTATTTTTTTAAACAAGAAAATATCCGAAATTATAATAAATGTTTACCACTGAGTAAACAAACACCTAAATCTAGACATAAACTCAGAAAACTAAATTTGCGGCTCTAGATAATAATAAGACCATACAAAGAACATGTAAGAACCTAATTCAAAGACTCGAAACAAAAGACGGATACAAACATACCCAAATCGACGATGATGGGTAAAACCATCAACAAACAACATTGACAAAGGCATATTAAAGTGAACGTACGTTGACAATAATGTCATTACCACAACTCAATCGCGAATAAACGGTAGATGTAATCGCGTATCCGAATCAGATTCAAGGGCCCGAGATAGGGAGATCAACAGCATAATGAAAGGAGCGCCATCTTGATCAGTCGTGGCGACCTCAGATCTAACCCTGATAGAAAACAAATAACAAAAAAGCGTGTCAAGAGACATAAAAACGTATCAAACGGTAGAAAATACGTGCCATAAAGGCAAATTTATTAAAATTAAAGACTGAAAATTAAAAGAACGAAACAAACAAATAAAAGTGAGTGGCTAGCGGTCGACAAACAGTCCTAAAACCGTTACCGCCTCCTGCCTAAATTTAACCAAAAGAAAAAAAACCGCGTTAGAGAGAAAAGAAAAATTAGAGCTGCCAAATAGCGACGTTCTTATAGTTAGGAATTTTGAAAGCGAAAAAGTAATCAAAGGAATATTAATATAGACGAAATCTAGTGTGGTTAAAATTTAAAGATAACATAATCTGTTTCTATGCTCCTAAAGTTCAAATACACGAAATTTCATTTTTTTTCCTCATAAATTACATTCTATTATCTATTCACAAGCCCAAAATAATTCTTCATCAAAAGAGTCGCACTCGAATTTTTCGAACCGGACCAAAATAGAATTCGTGCATGTAATGATCTCGAACCGTTACCACCTTTGCTCTTTACCTATTCTTCTTTTTTGAATACATTATTCTTTATATGTAAATGTTTCATCTTGTGAATTGCATTGTTTGACACTTTGAGTTCGCTAGTATAGTTGTATATCTTGATGGGGATACTATACTAGTCAAAAGCATTGAAGAGGTCTTCAAATGTGGGAAATTCTGTGCAAATTTGAAGCATTCCGAGAGGATGAATGCCGGAGTGCTGGTAGTGGAACCATCTGAAGCTGTTTTCAACGACATGATGAGCAAAGTCGATACTTTGCCTTCTTACACCGGAGGAGATCAGGGTTTTCTTACTTCTTATTACTCTAATTTCCCAAATGCACTCCTTTTCGACCCCAACATACCCGAGGAGGCATTGAAATCCCGTCCTGCTCGTGAGATGGAGCGACTCCCTATTATATACAACGCAGATGCCGGTCTTTCCTTTATGTCCAACAAGGTATATGTTCCTACTTACATTGACATTGACATTGACATCATGTTCTAAACTTCATCTCACGTTGTTGTACCATTGTTAGTCTTGTTTGAAATGATACATTGTTATGTTTTGCATTTTCTTGCAGTGGAAGGTAGATAAGAGTGAATTTCGTGTAATTCACTATACGATTGGCCCCTTTAAACCCTGGGATTGGTGGACATCTTGGCTGATCGAACCGGTTGATGTTTGGCAGGTATTATCGAACTCCTTCGGAAAATGTACATGAAAAGCAATGGTATATGTCCAATATAAACTGTTTGCTGATGCTGCAGAATATTAGGGAACGGCTTGATGAATCCCTTCCTGGAACTGCAGGGGGCAAAAATCCAAATGATGAGCTTAGAGTCCAATTCCTTTTCATCTTGCCTTTCTTTGCTTTGCTTCTTTGTTTCTATCGTTCGTTCCGTGAGGTTAGTGTTTGCTTTGCTTCTTTGTTTCCTGAAATTCATGCCTAGATGATTGTTTTCCTGTTCAAAACCCTGTTGTTTTTTTGTTGCAGAACGGGGACTTGCTTTGCAGAACTTCATTATGCAATCAGATCAGACACCTTTACCACATGCTTATGTCGTATGCAACCGTTGCCTATACTAGTGTTTCTTCATCTATTACCACTAACCCAAACGGTCATGTTAGTGCACAGACGAAGGTGCCGGCGTGCTTGGGTGTGATTTCGGTTTTCGTATGTTTTATGTCTGCTGTGGTGTCCCTTGGAATTTCAATTTCAATTGTGCCTCGACAAGTGATGCCATGGACCGGTTTGCTGTTGACGTATGAGTGGACATTCACAATCTTCTTTCTTTTGTTCGGATCTTTTCTTCGTTTAATTTATCAGTGGGGAAAAGCAACAGCTCAATCGGGACCGGTTGCTTCTCGTACCGATTCTTTCGATTCTGAATCTAGAAAAGGTTTGTTTACTTGGCCCCAATGCATACATCGTGCACGGTCATGAATACTAATCTAGCATCGGTTGACACCTTTCGTATATTCTTTACAGGCTACCAACGACGAGCATCGTCCTGTGATATTGTCACATGGTATTATGGGCTGGGAATGGCTGCTTTGGCTGTTGCAATCCCATCCGTACCATGTATTTTCGGGATCACTGCTCTGTTATGGAGGTAATTTCTACCGAGATAAGTTTGTTTTCTCCCGTATTTTACAAACAGAACAATTTTCAAGTCCGGTTGGACATCCAAATCGGTCGGAGATTTGCCGCCTTTATTTTTTATTTGCTTGCAAAGTATGAACAAAAATTTTCCCGGTCCGTGACTTTTTCCGCTGCAGGTTGGTTCTGATGGTTGTTGGAGGGCTTATATTGGCGTCGTTCATGACATATGCGTCGGACCGTCTAGCAGCGAGGTCATTCCTGAAAGGTCTTGAACACCGGAACACCACTCGGTCCAGGGCTGCATGTTTCTTGTGTTGAAAGAAAGGTTTCAAAATGGCCATATTACTTACCAGCACTGCAATCTCCCTTCAAATTTGTCTTCTGTTTTAATATTTAGGATAAATTGTACAAAATATCAATGAACTTTAGTGTTTGTATTGATTTTATTGCATTTAAATTTTAATTGTATATGATATGTTCATATTTTATTTTTATAATAAATTAATATCCTCCGATAAAATGAGAACATGTATTGGAGGAAAAATTATAAAATTCTCTAGACTCTATAGGAGGCTTGGAACCAAAAATTTTAAGAAAGAAGAGCTGACAACTAACAACAAAGTTAACTTGTAATGTTATAATAATTGTAACAAGGTTGGTTGGATTTGGGATCTTCTCTTTGGAGCAGTGTTGTGGAATATTTGGTTGTTTCGAAACTTGGTGGCTTTTAATAGCGATATGGAGGATCGTGAGTCCATCCTTGAGCTGAGCCGTAAGTTACAAGCTTTCTCTATTCGAGCCATTAATTAGGCTGCGATCTCTACCCCAAGGAGCGTTAAGGACAGTCAGATCTCGATCCGATCACCACCCCCTCAGGGATGGTTTAAGGTTAATACGGATGGTGCACGCAGGGAAGTGAATGGTAGAGCTGCTTGTGGAGAAGTTATTCGGGATTTTGAAGGTTTGTGGCATCTAAGGTAATCTGATTGAGGAATTGGATAGCTTGGACGCCCTCGGTATTGTTCAACATGGTTCGCAACGGTATTGCCCTACATATTTTCTAATTGTGTCGTCGTAGATGGATGGTTCATTTTCAGTTGATCGCGCGGGATGAAAATGTAACATTAATGACGATTTTGTCAAAAATAATAGTTTAATAAACAAAACAAGAAAGCATGAATAATTTAGTGGCCGATGGTGTAGTTTACTCTAAAATTTATGTGGTTAGATTCTCTATGTGTCTCGTGCGAACCCTCGTCATCTCCCCTGCGCTGCAACAAGGTGTTGGAGCTAGGTTTCAGACCCATTTCAATACTGTTCCATTCGCCCCAATTTCTAAATGGTTTTAATGTCTTTTCCTTTCTATGAGTTTAGTTAGTCAAAGAAGGAATATTTCAATCCAAAAGGATAAACTTGCAACAATTCTATAAAATTACAACTCTTTGCAAAACCGACAAGAAGCATACCACATTTAAAAGAAAACAAAAAACGAAGAAGATGTCTTGAAGTAAACAGGTTGACTTTTCCATGGAAATGACATCATCAAGTTGGTTGTTTTTCCTGGTTGCTTCCATGTTGACGTTCCCATTTTAGGATCATGACCGGAGCTGGTTGGTTCTATATGTTCCAACGGTACTAACCACCCAAAGTTTAAAAAAAATCCTCAGGAGAAAACCGAATAACATGAAACTACCAAAACTGATCTCGGTTCTGTCTCTGCTGCTTTTTATAACAATTATCATCCAATCAAAGACGGCGTTGGGGATTGAACTAGCTCCGTCTCCGCCGAAACAAGCGTACGTGACGCTGCTTTACGGTGATGACTACCTTCTAGGGGTCAGGGTTTTAGGAAAATCGATAAGGGACACCGGAACAACCAAAGACATGGTGGCTTTGGTCTCCGACGGCGTCTCCGATTACGCCAAGAAGCTTCTCAAGGTAAGAGACAATCCTTTTACTTCTCCGATAAAGTTGGGTACTTTATGTTTTTCTTTTCTTTAAGGTCAACTACAAACTACAAATTCTTTTTGTAATCTTTTTACTTTGTTGTCATTTTTTGTTTGGGTTTGGTGGATGATTGGGCAGGCTGATGGTTGGAAAGTGGAGACGACAAATTTATTGGCAAATCCGAACCAAGTTCGGGCACCCAGACATTGGGGTGTTTACACCAAATTGAAGATTTTTAATATGACTAAATACAGCAAAGGTAACTCTTTTATGTGGAAAATCTAGGCGAGAAAAAAAACAACAGGCAGAGAGTAAAAAAACTGTTAATACATATTCTTAATCTTTTGACAATACACCGCTTGCCTTCAATAAACAATAATTCTTCACCAAACCGCGAATTTTCGGGCTGGGCCAAAATAGAATTTGTATCATAATCTCTTAACAGTTACCACCTTTCCATTTAGCTATTCTTCTGTTTTGAATCCATTAGTCTCAAACTTGGAGTTTGCTTGTGTAGTTGTATATCTTGATGGGGATACTATACTAGTCAAAAGCATTGAAGAAGTCTTTAAATGTGGGAAATTCTGTGCAAATTTGAAGCATTCCGAGAGGATGAATTCAGGAGTCCTGGTAGTGGAACCCTCTGAAGCTGTTTTCAACGACATGATGAGCAAAGTCGATACTTTGCCTTCTTACACCGGAGGAGATCAGGGTTTTCTGACTTCTTATTACTCTGATTTTCCAAATGCCCTCCTTTTCGACCCTAACATACCCGAGGAGGCATTGAAATCCCGTCCTGCTCGTGAGATGGAGCGACTCCCTATTATATACAACGCAGATGCCGGTCTTTCCTTTATTTCCAACAAGGTATATATTCCTACTTACATTGACATCAACATCATGTTCTAAACTTCATCTCACGTTGTTGTATTTGTACCACTGTTAGTCTTGTTTCACATGATACATTGTTATGTTTTGCATTTTCTTGCAGTGGAAGGTAGATAAGAGTGAATTTCGTGTAATTCACTATACGATTGGCCCCTTTAAACCCTGGGATTGGTGGACATCTTGGCTGATCGAACCGGTTGATGTTTGGCAGGTATTATCGAACTCCTTCAGAAAATGTACATGAAAAGCAATGGTATATGTCCAATATAAACTGTTTGCTGATGCTGCAGAATATTAGGGAACGGCTTGATGAATCCCTTCCTGGAACTGCAGGGGGCAAAAATCCAAATGATGAGCTTAGAGTCCAATTCCTTTTCGTCTTGCCTTTCTTTGCTTTGCTTCTTTGTTTCTATTGTTCGTTCCGTGAGGTTAGTGTCGCCGATTATCATGCTTTCCTGAAATTCATGCCTAGATGATCGTTTCCCTGTTCGAAACTATATTACTTTTTTGTTGCAGAACGGGGACTTGCTTTGCAGAACTTCATTATGCAATCAGATCAGACACCTTTACCACATGCTTATGTCGTATGCAACCGTTGCCTATACTAGTGTTTCTTCATCTATTACCACTAACCCAAACAGTCATGTTAGTGCACAGACGAAGGTGCCGGCGTGCTTGGGTGCGATTTCGGTTATCGTATGTTTTATGTCTGCTGTGGTGTCCCTTGGAATTTCAATTTCAATCGTGCCTCGACAAGTGATGCCATGGACCGGTTTGCTATTGACGTATGAGTGGACATTCACAATCTTCTTTCTTTTGTTCGGATCTTTTCTTCATTTAATTTATCAGTGGGGAAAAGCAACAGTCCAATCGGGACCGGTTGCTTCTCGTACGGATTCTTTCGATTCTGAATCTAGAAAAGGTTTGTTTACTTGGCCCCAATGCATACATCGTGCACGGTCATGAATACTAATCTAGCATCGGTTGACACTTTTCGTATATTCTTTACAGGCTACCAACGACGAGCATCGTCCTGTGATATTGTCACATGGTATTATGGGCTGGGAATGGCTGTTTTGGCTGTTGCAGTCCCATCCGTACCATGTATTTTCGGGATCACTGCTCTGTTATGGAGGTAATTTCTACAGAGCAATTTTCGAGCCCGGTTGGACATCCAAATTGGACGACAATAAGTTATCCGAGATTTCCCGCCTTTATTTTTTATTTTCTTGCAAAGTATCGACGGTAATTTTCCCGGTCCGTGACTTTTTCCGCTGCAGGTTGGTTCTGATGGTTGTTGGAGGGCTTATATTGGCGTCGTTCATGACATATGCGTCGGACCGTCTAGCAGCGAGGTCATTCTTGAAAGGTCTTGAACACCGGAATACCACTCGGTCCAGGGCTGCATGTTTCTTGTGTTGAAAGAAAGGTTTCAAAATGGCCATATTACTTACCAGCACTGCAATCTCCCTTCAAATTTGTCTTCTGTTTTAATATTTAGGATAAATTGTACAATATATCAGTGAACTTTAGTGTTTGTATTGATTTTATAGCATTTAAATTTTAATGTTCATATATTATTTTTTATAATAAATTAATATTTAGGGAAAACTACGTTTTTAGTACCCAACTATGCTCGCATTACTATTTTGAGTACTAAATATATAGTTTTCCTTATAATTTATCAGTGTCTAATGTAAACATTTAACAGTTGATTACAGTGAATTACGTCAAATTGGAAATATTATCTTTTCCATTCGACTTGTTCTATTAATATTCAGTTTAAGATATAATAGGATCATAATTCACATGGGATGGGATGTTATAAATGACACATGCAATTGATTTCTAAAAGATTAATGCAAAAGTTAATTTTGTTAACTTGAATAAATAATTAAAATAGTTTAACTAAAAGAACATTTTCTTTAGAAAAAAAAAGGAAAAATCCATATGAATGAGCACTTTTGATGAAATAATATCCTTTTTGACGTCCACACATATAAAAAACACTTTTGATAAAAGTAAAATTTATAATTAAAGGCTGATTTTTTTTTTTTGAAAAGAGGTGTAATTTTATTGATTAAAAAATACCTTATATGTTAGTATATGCCTCACTAAAAATCTTTCTAACTTAAAGATATGTTATTATCAGTCCCGTTTCTGAGATTTTGGTGGTCCATGGGTGAACTTAAAAAATAGGCCTCTAATTAAGGGTGAGCGTTCGATCGAGTTAAGTTGAGTAAAAAAAATTCAAGTTATGCGAGTTTACAAGTCCTTACGACTCGAACTTAAAAATTTATCTACTAAATACTAAAATTTTGAGTTATTAAAATTTTTATTTTACAACTCAAACTTTATTTGAAATTTTTTCGAGACAAGACGAGTCGAAAAAATCAGTTTTTTTCGAGTCGAGTGGAGTATTGCTCAACCTTTCCCCTAATAACGAGTATTGGGAATTTTTTTTGAAATTAGACCTTTAGTAACAAGTGATATAGAAAAAAAAGTCCCTATTAACAAATTTTGAAATTTTTTAAGGGTATTCTTGTAATAACTAATCTAGAGAAAATGAAACCCTAATAACAAATATTGAAAAATTAAAATTTGATAGTATGCATGTAATAACAAATATTAGGAAAAATAGACCATAAATAACAAGTATTGAAAAAAAATAGATTTGTAATAACAAGTATTGAAAAAAAATAAAATTTAAGAGTATGACCTTAATAACAAATATTAGAAAAGATAGGCCCCTAATAACAAGTATTGAAAAATTGGCCTCATAATAACAAGTATTGAAAAATTTGTACCATTATAACAAGTATTGAAATAACAATAAATAATAAAAAATTGGCCCCTAATTACAAGTATTCGAAAAAATGAGCATACAATAACAAGTATTAAAAAAATACCCCTAATAATAAATGGATAAATATTCTATACACTGGCGGTGGAAACTTTTAGTTTCCACAAGCGCCTTAGTTTTAGGGTATATGGACTTAGTTTAGGGTGTAGGGTTTAGGGGTTTAGGTGTAGGGGCTTAGAATTTAGGGATAGTTCTTTTAATTTAAGGTTTAGGGTTATAATTTAGGGTTTATAGGTTAAAACCTAAATCATCACTATATTACCCTAAAAACTAAACCCTAACCTATAAACCCTAAATTATAACCCTAAACCTTAAATTGAAACAATTATCCCTAAATTCTAAAGCTCTACACCTAAACCCCTAAACCCTATACCCTAAACTAACACCCTATACCCTAAAACTAAGGCGCTTGTGGAAACTTTCAGTTTCCACCGCCAGTGTATAGGATATTAATCCATAATAAATACCATAAAAAAATTAAAATAGAATTCTAATAACAATTATTATAAAAAATTAAATTTTAAATAATAAATATTAAAAATATTAAATCTTAACTAAAAATATTCAAAAAAACAAGCATTGGGCAGGGTAGGGGCCCTGAGCGGGCGCCCTTGTTGCCCAAGCCAGGGACGGCCCTGGTTATTATTCAATAAAGAAATAATCATCGGTTAGGAGAATCTAACCAATAAATCATCTCCAAACTAACATCATCCACAAATTTTGCCAACGCATCCACCACACAATTACTATTTCAGGAAACATGTTGTATTCTTACCACCTACGAGCGACACCACAAATCTAAAAAATTATTTCTCATTATACATGTGTTTAACGCAGATGAATCAATTCGTAGAACGTCCACTGCCTCTAAACAATTCTTTTCAAAAATTACCTGCGGATAATCAGCTTCCCAAACACAAGATAATAAAAAAAAAACAACTAAGAAATCCACCCAAGAAAGATTAGCAATTCCATGAACACAATTTTCCACTATCCATTTGAAACTACATATTAATAATTTAATATTGTTAGTGTATTACAATGTCCACAATAAATAGATTAAGTG
This sequence comes from Hibiscus tridactylites, assembly GCA_958450335.1. Classification (NCBI taxonomy): domain Eukaryota; kingdom Viridiplantae; phylum Streptophyta; class Magnoliopsida; order Malvales; family Malvaceae; genus Hibiscus; species Hibiscus tridactylites. Next base: position 3,098,298 of record OY288267.1, read on the forward strand.
GGAAATAAGCTTAAAAGTGCAATAAAATTCAAAGATTATCATCTTTTATTTTTTATATAAATATTTTTAAGAATTAAATATATCAAATATTAATATTGTATGTGTATTACAATGTCATATTGAGGGACAAAATCTATTTTATTAAGTGAGAGAGGCTACGCACCAATTTTTATATATTTTATTTGTATGTATATATATTTTCTTTAAAATAGATTAATTATAAATTTGTCCCTCTCACTTTTAAATACTTATAAATTGCACACATAGAAATTAAATTTTAATCCAACTATACATTTTAAAAATATTTATTTGTTTTCACATTGAGAAATTATTTTTAAATTAATTTAAATTTGAATTTCAAATGGGTGAAGAATATAAATGTTTTCATAATTATATTTTGAAATTTTGGTTATTATAATTATAAGCGAGCAAAACTTCACTCGACGCGAAAAATCTGACTCGTAATTTTATAAACTCAACTCAAAAAAATTTAAATGATATTTGAGTTGTAAAATAAAAATTAGAATAACTCAAAATTTTTAGTATTTAGCGGATTGAATTTCGAGTTCGAGTCGAGTCCCTCAATCCTGCTTGATATATATATCACAAATGAAGAAATATATATGTATTGTATAGATGATTATAGAAAGCCGTTTAAATTGGAATTAATTAGTATCATAACATTGTAAATATTTATAATTAAATTTGAACCAAAACTCGAACAACTCCACTAAAAAAATTAACTATATTTTTTTACTCAACTCAATCTAATGCTTACCTATAATTGCAATACGAAAGTTAGTGACCGGTTAGCTATTATAGGATATTCAAGTTGTGCTTCCAGATACATGTAAGGACTTCTTCAGGTATTGGCTTTGAGTGTGCCATTTGACGAGATTGCAACATATATGAAAAATGGCTTTTTTATGTCATCTCTTGGTCAATTCGGTTAAATATAAATGAAATTACATTCAATGACAAAATTATAGAGGCGACATCATTGTTTGATATTATTCTTATTCACGTGGGATGATGAGTTCGTCTGAAATGACCGAAATTAAAAATTTTAATTTTTGATTTTGTCATAAACCCGAAACTATAGTACCTACCAAGAAGCTCAAAAGACTCGAAAATCTAAAAATATTAGATCTCTCTTTCTATGGGCGTGCTTAAATATAACACGGACGTTTTCATTCAAAGAACGTATAAACCTGCAGAAATTACGAGAGTTTTGATGGATTATAATGGTAATGTCATCGTGAGTTTCTCAAAGTCTGTTGGAAGCACGGTTTCTATTTTGGCTGAGTTGCTAGCAATTAAAGAATCACTCCTTACTTTTGCCGGTTCTCAGTGGATGGGGAAGCGAGCTTGGAGGTTGAATCGGATTGCAGCAATGATATCTCTTAGTTGCGTGATATTTTATCGTGCCCTCAATCCTTTAAAGATATTGTTCGGAAATATTTGCCAATTGCGCAAAAATTGGACTGGAAGCTGTCTTTGACTGACAAAGTTAAAAACAAGTTGACAGATAGCCTCACAAAAGCAAATATTGGTAGGAGATTAGTCGGTTAATCTGTGGTTTTAGCATCATTCGGGTTTGAATAGACTGTAACTCCCGACATTTACATGACGCACTCTTTTTCCTTCAATATAAGATAAAAAAAATTAATGAGGCTGTAATGAACTCAATCAAACTGAAGTTCTATTGAAGAACCAGAGAATTACAGTAGAAAAAAAGGCAGAGAGAATTGACATGGGGAGAAGAAGAAGAAAAAAAGGGGATAAGAAAAGATTAGCCGCAGCCAATATTTAGCACAATATTCGATATCTCTAATAGAACCCTTTTTACAATATATATATTATATAGGACTATTTGTTATGGATCAGTTGTCCTAGCTGTCAATACGAGTTGTATTTACACGGGATTGTAGGTTCATAACAGAGGCTCATAGTTTTGTTTTTGAACAACCTTGATATCCAATAAAATCATAACCATCAGTTTTTCAAAAAAATATCAATATATTAGTTTTATATTATGTTCATTACAGAATTAAATAAAATTTATTATAGGGATCTGAATCTTCTAGAATATTAATGGGATGTAGTTGAACTAATCCACCATTAATTGTTATAATTATAAATAAAAAAGTTATGGTTGTAATGATTAACTTTGGCCTCCAAATCTTGGATGAGTCATTAACAAATATAAAATTGTTAATTGATGGGTAATTAATTATTGTCTTAACTTAATTTTCTCTTTTTTCAGTCATGTGTCATTCCAATTAATTAAGACACGTGGCAGCTAAACTTAGCTTTACTTATGAAATGAAGTGTAGTTTTAGATGAATCATCATCCTTATCCTAAAGTTAAAGCTCCCTACAACTTACTCTAATTAGTATATTTGCCGAACCTAATTATAACGATGAAATCATCTGCCTATTTTTGTGTCCCATTTATGTCTCTATGCTTAAAATTAGACTTAGAATTTAAGGTTATAGTTTAGAAATTTTAGGGTATGACGTATTTTTTAGGGTACATGGTGTATAGTTTATCATTTAAAATTTAAGATTCGGACTTAAAATTTAATTTTATAGTGTTTTTTAGTGTTGGGGCATAAGTAAAAGCACCGGAAAGGGATAGATATTTTTATCCAATTATAATCCAGTTTTTTTTTATTTTTTAAGAAAAACATGTTTATGTTTTAAGTTATTTTATTTTGTAGATATAAGTGGTATGAAAAACTTAGATTTTAAATTTAGAAATAACATTATTACAAAAAATAATTATATATTTTAAACATAAATCTTAAAATAAATATAAAAATAAAAAAACATTTAAAAATGCATCAATAAATGATCGTATCAAGGTGTACATGATTATATATTTGGTTAAAGGGGTATTTTTGCCCCCGAGTTCGACCTAAAAATACAATTCCGCCCCTCGTCGAAAAATGCACTCAATATGGCCCTCCAGTCTATGAAATCAATCAAATTGGCCTTTTGACCGACGTTGACCGTTACGGTGCTGATGTGGCAGTTAACAGTAATGACGTGACAGTCCATGATGCTGACGTGATGGTCAATGATGCTGACGTGGCAGTACACGTGGGATGATGACGTGACAGGAGGGCCTGGATTGATTATTTTAACCGAATTCAAGGGCATAATTGATTTTTTTTCTGAGTTTAGGGGCATAATTAAAAGTTCGATAACTTATTTAATCTTTAAGCTAAAAAAATAAAAACTATTAATATTTAAATAATATTTAAATATTCATAAAATATTAAAAAATAAAAACATCATAATGAATTAAATATAAGTAAAAACATTAAAGTTATAAATATAAAAAATTTAAAAATATTTATAAACCATTAGAGAATCTTTCGATTGTTTCTCGTTATACTACGCGTACTAATGTTCCTTGAACATATTTTCAATTGAGACATTCTTGTATTAAAGTATTAATAAAGCCAAAATTCTCTTTCATTTATTACATCAAATATTGATGAGCATCAATTTGATGTAAAAAAGCGAAAAAAAATTGAATTCTATTGTTACTCTAGTACAATGTCGATTCCACTAAAAAAATCTAACGAATAGTAATACTCAAAATGATGAAGTCGAATTTTTTTCGATAAAAGTGTTTATTTTTTAATAAATTATAAAAAAATTATTAAGTTTTTAGATTAAATTTTATCTTTTTTAATTCATAATATATTTTAATTTTTTATATAATTTTTATTTTCAATAACTTTTAGAATATTTTATTTATTTTTGTTAACTTTATGAATTTTTATAAAATAAATTGAAGAATATTTTGATCTTCTGTGAAAGTCTTCACTTTGTTTTTTTCTAAATTATTCTCACTTAATAAATTTATTTATCTAGTTTTAATATCTTAAAATTTTAATAATTTTATAAATTCTTATTTTTCAACTTAAATATTAAATAAGTTATAGAACTTTTATTAAAATCAATTATGGCCCTAAACTCAGGAAAAAAATCAATTATGCCCTCGAATTCAGTTAAAATAATCAATTCAGCCCCTCTTGCCTCGTCATCATCCCACGTGTAATGCCATGTCAGCATCATTGACTGCCACATCAGCATCGTTGACGGCCACATCAGCATCATGAATTATCACGTCATCACTGTTAACTGTCACGTCAGCACTGTAACGATCAACGTCGGTCAAAGGGTCAATTTGATCGATTTCATGAACTGGAGGGCCACATTGAGTGCACTTTTCGGCGATGGGTGAAATTGCATTTTTGGATCGAACTCAGGGGCAAAAGTACCCCTTTAGCCAATGTATTTTTATGGTTTAGTTGTTTAGGGTTTAGAATTTAAGATTAGAGCTTAGTATGATTGTAAATGAACTGAACGTTCATATGTCTGTGTATGTATGTTTGTTTATTTATTAAACGAACGAACATGAACACAATTTCTTGTTTGTTTAATTAAATGAACGAACACGAACATATGGCTCATTCATTCATTTACATTCGTGAACATTCAGTAATTCGTTCGTTTAAGTTTATTCACATTTGTCCATTTATATTTATTATTTTTCATAACAAAAATATTATAATAAAAAATTAAATTTATTCAAATATGTTAGATCGTTTATGTTTGATTAAATTTATTCACACATGTCCGTATTTGTTTGTTCGTTTGTGTTCGTTTACGTTCTTTTATTATTTTAACGAATAGACATGAACGAACACGAACAAGCTATATTCTTTAACAAACGAACGTAAACAAAAAAATTTGTTCGTTTAGTTGTTCGTGTTCGTTCGATTGTTCGGTTAAAATGAAACGAATGAACATGAACACACCCTCGTTCGATTCGTTTACATGCCTAGAGCTTAAAATTTAATTTTGTAATATTGGGGCGTAGAAAACAATATAAAAAGGGACAAAAGAGTTTTTGGTCGGAATCATAATCATTCACATTATTTAATCAGCATTCACGGTGATGATTCATATAAATAGTTGGTCTTCAATCAGAATTTTGAGTAATGTTAAAAAGACTTGAAAGCTTCCATTTATTTTATCTCAATTTTCTCATCTGTTTATCTTGTAAGTTATTTTTCCTATAAATAACGACAGTATATATATATCCTTAAAACTGCAGATTTTAATGACAAAGTAATCAAATCCATAAAAAAAATGGTACTGATTAAAATTTAAAAACTAGAAAGAACAATTAAAAAGTAATTAATGTCTTCACAATTCGCAAAGTTTTTCTCTTACATGTGTTGGAGCAACCTAAAATTCAAAAAAAAAGTTCGGTTCTTTAAAAGAGCCTTGGAATCATACATGAAGCTACGATTCCACAGCTTATTAATATCCTCCATTTTCTCAGCAGCCAAACATGATAAAACCAAAAAGAAAAAAAAAAGGATGTAAAGCCAAGCATTAGACTTGCCTAGGAGGTTAATATTCCCTCGAAGTCTTCATATTCTTATTCTTCATATTAACTTGCAGCAATTATTGTTATAGGCCATGAATGAATCAATGCAAATTTACATACTTTGTTGAACTCCAGAACTTGGCCTCGAAACGATCTTCTTCCTCTCGATTTTCCGAGAAAATCCATAGTTAGCATCTCCTTCTCCTTGATCCAAACACCCCACCCAAAAAGATAAAAACAATTGCGAAGAAGATGTCAAACTCAGAAGCTAATTAAAGAAGAGGGTGAGAATTCAAGAGTGAAAGATGATTCGTGTGTGTGTGTATATATATTATACTATAAAACGAGGAGGCATTTTTTAATGTAAAACCAAATTGGTGTTATAAAAATTTATCATTTTATATGTACAATTTATATTTCTTTTATTTAATTGTTATATATTGTGAAATCCAACCGGCGGTATTAGTAGAAAAATGGGTGATGTTCGTACCAGGAGAGATGATAGAATTTCTCTACACTATTTATGTCACAAGCTCAAAATTAGGTTTTGAGTTTAAGGTTTTATGGTAGGGTTTAGTGAATTTAGAATATGATGTATTTTTTAAGTATAGAGTGTAAGGTAGTGTAGGATTTAAAATTTAGGGTTAAGACTTGAAATTTAATTTTATAATATTTTTTAGTGTTGTGGCATAAATAGAAACACCGAAATGGGCATAGCATGATTCTCATGCAAGTATAGAATATTTATCCTTTTAATAATCACATCAAAACTCGCAAAATAAGTGGTGTTAATAGTTAATCCAACTCAATTAATTTTTCGATTAAAGTTTTAAAAATCATGATTCTCATACAAGTAGACATGGGTCCCTACAAGATCATGGTTTCCACCAAATGAGATTTTCCTTCACACCTAACTTTTTACATAAAAATTATTATTATTATTATTATTATTATTTATTATTATTATTATTATTATTATTTAAACACTACTTTCTCGCACAACATGGCATAATAGAAGTCACAAAAGGACTATTATAACTAAAATAATATTTTCATTAAAAAGTAAAATTAGATGTGGGCGATTGTTATTCTAGTATTTTAATTAAAAACAGAAGATGACAGATTGAGTGGGGCAGACGAAGAAAATTAAATATATATAGTGACAGCCACCGGAAAGAGTGTGATGGAGTCAAAATGTTTTATAGTGTTTAGCTTTTTCTTAATTTTATGTTGCAATCTGATTGTTTTAATTAATGGGCGAATCATTGATTATGGATGATTATGGGTTGGGTCGAGTTTTAGACCAGCCCAAAGATTTAACACTTCAGCTCGAATTTGACTCGACATTTGATGATATTTTATTCAACTTAAATTTTAAAATAAAAATTTGAATTCGATTCGACATAAAAAAGTTATATTTTTATTTTATCCGATAAAATATAGAATAAATTCGAAAAATACATGTAGAGATAGGACATTATGATAATTATTTCACTTTTATTAGACAAAATAAATAAATAATTAAAAAATATATATAAAGAGATAAATATTATAGTAATTATCCTAAATATATAGAATAAAATCAAATTATTATTTCAGTCCGAGTATAATATTTTTTACCCTAAACTCAAACTAAATTTTATCCTCAAAAAATCTGAAACGATTTTAAATTTAATTTTTTAGAAAAAGAAAAAATCAAATCATGTCATGTCGGATTAAAACTCGTCGAGTTTGTGTCAAATAAACATCCCTAGTAGACGTAAATCATTAAATGATCCTAGATCTTGCAAGTACATTTTCTTTTCACAATTGACATCCAAATCTATTTTGTAGCAATATTACGTAGCAAACTTCCAAAGAGGGTATGCGTATGAAAAAGTTGCTTCGTGTTTAATGGTTGATTTGGTATTTAAGGCCATACAGGACTATGAAAGATGGCAACTCTTGCAAGACCCAGGGTTTATTTTACCTATTACACCTCTAATTTTCAATTTATTCAAATCCCCCTCTTATTTTATGGTTAATCATATATTGTCCTCCGATCTTGATTCCTAATTTCGTCCTTGACAATCATACACCTCTAACTTTGTGTTGTGAACTGCAACACAAAACGAATCTCCATCCCTACGTTCTACTGCTCGTCTCTTGATGCTTTGATTGGTCCTGCTACGGAATTGATTGACGATGACCACTCGACAGCGTATCAAAGATTGGGTTGAGATATGAAAAAGAATGTGAAGATTTGTAAATTTTAATTTATAAAAAATTATTATGTGAAAAATAAAAATGACGTGAGTTTATTTAATTGATAGGACTATAGCTGAGATTGTGAGAATGATTCATGGAATACTTTCTTCTAATTTTATTTTGAAATATGATTAATTACATGTCGAGCATTTGAAACTTTTAATAATTATTTAAAAGTCATTAAATAATTAACGTTGTTCATTGATGTGCCTTAACACAAATTGATATAGTAGATATTTGAGGGTGACTATATGAATCCGAAACAAATAATAGTTTACCGTATAAATCTGTTATATTCGAACACGTAAAATTTGAATTGGATATTCATAAATATGTGAATCTATAATCTAACTTACCATCTCTATTCATAACCCTTTAAGTCCCTAAATCAAAAATTAAATAACCCTTAAACACCCAAAAACGTATGTCCTCTCAAATATTCATAACATGATATTCTCTTTAAGACAATAAAATAAATAATGTGAGGATTTAACACTTAAGTCATCAAACTTATATCGTACATTATAATCGAAAATATATGATGATCGTTCAATAGACCCTCATAAATACATAAAAATATCGGTTTGTAAATAATAAAGCCGTCTAATTAACTTAATTATAGTTGTTTTATTGACTATCTGAAAAATCTATTGAAAGGACACATGCCGAAGCATCATTAATAACTTTAAACAATCATTAATAAAAAAAATCAGAAACATAACTATTACCATTATTCAATGCATTAATTACTTCAAGTCAAGATGCACAGATTTATTAATTATATGATTATAGGCCAAATTTTTTACTCAAGATAAGGTTTCTTACTCTTCTAATTTTAATCCTAATCTCTTCTAATTTTAATCCTAATCTAACTTAAAAGGAAGAAAAAGAGAAAGATTATAATTAAGAAGAAGAGTGTTCTTAGTGAGTCCAAAATTCACGGCCTAAGAGAATATGAGGGAACATAAACTTAAATCTTAAAAGTGTAATTTTTAAGACAAAGTAGGAAGCTGTACTGCCTTGATATCGGAACTCTGGGGCATCCATGATGTGTTGATACATGCCTGGAGACTTGGATTCCGACGAGTGGAGGTTGAGTCGAATAGCTTGGAAGCTATCCGGATAGTGACGAAGGCCTCTGTTGTCTTGCATGGCCATGGTTTGGTTGCGGCAATCTTATTTATGCTTGATTGGGATTGGGAGATATGTTTTCGGCATATTCAACGTGAAGGAAACATGGTTGCTGACGCGCTTGCTTCCTTGGGGCAAAGGGCCACTATTCAGGAGCAGTCCTTCATGGAGCCTCCAGATTTTATTAGACCTCTTTTAGAGGTGTATCTGCATCACTAGATTCATATATTTTCTGTATTACCGAAAAAAGTGTGATTTTTAATTGTTTATTTAAAGACTTTTATTACAGATATGAAGTATAAAAAAATAAAAGATTGTTATCTTATGCACTTCCACAAACGCCTTAGTTTAGGGTATTAGTTTAAGGTGTAAGGTTTAGAGGTTTAGGTGTAAGAGTTTAGAATTTAGGGATAGTAGTTAAAATTTAGAGTTTAGAGTTATAATTCAAGGTTTATAAATTAAAACTTAAATCGTAACCATATTACCCTAAAAACTAAACTCCAACTTATAAACCCTAAATTCTAAACACTATGCATAAATTATAAACCCCTACACCTAAACCACTAAACCATACACCCTAAACTAATACCTTAAACCCTAAAAATAAGGCGGTTGTGGAAACTAAAAGTTTTAACCGCCACTGCATTGAATATAAATAAAAAATATAATATTAATAATCAGTTAAGGTTTTAATTAAGGGTAAGTATTCCATGCACAAGCGCTTGTGGAAACTTTATTTATACAAGCGTTTTAATTTTAGGGTTCAAGGGTTTAAGTTCAATAGTTTTGAATTTAAGGGCTATTGATATAATTTTGAGTTTAGGGTTAAATATTAGGGTTTATATGTTAAAACTTAAATCTCTAACTATATTACCCTAAAACAAAAACCTTAACAATAAACCTTAAACTTTAACCATGAATTATAAATTCTAAATTATTACACTAAAACTCCAAACCTCTAAATCTTAAACTAAAATTTTAAACCTTAAAATTAAATCGCGTACGAACAAAAAATTTTGAACGCCTGAGAATTGAGATAATAATCCTTTAATTATTAGTACAAATGGATACAAATAAAAGATATAGATGTTTATCATTGATTCATTTCGTATTTTGTAGGAGTTAATTGTCTTTACGTGTAGGACATTTTATCTAATTTATTAAAAAATGGGGAAAAATAATATTTAAGAGTTGGCCTTTAGCCTCCAATCATTTCCTCTTCTTTTAGGCCTTCGGATTTACAAAAACCTCGAATCTTCACAGCCACATCCAGCCGCAGCGGATCTCCCTACCTACCGCCGTGCGCCGCCGCCACTGGTGCTTCCTTATCTTTGTCTTTGTTTTCCTTTCATCTTCTTGCTCTTCAAATCCTTGTGATTATAACTCCCAACATCCCAGTTTGGTATTTTCTTTGGAGAATTATGCAATTTTAGGGTTTTAAAATTTTCTTGTCAAGGTTCTTTTTCTCACTTTCATTTTCTTGAAAGCTTCTGGTTAACCCTAATTAATGCTTTGTTTGTTTTCAGGAGAATAACATTTTATGCGCCCATCCCTAAAATTGCTGGTTTCTTTCCCCCCTTATAAATGAGCCATTGAGATCTGAAAAGAAAAAAAAATATTGTTTATAGTGTCCATGTAAAAGAAACAAAGAAAGAAGTTCCATAGGTTCTTCTTCCTCTTCTTTAGTTTAGTTAGATTTAGAATTACATTAAAGAAATAGATAAATGATTTTTGCGAGGATGAGAAATTATCTGGGAACTGAAATTATTTTCAGCTTTATTTGGTATTAAATCAATCCGCTTGTTGTATCTTTATTATTCTATACTTGTTAGGATTGGTTACCTTTATTACTTTCATGTGTTGAGTTCTGCTTCTCAATGTTGCATATAGTATCAATGTTTGGGAACATTGGGTTATATTATCTTGGTTTTGTAGACTCATTGGTTCACTTGTTTTCTCTGTCAGTGCATGATTAAGTTGGCTATTTAATTTTTCTTAGTATGCTGCAAAATGACTCATGAGAAGAAACTTGGAATGCGATTTTAGTTCTTATGTGTGTTTTGATCTATGTTCTTGTAGTGTGACTTACATCCTTCAATTCTATCCAAGTCAAATTAGTGGATCATGAGTGAAAGGTTAGTAGTGCAAAAACTAGTTCCGGTCATTTTGTTTAACCTTTAAACTTTATATGGTTTCTTTTTGAAGAGAAAACAATTCACTCCTGATTTTGAATTTAATGTTTCATGATAACAGATTACTTTTGAATTTTAAGAAGAAAATAATAAAAAGGCCCGGAACACTTCCTCTAATAAAAACTATTCTAAATACAAAACTCTAAACATATAAATGGATCCAAAGCACTGAAAACAATATATCTTGTGTTTTGTTACCTTGTTGTTTGCTAATGAGGGCTCATGTGTTGCAGCAACACAATTGTGGAAGGTGAGGATTTAATTACCCTTCCTGCATCTAGTAATTCTGTGTCTGGAAGTGAGAGTGGTGAACTTCGGGATGTCAATGATGGACCCCATCAAGTAGATTCTCAACATAATAATGTTGAGGCTGAAGATGGTGAAGTGAAAGCTGAGATCCTGGAGCTGAATGAAGGGGAAACTGTAAACCCTCAGAACCTTTTAATTATGGAAGCAAAGGTAGGCACCAGTCTTGCTGGCAATTCATCTGATATGGAAATAAGCGATGAAGAAACGCAAACTCTTAGAGTTGAAAAGAAATTGGACGTCTCTTCAGTGTCTACCAAAAAGCGGTGTCTTGGTGTCCAAAATGGAAGTCCCATCCAGAACCACACAATGGATGGTATTTGTATCCTACTTCTCAGTTGTTACCGTAGTTTTCTTTCTTATGCATTTGCTGACTCTAGCATAAGAGCTTTGCTTCTGCAACTGTATGTTTCATAAGCTCAATTCCATATGACAGAAGTAAATATTTCTCTAGAGCCTATGGTATGGTTGTTTTTGTTTTCCATAATTCAATGTGCTAGCTATATCTGGTGTTAAGAGACCCAGGATGACATTTGATGGCCAGCAACCTTCTATTCGTATTGTGTATAATTTCTTAACAAGGTTAGGACTGGAGACTAATTCTGGAAATCAATGAATGAAAATTATGTTTTTATTCCTTTTATTGAAATTTTGTTTAATTGACCAAAGTGGGACTTGTTAAGATAAACACTAATTTACATTCTTTTTAGTTATATTCCTTATTGCTATCTCCCTCTTACTTTTTTCCAGAGCTAGTAAACAGAAGCTCGAGGAACTTTTACAGAAGTGGTCAGAGTGGCAAGCTGAACATGTTTCATCATTGCAAGTATGTCTGGTTAAATTTTTGGTTTCCAGTATTCTACCGCCATTCATCACTAAGTAAATCCTTTTTCAAATTTGAACTGAGGGTAGAGCATTGATTTACCTTTCTTTATCTTGCTTGGTTTGTAATGCCCCATCAACAGATTGTATATTGTTTTCCCCTTGAGGATTTCACGTCCTTCTATGCTTGAGAATCTAATGACAATTACTGTTTTAGAGTACCTGCAGTTTAGATTGAATTAGGGATCGTTATGAACTTGTGGAGTTCATTCGGAGCATCTAGTCCTTCTAAGAGTGTTCTTTTGTAAGATAGAATTTTGAATTTATTCATAAATGGTAACTTTCAAAGAGATGTTATTTCTGAACTTGTGTCTCCTACTGAAATCTGTGTTATAGATGGATGGGTGCATGCATATTTTGTATGATTGTGTCTGTGTTTTAATGTGTGTATGGATGAGTGTGTTGATGGTGTATGTGTAAGTGCAAGTGAACATGCATGTGCATATGCAGATGGATCAATGTATGCACATGTGGGTGCATAAGCACAGATGTGTATGCATCTGTCCTTGTATTGTTATGTATTGCAGTTTTTCTTATCCTTCTGAATGTAATTCAATCCGGTCAGGAAAATGAACCTACAGAATCAGGAGAAGAGACATACTTTCCTGCTCTACGTGTCGGTGCAGAGAAGCCCTCTTCTGTGGTAAGCTTGTCTCTAGTCCCCTAGGCATTCATGTTTTGAACTGATGCATGTATTTTGATCTTTGTAGATGGAATAGTTTTTAGTAGAGGTATAGTTTTGCACCTTTTAAAATTATTTTTTCAAGTAATGTCACTAGCGATCTGTTATATCATGTAATAGTTTGTTCATCATCAGAATTTTGAATCGTGAGTGAATTTCTTTTTCGCTTGAAAAGGTGGTGGTTCAATTATTTACTCTCTAAATGGATTCGACATTGCAACCCTTACCATTCCTCCCTTAATAATTGTAAATTTTATGCAGGTTAAAGTTTCTCAAGGTCTGCATTTTCTGTTGTAAAAGGGCTCATGGTGCAGTAGAGTTTACTGTATTTTCTCAATATTTTAGTCTGATTTTTGTTATTGGATTTGTAGTCATTCTGGATTGACAACCAAACAAGGAATCCACATGATGTGGAGTTCATCCCATTGGACAGTAACATTGTGCCGCTTTACGATCGTGGGTTTGCAATGGGTTTGACTTCAGCAGACGCTTCAAGTAATTTGGAAGGGTAAATATTGTCTTTGATTTTTTAAATATTGTTTTCCATGCAAATGGATACTGACGTGCAAATTTGTTATAAGCCTTAAGGGCCTATTTTTTGTGCTTTGCACAACCCACCAAAAAAAGATAAGAATAATTATGTGGACAAGTAGCAGTGGTAGATTGATTGTTAAATCGGTTAATGTGACTGTCCCCAGTCAGAATTATAAAAAGCAAAATATATATCATAGCAAGGAGATCTTTTCTTGCCATTCAATTCTTTTACATTCAAGAAAAGTCTCCTAGTTTGGTAGATATAACTATAAGCATGGCTCTCCTATGTCCATGTCTGCGCTTCCACCCTTCCAACCTTAAATGTTCAATTTCTCTACCTATCTGTGTTGCATGTTGCAGAGGCCTGGAGATAAAAGATGAGGCTTCCCGTTGTTTCAACTGTGGTTCTTATAGTCATTCACTGAAGCAATGCCCAAAGCCTCGCAACAGTGCTGCTGTCAACAATGCTCGAAAGCAACAAAAGTTCAAGCGTAATCAGAATGCTGCTTCTCGCAATGCAGTTCGCTATTATCAGAGCTCTCAAGGTGGAAAGTATGATGATCTAAAGCCTGGTGTTCTTGGTGCTGAAACACGAGAACTATTAGGCCTTGGGGTAATATTCTCTTCCAATTCCATGACATCTCAGTGCTCCCTTCTTTTTGTGGTACCTAATGATACACCCAAAATATATTTCACGGAAATCAACTAGATTTTGCTTACAGTGGTGGTATAGTTCCCAGTCATCATACATTTGTATATTGAGGCCTTCAATCCTCAAAGAACAAACATCCTATTCCAAGAGATTTTTCATGTTTTCATTTAGTTTTAGTTCGTCATTGTATGATTAGCCTTGGTGGCAAGCATGTCCGCTCCAATAATTGGTGCCAAGTATAGCTGGTGAATGCATTTTGCCTTTTTTTTGCTGTTTGTGATGGCCATGGACCAATGACTCATTATATCATGGCTATTCAATACGTTATCCTTTTGTTCATTATGAGCATGGATTATTGAATTATTCAACTCACAAAACAGTATGAAATGTAGTCATTTTAAGCTGTTGAAGTCTTACTTGGCTGTTATAGATGCATAACTGAAGTCAGTGGAAAAAGAAAAGAAGTCCCAATTCCATCATTATCTACGGATGAATATATTAACAAGAAATAGATGTTAATTACTTATTTATTTCCCTTCACAGGAGTTTGATCCACCACCGTGGCTTAACAGAATGCGAGAAATTGGGTACCCACCGGGATATCTAGGTATCTAAACACATCTCAACTCTAGAGTTTCAACCTTATTTTATTTATTGCATTGAAACATTTCGATTGGAAGAAATTGCAATCTGCCATCTCTGAAGGGCCATGCCATTTTCCCCAAGTTCCCAACTATTTTGGTTGTCTTGTGTGATAAATAGTTATTGGATACATACATGCTGTGGCGTATTAGTTCACATCTCAACTCTAGAGTATCTAAACACATCTCAACTCTAGAGTTTCAACCTTATTTTATTTATTGCATTGAAACATTTTGATGGAAGAAATTGCAATCTGCCATCTCTGAAGGGCCATGCCATTTCCCCCAAGTTCCCAACTATTTTGGTTGTCTTGTGTGATAATTAGTTATTGGACACACACATGCTGTGGCGTATTAGTTCACAGATAACAGATGAGGGGTTGACCAATAAACTATCATCAGTTAGTTGCTGCAAATAATTGGAGCAATAATGTCCAAAGGGCTCCCGCTTCCTCGTCACAAAAGTAAAATATGGAAGAAAGTGTTTGGTTGGAGGAATATGAATGAAGGCAAAAATCTTATTGAATTCCTGGCCACAAATAAAAATTGGCTTCCTCTTTTTGCCAGTTTAAATTGTGTGAACTTTGTCCAAATAATACTCGGTCATTTATTATTCTCTCATGATACAGAAAATTGACTATCTCTAAAATTTTCAGCACCTGAAGATGAGGATGAGCCATCTGGAATTACAATATATGCTGATGCAGAATCTGATGGGCACGAAGATGGGGAAATTGCAGAGATGGTGCAGCAGCCTGAACCAAGGATGAAAATGACAGTTGAATTTCCTGGAATAAATGCACCGATCCCTGCAGAGGCAGATGAAAAACTTTGGGCTCCCGGTTCTTCAAGTTCCGAATCGTTAAGGAGTAGGTCACAGTCACACCATAGGTCAAACCATTCTGAACCTGGCAGCAGAGGGCTTGAACGAAGGTATTATAGTGATTATGAAGATGAAGGCCCTCCTGGGGTTGACACTAGAGTTAGCTCATCCTATCCCCCAAGGTATGGTGATTATGATTCCGCTTACAGTTTTCAAAGTCCAAGATATCCTGTTTCAAGGCCGCGAAGCCCAACCTCGGGAAGGTCGTCGTATCATGAGAGGGGTAGAAGGAGCCCCTTGGTGTATGATGATTTTGCTAGTCATAGTTCTTCAAGACATTCACCAAGGTCTCATGGCTCAACCAGAAATGAAAATGAGATTGATGATAGATGGGATAACAGCCACCAGGAATCTTCATCTCGGTCTAGTCATCGACATCACAGCCGGTGGTGAGCGGCATTGTTGTAGCTTTCAGTTTTGTCACTAGATATGATCTTTTAGCACACCCCATGAGGCCACCATACCTTGTAAAGGTTTCCAGATAGATGATTGGATGCATTGATACTTCTAGCACCAGAAAAGTGGGGGATTATTGTACACTAGATGTATTCACTTTGAATTTTAATCTTAACAATTCATTTTCGTAATGTTTGAAAGATATTAATTTTGAACACAATTTAACCGACATTTATTATGTCTAAATGTTATTACTTTGATTTACCTCTAGTTTACACATCCAATTTGTATAATTAATGAATAACTATGTAATATGATCATCAGGTTTAGGTATTCTAGTTTTTTGTACGGTCACTGTCAATGTATTGAATATAAATCTTATATATAAACCTTGGAAAAATATCATTATAGTACTCATGTTATATACAAAACACACTCAGACTGAGATCACACCAGATAGCAGCTGATCCTTCATGCCATTCGTCCTAGTAGAAGCTCAATATCATAGTTGTCTAACAAGGTTAGAGTCTAGCCAACTTAGAAGCAAAATCGAGGCAAGAAATCAAAGAACATTACTTCCCCTCGGACTTTAGCTGTCTTCCGAGTAAGAAAAGTCCGATCATGGTAAAAACAGACAAGATCGTGGACGAATAGAAAACAGCAAGTAGTGCTCCCCTTAGTGACTGCATCACAGAGTTTCAAGTTTTAGTATCTAGCAATGGTTTAGAAGTTATGATAAGAATAAGTTTCGATGTAATCTGAGGTCTCGGTTTTCAAGCACCTTAGCTAGAAGCAGAGCATTGTCATTTGCATATTCTAATGAACTCTCCGGAACGCTTTGGATGCCCTGTGCTATTTGCCATGAAAGAATCCTGGATTTTCAGTAGTAAGAGCTGTTATTTTAAACATTCTTTTAAACTTTGTTTCGTAGAAATCGCAGTGCAAGTGAGATGTTTACCCGAAAACGAAACCTATTGCAACTCCAATGTTAGCTTTCTGTGATGTTACCTCAACCTGAAGTTCTCCGAACTGCAAGTAGTAAAAACGTCTCGGTGATTTAGGCCCATGCAACTGAACATATGTCCTGGAACAGGTGGAGAAATGGCATCTACCTTAAACATTCTAGTTTCTGTTTTTGGTTGTTCTTCAGTTGTTGCAGATATTGAACTTGCAGAGAGAAGTCTTCCAGCTGCATCCATTGCTTTCGCAATCTGCAACGGTTCAATGGAACATGTTTAAAATTTTACAACAATAGAAAAGTAAAACAATTATAATAGGCTCATACATTTAGAGGACTATACCTCCATTCCTAGGTCCGAATATAGGTGTCGGAAATGGATACTTTAGGGAAAATGGAGGGTCGAGTAGTTTAGGTTCATAAAATAGAAAACAATACAAGAAAAAAAAAGCATCTATTTCCAGGTTACTTGAAATACCTTTTGCAGTTCCCCTTGACCATACTGTCCCATTGACTGGAACCTTCTTCCAGCAGCTACCAAGCGCCTTCCACATGCTAAAGAAGCAAATAGTTGGAAACAAACAAGATTTCAGAAATAAATTTCTTTAAGATTGATATTTAGATGACATTTTCATATGCTTTATTCTTGCCTGATTTCGCACTGCCGGTCGAAGAGTTCACTAGCGATGGGAGCTTGCTTGCTAATGTATAGGAAGTTGATGTATCAGCTAACTCCCAAGCTCTTGAGAGATTTAATAATGCTTCTCCCAACTCTACGCCACACTGAAAAAGATCATTCAAAGAAATAAGCTCCTCGTGACAAGTTTATCGAACAACATGCCCTATTGTTAATCGAACAGTTTGTCCAATCCAGAAAACATGATAGAGAATAAGAACTGCTCCTGAATATGTTCAGGCATCCTATCATGTGAATTTAGACTTAGTAATGGCGGAAAGGACACATGAAGGCGATAATGAGCTAGAAAGGGCACGATAGTGTTAAGCGTTCAACTTAAAACCAATTGGCAACACTCAACTCATGACTGACTCAACAAGGGCCACAGCAGCCTACACATGAACAGCCTCACATGAATTAGGCAAGACGAACATAACACACATGAACTTAAAAACGAAACCTCGGGAAACCTAAGATTTAATAGGGATATCATCTTTAACATGACGATTTAGTAGACATGGGATAACACCATTAACATGAAGATAACTAGATAAGAACTCATTGCAATGACACTCAATAAGACAACAAAGCATCACCCATTTCTTGGACTATATTCCAGAATTCTTCATAGCCAAAGATATAAGATTTAATCTTCATATAATCTTGCAATTCATTCTTTTCAAATCACCTCAAAGTTTTTTTTTTGGAGGACCAAAATAGTAATTCAAGAAATTAGGCTACCAATACAGAGAGTAAAGATAACTAACCTCATCAATCACAGGTCCATTTGAAAGATCAAAAGCTGCATCATTCAACTTAAAACACACATTTATAACACCCAAAATCACCATCAATTTTTACGTGCTTTAAAAAACCAACAAAAACCCAAGAATCATAAACATTGTAAATTATACCCAAAAGGGTCATCGAATTTCATCTTACATCTAAACGAAGATCGCTCGGCAGCTGGGAAAAATAATCCGATGGAAGATCAAAGCTATCCTGCAACCATACAAATGGCATTTAAGAAAACAAAGCAAATAACAGAATTCGATCATAAAGGCTGCGAATTTAGAACTTACAGCAACTTTTTGGAGAAGGGTTTGAAGGTCGGGTTCAAGGGACTTGGGAGAGTCCGATTCAGTGAGAGCAAATGGGACGGTTAGAGGCTTTGAGAGGTGGATAGTTTTGGAGTGCTTGAAAGTGGTTTTGAAGGGGATATAGTTGGGATTATTGTGAAACAGAAGGGCATTAGACGGGCATGGAGTTGAAGGAAAGGTTATAGATTGAAACAGAGAAAAGGAAGAAGAAGAAGAAGAAGAAGAAGAAGCCATGTTTCGAAGTTATTGAGTTGTTCAAAGCCAGAAGCTGTTGGGATTTTTGGTCGTATTGGACTTTAATTTTATTTTTCTTTCGAGTTTACTTGTGGATATGGGTTGGGGTTTTAGTAGGATTAAGGACCCACTGCTGATTTTTTTGGATAATTCATATAAATATTATACATTTTTTATGAATCATTTTATTACGATAATCATTTATATTCGACTCAATCATTTTATTAGTTTAGATCAAATATTATATTGCATTATTATAGAGTGACTTTTGCAATTCAGTTTTGATTAAGAACGCGTTTTTTTTCCTAATACCAACATGAAATTGATAAAAATTTATAAATTTCAAACTTTTTCATTTTATCAAAATTTTATTTTCTTAAATTTAATGGAGAAAAAAAGTACACGTGATAACAAAATACAATCAAAGGACATCAAGTCAAAGAATAAGAAAATAACATATCCTCAGAGAGTAGTTGCAAAATAAAATTCGGCGGAGAATAAAAAATAAACAAAGCAAGACCATAGTAGTGACTCGTGACGCTAAAGCATCAACAACTCGATTCTCAATTCGGTGAATGTAATGAAAAGAAACGCACCAACCCCTGTCGCATAACTCCTTAATATGCCGAAGAATAGCAAGCGAACCCCTAACACGATCATCCTGCTGAATTAACTTTATAGCATCAATATAATCAGATTCTATAATAATGTGTCGTAAACTCATATCCCACGCTAAAGAAAGGCCAGAAAAAATGCCTCAGAGCTCGGCCTCCAAAGGCGAACAATAGCCAATGAATTTGCTGAATCTGCGCATCTACTCACCCAAATGATTCCGAAGCACGCCGCCACAGCTAGCTCTACCACTCATCCCCGCACGTGAGCCATCACAATTGAGTTTGGACCATCCATTCGGGAGAGGCAACCAGTGAGTCAAAACCTGCTGCTGTCGCAAAGGGCGTGACGTCCGAGCTAATCGAGTCGCAAGAGCCTGGCCCGTAGTGTTTGCAAGCCATTTTTAAAGAATTGGTGTGTATAATCTTTTATACATAAGAAAAACTACATATCCGTATCAAAATTCGGGGTATGTACATACCTTGAATGCATCAACATCTAGCATAGGCATACAAGTAAAACCAAAGGAATCTGCCCTTTTGAATGAAAAGAGAGAAGATGAACAATTCAGACAGAAACAAAGCATGTTTCAAATTCTCCACTGATATTAATTATAGTATTGCAAAAATGGAACAAGAAAGTTGATGCCTGAAAATGGGTACATATGAGGCTGGGGAAGGGCTTTCTGATACAAAATTGCCTATAACCACATGTTTCTCAAATACAACTTTTCGCAGCTTAAACTTGAAAACGGGTACATTTGAGGGTGTTACGAGCTTAGCATATCAGTTGGGTTTAACTTACGACCTTCGCCACCTTCCTTTGCTCGATTTGGCTCGTCAACGGGCACTGCATCTCCATCCAACTTATTGGAACCATTGTTGCACCTACGGTAGACAACGTAGCAGAAGTTGAGGAGTCGTTGAACACATGATACCAGACACTTACGGTAGAAAGCCGATAGAACTACTAGCCAAAGTGAAAAGGAAAAGAAGAGGAAGAGGAACCTTACCAGCTGAGCTCTCGGCAGACACAACGCCCAGTTCATTCTTAGCCGTTGATAGGTAATAAGCCCGTGCATCTCCAAGAGACAGCTTAATAAAGGAACCATGTTAAGGAACATTAATCACATGACAGAACAAATTAGATGGCAACATATTTCTCGAATATTAAACTGACTCGTTCAAAAGTTAAGATCTACGAATATAAAGGATACCACCACAGCTCTGACAATATCACCAGGACGAAACGACAAATGTATATCCACTTTGTCAATTTCAGTTGCTCTAACATCTTGTTGCCTGTTGAAATAAACAATCTTTTGGTTAATGCATCTCTTGAAAGATCTAGCAAGAAGTACATAAAATTTATCAAACATTTGAAAATCTCATGGACGCTATGCAACTCAAAAGTGAAAGAAAAACAGCATGTTTAAACTTATTATAGAACATAAGCACCGTCAACAGCCAGATCTTTCCGTTTAAACACACACGCACCTGTGTGCGAAGATAAGCTAAATTCTAACAGGAGAATTTCATCAATCCTTTAAGTCTTAATACTTGGCTGTATGGAACGGCTAGCTGCCGAACATGGCTTTTATCACATTAATCATGGGCTACACAAAAATACAAATATCTCGAGAACAAATTGGTTGTACCCCTCGGGTTCATAGAACCGAAGTACACCATGTCGTTCTACAAGGAAAGAAAACGGTTCTTTCATGTTAGAGAGAAAGGGAAGGTGTATGTAGTTTTGGGGATAGAAAATACAACAAGAATAATCTAAATTTAACAGTCCTTATGAGAAAGGCCGAATACCGAATGATTGAAATCGATAACTGAATGTGAAACGATTAAATCATTTTCAAATACAAAAAACTCAACCTTAGTCCTAATAAAAGAGAAAAGAAGACTTTGTACCTAATTATACCAGTGAATTTTTCTCTCACGGACTTCGGACCAACACACATAATATCAGCCGAAGCTGTCCTAGCCATCACCTTAGTAACCTGTTTTATTCAAATAAAAATCACATTCTGATACCACAGAGTAAAATTCTGCTTGTTATATATAAAGAAGCACAAACAATCAACATCAAATTCACAACCAAAAACTTAAATTTAAGTGTAGCTCCAAGCGAAAATGCTTCTTTGGAAACAAAAAATCCAAAACTTACTCGGGCAACGACAACCGAACCGGGTTCTGGTACAGGACCATGTGCTTTGTGACCGGTTACTTCCACAGTTGGCCTCTGTAAATGAATATGAACAAATAATTTCAATAAAAATGTCCAGAATAGTGACGCATTATATAACATTAATTTTGATTCCCAGAGCACTAATTCAATTAAAAGTATGAAAGTACGGTTTAAAGTAAGAATTATACCTACCAAAACATACAAGAACATATTCCATCCCATTGAAGAAAAAAGAGAAGAATTTATCAAAGTTAAACCATAAAGCTAAAACCTTTGATGTTATTTATACGAATATAATAATAAAAATATTGATAAAAACTGTTCAAAGTAATCTAAATTAGAACCCCAGAAATTACATTGTTTCTCAATGTATACCAAACAAGGAAGAACAATTGTGGGTTACACTAATTCAAGCTAAAACCCAGATTTTTTTATTAATGAAAGAATATAAAATAACAAGAAAACTATGGGGTTAAAACTGTTGTATGAAAGACAAAAAAAAGGACCCAAAACCTGGTCAGGGGAAGCAGGAGGAGACGGCTGGATACGGCGGAAGCCGGTGAGGGAAGCGTAGATGGTGTTGTTCTTAGACGCAACGTACGCTCCCTTCCCCGCTTTCAGGTCGGTGGCTATTCCCAGTATCTCTCCTGGCGTTACCATCTCATCTGGTTTTTCCATTTTTTTTATAAAAAATTCCTCTTTGAAGCTTTCTGCAATGAGAATTGAGAAGCCCCAAACTTGCCTGCGCTTGCTGCTGCTTTGTTCTTGGGTGGAGGCTGCTTTTACTATCCCAAATAATACTACTATTGTTTAACTCAATTTTGGTTGCGCATTTAAAATAAAATTAAGATTTAACTTATTTATATATAAGTAAATTTTATTTAAGCACAAAACACTCTTTTTTACAATTTTTAATAGCATAAAATTAAAAAAAAAAAAAACGGGTTAAGGTAAAGCCCTAATGTTTAGGGTTTTTTTTTCGTTTCGAGGGCAAATTAACTATTTTAACTTCCCAAACCTTGATTTGCCAAAAGCTAGTTTTTTTAACTTTCACAAAATCTTAGTTTGCCCATCCCAACAAAAAAACAAAGCCTTAATTTTATTGTGTTTTTATAGATTGAATTAATATCATTTAATTTATGACTCATAAAATTTAATAATTTTTAAAAGTAACATTGGTTATTATTTTTAAGTGATGTATGTATAACTAAATAAATAAAGGTATTCTCGAACAACTTGACCAGGAATAGATATAGAATTTTATGTTAAAAGTGGCTAATTTATAAAATTTTAAGAATGACAAATAGATTTAAAATGGATAATATATAAAAAATTTATAAAAAATATAAATTGTATATAAATTTCTAAACAATATTATTACTAAAATACCAACTTAATAAAAGAAGAGGGGGAGAATCACTTTTAACTAAAGTAGTTCAATAGTTATAATAATATAAAGTAGTTCAATAATATAAATCCTTGAATTTTATCACTTAATTTAGATAAATTTATCTACTTTTATTAATCAGACTAAAAGAAAAACTTAATTTTTAAATTTACATTTAAATAAATCTTGATCATTTAGTTTGTAACAACCTAAGAGTAATTATTTAACGCACAAACTATGAGGAATTTTTTTACAAGCGATTTAATTTGAAGGGTTCGAGATTTAAGGTGGGAAATAGAATTTAATAATTTGGATGTAAGTGTGTATAATTTAGAGTATGGTTCAAATTTAAGGTTCGCGGTAGAATTTAAGATAAGGTTAAAACTTAAATCTTAATCTTATTATCTTAAAGCCTAACATATAACCCATAAACTTTGGATTTTATCTCCTAACCATAAATCATACGTTATAACCCAGAAACCTAAACCCTAAAACTAATTTGTTTATGAAAACTTTTTTCTATATAAAGCTTATTTAAATAGGATAAAAATGTATATATATTTTGAATAATCTAAAGGTGATTACAAGATATAACATATTCTTAATCCTTTGACAATGTGCATACACCTTGTAGACAGAGCGATTTGAACTCGTGTCTCATATGACGAACATCGTCCGAATTCCACTGGAACACTCGTTGAGTTCATATATGTATTTATTTTAAAATTATAATAATTAAGGATTTTCTAATATTTTAACCCATATCATTTTGACTAATCTTTTTATGTTATATAAGCTAAATGCTCAAATTATTTAAATACGATACAAATATTTTTCTCTAACGTTTTTTATATTGCTTAAGTAATGGTTCAACCTTTCAAAACAGTTGAATAATTGTTTCAAATTCTTTTAAATTTGTTCAATTAAATGTCTAAATCTTTTTAAAAACATTTTGAAATAAAAGGTTCTTATTTGAACATATTATAAAACGTTTGTTTTTTAATATACTCAAAAACCTTAAATCTTTATTTAATATTTTGAAATATTAATTTTTTATTTAAACAAAATTTTAAACTCTTATTAGAACCTTTACCCTGTTATATATGAAGAACACTGCAAGGTAATGTCAGCTTAGTTCATCAATTAATCCACACCGTCCAATTTTGGTACATTAGTCAGATCTAATTACGGGCAAAGTCAACATTCAGCAATAGCTTTGTCGTTTCTTTTGGTTTTAGATTTTATATTTTTTTAATGTGCTGGTGCGATTACAATGTAGTATCTGTTTAATTTTTTAGCCCTTTAATAGCGTACACACCGTGCACACATAGTACTTAAACCCGAATCACCTAAATAAAAGGCATCATCTTTTATCACTAAAACCACTCCACATGTTAATAGATTTTTTATTTTTATAAACAATTTGGGATTAGAAGTTGGAACTGCATGTAAGCTTTATTTTATTTTTATAATGTAAGCTTTAATTTTGATGCTTACGTTACACATCACTGGTCACAAAATAGAACTTTTTAACCATTAAACAATCACATAAAGTCAAAAAAATGCATAACATTTAATTAATTAATTCAGTCTTTATTTTTTAATTAATTTAATTTTAATATTTTATTTTGGGTTAAAATATCATATTCAGTCAACCGTTAAGGTTATTTTTGACATTATGTCTTAAATAATTTGATAAATTGGTTATAATTATTTTTTTATTTATTATAGTCTAGTTCAAGATTAATGGCTCTCCGTTTCAACAAAGAAATATTTTAGTTTAATTAAAGATTTTGTATTTGAGTTTTTAGAAATATAACAATCATAAATATTTGATATGAGAATTTGATTATTTTTATGATTTTATCTAATTCAAAATTTCATTTAAATTGTTAAACAGATAGATAAGAAACACCCATAGCTTATACTTTTTATAAAAAAAAATCTTTAAAATATTAATCTCATAAAAGTAGTATATTTAATTTTTAATTGAACTTTGAATCGTTAAATTAGTAATCATATTATGTTAGTATTGTTTTGTTAAAGAATATAAAAATAACTTTATAATCAGATAAAAATTTTAATAATAAAACGTAACTATGACACAAATAATTAATAAAAATATTCCAAATAAAACGAATGACCTAATATTTGAACAGGTCTAAATCTAATCATATAATGGATATGTAAAACAACAAAAGCAAGTCGTACATCATCTTTCTAATAAGGAGAGATAAAACGAATATAATTCATGTTTCTCCTCCCGATATATATGTTCTACGAATGATTTTATATCGTGTATTATCAATAAAATATAAACAATTAATTAAACCGTAGATAAAATTATTCATACATACAACATAAAATCATTGGTGAGACACAGAAAAGGAATTATATTCGAGATAAAAACAGCTTCAAAATACGGTAGAATTATGACGAAGAAGAAGCTGCAAATTTATAGTGTTTATCAATGGCGACAGATACATCCCAAGTACAAGTCAGACCCTGAGGAATAATAACGAGATCACCTGCTCCGAATTCTACAAATTCAGACGACCCTTTTGGATAAACCTTCACTTTCCCTCTCACCAAATAACATGTCTCTTCTGCATCGAATTTCAGCATATATTTCCCCGGCGGACATCCCCATCTGCCATAACCCAAACAAAACCCAGAAAACCATGAAAAAACAACAACTTAAAACAGCTACAAAACATGAAGAAAAGGACTTACTTTGGCCATGATTGAATACCCAGCTCAGATAATCGAGCAGCGGAAGGGTTGGTTTCGACTGTAATACTTAAACTAGAAGATGAATCGGGTGCTGGTGTTGTCGCCATGGATTAAGAGCAGAATAAAGAAAGCAAGAGTTGGGTGGCTTAATAGACAGGATTAACAAAGGGTCCTTGGTTTTTTGCCTTTTATATATAAAGAATAGCCATGAAGGAATCTTTCCGTGGAAAGAAAGTTGTTTCTTTACCGTAAATAATGAATAGATATTTGCCCATTTCCGTGCTATATTTATGTCATACATTCAAAATTTAAATTTAAGGTTTAGAGTTAAAATTTAAGTTTGCACGAATTAATTCGTTCGATGCTTAAGGGAACAATTGTTGTTTTTTGAGGTCACAGATTCGAGCATCAACAGCTACAACAGGATGATCGAACATACATTTTCAAATGGTTGAGAATATATTCAGAACAGGTACTACTTGTAATCACTTTAGCTTAAAAAAATAAAAATTTAAGATTAAAATTTAAGGAATTAATGTTAGAGTATATTTTTGAAATATAAGATTAATAATTTAAAATTAAAGCTCAGAATTTAATTTTTTTTACTCATAAGATATAAAAAACATCGAACAAAGCATTGGATTTTTGCCCGTAAATAATTATCGGCATACAAAAACAATGTCATCACACGTACTTGCCCTTCCATGCCGAGTTTAAAATTCTTTTTTTTTTTGAATTGATTAGATTTCAATTATTGTTTAATGTTTATAGCAAAATTATTCAAATTTAAGGTTTAATTCTTCCTTTAGTCTCTCTCACTATAATGAAATTCTAACTTAGACTCTTTTACTATTTTTCCAGTCCGTTTGATTTGTTCTCGGAAGAAAAAAATGTTAAAAATACTTTAAAAGATCTAGAATTTAATAAAAAATAACTCAAAAATATATTTTATATATTTTTCATTTCAAATGTTTTTATGAATTTTTAATTTTAAAAATATAATTTTACGGGTTTTATGATTTTTTAAATTTTATTTTAGATTTCATTATTTTTTAATAAAATTTCTAGCCAATTTTGATTTCTTTTAACAAAGATGCCATTTGACAAAATTCAATTGCACCACATGATGGGTTTTTAATGAAAAACACCTTAGGATTAATGGTTTCATTATAAGGTAGTAAAAGGGTCAAAGTGAAATTTTACTAAAAATATAAGATTTAAAAGTAAATATAAAGACTAAATTTAATTATAAAATATAAAAGTATCTTTTAAAGTTTTTACTATTTTGAACGTTTTCGGATTAGTCTAAAACTTGTCTAGATAAGGAAGATAAGTTTTGGGCCGCAGCTTACCATGGCCTAGCCCTACGGCCTATGACAAGTATAAACTTTATTTATTTATTTATTTCGTAACTTAAATCAGATTTTTTAATCAAGGACCGTTAAAATTTTTTTGTTATACAATTATAACATGATACATGATTTGTTTTATTTATTTGTTTAATTTTTGAATTTCTTTAAAAATATAAATTTTATTTAATAAAATATTAAATATGATAATATGGTAAATTTAATAATTTTTCGGTTGTGATAAAAGTGTGAAAATAATTAAAAAGTCAAAAATTGAAAGTTCACACCTATTAATCATACTTAGAGTCAAATTAAAAGAAAAATCAGAATTGTATCAAAATTACTATACTATTAGATATTGTAATGCATAAAATTTAGAAATATTGTATATACTAGATCATATCAGTTAATCAATTTTGCTTAAAATCATGAAATATAATCAAAATAATTTATTTTAAAAATATGTACCGGAATCGGTTTCGATTAATTCTTAAAATTTATTTTGGTTAATTTATAAATTCAGATTATTTAATTCTCGATCATATAGTGTACCAATTAAATCAGATATTCGATTGACCGATTTAATTTGAATATTTGATTCAAGTAGTCATTTTTTTACTTTGCTTATTAAAATATCAAATATAATAATATGGTAAATTTAACAAGCAAAGTAAACAATTATTACCCGATTTTTTTTTAAGGATTAATCGAATTTTTCTATTTGTATGACCATGCCATTTGAAAGTGGCCAAAATATGAACAATTTGAAAGGTAAGTTATTAAATTAAATTTTTAACTCTAATGATCAACATAGGAGTGAGAAGAATGTTGAGTGATGATTGGTGTAGTTTACTTATTATTTTATTAAGAAAACAAAAATTAACGTCAACTTTTAACGAAAGGTAACGAGAGGGACCATATTGAAAGCGAACTAAAAGTTTGGTGTCTATATTGAAATCCAACTAAAAGTTGGGTGACCTTATCAAATATTTTAAAAGTACGATGACCAAAATGAATCCGCCCTAAAAGTTTGGTGACTATATTAAAATCGATCTAAAAGTTGGGTGACCTTATCAAATATTTTAAAAGTACGATGACTATCTATGTAATTTACCCTAATATATATATGCATATTGGTTTTATTAAAAGTGTAACAACTCTCCGCTCATCCCCTTGTGTCCTGATCACAAATGTAACACCCGGGTTTAGGGGGTTAGGTGAAAAAAATAATATTTTTATATTATCTGGGCTCGGTTTTCCTAATTAAGAGGGTTCTTTACAATTTTGGGTTTCGTTTTCAAATTGGCTAATTTAATGTGGATCAAGTTTTGAAATTTAATCCTAAATAGCCTCTAATGGTGTGCCCTTGTGAATGTCTCATTTCATTAAGGGCAGTATGGTCTTTTAGCCTTGGTTTTAAAGAAACAACTAAAACACCCATTCTTCCTATTTTTCCCTATTCATCTTCTTCACTAACGTGAAAGAAGCTCCCCCCTCTTCAATCCACTGTTCCATCCAAAAGCTCCACCATTTCCAACTCCAAATTAAAAGGTAAAGGTATTTTTGACTTTCCCTCATCTTTCCCTTCACAAAAGTACCCTTCATTTTCATTTTCATGAAGTTTTTAGGAAATAGAGATTTTGAATGTTT
The DNA here is from genome assembly GCA_958450335.1 of Hibiscus tridactylites. NCBI lineage: Eukaryota > Viridiplantae > Streptophyta > Magnoliopsida > Malvales > Malvaceae > Hibiscus > Hibiscus tridactylites. Next base: position 3,127,155 of record OY288267.1, read on the forward strand.
TGATTAAAAATGGTGTCTTTATGTTGCAAAGTTAAATGTTTTGATCTAATATGTTTAGTAATGGTGTATAGAGGCCAAATGATACTACATATATGAATTTCAAATGATTTGGGGCAATTTTCGGAATTGGGTTTGAGAGGGTTTTTAGAGGGTTCTAAAGGGTGTTTTGGGGGTTGTTTAAGGTTGGTTTTTGAGGGCTGATGTTAGTATAATATATGAGGGCTGCTTTGGGTGTGTTTGATGGCTAATTGGATGCTTGAAATGGAAGATATTGGTGGGCTTTGAGGGCTACTCGAAAATTCTGTTTTGGACTTGTTTTGGGTGTTAAATGCTTGGTAATGTAATCCGGGTTAGTTTCGATGGCAAGATATTGATTGTGGATGTTTTGTTTGTGTTTGGGAATGATTAGAATCAAGTTCGGGCATCGGTGGGACATCGGAAGAGAATCCGGAGAATTGAAGGTTGCGCTTGCTTGGTCTTTGAGCTAGGAAGCTTAGGTGAGTGGTTAATTGTTTTAAACGGTTTTAAATTGGTTGGTTCGAGTATATGGACTAGGTTGGGCTTGGTAGACCCACCTAGAGTTAGGATTAGGGTGGTAGCCTAATCCTAATCTTGATCTAAGCCGTTGGATGAACTCAAATGCATGAATGTATATGCCTCGTATGTCTTGTGTTATGAATGCTTAGGTATATTGTTTTATACATGTGAATTGAGGCATGGATTGTATTGCTTAAAGCATGCATGGTGATGGTTCATGGTTGTGTCCATGGTGAGTACGTGCTAAGCACGGGAATGATTGAAATGAGTAATGTGGAATGAGTAAAATATTGGCACTAGTATACTTAAATACAAATGATCGATCATTAGGATGTTAGTGTGCACACATGAGTCAAAGTCGCGCGTGGCCTTGGTGGCGTTGAGTCACCAAGGAGGAGTACGGGTACGCCCGGAAATGGTATTTAAATATAGTCGGTGATGAGTGGAATCCCATCGACGGGGCGTGAGGATGAGTGAAATCCCCTCCGCGAGACCGGTGATGAGTGGAATCCCACCGAGGTAATGTGGTTGTTGGATATGAGTTTCCAACGTGTCTATCCGTGTATTTGAGTCATAACTAGGTGCCAATATGGATTGATATGTGTATTAATGTGTTGTGATATATGAGCTGTTTGGATGTTTAAATGTGATTACATGTATGGTGGTGTTGAGCTCATGATTATGGCATATATGTGATATATATTGCTCATGCATCTTTATCTTGTGGACTCTTGGTAATGTGAGTTGCTTGGCTAGATCGTGCTCGGACCCTGCAGTGTTGAGGTTTGTTTTTAGAGCTTACCCTCACTAAGCATTATTGCTTACGCTCTCTTTGTTCAACATTGCAGATCCTTAGTTCGTGGGTTGCTCGGGCAAGTGGAGGGCCTCCAAGTGTGGTTTTGGACTTGGGTTCATCAAGTATGGTTTTTGCTAAGACAAGTAATAGTTTAAGCAATGGGATGTGTTGGTTGTTGTTGGTTGTTAGGAGCATGTGTAGACTCCTTTATATATATTGCTTATGCATGGATGTGTAGCCATGTTGAATGTTAACTTATGTCTATTTTGTTTGCTTGATATGTTGGCCTATGCTTAAGAGTTTCTACTTGTGCTTGATCATAGTTAGAATAAATACATGTTGTGGATTATTGCTTTGGTATTATACATGTCTAAATATTGTTGAAGCATGATTGTATGGTTGCTAAGCCTTAGGTTATCTTATCTTGATGTTGCTTGATGTTTTGGAGGAGTTTTGGGGCATCCTTGTGCCTCAAAACAGCCCAGAAAAATCTGCAGACAGGGGGTGTTTCGGAACGAGTCCCCGTGTTCCGAAACGGCCCCTGTGTATATGGCCTGCCGTTTCGAAACGGATGAGGGTCGTTCCGGAACGTTTTCGCTACTGGAATTTTGAGAAATTGGCGAGATGAAGCCGTTTCGAAACGGGCCTTTGAAGTTCCGAAACGGTCAAATCTCGTTGACCACGAGATATTGACCGTCAAGGTCGTTCCGATATGGGTCACCCCTGTTTCGGAACGGTCACCTTGTGGTTGACCCAGGCCCGTTGACCAGGTCAGGGCGTTTCGGAACACCCTATAGGTGTTTCGAAACGGCCTGCTGAAATGAAGTAAAATGGACCGTTTGTGTTTGTTTGGTCGGTAAATGTTTCGTTGATTGTATCTTCCGCTGTTGTGCTTCACATGTGGATTAAATAAGCATCTAGATAAGATTAAAGTTACAAGAAATTTTTGGGTCGTTAACCGAGGGGAAGCCTTAACGGGTTTCGCTTCGGTTTTCCCCGTGTGGCCCACTCGGACCGGTCATCCGACCAGACCGGGACGAGGGGGTTACACTTGTTGGTATCAGAGCCTAAGGTTACCGAGACCTTGGGCAGGTAAGTGAGGTAAGTTTAAGTTTTTAAGTTGAATTGCACGGTGTTTGCTTGTTCTACAAGAATGGTTGCTTATGTGACAAATATGCTGATTGTTTTACTTTTAAGCATGTGTGCGTGGGTCCCATTGCTACTATTACATTGGAAAAATGATTTTTTAAGTGAGGAAACATACTTGGACACTTGGAAGCCTTGCCTTGCTAACCCAATTTGTATGTTTGTTTGTTGTGGTTGTAGTTAACATCTGTGAGAGCAATGTCTAGACCGAGAGGTAGACCGAGGTTGGTTCGTCAGGAACCACGAGTTGTGGCTCCTGTTGAGCCGGTAGTTGGTGCGGGAGCTCACATAGAGGGACCAGGGGCAGCGGGAGTTGGCGCTCCTCCACCACCTCCACCACCACCACCTCCTCCACCGGGAGTTGGGGGCGAGGATGGAGCCGGGGGAAATGGACCTCAAGGTGGCCAAGGTGGCCAAGGTCCAGCTGGAATTGATATGACTCCGCTTGTGCAAGCAATAGCGGGAGCATTCCAGGCCGCAGTTGCGGGAGCCCAGGCTGCAGCTCAGCCTAGGGGTGATGATGCTAGCTTACCGTTGGAGAGGCTCCGTAGCTTAGGGGCCGAGGAGTTTAGAGGATCTACTCCGGAGAGGTCAGAGTTATGGTTAGAGAAGACAGTTCGTATTTTGGCTCAGATGGGTTGTGCGGGCGCACGTAGATTGGGTTGTGTGATCTCACTGCTTCAGGGTGATGCCTACACCTGGTGGGTCACCATCACTACCGGGATTCCAGAGGCCGAGATAGATTGGGATTTCTTTGAGTCTGCTTTCCGGAAGAGGTACTTAGGACCGAGGTACCTAGATGAGAAGAAGAGAGAGTTCATGGCTCTCACTCAGGGAGATGCTTCAGTGACTGATTATGAGATCCGCTTTGTTCGCTTGAGTCAGTATGCCCCAGAGTTGGTTCCTACTGAAGTGGAACGCTGCAAACGATTCCGATACGGATTGAATGAAGAGGTTAAGAGGTACACGTTGGCTTCTGACTACTCAGACTTTGATGTGTTGGTCGCGAGGGCCAAGGATTTGGAGCATAGTTTGGGTTCAGCCAAACGAGCTGGTGGTTCTGGTTCTGGAAAGAGGCATAACCACTTTGATGGTAGAGATGCTAAGAGGCACAGAGGTGGCGGGCATCAGTTTGATCAGAGACGTGGCGGTGGCCACCATGGTAGGGGCCATCAGGGCCATAGAGGAGGAGGGCGCTTGCCCGAGTGTGCACAGTGTGGGAGACAGCACACGGGAGAGTGCTGGGGTAACTTTTATGCTTGTTGGAGCTGTGGTTCGAGGGACCACTTTAGGAGGGACTGACCACGTCAGGCAGCTCAGGCACCGAACATAGCTCAGGCTCCTGCGAGAGGTAATGATTTTCAGAGAGGCCGTGGGCGCGGTCGTGGCTACTTCCAGCCGAGGGCTGATGCACCTAGGGGAGATGCTCAGAGGAACCTTGCTCATGTTGTGGCTGTGCAGCCAGAGGCGGGAGGACCGACGAGGGTCTATGCTCAGAGAGAGACCGGGAACGACACCGATGTGATAGTAAGTAATTTTGAGTTACAGTCTATGTCCTTGCTTTCTTTGGTTGATTCGGGTTCTACGCATTCCTACATTTTGAGTAAGCATGCACAGAAGTTAGATATTCCTGTTGAGATCTTAGATGTAGGTATGCACGTTACTAGTTCTTTTGGTGAGATAGTTGTGGTTAGACGTATGTATAGGAGGTGTCCACTGAAGATTCAGGGTCATGTGTTCTCAGTTGACATGATGGAACTTCCCTTCTATGGTTTTGATATCATTTTGGGTATGGACTGGTTGGTTGAGCATCGGGCTAGTGTGGATTTTGAGACAAAGAGAATCTCCTTGAAACTCTCTGATGATTACGAGATAGTGGTAGTGGGCGAGAACATTAAGTTCTTGTCTAACGTGGTGTCAGCTTTAGAGGCTCATAGGTTGATGGACTCTGGATGTGGGGCCTATTTAGCTTATGTTATGAATCCAGATATGAGTGAAGCTAGACCGAAAGATATCAGAACAGTGTGTGATTTTCCAGATGTGTTTCCTGAAGAGTTGCCGGGTTTGCCTCTTGACAGAGATGTTGAGTTTGTGATTGAGACAGTTTCAGGGTCTAGTCCGGTTTCGATAGCTCCGTATCGTATGGCTCCGAAAGAGTTGAAAGAATTGAAGAGTCAGTTGCAAGAATTATTAGACCGTGGTTTCATTAGGCCTAGTAGTTCTTCGTGGGGTGCTCCAGTGTTGTTTGTGAAAAAGAAAGATGGTAGCATGCGCATGTGTATTGACTATAGACAGCTGAATCAGTTGACTGTGAAGAACAAGTATCCGTTGCCGCGTATAGATGATTTGTTTGATCAGTTGAGGGGTGCTTCAGTGTTCTCGAAGATAGATTTGAGATCCGGGTACTATCAGTTGAAAGTGAAAGAGTGTGATGTTCCGAAGACAGCTTTTAGGACTAGATATGGTCACTATGAGTTTCTCGTGATGCCATTTGGGCTCACGAATGCACCAGCAGCATTCATGGACATGATGAACAGAATTTTTAGAGACTATCTAGACCGGTTTGTGGTTGTCTTCATTGATAATATACTTGTGTACTCGAAGACAGAAGAAGAACATGATGAGCACTTGAGATTTGTTTTGCAGAGATTGTTGAGCAATCAGTTGTATGCGAAGCTCAGTAAGTGTGAGTTCTGGATTCGAGAGGTTGTGTTTCTTGGCCATGTTGTTTCGGCCGAAGGTATCCGAGTTGATCCATCGAAGATTGAGGCTATTGTTGAGTGGAAACAACCTAAGTCCGTGACCGAGATTAGGAGTTTCCTAGGATTAGCTGGTTACTATAGGAGGTTCGTTGATGGCTTCTCTAGAGTAGCTGCTCCCTTGACTAAGTTGTTGCAAAAGGGAGTCAAGTTTGAATGGTCAGATGCAAGACAAAAGGCCTTTGAAAAATTGAAGGAAGTTTTGACGAATGCTCCAGTGTTAGTGCAACCTGTTTCAGGTAAGGAGTTTGTGATTTACAGTGATGCTTCCTACGTAGGCTTAGGATGTGTTTTGATGCAAGATAGGAGAGTTGTTGCTTATGCTTCTAGACAGTTGAAGATTCATGAGAAGAACTATCCTACTCATGACATAGAGCTAGCCGCAGTTGTGTTTGCATTGAAAATTTGGCGTCACTATTTGTATGGTGAGAAGTGTATAGTCTACACCGATCACAAGAGCTTGAAGTACTTGATGACACAGAAAGAGTTGAACTTGAGACAGAGGAGATGGCTAGAGTTGTTAAAAGATTATGATCTGACTATCGAGTACCATCCGGGTAAAGCAAACGTAGTAGCCGATGCTTTGAGTAGAAAAATGGCCGTTGAGCTGAGAGCTATGTTTGCTAGATTGAGTGTGTCCGATGATGGTGGTTTGATCACCGAGTTGCAAGTGAAGCCTTCTTTGATTCAGTTGATTAGAGAGAAGCAGTTGCAAGATGCGAGCCTAGTTCCTCATGTTCAAGACATAGCCGAAGGAAGACCGACTGAGTATAGTTTCAGTGGTGAGAGTTTGTTGTGCTTTAGAGATAGAATTGTGGTACCGGAAGATGTTGAGCTGAGACGTCAGATTTTGAGTGAAGCACATTCGAGTCCCTTTTCTATGCATCCGGGTAGTACCAAGATGTACCAAGATTTGAAGAATGATTACTTCTTGGTTGGTTTGAAGAGAGATGTAGCCGAGTATGTGAGCCGTTGCATGGTTTGTCAGAGAGTGAAGGCAGAACATCAGGTTCCTTCAGGTTTTTTACAGCCTTTGAAGATTTCGGAATGGAAATGGGAGAGGATCACCATGGATTTTGTATCGGGGTTACCTTTGTCTCCTTCGAAGAAGAATTCAGTTTGGGTGATTGTTGATAGGTTCACTAAGTGTGCTCACTTCTTAGCAGTGAACACTACGGATTCCTTAGATAAGTTGGCAAACCTGTACATTCGTGAGATTGTGAGACTTCATGGGGTTCCAAAGTCTATAGTTTCAGATAGGGATCCTAGATTTACTTCGAGGTTCTGGAGTTGTTTGCATGGTGCTTTGGGTAGTCGTTTGCATTTCAGCACATCTTATCATCCGCAGTCCGATGGGCAGTCAGAGCGAGTGATACAGATTCTAGAGGATATGCTTCGTTGTTGTGTGATTGATTTCCAGGGTTCTTGGGAGAAACACTTACCGTTAGTTGAGTTTGCTTACAACAACAGTTATCAGTCTAGTATACAGATGGCACCTTATGAGGCTTTGTATGGTAGACGGTGTAGGACTCCGATTTGTTGGGCTGAGACAGGTCAGAGGTTGTTACCTATGCCAGACTTGCTTAAAGGAACCACAGAAAAAGTGAAGTTGATTTGCGACCGTTTGAAAGCAGCTTCCGATCGTCAGAAGTCCTATGCAGATTTGAAGAGGAAAGAGGTTGAGTACTCAGTGGGTGAGAAAGTGTTTCTGAAGGTATCTCCGTGGAAGAAGGTAATGAGATTTGGCTGGAAAGGCAAGTTGAGTCCGAGGTTCATTGGTCCGTATGAGATAGTTGAGCGGATTGGGCCTGTAGCTTATCCGTTGAGGTTACCTTCTGAGTTAGAGAAGATCCATGATGTCTTTCATGTGTCTATGCTTAGGAGGTATAGATCAGATCCTTCTCATGTGATGCCCGTTGAGGAGATAGAGTTGAATCCGGATTTGTCTTATAATGAAGAGCCCGTTGAGATACTTGCTTCGGATAGCAAGGTGTTGCGTGGCAAGACCATAGAGTTGGTCAAGGTGTTGTGGAGGCATAGAGGTGTGGAAGAGGCCACGTGGGAGAGGAAAGCGGATATGGTTGAGCAGTTTCCGTATCTGTTTCCACCAGGTAATTTCGGGGACGAAATTTCCTTAAGTGGGGGAGAGTTGTAACACCTGGGTTTAGGGGGTTAGGTGAAAAAAAATAATATTTTTATATTATCTGGGCTCGGTTTTCCTAATTAAGAGGGTTCTTTACAATTTTGGGTTTCATTTTCAAATTGGCTAATTTAATGTGGATCAAGTTTTGAAATTTAATCCTAAATAGCCTCTAATGGTGTGCCCTTGTGAATGTCTCATTTCATTAAGGGCAGTATGGTCTTTTAGCCTTGGTTTTAAAGAAACAACTAAAACACCCATTCTTCCTATTTTTCCCTATTCATCTTCTTCACTAACGTGAAAGAAGCTCCCCCCTCTTCAATCCACTGTTCCATCCAAAAGCTCCACCATTTCCAACTCCAAATTAAAAGGTAAAGGTATTTTTGACTTTCCCTCATCTTTCCCTTCACAAAAGTACCCTTCATTTTCATTTTCATGAAGTTTTTAGGAAATAGAGATTTTGAATGTTTTGATTAAAAATGGTGTCTTTATGTTGCAAAGTTAAATGTTTTGATCTAATATGTTTAGTAATGGTGTATAGAGGCCAAATGATACTACATATATGAATTTCAAATGATTTGGGGCAATTTTCGGAATTGGGTTTGAGAGGGTTTTTAGAGGGTTCTAAAGGGTGTTTTGGGGGTTGTTTAAGGTTGGTTTTTGAGGGCTGATGTTAGTATAATATATGAGGGCTGCTTTGGGTGTGTTTGATGGCTAATTGGATGCTTGAAATGGAAGATATTGGTGGGCTTTGAGGGCTACTCGAAAATTCTGTTTTGGACTTGTTTTGGGTGTTAAATGCTTGGTAATGTAATCCGGGTTAGTTTCGATGGCAAGATATTGATTGTGGATGTTTTGTTTGTGTTTGGGAATGATTAGAATCAAGTTCGGGCATCGGTGGGACATCGGAAGAGAATCCGGAGAATTGAAGGTTGCGCTTGCTTGGTCTTTGAGCTAGGAAGCTTAGGTGAGTGGTTAATTGTTTTAAACGGTTTTAAATTGGTTGGTTCGAGTATATGGACTAGGTTGGGCTTGGTAGACCCACCTAGAGTTAGGATTAGGGTGGTAGCCTAATCCTAATCTTGATCTAAGTCGTTGGATGAACTCAAATGCATGAATGTATATGCCTCGTATGTCTTGTGTTATGAATGCTTAGGTATATTGTTTTATACATGTGAATTGAGGCATGGATTGTATTGCTTAAAGCATGCATGGTGATGGTTCATGGTTGTGTCCATGGTGAGTACGTGCTAAGCACGGGAATGATTGAAATGAGTAATGTGGAATGAGTAAAATATTGGCACTAGTATACTTAAATACAAATGATCGATCATTAGGATGTTAGTGTGCACACATGAGTCAAAGTCGCGCGTGGCCTTGGTGGCGTTGAGTCACCAAGGAGGAGTACGGGTACGCCCGTAAATGGTATTTAAATATAGTCAGTGATGAGTGGAATCCCATCGACGGGGCGTGAGGATGAGTGGAATCCCCTCCGCGAGACCGGTGATGAGTGGAATCCCACCGAGGTAATGTGGTTGTTGGATATGAGTTTCCAACGTGTCTATCCGCGTATTTGAGTCATAACTAGGTGCCAATGTGGATTGATATGTGTATTAATGTGTTGTGATATATGAGCTGTTTGGATGTTTAAATGTGATTACATGTATGGTGGTGTTGAGCTCATGATTATGGCATATATGTGATATATATTGCTCATGCATCTTTATCTTGTGGACTCTTGGTAATGTGAGTTACTTGGCTAGATCGTGCTCGGACCCTGCAGTGTTGAGGTTTGTTTTTAGAGCTTACCCTCACTAAGCATTATTGCTTACGCTCTCTTTGTTCAACATTGCAGATCCTTAGTTCGTGGGTTGCTCGGGCAAGTGGAGGGCCTCCAAGTGTGGTTTTGGACTTGGGTTCATCAAGTATGGTTTTTGCTAAGACAAGTAATAGTTTAAGCAATGGGATGTGTTGGTTGTTGTTGGTTGTTAGGAGCATGTGTAGACTCCTTTATATATATTGCTTATGCATGGATGTGTAACCATGTTGAATGTTAACTTATGTCTATTTTGTTTGCTTGATATGTTGGCCTATGCTTAAGAGTTTCTACTTGTGCTTGATCATAGTTAGAATAAATACATGTTGTGGATTATTGCTTTGGTATTAGACATGTCTAAATATTGTTGAAGCATGATTGTATGGTTGCTAAGCCTTAGGTTATCTTATCTTGATGTTGCTTGATGTTTTGGAGGAGTTTTGGGGCATCCTTGTGCCTCAAAACAGCCCAGAAAAATCTGCAGACAGGGGGTGTTTCGGAACGGGTCCCCGTGTTCCGAAACGGCCCCTGTGTATATGGCCTGCCGTTTCGAAACGGATGAGGGTCGTTTCGGAACGTTTTCGCTACTGGAATTTTGAGAAATTGGCGAGATGAAGCCGTTCCGAAACGGGCCTTTGAAGTTCCGAAACGGTCAAATCTCGTTGACCACGAGATATTGACCGTCAAGGTCGTTCCGATACGGGTCACCCCTGTTTCGGAACGGTCACCTTGTGGTTGACCCAGGCCCGTTGACCAGGTCAGGGCGTTTCGGAACACCCTATAGGTGTTTCGAAACGGCCTACTGAAATGAAGTAAAATGGACCGTTTGTGTTTGTTTGGTCGGTAAATGTTTCGTTGATTGTATCTTCCGCTGTTGTGCTTCACATAGGGATTAAATAAGCATCTAGATAAGATTAAAGTTACAAGAAATTTTTGGGTCGTTAACCGAGGGGAAGCCTTAACGGGTTTCGCTTCGGTTTTCCCCGTGTGGCCCACTCGGACCGGTCATCCGACCAGACCGGGACGAGGGGGTTACAACAAAGGTAGATGTTTATCATCCCTTGGGACCTGGGTTCAAGTACCAATAATACATGAACAGACTAAAAAAATTGAACAGATGCTACCCTTGCATCACACCAGCATATTTTAAAAAAATGTAACAACTCTCCCAATATATATTGATGAAAGCGCCAAAAACCCTAGATCTGAAAGTCTTTTGAAAGCGAAATTTGGTAACAAAGAGAAAGATTTAAACGGTTTTTGAAATTTGATCTCTCGTGATTACATTCGAGTTATAATCTCTGATAAGCAGAGAGATTGTGCTAAAGTTTGGAACTTTAGAATAGAAAGATTTAAACCACAAGTTAATCGGTGTAGTCGAGAAAAATAGAAGGTATTGTTATAATCACCGAGATATATGTTTGTTTAGAGATATAACATAATTTTGTATGTCCCTTGTACTAACATCTGATGTTTTCTCTCGCAGCAACAACAAGCTTACTTTCACGACGATGACGAATGTTATGGACTTTACTTCCATGTTTGGAGTTTGATGCTTCAAACACGCTTCTTAAAGTTAAGAATTTTGACCGAAATTTGGATATTATGATTTGTTTTGATTTTATAGGTTCAGACAAGATCAGATTCGTAAACACAGTGAAACATTTCGTGGAATTGTATCCTCTACATGTTATTGAAGAATTCAGAGTTTGCTTTGATCTTAACATAAGACACAAGCGTGACATTGATAAATGGGTGAAATTTGTTTTTGAGAAGAAAGCTAAAAGACTAGAATTGGGTTTCGCACCTATAATAGCTTTATATCATATGAAGCGTTCCTTATACAGACCGTGTCCACTGAATCTTGATTTACCGAGTTGTATTCCGCTTACATCCCTTGTACTGAGATGCGTAGATGTAAGTGAAGAAGTTATTGACAATTTTGTATCCAATAGCCCTTTTCTTGAATGTTTATGTGTGCAAAATTTATCCACTCTAGTTTATGTAAGAGTTGCTGGTCCATCACTTCACAACCTTGTAAGCTTCAAATATACTGGACCAAAACTAGATATTTCATTTGAGAATGTTCCAAACCTCACAATATTATGCATGGGTGATGATTCGTTTCGCCCATTTCATTGGAAGTTTCTGAAAATTTTAACACTTTTCCCTCAACTTCAGAAGCTTGGACTCCGCATATCTGTGGAGGTGAGTTGGAAGAATAGAAATCCATTGTGTTGCCTTTTAAATTTGTTGTGTTTGTGGTTAATTTACAAATTTTAACTCATGGTTTGAGAATCCATGTAGAGGCGAAAAGGCCGCATATTGAAAACCCTTGAATGAGTAACGGAATGAGATGAGTGTAAGCCTCTATTTATAGTTAAACCCCCTACATCCAATGGTTAAGGATAAAGTATATCAACGACCTAGATTAAAGATGATCTATACAATACCCTAATCTAAGAAATTCAAGTCAAATTTTTCAAGAGTTAAGAGATTATAACGGATATGGCAAGAATCTAAAGGAATATGCTAGATGGGATGTGCTACTTGTCATATTTGATGTGCATAGCTCTTCAAACCCAAGTGGTGGGCCAACTCGGACTGGTGTAGACAAGCCTAGAATGTTGTGGAGTTCTTCCTTGGTAGCCTGGTGTGCGCTGGGCATGGACCGACTTCAACAACTTCAATTTTAAAAAATTTTATTCTGCAACAACAATAATATGAATAGTTAATAAAATTCTATAAACATTCATCACATATATGGGAAGCAAGTAAAACATTTAAAAATCTTAATAAATTCATTAGTCTTATTTTTCCTTGGGTAAATCATCTAAGTAATTTTATCTCAATAAATAACTCATTATCTATATGAGCTATTAGAAATAGTGTTTTCCTTAATCTCAACAATTTAAAATCTTATTGCCTTAACACTTTTAACACGACTTTCCCATATTGTGACCGACAATGATTTAAGAGTTAAACCCTTCACATTTTTTATTAATATATTTTATCTCTTTGTAAAATTAGCAAATAGAGTACAAATAGTTGAACTATTCTAAAATATTATCTCGCTTTTATTGAATTGTTTGCAATGTTACACAAAACCAAGTTAAGACTATGACACCCACATAAAGTATAAAAAGCTCTTGGATTCAATTCTAAAAGTCATTGGAATAAATTTGGATTGTGGTATTAATTGTTTGTGAGTTGTTAATTATTCGTACTTTAAAATAAATTTTGATTATGGTATTAATTGTTTGTAAGTTGTTAATTATCGAACATAAAATCTATAATTTTTTGTAATTATTTAAGTTAAGTTAAATTAATTTTTTGAGCCCCTCTTTTTAAGGGCCCTGTGCGGTCGCTCATATTGCGCCTATCTAGATTCACCACTGTGAATCAGATTGACGACTTTTGACGCAACCACTTTGAAGGCGACATGCTAACGTACTGCACTTTAGGGTGTAGCTAAAATGCAACCTCATATAAATTCTTATTATTTTGGTAAAAATTTATATAAGATTGAGTAATAATTTAAGTAGAACTAAAATTCTTATTAGTTGGGTAAGAATTTGTATAATTACATAAATTTTTACTATTTAAGTAAGAGTTTGTATAAACTATAAGAATTTGTGTTGAACCGTCTTATTTTAGCGGTTTGGTTTAGCTTCTAACACATCTGCAGAAAGAGACACATTCTTACCAACTAAATAAGAATTTGCGTAGAACTATCTCATTTTAACTACACTCTAAAGATACCTCACGACAGAACTAGACTTCGATGGCTACGGGTTTGGCTTAAGCACAACAGCAGAAAAAGACAACAATTCAACCTGGTTTAATTCTATCAAAACATGCATTAGTGTTTTTATTTATTTTTTAAAGTATATATTTTATATTCATCTTCTTTCCAAGGATGTAACCATTTTAAAATTTAATTTTTTAACGGCTCTGTCATTTCTTTTGTATTCCAAAATTGAATACTATTGTTTGCTCCTTTGCTGTCATACGTCTTGGAACATACTAATGGAACATCTTTAGATAAGCAATTGTCTACGTTTGTTTTTTTCTTAAATGAAATAAGGGGAGGAAAGTGGGGGATTTGGAGGAGGTGCCAGAGAGTATCAATAATGGATATGAAGACAAGAGGGGGCTGGAACGAGCGGTTGCTCCCTTAAAAATTCAAAATTACTACAAAATTGAGATTTTTTTTAAAACTTTTATATGTATTTTGTACTGAAAATCTATTTTCGCCATTTAAAATTTTATAAGTTCACCCCTATAAAATTTTATAGGTTCACCCTCTCTAACATAAAGTGTTGTGTCCGTCCTTGATATGAATGTCTCTAATATGAGCATAAGTTTTATATTCATCTTAAAAAAAATATTTGTATTTGACATTCACATCTTAATCCGAATAACATAGTAAAACCTAGGGGTGTTCATGGTAGGTTAACCGTACCGTTTAGCTTAAACGGTTGGTTAACCGTTATAGCGGTTATTATTTGTAACTTAACCGTTAAGAAACGGTTAACCGTTAATTTTTTAAATGGTTAACCATTATAGTGGGTAACCGTTAAGGAACAGATCGATTATAGATTAACCTGTAACCTATTACAATTTTCTTTTCAAATGTTCATTATTTCTTTTTTAGAATAATAAATATATCTCTCCGATAATTTTAAACACAAACTTTATACTTAGTTAAAATAAAGTACTTATAGGTTAACCATTAACCGTCTTTTTTAGCGATTCGGTTAACCGAAACCGCTTAACCTTAACGGTTAGGTCAATTAACTTATAAAATGAACAATTATACCAATTAACGGTTACAGTTTATTTTGCACACCACTAATAAAACCGATGCTTTCCAACCCCAGCCTTTTGCTTCTACTTCTTCAACTACATTGAGTGCCAAGTACTAAATATGGCCTTAAATTTTGTCGAAAGGACCATAATTGAATGACACTTTTCAGTCATCAATATATGGTTTGATTTCATTGTTTTTCAACCTCATGTTAGTTTTCACAACATGATCAACACCAATCTCGATTCATATAATCGACATAACTCGGATCTATCTTTAACTTATTTTACGGCATATTGCTTCACTTTTAGCTCGAAATTAACTCAATGAGGTACTCTCGACTTTGCATGCTGATGTTTCCATGGCTGCTTAATTACGGTTTGTAATGCCTTAGGGCCTTATCAATATTCATAAAAAAACAATGAACTAATTTATTTTTTGAGGGCTTAAAAGAGTAATTTTATCTTATTTTTTAAAATATTTTTATAGAGGCATGGCTCCACAAATCGGTTTAATATCAGTTAGTTAACCGATCGACTAAACAAATCTCTAATATATATAATATTTAATAAAAATATTTATTACCATTATAAATATATTTAAATATTTAATCGAATTAATCAACTTAATTTATTACATTGTAAATATATTTTAAAGCTACGACATGTCATTTTAGGACCTTAATCCCTAAATTCTAAACTTTAAATAATAAAATATATTTGTAAACCTTAAAACCTAACCACAAACACTAAAACCCTAACCCTAACCCTAACCTTTAAACCCAACATTAGGTCCATGTGAAAAGTAAGTTTTTCATCGCCGGTGCATAAGATATTTTATTTAAAACAAGGAAAAATATCTCACGCACTGGCAGTGAAAACGAAAAGTTTCTACGAGCGTCCTTAGCTTTAGGGTTTATGGACTCATTTTAGGATTTATGATTTATGAGGTTAAGTGTACATGTTTGAAATTTAGGGCTCATCGTAGAATTCGTGGTTTAGGATTAGAATTTAAGGTTTAGAGGTTAGAGATTTAGATTTTAGGGTAATTTGGTTAAAAATTTAAGTTTTAATCTAAAAACCCTAAATTTTAACCATATACTCTAAATTATAACCACCCCTTAAATTCAAAACTCATACACTTAAACCCCTAAAGATAAAATCCTGATCGAAATCCTAAACCCGAAAATTGTGACTTTACAAAAAAAAAATTCTATCATCTATGTATAGAATAATTACTCACGGTCTCGTCGGTTTTGATCGACTAAAACACCCAAAACAAACTTAAATGAACAGAGGGTGTATTTTTTCTGTTTAATACTCGTGCTTGTAGGGATATGAAGATAGTTGAATTGAAGAGTAGGGACAAAACCATGTTCTTTTTTCTCGCTGGAATTTAAGAGCCTAAAAAAACAGGTTTGAGGATCAATAATAAGAGTTTAAATTAGTATGAAAACTTTGGTAAGAGTGGTTCGTTTAATCTATATTTCCAGCTAAGTAAGGCTTGCCATTTTTTTGAGTAGTTGGAATATATTTTCCATTTAATTTGACTGAGTAGAGGTATATTTATAAAGCCTTAAACTTTTATATGCGACTTTCTATTTTAGATATAAATTGTGAATTTTTGCTTATGTTAATAACAAATTTTTTCCGAGTATTCACCTTTTTCTTTTTAAATTTGTGTTTGTCTCCATCAGTAATGTTATTTTAAAAATTCGAACTTAAATTTTCTCTTTAAAAGTATAATATAATTTATCTCTACTTCTAACATCTATAAATTATCCATTATAATTGTATAATATCATAATGGTAACCACCATTTTCAACTCCCAAAAAGAAAGAGAAAGGTCTAATGTATAAATAAGGGATAGGATACAATGTAAGAATTTTTATTTTTTACACGTTTTTTTATCGTTAGATGAGTGAAATGGGTGATTGAGATTAGTAGTAGGTTGTGTAAAGATTATCACGTAAAAAAAAGTTAATCTCAACCGTCTATTTCGCACATTCAACCATCCAAAAAATATATAAACCCTGTATAAGCGGATCTTATTCTAATAAATATAAAAATATGATCTAGTTACACAGTATATATATTTTTAAAAACTTTTACATGCTTTTTCTGAAGATCTAAGTGTCTCCAAACCATGCTTTGTATGGGTCAATATTTGAATGCCCCTATGGACTTCTAGGTCATACTACATGGTAGGGTAAACGTGTCCCTCGGACCCTCCTATAGTTTTAGGATTAAAATCCTTTGGGTACTCTCCCCCTTAATTATATGTATATAATATAGTATTATTTTAATTATATTATGTTTGTGTTCATTGAAGGTGTTGGTCCATTTCATATATTTTATATCTTGAATGACAATCACATTAAAAACTATTTTTATTACCCCATATGCCTATATATGAAATGAGGTAGTTGAAAAAGTGATGAATATAATTTGGAAAAATCAAAAGTTTAAAGGCTTAATAGTTTACCACATGGAAACCAAAAATGTTGGTCTGGCAAACTTAACTTGTAGACCATTTACAAGCCTCAAATATTGAATTATACCTGTCAATTTATAACAATATAAGTTAAAATTTAAATTTAAATATTTATATTTTTCATTCTCGAAAGCGAGTATTTTTTTGTTCGGAAAGTAAATTTAACTTTATAATATTGCAATATGAAAAAGAATAACAAAAAGAGAAAAGATTTTTGTTCGAATCGATGTTAGGAAATGCAAACACAAGTTCACAACTACTTGTACTATAATTGCCTTTGATTGTGTAGGCCATGTTATTCTCATTTGACAAGAAGACCTACCTATATATAAACAATGCCTATTCCTTGAAATTCACATGCAAACACAAAATCTCCAATAAAAAACTATCTTTGTGTGTGTGTTTCTCCTTTTTTTTTTTTTTGTCTTCCAATTCCATGGCGACTTCTGTTGTTGTTTCATGGATGATTTTAGGCCTTTTCATGGCAATTTCAACCACTCAAGTTGAAGCTGCTGCCAGGGCTTTTTTCGTATTTGGTGATTCTCTGGTCGATAATGGCAACAACAATTACCTCGCGACCACTGCTCGAGCCGACTCGCCTCCTTACGGCATCGATACTCCTAGTCGTCGCCCCACCGGCCGTTTCTCCAATGGCAAAAACATTCCTGATTTCATCAGTTAGGCCTTCTGCTCTTTTTTATTTACTGTAGTTTTATGTTACATGTTCTTTTTTTCTCGTTTTTCTTGAAATATTCGTGTCTGACACTTCTTATACCAGGTGATGCACTAGGATCAGAGCCAACATTGCCATATTTGAGTCCAGAACTTAAGGGAGATAAGCTACTTGTAGGCGCCAACTTCGCTTCTGCTGGTATTGGAATCCTCAATGACACTGGAATTCAATTTGTAAGTCTTGAAATGAAATTTCTTTCTCAATAATATTCCTTTCAATTCCAATGTCCATATTCAAATTTACACAAATATTCTGAAACTAAATTATGACAATGACAGATAAACATTATAAGAATGTTCAGACAATTTCAATACTTTGAAGAATACCAGACCAGATTGGCTGACCTTGTTGGATACGACGAAGCACAGAGGATCGTACGCGATGCACTTGTCCTCATCACCGTCGGCGGCAATGATTTTGTTAACAACTACTACTTGGTGCCATTTTCAGCAAGATCTCGCCAATTCAATGTTCCGGACTATGTTAGATATCTCATCTCCGAGTACAGAAAACTTCTAATGGTAAAATCTGTTCCCCTTCTGTTTTCAAGTCTGTGTCACATTCAATCATTTAAACTTCGGTCGTGTCGTGTCTATCACAACCGGAACTTGAATAATCGAAACCGATGTAATATGGTACATTGTGACATTATATTGCAGAGACTGTACGAACTAGGAGCACGACGGGTTCTGGTGACCGGGACCGGACCATTGGGGTGTGTTCCTGCAGAACTGGCAATGAGGAGCCTAAGTGGTCAGTGTGCACCGGAGCTGATGGCCGCCGCGGCATTGTATAATCCACAACTAGTTGAAATGGTTAATGGGCTCAATAGCCAACTGGGTGCAAATATTTTCATTGCTGCTAATACACAGCAACAAACCAAAGATTTCATTACTAATCCTGGAGCCTATGGTAAGTAAAGATTTCATTATATAGCTTAATATCATTTCCGAACACAAATATCTTAACGTTTGAATGGTCTATTTCTCTGTAGGATTTACTACATCAAAGATAGCTTGTTGTGGTCAAGGACCATACAATGGTTTGGGATTATGCACTCCATATTCGAATTTATGCCCGAATCGAGACGAGTATGCTTTTTGGGATCCATTCCATCCGTCCGAAAGGGCTAATGGGATTATCGTCGACATGATTTTGAAGGGTTCGACCGATCACATGAGCCCCATGAATCTCAGCACCTTCTTGGCTTTGGACACCATGACCAAGACTTAGTTTAGTTCCATCTGCACGACGGTTCAGAACAACCTAAGCTTGTGTAATACCATCTGGTGTATGCTATTGACATGCACTTGGTTATTAATTTATTATGCTGTTCTTGTTGGAATTAGTTTCTTGATAACTTGTAATCTTTCAAATGAATTGATTATTTTCAAGAATTATGACCATCACCTTGTGCTTTATTAAAGAAATATGAGTCTCTTCGATTTATGTTAATTGTAGCATCATGTTTATGAGAATAATATGAAAAGTTGGCGTAGTACGAAATATATGTGTCTGAACTCTGAATTCTAATACAAGTAGATAATTAAGGAAAATAAAACGACAAATAAATTTTTTATGACAAAATATCTCGTATCATTAATTGCGTCTCCTAAACCACAGATTTTTATTCTCCTTTTTAACTATTTGAAACAAAATATTAAACTAATTTACTAGAAATATGAAAGCAACTCCTAAACTCTTCATGAATATAATGCGTCTTTAAATGCAAGAAAAACAACCATTTCTACTCTTTATATAAATCCAATTAGTTAAGAATTATTTCAAATTAGCGAGATTGCATTTAGGTAATCAAATTAAGATACATACTTACATGCGAACGGTACATATATCTTCATCTTACCTATTATTTACTTGTATTTTTAATACATTTTCATGATTTTATGTGCTTATAACTAATATATTTTATGTGATTTTAAAGGAAACTTGAATAAAAATGGTGCCTGGAAATGATGCATCGAGTTCATTATTAAGCATGAAATCGGATAAAGACATGATTAATAACAACTTGAGTGTGCTGGTAGTTGATGATGATCCATTCTTAGTAATGTGAATAATCTTAAGGTGATTATAAGGTAGTATTTGATCATACATATTCTTAACCCTTTGGCAGTACACATACACCCGACAGATAAAGCGATTTGAACATGAATCTCTTAAGATGAACATTGTCTATTCTTTTACTAAAATAAAGCGATTTAAATCCGAATATTCTAGGATCATTCACTTTTCTACGAAAACTATTAGTTGAATTCTCAAAAAAAATTAAAAGAGCTCAACAACAATAACACCAATTAATATTCTCATCATCAGTTTGGTTTGGTACAATTTGCTTTTATTGTTTTCTTCTAATTTTGTCTTAGGTAATAAAAGAAAAATAAACTAGAAAATAAAATGTAGATCTCTTGCTTTATATAAGCATATATGGGTAAGTCCGCTTTTACTTATGTACTTGTTGTTAAGTACTAGTTTATTGTAATTTTCATTTATAATTAAAAAATTGTTAATGTGTAATTTTATATAATAAGTACAAAATTTTCATCAGTTTTAATTTAATGAGCGGTCCATATAGCATAACTGAACATACCGCCCTGTTCAATCATCGCAATCCATAAAAAACAATTTTTAAATTTTCTATATAACTATTCAAAACAAAATATTAATAATTAATAAATACTAATTAGTTACAAATTAGTAATATAAAAGCGACCCCTAAACCTTCATAAATATGGACTGGACTAGAGTTAGAATTTGAGTTTAATTCATATTTTAAATGATTTTTATATTTATTTTTTAAAATTTAATATATTTATCAAAATCCTTCTAAAATTCGAACAAACCTTCGTACCAAAGTTAGAAATGAATTCGTATTATAAATAATTAATTTTTGGGGCTAAATAATTTATTAGTTAGTAACGTGAAGCTTACCAGTTTAATCTCCCAAACAGATCATCAAACATTCAAACTGAATACGTGTCAGTAGTGAACAAGAATCTTCTTTTTTGTTTTCCCCGTACGCACCAAACGGCCCAATCTCCTCCCTACACGTGTAAATCAACGGATCAGATTTCTCCTCTCTTCCGTATATAAACTATGAGACGACAGGGCTCGGAAAATTAGCTGGGAAAAAATAGAAAACGAAAAAAAGGAAGAAGAAAGCTCGATTCGGGAAAACGGTGGCGTTTGATCGAGTGCACTTCTTCTCCGTCGCGTTATATTTCTAGGCCTTTGATCTGATAAATATCGTACTTTTTCCCCGATTTTTTTATGATTGTATTTTATTGAGGGAGATCGGAGATGTTGTCGTTGCAAAACGGCGTTGGGATCTCTAGGGCCGCTCCGTACGGCGTTGGAGTCGTCGATCGAGCTGATGATACCTCAGATGCTTCGCCGGTGGCTGCCGGTAAATCTGCCGTTTATGTGGTTAAGCAGGAGCCGTCTTCTTCGCTCGGAATCGTGCCTCATAGTGGTCATGATCCACATGAAGGTTCAATTTTTCGTTTTTATACCATTTTTTTATTGTTGTTTCTTAATTTGGAGCCTAAATTAAATATTTATTTTTTCATAAAAAAATTATAACGCGCGAAAATATTAGATTATAGCTGTTAACTTTTAATTTTAAGGAATTTGGAGTTTGATTATAAAATTTCTTGTTGATTTCTAAAAAAACTATAATTTTCAGTTAGTTCTGCCTTTTTGTTTTTGCAAAATCGTGTTGATGCATAAATTTTAGACTTTTATTGTTTTTTTCTGGTATCATCGCTCTTTTTATGCCTTTAAAATTGAAATAATTTAAGTACTTCATGCCTGCCTGAAAATTTTATTAAATACTGTAAAATTCTAAATCGGTCAAATTATTTTATCTGTGTAAGTAATATCTTATTTTTAATCACTGATGTTTCAACTGATTTGTTTTTGATGCAGTTGATGAAGATATGCACTTGGCTCTTGCTCATCAAATGTATAAATCTGGAAACTACAAACAAGCTTTGGATCATAGCAGTGCTGTTTACAATCAGAACCCGCTTCGTACCGATAATCTGCTTCTTTTGGGTGCTATTTATTATCAGGTTAAAAAATTTCCTTTTTTGTCTTCCTTTCATGGGGACATTGTTTTGTAATTTTATATAAAGCTTTTGGTATATGTTTGCAGTTACATAATTATGATATGTGCATCGCAAAAAATGAAGAAGCCCTTCGAATCGAGCCTCGTTTTGCAGAGTGTTATGGAAACATGGCAAATGCTTGGAAGGTACATGTTAATCTTCATCTCAATCTTTTGAAGTTAAATTTAAAAAATTAAGGAATTTGTTTTGAATAACTGGTGGAGCTATGTTTCCCCCCTAATATGTAGGAAAAAGGCGATATTGATGTTGCCATTCGGTACTATATGATTGCAATTGAGGTTTGTATATGGCTATAAAACTTCTCTTTTGTTAGTAAAGTTTCGTCTTCCTTTTTTTTTCCAGCCTAATCTTTTGTTAGATTTTTAATCTTTGTTTGAACTTGCATTGCTGCAGCTTCGACCTAACTTTGCTGATGCATGGTCGAATTTAGCAAGTGCTTACATGAGAAAAGGAAGATTTAACGAGGCTGCACAGTGTTGCCGTCAAGCACTGCAACTAAATCCTCTTTTGGTATAATTTTAATCTGGTTATGTTTTATTATAATCCAGTTAAATGTTCTAAACTTATAATTCAATGTGAATTTCAACATTTCAATTTTTATTTTTTTGGTTCCTGTTTTTGCTTAGCAACTGTGACTCATAATTTAAGGTTTCAGTAAGATTTTTTGAACTGTGGGAAGATATCTGACCTACATCTTTTAATTGCTTTACAGGTTGATGCTCATAGTAATCTTGGAAATCTAATGAAGGCGCAAGGGCTGGTGCAAGAAGTAAGTTTCAAGAAATAAAATGTTTCTACTGTTTGATAACCTACCTATAGTAGCCGGGGATGTGAAATTCTTGGGGTTAAGTTATTAACTGATATAATTCATGCCTTTGGCATTACCATGTTGAACTCTTCAATAGGATTTGGTTGGACCTCATTCCATTCCATCTTTTGGTGGAAGTGGTCTAATCTTTTGCCTGCTTTGAGTGTGTATTCTCATTGCTGATTAACCTGGCCTAGCCTCTTAGTCTCTTACCACCGTGCTCGAACATGTGAGGGGGAAACATCCTTCCCTTATTTATATATGTTTGTAGTGTGTATTTATCTGGTAAGTTACTGATGGAGGTAATTCATGTGTGGAACTGTCTCGGTATCACAGTTCAATACAGATATCAACTTGTTATCCACAGGCCAGGGCTCAGATGATGGTTGCTCTTGTTATAACTTCATCTTCAGAGATGGCAATTGTCAGAACTAACGTTTTGTGCAGGCATACAGTTGCTATCTTGAGGCTCTACGGATACAACCTACTTTTGCTATTGCATGGTCAAATCTTGCCGGTCTGTTCATGGATTCGGGTGACTTGAATCGAGCCCTTCAGTATTACAAGGTACGCAGAATGTTGTTTCCATCATTTTTTTTCTTGACAAAATTCTGTATTTTTTATCTCCCTGATGACATGACCATTTTTTCACGAGCTGCTTCATTTTTAATAATTTTCCACAAGAGATGATCTACAATCCCCTGCCCCCTTTCTTTTCCCAAAACGATTTCAGTCCTAAAAATATTTTATGTTCTGCAATACTGATCTAATTTGCAAATTTGAAATTGCAGGAAGCGGTTAAACTTAAACCCTCATTCCCTGATGCCTATTTAAATCTTGGGAATATATATAAGGTAAGCCATCTTGCTTTGTGCTGATAATGTTTTGTTTCCGCTAGTTCCTGGACCGTTCTTGTATTGGAGATAAACATGACATCTCTCGTCTTTCCAGGCTTTGGGAATGCCTCAGGAAGCTATTGTTTGCTATCAGCGTGCTGTTCAGACTCGTCCAAACAATCCAATTGCTTTGGGTAAGTGCCAACTAAGAATATATTCTTTCTTTGATTATGGATTAAAACTTTTTATGAACCATCATTTGTTTTGTGCTGTTGTTTTTCCTCTGCTTTTTAATTTCTTATAACCGTTACATGGCTGCTTTTTTCTGTGTCTAGAGCTATTTATAGTTTTATCATAAATTAAAAAGTCAAGTTAAATAATGTTATTGAAGTACAAGTTATGTGACTACGGTGCAGGAAATATGGCGAGTACATACTATGAGCGAGGTCAACTGGATCTGGCAATCCTCCATTATAAGCAAGCTATTGCTTGTGATCAAAGATTTTTGGAGGCTTACAATAATTTGGTTGGTTTCCTTGATTTTTGTCAGATTGTAAACATTATAGTTTGCTTCTATGCCTTCTCTTTTAAATTATGCCAACCTGAATTCTCTTTTAATTATTTTCTTGAAGGGAAATGCTTTGAAAGATGTGGGCCGTGTTGATGAGGCAATTCAATGCTATAATGTAGGTTTTTTCCTAGTCATTTAGGTTTTATTTTCTCTAATTCTTGTTATTGATCTTTTCAACTTACAATTTTTCATTGCTGGGTGAAGCAATGTCTCACTTTGCAACCCAATCATCCACAAGCACTCACCAACCTTGGGAACATATATATGGAATGGTATGCCATCTTCAAGTTCTTGACTAAGATTCTTTGGTGTTTGAACTTTTGTAGTGAATGGAATTCTTACAAGATCTTTTTACCTTTGCAGGAACATGGTTTCTGCTGCTGCTTCTTACTATAAGGCTACATTGGCTGTCACAACAGGGTTGTCTGCTCCATTCAACAACCTTGCTGTAATCTATAAGCAACAGGTTGCTCTTTGGTGTTTGATTTTCTGTTATCACCTTTGATACTAAAACTAAGTTAGCTAGTGCCTTTTTCTTTTCCTTTAGTAGGTAATGAGTATCAATTTTTTTGCAGGGAAACTACGTGGAAGCTATATCGTGTTACAATGAGGTTTTGCGGATTGATCCCTTGGCAGCTGATGGGCTAGTAAATAGGGGTAACACTTACAAGGAGATTGGTAGGGTGACTGACGCAATTCAGGATTATATCCGGGCTATTAATATCCGTCCAAATATGGCAGAAGCCCATGCAAATCTGGCTTCTGCTTATAAAGACAGGTAATTTTCTTTGTCTCCCGTCATTCCTTTTCAATGTTGACATTTCTTGATAAGAGGTTCTGTTTTTGTCAAGAGGTTTTGTTAGTATCGCTAAGCATCTTTTTACGGGTAACTTAAGAGAAGAGGGACTTTGTTTTCCTAAATTTAATGATGTTTCTCTTTAAGCTTATATAATTTTGCCGAGCTCTCTTTCTCTTGTCTTTGCCTATTTCTCCTTATTGGTTAAGGTTTTATGAAGATGTGTTGTCATTTTAGCCAAGTCATCTTCCTTTTGTTGTTTACCCTTTGAATATTTGTAAATAATACGATCTTCTTTGTATGGCTTTTATGTGACCAACTTTTATTGCTTGGGAGGGGGGGGGGGGGTATGTTTTAACCCATAACGAGGAAAACAAATTTGATGCATCCTGATCTTGTCAGTGTAATTTTCTTTTATTAGATGTGGGATTTGTTCTATTGGGCAGGGAGAATGCCTTTTTATGCTATTTGATTTTGACTTTGGTTTACTTGTAAAACAGTGGACATGTGGAGGCTGCCGTCAAAAGCTATAAGCAGGCACTGCTTCTTCGACCAGATTTTCCTGAAGCTACCTGTAACCTCCTACATACATTACAGGTACCATGGAATTAAATCTTGGCAAAATCTATATTTGCATGCATTATATATCGTTTTGATGTTTCAGTAGGAGTTGCTTCTATCAATTCCAAGAGTGATGATTGAACATGGCTAAGATTTAAATAGCTCTTGCTTCATTTCTTTGAAAACTGATGGCCTTCTGTAGAGCTCCATATTGAATTTTGATGAACTAATCTAATTTTTTATGTTTCCAGTGTGTGTGCAGCTGGGAAGATCGCGATAAAATGTTTACTGAAGTTGAAGGAATTATCCAAAGGCAGATTAATGTGAGTATTGATATACATGTACTTTATATTGTTTTTTTGATCTATCTGTCTTTTTGAAGACTGGCTCATATTCTTAGTATTTCCTTTTTCAATGCACGTAACTGCAATAATTCTGTTCTCAGATGTCAGTTCTTCCCAGTGTGCAACCTTTCCATGCCATAGCATATCCTATTGATCCAATGCTTGCCCTTGATATAAGGTATAAATTTCTTAGTACTGTATGTAATTTATTATAGTGAACTACAGTTTTTCATCAACATATCGCCCCTTTTCTCGCAGCCGTAAATATGCTGCTCATTGCTCCATGATTGCATCTCGTTTTGCTCTTCCTCCTTTCAATCATCCTTCACTGGTTCGTATCAAGAGCAATGGTGGATATGGGAGACTAAAGGTCGGTTATGTCAGCAGTGACTTTGGCAACCACCCATTGTCACACCTAATGGGATCAGTATTTGGCATGCACAACAGAGAGAACGTTGAGGTTTTCTTTCCCCCCCCTTTCTTAGTTAATCATATTGTGGTATAACTCTTGGGACATCATTGAACATAGGAACATGGGATTTTGTAGGTATTTTGCTATGCCTTGAGTCAAAATGATGGTACTGAATGGAGACAGCGTATCCAGTCTGAAGCCGAGCATTTTATAGACGTGTCTGCCAGGTCATCAGATGTGATTGCCAAAATGATTAATGAGGATGGAATACAGATCCTTATCAATCTGAATGGTTATACCAAGGTATATTATGTTTCAAAATTTTCATCCTTTTGAGGAACTTAATTTTATTTCAGAGGCTTCCTACATTGACTTCTGTGATATGATAATGAAAATTCAATCTTTCTTTCTTTGAATTTTGTTTTTCCTGGTGCCTAATTTGAAACTCTGATATTAAACAATTGCCCTGTTCAATGATACAGGGTGCAAGGAATGAAATTTTTGCCATGCAGCCTGCACCTATACAGGTTTCATATATGGGATTCCCTGGGACTACTGGGGCAGATTATATTGATTACCTGGTCACTGATGAGGTAGGAACCAGTGCTTTACACAAATCTTCAATGTTTCTGTTTTTTCTTTCTAACTTCATGTTTGTTTGCTTTCAGTTTGTTTCTCCTTTGCGCTATGCACACATTTATTCTGAGAAGCTTGTCCATCTCCCTCATTGCTACTTTGTGAATGATTATAAGCAGGTCAGTATTTTATCTATTCATTGTCCGTGAACACCTATGATGTGCTCTAATCGTCATTCAGACACTAGAGACCTAATTCTATAACTCTTTACTATGTGCAGAAAAATCGTGATGTGTTGGATCCAACTTGTCAGCACAAGCGATCTGATTATGGTCTTCCAGAAGATAAATTTATTTTTGCATGCTTCAACCAATTGTATAAAATGGATCCTGAAATCTTTAACACCTGGTAATATGAGGATGATCTCGAAATGGACATAAAATCCTATATTTTCATTACACTTAACTTTTATACTTCTTTTAACTTGCAGGTGTAACATTCTCAAGCGTGTTCCAAACAGTGCACTTTGGCTCCTCAGATTTCCAGCTGCCGGAGAAATGAGACTGCGAGCATGTAGGTTCTGATGTCTCATGTTTCCCTATAAGAATGCAACTTCCATAGTATTTCGTAGTTTCCATTGGTGATATTGGTCTTGATTTTCAGATGCCGCTGCCCAAGGAGTACAGCCAGACCAAATTATTTTCACTGATGTTGCCATGAAACAAGAACATATCAGGCGCAGTGCTTTGGCTGATCTATGTCTTGACACGTAACTATTCTTCTGCCCTTTTTTCTTATTTTTGTAACAGCATTGTTTTGATCCAAGTTTAGTTATGTTGGTTGCTCATTATTCTGCATAGGCCTTTATGCAATGCACATACTACCGGCACAGATGTGTTATGGGCCGGCTTACCTATGGTGACTCTGCCTCTTGAGAAAATGGCTACAAGGGTTGCTGGATCACTTTGTCTAGCTACTGGTTTGGGAGAGGAGATGATTGTAAACAGGTAACAGTTCAACATTATATTAAGTTTGATCTTCATTAACTTATCGGTTGAGTCGGGTTTTTTTACCTTAATGTAACATTCATGTTATGTGATTTCTTCCTCCTCCACAGTATGAAGGAATACGAAGAAAGGGCGGTCACATTGGCATTAAATAGACCAAAACTCCAAGCTCTCACCAAAAAGCTCAAGGAAGCTCGTATGACTTGCCCACTTTT
Source organism: Hibiscus tridactylites (assembly GCA_958450335.1). Taxonomy (NCBI): domain Eukaryota; kingdom Viridiplantae; phylum Streptophyta; class Magnoliopsida; order Malvales; family Malvaceae; genus Hibiscus; species Hibiscus tridactylites. The sequence goes on from OY288267.1 coordinate 3,154,660, forward strand.
CGACACAGCACGCTGGGTAAACCTTTACCAAACGTCTCTGTTATTATTTTCACGAGAAATGCTTAAAAAGTTGTTTTACTCATAAAAAAACGTGGCAGGTGCAAAATCTGGAGAGGGCATACTTCAATATGTGGAATCTGTATTGCTCAGGGCAACAAGCACAGCACTTCAAAGTCACTGAAAACGACTCTGATTTTCCTTATGATAGATAGGAAGAAACAGGGATTTGTAGATAAGAATGAAGAGAATATAGTGGAAGAATTCGTAATTTAGGAAGCAGATTGTTTTAGAGTTATTATTATTCGGAAATGGAGTTGAGATGTGTTTCTGGTATGTATGCAGCAAAATCTTAGCATCCCCTTAAGATGATTAAAACAAGTGGCTAAGAGACCAAAGTTTGGTTTAGGAGTTGAAATGAAGTTCGAGTTTGCCGTGTTTATTTTGCATTCTCTTTGATTATATAAATTATTAAAAATAGTTTTTAAAAAATGGACTTATTTTTTGCGGTTAAAATTCGTTTTTCAGATTCAGACACAATGTTCAAACTTTTTACTAATTTGTAAATCATCATTTACTTTGTTTAAACCTATTGAAGTTAATTCACTAAAATTTAAATGTCATGTTTTTTTTATCATTTTAAATGTTAAACGATCATAGATAGTGATAGTTCGATTTTAAATTTTATTTGTCAGTTTATTTCGGTCTTCTGAATTTTGATTTTTTTTCGTTGGTTTTTCTCCTCTATTGTTGAATGTAGCTAGTTTCTCATGCTGATTGAGTTTTTTGCATCCGAATCGTAAAAAAGTTTCTTGTCTAAAATTAGCAGACAAATAATAAAAAAATTTAATATCTAAATTTAAGTTAATAGAATATTTTAAATTTTTTATGACCAAAATATATTTAAAAATAAAATTTAATATTGATTTTTGTAATTTATCCTTTACTAATAGCACCGATAATGAACTATTTCGGACTAAATTTTAAACTCTCGACGAATCTAATACAACTTTCTAGTAATGATTAAGTATATAATTATTAGGCCCGACCTGGGGTGCTCGCCCATGATTCAGGGAAATTATATATTGTATTTTTTTAATTATACTTTTTTATATTTGTTATTATTTATAGCCTATTTTTAATACTTGTTAATAAGGATATATTTTTTAATATATATTATTAGGGGTCTACTCTTAATATTTAATTTTTTCTAATACTTGTTAGGTCCAGAACTTTTTCTTTGTTATTATAAATATAGTCTTAAAATTTAAATTTTTTTTTTTAATTCTTGCTATTAGAAATAGAGATTTAAATAGCGGTATGCAACACAACAACGATCGTTATATGACGAAAGGGGCTCATTTTTTTAATACTTGTTAATAGGGGATAAGTTTTTTTCAATATTTATTATTAGAGGTCTACTCTTAATATTCAATTTTTTCAATACTTGTTATTAGGTCCCCGATTTTTTCAATATTTGTTATTATAGATATAGTCTTAAAGTTTTATTTTCTTTCTTTCAATACTTATTATTTGGGCCCAATTTTTTAATACTTGTTACTATAAACTTAAAGTTTATTTTTTTCATTACTTGCTATTAGAGATAGAGATTTAAATAACGGTATGTAATCACAACAACGATCGTTATATGACGATAGGCCTAATTAGTTAAACATATTTAGGGGTGTTAATAATACATAAGTATTCATAAAACCATTATTCCTTCCTGCTGGGAAAAAAATTGCAGTTTCTCCACTTTCACCATCAATATTTTACATTACAAACAAAGACTCACCCTTTGACTACCATGTAGGAACCAGTGTAGTTACTTTCCTCCTTTAAAAATAAACAACCAGAAGCAGGTTTAGTGGAAAAAAGTGAACATCAAACAGCTAAAAGATGGAAAAAATAAGCTTACATTCTAAATCATACAATATAGTTTTCGTTCTAAGTCGAAGCTTCATCGTTTCCTTTCCATGCTTTCATGAGCAAAGCTTGATGTTTTAGTCCTGGAGAACAATACACTTTCCATATAGATTCCAATTAACATTGAAAACTAGGTGAATCTAACTGTAACGACGTTTTTTTCGCAAATCAAGTTCCCGCTACTTTTGAAAAATATTCAATTTGATTTTAAAAGGGGAATTTTAAAAACAATTCGGTTCGGAAAAACAACCTTAAAAAAATCTTTTTTTCTCGGTTTGGAGTCGCCACCGGCCACTAAGGTAGGCCAGACACCGTAAAAACTAAACCAGATATTCTTTTGAAAGGGTTCGAGAGTTGGTTACGTGTGGGGAAGGGTTAGCACCCCCATCACGCCCGGAAATCGGTACCAAAACAATTGTTGCTTTTAATTTGATGGAAATTATCTGAATTTAAAAAGACTTTAAATAGGGGTTCTTAATTGAAAACCGGACTTTGATTATACGAGCTTTATCCAAATTGGTAGTTTCAAATTAATTCGTCGTTTAATTAAAAAAGATGACGGTACACCGGACCAAAGACTAAACCGAAATCATATAAGATTGACTGTCGTGTTAGTTTAGGGTTTGGATCCCGTACGTCACCTTTATGCATGATGCGAGCAGATAAAATATGATGCTATGGTCTTGTCTGTTTTAATTACAAATTTACCTTTAGACGATTCGAATTAATCCGAATATTTGCGGGACATCCAATAAGCTAGGCTAGTCGACCCGAATACGCGAATTAATAGGTATCTCCGTTTTAGAATTAAGGTTAATTAATACACGAATTAAAATGCTAAAAGTCTCATGAAATGACATCATAAATGCATGTTGCAAAGATATACTCGAATCATCATGAAAAGACAAAATGCGCACACATTGAAGAAAACATTATATACACATTAAATGAACACAACAACATGCAAAATGACATGTATTCGATACAAACACATAATAAAAAGGCATGAATATGGGCATGAATAATGACATCACAAAAATGACATGCAATATATATATTCGATGCAAACATAAAAAAATCATGAATGACAACATATAATGTGACATAAATGAAAAGCAAGGAAATAAATAAAATGCAAACCGACAGGGACCACCTCTGTAATAAACCCATTTAAAGAAAATTGATCTCAATGCGAAATGGGACGAAATTAAAAGGAAATGAAAAGCCACAGGGACTAAAAGCGTAATTACCCCACCCGAAAATCAATTGAAACGAGAACGGTGGCGAAATTGAAAAGGTTTGAAAAACGACGAGGACTGCGGGAAGGGTTTTAAAAAGCGGAAGTCCTCCCCGCGTAATTAAGACAGTGCGGAGACCCTTAAATACTATTAGACCAAAATTAAAACCCGAAAAACATTATATAACCCGCAAAAAAAACATTTCGAACCCTTTTTCATTTTTTAAAACCCTAACCAGACCAAAGTTCTCCCCCTCTTCTCTCGGTTTGCTCCGGCGTCGCAACGGCGCCGGAACCCTAAAAACCTTTCTTTTTTTTACGAAACCAAAACAGAGACTAGAAAACCCCCTTTTTTTACAGATCCAAAACCCAAAAAACCTTTCGATTGCCTTTTTTAAAGTCTAAAAACCGAAACCCAAAATTCTCTTTTGTGTTAACACCCCCAACCGATTCACTCGTGCATGGTCTCCGAAGAGACCGCGGAGCTTGTCACCGGCGGGGAAGGCAGACAGACGGAGAAGAAGACAAGAAGGTAAACACGATTCCCCTTTTTGTTTTTTTTTTGTTTTTTCCGATTCGAAATGAAATATACAATGAACGATATACCTCAAACTTGGTTGCTTGTATTAATTTCTCTGAAGTTTCTGAATACAATTTTTTATCTCTCGAAACTCTCTGAAAAAGCCTGAAAATCCTCTAATAATGCTCTCCAAAAAACTCTCCTCTCATTACATTTCGCTCGGGTTTAAATAGCCCGAAAATTTCTCTTTTTCTCTTTTTTTTATTTACATATATTGCTGGAAATCGCTGGTGATTGTTTGCTGATTTGTACGATTTTCTGCTGATTGCCTCTGAAATCGGTTGCTGCAATTTTGTTTCTGATTTCTGATGTTTGTCTTTTTGCGTTGCATGTGAGCTCGTACGAGGAAAGGGGGACCAGAGGAGGGACGTGGCCGGACGACGTGGCCGGTCGGGCTCAGGCGTGAGGCATCCGAAAAGGCGCGCGGTGAATCACACGCGCGCGTGGGAGTTGAGGAGGCGCGGACGCGCGGGCGCGTGGAGGTTCCTGAAGCTTCTCCGCGTTGATCTCGGCCGTCCGATGAGATCTCGATCTAAGGGCTAAGGCTGCGCGGCGCTAGGGTTTCCTGGGGGCAGCTAGGGCTTCCTTCTCATCTGGTGCGATCTGGGCCGTCAGATCTGGATCCCAGATCTAACGGTGGGAAGGTGGCGGCTGCACAACATAAGAGGAGCCATTAGGGTTTTCTATTAGGGTTTAACCATTTGGGCCAAAACAGGCCTTGTAAATTTTTTGGACTCTTTATATGTAATGGACTTTAGAAATAAATAAATTGTGGGCTTTATTTATTTAATATGTTGTGCTTTTATTTAATTTTTTGTGTTTTTTCAGATTTGATTAATAATAATAATAATAATAATAATGACAATAATAATAATAATGTTATGAATATTTATCTATGTGGATGTCTATCATGATTAGAACTTTATCAAAGGAGTTTGATTTATTTATTATTAGGAATATTATCTCTATGAATTAGAGTTTAATGTATTATGTACTTCTTATGCCTATAAATAGATGATTCATTGAAGGCATTGTATATAAGTCTATATTTGAGAATAATACAAATCTCCCTCTTTCTCTCATCTCTTTGTTCTTCTTGTTCTTATTTTTGTTCTTCTTTATTTTATTCACAACACGTTATCAGCACGAGACTCTAATCAACTGAGGTCTTCATCGTTATAATTCAAAAGAAGTTACCAGGGAGAATTCGATTATAGAATAAACCAAAGATAAGTTTTTTTTTCTCCTTATTTTTTTTAGTTACCGATTGTCTTTCTCTTTATATTTTAACTTTGTTTTAATTTTTGAAAATTTTGGAAGTATGTTTGATTTTATTCGAACATTGGAAAGAGATAAATTTGTGGCTTCTCACAAACCAAAAGACGAATCGACAGAGACGAAGAGGTTGCGTTTGGTGTAAATTACGTGTATTTTCTCTTATTCCTAAAAGGGTTAATTAGCGGTATGCTTATTCATACTTTTACTTATATGATTATATTTGATATTTTTCATATTATTATTTATGTCATTTTATTTGGTAAAAGTTAATATTTTTAACCGTGTTTTGAGTTTTACATGATATGCTTAAATGGCTTGGAAAGAGATGTGATACAAAGGGATTATGAGAAGCTATCTCAGTCATATGCCATGTCTCGATTGTCCACGAGAGAAAAACTAATATCGGTAAATTTTGGTTTTATTTTTATTCTTTATATTATTATTTTAAAGTGCGATAAATCATGATGATTTTGGATTTACAAGAAGATTATTATAAAGTCTATATTTGCTTGAAAGCAATATTTCTTCTTCGTCAAAAAACTCGACCATAGACTTCTCCCAATTTCAAGTTACGAAAATTCGTCTTGATCCAAAAAGTTTTATGGGAGGCATTCCTTGAAGTGAATGCAAAGCATGATGTTTATTCCATGCGATTATCAATGATGGGGCATTCCCTGAAGTGAATGCAAGCATGATGTTTATTCCATGCAATTATCAATGATGGGGCATTCCCTGAAGTGAATGCAAGCATGATGTTTATTCCATGCAATTATTGGATCTGTTTCATTCCCTGAAGTGAATGCAAACATGGTAAATCATTATTTAATTAGAGACATAATTTCGATATAATCCAAGTATAATTGGTTGGACATCCCATTCTGCGAGGCTACTGGTCTCAAAGGAGGTTTTTAAAGGACCTTGTGGACAGGTTTAACAATGCCGCGTACGAGGATTAAATCTTTGTTCTCTGTGATAAGGATATGAGAAAAAGGTTTTAAAGGCCCACTGGCTCTACTCCATTCCCTGAAGTGAATGTGAGATTATATTATGGAAGGAATAAAAAATCACATTAAAAGTTGTGGTCGTGGTCGAGGCTATGAATATACACATGAAAAATATAGTCATTTTAAGAATACTTCTACCCGCTGGTAGCGAAGTTATAAGGATGACAAGAGTGATAAAGATCATTCTAAGGAAGTGAAATCCTTTTACCAATGTGATGTTATAAACCATTGGTTTCGTACTTGTCAAACGCCAAAGTATTATGGACTTTATCCATAATCATGAATGATAAATGAAATAAAATATAAACAAAATTTGTTTATGGAGAAAATAATTATGGCGTTATTGGTCCAACTCAATTGGATAATGTTAATTTTCTCATAACCCTTGAAGGGAATAATTTACCATTTATTTATTTCCCTTATAACCTCTAACGTGAATAATTGGTTTTATTTTATTTTATTTTTTTATGTTAATTCGTTCTATTTATTATTTATTTATGTTAGTTTGCTTTATGTTTATTTATTTCACATATTATTTAGTTACGCTTTATGTTAATTTATTATTTGAAGAATATGATTACTTCCGGAATAAAATATACAATGAATTGTGGCTATTTATGCGTAGAATTGTGGCTATTTATGCCTAGAATTGTGGCTATTAATGCCTAGAATTGTGGCTATTTATGCCTAGCAGATAATGCAAGTACTCATATTGTACTTAAGCATAAGAAATATTTTTCCCATTTAAATGCAAGGGGAAATATGAGTAGTATTTCTCAAAGTACTAAAATATCAATACTTCAGAAGAGCACTTGAAAGTTTATCTCTGATAGATAACTGACTTGATATGATGTGCTATATTTTATATTTTTCATTCCTCAAAGTGAATGATACAAAGTACATATTTTCATTACCTGAAGTAAATGAAACAAAGCACATTTTGAAAGGTGCACAATTATGCATTTCTCGATTAAAATGCAAGGGAATAATGTGAGTACTATATCCGGAAGTACTAATATCACAAAAGGCTCTGGTTGAGCAAATATGTTATTGTCAAATGGAACTTTATTCCATATTCACAGTGTGTTATACTCGTCAAAGTCATAAAGAGAGCAATATGAGTTCGCAAACTATCCCTTTGGGAATTATAGATAACATATGTTATCAATTGGCATTTGAAATAAGCCAATATGGATATAAGTTCTGGTAGCCAAAAAGTCAGTTGAAAGCTCTAGGAGAGCTATATATTGCTACCAAAAGATCATTTCAATTGAAAGCTCCGAAAGAGCTAAATATATTCCTATTTAAAGGAACAATTTTGATGGTCGTACTAGACATGTACGAGTGAGATTGAATTACATGTTATGGTAAACAAGGAGTTTACAAATTCAGAGATATATACATACATATATATAGTTGGCATGATCGGTTAGACCATCCTGATCAATAATGGTGCAGAAATTATTGAGATTTACATGCACGTGTATTAAAAGAACCTGTAGTTCTTGTAGTGCTTATTCTCAAAAGAATGGATTAAATTCCACTTATTAAAGAATGTGAACTTGTGTTGCTTAAAGGAATTGATTAAATTCCACTTACTAAAAGAACCTGAAGTTCTTGTGTTGTTTGTTCTCAAAGGATATAAATGATCCCACTTACCAAAAGAATTAGAACTTAAAGTTCTTGTACTAAAATTGAGACTGTATGTCTTGCATATCTGAACGAAATATGGGCCCATATATCCACAAATGTGGAAAGTTGTATATGATTTTAGTAGATGCATCTACATTGTTTTATCGACTTACAACCAAAAGTTTGTGAGATTGATTCTAAAAAGATTCAGATTATGCAATTAGACTATTCGTCTTAAAAAGCTAGTGGGTTTATATTTTAGGCTATATCAGTTGTTACAAAGCCTATTGATTATGAAAAATATAGTTTAGCAAAATTTCAATTGAATGCCTCCTATTTAATAGCTAAACTATGAGAACAAAAGAGTTATTTATATGGTATTTCCATATAACAACACTTATACGCATCAAGCCAACGAGTTATAATAAACTCCCCGTTATGATTGGTTTTTGGTCAGAAACCATACATTTCCCATTTTATGATTTTTGAATGTGCGATATGAATTGCTCCACCACAACGCACAAAATGGGTAAATAAAAAGGGTTGAGAATATATATTGAGTACGAGTCTCCTTTTATGTTTAAATTCTTAAAGATTAATTGGAGAATCATTTATGACATGATTTTTCTCAACATCAGGGGGAGATAATAATCAGCTGGATAGAGGAAAATGAATTATCATTATCTAGATCCTCGTATATGAACTAGAAGTTCATAAGATAATTCATGTTATTACATGTCAACTGCCAGACATATTTACTGACCCAATGAGAGTAATTAAGTCTCATATACCAGCTGAAATGCTCTAAGTTTAAATTACATGTTAGAGCGAGAGAATGTAAATCATGTCTGAAGCATGATAGTTGAAATGGTTCCAATGATCAAAATTCTCGTAAATAGAAAGTAATATGAGATGGTCATATATTGGAGGCGGGTGCTTCTGAAGAGACCCAAGACATAACAAATAATAAAACTCTTGAAGAGTTTCAGGTACCTGAAATAAAGATTGAAATCTTGAAGAGATCTCGATGAGTTATGTCATTACGAGAATGGAGCTAGAAAAATTGGAAAGTTGTCGACAACGATTTTACAAACAATTTTACATAAAATACTTCTATAGAGGTAAAGAAAGAAATCGAGGATCTTGTATAAAATCTATCCAGAAGTATAGATATTGAATTGGCCAATGTTGAAAGACGCGTTGAACTTATAAAATAGAAGTATTTGGACCACCAGTCCAAACACCTAAAGGTGTAATGCAAGTGAGGCACGAATAAGTAGTCGTAAATACGACTTGAATTGTGATTTATGAAAAGTTTTAATTACTTCATGGTGGATGCAATTACTTTGGCAGTTTTGAAAATTTTACATGCGTCTAATTATTTGTGGATCCATATTTATCCTTTAAGGATCTAAAATGCTATAAGCATTTGGAAATTTCTGAGGAAATTTATTTAGACATGTCTCATGAATATTTTGGCGCATTTGGTATAATCGCCTTAGTGAATACTAATTGAGAAAATACTATAAGAATGATCGGAATTCCTTATGTATTTTATAAAGGAGTTTGGATTAAGATCCATTATGATAATTTTAGAACTCCTAAAGAGCTTCAAATTGGAAACTCATGAAGAACTTTCAATACAAGTACTTGAATCTTGACATCAAGTTTATCTCGACCTGGAGATCGAGCATTTTTATATATTTCTTTTGTCTATGAATAGACATAAGCTAAAAGAATCTTAAAGAAGATTCAATATGAATAGAGCATATCTATTGAGTATCCCAATAGTTGTAAGATTTTTGGATGTGAATAAAGATAATTATATCTTTTCTTGGTCTTGAAGCACTATATATTAGTTGGTCAAGAAATATCTATGAATATACAAAGATCATTACATTTAGATCTTCAAACATTCGTTGATGCCTCCTCAAATGTCGTAGAAATAATTGTTATGAACGAGGCAAGCCAAAAAAATTGTGTTTGGCTAAGACTATTGACCCAACATATCCAAAAGATAAGTGGATTTACTTTTACAAGATATGATAAAAGCTATCTTGTGTGAAGATAACGCAAAATGTATATCTCAGTTTGAAAGTGGATACATCATGGAACATATTACTCCAAAGTTTTCATCCCTCACGATCTTTAGAAAAATGATATTCAAGATTAAATTATGAAGATTCAAAGATCTTCTGTGATGTTTGCATGAGGGGGAGTAAATACGCGTTGCACTCTTTTTCCCTTAACCGAGGTTTTGTCCCAATGGGTTTTCCTGGTAAGGTTTTTAATGAGGCAACATGTTATGTGTATCAAAGATGTGTGTACTCTTTTTCCTTCACTAAAGATTTTTTTCCCATTGGGTTTTTATCTTAGTAAGGTTTTAACGAGGCACATTATCTTCATAGACATCCAAGGGGGAGTGTTATGAATATTTATCTATGTGGATGTCTATCATGATTAGAACTTTATCAAAAGAGTTTGATTTATGTATTATTAGGAATATTATCTCTATGAATTAGAGTTTAATGTATTATGTACTTCTTATGCCTATAAATAGATGATTCATTGAAGGCATTGTATATAAGTCTATATTTGAGAATAATACAAATCTCCCTCTTTCTCTCATCTCTTTGTTCTTCTTGTTCTTATTCTTGTTCTTCTTTATTTTATTCACAACAAATAATAATAATAATGATAATAATAGATAAATAATAACAGTATCAATAATAATAATATAACTAATGATAACTATAAATAATAATAAGAAACAATACTAATAATAATGGATAATACTAGGTGGTAATAGTAATAAAAATTAGATAGGATAAATATAATAGATAGTAGTAAATAATATAGTAACATAGTAATATACTGTTTTTTGTTTTTCTTCCTTTTTTTCCTTTTTTTTAGTTTTTAATTTTTACCAATACATAAATATAAAGCCCATTACTAAAAAGAAAAGAAAACGAGTTTGACACCCCGAACAAAATAGGTGATTACAGTTGCCCCCCTTTGCTTATACTTGTAGAACAAGGATAAAGCATAGACCATAAACACCAATTTTGTCCGACTTCCCTGTTTGGGTCCCGAGTCACCATGCACTTGAACTACTAGCGGTCCGGAAGTCAGTACGGGAAAACACAACGGTCGCGGAGGCCTGAAGTTGTCTTTCTCATTTCAACATTCTTAAACCCTTCGAGGTCCGATCAAATAGATAATTAGCAGAAGCTCCATTCTCCAAATGCCCGAACGGATAGGCGAGTTTTATTCTCCGAAAGCCCGAACAGATAGGCGAGTTTCATTCTCCTAAAGCCCGAACAGATAGGCGAGTTCTATTCTCCGAAAGCCCGAACAGATAGGCGGATTCCATTCTCCGAAAGCCCGAACAGATAGGCGGATTCCATTCTCTGAAAGCCCGAACGGATAGGCAGATTCTATTCTCTGAAAGCCCAAACAGATAGGCAAATTCTATTCTCCGAAAGCCCGAACAGATAGGCGGGTTCCATTCTCTGAAAGCCCGAACGGATAGGCGGATTCTATTCTCCGAAAGCCCGAACAGATAGGCAGATTCCATTCTCTGAAAGCCCGAACGGATAGGCAGATTCTATTCTCTGAAAGCCCGAACAGATAGGCAGATTCTATTCTCCGAAAGCCCGAACAGATAGGCGGATTCCATTCTCTGAAAGCCCGAACGGATAGGCAGATTCTATTCTCTGAAAGCCCGAACAGATAGGCAGGTTCTATTCTCCGAAAGCCCGAATAGATAGGCGGATTTCATTCTCTGAAAGCCCGAACGGAAAGGCAGATTCTATTCTCTGAAAGCCCGAACAAATAGGCAGGTTCTATTCTCCGAAAGCCCGAACAGATAGGCGGATTTCCTTTTACGGGGAAAGCTTTAAAATACCTGTCGAAAGTAGGTAAAAAATATATGATGATGTGAATTAGCATGCCCCTAATCCTAGGGATGCCTAACTACAAGTGATGCATGAATTATGACATCAAAATGCTCGGATGCTTCTACTCTCCGAGTTGGTCAATCTCGACCTTCTTCTTGTCTCTTCTTCTTTTTCTTCCTCTTGGCATTCTCATCTTTGCCAAATGTCGATCTCTTGGTCTCTTCTCGAAGACGACTGCTGACTTTCACTGGTCAGGACTGGACGTAACACTTCTCGTAGTGCACGTTCTCAAAACATTACCCCCTATTCAAATCGGGTGCTCAACTTCTCTTCTCAACGCGACGACTTTTCTCTTCTCTCAACAATAGGGGAAGCACATGCCCCCAAGTCCCTGAACTTCTCTCTGGAGTTTATTTTAGACTGGTCCATCTTGACCTTCTTCTTCTTAACCTCTTTTGGCTTTCGTACTTGCCAAATCTCAATCTTTTGATCTCTTCTCGAAAGATCATTGTTGACTTTCGCTGGTCAAACTGGACATAGCACTTCTCGTAGTGCTCGTTCTCAAAACATTGCCCCCTTCTCAAATTGGGTGCTAAATTATTCTCTTCGTTTTAATTCAACATGAATACTTCATCTCTTCTCAATAATGGGGGAAACACATGCCCCCAAGTCCCTGAACTTTTCTCTTAAGTTTCTAAAGGTCCATTGTCATCCTCTGAAGCAATCGAATTATTTCGACAAAAAATTGCTCCAAGTCCTTGAACTGTAGTAACTGACAAACTGCCATTTGTATTCATGACATTGCATTCTAAACTTTATCCCTGAAGCAAAGGGAAATTAATTTGTGTTCACAAAAAGATTTAGACTGCATCTTCTAATTTCAAAATAAGATGTGTTTTCGAAAACTAGATTTTCTCTTCAAATCATGGGTACATCAAGCCAGATTAAATACCCTGAATTTTAAGTGCACGGATAACACTGTTATGGCTTACCAATGATTGCCTCAAGCATCATGTGTCTAGGAGACCTCGAAAGCTGAGCTGATGTCTGAAAATATGACATACTCTCCAAGTTATTTCGGCTTTTTAATCAATTAGATTTATCTTCAATAGGCTTCGCCTTTATCAATTCTTTATGATTGTGGGGAAGTCAACTCATCATATTCCTTTGGCTCGAGAATAAAGATGGAGCATACAACGATACCCCGAGTTACTCGGCATTGTCACGATTTTACCATCACTCATGTAGCTAAAGTGGATGGTGCATAGCAACCTTATTGGTCTTTTGCTACAGCGGAGTGCCCCAAAAATTCCACATTTGTATCCGAAAATGCCTATTACCAGGCTTCGAACATTGTTAGGCTTAGTATTCTCGAATTTTTTTAGCACGAAAGACTTCCGGTTATTCTTCCGAAGGTCATAATTCCATGTGTGTTTGATTAGGTGACCAAATTAACTTGGAGTGTAAGCCACATATTCATCATCTTCAAAGCTTTCGATTTCCACTAGACAAAGGCGGCTCGAAGTCAACCTTTGGGGTCAAGGCCAATGTCCCTTGTGCAATCGATATACGGGGACTCAATAGGCAAATATATACACACAAAATGAAAAGGCAATTGAAACATAATGCATCCTTTTATTGAAATTTAAAAACATGCAGTCTGAGGCCCTTACAAAAATCTTTGCTACCTTCGGGCAAAGGGTAGCGAAGTGGATTCCACACATCACTTCAAGGGAAAAAAACTAGAATGCAATGAAATGAAAGCAAACAAACTTGGATGCATAAAACTCTTTGACTAAGCTGGCCGTCCATCCCACCCCTTAAGCTTCTTCAAAGAATTCAACCTCCTTATTGTCCATTAATTCTTGGACCAACTGTTTAAATTCTGGACAACTCTAAATCTCGTGCCCCGTAGTCTGATGGTACTCACAAAAGGATTCATGGCCATCATATGCCCCATTTGGACCCTTCTCAAGTCGGCTTCTAACTTAGCCAAAACTCTCATTTATTTGTTTTCTTTGGTGGTGAGTAAAGTGTGGGTGCGGAATCTTCGATAGTCACGAATGCTGTCACGACCTCGAACAATTAATTCCAAGACTTAAGGATGTAATGCATGAAATGTGTATGCATAACTGAAACAAATGAATGAAGGCAACAAATTAAAAAAACACAAAATCGAATGCAAAGAAATGTTGATTCGACGAACATCCTCATTAAACAACTTTCCATAATGGAGATCAAATTTTGTTACAACGAGGTAAGAAAATAGATACACAGGTTACGATTTTTTCTTTTTTTTTCTCGTCTCTTTCCTTCAAATTAGGGTCCCGAAAACTCCGTTGCTATGGACTCTTTCTCCCATTGTGAAAGTTTTTAACTTTAAACTGTTCTCGAATCAACACATCGTATGAAAATGCGATGAGTATGCAAAAATAATCAAAACAAGACAAAAAGGCAATTGGGTTAGTAACACCAATAATGAATATTGAATATAACAAGTCACAAGGAAACACATCAAAGCAAATTAACGATGCAAGACCTAATAGCATGAATTCTAATTCTACGGTTAACCGCATGGCTCTGATTGGGGTAGGCTTCTTAAATTCTCACACATGTGGTTCGGTTCTAACAAGGGTACCCGAACCTATTTTATCACCTACTAAGGTGACAAAAGCCCCAATTCTGGCCCATTACAAGCTTGCGAATTGGTTTCGGTTCGGGGGAAAGCACGACCTAATGACGTGGAGGGCTGCTCACATGTCAAAGGCGTGGATTCCGGAAGTGAATTACCGACCCGTGGAGGGAGACTCACGTGGGTATGGGCGTTTCACTCCCACTTAAGGGACGAAGCTCGGGTATAGAGCTTAATGCGTGATGCAACACATGTCGGTGATTCCTTTGAAATTAAATGAAGAATTAATTCAAGACCACCAATTATCGAAGCTCGTATAATTCAAGTTCTATTTTCGAGGAAGAACCATCTCGCTAAAGTCAAATTAAATTTCAAAAATTTCCATCATTAAAAGCAACAATTATTTTCTTGGCCTAACTCTTTTTTTGTTTTGAAAAACAAAATTTGTCCCCAGCGGAGTCGCCATTCTGTAACGGGGTTTTTTTCGCAAATCAAGTTCCCGCTACTTTTGAAAAATATTCAATTTGATTTAAAAAGGGGAATTTTAAAAACAATTCGGTTCGGGAAAAAAACCTTAAAAAAATCTTTTTTTCTCGGTTTGGAGTCGCCACTGGCCACTAAGGTAGGCCAGACACCGTAAAAACTAAACCAGAGATTCTTTTGAAAGGGTTCGGGAGTTGGTTACGTGTGGGGAAGGGTTAGCACCCCCATCACGCCCGGAAATCGGTACCAAAACAATTGTTGCTTTTAATTTGATGGAAATTATCTGAATTTAAAAAGACTTTAAATAGGGGTTCTTAATTGAAAATCGGACTTTGATTATACGAGCTTTATCCAAATTGGTAGATTCAAATTAATTCGTCGTTTAATTAAAAAGGATGACGGTACACCGGACCAAAGACTAAACCGACATCATATAAGACTGACTGCCGTGTTAGTTTAGGTTTTGGATCCCGTACGTCACCTTTATGCATGATGCGAGCAGATAAAATATGATGCTATGGTCTTGTCTGTTTTAATTACAAATTTACCTTTAGACGATTCGAATTAATCCGAATATTTGCGGGACATCCAATAAGCTAGGCTAGTCGACCCGAATACGCGAATTAATAGGTATCTCCGTTTTAGAATTAAGGTTAATTAATACACGAATTAAAATGCTAAAAGTCTCATGAAATGACATCATAAATGCATGTTGCAAAGATATACTCGAATCATTATGAAAAGACAAAATGCGCACACATTGAAGAAAACATTATATACACATTAAATGAACACAACAACATGCAAAATGACAAGTATTCGATACAAACACATAATAAAAAGGCATGAATATGGGCATGAATAATGACATGCAATATATATATTCGATGCAAACATAAAAAAATCATGAATGACAACATATAATGTGACATAAATGAAAAGCAAGGAAATAAATAAAATGCAAACCGACAGGGACCACCTCTGTAATAAACCCATTTAAAGAAAATTGATCTCAATGCGAAATGGGACGAAATTAAAAGGAAATGAAAAACCACAGGGACTAAAAGCGTAATTACCCTACCCGAAAATCAATTGAAACGGGAACGGTGGCGAAATTGAAAAGGTTTGAAAAATGACGAGGACTGCGGGGAGGGTTTTAAAAAGCGGAAGTCCTCCCCGTGTAATTAAGACAGTGCGGAGACCCTTAAATACTATTAGACCAAAATTAAAACCCGAAAAACATTATATAACCCGCAAAAAAAAACATTTCGAACCCTTTTTCATTTTTTAAAACCCTAACCAGACCAAAGTTCTCCCCCTCTTCTCTCGGTTTGCTCCGGCGTCGCAACGGCGCCGAAACCCTAAAAACCTTTCTTTTTTTTACGAAACCAAAACAGAGACTAAAAAACCCCCTTTTTTACAGATCCAAAACCCCAAAAAACTTCCGGTTGTCTTTTTTAAAGTCTAAAAACCGAAACCCAAAATCCCCTTTTGTGTTAACACCCCCAACCGATTCACTCGTGCATGGTCTCCGAAGAGACCGCAGAGCTTGTCACCGGCGGGGAAGGCAGACAGGCGGAGAATAAGACAAGAAGGTAAACACGATTCCCCTTTTTGTTTTTTTGTTTTTTCCGATTCGAAATGAAATATACAATGAACGATATACCTCAAACTTGGTTGCTTGTATTAATTTCTCTGAAGTTTCTGAATACAATTTTTTTCTCTCTCGAAACTCTCTGAAAAAGCCTGAAAAATCCTCTAATAATGCTCTCCAAAAAACTCTCCTCTCATTACATTTCGCTCGGGTTTAAATAGCCCGAAAATTTCTCTTTTTCTCTTTTTCTTATTTACATATATTGCTGGAAATCGCTGGTGATTGTTTGCTGATTTGTACGATTTTCTGCTGATTGCCTCTGAAATCGGTTGCTGCAATTTTGTTTCTGATTTCTGATGTTTGTCTTTTTGCGTTGCATGTGAGCTCGTACGAGGAAAGGGGGACCAGAGAAAGGACGTGGCCGGACGACGTGGCCGATCGGGCTCGGGCGTGAGGCATCCGAAAAGGCGCGCGGTGAATCACACGCGCGCGTGGGAGTTTAGGAGGCGCGGACGCGCGGGCGCGTGGAGGTTCCTGAAGCTTCTCCGCGTTGATCTCGGTCGTCCGATGAGATCTCGATCCAAGGGCTAAGGCTGCGCGGCGCTAGGGTTTCCTGGGGGCAGCTAGGGCTTCTTTCTCATCTGGTGCGATCTGGGCCGTCAGATCTGGATCCCAGATCTAACGGTGGGAAGGTGGCGGCTGCACAACATAAGAGGGGTCATTAGGGTTTTCTATTAGGGTTTAACCATTTGGGCCAAAACATGCCTTGTAAATTTTTTGGGCTCTTTATATGTAATGGACTTTAGAAATAAATAAACTGTGGGCTTTATTTATTTAATATGTTGTGCTTTTATTTAATTTTTTGTGTTTTTTCAGATTTGATTAATAATAATAATAATAATAATGACAATAATAATAAGAATAATAATAATGATAATAATAGATAAATAATAACGGTATCAATAATAATAATATAACTAATGATAACTATAAATAATAATAAGAAACAATACTAATAATAATGGATAATACTAGGTGGTAATAGTAATAAAAATTAGATAGGATAAATATAATAGATAGTAGTAAATAATATAGTAACATAGTAATATACTGTTTTTTATTTTTCTTCCTTTTTTCCTTTTTTTTAGTTTTTAATTTTTACCAATACATAAATATAAAGCCCATTACTAAAAAAAAAAAAAAAACGAGTTTGACACCCGGATAAAATAAGTGATTACACTAACAACTCTAGACTTAAGCAAGAATCGTTTGAGTGGTGAAATCCGATCGTCTATTCAGAAGCTGGAGACACTTCAGCTGAAGAACAATAGTGTCTTTTGTGGGGTGCAAATTGGGATTCCTTGTGAAGAAGATTTAGTTCCCCCGGGTCACCAATCACCATTGATGAAGAAACAGGAAACACTGTTTTCATAGGTAGCTACAAAATTGGCTACCCTGTTGGCTTATCGTTTCAACTGCAGTGATGTATATTATTGGTTATTTCAATGGTGCACCGACACATCATCATCCGGACACGGTGAGGATATTTGTGCAAAGCTATTTTGCCCTTGGGCATTTTTCTTTCCCGGAGTTCAACCATTACATTCGCGGCGATTTTAACTTATCGAAGGTTCGGTTTCGTGAGCATTGCAATGGTGATAATCGGAAGAACATCAATTGTTAATTCCAACAACACATTCCATGAAAACACTTCAATATACCATCAACATTCATCAAATGGTTAACCTGACAATTTAATGCTTGTGAGATACATCTGTTAGATCATAGATGTTGCTCTAACCTCCTACGAATGCTAGGCAGGAACGACTCGGCACAATTGTTCTTCGAA
The DNA here is from genome assembly GCA_958450335.1 of Hibiscus tridactylites. Taxonomy (NCBI): domain Eukaryota; kingdom Viridiplantae; phylum Streptophyta; class Magnoliopsida; order Malvales; family Malvaceae; genus Hibiscus; species Hibiscus tridactylites. Next base: position 3,172,771 of record OY288267.1, read on the forward strand.
GGGCCTGCATCAAACTGCATTAAGTTAACTGATTGAAGCTCGAATGATGCAGCTGGAATTAAAGTTTATAAACAGTACCGAGTAAGACACTAAATTAAAAGTAAATGAATCCCGAAACAGGAACTGACCTTTCAGAAGTAAGTAGCAACATCGAGTTGTCAAGTACTGTGACAACAGGATGTGCTACAATCTTCGTTTCTCGATTGCAGCATTTATACATGTCTAAGGGAAACCTCCAACTGCTCTATCCTCTTAGCCAAATCATGCTTCCCACAATTCTTTAAACCATCAGTAACCATATCGAAGCACCTTGAAATTGGAGCTAATCCCAGCTCAGTCATCTCCACCAAATAATTCGCTGCCTCTACAAATCTGCCACCACGCCCACACATTGTTATCAACATTGTATAGACTGGTCTGTTCGGAGAATGACCCTTGATCTTCATCTCACCAAAAAAGCTAACTGCATCATCAAACTGCCCTTTCCTACACAAGCCTTTGATTATAGGTGCATACAAACTAGGGAATGGTCTATAACCTTGTTCAATTGAATTATTTAAAAGTATAAAAGCCTCGTCGATTCGACCTACTTTTGAAGCTGCAGGTATCAAAATTTTGTAAGTACTAATATCCGGACAAAACCCCAATTTACAAACACTATGATACATATCGATGCAGAAATCAACCTCCTCGGTTTTACAAATCGTTTCCACCAATGAATTAAATGTTGCAACGTCAGGCACAAACCCTTCCTTGGTCATTCTCCTTACCATCTTCTTGGCTGATTCAAGATAACCTGCATTCAACAAACCTTCAATTAACAAATCTCGACCACGAACTGGAGGATTAAACCCCTTCTTGCTCATGTCCTCCAAGAAGTCCTGCGCCTCTTTCATCTTCCCAGCGGAACACCAACCATTCACCAGAATTGCGTATGTCTTCTTATCCGGTACCTCACCTTTCCTGATCATCCTCCGGATTAATGCATATGCTCCATGGAACATCTTCACCTCACAAAGAGCAAAGAGCAATGAATTGTAAACGCTTACTGCTTGTTTGCAACCTAAATTAGTGCTTTTGTTGAAAACTTCGACAGCCTGGTCTATGAGGCCGTTCTTCCCATACTCTTCAATGATAAAAGAAAGGGTATCACAAGAAAGCGTAAGGTGCAACTTTTGCATTTGCTGAATGGTTTTCCACATGGATTCATACTTCCTATGGCGAATGAGGATCTTGATGAGCTCCTCAAATTCGACAGAGGTGGGTGTATAGTGGGAACGGGCCCATGAGAAGAAGCAAAGAGATTCTGTAGGGGAGTTGGAGCAGGAACGAAGTACACGGAAGACAAGTTCTGAATTCACAGAAAGGTTCATGCGGTTGAGAGCGCGCTCTGGATGCACTTCACGGCGAACAACGTTGGAAATGTGGTGGATAACTGCAAAGTAGTCATCTTTTGAAACAGCAGTGGTGGAAACAGAAGCATTTTGGAGAGAATTTCCGGCGGTTAGGGTCCTAAGGGAACAGAGAATGTTCTGGGATCTATTTCCATGTTTCAGGAGCAGCTGTGCCGACCGGAGCATCTGTGGTATAATCTACGGTTCAGTAACCTTCATTTCCTCCTCGATACTCATTAATCGACTGAAGCAACAGAGGAAAAATATGCTACAATTTAAACATAGAATACTGACAACATGGACAGGATCGAAAAGGAAGCAACTCAAGATGAATCAAATCAATGGTAAAGAAATAAAACGGAGCACTGATCTTCAGAAAATGGCATTTCACAGAAACAACTTGTTCAATATCCAATATTGTATACTAAATTGAACGTGCAAATTTCTTATTTCACTCACATGTTAATTCAAATTGAGCATATTTTCAAGCTTTCAGCAACAAGGCACAGTAGGCAAGCCATTGAAAAAGAATAATTAAAGAAAAAAAAGACCAAATAACATAAAACCAAGTGTCCCATAAAATTGCATACATAGTTTAAAAATCGGACATGATTAAAAACAACATAACCCAGTTTGGGAAAGCAAAGCTCGATACTTGGAAACAACTTTTAGCAAGTAAAGAACATAATTTTATCCATTAAAGCTAATTACCTATTAATAAATTCATCACTTTTAACCTCTATATATAAATTCCTATATCAAAGAAGATATCGAAAAATCTTAAAGAATATGGAAGAGAAGCTTAAAGGTAGAGAACTTGAATAGTCTACAAGCTTCAAAGTTGGAAGGAGAAGCCAATGAAAATAATAAAAATAAAGAACACACCTTTCTGGCTGCTGGAGATGGAGATTGCAGAGATAGAGAGGGTGAAGAATTCAATTAAAAAACCAGATAAAAATATGAACTTTGAATAATTGGGCCATGAACTGAGACCAACCCATTTGAAAATGTGTCTGCTTTGATGGGCTGAGATAAGGAGAAGGTAAAAAAGAGGTCAAAATCTTCATTAGTCCCTGTATTATGTGTAAGTTGTGGATTTAATCCCTATATTCAAATTTCGTAATTTTAGTCCCTATAGTTTCCAAAATTTAAAATTCTATCATGATCCAAACAGTAGCCGTGCGACTTGTTACGTAAATTCTTCCATTAGTCTATGTACTATATGCAAGTTGTCGGTACTCGTTCTTCAATTAGATTATTTTAAATCCGTATAATTTATTTATATTGTCTTTGTAGTTAGTACTTATCTATTTTTCACCATCCAAATTGTCACACACAGACAGTGATGGAGCTTAGTAGCTCTTGGGAGGGGCTGTGGCCTCTAGGGGGAATTTTTTTTACCCTTTAATTTTTTATATTTTTAAAAAAATTGATATAATTGTAAATTTGCCCCTTATTTTTTAAAATTTATGTTTTGTCCCCTCAACTTCAAATTTTGGTTCCGTCTCTGCATACAAAGAAACAAGAGGTAGGTACATTATAAACTACCGTATGTTTTTTTAATTGCTGTTGGACATGCATTAAGCATAACACTCACTCAAATTCAAATTTGAACAACAGCTATTTCATTATATAATACCAAGTAGGACACTAGGACTCCAATAGGAAAAACTAGTGGAAACATTATTTCAAGCAAGCAAACAAGCTTCTGAGGTTTTGATTTAGCTCTTACAGTACTTTTTAATCCGATCAGAATCGAGACCGAAGATACTTAACCGTATTCTTGTCCAACTGGAAGGCCTTGGCGAGAACATCCGGGTTGATTTGTGGGTTTAAGCCGAAGACTGCATTAGCAATGGTGATAACCCCAGCATTTTGGCTGCTGAGACCAGCAAAGGCAACGGCCTCAGTTTTCCCTATGTTGAACTGGAAATGAATCATACCGACGGGGAAAACGAAAACATCTCCGGGGTTTAATATTTTAGTGAAGAGACGGTTGTCTGGGTTAGACGAAGCCAACATAAAGTGTGCCTTGGACAACAAGTAAGATTTCAGATCCTCGAGGGTGAGTGTGAGGAGGGTTAATGCCATAAGGTGCATAGTCGATTCGAACCAGAGATATGCCGAGAGTGTTAAGTCCCGGTAATGCATCAACATTGACCATAGTGCAACTGGATTAGATGTGTTCCCTGGCTTGTTTAGGCCTGAAAAGAAGAAATCTTCTGCAACTGCAAGATTTGGGTCTTTGCAGAATTTCCCATTTACAAACACTGCAACGACACAGAAATGTTAAAAGCTATATCAAAACATTGAAGCTAAACTGAATTTCCTTCAGCTCAACCATTAACATAAATCCGAGTACCTACCGCCATTTTTTATGTCGGTGGTAGCGACACAGAAGTCCTGGAGAGGACTAGGGTCATATGCTGAGGCCAATGAGCAGGCAAAAGCCAAGATGCTGAAAGCAATAAGAATAGATTGAATTCCTTTCATTATGATGTACCAGCAGTGCTTAATTGACTTAACAAACAGGTTTTACATAAGCTGAGGTTCAAATAAGAAGCTCTTTATTTTACATTTCATATAAAATAAAAATTAATGTTACTATAAATAACAAGCGATGACTTCAAGTACCAACACTGAGACCTCTCTCCAATTTCAATCCCATCAGAAATTGGACTGAAGATTCCCAAACAATTTCCCGTCGAGTTTAAAAGCCTTGGCCAGAACACCCGCACTGATGGAAGGGTTTGAGCCGAAGACTGCATTAGCAACGGTGATCACCCCTGGGTTCTGGCTGTTCAGACCAGCAAAGGCCACGGCATAGGTGTTCCCAATGTTGTACTGGAAGTGAATGAGGCCCTCAGGGAATACAAACACATCTCCAGGGTATAAGACTTTGGTTATCAGACGATTATCCGGGTTCGATGTAACGAAACCGACACGGAGTTTGCCTTCAATAACCACTAGAATCTCCGAGGCACGAGGGTGGGTGTGAGGGGGGTTGAGGCCACCATTAGGTGCATAGTCAACTCGAACCATAGATATCCCCAACGTGTGAAGTCCTGGTATTTGTGCAACGTTAACCGGTGTCACGGCTGATCCGACTGAATTCGATGTGTTTTTACGAATATGGAGCCCCGAAAAGGAGAAGTCATCTGCTGTGACATGCGCTGCGCCTTTGCAGACATTCGGAGCTAGGATCAAACAGTGAGACTGTTAAGCCTTTAAATTTAATAATTGGAAGTGACAAAGACCTTAATTGACTAATATTTAAACTAAAAAAGAAAATTTAAAATGCTATTATACCAGAAAATTTTAGAAGGGGCTGTCCCTGTCCACTTGAGCCCCTGTTCTTGATAGAAACTGGACGAAAGCATGAAATGTGTTAGTCAATACCATATCACAGCATACCATCCAAAAAGAAAAGATGATTTCATGTTAATTCTGGTGAGAGTGACAAATACTAATATGTGTTCAACAGATTTGAGGCAATTCCCAACATGAAGTATCCTATGAACATAGAGAAAACATACCAGAACCCTCGGGGTCAGCTACACAAAAGTCCTCGAGAGGGCTCGGATCAGAGGCGAAGGCGAAAGACGAAGCCGTAGCCAAGATGAAAATGACTAGGATGATCTCAAGGCCTTCCATTTTGGTATATGGTAGCTCTGTAACTTGGATTCTCCACAAGTTTCAATTTGTTTAGTAGGTATGAGAAGCTTTGCATGAAAGAATGTACATTTATAGGTTGAAGCCATTGAATTAGTCTATAATTTTAGCTTACTTTATTTATTTTTACCATATCTGGTAGTACATAATGGAACAAAAGACTCAATTTTTAATTTCTTTGTGAATCATTCTTCAGCAGGCCTGCATGAAACAACTAATATACTCCATCTGGTCTGTTTTTAAGTTTTCAAATATGAGATGTTTCTGTCTTTCTTTCTTGAACTTGTTCTCTTGATACCTGGCTCCTGCCGATTGGAACTGTTTGTTGAGAGTGACCCGAACAATATCCGGAAATGAAGTTTGATCCTGGTTTTCGTCACTGAACCGAGTAGACAAAGATGTTCATGTTGCCCTATCTTGTAGGACAAAAATTTCATGCTCATTTTCGGTACCCGCCAACATTAAAGAAAAATTTAAGCTCTAACCTTAAATCTTAAACCTTATAAAATAACACCATATCACTAATTCCCTAAACTCTAACCTTGCATGTTAACCCTAATCCTAAACTTAGAACCTTACTAGTAGGGCTGTAAATGAACCGAACGTTCAGCGAACCGTTCGGCGGGAAGTTCGTTTATGTTCGTTTATTTATCAAACAAACGAACATGAACAAAATTTTTTGTTCGCCTAATTAAATGAACGAACACGAACAAAAGGCTTGTTCGTTCATTTATGTTCGTTTATGTTAATTTATGTTCGTTCGTTTATGTTCGTTCATTTATGTTCGTTTATGTTCATTTAAATTTATTCACATATGTCTAGGGGTGTTCATTATTCGTTTAAACCGAACTAACCGACCGAACCAAAACAAAATTGGTTAATCTATTAGATAATTTTAGGTTTCGGCTAATGATTAAGAGTTTTTTCAAATTTCAATTATCGATTAATTCGGTTTAAAATCGGTTAATTAATTGAATTAATCGAACTAACCAAAAATATTAAATATTTAACAAATTATATGTGTTCGTTTATGTTCATTTATGTTCGTTTACCATTTAAACGAACGAACATGAACGAACACGAACAAGCTACATTCCTTAATGAACGAACACGAACAAGAAATTTTGTGTTCGTTTATGTTCGTGTTCGTTCATTTGTTCGGTTAAAGTTAAACGAACGAACATGAACACACCCTCGTTCGTGTTCGTTCGGTTTGTTTACAGCCCTACTTACTAGTCCTTACATATTAACCCTAAACATAAACTCTAGCCTTACATGTTAATCCTAAGTTAAACCTAAATTTTTAGTGTGGGAGAATAAATAGGGACATCAAAAAAAATATAAATATTTTATTTTATCTTATAAAATTTTAGTTTTTATCTTGAGTATGTAATACATATATTTAATCAATATATATATATATATATATATATATGATGGAAATCGGTTATTGCTTTAAGTCTTCATAGGTTAGGGAGTTTGGTTTCATCAAAAATCTTTTGAAAAAAAATTAATCACCGTTATTGTCGATAAAAATTAATATCGGTATAAAAAAAATTATGATAAATTAAAAAGAAATCAATATAAAACCAACCCGTTGCTTTTGAAGAAATTAGAGTGCTAATTGGGAGTTTTGTTTTACTGGGATGCTTCCCTTCGCAAATCGCAGTCGCTGGGGTTGTGAGTTGTGACCCTGTCGGGGTTTTTATTTCCGTCAATAATCTTCGTTGGCTTAAATTTTTTATTTATACTTAATACAAATAAAAATAACATACGGAGAGAGAGAAACAACAAAAATACATGCTACATTTAAGTTTTTTTTTGTTGAAAAAAATACAAAGTCTCGTTAAAAACTTTTTCGTTTTTGTTAATCTAATATTAAAAAAGTCGATGTTAGATTGCTGAAAGAAAAAAAAAAAGTACCCGGAAAATTTTATTTATATTTAATACAAATTTAAATAACATACGGAGAGCGAGAGAAACAACAAAAATACGTGCTACATATGAGTTTTTCTATTAAAAAATATAAAGTCTCGTTAAAAACTTCTTATTTTTGTTAATCTAATATTAAGGAAGTTGATATTAGATTACTGAGAGAGAAAAAGAGTACACGGAGAATGTTATTAAGGAAACAATGATTACACAACTAACCTGTGAGTTAAACACAGATTCAACTAACATAACTAACACGTTTAGCGCATAAAAACTATCTCAACTTATGTGGAGCCCAAAAGAACTCAACATTTAGGACGATTTTTCTTTTAAAGCAAAGAAATACTGGTAGTTTATTGAACACAAAGAAATGCAGCTTGACTGGCGACAGTAGAGACCAGATGGATTCTTTTCCTAATGATTAGTTAATAAAGTATGAGCTTTTTCTTGGACGAGTTTCCACAGAGCATCCACATGGTGTTGTTGAGTCAGAGTCGTTCCAATGGCGCACCGAATCACATAAATCCCACCCACCACTGCATGACTCATGAAAGCTCTCCCGCTTGAATTTATGGCCTCCACCAATTTACTGTTCAATTCTCTGCCCTCATCCTCCTCCTCCACCTTCGGCTTCAACCTGAAGCAAACCAACGCAAACTTCCTCGGTACTACGATCTCAAACCTCTCATCTTCCCCCACAAATTCTTCGAACCGATTAGCCATTGCGATATCGCTTCGAATGTGGTACATCAGGTTAGCTAGACCATGTCTGCGAATCACGATCCAAAGCTTTAAGGCCCTGAATCGTCTGCTCAATGCGATCTGCCAATCTTTGTAGTCTATCACTGCACTGGATTTGCTTGCCTTGTTTCTTAGATATTCGGGGTCACTTGACAACGAATCGATTAACAACTTTGGTTCCTTAGTCCACAAGCAACAGCAATCCATGTTTGTGAGAAACCATTTATGTGGGTTCATGCTGATGGAGTTAGCAAGCTCCACTCCATCAAGATAATGGCGGAGCTCAGGGCAAATGCACGCACTTCCTGCATATGCCGCGTCAATGTGAAGCCAAAGCTTGAATTCCACGGCAACTTTTCCTAGCCCTGCAATAGGATCGACAGCTCCAGTGGGTGTTGTCCCAATGGTTGCACATAAAAACAATGGCACCAAACCTGATTTCACATCATCTTCAATGGTGATACGAACTTTTTCAGGTGACATTGAAAACCCTGTCGAAAACGACGTATCGATGAACCGGAAATTCGATGGGGGGATGCCCACTAACTTTGCAGATTTTTGGAAAGTGAAATGTGTTTGATCCGATGCATAAACCACCAATTTGGTTATGTTTTCCCACCCACCGAGCTCTTTCAAAGCTTTGTCTCTAGCGGCAGCCAAAACGCAGACAGCAGCCTCACAAGTACTGCCATGCAAGACTCCACCACCGGTTCCGGCAAACAAAAACGATGAGGGTAGGTGAAGTAACTTGCCCATCCAGTCCAACACAATGGATTCAAGCTCAGTCGCCGCCGGGGATGAAATCCAGTTGAAGCCAACGACATTAAAACCCGAGCAAAGCATTTCTCCAAGAAAGCCAGCAGTGCTAGCATTTGCTTGGAAGTAGGCGAAGAAGTTTGGGCTTTGCCAATTAGTGAGGCCAGGTAATATGCAATCGTTGACATCTTTGAGTATATCTTCAAGTGGTTCAGAGCAATAGGGGGCAGACTCAGGCAATCTAGCCGACAAATAACCAGGCTCAACGGTGCTTCGAACTGGGTATTTCTCAACATTTTCATAGTAACCGGCAATGAAATCAATCACTTCTTTGGACTCGTTTGAGAAACTCATTGGATCAAGGGGAAGGAAGGTTTTTCGTGATGCACTTCCCATTTTTAGCAAAATGTAAGTTGGTACGCTGATGAAAGAAGACACGGGGGATATATATAATAAGGAAAATATCTATGTACATGCAGTGAAACTAAATGTCTCCACAAGCACTCTACTTTTAAATTTTTAGAATTTTAATTTAAGGTTTAAGTGTACGGATTTATAATTTATAATTTGCGGATAGAACTTAGAATAATATAGTTATAAATTTAAAATTTAAAAACGGACATATTTAAATACTTTTGTGATTTTTTTATAAATAAAGAGAACTAGACTAGAGGTATTTTATGGCTTAGTTACGACAATCATCATATGATAAAGAAATAATCTTATAAAGTGGCGAGAGAAAGTGGTGACATAAAAAATCTTTCCTCCTAACAAATTTTGTTATTTTATCGGTCAATTTATTACTCTCACAAAACACGTGTAATCTTAGAAGAAACCTAATAATATAAACAAGTGTAGACATACGACTGACACTTCCTACGATCTTCACCAAACGCATAGCTAGGGATAGCAGACGGGTATAATTTCGTGAATTCCGCACCGCACTCACTCCAATTGAAGCGGGGATAAGTATAAATTAAGTGGTTAGTGGGTAGGTGTGGATATAAAAAGTCATAGCCGCTGCGGGTAGTGGGTAGGTGGTGGATTTAAGACTTTACCCGCCCTGCACCCGCCCGCCCCGCATCCTACCCTTCATATAAATTTTGTATCATTATGAATTTAGATGTAATTTCACAAATTATTCTATAAATCTTAAAATTTTATAAGATATTCCTTGTAATTTATGTTTTGTGGTTGTTCTTGAATTTATGTTTAATGTGTATGGTTGCTGCCAGGCGGGTTAATAGGCGGGTACATGCGGGTACGAGATGAGTAATGGGTATCCAATTGGGTGGTGGGTGTGGGGATAGATTTGAGAATATACCCGCTTAGGTGGGTGTGGATTTGAAAATTGTACCCACCGTGGGTGGTGGGTAGGTGGTGGATATAAAAATTTTAGGTGGGTATGGGGATGGGGAGGGGGTATCCGCACCCGCCCCGCCCGTTTGCCATCCCTACGCATACCTCCAAACAATCTGATTTTCAGTTATTAAGTCGAGTCAGAGTTATTCGAATTTCTGTTTAAATTTAATTTTCTATAATCATATACGATATATATGTATATATTTTATACGTGATATAAATATAATGAATATAATTAAAAAATTATATTTAAATTTAAAAATCGATTCACTAATTATTAAAAATCTGTGTTATTCCAATCTCATTCTACAACTTAATTTTTATATAAAACTTTTTAAATAGAGTGAACTTTATAAAGTTACAATTCAAATTAACTTAAATCAAATTCCTTTCGTGTGGAATCAAGTTTGAAACTTTGGATTTTACTCGCCTAAAAAGTAGGAGGTCGACATCAATTTACTTTGGTTTTTGAAATTTCTTTTAATATTGAATATTTTTCATCAACAATGATGATATTTTATTTTAATTGTTTGGACTTTATTTTTTTAAAAAAAATATCAATCATCTACCACAGAATTCTTTACATTTGCAAGTATGTTTTATATGTAATTTTAAAACATTAATGTAAACTTATTTTAATTTTTACTATATAATAGTTTTACCGATAGATAGATAGATTTCATATATAACTATCTGTTTTATTATTTTCTTCCTTTCTTTAATTATTATATCATATCTCATTTTTTATGAATATTTAATCAATTTAATTCATATAAAAATCAAGATAAAATGAGCACAAAAAAGGGATAGTTAAATGAATTTCTAAATTGATATTGGGTTTAACTCAATTTGTTTGAGCTTTCAAATTTGAGTTTTTCTTTCTTTATTTATTTGTTTTCTTTTAACAATTAATATAAGAAAAAGAGAAAAATGTTAGGTCCATGACTACAACCACCTTTTGTTCAGATTCACATTTGAGTTCCTTTTTTCCTTTTTTTTAGTTTTCTTTCACAATTAATATAACAAAATGATAAAAATGTTAGGCATGATGCAGTGACTATAATGAACAAAAAAATTTACTTTTTGTGTCTCAATTCATACTCTATATTGGAGTTTTGGACAAGTGTGATAGAAGTGGTCGCACGGGCTCCTAAAAGAAAGAGGCCTAAAAATAAAAATTAAATTAAATATTTGTAAAAAAATATAAATTTATATATATAATTATGTATATATATAACAATAATTTAAAACTTAAAACATGCAAAAAATCACACTTTTTATATGTTTATAAGTCAATTTTTGTGGCTCAAGAAGATAATCTAATAATAATTTTTGTATTAAGGTAATTTTTTTGAAGAAAAAAAAAACTTATATCTCTTACTTATTATAAATTAAGGGCCTCATTTTAATAAATTGCGCACGGCCCCTAAAATCTTTGAATCGCCCATGATGCCCTAAAATTAAAACTTTTAATTTTAAGCTTCAACTCTAAAGTTTAAACCTTAAATCATAAATATTAAAAAAATACACTCTACTCTCAGTTTTTTAAACATTAATCATAAATTATAGGTCTAAACCTTAAATATAATTTTTTAGAGTAATAACATTGTAACCCCCTCGTCCCGGTCTGGCCGGATGACCGGTCCGAGTGAGCTACACGGGGAAAACCGAGTGAAAACTCCCTAAGGAACTCTCCCTCGGTTAGCAACCCTATTATTTTTTTTTCATTTTAATGTTGTCTAGATGAGAATTACATCCTAGGTGATCATACATCGGAACAATATTTACGAAACAATCAATCGAACCCAAACTAACACTTAAAAGCCTATTTTTAAAGTTAAAACTGCAGGCGGTATCGATACCCTTAAAGGGGGTATCGATACCCCTTTGACTAGGTCAACAGGGTTTGGTCAACCTGAGGAGACAGTATCGATACCCCAGATGAGGGTATCGATACCCTCCCCTAAAGTTGACTTCCCACGGTCAAAGCCAAGACAACGGTATCGATACCCTAGAGGCCAGTATCGATACCGAAATCGACAGTGGCTCCAGTGGCCAAAAAGGTATCGATACTCCCCTCGAGTATCGATACACGAGGCCTGAAACCACAGGATAGTATCGATACCAGATCAATGGTATCGATACCCCAGCTACGAAACTGCAGATTTGAGCTGATTTAGAGCACAAGGAGGCCCCTAAATCCCTCTAACACTTCAACCAACACACTATCATCAATCCCTAAGGCAAGCCAACCATACAAGCATACATATAAGCCAAGGGAGTCAATCAAACATGGATTTAAGCATTCATACATAGCATTCTAGTTTAAGAGCAATTCATGCAATATTGGCATACTCAAAACACAAAGGACCTTAGAAGAAACAAGACATCTTGAAAGGTTTGCACTCATACACTACGCAACCTAAGCATTCTAAAACATGCCATCAAACATCAAACATAGTATAACATGCTTACAACCCATGATCAAACCAAAAACAACATCAAACAAATGAGTCACACACGCTCATACAAAGACCCTTGCCACATTGCTAGCTATTACAAAATCGATAGCCATACTTGAGCTACAAACTTGGATGCCCTTCTTGCCTTGCCTCGAGCTAACACCACGCTAATGATCTGCATTGTTGAACATTGAGAGCGTAAGCTATAAGCTTAGTGAGGGTGCTCTAAAACGAAAAACAACAACAATGAAGGGTTCAAGCATGTAATCCTAATCTCATACATATCAAGCATTGCATATAACCAAGTAGACCTAGCTAGTCTTTCAAGTGGCAAATATGGTCTCTCAATCCTAGCAAGATTAAGCATCATTAGAGATCATCATGCAATACCATATATCAAAACCACATATCACCATCATATATCACAATTCATGAACAAGTTTAATTGGCCACTTTAATTACCCCGATTGTGCGGATTAAAACCTTGACAACACTTTACCTCGGTGGGATTCCACTCATCATCGGACCTTGCATGTGCGGGATTCCACTCATCGCCACATGCCCTACGGATGGGATTCCACTCATCATCCCGTAGAAATATAATAAGCTTCCGGTGGAATGCTACATCACCGTACTCCTCCTTGATGACTTAACGCCATCAAGGCCACGTACGTTTTGACTCAATTTGTGTGCACACTATCCTAATGATCGATCATTTACAACCGGTAATTATTTAGTGCCAATTATTATAACCACAACATGTATCACCAACCACATATCATCAACACATTCATGCTCAACACATATATCCACATCATGATATACATATACATGCACCATCTAATCACAAGCATTTGAGCATAGTCATCAAGCACATAGCATTTAAGGAAATTAGACTAAGTTAACTACTTGGATTAAAAGGAAGTGGCCTACCAAGCACACTTGCACACACACACACTACTCATGCTCGAACCAACTTTAAAACAAGTTTAGACCACTCACCGCCCTTCCTTAGCAAATCGAACAATCCTCCTACGCACCCGGATTCGGTCCCAAAGCTCCTTCGACGTTTCCCCTTGCTTCTAGCCAAGCAAAACACACTTATTACACCACAATTCAATGCTAAAGCTCAACTATCAATTCACTTCACAACATAGACCAAATTTCACAAATTCCCCAAATCATAAAATCTCCCAAAATTCAATTTTCGTGCTTCCCACAACCCTTGCTGAAAAACCCACTTCCAAACACCCAAATGGCTTCCAAGGCATCCCAAAACACCCTCCTTACCTAGGTAGACCATCAGCCCCTTATTTACAACATTAAACCTCCCAAAAACTTAAGTTTTACAACTTTAAATCTAACCCTAAGACATCACTACGAATTTCTATCAAAATTCAACCAAATTTAAGTATGTGGTGTATTTCATCATGCTTAAACAAACCCCCAACATAATTTAACAAAACAAATTAAAAAGCCCCATCAAAAACCCCAAATTTCCTATGAACCCTAATTTTCAAAACACCATCTTTTTGAAATCTACAACAATGGTTGAGTAGGGAATAAAGAGGAGAGTTGGAAAACATAATTACCTTTGAAAAACGTCTTGGATTGAGGAAGAAAATGAATGGAATAGTGTTTTTAGGTTTGAAAGAGTTTAGGAGGGGTTTATGGTGTATTTGACGTTGGAAGAAAAGGGGAGTGGAGAGAGAGCAGAAAATTTTCTGCTTTTAATAAAAGGTTGTCTAGCTTTTCAAAAGTTTTTGGTAAAATTGCAACATTGGTCCCTCCCCTTTTAATTGAAGCTTATTTAGATCACTACTTGAAGTTGAATTATCTTAATTAAATTTAATTTGACTCGAATTAAAACTCGGTTAACTCCTAGGCTCAAAACACGGGTGTTACAAACATAATAAGAAATGTATTAAGGAGTTTTTATTTTTTAGAGAAAAAAATATGTATTAAGGGAGCACACAATTTCTATCCTACTATAAGTCTAATCACTTTTGTTGCACACGGATAAGGTCATCAATGCGAATTTGGACCCTACCCATTTAAGACAATGGTTTTTTAATAATTTATGACAATGGTTGATTTCGAATTTAATTAATTTCTTTTTCTTATTTACTTCTTGTGTGGTTTAATTTGGAAAATAAGTTTACTAATCAATTCTTTAAAAACTAATTAGTATTGATATTTTGTTATTAATTCAATGATTGTTATTAAATGAGCTATTTCCTTTTATATTCTTCTGTGGTTTTTTGTGAATGTACCATGATTTTTCAGTGAATATATTTATATAAGTCATGAAACATTCTAGTTGAAACAGATGATTACTGAATTTTAGTTCGAATAATGTACAACTTCGGCTAGAAAGTGATAGATTATGCTTCTATTGCTTCTACAACCTTTGAATTGTAATGTGTTTTTGTTTTATTTTCCATGATAACTCGTAGTTTAGATTGTATCGTGTTTATAATTCTTTTCACTTTTAATAAAATCTCGTTTATGTTCTTGTTTAGAAAAAAAAATTATTTATTGAGCTTTTATTCTTCACTATCAATATAAGATGCAATTTTTATAAAATTTGAAGTTATAATAATGAAATATATTTTACATTTTTTTATGAAAGGAGTATGATTTATAAATCATGGAGAATCATACTCCGGATTATTATAATGTATTTTATTAAAAAAATCTTTACATTTAGTCAAAAAAAGAGTACACGTGATACGAGGTGAACACAATTACATAATACCAACCTAGGATCATTGACTTGCTGCATGGGGATGTTGTTTGTCAACCTTAATATATTTTACATTTTTTACTCTTCCTCAATTTTTATCATTTTTTAATATTTTATTATTTTTAAATGCTTTTTTTATTCTTTGCCGAAATGAACAAAATAATTGACATTAGTATTGGTAAAAAAGAGAAAATAATTGATCATTACTTCAATAAGTTTGTTGTTTTTTCCATTAGTTAGTTCAATAGGCAGGGAAAAAAAGTTCAAGTACTAAAGATATAGAAAAAGAAAGATTTTTTTGACTAGGATATAGAAAAAATTAAGGAAAAAACAAAATAATTTTTGAAAAAAATATTTGAGCACAAAAAGGAACATGATATAGACTAATGAAAATAAACCAAAAACTACAATGATTGGGAAAGCCGTCATTGACTTTCAATCCTGGCCAAAGTCTACAGTAGACGACTTTGTCCGGCTTACCGGTAAGCAACTTTCACCAACTTATCAGCACTCGGCGACTTTCAGCTGAAGGGCTACTTTAGTCGGTATCTTCCAAAGCTTGCCCTAGCTAAGGACTGAGGTAAGCCAGCTCAATTTAAAGTCAACAACTCCGGGTAGTTTTTGGCCTATATTTGTTAAAGTTTAATGTTAAAATGGTTCTAAAATTTGATTCGATAGTTAATTTTAATTTTTTTTCAAAAATATTTTAATTTTTAATGTTTTATTTTGAGCCAAAGTGATATTTTATAAATAAAAATGTTAGTCAATTAATGGTAAACAGTTTGAAATAATGTGCCAATGCACCCTAATGTGACAATGTCATATAGTCAAAATGTTTGATTTTACAGAATGACATGTTAGTCAAAAAAATATTTTTTAAAATAAATAAAGTATTTTTTTTGTTTATCTTTGTTTTTATATATATTTTAAAAAAAATTAGGTTATCTGTTCGTCCATGCACAGTGGGGTCATTTTGATTTCTTCAATTTAAATATTATGAATTTAAATAATTTTTTTACACATCAAACAAAAGTAAAATAAGAACATAATATATTACAAGTTTTGCAACATTAAAAAAACGAATTGAAACTTAGTCTCCTAAGATGAATAACATCATCTATTTTATTGAGATCACTCGTTAAATTCAAATTTAAAAAAATATAATTTAGTGTATTGAAAATTTGGAAAATATTTAGATCTAAACTTAACATAACTTTATGTAAAGGCTTATATACCATATTAGTACCTAAAGTATATCAGCATTTTTATTTTGGTACCTAAAGTATATTAACATTTTTATTTTGGTACCTAAAGTATTTTTTGGTCAAAATAAGTACTTAAAGTATATTTTTGGTTAAATTAGGTATCTAAAGTATATTTTTTGGTCAAAATAGGTACCTAAAGTATTTTTTCGTCTAAGTGAGTACTTAAAGTATATTTTTTGATCAAAATAAGTACCTAAAGTATATTTTTTCGTTAGGCTTAATGACCCAATTAGCCCCTGAAGTATACACAAAACACCGAACTGCCCCATAAAGTATTTTTTAGACGTTTTGCCCCCTGAACTAAAAATCGTGACCTCTTTTGGCCCCTCCGTCTAACGACGTTAAAAAATTCATCGGCCAACCAGAACGCGCCATGTGTCACTAGTAAACAAAAAATTAGCTGACTTATTTTAAAGGGGTAAATTACACGCTAAGTTTGTAAAAATTTTATTTTTGTTAAATTTAGTTCTAAAAATTGTTATTTAACCTAAATTGACTCAAATTGCTTTCTATTTTTTATAAATTAGTCCATTATTTTTAATATGTTGATGTTTTTGTTCAATTTAGTCCTAAAAAAATTATTTAACCCACAATTAACCCCTACTATTTTATAATTTTTACAAATTAGTCCAATATTTTTAATATGCTGATATTTTTGTTCAATTTTGTCATCAAAATCTTTATTTAACTCACAATTATTCCCTACTACTATATAATTTTTATAATTTAGTCCAATATTTTAAATATAATTATATTTTTTGTTCAATTTAGTCCTAAAATCTCTATTTAACCCGAAATTGATCCATATTTCTTTATAGTTTTTATAATTTAGTCCAATATTTTTAATATAATCATATTTTTGTTCAAATTAGTCAAAAAAATTTAACCTGAAAGTAACCCCAATTTCTTTCTAATTTTTATAATTTAGTCTAATATTTTAAATATAATTATATATTTTTTCAATTCGGTCTAAAAGATCTTTATGTAACCCGAAATTAACCTCAATTTTTTCTTTAATTTTTATAAATTAGTCCAATATTTTTAATACGCTGATATTTTTATTCAATTTAGTCATCAAAATCTTTATCTAACCCACAATTGACTCCTACTACTATATAATTTTACTTGAATTTGAGTAGCATAGATTCCTACTTGTTTTACTTGAATTTGAGGTCTTGTATAAGATACCAGACCGCGTCTGATACGAGTACATAAGCATATCGATCAGAAGTTGTTCAAAAAGTATCGAACATGAACCATAAAAGAAGCTGAATACAGCTGACAGTTATACCATTTTCGGGTTGCAGAACTCCATCTTCATGAATCAAAAGGACCAATGTCCATATTGTTTTCAGCTTTTTTATGCAGTTAGCTGGTTGACATTGAAGATCATGCTTCGATCATCATCTTTCACCCCAATGACTAATCCTTCAGGTTTGTTGGCTCATATGAAGTAAATACTGGTTACAATTTTAAGGTAGGAGACCTAAATCAAAAACCGATTTATATTTATGGATTTACATTCTATACGTATAGTGCAATATTTTCAGGTCAAATGTCGATATATCAGTTTAGACCGGAAACATTTTATCACATGCTAAAATCAAAACAAACAGGCTTTACATAAGCTGAGGTTCAAAAGAGAATCTCTTTTATTTTACATTTCATATAAATTAAAAATTGATGTTACTATAAATAACAAGCGACAATTTCAAGTACCAACACTGAGACCTTTCTCCAATTTCAATCCCATCAGAAATTGGACTGAAGATTCCCCACCAATTTCCCGTCGAGTTTAAAAGCCTTGGCCAGAACACCCGCACTGATGGAAGGGTTTGAGCCGAAGACTGCATTAGCAACGGTGATCACCCCTGGGTTCTGGCTGTTCAGACCAGCAAAGGCCACGGCATGGGTGTTCCCAATGTTGTACTGGAAGTGAATGAGACCCTCAGGGAATACAAACACATCTCCAGGGTATAAGACTTTAGTTATCAGACGATTATCCGGGTTCGATGTAACGAAACCGACACGGAGTTTGCCTTCAATAACCACTAGAATCTCCGAGGCACGAGGGTGTGTGTGAGGGGGGTTGAGGCCACCATTAGGTGCATAGTCAACTCGAACCATAGATATCCCCAACGTGTGAAGTCCTGGTATTTGTGCAACGTTAACCGGTGTCACGGCTGATCCGACTGAATTCGATGTGTTTTTACGAATATGGAGCCCCGAAAAGGAGAAGTCATCTGCTGTGACAAGCGCTGCGCCTTTGCAGACATTCGGAGCTAGGATCAAACAATGAGACTGTTAAGCCTTTAAATTTAAAAAGCTAATATTTAAACTAAAAAAAGACTTAAAATGCTATTATACCAGAAAATTTTAGAAGGGGCTGTCCATGTACACCCGAGCCCCTGCCATTGATAGAAACTGGACGAAAGCATGAAATGTGTTAGTCAATACCATATCACAACATGTGTTCAACAGATTTGAGGCAGTTCCCAACATGAAGTATCCTATGAACATAGAGAGAACATACCAGAACCCTCGGGGTTAGCTACACAAAAGTCCTCGAGAGGGCTCGGATCAGAGGCGAAGGCGAAAGACGAAGCCGTAGCCAAGATGAAAATGACTAGGATGATCTCAAGGCCTTCCATTTTGGTATATGGTAGCTCTGTAACTTGGATTCTCCACAAGTTTCAATTTGTTTAGTAGGTATGAGAAGCTTTGCATGAAAGAATGTACATTTATAGGTTGAAGCCATTGAATTAGTCTATAATTTTAGCTTACTTTATTTATTTTTACCATATCTGGTAGTACATAATGGAACAAAAGACTCAATTTTTAATTTCTTTGTGAATCATTCTTCAGCAGGCCTGCATGAAACAACTAATATACTCCATCTGGTCTGTTTTTAAGTTTTCAGATATGAGATGTTTCTGTCTTTCTTTCTTGAACTTGTTCTCTTGATACCTGGCTCCTGCCGGTTGGAACTGTTTGTTGAGAGTGACCCGAATAATATCCGAAAATGAAGTTTGATCCTGGTTTTCATCACTCATACAATATAAGGAACTGTTTGTTCGAAAAGGTCGAGTAGACAAAGATGTTTATGTTGTCCCATTTTGTAGGACAAAAATCTCGTGCTCTTTTTCGGTACCTTTCTATGTCCCAACATTAAAAAAATTAAATTTTAAGCCATAACCTTGAATCTTAAACCTTATAAAATTACACCATATCCCCAATCCCCTAAACTCTAACCTTACATGCTAACTCTAAACCTTAAACCTAAGTTTTTAGTGTAAGAGAATAAATAAGGGCTTATGCGGATACAATTGCTATTTATATAACCATTTATAAAGATTGAACATGATTCCATTGTCGTCCAGTGGTTAGGATATCTGGCTTTCACCCAGGAGACCCGGGTTCAATTCCCGGCAATGGAAAGTATTTTTTGTTTTATTCTTTTCCGCCATTGTTTGTATTTCTGGATTTGGAATAATAGCACAACCATACATAAATTTTGGTAAAATGTGCAGTATGGTATACAGATTTTGATTTTATGCAATTATGTACATGAAGTTTTGATTTAATTATTTTTTTCCCACAAATCACTAATACAGTTTTTTTTCGATTATGTAGAGAGCTTTTGCATTCACTAATACAGAATTCAACAAGCGTAACTTTGACTGAAATACAGGACGACTGAGATCGAACCAGAGAGACCATATATATCAAATATTCCTAATTAGTGCTCTCTTTCCTTTAATAAAGTATGAGCTTTTTCTTGAATGAGTTTCCACAAGGCATCCACATGGTGTTGTTGAGTCAGAGTTGCTCCAATGGCGCATCGAATCACATAAATCCCACCCACCACTGCATGACTCACGAAAGCTCTCCCGCTTGAATTTATGGCCTCCGCCAATTTACTGTTCAATTCTCTGCCTTAATCCTCCTCCTCCGCCCCCTTGGGATTCAACCTGAAGCAAACCAATGCGAACTTTCTTGGCACCACGATCTCGAACCTCTCATCTTTCCTCACAAATTCTTCTAATCGTTTAGCCATGGCGATATCGCTTCGAATGTGGTACATCAGGTTAGCCAGACCATGTCGGCGAATCACAATCCAAAGCTTTAAGGCCCTGAATCGTCTACTCAATGCGATCTGCCAATCTTTGTAGTCTATCACTGCATTGGATTTGCTTGCCGTGTTTTTTAGTATTTCAGGGTCAGTTGACAGTGAATCGGTTAACAACTTTGGTTCCTTAATCCACAAGCAACAGCAATCCATGTTTGTGAGAAACCATTTATGTGGGTTCATGCTGATGGAGTTAGCAAGCTCCACTCCATCAAGATAATGGCGAAGCTCGGGGCAAATACACGCACTTCCTGCATATGCCGCGTCAATGTGAAGCCAAAGCTTGAATTCCACGGCAACTTTTCCTAACCCTGCAATAGGATCGACAGCTCCAGTGGGTGTTGTCCCAACGGTTGCACATAAAAACAATGGCACCAAACCTGATTTCACATCATCTTCAACGGCGATACGAACTTTTTCAGGTGACATTGAAAACCCTGTCGAAAACGATGTTTCAATAAGCCGAAAATTCGACGGGGGAATGCCTACTAATTTTGCAGCCTTTTGGAAAGTGAAATGAGTCTGGTCCGATGCATAAACCACCAATTTGGTTATGTTTTCCCACCCGCCGAGCTCTTTCAAAGCTTTGTCTCGAGCGGCAGCCAAAACGCAGACAGCAGCCTCACAAGTACTGCCATGCAAGACTCCACCGCCGGTTCCGGCAAACAAAAACGATGAGGGTAGGTGAAGTAACTTGCCAATCCAGTCCAACACAATGGATTCAAGCTCAGTCGCCGCCGGGGATGAAACCCAATTGAAACCAACAACATTAAAACCCGAGCAAAGCATTTCTCCAAGAAAGCCAGCAGTGCTAGCGTTTGATTGGAAGTAGGCGAAGAAGTTTGGACTTTGCCAGTGAGTGAGGCCTGGTATTATACAATCGTTGACATCTTTGAGTATATCGTCGAGTGGTTCAGGGCAATAGGGGGCAGACTCGGGCAATCTAGCCGACAAATAACCAGGCTCAACGGTGCTTCGAACTGGGTATTTCTCGACATTTTCATAGTAATCGGCAATGAAATCAATCACTGCTTTGGACTCGTTTGAGAAACTCATTGGATCGAGAGGAAGGAAAGTTTTTCTTGATTCACTGCCCATTTTATCGAAATGTAAAATGCTTTCCAATGGTATATCGTGGGAAGCGAGTTCAAGACTCAAGAGCGTGTAGCAGGAGAAAGGGGGATTCGGCTTTAAATAGAAGGGACACAAATTATTTGTCCTTTCTCGTTATCTTTTTCTATGTCTTACTACTTAAAAAAATAAATTTAAAGTACTAATCCAAAATTTTAAATCTTAAGTCTTACACTCTAAAAAATATATAATACCTTAAATTTTTTAGACCCTAACCGCAAACTCTAAACGTAATTTATTGTGTAAGGACATAAATAAAAGCACCGAAAAGAGACAAATAACTTATATTCTAAATAAAGAAACCCCAACACGAAATATTTAAAAACAATTACTATTTGATTTCTTCATTAAATAAATTAGTATAAAATATATAAAAGTCAACCCCAACTTTATGATTGAATTCACACTCAATAATTGAATACAATACCAATACACATTAATTTTATAATTAAATGTTAAATAAAAACAATCTGATTAAGGGTGCGATTATAATAAAATTAGTGTATCATATTTTAATAAAACATCACAGCTAAACGTGTCTGGAAGATCTTCAGAGAAATCTCCATGACGCACCCCTTAATTTTATAATTAAATGTTAAATAAAAAATAAAATAGTTTGATTTTAATGATTATAAAATTTTAATTTATGAAATGACAATTAATTCAAATATAACATGTTCAATTATTATTTAAAATCAACATTAGAAAAAATCAACTTTGCGGTTATAAGATGTGTATACTTTAGGGATAAAAATCCTTTGTTTTTTTTATATCTATTTTTGAAAATTAAATTATAAGTAATATCATTAAATCTTAAATTTTAAATTTTAAACTCTACGCTCTAATACATTTTACTTTAAATTTTTTAAACTCTAACTTTAAATCTTTAATTCTAAACTTAATTTTTAGTAAGTATAAATATAGACACCAAAAAAATAGAAGATTCTATTTATATCTGAGTATGGTTTCAGTTTTTTTTCTGTTGTTGCCTTATCTTATTGAATTCTAGAATAGTTTTTGAAACTAAATAAACCACAAATAATCTAGTCGGAAAATGTATGGATTAAATGTATCGAGTTTTTAGACACGTTGAAAACATTGTTTACATTCACATTTTTAAGGACGTGTTTCCTCTAGGTCAACTTTGACTTAACAGTCCCTGCAAATTATTCAATTTATCAAATAGTCCCTATATTTTCATTTTAGTAAAAAAAAATTGAATATGTTGGTGTGATGTAAGAATAGCATTTGTTCAACTTTTTTAGTCTTTTTAAAAACGACACACACAACATGTATTATTGGTGCTCGAACCCAGGTCTCAAAAGATGATGAACATCTACCTTGCTACCAGGACCAAAGGCATGAGCTTCATTTTAGTAAATTTAATACCTTTGGTTTATGTGTTTGCAAGTGCCGTGCTCTATTTAAACGAATTCATTAGTGTTTTATGAAATTATAAAATAAAGACTAAATGGGTACTTTTGTCCCTGAGTTCGACCCAAAAATGCAATTTCGCCCTTCGTTGAAAAGTGCACTCAGTGTGGCCCTCGAGTCCATGAAATCGATCAAATTGACCCTTTGACCGACGTTGACCGTTACGGTGCTGACGTGGTAGTTAACGGTGATGACGTGGTAGTCCATGATGCTGACGTGGTGGTCAATGGTGCTGACGTGGTAGTACACGTGGGATGATGACGTGGCAGTAGGGTTGAATTGATTATTTTAACCGAATTCGAGGGCATAATTAATTTTTTTCTCGAGTTTAGGGCGTAATTAAAAGTTCAATAACTTATTTAATCTTTAAGTAAAAAAATAAAAATATTAATATTTAAATAATATTTAAATATTCATAAAATATTTAAAAAATATAAAATACGATAATGAATTAAATATAAGTAAAAACATTAAAGTTATAAATATAAAAAATTAAAAAATATTTATAAAGCATTAGAGAATCTTTTGATTGTTTCTCGTTATGCTACGCGTACTAATGTTCCTTGAACGTATTTTCAATTGAGACATCATTGTATTAAAGTATTAATAAAGCCAAAATTTTCTTTCATTTCTCTACATCAAATATTAATGAGCATCAATTTGATTAAAAAGCGGAAAAAATTAAATTCTATTGTTACTCTAGTACAATGTTGATTACACTAAAAAAAATTAACGAATAGTAATACTCAAAGTGACGAAGTCGAATTTTTTCTGTTTAATTTTTAACACTTTATAAAAAAATTATTAAGTTTTTACATTAAATTTTATCATTTTTTTAATTTATAATATATTTTAAGGAATACAAATTACCGTATGCATGTGGAAGACAAGTTCTATATATATCTGGAGTATGTTCATCCTGGTTCGATTAATAAATATGTTCGCGATCACTGTGGTGCCATAATAGAATCTGTTGTTCGCAATTTTACTCGCCAATATAATAAATATTGGTGGCTTAGTACGCTGTTTTTTTATATTCAGGGATATTAAAGGAACTAATTTACTTGTAGATGCATCTGGAGTTGTCAAGCTTACTGACTGTGGGATGTCCAGACATGTAAGCTTCATATCTCTCCCCTCTCTTGCTAACCATAGGTTCATTTACTGCAATTCATCCTCACAATTGCAATCCTTTATTGGACGGTTAATTAAGCATAAAAGAAGTGCCGAATATAAATGGACATTTTATTTTAAATTTTTTAAATTTTAACCTTAAATTTTTAACCTTAAACTTAATTTTTAGTAGGTATAAATAAATATAGACACCAAAAAATAGAAGATTCTATTTATATTTGAGTATGATTTCATTTTTTTTTTGTTTTTTTGCTATTGTTGCCTTATCTTATTGAATTCTAGAATAGTTTTGAAATTAAATAAACCACAAATGATCTAGTCGGAAAAATGTATCTAGTCAGAAAAAATGCATGGATTAAATTTATCGTGTTTTTAGACACGTTGAAAACATTGTTTACATTCACATTTTTAAGGACGTGTTTCCTCTAGGTCAACTTTGACTTAACAGTTCCTGCAAATTATTCAATTTGTCAAATAGTCCCTATATTTTCATTTTAGTAAATTTAATACCTTTGGTTTATGTGTTTGCAAGTGCCGTGCTCTATTTAAACGAATTCATTAGTGTTTTATGAAATTATAAAATAAAATAATGAAATGGAATGAATGAATGAATTATAAAAAATATTATTTTATATAAGGCAAATACACCAATGGTCACCGAACTTTTAGAGCGTGTTTATTTTGGTCACTAAACTTTAAAAGTTGTATTGGGGTCACTCATCTTTTATTTTGCTTTTATTTTGGTCCTCAACTTTTACTTCACTTTTATTTTGGTCCCTCTCGTTACCTTCCGTTAGAAAATAGTGACGTGGCCCGTTAGTTTTCATTTTCTTCAAGGGTAAACTACATAAATGGTCACCGAATTTTTAAAATGCTTTCATTTTGGTCATCGAAATTTTAAAACTTTCATTGGAGTCACCCAACTTTTGTTTTTCTTTAAAGCAACCCCATTGGTTTAAGAAAAAAAAAACTCTTTCAATGTATTAAAAACAAAAGTAAGAAGTAGATATTACCTTATGATTAAGAAAAAATACTTGACTCGGTTGACTCGGGCCGTCGACACGAACCTTTAAAAACTGAGTAATTATTTTAAAAAATTACTCGACTCGATATTTTTCTGAGTAGTTGGGTCGGGTCTGGGGCAAAATTTTTGTGTAGTCGGGTACTCGACCCAACCCAGTATTTTTAATATATTTATTTTTAGTTTTAAATTATATTTTTATTTTAGGTTCTTGAATATTTTTACCCTCAAACTAAATTTAAATTCTCTAAATTTTTACCCGGTACATAAATTAATGCTTAGATTGACATTTTTTAAAAAATGTAACTAGTTTTGTAATTGGTCTGCTTTAATTTTTGTTTCCTACACAATTGGATTTAAATGTTTTTGTTGCCCTTCCGGTTTCTAGGCTTCACCTTGATTAATCCGGATTGACCCGTCTTGCACACTTGATTTTAATGGGTAAGTCTCCCACCGAGAACTTTCTGTAGACACAACGCCTCAAACTCAAGACCTGCTGTAACCCCCTAAACTCGGCCTAGAAGAAAAGACCGAATTTAGGAAGTCACGATTGAAAACTTAACCCTCAAGAAATTCAATTTTGGAAATTATACTTTAACTTAAAATAAAATAATAATAATTTAATAAATATCTTATAGTAAATAAAAATATAAATATCATAATAAATATTAGAATGTTTATATAAAATCTCTAAAATAAAATCATAGTAAAAGAATTTTAGAAAAATAATCTCAAAACATATTTATTCTCAAAAGTATGGAATTACATCAATATCCCAATATAATAAAATAATAATCTAAATAATTAAAATTGGTTTCATACTAAATAATAAAATAACCGAATAAAATGTGAGATCCTCCAAGTACCACGTCGCCTAAAGTCCAAAAATATCTGCAAGAGAAAACTATGAGGGAGTAAGCTAAAGAGCTTAGTGTGTCTCTAAAGTGCAAGGAAAATCGTAAACGAACGTGTTCATTTTGGTCACCAAACTTTTAAAAATTTTATTGGGGTCACTCAACTTTTATTTCGCTTTTATTTTGGTCCCTCAACTTTTACTTCACTTTCATTTTGGTCCCTCCCATTACCTTCCATTAGAAAATAGTGACGTAGCACGTTAGTTTTCATTTTCTTCAAGGGTAAACTATATAAATTGTCACCAAATTTTTAAAATACTTTCATTTTGGTTACCTAAATTTTAAAACTTTCATTGGAGTCACCCAACTTTTGTTTTGCTTTAAAGAAACCCCATTGGTTTAAGGGAAAAAAATTCTTTCAATGTATTAAAAATAAAAAGTAAGAAGTAGATTTTACCTTATGATTAAGGAAAAATACTTGACCCGTCCCATCGACCCGAACCTTTAAAAGCCGGATAATTCTTTTAAAAAATTACTCGACCCGATATTTTTTCAAGTAGTTGGGTCAGGTCTGGGCCGAAATTTTTGTGTAGTCGGGTACTCGACCCAACTCGATATTTTTAATATATTTATTTTTTAGTTTTAAATTATATTTTTATTTTAGATTTCTTAATATTTTTACCCAAAATAAATTTAAATTCTCTAAATTTTTACCCGGTACATAAATTAATGCTTAGACATTTAAAAAAAATGTAACTAATTTTTAATTGGCATGCTTTAAATTTTGTTTCCTGCACAAGTGGATTTAAATATTTTTTTTGTTGCCCTTTCAGTTTCTAAGCTTCACCTTATTAATCCGAATTGACCCGTATTGCACACCTGATTTTGGTGGGTGAGTCTCCCGGCGAGAACTTTCTGCAGACAAAACACCTCAAACTCAAGACCTACTTAAGTGGAACCAAGATGCTTACCACTTGGACCAACCCCGTTAGTTTGAATTTAAATGCTTTTGATAATTTTTTATTATATTAATATCAGTAGAGAAATCAATAAAATATCATCCTTATTATTCAATAATCTTAACTATATTTTCTTACAGCAACTTGATTTATTATACTTCTAAACCAATTACCAAACACAAAAATTTTAAAAGTTCATAATACATAATTCAAACTTAGAAAAAATTTAGAGATTTAAATTTAGTTTTTGGGTAAAAATATTAAGGAACCTAAAATAAAAATATAATTTAAAACTAAAAAATAAATATATTAAAAGTATCGGGTCGGGTATCGGGCTACACAAAATTTTTGGCCCATATCCTCCCAACTACTCGGAAAAAAACTCGGGTCGAGGCATTTTTTAAAAGAATTGCCCGATTTTTAAAGGCTCGAGTCGGCGAATCGGGTATTTTTTAACACCCATTATAATCATAAGGTAAAATTTACTTCTTACTTTTGTTTAATACATTGAAAGAGATTTTTCTTAAACCAATGGGGTTGCTTTAAAGTAAAACGAAGTTGGTGACTCCAATTAAAGTTTTAAAATTTCGGTGACCAAAACGAAAGCATTTTAAAAGTTCGGTGGCCATTTATATAGTTTACCCTTGAAGAAAATGAAAACTAACAGGCCACGTCAGCATTTTCTAATAGAAGGTAACATGAGGGACCAAAATGAAAGCGAAGTAAAAATTGAGGGACCAAAATGAAAGCAAAATAAAAGTTGAGTGACCCCAATAAAATTTTTAAAAGTTCGATGACCAAAATGAATGCATCCTAAAAGTTCGGTGACACATTGGTGTAATTTACCCTTATATAAATTCAAATCATTTAAAAAAACTTTATTTTTTAAGAATGGTTCACATATCTATTTTTTTATAATTTTATGAATTTTATTTAAAATGTTTTTTTTTCTTACTACAATTTCAGAATAAAATTTTCATATTAACACACACATATATATGATTATATTTTGATACACAATATGTATCAAAAAAAGAACACAACTCTTCATATTTAAGTTATAAAATTTAAAAATTAGTAAATCTTTAGTCCTAACAACCTAAAACCTGAACTTTAAATCCTAAACCATAAACTCTAAATTTTACACCCTACAACCTAAACCTAAAATCACAACCTAAAGCTTTAAACCTTAAAATTAAAAGGCTAGTTTTACACTAATTCGTGACCATTAGATATTAACTTAGTACCAGCTCTTGGGAAAATACTAAAATAATTTTTGTAGATGTTAATTAATATTATAATATAGATTTTCTTAAAAAATTATAGTAAGAGTATTTTTACTTTTTTATGTAATCTTTAAACAAAACTTCTAAAAATTATTATTTTAGAGAGTGAATGTAAATATAAATCTCTTACCTCTCGATCTACAATTATTCGTTGAAATAGTTTTTATAAATATTTTTATATTTTGACTTTGTTTGACAATTAGCGGATAACTGATAGCGGATTGAATTAGTTAATTGTATAAAAGTGTTTGGTAAAATTAACTGATAGCCGATTGTTTATTCAAACAAGCAAAATGACATATAAAGACATAAAATATACTCTATTTACATTAGTAAGAATCAAACTCCTAACCTCATGGTTAAGGGATGAGGTGAGCAACCACCACACCAATCTCATGATTTATGAAAAATAATTTTTAATATAACATTACTAAGCATATTTGAAGGATATCTATATATTAAATAAATTTTATACAATTTAATTAATTATTAAATTTAAATACAAATTTAAATATAAATGTGTGAGAATAAAAAAAGAAAAGAAAAAAAATATTAATTTACAAATGTCGCAATGTCATTACATGAGGTTAAAGAATTACAATAGAAAATGTTAAATTTAGGTTATTTGAAGTTTTTTTAATAATTGTTAAGGGTAAAAGAGTTTTTATAACTGTTATGTCAAAACTTTTAGTTTCAAATACTCTTATTTGCAGCTTTTTTAAAATTAGAGGTTTCACCCCAATTCACCATTTCAATCCGCTCTTTACCAAACATCTAAATTAGCAGGTTTGACTGGTCAAATTTTTAATTTTAACTCAAACTTCTAATTTTAACTCAGACCACTATTTACCAAAAAAATCATTATATTTTGGAATTAAATAAAATATAAACACAATTTTATAAATAAATAAATAATATTGACCTCAGATTCAACCTATATGGGCCAGCTTTGCCATGCAGGTAACTTGAGTTCAGCAGGTATACTCATGCCGACAATTTCACGTAAAGACGGACGCATAATTTCATATTATGAGTGAATTTATAAAATTTTAGATTTAAGAGAAACAAAAATTTGACTTTTCTCAAGGCACAGAAACTCATGTGGTCCTCTCATTATTTCTGTTTTAGAATTTATTAAGTGTTGTATAAATAGTTTATAGTATTTGTACGTAAATCCATTGTCGTCCAGTGGTTAGGATATCTGGCTTTCACCCAGGAGACCCGGGTTCAATTCCCGGCAATGGAAACTAGGTTTTTGTTTTTTTATTCTTTTCCACCGCTGTTTGTTTTTTTAGATTTGGAATAATAGCAAAACCATACATAAACTTCAGGAAAAAATACAATGTGGTACATGGATTTTTCTTTTATACAATTATGTACATGAAGTCTTGATTTGATTCACTTTTTACAATCACTACACTAATATTGTTTTTGATGTAGCATCATTTTCATTACATGCATAAATATATATATAAATATATATATATATGGATAAATGTTTGATTATTCATACAAAAGAACCTCCATACAAACCATCAACAACATACTCCTATACAACCCAAAAAAGACATAAAATTTAATCAAAATTTCATGTGTACTGTACACCAAATCAAAACTAATGTATTAGTAAAATTTATATATGATTTTAATACTGTCCCTTTTAAAAGAATAACCACAACGTTTGAATTTGGTACAAAGCCTCCGTTGGATGGAAACTGTCACGGTCAACGGTTGATGCTGACTAGACTTGTCACGTGTTACGATTTGCTGACGTGGCAAATTTGCCCGTTGTTATACTTTTCTTTATGGTGACACATGGCAGACTATCATGCTGACACGTGGTCGAATCTGATGACAATACATGGCAAATATAATGCTAACACATTAGCAGATCTTAACATGTGGCAAGTCCAGTAAACATCAGCCGTTGACAGTCAGTTGATTGACAGTTTCCATCCAACAGGGGCACATTTGGACCAAATTGAAATGTTGGGGGCATATTTGGACCAAATTAAAACGTTGGGGGCATATTTGGACCAAATTGAAACGTTGGGGCATATTTGGACCAAATTAAACATTGGAGGCATATTTTGACCAAAAAAAATAGGGGGCAAAATGAAAAACATGTAAACGTTAGGGGCATCTTTTATATTTTGCCATAATTTTAAGCAAATACTTGGACCGAATGTAATAAAACCGAACCAAAAACTATGGTTAATATCGTATAATTTTAGGCACACTTTTTCCTATTCAATCTTTTTAGGCGTCCGAAACTAAACTAGCCGTTATTTGGTTTGAGCTTTGCACTTTTACGGTATACAAAGCAAAATACCCTTCATCTTATATGCAATTGAGTGGCTGAAAATGCAAAGCGTTTCCAAATCAAACTTCTGAAAATACACACATTTCCCTCCCACTTTCTTTTGATGAACAGCTAACTCCTTTCTTGGATTTGTAAAGATCAACTTAAGATTTGAGACCAACACTGTATGCTTTGAACCATGAAAGATCTCACTCGCATCGTCGGAGCCACGGAATTGTATGCTTTGAACTTGGAACATTAATCAGTGTCCCCCAACTCTTATTTTGATTATATAAATAATGGGGTTTAAGTGCATTGGGACTTAAGTTCTTTGGAAGAGCTTCAAGCATATATCAATCAAAATGGGATTCTTGGGTCCTCACCAGCAGCTGGCTTTCATATTTGGTGTCTCGGGTATTCTCACTATTCTTGTCCTATCAAATGTTCGATTAGTTTTTATGTTACTCGGAATCGAGATGAGTGTCGGATACAGGTATGTTTGTAGGGTTGTAAGTCGAAACCTGATGTTCATTTTTGGTTTGAAATTTCAGGTAGCATTGTTTCATTCCTGGTGTACTTGGCACCAGTGTAAGACCCTTTCTGATACCTATTTGGTAATGAAATCCATGGCACAATGCTGATAAATCTGTCTCGTTTCGCTATCTTTATCAGGCAAACCTTTTATAAAATTTACAAGAAGAAAACTGCTGAAGGATACCAATCAATCCCATACATGCTTGCACTTTCCAGTGCAATGATGTTATTGTACTACGGTTGGCTTAAGACTAACGCGAACCTCATCCTCGGCACCAGCAGCTTCGGATGTGCCATCGAAGTTATCTATCTCGTGTTGTACATTATATATGCACCAAAGAGGGATAAGGTACCGTTTGTTAACTCAACTCAACTTGATTGAACTCGGAAGTTTTGACACGGGAGTTTATTTATTTATTTATTTGGAATTTGCAGGTCTTTACAGTGAAATGGATAATATTATTCAACCTTGGAGGCTATTGTTTGATAATGGTAGTCACCAATTTGTTTACACAAAGGTGTAAACGAGTGATTGTCATGGGATGGATTTGTGCTGTTTACAGTGTTGCAGTCTATGCTTCTCCTTTAAGCATCATGGTTTGTTTACTACAACAGTTGCTTTCTTTGTTTTCCAATCTGATAAAATCGACCTCAAACGAACCTAGAAAATTTTATTAAGAGAAAACTCGACTGGCTCTGTTTCCAAGCTCGATTTTTCAACAAAAAATTTGCCATTACAAGATTGAGTAAGATCAAAGCCAACTGTTTCGAATCATTTTCCCCACCTGATAAAGGCAATTACTCGATTTCTTCGATGATCTTATTCTTGTCCTCAACAAAGCATCACCATGTTTGCTGCAGAGACATGTCATAAGGACTAGAAGTGTGGAATACATGCCCTTTTCCCCCTCCTTTTTCCTCACATTATGTGCCATAATGTGGTTCTCCTATGGATTTCTCATACAAGATTTCTATGTGGCAGTAAGTCAAATCCAAACATTTATAGTTCTTAAACCATAATTTGTTGTAATAAAAATCCATTTAGAACTTCATAACATTGACATTAAAAAAAACTGTGTTTTTTGTGTTTTCAGTTGCCAAATCTGCTGGGATTTCTGCTTGGAATAACTCAAATGATCATCTATGTGAAATACAAGAATGCAAACAAGGATGTTGAGGTAACAGAAAAGATGCAAAAAGTAGATATGGAGAGCTCAATGGGGGATTTAAAACCAAGTTTTGCAGA
Source organism: Hibiscus tridactylites (assembly GCA_958450335.1). Classification (NCBI taxonomy): domain Eukaryota; kingdom Viridiplantae; phylum Streptophyta; class Magnoliopsida; order Malvales; family Malvaceae; genus Hibiscus; species Hibiscus tridactylites. Next base: position 3,205,131 of record OY288267.1, read on the forward strand.
TCATGAACAAGAAATCAAGGAGATTACAATCGTTATTTCCGAAAAACCAGCCGAATCAGACGAGATTAAGGCGTGATTTTACTTAAAGTATAATCTTCCATTGAACTTCAAGGATCCTATGCATCCTATGCATACTCCAGATCATACATTTTTCTAAATGAAATAAAAGCAGAAGGAATAACTGGACATTAAATCCTCTGTAAAAACATCCCAATTAAGAACTACTAAAGCTAGTAGCAATTGGGATGACAATCACAAGAACAATCAGCAACAAAAGAATGATACCAATGCACATACACTTCCTGCTGCTCCTTTGGTACTGTTTTGCAGTGTTGAGCTCTTTAGAACCATCTTTCACATAATGGCTAGCATTAATCACATGATGCTCAATATCATCCATTTGTTCCCCTTGTGCCTCAACCATCACCGCCATATCCAAAAACACCTGGTGCAGTTCCAGCAAGCTCTTCTCAATCTCTTTAGCCGCATCGTGCCTGTCCTGAATCTCGACCACAGTTTGCAGCACTTTCCCTCGACCGTGCTCTTGTATCGCCCGTGTTAAGAATCCCTCACCGCCATTGCCGTCAGAAATTATCTTCTCGATGATTTCCTCATCCGGGTTTTCACCGGTCACTGTAAAATACCTTCTCCCCACTGTTTCCTTATACTCAGTCATCATCTTCTGCCTCAAACCTTGGAAATCCATCATCAGCTCCTTCAACTTGTTGCGCAACCCATTGGTTACGGCAATCCTAGTCCTGTAAGCTAATGTGCCTTCTTTGCAGCCTGAAAGGCGCTTGTTAGCTGCATTGGCTCTATCCATTTCTTCGAGCTGTGCCTTGATAGTCCTGGCTTTCTTTTGCACGGTGACGATATCGGTGTTGATCGTGTTCCGTAAGGCCTTTAAAGACTCCTGTTTGTGAAGGGATTTGCTCTCTTCATTGGACTCTTGGAGTTTGCCTAAGAGTTCACGGATTACTGCCATTTCTTGCTTCACTTTCTCTGCTTCTTCAAGGAATAGGCCAAGGTTTTGGTCCATGGTGTTTGCGTTGGAAGCCATTTCAAGATCATAGTCCGGTCCGGCTTCGAGATCTTTCATCGCCTCTTTCTTGAGGTCTACGTGGCTCATAAACGATTTGGTCATCAGATCATTCATCTTTGCTCTCTGGAATTCCCAACAAAACAACCAGAAAATGATTCAAATACATGAAACAGTTAGTATCATGAAAATGATTCAAAAAACGTCATATCTAACTAGTTAAGTAAAACCTCTAGAGAAACAGAACAATGGGTTTTTCTCAAAATCAACAAAACAAAAAAGGGTAAGGTTCTGTTTAACTAAATTCTTTACAACAAAATTATCAACTGATGAAATGGGTGTTTCCCGTACCTTGAATGTTGCAGTTGTGAATTCCTGGAATTAGCCGACAGAGAGAAAGAGAAAGAAGAAAGAATTTGATTAATGGGACTTAGGTAGTGTTTGGATTGGAAAGAAACTGGAGATGAAAAAACGGAAAGAAATTAAAACTTGAGATCTCAGATGTTTGAATTTGATTGCGAGCTGAGAGATGGCACTTAAAAGTAATTGGAATATCGCCTAAGAAGAGGGGAAAAAGAAAAGAAAATGTAGCCGTTATAGATCTTAGCTCCATATTCCAACGGCTATATTTTAGATGCCCGTTGTTTTAATATTTCCGTTTCAAATTGGGGATAAGGTTATAATTAAAATTAGGTTAAACTACTGCGGTGGTCATTTATGTTTCCCTTTAGTACAGAGTTAGTCACCGATTTTGAAAAATGACCAGTAAGGTCACTTACGTTTTCGAGGCGTAAACTTTTGGTCACCAACCGTTTAATGTCGTTAAACTTTAACGATTTTCTCTGATCTGGCAATTGAAAAAATAAGGGTAATCTACTGCAATGGCCCCAAAATTCTCAAAATTTCAGAAAACCCCCAAATTCATAAATTCCTAAATCCTTAAATACCTAAATCCCTCAATTTGGTCACTCTTGCCGTCGTTGGCCACGATTTCGACGACGGAATGGAGCGCCCTCCCTTCTCCCAAACACCCATGCACCAATCATCGCCGGTCAATCGTCGTCGTTCAATCGTCGCTTGTTGCAAATCGATCGATTGAATTTTTCAATTATTTCAACCTTCGTCCGACATTTTGCATGACTCCGATCAATTTTTGGCAGCGGCGTGGTAGGGTAAACGATCATGATGGTCCGCGACGGATGTGGTGGGCGGCGGCGTTACAATCGGCAACGGAATCGACTTAAATCACGATTTAAGTTTTGGTGAGTTGGGGATTTCGAATATGGGGTTATTTTGTGAATTTTGAAAATTTAGGGATTTTTTAACTGCCAGCTCAGAAATTCGTCAAAATTTAACGGCATCAAATGGTTGGGTAACCAAAAGTTTACGTCCCGAAAACGTAAGTGACCTTACTGGTCGTTTTTCAAAATCGGTGACCAACTCTGTATGGGGAAAAACATAAGTGAGCACCGCAGTAGTTTACCCTTAAAATTACAATTTTAACATCCAATTGTTATCACATTGTGTGTTTATTATTTAATTTATAATAATATTTTTTATCAAGATGTAATTATATAATTACTATATTATTTATGAGTTTAAAAATTTTATACTTTATCGTGCACATTTTTAAAAATATATATATGTTTTAAATCTTATTTCCCATTCAACAGGCATAATCATTATAAATTTTAATTTAAATAAAAATAATTTTATGTTTTTATTATAATTTAAATTAGGGTAAACTACACTGGTAGTCACTGAACTTTTAGTGCGCTTTCAATAAGGTCACCGAACTTTTAAAACTTTCATTACAGTCACCCAACTTTTAATTCGCTTTCAATAAGGTCACTGCCGTCAATCACTGTTAAAAAAGTTTACGTGGCATGTTAAATTTAAGGTTAAAATACACTATTAGTCACTGAACTTTTAATAGGCTTTCAATATGGTCACCGAACTTTTAAAACTTTCATTACGATCACTCAACTTTTAATTCGCTTTCATTACCGTTAAAAAAGTTGATGTGACACATTAAGTTTAAAAATAAACTTTTTCCCACCCTATTTTATCTCCATGTTTTATTTTCTTCCTTCCAAACATGTCTCTTTCTTACATATGAATTAAATTGTAATGTTTGGATGGAAGAAAATAAGAGGGGAGAAAAAATTTGGTGGGAAAACGTTTATTTTTAAACTTAACGTGTCACATCAGGTTTTTTTAACGGTAATGAAAGTGAATTAAAAGTTGAGTGATAGTAATGAAAGTTTTAAAAGTTCGGTGACCATATTGAAAGCATCTTAAAAGTTCAGTGACTAATAGTGTATTTTAGCCTTAAATTTAACATGCCACGTCAGCTTTTTTAACGGTGGTTGACGGTAGTGACCTTATTGAAAGCGAATTAAAAGTTGGATGACTGTAATGAAAGTTTTAAAAGTTCGATGACCTTATTAAAAGTGCCTTAAAAGTTCGGTGATTACCAGTGTAATTTACCCTTTAAATTAATATATTTTATATATTATGAAGTATATATTCTTAGCTTATATGATTATATTTGATATGATCATTTATCGTCCCATAAATCCACTTTAACCATAATATGAATATAAAACACCTAAATTTTAAATTAAAAATTTTAAAATTTTGTTGTTGTTATAATTCATGTGTTCATGTTTAGAATTAATAATTCTAATTCTTAACAACGTGTCTTTAAGATTTAAATTTAAATTTTTTAAAGTGTAATGTGTATTATTGTTACAAGGAACATTTGCTGCTAAAACTTTTCTTTTTGCCTTCCGGTCTCCGGAACTTAGCCCTGACTAATTCGATTTTACCCGCATCACACAGGTAGTGGTGAGTCTCCCAACAAAAATTTTCTGTATACACAAACCTCGAACTCAAAACTTGCTTAAGGAATACCAAACTGGTTACCACTTAGGCTTAGTTTGTGGTTGCTTTTAAAAAGTGCGGTGAAAAAAGTGATTTTCAAAATAGCTGTTGAAAAGTAGTTTTGAAAAGCTGGTTAGTGTTTGTCATTGAGGTCAAAAAGTGATTTTGAGGAGATAAAATGTCTATTTTAGACATGATATTGAAAAGTAAAAGTAAATTTGAGTGATTGTACAAATTAATTAATGTTATGATTTATGAAATAAATCAATTTCAATTATAATAAAAAATTTTTTATAAAATTTAATTTAAAAATATAAACTACATTCTAGATTATATACGGGCATACCACTTACACATTAATAATAAATATAAAATAAAGTACAAATAAAACAATTTTATTTTCAATATAAATATTATAAAATATATATTATTTTACAATTATGTATGCATAAACATTATTTTAACAATAAATTATAATTAAATAATAAGAGTAAAAAAGTAATTTTATTTTCAAACTAGCTTTTCCACCCAATAAGCTATAAAATCCAGCTTTTTGGTTTGGGTGGAAAAGCTAGTTTTAAAAGCAACCAAAATCAGTCTGTTTTAACTAAAAGCACTTAAAAAAGTGATTTTTGGTTGCGAAACGCAACAAAAAACAGAGCCTTAAACTAACGATTAATCACTTAATTAAGCTAAATATTTGTAATGGTATATAATTGAATATTTTTAAAAAGAAAATAAGGTTAAACTAACGATTAACCACTAAATTAAGCTAAATATTATTTAGTGATTACAGTTTTAGGATCCAAATCTAAAGCAAAATTTCTCTCAAACAAAACAAATCTATACTCCGAAAACCATCTTCTCCATTTGTTCGTCAGTCGAAAATTCTCTGTAAAAACAAGCATAAACCCAGTAAAGCTAAAGATGAAGGGTCTAATAAGGACTGCAATGGGCGACATGTTTATCTCTTTCATGTGGGTTTTCGTTTCATCATCGTTTGGTTTATTAACTTATTTGATAGCCAGCGCCGCCGGTGTCCAAACCTTAGCTTGGGCACCTCTTGTTATAATCACCGTCCTCTTTTTCGTTTTCCTTTCCATCTTTAATATTATTGACGGAGTTCTGGGTGGGGCTAGTTTTGATCCTACTGCTACTGCCGCCTTCTATGCCGCCGGTGTCGGCGACGATACCCTTATCTCCATGGCCATCCGCCTCCCAGCTCAGGTAAAACAAATAAAAACACTAAATCTGGCATCTTTTTGTGTTTTCCTTTCTGGGTTTTTGATGAAATCTTTTAACCTTTTGGATCGAATTATATAATCCTTTTGCATTTTTGTGGTTTAATAATGATGTTTTAACTGTTTTGACATTAATTTACTAGTTCTAAAAAATAATTTGTAAATTCATCTCTAAATTCATGTCGTGTTGTGTGTCAAGATTGTGTTGTTTTGAGACAAAAATAAATTGCAGAGAACACATCATGTTAAGCTGTTTAAAAATGAAATTAAACAATTAGCTAAAGCTACAATGTTGATGTACATTACTGAAAATAGAGTGTTTCACTGGCAGGCTGCCGGTGCCTTGGGCGGTGCCCTGGCGATCGTGGAGGCGATACCGGAACAATACAAGCACATGATAGGGGGACCATCTTTGAAAGTAGATCCACACACTGGAGCCATTGCTGAGGGGGTCTTGACATTTTTAATTGTCTTTGCTGTTCTTTTTATCATTCTTAGAGGCCCGAAGAGTCCAATATTCAGGACATGGTTGATTTCGATTGTGGTCGTAACATTGGTAACGTCCGGCTCTGCTTACACTGGACCTTCCATGAATCCTGCAATTGTAAGTTTTGCCCTTTTCCGTTTTTGTATGTTAATCTACTTTGAGTTGTACCTAACTATTTGTATTTGGAAATGTATCATGGTTGCTTAAAGATAAGTAGCAACATAGGTTATATTAGTTAGCAACATAGGTTATATGTGTTTCCCCCAATGTTTGGATCTGTGTCGGAGAGGGGTTCTTCGAGAAAAAGGAGTCCCGAGTAACATAGACCGTCATTGCTGCCCCATGTTTTCAGTTTTGGATTCCAATAGTGCTTCTTTGACTTGTTGGGCACGGATAGTTGTCTCTGGAATTTGGCTTTATAGGAAAAGATTCGATCTATGTTATTCGGACTCCGTACAAGTGTTGGATTTGGGTATGTGTCCGACATGGATTTGTTGAATTATTATTTTTTAAGTTTCTCTATCTATTTAGAGGGTCTTTGTTGTTGCTTACTTCAGATTTCATCCTTTTTGTGGCGACCTTGTCTTCCTAATTCCTATTCAATAAAGCTATACTCCAATGTAAATATGCATCATATTATGTATTTATCGCCTCACTTCTTATCGATTCTTTAAATTCCATAAGCTCGTAAATCTTAACCAGTCGTTTCCTATGGTTCTTTTCGAAGGCAATCACGTGTTATTGGTGCAGATATTGATTTAAACTCTAAATGCCTTTTGAATTGTGAATCATATTGCAGGCCTTTGGATGGGCATATGTATACAGCCAGCACAACACATGGGATCATTTTTATGTTTATTGGATCTGTCCATTCATCGGAAGTATATTGGCTGCGTTGGTTTTCCGGCTATTCTTCTCCCCAGCACCGGTGAAAGAGAAGAAAGCATAAGGTGGCTTAACAGAAGATAAGCTCAATGTTTATGCAATAAGCTGTTCTTTTCTCGACTTGGCTGACCCGGTAATCCATATCTGTCTCTCATTTGCGGAGAACATGAACGAACCATTCTTGTTCTATAGGGCTCTTTTTCTGCATTCTCTTGTCTGGTTGACAGCAAATTATGTGAACATCTTCTGATCCACTTATTTTCAATGAAGTGTGTTGCTTTAATTCTTTGATGTTAAACGCATATGTATTGGGAGTACAAAAAAATTAAGAAAGGGTTAAGAAAATACTCGTATCGAATATGTACTCATGTTTCATGTTCGCCGTCTCGGCAACAAAATAGAGATCAGAGCAGGGCTAAGCTTATACAAATTTTATCGATCCTCATTTTCTAGGACTAGTTTATGATATTTTGACACTTTTTTTCTCATAATGTCCATGAAAAAACAACATTATTATATAAAATACGCTTGCATACGATACGATAATGACACAAATATTATGTTATGACATGCAAACTTGATGTATTGTGAAGCTATTGGACGCAGAATTTCAAGTAAGGGGTGCAAAATTAAATTATTAATAGAAAATACATAAAAAATATATAAAATATAAAAGAACTTAAAATTTTTAAGGGGTGCGGCTATCCCTAACACTCCTGTGTCCGTCCCTGGTCGCAGCGTCTTTTGAATGCTTGAGTTATATATAAATATTGTTATTTCTAATTCTACGGTAATTTTTTTTTGAATCTGGATTATATTCAACAGCGAAAGGAATACAAAGGATTCACACCTTTTACAATTGAAATACAATGTTGAACAAAACAACAAAAAATATAAAGGTGTGAAAGACGTTGAACATACCAAACCTAACACTGTCAGAAGAAATCTTCTGAAATAAAAATCCAGTAAAACTATACTTTGCCTTGAGTGCTCTATGAATATAGCAAAATTCTTCCGCTACTTGATCTTGGCATGTCGGCACAACCACCAAAGGGAATCATAACATGTATAGAACGGCCTCCTTCGTTGAAAAGCGCTCGTTGATACTCGTCACTCGAACGCGTAACTGTCAAAAGACAGACTACTGTCATGAAGACAGACAAAAACTGCTAAAAAGCAGACGAAAGAACTGCCACCAAGCAGACAAAAGAACTGCCATAAAAGCAGATTTGAATAAGAACTCGACAAAGTAGATGAAAAATAAGAAAGAAAAAAAAATTTGAAAAAAAGAAAATATTCATCGGAAAGATGAATTTTATTTATGTACAGATCCAGCAAAACGGCCAAAGGCCGCCGCTGGTAAAGAAAAATGATGAAGAAGAAGAAGAACTTGAAAAAGTTTGGTAACCGCCTCAGAGAAAATGGAGAAGTGGAAAAGTAATTCTACGGTAATTTTAGGGCAAGGAGCTTCAAAACAAGATTATAATTTTGTCTGTTTGTACAATTCTATATTTACATAAATTATTATCCAATAAAATTTCCCTATTTTTACAAATATAATTGAATAAAAACGTATTTACAAGACTCTTAAAGTCAAACAAGAAAATTTGGATTTATAACATAAAATACAATTATTATTAAAATTTACGTTCTATGTTTTACAATTAAAGAAAATATATGAATCTATGATTGATTTGAACATGCATGCAAATTAAATAAATTTACACGTTAAGTATTTTAATTTTAAGAAATCGTAGAAGGGAAAATTGCGAGTTCTTTTTATATCTTAATTATCATTGTAATTTTTTATTAAATTGTTTTATTTGGCTTATTATTAAAAATGTATTTTGTTAGAAAATAAAATATTATCAGTTAAGATTAATTTACGGATGATTACAAGATAATATCCGTCCATAAATATTCTTAATCACATTTAGTAGATTTTGTGATTGAACCCATATTTTTTTAGATTAACATCATACTTTTCCACTTTGACCACTTATTGGGTTCAAAATCAATTAAGTTGAATTTCAAAAATACATTAGAAATACTTTTTAATTTTCGGTTTCTCTAAAATACAATAAATTAAATATATATATATATATATGTATTTAATAAAATAAGTTACGATCTGATAATGAATCTTTGTACTAATCAATTTATAATTGTCAGCATATGAATTCAATACAGGTAATTATAAAAAATAAAAAATAAAACAAAAACAAAAAATTCTCCCTCTCTAATCTATTTCCTCCCCTTCGTTTCCTCCCAAAATCCCTCCCACTACATTTTCTCTTTCTCTCCTCATTTTCCTTTTCAATCCCAATCCTTTCACTTCTTTATTACATTTTTTTGTGTTTTTATTTAAGTTCAATTTCTTATAAATTCGAAAATAACGAAGTTAAGGAACTTGGAAGATCTGCAGCCATTACCGGCTTCCACCGGCAACGGCCAGATCCGGTACCGAACACCATCCTCAGCCGAGCTCCTCGAATCCGGGTCAAACGGAGGCCCATTATCTCCGCCCGGAAACGGTACAGACGATCACCCCGAGAAGATGATCAAGCGTTCAATGTCCAGGCATGAGTCCATCTCCGACAAGATCCATAAGTACAGAGGCGTTTTGCTGGTCATCTCCATCCCTATTGTGCTTATAATCTTTGTGTTATACGTCATGCCGGGGAAATCGGCGTCTGATGCTGCCGTGATGGAGGAGATCGAGTTAAATAGCAGGAGAGTGGGGGCGAATTCCAGAGGGAATAGGAATTATGCGGTGATTTTTGATGCGGGGAGTTCCGGAAGTCGAGTTCATGTTTATTGTTTTGATCAGAATTTGGATCTTGTTCCAATTGGCTCTGATTTAGAGCTTTTTGAACAGGTAATTTATTTCCCCCCGGATAGTAATTTTTTAGACAGAATTATGTTTTCTTGGAATGTAGATTTGTCGATGATGTAGTTGTAGATTTAAATCTGGAATTTGCATGAGAACCGTAGCTTTAAGATGATGATTTATATGATAATTCAATGCTATAATCTCGGTTTTTCCCTTTCTGTTTTTCTCATTTTTTGCGAAAGAAAGATTATATTAATGACCTTTATTTGATATTTGTGAATTATGACATAGTTTGGGTCAAATTTAAAGTAGGATTGTAACTTGTATGCTCTACAAGAGGATTTTACTTCAATTTAACAAAAAGGGAAGTTTCAATTTTCAAACATCAATTGTTTGGTCTTTTTCCAATGTGCCGTTTTATTTATGTGCTGTGGAATTCTTGAATTTTATGCAGTTGTTTTCCAAGTATTAATTAGTTTTGTACGGTTTGTCTATTGTAGCTTAAACCAGGTTTGAGTTACTATGCAAAAAACCCTCAGGCAGCAGCAAATTCATTAAGTTCTCTTCTTGACAAAGCAGAAAGTGTTGTGCCAATGGATTTGCGATCAAAGACCCCTGTCAGAGTTGGGGTAGGTACTACATACATCCATTGTGCATTTTTATTTTTGCATTCTAAGTCTCTTAATTGTTGAAAAATGGGAATTTGAATGTTGTGCAGGCAACTGCTGGTCTGAGGGCACTAGGAGGCGACGCATCTGATAAAATTTTGCAATCGGTAATTATTTCTCTTTTGATGTTTGTTATGTTCACAGCATTTACTTTGTCATTTCCTCAAGCTAATCTATTTTTAAAAATACATATTTAGGTTAGGGAACTTTTGAAAAGTAGAAGCACCCTTAAATCTGAGGCAAATGGGGTCAAAATTCTGGACGGCTCTCAAGAAGGTTCTTATGAGTGGGTATGATATGCTAAATTTTCTTGTACTTTTATACTTTGCTTTTACTTTGTTTACTATAACTGGGGTTAAAGCATATTGGCAATCCCTGTAGGCTGTATTACAGTCAGAAGTGCAATTTAGTCCTTGTATTTTATAACTGAGCAATTTAATCCTTAAGCGTTTGCTATAGGTGCAAACAAGTAAAATTGATCAAAACATTAATATTTAAATGCTGATGTGGACTTTTGAAATCTTGTAAAGGACATTATTTGAAATCTGAATATAGTATAAGGATTAAAGTGCACTTTTGAATATAGTACGAGGACCACTTGATGTTTTAACCTTGTTACTGATCAACGTGATCAGTCTTATCAAGATGATTTCATGGTGGTGCTCATGCCAGAGGTGGAACAAAGGGAAACTAGAATGAGTATTTTTACATGCCGTCAGAGATCAGAATTCATTGGAATTTTTCCTACTGATTGGGCCAATGGGCCTAACTTTGACTTTCTTAACTGACATCTTGTATTATAGGTGACAATAAATTACCTATTAGGGAATTTGGGAAGGACATATCAAGACACAGTTGGCATAGTTGATCTTGGTGGTGGATCTGTTCAAATGGCGTATGCCATCTCTGAGAATGCTGCTTCAAGGGCTCCAAGTGTACCAGCGGGACAGGACAATTATGTAAATGAAATGTATCTGAAGGGATCGAAATATCACCTTTATGTTCACAGGTGACTTCATTTTGACAAATTATGATTCTACTAGTGATTTGAAATGGATGATAAAGAGAAAATTTAATGGGTTGTGATTCCTTAAGTGGTCAATTTTATCATTCCGCGTCTCTGTTCAGTCATGAGTCATATGATTCTATACTCATGAGTCATGAGCATATTTATATTGAGATCTATAATTATATGTTGCATTTTCGTGAGCAGCTATTTGCGCTATGGCTTATTGGCAGCTCGAGCAGAAATTTTGAAGGTCACTGACGAATCTGGCAACCCTTGTATCTTGGAGGGTTTTGATGGTATGTTTGAATTTGTTCGATCACGACTCTAACTCTACAAAGAGCATTCTTTTAATTATTTGGGCCACATATAGTGATCATGATGTACGGATTCAGTAACCAAAGTTTAGTGATCACTTAAACTGTAATCTTTGGCACTCAACTCTGTACTGAAAATTGTAGTTCATCTCTCTAGTCCAAAAGACTGAATGCTCTGAATAATGGAATAGTTATAGTAGTTATAACATCCTTATTCCACCGTTCTTTGTTGGGCAAAATATTTGCCATTAAGTACTTAACATATTGCGCATTTCATCTTTCCAAGGTACTTATAAATATGGAGGAGAAGAATTTAAAGCATCAGCACCGTCATCCGGTTCAGGCGTGGAAGAATGCAGGAGGTTGACTCTCAAGGCTCTTAAAGTAAATGATTCATGCACGCATATGAAGTGTACATTTGGTGGCATATGGAATGGCGGAGGTGGAGATGGACAGAAGAATCTGTTTGTTGCTTCATTTTTCTTTGATAGGGCTGCCGAGGTATTGCATGATCGAGAATTGTATTGCCTGAAACAAACTGATTAGCCATTCTAACGAGTTTGTTTATGAATACAGGCCGGTTTTATTAAAGCCAGTGATCCTGTTGCAAAAGTTCAGCCTCATTCGTTTTTAGACGCTGCTAAACACGCTTGTCAAACCAAGTATGCAGATGCTAAAACAACATATAAAGATTTGAGCGAGAGTAACCTTCCCTATATATGCATGGATCTGGTTTACGAGTACACCCTACTTGTCGATGGATTTGGTAAGCCTATACTTTTGGCATCAAATTCAAGTTAAACTTCGTACTTCATAAGTATCTTAGGATTCTCATCAACCCATGATATCATTTTCTCGGACAGGACTTGATCCCTACCAAGATATTACATTGGTGAAGAAAGTGAAATACCGGGATTCCTTCGTCGAAGCCGCTTGGCCACTGGGCAGTGCCATCGAAGCTGTATCGTCATGAAGTAAAAATTCCAGGTCAGATTACTTACTGGAAATTTCCATGTCTTAGGGTTCTTAAGCATTGGTATTTCCTGATCGAATACACCGTTGATAAATATTCAGAACGAAGCACCATTGGATATTCGTATTCGAGATCGGATTTTTGGTGGGGGAATAATCGGAAGAGAGAAAAGTTTCATTTAATCCTCATTGGTAATTACATTTTTATTAGTTTTCCCGATTTTTATAATTTTTGCAAGTTAATTGAATTAGTTCATTAGATTGTAACAGATTACATTACCAACGTGTTTGTTTCCCTTATATTTTTGTTAGCTAAAAACATCAAATTTTCTTTTTAATTTGATCTTTAGAAAATAAAAATTTTAATTTGATATTGAATTTGTATTTTGTAAATTAAATGCTTTAGAAACTACTTTCTTACGGGGCTTACCTGTAATCTGGAGTATTTTACCCACAGTTATCTCTACTAACTTAAAATCATTGACAGAGTTGGTGTCACAAGATATTATGAATCGATTCGAATTATATGAATTTAGGTGGAAAATGAATAAAAAATATTGTTTAGATATTAATATTGTTATAATGCTATTTTTGTAAATTTTTATAAATCTTTAAATAGAACAACTAGCGATCATTATTCCAGAATACAAAATCTAGCCAATAAGAAAATCATTATTTCATAATAAAATTAAGTACGGTTTTTGTGTAAATCTTATCAGATGTTTTTATAAATATGATTCGTTAAATTATAAATTTTATCATCCAATTTTCTTCTCACTCTTATTTTGGTCATGTAACTTTAAAATGAGTTGACTCGGTTTGTGATGAGTTAATGGGTTATGGTTTTGGCTTTGTGTAGAACACATTTGATGCTTAGCCTTTTGTTTTGTGAAATAATATTTATAAAATATTATTTGGAGCTAATGTGGCAGCTCAAAATTAATAAAAAATGTCATCTTTAAAGTTGAGTGAGTGAATTAAAAAAATTTAAAGTTCAATGACCAAAATAAGAGTAAGAAGAAAGTTGAGTGATAAAATTTGTAATTTACCCGTATGCTTTTTTTAGCATAATGTTTTGTTCAATGTAGTATTATTAGGGATTATATTTTTATACACAATTGTATAAAAAATTATACACCACTTTTTTAAAATCTAAAATTTAATTTTCAATTCTAACACTCTAATTATAAATATTAAAATTTAAATCGTACTACTTAAATTCTAAAAACTTCTAACCCCTAATTTGACAAACATATGTAAACTAAAATTATCAAATTTTTTCACATAATTTAATATTTCATATTTTATCCAGATTTCTATTCAACCGTGTTGTATGTTTGATTATACTCCCATTATCATTCGATGAAAAAAAAAATATGTTTTGTTCGTTAAAAAACGGTTTGTTTTTTCTTTATAATCTTGCAATTATTCATTATTTTTTGAAAAATAATTTGTATAACCAAAAGTAGAAGTAAAAGAAAAAGATCTTTTTTTGAAAATAAAATATTTGGAAGAAAGTATGATTAAAAACATTCAAAAGTTTGGATAATTAAAGTTTGAATCATTTTTTGATACAAACGGAATCAACCCATGTCTCCTTTATTGATTTTTTTATAGATAAGATGAGATCAAAGAATCAAATTTTGATGAAACAATTTATATCGCATAATATATGAAAAAAGAGTTAAAATTTGAAATCTTGAAAATTTATTTTTTTAAAATATTGTTTTCTGTAATTATAATATTTTTTTATATCTAAAAATAAGTTACATAGAAAAAATTGTTTGAATTTAAATTTTTTAAACAAAATAATATATGTCGTTTAACTAAAACTCGATTTTATTGTGGGCGTTGAGAACACAATCTACAAATTACATGTGTTTTATTTGTTTAATTTTTCTGCCTAATTTGTGATGATGCATTGCAAGTTATTTATTTCTAAAAAAAAACTAAAAAAAAAAAAACTAAGGAATTCTTTTTTATCATAAAAAAGAAAACTAAGGAATTCACCACTTTTTATGAAATTAATAAACATGTGCATTGTGCAAAAAAAGTAAAGAGCTTATGAATTAGGTTTGTTTTCCGCCTTTACCATTTTGCTTAAAAAATCAATTTAAAGGGCAAAGAAAGTGAATAGAGATGAAGAATAAAGCTAGATCAATTATCTTTTGAAAGGAAAAAGAGAATTTTTTTTGATTAATTGACGTGCGAGAATAAGAGGTGGGAACTGTTTGGGAGACGGGAAAATTATCTCTGCCCCGAGTCCTCACATGAGAATTTATAAAGCGTGGAAGGCAGAGGAAATTGGCGGGAATAGAAAAAGCACAAAGAAGCTTGATTCAAAGCAACAAAAAGCTATTTCACTTTCAGAGTTGAACTGTTGAGACAGTAAGTTGAAAGCCATTGTTCTACTCTTATAATTTATTGCTCAGCAGTTTTCTACTCATTCTGTCATTTTCTCGAACACTTCCTATGCAACCTAGAAATGTGGGGAATCAGGTTTACAAGATCAAAGCTTTATGCTTTTTCAGTTTTCGCTACTGCCCATTTGAAAGAAGTGCATTTAAAACCAAACCGATATCAAAGTCCCATCTTTGAAACAGTTGGAACAACTACAAAATCAATAGCTATCACCAATCCTCTGAATTTTCGTTTCTCATTTCAGTTATATTCTTTTGGTACTTCAAATATCGATTTCCCAAGAGAATCAAAGGATGGAAGTTTTGATGAAAACAGTGATAATGATACTGATGATGGCGAAGACAGTGATGGTTTTGATGGCAATAGTGTAAATGGATTGAGTTTAAGTCATGACGTTGCTCGGGATGTAAAGAAAATTATGGACATAATCCGTGGAACAAGCAGGAATTATCTTGAATTGAAGAATAAGCTTCAACAATGTGGTGCAAGGGTTTCCTCTGAGTTGGTGGTGGACGTTGATTGAAGAAATGAGAGGAGGGCGAGCAGGCCCTTGTCTTGTGACACCGCAGACTCTTTTGATCATGATAAGGCGTTACTGTGCTGTGCATGATGTGGGAAAGGCTATAAACACGTTTTATGCGTATAAAAAGTTTAAATTTGATGTGGGAATTGAGGAGTTCCATAGTCTGTTATCTGCCCTTTGTCGATACAAAAATGTGCAGGATGCTGAGCATCTGATGTTTTGTAACAAGGATGTCTTCCCATTTAATACCAAGAGTTTTAATATTATACTGAATGGCTGGTGTAATGTGATTGGGAGTCCACGTGAAGCAGAGAGGGTTTGGACTGAAATGAGCAAGAGAGGTATTCGCTATGATGTTGTGTCATATGCAAGTATCATGACCTGCTACTCAAAGGCCTCTAATCTTAACAAGGTACTTAAGCTTTTCACCCAGATGAAATCAAGAGGGATTGAACCAGATAGGAAGGTTTACAATGCAGTAATTCATGCTCTTGCAAAGGTTAGGCATGTAAAAGAGGCCATCAATCTTCTCAAAGCTATGGAAGAAAATGGTATTGCTCCAAACGTTGTTACTTATAATTCACTGATAAAGCCTCTATGCAAAGCGCGGAAGATAGATGAGGCTAGACAAGTCTTTGATGAGATGTTGCAGAAGGACCTCACTCCTACAATTCAGACCTACCATGCTTTCTTTCGTATTCTAAGAACTGGGGAAGAAGTGTTTGAGCTCTTGAACAAAATGAGAAAGATGGGCTGTCAACCAACCAATGATACTTATATCATGCTGATAAGAAAGTTTAGTCGATGGTGCCAATTTGATAATGTCTTCAAGTTGTGGAATGAGATGATTGAAAATGGGGTTGGTCCTGACCGTAGCTCGTATATTGTATTAATTCATGGGCTGTTTTTAAATGGGAAGTTGGATGAAGCATACAAATATTACATGGAGATGAAGGAAAAACAGTTTTTGCCGGAACCAAAAATAGATGAGATGCTGCAGAGTTGGGTTTCTGGTAAGCAATTTGCAGAGAGTCAAGTGGCTGATCTGAAGAACAATCAATTGCTAGATAATCAGTTGAACAACCGGAACAGAGTTCAATCGAGAAAACTTGATCAAGAGAAAGATTTTCTCAAGGAACCTGAAACCAGAAGAGTTGTCAGAGAAAAAGGTTTTTCTTTTTGGGAGAAATAGGTTTGCACGAGTCCATAAAATGACATAATATCTTGTATGGGATGGGACAATAAGTCTATAGGCTTCAATACTGAGATTCCTTTGGATACTATCCGGTGCATGAGATTCTCCATCAGCAACAACAATCCTGAATGCCTCATTTCCTTATAACTATGTGACAATACTGTCTAACATTGTCGTTGAGAATATTCTTTTTGAATCATGAATAACTGACACTAATCATGCATTGATTTCAAATTAATTGGGGTGTTACTCCATGAATGTCATCTGTACATCTATATGAAATGCACATCATATCCTTTTATGGACGGTGAGATGTTTATATTGTGCTGCTCCTCTAAACTGTTTTTGGATCCAAAACCATCCTTGGCCTGATATGAACCATGCTTTTTCATGTCGCTAACATACAACCGTGTAGCTACTTAGTCTTATGGGCATATGGTAAGGGAGCTAGCACAACTGTTGCTCCAGGAGTAACAAGTATTAAAGCTATACTCTAGCACATTTGCATCCCTACTTTTAAGTAGTTGGTTTAACGGAGAGTACTTGAGATTGTTATCTTAAATTCATATATGTTCTGGGTTTACATGGTAAGTAGCTATAATGAATAATCGCACAGCATTGACTGGATTTTTCATACTCGTGCTAACACTGCCTCTTTCGTATTGCCAATTTATTCTAATCTATTAATATTTCTGTTCTATGTTGCTCTGACCCTTTATCTTTTTTGAAGTATTCATGTTTGAAATTTGTGTCTGACGTGTATTTGGACATGAGTATGAGGATATGATCCTTTAAATACATGGAAATTAGAAAAATGCATATCCGTATACGATATTAACACATGTATTTGAGTAACATAATCAGTTTTTTTGTTCCTTCAGGATCTCCAAATTCTTACTTCACTTGCATTTTCTAGGTCTGTTGTTTATTGACTATGAACATTCTTATACTATTAATAGCCACCGACCTACAGGCTCCAAGCCAATTCCATGTCTTAGTTTGAAAGGCCTTCCATCCAGCAATGCATAGTCAAAGCTCAATACTGTTTAATGTCATATGTGACGTTCTATGCTGAGCTGAGCAATCAATCTTCTGTTATTGGGAGAATTTTCCTACAAATCAGGCTGACAATTGATGGATGAGTTTTGATTTGAAATCAGTATCTCTAGCTGCCTATTGAGATCAAGTTGGTCTAATAATCACTAGCTTTTTAGTATGGTAGTGAAATTAAGTTCTTATTAAAAGCTACTTTGACATCTTGTAGCTTCATCAATGGCTAGTTGTCCCCACATTCTTTCATTTCAAAGTAAGTAAACTCCTCTTTCTCTATTTTTCTTTGTCTTGTCAATTCCAATATCACATAAATTTAATTAGTGAATGTGAACAGAAATGTGGATGAAGCAGCACTATGTTGTTTTGATTCTTAAAATTTTGAAATATTTGTGTTTGACATATGTGTCTGTTGTGTATCTGGATATGGATATGAAATATGACCTTCCGAGGACTCCAAGGAAAAACTTTGAAAAAAAATGAATATACACATGTTGAGCACATTTATGATATCTCCATATTATAAACTTAAAAGGGTATTTTAGAGGTATTAATGGCTGAGTGACATTGAATGTTACTTGGACACGGGTAGGTGTTGGATACATGTATATATTCTAAGTTGCACATATTTGTATTTGATACATGATTAGGTGTTGGATCATATATATATATACAAGTACTGAATCTAAATAGTCTAAGAAAAATGAAGAGTTGGAATGATTTCTATATCACTCTAGATTTAGTTCCAAGTTAGGTTTAACTCATTATCTGGTGGGGATGCTTCTTATGGGAAAATGCTGGTGCATTGCCATTTGACATGAGATAACCACTACCTATAGATTAGGTGAATTACACGTGGAAAACTACATGGTATCATTTTCATGACTTTTTCCACATTTGGAACTTAGTTAGCTGATGCGCTTTCTTACATGCCATTGCCATCCATTTGTCTTTGACTAGTCTTAACTTGTATGGCTGTATGATCCCATTCTCAGTCAAATATCCCTAACATCTGATGTAAACTACTGATTCCATTATTCCGATTATTCTTTATTTTTCTTGAACAATCCGAAGCATTTTCTGATATGGGTGCGGGATATGATCGTCTAAATATATCGAAAAGCTTGAAGATATCTGTATTTGACACTCATGTTCAAGTCCAAATAACATTGTGAACTTTGAAAAGGCACAGATTACCATTTGATTACTCGACGTTCGTCTTCTTTTCCGCACGATTTAGCTGGTTTTTTAACCTTTTTTTCTCTCTCCTTACAGGTAGAATCAAAAGTCAAGGTTCTCACAACCAAGTAAAGAGATGCTTTTCAAGGTATTTATCAACAATTGAGGTATTACACCTTCTCTTACTCATATTGGCTTGGCTTAAAGTTTTCCACTTTTTCTCTTTCATGTCTATCTGCAAGCTGGGATAATGGCAACTTTAGAAAATCACTACTTCGAATTTGGGGATGGCTATCATATATGGTTATTAATCGAATACGAACATGTTCAACTTTTTAAACTTTATATACATCTATATGCATGTATCTGAAAAACCATATCTTATATTCATGTCTGAATATGAATCGAACACGAGTGCTTTAGAAAAAGACGAAAACTTTGACAACATAGACATTGGCTACTTGATGAAGGGATGGTATATGATTATATAATTGTGATTTTGACATGTGGGTATTAGAATTTCAGGTGAACAAGTTACCTAGTACATGGAAAGTAATGGAGGTTGAGGGCAAGCAAGCTTTGAATTCCCAGGTACTTTCCTAGACGACAGATTCAAAGCATGGAAAACCCCTATTCTTTGCATTAATAACAATCTGGATTAAGAAAAAAAAAACTCGTTTTCAGCCAAACAAAAGCATCTTCGAAGGACAAATATCAGAATCTCAAAATTAATAATAATAATTATTATAATATTGTGGATAATTATAAAACAACTTTTTTTTTCTTACTCTTATTCTTTCTTTAGCATATGCTCCCAAACCCCATCATCTCTTTAGTCTTTTGTCTTTATTCATCTTCTTACTGTCCAACTTTGATACTTTCTCATGTTGGTGATATCGAATCGAATTGAAAATTTTCGTATTATTAAAAAAAAGAATTCAATGAACTGGTAAAAAATTGCGTACAATCACAATTTAGTCCCAACTAATTTGATATCTGTTTTTCCTTCTTTTTGAAATTGTCAAAAATTCTTTCTATTATTAATAATTCCCCCCCGGTCTTCCTTAGTAATCAAACAAATTATATACAGTGTAATTTAAAGGCTTTAATATAAAATAAGTGTTTAAGCTATACGTGTTTAGGTGCTTAAAGTTTTTTTTTTGATAAAAATAAATGTTTAAAACTTATGTCGGTCAAAATAGGTGTCTAAAATAAACCACGTGTCAAATACTAATTGTATGTTGGTTTTTTTTAACTCTATTTGTCAAATAATGATTGGATGTTTGAGTTTTTTTTACTGGAGGCATTTAAAACAAACAAAATGAAATTTTAAGTACCTATTCTGACCAAAATCTTAATTTAAAATAATATAATAATGCTGGCGATTTCCTAGTCCATACAATACGCTATCGTTTGCTGCTCCTGACATTAAATCCCTTAGCGAACGAAGCTAACTAAGATTATTCGAGCACGTGATTAAAGAGAATACGTCCGCGTGGCGTAAAATTGTGGAGTTTTTCACGTAAAAGTTGCTTTATGTTTAATTGTAACGTAATTTATGATATATTTGGAGAGGATTTTTGTTATATATGAATTTAATTAATTAATGAACCCGTAGAGTTATCCTAATAATAAAATATGTATTTTATTTAAGTGGTTCGAGTTTGAGCACTATGTATGCGCAATGTGTGTGCGTTATTAAAGAGTCAAAAAATTAAACAGATACTACTTTATAATTACATCAACATTAATTACTAACCCTAAATGCACCCACCGAATATTATAAAGTAATTCATGTCTAATCACGCGCGTGTGGTAGATTAGTCAAGATTGACTTTCTCAATTATATTTTTTTATAAAGTCATTGTTAATCTTAATTCATTGGATTTCCCCTCGATTAACTTTTATAAAAAAAAATAGTGCGTATTTTAGATTATATCAGATAAAAGCCAAAGGAGGAGGATATTGAAGCTTGGGGTATCATTTGAAAACTAATTTATGTGAGGCTTAATTCACGCTTGATTAGGATCATGCTGACGTGTCGTGAAAATAAATAAATTTAGCTTTTAGATTTGGTATAAGATTATCGGATTATACTATGAATTACTGGATAATGGTGGGCTTTTAAGGTTACATGTGTTCGTTGCATCCTATAACAAAACCTTAAAGCAATAAACGAATCTTAGAATTCAGATTTATGGTAAAATTAATATAATTTAATCAAATACATATTCAATACGTATTTTATGTTCGAATTATTTTTTGGCAGAAGGTTAAAAATAGCCCTTAACGTTTCACCTTTTTCTTAATTTTAGCCATATATTTTTTGTGTGCAAACAACCGCCTAACGTTTTATTTTTCGTTCAAATTTTACCTTTGTTTGATAAAAATCGATAGTCAACTAACGGTCAATGCTTGAGACTGTTAGTGCCATGTCATCTCCCCATGCCCTCTAAATATGCCACGTCAAAAATAATAAATTAATTTTTAATTTTTAAAAATGTCAAGTCAACAAAAATGTCATATGGTAGTACCACGTCATCTCCTCATGCCCTGCAAACATACCACGTCAGTCTTAGGCGTTGGCTGTTAGTTGATTAACGATTTTCATCAATCAAGGGTGAAATTTGCACGAAAAAAATAAAACGTTGGGTGATTGTTTGTAAAAAATTTATATGACTAAAATACCACACGGTGAAAGGTTTAGATTATTTTTAACTTTTTACCTTATTTTTTTTATACAATTAAGCCAAAAACCAAATCTTTTGTCTGCTTGTTTAGAGAAAAATTATAAACGATGATTGCCAAAATGGAATCCAATTCCATAATAAAGAATCTTGGGACATGAGCATGGAATTTCATTCTCTGGGTTTTAGTGCAGTCCAGTCTATCCAAGAGTATGAAATTAAATTAAAATCCAAATTCAGACAACGATATAGGTAGTTTTATTAAATAAACAGGTATATTCTTATATCGGGTTCGAACATAGTGAATTCATTTAAATTTTATAATAGTTTACTATCATCTTATTTATTGATCTTTTATACCATGAAATATTAATCCAAAAATTAACAATATGTTAAAACGTTATCCAAAATCTAATGGGAAGAAACGTGGCAAGGAATAGGATTTATCTAAAAAAACAAAACCAAATGATGTATTTAAATTAAGATCATGGCTTAATTAATATGCCGCCACCTTTCCCCATACGTAGGAGAAGCTCAAACCCATACAAAAACAAAAATCTTTATAAGTCAAAACGATAGCCAATCATCTTCAACATTCCCCACCTTAGCTGCCACTTTCCATGGGATCTTGGGACCTTTCTAAACCCAACTCATTCCCCACACACGACCATTCATATAATCAGTTTTTTAATACAAAATCTTAGGTTCGAGTCTTATTCTATGTAAATTACGTATAAATTTAAAACTTATCAATGTTTTTTTGTCACAAAACGACACAAATCCTACCTCCATAAAATCCCAACGTTCCCCCCCTTCTAAAAAAATTTCAATTCCTTTCTTCCTGTTTTGTGTGTTTGTGGTTTTGTCTTCCGAAACCAAAATTTGTCAACTTTGTTGGTTGGGGAGAATAGAGATTTAATTTAGTTAAGAACATGAAGCACCCACATTCAGGTTTGCCTCCAGGGTTTAGATTCCACCCTACAGATGAAGAACTCATCCTTCATTACCTAATGAAGAAACTCAGCTCCTCGCCTTTCCCGGTTTCCATCATCGCCGATGTCGATATCTACAAGTTCGATCCCTGGGACTTACCTGGTGAGTCTTCCTTGAACAACCCTTTCAATGTTATCATCTAAGTAATCATTTTGAACCTTGTTTTAATGTGATAATAATGTCATGTCTTATATTGTGTTGGTGTTCGTTTGTTTGTTTTCATCAGATAAGGCTGTGTTAGGTGAGAAAGAATGGTACTTTTTCAGCCCGAGAGACCGAAAGTACCCTAACGGTGCAAGGCCGAACAGGTCAGCCGGATCTGGGTATTGGAAAGCAACCGGGACAGATAAGATTATAGTTACATCTTCAATGGTACCTGGAAGGGGTGGAGTACTGCATTCGAATATCGGTGTAAAGAAAGCATTGGTGTTCTACAAAGGAAGGCCTCCGAAAGGGACGAAGACGAACTGGATCATGCACGAATATCGCCTTTCGCAGAGCCCCAATTCGAACTACAACAACAGACCATTGAAGTCTAGAGATTGCTCCATGAGGGTAAGACCCTGACTCTTCAATCTTCTATATTTGGTGCTGTTCTATGTTGGTCATGTACTAATCTTATGTTCATTTTAATGCCGTTTTTAGTTGGATGATTGGGTTCTTTGCCGCATCTACAAGAAATCACATGCTTTGTCTTCAGCACCAGCATCGACATCGGCAGCAAACGATCGAGTTCGAGAGGAAGATGAAGCAGAACAGTTCATTCAAGATGCCCTTTTACCAGCCCTGGAAAGCCCTTCAACCAACAACAATAACAGTACCAATACTATCAGGCTTCATCCTCAGAAATCATGTTCTTTCTCCAATCTGTTAGATGCCACGGACTACTCGATGCTCAGTAGTTTCCTTGCAGATAACCAGTCCAACACAACTGGATTTGAATCTTCCTCGTTCGGCTTTCGGAACATCGAACATCCCCTGGCCGGTAGTGGTGACACCAGGTTGCTGCAAAAGCTTCCCCACTCGGATCCAAGCATGGGAAACAAACTCAAGCGCCAGTATTCAAGCATTGATGAGGATTACTTGGAGCCATCAAAGAAACATATAGGTTCTTGCAGTAACACTAAGAGCACCGGCCAATCTGACGTGACTCAGTACAACTTACTAAATCAGCCATTTTTCAACCATAGTTTACTTCTAAATCATCATTTTCAATTCCAAGGATAGAAAAAAAATCATTTCCAATGATTTAACATGTGTGATTTTTGTGTTGGGAAAAAAATGTAAAAACTTAAGTTACAATATTTGAAGTATTTGAGAAAAAATCAAAATTTTGTAGAGAATTTATATCATAATCACACTTTGTAAAATAATGTATTTGAAGATGAAGGTGAGTTCATCTTAAATTTGGGTATAAGTATTCGGATCAAAAAAAAAGTTGGGTATAAGTATTTGTCACATGACTGAACTTGAACTATAACTTGAATAATATTTAACTCGAAATTGTATTGTTTTAATTTTAAGTCTATTAAAATTAGTATTTAGCAGAATTCTAAAGTGCTTTTGAGAGATAAAGAGATTATTATTATCTCAAATGACATAAATTCGAATTATTTATTTATATTAAAAGATTAAAATTAATAAACAAGATACAAACAAAGTCCTGTTGAGATGAGTTTTAACAAAATTTTGCTTTTCCTTCAAATATTTCCAACATTTTGGATGTCTTTGAGAACCATATACAATGATGCAATAAACAGAGGTTTAACAAAATTTCACTGAAAATAAACCAAAACCTTTTCATTGCTTATGTTGTCTTTAAACCATGTTGAAGTCGACAAAACTTCTATTTCCATCCAAAACTAAATTTTCTCCATGGTTCCTTCGATCATTTACTTCTTTGCTTTCACCTGGATCGCCTCAACAAATCGAAACCCATCTTTCCCATTCACATCAACATAAACAAAACTCTCAAAAATACTTCCTTTTCTCATTTTTAAAAGAAAACCCAACAAATCAAAGAGTCCCAAAGCAAGTTCATTCTCACTTACTCACAACTGCCTCATTTTCCCACTCTGTCAGACTCTTCAATGCTTTAATTAGATGCTATTCTGTAAGTGAAAATCCCAAATATGCCATCTTTCTTTACCAACAAGTCCAAAGGTTCCACCTTTACTTCAAATTTGATAGCTTTACTTATGCTTTCCTTATTAAAGCTTGTGCTAGTTTAGCTGACTTAGCTTTAGGCAAACAGTTTCACGGGGTTGAAATAAAAATGGGTTTTGAGTCTCATGTTTATGTGCAAACTGTGCTGGTTAATATGTATGTAGAAAGTGGGGGGTTAATTGAGTGTAAGAAAGTGTTTGATGAAATGCCTGAGAAGAATCATGTTACTTGGAATGCGATGATCACTGGCTTGGCTAAGCAAGGAGAGATTGAGTTTGCACGTTGTTTGTTCGAAAGGATGCCCGATAGGAATATTGTTTCGTGGAGTGGGATGATTGATGGATGCACCAGGATGAACCGGCATAGAGAGGCTTTAGGATTGTTTCGAAGAATGGTTGCGGATGATGGGGTTGATCCTAGTGAAATAACGCTCTTAGCTATTTTGCCAGCTGTTTGGAACATTGGAGATGTCAAGATGTGTCTGTTGATTCATTGTTATGGATTGAAGAGAGGGTTTCTTGTGTCAGACATTCGTGTCATGAATTCGCTTATAGACACATATGCAAAGTGCGGTTGCATAGTAAGTGCATCGAGGTTTTTCAATGATATTTCGACTGCTACGAGAAATTTGGTTTCATGGACATCATTGATTTCAGGTTTTGCAATGCATGGGATGGGGAAAGAAGCTGTTGAGAGCTTTGAAAGGATGGAGCAAGAAGGTTGGAAGCCAAATAGAGTCACTTTTGTGAGTGTTTTAAACGCTTGTAGCCATGGATGTCTGGTTGAGGAAGGGCTCAAGTTTTTCGAAAAGATGGTTAATGAGTATCGAATCTCACCAGACATTAAGCACTATGGGTGTTTGGTGGACATGTTGGGGAGGGCAGGGAGGTTGGAAGAAGCCGAAAAGATTGCTCTAGAGATTCCTTGTGAGATATCAAATGAAGTGGTTTGGAGAATTCTGTTGGGTGCCTGCAGCTTTTACGGTAATGTCGAGATGGGTGAGAGGGTGACATCGAAGATAATGGAAATCGAGAAGAGATACGGAGGTGACTATGTCCTTATGTCGAATATCCTTGCAAGTGCCGGAAGGTTCGCAGATGCTGAGAGCTTGAGAACATTGATGGAGGAGAGGAATGCCATCAAAGTTGCTGGCTCTAGTGTGACATGATACCTTGTTGGTGATGATTCGTCACTTGTGCTGTAATCTCAGTTTCAACATAGAGTCAGAAACTGCTGTATGAATTGAGATACTAACAAAACTTCACAAATTTCTCTGTAAGTCTAATAAGAAGACAAAACCGAATTTATATTGTTTAGAAATAAAAAGATGATTCTTTTTGGATAAAAAGTTATGTCCGAAACTCCACTTTAATTTTGCAAAATCTTAGGTATAATACCACACGTCAAAAATTGACTTATTACATTTACAGGCACCTCCAGACCAGCATGAAAACCGGCCAACATTTCTACAATTACAAAAACAACATAAACGGTTAGATTCAACTCAAGATAAACAGATGAACAGTTAAGGTCAATCATTGGAGCTTAAAATAGCCAAGAAAAAAACTGGCAAAGGCAATAAAATAAAAGAAAAAGGCAACCACTTTTAAAGAATAAAACAGACATAAACACAGCAAAAACCCTTCTTTTTGTATATTTAATTTTAGTTTTCTTTTGGAGTCCAAGGAAGAGGGTTTAATTTTCAATCCGGGTTTTGGAAAAAGTGTGGGGTTTTTTTCTCTTTAAAAGAAAATGCATGTCATTAGTGGTTTTACTTTCTTGGTAATTAACATGTTCTACAGTTAGTTCTTAGCTTAGTTTTTCACATGCTAAAGATCAAACCTTAAATATTTATATAAAAGTTTTTGATTTTTGCTCATACATAAATGATTCTAAACTTTAACATATTTAGTATATATTTGGTTTATGATTAAACCTCTCCCCCCCCCCCCCCCCCAAAATCTGTTGCAAAGATCAATAGACAAATACTAATTGGTTTCTCTTGTTTTTTGCTATAGTTCAGTGGAATCAGATACAAACTGGCCCTATAGGTAAAACTCCAAAGTGGTGGGAGACTGGACTGCAACCAAATATGAAAGATGTGACATCTGCAGAAGACCTTGTGGACTCGCTGTTGAATGCTGGTGATAAACTTGTTATAGTAGATTTCTACTCCCCTGCTTGTCTGCAAGGCTCTTTTTCCCAAGGTTGTAATAATATAGGCACATAGTTCTATATCATTTGTTTTGCATTGTATTTCTGGTGATTGCAGGGGTATTTTTCCCTGTACTAATGTAGTCTCATAGTTTTGTATACTTTGTTCTGCATGTTTGTGACTTTGGATGTTGGGACTTGGGATCTGGTAGAATTTGTCAATTGGCAAAGATGAACCCAGATTTGCAGTTTCTTCAGGTGAATTACGAAGAGCACAAATCCATGTGCTATACCCTTGTCCATGTGTTGCCTTTTGTTGGCTCATTTTCCTACTATGATGCATATCAATAAAATATGTGGAACTTGAATTCCAATGGTGAAAACTGAAAACGAATTCATTGGAGGAGTCACATTTATGAACATTGAATGGTGAAAACTGAAAACGAATTCATTGTTTGTCGATTTTTTCATCATGTTTATCATGATACATGATAGTATTGAATGGTCAAAATGATTCCGCAGATCCAAAAGTTCAAGGATGCATTGGCCAAGCACGCAACAAATCGATGCAGCCTTGGGCTGGCAAAAGGTCTCGATGAGGAGCAGCTATTGGCATTAGCTTCCAGCAAAGACCTTTATTTTACCTACAAACCAAAACCAAAACCAATTCAATCCAATCCGATTCTTGTCCCCACAAAGGAAGACATTCCGGTATCCAAAACATGCTTAAACCCTAAAGAGAATGCAGAGAAAACCTTGGTTGGTGCTGGGGGATGATGCTAGGTTTTCTTTTGGCAGACCTCAAAAGGCCCTTCCCCACAGTTGCCATAGTAGTACATATACCAGATTTCCATGTTCGTCTTTTGTATACTAACATTCATGTTAGAAATGGACATCATTGTAGAGGTTGAAACTTGAAATGCCATTAATTTCAAACTTGCCTCCTCCATGGAGTTGTAGGCTTTGGGATTTATTTATTTTGGATCCTAGCCCGCTTTGGTGCAAGGGTGATTGAAGAGCAAGTAGCTGTGAATATGTTGAGTTAATATAAAAAGATAAATTTCATATTATTATATATTTATATATACTTATAGGCTATAGCATATGGTTATATAAAATGAAAGCCTTTTTCTTTCTTTCTTTTCTCTCTGTGTTTAGTGTTTAATTACAAATGAATTCACCATTCCAGAAACGTTTTTTTTGTCAGTTTCGAAGCCAATTTAGCAATATTGTTGAAAAAGATAGAATAATAAAATTTAAGAAATGGGAGGATGATAAAATTCATCTGAGAAAACTGTACCCCTGAAGAAAAGAAATGGCTGTTTTGAAGTTCAGGGCACGAGAATTGCCTGCAAACTGAAGATGGGTACTCGTCCAGGAAGTTGCGGATTACATTGTCTAAATCCCACATTGGGAAGCCATGAAAAGATGAGAAGAGAAGCTGCTTATAAAATAGACGGACTTGGACAGAACAAAGCATACCTTTCTCGGCCTTTTGGCTAAGATCAAGTGTAGTAGTTTACCCTAACAATAAATTATTGGCATGTTTTCATAATGTTTATTTTATTTATTTATTGGTTTTGAAAACTACAACATACAAAGATAAAAAAGCAGACACATCAAACTCGCAAACTTAAAATTCTTACACTATCTACGAAAATAAAACCAAACACAAACACATAAAACATAAAACATAAGCAGTAGACTTTCCATGCAAGGAAACCAGTTCTAAATCGGTTGTCGCGCTTCTTTTTCCCCATCAGTTGCTGCCTGAAAATCCCCCATTGTGGCCGCTACTATGATCTCCGCCACCGTTCATCATAGTGAGAATAACATTCATCATTTCCTTTTCATCGAAACTCTGGGCAGTCTCCATATGGTTATGGTCAATTGTTTGGAGGAAGAGCATGAACTCATCAACCAGTTTCTGCTTAGCAGCTTCATCAGCAAGCATGCTCTGTTTCTTGCTCTTGAGCATTTCACACTCCTCTGTTTTCTCCTGAAGAGCCACTTGAGCAGCCCTAAGCAGCTCATTCATCCGCCTATTCTCCGCTCTCTTCCTTTCCAACGCAGTCTCCACAGCTGCAGCAATAATTCCATCTAACACATCCTGTTTCATTAACAATCAAGATCAACAATGAATAAAAAGTAAAAAGGAAACTAAAACTGTAGAAACAGAAAATCTTACCATAGTCATATAGAGAGAAAGATGCGAGAACTCTAGTGTGAAGCGTGAGGAACGATTTGATACGGAATGCCTCAAAGGCTCAAACGCTGAATATATATACAAGGAATAAAAGGGAGAGTGAGGACCGGTAGCTGGAGCCTAGTCGGTACAGAAAAAGGTCAAGCAATTGCTTTATTTCGTCAGCTGCCCGGATTACCAAAGGTGGACCCTAGTCGGTACTAGACCCGAAAATGAGAGGAGTCAGATTGCGAGCTCCTCGAACTTGACTCAGTTAAAGTTCGACTCGATTGTATTCGACTTTAGCTCGAATTTTACTCGAGTTCTTAACGAGCCGAGCTACTTAATACCCTACTTGAAAAAGCTAGCGAGATACTCGAAAATATAATATACTAGTTTTTTATTTTATAATTTAAAATATAAACCCTAAACATAAGTCTTCAACCCTAAAATCTAAATCCTAAATTTTAAACCCAACAACCTAAACCTCTAAACCCTAAAGTAATGCCCTAAACCCTAAAATTAACAAGGTTGAGTTTATACAATGTGTATATCAAAGTTTTTTGCTTGATAGGGTTTTAAATGAGACGTGACTGGTGACGAGATACTCGAGCCCGACACAGTATTGGTCAACACTTGACTTTATTAGGCTCGAATAAAGCTCGAACTCGACTCGAATTCTTAAGACAAATAAAGCTCTTGGTTTATTTCGTCATCTCCTGATTACCAAAGGTGGAGCCTAGTCGGTACAGAAGAAAGGTCAAACAATTGCTTTATTTCGTCAGCTTCCCGGATTACCAAAGCCCGGCCCGGCCTCCTCCTTTGTATAATAAGTTAATCTTTCTGCACTCTAAAGTCTAAATTACGTAAGTTCAGGATTCCACCTCTGGTTTTTTCAGCACTCGTGAGAATTAAGAATATTGATTTAATATATGATAAGATACATTATATTTTTAATAAAAAAAATCATTCCCGAACAACAGTAAATTGCTACGATTACGCAATAATTCACTATACAAGATAATCATCCCTATATAACCAATGAAAGTATAATAAAAAAACAGTAAAATATGCCTATACATTTAGAGCAAACCAAACCAAACCAAACTAAAGTAACTAAAATTTATTAATCGAATTTATTTTTCATTTAACAGTTAATTTTTTTGGGAAAACTATACTAGTGGTCCCCTAACTATCACCGTTCTCCTGTTTAGGTCCCCAAACTATGTTTTTCGGCAAATTTGTCCCTTCTGTTATATAGTTCTCTTGTTTTGGTCCTTCGACGTTAAATAACTAACGGTTTTGCTGGCGTGGCATTTTTTAATATTTTTTTAATTATTTCTCTCTCCTCTTATATTATTTTTATTTAATTTTATTCACCCAATCATGTCGTGACACATGTCACTACCCTATTAGGTGAACCCCCCCCCCAAAAAAAAAATCCTTAAAATTGGATTTGGTGCCGCTGTGATTTGAACCCAGGACCACCAGCGCATAAGGCATGCATGTGAACCAACTATGCTAAGCTGATTACTTGATTCAAATCTACTAACATTTATATTTAAGCTGTACAAATTAACCCAAAAAAACCTAAAAACACAATTACAGTAAGCCAACTATTTGGTTTAAAATTTCTAACATTTATATTTAACCTATACAAATTAGAAACAACACATTCGAACGCAATACCTTATTGATTTTTTTAAATATTTAACCACCAAGTTAAACTAATAAATTGTGCTATTTTTAAATTAAATATATTTAACTAAATTATGTTTAAAATTAAAAAATAAAACTAATTTTTTTACTTTGATTGATAATAACAAAACTGATTAAATATTTATTTATTATTATAAAATTATTATAAATTAATATTTATTTATTATATTAAATATAATATTAATAAATATTATTAGTTTAATATTTTTTGATTAGTTCTCTCTTCTCTTATATTATTAATAAATATTAATTTATAACAATTTTATAATAATAAATAAATATTTAATTAGTTTAAGTAAAAAATTAGTTTGATTTTTTAATTTTAAACATAATTTAGTTAAATATATTTAATTTAAAAATAGCACAATTTGCTAGTTTAACTTGGTGGTTAAATATATAAAAAAATTCAATAAGGTATTGCGTTCGAATGTGTTGTTTCTAATTTGTATAGATTAAATATAAATGTTAGAAAATTTAAACCAAATAGTTGGCTTAGTGTGGTTGTGTTTTTAGGTTTTTTTGGGTTAATTTGTACAGCTTAAATATAAATGTTAGTAGATTTGAATCAAGTAACTAGTCTAGCATAGTTGGTTCACGCGCATGCTTTTTGCGCTGGTGGTCCTGGGTTTGAATCCCAGCGGTACCAATTGTGTTTTTAGGTTTTTTGGGGTTAATTTGTACAGCTTAAATATAAGTGTTAGTAGATTTAATTCAAGTAATCAGCCTAGCTTAGTTGGTTCACGTGCATGCCTTTTATGCTGGTGGTCTTAGGTTCGAATTCTAGTGGCACCAAGTCCAGTTTTAAGAATTTTTGGGGTTTTTTTCACCTAATAGTGTAGTGACACGTGTCACGACATGAATGGGTGAATAAAATTAAACAAAAATAATATAAGAGGAGAGAGAAATAATTAAAAAATATTAAAAAATGCCACATCAGCAAAACCGTTAGCTATTTAACGTCGGGGACCAAAATAGGAGAACTATGTAACAGAAGGGACGAGTTTGCCGAAAAACATAGTTTTGAGACCAAAACAGGAGAACAGTGATAGTTATGGGACCACCAGTGTAGTTTTCCCTTTTTTTAGAATATGCTGGTGTGCTGCAAGGTAGCATCTGCTCAACTTTCTTTTAGCCTGTTTTCATCTAAGGCACACACAGCATGCAATATTGGTGCTCGATCCCGGGTCCCAAGAGATTTAACAATTAATTAAATCATTTTTTTAAAAAGTAATCGAACCAAACTTAGTTGGGTTAGGCTTAATATAAATATGTTTAATATATGTTAACAACATCTAGAGCAAGTGGTTAAAAAGTTCTCAGTTGACACCTCATTTCCCTTTAAGTTGTGGGTTCTAGGCCTAGTAGGAACAAATATCGTCAGCACTCAGCAGTGTATATTAATATTACCGTAGGTTGGGGCTCCAGTTGATGACCAAAGGTGGGCTCTCCACTTCGGTAAATTCGTCGGCAATCTACACCGGGTCTGATATCTCTAAAATTTTAAATTACAATAAATTTCTATACAATAACATGTACTGGCATATAATTTTAAATAAATAAATGAAAACTTTAACTTTTTAACGGACATATATTGAATCCAAATAAACTTAAAATACATCAATTTTTAATCCTAACAAAAAATACATCAATTTTGAATCCAAATATTCACTCAAGTTCGATTAATTTGAATCCTAACAAAAAATACATCAATTTTGTAGCTTGAAATCATTACGACCCGGAAAAAATGAAGACTTTTAAGATTTTTTAATAGAATTTTTAATGTAATTTTATACTACTATTTGGTAATTTTTAACTCTTTATTAAAATTTATACATATTTTTTTGATCAAAATTTTATACATATTTTTATAGAGAGAATTGTTCTAACTAAATTCTCCTAAGAAGAATAATATTTCCTTTAATAACCATCAGGTTCATGTGTACCTAATCCCCTTTTCTTAGACTATCTTTTATAATCACTATATAATCGAGTTTTCCTTGGTCAATTTGAAAATTAGAACCATCTCAAGAGTATAACATGTCCTAAAGCATGACATAGACATTAAAGGAAGTATTAACATCCAAAACAAATTGAATATTTTATTTTTATTTTAGTAAAAGAATCATTCGAAATAGAAAATAAATTAAGGCTAAAGGGGTTATTATGCCCCGAGTTCGACCAAAATTAACAATGTTGTCCCTCACGCGAAAATGCGTTCAGTTAGGTCTTTCAGTTCGTACATTATAGCAAATTAGCCCATTGACTAATGTTGACTGACGAAACTATTAATCTAGTCGTTAAATTTTAACGCGTCACCCTTCTGCACCACATTATAACACCCCTCACCCTGAT
Organism: Hibiscus tridactylites; assembly: GCA_958450335.1. Classification (NCBI taxonomy): domain Eukaryota; kingdom Viridiplantae; phylum Streptophyta; class Magnoliopsida; order Malvales; family Malvaceae; genus Hibiscus; species Hibiscus tridactylites. Next base: position 3,238,089 of record OY288267.1, read on the forward strand.
TAGGGGCAAGGAGCGTTATATTAACTTTAACAGATTCGTATTAACACAGCGGAAGGGTTTAACAAAATCGTATAATATATTTTTTTTTATTATCACTTATAGCCATTTCGAATATATCATGTATTCTTAACTAATTCATACCCAAACAATACACATCGAAATCCATATACAAACATTCTCAATCACAACATAACATATACTCATTTCAGTTTGGCTTATACCATTCGACCATCATCCAAGAATTCATAATTCATTCTAATTATAATTATCTTTAGCATCATGTATCTACTTACACATGTGGACCATTTCTTTAACTTCTAAGTTCAATAGCTATACATGATTGGATAGCTTAGCATATTTTCTATCGGGTTGATATTCATTCTTATAAACTAATTATTATAAATACAACTATGTCACAAGTGATGTACTAATTAACTAAGGTCAATTTATAATTTTCATTTCATTCGGTTATCATAAGATCATTGCCATTTAACTCATACAAATTTCTAATTGCTATTCTTTCCAATTTAATCAATCGAATACAAACATACAATCCAAATCATACATAGCCGAATCATTCATCATACTTATATATATAATGCATCATAATCGGTTCATACAATCCATAGTGTTTCGTTTCCCTTTTTACAAAATAACCGGGGTATCAAACGGCTAAACCTAACGGTTGCCTATACAAAAAGTGACTATCAACAAAAAGAATCGAGCCCTAACATATATACGGGCGATCTATACCCCAACATTTACCCCCTTACATACATAACAAAATATAGGGAAACATATTAAAAGTCTATATAGAACCGAAATAGTAGTTCATGAACATGACCAACAAACCGAACTGCACTAACATGCCAAACGCTAAGCCACCCACCATGAGTATGACAAAGATAGGGAAAATCATACTTAAGCTGTGTACGGAAGGGTCTCGGGTAGGTCAACGATGTTAGAACCTGAAATTTAGGGGAAGGCAGGAAGGTACGAGTGGTAAGTACATTTCGTACTTAGTGAGGAAACCCTATTCTAACCGATTTCCAATTAATATAGTGATCAAACAAATTTAATCTCTCTTTGCACATTAATTCATTCGAATAAGCCAAACAATTAGGCCACATCATTATCAATAATCAACATCAACCATTCGAATATGTATACACAGAATTCAAGTAATTCCAATCGAATGAACCAAGTACAATGAGTCACCATATAATCCATAACAATATTAATCATTTAATCATATATATATCACAAATTCAATAATCTTCCATTCAAATACATACCTCAAATATACAATATTCATAGTCAAAACACATACAAGCCATGAAACCTAATTTAACTTCTAAGTATCATATTATCATAAATCAAGTCATAGCATATCAAACATAACAAAATCACCAAGCTTAGCATGTCATTCGAATGCTTCTATAATTAATTTTATTAATTTTCCTTCAATTTCAGATTTCAAATAATCAAATTGCAATGCCTTGGATAGTATAGTTTGATAGGTAATCAAGTCTCGTGTGACAGAGGTTGTGAATCAAATTCACCATGTTAAGGTACCACGTACCATATCGTATTACATGTAACGTATTAAAATGTCCGCAGACATTTACAAGTAGGTACACTTACGTACCACAATATCGAGTACACTAACGTACTGATTTTCTTATTGAGCTCAGACTCTAGGCTAGCCGTACTACCTAAGCAGACTGTACACACCAAAGGCTTTGCATTTAAATCTTTAATTTAATCAAATATAATATCAATCAAATTTCGGAAGTTCTTAATTAATCCTTTCGATTAATTATTCAAGATCCCAATTTCCTTAACATGTCATCATACAAGATCATATACAATGGTACATGCTCAATTCGCATACTTCAATCAAAACTCATATAATTCCATGCTCATATCATAAAAATCAGATTCACATCTCATGGTTCAACACTCAATTGAACATATCAATCTTAAGCATACATGGAATTGTCATCATATAGCCATGTTACATAATTCAATGTCATGATATTCACCAAGATAATTCATAACAATCAAAAATCAGCATTGCCCAGTTCATATATATAGCAACACAATTAACAATGGAAAATTTCAGATTCAAGCATAGCAAACATCAATTTAATTTCAAACACATAAGCATCATAATCGCATATCACAACACAAGAATCTGAATTCCATTATTCCTTCTTCCCATTACTAAATCCAATAATTAATTAGTCCAATTCATGCTTATCATACTCAAAAATTCAGATTAAGTAGTTGGAACTCTAATTCCAACTCTAAGGGTCGTTTCACTCACAAATCGCCGAGCTAGTTCGTAATTCGTACGCCTTTTGCTCGATCCGTATTCGATCCCGGAGTAGCCTCTTCTTCTATCTTTTCACTTCTAGGATCTAGAGCACTCAATACAAACAAAATAACAAATTTTCAGAATGCAATTCATACAAATTAAGGCTGAATTTCTCAATTTAATCGAAACAGTCCCTGAACTATTTTAATCCAATTCGACAATTTGCTAAACACTCTAATTCTTCCAATTAACTCTTAAAACCTTCAAATTGACCTTCGATTTTACTAAATTTCATATCCTTAAACATAAAATTCGACTTAATAATACTTATTAGGCTTCAATTTGACCAATTTTACCGATTCTAAATTCTAATTTTCTTATTATTCCAATTTTGTTCATTTCTGACCACCCAACTTGACACCCTTCGTTCTCCTTGTATACAACTCCAAATTAAGTGCCGTTTGTTTCTAATTACAGATTACATTCTCAATTTCAACATACTAAAATTTCAGATCGAACCGCTTAGTAGATTATTTTCTACGAATTTTCAAAGTTCACTGTCCAGCTCGAATTAAGGCTGGACAGTTTTGCATGCTTCCATATCTTACACTTCCAGATTTTTCTACAGTCATCAAAACTCCTTTTTACAATTTTTCTACCATTTTAGACATGTTAAGGTGGAACATATCAAAAATTCAGACTCAAACTCTCATCATAGAATTTCTTATGATTTTCCAAAGTTGCATGTTATAAACTTTGCAAATCTGCCAACAATCTTTGCATGCATGTTCTTATTATTTAATGACTCTTAACTCTTAAGAATTCATATAGATTTCCAGATTTCCAGCAACCACACTTAAGGTATCATCTTTAATGTTTTCTAGACACCTCATATCATTTGATCTATTATAATTTTCATCCTAACCGAAACAAGAAGGGAGTAAGCTACTTACTTATAATTTTTCCTTGATTTTTCTAATGAGATTTCACCACCATGCAAGCTTCTTCTTCTTCTCTACCGATTTCTCTATTCTCTCTAGCCTTCTATCTTGTTTTGAGTGTGTGTGTGAAAGAGTGAGGAAACTTAGTTGGTGGGATTTGGTGTAGCCGGCTAAGAAAGGGGAAGTGGGGAGCAAATTAATTGGGATATGACTTTCATGTCATATCTCAACTAATTCTCCCTAATTAATCATACTAATATCACCACTTTAGACATAATAAATCATATATGTCTTATAATTGCATGCCATTTCATGATCTAAATCCATTTCTTTTACCTTAGCATGCAAACCTTATAATTTCCACCCTATTCGAATTGGTCACTAATCAATTTGACCGAATTTTTCTTATACATTAGTTCACATTTTAATTTGGTCCTCATGAACCAAATTTCAATTCGAATAATAATAAGTTTAATCTAATAATTCACTTAATAATTAAATTAAACCTCTAATACTTCTAAGCTAATTTTTTGGGATGTTACATTTCTCCCCTCCTTAAGAAAAGAATTCGTCCCTGAATTCTTACCTGATTCGAACAATTGAGGGTATTGATTTCGCATCGTTTCCTCAGGTTCCCATGTTGCCTCTTCCATCTTGTGATTTCTCCACAAGACTTTAACAAGTGCAACATTTTTGTTCTGAAGTCTTTTGATTTCCCTATCCAAAATCTGAATCGGTTCCTCTTCATAGGACAAATCGGGATTCAGTTCTACCTCTTCCGGCTCTAAGATGTGAGAGGGATCGGATCTATATTTTCTGAGCATTGACACATGAAAAACATTGTGGATTTTATCAAACTCACTGGGAAGTGCAAGTCGATAAGCCACTGGGCCAATTCTTTCAGTGATTTCGAAAGGTCCAATAAAGCGAGGACTGAGCTTTCCCCTCTTTCCGAACCGAAAGACTTTCTTCCATGGAGAGACTTTAAGAAAGACTTTGTCTCCCACATTATGCTGAATATCTCTTCGTTTCAGATCAGCATAGGCTTTCTGTCTATCAAAGGCTTGCTTTAGACGAGAATGAATGATTTGAACTTTCTCTTCCGTTTCTCTGAGCAATTGGGGTCCCAAAACTTTGCTTTCACCAAGTTCGGACCAACACAGAGGTGTTCTGCATTTTCTGCCATACAATGCTTCAAAAGGAGCCATCTGAATAGACGACTGATAGCTATTGTTGTAGGCAAATTCAACTAAGGGTAGGGATTTCTCCCAATTCTTCCCAAAGTCAATTATGCACGCTCTAAGCATATCTTCAAGAATCTGAATTACTCGTTCAGACTGACCATCTGTTTGTGGATGAAAAGCTGTACTTAGATTTAATTTTGTTCCCATAGCTCTCTGTAATGTTCTCCAGAATCTAGAAGTAAATCTTGGATCACGATCAGAGACAATGGAGATAGGAATTCCATGTAGCCGGATTATTTCCTGAATATACAGATTGGCCAAGGTCTCCAAACTGTAATTTATACGAATAGGAATGAAATGTGCCAATTTGGTGAATCGATCAACAATCACCCAGATAACATCATATTTTCTGGGAGAACAGGGAAGACCAGTCACGAAGTCCATAGTAATTCATTCCCATTTCCATTCTGGCAGTACAAGTGGTTGGAGTAGTCCGGTGGGAACTCTATGTTCAGCTTTGACTTTCTGACAGTTGAGGCATTTAGCTACGAAATCATTGATAGCCGCCTTCATACCAGACCACCAATACAAAGATTTGAGATCTTTATACATCTTAACCGATCCAGGGTGGACCGAGAAAGAACTCTGGTGTGCTTCTTCCAGAAGATCTCTTTTCAGATTTTCATCATTTGGAACACAGATTCTATCTTTGAAGTAAAGGAGACCATTTGTATGAATACGGAATCCTTCACTAGATTTTGTATCCAGCTTGGAAACAATATCCTGAAGTTCTGGATCAGCTTTCTGAAGATTTTCAATCCTTGATATTAGACTGGATTGAATTTGAAGTTCGGACAGAAATCCTTGCTTCTGATATACTCGAAGATGAGCATTGATAGCAGTTGGAGCTACAAGAATAAATACCACTTTTTAATCAAATTCTTATTATAACATTTTAAAATTTTAAAATTCAGAGATTAAGGACTTTACCCAATGTCGGTTTTCGACTCAAGGCGTCAGCAACCACATTGGCTTTTCCTGGATGATAGTCAATGACTAAATCATAGTCTTTCAATAACTTCATCCATCGGCGTTGTCTCAAATTTAGATCTTTTTGAGTTAGGAGATACTTTAAGCTCTTGTGATCAGTGAACAAATAACACTTTTCACCGTACAAGTAGTGTCTCCAGATTTTGAGAGCAAACACAATAGCAGCAAGTTCAAGATCATGTGTTGGATAGTTCAATTCATGAGATTTCAATTGGCGTGAAGCATAAGCAATCACATTATCACCTTGCATTAGAACGCATCCAAGACCCGCATGTGAAGCATCACTGTACACAGTGTACTCTTTGCCCGGTTCTGGTTGGATCAAAACTGGGGCATGAGTCAAGGCTGCTTTAAGTTGGTCAAAGCTTCTCTGTTGCTTGTCAGACCACTCAAATGGTTGGTCTTTACGAAGAAGTTTAGTCAAAGGTAAGGCTATAGAGGAAAACCCTTTGACAAACCTCCTGTAATAACCAGCAAGACCAAGGAAACTTCGTATTTCACTGACATTTCTGGGAGGTCGCCAATCCATGATTGACTGAATTTTCTTCGGATCAACTTTGATTCCTTCTGCAGAAATCACATGACCAAGAAAAGATACTTCCGATAACCAGAACTCGCACTTGGAAAATTTTGCGAATAACTGGCGTTCCCGGAGAGTTTGCAAGACAATGCGTAGATGATCAGCATGTTCTTCTTTGTTACGAGAATAAATCAGGATGTCATCGATGAAGACGACGACAAATTTATCAAGATAAGGTTTGAACACTCTGTTCATGAGATCCATGAATGCTGCCGGGGCATTCGTCAATCCAAAAGGCATTACCAAAAATTCATAGTGGCCATAACGAGTTCGGAAGGCTGTTTTGGACACATCCTCCTCTTTGACTCTCATTTGATAGTACCCAGATCGCAGATCGATCTTTGAGAATACCGAGGCATCCCTAAGTTGATCGAACAGATCTTCTATTCTTGGGAGCGGATATCGGTTTTTGATTGTGATCTTGTTCAATTGACGGTAGTCAATGCAAAGACGCATTGCTCCATCTTTCTTCTTTACGAACAGAACAGGTGCACCCCAGGGAGAAGTGCTGGGTCGAATGAAACCCTTGTCCTGAAGTTCTTGGAGTTGCTTTTGCAATTCTTTCAATTCAAGAGGTGCCATCCGGTACGGAGTGATAGACACCGGATTTGAGCCAGGCTGTACTTCAATCCCGAATTCAACTTCTCTAGTCGGAGGGAGACCAAGTAGTTCCTCGGGAAATACATCAATGAATTCAGAAACAATAGGCATTTCAGACATTCCAAATTCAATTTGATCCCGTAAGACCATGGATGCAAAAATAGAAGTGGGCTTTTTATCAATTAGGAGTATGGATTCTTTCCCTAAACCCTGAAGATACAATCTTTTATTTTGGCAATCTACCCAAGCCTCATGTTTACTTAACCAATCTAAACCCAGAATTAGATCAAATTCACAGGAGGGTAATATGTAGAGATCAATAAGAAATGGCAGATTGCTAATATGCAATGAACAGTTTCTACATATTAGGTTAATGTTCGAAGTTCCTCCTAAAGGGTTTGAAACTATCAGACTGGTTTTCACATTTTCAGGTTCTAATTTCAACCTTTTTACAACAGATAGACATGTGAATGAATGAGTAGATCCCGAATCTATTAAGGCATAAACAGGATGTGAGTTTAGCTCAACAGTACCTGCAATCACTTCAGGAGACTCTTCATCATCTCTACCACGAATGTGGTAAACTCTAGCAGGTGCTCGAGATTCCTGATGAGTGGTAGCATTAGAATGAGTACCCTTGCCTTTCTTCTGATAACTCGGCTGGGCTGACTTGGCATTCCTATTCCGATTAGAGGATGTCGGACTAGGAACTGCAGTGTTACGAGCTGCCATAGGTCCAAGCTTTTGAGGACAGTCTTTGATGTAGTGATCATCACCACCACAAGCATAGCAGAGGTTTGCTTGAAGTCTGCACTGACCTCGATGTGGTTTCTGACAGAACTTGCAAGGAGACATCTTTTCAGAATTTCCCGTACTATTAACAGACATAGTAGGTACTGAGGATCTGATCACTGTAGCTGGTTTAGAAGTGTAATTGCTCCTCGGAGCAGAAGTGAAATTAGAAGACCCTTCTTTCTGAAATTTGGGCTTCTTGAACTGCCATTGAGACTTGTCGTCTCGTTTCTGCTTTTTGTCAGGCTTATTGCCCCCTTTTCGCTTTTCCGCAGCTTTCATTCTAGCTTCGGTTGCAATAGCCCGATTAACAAGATTTTGGAAATCATTGATTCCCAAAGCAGTGAAGATTGGACTTAGTTCATCATTCATGCCTTCAATGAACATTCGGCATTTATCAGCTTCAGTTTTGATGTATTCTGCACCATATTTGCAATACTTGCAAAAGTCTGCAACGTACTGCTCAATAGGACGGTTGGCTTGTTTAAGGTGCAAGAACTTCTTTCTTCTTTCAGCCAAGTACTGTTCACTGATATACTTCTTTTTGAACTCTTCGAGGAAGAATTCCCATGTCACCAGTTCATCCGGAACAGTAAGAGTAGTGGTTTCCCACCAATTCATAGCTTCGTCAGCTAACAAGGCTACAGCGCACTCCAATTTGTGGTCATCGGAGCACTGCAATTGTCTGGTTACCACCTTGGTGGTGTTTTCAAGCCAATACTCTGCATCTTCTGGTCTTTCTTCATTAGCACCAATAAAAGTATAAGCTCGATGCTGAGAAAGCTTATCTATCGGAGCTCTGCTAGGTGCAGGAGGAACAGAAGCAGCAGGTTGCTCTTGTTTCAAATTTGTCAGGAGTTGATTGAACATCTCCTTCATGCTGAGGAGACATTCTCTTTGAGCAGACTGAACCATAGGGTTCTCAGGTGGAGGTTGTTCGGTGTTCTGGACATGTTCTTTATCAGGTTGCTCAATGTTCTGAACGGGTTCAGTGACTTGAGCAGGCTTTTTAGCAATTTGCTCGGAAGTTTGAGCAGGCTCTTTGTTTCTCTCCTTTCTCGGAGTTTCAATTCGAGTAGGAGATTTATCACCCAATCTCACACTTTCACCTTCGCTCGAAGATTTGTGCGAGCTCACATTCTTTGGGTCTTTTGGGTCCGTCATATTCTATCATTCAGTCAAACACAGAAAGTCAGAAGGCTCAATACAAATATCTTGTCATACAATACATGGGTGGCAAACCTAAATGATGCAAATGTATGCAGACTCGATTACAGTTTTTAGGACTTAACCTAAAAAGCTCTGATACCACTTTATATAACACCCCTCACCCTGATTAGGGGCAAGGAACGTTATATTAACTTTAACAGATTCGTATTAACACAGCGGAAGGGTTTAACAAAATCGTATAATATATTTTTTTTTTATTATCACTTATAGCCATTTCGAATATATCATGTATTCTTAACTAATTCATACCCAAACAATACACATCGAAATCCATATACAAACATTCTCAATCACAACATAACATATACTCATTTCAGTTTGGCTTATACCATTCGACCATCATCCAAGAATTCATAATTCATTCTAATTATAATTATCTTTAGCATCATGTATCTACTTACACATGTGGACCATTTCTTTAACTTCTAAGTTCAATAGCTATACATGATTGGATAGCTTAGCATATTTTCTATCGGGTTGATATTCATTCTTATAAACTAATTATTATAAATACAACTATGTCACAAGTGATGTACTAATTAACTAAGGTCAATTTATAATTTTCATTTCATTCGGTTATCATAAGATCATTGCCATTTAACTCATACAAATTTCTAATTGCTATTCTTTCCAATTTAATCAATCGAATACAAACATACAATCCAAATCATACATAGCCGAATCATTCATCATACTTATATATATAATGCATCATAATCGGTTCATACAATCCATAGTGTTTCGTTTCCCTTTTTACAAAATAACCGGGGTATCAAACGGCTAAACCTAACGGTTGCCTATACAAAAAGTGACTATCAACAAAAAGAATCGAGCCCTAACATATATACGGGCGATCTATACCCCAACATTTACCCCCTTACATACATAACAAAATATAGGGAAACATATTAAAAGTCTATATAGAACCGAAATAGTAGTTCATGAACATGACCAACAAACCGAACTGCACTAACATGCCAAACGCTAAGCCACCCACCATGAGTATGACAAAGATAGGGAAAATCATACTTAAGCTGTGTACGGAAGGGTCTCGGGTAGGTCAACGATGTTAGAACCTGAAATTTAGGGGAAGGCAGGAAGGTACGAGTGGTAAGTACATTTCGTACTTAGTGAGGAAACCCTATTCTAACCGATTTCCAATTAATATAGTGATCAAACAAATTTAATCTCTCTTTGCACATTAATTCATTCGAATAAGCCAAACAATTAGGCCACATCATTATCAATAATCAACATCAACCATTCGAATATGTATACACAGAATTCAAGTAATTCCAATCGAATGAACCAAGTACAATGAGTCACCATATAATCCATAACAATATTAATCATTTAATCATATATATATCACAAATTCAATAATCTTCCATTCAAATACATACCTCAAATATACAATATTCATAGTCAAAACACATACAAGCCATGAAACCTAATTTAACTTCTAAGTATCATATTATCATAAATCAAGTCATAGCATATCAAACATAACAAAATCACCAAGCTTAGCATGTCATTCGAATGCTTCTATAATTAATTTTATTAATTTTCCTTCAATTTCAGATTTCAAATAATCAAATTGCAATGCCTTGGATAGTATAGTTTGATAGGTAATCAAGTCTCGTGTGACAGAGGTTGTGAATCAAATTCACCATGTTAAGGTACCACGTACCATATCGTATTACATGTAACGTATTAAAATGTCCGCAGACATTTACAAGTAGGTACACTTACGTACCACAATATCGAGTACACTAACGTACCGATTTTCTTATTGAGCTCAGACTCTAGGCTAGCCGTACTACCTAAGCAGACTGTACACACCAAAGGCTTTGCATTTAAATCTTTAATTTAATCAAATACAATATCAATCAAATTTCGGAAGTTCTTAATTAATCCTTTCGATTAATTATTCAAGATCCCAATTTCCTTAACATGTCATCATACAAGATCATATACAATGGTACATGCTCAATTCGCATACTTCAATCAAAACTCATATAATTCCATGCTCATATCATAAAAATCAGATTCACATCTCATGGTTCAACACTCAATTGAACATATCAATCTTAAGCATACATGGAATTGTCATCATATAGCCATGTTACATAATTCAATGTCATGATATTCACCAAGATAATTCATAACAATCAAAAATCAGCATTGCCCAGTTCATATATATAGCAACACAATTAACAATGGAAAATTTCAGATTCAAGCATAGCAAACATCAATTTAATTTCAAACACATAAGCATCATAATCCCATATCACAACACAAGAATCCGAATTCCATTATTCCTTCTTCCCATTACTAAATCCAATAATTAATTAGTCCAATTCATGCTTATCATACTCAAAAATTCAGATTAAGTAGTTGGAACTCTAATTCCAACTCTAAGGGTCGTTTCACTCACAAATCGCCGAGCTAGTTCGTAATCCGTACGCCTTTTGCTCGATCCGTATTCGATCTCGGAGTAGCCTCTTCTTCTATCTTTTCACTTCTAGGATCTAGAGCACTCAATACAAACAAAATAACAAATTTTCAGAATGCAATTCATACAAATTAAGGCTGAATTTCTCAATTTAATCGAAACAGTCCCTGAACTATTTTAATCCAATTCGACAATTTGCTAAACACTCTAATTCTTCCAATTAACTCTTAAAACCTTCAAATTGACCTTCGATTTTACTAAATTTCATATCCTTAAACATAAAACTCGACTTAATAATACTTATTAGGCTTCAATTTGACCAATTTTACCGATTCTAAATTCTAATTTTCTTATTATTCCAATTTTGTTCATTTCTGACCACCCAACTTGACACCCTTCGTTCTCCTTGTATACAACTCCAAATTAAGTGCCGTTTGTTTCTAATTACAGATTACATTCTCAATTTCAACATACTAAAATTTCAGATCGAACCGCTTAGTAGATTATTTTCTACGAATTTTCAAAGTTCACTGTCCAGCTCGAATTAAGGCTGGACAGTTTTGCATGCTTCCATATCTTACACTTCCAGATTTTTCTACAGTCATCAAAACTCCTTTTTACAATTTTTCTACCATTTTAGACATGTTAAGGTGGAACATATCAAAAATTCAGACTCAAACTCTCATCATAGAATTTCTTATGATTTTCCAAAGTTGCATGTTATAAATTTTGCAAATCTGCCAACAATCTTTGCATGCATGTTCTTATTATTTAATGACTCTTAACTCTTAAGAATTCATATAGATTTCCAGATTTCCAGCAACCACACTTAAGGTATCATCTTTAATGTTTTCTAGACACCTCATATCATTTGATCTATTATAATTTTCATCCTAACCGAAACAAGAAGGGAGTAAGCTACTTACTTATAATTTTTCCTTGATTTTTCTAATGAGATTTCACCACCATGCAAGCTTCTTCTTCTTCTCTACCGATTTCTCTATTCTCTCTAGCCTTCTATCTTGTTTTGAGTGTGTGTGTGAAAGAGTGAGGAAACTTAGTTGGTGGGATTTGGTGTAGCCGGCTAAGAAAGGGGAAGTGGGGAGCAAATTAATTGGGATATGACTTTCATGTCATATCTCAACTAATTCTCCCTAATTAATCATACTAATATCACCACTTTAGACATAATAAATCATATATGTCTTATAATTGCATGCCATTTCATGATCTAAATCCATTTCTTTTACCTTAGCATGCAAACCTTATAATTTCCACCCTATTCGAATTGGTCACTAATCAATTTGACCGAATTTTTCTTATACATTAGTTCACATTTTAATTTGGTCCTCATGAACCAAATTTCAATTCGAATAATAATAAGTTTAATCTAATAATTCACTTAATAATTAAATTAAACCTCTAATACTTCTAAGCTAATTTTTTGGGATGTTACACACATGACATGCCATGTCAGTGTTGAAAAGTCAAAATGTTGATGTAGCAAAAAATAAAAAAATAAAAATTTAATTGTTTATCTTATTTTTTATATTTATTTTATATTAAATTTTAAGGCTAAAGGGGTTATTTTACCATGAGTTTGACCCAATTTAGTAATGTTGACTCTCGTGCGAAAGCGCGTTCAATTAGATCTTTTAGTTTACAAATTGCAGCAAATCAACTCATTGATCAATGTTGACCGACGAAACTGTTAATGTGGCCGTTAATTTGTTGTCGTGGCAAAAAAAAATCCATCCCTCGTCTTCCCCAACCTCCTCTATCTTCATTAAAGCTTAGATTAGTAAAGAACAACTACTATCAGAGAAAATCTTCATCTTCCCCACCCCCCTCTCACACTACCGGCCATGGCGGCCTCACGGAATAAGATTTTATATATAGCAAGCAACACTAGCTTCTCTACCACAGAGACGAGTTTACGACAAAGGAAAAGCAGTCACCGTCGACCCATCGCTCATTTTCAAAAACCAAAGACTGAGAAATGCTTAGCTTTACAAGCTTATAATGTATGTAATTACACCTTACTGAAAATTAAATATTCGACTCAATTGGTTAACAAACAGCTAATGTAATCCGCTATTAGCTATCAACTATCCGCTAATTGCCAAACAGGGCCTATATATTTAGTACCCAATTATGTACGCATTATTGTTGACACTCAACTATTATTTTTGGTAAAATGATGTCTAACGTTACGTTTTTATTATGTTTTAGTACTTCTGCCGTTCAAAATTAACGGAAACAATAACATGGCTTGGATTAATAATAATTTTAGTCCAAAACTTTGCTAGCAAAGGTTGTCAATGCCATGCATGAGGTGCTTTTAAGGCCGGTATTGAACCCAAGACCTTGGAAATTACACATTCATGGAGGTAGATTATATCATCTGCTTTCAAATTTCAAATTATATAGAACTAAAGTAGAAATATAAAATCTCAAATTAGTACTAAACCATACCTTCTGCTCATTATTTTATGTTGTAATAGTATCGTATTTAACCGTAAAAAAATGACATCAATATTGCAGGGAAGCATTCTCATTGTGGAGTCATATTTGCAGTATTTCCATAGCCTATTTTCCAAAAAGTTGGATCAAGAACACATCACCCACCTTCTGATAGAAGCTATTGGTATCGACACCTTTAACCAATAACTTACATATATTGGCTATTGGTATCAATTTGGTATAATTACCAACTCTCCTTGCTATCCCAACACAAGTTTTTGAAGGCCACATAGTGGTATAATTTTCCTTGATATCTCTTTATATTTATATTCCAGAAAAATACTTTAATACACAAGCCTTTTAATTTTAGGGTATAGGGTTTTAGGTTAGGGTTTAGGGGTTTAGTGCGTAGCTAGGAAGCACGAGTACGACAGTTACATGCCGTTTCAAGTACCCGAAACGTTTCTGAGACGGGTACGGCTTAAGTACGTACCGGGGACGCTCCACGTGGACAGGGTACGACTGAAAACAATCGGGGACGGTTGTGATATTTTTGGGGACGTTTCGGGGACATCATACGACCTTCATGCGCATTCCCAAGGTTGTTTTCCAGTTGAAAGACTCGTTGACTTCGACAAAAATTTCAACGGCAGTCTCGCCGGCGGATGTGGAGTGGCCAACTTAAAAGAAAAAACGCAGAAAAAAAAAGTTGAAGAAAAAGATGAACATGAGAAAAAATATTGTATTAATTATGGTGTTGTTTTATGAGTTTTGTGGGCCCAATAAAATAATTATAATTTTTATGGGGCCCAGTAAAATGGTACACGGTATTTGTTTTTTTAATAATATTAGTATTTGTTGCTTATTTATTTAGGGGAATTTTTTATGAACACTTTATATATATATATATATATATATATATATATATATATATATAAAGTAGAAAATACTTTTTATTAGTATTTTATTTTTATTGGTTATTTTAGTAATAATTACATATATAATTTTATTTTATGTTTTTCGTACCCTTGTCGTACCCGTACCTTATGTTTTTAAAAATTGTCGTTTTTTGTTCCCGTTTCTGTTTCCGTATCCGTGTTAGTGCAACATAGGTGTGTAGGGTGTAGAATTTAAAGTTTATAGTTAGAATTTAGACTTTAAGGTTTAAGGTTTAAGTTTAGGGTGTTAGGTTTTGAGATTTAAGTTTTAAACTTTATAGTGTGTAAATTTTTTTACACAACTTTTGTATCAAATATAACCCTATATTCAATATAGAGGAGGGGAAATAAAAAGTTAAAAGGATGCATTGGCCAAGCGCACAACAGATCGATGCAGCCTTGGGCCGGCAAAAGACCTTTACTTCACCTACAAACCAAAACCAGTTCGACCCAATCCTATTCCCGTTCCTGCAAAGGAAGACATTAATTCCGGTATCGGAAACATGCTTAAACCCTAAAGAGAGTGCCTTGGTTGGTGCTGGGGGATGATGTCATGTTTCCTTTTGGCAGACCTCAAAGTCCCTTCCCCACAGTTGCCATTAGGGGTGGGCAAAAAACCCGATTACCCGGTTCCGGTCCCGGACCGGTCGGACCCGGTGGATTTTTACCCGGTATTGGTTCCGGTGGGACCGGGACTGGATCCAAAATTTAGGTCCCGATTGCAACCGGGACCGGGACTGGATCCTGCTTTTTTGGACCCGGTACCCGGTGGGTACCCGGTACTGGTCTGATACCTAATGGCGTTGAAGAGGTTGAAAGCAACTGAAGGCGCTCCTTTATTTCTCTTTGTGTATGAATATTATGAGTATGACTCGTTTTAAGACTTCAACCTTCAAGCCTACAATATTCTGACTTTGTTATTTAATATTATTATTGATGGTTAGAATTTTTTCCCCTGCTGCTCAAATTTTATTAATAATATACTAATTGACCGGGTACCCGGTATTGGTACCGGTTCCCACCGGTACCGGGACCGATTCCTGAAATCTTAGACCCGGTCTAACCGGGACCGGGACTGGTTCTAATTTTCAGGAACCGGTAGTTACCGGGACCGGGACCAATTCTAGGCAAATTGGCCGGGTACCCGGTCTTGCCCACCCCTAGTTGCCATTGTAGTACATATACCAGAGTTCCATGTTCATCTTCTGTATACTAACATTCATGTTAGAAATGGACAACATAGTAGAGGTTGAATTGCCATTAATGGCTAACTTGCCTCCTCCATGTAGTTTGTAGGCTTTTGGATTTATTTTTTTGGACCCTAGCCTGCTTTGGTTCAAGGGTGATTGAAGAAGAAGTAGCTATGAATATGTTGAGTTAATGTAAAGAAAAAATTCATATTATTGTATATACTTGTATCATATGGTTATATAAAATGAAAGCCTTTTTCTTTCTTTTTTTCTCCGTTTCTAGTGTTTAATATTCACAAATGAACTCACCATTGAAGATGAAGGTACTCGTTCAGGAAGTTGCGGATTACATTGTCTAAATCCCACATCAGGAAGGCATGAAAAGATGAGGAAAGGAGATGCTTATAAAAGCGACGGACTTGGACCATAGATAGCATACCTTTCTCGGCCTTTTGGCTAAGATCAAGTGTAGTATCTGTTCTTATCAGTTTAATATCTGATACGTGGGTCATCGGCCCACATGATATTAAATTTATTTTTTGAGGGGGAGAGGCCACAACAATAGCTTGCTATTGGGTCTTTCAAGTGTCGCCAAAGCGTTGCACTAATGCTCGGGCCTGGCGCACCCCGCTCAATTTGAGTTGAAATTAATTTATTATTATTTTTTAGTTAATATTTTTTGAATTTATATTTATCAATTTTTATGATTATGACCAAATCGATATACTTCGTAAATGTGGAGGGCTAAATTTGTTGAATTCTTTAAATTTAAGACTAAATTGTTAAAATTTGTAAGTGCTAATGACTAAACGTGTAATTGCGCTAATCGACTCATCCGTTATCAATTTAATGGACAAAGACAAAATTACAATTGAACTACAACGTGAGTGATTAAATTTACAAAAATTTAATTTAATTTGTTGAACAAAATAGAACGCACTCAATAGTTTGGTGATTAACGAGTAGTTTACCCTAACAATAAATTAATGGCATGTTTTTATGCACCAAACTCCGAAACTTGAAAAATCTCACACTCCTACGATCACAAAATGACCGAAAATAAAACTAAACACATTAAAAACATAAAACGTAAGCAGTAGTCATTTCAAGCAAGGAAACCAGTTCTGAATTGGTTGCTTCTTTTTCACCGTCAGTTGCTGCCTGCAAATCCCCCATTGTGGCCGCTACTATGATCTCCGCCGCCGTTCAACAACGAATAAAAACGAAACTAAATTGTATAAACAGAACCAACGAAGTTGGTCCAAATGTTAAGCAGCTTGCTATCGCTTATCTTTAATTAGAGTCTTTGTTTATGCAGAAAATTTCACCGATACTCGCCCACCAAATGCAAAGCCCGAAAATCGAGAGACGAGAAGATAACAAAAACAACAACCGTAAAAACAGAAAATCTTACCATAGGCATATATAGAGAAAGATGCGAGAACTCTGGTGTGAAGCGTGAGGAACGATTTGATACGGGGTGCCTGAATTGCATATATACAAGGAACAAAAGGGAGTGAAACATGTCACTAGTAGGGGTGTTCGCGGTTAACCAAAATACTATAACGGTTAACCTATAAGTTATGTTATTAGTGCAAAAGTTATATGTTCTTAATGTAATTAGAGGGAAAATACATAGAGAATGTACCTAAGAATACATAGAAAATTAGGGACTCATTCTTAATGGTTAACCAACGGTTAACCGTGAACACCCCTGCGTGTGAGGGTCGGTAGCTGTCCGGATTACCAAAGGCGGGGACCCTAGTCGGTACAAAAAAGGTCAGCTGTCCGGATTACCAAAGGTGGAGCCTAGTCGGTACGGAAAAAAGTTCAAACAATTGCTTTATTTCGTCAGCTGCCCGGATTACCAGAGCTGGCCACCTCCTTTGTAGTAGCTTATAATTAGATGTGGACAAAATTACCCGATCAGATTGATTGGCTCAAATAATTGATGATCCGAATTAAATTAGACGGGTGATTACTGATTTTTTTTTCAGGTCTGGCCTGGGCCGAAAAGTCGGTTCCAGTCAAGTACCCAACTATCAGATTATATATATATATATATTATATTTTTATTTTAATTACTTATAAATTATAATATATATATTATTTTTAATTAAAAAATAGATGGGTAACTATTTAAATTATGGATTTTAATGTTGTTTGGGTTTGATAATTCGGATATTAAATTCTATGTTGGGATTATATAACTCAAACTTTCATTAAGTATGCATATTTTTATAAAATAAAAAAAATGACGGGTACCCAGATGAAGGGGTCCAAGACACGGGCCAATGTTTGAGGTGCCCGAACGAACCGGGTGCCCGAAAAACCTGGTACTCGACAATTCCCACCCCTACTTATAACCCATTTAGGATGAGTTCACCAGTTTTTACATCACCATTGAAAAAGTGTGCCGAACAACAAAAAGTTACTCCCTCTGTCCCACTAAAACTGTCACATGGTGACTTTTTTGGGTCAAACTTTTTTAACTTTGACCTCTTATAATTTAAAATTTATTATTGATAAAAATATGAAAAAATATATTTTAAAAACTTTGAATCAACTAGTTTTTAAATATAATTTTTATAATTTTTAATTAATTAAAATATTTAAATAAATTATAGTCAAAGTTGAAAAATTTTGACCAAAAACATCAACATGTGACAGTTTTAGTGGGACGAAGGGAGTACATGTTTTTCAATTAATTTTTACACATGATTTAGCCGTTAAACTCCCGTTTCGTCAAAACTGAAAAATTCAGGTTTCACTCCCAATAGATTGTTTTTCATCAACCCCCGTTCCGTAATCAATGTTGAATAGTAGGGGTGTCAAAAATATCTTACCTGAGCAAACTGACTCAATTATCTAAACATAAATAATCAAGTATTTATTCAGAATTTTTTTGTCTGGGTCACAAACTAAGTACCTCGATATATTTGAAATTAATATTTTTTATATTTAATATATATACATATTAAACTAATAAAATCTTAATTTTTGTATATTTTTATATTAAACTAATAAAATATTTTTGATAGCATTAGGGATTTTGTTAAAACTAAACTGTATAAGACTGAGATTGATACTAATGATGTTGTAAATAGGAAATTGTGTTTAGAGTGGGGATCCATTGTTGAGTATCCCTCGTCTGATTGCGTATTTTGTATAGTTGTAAGTAGCTTGCTACTTTCTTGGATAAATAAAAGCACAGTTTATCTAAAAAAATATTTTTATATTCAGGTACTTAAGTATCCGATTTTTGAGTATCCGACTAACGAATACGTGCAACACTCGCGTCGAGGTACGAACCAAGCATAAAACTATCCAACGATTCGAACACCCAATACTTTAGATACTCATATATCTAAGTACTCGAATTTAAACACCTGTATTGAGCGTAACTTTAATCTTTCTGCACTATGAGAATTTGTCGGCACTCATAAATTAAGATAAATCTTATAACTGAATATTGATTTAATGTATGACATGATACATGAATTTTAATTATATACAATTCAGTATATATAAAGATTTATTATTACTTTTTAAAATTTTCATTAACCACTAATATTTAGAATTTAATTAGTATTATGAAAATAATCATTATATTTATTTAATGTAAAAATGACTGCTATTTATTTCGTGGTGTTTAATTATATCATATTTTTAATGGCGTGTTGGAAGTAGTTGACAACTTCCTGCTTCCTCAGCATCTGCAATTAGGGGTGTAAACGAGCCGAGTCGAGCTCGAGTAGTACTAAGCTCGGCTCGGTTCGTTAAGATTTCGAGTCGAGTTCGAGCTTGATTCGAGCCCAATCGAGTCAAGTGTTGACCGATCTTTGATCGCATTGGACTCAAGTAACTCTTCATCTATCATGTCTCATTTAAAGTCCTATGACGAAAAAACTTTGATACACATATTTTGTAAACTCAAGCTTGTTAATTTTAGGTTTTAAGGTGTTAGTTTAGGGTTTAAAGGTTTAGATTGTTGTGTTTAGAATTTATGATTTAGATTTTTAGGGTTTAATACTTATGTTTAGGGTTTATATTTAGGGTTTTAAATTTAAGAATTGAAATTTTAAATTATAAAAAATAATATTATATTATATTTTCGAGTAGCTCGTGAGCTTTTCGAGTCGGGTATCCAGTAGCTCAGCTCGGCTCGTCAAAAATTCGAGCTCGAGTCGAGTCCAATCGAGTCGAGCTTTGACCGAACTTTGACCGAATCGAGCTCGAGTAGCTCGCGATCTGTCTCGTCTCATTTACAGCCCTATCTGCAATGGTGGGCTTCACTTTTGAAAGGTCGTCAGCACTCAGTAATGTATATAAATTTATATAAATAAATAAAAATTTGAACTTTCTAACGAAAATATATTGAAATCCAAATAAACAAACAAAAATAAATAGAAATATATTCATTCAAGTTCAATTAATTTGAATCCTAACAAAAAAAAAATACATCAGGTTTTGTAGTTTGGAATCGTTATGACCCGAACAAAAGCAAAACAAAATAAGGACTTTTAGGATATTTTTTAGAATTCTTAATGTGATTTTATATTAATATATATATTCAATTCTTAATTTTTACTGAAATTTATACACATCTTACAAATAAATTGTTGGAATCTTATTCTTTCAAAAAAATATATATATCCTTTAATAATAATCATGTGTACCTAATCCTCTTTTCTTAGGCTATCTTTTATAATCATTATATAATCGAGTTTTCCTTGGTCAATTTGAAAATTAGAACCATCTCACGAGTATTACATGCCCTAAAGCATGGCAGAGACATTAAAGGATGTATTAACATCGAAATCTATTGAATATTATATTTTTATTTTTATAAAAAAATCTTTGGAAATTGAAAATTGGTTTGAAATTTACAAGAACCAAGGGTAGTGGTGAATTGGTGAGAAAATTCAAACTTCAACATCCAAAATTTAGATTAGAGGATACGGGTCATCTTCGTATAAAACTGAAATACTACCGACCAAAATTACCATTTTTACAAATCAGAAAGTGATTTCAACGTACAGATATCTCACCGTTCGTAAGTGCATGCATGGGTTTTTTTAATAATAGAGCATTTAATTAATTGGTTAATTAATTCGAATCACATATTTTTTTTTTGAAAATTTTTGACTCTAATTTTATCTCGAGAAGAAGGGAATTGAGACTTTAGAGGAAGGAATGAAGTGTTCTTAGTAGGTCTAGAACCATGACATGAGAGAATACAAGTGAACAAAGATGAGCAGCTTGACCATCCGACCAAATGTGTTTGCACTGAATCAGATAGTTTAAAAGTCATTACATGAAAGACTCTTCTAATCTAAGAATAGAAATCATCTACCCATTTGGTACCCCTATTTATGCCCCCATATTAATTTTTTAGGGATTATGATTAGGGTTTAGTGAATTTAGAGTATTGTGTATTTTTAGGCTGTAGAGTGTAGAGCGTAGTATTTAAGATTAAAGCTTAAAATTTAATTTTGGATAAAATACACATATCACCACTCATTTGTATTCTCACTCTTATTTTGATCACTAATCTTTTAAAATTTTCAATTTATTAACTGAACTTTCAAATTGTTCATGTTATAGTCACTCTGAATTATTTTATTATTATTATTTTCTTATGACATGGTATTTTTTACCATTATTAAATAAAAATAAAAATAAAAATTATATTCAAAATCCACTCAAACACTAAACCTTAATCCTCAAATTATAATCTCAATCCATAAACCTAAAACCCTCCCTTTTTCTCCAGCTACATCTTCATCGTTTAGACTTTCATAGATAGGATTTTAGGGAGTGGGTCCGACAAATGCAATATTTCCGATGATTTTTTTTAATTTAATGATAATAAAATATATTTTTATTTTATAATTAATAATAAAAAATATCATGTCATAAAAAATAATAATAAATTAGAATAACTAAAACTGGAGTAATTTGAAAGTTTAATTTGTAAATTAAAAATTTTAAAAATTGAGTGACCAAAATATGAGTGAGAAGATAGTTGAGGAATGATGTAAGTTACCTTTAATTCTTTTATTTTTTTAGTGTTGGGCATAGAAAGGACACCAAAAAATGTCAGATAATTTTTATCCATGATCTAATTTATTCCATTTACAACCTAAATTTAAATTTTTTACCTTATTTAAAGAATCTAATTCTTCATATCGCTCGAACAACTTTATAAACTGAGCAATTAAAATTTGAACTGAATTTCCCACTAACAGGAGAAACAGAACATAAGTTGTTTGTAGATTTTAACAATTTCATTTGGCATTCAGAAAACCGGCATTTGGGGGTAGTATGTTGTTGTGTACTCACCAACACCAACCACCTCAAACTCGCCTGATCAATTAAGACCCTGAAAACTGAAATTCCGACAACTACATCTGAGTTATGGAGCAACGTCCACCGTCTTCCATGGATAAATATAACAATCAACAAGGGATTTTATTAAACTGAAGGGATACAAAAAATAAAACATAAGAACAGAGGAGGAATCAACCCAGGAGAGTTTATTCCTGATTTCACGATTGCAAAAGAAGAAAAAACAAAACACGACTGGAAACATAAAACATAAGCTGTTTGGTTTTCATCTCATGAAACCAGTTGTAAAGTTGGTGCTCATGCTCCGTTTCCACCGTCATCAGCGGCAAATCCTATCATCATAGAGAGAATAGTATTCTTCATTTCCTTCTCATCGAATTTCTGGGCCGTCTCCGTATCGTTTTTCTCTATTGCTTCAATGAAGAGCATGAAATTAGCAACCATTTTTTCCATGGCGGCTTTCTTAGCAAGCATGCTCTGTTTCTTTCTCTCAAGCATTTCCCGCTCCTTGGCCTTGTCTCCAAGCGCCGCTTGAGCAGCCGTCAGCAGCTTTTTCATCGGCCTTGTCTTCTTTCTCTGCCGTTCCACCGCAGACATAACCATAACTATATATCTCGGGGACCCTGTTCTGTTTCATCCAAAACGGAAAGGAAGAAGAAGATATATTAAGAATTAATCTAAGGCCTCATTGCAGTTGTAGTTAAGAATAAAAAGCAATTAATGGAAGTGAAATCGCTGAAATAGAAATGTAATCACATGGATAATAAGATAAGAGATTCGGCAAAGGAACATACCGTTAGCGGAGAGCCGGAGACAAAGCTGAAAACAACTCTGGATTCAGTTAATCGTTAACGAGAATTTTGATGATATATATAGACTATAGAGAAAGGGAGTCGTGAGTCGTGTGATTCATCAAAAGCAAAGACTTCCATGTGGAAACCGGGAAGGGCGGATTTTATTTTATTTTATTTTTGACGGATAAATTTTAATGTATTATTCCAAAATTGCTGCCATATTAATTTACGTAGATTAAATTATGTAGGTCCCATGCAAAGAAACTTGGCAATATTTGGTTGGAAAAGAAAAAGAGTTCATGGAACAAGTTATCCACATGCGAACCATGAGATTGGCGTAAAGAAAGATCGGGAGATATCCCATATATATATATATATATAGGGATAGGATCCAGTTACACTGTGTAAACCTTTTTAAGTTTTACACGTTTTTTAGATCGTTGGATGAGTGAAACAGATGGATGAGATTAACAGTAGAATATGTGAAGATTATCATTTAGGAAAAATGTAAGAAGTTAATCTCAGTCATCCATTTTCTCCATCCAACGATCCCAAATGCGTGTAAAACTAAAAGAGTTTTACACTGTGTAAGTTGATCCTAACTCATATATATATATATTTAAAAAGGATTAATATCTTATACACTGGCGGTGAAAATTTTCAGTTTCAACAAGCGCCTTAGTTTTAGGGTATAAGGAGTTAGTTTAGGGTGTAGGGTTTGGGGGTTTATGTGTAGGGGTTTAGAATTTAAGGATATTTATTTTAATTTAAAGTTTAAGGTTATAATTTAGGGTTTATAGGTTAGGGTTTAGTTATTAATGCATTATGGTGGGGATTTAGGTTTTAACCTATAAACCCTAAATAACCTTAAATTGAAACAAATATCCCTATATTCTAATCCCTACACCTAAACCCTTAAACCTTATACCCTAAACTAACTCTCTACACCCTAAAACTAAGGCGCTTGTAGAAACTGAAAGTTTCCACCGCCTGTTTATAGAATATTTATGCTTTTAAAAATCATATAGTAAAAAAATTCATTTAAAACAATTAATTTAACTATTTAAAAAATTAGAAATTCATATTAAACATTGAATATTTAAATAATTTAGAAATAAAAAATATTCAAGGCTCTAAATATGAAAAAATATACTAGTAAATTAGTTTTATACTATAAGAATTTAGTTTAGAATTTAAAGTACATAAGTTTAAGTTTACAGATATAAATTTAGAGTTTATTGTTAAATTTAATGATCGGTGTGGTGAAATTAAGAATTTAAATTTTAACCCTATATAACCAAACTGGTTTAAGGTGACTATGTATTAGTGAAAGAAGACAAAGGAAGTGAAGATGAGTCATCAAATGCCGCGGTTTTATGGGTTACCCCAAGGTTTAAACCGTCTTCGATGACTCAGCATCATAACGTGCCGGTTGGATTTCAAGTTTCAACACGCTTTCTATTTAGTAATTTTCTGGTTTGAGGGTAATGCTTACGTTGCTAATCCCCGGGGACTATAAAATTCCAATAAGCAATTGGATCCTTCCCACAATTTATAAAATATTTCATTCATGATATAATACTTTATTATTTATTCGAGTATTGTTTTATAATTACATAGAGCAACTTTAGAATTTCTTACTAATATTTCATGATATTATACTTTATTATTTATTCGAGTAATTT
Organism: Hibiscus tridactylites; assembly: GCA_958450335.1. Lineage (NCBI taxonomy): Eukaryota > Viridiplantae > Streptophyta > Magnoliopsida > Malvales > Malvaceae > Hibiscus > Hibiscus tridactylites. Next base: position 3,262,662 of record OY288267.1, read on the forward strand.
TTTATTATTAGATCTTATTTTCAAACTCGTAAGTCGGCACCTGATCTCCTTTTCTTAGACTATGTTTTATAATCATTATATAATCAAGTCATATCCATAGGTCAATTACAACATTACAATCATCTGACTAATACAATATGTCGTAAGGCATGATGTAGTAAAAAAGTATACTTTTTTTGAATAAATTCGTAGCGTTTATTTTTTCTTATTAAGTAGATCTTTAGTGAATTTAACTAGAGATAATTATAAGTCGAGTTGAGTCAGGTTTTTGGTTGATTAAAACTCGACTTGAATTTTATAGTAAAAAAGTACCTTTCAAGTCTGGATCAAATAGACATCCTTAAGTTTAACTATATATATAGGATATTTTTACTAAAGCAATTTATAATTTAATTATTTATAAAAGATTTTTTTTTTAATTTAGATAAATATTTCAAAATGGCAAAAGTTCGATTGGAGGTTCTAAATTATCTTCATAGGGAACTGATACTATTAATACCCAACCAATATTGCCTAATATTTTCAATGTAAGATACTCTATATTTAAATACTAACAGTTTATTTCATGATGTTTTTTATATCATTTCCCCTCCCTCTATTTGAAGGGTGCCCAAAAAAAACGTCTTGTTGATTTTAATCATGTTTTTAATGATATCTCCTTCTGACACGTTCTAGATTTCTATAGTTTTTTAGATGTAATTATTTTTTCTTCCAATTAAGGTTATCTTTTTTTTATAAAATATGAAAATATTATATTTTCACAGCAAATGTCTCGAGCTTATATAAAATGAGATAACATGACCATCGTTAACCACTAGACCAATTAGTGGATACATAATCTCTTCCCATTACCTTTACAATTAATTCATGTACGAAGCATCAATATGATTCTTGGTTTTAATACTAAAAGCACTCCTACATTATTTTTATGTTATTCCAACCTATCATTTTCTTACTTGTATCCTGTTTGATCTGAAATGGTGAATCCAACAAGGGGGGCATGAATATGGCTTATATAGCCCAAACCAGAACATAAATCATTAACAAATTCTAAACATAATTAAAACTAGCTTAATCTAATTACATTCTAACACGATCAAGGTTTTAGAGCATTCAAGTTTAAACAGTGAAACAATTGAAATTCCCATTAACAGGAGAAACAGAACAGAAGTTGTTTGGAGTTTTTAACATTTTCATCTGGTATTCAGAAAACTGGCATTTGGGAGTACTAACCACAATGTTGTCGTGTACTCACCAATCACCTCAAACTCGTCTGATCAGTTAAGACCCTGAAAACTGAAACTCCGACAACCATACACCTTGTCTTATAAGAACATTGAACATAATATATTATTCCCACAACCGAAGGGATACAAAGCTGTATCCTATCGAAGCTGGCCAACCGGCCTTAACAACGGAACCAACAGGAGTGGCAAGGCGACCCTTGCTTAAGCAGAGCCTCAGGCAAAGCTCTGTGAAGACAACAACGACCACCGCCACCATCCCATCAAGCACAAGAACAGGGAGGAAACAACCCGAGATAGTTTGTTCCCGATTTCACGATTGTATAAAGAAGAAAAAACAAAACAAAACATAAAACATAAGCCGTTGGTTTTCATTCTAGGAAAGCAGTTGTAAAGTTTGCGTTCATGCTTCGTTTCCACCGTCATCAGCGGAAAATCCGCCATTGTGACCTCCGCCACCTTTCATCATAGAGAGAATAGTATTCTTCATTTCCTTCTCATCAAATTTCCGGGCCGTCACCGTATCGTTTTTCTCTATTGCTTCAGTGAAGAGCATGAAATCAGCAACCATTTTTTCCTCGGCGGCTTGTTCAGCAAGCATGCTCTGCTTCTTTCTCTTACGCATTTCCCGCTCTTTAGCCTTGTCTCGAAGCGCCGCCTGAGCAGCCCTCAGCAGCTTTTTCATCCGCCTTGTCTCCTTTCTCTGCCGTTCCACCGCAGCTTCCATGGACATAGCCATAAATTAACTATATATCTCGGGGACCCTGTTCTGTTAAATCCAAAACCGAAAAGAAGAATATATATTAAGAATCTAAGGCCTTATTATTTACTGCTGTAGTTAAGAATAGAAAGCAAACACTGGAAGTGAAATCAGAGAAATGGAAATGTAAGAGGCGAAGATTCGGGAAAGGAACATACCGTTAGCTGAGAGAAAGCTGAAAACAAGTCGGAGTAAGTTGTGTTATATATAGAAAAGTGAGTCACGAGTCACGACTCATCAAGCGTGGAACTGTGGAAGTTTCCAAACTCAGTGGTCACTTCAGTAGTGCAAAAGTGGAAAGGGCAGGTTTCAAATTTCAACACGCCTTCTATTTGGGTGGTTTTATTTAAGTAGGAAACTCACATGTCACATGGGGATGGGGAGAGTTCGCGCTGGCAACTTGGCATGTAAGATTTCAATTGTGGAGTATCGGCATATCGCCAATCAATGAGAGACTGGACCACTTCAAAAAGGCAAGTCGCCGACCGTTTGCAAATTGCAAATAAATTTGGCAATATTTGGTCATAGCAAACGGGCTTGCCAATCAACATCATATCGGTCTTGATAAAAAAAAAAAAAATCAACATCATATGGGTGATGTTAATGATTCTGATGTGTCTTGTCTATAAACATCAATTTTGGAAACTCATGATAATTTTAGGATGGTTGGTGAAAATAGACAGCCGTAAATCACTTATTATATGTAATTATTTGTCCGATACACAAATCTTAAAAAAAAAATTTGATATTCTAAAGTTAATTATAAAATAGTATATGTTCATACATATTTTTAACCCTTTCACAATGTGCATATAATTTATAGACAAAATAATTTGAACTCGTGTGTCTTAAGATAAATATCATCTGTTTTCTTCACTGAGACAATTGTTGGATTCTAAAAGTTTTTTTCTTTTCAGTTACATTAATTGAAACAAAAGGCATTCATGGTTAGGATTGAGTCTAGATCATGTTTACATTCAGATTCAAAACGTATATTTTTGTTAAAGTTGAGTCCAATCTAAAATATAAACTTCAAATTTTACCTACTTCTTTATATTTATAGACATCTGCCATAAACAATAAAAAAGCCCTTTTTTATTTTAGGGTAAACTACACTGGTAGTCACTGAACTTTTAGGGCGCTTTCAATAAGATTACCGAACTTTTAAAAATTTCATTACAGTCACTCAACTTTTAATTCACTTTCAATAAGGTCACTACCGTCAACCACCGTTAAAAAAACTGACGTGGTATGTTAAATTTAAGGGTAAAATACACTGTTAGTCACTGAACTTTTAAGAGGTTTTCAATATGGTCACCGAACTTTTAAAACTTTCATTACTATCACTCAACTTTTAATTCGCTTTCATTACCGTTAAAAAAAGCTAATGTGACACGTTAAGTTTAAAAATAAACTTTTTCCCACCATATTTTCTCTCCCCTCTTATTTTCTTCCATCCAAACATGTCTCTTTCTTCCATATGAATCAAATTGTAATTTTTTGGTGAAGGCCGTTACTTCTCTAGTAACAGATCAAGGAAAATATTAATGTATCTAGGCATGCATTCGACATGTGTGAGAATAAGAAAAATATTGGGAGACATCCGATGATGAAATCATAAAGAAATAACTAAAATTTTGCTCATAAAAAATCCTCTTTATGCTTCAGGCCCGACATTTACTGAGTCATGCACTGGATAATGAGGAGTTCATAGGAAAATATTAATGTATCTAAAAGATAGACATGTTTGGATGGAAGAAAATAAGACATGAAGATAAAATAGGGTGGAAAAAAGTTTATTTTTAAACTTAACGTGTCACATCAACTTTTTTAACGGTAATGAAAGCGAATTAAAAGTTGAGTGACGGTAATGAAAGTTTTAAAAGTTCGGTGACCATATTGAAAGCCTCTTAAAAGTTCAGTGACTAACAGTGTATTTTACCATTAAATTTAACATGCCACGTCAGCTTTTTAACGGTGGTTGACGGCAGTGACCTTATTGAAAGCGAATTAAAAGTTGGGTGACTGTAATGAAAGTTTTAAAAGTTCGGTGACCTTATTGAAAGCACCCTAAAAGTTCGGTGACTACTAGTGTAGTTTACCCTTTGTTTTATGCTTCTAAATTGAAATATCTTCCTTTTTCTTTATACTTTTTCTTTGAGAGAGTTGAATTTACTTCATAATCGAAGCTTTCTTCGCGAATATAGTTCATAAATGGTTTTTTAAATAACTATAAGTAAGTGTAAGCAAAATCTGACTCGACTCCAAAAATTTTAATTAAAGTTTGAGCTATGAAACAGAAATTTGAATAATTTATTTTTTTAGTAATTAATGCATTAGTTTTCAAGTTGAGTTGAGTCCTACAAGTTTACATGATGTATGTATATTATATATATATTAGAAACATCATATATGGTTACAAAAACCGTTTAAATAGGAACAAATTGTTATTATAACATTATAAATATTTACAATTAAATTTGAACAAAAAAATTGAGCATCTCGACTCGAAAATTTTTTAAATAAAATTTAAATTATATTATATAACTCGTAAACTCAAATAATTTATTTATTTTTATTGAACTCAACCCGACTCAATCAAATACTTATTATCCCTAACCATAGGAGAATTGACACAAATATTCGAGAAAGCAGCACCACGTGGTGGAGAGCAAGTAGTTAGCCGTGACTTTGTATTATGCGTATGGTGATTGGTGACAGAAGAAAACGGAAGCGACGATGAGCCGTCATCAAATGCGGCCACCCCAAGCTTCAACCGCCTTTTGAAGGTGCGGTCTGGATTTCAACGCCCTTTCTAGTTTCTACTCACTCTTTTTCTAGCTTGCCGGAATGCATACGTTGCTAATCTCCAAGTGGAATTCGAACAGCTTACGATAATATTTTTAAGGTAAATATTAAATTTTAAATCTGCACAAAAAATAAAGTAGATAAGTATTTATGATTATTAAGTTCAAGGAAAGAATAAGGGGCAGTCGTCTCCCTAAAAATTTGAAATTTGTGTATGATTTAGAAATTTTTAGAACTTTTCTATGGCTTTGTTTGACAATTAGCAGATAGCTGATATCGGATTACATCAGCTGATTTGACTAGCAGGATTGTATTAGCTAATTGTATAAAAGTGTTTGGTAAAATTAGCTGATAGTTGTTTGATTATTTAAAGAAGCAAAATGACATATAAGGATATGATTATATACGATACTTATTTAAATAGTTTATTAGTTATCAATATTTTGTATCTATTAATATTAATTAGATTATAAAAAATAATTTTTAATATAACATTACTAAGCATATTTAAATGATCTTTATATTAATTTATTATTTATATAACTATTTTAAATATAATTTAATTAATTATTAAATTTAAATACAATATAAATGTGTGAGAATAAAAAAACAAAAAGCATTAGTTTACAAATGTCACGATGTAAATACGTGAAGTTGAAGAATTAAAATAGAAAAGGTTAAATTTAGGTTATTTAAATTTTTTTGATAATTATTATGGGTATAAGGGTCTTTATAACTATTATGTCAAAATTTTTAATTTCAAAAACTTCTATTAGCAGTTTTTTTAAAATTAGAGGTTTCACCCAAATCCGTTATTTCAATCTGCTCTTTACCAAACATTTGAATTAGCGGATTTGACCGATCAAACCTCTAATTTTGACTCAATCATCTCTTTACCAAACATGACCTATATATTTTCTATTGAAAATTTATTTTCGCCTCCTATATATATATAAATAAGTTTGCCCCTAACATAAAATATTACGTCCGTCCATGATTAAATCAATTAATGGATCTCTGTATATTAATTTAATTTAAGTTTATTTGACTAATACTTTGTATTAATCTTATAGTAATTCGAATATATTCTTTTATATTCATCAATAATATAATTATTTTTTGTATACCTTAAAATAAAATATTATATTTTTTTAACATATGGCACAGTGTTAAATATCATTACATCTTATTTTCCAAACTCATAATTAGTCGGTTATAAATTTAATCATATTACAACCTTTTAGTAATCATGTGAATACCTAATCCCCCTTTTCCTTAGACTTTAATTATCGAGCTATATTCATTGGGTCAATTTCAACATTAGAATCATCCGACTAGTACAACATGCCTTACGGCATGATGTGGTGGCGTATTTTAAGTTCAAAATAGCATACTCATTGAATGGGTAGGATATATTTTTTAATTAAGTAAATATTTTGTGAGTTTAACTAAGTAGGATATTTTTAGGGGTTATGTTTTAATAAATAAGTTATGTCAAAAAATATACAATCATTTTATTTAGAACTATGAAAATTTAAATTTAAATTTCTAGTATTAAATCTTAAAATTTAGACCCGTTAAATACTTAAATTTTAAAACAAACATATTTATATAAACAAAAGTTTACACGGTCTATACATCAAATCATTTTCTTACTTTTATTATAGTATTAGGGGTGGTTTATATTTTAATTAATTTTAAAAGTTTTTAAAATTTAGATAATATTTCAAACATGCCAAAAGTTAGGTTGGATGTTCTAAATTATCTTCATAGAAACTGAAATACTGCACAACTAATATTGACTAATATTTTGAGATCTATTTATTAATCAAGTGGTGAAGGATGCTCATGTTATCTCATTTATATAAGTTTAAACCTTGACATTAGTCTTGAGAATGTAATTATTTCTCTCCTTAATAAAAAAAAGTATTGCATAATAATTTCAATATAAGAAACTTTATATTTAAATAGTAACTATTATCAACAAGTGTTGAGTGCATTAGTAAGTCACATTGCACTCCCAGTAAGAGAATGTGAGTTCAGACCTTGAAAACAATATTGTTAGGAGGAACAACTTCGTACCCCAAACATTAAATTAGAGAGAACACCATTTTTTTGCTTACACTTTTTAACCCCTAAAACTCATTTCATGATGTTATTCATATCATTTCCCCTTCTCTCTCTGAAAGTTAAAAAAAACACCATCTTGTTGGTTTTAATAATGTCTTTAATTATATCTCAGTTTCTTAATGTTCTTCTTTCTATTGCTCTTTACAATGTGGAATGACAGAAAAATAGCATTTAAAAAAGGCTTCAACGTCAGATAGGTGTCCAACCTATACCCTTTTTTTCAGTTAGGTGCCTAATGTTTGTTTCGGGCCACTTAGGTGTCTAACGTTTTATTCCGTAACCCATTTTAGGTTTTTGCGGTGACGGACGTTAAAATTTCCCGTTAAAGGACACGTGGCATGTTTTTAGATTTTTTGATATTAAAAATAATAATAAAATAATTAAATTAATTAAAACTCTTAAACCCATCTTCTTCCCCATCAAACCATCCCTCCCCCTTCCCATGTTCTTCTTCCCTCTCCTCTTCACCATTGAACTACATCTCCACTGGTGGAAAACTGCTCATTAGCATTTCATCCCCGTTATCTACATCTTCGTCTCCGGCGTCACTTTTCTTCGACTTTTTATCTCCGTTGCAACATCCATCTTCTTCACATTTTCTTAATTTCATTTTCAACAGACAAAACTAATAGCATGTCGCTATGGTGGCTTCTAATGTATTGCCATAGATTTTGAATTTGCACTGATTTACTTCTCAGAATTCATTTTGGGGGGAGGGGGTATATCATGGCTTGGAAAATGAGTGGCGGAAATGATGACTAAATCCCTTTGTTGTTGTGTGTAATCATCTGGATGTACTGGTAATTTCATTCCCTTTGTTGACATGTTTATCCTCTAACCCTGTATATATATATAGACTTGTAGACCTGTAATTTCACAAGATGGGATGCAGGGGAACAATGCAGTATGCAGATTTTAAAATTTTCAAATGCTACTGAACCCTCTGTAATGTTTAGGGGCACTGAAATGAGTCAAATTATTGACATATTCCGTTAATCGGATTCCTTTTGATTCCTAGTTGCCTTTATTTTGTGATTGTTTCTTCACTGAAATCATGCGACGAAAATTTTTCGTGTTGTCATCGAGCTTTGCATGCATTCAAAATCGTGTATGATTCCGTGAACAAAAATCATATATGATGCCTTTGCAGAAATACAATCGAAATTACTTGGCAATATACAAAATGAAAAGTTGCAGTTTTCATTAAGAAAATGTGAAGAAGAAGGATGTTGCAACGAAGATAAAGAAGTTGAAGAAAGGTGACGTCGGAGACGAAGATGTAGATAACGGGGATGAAATGCCAATGAGCAGTTTCCACCAATGGAGATGTAGTTCAACGGTGAAGAGGAGAGGGAAGAAGAACATGGGAAGGGAGAAAGATGGTTTGATGGGGGAAGAAGATGGGTTTAAGGGATTTAATTAATTTAATTTAATTTTTTATTTTTAATATTAGAAAATCTAAAAACATGCCACGTGCCGTTTAACGGAAAATTTTAACGTCCGTCACGGCTAAAACCTAAAATGAGTTACGGAATGAAACATTAGGCATCTAAGTGGCCCGAAACAAACGTTAGGCACCTAACTGGAAAAAATGGTATAATTTGGGCACCTATCTGACGTTTAAGCCTTTAAAAAATGACACTATCAAACTAAATTATTTATTTATTGACATGACAATCATGCATTTAAATGGGAGTTTTTACTCAATTATTGTTTCTGAATTTTTTTCTCCTAAAATATGGTTCATCCTTATTTATTTCTTAATCTATAATGATTTACTGTTCCAAATAAAAAATTGGGTAAATTTCTATCCGTTTTTAAATAATATTTTGCGAAAAAAATTCAAACCGAAATCGGAGGGCTCTCTCTCCGTTTTCAAATAGTGGTGTAGGGTACATCCCCTGCCACGTGGCAGCCCTGCACTGTTGGAAGGTTGATAAACTATATTTTATTATTATTTTCATGATTTTACTATTCAAAAACGGGTGGAAATGACCCCGATTTTTATCAATCCTATTTTTTTTCGTGAATTTACTATTCAAAAACGGGTGGAAATGACTCCGATTTTTATCAATCCTATTTTTTCTTTCGTGAATTTACTATTCAAAAACGGGTGGAAATCACCCCGATTTCTGATCCTCAACAGCAATTCACCATAGTTTGAGAAATAAAGTTAGATGAATCATTTTTTTTTTTGGGGGGGGGGGGATCCAACAACAATATTGGGGTCATTTTACCATTTAAAGGATGATATCAAACTAAATTTATATTCATGTAGTTTACTCAAAAAGCTTACACATCCGAGCTAAATTCGTACTAGTTTCCAACACATTTGCGCTATACTAATATCTATGTTTTTGAATTTGGTGTAGATTGTAAGTGAAAGATGGGGGAGAAGAGGAGGCTCGCGTTCGGGTATTCGGATACTTCAAGACATTCGAACTTGAATTCAGCTAGTTTTGTTTCATTATATGTCTTAAATATAATTACTTGTAATTAATTCAAAATGATATGAATTTTAAAACATTCGTATCATTATATCGTATTCTTGTTTTTTTTTTTCGAGAAACCAAATCAAGAACTTACACCCATGAATCCAACACCTAATTTGATCCTCAACAATGTCCGACTGGCATTAGCTCGATAAAAGTTTCATAAGAATTCCAGACAACAAAAATAATTATGATTACTATTATTATCAACAAACGAGAATACGAAAACAGTTGCCTAATCATCGGGTTAATCTCATGTTGATTATTGCCGGTTAAGATCTGACATGGAACCCTTGTTCTCTATCAATGGTGCCAAAAAGTATCCGATGTAGACGCCGATGAGTGCCACCATGCAAACAAAGAAAAGAGGGAATCCCACTTTAACTTCTCTTTGCTTTGCCATTTTCCTCAATAGCGCCTGCGTAAGTGTCAAATACGAGTATATATTTAACACGACATGATCTTTGTCACATGTTAAAAAACAATCACCGGCCTATTCTAAGAAAGTGAGAACGAGAAGACATTCCACGGTACGCAACACATGATGATCATTCATCACATTAGTACAAAAGCTAAATGCTTAGAAAAATAGGTGGCATCATAGATCACACTAAACAAGTGACACGGAGAATTTACTGTCCATTATCAAACGCATGATTCGGAACATAGAACAAGAAAGCACGGGTAGAAAACTTACAAGCTCGTCTTCTAAAATCTTTCGTTCTCGAGTTCTTAACCTCCTCTCTTCTGTCAGTTTTGAAATGGTGGCTTCAGCCTGGAAAGGAAATGACCACTAGTGTTACTAAAGCTTAGAAGCTATGTTACTCATACAAGAATGTCAAATATAGGTATATATGTCGAACACAAGTATTTTTTAAATGGGTACTTCAAGCAAAATGAAGAGCTAGAAGCAATGTCATGTCAACATTATACAAACAACATATGCAAAAAAAGGTGATGGCAAAATATTCAAACCTTACTTTAAAACTGTGGTAACTCAGCAATTTTGGCTACTAATCATATCTCTTCTTAAAGATAAAAGCTTACTTTATAGAGAATTGTGCTTCCGAGGTTAGTAACAGATTGTCTAAAATATAAATACACTTACCTCGCCTAGCTTAAATTCAAGGTTGGCCAGTTTTGATTTCGTTTCTTCCTCATCTTTGGTAAACTTTTGCTCCTCCACTGGCTTCAATGTTTTCCCTTCACCATTCTTCAATGCAGTGAACTCCTTTTCCTTCACTGAATTAAATTCCTCAGCATCAAGAATATTCTCCCCTGGCTTTGACTCCACATCTTTCACCGGCTTTAACTCCTTGCTATTCAAATTCTTTGGTTTCAGCTCGGTGTCTTTTGTAAATTTTAAGTCCCCATCATTAACATCATTCTTTGGCTTCGGCTCTGCATCCATCTTCAGCTTTAAATCCTCCGCATAGAACATATCTTTCTTTGGCTTCCACTCCACATCCTTTGTTGGCTTTAAATCTTCCAAATTTATCATTTTTGATTCCTCAACCCTGGCAGCCTGTTGCAGAGAAGAGAACATTGATAGAAGTGTTACCGTTAGGTATAAGCTTAATCAACGGACTTGAAGTTCGTCTTTAAATACCATATTCGAACAAAAGTTCCGTTCAAGTAATGTGTGTATATAAACATGTATATAAGTCAGAAACGAAGAAACTTTATTTTAAGGCGAGAAGAATATATAATGCATATCCAACCGTCTGCAATGGTGCATGAATCCCAACTCTACTGAATTCTGGTTCTTTTGGTATTGAAGCATTATAATCTGTTCCCTGGTTCCTTGTCCCATTAATTGTTGATGATACTGGCAATTGAGGTGGGCTGACAAGAGCAACTTTAAGCTTGTGCTCTTCAATATACCTTCCACTGCCCTTGACAAACTATCAAACAAAATGATGAGCGAGTCGCTTATTACTATCAAATAAAGCACAAGCAGAGCATAAAATCACTTACTGTGGCAGATGTAATGTCCGCATCAATTGTTCCAACAGGGACAACTGTGCTTTGAATTAAGAACTTATCTCCGCATATCATATCAGGAGGAGCTTCGAGCTGAGCTTGCATGGTAACTAAGTAAAAAAGGGTGAGAACATATAGTTCAAAGCAGGGAAGTAAAGAAAAGGATAAAAAAATCATATGAGAAATTTCACCACTATCTTTTATATATAAGTTTCATCACTAGCTTTGATTCACTTGTCCAGCCACTAATGAGGCAGCACAATGGTAGAGTGTTCTAAAGATCGTCGTTTGTCTATTGTTTAGTTTTTGTTTGCTGAATATATTTGCATTCTCGTGAAATTAATCATGAAAACCAGCCAATAGCCAACAACAGAGATACATGCACTGCATTTAAAGAACTTAAACAACTGCAAAATTCACTCTTATCGGTTTATCCCATTACTTACACAGTTACACTTTGCTAGATGGCAAAATCATTGAAACCTGTAGTGTCCCTTAGCCAGGTGACCTTATATCTACTAGCACCTTTGCTATGAGCCATTATAAGATTAAAGAAAACTTAAGTATGATCTATAGTCACAGGTCAAAAATGTTAGTCTCGGATTTGGTTCAACCGGGTCAAGCTCGAGCTCAGATAGTTCAGTATGCCAGATTTGAGTATTCTAAGGCTTTACATAAGTAGCTTTGATTTTGAAGCCTAACTGAAGTCATGAAGCACAAATAATCAAATTTGAAGTCTGAGTACAGGTATCAAAAGTTCAAAACTCATCTTTTACCATGTAAACGATCATTAATCGAACCCAATCAAAGCAAGCTTGAGCAGTTTGCTTGTATCTCTAATCGATCTCAAGCATCAAAAGAAAATTTTGATCAAGCTCGAACTTCAATTTCAAACGAAACTCGAGCTTCTTACAGCTTGACCTCAACTCGATGATTCGAGTCGAACACTTAGATGCATTGAAATTCATTCATTACACGCATAAGCATTGAAATATACAATCCGGTAGGAAAGCTCCTTACCTGTAAAATCACATATAGATTTGGGCATAACAATGCCAACATTAGGCCGCACGCAGTACTTCTTAGGAGATGTAGTTTTAACCTGCAAAATACCATTGCCAAAATTACATTACAATCCAGTACTCTAAACATAAAAAAATCCAAAACAAAGGCCATAAACTTTATTAAAAGAAAAAAAGGATGCAAAGAGCGCTGGTTCAAAGTTCAGACCTTGAAAGCAACATATTGGTCAGTGTTATTTGTGATTCTAACGGAGCAGGAGCATTGCTTCTTCAATATAACTATAAAATAAAAATAAAAAATAACTCTAAATGAGAAATAAACAATCATCTAATTAATATCAAAGCTAAACTGAAAATCATATTAATACATTATTTACCCCTTCAATTCTTCCACGCAAAAATTCAGAAAATATTAAATAAATTTCTGCAAAGAGTGTTATTTTTTCGCTCTGTTTTCTATATGATACATATTTTTCTGTAAAAATAATAAAGAGTTAAAGGAAGAAGTTTAAAGAAAAAAACTAAATGATTATAAAATAAGATTGATTATTTCTTCTAATAAATGAAAAAAAATAACGATCAAAAGTTTCTTAAACTAATTATTATTAAAATTGGTTTTATGTTACAAAAATGAATTGGCAATCAAGTAATTATGTACTCACATTTGAATTCAAGCTCCTTAGGCTCAATCTCCAAAAGTTGTGTATTCATTTTCCTTCTTCAATTAGCATACAAATCTTAATCTGCACATGATAATTACTGTCATACACTCATACTAATCAGCAACAATGTTTGAATTTCAAACTACGATTAAGCAACGATTCCAGTTCGTTGAAACTGAGGCGTGGAGTTTTTGAAATCAAAAAGTACAGAAAAAATGGAGAAATTTTAAAATTTTGAAAGCAAAGATCCAGAATCCAGATAATGACTTGGCTTCCAACTCGGATCATTTTGAGCTCAAACAAACTCCAGATATGAAAAATTTAACCTCAGACGAACTCGAAACTGAGTCAAGCTTCAACACAAGAGAAACAGAAACATTATATTGCCTTCTTCGAGTTGGATCCGGGGATCAAAACTCGAGAAAGAGCCAGGCAAAACGACACCGTTTTTCGGGACTCCAGTTCCATTGAACATGGAATTCAGCGGGAAAGCGAGAATCAGAGGAGCGAAAGCTTACCTGGTTCAACGAAAGAATCTCCGGCCAGAGAGAAAGAGAGAATGACGGTGGGAATTTGATAGCGGAAGAGATGGAAACAGTGAGACAGAGAAAAAGGCTGAAGAAGCGAAGTGAAAGTGAAAGAAGACAATCATGGAAAAGATACCACAGCTTTTGTTTTCTAGAAATAAAACAAAGGAAAAAGACTCGAGCGTTAATTTATTCAAATTTTGGATATTTCAATATCTCTAAGCCATAATACAACCATTCTTTCTTGCCGTTAATTTTGAAAATATTATGAATAATAGTTTTGAATTCGGCATTATTTAAACATGCATTGAGTTTGATACATTATATATAAAAAATTAATAAAATTTTATACCCTATTTTTAAAATTTTTAAACTATTGGAATAGTTATTTATGTTTTCCCCCAATACAGAGTTGGTTACCGATTTTGAAAAACGACCAGTAATGTCACTTACTTTTTCGGGGCGTAAATTTTAGGTCACTCAGCCATTTGTTGCCGTTAAACATTGATGACTTGTTGACCTGGCAGTTAAAAAAATAAAGGTAAACTATTGCAATGACCACTAAAGTTTATCTCATGTACATTTCTAGTCCTCAATTTTAAAAAATAAACATTATGGTCACTATTAAAAAGTTTTTTTTATAATTTTACCCTTGAATTTTTTTTAAAAAAATTTAAACCAGTAAATTATGCAGTAAATGGCACTATAAACTAGCAACTGGCAACAGTGGGTACGAGGACTTGCAGTTCTATTTTTTAGGTTCAAGGGTACTATAAATTCTTGAACTTTAAAAAAATTAATTAAGTCTTTGAAATTTTTTTATAACTAATTGAGCCTTTATACTTCAAAATTTTGTCAATGCACCCTTTTGATTAAAAAATAATAGAATAATTTAGAGTGAAAAAATATGAGCAATTTGAAAGTTTAGTTATTAAATAAGAGCAAATTGGACACCTAAAATTTAAAAAGGGTATACTTTGGGTACCTATTTTTCATTTAAGAATTTTATAATATTATTGTACTAATTTATTGTAAAGTTTTAGGGTTGAAAATAAAATTTTAAAAATTCAAGGGTAAAATTATAAAGAAACCTTTTTAATAGTGATCGTAATGTTTATTTTTTAAAATTGGGGAGCAGAATGTACATGAGATAAATTTTAGTGGCCATTATAGTAGTTTACCTTTATTTTTTTCGCTGCCAGGTCAGCAAGCTGTCAATGTTTAACGATAGAGTGACCTAAAGTTTACGCCCTGAAAACGTAAGTGAACTTACTGGTCGTTTTTCAAAATCGGAGACCAACTTTGTACTGAGGGAAAACATAAATGACTATTTCAGTGGTTAACCCTAAAAATAAACAATAAAGTAACATAATTTTTTATTCCACATTTATTGACGGTGAACAAAATAATAATTAATAAAACATATTCTTTTTCTACCTTTTTTAATTGAAATACACGTACATCATTGACATCACTAGATTTAATTAATTACTATTTCTTTTGGTTAATTATAATTTTGATGGAACACTTTTAGAATTCCTTGCCTAAGCTAGCTAGGACGCAATACGAATATGAAAATGATAATGAAAAGATATTGAAATCCATACAAAATATTATATTTATTAATATTCAATAAAGGAACATAAACGATCGCATATTCAATAATGGGGCCAATTTAACGTTAAAAAGCTCGTCAAAAGAGCCAAAAGGTGAATTTGCCAATAGTGGAATTATGATTGAGAAAAGGAAAATTAGTGCATTACGAGACCGAGTAACGTTTTTCGCCAACTTTCCTCTTGGTGAAAAGGCCATTTAGATCCCTCTCAATTTTCAATTAGGCAAATTGGTCCTCTAAGAAAAAAAAGAGCAATTTAGTCCTTCAATTTTTAAAATATCAATTAATGACAATTAATTCAAGGTCCTTTACAACGAATCGATGGGGTAAAATTTTGATTAAAACAATTCAAGGTGTACACTTTGTCTAGTAATGTTTAGATTTAATAAAGTGTCATTATACCAACAGACGTGTTGATTCAAGTGGCGAGCAGTTTGATATCGTTTAAGTAAGTTTCGAGTTTAAGACCTTATATATGTAAAAAAAATAGTTAAAAAATTCTTTGATCGAAATCATGTACGCGACGCGAATTGGTACAGACTAGTCATGACGAAACCTTAAAAAATTGAAAAAACAACAAAATAAATAAATAAATAAAGTGTCATTACAATAAAGTGGTGCTTTATTTCGATAAAATATATTTTAAAGAAAAGTTTCCATTCCACGCGAACAGTTTTGAAGCAAAATATCACATGCCGAAATAAAAGAAATTTGTTCTATATAATCGAAAATGAAAATAAAATAAAGCATGTCCTTTGTGTAAAACAATTGATCAATTATTATCGTAAAAATAAGTCTATGCTGATTAAATAAATTCCAAACCGAAGTTTAAAAACTATAGAACCCTACATCCATGCTTTTCTATTGAGTTGATTAAATGGAATCTATTAATTATCAAAATAAAAATCACCTGCACTTTTTTTGTTGTCTCTATTTATGTCTTATAATAAAAACTAAGTTTAGAATTTAAGATTTAAGATTATGGTTTAAAAATTTTAGAGCAGTGTGTTTTTAGGGTATATAGTGTAAGATTTAAAATTTAAAATTTAAGATTATAATTTAAAATTTAATTTTTAAGATTAGAGCATAAAGAGAAGCACAAAAAAGAAACAAAATCTTTTTATCCTAATTACCGACATGTGCACACAAGTACATTTATCAAAGGGTTTTATTTTGATGCACAAGCTGTGTAATTTTTTTTACACAATCCTTTTATAAAATTTAAAATTTAAATCACAAACCCTAACAACCTAAAACCTAAACCCTAAGCCCTAAATCCTAAACTCTAAATTCTACTCATAAACCTTAAATTATATACCCTACATACTAAACCCCTAAACCCTAACCTAAAACATAAAACCCTAAACCCTAAAATTAAAGGGCTTGTGTAAACTAAAGTTTACACAAGCTTGTGCGTCAAAGTATTTTCCTTTATCAAATAGCTAAATCATAAAATTTACGTATAGTCTAACCTATCATATCTACAAATCGAAGTACATGCAACGTTTTACACAACTATGTATTATTTTCAGAAAACGTGTGGCGCCATGACACCCCCTAAAATTTGAAAAAAAATTATTCAATCTCTTCAAATTTTTAAAAATTTTAATTTGGTTTTTACAAATTCTTTTATAAATTCATATTAATTTTTAAAATTTTTAAACGTTCTTATTAAACCTTTCAAAATTTAATTTTTTTGTTAGACTATTTAAAAAAACGTACAATAAACCCTTCAAAATTTATGAAAATATTAGCTTGAATCTTTATTTTTACAAAAATTTAAGTTGATACCAAACTTCCAAGTTCGCCACTAAACGTGCAGCTATTAAAATGGCCTTCCCTAACCCTGAACTACCTCTACCACTCTTCCCGGCCAACACTGCCATCGTGTTCTCCGTCGTATTTCACTTTCTTCTCATATCTCTCTCCCCCTCCAACACCTCCTCAAATGGCTTCCATTGCTGGTTCATCAATCTCCATGCAACCTCGTCACTCTTTGGTATTTCTTCTTTTCAATCTTCTAATCCTTTTAACTACTACTCATTTACCTTTTGTTTTGCCGATTCTCTTGATACGGCACTCCCTCAACTCTGTAATCGTTGATTCAATGTTTGAATGCCGAGTTTCTGCTTGTTTTTCCCACTTCTCTTCTTACTTGGGTAAATGCAGGGTGCAGAAATAGGTAGTGCATACATTTGTTGGAGTTGAATGAACTTCTGTCAATCTTTTTGGTTTTTATGCTCAGGTCTATATGTGTATCCTTGGGATGATCCATTTTTTCTCTAACCGATCTTAGTTTTCTTTATCGATACAAACAACCCTCGGTCTCATTTAATTCAAATGAAAGTTCATGCGCACTCTACAATTCATTTTGAAGTCGTGCTTTTCGTACCTTTTACATTTTGGTAAACATAAGAAACTGTTTTTGGTTCTTTCCACAGCTTGAAACCCTTCTCTTGGCTTTCCTTGTTTGCATGTTGGTTAACACAATGAACACAGTTTTTGCTAGTTCTTCCCCAACTCTAAGTTCTCTCCCTCTCTGACTTTAGTTTGTGTTATAATCGGTAGAGTGCCATTTCAGGTTGAGATTGTGATGGGACTCGAGGAAGAATTCGGAATCACCGTAGAAGAGGACAATGCCCAAAATATCACAACTCTAAGTTCTCTCCCTCTCTGCAGCGCTAAAGGTGCGTAGAAGCAAGGACATAAGTTGCAAGTTCATTCAGCGCTAAACGGAATTTCAAAAGTTAATGTTTCTTTTTTGATTTAAATACTCGTGTCTATTTATTAGCCGATTAATTTAGTTAGGTACTGCAGAGGTCCATTATGAGGGTGATTCTCTCAGCACAATTTGCTTCATTCAAAACTTAGAATACTAAGATTCAAACTTCTGACCATACTTAAAAATTTAGTGTATTATCTCACTAATTGTTAGTTGTCTACATATATTAAAGGTATAACGGTAGACTTAAACGGAATATTTTTAGATTTTTTAATTAATTATTTTATAATTTTTGTTTTTAAAATTTTATTTTTTAAATTTAACAGTGTCTTTATTTTTGTAAATAGTGTCTTTATTTTTGTTGTTTTAATTTTTTTTTATAAATATTTTCACATTTTAAATAATCTCTTAATTTTTATTTTTAATGATCAGGTCCTAAACTTTCTACAACTTAATTCTTGTAGAAGAAAATCAATTAAATCATTGCATCACACGTTATTCATAGTGGATCGTTACATATACACTATAAAATCACTATACTCCAGTTCAAAAAAATAAAATAAAACCATTATATTAGCATTATGATGATCAACGACATATCTATCTGTATTAATCATGATAAAGCTTTAAAGAATTGAAGTCAACTAAATATATATATGGTTCTCTTTAGTAAAGAGAATTTTGAGTTAAAATTAGAGTTTTGATCGGTTAAATTCACTAATTTGGATGATCAGTAAAGAGAGGATTAGAATAACGAATTGAGGTAAAACCTCTAATTTTGAAAAGGCTGCTAATATGAGCGTTTTAAAATTAAAAGTTTTGACATAAGAGTTATAAAGACATTTTACCCTTAACAATTATAAAAAAATCTCCAAATAACATAAATTTAACCATCTCTATTTTAATTCCTCAACCTTACGTATTTACATTGTGACATTTGTAAACTAATATTTTCTGTTTTTTCTTTTTATTCTCACACATTTATATTTGTATTTAAATTTAATCATTAATTAAATTATATTAAAAATAATTATATAAATAATAAATTAATATATAGATCCTTCAAATATGCTTAATGTTATATTAATTGTTTTCATGATCTAATTAATATTAATAGATATAAAATATTGATAACTAATAAATTATTTAAATAAGAATCAAATATAATCATGTCATTTTACTTATTTAAATAATCAAACATCTATCAGCTATTAAACAATTTTACCAAATACTTTTATAAAATTAACTAATACAATTCATTAATAAAATCAACTATCAACTAATATGATAATTCGTTATTAATTGCCAAACAAGATCTTAATATAAATTTGAACTTACATTTTTTTTCAAAAATTCGAACACCTTTAAGCCCAACTTCTCGTTCTTCAATACCAATTGTACCCTCAATAGGGGTAGGTGAAGATTAATCTTGCTAGAACTCTAGAACCTTCCCACAATTTTCTCCGATTCCCACCTCTTTCTATAAGTACGATTAAATTTCTAAACAAAACAACACACATTTCTCGCTTTGTATTTTGTTCTTATCTTTTTATATTCTGTGAAGGGGTGCTCTGAGGTTAGTTAGATTCTTCTCGACTTTCTCATTTCCATTCAATTTTCAGGGTTTTAAAGCATTGATCTATTCAATTTCTCTATAATTTAAGCTTGATTTTTCTATTCAAGGTCTGCTCTCGATTTCTGTTTTTCTTACATAAATTTATCTTGCTTGTTGGATTCCCCCAAAATTTTCCTGCATAAGTTAAGCTTTATTTTGATGGCTATGGATTTTCATTTTGTCTCGGTGTTGATTGAAGAACGCTATACTGGAAAGAGGCAAATTATTTGATATATATATATATATATATTGCGGAAGATTCCGTGCTAAAGGAGCTGAATTTCCTTTTTATTTTTGAAAATGATAGATTTTCTTTTCATTTTTAGAAAATTTAATCTTAGTTGAGAGTATTATTCTTCTTCTTTGTTGTTATATGAGTCAAAGATCGTGCATAAAAAGATAGTCCTTTTCTAGTTGGAGAAATTAACGCATTTGGTGAAAATTGTAGCTTTGTAATTTTATTTTAGTAACTCCTTGAATTTCTCTGATTGTTTTTGGTTGAATTTAGGGCATTGTTGGATTGATTGTTAGCTGTATTACATATGTTTGACTAATTTTAATGGATTTATCTGCCTGATTCATGACATTTGTGCTTTTCAAAAACATCTTAATGATGTGGTCATTGGTGAAACATTTACTGGCTTTTGAGATTAGGATACGGAAAATTTATTATTATTATTATTATTATTATTATTATTATTTCATGTTCGAAACTAGTTTTGAATTGATTTAGGTAAAATTATCTACTGGCTTATCTAACATTGTATAGTATATAGATCACATACTAAGATGGTGAAGGCCGTTGCCGTCCTTAGCAGCAGTGAAGGTGTTCAGGGAACTATTTTCTTCTCCCAAGATGGAGAGGGTAAATCACAACCCTGATACAATGTTTTGGTTTTTCTTTATTTCTGTATTTCATGTGGAAGTTTAATCTTTTCTGTCTTTACTAGGCCCAACAGTTGTGACCGGGGACATTTCTGGTCTTAAGCCTGGACTCCATGGCTTCCATGTTCATGCCCTTGGGGACACAACTAACGGATGCATGTCAACCGGTAAAAGGCTGAAAGTTGGCTTCGTTGATTTCTCTCGGCTTCCATGTATTTGTTTTTCCGGATTTTGACCTTGTGATGAATCTGTTTGTAGGTCCCCATTTTAATCCTGCTGGAAAAGAGCATGGTGCCCCACAGGATGAGAATCGTCATGCCGGTGATCTAGGAAATGTCACTGTTGGTGATGATGGTAGGAATATTTGCCTTTGGTCAATGACCATAAGCTTTAAGCGGTTTACTAACAGTTTCTAAACTTTTACATTTGCTTTCTTTGTTTCAATTCATGTTTTTTTTTCCAGCAGCATGTTGTTGGTTCTCCCATTTCTTCTATTATTGACACTGTTGATTTTGTTTGTGTGGTCCAGGTCGTGCAAATTTCTCTATCACCGACAGCCAGGTCTTTGTACAACTCCTCACTCCATTTTGGTTACATTCAAATTTCTTTCTTGTAGGTTTGTGGTTGTATTAGTGTCCGACTTGAGTTTATTGCTGATATGTGTTTTTCCAATTTTGTAGATCCCTCTCACAGGCCCAAACTCCATTATCGGAAGAGCTGTTGTTGTCCATGCAGATCCTGATGATCTCGGCAAGGGTAATAGTAGTTCAAAAACCTAACTCCGTTAAATTGTTCTCTTGTAGTGTTTGCATGTGATAGGAACACTAGTGAATAAGTAGTTTACTTCCTAAATCGGTCACCCTCCCCACAATCTTTCTTCCTGGCTGCAATGGACAATTAAATTTGAAGTACTAGCATACCCTTTTGCTCTTACTCTGGAGATCAGCCAACCGTAGAATGTTTGTACTTAAGCTTACTTTAAGTTTCTACTCAAACAATGAACTAGATCCGGATGTTAGGGGCATAATTTGTGACACTGCTATTATATATGCAGGAGGCCACGAGCTTAGCAAAAGCACAGGAAATGCTGGAGGCAGAGTAGCTTGTGGTAAATTCTCTTTTCTCAGTCATTCGAACACTAGTGATATCGTGCAAGTGAAAACGTGATTAGTTACAGCTACGGTGGTTACTAGAGACAACACAACGAAAATACCAGATCTACTATTGTTTGCATGATATATTGTTGATTAGTAACTTTGTATTGTAAATTTTGCAGGTATCATTGGTCTGCAAGGCTAAAATCTCAGCAGTGGTGAACAGAAAATAATAGATGCAAGGGCCTCGAGAGCAGCTGTTTATGTGAACTAAAAACTGTGTTTTAATAAAAGGAAAAAGACTCCTTTTTTGGTGTACTTTTGTTGTGTGTTGTTTGTCATTTGTAACTTTGAAGAAGAGAAAAGTGCTCTCTTAATGGCGGCCTTTGAAATTTTAAGTGTTGTGTTGAACCTGGAATGCATAAGTTCTATGTTGCTCTGTAATTATAACAGGCGTTTTTGTGCTTGATTTGGTTTCAAACGAGCGTACCAGTCTGGCTATTCAAGTGCCTAAAAGAAAATTAGGCTCAACTTAAACCCTAGTCCCCGCCACTGCTTTGGCTCTCAAAATCCTCTCTTACTGTTCACAAATCTCAGTGTTTTCTTGCTCGTTTGTTTGCTTTGTGGTTGTGTCGGTCTTCACGGGAGGTTTGGTCTGGATTTTGAGCGTTTTCTGTGGTCTTTGACAGTGGTCTGGGTGTTCGTCTGAGTGGCTGTTCTCGGCCGGTGTGGTTCCCTTGAGTTTGGCTGTTGACAGTGTCGGTTTTCTGGTCTTAGTTCTCCCAATGCTTCATGGTAACTAACACTCCATCCTCAATTTTTCATCCTTGTGTTTGACTTCTTGTTCTGCGAAACTGATTTTAGAGTAGTCTGCAATTATGGTTTTTGTTCGTTCAAAAGCGGGCTGTTTTTTGGGTGGCGTTGTGGTTGTGCTTGGAAGAGGAGTCCACAGGTTTTTATCTTCTTGGAGTTTTTATTCTTTTTGGTTTTGGGGATTTCTGCTGGAAATCGAAGCTCATGAGACTTTCCTGATTTTTCTTTCGTTCGAGTGTCATGTTTCTTTTTCGGGCGATATGGATACTTGTTCCAGGGTTCATAGGGAGCTTTGGCTCGGGCTGTTCTCTGATGTTTATTCTAGGGTCCTTTCCTCGCCCTCCATTTCCCGGCGACCTCCTCCAAAACCAATCTTTAGCATTAGTTATGTTTATGGGGACCTCTCGGTTTTTGGTCGTTGGCTCTGCTTGCCAATATAACGAACGCTTTTGTCTTAGCTTGTGACAGAAGATGTTCTCAACCGTCGAGGTGTGGAGCAGTGGCTTTTATCCCTACAAGCGAATCCGGCTACTGCCGTGCCCACGAGAATTACCATTTTTCGGTGACCACCTCCAAAGCCAATTTTTTTGCTTCAATCTACGGTGGGGGTAAGGCCCAATGGATGGTCGTATGTGGAACTCCTTCCTCAGTGATCACCTTGTTTACCACTTTCTGGTGCCTGAAGAAAGGTGATCATTTATGGATATTTTTCGATCCATGGTGGATAGGGATTCACATATTGTTTCGTTGATGACAAGACCCTCTTTTGAGGAAGCTTGTCCTCGGATAGAGTTCTCGCAATGGCCTTAATCTGACGATATCATCTCCTGCTCTATTTTCGTTCTTGGTTTTATGCTTTATGTTTTCGAATGTGCTGTCTTCTGGTGACTGTTGGATTTGCTTATTGACCGTGTATGGTCTGTTAGGATTTGCAACTTTCCTTTTGCTATCTCCATGGCGTTGTGGGAGAATTGTAAGTTCTTTCGAGACTATTTCATTGGTCAAAAAAAATGCCTAAAAGAAAAATATATATCGTAATTTCCAATGACTGAATGACACAACATAATTTTTCGCTTCATGTACCAGATTTTAAACCATTTTGATTACCCCATCAACTAAGAATCTAAATCCGCTATTGACTTCTGAATTTGTAAAATAAAACGTATTCGAATAATACTATATATCTTTAAAGTCGTTATGCACAAAGCGAGTTCTTCATAAGTGGCAACGCTTTTCGGAATAACGAACTTAACAAGAATTCGCTTTTTGTAAATACCGAGTTTAGATATGTAGTACTAGAACTTGTCTTTCATTCGACACTAATATGAACAAGTTTGGTCTATTTTAAACTGAGTAAAATTCGCGTTGAAAACAGTTCCATAACTTGTTTTTTAATGATTTTGCTTTTAAAAAGGCGTGGTAGGCTTGTACGGTGTATTAATCAAATAATGTAAGTTATTATTTATCCAAAAAAGAACGAAATTAAATATAAATAATATAAACTATGTAAAAAAATAAGGCATAATTAAATATTGCTTATTATCAAATTAGAAATAAAATCGTGCATAAACATAATTATTTTTTTTATACATCCCCTAGTCCTAATGATGTTTATGTCCACTCGTTCCACAACTGAGTGTAAGACGACCCCGTGGCGAATTTTTCCGAACGTCATATGCTCCATCGGCATCTTCATTCGCAGCGCCATCATCACCAGCACCATGATCGTACTCGAAACGCGGACTACTGTTGGCACCGGGACCGGTGTAGAACAAACTTTACAGCGACGTCTACTCGACAATGCTGTAGTCAAATCGTGCTGCCAACGGTGGAACATCGAACACCGAAGGAAAATATGATGAACTCATCGACATGAAGGGACAATAAACGTCCGTGAAGCAGAACTCGAGTGGAGGCCTCATCTGTTGAAACGTCTTAGAACCAATCATTTGCAGAAACGATGACGAAGCTGAGTGCATGAATGTCAATCTTGGCGCTGGTGTTGAACGTTGTGCCGTGGAGTGATCTGCTGCTTGCGTTGTTCCAGACGACGAGGCCCCTGCAATGTGAGTTCGCCGTCTATGACTTTCAAGCCCCATTCTAGTACCGGGTTGCGTCGGCTGACTCTGGGTGGCTTAATGTTGTGCAGGAGGGGGTGGAGGCACCTCAATTTCTCGCTCGCACTCCTCCTAAGTTAGTATATGCAACTTCCCATTTTGGTGGTACTACTGCATATAGTCGAAAATGATGTCCTGATTCACAATGACTGCACAGATGGGCGGCCGCTTGTCATATATTGTCATCCATTGCTCGACCTAGTTAGTGTGATGATAGTCCCAATTGACTTTCGTCTTCCCCTGCCGCGTCAACCGATGTAATTCATCCAAATTAGGTGGCGGCTCTGGAACCCCTTCAATGTAGCCAAATTGTCGCAGAACCCAATCGATAGGATGCTACTCGATAATTTCGTAGTTGATGAGTGGCACTCGCAGCAGCTAGACGTGAGAGTTGTCCATCTAATGAAATTTCTGACCTCGTCTTGTATCTTGTCGATCAGCAGTCTATAGTCGCGCTGTTTATCTCGTAGTCTCTGGTGAGTGAGTGGAACACACCACTTGTCATTAATAAAAAAATTAAAAAATTGTAATAATTTAAAAAATATTTTTAAAATAAAATAAATAATTTTAATAATACCTCTAAATAAGTAAGAATAAATACGAGATCAGGTTTCTAAGCTGCGAGCTTAACACGGCATTCGAAAACAAGCTTAAGACTGCAACAATAAAAATAAGGGTAAACTACACTGGTAGTCACTGAACTTTTAGGGCGCTTTCAATAAGGTCACCGAACTTTTAAAACTTTCATTATAATCACACAACTTTTAATTCGCTTTCAATAAGGTCACTGTCGTCAACCACTGTTAAAAAACTGACATGACATGTTAAATTTAAGGGAAAACACACTGTTAGTCACTGAACTTTTAAGAGGCTATCAATATGGTCACCGAACTTTTAAAACTTTCATTACCATCACTCAACTTTTAATTCGCTTTCATTACCGTTAAAAAAGCTGATGTGACACGTTAAGTTTAAAAATAAACTTTTTCCCACCCTATTTTATCTCCATGTCTTATTTTCTTCCATCCAAACATGTCTATCTTTTAGATACATTAATATTTTTCTTTGAACTCCTCATTATCCAGTGCATGACTTAGTAAATGTCGGGCATGAAGCATAAAGAGGATTTTTATGATCAAAACTTTAGTTATTTTTTTATCATTCCATCATCGGATGTCTCCCAATATTTTTCTTGTTATCACACATGTCGCATGCATGTCTAGAGACATTAATATTTTCCTTGATGTGTTACTAGAGAAGTAACCACCTTCACCAACAAATTGCAATTTGATTCATATGGAAGAAAGAGACATGTTTGGATGGAAAAAAATAAGAGGGAAGAGAAAATATGGTGGGAAAATGTTTTTTTAACTTAACATGTCACATCAGTTTTTTTTTAACGGTAATGAAAGCGAATTAAAAGTTGAGTGATAGTAATGAAATTTTTAAAAGTTCAGTGACCCTATTGAAAGCCTCTTAAAAGTTCAGTGACTAACAGTGTATTTTACCCTTACATTTAACATGCCACGTCAGCTTTTTTAACGGTGGTTGACGGCAGTGACCTTATTGAAAGCGAATTAAAAGTTGGGTGACTGTAATGAAAGTTTAAAAGTTCGGTGACCTTATTGAAAGTGCCCTAAAAATTTAGTGACTACTAGTGTAGTTTACCCTAAAAATAATGACAAGTTAGTAAATTTGAAATTAGCAGTAGGCGGTAGGCCTGTAGCATTCGCTAGCTTTTGTCACATCTATTACATAAAAATAATGGCAAGTTAATAAATTTGAAATTAGCAGTAGCCAGTAGGCGGTAGGCCTGTAACATTCGGTAGCTTTTGTCACATCTGTTACAGTATTATGTACGTCTCGTGATATCTAAACGCAGCCGTTTTGTTCATTATTATTATTTTTTATTTCAAGAGAATTTATTTTCCCTCCTTTTACCTCATCATAGATAAAAAGAAAAAAGAAAATTAGGTTTCTTTGTAATTGAAGGAGATTCTATAATTCTATCTTCTCTAAGCATCCACTTTCGCGAATTCAAAACCCTAATATGTTTCTTGGATCGGATTCCGTATCGGTATTCTCCGGAGTGTAATTTACTTTTTGTCATTGTCTGTCTGCCGGCAAAGAAAGTTGCAAGGTAACGAAAAATTGTTTTTTCTCTCAATTTTTTTATTATAATTATGGAAACGTTCTCTTTTGATTGATGATCATTAGTTCTTTTGTGTCACTGATTTACTTGTTGAAGTTGGAATTTGACGTGGATCAACTTTCTAAGGTTTTGTAAAAGCTTACAAATAGTGAAAATTGTTGAATGGTTAGAGCTAAGATTGAATTGATATTAATTTACGTGTTTTACTTTGTGTTCATTCAGATGTGTGTGTTTTTTTTCTTCCTGTTTGACCTTTTTAAAGATCTTTACTAGTTTAGTTGGAACTGGAATAGATTTTTGTGCATTTTCATGTGCTAATTTTTGCGAATTTTATCACTGTCCAGACACTGATTAGGATCTAATTAGATATTTAGATGCACGTTCATCAAGATTATATACGTTGATTGTATGCTATACCTCTTTTTGAATATTGAAGAAGGCATTCAGAATGAGAATCACTAGTTACTTGGAAATGATATTGAGCTTGTTTAATAGATATATGGGATTGGTGGAAGGGAAGAAAAGAGTTAAAGGTGATGGCATATTATTTTGTTCTGTTGTTCTTTGTTCTAAGTAGGAGAAAAGAAGCAAGTCGATATTGGTTTGATTCAAGTTACTGGTTTGATTCAAGTTACGACGCGGATGTAAAATTTTAAGACGGTAAATGTGATATTTCAAGACAGTTGGAACATGTCGATATAACATCCGCAACTAGGTTTATCATCGAGTCACAATCCAAACATAAAATTTTATGGTGGGAACCTGTATATGGACTATTTTTTATTGTGTTACTCACTGGCAAGAGAGACTGCAAAGTTGCTTGCATGAATAATTCTAGTTTCCATATTTACCTCAAGAATGGCTTTAAAACGTTAAATTTACATATTTGATTAAGAAAGATTCACTTTTTTAAAGTAATATTTGGTTTGTTCTTTGTGTGCTTATTTTTCGTTAAGTTTACTTTAACTGGATTTAGGGATTCCCAAACTGCTCCACACTCTCTCTCATAGACATTCCTTTACATTTTTAGAATTTTATCTTCTTGCCTGCTAATTTGACCAGAAACACAGCTTAACATTCTGTGGTTCCGTCTACTATGGAGCAAGAAAATAACAAAAACGAAGCTGACACTACTTCAGTAAACTTCGCAAAATCAGAATCATCTGAAAAGAAAAGCTCAAATTCATCGAAAGCGATATCTGATATTGTAAAGTCAGTGGCCAAGAATTTCCTGAAGACAAGAAAAGCTAATGTTACTTCTGAGGTTCAGAGGAAAAAGAAAAATAAGAAAAGCACGAGCATATCAGAAGGCAGTAAAGCAATTGAAAAAGGTGTTATTAAGTTAAATTCAAAGGAAGAAAACCCGAAAAAGGATGCTACCACAAGTATGGAGCATGTAGAGAAGAGCCAGGAGATCCAAAAGAATCAAGAAAATACAAGTGCATCAAATAGCAAGGAAAAGATTGCAAAATCGAATGACAATCCCAATAAACGAAGAAGTGCTGAGCAACCTGGCCTATCAAATAAAAATATGAAGAATGAAGAAAAGCAAGAGGGCAATAAAAGAAGAAAACAAAATGAACAGAAGGTAAAACACAGTAATTCAGTGAGGAATAACACAGGTGACGAAAAACGAGATGGCAACGGAAAGAAACAAGAAATTGAGAAGAAAGAAAAGATTGATGGTCTGATATTTATGTGCAATTCAAAGACCAAGCCGGATTGTTTACAATATCATATAATGGGGGTACCAGCTGGTAAAAAGGATCTTGTCCTGGGAATTAGGCTTGGGGTTAAGCTTTTTCTCTACGATTATGATCTGAGGCTTTTGTATGGGATTTATGAGGCATCCTCTGCTGGTGGCATGAAACTTGAGCCCAAGGCTTTTGGTGGGGCTTTCCCTGCTCAGGTACCATTTTGTTTTAGCCATCTTCCTTTACTTACAACTCTTCTTCATATTCATTACTTTAAGGAGATTTACGTACTGATGACTTCTGTTTCAGGTGCGGTTCAGTGTCTATGCCAATTGTTATCCTCTGGCGGAGGGCACTTTCAAGAAGGCAATCAAGGAAAATTACAATGAAAAGAACAAATTCAAAACTGAACTTACTGCTAGACAAGTAAGGAATCGTTTTCTTTCCTGTTAGTTTGATGTTCATAGTTTAATCCTTCCATATTTTAGTATTAACAGCATCTGATATTTCCCTTAGGTTCAGAAGCTCACAGAACTTTTTCGACCGGTTCCAGTTCAATCAACTGCACCACCTTTTCACTCCCCTTCAAGGGCAGCAGCTCGAATCGTTGAACACCCTGAAAAAAGGGGAGTTCATGATAGAACAAGGGAAGCAAGGGCCCCGTCACCCAGGGAAGCGTCTCTTAGAGATCCTTATGCCAATATCAGTGCTAGAAGTTATGCTCCTCCTGAAAGGGATCAGCGAGCTGAATATGGAGGGTTGGCATCTACTAAAAGGGAGGATGGTCCTCGTGATTTATACCTTAGTGAGACGGATTACAGGGTTTATGGTCTTCTGGGGGAGAGAAGAAACTTGACTCCTCAGCATCATATCACTCCTAGGTTAACATCACCTGTCCGACAGCCAGATACAGTATACAGGGAGCCTGTTCCTTTGCAGAGAGATACAATTCGCTCTGATCCTCTTTACTTGACCGAAAGAGAATATCGGACTTATGATTTGGGTGCTACAAGAGAAATGCAACCAACAGTTTCTGCAGCAACTGCAAACACATTTGTAGCTGGTGCTTCTATCTCGAACTCCTATATTACAGATCCATATTATGGCCGTTATTCTGGCGATCCATTGGTGGATGCTTATCTTCCTCGTCCGAGAGAGGCACACCTGATTGAGAGTGATCTTTTGAGGAGAGAAAGCAACCAAGCACAGAGATTATATTCCGCGTACCCTTCTGATGCTTTAGTAGATCATAACCAGATGCATCACCATCGAGATGTTAAGCCTGCATCTGCTTCTACATCAGTTTCGGCACGGTATTCTTTTGGTGGTCCATCTTTATCTTATCGCTGAGAGTTATAAGTCCCTTCATATCTGTAACTCAAGACATGTTCCTTCCAAAATTAATGATTTCTTTACCTGTTGTCTGCATGCATGCTGTTGAACTTCAATAAGCTACTCTTATCATACATAATTAGGATTAAGCATTTTGAAAGTGGCTACTTTTTGAATCTATCTGGATGTGGTTGAATATGTTTCCTAACCAATTTGCTCAACCTAACTTATTCAGCCTTTTTGCTAATAGCCACATTATGGGTGACCCTGACTTTAGGATACGGATATGTCCATTGTCCAGTGTAAGTATGATCATATTACTGTAGGTTATTTATTTATTCAAGAGGTTTTTTTATGTCGGACATATTTGAAATCTTGTTGGGCCAGCTTGAATTATAATTTTTGTTTAAAGCCCCAATCTGGGTGGCCCAGGTCTGTCTCTTAAGCACGATTAAGGACTTGGTTTCGAGGCTTGAAAATGTGAAAGTATTACTCTATTGAGAAACTTGAAAGATAATTATAAAAATTCAATAAGCTTGAAATGATATGCCAAAAGACATCGATATGATTACATATCAATATGAAGAATAAATAATACGGGTAAATTTTTAATATATAGCTTGTGTAGGCTTGCATATTCACACAATTAGGGGTGTTTATCGAGCGAGTCGACCGCGAGTTGGATAATGCTTGATTCGTGCTCATTAAACAACTTTACTACTAGACTCTACTCATTGCTCGTTAAGCTCGTTAAAATTGTGCTCGATTCGTACTCGTTAAAAAAATTTGTTGCTCAACTCGACTCGTTGCACGTTAAGCTCACTAAAAAAATTACCTTATTTTTTAACTAAAAGTAAAATTTAATAATACTATATGAGGCTTAATATAAACATAAATTAATAAATTTAACAAAAAATTATCAAAAGAATATATAAAGTACTCTCAAAGTCTAAATTCTAAACTAACAATCCACAAATACATATTAAAACTAAAGTAACAATCCATAAGTTCACAAAACTAACATATTAAAACTAAAGTAACAATCCACAAATATATTAAACTAACATATTAAAAGCATTCTTGAAAAAAAGTTTAATGATACACAACTAATCTTGCAATTACTAAAAAAATATTTTAAAAAATTAACGAGCTACTCGCGAACTTATCGAGTCGAGTTAGACTTTGCTCGACTCAACTCGTTAAGGTCTCGAGTCGAGTTCGAATTCGAGTCGAGCCAACCCGAGCCGAGCGTTTACCGAGTTTTGTTCGAGTCGAGTTTGAGCAGCTCACGAGTTGCTCAACTCGTTAAGCACCTCTACACACTATTAAATCTAAATTTTAAAATTTTGACCTTTATCTTAAACGCTATATCTTAAATTCTAAACATTATTTTAAAATTTAAATCCTCAATAGTTAAACTTTAAATTATACTTTCTCCTGGCACCTAAAACTTAAAACTAATAGAAAGTCAAGACCGATCAATTTTCATTTCCGTAATTAACTTGCACACAATAAAGAATCTTAGAAAGTTAAGTAACGTCGGCCAAGTCAAGCTCATTATACCCTTAAGATATTTTTCTAAGTTCTCCCTCTTTCTATATATGAATGTATGTATATGCGGTATGCCTTTGGTCAATTGAATCAAAGTCGTGGAGAGGGAGAGGAGGAAACAATGGCAAACAATGGGAATCTTCCTCTTTTTGGGACAAGGCCAGCCAGCGGACTTTTCTTGTTTCGATCATATGCAGTTTCACTATTCATAGCCATCTGCTTCATTGTCTGGTACAGACTGACTTATTTTCCACTGCTGGAAACCACGACCGAGAGATGGGTCTGGGCTGGAATGTTTCTGTCTGAACTTTGGTTTACTGTTTACTTCATCATCACCGTCATCGTCAAATGGAACCCTGTTTCTCGTTACACTTTCAAAGACAGACTCTCCGCAAGGTATGGCGATGAAGCATTGCCGGGAGTAGACATTTTCGTTTGCACGGCAGACCCGAGATTGGAGCCCCCGACAATGGTGATCGCCACCGTGTTGTCAGTTATGGCTTATGACTACCCAACTCAGAAGCTGAGCATTTATCTCTCAGATGATGGCGGCTCCGATTTAACGTTTTATGCTTTGTTAGAAGCTTCACGTTTTGCCCGGCTGTGGCTTCCTTTTTGCAGGAAGCTGAAAGTAGAGCCGAGGTCGCCTGAGGCTTATTTCCAGATGAGTTCCGAACCAGTCGATGATTCTGCCATGGCCAATGAGTGGCTCACCATCAAGGTAATATATGTTATGCCACTACACGAGTTTTAAGATAAATTGTTACTGTTTTTTTCTTTCAACTAAAATAATATGATGGACTAAAAATTTATTAAATAAAATTAGTTTAATACTAATTTATTTACTAATACTCCTACTAAACTTAATATTAATTTTAAAATCATATAATAATTAGGGTGGAAATTCTCTATCCTTTTTGTGCTCCTACTTATGCCCCTACTCTCAAAATTAGGTTTAGGGTTTTAGGTTAGGGGTTGTGTTTAGGGTTTAGGAAATTTAGGGTAGGGTGTATTTTTAGGGTATATGGTGTAAGGTTTAAGATTTAAAATTTAGGGTTAGAGCTTGAAATTTAATTTTATAGTGTTTTTTTAATGTTGGGGGTATAAGTAGGGGCACCGACAAGGGGCTGAAGATTTTTATCCTAATAATTAACACAACTCTTCGATCATATGATAATATTCAGTGGCGGATCTAGAAATTATTTTCAGGGTGGGCACAAGTTAAAATATTTTTTAAAGTGGGCACAAGTCATACAAATTTTAAAATTTCAGGGTGGATACAAATTAAAATAATTAAAGTCAAATGTGTTAATTTTTATAAATTTAGCTCACAATTTATATTGGATCACTTTTTAGCTTTAATTAAAAGCTTTAATTGTATTTTTTAAGGAATAAGTCTTGATTGTAAACAATGAAAACGATGTTTCTGATTTATCAGTTAATAATTTCAGTTTGTCTTTAAAAAGAGCAAAGCGTTGGATTTCCACAAGTGCAGGTTTATTTTAAAATAACCATTTTAAGTCTTCAAAAATGGTTTTTATATAAAAAACAGTCTACATATAGATATCTTGAATGTTGATGGGAGGAGGGGTGGGTGGTGGTGAGGAGAGATAAGACAATCCGTCCAATCTATAGATGAGACTATATAAGAGGGGGTCCATTTTTATTATCTTTATTTTTATATATAAATATCTTTTTGAAAGCTATTTATAAATTTTTCCTTTACTTTTAAATATTTTATATTTTATTTTAAATTTAGGGTTGTAGTATTTTACTTGCCTACGTACGTTCTTTCCAATTATTCAGACCATAATCCATGAAACATCATTTACAAAGGACCCATGTCTCACAAGGTTTTTTTTTTTATCAAAAGTATGTCTAAATCAATACTTGTCTGAAAGAAGCAAATGTCCAGCACGCCAACGTGGAACCAATATGATAATGGACTCACAAAGTTAATTTCAGAAAAGACTGGAAAATTCGTTAAAAAAATAATTAAGAAAAGACTGGACGAGGCTTTTCCTTCTCTCTCAATACATTATTATTTTCTTTTCTTTTATAGAAGAAAATTTTGAAGGTGAAACCAAGATTTGGTGCTATTGATTTGAGTATAGAATAAAAGTTATAAGGATGGTTGGGAGACAAATTAATGAAAATAGATTCAAATGGTTGCATTTTATATTATAATATTTTTTTTGGATATGAATTACAGAAATCATACGAAGACATGAAGAGTCGGATTGAAAGCATGACAAAGTTGGGCAAAGTTCCAGCGGACATACGCAAAGAACACAAGGGATTTGATGAATGGGGTTGTGTTTCAAGTCGACAGGATCACCCATCCATTCTTCATGTAACATTTAACAATACTTGTTTCTTCTTCTTTTGTCTGATATTTTAGTCTTAGCTCATAACTAATCAGTCCAAGTTTTGTATTCAAATACTTTTGTAGGTTCTGATTGATGGAAGAAACCCTAACGCCATTGATATTGAAGGAAAAGCTTTGCCAACTCTTGTCTACTTGACTCGTGAAAAGAGACCTCAATTCCACCATCATTTCAAAGCTGGAGCCTTGAATGCATTGGTATGTGATTTTTTTCCCTTTCCACATTCGATAAATTACATAAATTATCACTAAACTTTAAACATTAAACGTTTTTGTAACTAAAATTTAGACATTAAACGTTTTTTGTCACTCTTAAACCCCAAACAATAGTAGATGGTGGTCGTTTGGTCTCAAATTCACCAGTCGCTTTGTCTCGCCCTTGAGTCTGAATTCAACATTCATTTTGTCGAAAAGTGCTCAGAAGTTCACGAATCGATCAAAAATCTTCTGGTTTCTCTCTCATCGATCTTCCTCCTCTGCTGTCGGATGGAGCATGTTTCTCAGTATGTTGTTTCTCTCGTACCGATGAAGTTTTTCACCGTTCGGATCTTGGATAAATTCCTTCGTTTGCCAATAAATGGACGTTGTCAAAAAAATTAATGGAGAAGTGACAAAAAACGTTTAATGTCTGAATTTTATTGAGTAAATTGAACGTTATGAAACTTCAGTGACCAAAATAGGCTTGAGAGTAAAGTTCAGTGATGATTTACGTAATTTACTCTATTTGATATTTGTGTTCGATATATATTCAAATATATTTATATATTATTACTTTATTGAAGTAAATTGTTTTTTTCTCTTATTCTTTAAATATATGGATGGATGAACAGATAAGGGTATCATCAAGAATAAGCAATGCGCCATTCATTCTCAACGTGGATTGCGACATGTACTCAAATGATTCCAAGGCAATCAGAGATGTACTTTGCTTCTTTTTGGATGAAGATAATGGACATGATATTGCTTATGCCCAATATCCACAGACCTTCTGTAACCTCACTAAAAATGAAATTTATGGTTCCTTGAGAGTTGTTATGCAGGTGAGCTAATATTCGAATTGCATGCGCTAATATTCGAATCTCTGACATACTAAATACAATCGTTTAAGGATGGTATATTATGAATTTAGTTAAACCCTAGATTCAAAGTTAATGTTTCAGTCATATGATTAACATGTTGGCTAAAACTGAGAGAAACGATGATGTTCTGAATGTGTCTCTATATATATATATATCAAAGTTTGAGCTTCCAGGATTTGATGGGAATGGAGGGCCTTGCTATATTGGAACTGGATGTGTTCATAGAAGAGAAGCTCTTTGTGGAATGAAGCACAGCAAGGAGCTTGCAGTTGAATGGAAGGAAATGAAATCTGACAAAAAGAATAGAGAAAGTGCAAGTTCCATTGAAGAAGATTGCAAAGCTCTTGCAAGTTGTACCTATGAGGAGAATACACTATGGGGAAAACAGGTCTTTTTCTTTTATTTTTTTTCTCTCGCTACGAATTATGTTTATTCACCGACGGGATTGGTCCAAGTGATAAGTAGTTTGGTATCGCTTAAGTAAGTCTCAAGTTCAATTCCCGTTAAAAAATTTACCCACCACAGTTAGGTGTTCAACGCGAGTCGGTCCAGAACCGAGAGGGCAACAAAATAAGAATTATGTTTATTCATGTTATATTCAAATGATTGCAGATGGGAGTGAAATATGGGAGTTTAGTGGAAGATATATTGACCGGAATATCCATACAAGCAAGAGGATGGCGATCTGTATATTTAAAACCTGAAAGGGCAGCCTTCTTGGGAGTGGTTCCGACAACATTATTGGACACTTTAGTACAACATAAGAGATGGGCTGAAGGACTACTACAAATCTTTCTTTCCAAGCATTGTACTTTGTTGTACGGTCGTCAAAACATGCCTCTCAAACTTCAACTTTGTTATTGCATTTACATGCTCTGGGCTCCCAACTCCTTTGCTACACTTTACTTCGTTTTCGTGCCTTGTTTTTGCCTGCTTAAACGCATCCCTTTGTTTCCAAAGGTATGATATATATCCTTAACTTTATTCATTGTCCGAAATTACCAAGTCTTGTCGGCTACTAATTTACATTTTTTTCTTCTGAAGATATCGTGTTTTTGGGGTATACCGTTTTTGTATGTGATCTTTGTCCACCGAGTTCACAGCCTTGTGGAATTTGTATGGTGCGGAGGCACAATCCGAGGATGGTTGAACGAACAACGGATGTGGTTGTTCAAAAGAACAACTTCCTACTTCTTTGCCATCATCGACAACATCCTCATGCTTTGTCGGTGTTCGAAGTCGGCCTTTGTCATCACCGGAAAAGTCGTCGACGACGATGTAAACCGGAGGTACGAGCAAGAAATCATGGATTTCGGGACTTCTTCACCAATGTACACGATTTTAGCGACACTAGCACTTTTCAACCTGTTCGGTCTCATTGCATTGGGAACAAAGAAAGTCGCCGTTTATGATGTTGGAGTGGAGGTTTTCGACATTTTCGGTTTTCAGATAATTCTTTGCTGCCTTTTGGTTTTCGTCAACCTGCCAATATACCAAGCGGTGTTCTTCCGGAAAGATAGCGGTAAAATCCCAGCATCTGTAACACTTGTGTCCATTGCTTTCGCCCTCTTGGCTTCCGCATTAGCCATATACTAGTTAGTCTTATGGTCCGCCGTGTGAGAGTCCAAAGTTCACACGGCGGATTAAAGACTGGGATCAGAATCTTAGTACGAAGGTCCATGTCTGCGACACGAGATTTATCTGGTAATAGTTAAAGAAATAGGAACAAAATTAATTTCATGTATATTTGCTGTTCCTAAACTTTTATCATAATGTATGGACTATGGAGTTCTCAAACTTGTATTTGAAAGTGTGGGAATTACTATTTATGTGGGAGGAATCAACTTCCCAATCTGAAGGGCTGGTTCTTTGGTCAGCCGCCTGTAAATTATTGATTGAATGAGGGATAATTTAGAGAAATTCTAGGGTGGGGTTAAAATGAGCCGGCTACCTAAATTCTTACTATTTTTATAAGAATATGTATAAGACAGGTAATTATTTAGGTAACAACATAAATTCTCACTAATTGTTGCAAGAATTTATCAAATTGGTAAGAATTTGTGTATTTACATGAATTCGTATATTATAACTTAAATTATTACCGTTTTGGTAAGAATTTTTGTAGATTTTAAATATTTGTGTAGTTATACAAATTATTATCAACTTAATAAGAATTTGTGTAAATTTACCTCATTTTAGTTGCACCCTAAGGATGCCTCACCGTAGAACTACCCCTAAATTACAAGAGAATTGGGGCTCAAAAGGGTGGACATTATACCCTTGAGATATTTTTTCCAAGTTCTCCCTCTTTCTTTATATGAATGTATGTATATGCTTCATTGTCTGGTACAGACTGACTTATTTTCGACTGCTGGAAACCACGACCGAGAGATGGGTCTGGTCTGGAATGTTTCTGTCTGAACTTTGGTTTACTGTTTACTTCTTCATCACCGTCATCGTCAAATGGAACCCTGTTTCTCGTTACACTTTCAAAGACAGACTCTCCGCAAGGTATGGCGATGAAGCATTGCCGGGAGTAGACATTTTCGTTTGCACGGCAGACCCGAGATTGGAGCCCCCGACAATGGTGATCGCCACCGTGTTGTCAGTTATGGCTTATGACTACCCAACTCAAAAGCTGAGCATTTATCTCTCCGATGATGGCGGCTCCGATTTGACGTTTTATGCTTTGTTAGAAGCTTCACGTTTTGCAGGAAGCTCAAAGTAGAGCCGAGGTCGCCTGAGGCTTATTTCCAGATGAGTTCCGAACCAGTCGATGATTCTGCCATGGCCAATGAGTGGCTCACCATCAAGGTAATATATGTTAGTTTTAAGATAAATTGTTACTATTTTTTTCTTCCAACTAAAATAATATGATGGACTAAAAAATTATCAAGGTAATTTATTTACCAATACTCCTACTAAACTAAATATTAATTTTAAAATCATATAATAATTAACACAACTCTTCGATGTAAATATGTATAATATTTTCAATTAATTAATTTTTTTGTCACCACCTTATTGAATAATTAATTTATTTTATTAGATTAAAATTAAGACTAAATTGATATATTGTATAAATATAGAGGACCAAATGTGTAATTATACTAATTTTTTAACAGTTCCACCAACTTTTTCGTTTTTTTAACGGCGTGTGGCTAAAATGAAACCATTTAAATAGTTGTATGGTGCATTTGCGACGAAAAGTAATATAATGATCATTTTAACATCAAACTCATAGTTCAGTGATCATCTGTGTAGTTTACTTTATTTTAAAATAACCATTTTAAGTCTTCAAAAAAGGTTTTCTTAAACAGTCTATATATAGATATTTTGAATGTTGATGAAGGGGTGGGTGGTGGTGAAGAGAGATAAGACAATCCGTCTAATGGGACGAGATCAGACTATATAAGAGGTGGTCCATTTTTATCTTTATTTTTATATATAAATGATTTTTCTGAAGCTATTTATCAATTTTTTTTTACTTTTAAATATTTATATTTAATTTTAAATTTCAGTTCTGTCCATGTGCGTAAGGTTGGGATGGAAATCGTGTACCCCTAATTATGCTCCATTGGTGCCTCTATTTTAAAGTAGCAAATTTAGAGTTTGAGATTTAAAGTTGGGGCTTAGGGTGTAAAAAATTTGGGGTAAAACATATATTTTAGAGTTTAAAATTTAGAATATGAAATTACAAAGGGACCCATGTCTGATGCTGAGAGTTCCATGTGATTGCGTCTGAAAGAAGCAAATATCCAGCACGCCAACGTGGAACCAATATGATAATGGACCCACAAAGTTCATTTCAGAAAAGACTGGAAAATTCGTTTAAAAAATAATTAAGAAAAGACTGGACCAGGCTTTTCCTTCTCTCTCAATACATTATTATTTTCTTTTGGATTGAAACCAGGGATTTAAAATGCGGACCGCGACCGTAATATAGCAGTTATGCCGCTGTATGAAATCGCGATTACGGTAAAAAATAATCTGCGGTCGTCGTAATTCAGTTATTTTTGTCCGAAATTGCGATTTAAAACCCTGATTGAAACCATCACAAAGATGGG
Source organism: Hibiscus tridactylites (assembly GCA_958450335.1). Classification (NCBI taxonomy): domain Eukaryota; kingdom Viridiplantae; phylum Streptophyta; class Magnoliopsida; order Malvales; family Malvaceae; genus Hibiscus; species Hibiscus tridactylites. Next base: position 3,301,412 of record OY288267.1, read on the forward strand.
CAAAGTTCCGGCGGACATACGCAAAGAACACAAGGGATTTGATTTTGATGAATGGGGTTTTGTTTCAAGTCGACAGGATCACCCATCCATTCTTCATGTAATATTTAAAAATCTGTTCACTGCTACAATACTCGTTTCTTCTTCTTTTGTCTGATATGTAACTCTTAGTTCATAATTAATTACTCCAAGTTTTGTATTCAAATACTTTTGTAGGTGCCGATTGATGGAAGAAATCCTAACGCCATTGATATTTGAAGGAAAAGCTTTGCCAACTCTTGTCTATTTGACTAGAGAAAAGAGACCTCAATTCCACCATCATTTCAAAGCTGGAGCCTTGAATGCATTGGTAAGCACTTTTTTCTTCAAACATTCATATTCGATATATATAGGAAAGTATTCCATGTAATGTAGTGAAATCTTTTAGTTTTTACAAGTGTTTTAATTTATGGTTTAGAGATTCTGTTTAAGGCTTAGAGCTTATGGATTTAAGTTTAAGGATTTAGAATTTATGGTAATATGTTAGGGATTTAAGTTATAACCTACGAATCAGGGATGGACTTAGGACTTTAGGTTAGGGGGCGAACCTATAAATTTCTAGGGGGTGAACTTATAAAAGTTTAGGGGGGCGAAAATAGATTTTTAATAGAAAATACATAGAAAAATTCTATTTTTTTTCTAAATCATATATGATTTTCAAAATTTTAGGGGGGGGGGGCGGTTGCCCCCACCAGCACCCCTCGGTCCATCCCTGCTACGAATCCTAAATTCTAATTACATACTCTAAATTCTAAACACGTAAACTTAAGCTCTTAAATCATAAACCCTAAATTAAGCCACAAAATCTTAAATTTGAGGTACTTGTGGAATGTAAAAGTTTATGCTAAAGGTTTAGGGGTTTATAATTTAAAGGGCATAGTTAGAATTTAAGGTTTATAGGTTAAAACATAAACTCATGTCCATATTACTCTGACCTCTAAACTTTAAATTCTAACCATAAATTATAAACCTCTAAATCCAAACCCCCTAAACTAGATCCCTACACCGTTAACAAGACACTTGTGAAATTTGTTTGTTTCTACCCCTCGTGCATGAAATATTTTCGGGACTTCTTCACCAATGTACACGATTTTAGCGACACTAGCACTTTTCAACCTGTTCGGTCTCATTGCATTGGGAACAAAGAAAGTGGCCATTTATGATGTTGGAGTGAAGGTTTTCGACATTTTCGGGTTTCAGATAATTCTTTGCTGCCTTTTAGTTTTCGTCAACTTGCTAATATACCAAGCGGTGTTCTTTCGGAAAGATAGCGGTAAAATTCCAACATCTGTTACACTTGTGTCCATTGCTTTCGCCCTCTTGACTTCCGCATTAGCCATATACTAAGTGTCATGGTCTGTCGTGTGACCGTCTGAAGTTCACACAACAGATTAAAGACTGGAATCAGAATCTTAGTACGAAGGTCCATGTATGTGACACGAGATTTATCTGGTAATAGTTAAGGAAATAGGAACAAAACTAGTTTCATGTATATTTGCTGTTCCTAAACTTTTATCATAATGTATGGACTATGGAGTCCTCAAACTTGTATTTGAAAGTGTGGGAATCACCATTTATAGGATGGAAATCTGTCCCTATTTATGTCTCCACACTCAAAATTAGATTTAGGGTTTAAGATTTTAGGTTAGGGGTTAGGGTTAGTGTTTAGGGAATTTAGAGTAGGATGTATCTTTTAAGGTATAGGGTGTAGGGTTTAGGATTTAGAATTTAAGGTTAGAGTTTAAAATTTAATTTTGTTGTGTTTTTTAATTTTGGAACATAAGTAGTGGCACCGAAAAGGGACAACAGATTTTTACCCTTATTTATATGGGAGGAATTGGAATAAACTTCCCAATCTGAAGGGCTGGTTCTCTGGTCAGCCGCCTGCAAATTATTGATTGAATGAGGGATAACTTAGGGAAATTTTGGGGTGAGACTAAAAAGCGAGCTACGTAAATTCTTACAATTTTTGTAAGAATTTGTATAAGACGGGTAATTATTTAGGTAACTACATAAATTTTTACTAATTTTTGTAAGAATTTGTGTAACTACATAAATTCTTATCAACCTGATAAGAATTTGTATAGATTTTGTCTTGTATAAGAATTTGTGTATCTACATAAATTCGTATATAATAACCTAAATTCTTTCCATTTTGGTAAGAATTTGTGTAGATTGGAAGTATTTGTGTAATTATACAAATTCTTACCAATTTAGTAAGAATTTGTGTAATTCACCTTATTTTAGTTGCACCCTAAGGATGCCTCACTCTAGAACTACCCCTAAATTACAAAAGAATTGAGGCTCAAAAGGGTGGACATTAGGGAGAGTAAAACTCGACTCAACACAAAAAATATCGACATGACTTGGCTTAATCGTAATTTCATAGATTCGAATCGAATTGATTTTTTTGAAATAAAGTTTGAATTATACATGAAACTTTGAATAACTCAAAAAATTTAGTAATTAGTGAACCAATTTTCAAGTTCGAATCGAGTTTCTCAACTCTGCCTGATATATGTATATTACATACGAAAAAATATAAACAAATGTATATGAAGAAATATTATATGTATACCGTATAAGGTTATAGAAAGTCGTTTAAATTGGAACGAATTAGTATCATAGCATGATAAACGTTTACAATTAAATTTGAACAGAAACTCGAACAAATCATCGACTTGACATGAACCGAATTTAAAAAAAAAATCAAATAAAATTTAAGTTATAGAGTAGAAGCCGTAAACTCAACTAACGTAAAAAAAATTTACTCAACTCGATCTAATACGGACATTAGAAATATCCCCAATAAGCCCAACTTGCTGAACAGGCCTAAGAACACATTGCATTCCACCAGGCCTCTCCGGTCAAATGAATCATAAACCCAAGAACCACATGAACACTAGCCAAGTTGGACTGCGACATATCTTGTCCATAAATGAATGAAAAGGAAAGGCAGCAGTGGTTGAAAGCATAGTCATAAACCACATTCTTTTCCTTTTGTGTAATGCAGCATTCTATCAATTATAACCTAAATAAGAAAGATCAAAAACATACTATATATATACATATACCTAAATCCATTCATTCAAAACTCTTCTTCTTTCTCAATGGGGAAGAAACCATCTTCTCTGGTTTACCAAATATTTCAGCACCGATTCCTAGCAACGTTCAAAGGGTTTTTCTATATTTTACCTATAAGCTTGGCATTAACTACACTTTTCATTTTTATTTACATTTCCACAACTTCAGGTGTGACTAAAAATCATGCCCAACCCACTTTGCCTTCTTCACTCAATAATCTCCCACTCATTCCATTTGAAGACAATGATAATTTGTTTCCCGATCCTCTTAGAACTGATCGTTTGTCTAGGGTCGATCAATGGCTTCTCGGCTTATCTAATGGTATGTATTATTTCAATTTTGCTATAATATATGTGCTTATACTCCATATCAAGGATGTACTGAAGAAGTGAACTGTCACACCCTCTAATATTTTAAATTCTAGTACTTTTTAAGAACTTTTTTTGTATTTTATATTGGTGATCTAATTTCGTCTCCAATGTCTTCAGATTCTTATACACTTTTACCGAGTATAAAAAATACACCTTCGAACATAAAATCCTACGTGACTCTCTGCTCCATATGATACGAGTATACAATCGGGGAAGAAGTGAGAAATTTGTTAGGGGGTAAAAAGTAAACTCATTTTAAATTGGTCTCCAAACTTTTAAACATGCCAATGAACCGACTCTCATTCTAAATTGATCTTAAAACTTTTCGATATTTCAGTTTGATCTCCAAATTATATATGTATGTTCATTTCTTTTAGTTTGAAAAAAAGCAGGAAATTACACAAATAACCAAGAAGCATACCATGATGGTGATATCTTCCTACAAGACTACATGCAAATGAACAAAAGCTTGAAGATCTACGTTTATCCTCACGGCAAAGAGGATCCTTTTGCTAATGTGTTATTGCCTCCGGAGTCTGACCCTAAAGGAAACTACGCAAGCGAGCTCATGTTCAAGAAAGCTTTAATGAAATCGCATTTCGTCACCGAAGATCCCGATGAAGCCGATCTCTTCTACATGCCTTTCTCCATCTCTCCGATGAGGACCGATCCTAGGATCGACGTACGTGGGATCCCGGATTTCGTGAAGAACTATATCACCAATATTAGTCAGAAATACACTTATTGGAATCGAACCGGCGGAGCCGATCATTTCTACGTTGCTTGCCATTCCATCGGAAAGATTGCATTTAATAAGGCGTTTGTAGCAAGACTCAATGTTATTCAACTTGTTTGCTCCTCGACCTATTTTCCATCGTCTTATCTTCCTCACAAGGATGCTTCTATGCCTCAAGTTTGGCCTCGAAATGACGACCCTCCCAACCTAATTACGTCCCATAGGTAAGTACGATTAATAAAATGTCGGTTCTTCGAATATATTGATTAAAATCTATCAAATTTGATTCATTCAATTTAACTTTCAGGAACAAACTTGCATTCTTCGCTGGAGCAGTGAACTCTCCTGTACGGATCGCTCTTCTCAAAATGTGGGGCAACGACACCGAAATCTTCGTGCACTTCGGCCGCCTACATACGCCGTACTCCGATCATCTCCTCAGCAGCAAGTTTTGCATCCATGTGAAAGGCTTCGAAGTAAACACGGCACGCGTTGTCGATGCATTATACTACGGTTGCATCCCTATAATATTAGCCAAACATTACGACCTTCCGTTCGCCGATATATTGAATTGGAAAAGTTTTTCGGTTGTCGTTAACCATATCGATATTCCGATAATGAAGAGAATACTTCAAGGAATAAGTAATGAAGAGTATACGATGTTGCAGAGCAATGTATTGAGAGTTCGTAAACATTTCCAATGGAATGTTCCGCCCATTGATTTCGATGCATTTTATATGTCGATGTATGAGTTATGGAAACGTCGAAGTGTTGTGAGAGTTAAGTTAACTCCTTTTGTGGAATTTGCTTAAACGAGTCCTCTCTAGATTTGAAATTGTATTTTTTTTATATGTTCATTATCACTTATTGATAATGTGGTCTTATCATTACATCTAATACTCCATAATAAATTGTAATTCCCTTTTCTCAAATAATTTTAATCAATAAAATATTATATGTGATGTTATGAATATTTATCTATGTGGATATTACAAATCTCCCTCTTTCTCTCATCTCTTTGTTCTTTGTTCTTATTATTGTTTTTCGTTATTTTATTCACAACACGTGAAAAATTATGTTATATTATTTTTTAAAATGTGTAAAAAATACGATAGAAAGTAAGCTTGAAAAATATTTATTTAATAGTGCTGTTGGTGTTCACTTTAATATTTAAGGACAACCCAACCTATTTTTCTATTACTAATTTTCAATTATGTCATATATATTTTTGTCTCTGTGTGTAATTTTGGTGCTTAAGAGTCTTAGAGGTGATTGCAACTGAATCTGCAGTAGAAAAAGTTGTGGAATTGAAAGCAAGTAAAGTGTGCTTCATGGTTTTGCCATGTTAAGAAAGGGAAATTTTGCAATACCTCCCATGTGAATGTGATGTATCTGTTCCGATTTATTGTATGAATCAGTCTTTGATTTTGACCAACTTGTTTCACAGGAGTTAGACTCCGGTGGTGTTTTGGGTTAGAGAGAGAGGTAACAATGAGATTAAAAGGAAAGAAAGAGGAAGATGTTTGGTTTAGTAGAAAATATTTTATTTTCTCCCTATAAATATTTAATTCAATTCATTTGGACTTTATTTTTTGGCCTTATGCGGTCGCTCACCTCTGCACATGTGCAAAACCCCCCACTACTCTTTTCTTTCTTGCAATCTTGTCTACCATACGTTTCATATTTTCTTTACTGCCCCTCATCACCCCCCCACCCCCCCCCCCCCAAACCTAAAAGTGGCAAAATCAACATTTGACATTCTTTTGAAGTATTTTCCAAATTTAGTCTTTGACTAAAGAAAATATAAGGACTTCCATTGCCATTGGTTCTATGTAATTTTCTTTACTTCATCCAGGTATTTGGTGCTTATTGTTTGCTGTTTGCTGTTTGCTGTGGTTTCAGACCACTTTTTGTTTGTTGTTTGCTTTGTACTGCTCGGTTGTTTCTCTCCTTCGTTGTGGGTCTCTATGTTCTTCCCCACGTGGGATATGTTGTTGTGTCTTCGGTTGTAATATTTTTCTTTTAATGAATGGAAGTTTTTTTGATCAAAAAAAAATTGATGCTTATTGTAGGATGTTTATACAGAACTTATACAATATCGAAGGGCAATTACTATTGTAGGCGTGACGTATGTAGCATCCAAAGCGTAATGGGATTTCGACCCACCAAGTCAAGATTTATCTTTTTACGAGCTAACTAAAAGGTGAAACTTTTTGCCAATACCGTCAGTGGGTCCGGTTACAAGACCCCATGAGCCATAGATTTTGAGATTCTTACCGTGTCTAAGAAAATTGACCTAGACCCATTTTTAAGAAAACGAAAAAAAAAATTTAAAAGTGATAAAAAAAAACCCAAAGTAAAAAGGAGCAAGGAGCTATAAAAGGTTGAATCTTGAGAATTTCAAAGAAACATGTTGTCGCCATGGATAATGCAGAGGGGGAAAAAAGAAAAACTGGAAATGAATTTTGGGTTATTTGATTAGGGTTTTAAAGGGGACTTTATTTTATTTTTATTGACCATTTATGACATGAAAATATAGTATAATAAAAAATAATTAGATCTTGATGTCCACCTTTTTCTTTAAGGATCAAATTGCATAACAACATTTGTTATCGCAGAGGTCTGGCGCGAATAATCAGTATCGCGCCGTGCATGAGAGCCACCAATCACAAGGAGCCGATTGCAGACACATGAAAATTTTCATTTATTTAATTTTTTTTATGTTTTTACTTTTGACACCGTAAATGGAAAAAATTAAATTTTAATTATCAATAAGTCTTTGATTTTCTTTACCTGTAAAACAGACCTGGCGATTAAAAGTGTTCATTTCTTCCCTTCTCAATGTGCAAAGAACTGTATGGGTTTCATTATATGAATGGAGTTGTAAGAAAATTCACATCACATCCATGCATGACTTGTCTCTTGCTATAGATTGTGATTTAAAAAATCTCACCTCTACACGATGCCATAAAATACGCAGAATCTAAAAAAATACTTCATACGGAAAGTATTAGCAGAGACAAAATAAATGGTTTTAGTCGATGTTCTCGAGACAAACTATTAAATTAGTCTAAAATTTCTATTTAAAAGATCAATTTTTTTCAAGATACTCGAACAAAGAATCGTTCTAAGCGAAAACAAACAAACAAGAAAGCAAACAATTGATATAACAGTACTATATTTTTTTAATAATAACATTTGGATTTTATTAACCATAATAAAAGATATTACAAATACATAGCATAAAAAGAGAGAAGAAAAGGGGACTACTCCACTAAAATCTCAAACAATTGTGCAAAGAAAAGCATACACTTCCATCGAGATTAGCATATCATCAAAATTCAAAAACTTTTTTGAATCTTCTTGTCTCGGTCAAAATAAGACGCTTTACGGGGTAAAAAAAATGAGTGGTGAGCGAACCAAACTATCTGACAGATTGCTCCGCTGCCCAAGTCTGATTACGTCGGCAAACAACCATCAACCAAGTGGGAATCTTTCTATGACCATCGACAGAATCAAAATCAGAATTATCATTATGAACATCTTTGTACGAGCACCAAATAACCGCTAAGATATGTTAAAATCGTGTCAAAAGACAAATAAAACGAACCACAAAAATAAAGAAAAGACGTGCCTCAAAAGCAAAGGAAACACGTTACACAAGGACAGATATTTCTTATTTAAAATGTAAAAATATAAAAAAAAATAATAAATCCCAGTGGTCGACAACCAGTACTAGAATCGGTTGTCAACTACCGGCTAAGAAAGCAAAAAAAAAAACTATTGCACTGAGATTAGAGAGAAAAAGGCTTGCGGCGCTAGGGTTATAAAAATATAACAGTACTATATTTTTGTAAATTAGTTTAAAGTATATGTTCATATATATATTCTTAACCTTTTGATAATGTATACATTATAAACAAAACGATTTGAACTCTAGTCACTCAAGATGAACATCATCTACTTTTCTATTAATACCATTTGTTTTGTTGGGTCACAAGCACTCTATAATTGTAGACTATGTTTATCATTTTAGTGAAGATCTAGAATTGACAATCATATCATTATTTCAACGAAAAATTCATTGTCATATTCTTATTTACATATTGACTTTCACATCAACACGCTAGTCGTCAGTATCACACACCTTTAATCAAAAGATTCAACCAATCTTTCAATTTTAGAGCTCAATCGATAAAATAAAGTCAAATTGTACGAAGTTACATAATTTTATTGAATAGAAAAAAGTAATTTTTAAATAAGAGAAAATATTTCACTGACAGTGAAAAAAATTCTACAAGCAATTTTAATTTAAAATTTAGAGGATTAGTTTATAATTAAAATTTAGGATATTTAAGTTTTAGAATTCAAGGATATGATTTAAGTTTTAGGGTTTTAAGATTAGAGATTTGAATCTTAGGTAAATTTAGGTATGCTTGTGGGAGAAAAAAAATTACAGTGCCAATGCATGGAATGATAACCCTTAAAATAATCCTAATATAAGTTAAAAATCTATATTTCTAACGACCGAACCATCCACAACTAAAGTGAGAGAGACAACATCTGTACACTCAAATTTACATACCAAAGGGGAAGTTTGAAAAACGAGAATTCCATCGTCTTATGACTGATTTTTGACAACTTTAACACTGCTGTAGAAGCGTTTCAGATCCTTCATAGCCCTCTCCTCAATCTGAATTGACCGAATCGAAGAAGTTGCTTCAACCTCTGGTTTGAACCAACGACTCATTGCAGGGGAATCCGATGGCGAACCTTGACCGGTAGCAGTTGGAAACACGGACACTTTCGTTTTTGGACTGTGAGAAAGACTCTGCAGTTGTTTTCCCTGCTTTCAGTTGAAAAGACCCAACGAAAAATGTGAGTCCCGCATATTGCGAGAATGAATGATAAGAGCGCGGACTGCATAACTAGATTCAATATGCATTGCATGGAACAGAATAGGATGAAAATATCATACAAGCAAGAAATGCAAATACTATAAATGATTAAACCAGTTAAGGATGCATGTATGACACAAAGAAGAGGAGCATTGGAGGGTGGTAATTTCGCGCACCTGCTGCATCTGAATGTCCCTAAGAGATGGCCGTGAAAGATGAGTACCAGAAGCAGCCCAACGGGGCGTGCTATTTTCTACATCAGATGCCTGTGAAGCTTGAATTGAGGCCACGGAAATTGGCTTGGATGGCAAGAATGAACTCAGCAGGATTTTTCCTTCATTTCTATCATCAATACGATCTTCTGCCTGATTTTTGCTTCCATTTAACCAGTTCACCTGTAGTTTGCTCTGTTCATCCTGAATTTCACGAAGTGAAGCTTTTCCCTTCGGAACTTTTGCACCGCCCCATGCAGGGCCCTCGCTTCGGGGTGTTGGCGGAGGAGGTGGAACATGTTTGGGTGCGTCATCAAGAGCACCACTCAGAAACATAGAAAGTCCAGCTTTCCTATTCTTCTTCTTGGTTGCTGTTTGTGAAGTACTCTTATCTTTTGCTTGGACTGAACTGTCCTTTCTCTGAACAAAGAAAGTGGACTCTTTCGAGGCTTGCTCTGCTCCTTCGGACATACCACTTTCTTCCTGTCAAACGTCACAGACTTTAAAAAACACAATAACTTGTTCAAATATTTTTAACTTTTTTTCCTATCAGTAATTTATAGGAAATAAACAGAAAAACACACTCCAAGATGCAATAATATAAGACCGTAAGCAGACTTATCAGGATAAGATAAACCGAAAAGCAAACTCACAAAATACAAGATAATTATTCTCTAATTATTGCCAAACTATGGTGTCAAAGGCTGATTCAAAGCATGAACTGGATCAGGATCGCGAACAAAGGATCTCAAAGAATCTTATCAAACATCAGACCTAATAAGTTGTAGAAATTTCCATATATTGATGTTCATAATGTGTACTCAAAATCCTCAAGGGCCATAACGAAACTGTCTACGGTGCAGTTATAGATGCTCGTTCTGATGAATATCAAGATCATTGAACAAAAGAAAAGGCTTCAATTTTTAATTTAAGGTCGAGAAATCCTAATAAGTTATTACAGACTTTCGTACCTCAATTCACAGCTCCACATCTTGGACCTACTGGTTTAACTCACAACATAAAAAGAGAGTTGGCGGGAATAATGATACAGAACGAATAAACTAGACAAAATTTAAAACAATACAGGATGGGAGAAAGCAAACAATTAAGCAATAGAACAACAACCAAGTAATCTTCTGTTCGATGTCCACTGGAAGGGAGGCATTAGAAAGAATTCTTTACATGCAGGAAATATAATGAGTTTAAGAAATCGAACCTTATTCGTTAAAATTTGAGGGATTTCAATATCAGAAAAGTCCTTCACGTTGTTTGGTTCTATGTTACTAGTACTAAAACCCAAGACTGCCTCAACTTGAGCTACCCTTTGTTTGCTCTTCCTCCTCTGTTTTCTTGAAACCTCAGCCTTTTTATTTCCTTTTGCATCTGTTGAAACCAAAAAGGATCCTTTCGACTGAGATTTTTCAACTGGAACACCAAGATCAGCGAGAGAATTTTCAAGAGCTGGTTTTCTCTGCAGCTTTGCAATTTGCTGTTCGTCAAGGACATATCCACCCAATTGCTTCATTTCAAGCACCTCGATCTGCTGCAACTTCTTCTGTAAAGCTCGAACTTGTTCAGGAATTCCTTGATTATGATCGTCATTAGGTTGCAAAAAAGAACCCAATCTGTCTCCATTCATAAGGCAGGTTATATTATTGTTGTCACGGGTTCTTAGAACCTCACTTTCACCATCCTCCTCATCACTATTGATGATAACCGGAAAGGTAGCAGTGGGAGTGGGAAGCCTTCGGTAACTCCATGATTCTGATGATCTCAAGTCTAATGACTTCTCAAGATTAGCTAGAACATCTGGCGATGCACTTGCAAAAGCTTGTGTTGAGACTGTTAAGATATAGACCAAATTACGAATGACAATATCCTGCACTCAAGAAGTCAAAACGACTTCATAGTCAAAGTATATTTCATGACAAACACCATGTCTAGAAGACTAGAACCTTACCAGAAAGTCCTGACCCCCCCCCCCCCCCCAAAAAAAAAAAAAAAGCTAAACCTTACTGCATTCAAATTCTGGTATACTATCATAAGAATGTCCAAGGCAATATTACAAGTTAGGTACAAACCAAAGACTTCTGAAGAATATAAGAAAAAAATTCTCCCAATAAATGTTAAGACCTCTGAGGAGATTACCTCACAATGCTTCCTTAGATCATCAGCTCCAAGTGATACTGCAATTTCAAGTAGTTGAATTGCATTCCGCGGCTCCACTAGAAACTCTGCTGCCACTTTCTCACAAAGACTCTTTAAGCTCGGAATGGTCTTCTTCTCAGATTCATTTTTATGTACGGATGATCTCATACTACCTGGCTCTGAATCATTAAACAAAAGTTCCTCGTCGGATTCTTCTACTTCATCATTGGATTCCAACTTTGGTGCCTGATGGCCCTGATCACTCTGGGGCATATTGGGATGATAGACAGGGTGGTAGAGAGAAACAATAGTCAAAAGATGAGTTTCGCCGACTGAAACTGAAGTAGCCCTCTTAACACCGTGTAACCGGGTTGCAACAGGAGGTTTATCCATACTTTTCTTGCCATCCCACATGTAAACATCTCCTGTAGCAGTAGCAGCGGCAACCCAGTACTTACCAGCAGAAATGCTTACGAATATTTTTCCACACAGTGAATATAGCTGTGCACATTCATCCAGAAGGAATACATGATAAGTTTCACTCAAGGGGAAGGAAAAATCAACAGACAACGGAATAGAACCTGTTGGCATCTAAGATCAGGATCTGAGGAAACCCAATAAAATAATGCTCCATCTTCAGTCATAGCCATGCTATGTACCATCCCAGCAGCAATTGCAACCACATGAAGCCGCTCCTTTCGATGAAATTTCATAGGGGTGCTTCCACTCTTCTTTAGATTTCTTGTAATGACAACTCGTCTAGGTGTAACAAGTCGATGACCCCAAGTATATACCTGCCATACAAGTTTCACTGGCCCTATAAGCAAAAAAATACATATACTCTCATCCTACAATAGCAGGTGAAAACTTAACTTTCATTCATGCATTTTGAACCAAATGCATGGGGTTTAGAAATAGTACAAGTAGAGGTGAATCTCAATATCAATCATAGAAGGTGCTGCAGTGCTGGCATATTTACCTCTCCATCAGCTCCCAATACAATTGTGTGATATTTTGCAGTTGCAATACCCTTAAAGGCCTTGCCTTTGAGGTACTCGACTATTCTTGGTGTGTAATTTGATGCTGAATTAGAGGTTCCATAACCTAGTTGACCCTCCCGGTTGCAGCCCCAAGTGAAAACTTCACCAGAGTCAGAAACAACGGCAGTGTGCTTATTCGCAGCAGCAACAGCAACTATTCTTGATTTAAGTGAACTTACTCTACGTGGTGTTGGTTGGGTATCCACAGATGTATAGCCCAACTGACCCTCTGCACAAAGCAAGATGAAGTCTACTTCAGCATTTCTAGTTAATAAGTCATTGATTTGTGTGAACAATTAACACAATCAAGGAAATTTTCACTTTAGGAAATGACTATCCCATATGGTCAGCAAATCTTGCCAGTATAGCCTTAAGATTTTACCTCTATTGGATCCCCAAGTGAACACTTCCCCGGCCTCAGTAGCAACTACAGTGTGATGTTTAGCTGCAGCAATTGCTTTCACCCGACGAGTGCCCAAACCACAAGTCACTTGGAGTGGAGTGATAACCGCAGCCTGACCACTGAAAAATATAAAAGATAGTAAAACAATAGGTTCATGATTATTGACCCAAAACGAAAATAATAAATAAAACTCTCCCAAACTTTAAAATAACTTCAGTATGGTATTCCAATACCAAAAAATGACATAAATTTTAAATCAACAAAATTCCACATATAGAGTGCCCGTGGCATAAATTTTACTTTAGTGTTCCAGCTTGAAGAATCATTAAAGCAGCTAAGGCTCTGTCTCGTGCGAAAGAGAAGTCTTTTACCTATGGATGTCAAAGTCAGGGTGCCCGAGACGGCCTCCCCTTCCAAAACCCCAAGTGTAGACTTTTCCATGAGCAGTGACAGCTACACTATGGAATTTAGCAGCAGAAATTAATTTGATTATGGAGCCATGAAAAGAATCAAGTTTGCATGGTAACTTCTGTATATGGGCATTTCCGGTTCCAAGTTGATAGTTTACACCACTTCCCCAGCTAAAAACCTCAGTAGCTACTAAAAACACAAGGAGAATTGTTATACTTTAAAACAGGTAGGTTTTGATTTGCATAAAATAATCAAACGTTTTCCAACAAAGACAATACGAGGCACCTGAATCAAGTCCACTTTCGAAAACCTTCAACACTGGCCCAGAAAGGAGATCTATAGGTGTTCTACCAGTTGAATCTTCCAAAGTAATAGAAGCATGCGACTGCAGGAGAACACTTGCTACAGCAAGATGACCAAAATGCAGAGCCCTGTGAAGACTACTCCATCCAGATTCCCCATCCTGAAATATGGATCCATGGAAAGAGGATTGCACATGATGTTTAACACAAGAGCATTGACATTCCAAAGAAGGATACTCAATAGGCATCTATTGCGAACTTGAACACATTCAGATCAACTAAGAGATGAGAAGGATTACACACCCTAGCATCAGGATCAGCACCAGCTGCTAGAAGCCTCTGGATAATGGGAATGTGGTTTCTCCAAGTTGCGATGTGAAGAGGAGTCAGGCCGAAAGTGTTCCTAGAATTGATGTTACCACCAGTCTTCTTCAATAGTGCCAATGCTGAATCTACATCAGGCAAGGACCCTTCGCGCACAGCAAGCCACAAATCTTTATGTGATTCATTAGCAGAGACTTTTCGCATGGATTTTTGGAGGTTCAGCTTCTGTCCTTGAGGTGAAGTTAACATCTCTACTACTATATATGTTGAGAACAACCTATAAATAGCCCTTTTTTAAGTTACCGGAAAAAATTATAATTCAGAAGTTATAACTGATAGCTGCTACTTATGTCTTTAGCCAGAGATCTAAACGCCTAAAAAGAGATTAGAGCAGGCTAAAAAAAGGCACAGGTTTCTCGGTTCCAACTAGCCTATCAAGACATCCATAAATTCTAGGATCTATCTCTTTCTATGCATAGTGTCGAGTCAATAACATATCATCCCGCCATCGTCCTCGCCGTCTTTACTATGAAGACATACCATTTCAACAACCATTCATAACCCCCATCAGCATTCAAGAGGAAGAAAGACATCTCCTATAAATAAAAACTGAAGCAACATGCTGCATTTAAAATTTCATGGATCAGCATAAAGTATCATGTAGAATAAATATATAACAAGTAACAACTAAATGAAAAAAATGAATGAACATCATAAAAAAACAACTCAATCACTAGAATACAACTCGAAACAGCAAATTTTATGATATAAAGATAAAAAAAAGAATTAGAACATAAAATGCAATGAGCCAAAAACAACTTTGCTTGCACATAAAAAATGAAAATGCATTTCATCTCACAAGCTATATTAAAACTTAAATAGAGTGACAATGGATTTAAACTGATTCATTTCCGGGAAGCAAATGATTGATGTAAGACTAAGTAAAATTTAAAAATATACAAGAAAAGCTATAGAGCTAAACCAAAATGCAGAATTTAAAGTAGGAACAAAAAAGAGTAACAAATTAATCATAGGAAAAAAAATCACTTTCCAGAAGAAGAAAAAGTACATGGATTTAACCAATACTAATCATTACAAACCACACCAATAAATAAAAGACAAAAACTTCCATTTAGATACAATAGCTTCCCAAAGTTCCCAGCTTCAGCAATGACAACTAAAAAAAAAGAACAAAAAACACTATACAAACAATGAAAATTAAATTAAATTAAATTCCCATTATCAAATTCTCAATAAACTCAACTAAAACAACACAGAAATGAAGAAAATGTACATATTTTGCTATTCAAAAACAAAGAAAACCAGATCTTTAGGCATACCTTAAAGAGAAATTGTTGGAAATTTGAAGAAGGTAATTTTGAATGATAATATAAAGCAAATATTATCTTCTTTTTCTAGTACAGAGAACCAAAGCTAAAGATTATACCCCAAAAGAAGGGAAAGAAGGAACTGAAGACGAGACAGAGAGTATTCCCGGAACTTAAATATCATATTGACGACTTTGACCTTATGCATTTGACCTAATAACAATATGAGACCTAGATTTAATTCAGGTTTTTCTATGAGTTATATTTAGGATTATTATTTATGTTAAAAAAATATGTTTAGGATTATTATTTCAGCTATACAAAAAAATACAAAATTACAGTAGCTTTGTTTGGTAAATAGTGATTTGTGCTGAGTCGTGACAAAGTTGTGTGGGAATTTTCTGCTCTTGTAGCACGCTTTTCTCTCTGTTCTTGTAGCACGCTTCTCCTTTCCTTCCTTCTAGTTTGTTTTTGTTTATCTTTCTCCTTTCTCTCTATCTCATCACGGTGGTTTTATCTCTAATGGCTGGTGTGGAAAACGATCTTGCGGGGTTGTCACTAAATACTGGGGAGGATGAGGTTTTAGTGGATGAGGTTGATGATTCAGATCTGGTGGTTTCTTACGAGCACTGTTTTGTAGGAATTTTCCTTACATCGAGTGTGATCCATTTTGTGGCTATGCGGTCGACTTTGGCGAATGTTTGGCACCCTTTAGGGGGTGTGTCGATTTCTGATTTGGGTGCAGGAAGATATTTGTTTCGTTTTTATCTGAAGATCGACGCTGACAGGATCGAAATGGGAGGCCCATGGAATTTCAACAATCATCTTTTGGTGCTCCACAGATTAATGGTGGGAGAGATTCCGAATCTGGTTCCAATCACGCAGGTTGCCTTTTGGGTACAAATACATGATGTCCCGTTTGGATCGGTGTCGGAAAGATTTGCAAAGGCTATTGGTAATTTTATTGGATCCTTTTTAGAATATGATACGCAGGCGATCTCCATGGGGTATAAGGGGGTGATGCGCGTGAGGGTTTGTTTAGACATCCGTCTGCCGTTAAAACGCAGGAAAAAAGTTCGTACGCGTAATGGTACTGATCACTATGTTTGGTTTTCTTATGAAAGATTGACTTTGTTCTGTTTTGTTTGCGAAAAATTGGGACATGGCGAGAGTTTTTGTCCATTAAAGGTATCTTTGAAACCGGAGGAAATAACTATGGAGTGGGATGTCTCGCTGAGGGCCATTCCGAGGAGACTGGCTGCGACGTCAAGTGTGTGGCTCCGGGAGGCGGCGCCGGTGGATGAGCAACCAAAGTTTGATTTTTCCCCCTCATTAAATGCTGCTAATCAATTCCCATGTAACTTGCAGAAAGGGAGGACTGGGACGCTCCATAATTATGGAAGAGGTGCTAAGTTTTCGGGGAGATCTCAATTAATCTCAGGGGGCGTAATATCGGGTCCAATCCTTGGTGATCTTTCCCCAAATCAAGTACCAACATTAGATACAATGATGGTGCCGATTGAGGAAGATGTTCCAATTGAGCAATCATAGGGGCAAAAAAGGGCTCGCGTTAATGACAAGATTCTGAATGTTTCTGTAATCACGGATGAGAACAGTATTCCATCGTCTTCATCGGCCGACCTGTCCTATCAGGTCCGCCGGACATTATGAAAATATTAAGTTGGAATGTCCGAGGGCTGGGGAAACCTCGGACGGTGGGTCGGTTCCACCAGAAATTGAAGGAAGTTAACCCCGATATTATATTTATCATTGAAACGAAGTTAAAATGTGTTCGTATGGAGAGAGTTAGAAAGCGTTGTGGGTACCATAACGGGATAGACGTGGAGGCTATTGGTAGAAGTGGTGGTTTGTCGCTGGGTTGGAAAAACTCGGTTCAAGTTACTTTAAGGTCTTTTTCCGCTAGACATATCGACTTTACAATTAAGGATGATTCGGTTGGTTTTTCTTGGCGTTGTACTGGAATTTATGGGAATCCGGAGGCCCATAGAAGACATGAGACATGGGATCTCCTAAAATGTCTGAATGATAGTCCTGATATGTCGTGGGTGATTTTAGGGGATTTCAATGAAATTCTGCTAGCTTCGGAGAAACAGGGAGGCTTGCAAAGAAACCAAAGACAGATGGATCAATTTCGTAATGCACTCGAAGAATGTGAATTGGGGGATATTGGCTCGAATGGGCCGTGGTTTACTTGGGAGAAGGGTCGAAGATCTGAGTCAAATATGAGGGTCTGTTTGGACAGGGGTGTTGCGAACAACATCTGGTTAACATGTTTCCCAGAGTTTGATCTCCATCACCTTCCTCATTCCATTTCCGACCATTGTCCTATTCTGCTGGATACTATGGCCAGGTCCCATAGGAGTAATAAGGTGTGGCATTTTCGTTTCGAGGCTTCATGGCTATTAGAAGAATCTTGTGAAGCTACTGTACGTGAACTGTGGAATGTCCAGAAGGATGATTTTTTGGACAAACTCGACCATGTTACTTCGGGTTTGGATGCTTGGTTTAGAAGAACGAAAAAAGCGAAGAAGCTTACGGTTGAAATGTTGAACCAGAAGCTGGACAGATTAAACGAGTTGGCACCATCTGATGAGGTATTGGGCGATATTGTTGATATGAAATTGGAGCTTAATTTGGAGATGGACAAGGATGAATTATATTGGGAGCAACGGGCCAGATCTAATTGGCTCCGGTTCGGAGATCGTAATACGACCTTTTTCCACCGGTCTGCGACCCAACGCAAGAGGAGAAATAAAGTTTCCCGGCTCGACGATGGGAACAATTCCATGACTACCGATGAAGGAAAGATGGGAGAGATTGCCATGGAGTATTTCATTTCGCTTTTTAGTTCAAAGGGAGTGGGTGACTGTGGGGAGATTTTATCAGGTATCAACCGATGTATAACGGATGAGATGAATTCCGTTTTAGAAAGGGAGTTTACGAAGGACGAGGTTTTTGCAGCGCTGAATTCCATGAGTCCTTTAAAAGTCGCTGGAGCTGATGGCTTAGGAGTTGTTTTTTACAAGCGTTTCTGAAAGATTGTGGGAGATGAGGTGGCACTCTTTTGCATAAAGGTTCTGAAAGGGGAGTACCAATTGGATCGCATCAATCACACTAGAATCGTCCTGATTCCTAAGGTGGATGATCCTTCTTCTATGTCTAATTTTCGACCCATCAGTCTATGTAATGTAATTTACAAAATAATTTCGAAGGTTCTCGTCATCCGTTTCCAAGATGTTTTACCGGTTTGCATTGATGAAGCCCAGAGCGCATTTGTACCGGGTCGCCTCATAACAGACAATGTGTTGGCGGCTTTCGAAATTCTTCATTCATTGAGAAACAAACGTTAGGGTAAGAAGAGCTACTTTGCTTTAAAACTCGACATGAGTAAGGCATACGATAGAGTGGAGTGGGATTTTCTTGATGTGGTGATGAGGAGGATGGGCTTTTCGGATTTATGGGTTTCACGCATTATGCGGTGTGTTTCTACTGTTACTTATTCGGTTGTTCTCAATGGAAATGTTGGACAGAGTTTTAGACCTACTCGCGGACTCAGACAAGGCGATCCGCTTAGTCCGTTTTTATTTTTGATATGCAGTGAGGGTCTTAGTTCTCTATTACGGAAAAATGAAGATTGTGTTGGGGTTCGTATAGCCAGAAGTGCTCCGAGAGTGAGTCACCTTTTCTTTGCCGATGATAGTCTTATTTTCGGAGAATGTTCGGCAAGGGGAGCTAGGAAAATTCAGGATTTATTATTGATCTATGCTTCTTGTTCGGGGCAATTGGTGAATTTCGAAAAATCCGCAATCTTCTTCAGCACAAATACTGGAGATATTGAGAAGGCTGATGTGAGAAGGGTTCTAGGTATTACACAGGGTTTCAATCCTGAGAAGTACCTCGGTTTACCAATCATTGTTGGACGAAACCGCAAAAAGGCTTTTTCTGATCTAAAGGATAAATCTCTCGCTTGGGTTTCTAACTGGTGTACAAAATCTCTTTCGCAGGGGGGCAAAGAAGTTTTGATAAAGGCCGTTTTACAGGCAATACCAGTCTATACGATGAGCTGTTTTTTGTTTCCAAAATCTTTCTGTCAGGAATTGGAGCAGATCTTTGCGAAATTTTGGTGGCAAAATTTCAAGAATAAGCGAGGTATCCATTGTTGTACTTGGTCTGAGCTGAGCAAGTTAAAGGAGTGGGGAGGCCTTGGTTTCAGGGATTTATCTAAGTTCAATGTGGCTCTTCTCGCTAAGCAGGGTTGGCGTTTGTTATTAAATCCATCTTCTCTAGCAGGAAGGTTGCTGCGGGCCAAGTATTATCCCTCAACATCTTTTTTAAAAGCCCGTCTTGGTCACAACCCATCACTCACGTGAAGGAGCATCTGGAGTGCCCGTGGTCTTTTGGAGTTGGGCCTGCGATGGAAAGTGGGTAATGGAGGCTCTATTTCCGTGTGGAATGATTTTTGGCTACCTGGTAACCCCCTTCATCGTGTTACAACCCAGGCTGTGGAGGGCATTGAACTCGTCTCGGATCTAATTGACCCGCACTCAAATACATGGAGGTACGACCTTATTCTTTCGATATTTTCTCCCACTGAAGCTGAACGGATTTTATGTATTCCCCTTCCTAATGTTAGTCAGCCAGATACCTTAGTTTGGCAAGGGGAACATACGGGCGTCTACTCTGCCCGTAGTGGCTATAGGTATTTATTAAGTCCGTCGGAGGGTCTTTCTGATTGGGGGGATCTTTTTAGAAAGGTTTGGAACGCCCCATGCCCAGAGAAGATGAAAATAGTTTGCTGGAAGTTCATCAGAAACTTCATTCCAACAAAAGTGAATTTATGCATTAAGAAGGTGGCAGGTGATCCTATATGTAATAGATGTTATTTATTCCCAGAAGACGTGGTTCATGTTCTATATGAGTGTTCTTATGCAACTCAGATTTGGTTAGCGCTACAGATTCATAAGCCACCTAACGCATCAAGCTTAAGTTTCCAAGAATGGTTATACCAGATGTTTAATCTCAATGGTTTTCAGAACATTCAGACTATAATTATTGCAGTTTACGCTATTTGGTATGCACGAAATAAGCTTGTTTTTGAAGGAATAACTATTCGAATTGAGGAATCTATTGCTTATATCATAAGCTACTGTTTAGATCTGAACCTTACTCAATCTCGCTTGTCAAGCGAGGGTAATATTAGCCCATCACGGTGGATTGCTCCGCTAGATCCGTTGTTGAAGCTTAATGTCGACGCGAGTTTTGATCCATCTACAAAAATAGCATATGTTGGGGCTATTATAAGGAACAAATCTGGAGATATAATGGGGGCGATGTGTGCAAGAAGAGAACGGATCTTATCTTCTTTTGCCGCGGAAGCTTGTGCGATAGTCCAGGGGCTCCGTTTTGCCATGGAGTTAGGTTTTGCTGACATCATTGTCGAAGGGGATTCCCTAACCGTAATAAAGAAGTTAAATTCAAAATCAAGGGATTTCTCTGAAATCAGTACCTATATCGGGGATGCAAAATCCATGGCTAAAAGTTTCCATACCTGCCGATTTGAGTTCACCCGCCGGGAAGGTAACAGATCGGCGCATGCAATGACCTTGGAAAGCCGGAAATACGCCGAGGAAATGTTTTGGGTTGAGGACGCGCCGGAAAGCGTCCAAAGCATCGCCGATAAAGACAGAAGATGGCTAGATCCGCCGTGAGTTTAGCTTCTTCTGGTTGTAGTTGAGGGGCTTCGGCTCCAAAAGGTTGGATCTGGCTCAGCTTTTGTGAAATCCATCCTTTTTTTCCCTTGTGCCGCTCGAAATATTTTAATTTTGGTTAACTCAGTTTCTGAGTTTCAGATTGCAGAAGGGTTTTTTCAGCTGGTCTAGCTTTTCTGTTTCTTTTTCTGAGACGGTTGGCCTTATGTCTCTGTGGTGCCGTTTCACTTTTCTGTTTTTTCCTTTTTTGCCCTTGTATCTGGGTGTGGATTTATTTCAGTATTAATAAAGTGAGCTAGCTGGCATTTTATAGTAAAAAAAATAGTGATTTGTGCTAAAATTATAAGTTTGAGTTAATATTAAATGTTTGATTAGTTATATTTGTTAATTTGAATGTTAGGTGAATAGCGGATTGGAATGGTGAATTGAGGTGAAACCTCTAGTTTTGAAAAAAAAACGGTTAATATGAGCTTTTTGAAATTAGAGATTTTGACATAAGAGTTATAAAAATCATTTTACCCTTAACAATTATCAAATATCTCCAAATAACCTAAATTTAACATTTTCTACTTTAATTCTTCACACTCACAAATTTACATTCTGACTTTTGTAAACTAATATTTTTATTTTTATTTGTATTCTCGCATATTTATATATGCACTTAAATTTAATAATTAATTAAATGGTATTAAAAATTATATAAATAATAAATTAATATATAAATCCTTCAAATATGATTAGTAATATTATATTAAATAAATTATTTTTTATAATCTAATTAATATACAAAATATTGATAATTACTAAACTATTCAAACAAGCATCGAATAGAATCATATCCTTATATGTCATTTTGCTTGTTTAAATAATCAAACATCTAACTGATATCAGTTAATTTTACCAAACACTTTTATACAATCATCTAATTCAATCTTCTGGTCAAATGAGCTAATGCAATCAACTATCAGCTAATGTAATCCGCTATCAGATATCAACTAATTGCCAAACAGTGTCAATATCTATTACAGGGGAAGAGCTCCAAGGGCCCCTAGTCCCTGTTAAAAAATATAATTATTTGATAATTTTACTTTAATAACAATTTCATCCCTATAAAAATTATTATTTAAATTAAAAAATATAATAATTTATTAAATATATAATCAAGCAGGGTTAAACTATGGAGGTAAATGAGTGAGTTTGAACAAATAAAGTTTTGTTCATGTTCGGTTATATATATTTGAAGGTGTTCATGCTCGGTTCATTTAACGTTCGTGAACATATTTTATAATGTTTACGAACTTGTTCATTTATATGACCGCTAACATGTTCATTTATATGTTCACCAAAATGATGAAATTATACCACTAGTCTTTAAGCTCATTATGTTTCACAGTTTGAACTAAAAAAATCACCACGTGTTCAATTTAGTCCATACATTCACCAATATTTAAAATGTAAAAAATAAAAGAAAAAGGGAAACCAAGTAAATGAGCTTTTAAACGAGCTTGTTCATTAACATAAACGAATGGAATACACCTATGTTTGTGTCGGTTCCTTTATTAAACAGACATAAAATTTTGTTCATACTCGTTTATTTAACTGACTAAACGAACGTTATACGAACAATTCACTAACAATTCGTCGAACGCTTTATCCATTTACATCTTTCGGTTGAACTAAAGAAGAATGAGTGTGTATCCTCCAATTTTTTGGTGCAAAAAATAATTTAGGTCCTTATAATTTTAAATATTAGACAAATTAAGTCTTGCCCCATGGATTTTGAGTTTAAATACGTAATAAGCCCTTATATTTTTAAAATTTAATATTTTGGCTCTTGTTAATATTCGATTTGACTCTGCTCTTGGTCTATTATAATTCTAGAATCTAAGATTTAAAATTTTAAACAAAACTCTAGATTCTAAATTCTAATATAAACCATTGTATTAAATATATTATTGTATATAATACCTTAGGTTCTCCACTAATAAATATTTAACTATCACTTCATCAATAATTCTAAATTGATTTAAATATAATTACAAGTAATTAGAATTATTATTATTATTTTCCATAAAACATCTCAGTCCAAAAAAAAACAAGATTTTTGCGGCTATGGCTAATTTCTCGAGTTACAATGTTTACACACTGATTTGTACAAAAATAATGATGCCTTTTTATTTTAGTTCCGGACTTTGAATAAAATAATTAATTAGTTTTTAATTAATAATATTTAATTAAGTTTTTAAACTTATAAACTATATAAATTTATTTTTTAGACTGGTAAAAGATATTATTAACAGTTACAATATTAACTTAACATGCCCCAATATTAATATAAAAACTAATAGTATTAATGTAACAATTTACATGCGACGATGATATATGAAATAAAAAATTCTTAGTAATAATATTAATTATAATTTACAAAAATGACAATTTGTAATTACATGGTTGACACGTAATTAACTAATGATATTCAAAAGAAGCTTAAGTATGCAATGGTTGATTTTTTAGTTTGAAAGTAAGGCCCGATCCACCTTAAGAAAATAAAAGGCAAGGCCTGACCCATGTTTTGAATATTATTGTATTAGGCTATTAGCCCAGGTCAATTTATCTTTTTAAATTCTTTTAAATATATTAGTTTCAACTTTCAAGGGATTTTCTATAAAAAAAAATCTCAATATATAATAACGGTAATTGTTCGATGTCCTATAAATGAATTTTTTTCTCACAAGTGGGTTTTTAATTATGTATCTTTTGGACCATAAACCCTAACTCTTGAATTTTAAACCATAAAATATTTTCTTAAACCTTAAAATCTAACCACAAATACTAAAATTTTAATTTTAAAAACTAGATGCACCTAGAAAAAAAAAAATTTCCACTGTCAATGCATAAGATATTTTCCCATATAATAATTTGCTAATGAGATTTGGACATGGTCGGAAAAGGTGGAGGATTTGGATTCATGTATATCTAAATTCAAGTCTTATTTTGTATAAATCATGTGTGATTTTTTTATTTGTTTAGTTTTAATTATAGTTTATAACGGTTATTCTAGTTTAAAATTATGAGTTTTCTAAATAATTACTACTAGGGAGAGGGGAAATAAAAATATACTCTTAATGGGTATTGAACCCACAATCTAAAAGAGAGAGAAAAATGTATTGATTGAGAATTTTTTTAACCACGTATTCTAAAAATTATGAACAATTAAAAATTATGATCTAAACAATTACTTAATACTTTTTAAAATATTTTAATTTCATATATATGATATGAATATTTGGTAATACATGAATTTGACATTAATTTTGTATTGTTGTACACAAGATGTTGTTTTATATACATACATGACATTTTAAGTTTTAATAAATAAAATTATGAGTAAACTACTGCATGGGTCACTTTCGTTTCTCGTTTGTACAGATTTAGTTACCACTTTTGAAAAGTGCCAATAAGTGGTCATCTACGTTTTCGATGTGTAAAGACTTGGTCACTCTGACACTATAGTCCGTTAATCCCCTAACAGATTGCTGATGTGGCGGAATTAATTAAATGGCAATATCCACGTGTATTCCCACGTGGACAATAACGTGTATTCCCACGCCGTTTCTCTTTCTCTTTCTCTTCATTTGTTGTTTTTTCTCTGTTTGTTGAAGAGGAGGGGAAGGGAGTGCAATTAATCAAATGTGATGGGAAGTGGAGTTTCTACGCTCTGCCCTTGCTTTAATCTGGTGGCAGACCGGTCAAATCGGCCGCCGGAGAATCACGCCGACCTGATCTTTGCTGCATCGGAGCCGTTGGATGAGACCCTGGGCCACTCCTTTTGTTATGTTCGATCCTCCAACCGTTTCCTTTCTTCGACTCCTTCCGATCATTTCGTCTCCCCTTCGCACTTTTTGCGTTTCTCTCCCTCGCACGACCCGAAAGCCCGAACCGGACCCGAAACCCTGGTCAGGGCCATATCCGCCATCCGGAGCCTCTGTCAGTGTCAATACGTCTACCCCTAGAATTGTCCTCCAACTTGACAACATTTACGACGATGCCACTGAGAACACCCTCGGTTACGGCGGGAATGGCTTCGAGAGCACGTCGTCGTTTTGTTCCTTGCCACTACAGCCGATACCGCGTGGAGGAGCTCACGACCCTGTCGAGCGGAGTGGGTTCTTCATGTCGGGTCCGTTAGAGCGCGGGGCGGTTTCTGGTCCACTGGAGACCAACCCGGGTCCTGAAGGGAGAGTACATTTCTCGACACCGTTGGGTGGCCTTTATAAGAGAAAGAAGAGCATTTCAGGCATCTTGAGAAATTTCTCCGAGAAGAAACGGCCTTGGGTGGTTCCGGTGTTGAATTTCGTAAGGAGAAGTGAGAATTCCAACGGCACGGAGGCGACGGTAGTGGCAGAGGAGAAGACCGGTGGGGATGTGCAGTGGGCATTAGGAAAGGCCGGGGAGGATCGGGTCCACGTCGTAGTTTCGGAGAAGCAAGGGTGGTTGTTCGTTGGGATTTACGATGGGTTTAATGGACCGGACGCCCCCGAATTCTTGATGGGTAATCTCTATCGAGCTGTTTTCCATGAACTCCATGGTCTTTTTTGGGAACTTGATGAAGATTCTAAAAATAAAACTGAAACTGAAAATCAAACTAACCAACCCAACATTTTAATAGCTACATGTAGTTTAAGTAAAACTGATAGTGAAACTGAGAATCAAAATAATTCCATTAAGGAGGTTGAACTTGAGAGTGCAGGGCATGGTTTAATTGGGGAAAATGAATCGAGTGGAGTGGTAAAAGAGAGGGTGAGGAGTGTAATATTTGAACCCGAGGGGACTGATATTAGGAGGAGAAGGTTATGGGAGTTTTTAGCTGAGGATGACCCGAAAGATGGGTTGGATCTCTCAGGGTCCGATAGATTTGCGTTTTCGATGGATGATACAATTAAAGTGAGTAAAGAGGGGTCTGCAGTGAGTAGAAGGTGGTTATTGTTGTCAAAATTGAAATTCACGTAGGAATACACGTGGATATTGCCATTTAATTAATTCCGCCACATCAGCAATCCGTTAAAGGATTAACGGACTATAACGTCGGAGTGACTAAGTCTTTACACATCGAAAACGTAGATGACCACTTATTGGCACTTTTCAAAAGTGGTGACTAAATCTGTACAAACGAGAAACGAAAGTGACCCCTGCAGTAGTTTACCCTAAAATTATTGAGATATTAATCTTATTTATTATTTAGTACTAATATTTACAGTTGTCGATTGAGATTAATTTAGTACTAATATTTACATACATGATATTAATCTTATTGACATTTTAAGCACCTTAGTTATTAAAACTTAAAATGTCACTGAGGATCTCGAGAAGGCTGGTATCAACGTTATCCAAATTGACGAGGCTGCTTTGAGAGAGGGCTTGCCACTGAGGAAATCCGAGCATACATGTATATAAAATTAATCTCAATATATTAGTTTGAAAGTAATATATGATTTATTGTATATTGAGGTTAATATCATAAATACATTAAAATCTTTGTTTGACAGTTTAATTAACTGTAAATTGTATTATTTAGGGAAGGTGCTGAAGATGATGTCTTCCCTGGGTTGTCAGAAGACATGAATTTGGAGATTCTTGCTAGATTTTCTCATGGGCACCATGGGCTGCTTGAGTCCGTCTCAAACAAATGAAAGGATCTAATTCGTAGCTCAGCGTATGCAGCATGCAAAGCTGAGAAAGGATTGTTGGGGAAGTGGCTTTTTGTTTTGACAGAACATTCGGAGAATCAGTCGGTGGCGTACGACCCTGAAGCTAATATATGACACATGTTGCCTAAGACTCCAACCGACTGTGACAACCTACATCATTTTGGATTTGCTTGTGTGTGTCTTCGCAATCGAATGCTAGTGATTGGGGGCTCGTACGCAGAGTGCCATACTGTTGATCCGAGTGAAACACCTCTGATAACGAACATTGTATTGCAGTTCGATGCATATAGGAAAAGGTGGACAAGATTGTGCAAGATGCAAAATTATTTCACTTGGTTTATGACTGAAATGGTGGCTGCGGGTGGGAGGATTTTCCCGATATGCAGAGACCAGTTATGGACTGCCTATGAATATCCTTGAATGGCAAATTTCTAATTTTGAGCGCCAATGTTAGTTTGGAAGAGCTAAACATGTCTGAAGTATTTGATTCATCAAATACAAAGTGATCCAAAGTCGATGATAGATTAGGGAAAAAGTCTTGTAAAAAGAAGAGATCCAGGAGGAGAGTGCCAGAGTGGTACGAAGTTGATTCTGTTCCTCTAGTCCAGCTTCCCGATCACTCCAAGAAATTGGACCCCTTTGGCTATGGTTTCTTAGCTTTAGGAAATCAATTATATGTACTCGGGGGCAAGGTCCTTAAGTGGACAGATTCTGATGGGTTCAGTGTGGTTCCTCTAGCTGGAGAAGAGTTTGTGATCCCGTCCAGAAGCCGCTGAACTGGAGGGAGATACAGCCGATGTGTTGTCCGGCGAGGGAATGATTCAAAGCTGTGTCCATGGTAGAGGAATGTGGATCAATTAAATTATTGTTTTGATTACGTTTTAAATTTCTGTTAATTATTTTTAATAAAACGAGATTTTGTGCCAGCTAATTTTAGTCGAACTCGAGAGCAAAATAACGCCTTTAGCCTTTTTTTAACAATGTTCATATATATCACATTTTAGGACTACTCATAGTATTTTTAAAATAAATTATGTTATTTTAATTTAATAACACAATATATATTATATTATATTATACTATGCTATGGGCCAAACAATGACAGACTTGAACCTTAAATGTAAGAATCAAGCTCTGTTCATACTTCATACTTTAAACGGACTAATATTTCACGTGAATTAATTTTTCAGATCCAAAATTTTTGTTCGGGAACTTCCAAATACTAGACACATCTTTGGATTTGATTGGGTCCATATTTTAAATAAGTAAGAAAATTTTGTCCAAATCTATATTTTGGGCCTAGTTTTTTGTGCAACTCCTAACCTTTACAAATACCATAAATTATCTAAATGATCACTTAGCTTTTATGACGTTTGCAATTCCCCACTCGACTTAATATTTATCCAAAAATGAACCTTGACTTAATAAATTTAATGATTATAATTGAAATTTAAAATATAGAGATAAACAATATTAAATTAGAATATAGATATTAAATACATAATTTACATATAGTCTAGGGATTAATAGAAGAAATTAACAATAATCAAACTGTAAAATGTATCCCGCGGTGCCCTTTTCATGTACTATAGTAAAAAAAATTAGGTTTGTGATTTAGAGTTAAGATTTAAAATTAAGGATTAGGATTAATGTTTTAGGAAATTGTGGGCATGTATTTTTTAAGTTTAAAGTTTAGAATTTAGAGTTAGGTTTAAAATTTAATTTTTTAGAGTTAAAACACATAAAGAGTACAGAGTGATATGCAGAAACGACGCTAAAATTTAACATTTTTCAACTGTGAGTTAGGAGTTAAACAACCAGAGGCACCAAATAGAACCAAGCCCACCATTGTTTTTAGGGTAAACTACACAGATGACCACTGAACTATAGATTTGGTGTCAAAATGACCACTATATTATTTTTTGCCGCAAATGCACCACACAACTATTTAAATGTTCTATTTTAGCCACACACACCGTTAAAAAACGAAAAAGTTAACGGTGGCTAAAATGGAATCATTTAAATAGTTGTGTGGTGCATTTGCGGCAAAAAATAATATAATTGTCATTTTGACATCAAACTCATAATTCAGTGGTCATATGTGTAGTTTACCCTTGTTTTTAACGCCCGCCACTTGTCATTCTCTCAATAAAGTCGACCATGGCGGAGCTTCCATTTCCTGTCTTGATAAAGTGTGTTTTTTGATCAAGGCGGACCTCTATGGGAGCTTGGGTAGTCCTGCCTCCCAAACTTTTAAAAATTTAAAGATTAACTTTTTAAAAAATTTAAAAATTTTGATTTATCCCTTACAAATTTTAAAATTCTTATTATGTTTTAAAACTTTTGAATATTTTAATTAAGGCATCTTTAAAAAAAAAATTAAATTTCTTATTATATCTTCAAATTCTTTGAAAATTTCAAGTTGGCTCTCCAACTCTATTGTCAAGATCGGCTTAAAAACCAAAAAAAAAAAAAACATCTTTACTTTTAATTCGAAGCATAAATCTGGACAGGCTTATCAGTTTGGAGCCTTCAAACCTTGTTGCAGTTTCAATTGAGCATGGCCAGAAATGTTACGGCGAACTCACTTTACGCAACGTTATGTACACCATGACGGTGGCTTTCCGGTTGCAGCCGGCGAACAAGGGCCGGTACACCGTCAAGCTTCACTCAGGAATCATAGCACCTCTTGGGACGTTAACGCTGGAAATTGTTTATCATCTTCCTCCCGGATCTTTTCTCCCTGACTCGTTCCCTTTCACCGAAGGTTCTTTCCTCCTCCACAGCGTGGTGGTTCCCGGGGCGGTAATCAAAGATCGGCGTCGGATTCCGATACCGTTCCGAACGATTGGTTCACCACAAGGAAGAAACAGGTGTGTTGAGAAGGGTAAAAGAGTAATTGAAAAAATTAAATCTAAAATCTAAATTACTAAACCTAAAACCCTAAACCTTAATCCTAAATTCTAAACATTTGTATACCAAAATTTTTCCTTATAATTAACTGAATATAATATATAAAACATGTATACACAATAAAATGAACAAAATAGTAAGAACCAACAACTATGGTTGTAACAGCAATGCACATTATTTTTTAAAGAAGAGAACTTAAATTCAAACCATAAAAAATATTATTAAAAGAGAAAAAGTCACAAATCTCGAATATAAATTATAAAATAAACATTTTCATAAAAAAAAATTACACATATTCTTAAACACAACTTGAATATTTTTCAACTTAAAGAAAGTAAAACTAGTAGGTAGGTGTCGACAAACTACTTACTATAGAAACATATTTATATTCTCAATGCAACATCTAGTTTCAAACCCATAAAAAATAAAAATAGATAAATATTTTTAACCACTTAATTAATTAAAAGATCTTACATTGCATGTCATGTTTTTTAATTATAATCTAGAGATTATTTGTGCCATTATTCTTAATTTAAATAAGATGTCCCAAACGTTTGTATATTTTGTTATTTGTCTCTTTTTTTTTGAATATGCTGGTGCGATGCAAGGGTAGGCATCTGTTCAACTTTCTTAGTCTTTTCAAAGACGGCACACACAGCATGGCATAACTGGTGCTCGAACCCGGGTCCCAAGGGATGATAAACATCTACCTTTGCCACCAGGACACAAGGGGATGAGCGTCTCTTTATTTTTTTTAGCAAACAACGTTTTAATTTGGTCAAAATATGTCTTTATTGGATGGAAATTGTCGGTCAACTGATGGTCAACGATTGATTCTGACTGGACTTTTCACGCGTTAAGATATGTTGGCACGTGGCATACGCCACATCAGATTTTAAAATAAATTATTTTGGTATACCTTTCGTTATGGTGACATGTGACTGATTATCATGCTGACATATGTGGCCGAAGCGGATGGTGACGACACGTTGTGAATATGATGTTGACACGTTGTGAATATGATGCTGACACATTAGCAAATCTTAACACATGACAAGTTCAGTCAACATCAGCCGTTGACTGACAGTTGACTGACAATTTATATTCAACAAAAGTATATTTGAACTAAATTAAAATGTTGAGAGTTATTTCTTCTAAAATAAAAATAAATAAATAACTAAATGACAACATACAAATATTGGGCATCTTTTATTATTTTACCTTTAAATAAAAAAAAAAAACATGAAGTGAAATGAAGGAGAGAATATAAAAGGATAGGAAAGGCGAAAAAGTAACAGTCGGGGGTTGGTGGTGAAAGGCTTCAACTATATTGGGTTGGTGGTTATAGGTAAGATTATTTATAAAATATAAACAACTTGCCAAACAGGCTACAGCCTTATTAAGTCTTTATTAGTCTCTTGAACTCACGGCTTACGTCTCGTGTTTTACTTTTATTTCTTTATTTCAGTTGTGTAAATATTAACTTATTACTTTTGTATTGTATTCAATTTATTAATTGATTCCTCAAAATCAAATGCTGCATAAATTTATTGTAAAAATGACACTTCACATTATGGGCGGACACATCACATGCAGTCTTTTAATACAGCAACTTCATCCTTATATTTTTAGAAAAATAAGTTTAATTCAGTTTTTAGTTTTTCTTTTAAAAAATTAATTTAATGTGTAAAGTTGAAAAATTTCATATATCTATTTAGAAAATAAATAATTTTAGACCTCATTCATAAATTATTAAATTTGTCACTACTTCCAACTTATTTTACTTTATTTATAATGTTATAATTCATATTTTTGACGTCATTTAAATAATCTAATGTCTCATTTTACTAGACTAATTTGTAGTTAATAATATCATTATACTATGTGTGTATTGAATACGTTAAGTACCTAATATATTGTCATTTTTAATATAATACTTACACTACTTAAACCTCAAACCCTCAAAGTAAATAAAATATACTACATGTTTAAAAACGTTTAAACTTTCGTGCTCCTAAATAGTGATTTGTACATAAATTTAAAATTATCTTTATAATATATATAAGGCATGTTTGTCTTACATGTTATGTTCGTAGTGTGAGATTGCTCTTCTCAACAATGTTGTCTCTAAAATTATTTATTAAATTTTAGATTTTAATCTCAATATTTATAACATATTTACACGTCTAAAAAAACACTTTGATTATAACAAAAATACATGGTCAATCCTACTTCTAACAATGACACAGCTTTAGCACAACTGAAATAGGAAATTTAGATAAAATCCTATCAACTTGTACTTCCTAACTCCTAAGTAACCCAAATAATTCAATTCTCTCCCTTTGTATTATCATATTTTTTTGTCCGGTTAAATTTGTTTTTTATTTATTTATTTTTGTCATTTTTAATTTTGGCCCTTTATTAATTAAATTTGTTTTATTAATAACTATAACTATATATATATATATATATATATATTATAAATTTTGAGTCAAATGTTAAAAATTAACTTTTTAAAAAGTAAACGATGGGCAATTTTAGTAGGGCAGAAGGACTATATAATTATTATAAACATTAAGAATAATGTCGTTAGACTTAATAAATAAATTAGCGAAATAAAAAATAAAAAAATGAGTTGTAGTGTTGGGTTATAGTCATTGATTTAATTTTGTGGGTTTTAGTTTAATAATTTATGAGGAAATTTGTGAAAAATAAATTTTAAAAGTCCGGAGGTTAAATTAGAAACTAAATTTTTTAAATAACGGAGACTAGCGGCCAAGAGACCAAAATAGAAACAATTCTAAACTTAAGTGACCATAAAATCTTTTTTAAATTCTGATGACCAAATTAGAATACACCCTAAACGAAAGAGGTGACAGGTGAATATTACCCAACAATTAATTAGTCCAACATAATAAAATATTAAATTTGAATTAATAGATTAATATAGTTAAAAAATAAAAATAATTACCATATTTCTGATTTTGGGCAGACAAATCGTGAGGAAGGAGTGGTGCAAAGTCCGTGGGGGATGTGTGGTTTTGACAGTTGGACGGTGGGATCCATGGTACCACCGACACCGGTTAGATGACGTGCCACACACTATCCACCGCACTTTCCCATTAAATCTTAACCTTGGTGCTTGGGTTGTAGGTTTTTAATTAATGCACAATCCTAAATTCTACCTAAACACTTACTAATCAAGCATGACAATAACATTTTTCCCTTTTTTAATTTTGAAATTCTCTCATAAAAATAATTTCTATGTAGTCCATGATTTTAACATTGTTACCTTCTTTGTTTGTTAGGGAATAGAAATTTTATAACCCACATTTAAGCCACAAAAATAATCTAAACTCCATTATTCTATTTGATTGAAAATTTGTCATGAAATCAACCCTAAAAAAATCTCAAACTCATATGAGTTTAAGTGACATTTTCTTGAACCTTCCAACCCTCATACGAGGGAGACAATTTATTTTCTAAAAATATTTTTATGTAATACCAAACCTACTCAAACTCTACATCATCTGCAAATAAAAGAATATTAAACGCTTAAATAAATTTAATTTCACATTCTTCCAGAGACGTAGTAACATGGGAATTGACAGAGAGACATGGCCCTCGTAGCCCATTCTTACCGTCTATTTTTTATATTTTACTATGATGTCATAAAATAATTATTACTTTAGTAGTAAAATGTATAAGTGAAAAATAAATTATTTACTTGAAGTTAACGAATCAAATTCTACTATAATATATTATTTTCGAACTTATTAACTTTTAATTTTCAGCTTCGCGCATCCCTCTACGTGTATTATTGTCAGTTTTCTTCTCTAATAATGGGAATAGCGTAAATATTTTTTCTCTCTAGAAACACAACAAAAAAATGAATGAAATCATGGTTTTGTGGATGCCATTGCCACCATGTGTAGGTTTCGTAGTGTTGAAATAAAATAATTGGGCCCACTCTCGACCATGTTTGGCTTGCATCGAATTTGTACAAATCAATAAATTAGTCTTCTATAAATACAATAAATATTTATAGATATAATAATTTAAACAAAATACAATAAATTAAATTAATGAATTTATAGAAAATTCAAACTCAATTCGTAATATTTAATAATACAATTTTTTTCTTATATGTGAAATTACCTATTAATTAAAACCGGTCTATTTTTATTGAAAATATATTCACATAACATATAATTATTATTATTTTCTTATATGTGCATATTTCTTATTTTATTTTAAAAAAAATAGTCTTCCCAACCCTTTTGCCAAAAAGTGGCCCACCAGCAGCACCTCAACAACCTTCGGCCACCAACCCTCTCAGATTTTTTTTCAATAAAAATGAAACAACCAATGGGATTTCACCATCAAGGAAAACACGTAATAATAAAAATTAAAATTCAGCTAATAAAAATATTCTTCTTCTTTACTAGTGTCTACTGTCTAGTATGGTAGTAGGTCAAAGCATCTCTTAAGGCGCGTGCGATACCAAAAGCATCTTAATAATTTGGCTTAACTACAAAATAGATGCCCAAGTATACAATTTTTTACAGTAGGTACCTAAAGTATTTTTTTGACTGAAATTGATACTTAACGTTTTTTTGTCTAAAATAAGCGCGTGTGTTTGGTGTTTTAAGGATTTGGGGTTATTTTGTAATTTCTAAAAAATTTGGGATATTTTTAATTTATTTTATTTTCAGTTTGTTTTTGAAATAAAAAATAAAAGCTATGTGTAAGTTATAATTGGGTGATAAAATTTTTTGTCAGATTAACTTTAAAACGGGCAAAAATGAAACGTTAGATACTTATTTATAGTCAAAAAATACTTCAGGCACAAACTGCAAAAAAGTAGCAAAGTTTGGGCACCTATTATACAGTTAAGCCTAACAATTTTCATAAAAGTCGAGTCTCACATTTAAAGTTTAGTTTTTAATCAAATAAAAATTGAGTAACCCGATTAAATTTTAAAATTTGATTTTAATTTCAAATTTAACTTAAAATTCAACTATTAAATAAATAATAATTCTACAGTAAATGACCTGTACCGCAATGTACCACTATTTATATATACCGCAATGTATCATTAATTATTTTAATTAGTTTTGAAATTCTAAGGACCGAAAGTGTTATTATCTCTTTTTAGAATTTTTTAGATTTTTTTTTATTTTTAATTCAAAAAATAATTAAACTTTTATTACTATAATAATTCCTACATTCACTTTAATTTAAGAGTAAAATTCACAAATGGTCACTAAACTTTGATAAGTTATTCAATTTGGTAATCAAACTTTAAATTGCTTCAATGTTACTAGTAAACTTTTAGTATTGTTTTAATTTGGTCACTGACTATTTAACAACCGTTAAGAAGGTGATGTGTATGTTAAAATATTTTCTATAATAACACGTTTAGTCTTCTACATTTACACATTCAAACAATTTAGACAACGTTTATGATTCCCTTGTGGCTAGATTCTATGTCAAAAAAAAAAAACATAAATTCTACATGCGGTTGTGTAACACTTAACCTTACAAGATGAGGTTAATGAACGTAAAACCGTTATTTTTGCTTGGTCTACGTCTGCTAGCATAAGCATGGGTACAACACGACTTTTTTACGGAATCTTTGTACAAAAGAAGAAAGGGTTTTGGAAAATGTCAATGACGAATGAACCTGGTTGAGGGAATACAATATCTTTCAATGTTTAAAGGATGGATTGGGTATAATATTAATTATAATAGAGTGATCAAAATAAAATATTAAATTATTTCTAATTAAAAATAAAATCAAATTTAAATACCAAAACCAAATATATTAAAAAAAGTTAAATTTGATTATCTCAGTCACGATAACAAAATCTATGCAAGAAGGGTTTTTTTCTACTTATATAACAAATAAGTATATAAAGTATATCAACTTTTTCATTTTGGTACTTAAAGTATTTTTGGTTAAAATATGTACCTAAAACATATTTTTAATTAAATTGACACGACAATTTTTAGGAACTTAGATGACTCAAAAAATACTTTAGGTACATATTTTTACCAAAAAATATATTTTAGGTACTTACTTTGACGAAAAAATATTTTAGGTACCTATTTTAACCAAAAAATATACTTTAGGTACTTAATTTAACCAAAAAATATACTTTAAGTACTTATTTTGACCAAAAAATACTTTAGATACCTAAATGAAAAAGTTGATATACTTTAGATACATATTTGTAATATAAGCATTTTTTTGCATCCTTACACTCACCCACGCGACACTCAAGAAAGAGCCGCGCGTAGTCTTTAATTTCAATAAATTTTCCCTTGATGATTAAAATGAAAAATATTTATTATTATTATTGTTTATTTTCAGTCATTGAAAGGCAGCGGCTACCATTTTTGGCTATAAAAAGGGAGCTCCTCCACCTTGAGGATTCGTGCCACTTCTTCCTCTCAATCTCTATATTCAAGGGACTGTTCTTTAGATCTTCTCCGTTTCCTTTACGGTACTGTCATTGCTCTCTCTGAGTCATGGCTGTTCCTTTATTTATTCAATTTAATTAATTATAACCATGATTTGAAATGGACTTAAAACTTCTCCAAGCTTTTTGTTAAATAAAATTAAGATTCAAACTTCGGTTTTTGTTAAATAAAACAAGATTTCCGTCTCTTTGATCTGGGATCTACTGATTTGGACTGATGATTTTGTACCTGGGTTTCCACTAATATGATTTGGACTTATCATTTATTACCGAGTTTTGTCAAAAAAAATCACAAAAATTGGACTCTCTGTTTGAGATCTATTGAATATTGATGATTCTATTCAGTATTTGAACTATACCAGTTGATTTTCTCTCTGGATTTTCGTTGTTATTGGTTTGAAAATTCTATTTTCCGCTTGGTATTTTCGAAAAACATCAAAACTTTCCCGCGAACATCTGCTACAAGGTGTAAGCGTGGATCAGGCGTTTTTGCTGTTATTTTCCCTTTTGGTGAGATCTATTTGTTAGTGTTCGTATTTGATCTGTTTTCTAAGCTTATCTTTCTATTTTGTCAGTTTATGAAAGCAATTTAATTAGATCCAATCGTTTTCACTATGGAACTTATAGATCCGTAGTGTAATCGTCAGTTCCTTTCTATAGATCTAAGTGAAGTAAGCTTTAGATCTCAGTCCAAGCTGCATTGCAGATTTATCATGGATCTTAGCATTGATTCTGATGAGTTATAAGGTCATTATCTTTTCTATTTGAATGTTACATGATAAATCTGAATTTGCTCTGTTTTTTTTTATTTGATTCAGAAAATGGCCTCCCACATTGTTGGATACCCCCGCATGGGACCCAAGAGAGAGCTTAAGTTTGCTCTTGAATCTTTCTGGGACAAGAAGAGTAGTGCTGAAGATTTGCAAAAGGTTGCTGCTGATCTCAGGTCATCCATCTGGAAACAGATGTCTGATGCTGGGATCAAGTACATCCCCAGCAACACTTTCTCTTACTATGACCAGGTGCTCGATACCACATCGATGCTTGGAGCTGTTCCGCCTAGATACAACTGGACTGGCGGCGAGATCGGATTTGACACCTATTTCTCCATGGCCAGAGGAAATGCATCTGTCCCTGCCATGGAGATGACCAAGTGGTTCGACACCAACTAGTAAGTTGCCGTTTCTTGGTCTTACTTTATTAGCTTATTGACTGCATGTTGGGTTTTCTAATGCGAAAGTTGTATTTGATGCAATTTCAGCCACTTCATTGTTCCTGAATTGGGCCCTGATGTTAACTTCTCTTATGCATCTCACAAGGCAGTCGATGAGTACAAGGAAGCTAAGGCGGTATGTTTGAATCTATTTTTTCCATGTATTTATATGATGACAATGTAGATTATTTTGTTCATGTGTACTTATGCTAGTAGCTAAGTTATCAACCAGAGATAAGGTATAATGGCTAATGTTAAGACTATTACTTATAGAAGTAGCCTGGAATTAGAGCAGTTAGGTTAGTACTTATTGGGGTTTATAACTTATTCAATGCAGTAAAATACACGATTGTTTGAATTTAGGATAGATTCAGGGCTTTGGGCCTAAATGAACATGTTTTAACATCCTTTATTCTATGCAATGGCTTAGAATGTAACATTTCAGTGGATGATCTCATGTTTGTCATTATCATGCCTGAGGTATCAATAGTTCATATCTCTGGAATTGTAATTCTATATGATCCAAAATTTTGAGAAACCCAGCCTGGGACTGGGAGTAGTAATTACTTAGAAGACCTGCTTGATTGTGGTGCCCTGATTTTTATCTTACATTTTTTAGTTCTTATATGCTGTTTGTAGTCTTATGATGAAACTTGGGTGCTGATTATCTGTTCCACGTGCAGCTTGGAGTTGACACTGTCCCAGTCCTTGTTGGCCCTGTCTCATACTTGTTGCTCTCTAAGCCTGCAAAGGGTGTTGAGAAGACCTTTTCTCTTCTCTCTCTCCTCCCCAAAATCCTTCCTATCTACAAGTAAGAGTTGCTTCTTTTATGTCGAAGTTTTTATTAATGTAACTGCTCTAATTTGCTATTATTAACCCTGAATCTCTTCACAGGGAAGTAATATCTGAGCTTAAGGCAGCTGGTGCTTCCTGGATTCAGTTGGATGAACCAACCCTTGTCTTGGATCTTGACTCGCACAAATTGCAAGCATTTACTGCTGCTTATGCCGATTTGGAATCAACACTCTCAGGCTTGAATGTACTGGTCGAGACCTACTTTGCCGATCTTACCGCTGAGGCATACAATACACTCATTGGTTTGAAGGGTGTCACTGCTTATGGTTTGGATTTGGTTCGTGGAACCCAGACCATTGACTTGGTCAAGAGCAGTTTCCCTAAGGGCAAGTACCTCTTTGCTGGAGTTGTTGATGGAAGAAACATTTGGGCCAATGATCTTGCTTCATCTCTTAGCACCTTGAAGGAGCTCGAGGCTGTTGTTGGCAAAGGTATTCTATTTTCTTCTGCATTTTTATAGCGATTTATATTATACCATTATGTTAGATATTATAACTAATATCTGTGAATTGCTCTCTGGTGTACAGACAACCTTGTGGTATCAACCTCCTGCTCACTTCTCCACACCGCTGTTGATCTAGTAAATGAGACTAAGCTAGATGATGAAATCAAATCCTGGCTTGCATTTGCTGCCCAGAAAGTTGTTGAAGTCAATGCCCTCGCTAAGGCATTGGCTGGTCAGCAAGATGAGGTATCTTCTTTAATCTTTCCACTTGTTTTTACTAGCCTTATAAGAACTAGGATAACATCTCGTTATGTGAATGGTGTCCCCATGCTTTATCCATATTCAGATGACACGTTGTCACTTACTAGTTGTTTCATCTATTTTTAGGCCTTCTTCTCTGCCAATGCTGCTGCTCAAGCTTCAAGGAAGTCCTCCCCAAGAGTGACCAATGCGGCTGTTCAAAAGGCTGTAAGTTTTTGATAAACTAAAATTCCGATTTTCTTCCACTTGATTGCTCCTGGGTAATGGCTGTGAATTGTGAGAATATTTCTTTCCTTACCATGTTATACTGTGCTTGCTTTCCCAGGCTGCTGCTTTGAAGGGTTCTGACCACCGTCGTGAAACTAATGTTAGTGCTAGGCTCGATGCCCAGCAGAAAAAGCTTAACCTGCCAATCCTCCCCACCACAACCATTGGTTCCTTCCCTCAAACCTTGGAACTGAGGAGAGTTCGTCGTGAATTCAAGGCTAACAAGTGAGTTAAGCTGGAAATTTTCCTCTGTATCTTTATTGTAGAATGTCAAATGGACCCGTCTTTTAACTAGTGCTCTCTCCCTTCAGGATATCCGAGGATGATTACGTCAAAGCTATCAAGGAGGAAATTAAGAAGGTTGTCGACCTTCAGGAAGAGCTTGACATTGATGTCTTGGTTCATGGAGAACCTGAGGTGAGTATAGCCTTTTGTTTTGGCCTCTCGCAGCGAAGGAGACATGTCTATGTATAGTTCTTAGCAACGTATACTCATTTATTACTTAAAACGGTGCAGAGAAACGATATGGTCGAGTACTTTGGTGAGCAGTTGTCTGGTTTTGCTTTCACTGTTAACGGATGGGTGCAATCTTATGGATCTCGATGTGTCAAGCCACCAATCATCTATGGTGATGTTAGCCGCCCCAACCCAATGACCGTTTTCTGGTCATCTACTGCCCAAAGCATGACTGCTCGGCCAATGAAGGGAATGCTTACTGGCCCTGTTACCATCCTCAACTGGTCCTTTGTCAGAAATGATCAGCCACGGTATGGCACAATAAAACGAAATAATATGATTAGAAATTTTGTATTTCCACCAGCAAGTTTTGTTTGCCATATGAATTATCTTTTAACATTCTACTGTTTGTGTATTATCCAGATTTGAGACTTGCTACCAGATAGCCTTGGCCATCAAGGATGAAGTGGAGGATCTCGAGAAGGCTGGTATCAACGTTATCCAAATTGACGAGGCTGCTTTGAGAGAGGGCTTGCCACTGAGGAAGTCTGAGCATGCATTCTACTTGAAATGGGCTGTCCACTCCTTCAGGATCACCAACTGCGGTGTCCAGGACACTACTCAGGTTCGCATATTACATCACTCTTAAATCTCAAGAAAGCTCTCTTATCCATAAACTCTCTGATCGGTTAGTGTATTTGTCAAACAGATCCACACCCACATGTGCTACTCCAACTTCAATGACATTATCCACTCAATTATCGACATGGATGCCGATGTCATTACCATCGAGAACTCACGTTCAGACGAGAAGCTCCTTTCAGTATTCCGTGAAGGAGTGAAGTACGGTGCTGGAATCGGTCCTGGTGTCTATGACATCCACTCTCCCAGAATACCATCAACGGAGGAAATCGCTGACAGAATTAACAAGATGCTTGCCGTGCTTGAGACCAACATCTTGTGGGTTAACCCCGACTGTGGGCTCAAGACTCGCAAGTATGCTGAGGTGAAACCGGCCCTGAGCAACATGGTTGCTGCTGCCAAGCTGCTCCGCACCCAACTTGCTAGTGCCAAGTGAGAGGCTTATTTGAAGTCTGAAATCTTCCGATGACGATGGAGAAGAAAAAAATGAAAGGAATTTATGTTTTTTTATTTGAATAACTCTTTCTTGATGAAATATATGTTAGGAGTGTCATTATATGCCCCCTTGAGGCCAATTTATTTCCGTTTTCGGGGTTTTTCATATATCTGCTCTAAATATTTTTGTATTTTTGGGAATATATGAACTGCCTTTAGTTACTTTGAAAGGCACAAAGTTTCTGAGTGTATGTTTTTTCCACAAATGAAAATGCCGGTCCTGGCTATGGTTGTGGATTGACTTACTATGTTAGCTTCCTATTCACGCCCTTTCTTTTATGTGACTTGGTCTATAAATAAATAAATTTAATTAAACTAAAATTATGACTTTGTTTGGTAAATTACAGTTTAAGTTAAATTAGTGGTTTGAGTTAATATTAAAGGTTTGATCGGTCAAATTTGTTAATTTGAATGTTTGGTGAATTGTTGATTGGGGTGAAACTTTTAATTTTAATCTAAAACTATGAACTTTTATCCTTAATAATTATTAAAAATTTCCAAATAACTTAAATTTAACTCTTTTCTATTTCAATTCTTTCACTCTTATGTATTTACATTGTGATATTTGTAAGCTAATTATTTTATTCTCACAAATTTATATTTGTATTTAAATTTAATAAGTAATTAATATTAATTGATACAAAATATTGACAACTATTAAATTATTTAAACAAGTATCGAATATAATCATGTCTTTATATGTCATTTTGTTTGTTTAAATAATCAACTATCAGTTATCCATTAATTTTACCAAACACTTTATAGAACCAGTTAATGTAATCCTTTATCAACTATCAGCTAATTGTCATGACCTATAATTTTGTTCTATTCACTTTCACCCCTACATATTTCCTTTAAAAATGGAATGAAAATGACTATGTTGGGCCCTTCAATTAATAAAAATTCTTAGCAATTAGCCATTGAAAATTTACCTTTTAGGAACCTTTTTCATGCTAATGATGCTTTTGGGTCTGAAAATTATGGTACAATTTTCAATCTACTTGCCTTATTTATTATTGCCATTAATCTAGGCTTAATATACTCCACGTGCTAAGCTATTTTGATCTCACACTTGAACATCTTTCCAGGATTCAATGATTGTTGATCTGAAAACTCAAATAAACTCCACATCTTTCACAAATTTTATTACTTTCAGCTTTCTCTACACATGCAGTAAAGTTAACACCACAAAAACTGCAAAAGAAAAGGCTTTAAAGTTGATGTCCCACGAGCATGCTTTACCTTTTTTTTACTCTTTAATTGCTAGGAATTTGCTTTATACAACTGAGCGGAATTGTTTGGGAATGCTTTTGGTTCCACTACTTCAAACTTCATTAATTACATGATACGGTAAAGGCTATATTGCCTATCCGAAACTATGTTACCCGGACTCGGATGTAAGTGTTACCTACATGTTTATATTTGATACAGGTATAAACATTCTTCATAGACTCGAAAGAAAAATAAAGAGTCCGAATAGCTACGACATCCGAGTTTATACCGGAGCTAAAAGGGGATGACTGTTTTATTAGCTAAAGCAAGAAGGAAGTCTCTGAAATCCCCGGAGGGAATGCTTTCACATATGGCTTCTCTTAATTCAAGTCCGAATTTCGCCTTGAAAACCCTTTGAATTTCATCCATTTCCGTCTCGGATCTGCTCACCATCACTCGTGTTACGGCTCCTCTATCGGCTGCCATCCCTTTAATGCTTGCGAACAAAACCTGTAACCAGTCGAGTCGTAAACAATATGTTACTTGGACTCGAATGTGAATATCTGATACGAGTATGTATGGACGGACTTATT
Source organism: Hibiscus tridactylites (assembly GCA_958450335.1). Classification (NCBI taxonomy): domain Eukaryota; kingdom Viridiplantae; phylum Streptophyta; class Magnoliopsida; order Malvales; family Malvaceae; genus Hibiscus; species Hibiscus tridactylites. Next base: position 3,343,979 of record OY288267.1, read on the forward strand.
GCGGTTATATTTACCTTGGCATAATAGTTAGGTGGGTTGCAAATACATTTTACAACCATCTTTAATGCATCCTTAAACTCCCCAGAATTGCCATTAGTGATTGACTGAGAAATACAAAGGAATCAATAACTTTTTTCTTCACTGTCAAAACAGATTAAGAAGATTGCAAAAAAAGGAACAAATTTTACCTTTGTGTAATCATGTCCATAAATGTGTTTATAGCAAGAAAATGTCAGCTTAAGATGTGGGATGCTTCTTTTAGTGAAAATCTCAAGCACAAGACCTTCATCAATGGCTCCGGGGCTTCCTTCCCCTGTCTTGTAAAGCCTCCTCGCATCGCATTTCGCCGTGTGTTCGCTAACATCGGCCTGGTGTGCCTTATGCGATGTGGATAATGCAACCAGAATCTGTCAAGAACAAAGGCGAACCGGTCATCGGAGGGTCATATCCGCATGTTTGTTGGACACGGAAAAACTTACCTTCTGATAAGGGTGGGGAGGCTCAATATTGATGATATCCTGATCCAAATGCGTTTTATACTTGGAGTAGTAAGCTTGTTTAATAAGTGAAACATGGCTTGATTTTCGTCCCACAAAAATTTCAACAAGAGCCGTATAATTAGTATCATCTTGCAGAAGAGCTTCGCGAGCGACAACGGCGTCGCGTTCATGAGGATCGAGCATCCAAAGAGACAAAGCTGCACAAGTTTTGGGGGAAACGCCCGGCTGATTTCGATGGCTACTTTTCTGCAGCAAAGTTATCAAGTCTTCCCCATACATTTCCTTGTAAGTGTCTCTGATTCGCCTGCATTCAAGCTGAGTTCGACCGGCCAAAGCTCGGATCAACTGGTTCGATCGTCCCCGTGATTCATGAATTTCCTTACACTCGTTCTCGAAACTATGGCTCGAAGATGCTAGGATTTTGGTAGCCATGAAAAGTGGAGGTTCTGTGATGTAGTAGTATTTTTTTCTCAGCTGCATAAACTTATATAAAGTTGCAGATACAAGACTTGTAGTCCAAGAAAGGGATCTTTTGATTGCTTTCCCTTGCATATTAGGACAACAATAGGTCAATTATTTTTATAATAGCTTGATGTTTTGCATTAAATACATTCTCAAATACGATAAACACAATATAATCGAAAATCCGCATACTATTACAAATTACAATTAAACCATAAAGAAAATATTGTTGGTTTATTCAGGAAATGCATAATGGAGAAAGATTAGAGAAGGTTCCTTTCCTTTGTGTGCAGCTTTTGGGGGAGGGAAAGAAAAGTGATGATGTAGAAGAGGTTGTACTTAGCTGCATTGCCATGTGAAAGTTTTGTTCGGTAGCAATCAACTGATGGATTTCCAAGTAGATTGTGAGTATGAAAATGCTCACTTTCCAACAACTTTTTGAGTAGGGCTTTGAATTGTAGTTGAGGTTATATTTTTCATTATAATATATTATAACTAAAAAAAGAGTGGCATCAAATCTCTAAGTGTTTTTAAGTTCAAACAATTAAAAAAATTTAATAACCTACACAATGGCGGTAAAAACTAAAAGTTTCTACAAGCTCCTTAATTTTAGGGTATAGGGAGTTAGTTTAGGGTATAGGGTTTAGGCGTTTAAATACAAGGGTTTAGAATTTAGAGATAGTTGTTTCAATTTAAGGTTTAGGGTTGTAATTTAGGGTTTATAGGTTAGAGTTTAGTTTTTAGGGTAATATGGTGAGGATTTAGGTTTTAACCTATAAACCCTAAACTTTAAATTGAAACAACTATTCATAAATTCTAACCCACTACACCTAAACCCCTAAAGCCTATACCCTAAACTAACTCCCTATACCCTAAAACTAAGGCGCTTGTGGAAATTTTCTCATCTTCTGTGTATAGAATATTTATCCTTAAAAAAATAGTCAATTTATTTATTTTGTAGTTATAATAATTATTACTCTCTGTCTCACTAAATTTGTTCAATATTAATTTTTTCTATGTCAAATTTGTTTGATTTGATTTTTTTTACTTTAAATTTATTGTGATAAAAATTGAAAAAAATGTGTTTTAACAACTTTCAATCAAGTACTTCAAAATATATATTTTATAAAATTTAGTGGAACTGAGAAAATATTTAAATAACGAATATAATGTCTAAATATCCAATTTCAATGACCTACAAGTGGTTCTAGTGAAAAAGACCTAAAAGACTCAGGTTCGAACAATTTAGTCTGTAAGATGTGCGTGTTTTATCAAGGGGTTAAGAAAACAATATAAACAAATACCATATTATAACCCCTTAAAGACTATTAAAAATGTAATTGATTTCAATTCCATATTTGTTTTAGCTTTTTATGTTAAAAAATATTTGTTTTAGTTTTTCAATTTTTTAATTAAATAAATATATATTACATTTTTATACCGAAATTTAAAATCATATGAGATGAAATAATATGAGCATCACTAACTACCAGACTAATTACTAGATCTCTCAAATTTTTTTATTAACTGAATACAAGCAAGTATAAATTAAGAAAAGGACAGTGAAAAGGGTTATAAAACGGTAGCAATTGGGATGAATGCACCTATTTAAATTTAACTTTAAGCTGTACCTAACTTTTTTCAAAAGCTCTTCATAAAGTCAATATAGGATTTATATATTATTAGGATTATTTAACTGATTTGATCATTTTCAATAAAATTAAAGATGTTAGGGCATAATCTTGACTTGTGCATGCTCGGCGATAACATTAATAAGAATTTTTTCATTTATAATCTTGATTTGAATATACATACGCACAAGCTGGTGTTTTATAGAACTTATGCTCTCAAATTAGTACATGATTCAGTGATTTGACATGGTGCATCCGCAGATCCATATTTCAGGATGGGGAGTCTGGATGGAGTAGTCTTCACAGGGCTCTGCATTTTGGTCATCTTGCTGTAGCAAGTGTTCTCCTGCAGTCGCATGCTTCTATTACTTTGGAAGATTCAACTGGTAGAACACCTATAGATTAGTGTTTAGAATAATGTTTAGGGTTTATGATCTATGGTAGCAACCGGTAGAACACCTATTTTTTTTACTATAGTACATGAAAAGGGCACCACGGGATACATTTTACAGTTTGATTATTGTTAATTTCTTCCATTAATCCCTAGACTATATGTAAATTATGTATTTAATTTCTATTTTCTAATTTAATATTGTTTATCTCTATATTTTAAATTTCAATTATAATCATTAAATTTATTAAGTCAAGGTTCATTTTTGGATAAATATTAAGTCGAGTGGCGAATTGCAAACGTCATAAAAGCTAAGTGATCATTTAGATAATTTATGGTATTTGAAAAGGTTAGGAGTTGCACAAAAAACTAGGCCCAAAATATAGATTTGGACAAAAATTTCTTACTTATTTATATGGACCCAATCAAATCCAAAGATGTGTCTAGTATTTGGAAGTTCCTGAATAAAAATATTAGATCTGAAAAATTAATTCACATGAAATATTAGTCCGTTTAAAGTATGAAGTATGAACAGAGTTTGATTCTTACATTTAAGGTTCAAGTCTGTCATTGTTTGGCCCATAGCATAGTATAGTATATATTGTGTTATTAAATTAAAGTAACATAATTTATTTTAAAAATGCTATGAGTAGTTCTAAAATGTGATATACATGAACATTGTTAAAAAAGGTAAAGACGTTATTTTGTTCTCTAGTTCGACTAAAATTAGCTGGCACAAAATTTCGTTTCATTAAAAATAATTAACAGAAATTTAAAACGTAATCAAAATAGCAATTCAATTCGATCTGCATTCCTCTACCATAGACACAACCTATAATCATTCACTCGCCGAACTACACATCGGCTGTATCTCCCTCCAGTTCAGCGGCTTCTGGATGGGATCACAAACTCTTCTTCAGCTAGAGGAACCACACTGAACCCATCAGAATCTGTCCACTTAAGGACCTTGCCCCCAAGTACATATATTTGATTTCCTAAAGCCAAGAAACCATAGCCAAAGGGCTCCTATTTCTTGGAGTGATTGGGAAGCTGGACTAGAGGAACAGAATCAACTTTGTACCACTCTCTTCCTGGATCTCTTCTTTTTACAAAACTCTTTTTTTAATCTATCATCGACTGTGAATCACTTTGTATTTGATGAATCAAATACTTCAGATGGGTTTAGCTCTTCCAAATTAACATGGACGCTCAAAATATAAAATTTGCCATTCAAAGATATTCCTAGGCAGTCCATAATTGGTCTCTGCATATCGGACAAATCCTCCCACCTACAGCTACCATTTTAGTCATAAACCAAGTGAAAGAATTTTGCTAATAAAAGAAAATTTTAAACATGCTCATCAGCATGGATTTAAAAAGCGTTTGCGGTCGTATTTTCGGTCGTGTCGCGTTTATCGCGGTTGCGAACATAACGGATGCTATTACGATTACTGCGGGTGTCGCAGTTGTGAATTTTTTTAAAATTTACATATGTTATTGTAAAATATAATAATTATAAATACAAATAAACGACTAAGTCAACCTGAATTCTCACTTGGTAATATCAAATTCTTTTAAGGCACTAAGACTGTTGAATCGTTTTAAGCGGAAGCAAACTATAGAGAAGACAACTCAAGAACAACACAGAGTGCTTTAGAGTGAATATCTTGATTACTTAGAATATGAGTGATACAAATGAGATGAGGAATGCCTCAATTTATAATTGAGTTCCCCTACATCCGACGGTCTCTAATGATTAAATCGATGACAATGATTGAAACCCACCAACTACAATGGAATATTCCCTAAAATATATTTTTTATCTAAGAAAGCAAATCTTATGTTTACATAGAAAGTTTACATAAGTCAAAGTAGTTGTCTTTTAGAATCCCCACAGTTCGGGTTAAGTTAGGTGGTCTCTTTAGTCCAAAAATCTCCATTGGAACCTCTTGGCAATCATGCGTGCATGTGACTTGAACTGTAACTGACGGTCCGTGACAATATGGTTAAGTATTGTTCACTGTGATTATAAAGTTAAAGTCTTAAAGAATTTAACTGTTTTGTACCAAGTCTTACAAATACGAAACTAGTATATTTTTATTTTCCCACTCGCTAGTAGTAATTGTTTAAAAAACTCATAATTTTAAACTAGAATAACCGTTATAAACTATAATTAAAACTAAACAAATAAAAAAATTCACACATGATTTATACAAAATAAGACTAAAATTTAGATATACATGAATCCAAATCCTCCACCTTTTCCGACTATGTCCAAATCTCATTAGCAAATTATTATATGGGAAAATATCTTATGCACTGACAATGGAAACTTTTTTTCTAGGTGTATCTAATTTTTAAAATTAAGATTTTAGTATTTGTGGTTAAATTTTAAGGTTTAAGAAAATATTTTATAGTTTAAAATTCAAGAGTTGGGGTTTATGGTCCAAAAAAATACATGATTAAAAATCCACTTGTGAGAAAAAAATTCATTTACATGACATCAAACAATTACCTGTGAAACAAATAATTTAATTTTGATATAACTAAAAACCTAAGGACTAAATTGAAAAAGTCAAAACGAATTTTAAGTCCTCAAAATATCCCCATATAACTTTATTATTATGCCCAAGTTAAAAACATACATTTTCAAATAATTTTTCTAAGTGTTTCAAGCCAAAACAGTGTTTTTCACGTACCCGTTCCGAAACGGCCTCAAGGCGTTTCGAAACAATTTCACCACTGTCGACCACCGTTCCGAAACGCGTATCGAAACACTTAAGAATTTTAAATATAAAAGGGGTGTTTCGAAACAGATCAAGCTCGTTCCGAAACGACCCTTTGACAGTAGCCATTTCGTTTCGAAACGGATCAATACCGTTCCGAAACAGGGGCTAGGTTTTAGTTTGAAAAATATGACCGTTGTATGTTTTAACTGATTTTATCAAAACCGTTAAGGCGTTTCGATACGGTCTAGTACCGTTCCGAAAACGACCCTTTTCCAGTGGCAAAACGTTCCGAAACGGCCCTAAGGCGTTTCGAAACGGGCTCTTAAATGCACCCCAACGGCTCTTTCTATTTTAGTCCGTTCCGAAACAGGTTTCCCGTGTTCCGAAACGGGTTGGTGCAGACAGCATTAATGGTGGCAAGAGAGAGTTCCAACGGCTCCATTTATGTTCCCAACCACCCAAACGGCTAAAAATCAACGAGAAGGTATAAAAGGGACATCCAAAAGCATCAGCAACAACTATTGAACTTCAAGCAAACATCCAAACATCAAATTCAAGCATTTGAGCAAAAATCCCAAATTTGTGTAAAATCCCAATTTGTGTTCTTCATTCATATTTTGTAAAATTGGGTTGAGTGCTTGTATCGGGGCTATAATTTGTATTGAGAGATACCTAATTAGCCTACAAATTCCTTTGTTCTCTTGTGTGAGGGTTGGGTTGATTTTTGGGTAGAAAAATCAACCGATATTGTAAAGGGTTGCCTCCTTGTCCTAGAAAAGGGGAAGATCAATTTAGTGAAATTGTTGCAAATCCTTAGTGAGACTAAGGTAGTGGATGTAGAGTTCATTTGGAACTTGAACCACTCTAAATTCCTTGTTCTTCAATTTTAATTTGCCAATTTCCACTACAATCCTTCAAATTTCCAATTCACCCCCTCTCTTGGTAAATATCAATCTTTCGATCCACTCAACATTACCATTACTATATATTGAGATTTTTTTTAGAAAATCTCTTGAAAGTTGAAACTAATATATTTAAAAAAAATTCAAAAAGATAAACTGACCTGGGCTAATAGCCTAATACAATAATATTCAAAACATGGGTCAAGCAATGCCTTTTATTTTCTTAAGGTGGATCGGGCCTTACTTTCAAACTAAAAAAACAACCATTGCATACTTAAGCTTCTTTTTGTACAAATCAGTGTGTAAACATTGTAACTCGAGAAATTAGCCATAGCCGCACAAATCTTGTTTTTTTTTTTGGACTGAGATGTTTTATGGAAAATAATAATAATAATTCTAATTACTTGTAATTATATTTAAATCAATTTAGAATTATTGATGAAGTGATAGTTAAATATTTATTAGTGGAGAACCTAAGGTTATATACAATAATATATTTAATAGAATGGTTTATATTAGAATTTAGAATCTAGAGTTTTGTTTAAAAATTTAAATCTTAGATTCTAGAATTATAATAGACCAAGAGCAGAGTCAGATCGAATATTGACAAGAGCCAAAATATTAAAATTTAAAAATATAAGGGCTTATTACGTATTTAAACTCAAAATTCATGGGGCAAGACTTAATTTGTCTAATATTTAAAATTATAAGGACCTAAATTGTTTTTGCACCAAAAATTTGGAGGATACACACTCATTCTTCTTTAGTTCAACCGAAAGATGTAAATGGATAAAGCGTTCGACGAATTGTCAGTGAATTGTCCGTATAACGTTCGTTTAGTCAGTTAAATAAACGAGTATGAACAAATTTTTATGTCCGTTTAATAAAGGAATCGACACAAACGTAGGTGTATTCCATTCGTTTATGTTCATGAACAAGCTCGTTTAAAAGCTCGTTTACTTGGTTTCCCTTTTCCTTTTATTTTTTACATTTTAAATATTGGTGAATGTATGGACTAAATTGAACACGTGGTGATTTTTTGAGTTCAAACTGCGAAACATAATGAGCTTAAAGACTAGTGGTATAGTTTCATCATTTTGGTGAACATATAAATGAACATGTTAGCGGTCATATAAATGAACAAGTTCGTAATAATTATAATGTTCACGAACGTTAAATAAACCGAGCTTGAACACCTTCAAATATATATATAACCGAACATGAACAAAACTTTATTTGTTCAAACTCACTCATTTACCTCCATAGTTTAACCCTGCTTGATTATATATTTAATAAATTATTGTATTTTTTAATTTAAATAATTATTTTTATAGGGATGAAATTGTTATTAAACTAAAATTATCAAATAATTATATTTTTAATTGGGACTAGGGGCCCTTGGAGCTCTTCCCCTACAATAGATATTGGCATTGTTTGGCAATCAACTGATATCTGATAGTAGATTACATTAGCTGATAGTTGATTGCATTAGCTCATTTGACTAGAAGATTGAATAAGATGATTGTATAAAAGTGTTTGGTAAAATTAACTGATATCAGTTAGATGTTTGATTATTTAAACAAGCAAAATGACATATAAGGATATGATTACATTCGATGCTTGTTTGAATAGTTTATTAATTATCAATATTTTGTATATTAATTAGATTATAAAAAATAATTTATTTAATATAACAATACTAATCATATTTGAAGTATTTATATATTAATTTATTATTTATATAATTTTTTAATACCATTTAATTAATTATTAAATTTAATATATAAATATGCGAGAATAACAAATAAAAATATTAGTTTACAAATGTCAGAATGTAAATTTGTAAGATGTTAAATTTAGGTTATTTGAAGATATTTGATAATTGTTAAGGGTAAAACGATTTTTATAACTTTTATGTCAAAATCTCTAATTTCAAAAAGTTCATATTAACCGTTTTTTTTTTCAAAACTAGAGGTTTTACCCCAATTCACTATTCCAATCCGCTATTCACCAAATATTCAAATTAACAAATCTAACTAATCAAACATTTAATATTAACTCAAACTTATTATTTTAGCGCAAATCGCTATTTACCAAACAAAACTACTGTAATTTTGTATTTTTTTGTATAGCTGAAATAATAACCCTAAACATATTTTTTTAACATAAATAATAATCCTAAATATAACTCATAGAAAAACCTGAATTAAATCTAGGTCTCATATTGTTATTAGGTCAAATGCATAAGGTCAAAATCGTCAATATGATATTTAAGTTCCCGGAATACTCTCTGTCTCGTCTTCAGTTCCTTGTTTCCCTTCCAGTTGCGTTTTAATGCCTTTGGTTCTTTTGGGGTATAATCTTTAGCTTTGGTTCTCTGTACTAGAAACCAAAAAAAGAAGATAATATTTGCTTCATATTATCATTCAAAATCACCTTCTTCAAATTTCCAACAAGTTCTCTTTAAGGTATGCCAAAAGATCTGGTTTTCTTTGTTTTTGAATAGCAAAATATGTACATTTTCTTCATTTCTGTGTTGTTTTAGTTGAGTTTATTGAGAATTTGATAATGGGAATTTAATTTAATTTTCATTCTTTGTATAGTGTTTTTTGTTCTTTTTTTTTAGTTGTCATTGCTGAAGCTGGGAACTTTGGGAAGCTATTGTATCTAAATGGAAGTTTTTGTCTTTTTATTTATTGGTGTGTTTTGTAATGATGAGTATTGGTTAAATTCATGTACTTTTTCTTCTTCTGGAAAGTGATTTTTTTTCCTATGATTAATTTGTTACTCTTTTTTGTTCCTACTCTAAATTCTGCATTTTGGTTTAGCTCTATAGCTTTTCTCGTATATTTTTACTTAGTCTTGCATCAATCATTTGCTTCCCGGGAATGAATCAGTTTAAATCCATTGTCACTCTATTTAAGTTTTAATATAGCTTGTGAGATGAAATGAATTTTCATTTTTTATGTGCAAGCAAAGTTGTTTTTGGCTCATTGCATTTGAATTTTAATGTTCTAATTCTTTTTTTATCTTTATATCATAAAATTTGCTGTTTCGAGTTGTATTCTAGTGATTGAGTTGTTTTTTTATGTTGTTCATTCATTTTTTTCTTTAGTTGTTACTTGTTATATATTTATTCTACATGATACTTTATGCTGATCCATGAAATTTTAAATGCAGCATGTTGCTTCAGTTTTTTTTATAGGAGATATCTTTCTTCCTCTTGAATGCTGATGGGGGGTTATGAATGGTTGTTGAAATGGGCATGTCTTCATAGTAAAGATGGCGAGGAAGATGGCGGGATGATATGTTATTGACTCGGCACTATGCATAGAAAGAGATAGATTCTAGAATTTATGGATGTCTTGATAGGGTAGTTGGAACCGAGAAACCTGTGCCTTTTTTTAGCCTGCTCTAATCTCTTTTTAGGCGTTTAGATCTCTGGCTAAAGACATAAGTAGCAGCTATCAGTTATAACTTCTGAATTATAATTTTTCCGATAACTTAAAAAAGGGCTATTTATAGGTTGTTCTCAACATATATAGTAGTAGAGATGTTAACTTCACCTCAAGGACAGAAGCTGAACCTCCAAAAATCCATGCGAAAAGTCTCAGCTAATGAATCACATAAAGATTTGTGGCTTGCTGTGCGCGAAGGGTCCTTGCCTGATGTAGATTCAGCATTGGCACTATTGAAGAAGACTGGTGGTAACATCAATTCTAGGAACACTTTCGGCCTGACTCCTCTTCACACCGCAACTCGGAGAAACCACATTCCCATTATTCAGAGGCTTCTAGCAGCTGGTGCTGATCCTGATGCTAGGGTGTGTAATCCTTCTCATCTCTTAGTTGATCTGAATGTGTTCAAGTTCGCAATAGATGCCTATTGAGTATCCTTCTTTGGAATGTCAATGATCTTGTGTTAAACATCATGTACAATCCTCTTTCCATTTATCCATATTTCAGGATGGGGAATCTGGATGGAGTAGTCTTCACAGGGCTCTGCATTTTGGTCATCTTGCTGTAGCAAGTGTTCTCCTGAAGTCACATGCTTCTATTACTTTGGAAGATTCAACTGGTAGAACACCTATAGATCTCCTTTCTGGGCCAGTGTTGAAGGTTTTCGAAAGTGGACTTGATTCAGGTGCCTCGTATTGTCTTTGTTGGAAAACGTTTGATTATTTTATGCAAATCAAAACCTACCTGTTTTAAAGTATAACAATTCTCCTTGTGTTTTTAGTAGCTACTGAGGTTTTTAGCTGGGGAAGTGGTGTAAACTATCAACTTGGAACCGGAAATGCCCATATACAGAAGTTACCATGCAAACTTGATTCGTTTCATGGCTCCATAATCAAATTAATTTCTGCTGCTAAATTCCATAGTGTAGCTGTCACTGCTCATGGAAAAGTCTACACTTGGGGTTTTGGAAGGGGAGGCCGTCTCGGGCACCCTGACTTTGACATCCATAGGTAAAAGACTTCTCTTTCGCACGAGACAGAGCCTTAGCTGCTTTAATGATTCTTCAAGCTGGAACACTAAAGTAAAATTTAAGCCACGGGCACTCTATATGTGGAATTTTGTTGATTTAAAATTTATGTCATTTTTTGGTATTGGAATACCATACTGAAATTATTTTAAAGTTTGGGAGAGTTTTATTTATTATTTTCGTTTTGGGTCAATAATCATGAACCTATTGTTTTACTATCTTTTATATTTTTCAGTGGTCAGGCTGCGGTTATCACTCCCCTCCAAGTGACTTGTGGTTTGGGAACTCGTCAGGTGAAAGCAATTGCTGCAGCTAAGCATCACACTGTAGTTGCTACTGAGGCCGGGGAAGTGTTCACTTGGGGATCCAATAGAGGTAAAATCTTAAGGGCTATACTGGCAAGATTTGCTGACCATATGGGATAGTCATTTCCTAAAGTGAAAATTTCCTTGATTGTGTTAATTGTTCACACAAATCAATGACTTATTAACTAGAAATGCTGAAGTAGACTTCATCTTGCTTTGTGCAGAGGGTCAGTTGGGCTATACATCTGTGGATACCCAACCAACACCACGTAGAGTAAGTTCACTTAAATCAAGAATAGTTGCTGTTGCTGCTGCGAATAAGCACACTGCCGTTGTTTCTGACTCTGGTGAAGTTTTCACTTGGGGCTGCAACCGGGAGGGTCAACTAGGTTATGGAACCTCTAATTCAGCATCAAATTACACACCAAGAATAGTTGAGTACCTCAAAGGCAAGGCCTTTAAGGGTATTGCAACTGCAAAATATCACACAATTGTATTGGGAGCTGATGGAGAGGTAAATATGCCAGCACTGCAGCACCTTCTATGATTGATATTGAGATTCACCTTTACTTGTACTGTTTCTAAACCCCATGTATTTGGGTTCAAAAATGCATGAATGAAAGTTAAGTTTTCACCTGCTATTGTAGGATGAGAGTATATGTATTTTTTTGCTTATAGGGCCAGTGAAACTTGTATGGCAGGTATATACTTGGGGTCATCGACTTGTTACACCTAGACGAGTTGTCATTACTAGAAATCTAAAGAAGAGTGGAAGCACCCCTATGAAATTTCATCGAAAGGAGCGGCTTCATGTGGTTGCAATTGCTGCTGGGATGGTACATAGCATGGCTATGACTGAAGATGGAGCATTATTTTATTGGGTTTCCTCAGATCCTGATCTTAGATGCCAACAGGTTCTATTCCGTTGTCTGTTAATTTTTCCTTCCCCTTGAGTGAAACTTATCATGTATTCCTTCTGGATGAATGTGCACAGCTATATTCACTGTGTGGAAAAATATTCGTAAGCATTTCTGCTGGTAAGTACTGGGTTGCCGCTGCTACTGCTACAGGAGATGTTTACATGTGGGATGGCAAGAAAAGTATGGATAAACCTCCTGTTGCAACCCGGTTACACGGTGTTAAGAGGGCTACTTCAGTTTCAGTCGGCGAAACTCATCTTTTGACTATCGTTTCTCTCTACCACCCTGTCTATCATCCCAATATGCCCCAGAGTGATCAGGGCCATCACGCACCAAAGTTGGAATCCAATGATGAAGTAGAAGAATCCGACGAGGAACTTTTGTTTAATGATTCAGAGCCAGGTAGTATTAGATCACCCTTACATAAAAATGAATCTGAGAAGAAGACCATTCCGAGCTTAAAGAGTCTTTGTGAGAAAGTGGCAGCAGAGTGTCTAGTGGAGCCACGGAATGCAATTCAACTACTTGAAATTGCAGTATCACTTGGAGCTGACGATCTAAGGAAGCATTGTGAGGTAATCTCCTCAGAGGTCTTAACATTTATTGGGAGAATTTTTTTCTTATATTCTTCAGAAGTCTTTGGTTTGTACCGAACTTGTAATATTGCCTTGGACATTCTTATGATAGTATACCAGAATTTAATGCAGTAAGGTTTAGGGTTTTTTTTTGGGGGGGGTGGGGGTGGGGCAGGACTTTCTGGTAAGGTTCTAGTCTTCTAGACATGGTGTTTGTCATGAAATATACTTTGACTATGAAGTCGTTTTGACTTCTTGAGTGCAGGATATTGTCATTCGTAATTTGGTCTATATCTTAACAGTCTCAACACAAGCTTTTGCAAGTGCATCGCCAGATGTTCTAGCTAATCTTGAGAAGTCATTAGACTTGAGATCATCAGAATCATGGAGTTACCGAAGGCTTCCCACTCCCACTGCTACCTTTCCGGTTATCATCAATAGTGATGAGGAGGATGGTGAAAGTGAGGTTCTAAGAACCCGTGACAACAATAATATAACCTGCCTTATGAATGGAGACAGATTGGGTTCTTTTTTGCAACCTAATGACGATCATAATCAAGGAATTCCTGAACAAGTTCGAGCTTTACAGAAGAAGTTGCAGCAGATCGAGGTGCTTGAAATGAAGCAATTGGGTGGATATGTCCTTGACGAACAGCAAATTGCAAAGCTGCAGAGAAAACCAGCTCTTGAAAATTCTCTCGCTGATCTTGGTGTTCCAGTTGAAAAATCTCAGTCGAAAGGATCCTTTTTGGTTTCAACAGATGCAAAAGGAAATAAAAAGGCTGAGGTTTCAAGAAAACAGAGGAGGAAGAGCAAACAAAGGGTAGCTCAAGTTGAGGCAGTCTTGGGTTTTAGTACTAGTAACATAGAACCAAACAACGTGAAGGACTTTTCTGATATTGAAATCCCTCAAATTTTAACGAATAAGGTTCGATTTCTTAAACTCATTATATTTCCTGCATGTAAAGAATTCTTTCTAATGCCTCCCTTCCAGTGGACATCGAACAGAAGATTACTTGGTTGTTGTTCTATTGCTTAATTGTTTGCTTTCTCCCATCCTGTATTGTTTTAAATTTTGTCTAGTTTATTCGTTCTGTATCATTATTCCCGCCAACTCTCTTTTTATGTTGTGAGTTAAACCAGTAGGTCCAAGATGTGGAGCTGTGAATTGAGGTACGAAAGTCTGTAATAACTTATTAGGATTTCTCGACCTTAAATTAAAAATTGAAGCCTTTTCTTTTGTTCAATGATCTTGATATTCATCAGAACGAGCATCTATAACTGCACCGTAGACAGTTTCGTTATGGCCCTTGAGGATTTTGAGTACACATTATGAACATCAATATATGGAAATTTCTACAACTTATTAGGTCTGATGTTTGATAAGATTCTTTGAGATCCTTTGTTCGCGATCCTGATCCAGTTCATGCTTTGAATCAGCCTTTGACACCATAGTTTGGCAATAATTAGAGAATAATTATCTTGTATTTTGTGAGTTTGCTTTTCGGTTTATCTTATCCTGATAAGTCTGCTTACGGTCTTATATTATTGCATCTTGGAGTGTGTTTTTCTGTTTATTTCCTATAAATTACTGATAGGAAAAAAAGTTAAAAATATTTGAACAAGTTATTGTGTTTTTTAAAGTCTGTGACGTTTGACAGGAAGAAAGTGGTATGTCCAAAGGAGCAGAGCAAGCCTCGAAAGAGTCCACTTTCTTTGTTCAGAGAAAGGACAGTTCAGTCCAAGCAAAAGATAAGAGTACTTCACAAACAGCAACCAAGAAGAAGAATAGGAAAGCTGGACTTTCTATGTTTCTGAGTGGTGCTCTTGATGACGCACCCAAACATGTTCCACCTCCTCCGCCAACACCCCGAAGCGAGGGCCCTGCATGGGGCGGTGCAAAAGTTCTGAAGGGAAAAGCTTCACTTCGTGAAATTCAGGATGAACAGAGCAAACTACATGTGAACTGGTTAAATGGAAGCAAAAATCAGGCAGAAGATCGTATTGATGATAGAAATGAAGGAAAAATCCTGTTGAGTTCATTCTTGCCATCCAAGTCAATTTCCGTGGCCTCAATTCAAGCTTCACAGGCATCTGATGTAGAAAATAGCACGCCCCGTTGGGCTGCTTCTGGTACTCATCTTTCACGGCCATCTCTTAGGGACATTCAGATGCAGCAGGTGCGCGAAATTACCACCCTCCATTGTGGCCTCAATTAAGGAGCTTGTAGAAACTTTTAGTTTTTACCGCCATTGTGTAGGTTATTAAATTTTTTTAATTGTTTGAACTTAAAAACACTTAGAGATTTGATGCCACTCTTTTTTTAGTTATAATATATTATAATGAAAAATATAACCTCAACTACAATTCAAAGCCCTACTCAAAAAGTTGTTGGAAAGTGAGCATTTTCATACTCACAATCTACTTGGAAATCCATCAGTTGATTGCTACCGAACAAAACTTTCACATGGCAATGCAGCTAAGTACAACCTCTTCTACATCATCACTTTTCTTTCCCTCCCCCAAAAGCTGCACACAAAGGAAAGGAACCTTCTCTAATCTTTCTCCATTATGCATTTCCTGAATAAACCAACAATATTTTCTTTATGGTTTAATTGTAATTTGTAATAGTATGCGGATTTTCGATTATATTGTGTTTATCGTATTTGAGAATGTATTTAATGCAAAACATCAAGCTATTATAAAAATAATTGACCTATTGTTGTCCTAATATGCAAGGGAAAGCAATCAAAAGATCCCTTTCTTGGACTACAAGTCTTGTATCTGCAACTTTATATAAGTTTATGCAGCTGAGAAAAAAATACTACTACATCACAGAACCTCCACTTTTCATGGCTACCAAAATCCTAGCATCTTCGAGCCATAGTTTCGAGAACGAGTGTAAGGAAATTCATGAATCACGGGGACGATCGAACCAGTTGATCCGAGCTTTGGCCGGTCGAACTCAGCTTGAATGCAGGCGAATCAGAGACACTTACAAGGAAATGTATGGGGAAGACTTGATAACTTTGCTGCAGAAAAGTAGCCATCGAAATCAGCCGGGCGTTTCCCCCAAAACTTGTGCAGCTTTGTCTCTTTGGATGCTCGATCCTCATGAACGCGACGCCGTTGTCGCTCGCGAAGCTCTTCTGCAAGATGATACTAATTATACGGCTCTTGTTGAAATTTTTGTGGGACGAAAATCAAGCCATGTTTCACTTATTAAACAAGCTTACTACTCCAAGTATAAAACGCATTTGGATCAGGATATCATCAATATTGAGCCTCCCCACCCTTATCAGAAGGTAAGTTTTTCCGTGTCCAACAAACATGCGGATATGACCCTCCGATGACCGGTTCGCCTTTGTTCTTGACAGATTCTGGTTGCATTATCCACATCGCATAAGGCACACCAGGCCGATGTTAGCGAACACACGGCGAAATGCGATGCGAGGAGGCTTTACAAGACAGGGGAAGGAAGCCCCGGAGCCATTGATGAAGGTCTTGTGCTTGAGATTTTCACTAAAAGAAGCATCCCACATCTTAAGCTGACATTTTCTTGCTATAAACACATTTATGGACATGATTACACAAAGGTAAAATTTGTTCCTTTTTTTGCAATCTTCTTAATCTGTTTTGACAGTGAAGAAAAAAGTTATTGATTCCTTTGTATTTCTCAGTCAATCACTAATGGCAATTCTGGGGAGTTTAAGGATGCATTAAAGATGGTTGTAAAATGTATTTGCAACCCACCTAACTATTATGCCAAGGTAAATATAACCGCAATAAGTCCGTCCATACATACTCGTATCAGATATTCACATTCGAGTCCAAGTAACATATTGTTTACGACTCGACTGGTTACAGGTTTTGTTCGCAAGCATTAAAGGGATGGCAGCCGATAGAGGAGCCGTAACACGAGTGATGGTGAGCAGATCCGAGACGGAAATGGATGAAATTCAAAGGGTTTTCAAGGCGAAATTCGGACTTGAATTAAGAGAAGCCATATGTGAAAGCATTCCCTCCGGGGATTTCAGAGACTTCCTTCTTGCTTTAGCTAATAAAACAGTCATCCCCTTTTAGCTCCGGTATAAACTCGGATGTCGTAGCTATTCGGACTCTTTATTTTTCTTTCGAGTCTATGAAGAATGTTTATACCTGTATCAAATATAAACATGTAGGTAACACTTACATCCGAGTCCGGGTAACATAGTTTCGGATAGGCAATATAGCCTTTACCGTATCATGTAATTAATGAAGTTTGAAGTAGTGGAACCAAAAGCATTCCCAAACAATTCCGCTCAGTTGTATAAAGCAAATTCCTAGCAATTAAAGAGTAAAAAAAAGGTAAAGCATGCTCGTGGGACATCAACTTTAAAGCCTTTTCTTTTGCAGTTTTTGTGGTGTTAACTTTACTGCATGTGTAGAGAAAGCTGAAAGTAATAAAATTTGTGAAAGATGTGGAGTTTATTTGAGTTTTCAGATCAACAATCATTGAATCCTGGAAAGATGTTCAAGTGTGAGATCAAAATAGCTTAGCACGTGGAGTATATTAAGCCTAGATTAATGGCAATAATAAATAAGGCAAGTAGATTGAAAATTGTACCATAATTTTCAGACCCAAAAGCATCATTAGCATGAAAAAGGTTCCTAAAAGGTAAATTTTCAATGGCTAATTGCTAAGAATTTTTATTAATTGAAGGGCCCAACATAGTCATTTTCATTCCATTTTTAAAGGAAATATGTAGGGGTGAAAGTGAATAGAACAAAATTATAGGTCATGACAATTAGCTGATAGTTGATAAAGGATTACATTAACTGGTTCTATAAAGTGTTTGGTAAAATTAATGGATAACTGATAGTTGATTATTTAAACAAACAAAATGACATATAAAGACATGATTATATTCGATACTTGTTTAAATAATTTAATAGTTGTCAATATTTTGTATCAATTAATATTAATTACTTATTAAATTTAAATACAAATATAAATTTGTGAGAATAAAATAATTAGCTTACAAATATCACAATGTAAATACATAAGAGTGAAAGAATTGAAATAGAAAAGAGTTAAATTTAAGTTATTTGGAAATTTTTAATAATTATTAAGGATAAAAGTTCATAGTTTTAGATTAAAATTAAAAGTTTCACCCCAATCAACAATTCACCAAACATTCAAATTAACAAATTTGACCGATCAAACCTTTAATATTAACTCAAACCACTAATTTAACTTAAACTGTAATTTACCAAACAAAGTCATAATTTTAGTTTAATTAAATTTATTTATTTATAGACCAAGTCACATAAAAGAAAGGGCGTGAATAGGAAGCTAACATAGTAAGTCAATCCACAACCATAGCCAGGACCGGCATTTTCATTTGTGGAAAAAACATACACTCAGAAACTTTGTGCCTTTCAAAGTAACTAAAGGCAGTTCATATATTCCCAAAAATACAAAAATATTTAGAGCAGATATATGAAAAACCCCGAAAACGGAAATAAATTGGCCTCAAGGGGGCATATAATGACACTCCTAACATATATTTCATCAAGAAAGAGTTATTCAAATAAAAAAACATAAATTCCTTTCATTTTTTTCTTCTCCATCGTCATCGGAAGATTTCAGACTTCAAATAAGCCTCTCACTTGGCACTAGCAAGTTGGGTGCGGAGCAGCTTGGCAGCAGCAACCATGTTGCTCAGGGCCGGTTTCACCTCAGCATACTTGCGAGTCTTGAGCCCACAGTCGGGGTTAACCCACAAGATGTTGGTCTCAAGCACGGCAAGCATCTTGTTAATTCTGTCAGCGATTTCCTCCGTTGATGGTATTCTGGGAGAGTGGATGTCATAGACACCAGGACCGATTCCAGCACCGTACTTCACTCCTTCACGGAATACTGAAAGGAGCTTCTCGTCTGAACGTGAGTTCTCGATGGTAATGACATCGGCATCCATGTCGATAATTGAGTGGATAATGTCATTGAAGTTGGAGTAGCACATGTGGGTGTGGATCTGTTTGACAAATACACTAACCGATCAGAGAGTTTATGGATAAGAGAGCTTTCTTGAGATTTAAGAGTGATGTAATATGCGAACCTGAGTAGTGTCCTGGACACCGCAGTTGGTGATCCTGAAGGAGTGGACAGCCCATTTCAAGTAGAATGCATGCTCAGACTTCCTCAGTGGCAAGCCCTCTCTCAAAGCAGCCTCGTCAATTTGGATAACGTTGATACCAGCCTTCTCGAGATCCTCCACTTCATCCTTGATGGCCAAGGCTATCTGGTAGCAAGTCTCAAATCTGGATAATACACAAACAGTAGAATGTTAAAAGATAATTCATATGGCAAACAAAACTTGCTGGTGGAAATACAAAATTTCTAATCATATTATTTCGTTTTATTGTGCCATACCGTGGCTGATCATTTCTGACAAAGGACCAGTTGAGGATGGTAACAGGGCCAGTAAGCATTCCCTTCATTGGCCGAGCAGTCATGCTTTGGGCAGTAGATGACCAGAAAACGGTCATTGGGTTGGGGCGGCTAACATCACCATAGATGATTGGTGGCTTGACACATCGAGATCCATAAGATTGCACCCATCCGTTAACAGTGAAAGCAAAACCAGACAACTGCTCACCAAAGTACTCGACCATATCGTTTCTCTGCACCGTTTTAAGTAATAAATGAGTATACGTTGCTAAGAACTATACATAGACATGTCTCCTTCGCTGCGAGAGGCCAAAACAAAAGGCTATACTCACCTCAGGTTCTCCATGAACCAAGACATCAATGTCAAGCTCTTCCTGAAGGTCGACAACCTTCTTAATTTCCTCCTTGATAGCTTTGACGTAATCATCCTCGGATATCCTGAAGGGAGAGAGCACTAGTTAAAAGACGGGTCCATTTGACATTCTACAATAAAGATACAGAGGAAAATTTCCAGCTTAACTCACTTGTTAGCCTTGAATTCACGACGAACTCTCCTCAGTTCCAAGGTTTGAGGGAAGGAACCAATGGTTGTGGTGGGGAGGATTGGCAGGTTAAGCTTTTTCTGCTGGGCATCGAGCCTAGCACTAACATTAGTTTCACGACGGTGGTCAGAACCCTTCAAAGCAGCAGCCTGGGAAAGCAAGCACAGTATAACATGGTAAGGAAAGAAATATTCTCACAATTCACAGCCATTACCCAGGAGCAATCAAGTGGAAGAAAATCGGAATTTTAGTTTATCAAAAACTTACAGCCTTTTGAACAGCCGCATTGGTCACTCTTGGGGAGGACTTCCTTGAAGCTTGAGCAGCAGCATTGGCAGAGAAGAAGGCCTAAAAATAGATGAAACAACTAGTAAGTGACAACGTGTCATCTGAATACGGATAAAGCATGGGGACACCATTCACATAACGAGATGTTATCCTAGTTCTTATAAGGCTAGTAAAAACAAGTGGAAAGATTAAAGAAGATACCTCATCTTGCTGACCAGCCAATGCCTTAGCGAGGGCATTGACTTCAACAACTTTCTGGGCAGCAAATGCAAGCCAGGATTTGATTTCATCATCTAGCTTAGTCTCATTTACTAGATCAACAGCGGTGTGGAGAAGTGAGCAGGAGGTTGATACCACAAGGTTGTCTGTACACCAGAGAGCAATTCACAGATATTAGTTATAATATCTAACATAATGGTATAATATAAATCGCTATAAAAATGCAGAAGAAAATAGAATACCTTTGCCAACAACAGCCTCGAGCTCCTTCAAGGTGCTAAGAGATGAAGCAAGATCATTGGCCCAAATGTTTCTTCCATCAACAACTCCAGCAAAGAGGTACTTGCCCTTAGGGAAACTGCTCTTGACCAAGTCAATGGTCTGGGTTCCACGAACCAAATCCAAACCATAAGCAGTGACACCCTTCAAACCAATGAGTGTATTGTATGCCTCAGCGGTAAGATCGGCAAAGTAGGTCTCGACCAGTACATTCAAGCCTGAGAGTGTTGATTCCAAATCGGCATAAGCAGCAGTAAATGCTTGCAATTTGTGCGAGTCAAGATCCAAGACAAGGGTTGGTTCATCCAACTGAATCCAGGAAGCACCAGCTGCCTTAAGCTCAGATATTACTTCCCTGTGAAGAGATTCAGGGTTAATAATAGCAAATTAGAGCAGTTACATTAATAAAAACTTCGACATAAAAGAAGCAACTCTTACTTGTAGATAGGAAGGATTTTGGGGAGGAGAGAGAGAAGAGAAAAGGTCTTCTCAACACCCTTTGCAGGCTTAGAGAGCAACAAGTATGAGACAGGGCCAACAAGGACTGGGACAGTGTCAACTCCAAGCTGCACGTGGAACAGATAATCAGCACCCAAGTTTCATCATAAGACTACAAACAGCATATAAGAACTAAAAATGTAAGATAAAAATCAGGGCACCACAATCAAGCAGGTCTTCTAAGTAATTACTACTCCCAGTCCCAGGCTGGGTTTCTCAAAATTTTGGATCATATAAAATTACAATTCCAGAGAGATATGAACTATTGATACCTCAGGCATGATAATGACAAACATGAGATCATCCACTGAAATGTTACATTCTAAGCCATTGCATAGAATAAAGGATGTTAAAACATGTTCATATAGGCCCAAAGCCCTGAATCTATCCTAAATTCAAACAATTGTGTATTTCACTGCATTGAATAAGTTATAAACCCCAATAAGTACTAACCTAACTGCTCTAATTCCAGGCTACCTCTATAAGTAATAGTCTTAACATTAGCCATTATACCTTATCTCTAGTTGATAACTTAGCTACTAGCATAAGTACACATGAACACAATAATCTACATTGTCATCATATAAATACATGGAAAAAATAGATTCGAACATACCGCCTTAGCTTCCTTGTACTCATCGACTGCCTTGTGAGATGCATAAGAGAAGTTAACATCAGGGCCCAATTCAGGAACAATGAAGTGGCTGAAATTGCATCAAATACAACTTTCGCATTAGAAAACCCAACATGCAGTCAATAAGCTAATAAAGTAAGACCAAGAAACGGCAACTTACTAGTTGGTGTCGAACCACTTGGTCATCTCCATGGCAGGGACAGATGCATTTCCTCTGGCCATGGAGAAATAGGTGTCAAATCCGATCTCGCCGCCAGTCCAGTTGTATCTAGGCGGAACAGCTCCAAGCATCGATGTGGTATCGAGCACCTGGTCATAGTAAGAGAAAGTGTTGCTGGGGATGTACTTGATCCCAGCATCAGACATCTGTTTCCAGATGGATGACCTGAGATCAGCAGCAACCTTTTGCAAATCCTCGGCACTGCTCTTCTTGTCCCAGAAAGATTCAAGAGCAAACTTAAGCTCTCTCTTGGGTCCCATGCGGGGGTATCCAACAATGTGGGAGGCCATTTTCTGAATCAAATAAAAAAAACAGAGCAAATTCAGATTTATCATGTAACATTCAAATAGAAAAGATAATGACCTTATAACTCATCAGAATCAATGCTAAGATCCATGATAAATCTGCAATGCAGCTTGGACTGAGATCTAAAGCTTACTTCACTTAGATCTATAGAAAGGAACTAACGATTACACTACGGATCTATAAGTTCCACAGTGAAAACGATTGGATCTAATTAAATTGCTTTCATAAACTGACAAAATAGAAAGATAAGCTTAGAAAACAGATCAAATACGAACACTAACAAATAGATCTCACCAAAAGGGAAAATAAAAGCAATTTTTAATGAATCCTAAAGCCCTAGTTGGATAGACAGCAAAAACGCCTGATCCACGCTTACACCTTGTAGCAGATGTTCGCGGGAAAGTTTTGATGTTTTTCGAAAATACCAAGCGGAAAATAGAATTTCCAAACCAATAACAACGAAAATCCAGAGAGAAAATCAACTGGTATAGTTCAAATACTGAATAGAATCATCAATATTCAATAGATCTCAAACAGAGAGTCCAATTTTTGTGATTTTTTTGACAAAACTCGGTAATAAATGATAAGTCCAAATCATATTAGTGGAAACCCAGGTACAAAATCATCAGTCCAAATCAGTAGATCCCAGATCAAAGAGACGGAAATCTTGTTTTATTTAACAAAAACCGTAGTTTGAATCTTAATTTTATTTAACAAAAAGCTTGGAGAAGTTTAAGTCCGTTTCAAATCATGGTTATAATTAATTAAATTGAATAAATAAAGGAACAGCCATGACTCAGAGAGAGCAATGACAGTACCGTAAAGGAACCGGAGAAGATCTAAAGAACAGTCCCTTGAATATAGAGATTGAGAGGAAGAAGTGGCACGAATCCTCAAGGTGGAGGAGCTCCCTTTTTATAGCCAAAAATGGTAGCCGCTGCCTTTCAATGACTGAAAATAAACAATAATAATAATAAATATTTTTCATTTTAATCATCAAGGGAAAATTTATTGAAATTAAAGACTACGCGCGGCTCTTTCTTGAGTGTCGCGTGGGTGAGTGTAAGATTAAGGATGCAAAAAAAATGCTTATATTACAAATAAGTACCTAAAGTATACTAACTTTTTAATTTAGGTATTTAAAGTATTTTTTGGTCAAAATAAGTACTTAAACTATACTTTTTAATTAAATTAAGTACCTAAAGTGTATTGTTTGGTTAAAATATGTATCTAAAGTATTTTTTCGTCAAAGCAAGTACCTAAAATATATTTTTTGGTCAAAATATGTACCTAAAGTATTTTTTTGGTCATCTCGGTTCCTAAAAATTGTCTTGTGACATTCGTTAAAAAATACATTAGGTACTTATTTTTAAAAAATATACTTTAGGTACCTAGTTTAACAAAAAAATACTTTAAGTATCTATTTTGACAAAAAAAATATACTTTAAATACTCAATTTAATCAAAAATATATTTTAGGTACATATTTTGACCAAAAATGTTTAGGTACCAAAATGAAAAAGTTGATATATTTTAGATACTTATTTGTTATACAAGCCAAAAAAATCGTTCTTGCATAGATTTTGTTACCGTGACTGAGATAATTAAATTTAACTTTTATTAATATATTTGGTTTTGGTATTTAAATTTAATCTTATTTTTAATTATAAATAATTTAATATTTTATTTTGATCACTCAATTATAATTAATATTATCATGTACTTCCCAATTTCAACCCTACCCAAACCATCATTTAAACATTGAAAGATACTTTGTTTCCTGCTAGCAGACGTAGACCAAGCAAAAGTAACGGATTTACGTTCATTAACCTCATCCCGTAAGGTTAAATATTAGGGTAAACTACATAAATGACCACCATACTATTGCAAAAGTCGCGATTTGATCACCTTACTTTTTTTCGAAGCAATTAAACCATCATACTATTAAATTGGGTGCAATTTGACCACCATCCGTTAAAGGATAACGGCAGGGTGACGTGTCAGTTAAAAAAATAAGGGTATAATTACACATTTGGTCCTTGCAACTTATACATTCTTTTAATTTAGTCCTAATTTTAATTTAATAAAATAAATTAATTATTTAATTAGATAATGACACGTGTCACTACCTTATTGGAGGGATTTGATTATTTATATTTGATTAAATAAATTTATTTTCATCCTCCAATCAGTGTCACCACCTAATTAAAGGAAGAAAATAGAAACAAACCACAAATGCAAGAATACACAGGAGTCGAACCTACAACTCCTAGCAAGGAAAGGTGATAGCTTACCACCACACCAAATGCTACATTGTGATACAATTCCTGTAATATAGTATATCTAAATAAACATCAAAATCCTGTGATACAATTCCTGTGATAGCTTACCACCACACCAAATACTACTCAATGCCAAAGGAGAGGTTTATGCTGTTACCTTGACCGAGAAAGGAAGCTACAGTTTCTACTGCTCCCCTCACCAGGGTGCTGGTATGGTTGGAAAAGTGACCGTTAACTAAGTTTACAACTTTCTGTTTTCTGCACGTATCATCTTAAGATTAGAGTTTGAGTTTTGACTTTTGAGTGCTCTGCGGGCGGATGAGATGTATCTTGAATCTTGATATCTCTCTCCTTTACTTTAAATTTGTGTTTATATTTGCCTGTTTTGTAACCGGATTTCACTTCTGCTTTACCTTCCAATTCCAACAAATAAAACGATTAAAATCTGATTTTCTGTTTGGAACTCTTCCTCTAGCCATTGATTATTACAAGGTTGAAGGCATATGCCAGAATCGAATGATATAAAGCATAATGAACCACTCTAAAAAAGCCACAATCGAAGTGCTCCTAGAAGGAGGTAACAGAATTTAGTTCAGTGTGTCTGTTGCAGAGGCAACTAAAAAAAATACTCATTTTCTGGCTTCTACAGCATCACCACAGATCGAGCAGGCTCTAAGCTCAATCTATAATTTGGATACCGTTTCCTCATTCTGAATTTTGAACACACATTCCTTGCTAGGCTTCCTTTTATTTGCCATTGCCAGCTCTTTGGCTTGATAAGACTCTGGACAAAAGCTATCATCTGCTTAACAAAAAAGAAAATTTCAATTAGTAACTTTACCCTTATTAAGTAGTTGCAGATTAAATGTTCTTTTGGGCTGCATTTTATAACTTCAAAGTTTTGGTTAACCTAGGCAACTTGGGCAAAGGAACCTATGCCTGAAATAAAAGAAGCTCCTGCTGCTGCTGTACACCTGTATGCTACCAGAAGAACAAATACTTCATTTCCATTTTCTTTCCTTTTTCTAAGACAGTTTCAATTTTGCAACATCATAAATCAAACTTTTATGAATTACCCGTATTTCCTCCCGTCCCCCCTCCCCACCCAGAATTGAGGGCATATATTACAACTTGGGATCTGACAATGTTATAATGTCGGGTGCCTAGAAGTAAATGATCATGCACCATGTAACTTTATATTAATAGACCAACCTATAAAATTCTAGTAGGCGAACTTATAAATTTAATCGTTTTCCTTTTGGCTACAAGGAAAAGAAAAAGGAAATGTGATTTAATGCTGTTTCAGTAGAAGATGATGCGAGGCAATGGAAAACGATTTTGATGTTTATTTAGATATACTATATTACAGAAATTGTATCACAATGTAGCGTTTGGTGTGGTGGTAAGATATCACCTTTCCTTGCTAGGAGTTGTAGGTTCAACTCCCCCCACTTGCATTTGTGGTTTGTTTTCATTTTCTTCCTTTAATGTCACCACCTGATTGGAGGATGAAAATAAATTTACTTAATCAAATATAAATAATTAAATTCCTCCAATAAGGAAGTGACACGTGTCATTATCTAATTAAATAATTAATTTATTTTATTAAATTAAAATTAGGACTAAATTAAAAGAAGGTATAAGTTGCAAGGACCAAATGTGTAATTATACCCTTATTTTTTTAACTGACACGTCACCCTGCCGTTATCCTTTAACGGCTAGTGGTCAAATTGCACCCAATTTAATAGTATGATGGTTTAATTGCTTCGAAAAAAAAATAAGATGATCAAATCGCGACTTTTATAATAATATGGTGGTCATTTATGTAGTTTACCCTAAATATTATACAACCACAGGTAGAATTTATGTTTTTTTGGACATAGAACTAGCCACAAGGGAATCAGAAACGTTAGCTATCTAGATAGACATCATTTCACAATTTGTCATTTTTTATGGTTAAATATTTCAGAGGGTGTGGTTGAAATTGGTAAGGGCAAGATAACATTAGTTATAATTGAGGGATCAAAATAAAGTATTAAGTTATCTATAATTAAAACTAAGGTCAAATTAAAATCACGAGGATTAAATTTATTATTTCTTTCGAGTTATGACTAAATTGTTTGAATGTGTAAGCGTGAAGGACTAAACGTGTTATTATAGAAAATATTTTAAAAGACACATTACCCTTTTAATTGTTGTTTAATGGTCGGTGACCAAATTAAAACAATACTAAAAGTTTACTAGTAACATTCAAGCAATTGAAAGTTTGGTTATCAAATTGAACAACTTATCAAAGTTTAGTGACCATTTGTGAACTTTACTCTTAAATTAAAGTGAATGTAGGAATTATTATAGTAATAAAAGTTTAATTATTTTTTGAATTAAAAAATAAAAGAAAATCTAAAAAATTCTAAAAAGAGATAATAACACTTTTGGTCCTTAAAATTTCAAAACTAATTAAAATAGTTAATGGTACATTGCGGTACATATAAATAGTGGTACATTGCGGTGAATGTCATTTACTGTAGAATTATCATTTATTTAATAACTAAATTTTTAGTTAAATTTGAATTTGAAATTAAAATCAAAATTTAAAATTGAATCGGGTTACTCAATTTTTATTTGATTAAAAACTAAACTTTAAATGTGAGACTCGATTAAGTTCGAATTCGTTTAATTCGATTATACTTTTGGATAAGCGAATAGAGCGAATGAATAAAAATATATATTTATCGATTTAAATTGAATCTATGAATGAATAAATAAAATGAGAATTGAATTGATTATGTTTTTTCTTTAGTATGCTTTTGTTAAAACATTAAAAAAAATTGAAATATTTTTTAAACATTTTGAATTTTATATTAATCATTAGGTTATTGAGTTAAATATATTTATTATCAATTATTTTTATATTTAATTAGACTCAGTAAATACAAGCATCTTTTTCTAGAAATTTAGAAATTCTTTTGTAGTAAAAAAATCAATGGTAAAATTATCAAATTAAACAGTTTATATATAAAAATTAAAGTGCTTCTTAAAAAGTTATGGGTAAAATATTGACACATAAGATGCGGTAAAATAAAACAAACCTATATATTTACACTATAAATTTTAAATATTAAATTTTTAATCTCAAATCTTTGAAAATTAAACCCTAAATTTTAAAGTCTGATACCTAAACCTCTAAATTTTAAACCATAAACTGAACATCTAACCTTTAAAACTAAAAGGTTTTTGAAAATTAAAATTTATACAACATGTGTATCATTTTTTTCAAAAACTATACCCAACAAAAATTAGGAAAAACTTTTATGAAAATTGTTAGGCTTAACTATATAAAAGGTGCCTAAATTTTGCCATTTTTTTTGCAGTATGTGCCTATAGTATTTTTTAACTATAAATAAATATCTAACGTTTCATTTTTGCCCTTTTTAAAATTAAACTGACAAAAAATTTCATCACCCAATTATAACTTACACATAGCTTTTATTTTTTTATTTCAAAAACAAACTGAAAATAAAATAAATTAAAAATATCCCAGATTTTTTAGAAATTACAAAACAGCCCCAAATCCCTAAAACACCAAACCACGCACCTATTTTAGACAAAAAAACGTTAAGTACCAATTTCAGCTAAAAAATACTTTAGAACACATAATTGTAAAAAAAATGTATAATTGGGCATCTATTTTGTAGTTAAGCCAAATTATTAAGATGTTTTTGGTATCTCACGCGCCTTAAGAGATGCTTTGACCTACTACCATACTAGACAGTAGACACTAGTAAAGAAGAATAATATTTTTATTAGCTGAATTTTATTTTTTATTATTACGTGTTTTCCTTGATGGTGAAATCCCATTGGTTGTTTCATTTTTATTGAAAAAAAAATCTGAGAGGGTTGGTGGCCGAAGGTTGTTGAGGTGCTGCTGGTAGGCCAGTTTTTGGCAAAAGGGTTGGGAAGACTAAAATTTTTTTAAAAATAAAATAAGAAATATGCACATATATAAGAAAAAAATAATTATATGTTATGTGAATATATTTTTAATAAAAATAGACCGGTTTTAATTAATAGGTAATTTCACATATAAGAAAAAATTGTATTATTAAATATTACGAATTGAGTTTGAATTTTCTATAAATTCATTAATTTAATTTATTGTATTTTGTTTAAATTATTATATCTATAAATATTTATTGTATTTATAGAAGACTAATTTTTGGATTTGTACAAATTCGATGCAAGCCAAACGTGGTCGAGAGTGGGTGAAGACGTGAAGTGGGCCCAATTATTTTATTTCAACACTACGAAACCTACACATGGTGGCAATGGCATCCACAAAACCATGATTTCATTCATTTTTTTGTTGTGTTTCTAGAGAGAAAATATTTACACTATTTCAATTATTAGAGAAGAAAACTGACAATAATACACGTGGAGGGATGCACGAAGCTGAAAAATAAAAGTTAATAAGTTCGAAAATAATATATTATAGTAGAATTTGATTCGTTAACTTCAAGTAAATAATTTATTTTTCACTTATACATTTTACTACTAAAGTAATAATTATTTTATGACATCATAGTAAAATATAAAAAATAGACGGTAAGAATGGGCTACGAGGGCCATGTCTCTCTGTCAATTCCTATGTTACTACGTCTCTGGAAGAATGTGAAATTAAATTTATTTAAGCGTTTAATATTCTTTTATTTGCAGATGATGTAGAGTTTGAGTAGGTTTGGTATTACATAAAAATATTTTTAGAAAATAAATTGTCTCCCTCGTATGAGGGTTGGAAGGTTCAAGAAAATGTCACTTAAACTCATATGAGTTTGAGATTTTTTTAGGGTTGATTTCATGACAAATTTTCAATCAAATAGAATAATGGAGTTTAGATTATTTTTGTGGCTTAAATGTGGGTTATAAAATTTCTATTCCCTAACAAACAAAGAAGGTAACAATGTTAAAATCATGGACTACATAGAAATTATTTTTATGAGAGAATTTCAAAATTAAAAAAGGGAAAAATGTTATTGTCATGCTTGATTAGTAAGTGTTTAGGTAGAATTTAGGATTGTGCATTAATTAAAAACCTACAACCCAAGCACCAAGGTTAAGATTTAATGGGAAAGTGCGGTGGATAGTGTGTGGCACGTCATCTAACCGGTGTCGGTGGTACCATGGATCCCACCGTCCAACTGTCAAAACCACACATCCCCCACGGACTTTGCACCACTCCTTCCTCACGATTTGTCTGCCCAGAATCAGAAATATGGTAATTATTTTTATATTTTTAACCATCATTATTATTTATTAGTCGATTAATCGCAATCTAATTTTACTCGAACCCGTTTTAAAGTGACTCATCTAATTCAATTTTCACCATTCATAACGTTGTGATTTAAATATTTAATTTTACTTAAGGTACCTAATATCTCATTCTGCTAAACTAACTAATTGTTGATTAATTACTTTTACTTAAATATTTTACCTCGCGCTGCAAAAAATATGGTAGAACACTACATATTCTCGTGGTAGTTTTAAAATGTAAAAAAAAAAAACTTTCGTATTTAGAAGTTTGATCAAATATTAAAATAATATTTGATAATTAGCGAATAGCTGATAGTCGATAGTCTATCACTAAACATATAAATTGTAAAAGAATTTTAAATTAGAGGATTTGACCGCTCAAATTTTTAAATTTAAAAAAATGTTAGATCCTTTCCCGGAAGTAATATGATATTTCAAAAAATGAAAAAGAAATTAATGCATTAATGGATTTTTCGAACGAAAAAAAACCAAGTGATGATGGTTTCATAATGTAACATGAACAATTAAAAATACATTTTTATCTAAATTTTCTATTTTAGTTGTGCTAAAGCTGTGTCATTGTTATAAGTAAGATTGACCATGGATTTTTGTTATAATAAAAGGTTTTTTTTTTTATTAAAAATGGTGGGACGTGTGAATATATCACAAATACTGAGATTAAAATCTAAAATTTAATGTAATATATTATAAAAATAATTTTAAATTCATGTACCGATCAATATTTAGGAGCACGATGGTTTAAACGTTTTTAAACATGTAATTTCTTTTACTTCAATGATTTAATGTTTAGGTAGTGTAAGTATCATATTAAAAATGATAATATATTAGGTACTTGACATATTCAATACACCTATAATATAATAATATCACTAACCGCAAATTAATCTAATAGGATGAGATATTAGATAATTTATATGTCAAAGATTTGAATTATGACGTTGAGAATAGAGCAAAATGGGTTAAAAGTATTGACGGATCTATAAATTTCAATATAAAGTCTAAAATTATTTTTTTTTTCTAAATAAATATGCAGATTTTTTTACCTTTATATATTAAATTAATTTTTTGAAAAAAAATAAATTTAAAAACTTTTTAACAAAATGAGGATGCAGTTGTTGTCCTAAAAGCCTGCACAAGTCCGCTAAGTAGAAGGATCATTCTTATAATAAATTTGTACAATATAAAATTTTAACGAATGAATCAATAAATTGAATACAATACCATTATACCAATATAAAAATAACAAATTAATATTTACACCACTTAGATAAAGAAATAAAAGTAAAACACAAGACGTAATCCATTAGTTCAAGAGGATAAATAATAAAAACGAAAGAAATCTAAATTTAATTAGCCTGTTTGGCAAGTTGTTTATATTTTATAAATAATCTTACCTATAACCACCAACCCAATATAGTTGAAGCCTTTCATCACCAACCCCCGACTGTTCTTTTTCGTCTTTCCTATTCCTTTATGTTTCTCTCCTTTATTTGACTTCATGTTTTTTTTATTTGAATTATTATAAAAAAAATAAGGGAAATTCCTTTCCGTTATTAAATAAATACACTACATGTGGCATATCATGATATATTTTTTTTAATTTTTATTTTTAAAAAAATAGAAAAATTTTAATTTTATAACCCCAAAGTTTTTAATTTTTCTAACCCCAAACCCAAACCCTAGATCCCTAAATTCATCCCCTCTCATCACCAACTTAACCATCACCAGCCACTCTTGCCTTCATCAGCCCCCACTATTGAAAGTCTCATATTCTCGTCGTCGAAAATCGACGAATGAACCGTCGATTGCTTTGTCGACAGACATAAAAAATGAAGAAAAAATCGATTAGGCTTCTAACCGACAGTTAGTGGGTGGGGGATGCTAACCGGTGAAATACCCGACGTTTGGGTGGTGAACGACAAACCGCCAACGAGTGGGGGATGCCGGACAGTGAGGGAAATGTGATTTGAAGGTTTGATTGAAAGAAATTAAAACTTTGGGGTTTTTTAAGAAGTTCATATTATTTATGTAATTTAGAAAATAAATAAATAAAAGAGGCTACATGTCATGTTATAATTGATTAACGGAAAATTTTTAACGGTAGTTGATGAAAAAATTCAATTTGAATTACGGAATGAAACGTTAGGCACTAAAGTGGCCCGAAAAAAAACGTTAGGCACAACTGGAAAAAATGCTATAGATTGGACATCTTTTATTACTATTAAGCCTTAAAAATATGACATGTAAGATCTTTTAATTAATTTAGTGATTAAGAATGTTCAAATGTTTTATTGTGGTTCAAATGTCGGTGTTTGTATTGAGAATATAAATATGATTTCTATCGTACGTAGTTTGTCGACACCTACCCGTTAGTTGAAAATATGATTTCTGAGTGACGAGTTCTGAAACTTAATTCTTCATAAAAAAAAATAATCAATTTAAGCTCTCTAAGATATATGATCATCAAATTACCTTAATGATTGCCATTGCCAACGATCTATCGAAACTACCTCACATGGCTCTTGCCTTTGACAATCTCCACTACATCGGTGTTGCTATACTCTCATTCTCCTTCTCGATTTTTTTCGTTTCTAAACGGCGACTCGTAGATGCCACCGGTTGTCATTGCCCTGCCATGGATCAGTATTCAGTATCCTACTGATGTCTACATAGCGTAATGAATCCGCAATTTGCAAGGGTTTAACACCTTTGTCGGTCCTTGATTCCGCATTTGCGCCTTTCTTTACCAACAATTCAACCACTTCAACCTAGCCTGATTCCACCGCACAATGCAAAGCCGTGTACCCGGCTTTGTCTCTTGAATCGATATCGATCCCTTTGTCGATCAACATCTTCACGGCATCCATTTGTTCACGATGCTCGATGTAATGCGGTCCATCCATGTTGATCTCTCTCATCGATGGCCGCCCCGTTTTCGATCGGCCTCCGGATGGCCCTCACTTCACCTTTACTAGCAGCTAGACACAAGTTGTCACCAAGCTTAAGTGCATCAAATAGTCTCGTGTGATTATGTTCCACTGCAACATCGTACGCTGTTTTCCCCGTCTTGTTCCGAATATCTTTGTTCACTCCCTTTTGAAGTAACAACTTCACTATCTATTCATCACCTATGCCGGCTGCGACGTGCAATGCCGTATCACTGTCTCCGGTATTTTGAATACCGGTGTCGTCACCGTTAGCTAATAGCAAACGCAGTGTTACCATCTTTTGTTAGGGCATCAACGTTAGCCCCTTTGAGCAAAATAAGCCTAAGAACCTCAAAGTAACCACCAATGGTGGCTAAGTGGATCGGACCCCGACTCGACGAGTCCGATCTGTCCGGGCTAGCCTTATGAGCCAAAAGAAGCTCAACAATCCGTTCTTCACCGCAATCCGAAGCAGCCTCGAGTGGAGTCAAACCAGACCTGCTTCGAAACTCGATATCGGGACCAAATTCAAGCAAGAATCAGACTATATCCGGTCGACTCTGAGCAATGGCAATATGAAGCATGCTTTGACCATGTGAGTCAACTGAGTCAGCTGGCTTCCATGTTGATTGTTGAGTCACTACGTTCAAAAACTTCATGAATTTCATCAATGGAACCAACCATCACAAGTTGAACCAAAACCGGAGAGCCAACAAACACGTTTTTAATTAGTTGTGGCTACGTCGAGTCTAACTCTAATAAATAAATAAATAACAACTAAACGACCAATAAATAAGAAAAAAGCAAGTGTTTTACACATCGGTTATAATAAAAAAATATATTCAATCCGTCAATGAAATATACGTGAACTATAACAAAAGCTACATGGCCTTCAAATTTTTAATGGGCTAGCCATTTTTTTCTTCCAATAAAGTAATTTGAATAAAATTTGAAGATTGCGGTTGAATTAGGGCCCATTTAGAACAGGTTTTTAGAGCGCCAACGAGCTGGGCCGAACAGTTCAAAATCACGTGATTGCAACTAATTTTTACGTATGATTTAGTCTCCAAACTAGATTTTAAAAACGTTGAACGAAGTATCATGACAAAACGGATAAGTGTCAGAGCTAAATTTATCATGCTGAAAAAATAATATTACATCATCAATTATAATCAAGCCAACAATTATTTAAATTGATGTAAAAATATTACTCTTATAATCGTAGACCGGCTTGGGCCAAATATTAAGTCCTTATTTAACCAAATTTAAAATATCAAGTCCTTATTTGTGAATTTAATAAGTATTCAAACACATTCGATATTAACAAATTCGACTCTGAAGATTTTCGGTGTGCAAGTTTGGTGCGTATGTAATTCAATTGAAAAAAAAAGCGTATTCGATATTAATAATTATTGTTCATATAATATAAACATCTGGACTTTGAAGCTTTAGAGAAAGGTAAATTTATTTTCATATCATAATTCATGGCTGCCAAAATACATCACACAATACAACTATCAGACATAAAATAAGACTTTTTTATTTTTCACAAAGTCAAAGCATATGAAAATACAACTATTTTGACAAGCCTTCACATTCTTCCCATGCACCTGCAACACACAAACAATTAAGTTTATATTAGAAGATGTAACCAAAAAATTTTACCCACTAAAAACGTATGATTGTTGCAGCACACATTATTTAGAATAATTTAAATCAAAACTCAAATTAAGGCATGGTAAATAGTATACTAATTTAATTAAATTTCTAAGGAAATGTCCGGAATTTCAAGTAGATAAAAATCTCAAGATCTAATAAATCAACTTAGATTTTTAGATCTAAGGCCATCGCGATTTCAGCGTAGGAAAAATGTTCAAAAAAATAATTAAACAATGCTATAAGGGAGAGGAATACCGAGACGATATTGATGGGAGATCTAATCACTATCGCTGCTGCTGCTGCTTTCATGGCCATCTTCGTGCTTCTTCTTCTCCTTCTTCTTCTTTTTCTTCTCGCCGTCCTGACCGTGTTCCTTACTTCCATCGCCGTGGATTTTGTCCTTGATCTTGTCGATTATGCCTTCCTTGTGCTGCTCGCCCTTGCCGTGATCGGCATCTCCCTTGTGCTCGGCGCCGCCGTGGCCCTGGCCGGCAACGTTATGAGCCTCTCCCTTGTGCTTGTCTTCCTCCTTCTTGTCACCTCCGATGTGGAGGGCATCACCGATCTTGCTCATGATTCCCGACATTTTCGGAACTCGGAATTTTCCCCCCTTCTACTCTTTTGCTCGCTTTTGTAGGTTTTGCTTTGAATTTGAGTGACAGGTTTTGAAGATTTTGGGTGTATTTATAGTCAAAAAAGGGAAGGTAGGTTCACTCGTCACTGGCTTTAAAAAAATAATTAATTAATTTATCTCTTTATTATTGAAGATTATCCGCGTCCCCAGCTCAAATTACTTTGATACCCTTTTCGTGTATCTAACGTGTTACAGGTTCGTCATGTGCCACGTTTTATTATTCTTCTTCTTTTATGATCAAACGTGTTATCTAACTCTACGGGACTTTTTTATGAGAAAAGGAAATAAGCCTAGTCGATTATAATTATTAGTCCATATTCTTAGCTAGAAAAATCTGAATGAAGAATATATATCATTATATTCGGGAATGAAGAAATTCCTGCAGTCCGACCGTCAAGTTATTTTTGTCAAATTATCTGTAAATATGTATTCCTCGTGAAATATATGCGATAATCGAACATCTTACTAACGAAATTTTTAAATATTAAGGGGTGACTCGAGTTCGAGCACTAATTTTGTACGGTGTGTACTTTATTAAAAGATATTAAAAAGTTGAACATATGTTACCATTGTATTACACCAGCATATTTAAAAAAAAATTCTGAATAAGATGTCTAATCAATTATTGAGTTTAAAACATGCAAGGGATTTTCTAAAACATGTAACAAACGTATTTGAGAAATCTTGAGATTTTTTTTTATTTTTTTTTCAATAATGTATTTAAAGAAACACTTAGAGCAGGGATAAGTATTTTACTCGACCTGGTTAGATCAATTTTTTGTAAAAAAGAAATTAGGCTCGAGTCTTATTTTTATCAAGGATGATGTCGAGTCAAGTCGAGTTTAGGGTGAATACCGATTTGAGATTAACAGTGTAATATTCGTATATATTTTTAGCGAGATTTGTAATTTGATCCTTAAAATGAATTTTTTTTATAATTATGTCCTTCAAAAGCTTATTTTTTACAATTAAATTTATAAGTTCATTTTTAATAGATCGGGTCGTGTTCGGATTTGTGTATATACTTTCTGAGGTCAAGTTTTTATTTAAAAAAAACATGAGTCGGGTTGGGTCGAATTCAATTAAAAGTAATTATTTTCCGGCCAGATTCGAATCGACAAAAACTCCACCCGTGCCATCACTACCCACAAGCCTATTTTTGTAAGATATACCTGATTTTTTTAGATATTTTTTAGATGATATGTATAAATGGTTGGTCAGCTTATTAACTCGTGTATTGATTTTAGGATACGTTATATACTTATATTAGGATGACACCAAAAGTGGCAGGTAGCAGAGATGGAGTTATTAAAGAGTGGGGTGGGATAATTGACCCATACTCCTGAAAATTTATTTTTTTTAATTTTTGTCCTCTATTTAAATTGTTTTAAAATTTGATTTATTTTTAAATATGCCCTTTTCACTTTCAAATATTTTTTGTTTTTGCTTTCTAACCTTAAATTCTGGCTCCGTCCCTCACAGGTATGGCTTTACCCCGTAAATGGTTTATTTGTGTTTAAGTCAATTTAAATCTTATACAATTTTAATTTGACAAAATGATAAACTTCTATTTTGATCATCTAAAATTATTTTGTTTTATTCAATCTCTTTAAAAGTATAATATTTTAAAATAATACAATGATAAATGTGTATATATTTTGAGCCTTACAATAATACAATTTATGGTTCCAACATGCACTAACAATATTCAGCATTGAAACGGTTACACCCCTATATATATATATATATTAAAATGAGTTTATTTATAAATTTGCATCCAACTTTAAATTCTGGCTCCATCCCTAAGTTTGTACCAAAAAATTTGACCGTTTTGAGAATTTGCTTTAGAGTAATTATTTGATGCATTGTTGACATAAAACTTTTTTACATGCAGACTTTTAAGATTAGTACATATCCTTTTTAAAAAAAAACATAAACTCTAAACTTTAAACTATAAAGTATAGACTCAAATCTTAAAATCCAACTAAAAATACTAAAATTCTAATCCTAGATTCTAAACTCTAAACATTATGTGCTTGAGAAAACAAAAAAAAATTCAACAATAGTGCATAAAATATTTCTCCTTTGTTTTTTATTAAGTTCATATATATTATATTTATATTCTTAAAATAAATATCATGATTTAAACTCTTTATATGTTAAAAAAAACATAACGACTTATTTTAATGTGTGTACACATGATTTTATTATTAATTTTTTTAATAGTATTATTTAAAAAGTTCCATATTCAATCATTTATTTAATTACCTTTCCATACAGTATAATTTCAATCGTATCCATAATATATAGACACACTCAGAACTTGGAATATTATATAAAGCAACATTTTATTCACTAGCATGCCAAAATACATCACACAATACTAATATTACACAAATATAAGTCTTTTTTCTTTCTTTTTCACAAAGCAAAAGCATATAAAAATACAAATACTTCCATAAACGATACATATTCATGCCACGCACCTGTAATACAAAAAAAAATTACGTCAGAAGATGAAAAAAATTGCCCATTATTTTTCAACTAAAATATTTTCATTACATTTAGACACATTAGTAAATCAAAATTAAAAAATTTATATATGAATTAATAGAATTAAATTACGGATTCTCTATATTCTTCTCTTCCTACATTTGCCAGATCAATGAAATGTCCGAAATATTGAATATACAATTTTAACTTCTAGTGATACTTAAAAGATTTGGTATATTTCGTATTTTTAGGGTTTGTTTAAAATTCAAGATTAATATTTTTAATAATATTATTTTTAATATTCAAATATTAAGAGAAAATAAATACCCAATACTATAAGGGAGTGGAATACTGATCAGACGATAGTGACGATCTAATCACTGTCGCTGCTACTGCTTTCATGGCCATCTTCACGCTTCTTCCTCTCCTTCTTCTTCTTCTCGCCCTCTAGGCCGTGTTCCGTAGTTTTGTCGCCATGGATCTTGTCCTTGATCTTATCCATTAAGCCTTCTTTGTGCTGCTCGCCCTGGGTTTGGCCGTGACCAGCCTCTCCCATGTACGTGCCGCCGGTCATGCCCGTGCCATAACCACCGGTCTCTCCCTTGTAATCGGTGCCGCCAGTCATGCCCGTGCCATAACCACCGGTCTCTCCCTTGTAATCGGTGCCGGTCATGGTCGTGCCATAGCTTTGGCCATGGCCAGCTTCATAATATCCTTCTCCCTTGTTCTCGGCGCCGCCATAGGCATAGGCTTGGCCTTGGCCTTGGCCTTGGCCAACATCATGGCGACCTTCTCCCTTGCGCTTATCTTCCTCCTTGTTGTCACCTCCCATGTGGAGGGTTTCACCAATCTTGTGCATGATTCCCGACATTTTTTGAGCTTGTTTTTTTTTGTTAACTTGGATTCCTCGATTTGCTTTGAATCTTGAGTGTGAAAAATAATCGAGATTTTGGTTTCTATTTATAGGAAAATTAGGGCAGGGAGTTCACTTTGTCAGTGGCACTAGGAAGTTAATTATCTCTTCATGTTTGAAGATTAGTCTCGTCTTCAACGCAAATTACATTCATACCCTTCCGTGTCTCGATTCTAGAACGAGTTGCGGATTTCCCTTTTTGCAACGTGTCCCCCGGGAAATTATGATTTATTGGAATTTATAAAATATTTAAAATATTACATTATTTTCAGAAAATATTACTTAATAGTTAAATATATGAATAAGTGTGCAGTGTTGGCAGATTTTGAGCCACCGGGACTTTCAACGTCCAACCTTAAATATATGAGTAAGTGTGCAGTGTTGGCGGATTTGAGCAACCAGCTCACGTTATTTCCAGTTTCGGTCAATAAAGTTTATTTATGTAAAAAATATATATATAACTATTAAATTTTTAACATGTAAGAAATAGTTAGAGATTCATCTTGGTTAAAAATAACATTGATGGGTTTTATTGGCTTAGACTACGGGTGACGTGGCGAGCCGAGTCGATCTATTAATTTTTTCGTGAGAAATTATATCATAGGTCCTTCCTACCACATCATCTATGAGATCAACCAATAAAACACATCCATTTTATTAATTTGTTTCATCTATTTTTTATCAAGTGAATTTTCACTCATATTTACTGTAAATCAAATTTAAAAATAGTATTTACCAAGTGAATCTTCACTTGATAAAAAGGTGACGTAAAAGAATTAATAAAATTGATACATTTTTATCGATTGGTCTTATAAATGACGTAATAAAAAAAACATGTAATATAATTTCTCATTTCGTTAAGTTTCATCTTGATGAATTATGCATGGACTCACTATATTTATTGTGATTTTATCATGGTTGTGTTTATTATATTTATTTTTGTCGAATGTATAACTGTAATTGTATCTCTTCAAAATATATATATATATATATATATATTTGATTTGGGTTCCAAAACAATTATCGTTAAAATAGAGGGTAAACTGCATAAATAATCATTCAATTATTAGTGATTTTTTTCTTTCAATCATTCAAATATAAAAAGTTACAAAACATAACTCGATTTATTGAATTTGTTTAAAAACTGAAGTCACATAATAATAATAATAATGATAATAATAATAATAATTTAGCCCCCGTTTTTTTCCTATATCTGTCATCACTTTTGAAATCCTCACATGTTAGAACTTAGAGGTCTTTTTATATATATAAAAAAAACTTAGAAGTCTTATAGTTGGACCCTCTAAACCGTTAACCCCATCTTAGTCATTTTCCCTGTTTTTTGGTATTATAATTAAGGTATTTTATATTTACGAGTTTTTACAATTCAAACTACATATCTCTAAAAAATATTTCAATAATTTAAATTTTTAAAATATTATTATATTCGAATTATGCTTTAATTATTGTCGTATAATCTTGATGTATGTTACTATTGTTAGATCTTGCCACTTGGGCATAACTGAATAGAAAGGGCATTCTATGACACGCGGCTTTCAATGCTGCGGACTTTGCCAACAAGTGACATGGCTTTGGCACGTGTCATTGTGTTATCAAATCTGATGATATTTCTCAATCTTACTGTTCCCCACCCAAACCAATAAATCCAACCATCCCGATGGGCCCACTTATCTTTCGAAATTATACCTGCTTTACCTGACTGAACCGTGACTTTAGACTTATCTCCTACCCAAAAAGATAGAGGTTGATCGCTTGCCACCACGACACGTGTGAAGCCAGTAGTCGCTTGCCGACAGAATATTAGAGGAGTTGTTATCCTGTAGCCGGCACCATTTTAATGGCAATCCGATCTCGATAACACACCCACCGACCTTTTTCTTTTATTATTTCTCGCGCATTGATTACGCGTGAGTCTTTCATTTCTGATCTTTGATAAAAAAATATTACTCTAATTATTGATGTAAATATTTATACATATTAAAATAGGGTAATTATACCACCACTGGCCGTAAAATATTTTATTTCTACAAGCGTTCTTAATTTTAGGGATTATGAATTTAATTTAAGAACTAGGTTTATGTGCTTAGAAGTTAGAAGTTTAGGGGTTACGGTTTGATTTTAAAGTTTATGATTAAATTTAGGGTTATAAGTAAAAACTTAAGTCCCTAACGTATTACTCTTAAACATACACCCTAACCTATAACTTTTAAATTCTAACCACATACCTTAAATTATAAACACCTAAACTACAAACCCTAAATTAAATCTCTAACCCGTCAAATTGCAGGGCGTGTGGAAACAAAATAATTTCACAGCCAATGTATAATATATTTTGTCTATTAAAATATTATATATTTAAAGATTCATTAATGGACTAAATAATAAAAATATTTATATTACCCCATATTATATAGTTTTCAAACATTTGTCTTGGGAAAAAATATATGTCTACTTAATTAAAAAAAATATCATGTATTTATATAAATTTCAATAAGAAAAGAATCAACTTACATTAAATATATATTTTTTGTACTCGAATGACTAAAAAATATCCTACGATCGATGGCAATTAAGTTTACATTTCACTCATCCAGGCTCACGGCTCGCGGATTTTAATCGAGACACGTGGGCATCGGAGATTCTTGCCGACATACCTGGGTGGAGTTGCTATCCTGTTGCCGGTACCATTTTAGAGGGAATCCAAATTTCTGTAGCAAATTAAACCAAGTGCTATTTTTCAATTGACTTGCATTATAATCTTAAATTGTTGCGTGCTGAATCTGAATTGTCATGAAAAACCAATAACTTTTACTTTAATAAATAAAAATAAATAATATACCCTCCACATCAATACCGGATATGTAAACAATTCCATGAGAATTAACGTAAAATAATTATATGTACAAAATATATGTCCAACACGAGTGTTCGAAACATGAGCATAAAAAAATAATCTCTAAAGATCCTTGAATTAATGCATTAAAAAACTTAAAAAATATATGATAATGCTCGTGTCGAACATGTTTCGATACCTAACAAACATGCTAGTTCGAGTAACATTGTTTTGCCCCATCATCACCTGATTGCTCCAAGCAAGTTTGCTCCGTCAAGCTTTGCACCCTCCAAATCCTGAACGAGAAAAATATGCAAACAAAAACAGCATACAGAATGTGAAAAATTCTTTTGATTTGAAAGTTTTAGATCAAACACTACCAATTGCACACTATAGAACTTGTTTACTTACCGTATCACGAAGATTAACACATCGTAAAGAAAACAAACAAATGATGAAATTCTTCTTTTCTTTGACATTACGTTGATGAACAGTTTCAATCCAAGTATCAAACCATGTGTAAGTGTATGCCGTATGTATCATCATCCACAATGATCAAATATGTGACCAGTGCACTAGAGTTTGATTCAAATGTAAAAAGGTCTCTCATACAGTGAATCTAAAAGTATCATTCCAACAAGATCAAGGAATTAAATGAGTCACCTGCAAGTGTGCAGAGCGAAGATCCGCCCCACATAAGCTACAATCTATCAAACAGGCATCTGCAACAATGAAATCGATGAAGTTGCATCAATATTTAAACCATACGAGTAGATAGTAGCATTTACCTAAGTTACTCGGACCCTACTGTGACTAGGGGTGTTC
Organism: Hibiscus tridactylites; assembly: GCA_958450335.1. Lineage (NCBI taxonomy): Eukaryota > Viridiplantae > Streptophyta > Magnoliopsida > Malvales > Malvaceae > Hibiscus > Hibiscus tridactylites. Next base: position 3,386,212 of record OY288267.1, read on the forward strand.
ATGGTTAACCGTTGGTTAACCATTAAGAAAGAGACTAATTTTCTATGCATTCTTAGGTTAACCGTTGTAGTATTTTGGTTAACCGTGATTCCGTGAACACCCCTAAATTTGTGAGTGCCTGATATGGTCATGTTCAATTTTCTTTTTCCAGATTTACATGTATTCAAAGTGTCCTTGAAATCTACAAACTACATCCAGAATCCATGTCTAGATATGTGTCTACATAGGTAGTTCAAGAAGAATGAAGAGTTGAAGCACCATAAGCATTTAATAAGAAATCCACCAACTTTATAAAGATTGTAAGTATTTGCCTTGAAGATTTGCACCAGCTAGTAAAGCCCCACGAAGATTTGCACCTGTGAATTCACACCTTCCCTAGGCAAAAATAAAATCCGTTGAGAACAAAGTTCAAGAAAACACAAATTGCATAGAAACTTAGAAAGAACAAATAATGCTGATTGTCTTACTCGCGCAAAGTTGCATTGTGAAAAATCGAACCCTCAGCATCCACATCCTGTTACCCGAAATTTTGCACACTGAAGATTTGCACGTGAGAAAAATACGTTTTTAAGACGAGCAAAGCTGAAATCCACAAATGAAAGATCCTGCACGAATAAAAACAGAAAAGAAGATAATGGATTCTAAGTGCAATAGCTAGCAGTATTATGTCTGCTTCGTAGGACTTGAAGTGGAACTAGAGGAGATCAAATGGAAACGAAGAGAGACATCAAACATTCAGATTACAAGTTTAGAGATATCAAGGCCAGAAAGATTAACACCCCGAAATCTAACTCTTTCAGATTGTATGCATTTGATGATATCGGTACGAGTCAATTCCGCATGAGACTCTTCACCTTCCTTCCTCTTATTAAGAACAGAACTGATTCCTTCTATCAGTCCCTGAATCATATGCACAAAATACTGTTATCAAACGAAATTTCAAGTAGAGTTCACGCTCTAATCTGCTAGAAACAAGCACCAGACGTAAACAGCAGCCTACAATCTATAGGTCACTGTCTTTGGTAAGGCATCCGGGATCCAACATTGCGGTGCCGGTGATCTTAAATCATCAAAAGTTATTAGATTAACTCATTTAATATGTGAATAAAGAAGTTGGTTTCTGTCAAAGAGCTGTTAATGCTTCCTATAGCAGTATGTCTTACAAGTAGCTGATACTATTCTGCCTCTCGCATAAGCTCTGAATACTCAGCATCTGTCAATGTGGGTACAACGCCATCCCTTAACCAGTTTAGAATTTGCCGGAAATGCTTTTAATTTAAACTAAACTAGTTACAAAATTCAACTCCACAATTTTCAACATCGAAAACAACTAAAACTTAAACGACTCCCAGAAAAGCAAATGCAGCATGTTCACATTGCATACATCAGTTTCCTCTTATTTTTTTCAGCAACCAAACAGAAAACAGGGTTAGTCAAATACCCAATTCAGAAAATCAATCAAAGGGTTTAACTTAACCATCAATCAAAGCTAACAAGCTTAGATGAAAATTTGGGTTTTTCCTGTTTATTGATGAACCGATCGAAAATTCTCACTTTTTGCTAAATTAAGCAGCTGATTCGGATTTGATTAAACAACATGTAGAGAATTTACCGATGCTTAGTCGAATAAGCGAAGACAAATTGGAATCTCCCATCAGAAGAGATGAAATGAGAATCGTCAAGATTGAATGAGTTGCTGCAGCGGGCAAAGAAGCAATTTTTTTAATGCAGTTTTATGTGTCCTAATGGCAATGCTGCCATTGCGGTCGTCTCTCTAAGTTGTCAAATGGGCCTGCCATTGGTTACTTAACTGGTTTTGTAGGCAAGCGTGGGCCATGGATCGAATGTTGATTCGGGTCATTTGAACAACTGTCGCATGATCGGATTCTAGACTCGGGTTATTTGTACATTATATCTCTTAAACAATGTCATACGACAAAAACACTTCCTTTAAAAACTTATCAAAAAAGGTATACATTTTAAAAGCATTTTTTTATAATATTCAATTTTATATTAGATAAGTAATATTCCTCTGAACAATTTCTACCTAGAGAAATAGAAAGTGAAAATTTTGCTCTTAATAGGTCTAGAACCCACAACTTTATAGAGGAGAAGATGTTAACTAAGAACTTTTAACCAATTACTCTAAAGATTGTTGACAAATAAATAATATTTTGTGAAATGTTCAAGACAATAGTCATTATATTTTGTCCGAGTGCTTAAGATTCATGTTAATAGTTAGGGGTGTGCAAAATAAACAATAACTGTTAAATTTTACTGGTCAATTAATCTACTGTTATAGTTAAACGATTTCGATTAATCAACCGTTAAAAATGATGGTTACAGATTAATTATTATAAAATTATTTATACGTAAATGAAGTTTGTAATTAGAATTTCTTTATTTAAACATTTTTTTGAAAATTTCAACATAATATTTATTGGAGAGATAATTTTACCATTCTCATATGAATTAATGAACAAGTGAAATAAATTTACAATAGATTAACTAACCATTGATGATAAATGATATGTTTAACCTACCATGAACACCTTTATTAATAGCCATTAGGGTGTTTTTAGGTTAAAAAACAAAATTTTAATTATTTTTATTAAAATGCCAGCAAGAACATTGTACACGTATAGGGAGTATATTTTTCATGCAACTTTCATGCATTTCAAAACCACGTGAAGTGTCATAAATCCATAATCATATATATGATTGACCCATTTGAGAGCCTAATATTGTTATTAAACTTGGTTTAAAACACCTATAAGAAAATAACACACAAGTGATGTTGTTTTTATAATTTAAACATATTTTTATATTAATACTTTTATAATTAAACCTAACTAATAAATATTTTATTATTAAGGGAAAACTACACTAGTGACCACCGAAGATATTGGGGATACCTATTTGAACCACCGAACTAAAAAAACGTCAATCACACCACCAAACTTATTAAATCAACCTATTTTGACCACCGCCGTTAAAAAATTAACGGAGGGGTGACGGAAGTGCCACGTGGCAGTTAACATGACATTTTTAAAATTACATGTTTAGTCCCTGTTATTTACATGTTTAGTACCATTGAACCGAACTGCTCTTAGTACTATAGTTTGCACCTTTTATATACATATCTTATAGTTTAGTAAAAGTTAGGGAAACATTGATTCTCCAATCTCTCAGTTAAATTGCGAACTTCATGGACCGCATTCCGATATTTGACAGCTTCATCAGGACATGAATCCCAAACCATCGTAATCTTCTCCTCTAAAATACTCAAATGATATTGTATCCCAATCTTCCCATCCTCAACCATGTCATCGTCATCCTTGATTGCAGCCATACTAGTTAATTGGCTACCAAGTTCTGCCAAGATTTTCTTCACATCTTTTGTGAGGTTCTTGTTCGAACCCAGTGCTCCCACTATATGTTTCACAGCAGCAGTTAGATTCTCCTCTCCTTCTAAATATGGAACCAGAGATTCATATCCCCCATGGCCATAAACAAAGACAAAACAACCCAGAAATCGATAGAAATGGAGATTTTAGAAAATACCCAACAAAGCAAACAAATTAAATTTGATGTAAGAATTAAGAAAAAAACAAGAAAAAAAAATCTAAAGACTCAATCTTTTGCTTTACGAAAAGGCTGCATATATCTATCAAGCAGTTGCAAAGGCAAAGCAGCTGAGGATGTATAACAAAGCTATCAAAATTCAAAATCCAAAAGGAAAGAGGAATGTTGAGCGTAGAGAAGAAGGAAAGAAAAAACCAGAGAAGCAGACTCAAACGTTGGGGCTATAGCCTATGGGATTGGGAGGTTGCAGCTTTTTTATATATCTTTTACTGCTGCTTTACGATTAAAGGAAAGAGGAATGTTTTTTTATGGAAGCAGACTCAAACTATAAGATATGTATATAAAAGGTGCAAACTATAGCACTAAGAGCAGTTTGGTTCAACGGTTAAAGTTTGGAGGTTTTATCCCTTTGGTCTCAAGTTCGAACCATCATAACACCAAAAAATATATTAAATATTAAACAAAATAAATTAAATTAATCCAATTGGGTGATGACATGTGTCATAATTTGATTGGTTGATTAATTTTTATTTAATTAAAATAAAATTAGGATCAAATTGATTTAATAAGTAAATAACATGGACTAAACATGTAATTTTAAAAATATCCTGTTAACTGCCACGTGGCACTTCCGTCACCCCTCCGTTAATTTTTTAACGGCGGTGGTCAAAATAAGTTGATTTAATAAGTTTGGTGGTGTGATTGACGTTTTTTTTAGTTCGGTGGTTCAAATAGGTATCCCAATATCTTCGGTGGTCACTAGTGTAATTTTCCCTATTATTAAATGTAAATTTATAATTGCTTTTTTACTTACTATTATATTTCTATATTTTTTGAATAGCTATTATATTTATAATTATTTAGGCAACATGATAATATTTATTTTGAATATTGCATATGTTTTCATTTTAATAAAATAACATGTTATTAATAATAAGAAATGAATATTATTTTCCTTTAAAATAAAATTGTTTACTAAATACTTGTTTGGTATTATATTTTTTTTCACAGTTTGATAGATAATTTTTTTCTTTTGTTCTTTTTTCTTTCCTTGTCGTCTTCAATGAAATAAGGAGCAAAAATTTCCTTAAACCCTAACCCTTCTTCACCTAAAACCCTGAAAACCATGAAAAGTGACAACGACCCAATAGCAGTGGAAGCCCGATCTGATCATTCAAATAACGCCCAATCTCTTCAAACCCTAGTTTCAGGTCCTTTATCTTCTTCCCTTTCCCCACTGTCTTCTTCTTCGCGAACCATCCCTTCCAATCAAGACTTTCATTTCTTTAACAACTTCGACAATTGCAGACTCCCCTTCAATCAAATTTCCAATACATCGGATTCTTTGCTACGATTCATTGGCTCGTCGTCTGAAAACTGGGGCCCCAACAATTCGATCAATTTCCCTAACAACATTGAAAGTATAGCCGATGATGAGGCTTATCGTTGGCTCACTGATTTGAACGACGGAATCTTGGAACAATTCGACGTTTCCGTCGACGAATTCCAAAACATTCGGGATAAAGAAGAGGAAACGGGTCGCGTTGTCGGGTCGGACCCGGACAATAACGGTTTTCAATTGGTTCAGGGCAAGAAAAAGAAGAAAGGGGATGGTGTTTTAATGAATGACTTAATTTGTGAGTCACCGGGTGGGATGGAAGGTGGGTCTTCGAGTTCTTCTTCTGGAGTGAAGGTGACGACGGGGAAAGCGAAAGTTCCCTTCCATATACCTACGATACGGAAGCCGCAGGAAGAATATAATATTCGTGTGAACAATTCGAAACAGCCTTTTGTACACGTCTGGTTGCAAAAGAGTGAAGATGGGTTACGTTTTGTTCATCCAATGGTTGGTTCTTGTTCGATAAATCTTTTTTCTTTTTGTTGACTTTATTCAATTTTGTATGTTATAGTTGTTTTGTATACGTTTTCTTTAATATTTCTGGTTTCTTGTTCGATGCTTGTTTAGGAGTTTTGGTGCTAGTGAGCCTAAAAGGATTCTTTTATTAGATTTCGAATGGTAATTGGTTTGTATGTTTGCTAGGGCATGCATTTTTTGGAAGTAGCAAGAACTATTAAAATATTTATTCAAATGTTTTTATATCTTTGAAGTTACTGAACCTTGCATAGTTGAAAAAGAAGGGAAAATTGTTAAAAAAAAGAAAAAGAAAAAGAAGGAAAAAGATTTCTTGAAAGTAGCAAGAACTATTAAAATATTTGATTCTTATTTTATTTATTGGTGCAAATGGTTATTTTACATATAGTAACTAGATGATGGGAAAGCTGCAATTTTTTTTTAAAGAATGTTATCATGTTCTTAATAACTAAAATCTTGATATGGATGTGATAAAATGTTCACTTTTGTGCTTCTTGTTTTATGTCTGAAGTTCATTTACATCCTATTGTGTTCAACAATAGTTTCTAAATGATTGGCTTGGTGTTATTTTGGGGCCAATTTTTTTTTTCTGCTTTTCCTGCATTCTCTTTTTTCTTGCCAAATTAAGAGTTTTTTTTTTTTTTAAAAAAATTGCTCTGTTTTTTTACAGGAGAAACACTCTGTTATTGGTTTTGTGGATAAATATATAGCGGATATTAAGCCCATAAAACCCCCATCAATTGAGTCTACCCCATTCAAGCTGGTTGAGGAATTAAAAGATTTGAAGGAATTAGCAGCTAAATTACGCAGTGTGGATGAGTTAGCGGTAAGAGTGTGATTAGTTTTAATATGCATTTTATGTGATTTATTCCTCTATAACTGCATGCCAAGATATCACATGAAGTCTTTCCCTGGTGATCCTAGTCTGAAGAATTTTGTATGGATCTCTGCTATCAGGGTTACCTGTTTGAATGCACTTTGTATGCATCAAACGTTTGTATTATTTTCTTTTTTCTCATAAAATGTTACCTCTTTGCATGAGTCTAAGTTCAATGTAATTATTTTTAGGTTGATTTGGAGCATAACCAATATCGATCTTTTCAAGGATTGACTTGCTTGATGCAAATTTCTACCAGAACCGAGGATTTTATTGTAGATACTTTGAAGCTTTGGATTCATATTGGTCCATATCTTAGGGAAATATTCAAGGATCCCTCAAAGAAAAAGGTTGGTCTCTTTGCTGGCTGCAATTTTTTTATTGGCCCACTGCATTATTTGATATCCTTAATTCACATAGGTTATGCATGGAGCAGACCGGGATATCTTGTGGCTTCAACGGGACTTTGGCATATACTTGTGCAACCTCTTTGATACTGGACAGGTTTTATAATGTCAACCCGCTACTTCTATGAACTTGAAGATTTAATTTGAGAATTTTCTGTTAAATTCTTGGTTTTGTCTTTATCTTTAAGAATTTAAGTCTGTAGCACCCGTTAACTATGAAATTCTTTGTTAGGGACAACATGAGAGTTAATTAGGGGAAAGGAAACTGGCATTACTATTTTTTACTACTCCGTACTCGTTTTGATCATTAAACTAACTTAACGAGTTTTATGGATGAGTAGAAGGATGCTAATCTCAGTGGAATTTATTGAAGTTAATATGTTATAGCCTTGGAAATTTGACTTCCTAGTGCCGATTCATTAGAGCATAATTACCTTACCTGTAAGTGTCATTGTCTTGATCGGAAAATATTAGGCTTAGTTTTTAGTGCAATGAGAGAATAAACATATAGACTGTTTTTGAATTTGAAGTTACCGTTTTTGTTGGATTCCTACCATAATGTTGACTTGTTCTGTTGAATGTTTCTCAGGCCTCGAGGGTCTTGAAATTGGAAAGAAATAGTTTAGAGCATCTTCTGCAACACTATTGTGGAGTTACTGCCAACAAAGAGTAGGTTTTCTTTTAGATTCGTTTGATCTTCTTCTTCTTTACACTTGCTACATCTTCTTTTTTTACACTTGCTACGTCTCTCCTCTTTGATGGTGATTTGCTCTATCTTCATTAAGCTTTGTTAGTCATCTCTTTGCAGTTACCAGAATGCAGATTGGAGATTGCGTCCTCTTCCTAATGAAATGCTCAGGTAACATTTCTTTGGAAGCTGTTTTGTTTTCTCTGTTTCACCCTTCAGTTACCGCTCTCTCATATTAATAATGTCTAATTGCTGCATTTGCACTGTCGTTAAGGTTAATTATTGATTGCCGTTGATCACTTTGTTTTCTAGCAAGAGAGAATAAAAGCAATTGTCTCACCTACTAATTTTGAACGTCTTGTTTAGATGACAAACTTTGGTTTAGGTTCGCCTGTTAAGTTGTCTGTATCGAACAATTTCATGCAAAGTTTGACATCTTTATTCTTTCCTGGACAAACTTTGGTTCATCTTTAGGTTCACCTATTGGGTTGTCTCTATTGAACAATTTTATGCCAAGTGTGACATGTCTTAATTTTTTCCTGCGAAGTGCGACATCTTTTTTCTTTCCTGGACGAACTTTGGGTCATTTTTAGGTTCAATTGTTGTCTCTATTAAACAATTTTATGTGAACTAATTGTTTCTTTATATCATTATTATTTTTTATGGCAGATATGCTAGAGAAGACACACATTATTTGCTATATATCTATGATTTAATGAGAATCATATTGCTGTCGATGCCCAAGGAACCTGGACATTTTGATTCTCCTTTGGTAGAGGTACGATACTATAAATCATAATTCATAGCATTTTCTAAATTGGCCATGGCATTTCATATAGAACTCTCTCATCTAGAAGAAAAGAAACTAAGAGGTGCCAATAGCCTTAATGTTAGTCACATTGTTAGAGTTTTGTTCTATGTTAATCAACTCTTCAATTTTCTTGAAGTACTCATATCCAACACCTGTGTCTTACACTTATATGGAAATGGCTATGGAGATATGACTCTCGAAGCTATGTTTACTCGGACTTGGGAGTGAGTGTCAGATACAGCAAGTATGTATTTGGCACAGATATGGCTAGACTTTCCTAAAATTTTCCGTGTATTTGGAGGATTCTTGGAGGTCATATCCCCATATCTATGCGTTGGACACACAAGTGTCTGACACAAGTGCTTCAAGAAGAACGAAGAGTCCAAGAAACACAGTCTCGAAGGATCATTATCCAGTACTTACACCACTCTAACGGAGGTTATGTTCCTTTCCAATTCTTATGGCCTCTTACATTCTAGTTTGTTCAAGCTTCAACATATAACCTGAATTTTGCGGACTTTGTTGCTTTGTGCTATTTATTTGGCCATATCTTACTAGCTAATCTCTTGCAAGCAGGTCTACAAGCGAAGTTCTGATGTATGCATGCAACTGTATGAGAAAGAGCAGCTGATGCCGAATTCATATCTCCATGTATATGGGTTTGTTACTTGCTTAGACTACACAATACATGGTTGCTTGAACGTTTACTTGTCTTATGTAACCCAATGAATTAAAAACCTAGATGGAGGTAAAATAGGCGTGGCCTCCTCATCTGTTCAACCAGTTTATGCAATTAAAATGTAAATTAAATGTTAAATCTGTTATTTTGATATTAAATCAGTATTAATAATAAATAGTTATTAAGTATTTGTATTTGGCTTAATGGTTTGGTATTAAGGATGACTGAGAGGTTAAAAGTTCAAATGTTGTCACAAAAATAATTAAATAAAAAATAAAAGAAATACCAAAAGTTGGATTTTCCAGTTGAACTGGTTTTATGCCAGTTCGTTGGTTTCCTGGTTCTTTGTTATGTACTGGACCAGGTAGAAATAACTAGCTGGTCTGATTTTCATCGCTGATGCAAGCTCAAGCTGAATCTTTGCATTTATTCTGCTGTTTTATATAGGTTGCAGGGGTCTGGTTTCAATGCTGAACAGCTAGCAATTGTTGCTGTAAGTTTTCTGTTGTTTTCATATCTAATTGACAATTAATTTACTTTTAAAATAATGCATCGATGGTTAATAAACCACAAGAAATGTTCATTTTCAATTATGATACACATATTTGATGTGCAGAAGCGTTACTGTCAAATTTTGATAGATTGATGACATCCCCATCTTTCGCTTGTATGTCTCACTTAAATGGCTTACAGGCGCTTTGTGAATGGCGTGACTGTATTGCTCGTGTAGAGGATGAAAGCACTGGTTACATTTTGCCAAATAAAGTACTTCTTGAAATTGGTAGGAACTTATTCGAGTTTTTGTCAGTTTCCCGTATTTGCTTGCTTTTTTCTTTTTCTTTTACTTAACAGAAATTTACTATTTACTTAAGTTCTTACTTGGTCTTACACTGTTACTGCTAAAAGCCAAGCAGATGCCTGTAACAGCTAGCAAGATACGTCGATTGTTAAAATCTAAACACCCATATGTGGAGCGAGATATTTGTCATGTTGTTGACACCATCAAGCGTTCAATGCAAAATGCTGTTGCATTTGAAGCTGCTGCTCAACAACTTAGAATGGGGCGTGTGCTAAATGTAAGACTCGTTACACTGATTGAAATCCCGAATCTGGATACTAGTATATTTCGTTAATCTGTTCAACTTCTGTTTCTGTCTCTTTTTTTTTCTTTTAGTCCAAGAATAGTTTAGAAGAAATTGAACATACTCATAATGGGATTGTACGCATATCCGGCACTCACATGTCCAAGAAATACGCCTATGGGTTGGAAAAATGTTTAATATTATAATTACTGTTCGTGGAGATGAATGTAAGATTTCTACTCTGCAGGTATCTGAAGAACGTGTAGCAGTTAATGCGGGAGGGAGCGGGAGCGTTGCCACCTGAGACTCTTACAGACTCGAAGATTGCAAATGATAGAACAGAAAGCATAGATGGTAGATGAAAGAAGAAAAGTTTGGTGGAGAAAGTGCAGGGGAAGAAAAGTTCAACCGGTGATTGACTGCAAACTGATGATGGGACTAAACAGTTTCCTCTAGCTAGACGATGAGCCGCTTTTCCGGCATTGGGGAATCAAAGTGCAACATTCCGTTGAAGTCTCTCCCATGGTGAAATGCAAAATTCCATGTAAGAGAAACTCAAACGATTTAAAAAAAAAACAAATTGTTCTGAAATTGTAGATATTAAATTTTTTACCAATAGAAAAAAATGAAAAATGAAATGTTTAGTCTTTTAAATTTTGTGTGGTTTGTGAATGATAAAAGCATAAATTTGAAGCTTGGCTTCGAAACAGACAATTGCATACAGATATTTAAGGAATCTACATTATCTATGAATAACAACAACATTTCCGTTTTCACCATATTAACAAGAGTTGTGTTGATAGAATTTGATGGATTTATATGTGAAATCTAAGGGTAATCCTGACATTTTATGAAGTACGAGGGGCCATAGAATCTGTGGACACTCACTAAACAACATCCAAATTCCCATTGAAATCTTGCAGCAATTATATGTAAAAAATTTCTAGGAAAATAATTGAGCAATGAAAGTGAAATGCAAAAGAAAGACGATGTTGATTACAGAATCCCCACAAACTTTTACATCACCCAAATCTATGGTGGGCTTTATAGATGAGTTTGCAGTGCTTGACTAGCACCGATTAGCACCATTAACGATGGACACCGATGAGCACTATTCACTTAATTTATAAAGATTTAAAATCTAAAGCACTCAACGTATAATCATTTAAAAATTAAAAGATAAATTAATTCAAATACGTTATTTTATTTTTATTTTTAATTAAAATGTCCTTAAATTATAAATTTATAATTTTTGTTCATTTGAAATTTAAGCTGTCGCCGGCGCCGCCGCTGCCTTGCCACCGTTGAAGCAACAACAAGCACGCAAAATACTCGAACACTTATGTTGTTGGACATCGATGCATAAATATTATGTAGGGGGAAAAATATGTTGCTGGACATCGGCGACAAAATACAAAATAGAGTGGCTGGCAAGGAGAAAAATACTGGACATTGGCGGCAGGGTATCGGCAGCCGCATGGCTGCAGCGGAAATTTTAAATAAACAAAATTAGAGTTTTGTAACTTAAGGGTATTTTAATTGAAAATAAAAATAAAATAATGTATTTTAATTATTTACATTTTAATTTTTAAATAATTTATAATTATACGTTGAGTCTTTTAAATCTTTATAAATTAAATTAATAGTGTTCAGTGATATTCGTCATAGTAATACTTATCAGTATTCGTTGAGCGCTGTAAAATTTATATATATATATATATATCCCTAATAAATAATTAGTTACGAATAAGTAGGTGGGTCTGGATTTCTTTTAAAAAGTTCCCCAAATTATTAAATCCATTCGCTTGGGATTTTGCTTTTCGATGTTAAGTCCCTATTGCCAGACCGACGGTACGGGGTAGTTAAGATCCCCCAAACAAGTAGGTGGGTCTGGATTTCTTTTAAAAAATTATTATATCTCTTTATGATAACACGTGGCCGACTACTATGTTAATACGTAATTAAATTTAATGATGACACATGACAAATATAATGATAACACGTCAACAGATTTTAACACGTGTCAAGTACAGTCAATATTAAAAGTTGACCAACTGACAATTTATATCAAACATGACATATTTAGACCAAATTGAAACGTTAGGATATATTTGGACCAAAAAAATAAGAGACTAAATGACTAAACATGCAAACGTTGTGGGCATCTTTTGTCATTTTGGCTTAACAATAAATATAAAATTATTATTTAAAAATAATTTAATTTTTTCAATTTATTTTTTAATTTTTAATTGAATTGGTATGTAATTACTCTATAATCGAGGGGCTGGGAGAGTAGTCGTTCCATGGAAAATTGAAATTCGTATATAATAAATAATTTTTATATGTTTTTTATTAAAAATTTAAGTTTGTCCCCCTAAAATTTTCTAAGTTTGCCCTTTAACAAAAATCCTCTATCTGCCCCTGGTTAGGTTCCTTAAACAATGTCAAAAGTTTAGATTCTAACGTAATTAATAAAGAAAATTGAGTTGAGAGGATCGTCATTGTATTAGACTTCTATAAGTTTAACCCGGAATAGTGGGCTAACGAATTAGATATTAGTGATCAATGAGTCAAATACCGATACGGAGAAAAATCGAACTTGAGTGAGCTGAAAACACTTTACACGCAATTAACCACTGAATCAAACACTATCACTTTTTTAAATGCTTTTTCAATAACATAGTCACTTAATAAAAAAAATAAAAGCTTTGATGAGATATGAATTACTTCATATGTAATGATTTATTTAAGAGTTTTTTTTAAAGATATTTAAGAGTTACTTTCATGTAAAGGCTTTTGTCCAATAATTCATTTAAAACTATACGCTTTTAATAAATGGATTATTTAAATACAAAAGGTTTTTTTTAAGAGATTAGCACAAATAATTGGGAGATTGAACTAATGGGAGACAGTCTGGCTAGCACAAGGGAAGTTACCTGATTGAGTTTCAAGACAATATATTACATATACATTTCATATTTCATGTATTCATGCCATACGTGTATGTTTTATCGTGTCATAATTATATTCGGTATAATTAATTTTAGGGTAAAGTACACAAATGATCACTAAACTATCCCTAAAAATACAAAATTATCACCAAATTTTTAAAAATTATATAATAGTTTGGTGATATTTTTATAAAAAAAAATTTATTAATTTTTTCTGGGGCATGTCGGGTTTAATTGGGTTTTTATTAAAATATCGGGATCGAGTCGGGGCATGAATACAATATATTAGAACCAGGTTGGGGCGGATGATTAAATTTCGAGTCGTGATCTGGGCGACCAAAAACCCGTCCCGCCCCGCCCGTTGCCACTCCTATATAATATACTATTTTTTTTAAAAAAAATCAAGTGAACTAGAATGTATGCTGTTTGATAATAATAAAATTTATTATTATTATTATTGTTATTATTATTATTATTATGATGATGATGATGAATAGAGTTGTAAATGAGATGAGACAGATCACTAGTTACTCGAGTCCAACTCGATCAAAGCTTAGTCAATATTTGACTCAATTGGACTCGACACGAGTTTTTAACGAGCTGAGTCGAGCTTAGCACAACTCAAGCTCGATTTGAGTTAACCGAGCTCAAACTCGACTCAAATTCTTAACGAGCCAAGTCGAGCTCAGTACTACTCGGACTCGACTCAGCTCGTTTACACCCTTTTATATTGTGCAAGTCTGAATGTTAATATTTACTGTTGAAATGTAAAAACTCTCTACTTAATTAAAAATTACGATCATGTCATTAATATAATCAAAATCAACAAATTACAAATAGAAAATTGGTAATCATATATATATATAAGAAACTCATATTGAAAAGGATAATTTGAAGTAAGTATAAAGCTTATCCTTAGTCCAATAGTGGAGGTTGACTATAAAATTATTGAGTTGGTTTAGGTTTTCCCCAAGAAACACAATGGATCTCCAAAATCACAGTGTTGTGTCTTCACTCACATGTCTTTGCTAAAACATTTGCATTACTTTACTTGGAAAACTCATTTATTTATTTATTGGAAAGATGCTCAAATATTAATGGTGCGGACTTCCATTATTATTATTATTTTATTAATAAAATGTAAGTTCATTATAAGCATCGAATCAAACAAAATTTATTTCTTTGATTTAAATTCATCAGACCAATGTAATGCTTATGACAGTGTCACCAGTTGTATAATAATGGAAACTGTATTTAAAAAATAGAAGTTTATACTAAATTAGTACGAGTAGTAAACAACTTAATATTATTTAAGCATATTTCGAGTTTGAGACTTTGTGTATAAGGACAGACGCAAAACTTTAGGTTAGAGGGGCGAACCTATAAATTTGTAGGGGACGACAAACATATAAAATTGAGGATAAATTTTCAATAAAAAAATACATCGAAAAAATCTAAAAAATTTCTAAATCGTATAGGAATTTCAAAATTTTAGAGGGGGCGACTGCCCCTCTAGCTACTTACACATCAAAGCCGAATGTGCGATGTGAGTCGGTCCTTATTAATTAAGACAAAGCCAAGAGAAATTGGGAGGACAACCAAAAAATTGAAAAATTTATAATTGGAATTAATTACAACAATTATTGTTAAAATTCAAATTCAAATTATTAATAGAAAAATACTTTGAAACACAAGATTGTTTACTTTACATAAGTTTTTCAATTTTAGGGTACATGGATTTAAGTTAGTGGTTAAGATTTAGGGTTTTAGGGTGTATGATATAGAATTTAAAGTTTAGGGGTGTTAGGACTAGGGATTTATGTTTTAGATTTTATAGCTTAAATATGAAGGATTATGCATTTTTTTTACGCATATTGTGTATCAAAATATAATCCCTAAACTTTAAACTCTAAATCTAACCTTAAACCTTAAATTCTACATCCTATAACTTAAACCCATGAACCCTAAACCACAACCTAAATATCTAAACCCTAAAATTGAAAGGCTTGTGTATCAAAGTATTTTCCATCAATAGTACACATCTAAATATATTATAAATTCAATGTTATCTTTTCTGTTTGAGTTCGAATCTCGGCATTTACTTTTGAAACGAAAATATTTATTTACTTAATCGAAAAATATACTATCAATAGAATTAATTATTAATAATATATATTTGGAACATGTTCATACATAGTGACTTTTAAATTAAAAATTCACAGATAATATACATTATAAAAGTAATATATTCCAACTCGATGTTACTGTGAAGTCGACCTTACTAGGTTTGGATATGAAGAATTCTAATTTGAGTTAGCTTGATCTAATCTTATTTTTTTGAACTGTAAATATATATTTGATTTATTAGATCGAATATTTTTAATTAAAATATTAATAACATATAATATTATTTAAAAAGTATAATTCGATCGACAATGACAAGCTGCAAAGAGAAAGAAGAAAACAAATGGAAAAGAAAAAAGAAAAAGAGAGGCGCCAAAGTTAACAGACTGCAACATTGAACAGTGGGGTCGATGGCTTAAAGTATGACTGACAGGACACGACAGGGCCCCACAGAAAGCCAAAGGTTACCCGACCCTGACAGCGACACCCAAACCCCACGATTAACACTTGCATGTTGTGCTAATCTTCCTTATCATGTTCTTGTTTAAGACATAATCATATACAAAACTTTCCAAGCTCTGGTTTTAACTGTAAAACTTGTTTGCATGGCAATTCTGAGTAATGGGGAATAAAGGGTTTCCCCTTTCTTTCTGTAGGATTGCCTTTTTTGCTTTGGCTTCTCTTTACAAATTACACCCTTTGAGGTAAAAGTAAAAAAAAAATGGTTTATTGAAAAAGTATGGAACTTGTTTGTGAAAATTCCCAAGTTGGTGTTTTGTTTTTGGTTCCTTGAAAAAGAAAACTTGAAATGTCTGTTCCTGGGGTTTACAGGTTACGTTTGGTGTGAAATATTTGGCTGTTTACAAAGTTTGTTTGAACCCGTGTTACTCCCTTGTCTTTGCTTGAAACTGACACAGGTTTTGTTTCTTTGTTCTAGTTTGTGGTCAAAAAAGAGTTTTGGGGGTAGATTTTTTTTTGAATAAGAAGTAAATCTAAACAAACTGAAATGGGTTTTTGGTTGGGTTGGGCGTGGTTGAACTGGTGAAGTGTGAAACTCCATAAGCTGAATTTGGTTTAAGTTACTTGGAGAAGTTATGTTATACTTTTGGGAGCATTTTCTTTTAGGGTGTTTTTGGATTTGAAATTTCTTCATCTTGAAGTCATAATTATTTATTCTTGAGTTGGTCTTTGTGAATAGTTTAAAACTCTCAAGTACTCTCTCCAGCAAGCAATTTCTGGTCCAAATTTGTCTTCATCTTCCTTTTTAGTAGTTTAAAGAAGAAAAAGATTCTGGTTTTGCAGGGCACCACCACTTGAGCTGGATTCTGTTCAATCTTCTCTCTCAAGAGGTAAGAAAAAAAAACTCTATATTACCAGATTTTGTTTGAATTGTTTTACTGCTGAATATCTCTACTTAGAAGATAATTTTATGCCATACTTCAAATCCCAGTTCTTTTTTGTATATGTTTAAGTGTATTTCACTTTCCCAATGTTATGATTATGGTAATGTTTGCAGACCTTTTGAATTGATGGTGTCTCTGCAACTTATGCTCATTTTCTAGTCCTTGAATGCTCAGTGCTTTTCCCTTGATGTTGGTTCGATATATGCTTCCAATGGCTAAAGGATTCAAGCATCAGGCATTCATATTTCTCGGTGTGATTTTACTCTTAATTAATCAATCAGAGCAACTACAATCCTCCCAGACACATACCCTTTTAAGACTTCAGCTGCTTTTGAATTATCCTGACATTCTGAGTAGCTGGAATAGCTCGGTCGACTTTTGCAATGCTGAACCTACGGCTCAAGTGACCGTTGTATGCTATGAAGAAAGCATAACTCAGTTGCATATAATTGGAAATAAAGGGACCCCTTCGTTACCTAGAAGCTTTTCCATGGATTCCTTTGTCACAACACTTGTTAAGCTTCCTGATTTGAGAGTCCTCACATTGGTTTCTCTTGGTTTATGGGGGCCGTTTCCGGGTAAAATTGAACGTTTGTCGTCGTTAGAGATACTTAATATGACTTCAAATTTACTATATGGAACCATCCCTCATGAGCTTTCATCTGTAACCGGCCTTCAGACGCTCATACTTGATGAAAACATGTTCTCTGGTCAGCTGCCTGAATGGCTAGGTTTATTTCCGGTTTTGACTGTTCTGAGTTTGAGGAAGAATTTGTTTAATGGATCTTTGCCTGATTCTTTTAGCATGTTGGAGAATCTTAGAGTTCTTGCACTTTCACATAATCACTTCCTAGGAGAATTGCCTGATCTTAGCGGTTTGACAAATCTTCAAGAGCTTGATCTCGAAGATAATGCTTTTGGACCTCGGTTTCCTCGGCTAAGCAACAAGTTGGTCCGCCTTGCATTGGGAAAGAACATGTTTAGATCCGGCATTCCTTCTGAACTGAACTCGTTTTACCAACTTCAATGGCTAGACCTGTCATTCAATCGATTTGTTGGGCCATTTCCTCTGTCTTTGCTATCCCTCCCTTCCATTACTTACTTGAATATTGCAGACAACAAACTCACCGGAATGCTCTTCGAAAATACTTCTTGCAATGCGGAACTCGGGTTTGTGGATTTGTCCTCGAATCTTTTGACAGGACACTTGCCCAGCTGCCTTTCAGATTCTAAAGACGCAGTTTTCCTTTATAGGAGAAACTGCCTCACAACTGGAAATGAAAACCAAAATCCACTTACCTTCTGTCGAAATGAAGCCTTAGCTGTGGGAATCTTACCTCAGCGTAAGAAGTCCAAACTTCCGAAAGTCTCCCTTGCATTTGGCATTATCGGAGGAATCGTTGGCGGAATAGTACTTCTGGGTCTCATTTTCATGTTTGTTAGGAGATTGAATGCAAATAAGACAATCAATAAACCAACTACAAGACTGATTAGGGAGAAAGCATCAATTGCATACACATCGAAGTTACTATCCGATGCAAGTAAGGCTTCTCTCAATCTCTCTTTCTGTAGTTACATACAATGATTCCAATCTAACAATATGATTTGTGGCTACTTGAAGGGTACATATCTCAAACAATGAAGCTGGGAGCACTCGGACTTCCACCTTATCGAACCTTTTCACTAGAAGATCTTGAGGATGCCACGAACAACTTCGACACGACTGCTTTCATGGGTGAAGGTTCTCAAGGGCAGGTACATGATATACTTAACTTTCGCCTGATACATTCATCTTGCAGCATTACATTTACTCCTATGATTTTTTCCAGCTATGAGCATCATGAAGTTCTATTTTTTCTATTAACTAAATCCCAAAATATCTGAAATATTCCTTAGTAAAATCCTTTCCTTTTTATAACTCCTTTGTAAAATGTTTTAACTAGTTGCTTTTATGATTTCAGCTGTATAGGGGTCGGCTGAGAGATGGCACCTTCGTGGCCATTAGATGCCTCAAAATGAAGAAAAACCATAGCACTCAAAGCTTTATGCACCATGTAGAGCTGATTTCAAAATTAAGATATTGCCATTTAGCCAGTGCTCTTGGTCACTGCTTTGAGTGCTACTTGGATGACTCGAGTGTCAGCCGGATATTTCTCATCTTTGAATACATACCAAATGGCACTCTAAGGAGCTGGATATCTGGTAAATCTGAATCTCTTAGTTAAAACTTTGTTTTCCTGACATCCATCCCTAAAACCTGAATATTTACTTCTTCACCTTAGTTCTTCACTTTGGATGGTTTGCCGTAACTGACATTCTGGTTGGCAGGAGGACATTCGGAGCGATCACTTACATGGCCACAACGCATATCCGCTGCGATAGGGATTGCAAAGGGCATCCAATTTTTGCACACGGGGATCGTGCCTGGTGTTTACTCGAATAATCTGAAAATAACTGATGTTTTGATGGACCAGAATCTTGTAGCAAAGATTAGCAGTTACAACCTGCCCTTGTTAGCAGAGAGTGCAGGAAAGGTATGAACAATAAAGAACATTGTTTTCATTGTTTTGATGGCATGAGATAATATTATCGCTACTCATTCTTGCAGGTAGGTCACAAAACTTCTGCTCAACCCAAGGATCCGACTAACAGTTCAAGGTTCGTAATGACATCCTTTATAATACTGAAATTATACAGTAATGAACAGATGTTCAACTAATATGTTTGTGATGCTTATGTTCTGTTTTTTTCATTTTTGAAACTTGAAAATACCGTGTCAAATGCATATCTAAGATGGGTATGACTATAATCCTCCAAAGACCCTCTAAATACATATCCATGTCGGACTCATACTCTTATCTAACATTCACATTTGAGTCTGATGTAACATAAACAGCCTGTCAGATTCTCATAAACAGGTATCTTAACTGTATTTATCCGCACATGATTTGTTTAAAGGTGGAATTCATGCAAAGAAATCCATAACATTACTTGTAAAAGAAGTTTCGATCACTCATATTATATATCTCCGACATATGCGATACATTTGAACATAGATGACTGGTATAGAGGTATGATCCTCCAAATACATATACACACACAAACATAAACACACATGCACGTGTATAATATATATTACAGGACACACCCCCATATCTGAGTCCGGAAACATAGGAAGATCTAGAGTATGATGTTCGGCTAAACTGTTGCCTCTGGTTTTTGTTACTTGACAGGGTAAATTATGAAGATAAGGTCGATGTCTATGATTTTGGAGTGATTTTACTAGAAATGATTCTGGGGAGGCCATCAAAATCCAGGAATGAAGCTCAGATCCTTAAAAATCAGGTAAATCATAGTTGTTAGTTCCATTTCCATTCTCATCACAACAATAAAACTAAATATGCCACTCGTAATAAACACTCGTAGAAGTTTTATACTCATTCCTATGTTACTTGGATTTAGGTGCGAGTGCAGAATACAAGTATGTGTGTGACACGAGTATGTTCAGTCTTTTAAAATATTTTTCTATATATTTGGAGGGTCATATCTCCATATCTTTGTCTGAATATGTAACAGATATGGATACTTAAAGAAAATGAAGAGTTGAAGAAACATAGGGAATTTGTACTACCATGATATGATGGCTTCTATGTATTCTCTGCATCATTTTCTGTTTCTAGATGAACAAACAAACTCGCGTATGAATCCTTAATTAATTGTCTTACAATCCTGTGCAGTTACAAGCAGTTGTAGCAACCGATGGTGCAACTAGAAGAAGCATTGCTGATCCAGCAGTTCAGACATCTTGCTCTGATCAGTCGTTAAAAACAATGATGGAAATTTGTGTCCGATGTCTGCTAACGGACCCGACAGAGAGACCGTCTATTGAGGATGTGCTGTGGAACTTGCAATTTGCTGCACAAGTAGATTCCATGAGCACTTCTCCCAGTGACTCTCCTTCCCAACCTGCACACCTCCGTGTCGCCTTCCATTAGCGATAACTTTCAGGTATTTCTCCCACTGAATTTGCTTTTCTGCGACTGCACATTACAAGTGCGTCAAAAAGGGACTCGTCCCTATTCTCCTCATGTGATAGTCAATGTACAAAGTAGTAAACCAGATTGTCTGTAATTGTTTTCCTTGTGCATTGTTTTGATTTACACTTAATATCCGGCATATAAGAAGCTTAAGCTATTACTTCAATTTCAGGCAACATAGAATAAATATGCATCTGAATTTTGTATTTGCAAATTATAAATTCATTTTCTATCCCCAGGGTGCGGAACAAGTCAAATTACATATTTGTTTGAATATTTCACTAAATCCTTTACAGGGAAAAGCTCCACCAATTTGATCTCAAAGATCTGCCTAGAAAGATACTCATGTACAGATGAGTTTGGAGAATGGTCTGCAATTTCGGCGGCACCAGCAACGTCACAGAATTAACACTCGTGTCAATCAATTCGAATAAGATTTAACTGTGCAATGACTATAGACTTTACACAAGTCTTGTATTTTATCCCACCACTTAACCTTGGATCTTCGAATAAACATGCTGAACGGTTTACTTTCATGTCCATATATATATAAACCAGACCGTATGCAACGTACCATTGAGTAGAGAAGACAACTAAAAGTGAAATTAATGGTTTTGTTCACTAGTCATTACAAGAACCCTCAACAGACCATGCATATTTCAAAAACAAAAGGACAAGCCGACTACTCAAAGCGTGCTGGAAATTTATAATCAGAATCCGGGAGACAGCGCATTCTTGCTACCGAAAAAAAGATCAAAATGGCAAGAAGATGCATGCGCTTGTTCGTCCTTCAGCCAAATGTTGCAATCAGGAAGGCCTTGTAAATGCTCATGAACTTGGCAACAAATGCTGCAAAATTAATCCAGAAAACATATGAATGAGTTTGATTAGCAAAAGCAGGAAACGTTGGAAGAAAATTGTCAAGAAATATGCCAGAACCAATGGAAACATATCAATTTGAATGTTTTAGAAGTTAATTATATCTCCAAATATTAACATCTTGATATCTCTAAGATATTGGTTCAGAATAGGCTGAGTGATTTTTATGAAACAACCAAACCAGATAAATCTGAATATCATTTTTGAACCAACCCTCAGGTAACTAAACAACACCCATTGCCAAATTCATTCAAAAAATGGATGAATGTGTCCTTCGATTCACAAACATTTCTCTCATTTCCAGCAAGAACATGTCATTTCATCTTGATATGAGCTGGCCCAATCTAACGAAAAGTTGAAAGTTTTGGTTACCTTCAATATGAAAGATGGCTTTCTGTCCGAGACGCATCCTATGCTCCTGTTAAATAAAAAGAAATTGACAGACCGAATTATTAGTACGGAAAAAAATCCAGCTAGCGTCAAGTTCAGCAATAGTGTTTTGTTTTAGACAGACGAAGGCCTAGTGACTTTCAGCAACCTGTAAATTAATTGAAAATTTCTACCAGTGGCCTCAATGCTTGCTCTTGATTGGCATGGCTTCTTCTTAATGTAATTAAAATACGATTTTAACCAATCTATGACCTTTTTTCCTTCCATCCTTTCATCTGGGGGTTTGCAAAAAAAAAAGGGAAATCTACAAGTTTCTGAGAAGATTGGTTTCGTTTACGGCCAAAGAATAGAGGTGTGAATCATGGTCAATTGCCAGTTGACTATTTTGATGAAACACCCAATAGTCAACCATAACTTAACCACAAGAAAGCAGATATCAAATTTTGGTCAGAGAATGTTAACACGTACTGCCGGGAATAGGATAGACTATTGAACTTACATAATATGCAGCCCAATGGCACACCTCATGTTTTAGCTCTGCATCCAATTTCTTCAATAACTCGTGAAGGAGCCTCTGAGACAGAAAGCAAGTAAATTTTAATTCGAGGAGATATCAGAGTGCAACATGAAAATGGTCCATATTTACCTTCAGGATCATCTGAGGAGGAATACAATTAATAAGCAATTCATACACCTTTCCTCGAACCTGAAACAACCTAAAGAATAAAGAAAAAGCTTTAATAAGAAATTCAAGAAGACATACACTCAAATAAATGCCTTAAAATAAAGGACAGTTTGCATTTCAATTAACTTCTACTCATCCTACCCCGCACATCTTTCCTATAGGAAATTGTCATAAGTAATCACATAACCAACTTACCAAAATGAACTGAAAGAAATATTAACTATTGCGGCAATAATAAGATAGTGTAAGATACTGCAGTGGGAACCTTTTAGGGCTTTGCTCCTTCAGTATATCAGTTGCTATTTCAGATATATATTCCTCCCAATCCATTGGCGGAATTGCTTGGTTACTTGTGAAAGGGTACCTATAATCATGAATACAATACAAAAAATAAAAAAATAAAACATATGTAAGGAAGTTTCTTGCCGATGTGCATGATGGCAGTATTAATAAATAAAAGATAACACCGAGCTTAACTGTTGAACACGGCAAGTCTCTAATGACAATATAGCTCTCCTTAAACTCCTGTTTGACTTTTCTGCAACGCGGGCTGCAAAACCAGATGGAAGTTGCAATCCTTCTTTCTTTCCAATGAACTCTAACACCTTAATGATCTGGCATAGAGTATTTTACAGAAATAAAGTTTAATTAACCAATAGGAAGACAAATTGAGAGAACAAAGATTCTTCATGAAAATAAAATGCATATAAACAATAAACATCATTAAGGACAGAGTTGAAGGAAAATTCCTTTTGGCAACAACCTCCTAAAAGGGTTTAAGGAAAAAGATTCGAAGGAACTTTCCCAGGAAAGTATCTATTCATCTTTTCACATATTAATAATAATAAAAGAAGGCGAAAAGCAAACTCTGCCAACCTCTTCTTCGGAAGGAGCATTTACTCGAATATTTAGACAACGAGACCGAATTGCCTCAGTGACTTTTGAAGAACTGTTACAGCACAAAATTAGACGGCAAGAAGCACTGTACTTCTCCATTGTTCTTCGAAGTGAATGTTGGGCTTCTCTTGAAAGCTTGTCAACTTCATTGAGAATCAGCACTGACTCTCATAAGATATTATGTCAGTAAAATAGTGAAATTATATGCAGTTACTCTAAATTTTAAAGAGAAACAGAAACCTATTAACTTGAAATAAACATCAAGAGTAAAAGACATAAGAATCTAAAGGGCACAGACAATGAATGCTAATTCTGGCAAACTAAATATTAAAAATAAATATCCAATACCGTCTTGCAGACATAAGTTAACATTGAGTTTTAAATGAGACAAGCTTCTAAAAGAGATTTATTAGGACAGAAAGTAAGTAAAAAGAGAATCACCTTTATACCCCTTTTTCCCTTTGGTATCAATTGGTCTATTTTTAGCCATTTCCTTAATTATCTCTTGAACTATATATCTGTCCTGAAAGCCTGCATCACTCGGACTCAACTCCACATGGTTGGCACTTGACAATGTGGTCAACTCCAGATCAATGGTTCTACTTCCAGCCTGAAATAAAATGAAAAGAAGTGGAGATTCTAGTTACGAGCATATAGGGGAAAGAATACATTGATTCAACCAATAATGGTTCAAAAATGCTCAACAAATACATAAGTTCCATTGTTGTATCAGAGTTAATAATGGTAAATTAAAATTAAGTACAAAGGTCTCTTAAACATTGAGGATGAAAAAATAAAGCTTCCAAGATACTTTCCAATAGATCAAGGACATGAAACATTCAATCTCAATGCTCTCTTATGCAAGTCATCATTTGAAATTCTTATTCTTACAATTAAAGCTTTACTGAAAATTTTATCCATGGTGTAGAACATCACATTTCATTTTCATTACATCAAGAAATTTCGATGTGAAAATTACATCATTTGAAACTTACATCAATTTTCCAATTCCTATTCTCCACTTTCACCTGCAACCAAACAAACAAAATGATCCTTCTAAGCACAATAACCGAATAAATAAATAAAATTAAGCAAACAGAAAACAACTCAATAAACTTCCTTACTTCATTTTAGAAAAGAAAACCCATCTTAAAACTCAAAAAGAAAAATGGAGATACAAACCCAATTTCCTTTTTTTATTTCTCAAAATCAACAACATTTCATAATTGACATAGTACTTAACTATTTCCCGCACTTAAAAATAAAAAAAAAAACATTACGAATCGAATTAAAGGGTGAAAGAAAAAAAACAAAGAGAGAAAAAATAGACCTTTTCAGCAGAAGGACCGAGGATCTGTCTGAGAAGAGCCATAATTAGGGTTTTCTTGCCGGACCCAGATGGTCCATAGAAGAGTAAATGAGGGCAATCCTGCTCTGCAACCTGTTTAAACCATTTTTTATAGAAACAAACCCATGAAACTTAAACAATTAAAAATAAAAAAGGAACAATTAAAAATTAGGCATCCAAAAGTAAACAGAAGTTTCAATTTTGAAGTGAAAGAAATTGGGTACCAGTTTCTTGAGATTCAAAGCAATCTCCTCATGAACCATAACTCGGTCAAGGGTTTTGGGTCGGTATTTGTCAACCCACAACATCTTTCAAGAAATTTTTTGTTACCTCGGTAATCTGAGTGAAATGGAAATCAAAACAAAGAAAGAAGACAGGAAGTGGCGGGAAAGAGATGGAGAACGCGAGTGTGGAGGGTTTTATTTTAGGTTCCATTTATAATAAACAGGAGAGGAAAACTAATGATCATTTTGTAACTTTGGAAAGCTATATGGTTAAAATAAATATTTTAAAGATAGTTTAATGACCATTTGTGAACTTGACCCTTTAGTTTAAGTAAAAAATAAGGAAAAACTACACTCTTAAGGTAACCCCCTAGACCCGTCTATGCGTTACAACGGATCCTAGGAAGTCACATTAGGGTCACAAGAGCGACCCACGATAAGATTTCAAATAAACATATAGTTAAACCTTTAAAACCATAAATCAAATATATGATTTAAAATACAATTTCAGAAATTGTTCAAAACGATAAAACAATTATGATACAAGTTACGGAAATAAGTTTCAGACTCATTTGTATAATATAAATACGACACACATGCCCCCTAGCTACACAGATACCTTACTCCCTGACGAGCCGAAGAAACTCCCATACCGACGTTGGTAGGTGCAACTTGTCTGATCCTTTATCCTGAGATGGTAAAAATAACATGAGCTTGGGAAAGCTCAGTAATACAAAACTACCAGAAGATGCTATAAGCTCATGCAGATATATGGTAGGCATAACATTTTCATGATGTTTCAAGCAGTGATAGCCCTCTATTTCTGTTCTACTATTCCGGGGTTTCAACATACTCAAGAATAATGGTATTTGTTCTTTACTCAGACCTTGAGAATTAGACGGAAATTATATAGGCTGATAACATACGAGGTAGGAATCAGAAGCTTGACGTCTAGTGTGTTCCAATAAGTACAGATCAACATACATAAGTACAGATTAACATACATAAGTACCTAACATCATATCATATAAGCACATAACAGATTAAATGCAAATGTCCAATGTTCATACAGAAATTTACAAGAAATACCCTCCAACCTTACACCAAAATGCAGTCCCCCAGAACTGCATCCATAAGGACTTACCCTAGGCCCGATGGGCATAGGTGCCACCTAAGGGGCTGCCTTAGGTCCATAAGGACTTACCCTATGCCCGATGAGCATAGGTGCCACTCAAGGGGAGACCTTGAGTCCATAAGGACTTACCCTAGGCCCGATGGGCATAGGTGCCACCTAAGGGGATGCCTTAGGTCCATAAGGACTTACCCTAGGCCCGATGAGCGTAGGTGCCACTCAAGGGGAGACCTTGAGTCTATAAGGATTTACCAGCTTGATCAGGGCTGTACCGGCAGAGACTTCATATCATAACCCAACAGTATACCCCAGATGACAATCGGTAATCAGATTTCAGACATGAGTAACATAATACATGTAACAGACATATTTTATTCAGAGTATCAGAAACAGAAGTTCATGCTTTTGATAGATAAATGGGCATACTATTGAGCAAAGCAGACACTCATTATTCATCATGCAAACAGATTGTGCCATCATATATCAAGCTAACATATCATACTATCAAGTAGGCAGAGAATGTCATTATGCAGTTCATTCAACAGAATATAGCACACACATGGAACACACTAGGTGGGACAGATCATTTCTTGGAGATACATAGCATTTACGGAATGAGACATATTGAACTTTTGACAACTGAACGAATTCTGAAACGTGGCCCCTGTTTGAAGGGGTTCATCCTAACGGTTTAACCCAGACATTCAGGAGATGATACATCAAGATCTTTGAGAGCTTTGGGATATCCTGAGTGATTCAACCATTTAGGCTTACAAGGGCATTATGATCATTTTATCATACACAGACATTTTGGTAAATTATACCAAGGCGTAAACGGTGGCTCAAAACTTCTATTTGCCCGTCAGGTATCCAAACAGGCGTTCAGAGATTTCTACGTCAAGATCTTTCAAGATATCATATATATTCGGGGCTATTTTGATTTCTTTAGCCAACGAGGGCATTTTGGTCTTTTAACAATCATGAGTGATTTTGTAATTTAGCCCCATCATGAGAACATTATGATTTACAATATTTAAAATTTCCAGAAGTTTATCGAGCCTCCAAAACCATTCGAACTAACATATCCCTTCTAAAGTATCTGGTTGTATCGTATATCTGAATGGTTGCTTTCATATTTCACCACCAGACCTGCCGCGGAGTAGTCGAACTTATATTCTGTGCGGAAAAACTTCCAGCCTTATTTTAATATCAGGAGTGATTATCATACGTGAGTGTGCTTCCTAACACTTAGGGGCGCTTTAGCCCTTAAAGTCTTATTAGAAATCTCAGAATTTCATCAAATGCATAACTACATATTTGACTCACGAGGGCTTTTCAGTCATTTTGAAAATTAGGATAAATCCACCATTTCTTTCTGAATTACCATTTGGTACCTCCATCATTCACGTACTCAAACGGTATTAAGTCGTCTTAACTCCCCGGCCCTTTACAGACGATTTATTCATTACAGAACTTGAGGGTACAACGTCATTCAAATTAATCAGACATTTAGGTGCTCGAGGGCATTACCATCTTTTTGGTAAATACGATTATTCTCATTTAATTCACGAATTACTGTCATAAGGATCGACTTAGGATTTCAACAATATTTCCAGAAAATTCTAGATTATTCTCGTTCATGTGTTATACAGAGTTTGAGGGATTATCCAAGTTTACATCACACGTATTGCATAAAGATGTCGAAGTCTTACCATTAAAACATACATCTTGGGTAGTATAAATTTCATAATCAGGTCGAATGCAGAATTTTAGGCCATTTCCTTTATCAGAGGGGTAGTTTAGTCATACTTATGCTCTAAGGGTATTTTCGTAATTTCATAATCAATATCTCTCACTCTGTATCCTGGGCCTCGATTCTTACACACTGTTGATTAAGTTGCAGATTAACTGAATTTAACTATTAGATGTTCTGATACTGTTAGCCCATTAGTAATCTTATTCAGATAATTTGGTCTTATTAATATCCATACTTATTGCTCGAATCTGATTCAATTTAAGCAGAATTTACCGTATACGCAATCATAAACATGCATGTGTTATCCGAATATCGACATGTTCATAAAGCATACAAGGGGTAGTAGTGTATTACCTTAATTTCGAGTTATACCGGTTGACTCATGATGCTACATTCGATCGCATTCGAATCCGGACTGGATGTCCCATGACATTTCGAATATCAATATACTTGCATACCCAAATCCGAAAACAAAAGCTCAACACTGTCGTGGCTCCGACGACGGTCTAAACGGTGGTCGTTCGTTGTCCGACGACATGGGTTTTGCTCGGCTCAACGCAAGGAACTCGACGATGGGTGGTGGTGCGACAGACGGTGATCGTGGCGGCCGAAATCGTTGAATAACTGTGGCGGAACCCATATCATTTCTTATATTTAGACATCATATTTATCAGGGTGTTACAACTCTCTCCCCCTAAAAAAAATTTCGACCTCGAAATTTATCAAGGTCAGAGAAATACAGAAACTACTCTTTTGTCCATTCTTGTACTGAAACTTATCCATTAGAGTATCCTTGTTTCTCGGGGATCTTAGATGGTCACAAATCAATCTGGTAGTGTCCTCAGACACTTGGGCTGACTTTGGACCCAAAGTCAGCCCATTATACATCTTGGACCAACTAATCATCATACAATATTTGGACCCACAACGAACTTCATACGATGTCAAGTAAACACTTGTCTCATAACTGTTATTTTAAATAGTTTCAACCGGGGATAAGAAACCTTCTCAACTGCCACAGAAGTTAATCATACCACCCGGAAGCATCTCCTCTAGAAACCGAATTACTCTACTAGATTGATCATCGGTTTACGAATGAAGAACTATATCTGGAATCCTTACGGGTACTCAAAGGCCTAAAACAGAGCCTTTGGAAATCAAGATGTTAACCTCAAATTTCATCTAGAATCGATATATAGCAGAACACTATGCCACTCTTTTTTTTATAATGGTTTTCTTCAAGACGATCAAACATAACCAAAGTTTTAAACGGATGTCACATACCTTCAGCGTAATACTCAATAATCGTTTGCTTCGTGCATAACAGAGTCACCGCATAATCTATACTTTCACCAATCTCGCAGACACCTTTCTTTTAAATTCATAATACTTATATCAAATCTTCCTCAAAATATTCTCAAACACAATCATTATTATCGAGCTACCTTACATGTGATCTTATATCGGTTACCACATATAATCAAACATTTATTCTTTCAATGATTCAGATCTTCAATTCCACATGCATACACCATCTTAGGTTCTTTATCTAGATTCAAATCCATCAATTTAATACAAACCACAGACGAACGCTATAGTTATTTCTTGCGGATACATATCGAGCTTTGGGAGGCACATCACTTAAATACATTTATTTTAGAAAAGGGGTTTGACATTGGAGTTTCGGCTCGTAGGAGTACGGTTTTGATCTAGGGGCATGCACAGACCAGACACCCTATGACAGACGATCGGCCGATCTACCCAGAATGACACAACTCTAAGCTCTGATACCAACTAAATGTAACCCCCTAGACCCGTCTATGCGTTACAACGGATCCTAGGAAGTCATATTAGGGTCACAAGAGCGACCCACGATAAGATTTCAAATAAACATATAGTTAAACCTTTAAAACCATAAATCAAATATATGATTTAAAATACAATTTCAGAAATTGTTCAAAACGATAAAACAATTATGATACAAGTTACGGAAATAAGTTTCAGACTCATTTGTATAATATAAATACGACACACATGCCCCCTAGCTACACAGATACCTTACTCCCTGACGAGCCGAAAAAACTCCCATACCGACGTTGGTAGGTGCAACTTGTCTGATCCTTTATCCTGAGATGGTAAAAATAACATGAGCTTGGGAAAGCTCAGTAATACAAAACTACCAGAAGATGCTATAAGCTCATGCAGATATATGGTAGGCATAACATTTTCATGATGTTTCAAGCAGTGATAGCCCTCTATTTCTGTTCTACTATTCCGGGGTTTCAACATACTCAAGAATAATGGTATTTGTTCTTTACTCAGACCTTGAGAATTAGACGGAAATTATATAGGCTGATAACATACGAGGTAGGAATCAGAAGCTTGACGTCTAGTGTGTTCCAATAAGTACAGATCAACATACATAAGTACAGATCAACATACATAAGTACCTAACATCATATCATATGAGCACATAACAGATTAAATGCAAATGTCCAATGTTCATACAGAAATTTACAAGAAATACCCTCCAATCTTACACCAAAATGCAGTCCCCCAGAACTGCATCCATAAGGACTTACCCTAGGCCCGATGGGCATAGGTGCCACCTAAGGGGCTGCCTTAGGTCCATAAGGACTTACCCTATGCCCGATGAGCATAGGTGCCACTCAAGGGGAGACCTTGAGTCCATAAGGACTTACCCTAGGCCCGATGGGCATAGGTGCCACCTAAGGGGATGCCTTAGGTCCATAAGGACTTACCCTAGGCCCGATGGGCGTAGGTGCCACTCAAGGGGAGACCTTGAGTCCATAAGGATTTACCAGCTTGATCAGGGCTGTACCGGCAGAGACTTCATATCATAACCCAACAGTATACCCCAGATGACAATCGGTAATCAGATTTCAGACATGAGTAACATAATACATGTAACAGACATATTTTATTCAGAGTATCAGAAACAGAAGTTCATGCTTTTGATAGATAAATGGGCATACTATTGAGCAAAGCAGACACTCATTATTCATCATGCAAACAGATTGTGCCATCATATATCAAGCTAACATATCATACTATCAAGTAGGCAGAGAATGTCATTATGCAGTTCATTCAACAGAATATAGCACACACATGGAACACACTAGGTGGGACAGATCATTTCTTGGAGATACTTAGCATTTACGGAATGAGACATATTGAACTTTTAACAACTGAACGAATTCTGAAACGTGGCCCCTGTTTGAAGGGGTTCATCCTAACGGTTTAACCCAGACATTCAGGAGATGATACATCAAGATCTTTGAGAGCTTTGGGATATCCTGAGTGATTCAACCATTTAGGCTTACAAGGGCATTATGATCATTTTATCATACACAGACATTTTGGTAAATTATACCAAGGCGTAAACGGTGGCTCAAAACTTCTATTTGCCCGTCAGGTATCCAAACAAGCGTTCAGAGATTTCTACGTCAAGATCTTTCAAGATATCATATATATTCGGGGCTATTTTGATTTCTTTAGCCAACGAGGGCATTTTGGTCTTTTAACAATCATGAGTGATTTTGTAATTTAGCCCCATCATGAGAACATATGATTTACAATATTTAAAATTTCCAGAAGTTTATCGAGCCTCCAAAACCATTCGAACTAACATATCCCTTCTAACGTATCTGGCTGTATCGTATATCTGAATGGTTGCTTTCATATTTCACCACCAGACCTGCCGCGGAGTAGTCGAACTTATATTCTGTGCGGAAAAACTTCCAGCCTTATTTTAATATCAGGAGTGATTATCATACGTGAGTGTGCTTCCTAACACTTAGGGGCGCTTTAGCCCTTAAAGTCTTATTAGAAATCTCAGAATTTCATCAAATGCATAACTACATATTTGACTCACGAGGGCTTTTCAGTCATTTTGAAAATTAGGATAAATCCACCATTTCTTTCTGAATTACCATTTGGTACCTCCATCATTCACGTACTCAAACGGTATTAAGTCGTCTTAACTCCCCGGCCCTTTACAGACGATTTATTCATTACAGAACTTGAGGGTACAACGTCATTCAAATTAATCAGACATTTAGGTGCTCGAGGGCATTACCATCTTTTTGGTAAATACGATTATTCTCATTTAATTCACGAATTACTGTCATAAGGATCGACTTAGGATTTCAACAATATTTCCAGAAAATTCTAGATTATTCTCGTTCATGTGTTATACAGAGTTTGAGGGATTATCCAAGTTTACATCACACGTATTGCATAAAGATGTCGAAGTCTTACCATTAAAACATACATCTTGGGTAGTATAAATTTCATAATCAGGTCGAATGCAGAATTTTAGGCCATTTCCTTTATCAGAGGGGTAGTTTAGTCATACTTATGCTCTAAGGGCATTTTCGTAATTTCATAATCAATATCTCTCACTCTGTATCCTGGGCCTCGATTCTTACACACTGTTGATTAAGTTGCAGATTAACTGAATTTAACTATTAGATGTTCTGATATTGTTAGCCCATTAGTAATCTTATTCAGATAATTTGGTCTTATTAATATCCATACTTATTGCTCGAATCTGATTCAATTTAAGCAGAATTTACCGTATACGCAATCATAAACATGCATGCGTTATCCGAATATCGACATGTTCATAAAGCATACAAGGGGTAGTAGTGTATTACCTTAATTCCGAGTTATACCGGTTGACTCATGATGCTACATTCGATCGCATTCGAATCCGGACTGGATGTCCCATGACATTTCGAATATCAATATACTTGCATACCCAAATCCGAAAACAAAAGCTCAACACTGTCGTGGCTCCGACGACGGTCTAAACGGTGGTCGTTCGTTGTCTGACGACATGGGTTTTGCTCGGCTCAACGTAAGGAACTCGACGATGGGTGGTGGTGCGACAGACGGTGATCGTGGCGGCCGAAATCGTTGAATAACCGTGGCGGAACCCTTAATCTCCGACGAGGCTTTGAGCCGTTCTCCACGCCGATTGCCAACGCAACGCTGCGAGTAGCGGTAATGGTCGAGATCGGTGTGTGACGACGGACACGGTAGAGGGGGCGGTGACGGTCACCGGCGAGCGGTGGGGGAGATCGGAGATGTTAAACGGTGGTGGGGAGATGAAAAGTTTGGAAGTCTCTGGATATTTTCACGCTTGGGTAACTGATTCAAATGTGTGTTCCCAAAAAAAATTTAATGGGCAGGTGAAGGGTCCAGATAAATTAATCATCTATTACTGGTATATCTGAAACATAATAGGTTAAATAAAAACCAATGCAGACTAACACTAATGGTGGATTTAGCTCAGGTGGTTGAGCATTTCATCACTCGTACAAAGGGACAAGGGTTCAAGCCCCCTTGGTTGCGCTTCACCCCCTTTTTTTTCATCCTTTCCCCTATTTCAAAATGTCAAATGTAAGGGAAATATTAGGCCCAAGACCCAAAACTATTGAAATTTTACAAATGCCCATATCATTTCTTATATTTAGACATCATATTTATCAGGGTGTTACACTTAATCACTAAAGTTTCAAAAAAAAAATATTTAGTCACTAAAATTATCGACACTCTAGTGTTGACTAATGGAAAATTTATTCAAATATTACTTTTGATTTTTTTTATTTTCAAAAATAGGGATCCCAAAAAATTATTTTCGGATATAGGGATGATTACTGTTCAAAATCAGAAAACTCATGGACCACAACCCGAGTTTGAACAGTAATTTTCAACCACCACCCTTTTAAAATGCCACACTGCGATGTGGGCGTTTCGAGCACTGTTCAAAGTCGGACTGCCCACCCTCCGTCTTTGAACAGTGCATCGAATAATGGTGCCTGGGCTGCTCACTGCGTGCCATGTGGCGTCGCGCAAAACAGAAAAGGTGAGGAAAGCACCCCGTTTTTGAACAGCAAAACAACCCCAAGAACACTGTTCAAAAACGGGCTGTGGTCCATGGGTCTTCTGACTTTCAACAGTAAACATCCCTAGATCTGTAAATAATTTTTGAGATCCCTATTTTTGAAAATAAAAAAATCAAAAATAATATTTGAGTAAATTTTCCGTTGACTAATGATGCGGCACATTAACAAAAATACTAATATCCAAATTGACCCCTAAATTATAACTTAAAATTAGATTTAGTCATTTAACATATTTTTTAATTGTATATTTTAAAATTAAAAATCTAAAACTTTCCCTGATTGATATAATAACATGTTTAACCCTTTAACAATTGGGTTATTTTAAACTTTTAAATTTACAGTGCATTTGGGTTGTTTTCTCAACCAATCAAATAATATTTACAATGCAAGTTTTTTCGATTTGAGTAGAAGAAAAGATGAAAGAGATAGTTTTAGTTTGGTGCTATATATCATCGGTCAGAAAAGGTGACCAGAGCAACGTAGATAGTGAGCAACAATAGTATTGGTAAAAAGAGATGTTAGAAAATAATATTTTAAAAAAGGTGAAAAATGAATGAATAAAAAATTCAAGACTGAATTAACATTAAAATTAGTAATTAACCTTTTTAACATTTCAGTGACCAAATTGTAACAAATTAAAATATAAATTTTGAAAATTGAGTGACCTAAATTAAAAGAGAGCCAAACAAAAATGACCTTTGTTATAGTTTACCCAACTTTTATTTGGTCTTGCGAACCCTAACTATATTGCTTGCCCCAAATAATTATGTAGATCATCTCCAAAAAATTACATTACAATTAAATAAATTTGTGTATTATTGGCCAAACGAAAACCAGCCCTTCGATGTGAACTGTTGTGAAAGCTCAGTTGCAGAGGCTTTCTAACCTAATTTTCTTCATTCACAACGTCAGATTTTGAATCATTGAACTTGCTTAAAGAATCTAGTGCTTCATATCACTAAACCAACGGATTGTTGGTCGATATACCATATTTTAATTGTTTCTTCACCTAACCCAACTACTTCTACTAGCCTTGGATAACAGTATACATGTATTCAACACCCAAAAAAAGTTCTGGAAAAATTGTAATTAATCTGATTATGTTATAGTTTTAATTTTCTTGAAGTGCTTGTGTATCGGCTATGTTTACATGGATAGGAAAGAACTTTAAGAAAGATGAACATACCAGTATGGAATATATACATTCATCTAATGATCGAATTCGAGTTCGAGAAACATAGGCTAAAGCCAGTAGGTACAGAGTTAGAGGGCTTGAATGAGCCTTAAAGACATGGAGGTGAAGTAGATAAGGAAAAGTCCTCCTCCAAGGACCCCATCAAGCTTCATGTCCCTCATTGGTAGGACCAAAAGTGCCCAAAGCAAGGCAGCAACAAGGAATCCCAGTGTTTCAAGGAGATAAGGGTCTTTAGGGATCTGAACAGGTGAAGGGTACCCATGCCAGGCTGAACCTATCAACGACATGCCTAAACCGAAGAGAGTGTTGAAGATCGGACCGGCGTAGCAGCCCGATATAGCCACTTGAACCCCTTCTGGACCACCATTCAATGCCATGGACATGTTGGTGACTAGGTCTCCAAGTGAGTTGCCCCAAGCAAGGACTGTGAACCCAAGGATTGATTGACTGATGCCAAGTATGTAGCCAAGTGATATTAACAGGGCAACCAATTCTTGAGCAATGATGTAACTCCAAACCACACTCATCGCGAACCCTCCGGCTAGCCACGGGAACAAGCAGGTCTTCGGCGGGCTAGATTTTTCGGTTTTCAAATATGCGAGAACCCCGAAACTGGTACCAACCAGGACACCAATTCCATAGACCACCAGGCCGGTTTTGAAGGTTAGATTGTCGTCTTCAAGGTCCCAAAGAACGGATAACAGAATCGGTGCTAATGTCACCGAAACAACTGCAACCGGTTTAGACCATCTTTCTTCACAAGCAATTGGGATTGTCATTCTCCTAGGTAAGTAAAGGGGCATCTCAAGGATCCAAAGTAACATACTACATGTATCAGACATTCTTAAACATAAGCAACATGTCTTCAATCCGTCCCCTTCCTCTAAACGATCGATCTCCACTTTGTCGATTTTGTTCAAAATCGGTATGTTCAAATCACTACCATAGCTCGAATCGGAATCCATGTTGCACATTCCATCCGAATTCCAAATCGTATATACGATGTAAACAAGTATAACATAAACAATATACATTGAAGAAAAGGCCATTGCTCCCCAAAGACTGATTTCTCCAATACACAATATCAAAACCAAGGATGCAAGAACCAAGAGGAGGTAGCAGACGTCTCTTACAAAAGCCGGTTTGTTAACCGGAACTCGTTTCCGGTGCACAAAAGTCCCTATCGTCCCGACCACGACACAAGTCACAAAGAAAACACCACCCAGGACTGTGTTTAACCCAATGTCCTGTGTTCCACTGTCCATGAACGAGACTATGCTAGAAAAAACATCAGGGGCACCATTGCCAAGAGACAAGAGAGTAACACCAGCAAGTGTAGGGGACAATTTTAAAAGACTCGACAAGCTTTCGAGAGAATAACAAAAGTATTCAGATGCAGTGTTTCCCAGAAGATAAAACAAGACAATAAGCCAAACAATTAAAAGGACATGACCAAACAAGGGAAATCTTCCAAAACTGCAGTAAAACAGGTGGAGATAATCAATATAGCCTTGAGAAACACATGGGTTACTTGACTTAAGATAAGAACACTTGGCTTTATAATCATCTAAATTCTCCAGGACCTTACAATCTTGCTGGCTATTGTCGTATTCAGAACCATAGCTGGTTAAAACAACAACATCCGAGGAACTAAAACATGTCACCAAAAAAACACAAGCCGCCAAGAGAAATGAAATGTTCAAGAAAACGACCATGAACCTCTTGTTTTGGTATTTGAAAACCCGAGTACCCATACCAGAACTCAAACCAAAAACACACAAAAAAAGAACAGAAAAAGATTGAACTAAACCATGATTATGGAACCAAACAGAAGAACTAAAACTGACCTTTGCATGAAATGATGTCTGGGTTTCCTGCTTCTGCAAGAAGAAAAACTGTTGTTTATCTATATAGGACTTGGAACTGGAAGTGTCTGAGTTAAGGAAAGTAATGAAAAAGATTCCATAACTAAAAGCTCGGTTTGTGTTCAAAGTTGTACAAATACATGCAAAGGAAACTTAAAATTTGATACCGAGGTAAGGCAAGATCATGCACCGGAGACAAGTGGCACTCGGTTGGTGTCTCTAGTGCATAAATTGCTGGAGTTTCAAGACTTTGTGAAAGAAGAAAAAACGAATACGTAACACTGTTTATCTATCGTTTTGTCGCCGGTCGGTATGGATTCTATTTTTTTATAAAGCCTTGAAAAGGACAGTTTTTTTAATTTTTGTTTATTCATAAAAATATTAACTTGATTACTTAGATTTGGGTTGATGACAACAGAACGTGGAAAATAAGCTAGAGAGTGTGAAACGTGGGACCGAATTTCAAAGGGATAAACTATTTAGATAATCACATGATTATAGCGCGTTTTTAATTATACCCTTTAACTATTGAAAGTTTTTAATTACATCCTTTAATTTGATGCCGAAGATGCTGGGAGAATTAGGGATGGGCACGGGTCGGGCCGGGCCGGGTTTTTGGCCCACCCGAACCCGACCCGAAAATATTAACCCTAAATCCGAACCCGACCCGACCATATCTTTTAAAAAACCCGACCCGACCCGAAAAATAAATACCTTAAACCCGACCCGACCCGACCCAACCCGACCTATATAAAAAAATCAATTTTAGGGACTAAATTGTAAAAAAAAATTAAGAGACTTAATTGTAAAAAACAATAAATTTAAGGACTAAATTGTAAATAAAAAATCAGTTTTAAGGACCTAATTATAAAAAAAAAATATATAAAAAAGGAGTATTATTACAAATATCCCTAAAAAATTTAGGAAAAAATTACACTATTAGTCCTGGGTCGGGTCGGGTCAAAATTTTCACCCTAAAACCCGAACTCGACCCGACCCGACATCACCCTATACAAAAACCCGACCCGAACCGAACTCAATTTTTTTTATATAAAAAATAACCGACCCGATCGGGCCAAGTCGGGTCGGAACCCATCGGGTCCGAGTTCCGTGCCCATCCCTAGGGAGAATGTTGGAGTTGTTGTGTTTGGTGATGAAAGAAGAGGCATGATAAATGTTGAGGGTTAATTTTTTAGGATTAGTATGAAAATTAAACAAAGTACAAATATTGAAAATTAAATTTATTATTATGTGAATTTAAATTGTCGAATAATCATTATAGTTTTTTTGGGAAAATTACATATTTAATATTCAACTATGTTTGCGTTATTGTTTTGTTACCTCAATTATTATTTTTGGCAAAATAGTATCTGATGACATTTTTTCTTCTGCTTTGGCACCCAACTGTTAAAACCTAACGAAGATGATGACATAGTTTTGTTTAATCATAATTTTAGATCAAAACACTTATATATTATCAATTTAGTCTAAAATTCATCAACTTAAAATATTATCTTAATTTTGGGGGTAAAACATCATCTTAATTTTGATAAGATTTTACATCATCCCTTTTCCAACCCCTCGTATTCTCATCGGTGTCCCGATCGTGGAGTTTGGATCCCACATTGGACCCCTCATTAGCCACATACTAATCCATAAATTCTAAAGTTTTGATTATCCCTAATGTGTTTTTTAAACTCCAAAATTTAAAAAAAAGTTCGACGTGAAGAAGAAGAAAATAAGGAATTTACAATTTTAATCTAAAAAATAAAATAATGTTTAAACTGATAAAATTTTAGACTAAACTGATAGATTGTATAAATTTTCGGACTAAAATTGTTATTAACCCAAGTCAAATCACCATTTCAGTTAATTTTAAGGGTAAACTACTGTGCAGGTCCCTTATGTTTAACGAGTGTACAGAGTTAGTCACCACTTTTGAAAAGTGCATATTAGTAGTCCTCTACGTTTTCGATGTGTAAATACTTGGTCACTCCGACGTTAACTCCGTTAGTCCCCTAACGGAATGTTGATGTGGCGAAAGGATAAATTACTGCAATAGCCATTAAAATTTATCTCATGTACATTTTTTCTCCTCAATTTAAAAAAGTAAACATTATAGTCACTAATAAGACTGTTTCTTTATAATTTCACCCTTAAATTTTTAAAAATTCATTTTTCAATCCTAAAACTTTACAATCAATTAACACAATAATATTATAAATGCTTAGATGAAAAATAGGTGCCCAAAGTATACCCTTTGAAACTTAGGTGCCCAAATTGCTCCTATTTAATAACTCAAACTTAAAAATTTAGTCCACTAACTACTAAAAAATTCGAGTTATTGGAATTTCTATTTTATAATTCAAACTTTATTTTGAATTTTTGAGTCGAGTTTATGAAATTATGAGTCGAGTATTTTCACATCAAACCAAAAAATTTAATTTTTTCGAGTCAAGTCGAGTTATTGGAATTTCTATTTTATAATTCAAACTTTATTTTGAATTTTTGAGTCGAGTTTATGAAATTATGAGTCGAGTATTTTCACATCAAACCAAAAAATTTAATTTTTTCGAGTCAAGTCGAGTTATTGGAATTTCTATTTTATAATTCAAACTTTATTTTGAATTTTTGAGTCGAATTTATGAAATTATGAGTCGAGTATTTTCACATCAAACCAAAAAATTTAATTTTTTCGAGTCAAGTCGAGTTATTGGAATTTCTATTTTATAATTCAAACTTTATTTTAAATTTTTAAGTCGAGTTTATGAAATTATGAGTCGAGTATTTTCACATCAAACCAAAAAATTAAAATTTTTAAATACTAGACCTGATCTTAAAGGTTACTGCGGTGCCTAAGATTTGAGCATAAATGATTGTTATATGTAATGTGAGGAACTTTGTGCTGTGCAAATGCAATAACAACATAAGGTTTCAAGTTGACACACATCCGTATTTCTCAAACTTCAGACTTTCCAACTTCACAAGTTGTATAATTCCAATAAACTCGACTTATAATTTCATAAACTCGACTCAAAAATTCAAAATAAAGTTTGAATTATAAAATAGAAATTCCAATAACTCGACTTGACTCGAAAAAATTAAATTTTTTGGTTTGATGTGAAAATACTCGACTCATAATTTCATAAACTCGACTTAAAAGTTTAAAATAAAGTTTGAATTATAAAATAGAAATTCCAATAACTCGACTTGACTCGAAAAAATTAAATTTTTTGGTTTGATGTGAAAATACTCGACTCATAATTTCATAAATTCGACTCAAAAATTCAAAATAAAGTTTGAATTATAAAATAGAAATTCCAATAACTCGACTTGACTCGAAAAAATTAAATTTTTTGGTTTGATGTGAAAATACTCGACTCATAATTTCATAAACTCGACTCAAAAATTCAAAATAAAGTTTGAATTATAAAATAAAAATTCCAATAACTCGACTTGACTCGAAAAAATTAAATTTTTTGGTTTGATGTGAAAATACTCGACTCATAATTTCATAAACTCGACTCAAAAATTCAAAATAAAGTTTGAATTATAAAATAGAAATTCCAATAACTCGAATTTTTTAGTAGTTAGTGGACTAAATTTTTAAGTTTGAGTTATTAAATAGGAGCAATTTGGGCACCTAAGTTTCAAAGGGTATACTTTGGGCACCTATTTTTCATCTAAGCATTTATAATATTATTGTGTTAATTGATTGTAAAGTTTTAGGATTGAAAAATGAATTTTTAAAAATTTAATAGTGAAATTATAAAGAAACAGTCTTATTAGTGACTATAATGTTTACTTTTTTAAATTGAGGAGAAAAAATGCACATGAGATAAATTTTAATGGCTATTGCAGTAATTTATCCTTTCGCCACATCAGCATTCCGTTAGGGGACTAACGGAGTTAACGTCGGAGTGACCAAGTATTTACACATCGAAAACGTAGAGGACTACTAATATGCACTTTTCAAAAGTGGTGACTAACTCTGTACACTCGTTAAACATAAGGGACATGCACAATAGTTTACCCTAATTTTAAATATGATAGGTACCAAAACAGAACAAAAACATAACGTTAGGCATTATTTTGCCAAAAATAATAATCTATGTACCAAAATAATAACACAGACATAGTTAAGGTACTAAATATTTTGTTTTCTCTATTTCTTTTAATATACTAATATTATGATAATATTTGTTCGTATTTTATCTAGGTGTCTTAATATAAATATTATTTATTTTTTTCCGCCGAAATCACCGCTCCGATTCATGATCATTGTAGTTAACATATTATGATTCGATGATACAAACAAAATCGATTCAGTTTTAAAAAATGATATACAAATTAAATCACTGCAATTT
Source organism: Hibiscus tridactylites (assembly GCA_958450335.1). Taxonomy (NCBI): domain Eukaryota; kingdom Viridiplantae; phylum Streptophyta; class Magnoliopsida; order Malvales; family Malvaceae; genus Hibiscus; species Hibiscus tridactylites. The sequence goes on from OY288267.1 coordinate 3,427,400, forward strand.
TACATTAAATTATTAATAAAATAGTTAATCTAGTCTAACAAATTACACAACCCAAAAAATAATGTTTTTTTTTCAAAATAAAATACTTATCCAATCGGTAAACCCATTTGTTCAGTAAAATCCAATGTTTTTAAACTATTTTCGTGGATACTAATTTCAACTGTATGATTCTTGCAAGATTTAAATTGATTCATCCGACATTGACTTTTCTCTTCTTAAGACACCTAACATTAACCTTCATAACTAAGTATATATATATATATATATATCATACACAAACGGTTGAAACTTTTTATTTTTAAAAGCGTCTCAATTTTATAGTTTAAGGTTTAGATTTTAAGTTTTAGAATTTAAGGTATAGGCTTAAATTTTAGGGTTCAATATTATGGTTTAAGTTTTAGTGTAATATGGTTAGAGATTTATTTTTAACGTAAAAACTCTAAATTTTAACATTAAACTTGAAATTCTATCATCATCCCCTAAATTCAAAACTATTACACCTAAACCCCTAAACCATAAACTTTAAACAGAGTCTCTAAACCTTAAAACTAGAGCGTTTGTGTAAAAAAAGTTTTCACAAACGTTTATGTAATGAATAATTATTCATATTAAAATATAAATATTTAATTAATTTAAATCTGACCAATAGACTAGGCCGTTTTTTTCAAACCTAATACGAATAATTTACAAAATGTAAATGGGACATTTACACCGTGTACTAGAATGGCATACAAAGAGAAACAAGGACGACCGCCAGCTTGTTTTATGAAAAAGTTTGTGGAAGAAGCCAGTAGTCATTAACTATTTTGGATAAAACATAAAAAGCTTGAGACTTGAGAGGTGGGATTCGGTCATAAACATGGGAGATTCTACAGTATATCCCTCTGCACACCTTAGGTATAAACTACTATAAATAGTTATATTTTGAGTAGGTAAAATTTGACTCGAGTAAAAATAATTTTTTATTTATTTAGTTTCATTTAAATCGTAAATTTATAAACTCAAATCGAGCTAAACAAATTTCAAATAAATTTTGATTTATAAAATATGACTTTGAATAACTCAAAATTCTTAGTAATTAATGGATTAATTTTGGCTAAGGGTGTAAGAAGTCCTTAAATTTCTGAAAAAAAATCAATTAAACCCATAAACTTTTTTTGTACTCAATTAAGCCCTTAAACCTAGAAATTGAATCAATTAAGCCATTGAACCAAGAAATTGAATCAATTAAGCCAGTTAATCAATTTTGATAGTTTTTTTTAGGCTAAAGGGGTGCTTTTGCCCTCAAGTTCAACCCAAATATGCAATGTCGCCCCTCGCCGAAAAACGCACTCAATGTGCCCCTTATGTTTGAAAAATCGATCAATTTCGACCCTTGACTAACGTTGACTAACGTTCCCGTCAATTCCTGGGTGACGGGCCGTTAACTCCTGCACGGTCAGCTATCCTTGCCAGCTGGCTTGCCATGTCACGCGCTGACGTGGAAAAAAAGCTTACGTGGCAATTTTTTTTTAAAAAATAATAAAAATATTATATTATTATATTAATTTAGAAACTGAGATTAAATAATAATAATCGGCAGCGCGAATGTAGACGACAAGACAACTGAACGGCAGCAGCAACACACCGCAAAAGCACAACGAAAACCGAGGTTAAAACACAACCCACGAAACTAAAACTTAAAGAAACAGAAAACAAAATGCAAAAGGGGCTTACCCAAACTTAAGATCGGAGCAAAACCGAGGGACGACGAGCAAGATCTAAAAGGTGACCACGAGTTACTAAACGTCAGAGCAGGCGGCGGCGGTGCAAGAGAACTCGAGGGTTCACTCACGTTCCTCGCGATTTACGGTCGGCGAGGGTGATCTGATGGCTGGGTTTCATCGCGAACCGACGACGAACAAAGGTAGAACTGGCGGTGCACGACATGACCGGCGAACAGTGGCGCAAGGGAGATGAAACCGAACGGTTTTGAACCGTTTTCGAGCGAACGACCGATGACGAAGGGTAAAGGTTGGGTGGGTTTTGATCGCGAAGAGAACCCGAGCACACCGATGGTCTCCGATCGACGAACGGACGGCGGCTTGGGCCTGATCGGAGCTTCGCCGGAGATGGGTAAAGGTGAGAGCTATCGTGAGAGAGAGGGGAGACAGAGATAGCTGACCACGTAAGCTTTTTTTAATTAATCTCAGTTTTTAAATTAATATAATAATATAATATTTTTATTATTTTTTTAAAAAAAATTGCCACATAAGCTTTTTTTCCACGCCAGCGCGTGACATGGCAAGCCAGCTGGCAAGGATAGCTGACCGTGCAAGAGTTAACGGCCCGTCACCCAGGAATTGACGGGAACGTTAGTCAACGTTAGTCAAGGGTCGGAATTGATCGATTTTTCAAACATAAGGGGCACATTGAGTGCGTTTTTCGGCGAGGGGCGACATTGCATATTTGGGTCGAACTTGGGGGCAAAAGTACCCCTTTAGCCTTTTTTTTAAATATGTTGGTGTAGTACGCCATGTCATAGTATTTCCACTTGACATTTTAAGAAAATTTTATTTTATTTAAAAATTTCTTTAAAAGCTCTAAAAATTCAAAAATACTTAAATATATATATATATATATATATATATTTGAAAAAAAACCAGTAACTACAATGCATTAGAACTATAGTGTATTATGTGTCAGTAACGTCGAAAGAAAAAATTGTCAATATTTAATGGTCAAAATTGGTCAAATGACTTAATTGATTTAATTTCTTGGTTCAAGGGCTAAATTGGGTGAAAAAAAGTTTATGGGTTAATTGATTTTTTCCCAAAAGTTTAAAGGCTTCTTACACCCTTAAGCCATTAATTTTTAAGTTGAGTCGAGTCCGTCAACTTTGTTTGATATATGTCTATCGCACATGAAAGAAGTGTGAAGATATATACATATATATATATATAGGCTTTAACAAATTTCAAATAAAGTTTGAGTTATAAAATGTGACTTTGAATAACTCAAAATTCTTCTTAGTAATTAGTGAATTGATTTTTAAGTTTGAACTGAGTGTCTCAACTTTATTTTTTTTTTGTTATATGCATGTTCATCTTACGGTATATGTTTAGAGTGCGAGGCTATTCTTCCTAACAATGTCATCTTTAAGGTTCGAACTCACATCCTCTCATTGGGAGTGCAATGTGCCTTACCAATGCACCCATCACTTATTGGTAAGTGTCTCAACTTTGTTTGATATATGTATATCACACGCGCACACACACATATAGTTGTAGACATGGACGAAGCCACATGCGGAGTTGGCAGGGACTAAGCCCTGTGATTCACCCTTGCGGTCTTTTTTTTTAATTTGTCCCTTGTAAAATTTCAAATTATATTTTTATTTTACTTGTTTTAATATTATAGAGTGTGTGTTGTCTAAGTGGTAAAGTGTGTACAAGAAATTAAATTTGTTTTACTTGAAGTTAGTGAATCAAATCTTATTGATGGCGTTTTTCAGTGTTTTATTCTTTTTACGCTTAGGTGTAAAGAGTTTTAAAACTAAAAAAAATCAATTAAGTCGCTGAATTTTTTTTTGCACTCAATTAAGTTATCATGTTGCATTTACAGATTTAAAACTAAAAAAAATCAATTAAGTCGCTCAATTAAGTCGCTGAATTTTTTCTTTAGATATTATTGACATGTGATACACTACAGTTTTATCATGTTGCATTTACAGATTTCTTCAAAAAATATTTTTTATATTTATACGTTTTTAGAATTTTTAGAAAATTTAAACAATTTATAAATAAATATTTTTTTTGAAAATGTCAAGTCAAGACAATGTGACACAACGCACTGCACCAACAGATAAAAAAAACTATCGAAATTTAATGGTCAAAATTGATTAAAAGGCTAAATTAGTTCAATTTCTTGGTTCAAGGGCTTAACATGGGTGCAGAAAAAGTAGTGGCTTAATAGATTTTTTTTTTCCAAAAGCTCAAGTGCTTTTATAGCCTTATGCTTTTTTTTCCGGCCCATTAAACTTTTAATTCTTGGCTTTACCCCTGGTTATAGAAAGCAATTTAAACTAAAACAAATTACTACCGTGACAATATTAATATCTACAATTAAATTTGAACAAAATTTTGAATAACTCGACTCGGAAAAATATTAAACTACAAAATAAGATTTTTGAACTCAACTAAATCGAAATTATTTTACTCGAATCGATGTCAATAAAAACTTTTATATTGACGCGAGAATAATCGAGTTGGAGATCAACTGGTTAAAACTTCGGGATTCAAACAATTAATCAACCAAAAATGTTCACTTTAAGTAGTTTAGTCGAATTTTTTTATTATATTTTCAAACTTATAATAATTCTAATTTGAGTACAAATATTGTGCGAGCTCTACTAGTTTAGTTCTTATATTGAATTGTACTCTATCTTTAAGTTTTGAATTTTTTTAAGTATATGTTTATTATATGATCTATATTTGAAATTTTTAACTATCTCTTTCAATAATGTTTTTTCGAAGATTCGAACTCGAATTTTCTCTTTGGGAGAACAATGTGTCTTATTAGAGGCGGATCCTTTAAAGGACTAGGCCCCCAAAACAATTTGAGAAATTTAAAATTTACCCCTAAAAATTTTAAAATATTCAATTTGTCCCCCTCAAATTAAAAAAATCACAGTAAACTTAAAAAATTTGAATATTTTTAATTATATTTCTTTTCAAATTTTTAAAAGTTCTTATTAGATCTCTCAAAATTATTAAAAAATTTAGTTAAATCCTCAAAAATTCTGAAAATTTTCGTTTAAACCTCCATTTTTTAAAAAAAATTTAAGTTGACCTCCCAAACTCTTACCCCAAATTCCGCTAATATGTCTTACCATTACAACTAACGCTTGTTGGTAGTTTTAACTAAACTTTAAGTCTCTAATTTCATTTTAAGTTTAACTCAACTCAATTACAAACTAAAAATAAATATTAAAAACAAATATGTACTCTTCAAATATTATAATATCACATCTACATAAATATCCCAACACTTATTATTATTATTATTATTATTATTATTATTATTATTATTTTAAGATCTTGTAATCTCTTATCTTAAAGCCGTGAAAGTTGAAATCTTAAAACGCAGGCACCAACCGAGGAGGGCATTATGTGACTAGTTGCTACCATAATTCTAACCACTTGAACCATAGATGATAGATTTATATAGATTATTTGTGGCTATCAACCATCCATTGGTCTTTCAAAAAAATCCATTTCAAAAATAATAATAGATTGGAATTACTAACGACAATGAAAGATTCGACGATGTTTTTTCGTCGGTGTTCGACAACTTACACTTTGTGGTATTCATGGTATGCCCGGAGCATATTGATGAGTTCTTTACTTTGCCGTTTAAGGAATGGATTTTCAAAAATCTTACCAATAAATGGAGATTTATGTAGGATGTTATTGGCTGGGAGTTATTGTTTGGCTCTTTGTTGTGGCTCTTGTGGCTTCGACGCAATGAAAGGATTTTCGAGCCTCAAATCTTGCGGCGAGAACTTATCTTATTACGACTTACAAGACCAACGTTTGCAGCGGGAATGTAATCGTCCCGCAGATGGTATGCCAAAATTAGCAACGTTAAAGATTTATTGTGTCACCGGTTCTTTCTCCACCGAATGGTATTTTGCAGCCGTCACATTTTAATTGCTCTAGTACCATATGAGTGTCTATTTCTTTATATATATATATATATATATATATATATATATATATATATATATATAAAAAAGGAATAATAACTCTTCCAAATCAATACATGGCTTCGTCCATACAATTACCTAACATGAATAAGACAGAAATTATTGAAAGTGTGTAAATAACAAAATGGATTAAACCAAACCAAACGTGTTCTATTTGTGTATGTAAGAAAAAAACAACAGGTTTGTCGTGTGCTAACTGAGTTTTCCAGTTGGACTACATGCTCCACAAGAGTCCACTTCTCTTCTATAATTAGAGTGACAATGTGGAATAGTCCAAATTCTATTACGCCATACCTATTTACGAAAAAAGTCAAATACGAAGTCATGTATTGATGCAAAGAGTTTTTATTCCTATTAAAATTTTTAGTATAATAAAATTTTACGTTTTTTTAGTTTAAATATTAGTTAAATAATTTTTTTTTGTCTATCTTAACTTTTAGACTTAAAAGTTTAATAAATTTATATTTTTCTATTCGAAGAAAGTAGGATAATGAAAACTTTGGTTTTTCAGTCATGTAAGATGGTTAATAAATTGGGTAATGCACGATCTTGCACTCAATATTAATCATTTCGTGTTTGAATTTGAGGTTTTTTTATTTAATATACCTAATTTGATAAATGTTATACATTTAATTTATGATTAACATTTTTTAATGTGTTACCCGTAGAATTTTGTTTAATTTATTATCCTAAATTAAATCTCATGCGAAGAAGATTCTGCCTACTTTTAAACGAAATTTTAGACTACTTAAACCAGTTTTAAACATTTTGTAAATGATTGGTAATTTATTTAAAGGCATAAACAAACATAATTTGTCCGACCATTCAATAACGGACATTAAGATTTGGGTTTTGTACTAAAATAGAAAACTGAATGCTGACTGCTACCTACCGATTTGGCAGAAGAAATCAAGCCCACAGCACATTATATGCATTTCAGTGATTGTTTTAAATCGACGCCTAAACTATACATCTTTTCAATTTTAGGTGTATATTATTTTTGATAAAATAAATGTTTGACGTTTCATTTCGCTGTTATTAAGTGTCTGATCATTAACGATTATTTTAAAAAATATATTATCTAATTAAAATATTACATGTAATTTTAATTTTATTTAATTTATTTTTTAAAATACCCTAAAATTTTCCAAATTCACAAAATAATCACAAATCCAGCCATTGTCATCTTCATTCATCATGTTGTCTGGGACGGAAAGAAGCGTCATCCTCTCACTGCAAGATTTAATGTCGTTCATCTTCTGGTCAACCACCGTTCACCGCTCATATTTTTTTTATCGTTTCAAGAGTTCGACATTCCTCCCTCCGACATTAGGCACACAATTTGTAGACTTCTGATGATGGAAGTTGGGGTAAATGATCATGGGGTCCTGTTGGGGAAGAAACCGAACAATCAAAACAAAGCGGAAGCACAATCAATGTTATTTCTCTCCCTAAAATGTCTGTCGGTAATTATGTCAAACACAACAACACTGAATATGTTCTCTAGCACTCCTAACCAATCTCAAACATCAACCAAGACAACCACAACAAGAATAAATCGAGGGTAAAAATCACGGGACTTTTGAGTCCAATCAAAAGTTCCACTATCAACAAATGTTCAAGTACATGACTACAATATCTAACCTACAACAAGCATATAGCTCCAACAAGGCTAATAACAAGTAGTCTTCAACAAAAGAAAGAAAAATGAGAGAACATCACCAAAACGCAGCTTACTGAAAATGGTATTTCCGACGCTACAAGACTCGGATAAAAAATCTGACCGTACACAATCAAGAACACCTTGTCGTCTAGCTGTTGTCTAAAAATCAGCTCAATTGAACCACGAATAGACCTCCGATCGAAGAGTTGATCACTACTTCACCAAACTTAAAATATATATTTTCTCCTCTGTTTTTCTCTCAAAGACGTGAAACCTCCTTTTTGAAAATAGCAAAAATTTCATAACCATTTGCTACAGTCGACACATTTTATCACAAAAGCCAAAGATAGCTTTTCACCAAAAGTCAAAAGACAAAAAAGTAATAAATGCATGGCAGAAAACTTCTCCGACAAAACAAACAAACTTGTTTTATGGTTGCTATTCAAGTTGCAACCTATTTTCTCAAGTTGCTTCACATTTTATGTTGTAACCACTTCTGCATCACATTTCAGGTTACACCACATTTGCACTACAATTTAGGTTGTAACCTCTTTTGCATCACATTTTAGGTTACACCATATTTGCACCACATTTTAGGTTGTAACCTATTATCAAGTCACAACTCATTTTTACATATATAAAACTTCAAACTCAAAAACTATTTAAAAGATATCATTCTACTTATCAGTTAGACCAATATGTCGTATAACAAAACTAACTTTCACTCTAGCAAAATATTATTCTCAATTTTTTTCTTTTTGTTTTTTTAACTAACCCGATACCCGGCCCATGTAGAAAAAAGGGATAAATCCAACTCCTTTTTCCCACCAAACATCGTTAACAACGAGCGGCACCAAGAAAACCCTCAATTCTTCGATTTCTTCGAAGCTCTCTTTAAAAATTTCCAATTTACTTCAAAACCATTTCTCCAGTTCCCCAGTTTTCATCAAAGAAACTCACTTTGTTTATGCGTGTTTTTAATAATAAATACTATTCTTAGTTGTTTGGATTTTGGGATATAATGGAGTCTGCCATGAGAGTTTCATCTCCAATAACATTTCCCATAAATTCAACACCGAAATTGAGAAAAATTAACAAAATTTCGTATGGTTTCGGATCCAATGGATGCAACTCGATCTCTAAAATCTACGCAGTTTGTTCCGATGGTTCTGTTTCATCGTCTTCTTCTTCTCATGAGGTAATTTTCATCTTTTTTATGTATATTCTTAATGCATCTTTTTTATGTACGGGGAACCCTTTTTGAATTACAGTGAATGTGCTCAACTTTAAATTTATCCATTTGTATGCATTAAGAAAAACTTTAAGAAGTATAATGGTGCTCTTATTTAATCTTCATTAACCTTTAGAAACACTTATACTATGGCAATTTTAGTCTTGCTAGGTATTGGCCAGTGAAAATATTCATAAACTTATGAACACTCTGGATCTTGCATTTGCTACTTGTTTTTTTATGTCTGGAGTAAAACCCTATGTTGCTTCGACTTTTTTCATTTTTCTTGAAATACTCATGTCGGATGCATATTTGGAAATTGTTACCTATGGAGATGTGGCACTTTCAATGTTTTCTTTCATACATTTGATAATTTTTTGCGTATTCGAACTTAGGTACCTAGGGAGATATAACCCTCTCAAAGGTTATTCAAAATACATGAAAATCTTTCAAAAAAAACAAAACAAAACAAAAGCAAAACCGTGTTAGACACATATACGCATATATGTATTTGACACTCACACTTGAGTTTGAATTGCAAAGGTAAAAACCAAGGATACAAAAGCAAACAATATGTCTAAACGGTTGAGAAATCCGATAGAAAAATTCATTTTTTACTTTTGCATAGAACTATGTTAGAAATCATGTTACATTTTAGTATTTTGTTAATTTTTAATCAACTTTTGAATTTTATTTAGACTGCTTTCTAGAAGCTTTTACGAAGAATAAAATGAGAATAGTAGTAAAATGCAAGTAACAATCGTACTGATCAAACAAACCCTTGATCGTTTGGAAAGCTTTGTTGATTTTGTTTTTTATCATGGTGCCTCCATTAGGTTCATCAAATATCAATATCAGATTTTTCTTTCTTGTGGTTGCTTTTATATCCAGTATTGTTAAGATAATTGTGCAGTCGGGTTGTCTGACTAATTCCGGTTCTGACACACTTTCAAAATAAGATGGCTGTGGCGTGTATATTTGAAATGGTGAATTTTGATGTTACAGGCTGAGTCAAGGGCAGTGGGAGATGCACACAGACGAAGAAGCAGTCTCGAATCACTATTTTGTTATGATAAACCTATCCCTGAGGAACGAATTGAAGAACCAGTTGGTGTATCTTTGGCTGAAAAAATAGTTGGAGATAATCCCCGTTGCACTGGTTGTCAGGCTAAAGGTGCTGTCCTTTGTACCACATGTTCTGGTTGCGGATTATATGTGGACTCAATATTAGAGAGCCAGGGTATCATTGTCAAAGTCCGCTGCCTAGGTAAAGTTAATACTTCTTCAATGATTTTTTATGTTCCTAAATGTATCTTTATGCTGTCAATTTCCCATCTGTACTTATTTTACATTGCTATGGACCCGATTCTGCATGGCAAACGGATGTAGTTCTAAATACAACCCTTAAATCCTGTTTATTATAGGAAGAATCCTTTACGATATGAATATGATTAAACTAGGGTTTACATTGATGCTTCTAGATTAACTAAAATTCAAAGTATTTTGAGCACTTCCTCTTTATAGGTAATTTCTTGCCTTAAGGCTTCCCTAGCTTGCTGTCGTGCTATGCAAATATCATGAAATAAAATTTTCAGTGCTTCTTGGTGAAATACATTATGATTTCACATTAGCAAATCGAGCAGTGGGACTTGTATTAAAGTTGATGCACATGAATTGGCTCGACTACTCTACCTATCTACACTGTGATTGTGGTTCGTGTTTTGTATTTTTGTCCAATCACGGAAGACATTTGTAGAATACAATTGTCAAAAGTCCCTTTGTCATTGCTATCACATTGAGGGCCACTCAAGTATTCTAAAATCTTAACATCACAAGTCCTAAGATTTTTAGTTTTGGAACAAAGGAGGCCACAGTTTTGGAATAATGGAAGAGATTGATGATATTGGATTCGAACCCCAAAAATCTGTTAAATGTCACCTCTTAAAGGTAGCTGCATGAATCAGCTGGACAAAGCTCCGGGTTAAATGTCTTTAAACAAAGGAGACCAAAGTCTGAAACATATGGTAAGGGATTACACACGTTGGATACAAACCCCAAATTAGTTAGATGTGACTTAGAAATTGTGACAGCATGAATCAACTGGACTAAGCTTTGGGGCCCTTGTGTGTGTGTGTTTTCACCCTCGAAGATCACAGTTTGGGAGTTTAGGAAGGGATTGTGTACATTGGATTTTAATCCCAGATTTTGTTGGTTGCATAAATAAATTGGATTAAGCTTTGAGTTTCATGTGTCCAATCTTTTTTATAAGTATGGTTTTGCTGTTATGTTTATATGCTGCTGGTTTGATGTACTAAACTATGAAATTTGTTACTGTTCAGGTTGCGGAGGAACTGGCAATACTATGTGCTCGGAATGCGGTGGCCGAGGTCATCTAGGACCCAAATAATTTGCTGATGGCCTCTTTACCTCTCCTCGAAGAATTTGTTTTAGCCTTTATATGTACCGTTTACACATTGGAATTCCATTTCTTCTAGTCATGTAGGTTATGATAAAAGAAAATAATGTAATTTGATTCGTTCCGTTTTCTAATGATTGCTTTCATCTTAAAATCTGTCTATTTCATATGTAAGTGCAATATCATGAACCAGAAACTCCACTTCTCATCCCGGACAGGATTCAGATCTCTGAACTTCGTCTTGGTGCTCCTTCTTTGCCCATCGAGATCAACTATGGCGTAAGCGTTGGCTGTATCTTGCCCATTTTTCGGCATCAGGTTATTGCGTTGCGGATTTCAACTATCAGCTTGCTGGAGCCATTTTCAGCCGCTGTTCTTGCTTGGCAAACAGTTATATGTTACACACTATACAGAGAGAAGTTCCGAGGTGGGTTTAGAGAGGTTTAGAAAATAGAACAACAAAAGTGAGGGTTTGAGGAGAGAGCCGTTGGCTAATACTAATAGCGGAGACATGGCATTGGTGGAGGTGAAGATGATCGTGTTCAGATAGGATTAGGGGCGGGAAAGACTTGACTCGATCCAAAAACATTTGGCTCGTTCAAATATAGTCTGAGTTATAAAATGGAAATTCGTATAACTTAAAATTTTTAGTAATTAGTGAATCAATTTTCAAGTTCGAGTCGAGTCTTTCAATTCTCCTTGATAAAGAAATTTATATGTGTATTGTATATGGTTATAGGAAATTATTTCAATTAAGACTAGTTAGTACCATAACATTATAAATGTTTACAATTAAATTTGAACAATTCGACTCAAAAAAATTTAAATAAAATTTCAGTTATAAAATATGACTTGTCAACTCAACTAGCTAATTTTTTTGACTTAATTCGGTTCGACTCGATTGAATATCCGACCCTAGTTAGGATGATGATCATGGTATTGGTGATGTTGAAGGTGGTTTTAGTTGCACGAGCTTTAAGTTTAGCGGGTTGATAAAAATTTCCAACCGAATTATAAGTCTATTCTGACTAAACTAACGAGTGAAACCCAACTTCTTTCCTCCACTTCCACGCCCTCCGTGTTTACTGCTCCAAGATTCAAATTCTTTTAGTAATTTCCTTTCCTTATTAAAACTACTTTCCTCCCAAGGCCTAAACCCTAACGCCATCTCTTAACCGCCTAAGGATGGTTTTCTGTCCCAGTTGTTCCAGAAACGTTTCTGGAGAACGCCTCAATGAAGGTGTTTTGTAAGTGATTCTCTTGCTCGTTAACACTGTTGGTTTTTCCGGTGAAAATCTCTATTTTCTTGTTTCATTATTGAATCTTATTTTATTGTTTTATTCTGTAGGTGTTGTAATTTTTGCGGGAAGGTGTTGGAAGAATACAATTATGCAACCGAACCTCAATTCGTTAAAGATTCATCTGGCGCGGTAATCTTTCTGCTAAAATTTAGTGGAATAGCTGTGATTTGTGTTTAAGCAAGTTGATATGTATTGTTTCGTAAATTTTGTGCAAATTTCATTGTTTTCAGCTATTCGTAGTTTCCTAACCATGAGATTGGCTGGCTGAATATGCGATTAAACAAAAGAAATATTCTGGCTAATCTTATTGTCGGATGTGTTCTAATTAATTTCTAATTTCACTTTGTTCCAGAGCAAACTGTCTGGAAATTATGTAAGGACCGTTCAAGATATTTCAGATTCACGGAGGCGTACATTGGATAAAGGTATGCTTTGTCAAGTTGCATCTATGCTATTCAAGAAGCTATATGTTTCCAGCTGTTGATAAAGGATCACTGAGACATTTCATCAAATTCGCCCTTCATAGTTTCTCTGGTTTCAAAACAGTTTGCAGGCTCAACTTTACTTTTAAGCGTTATTTCAGTTTGTTGTCAGTTGTCACGGTTAATAATGTGTTAGCATTAAAGCGCTTATTGTTATATGACTTACAAACATCTTGTTTCTGGTTTTAATTTCATTGTGATACAGCTTTTGATAATATGAATAGTCTGAGGATTCAATTAGAGATTGACGCTTATAGTGACGAAGTTGTTGAAATTGCTAGACGCTTTTATGAAGTATGTTTTGTTCTTCCTAAGTCTCATTTCAGTGTTTTCCATTTTTGTCTTCCCCCCTCAATATTTTGAGCTATTTTTTATCTGCATTGTGAAGATTGGACTTGAACGCAATTTCACTAGGGGGCGCAGATCAGAGCTAGTAGAGGCTGCGTGTCTCTATCTTGCCTGTCGGTGAGGAATATCTTCTTTCTTAAATTTGTAATGTGGTTACATGGAATACTATTGCCTGAACTTTAACATGGTTTGTTGTCTGAACTTAAAATGTGATGATTCAGCTGTTTATATGTCAATTTGATAACACAAACATATAGGTGTCTACTGATTACATGTGTAAGAACTTGCGAAAATAAAATTTCACCCAAGTAACTTTTTATCTCACATGGGTATTTTACGTATTTTGCTTAGTTTTTGCAAACTCGTCAATTTTGTTGTCTGAAATTTGTTACTGCATATTTGTTTTTACTAATATAGGGTCATGTAGTTGCATAGACGGTAGTAATGTTTTACTACTTCAAACCTCTTGTTCTCATTTTTAAACTACCAAGCAGATTCTTTACCTTCTGTCCTTTTTATTGGGAAGCGTTTGATCTTTGTTCCTTTCAATTGCATACATTTGAATGTACTTTATTTGACAAAAAATGTGTTTTATTTCATCATTTTTGTGGTGTTTAGACGTGGTATCAAAGGTATATATTAGTGTCACGCTCGAATCATTTACCCTCCTTTTGATTTTCTTTCCTTTATATCACTTTTTTGTTACTTCAACTGTTGAACTATTTCCCTCCTTAACCATATAATTTCTGGATTGCAGGCAAAAGAGAAAGCCATTCCTCCTTATTGATTTTTCAAATACTATAAGTGTAAACGTGTAAGGAATTTCCTCCTTTTTACCCCTTGTAAACAAAATTAATTAGCTTGATAGTCCTTTCTGTCTCTGTTTTTGCATGACTTGATTCTTTTTTGTTTTGATCAAGTTCTGTTGTTTCTTCTTCAGTTATGAGCTTGGCTCTGTATATCTGCAGCTTTGCTATGTGCTGTACCTTGCTGATGCAAAAGATCTTCCGAAACTTGTTGATCCTTCAATTTTTATTCACAAGTTTACAAATAGTAAGTTCCTTACCATACCTTGAGGTTCTTTAGTTGATTGTACACTCCCAGTGTTTGCGCTCTGAACTCAGACATGCATAATAACCAACGTGCTTTGCAGCTTTGATTCCAGAAGGGAACGATGAAGTTGTTAAAAGTGCACGGGACATTTTAGCTAGCATGAAACGGGACTGGATGCAGGTGTGATTTATTCGAAGTACATTATTTTGATTCTGTGTATTTTCCTGGGTAATTTTTAGAGTTAAAAACTTACTGTAACACATTTACAGACAGGGAGAAAACCCAGTGGATTATGTGGTGCAGCACTGTACATTTCTGCACTTTCACATGGTGTGAAGGTTTCTAAGTCAAAAATTGTAAGTATTTCTTTTTTATATGGTGCAGCACTGTACATTTCTGCACTTTCACAGCTAGAGTAGTGATAGTTTTAGATGCCTCACTGCCCTGTCTAAGACCCTCTCTGCAACCTGTCATTGTAGTAATATGCACATGTCCATGATGCTATTTTTTTCATTCTTTTGCAAAGGAAACTTTCGCGTTCATCATACTAAAACCTGAGGCATAAAAAACGTAGTTTAGTATGAAAAAAATGAAAAATGCAATTGTAAAAGAAATCTACAGCAGTCTTAAGCCATAACAAATACCGAAAATATTTTTTAAAAAGTGTGATATTTCCATTTAGCATCTTCTAGATAATGTTTTTTGTTTTTCCAGTTTAATTGATCTTATTATTAGTGGCAGCTTTTGTCGTTTTATTCTTAGATGAGGTTTTCCATCATTTTCCAAGTTCCAATTTATTCTTTACTTAGATTCATGTTGATTCTTGCTTTTCCCCTATTCTTATTATCTTCACTTCTCTCAAATTATTTGGTTAATTAAGGTCTCTGTTTATCAGATAGAGGTTGTTCACATTTGTGAAGCAACATTGTCAAAGCGGTTGATTGAATTTGAGAATACTGACTCTGGAGCCTTAACGGTATGCATCTTTCAACTTGTTCATGGTAATACAGAAGAATTACAATGTGCCAGGAAACTGGTAATGGAATAAGATAGTAAATTAGTAGTAACTATGAAATGAAGAACCATATTCTACCTAGTTGACGTTTATGTTAGTTTGGATCATGTTTTGTATTTTATTTTTGTTTTCCTTTTGATGTTGATGTGGCTTCCTATCTGCTTAGGGTCCTAAGTAGAGCATGAATGTATGATCTGATCTAAATCGCTTGCAGCATCTTGTGAGAAAATAAGCTTTGTTGTTGCAATTGTAACTTGTGTCAGTGCTATTATTATAATCCTTATGGTAGAATTTGATTAGTAAATCTTTACTGTTTTTATTAATTGTGTCCACTGACTCTACAGACTATCTAACTAATTTTATGTTAATTTGATGCTGATTTTTTATCATTACTGCAACTGTTATGTTGAATTGTTGTATTCTGTATCTCGTTACTTTTCCTCCATTGCATTTCTTGAAAATACACTCCATTGTTATAAACTTATGACCAGATGGAGGAGTTTACGGAAAAGGAGAGGGATCTTCGAACTAGTTCATTTACTATAAAGCAGCCAAATACTGGGTCAAAGGAAACTAGCTTAGATGAAGTTCTATGTAGGCATAAGGAGAGTAAACCTTTTGCCTATGGACTTTGTAATGAATGTTATGAAGAGGTAAGCACCCGTATTGTTTTAGACATTTTGTAGGCTTTCTTATCTTTTTTCGCGCACTACAATTTATGAAGGAGAGAAAACCTTCATGCTATTACTTGTTGATGCAGTTCATGAAGGTTTCAGGAGGCCTTGAAGGAGGATCAGATCCACCTGCATTCCAGCGTGCTGAGAAAGAGAGAATGGCAAAATCATCTATTGAGGAAAATACTAATGTAAGTTCTGTAATTTACCTTTGTAGAGGTTTAAGGACAGTGAAAAGTTGATCATCCAAATTTTAATTGCTTCATTTATTTTGAATTTCGGGATTTACATGGGCATGAAAAAAATATTCACTTACAATGCCTCTCCTTCAGTTCCTCATGTGCTGACTGATCTTTTCATTCGGTGCTGTCATTCTTTTCAGTTTAATACTTAGTAATGAGGAATTTATCTATGGTTATGTTGCTTAATTATGAGAGATTAACCTGTCTCAAATTCTTGTGACTGTATGCTTGAATTTTTCCCTATTGGATCTTTTTAGTTTATTTGGTTATAATGTTATGTTAAACAATGTTTTAACTGTGGTTCTTTATCATGGTACTTCATTGTTTTGGTTATTCTTGATAATTGCAGAGCGTTTCTAGCAGCACCATTGTGAGTGGATCTGAAAAACCTCAAAATAGTGGTAAGTTTAAAATTCATGATTAATCATGCTTTGCATGGTCTAAATGCCCAAGATTTTTATTGGAGAAGGTATTGTTTCAGGGGTTTTGGAGGATGCAACTAACAAGGCAGCCATTGATGATGATGACAACAATAAATTACCTGGAGATGATGGTAGTGATGATGAATCAGATAACTTTTCCGATATTGATGATTTTGAGGTGGGGAATAAGTCTGCTTTCTTGTATTTTGACATTGCAAGGTCCATATGAACTTCAACAAACAAAGTACTACCAGTTAAAGCTCAACTACCTGAGTGCTAAACTAATTACATTCGTTATAGTTCCTAGTCTTGGATCAAATCATCTTTTTGACCTGCATCAGTAAACCATTTATAAGATGTATACCCTTGAGTTGAAGTTAATTGGGCTTAATTTCAGATTACAGTCATTGCTACGAAACTAATACTAAACATATGGGCAGGTTATGTGTCTTATGTAATCAATGTCACTATTGTCCAGGTCTATTCTTCGGTATTTAGAGTTTTAGTTCTTCGTAATTTCTTAGGAAGTGAATTTGGTTGGTCTTGGTACATAATTAACTAAGCTGACCTGAAATTTTATTCATTTCTTAATTGTATAGTTCATGATTTTTAAACGTGCTATGTCTTTATTAATGCAATGCGTTGTGTTTTAAACTTAATTTAGAATGTGTTGGTTGATTTTGTGTATGGAACAACACTAAGTGGTCTTACCCTGTTGTCATTTTTGTTATTACACTTGGGGGATTACTCAAATATTACATTTTCAGGTTGAAGGTTATCTTCACAATGAGGAGGAAAAGCGGTTCAAAAAGATCATTTGGGAAGAAATGAACCGGGAATATCTTGAGGTGATTTGAAACATGACTTTCTTGAGCACAACATTTTTTTGGCCTACTCTAGTCTAATCTCACACATTAAACGCAATATTCATGCATTGACATGTGTTCAAGTTTGGGAATTGGATTCTTCAAAAAAAAAGTTTGGGCATTGGAAGAAGCACTTGGTAAACCTTTCCAGTTGAAAATGTCTAGAAGATAAGAGTACGAGCCCTGAATCCAGTGAAATTGTTTGATATAACTAATTTGAGTCTCAATGCTTTTTTGTTAGAACATAAGTAAAGAATACAACTCAACTTTGCTGTTTTGAATTTATCAAGAAAATAAAAATCTCTCTTGCTATATGTTACAGGAACTTAATCATGCTGCAAATTTTGCAGGAACAAGCAGCCAAGGAAGCAGCTGCAGCAGCAGCTAAAGAGGCTTTAATGGCCAACTATGATAAATGCCCAGAGGACTTCCAAGCTGCACAGGAGCTTGCTGCAGCCGCCGCTGAAGCAGTGGCAAAATCTAGAAAGGTGATTCTTGAATATCAAGGAAAGTATGGAAGTTTGCTGATTTCTTAAAATTAATATGAGAGGAATGCCAGCCACCACTCGGGGTTTGTTGTTTATCTTTAAAGATTTGGCATGGAAGGCAATATCTAAAATTCTAAAACAAAAATGACCGCATTCGCTTAATTCTTTATCTCTATTTCAGTGGATTGCCATTCTGGTTTGATTCAAGGTTATTATCATATATATATGAGCATAGTTCTAAGCTTTGGCATGCCTACAATATGTTATTCATATATTCAACAATGACCGTCTTTAGATTATGGTAACTTATCCTTATCAGATATGCTTCAAGAATTCTTTTCTGTATCTTAGCTTTTTTCCCTCTCTTTTGCTTTTACTGCATTAACAGGAGAGACAACAAAAGCGCGCTGCTGAAGAAAAAAAAGCAGGTCCTCCTAAGACTGCAGCTGAGGCAACCCGGCGAGTGCTGGTCAAGAAGGTATTAGATAACTTTTCTTTCTTGTTTTGGCCCAAGGTGTACCATGTGGCTGAATATAGAAACTTAGTTCTTTCTGATTACAGTAAAACTGCACTTCCTTCAGAATGGGACCGCTGTAGTGTTATAGTAATTACGTCTGTCATCATAATTTGAACATATGGATTCTAATAACCGCATTGTTTAAATTTGCCTTTGATGTTCGAAACTTATATGGCTTCTGTGCAGGGACTAAGCTCAAAAATAAACTATGATGCCTTGGAGAAACTCTTTGATGATCCGGTAGGTTTATGTCTGTTTGATACCTTCCCTCATATTATGTTAGAATGTGTTGGATATGAATACTTTTTAACTTAATTGAATTAGACAGAGTAACATATGCTCTGCTTGAGGAGGGTTTTTTTTTTCAAAAAAAAAAAACTTTCATGAAGTTGTCTTGATATTTCTTTGGTATTACAGGAGGCTACAGAGAAACCCAAGAAACAAAGAATTGAATCAAATTCTGATGAAGACGATGAGAAGGCTTCAAAAATCGGCAAGGCAGATGAATATAATGACGACGAAGGGGACGAAGAAGATAACATGGAATTCGACGGCCAAGTTTATGATTATGAAGATGATTATGATTATGATGGATATTGACCCGTCTTCACTCTTTATCTCAATCATAGGTAAAAGAAATTTTTGCCATCTCTAACATGTTGCAATACAATTAGAGAACAGCAATAGGAAGAAACAGAGAAGAATAGGAAAGGTAGAAATATGAGAGAATGAATAGAGAATAGTAGAAATAGAGGAAGAATTCCATTGTCTCGAGGGAAGGAAATTATCCGGTTTAATTTTGTATTTAAAAGATATTTAAACAATAATGTTTATTGGTCGGGTTTTGGTTTGAAAAATTCTTTCACTGTCTTGTTCGAATCTGTCTGGATTGTATCTAGGTTAACTTGAAAGTTCTATTTAAAGTACTATGGGAAGATATAAAAACATATATATATATATATATATATATATATTAATCAATAAGTTATCTCTTTAATTAATATTTAAATAATTGAATTCATGGGAGGGTTTTGCTTACTCTGTCTGCGGATAAAAATTTTCTGCTCTTTTTTGGTGTTTATAAATATGCTCTAACACTAAAAAAATACAAAAATTAAATTTCAAGCTTTAACTCTAAATTTTAAATTCTAAACCATACACCTTATATCCTAAAAAATACTCTATTTTAAATTCCTTAAACCTTAACAATGAACTCTAATCTTAAACCCTAAATTTTAAACCTAGTTTTGAGTGTGAGGGTATAAGTACGAGCACTGAAAAGGGGCAGAGAATTTTCATACACTGCTTTGGTATTGAGAAATTATATCATAAGCTCGTTCTATCACGTTATTCATGGTCCCAACCAATAAAAATAAAAGTTTGAAGGAAATATAAATTGGAATTTTATGAAAGAAAGAAAATCATACTTCGATGGGCTAAGCCGTGTTTGACAATTAGTTAGTAGTATTAACTGATTTGACTAGCAGATTGTGTTAGATGATTGTATAAAAATATTTAGTAAAATTAATTAATAGTTGATAACTGTTTGATTATTTGAACAATCAAAATAACATATAAGGACATGATTATATTTGATAGTTGTTTGAATAATTTATTAGTTATTAATATTTTGTATCTATTAATATTAATTAGATTATGAAAATTAACTTTTTAATATCATGATTATATTAGTTTTTAATATAATTTTAATATTTATAAAATTTATAAAATTATATTTTAAATATAATCTTATTAATTATTAAATTAGATGTATATATTAATTTTTTATTTATGAAATTATATTTTGAATATAATTTTATTAATTATTAAATTTATATATATTGTGATTCTTATTTATAAAATTATTTTTTAATTATATTAGTTATTCAAATTTATTTTATTTAGAAATTGTTTTATAATCATTAAAGGCTAAATAGTTTTTTTCAGAGGTTTCACATCAATTCGTTATTACAATCTTCTATTTACTAAATATTCTAATTAACGAATTTGACTGATCAAATCTAAAATTATTTACCAAACATGGCCAATTGAACGACGGTATTTTATTTATTTGTAAAACCATTATAAAGGGAAAAGAATTTGTAAAAATCCCAATACATTTAGAAATAAAGTTTGAAGGAAATATGAATAAAATAATTCGATGTCAACGTTTGATTAAATAACAATTCATATAAAAAAACATGTAGTCCTAAAATATAATACCGTATGAATTTAAACATCGTAGATATAAATCATATCAATTGGGCAGCTATGCTATTATTTATGAGTTTGATTGGGTTAGTATTATTGGTTAATTGTATATTAATTCAATAGGAAAAATACTGAAAACATTCTCATTTAAATATGATTAAGAATATTATCATAATAATTATTTTATCTTTTCATTTTTTATATAATAGTTAAATAAATATTTATGAGTTTGGCTCCTTGGCTTTAGTAAGTATGTGGGAATTTGCTCGGTCGTTAAAGCCGAACTATGGGGGATCGTTGAGGGTCTTAAATTAGCTTAGACGGAAGGCATGCGGCATGTTTTGCTTGAGATCGATAGTTTGGATATGATTTGATTTTTGAAGGACCGGAAATTGTCGATTGGATTGGCACCTTTGTGGTATGTTGCTTATCCGCTTTTGGATAGGAATTGAGAGGTTTAAATCTTACATATTCAACGAACGTCGAATAAAATTGCTGATAGGTTAGCTAAATTATCTCAGGGTTCATGTTATTTTTTTCATTGAGGAGATGGATTTTACACCTCTTTTGTTTCCGGTGCCACCGACTGAGTTGTTATTCTTGGTACACGATGATTTGCTGTCTGAGTTGGGTATCAAGTGATGTTGGCTCTAATATATGATGTATTAGCTCTCTGAATACTTTTAAATGCACTCTTTTTTTCATATAGGTTTAAAAGAATTTTTTAACGAGGTATTTGTTAGTATCACTTTTTCTCATTATTGATCAAAAAGATGATAATTGATTTTTTTTGGTAAATTGAAACACAGTAACAAATGCTAATCAGCTACATTTGCCTCATGCAGCAGATCCGTGGCAACTTCCGCAGGAGGTTCTGAAAATGTCATCAAACCGATCATAGCTCCCCGGCTCATACGAGCCAATTTATCCGCAATAACATTTAAATTTTGATGAGCATGTTGGAACATCGTTTCTCAATTACGCTGAATCAAGGACCGAATTTCATCCACACCGTTTCTCGATGATAATTGATTTTTTTTAATTACTGAAAAACTGTACATACAGGTATATATATGATTTATATTTTTGAAGCGATATTTGTGGATAAAAGCATAAAGGTAATTGACCCATTTCCCGCAATTTATTGCACCATCCCATGCTTCCTAACTGGAAAGTAATTATTTGTGTATTTTGGCTTAAGAATTTCATTTGTTTTAAATCCAATCAAGTTTAAGTTGTAATATAAAGTTGAATTTTAGTTCGTAATTGGAGTTTGACTGACTCAAATATCTTGTATAAGTTGTTTAAATTTTTAAGCCGTAAATGAAATAAATTAAATTAAAAAAATAGTAAATTTTTATGATATTTGATTTGAACTAAACATTTATTTGATCAAATGTCGATGATTATTTAGAAAATTTTATTGATCTATCCTTATCCTATTCACAGCTTCAATAAACACATATAAAAGATAACAATTAAAATGCCATGACTGAGGGCTTTGCCAAGCAACCTAATAATCACCTTTTTTATTAAACAATAATTTACCTATTTTGAATTGAATACAAGTAGTATTATAATAAATAATATATATTATATATTCTCAAGTCGGTGCCTAGATTTGTACATGGGTTATGAAAGCTTCGTTTACTGTTAAAAATAATACAATATTAATTAATTAACTAATTTTACAATAAATTATTATTAAATATCAAATTGGGTTAAAATAACTCCAAATTGAAAAATCTGCCTAAATTCTAATAGTTGAGCCAGGTCTATTAACATTTCAACCCGTACATCAAATTAAACGAAACCTTAAAATAATAATAAATGGAACAAGTTGAAGGGACAACAAAAGCCATAAACCCATGTTTTGTACACTCTTTTTTGACAATCATCAATGCTTTTTCTGCAACATTTTAAGTTGAATGGAAACATCTCTACCTGCAAAAAGCAAGTTTTAGGTTTAATCCATAAACACACACAAAAAAAACCCCTACGAATAGAAATTAACAAAAAAGAATTAAAAGTGAAATTATGATCAATGATCACCTTCATTAATTTCTTAATTAATTCTATTTGAAACTAGATTTGTAGACTAATAATTATTGGCCTATCATCTTATAATTCCCTCAAGTACATGTACATCATGAATGATGCCCACATGACTAAATTTTTTTGAAGATAAATAAAATGTGAATTGCTCCAATAATTGTTGGCAATGTATTGTTATATTAACAACAAAGTTAATTGAACCCGACAAGTGTCTCAGTGAAAAAGCAGATGAGGTTTATTTTAGGTGATACGAGTTCAAATCACTTTGTCTACGAGGTGTATGCGCATTGTCAAAGAGTTGAGAATATGTATGATCAGATACTACCTTATAATCACCTTTATACCATTTAAAAAAACAACAAAGTTATTAATCTCATGGAATAAAATCATTACTTTTTGATATAGTTATTGATATTTGATTTATTGATCGATTAATTTAGATTGGGTAATGCAAAGGTCTAAATAATATTTCTAGCCTAACTAACATCATTCACAACTAGGGATGATCATTTGACCTGTGTTTGTATTTATATATATATATATAAACCCTAAAATCTAACTCTAAACCTTAAATTCTAATCATCATCCCTACTTCTAAACTACTGCACCTAAACTCCTAAACCTTACACCCTAAACCCTAAAACTAAGGCACTTGTGAAAACTTTTAGTTTTCACCGTTAGTGTTTGCAATAATTACCCTATATATAATTTGGATTCGGATTGGTTTTGGGTGAAAAATACCCGTCTTGACTCGAAATAATAGTTTAATTTTATTCTAAATATTTAGGAATACTTGTTATAATGTCTCGCTCTCTTTATATATTTTTTCCAATCATCTCCCTATTTTGACTAATAAAAATTGAACAATTATTATAATGCCACATCTTTATATGTATTTTTTTTTCAATTAACTCTCTATTTTTGTTTATTTATATCGGGTCAGGTTGGGGTTTTTATTATAAAATTCAAATATGGTGGAGCATCATTAAATGTCGGGTTCGGATGGACGTGTTAAATTTTTGATCATGTTTGGGTTGGCTGAAAACTCAACTTAACCCATGACTATCCTATTTACAACGTCTATATTTTAGTCTTTAATCCTACATACTCGTTAGATCAATTGGTAATTGATGTATAACCACCGTTTATATGGATTCAATGAATATTTCCAAATGTTAATATTGATTTTCATGGTTTAGAAATATAATTTCAGATGTATATAAAATGAAAATTGATTTTCTTTTTAAAGGGTCAAAAATTGAGGTTTAGAAAGAAGGGAAGCGAAGCAGGAGGATGGTGTCAAAGGCAACACGTTTGGTCTGTTTGAAAAGAAGCAAAGTTGTAGAAAGTAGTGAAGAATTTTATTGAGTTATGTTTGAGTTAGTTAGTGGTCCAACTCAATCTGTCGTTTGACAATGTAAAAAAAACAGTTTAGGGTTTATACATTTTTTCATAATCTTTTGATATTACATATTTTATAAATAAAATTATTTGAACTCAAATCTTTAAAAATAAATAATATTATTTTTACACAAAGACCACCGGTTAGATTCAGATGTCATATTTAATTGATTATTCATGTTGGGTTTATTTTAGAGAAATATAATGTGAAAGAAGGAAGGCAAAGGGTTAAAATAAATAATTAGAACAGGTGGAGCAGCAGAAATATGAAAAACAGCAGTAGGCAAAAGAAAAGGTAGGGGTGTCAGTGTCAACACTAAGCACAGTAAAGATTCCTGTGGTATGGAAAGTAGGCAGTTTTCCATTTGTAGTTAAACTCCAAAACCTTGTTTCCCTCACTTAATTAGTGGCATCCCACCAAATTAAATTATAATTAAAGGGAGGAATATAGTAATTATTCCATAACCCTCGTACCTAGTGAGCCTTGATTGGGTTTATTTCTTTTTTAGAGAGGTTTGCAGGTGGGACACCGACCAGCATCTGCTTCTGCTTTAGGACACATGTAATCCAACGTCTCACTTCACTTCACCGCTTTTGTCTATATGTCTTGCTATTTTATATATTTGCACTCAACTGGATTTCCACCCTTTTGCACAGTGCTGAAGTTAGAGAAGAAGAAAAAAAACATTCGGGGTTTAAAAAGTGAATTAGTATAATTTATAATTTTATTATTATGTTGGTTTATAACATTATTTTTAATGTTTTGAGCACCGCTAAAGGTAATTATTTTTTATAGAAAAGAGTTGGGTATACTTATAAGCTTCGTTAAAAATCTCTTAAACTTAGCTGAGAAAAAGAGTACCTATCAAAATACCATTACAAAAAATAACACGAACAAAACTTCGTCTACATAAGCTTAATCACAAAACTATCATAGTCATGACTCAAAACACCATGGAACAAGTGACACAAGCAACTCCCTTAACCACCGAGATCAACATGCCACCGAGCCTCATCACCATTACTTCAGTGTTGCTCGACTTCCACCTTCAAATCCCCTCGCAAGCACAGGCCTCGATCCGCGGCAACCAACCCCATCAGTAGTAGAGGATGCTCCAAGTAAGTCGACGCATCAAGGCCCCCATCCCGACTCAAGGACACAAGTTTGTCGGCAACATCATTACTCTCCCGCTTGACATGATTGAGCATCACTCGACAATCGCGACAAATCAACTCTCTAATATCTTCAACCAGCACTCGCTAAAAGTAATTATTTAATACATAGTTAGTGAGAAGTATTTTTTTTTATAAGCAGACTTCTAAAATCACTACATATTTGTTTTATGGCCTTGAATTTTATAGCCTAAACTTTAAACTTTAAAACATAAAACATATTTTTAAACTTTAAACCATAACTACAAACACTAAAAAAAACCTAAAACCTAAAAATTTGTACGGTGGTATTTGTAATAAGGTAAAGGAAAATAGTTTATAAAGTTGAAATGTCTGTGGATACTTAAATTTAAGGTAAATCTTTTGCCAATGTATCAATTTGATTAGCTGGAATGTAATCTTCTTTGGCATTATTCTTGACTAACGAAAAACATTTAATTATTTATTTATTACCGAATTAACCATGTGCTGGCTACATCATTTCACGATATACTGAATACACATAGCTCTGAGTCATGGAATAAATATTAAAATATTAATGAAAAAAAAACCAAAGCACCGTTCTATCAAATAAAAACTAAGTCCTTCCGAACTAAGGCAAAAGAAAGAGAAACAAAAACTGAAAACCGCGACCAGAGTCGGTTCCTGTTTTATTCTCCCTTATTAATTCCATTATAATAAATAAATATCTTATTTAATATAAGAGTTAGGATCAACTTACACAATTTAAAACTTAAATAATTTTACACGTTTTCTGGATCGTTAGATAAGAGAAATGGATGGCTCAGATTAACTCTTTACTCATTTTTTCGAGTGATAATCTTCACATATTTACTGTTAATCTCGTCTATTCGTTTCACTCAGCCAACGATCCAAAAAACGTATAAAACTTAAAAACTTTTACATTGCGTAAGTTGATCCTAACCCATATATATATATATGAACATACAATCACAATTTTATAAGATTATTATCACTTAGACGGGCGAAGGAAACATTTTGTTTCCACATTAATTTAAAGTTTAGGTTATTAGTTTAGGGTTTTTAGTGTAGGGGTTTAGAATTTAAGTTTATGGCTAAAATTTATGGTTTAGAATAATATGATTAGAGATTTAAGTTTTAACCTACAAACCCTAAATTTTAACTATAAACTTAAAATCTCTCAATAGTCCCCAAATTCAAAATTACTACACTTAAACCTTTAAACAGAGTTCTCAAAACCCTAAAATTAAACGTTTGTATAAACAAAATTTCACAAACACTTATACATAAAATAATTACCCAAAATTATATTATATACGATGATTCTATATTTGTTTTCTAAGCATTTATATAATTGATGAGAGTAATATTTATTTCAACTACAATTTAAAATATAAAAATGGAAGACAAGACAGAGAGAAGGAGAGGAAGAGATGTTCGAAGTTTAAGCCAACCTTGAAGACTTGTTTTGGTCCTCTCATTTAATATAAAAAGAAGATGGCAGTGCTACTGTAAGCCATGTTTTGCTTAACGTCACCCTTTTTATTTATTTTAATAATATTCCACCATTTTTTGACCACCACTTCTCTCTTTTAGATTGTAATATTATAATATATAAAAGTGGTTGTCTCCTTCCTTTTCAACAGGGAGCCCAGGTTTCCATGCATTCCTTCACATGCATTACCCAAACCCTAACTTCCCTTTCTTTCTTTACCATTTTCACCACCCCCTTCATGCTTCTCCTCATCATTTTTGTTGCCCACCTATTGAGTGAGTTTCTCTCCATTTCATCTTATAAGTTAGAATTTTAGAATTTATAGTTCAGGGTTTAGGGTTTAAGATGAAAGTTTTAGGGTTTTAGAATTATGAATTTTTACAATGTAGCATCTGTTCATATATATTCTCAATCCTTTGACAATGGACATGCATCTTATAGCCAAAACTATTTAAACTCGTGTCTCCTAAAATAAACACCATAGGCTTTTCCACTGGGACACTTGATGAGTTATTCGCCTTATAAATACCTACTCTTAATTTAAAAAACAGTTAATTTGACAAAACATGAAAACGCTCATTCAACCTTGAAAATACTATATTAAAAGTAGAGGAGATGGGAACTATAATAGCCAATTAGTACTATAATACTGTTGTGTTTAGCCGTTCTTTGAATTAATAATTTAATGAAATGGGTGACATAATTACTATAATTGCAAAAGGGGGAGATGTGTAACATTGGCATTCACTTAACATAAAAGCTAATTATGTTTAAATGTTGATCTAAATATAATATCTAATGGAATAATTAAAGTCTAAAGTAAGCTTTTTCACCTTTTGTCAAGTAGATGAATAATAGGATACAAAATCCTTAAACCAAGGAAACTAAGTAGCTAGAATTCATGAATCGGTTGATGAATCTAACAACACTAAAGATAATTATCGATTAATTGTTTTATTTTTCTTTTTCGATATAAAGAAAGGGACGGTTTGTAGGAACATTATCAGTGACGGATTCAAAAATATATTTGAGTGTAGGTACACAAAATTTTAAAATTTTAGGATGAGCACAAGTCATAAATATTACAAAAATATAAAGATTAATTCATAAAAATTTAAAAAAAGTAAAGACAAATGTGTAAACTTTAAAAATTTTAAGATAAGCACATACCCACCCTATATTACATTTGGATCTACCATTTATGATTGCATATATAAAATTCAAAGTCTCAATTCCTTAAATTTTATATAATAAGAATAATTGCTAAGTTTCAAATTTCTTTATTAAAAAATTAGCATGCGAGGATGGCCTAATAGTTAGAGCATGCTCATATATTTCACTCCCTTCTTTATAGGTCCTGGGTTCAAGACTCCTCAAGAGCATTATTTTTACCTAAGTTTTCTCTCTTCTTTTTAAGTAGAAGTAGAATAGGATCGTAATAAAAAATAGTTTACGGAGTTTTTTTCTTCTTCTCACATTTCTTTTATTGATTTTTAATGAAAATGTAAACGTGATAAATAAACATTCCATTTATAAAATATAAATTTAATTAGTGTAGTTCGGCACTAGCCAACATTCTCTATGTTAGCTTAAGTAGGCCAAACATTATTAGATATGACACCAATACAACAAGAAAAATTAAACTAATACATGATGTGATAGGATAAAATATCAAAAACACGAAGGACAGCACTTTAGATTGTAGATTCAAAATTTTGTAGAATTTTGATTATTTTTATGAAATTAAACATTATACATTTGGATGTTAAAAATATTATCCACATATGACATATATTGGTAGACAACTCTGAGTATCCATTATTTGAATTCTCATTATACACACAGTTGTGAATTTATATATTTAAATCTAATTTTGGATTAGAACTCAACAAGTGTCTTATTGGAAAAACGGACGATGTTTATTTTAGAAGACATGAGTTCAAATACTTGTCTACAAGGTGTATGTGTTTTGTCAAAGGGTTAGATCATTCAAAAAAAAATTAATTTTGGATTGCAAAGTTAGAAAATGTTGCTTGCAAAAATTCGAACATTGATCATCAAAATTTCAACAGATTCAAATATTTAGTAGATAATAGTATTTAATTTGTATTCAAATTTGAATAATAATACTCATAATTTGAAAATAAAAACATATTTAAAATTTTAGGCTATTTTACAAATTTAAATAATTAAAAATTTTCAAATATACATTCGGACCCCATATTCATAAGAGCAAAAAAATTTCTATCCTTTTTTGATGTCGTTATTTATGTTCTAATCGTAAAAATTAGATTTTAAGTTCTAACCTTAATTTGTTAATCTTAAGTCTTAAAAATTAAAAATTAAACCCTACACCCTACATCATATACTATAATACCATGTTGGGAAGATGTAGAGACATTAATCTCACATCGAAAAGAAAACTAGAGTCTGAAATATAAAAGTAATGGTGTACATCCTATCAGACGTACCTTTTAAGAAGAAAATAATGATCCTAAAACACGTAGGCCTTGTTTGGTAAATAGCGGTTTGGGCAAAAATTAGAAGTTTGAGGCATAATTAGAGGTTTGACCAGTCAAATCCGCTAATATTGTTGTTTGGTTAATAGCGGATTGAAAGAGCGGATTGGGGTGAAACCGCTAATTTTGAAAAAGCTCCTAATAGGAGTCTTTTGAGATTAGTGGTTTGATATTAGAGTTGTAAAGACTCTTTTACCCTTATCAATTACCAAAAATCTCCAAATAACCTAAATTAAATATTTTCTCACCCTATTTATAAGCTAATTCTATTTATTTTTTTCTTTTTATTATCACATATTTATATGTGTATTTAAATTTATTAATTAATTAAATTATATTAAAATAATTATATAAATAATAAATTAATATAAATCATTCGAATATGTTTAGAAAATTTATATTAAAAGTAGTTTTTATAAATCTAATTAATATTAATTAGATACAAAATATCGATAACTAATAAACTATTCAAACAAGTATTAGATATAATCATTTCCTTATATGTCATTTTGTTTGTTTAAATAATCTAACAGCTATTAGTTAATTTTTACCAAACACTTTTATACAATCAGCTAATACAATCTGCTAGTCAAATCAACTAATACAATTAGCTATCAACTATAAGTTAATGTAATTTACTATCCGCTAATTACTTAACAAGTTCGTAATCTTAAAATTTAACTCTAAACTTTAACTTTTTAGTATGAAAGAGAAAAATATAAAGGATTTATGTTATATTCCTAAACTGCCAAAGCCTGGATTTAAGAGGCAATGAAGTAATTTCAACTTTCAAGTGTATGAGGTGCAAATAAGAAAAGGGTGATTTGGTAAGATTCCGCCTATATAAACTCACCTCCTCTCTCATGTATTCTAGACTGTGTTTTCATGTGCTTTGTTTTGTCTGTCCTATATTTTAAAACCTAGTTTTCAGTTCCAACACCACTTTCTTTTTCTCTCTGTTTTCTTCATAGTAATGGAAGATCAAGCTCCAGACCCTAATAGTCCGAGCCATGGCTCCGAAAGAAGTGAACCGGTGAGGTCAAGGTGGACGCCAAAACCCGAACAAATCCTCATACTCGAGTCCATCTTCAACAGTGGCATGGTCAACCCTTCAAAAGACGAAACCGTCAGAATAAGAAAGCTGCTCGAGAAATTTGGTTCCGTCGGGGATGCTAATGTTTTCTACTGGTTCCAGAACCGGCGTTCAAGGTCCCGCCGCCGTCAACGGCAGATGCAAGCCAGCCTTGCAGCTGGTTCGGAACAAAGGAATAATATTAATAGCCACCAACTTCAGCCGGTACTTGGCGGTGGTGCAATTCAGTATGACGCCACTGGTGCGGCGGCTGCTGGTGCTTCAGCCATGGGGTTTGCTCCGCCGTCTTACAACGTAGGTTCCTCCTCCTCTTGCGGTGTTATGGCGGATGATGGCTTCGAGAATCTGCTTTCAATGTCTGCTCAAATGGGGTTTCAAGAACTTGTGCAGAGCTCCAGTGTTTCAGAAACTTCAAATTTGCACTATCAAAACGGTAATTGCATGGTGGAAAAAAAGAGAGTTAATTTTTTTTGGTTTAATTTACTTATTTTATCTTAATTTCTTGATTATATAAGTTGGGTTTATGTTTCGGACATGAATTACAGTGGATTCTTGTCATCTACTTCGAAATGTCCAGGTGTTAAATATTCTTTTTGTTTTTTCCTATAAGCATTATTAGTATCTAATGCCAATATATTTTTATTTTTCTTTTCTTAATTTCTATAAAATTAATATATTAATTATCATCTTAGTTAATATCATCGTAACAATTTTCATTAAAAAGATTTAATACTTTTTCCCCAATTCACTGCAAATATGGTATTAAGTAGCATCAATTTATAATAGGAGTATTAGAATTATATATTTTTTAATAAACATTTTTCATTACAATGTATTTAGTGTTTTGCATTATAGCCATAGGGCTACCTTATTTATTTATTAATTATTTCGCATTCAAGCTTTCTATTGGATTTTTAAGAAAATTTTATGATTAAAAAAAACAATTTTATACAAGAGAACCCGTTGATTGAAAATAACCTATGTCAATTATACAGTTATCTTTTTTTTTCTATAGTGTTCACAAAGATTCCCTACTTTCACTTAATTTTTTTTTGCTACTCTCCGGTTTTTCGAGGCTTTGCCATGATTAGTTCGAACCGACACACATCGCACACCATCTCTTGTTTTTTATTAAGATTCAACTTTAAGCTTCCCCCCTATATTCAAGGGGAAATGAAAAAGGAAACCTTAATTGGTTTCAATGTTTTTGCACAATCTTTACAGATACGAACGCGTTTTTGGTCATGTCATGTTGTTATGATTGAAGATAAAACGAATATTTGCACAATCAATTACGACGAATATGGAACAAAAAAGGTGAACCTATAAACTAGTGACCGTAACGAGCAGTCCTGTTTGCAGAATCTCAGCCAACAAATCTGCTGAAATCTTGCAAAACTGACCCGGAAGCTAGAAATCCGCAGCAGGGATGGAAATAATGTTATTTGAACAGCTAGGAATAAAGTTAACTGAATTGTTAACCTAACACATGACTTGGCCTTGTAATTTTTACTAGGTTTGTTTTATCTGTTTTTCCAGGAATCATCACAGTGTTCATCAATGGTGTTCCAACGGAAGTTCCAAGAGGACCCCTTGATATCAAAGGCATGTTTGGTGAAGAGGTAGAGTTGGTTCACTCCTCCGGTGTGCCGATCCCCGTCAACGAGTTCGGATTTCTACTCCAGACTTTGCAACATGGCGAAAGCTATTTCCTGGTAAGTCCATTCAGCTCGATATTACATTTTGTTCGACTCGACTCGATTAAACCCTAATAACAAATTCAGATTGAGCTTAAATAAACGTTTCTTTTCTTCTTCTTCTTCATCTATGTTGTTAATACTAGGGTTTATGAAGAAGAAGAAGAAACCCATGAGCTCGAAATTAAATTTTCCGATTGTAACTAGTTACAATCCGAATTAACATTTCTTCTTCTTCACCTAAGGATATACAATATTTACCAATTACATGTCATCCTTTATTGCAGGTTTCGAGAATAACATAAAAACATATAAACAAACCAGTAAGCTCGGAATTAAAATTTCAACATCTGCAACCTCTTCTTCTATTTTCAAGCTTCCGCCTCGTTTGTGCGAAAATGGAGCTGCAAACAAGTGGGAGAAATGCCGGTATTAAGATGATAATATTCAACTATCAACTATATATGTAACATGTCCCAAGTTTCCCTAGCTATTTTGCGTTAATTCATATATCTCTTGTTTCATAGGAGCTCAACTCAAGCCTGAATGTTACATAAATTTGCATGCATCTTATCTGCAATGATGTACGCTTCATATTATATATGTGTTTGTATATTTTGTGCGACATTCGATATTTTATATTAATATAAATTTTAATATATTAATAAATCCTATTGTTTAAATTTTGGGACATTTATTTTGATTAGTAATCTAACTTTCATACTAATACCATGCTTTCTATATCTGCTATAGTTTTACCATTTATGTTGGACATATATTCCAAGTATATAGAGATCTCTTGGTTTATATATATATATATGGGCATGTAAGGGAATAAATTGGATATCAATTTTCTTTTAACAACCCTAAACCCTAATTTAGAATTTTAGAAAAATCCACTCTAAACATACATAAGAACCATTTATGTCGCTTGAGTTTATATATATATATGATAGTATCCAGTTACACAGTGTAAAACTCTTTAAGTTTTACACAGTTTTTGGATCGTTGGATGGGTGAAACGGATGACTGAGATTAACAGTAGAATATGTGAAGATTATCACCTGGGAAAAAAATAAGGAGTTAATCTTAGTCATCCATTTCCCCCATCTAACTATCCAAAAAATGTATAAAACTTAAGAGTTTTATACTGTGTAAGTGGACTCTAACCCTAATATATATATATATAAACAAACTAGAGTGATAAGAAGTGTTTCAATTTTTTTAAAGACAATTATCATTATGGAAAATGATTTGATCCACTGACTTCTGGTGCATTTTTAGAGTTTAAATTTAGGGTTTAGAGTTTAGTTTTTAGTGTGTAGAATTTAGTACCTAAAATGACATGTGACATCATTTAAAGTCTATTTGTGAAAATAAAAAACTTTACTCACGGTACATCAAATATTAACCCTATCATTATTCTATAACATGACATTTTTTACGAATGATGTACCGGATAAATGTCTTATATTGAAATATGATTTATTTGAGTGTATATAATTTGTAAACATTGGCGTCTAAAGGATCTCGAAACAATTTTTTTTAAAGATAAATCCCAAACCCCATAACTGGATGACAAAAACATATTTAAATGTTTAAACAAAATGGAAAAAAGGACTAAACTTTAATTTTACCGACGACAATAAGAATCGAATAGGTTCATTTTTTAAATTTGATGGAAAGGAAGAGGGGTGCATGGGCAGTACGTGGGTATTCCACTGAGAGGAAGTGTTTTTTTGAGTTTAGAATCCAAAGAGAATAAAATAAGAGAGTTTGGCCGGCCCTCCAGTCTTCACCACCGACCAATTTAACCAATCTGAATCATACGGATGTTTTGTTTTTTAACATTAATTTATTTGGCACATTTACTCACAAACTGCCTCATGTGATCACTCCCAAACTTGTATTATATATATATATATATATATATATATATATGAACCCAACAAGTGTTCCAGTGAAAAAAACGTATGATATTCATTTTAGTAGACTCATGTTCAAATCGCTCTGTTTACGTAATGTATGCGCATTGTCAAAGGGTTAAAAATATCTATAAACAGATACTACCTTATAATCACCTTTAGACTATTTAAATATATATATATATATATATATATATGTGTAATTTCTGTCCAATTTTACACACCACACAATTTCTATTTTTTATTATAATGTTGTTTGAAATGTTATTTGATGTTTCATCTAAGTTGAGTAATACATGTGTTACCAAATCTAAATGATTGGAGTTACTAGAGTTTTTTTTAAAATAAGTTAATTTATATTATATTTCCTATTCTCATAATTTAGGTGAAAATGAACTTTTTCAGCAAAATATATTTATAAAAATTTGTTCAAAAAATGAGAAAATAGATTTATAAAATTTTGTATAATTACTTATCAGTTTGATGTTCGATTCTTAAAAGTAATGATTTTTAGTTACATGTGCTAATGGTCTTTAGTGCTATAATATGTGTTAATGGACATGTACTATATAAAAAAAGAATGTGCTAATGAGCCTTAATAGTCACGTTTTATTATTAGCATCCGTGGTTATACAATAATGCTTGTTGGTCATTGCTGACAATTATAACTTACTAGTGGCTATGTGTAACGATTGTGAAAACACTGAAAACATTTTATATTGTATTATGATTTGAACGGTCATGTGTGACACAAGACTATTTTAACAACCGAATAAACACTCAATGAGTAAATAACTGATTTAAGCACAAAATAAATTACACTTAACTTTGTCGGGGTATAAAATCACTATTTTCGAAGTAATTCGTCTTAATTAGTTTAATCGATATATTAAACGACACTACAATCTCACCAAAGATCTGTACACTCGAAAACTAAAACGAACGATGATGGTATTGCTCTTCTCTAAGAACTCGGGATTTACAGAAGCTCTTTGAAAAAGGAGAGAGAAAAATAATGTTTTAGCAATGATGTATTTGTTGTGGGATAATCAGAAATGAAGCAAAATGGTCTCTACTTATAAGGCCGAAGTAAAAGCGAAAAATCGTCCATTTGCAAAACATAAAAATTAAAACATGATTAAGTCACTGTCTAAAAAGGGTCAAAACATAGTTTTAATTCCTGCAGAAAAACTGTTAATCCTATAAATCGTCCAATATTAATATTATCGAAGGATTTCCAACCACAACTGAGTTAGAATACATTTTTTATTCTTTTTAGTGGATATATATTATTGTAGGACTTTTATCATGTGATTCAGTCTGTAAACTGTGTTTTATGTTTCGTATTTATTTATATACATTGTTTAACTTGGATATTTAATTTTATATAGGTTATTTTACGCACGTATTATATTTTCAACTTATTCGGTTTATGAATATATCTTTTCACTTATCTTGACGTCTCTGATAAAAGATTATTGACTCCGGCCTGTCCCATTTTTACGAGAAGAAATCAATAATTCAAGCAAAAACTTAGGTAAACCTAATAGTGTTGAGTTATTGAATTAAAATTCAAGTTGGGCTTTTTGTGATTTTAAATCCATAACTTGTATCCACATTAATTTTCTTTAAAAAAATATTACTATAGTAATGGATCTCGATTATTTGGCCCAAATTTAAACCTACATCACAAAATTTATAAACAAGTTGAATAAAAAATGATTTAAATTAGAGTAGAGGTGGCAATCGGGTCGGTCAATTCGGATTTGGGTCGAGTTACTTCATGTCGGGTTGCTTTTGGTTTATGTTCTATTCGGGTCGGGTCAAGTCTGATTCGGATTTAGTTCGTGTTTATGTTATTTCAGATCGAATCGGGTATCGAGTCAGTTTAATATCAGATCGGTTGATTTTCGGGTCGGTTCAATATTGAATCATTTGACTTTTTGGGTTGGGTTTATATCAAATCAATTGTCTTTTCAAGTCGAGTCTATGTCGGATCGGTTGCTTTTCGGGTCGGGTTAATATCGGATCAATCAACTTTCAATTTGAGTCAATATATGAATATGATCTTTTAAAGGAGAAAAAATGATATTAAATTTTTACTAAAGGTAATTGTTAATTAGTAATATAACACAAAATTAAATTAAATTCGGGTTGCTTTCGGTTTCGGGTTAATTTTCTGTCTGAGTTGCTTTCGGTTCGGGTTGATTTTCGGTTTTGGTTGTTTTCGGTTTCGATTGATTTTGATTCGGGTTTATTTCAGGTCTGGTCAAGTTTAGACCATTATATATGTTCGGATCTATATGGAATCTCGGGTCAGATAAATTAATTTGGGTCTCAAGTTTTGGGTCAAATTTGCCATGTTTAAATTAGAGTCATCACGAAACTTTAAATTTATTTTTATAAAATTAAGCTACACATAAACTTTGATTATATATGTAATGTGATGTATGAACTTTGATTTTGTGCAATTATATAAATGCCATTTTGATTTCATTTCATTTTCATAGACTACTAAAACTATTATCAACATAGCACATTTTATGTTTAGATATTATTTATACAAATAATTATATTTAAGTTGAGGTGTTTAATTTTTAAATGTGTATAATTAAAAACAGAGTTTTATGTTTATATGTTAACAAAGTTGGCAAAGGCTTAAGCATAGTATGAATTTGTCTTTTGAATGGAAGATGGTGATCTTTGTTGGTTAGATTGTAATTAAGTGTTATGATGTTTTTGTACTGTAACAGTTGAAGACTCGACACGTTGCACACTTTTTCCTCTATTTAGGTATAGGGAAATTTTTTAATGAGGCCCGTGTCGATGTCTAATATCGGTCTCAAATTAATAATACAAAACTACCTTTCAAAAAAAAACAATAGCCTAAGGATCTTCCAATGATTTGATTAAAACCCGGAAACAACCATTGAGGAATTGTACAATATTTATATTTTTCTCACCAACTTGTTATATATATTAATAGCCAATTGCATTCAAGCCTCGTAGGCAAAGACTACAACAGTTTCCATCAATTTCACGTGTTTTCCCCTTGCAAATTACCAGGAAAATGAAGGAAAAATCGCTTGATTTCACATAATATAATTACATCTTAATTTTTCATGTTGTGTTTGATCATATTTATAGTTTCAAAGATATATACGTTTTTTTTTTGTTGTTGCCATATTCAAAGTCCAAAAATATATAAGTTGCCAAATTATTATGCCTATTAAGATAATTAACATTTTATTGTTTGTGTGGTTCCTCTCGTGCCGTCTACTTTCCCTGAGTTTTGGTCCAAATTTTGCAGCACTGGCCTCATTTCATTTGAGAATTAATACACATTTTATTAGCAAATAATTAAAAGAAAAACAACCTGACCACCAAACACATTAGCCTCCCTTCAAAAAATTCCTATATAAATAGCCACCCCACTGAAACTATACTGCACCATCGCCTTCTCTTATATCTTCTTCCGCAAACGCCACCTCGCTCTTTCAGCTCATAATTTACACAAACCGATGGCTCTAACACTTGCCGATCTTTTTCATGACTCCTCGGCCCTCCGTGAGTTTGTTATCAACCAAGGAAACGGTGTGAAGGGTTTATCTGAACTGGGTCTCACTGTTCTCCCTAAGCAATAATATCCAACCTTTGGAGGAAAGGACTTGCATGACCAACTTCGTGCCCCAAGAACCCATTCTCATCATCGATATGTCGAAATGGGAAGATCCTCAAGTGGCGAAATCGATCTGTGATGCTGCTTCAAAATGGGGTTTCTTTCAAATTGTTAACCATGATGTACCGATTCAAGTGTTAGAGAATGTTAAGGATGCTACCTATAGGTTCTTTAGGCTGTCAGCCGAGGTCAAAAATAAGTATTCCAAGGAGCATTCATCTTCAAACAATGTCAGATTTAGTATAAGTTTTACTCCTCACCTAGAAAAGGCTCTTGAATGGAAAGACAAACTCAGCTTGTTTTACGTCTCTGAAGAAGAGGCTTATGCATTATGGCCTTCAGTCTGTTGGTAAAAAAAGTTACTTGTTGGATTTTTCTGAATCATTAAACTTTATAACATGCACTTTATTTGTCGAAAAATATATTAATCAACCTTCTTTTGTACTTTTGCAGGGAGCAAGTGTTAGATTACATGAAAGAGTCTAAAGTTGAAACAAACAACTATTACAAGTTCTAATGAAGGGTTTAAATGTTAATGAGATTGATGATGCAAAAGAGTCATTGTTGATGGGTTCAACGAGAACTAACCTTAACTACTATCCTAAATGTCCAAACCCCGAACTTACTATCGGAATAGGCCGTCACTCTGACATCTCGACTCTTACAATTCTCCTTCAAGATGAGATTGGAGGACTTTTCGTAAGAGAAAACGAAGGGAAAAACTGGATTCATGTTCCTCCAATTAAAGGTTCCCTTGTGATTAATGTTGGAGATGCTTTGCAGATAATGAGCAATGGAAGGTATAGGAGTGTTGAACACCGTGCGGTCGCTAATAGAAGTAATAACAGAATTTCGGTTCCTATGTTTGCGAGCCCAAAACCTGCTGATATAATAGGACCGTTACCTGAATTAATTGCAACTGGTGAGAACCCAATTTACAAACAAGTTCTATATTTCGATTACGTCAAGCATTTCTTCGGTAAAGCACATGATGGTAAGAAAACGCTTGAATTTGCAGAATTGTAAACGTAATATTTCTGTTTTTGTTTGCGTAAATAATAAAGTTGTTGATGAAAATGGCTAAAATAAATAACATGTAATCAAAGCCATTATCTACAAAAATATGTATCTTATATAAGATCGAAATAATATCTTTCATTTATTTTGTTATAATTTCATTTTCAGCCTGGAACTTTGATTTTGTGCAATTATATAAATGTCATTTTGATTTGAATTAATTTTATTTTTATAAACTACTAAAACTATTATCAATATAGCCGATTTTATGCTTAAATATTACTTATACAAATAATTATATTTATCAAATATGAAAATGAGTTGAGGTGTTTAATTTTTAAATGTGTATAATTGAAAATAAACAGAGTTTTATGTTTATATGTTAACTAAAATCAAAGTTTTATGTGCATAATTGTACTAAAGCAAATTCTATATATAGTATTGCATATTTGACCAAAGGTTATTTGGGTTGCTTTTCAGTTTGGGTTCTATTCGGGTCGGGTCAGATCTGATTCGAATTTAGTTCGTGTTTATGTTATTTTGGATTGGATCGGGTATCAAGTCGCTTTAATATCGGATCGGTTGATTTTTGGGTCAGTTCAATATCGAATCATTTGACATTTTGGGTTGGGTTTGTATTGGATCAGTTGTCTTTTCAAGTCAGGTCTATGTCGGATCGGTTGCTTTTCGGGTCGGGTTAATATCGGACCAGTCAACTTTCAATTTGAGTCAATATATGAATATGATCTTTTAAAGGAGAAAAAATGATATTAAACTTTTACTAAAGGTAGTTGTTAATTAGTAATATAACACAAAATGAGAATAAAACATACATATTTGATGAAATTAAATCCGGGTTGCTTTCAATTTCGGGTTGATTTTCGGTTCGAGTTACTTTCAGTTTGGGTTGATTTTCGGTTTCGATTATTTTTTATTTAACTAAATTCAAGTCGTTTTGGTTCATATTTGGGTCAAATTTAGACCATTGTATTCAGATCTATATCGAGTCTCGGGTCGGGTAAATCAATTCGAGTCTCGAGTTTCGGGTCAAGTTTGTCAGGTCTAAATTAAAGTCATCACGAAACTTTAAATTTATTTTTATAAAATTAAGCTATACATAAACTTTGGTTATATATGTAATGTG
Source organism: Hibiscus tridactylites (assembly GCA_958450335.1). Classification (NCBI taxonomy): domain Eukaryota; kingdom Viridiplantae; phylum Streptophyta; class Magnoliopsida; order Malvales; family Malvaceae; genus Hibiscus; species Hibiscus tridactylites. The sequence continues at coordinate 3,467,255 of OY288267.1, forward strand.
ATACATGAACTTTGATTTTGTGCAATTATATAAATACCATTTTGATTTGATTTCATTTTCATAAACTACTAAAAATATTATCAATATAGCACATTTTATGTTTAAATATTATTTATACAAATAATTATATTTATCAAATATGAAAATGAGTTGAGGTGTTTAATTTTTAAATGTGTATAATTGAAAATAAACAGAGTTTTATGTTTATATGTTAACTAAAATCAAAGTTTTATGTGCATAATTGTACTAAAGCAAATTCTATATATAGTATTGCATATTTGACCAAAGTTTATTTGGGTTGCTTTTCGGTTCGGGTTCTATTCGGGTCGGGTCAGGTTTGATTCGAATTTAGTTCGTGTGTATGTTATTTTGGATTGGATCGGGTATTGAGTCGGTTTAATATCGGATCGGTTGATTTTTGGGTCGGTTCAATATCGAATCATTTGACTTTTTGGGTTGGGTTTATATTGGATCAGTTGTCTTTTCAAGTCAGGTCTATGTCGGATCGGTTGCTTTTCGGGTCGGATTAATATCGGATCAGTCAACTTTCAATTTGAGTCAATATATGAATATGATCTTTTAAAGGAGAAAAAATGATATTAAACTTTTACTAAAGGTATTTGTTAATTAGTAATATAACACAAAATGAGAATAAAACATACATATTTGATGATATTAAATCCGGGTTGCTTTCGCTTTCGGGTTGATTTTCGGTTCGAGTTGCTTTCGGTTTGGGTTGATTTTCGGTTTCGATTATTTTCGATTTAACTAAATTCAAGTCGTTTTGGTTCAGATTCTGGTCAAATTTAGACCATCATATTCATATCTATATCGAGTCTCGGGTCGGATAAATCAGTTCAGGTCTCGAGTTTCGGGTCAAATTTTCCAAGTTTAAATTAGAGTCATCACGAAACTTTAAATTTATTTTTATAAAATTAAGCTACACATAAACTTTGATTATATATGTAATGTGATACACGAACTTTGATTTTGTGCAATTATATAAATGCCATTTTGATTTGATTTCATTTTTATAAACTACTAAAACTATTATCAATATAGCACATTTTATGTTTAAATTTTATTTATACAAATTATTATATTTATCAAATATGAAAATGAGTTGAGATGTTTAATTTTTAAATGTGTATAATTAAAAACAAACAAATATGCCTAGAGTTGAATTAGAATAAATATAATTTTGAACCCTCACAATGATAAGATTCAAACCTAAAATTTTAAATTTTCAAAAAATTTTAATTATTGAGTTAGTAAATCAATATAAAATCATAATCAAAGTTGGCAAAGGCTTAATATATTTTATAATATTTCATAAGCAATAGCCTAAGGATCTTCCGATGATTTGATTAAACCCCGAAAGCAACCATTGAGGAATTATAAAATATTTTTATATCTTTTCTCACCAACTTATTATTTTAATAGCCCATTGCATTCCATCAATTTCACATGTTTTCCCCTTGCAAATTGCCAGGAAAATGAAGGGAAAACGCTTGATTTCGCAAAATATAATTACATCTTAATTTTTCATGTCGTGTTTGATCATATAAATTATTAAATTACAAATTTATATAAATTTAAATTCTAAATATTTATATAAATTTAAATTCTAAATATTATCAAATGTGATCAGATATATTAATAAATAAAGGTAGATAATATGTTGCATATCAAACATGTTGCTGCGCCCTTTGATTAATTAATTGTAAATGAAATATTTTAACTGATTACTCATTCTATGTTTGTGTAACCCCATGTCACATACCCAAAATCTACAGCTTAAACTCTCAAAATAAACATTAGGCACGGTTAAATATAATATAGTAATAGTTAAAGTTTATTAGTTTCTAAATTTAGAATATATATTAAATTGGATTGATGGTAAAAGTTTTTTTGATTTTTGGTGTCACACTTGCTGACAAGTTTGACGAACAACCATCCAAATATAGTTTTATAATATATATTACAAGTCATTAATTATTGATTAGGTAAAAATATATATTTCAGTTTTTTTGTGGCTGATTTATTTTACTGAAAGGCAATCGACATATTCATCAAAAATTATAGATTAAGTATATATATAATTATTTATTTAAAAATAATAATTTTATTATTCAATTAAAATTTTATTATCAACATACTATTAAATTGAAAAACAACTTAATATAATAACAATTTAAGTTAAAAAACTCGAAACAATCTATTAATTTGACCCTACTTTTAATACATGTGGTGATTGATTTTGTTTGTCTCATTTACATGCTAAATAATTACGTCCGAACTCAAGTTAGTTGAATAAAGTTTCTATCGTATTTTATAAAAATAAAAAAATAAATTAATTTTACACCGATATATGAGTATATAATCTTAGACTTTAAAAAGGAGAATGCAAATATTTTACATTTCTATTCGGCTTTGCGCACACACAAGGTTGGTGGTAAATGCGCGCAGCATGCGGCATAGTTGGGTAGGTGAGCCAGCCTTCCAATGGCATTCAAAATAAGACTGCGACTCCATTGAAACCAAACTCATTGGTTTCTATATAGTTATAAATAGCCACTCCATTGAAACCAACAAGCACCACTGCCTTGATCTCTTCTTCCTCAAACACCACCTCCACCTCCTTCTTTCAACTCAAACCAATGGCTCCAGCACTTGCTCATCCTTTCAATGACTCTTCTGCTCTCCTTGAGTTTGTGATTAACCAAGGGAATGGTGTGAAGGGTTTGTCCGAACTCGGTCTCAATGCTCTCCCCAAGCAATATATCCAACCTTTGGAAGAGAGGACCTGCATGACCAATGTTGTTCCCCAACAATCCATTCCCATCATTGATATGTCAAACTGGGAAGATCCTCAAGTGGCCAAATCCATCTGCGATGCTGCTTCCAAATGGGGTTTCTTCCAAATCATTAACCATGATGTACCGATTGAGGTGTTGGACAACGTTGAGGATGCTACTTATAGCTTCTTCATGTGAAACTACCTCCGGTGACAATGGCCGCCGGACATGGTGGTGACAGTAAACAGATCGGTAGAGAACGGTGGAAAAAGGGAAAAGGGATTTTTAGACTAAGCCCTAGCAGAATGGGTCTACTTGTTTTATTAATTTGATAAAAACAAATGGGTTTACAACGGATAATACAATTCAGATTGGGTCAATCTAATTGAGCCCATATCACCTATTTATACTAACAAGGCCTAACAAACTAACAACCTGGAAACAATCCTGATAACACTGGAAGGATCTGAAAACTAATATCTGGAAGCATCGAAGGTAGCTTCTGGAGAAATGAACTGAAGGTACCTTTTGGAGAATATATGAAAAACATGGGCCAAGAGATTTGGGCCAACAGACGTGGGCTCTGTAGATGCTGGTGAGCTCTATAATTGCTGGGCTTTATGTTAATATGCTAACATTCACCCGGTTCTTCTTGTCTTCTTTAAACTCAGAACGAGGAATCACATTGAGCTTGGTTCGCAGCAAAGCAAACTGTTGTCCAGATAGTGGCTTTGTTAAAACATCAGCAACTTGGCAATTAGCTGGGACATATCGAACTTGAAGCAAATTACCAAGAACACGTTCACGGACAAAATGTAAGTCCAAATCCACATGTTTGGTTTTAGCATGCATTACCGGATTTGCTGCCATAGCAATGGTGCTTGTATTGTCGCACCAGATTTTGGGTAAATCAGACAAGAGAATTTCCATATCTTCCAATAAATTTCTGACCCACATTACTTCGGAAGTAGCATCAGCTAAACTTCTGTATTCGGCCTCGGCAGTAGAACGAGAGACGGAACGCTATTTTTTGGAACTCCAAGATAAAAGATGAACTCCATAATAAACACAATAACCGGTAATGGACCTTCGATCATCCATATCGCTTCCCCAATCGGCATCCGAAAAAGCAACAAGATTGGGAAGAGTGGACTGTTCAGCCGAGAAACATAAACCAAAATCTAATGTATGATTAAGGTATCGAAGAATACGCTTGACAGCACTCCAATGATTAACAGTGGGACTTTGCATATATTGGGCAACTCTATTCACAGCATGAGAAATATCCGGATGAGTGTGACAAATATAGATAAGAGCACCCACAACACTTCTATACTTAGTAACATCATCAAATAATTCACCATCAAACTTACTAAGTTTCGGCGAGACTTCCATGGGGGTGTCAACTGCTCTTGTGTCCGTCATCTGTGTGCGCTGCAGCAGATCCAAGATGTATTTCCGTTGGTTTAAAAAGATACCAGCAGTGCTTGTAGTAGCCTCGATTCCCAAAAAATAGTCGAGCGCACCTAGATCTTTAAGGGAGAATTGAGCATGAAGCTGTTGTTTCACTTGAGCAATATGAACTTCAGAATTTCTAGAAAGTAATATATCATCAACGTAGACAATAATAAAAGTCATAATACCATCAGCCTTGTATTTAAACAATGACGTATCAGCAGGGGAGCATTCAAAATGAAGAGAGAGCAGAAAATTCTTCAACTTAAGAAACCAACTACGAGGAGCCTGCCTTAATCCATAAAGAGCCTTAACAAACTTGCAAACAAGCGGTGAACCAGACGGACTGACTTGCTCGAAACCAGGCGGTTGTTGCATATAGACTTCTTCGTGGAGATCGCCTTTTAAAAAGGCATTATTGATGTCAACTTGGTGCACAACCCATCGATTTGTAACAGCTAAGGAAATCAAAACATTGATTGTAAGAGACTTGACCACCGGACTAAAAGTATCAGTAAAATCGTAGCCGGGAACTTGAGAGAACCCTTTAGCGACTAATCGAGCTTTATATCTACTCACGGACCCATCAGCATTTCGTTTGATTTTAAACAACCATTTGCAGCCGACGGCTTTTCGATCACAAGGTTGTTCAACCAAGCACCAAGTACCATTGGCCAGTAATGCAGAATATTCTTCCATGACAGCAGTTCGCCACTCATCATGTTGCATGGCCTCATGAATATTCTGTGGAACTTCATCACAACTGAGTAATAGAAGTTTTGGCTTGAAAATTCCTCTCTTGCTGCGTGTGACCATTGCATGTGTATTTCCGATTGGATTAATACTAGAATCCGAGGGAGTAATATCACTTGTTGGAACAGGCTGCATAGTGGAATGAGAATGAATAACGTCAGCCGTCTCATTAACAAGAGGAGACTCATCAGGGGTTATAGACGCAACATCTCTGGAAGCATCAGTAGAACCAATGTCAGGAGGTTCAGCAGGTTATTCAACCTCAGGAGACAAGGATGAAGGAGGCTCAGCATGCCCCAACCCAGGTGATACATCAGTGGATATTAAAGCTGGTGACGGCGAAGCTGGTGAGTGAGGCAACACTGAACTAGAAGAATGAGAAACATTACTGTGATGTTTCGGCAGAACTGGAACTGATGCAGAAAGAAAATCAGTTGATGAGGAGATCTTAGCTGAGGACGATGTAGAAGCAAACAAAAAAGACCCTTCATCAAAGCGCACATGACGGGAAATAAAAATTCGACCAGTGGCATCCAAGCACTGATAACCATGGTGAGATGGAGAATATCCGAGAAAAGTACACGGACGAGAGCGGAAGTCAAATTTATGCCTATTGAATGGACGAAGATAAGGGTAGCAGATACACCCAAATACCTTAAGAAAATTGTAATATGGCCTCTTCCCAGTCAGCTTCTCAAAAGGAGACATGTTATCAAGTGTACGAGAAGGGAGACGGTTGATGAGATAAGTTGATGTTAATATAGCAAAAGACCAAAATTTAAATGGTACTGAAGACTGAGCCAAGAGACATAGGGCAGTTTCTATAATTTGCCGGTGCTTGCGTTCGACAACCCCGTTTTGTTGGGATGTGTGCGGACATGTAATTCGATGTTGAATACCCAAAGCTCTTAACTTAGGAATAAGAGCACGAAACTCTCCCCCTCCATCGGTTTGGACAGCTTTAATACACGAAGAAAATTGAGTCTTAACCAAAGCAACAAACGCATCAAAAATAGGAAAGACTTCACTCTTATTCCGAAGTAAAAATGTCCAACAAGATCGGGTATACATGTCTACAAAAGAAACATAGTAAGAAAAGCCAGCGGATGTCATTGGTGCTGGTCCCCATACATCAATTTCTACCAGTTCAAAAGGAGCTGTATACTCAGTAGTCGAATGACAGAATGGTAGGGCATGAGCCTTTCCCATTTGACAAGCTGGACAAAGAAATTTTCCTTGATGCGAAAAAGTTCTATCTAAAACAAGCGAGACCACTTCAGACGAAGGATGGCCGAGACGATTGTGCCACAACCAGTAGGTAGACACATCCTTATTGACTACAGTATGCTGAATAGAAACATGCGAACTAACAGTACGATCAACAGAACCCAAATCAAAAGAGTATAGACCATCCTCTTGCACCCCTCGTAGCAACACTTGCCCTGTGCTTTCATCCTTCACACAGCAGTCATTCGAATGAAATTCAAAATAGACATGGTTATCAGCAGCAAATCTAGACACAGACAGTAGGCTACGAGAGATTTGTGGAACATGCAGTAGTTTATCAATCACTAAATTTCGATCAGGCATGCTAATAGATGAACATCCAACATGTGCAATACTAACAGCAGAATTATCACCCAAATGTACTTTATTCTGGCCATTATAATTCATAGAGGACATGCAGTAGTCTATATGCAACAACCGCCTGGTTTCGAGCAAGTCAGTCCGTCTGGTTCACCGCTTGTTTGCAAGTTAGTTAAGGCTCTTTATGGATTAAGGCAGGCTCCTCGTAGTTGGTTTCTTAAGTTGAAGAATTTGCTGCTCTCTCTTCATTTTGAATGCTCCCCTGCTGATATGTCATTGTTTAAATACAAGGCTGATGGTATTATGACTTTTATTATTGTCTACGTTGACGATATATTACTTTCTGGAAATTCTGAAGTTCATATTGCTCAAGTGAAACAGCAGCTTCATGCTCAATTCTCCCTTAAAGATCTAGGTGCGCTCGACTATTTTTTGGGAATCGAGGCTACTACAAGCACTGCTGGTATCTTTTTAAACCAACGGAAATACATCTTGGATCTGCGGCAGCGCACACAGATGACGGACACAAGAGCAGTTGACACCCCCATGGCAGATCGACTTCTCAATTGATTGACTCAAATTGAAGAGGAAAACTCCGTCGACAAAGCTCAGAACCACCAATTCGTGCAAAAGAGAGAAATCCAGTCAGATCTGAAACGACGAACAAAACATTGTTGCCAAAGCTCAGAAACTTCAACCCGAGCAGAGAGAGAGAGGCTATACGTCAGATCTGTGTTGCTGCCGTCGATGAGGACCGTCGATGAAGCTCTGATACCATGTGAAACTACCTCCGGTGACAATGGCCGCCGGACATGGTGGTGACAGTAAACAGATCGGTAGAGAACGGTGGAAAAAAGGGAAAAGGGATTTTTAGACTAAGCCCTAGCAGAATGGGTCTACTTGTTTTATTAATTTGATAAAAACAAATGGGTTTACAACGGATAATACAATTCAGATTGGGTCAATCTAATTGAGCCCATATCACCTATTTATACTAACAAGGCCTAACAAACTAACAACCTGGAAACAATCCTGATAACACTGGAAGGATCTGAAAACTAATATCTGGAAGCATCGAAGGTAGCTTCTGGAGAAATGAACTGAAGGTACCTTCTGGAGAATATATGAAAAACATGGGCCAAGAGATTTGGGCCAACAGACGTGGGCTCTGTAGATGCTGGTGAGCTCTATAATTGCTGGGCTTTATGTTAATATGCTAACACTTCAGGCTTCCGGCTGAGGTTAAAAACAAGTATTCCAAGGAGCATTCGTCTTCAAACAATGTCAGGTTCGATACAAGTTTTACTCCTCAAGCAAAAAAGCTCTCGAGTGGAAAGATTATCTCAGCTTATTTTACGTATCTGAAGAGGAGGCTTCTGCATTATGGCCATCAGTCTGCAGGTAAAAAAAATTATTTGTTGGATTTTATAAAATCATTAAACATTAAACTTGCAGCTTATTTGTCAAAAAAAATTGTTAATGGACCTTCTTTGGTATTTTTACAGGGAGCAAGTGTTAGATTATATGAAGAAGTCTAAAATTGTCATCAAACAACTATTACAAATTCTAATGAAGGGTTTAAATGTTAATGAGATTGATGATACGAAAGAATCGTTGTTGATGGGTTCAATGAGGACTAACCTTAACTACTACCCCAAATGTCCAAATCCTGAACTCACTGTCGGAGTAGGCCGTCATTCCGATGTCTCGACTCTCACAATTCTCCTTCAAGATGAGATCGAAGGACTTTTCATAAGGGAAAACGAGGGAGATAATTGGATTCATGTTCCTCCGATTAAAGGTTCTCTTGTGATCAATGTTGGAGATGCGTTGCAGATCATGGGCAACGGAAGGTATAGGAGTGTTGAACATCGCGTGGTCGCTAATGGAAGTAATAATAGAATTTCGGTCCCTATTTTTGTGAACCCAAGACCTGTTGATATGATAGGACCGTTACCTGAATTGATCGCAAGCGGTGAGAAACCAATTTACAAACAAGTTCTTTATTTAGATTACGTCAAGCATTTCTTTCGTAAAGCACATGATGGTAAGAAAATAGTTGGATTTGCAGAATTGTAAACATAATATTATTTTTTTCTTTGTTTGTCTAATATAATGAAGTTGATGAAAATGGCTAAGATAAATAACATGTACTCAAAGCCATTATCTACAAAATCATGTATCTTATATAAGATCGAAATAATATCTTTCATTCATTTTGTTATAATTCCATGGTCGTCCTTGAACTTTTCTTATAATTCTTTTGTAATTTTCAATGCTATAAAGTTTTGAAAATTATTGTTTTATATAATACTTAAATTATTTATAATCTTTTCAAACCATTAAATTAAAAATAATTTATCATATCGTTAAACTAAAGATAATTTACCATTACATATAAAAACACAATATAATTACACCTTTTATTAATAATTATATCTTATTTTTTTCGTATCGTGTTTGATCGTATAAATTATAAAATTATATATGTATATAAATTTAAATTCTAAATATTAACGGTAAAAATTTAATGCGGTTGAAGGATGAAATCAATTTTAGATAGGGAATGTGGGGTTTGGTAGCTTATTAGGGGAGGGGCTTGATCTGGATGGAATAATTAGTGGGAATTTAAAGGGCTCAAAAGGATAATCTATTTAATAATGTTTTTTGTACAATGTAATTAAAAAATAACTTATATGTCTTACTAATTATAAAAAAAGGCTCAAAATTATATATGTCATTTTTTGAATAAATTACACAGTATCCCAATATCTTTGAACCTCCCTGATTGTTTGTGTAGTTCCACTCGTGCCGTCTACTTTCTTGCGTCTTCCGTGAGTTTTGGTCCAAATTTTGCAGCACTGGCCTCATTTCATTTGAGAATTAATACACATTTTATTAGCAAATAATTAAAAGAAAAACAACCTGACCACCAAACACATTAGCCTCCCTTCAAAAAATTCCTATATAAATAGCCACCCCACTGAAACTATACTGCACCATCGCCTTCTCTTATATCTTCTTCCGCAAACGCCACCTCGCTCTTTCAGCTCATATTTTACACAAACTAATGGCTCCAACACTTGCCAATCCTTTCCATGACTCCTCGGCCTTCCGTGAATTTGTTATCAACCAAAGCAGAGCCGGCTGTGAGGGGGAGCACCATGAGCGACCGCTCAGGGCCCCCAACCAGCCTAGGGCCCTTAAATTTTAATTTTTTTTATATTTTTTAATTAATTAAATTATTAATTTAATGGTAAAAAGTTAATTTTTTTTCCTAGATAAATAAATTAATTAATTTAACAATGAAAATAATGTGTTCGATAAAAATTTAATCATATTTTCATGATTTATTAAAGAAAGGCTTAACTACAAAATAAGTGTACACACTATATTCTTTTTTATTTTTAGACACTAAATTGTTTTTTGGGTCAAAATAAGTGTCTGAAGTTTACTCTGTGGCCATTTCTAGATAACGTTCGTTAAAAAATTAAAAACAAGTGCTCAAATTATGCCGCATTTTGTTTTAGGTGTCTATTTTTAAAAAAATTAGTGCCCAAATTATGTCGTTTTTTTTGTTTTAGGTGTCTAAAGTTTTATTTTTATATAAAAAATAATGATCGATACCTCAAAATGATAACGAAATAAACTTTAGGCACTTAAAGCAAAAAAAAACGTGTATAGTTTGGACACTTAATTTGTAGTTAAAACTTAAAAAATATTATTTTGATTGTTCAAACTAATAAGATATGCTTTTGTTATATAGAGGTCAATTTTCTAATTTTCGCTCAGGGCCTCGAAAATTTCCGAGACGGCCCTGAACCAAAGAAACGGTGTGAAGGGTTTATCTGAGTTGGGTCTCACTGTTCTCCCTAAGCAATATATCCAACTTTTGGAGGAAAGGACTTGCATGACCAACTTCGTGCCCCAAGAACCCATTCCCATCATCGATATGTCGAACTGGAAAGATCCTCAAGTGGCGAAATCGATCTGCGATGCTACTTCGAAATGAGGTTTCTTCCAAATTGTTAACCATGATGTACCGGTTCAAGTGTTAGAGAATGTCAAGGATGCTACTTATAGCTTCTTTAGGTTGCCAGCTGAGGTAAAAAAATAAGTATTCCAAGAAGCATTCATCTTCAAACAATGTCATGTTTAGTAAAAGTTTTACTCCTCACGTAAAAAAGGCTTTTGAATGGAAAGATAGACTCAGCTTGTTTTACGTCTCTAAAGAAGAGGCTTTTGCATTATGGCCTTCAATCTATAAATAAAAAAGTTACTTGTTAGATTTTCTTGAATCATTAAACTTTATAACATGCACTTTATTTATCGAAAAATATATTAATCAACCTTCTTTTGTACTTTTGCAGAGAGCAAGTGTTAGATTACATGAAGGAGTCTTAAGTTGTTATCAAACAACTATTACAAGTTCTAATGAAAGGTTTAAATGTTAATGAGATTGATGATGTAAAAGAGTCATTGTTGATGGGTTCAATGAGAACTAACCTTAACTAGTATCCTAAATGTCCAAACCCCGAACTCACTATCGAAATAGGCCGTCACTCTGACATCTCGACTCTTACAATTCTTCTTCAAGATGAAATTGGAGTACTTTTCGTAAGAAAAAATGAAGGGAAAAATTGAATCCATGTTCCTCCAATTAAAGGTTCCCTTGTGATTAATGTTGGAGATGCCTTGCAAATAATGAGCAATGGAAGGTATAGGAGTGTTGAACACCATGCGGTCGCTAATAAAAGTAAAAACAGAATATCGATTCCTATTTTTGTGAGCCCAAAACCTACTGATATCATAGGACCTTACCTGAATTGATTGCAACTTGTGATAAACTAATTTACAAACAAGTTTTATATTTCGATTACGTCAAGTATTTCTTCAGTAAAGCACATGATGGTAAGAAAACGCTTGAATTTACAGAATTGTAAACGCAATATGTATCTTATATAAGATCAAAATAATATCTTTCATTTATTTTGTTATAATTTATTTTCAGCCCGGAACTTTGATTTTGTGTAATTATATAAATGTAATTTTGATTTGAATTAATTTTATTTTCATATACTACTAAAACTATTATCAATATAGCAGATTTTATGTTTAAATATTATTTATACAAGTAATTATATTTATCAAATATGAAAATGAGTTGAGGTGTTTAATTTTTAAATGTGTATAATTGAAAATAAACATGTTTATATGTTAACTTAAATGAAAGTTTTATGTGTATAATTGTACTGAAGCAAATTTTATATATCGCATTGTACATTTGACCAAAATTTATTTGTAGTTTTGATATTATTTTTTTAGATTACAATTACAATTAAAATTACATTTGCGATATAATATTCAAATAATTTCAATTGAAGTCACATTATGATACACAATCAGATTGATAATTAGATTATATTTAAAAAATACAAATATGCCGAGAGTTGAATTAGAATAAATATAAACTCGAACCCTCATAATAATAAGGTTCAAACCTAAAATTTAAAATTCCCAAAAACTCTTAATCACTGAGTTAGTAAATCAATATAGAATCATAATCAAAGTTGGCATATATATACATATATATATATATATATATTATAATACTTCATAAGCAATAGCCTAAGGATCTTCCAATGATTTGATTAAACCCGGGAAACAACCATTGAGGAATTATAAAATCCTCTAAAACATCAAACGTGTACAGATTATTTGCCGTCGATCTCCTGGGATTTGGAAAGAGTCCGAAGCCAAATGACCGTTTATATACATTGAATGATCATGTGGAAATGATTGACAAATCTGTAATTTCACCTCATGAGTTGAGTTCGTTCCATTGGTGGCACATTCTATGGGTAGTGTCCGTTCATATATTTTCTTAAATTTTTTAACAAAACACACACAGAAGCTTGAATTTGAATTTTTTAGAATGATCAGATCATTATCATCTTTTTCTATTGGAATCACTAGTTAAATTCATATATGATCAATTTTTAATCTCAATTAAGTTTGTAAAAATTAATTTTATTTTTGCTCGTTTTATACATGTAGCCCTACTTTTCTGATGCAAAAGATGGGACAAGGAGTTCAATGGTGCTCAACACAGTTGCTAGAAAAACACTATGCCCACCATTAGCATTTGGTAAATAAATTATGTCATGGTAAGAACACGTGGGAAGATCTTTTTGCTTCATTTTTTTTTTTTTGCAAGAACCATACCACATGGGAGAGGGTTTTCAAGCTCTTCACCCCAACAAGGTAACAACTTTATCACTATTTTACTTATAAAACTATGCATTCATATTTATATTTAATACACTGACGATGAAAAAAGGTTTTCACAAGCATATTAGTTTTAAGGTTTAAGTATAAGATTTTAAGTTTAAGAATTTAGAATTTAAGGTTTATTGTTAAATAGGGTGATCAATTACTCTAAACAGAGAGTTTTGACATTATGTTAAATGGTAATTATTCCATGCACAAGCGCTCGTGGAAACTTTGTTTGCACAAGCGATTGTGGAAATTTTGTTTACACAAGTGTCTTTGTTTTAGGGTTTAGAGACTTTGTTTATGGTACAAAGTTTGGGGGGTTTAAGTGTAGTAGTTTTGAATTTAGGTGTTATTGATAGAATTTCAGTTAGATTTAAGGTTAAAATTTAGGGTTTATAGATTAAAACATAAATCTCTAAACATATTACCCTAAACCCTAAATTCTAAACTCGTACACTAAAATTTATAAACTCTAAACCATCCATGGTGATCAAGATTCCACTACACCATTAGAGGGCAGCAACAACTTGAAGATCAAATTCCCACAAGTGGAACTCAACATTGTTCAAAATGCCGATCATTCCTCACGGAAAGAGGGATTTTGCCAAGACTTTACAACATGTTTGGGCAGGATCTACATATGATTAGGTGATCATGTTGTAATAAAGGAGTTCATTATTCATTATATCTAGTGTGTTAATAAAAAAAAAGGGAAATATACATTTTAGTATTTGAACTTTGCTTCAAGATGTAATTCGGTACTTAAGTTTTTTTTGTCTAAATAGGTACCTAAACTTGCTCCATGGCTCAATTTGATACTTAATCATTTTTATCTAATAAGGTACTTGAACTTGACTTCTAAGTTAAATTTAGTACTTAAATTTGACTTTACAGTTTAAATGAGTTCAAATAAGTCATTTATTATAAGGATTAATATCCTATACACTGGCAGTGGAAAGTTTTTATTTCCACAAGCGCCTCAATTATAGGGTTTAGGGTTAGTGTTTAGGGTTTAGAGTTTAGGGGTTTTAGCGTAAAGGTTTAGAATTTAGGGTTCATGTTTAGAATTTAGGAATTAGGGTTAGAATTTAGGGTTTAGGGTTAGGGTTTAGTTTTAGGGTAATATGGGTGGGAATTTAGGTTTTAACCTATAAACCCTAAATTTTAACCCTAAACCCAAAATTCTATCAACAATCCCTAAATTCAAAACTACTACACTTATACCCCCTAAATTTTAAACCATAAACAAAGTCCCTAACCCCTAAAACTAAAGCGCTTGTGTAAAAAAGTTTCCACAAGCGCTTGTGTATAGAACAATTACCCTTATTATAATTATCAGATTGGACTAAAATGTACAGTTCAAGTATCAAATTGAACTAATAAGTCAAGTTCATGTATTTAATTATATATATATATATATGTATGTATATATCAAATTGTATCTCAAAATCAAATTTATATACTAAAATATATATTTACGCGTAAAAATATTTTATTAAAATTTAATTATAAAAATACAAAATGTTAATATGAAATGGTATTTTGAATGATAATGCAGGCCATTGGGCTGCCTGGATATTGGATAAGAGCCTTCTAAAACTTAGGGTTGGAACCAGGCTCGTAGTCCGTAGAGAAATATGCTTTTTAGATTATTTGTTGTTGTTTTTAATAATTCGGATGACTTGTGTTGTACACTTAATTTTGGTGGGCGAGTCTTTCGGCAAATTTTTTTTATATATATGAGACCTCAAACTTAAAACATGCTTAAGCGATACTAAGTTAGTTACTATTGAACCAATTTCAATGGATAAATATACTTTTTAGTTGATTTAATATAAAATTACTTGTCGACCGGTCTCAATTCATACTTAATAATAAAAATATTAATGTAATCATTAATCATGTGTGTTTAATTTTTTTAAAATATGATTCTGAATAGTAAATCAAAATTCCTTCCTTTTGGAATGCTCAAACCGATATTGAGTAAGAAAAAAATTATTATGATATTTATAATTATTTGGTAACGTTCATTGTAATTTTATAGTAACGTTTGTTTAATAGTAAACATCCACATTTAATTTAGAATTAATATTCATATACTTCTAAGATATTCTCATTAATTCAACCATATCTATTAGGTTGTATAAACTTCAATAATAACGAGCAAGTGCTCAACAACCACCGTTTATGAATTTTAAAAACAGGCAAAACAATATAAAACAATTACCTTTTAAAACCAATAATTAAATTTAAGAAAATAAATTATAAGGAAAAAAGAAAATATTTCCTGAAATGACAATGCAAATTTTGTTTTTCACGGACGAATATAATTAGAGTTTAAAGATTTAATTTATAATTTACACTTTAAGAATTTATATTATAGAATTTATAATTTTTGATAAAAATGTGGTATTATTACATGCCTTGTTAAAAAAAATCTTATACCTAAATGGGAGAAAAGAATACTTATAGAATACTTACAGAAACCAAGTCATCAATTTAACTCGAACTAAACAAGAGACAAGTACTAAAAAAACAGCTAGACGAACCAACCAGAATTTGTAGCTTAGCCCTCAGGGTCCTCATGTCGCCGCAACCTGTCATTTTCCCAGCATCAATCTCATTCAGCAGATCCTGATCCTGCTGAACGAAATGCAACACACTATGTGGTGGACTCGACATTTCTAAACTCTCAGTTTGCCCTTCTAAACTCATAACATTGACTCATCGCAACGAGAGCATCCGCAATCCTATTACACTATCGCCGAATATGTCGCAGCACCAAGTTTTAATTTATGTGCATCATCTCTACAATCGAATCAACTAACACACTTCCTTCCAATGTCGTTGATTCCATATTGACAATTTTAACCGCCTCCAAACAATTTTTCTCGAGCTCAACGAAATTTGTGAAACCAAGCGTAGCCAAAGCATCGTGAATTGCTCATAACTCAGAAACTAAAACTGAGCACCGGCCCATGAACCTCGAAAATCTAAGTATCTAATCCTCTTTATCATCTTTGAACCCCGACCGCAGCTCTCTGATCTGAAGTATTCACCGCAATATCTATGTTGACTCTCACCCACCCCATTGGTGGTCTATGAGATTTAAAATTTAAGGTTTATACGTTTTAGGGTAGTTTTTTAAGTTTTATAATTAGAATTTTTATATTTTGATTTTTAAAGTAAAATTAAACATACTTGTAAAATATTTTTTTTCTAATTTTTTAATAGTCTAAAGATAGATTACAAGGAAGTATATGTTTATATATATTTTTAACTCTTTAGTAATACACATAGACCTTGTAGAGAATCATTAAATTCGAGTTTTCTAAGATAAACATAATCCGTTTTTCACTTTTAAGTGCATAGAATAATAACAAAAATATATAATATTTGTATATACACTTTTATTTCGGTATATACAAAAATAAAATAAAAAATTGATATATACAAAAATTCTTATCCTGACATACACAAATTATTATTATTTTATAAGCTTTTCTGTATAATCTCATTTTAGCAGTATCAGTTTAGAGTTACCAAAAATATGATGCCAAATGAGATTTTTAGGTTTATCTTATCAAAGCATGAGCACAAACAAGTGGTGGTAGGTGGCAGGTGCATCAGATTCTTCAGTTTGGGCCGGGGGCACCTTAGAAATTGTCATTCGCCAGTTTCTCCTCTGCCAATAAATAACCAAACCAAAGAACGGCACAATTGCTAAAGTTAAACCAAGGAATAAATTCATACCCACTTTGTATTTTTTTTCTTCTATTCTAACCCATTAATTATAAAGCTGGGGTCTTCCTGTTTGAAGGTGTAGAATTTGGGGTGGTTGATTTTAAGATCATGGATTTGGAGTTCTTGCAATCAATGGATGTTCAGATTCTTGCCGGTGTAGCAGTGGCTGTTTTAGCCGTCGTTGTTACTGCTGCTGCTTTTCTGTTTTCCTCCAAGAAACCCAAAGGTTTGATTTTTCACTCAATTTGGCCTTTTTGCATATATTTTAGATGTTAAAGGGTGTATTAAATCCTGGGTTTCTGTGTATCTTTTGATCTGTTTGTGGCTTAATGGATTTTTTTGGGTGTTTTTTTTTTATTTTAGCTTCTTAGAATATAATAAATAAAAGAGAAATTGATATATGAAGATCTTTAGATTGTTTTAGTAGCTCGTAGCATTGTTCACATTAGGCGTGTAATGAAGCTGAACTCAAGCTTAAGAAGCTTGAGGTCAAGCTCCACTCGAGGCTCTAATCTCGAATTTTTACCCGATCTAGTTTTTAAAGCTCTGGTCAGCTTAGATATGGACTCAGTTACCTCGGAAAAAGTAAACTCAGTATCGTTTCCAAGCTATTTGAATCAAGTATTATGATACTCAAGTTCACCTCACTTAATAGCTCAAGTTGTTGAGGGCCTGAGGCTCGAGCTTGACTATATAATGATTGAGCCGAATTCGAGTTTTTCAAGCCAAACCTGACTAGTTTACAAGCAAAGCTGTCTCCTTTACACCGTAGTTGAGACTGTTTTACTGTTAACCATTATCTGTTCTGGTTACTGCATGTTTTGGCATACCGACCGAAAGTATAATGCACTATAGAGTTTTATTTCTTCTGTAATGTAAGAGCAACTGGAGTCGGTCACTCGGTCTATCAAAATATTTTGATGAGTGTTCTTCTGAATTTTTAATCGTAATGGTACACTGTCTGACCTAGAGATTGATCCCCCTGTTTTGAATTTAACATATGACTACTAGGTTAACCAAATTTGCAAGTTCAAGCAGTCTACTTGCTCGAATCTGCTTGAATTTGGCTTGTTGAACTTGTTAAGCTCTAGATGCATCCTTCATTGCAAGTACTATAATCGGTTCTTAAATATTTTATTTTGTATCCTTAGTTGATTTTGCAAATGATCTTTTACGTGCTAACAAATATTAGAATGGCAATCACAGTTTCTCTCTGTAGAAGTTAACTTACTGAGACTTCGAATATGCCTCTGATTCTATATAATTCTTCCCTTCTCCGAGTTTTTTAACCGTCTCTTGTAATTATGAAGTTGCTGATGTTGTCATTTGCGCTTTTAGGCTGTTTGGATCCGGAGAACTTCAAAGAGTTTAAACTTGTCAAGCGCCAGCAGCTGAGCCATAATGTGGCGAAGTTCACGTTTGAACTTCCTACTCCAACTTCAGTTTTGGGTCTTCCTATAGGACAGCATATAAGTTGCAGGTTCAGTTGATTGTATTCATTGTTTTTGTATTCTTCATGGTACAATGGTTATTGACGCTTTCCAAATGCTTGTGAACTTGACTAATATATATGTTCAATATTTTTTTTGTATTAATAGGGGGAAGGACAGCCAAGGCGAGGAGGTTATTAAACCATATACGCCTACGACATTGGATTCGGATGTTGGCTATTTTGAATTAGTTATTAAGGTACTTGCCTTAAACTTCATGCTGGTTTGAGTGGTTTGATATTTACGTTTCCGGGTGTTTTGATCCACTAACTTTATGACGAAACACTGTGTGCATGTAGATGTACCCTCAAGGAAGAATGTCACACCATTTCAGAGAGATGCGTGTTGGTGATTATCTTTCTGTGAAGGGACCCAAGGTATATGGTTTATTTCATATGAATGCATCAACATTGCAATACATATGATTTATTTCATATGGATGCATAACCTCTTGTTATCTTGCCGGCTTTCTTGCCTCTTTGTAATCATGTTTGACTCGATGCTTCACATTGGTTCTCATTTCTTTATGTTGCTGTTCCATTAACCGTTTCTTCCAGGGGCGATTCAAGTATCAACCTGGCCAAGTTCGAGCGTTTGGGATGATTGCTGGAGGTTCTGGCATTACTCCAATGTTCCAAGTATGTTAATCATTTGTCGACAAGTGCTTCATATTTTGCTTGTATTTGAGAGAAGTTGATTTGTCATTTTTCTCTGTATATA
The DNA here is from genome assembly GCA_958450335.1 of Hibiscus tridactylites. Taxonomy (NCBI): domain Eukaryota; kingdom Viridiplantae; phylum Streptophyta; class Magnoliopsida; order Malvales; family Malvaceae; genus Hibiscus; species Hibiscus tridactylites. The sequence continues at coordinate 3,486,078 of OY288267.1, forward strand.
GTCTTTTGTGAGGCTTAGAAGTGTTTATATAAGTACACTTCCCGCCTAATTTTTTTGGTTTTTGTTTCGGATTAGGTAGCCCGAGCCATATTGGAGAATCCGAAAGACACGACAAATGTACACCTTATTTATGCGAATGTCACGTATGATGACATTCTTTTGAAGGTATTTTGATTTCCAACTTTCTGGTTAATCTGTATCCTACCTGTTTTATCAATTAATCAAAACTAACCAACAGGTATGTTCTGTCTTCCCTTCTGGGAAAAAAATAATACATCTTGCTGGTAAGGTCCAAATCATAAGATTGGCCGAAACCCTTTCTTAAGGACCCGTTTTGACATCTGTGTAAGACTCATATTATTACATGGATATGAGGATATGACAAGTGATTTAACATGTATTTGCAGGAAGAGTTGGATAGTCTTGCCGCCAAATACCCAGGTCGCTTCAATGTTTACTATGTTTTAAACCAGGTTAGTTTCCTTCGTCTGGCCGTCTTCTTACAAGAGCCGAATAACCATTCTGAATAGTAATACAAAGCACCGTTATATTCCTCCCCTCGTTTTATGCTGTTAAGCTTTTGTGTTGTCATTTCCTCAGCCTCCTGAAGTATGGAATGGTGGTGTTGGCTTTGTGTCGAAGGAAATGATTCAAACCCATTGCCCTGCACCGGCACACGATATCCAGGTACAATAACCTTCTTCTTTATGTACTTTTTATCTTCAGTATGACTGAACACTAAGGAACACTAATTGGATATTGGAAACCGCAGATTCTAAGGTGTGGACCGCCGCCAATGAACAAGGCCATGGGTGCGCACCTTGAAGCTCTTGGATATTCGACCGAGATGCTGTTCCAGTTCTGATCGGTCTCGCTCGAGACTCGTACTTGTATTCTTCATTGGTGTGATCAAAATCAAAGCCGTTTGTTGTGTTGTGGTGGGAAGGTCTTTAAGCATTTGAAGTTTGGAGCCAAGATGATCTGAATTAATAACATAGGGGTTTCCCATGAACTCGAATAATGTAGATTCAGTCGAGCAAATCCTCGTCAATTTAGATGTTGGGATTCGAATTTTAAAGTTATTCGGATGCTATATTATTTTAAGTAAAGATCAAATAAACTCCACAATTGAGTTACCATGAAGGACGAACGATTCTTCCTTAAAAATCCGATAAGCTTTCGAGTTATTCATTTTTGCAAATCCAAGACTCCTACAAGCTTCTACCATGAGAACCGAGCAACGTGCCGAATCCGGGAAAATTTGATACACCATCCACTATTTTCATCGCGATGCTGTCATATCATCAAAACTGATTAGTAAATGAATACTTAAAACAAATTAGGATTAATTACTAATCCCACCACCAAACATTTGATGCTCTTTCAAGTTTTGCAGAAACCCAGGAATTATTAATATTATTTAAAAGCTGGCAGTTAGATCTGCCACTGCCATTGGTTTATTAAAATAAAATCTTTTAAACATTATTTACTTTATTAAAACATTAATTGTCATATATATATATATATATATATATATATCCTTAACAGTTACCATTTCTCATAAATTAAAAAAGGGATTAAGGGTTATTAAAATATTATTTTTATGAATCATATATTTCAATATTACTTTAATTAATGTTTGGTATGGTTAGTATTACCATAAATAAATGAAAATTAAAAAAATGGAGTCGTTGGGTTTTGTACCTCAAGTCTCACCTTCCCTAGTTAGGTACTTTTAAATACCATGGAAATTTATATCAATTTATTTGGGAGGCTGTGCCACAACCTACCATAATAATCTTGCAACTTTGTGTTTTTATAACTAATTAATGTTGTGTTTACATTTTTTATGTATAATATATTCTAAATGTAGTTTTATAACAAGAGGCATATCCCAGTAAAATTTAAAAATATAAAAATTATTTTATGTTACAAAATAAACTCGATTTATTTAATAACTCTCTTTTGAAACTGTTGTTTGGTTTAATTGTAAGCAAGAGTTGATTCTTTTAACAGTTTGAGTTTGTATAAATGTCGTTGGGAACAAGAGATTTAATCAATGTAATATAAAACACGTTTAATTATAATTAATGCAAGAAGTTTAATCATGTTTAAGAAGTGACATATTTAAAATAATTTTTTTGTTAAATATATATTTATTTCTCAAAATATCTACTGAATGAACGAGTATATACAATATAAATGCTGAATACAAATTTTAAAATCCTTCTTATCTAAAGCTATATAATTTCACCTAAATCGCGTGATTTATCACAACTTTTAATTTTATATATATAAAGAAAATAATTTTGGAAACTAAAGCTACTTATAGTTCATTTAAAAAAAAACCTTGAGCTAAAATTACTTTATTTTTATTTTATTTAGGGTAAATAACATCATTGGTCACTAAACTATTTTTGTTTTTTGGTTTAGTCACAAAATTATTATTTTACATAATCATCACCAACACTATTTTTTCTTATTTTGATCACCCACTATTAAGAAACTCGCAGAAAAACTAATAATTTAGTGACCAAAACAAGAAAGAAGCATTAAATTGGTGAGTGAAACAGAAAAAAGTAATATTAGTGATTAAAATAGAGGGAGAAAAAACATAACATTAGTGATGGTTTTGTCAAAACTAATAATTTTATGACTAAAATAAGAAAGCTGGAATAGTTTAGTGAGCAATGGTGTTGTTTACCCTTTTATTTACGTGCGTGGGACGTGGGTACACAAATACGCAAAACAGCGGAAGAAGTCTAGTGCAAAGAAAACTAAAGCCCGCTTCTTGAGAAAGACCCTATTCTCAAGCTGCTATTTTGTTTCAACTGCTACCGAATCAAATCAAGACAAATCCCAAAATTCAAACCACAATCAAATTTCAAAACAACAACTACTTCCCGTTGTTTTGTTTGGTTTTCTTTGTTTGATTCCCGAGATTTTTTGTTGCTTTTCCATTCTGGGTTTTCTTTCTTTTTCTCTGCCGATTTCTTGTGTTTCAAAGAACTCTTTGTTGCCTTGCATAACTGATTTGAAACCCTTTTGTTTACAATGGGATTCGATTGAGAAAATTGGTTCGGATTTTCTTGGATTTCCCATGGCTGAAAAGAGGGGATCTTCCATCACCAGGATATCTTTCTTTTGCTTGTTCTTAACAACAACGGTGATGTTCGTGTTAACTTCAAGAAGCCGTCCCGGCGTCTTTGATCGGAAATCCATGCCGGCCGAGAAGCTTCTCACTGCGTTCAACAATGGCGATTCGCAAACATCTAATCAAAGCAGCGTTGAATCTGCAAACGAAAGAAAAGGCGTGGAAGGTGGGTTCCAGTTGAGTTGCAATGGGAATTTGAAAGAACCATTAAAGATTTACATGTATGATTTAGACCCAGAGTTTCATTTCGGATTATTGGGTTGGAATCCCCAAGGGAACGAAATTTGGCCTGACGTTAGAGCAAGAATCCCACCATATCCAGGCGCATTGAATTCACAGCACAGCATAGAATACTGGCTGACGTTGGACCTCTTAGCTTCAGAATTTTCCGAGAATCCAAACAGCCGACAAGCCATCAGGGTGAAAAATTCAAGTGAAGCTGATTTGATATTCGTGCCGTTCTTTTCATCGCTGAGTTACAATCGGTTTTCGAAGGTGATTCCCCCTAGTAAGAAGAGCAAGAACATGGAATTGCAAGCCAAATTGGTCACGTTTTTGAGGAATCAAAAGGAATGGAAAGCTTCAGGTGGGAGAAATCATGTGATTTTGGCTCATCATCCCAATAGTATGCTTAATGCCAGGATGCAACTTTGGCCTGCAATTTTCGTTCTTTCCGATTTCGGAAGGTATCCGATCAACATAGCGAATGTCGATAAAGATGTTATTGCGCCTTACAAGCATGTAATCAGAAGTTATGTCAATGATTCATCCGATTTCGATAGCCGGAAAACTTTGCTGTTCTTCCAAGGTGCTATATACAGGAAAGATGTAAGTTTCCCTCCTCCGAACATCGTTTTCGATGCTTATATCGAATATATTCATGTTCGAATCCGAGTAACACTTTCTTGATTACAGGGTGGATTTGCTAGACAAGAGTTGTACTATCGTTTGAAAGACGAAAAAGATGTGCATTTTTCATTTGGGAGTGTTCAAAATAATGGAATACGCAAGGCAAGCGAAGGTATGCATTCGTCAAAATTCTGCCTAAACATTGCGGGAGACACTCCATCGTCGAACCGCCTTTTCGATGCCATTGCTAGTCATTGTGTTCCGGTCATTATCAGCGACGAGATCGAGCTCCCTTATGAAGACATTCTCGATTACTCCGAATTCTGCATATTCCTCCGTACTTCAGATGCTGTGAAAAAGGGGTTCCTCATAAACCGAATCCGGAGCATCACCAAGAACGAATGGACTCGAATGTGGGAGAAATTGAAACAAGTCGAGCCTATGTTCGAGTTTCAGTTTCCGTCGAAGGAAGGCGATGCGGTTCAAATGATATGGCAGTCATTGGCTAACAAAGTTCCTGGTGTTAACATGAAAATAAACAAGTCTAGGAGGTACTCTCGTTTTGTTACTCGGAAAAGGAGAGGCCTAAGAATTGTACCAGCACCAAAAAACTTCTGGTGAATTATAGGTTCGAATGAGTGTCAAATATGGGTATGTGCCCGGTTGAAGAATATATCTCTGTACCCGCTTTTAGATATGAATTCGATATCAATATCGAACATGAGTATAATAGGAAAATGAGTATGTATAACATAGTTAGGGACTTAACCTTCCATTTGTGGCTAAAGATAAAGCTGATGAGAATTGATGTCTTAAATTCTTCCTTGGTAATGAACTTACTATTTTCAATCCAATCAATTCAATTGATGATTTTTTTTTAAAAAATAAAAATTGTATTTTTAGCTGTTTTGTACAAATGTTGAAGAGTGCATTGGGCTTAAGCTGGGGATAGGCCCAACAAAAGTTTCAGGAAAATTTCGAGCAAGTCAGACCAACCTGGGCTTAGGTAAGACAATAAACAATACAAAGAAGAATCCAACAATGGTTCTATTGAGAATTTTAATACAATATTTACGGAAGAGATAAATTTATTATTTTTAAAAAATGATGAACATTTAAAAAGAAAATTGTAATAGATTTATTTGTTAAACTATAATCGAACTGTTTATTAACAGTTAATCATATAAAAAATTAATGGTTAACTATTTTTAATAGTTATTTTACAATTAGTAACCGCTATAATGATTAATCATCCGTTTAAGCTAAAGAGTACGATGAACCTACCATGAACACCTCTAGTTATTGAGTTTGGATGAGTAGTTCGGCCTTAGACAAGTCTAATTGGGAGGATTTATTTTATGGAAAAAACTTTCATATATAGACTGTGTAAAACTTTAATTTACACAATCGTTCTAGTTTTAAGAGTTAGACGTTTAGTTTATGGTTTAAAGTTTAATTGTTTATGTTTTAGGGTTTAAATCTAAGTTAGTGTTTAGAATTTAAGGTATATAGTTTAGAGTTCAGTTTTAATTTTATACAAGCTTATGTATCAAGATTTTACCCGCTTTTATTATAAACCTTTATAAGCATGTTTTTTTTAGAACTGGTCTTTCTCCATTTTCTAAATTCTAATTATATTAGGAAAATGTTGTGGTTGAAAAAAATGGAAATCATTGTCCTGAAATTTTTTTTAGGGAAATAAGGTGAATGTTACATTTACACTAAATCATCAACAAATGATGACAATTTTTGGCAAAGTAGTCGGCTTATGCCGGCGACTTTGTTTTCTTTGTTTTTCTATTTTAGACTAAAATGAACGAAACAAAAATGTATCAATCAAATTAAAATAATGCTTTAAATTATACATATGTTGAATTTAATTAAAATAATGTTTTAAATCGTACATTTGTTGAATTTAATCACCAGTATTTCATTCATTGATTAATTCAGATCAAATTTTATAAACACTGATTATGGGAAAGACTTTTCTAACCTATATAAAGGTATGTTAGGATTATTTAATCAATTTATTACATTCACGACAGTAAAATTCGGGTCCCAAACATTATTATGAAAAAAATATTGTTAAACTTAATATCATTATATAAATCAATAATATACTTTATTGGGCTTTTAACGACGTCATAATATTGGATGGGGCCTATTATTCATGAGGATCATAACCAAAGGTGGTGGCTCATCTCACATGCCAACCTTGAAAAGTTAGGTGGAGATGGTAGCAATGCTAGAAAGCGAGGTACTCACAAATTAATTAATTCATTTGTTTTTTTTTTTTACAAAAAAATGGAATTGATTGATGTAATCCAACCTTGAATATTAGATTATTTAGCGTTGTTTGAATTTAGATAAATTGAATGTTAATCCAACCTAATTACTTACAGTAAATTTTGATAATAGCATTATGTAAACACAATACTTTGATTAAGTGATAAATATTTATTTCACTTTTATTTTTGTAGCATATAACTAATAATAGAATAAACTTTTTAGAATCGTGTTTGATATGAGTTTAAGTATAAGTGTGGTTTGAATTCAATAAGTGGTCTCAACAGAAAATAGAATGATATTCATTCTAAGAAATACATTTTCAAATCGCTTTGTTTGTCTGCAAATTGTATGTCTATTATCAAAAAATTAAGAACATGTATGAACATATATTATCTTGTAATTATTTTAAGGTTATTTAAAATAAAAATAGTATATGTGTGGTTTGTTTTAAATTTAGAAACGTGACATTTACTAAAAGTAGTCGACTAAATCAATACTCTAAATCACAAATTTTAGTAATATATATATTGTTTAAAGGTTCATGAAGCCTTTGAACTTTAAAAAAAAAAAGTTAGGGTAAAGTACACAAATGGTCACTAAACTATATCCGAAAAAAAATTGTAACTAGACTTTCAAAAACTACAAAATGGTAATTAAACTTTATGTTTTGTTGCAAAATGATAATTGTGCCGTTAAAGAGACAACGTGGTTGTTAAAAGTTTTATATAATAGCATGTTTAGTCCTCTATAGTTACATATTCAATCAATTTAGTCATAATTCGAAAAAATTTAATAAATTTAACCCTCAATTTTTACGCATTGTTATAATTTAGTCCAAATTCTAAAAAATTAACCCTTGATATTTCAAAATTACTTCAACTTAACCCTCGATTTTTACACATTGTTGTAATTTAGTCATGATATGCAAAATGTTGTGTTTTTTTTCATTACTTTACTCACAAACCCATATAAAATTCAACGACCGATGTTTCAAGTCATTCCATTCAAGTAATATAAATAAACAAACACATGCATAAATTACTCAAAAAATTCCGTTGAAACTTCAATTTAGAATTTTAATTTTGAAATATAGAGTTTAGGTTATTATTGGAACTAGTTAAATCCAAACCGTAAGAAGTAAGTTCAAGTTTACCAGAAATTTAGAGCTCCAACTTTTATATAAATTGAATCAAGTTTCATTTTCAAAGATCGATTAAATTCGTTGTTTACTAAGAGATGGTCATAGGTGGAAGGACGCATTGTTTTGTTAAAGCTGAGATTAGTAAGGCCTTGTATCATGTTATGTGGGGTATGTTTTCGCTTTTGCAAGGCAGAATGTAGGTACGAGAGATAATGGAAAGATGAAGGGATGAAGAGGGACTAAGTTGAAGTAATTTTGAAATATCAAGGGTTAATTTTTAGAATTGGGACTAAATTATAACCATGTGTAAAAATTGATGGTTAAATTTATTAAATTTTTTCGAATTATGACTAAATTGATTGAATGTGTAACTATAGACAACTAAACATACTATTATACAAAAACTTTTAACATCCACGTTACCTCTTTAACGACACAGATATCATTTTGCAGTTTTTGAAAGTTTAGTTACCATTTTATTTTTTCGGATATAGTTTAGTGACCATTTGCGTACTTTACCAAAAAAAATTAATTAAGTCTTTTATTTTCTTCAACCAATTAAGGGATAGAAATCTTTTTCTTCTTTTTGGTGTCCCTACTTATACCCTCATGTTTAAAATTAAGTTTAGAGTTTTAGGTTAGGATTTTTTGTTAGGGTTTATGATTAGGATTTATAGAATTTATGATAAGGTGTATTTTTAGAGTATATGATGTAGAGTTTAGAATTTAGAATTTAGGGTTAGGGCTTGAAATTTAATTTTGTAGTGTTTTTTTAGTGTTGGGGCATAAGTAGGGGCACCGAAAATGGGCAGAAGATTTTTATCCCCAATTAAGCCAATGAACCAATAAATTAAATCAATTAAGCTATTTGACCAATTTTGACCATCAATTGTTGATGTTTTTTTATTGAGATTTTACTGTCACGCGACACACTATAGTTTTGCCATATGATTTTTACACATATATATTTTTTAAAAAACTATATTTTTATACTAATTTTTAAAACTTTTAAAGAATGTTTTAAATAAAAAAAAATCTGAAAACGTCAAATGACAACACTATAAGGTGATACATTGCATTCACTGATACAAAAATATTGTTAGATTAACAGTTAACGTTGATTAATGCGGTAAATTATAAAATTTTAAAGTATAAGAGTTTAATTAAGTACAAAAAATATCCAGAGCTTTAATTGATATTCTCTCTTAAAAATTCAAGAGCTTATAACATCTTTAAGCCTATGTTTTTTTAATCCCGAACCTTTTATTTTTGTAAAATTTTATGTTAAAAACTTTTCATTTGATATATATATATATATATATATAGTGAGAGTTCTATATGTATACATATATACGAATAATAAAGCTAACACGTTAAAGGATCATCAAGGCAAAAATGTATCATAAATAGAACTAAAACCTAACAAACTAATGTACAATAAAACCCCATCATATAAATCCATGTACCATCTCATGTGTCATGTCTCGCCCATATTTTAGAACTCTACATTTTTTTTTATATCCGGTTAAGTTCAAGGATTAATTTGATTTAAAAAAGTTTAAAGATTAATTTAATCAAATTGTCAAATTCAGTGGTCATATTAAGTTTTAATTTTTTTAAAAATATCTTTGCATATATATAAATTAATATAATGTCTAAACTATTCAAATCAAAATACACATTTAAACATATTCAAACTGATTTATATTCCTTTAAATCTTATAGTAACAAATTTGTGAACGGGTTAAAATTAAATTGTATTATTTATATCCTTAATCGTAAACATTATGACAAACATTATTACACACTTGTCAGTCGCGTTAATCAGCATGGTAAACTTGGTTGTACTTTTTCAGAGTTGAAGTACATAAAAAATTATTTCACTTTTTTTTCCTTTTAAAACAATTTATTTGTTTAAAAAAATAAACTTTAACTAACTCTTTAAATTAGAAGAGCATGGTAAACTTGGTTGTACCTTTTCGAGGGTTGTAATTATTTTCTTAATAACATTATTTTTAATATTTGAATTTGATTTTTCTTGAATGTACAATATGTTTTATTAGTGTATTTAATGGTTATTCAAGGGAAAAAAATCAATGCTTCATTGGGGAGAAATTGATGGAATATTGATGTTGGAAAAAAATAATATCGATTAATTATTAACTATAAATTAATTATTGACACTTATAATATAAATATTTAACTGATTTTATACAATTATAAATATTTCATATTTCTTACTTATCATTAAATTTAATCCCTATTTATAAAGTTTCGTTGTAGATATAATAAATTTATATATATTTGGTATCACAAGTTAATTTAATATTAGCTCGATTAAAATAATTAAAAAAACTTGATTAATAAGGAGAATATTATCAAAAGCCTTGTCAAAAAACATTCATAATCTTAAGTGGAGGAAAAAGAATAGCCTTTATAATATTTTAAAAAAATATATACGAGAAAAACTCTGATCATTACTTTATATAATTAATCTTTATATGGTCCTTTACTTTTAGTATAATTTTAAATCCATAAAAATGACATTTCCATTTCATTTATTTTTCCTAAAATGTTTTCTATTTTATTTGTAAAACCTTAAATGAGTTAATGAAAGCTAAAGTTTTAAAAGGGGGACCACACGACTTGTGGTTTATTTGGATAGGTGGTGGAACCGGTGAGGAATCTGTGAATGTTCCTCTCTGAAGCGGCGGGGCAAGGTTAACCCTTTTCCTTTCCCAACTCCAAATTTAATTCAATTTGGTCCGATTGTCTTAAAAAGTTAGAAATTGGATTTTAACAAGCTTATAATATATATATATATATATATATTCGATTTCATATCTAATTAAATTTAGATACACTACAGAATAAATTGATCGAACTCAAATTACTTAAATAAACTGTACATTATTTATTACCGGAACCAGATTTCGTATGGTAAAGGCAGCAGTTACGTTCCACTTTTTGACACCGAAAAAGGGTCATTAAAATCACAAGTTTCCCTCTCATGATTTGATGCAAGACTTTCGTGATACCAATCCCATCTATCACACATACATAAAATTGTTCTTTAAATGGATATTTGTTAAAGATCGAATATATAGTTCTTTAAATGTAAAACTACATAATTAATTTATGACAAATACTAAATTATCATTATTGTTGTTGTTGTTGCTGCTGACGTTCATCGAATCGTTTGTAAACTGTTCGGCAGAAAGTTCGTTTACTTATTAAACGGACGAACATGAACACGATTTTATGTTCGTTTAATTAAATAAACAAACACGAACAAATGACTTGTTCGTTCATTTATGTTCGTGAACGTTCGTTAATCTATTTGTTTATGTTCGTTTGTTTACGCTCGTTCGTTTAAATTTATTCATATATGTAATATGTCCATTTATATTTATCGGACCATTTTGAATTTAGAAAAAATTTAACGAGCTTTTTGTAAACCTATAATATTTGGGGTTCTGACTTTTGATTTTTCTAATCCTAAAAACATAACCTGCTACTCTAAAAGTAATAACCTACTACTCGAAGACTTTAACTTTGAAGTTGCATCTTATATTAATAAATTTTATGTGGTTACTGTTCGTTTGTGTTCGTTTATTATTTTAACGAATGAACATGAACGAACACGAACAAGCTAAATTCTTTAATGAACGAACATGAATAAAAAAATTTGTATTTGTTTATGTTCGTATTCATTAATTTGTTCGGTTAAAATTAAACGAACGAATATGAACATACCCTCATTCGTGTTCGTTCGGTCCGTTTACAGTCCTCTGTATAGGAGGGGAAAATGTTATCTAAAAATGAGTCTAAGATCTAATATCAATTAGAAAGAAAATAAGTCTCTTGTAATTTTTTACCACTATTATTATATTTTAAACAATTTTATCAATTGATTTTGTGTTGCTTGACTCGTTAATCAAATTTGGTCGACTCTTTTATAACTAATATATATAATTTTTCTACTTGCTGTATTTTTTCATTAATTCTCTTAAATAATTTTATAGGTTCGAATTATAATATTATAAATTAGATAAATTAGATTCAAAGAGTCAATTCATGATAAACATTTATAGATTAGCCATTGAGTTGGATATCTATAATTATGCCACACACATATATATATATATATATATATATATATATATATATATATATATATATATAAACTATTAATTTGATAATATAATTCATAAATATTGACTAGTTGATTTCATACATATATGTAAAAGGATGGAAATCCTCTACCCCTTTTCGGTGCCCCTACATAAGCCCCCACGCTCAAAATTAACTTTAGGGTATAGGGTTTAGAGTTTTAGGTTATGGGTTGTGGTTAGGGTTTAAGGAATTTAAGGTATGGTGTATTTTTTAGGGTATAGGGTGTAGGGTTTAGGATTTAGAATTTAGGGTTAGGGCTTAGATTTTAATTTTGTAGTGTTTTTTAGTGTTGGGGCATATGTAGGGGCACCGAAAAGGGGCAGGCGAATTTTATCCATATGTAAAAATGGAAATAATTGGATTGTTTGAAACGATCGATCTGCAAATTAATTTTACTAAAAAAACACGATTTAAAAAAAGAGAATAAGAAAGTTGAACAGATGCTATCCCTACATCGCACCAGCATATTAAAAAAAAGAGAGTAGAGTGTTCATAAAGAAACAACCAAAGTTAATTACATTTTGTTAATACTAAGAGATCCCAAAGTTCTCCAGAATCCCAAAAATGAAAGATTTAAACCCTACACAAATAACCCAAACTCCATTCTTTATTTCCCATTTCCCCAGATAAAGCTTGAAATAAAACTAAGATAAATTAAATAAAAAAATCTTAGAAAATAGAAGACAATTCCATCATCTGGTTCATGTCTTCTACTTGACCTGCAGAACTCTCATCCAAAAGCCACTTCTCCAGAAATGATAATGGAGGATTATCATTATCATTATCATTAATATTAGGATTTTTCTCATGTCCAGTTTTTTGCTTTCTTTCTGGGTTTGAATTTCCACCATTTTCAGACTCTTGGAGTGTACCCTTTGATGTAGATTTCTCCATTAATGTGACATTATTGTTCATATTCTCGAATGATAGAATCGACTCGAACTGATCATCTCCGCGAGAGATCAAATCACAATTCGCAGCAGCCGAAGAAGAACTGCCAATACTGTCGCCGTTAACCTTGGGTGACGATCTCATCCAGCCTTGGAGAAGACGATAAATATTCTCGGTGCTGGAAGCATACAAAGAAGAAGAAGAGCAGCTTTGGTTTAGCTTAACATTACTCGAACCACCTCGAGTACCGGTACCGTCACCGGAAATGATCTCGTCAGTAGCTGCCATCGGAGAAGGCTCCAAAGCTGACTGGAACTTCCTTAGCTTCTTCTTCAAGTGAGTGTTCCAGTAGTTCTTTATGTCATTATCAGTTCTTTGTGGTAAATACGAAGCAATCGCTGCCCATCTATAACCAAAAGTCCAAAACAAACAAACACAAAAATGCATAAAACTTGAAGAAAAAAATATCAAAATCGAAATCCAATAACAAAAAGCAAAGGATTTGAGGATTACTTGTTACCCAATAATGCTTGCAAATGAACAATCATCCCTTCTTCATGAGGAGTGAAGTTGCCTCTTTTGATTCCTGGTCTGAGATAATTAGTCCATCTAAGTCTGCAACTTTTGCTGCATCTCAATAACCCTTCATTTTGCACATATATTTACACACAAAACAAGATTTAGAACAGCTAAAAAACCCCATGAAATTCTGAAAGAGATGAAGTGGGGAGTAAATACTAAATACCAGTATTTGTGGGGACTGATCTCCAGTTTCCAGGACCATGTTCTTGAATGTAAGAGACGAGGGTGATGTCTTCTTCCGGAGTCCATGGCCCTTTTTTGATACCTACTTTAACACAGCACGGTGGTCTTCCCATGGCTTCCCTTTGCTCTTTGGCTTTCAGTTATGGAGCTTTCAAATAGTACCATAACCATGTGAGTGGCATATATAATGTAGGGGGAGATATTTTAAGTATTTGTATTCGTAAATTATGATTTAAAAATGTTGATCTTGTTATGTTGTTTTCATTTGAAGTTTGAGTTTGAGTAGTTGGAGAAATTGAGCGACTTAAATTTGAATGTTTTTCTCAATAAAGGGACCGAATAGTTCACATTATAAGTGTTTATCGAGCGAGTTGATTGTGAGTTGAATAGTGCTCGTTAAAAAATTTCATTGTTCAGCTCAACTCATTGCTCATTAAACTCGATAAATTTCTACTCGACTCGTGCTCGTTAAAAAATCTCGTTGCTCGACTTGACTCGTTAATACTTTTACCTTATTTTTAAATATAGGTAAAATCTAGCGATACTATTATAGCTTAATATAAACATGCAAATTCAGGAAAAAAATATATGAAGACTGAAGAGATAAATAAACGAATTTGTCACGCCCGGATTAGAGATGAAGTTGATAGTTAAGTGTGTGACTCTTTTTAGTTTCTCAACAATTAGATGAACATCAAAGGTTGAATGCCTTACGGATTTCGGGTTTAAACTTTTAATCTTATATTTTATATGGAATCGAAAAACTTTTTTTCTATTTTCTAGTTTTATACCTAAAGTAATAGTAAAAGAAAAATGAAAAGATTTAATAATAAGAAGGAAGATCTAATTATTATAATTTTTATTTCTTATTAGTACAAATATAAAACGTTTTGAAAATTTGAAACCAAATATTTTATATGTAAATTTTCTAACAAGTCACTTAATTTTTCTAGAGTTTTCAACTAACATTAAATTTCTCGGAACGTTTTTTAAGGTAGCCGCCAAAAAAACATAAAATTTATTAAAAAACAACGAGTTGCTCGCAAACTTATCGAATCGAGTTGGGCCTTGCTCCACTCGACTTGCTAGGATCTCAAGTTGATTTAAATCTAGTCGAGCATTGACCGAGTCAAGCTTGAGCTGTTTGCAAGTAGTTCAACTCAATTAGAACCCCTAGACTTTAGAAGAAAAGTTATTTTATTATTTTCGAGTTTATTGCACCACATGTCTTCAAATTATGACTCTTATTTTAAATCAGTTTCCTAATTTTTTAACTTCATAATTTTATCCACAAACAATAACTCTTATTTTAAATTGGTCCCTAAACTTTTGAACATTTTAATTTTATCCCTAAAATATGACCCTCATTCTAATTTGGTCACCTGAACTTTTGAACATTCTAATTTCACCCTAGTAATCATGTCTTGTTTCAATAAAAAAGTATAAAATTTTGACTGTCATGTAAACATTGATGTGCATTATGTAATAATATGATGTAGCATGAACAATAATTTAAGGATGAAATTGAAACTTTTAGAAATTTGAGGACCAATTTAAAATGAGAAACATAGTTTTTACGACATACGGTGCAATTAAGTCATTATTTTCAATATATAGTTATATTATTTAAAATAAATAAATTTTAACTCGAGTTACCTTGAATTCAAGTAGTCGAGTTAGAATGAAACATAAAATCAAGATAATTTTTATTAGATGATTAAAATCAATCAAATATTATTAATATTTAAGCTAGTTTGTGTGGTTTTAATTTTTATATAAAATCAAACTAAAATTTTAGGAATAAAATTAATCTGAAACAAACATAGAATTTCCAGCTACAATTTTCTTTTAACTCGAATTCAATCTCAAGTTTGCTTAATTTTGTGCCATAATTTTTTTAACTCGAATTACAAGCCTCAAAACTAATATTATACTTACATTTTTACTAATTTGAATTTTGTTCGACACGATTATTAAAACAACAAATAATAATAATAATAATATCATTATTTTTATTTTTATTTTTTCTTACACCAATATATTTAATGTAATATTCAGTTATTCACAACATGATTGATTTTATATTTTTACTTTTAAAAAAAAATAATGAATGGATTTAGATTTATTTAGAAAAAATGTTCAATCACAATATTCAATTTTAAATCTAAATAAATTAACATATATTTACAGACTAAACTACTCAATTCCATATCATTTAGGTGAAAACACGTCACTTTTACTAGAACCACAAATCGAGTTCGGATTTAAATTTAAAAATCGCATTCATATATTCAAAGCATCTAAAACCTATGCGGTGAGAAAAGTAAATTCTGAGGCAAACAACCCAACAGCTTGTGTTGATATATTTGTGATAGCTGCTTTTATTTTTTAGATTTTCTTGAGCAGAAATTAATTAAACATTATCTTCGAGTCAGGTTCTGTATAGACCCGATCTTGATCAACAGATTTAGCCATTCTGGTAGATTTGGTCTGATTTGATACGAACTATATTTAATAACAAAAAATATATATATGAAATTTTTAATTAAAATATACTTATTTTTATTATTAAATGAATAGTTAGTTCCAGTGTAGAAATCAGGTTGGGTTAAAATGAACTGGATATAAAAATTAATAATTTTGGTTCACAATAAATTTGATTCGACTTATGAATAGATTTAATTAGATATGATATTTATCTATTTGTATTTTTATGCCATATAATATTTTAGATATTACTTTATTCTATAACATTCTTGCTAATTTTCATATGGCATTGAAGTTTATATTATATTATAATTTGATTATTTCTCTTATTAAAATTATTTCGTAGAAAATTTTATTGCAGCAACCAGTCACATAAATATAGTGTTTGAAAAGCAGACAAAAGCAAAGTTATGGGCAATTGAGTTTCCAACCGACTTCTTTGTACATATTTATTGGAAATTACTTTTATGTTTTATGGAGGAGGCTTAATTCATTTGTAATAAATGATAATAATAATTAACTTATCCAGCTACCATATGGAAGATTTTATTGTATTAAATTTAATAGTTTAATTGTGTATCGTTAGAGTTTATAATCTGAATTTTATTTTAATTTGATTCGAACAGTTTACGGTGCGATACAAATGATGAAAAAATAATTTAGGAAAAAAATGTTAATTTATGATGGATACAGAACTCTTGTGATTTGGACCTTGCCGCACATCTGATCCGTATACGATTATACTTATCATGCGAATAATAATAATAATAATAATAATAATAATAATAATAATAATAATAATAATAATAATAATAATAATAATAATAATAATAATAATATTGTTTTAATTTGCATTTCAATTCATTGTTACTTTAATAGTTTAAAATTTAGTTTAAACAATAAAACAAGATTACAAACCGATCCAAACTCATTTCGATCTACTTTTTAGAAATAAAATCCAATAAGAATAGGATAGTTATTTATTTGCTTGTCCATATATGACCAACTCCATTATTTATTTGCTTACCCCTTTTTTAACAAATAAAATTTTTTTGAACAAATTTATTTGCTTACCTTAAATACGTCTTTCATCAACTCTTTATTTATTTGTTTGTCCATATAGTTATAGAAACTAGAAAAGTCGAATCCTTAATTATTTGTACATATTTTATTTTATTTTTCCATTGTTTTCAATTATATATATATATAGAACTTTAAGTGTTATATTGTGTATATTATTGGACTTTAAATTACTTCAGTTATAGTATTTGAACATTAATTTTTATTTCAATTATATTATTGGACCATTGATTCACTGATGACACGATTATGTGGCCAACAACTGTTGATGTTAAACTAAAATGACGTTATTTTAGTGTGATTGTTTTGATGCCTAAAGGGCCAAAACTTGCTAAAACAATGTTTTGTTGGATGAAAATTAATGCAAATAAATTTGTACTTATGTAGGAGTTAAACTTGGAACCTTTGAGAACAAAGACTTAAATTTAACTATTAAGTCAATTTAAATTGTAATTGAGACTAATGTTATTTATTTTGTGATATAATTTTATAAATATATTAATTTTAAATTGATGAAACATCATATAGATATTTTCGTAAGTTGAGTTGAATCGCTACTTGGTTATATATTCTTAAAACCCAAATAGTTTTTATCGTAATTAATTTGTTGATTCGTTTTATTATTCGTGCATTAATAAAATATTTATGATACATTTAAATTGAAAATATTTTATTATTATTTTAACCAAACTTAAATTGGGTCTAGAGATGGCAATGAGGCGGGTTTTTAGCTACCTGACCCTGCCTCAAAGGTTTAAAATTTTGACCCGACCTTGATCCGAGTGTAACATATTTTTATACACGGTCCGATATAATAAAAACACAACTCGACTCGACACGACCTCAAAATTTTAATAAAAAAATTGACTAAACTAGACCCACCTTAAAGAAAATTAATAAAATATTAGATATAATATATACAAATATAATGAATATATATATATATACATAGTTATAAATAAACCGGATTGGAAAGGTCATAAAATTTTCACCCTAAACCCTACTCCAAATCCAAAAATAAGTGAAATTAAAAAATAAATCTGATATTATCGGATCGGGTCGAAACCCACCGGATCCATGTTTTTTTTACCCTGCCTAATTGGGTCCCCGATCAATAAAGAGGGAGTTCTGGTGTCTTGAGCCTGGACTTGCATTGACCGGCTGCATTAGACGCATTCATAAAGCCTAATTGCTGATCTAGTTCATATTGGGTTCCAATAAGCCCATTGTCTTTGAATTTTTTTTAATATTTCAATAAAGCCCTTTTTGTATTCTTATTTTCAAAATTCTACATTTTTAATCAAAATATTAAATTTAATGCATAACATTTTAAAGATTTACGGTAATAAGATTATAAGCTTTTTTGATCGACTAATCTAAATCATTTATTACAGAGGTCGCCAGTAAAGTGATTCTCAATCTATTTTACTTTATTTATAATGTTAATATTTAATTTTTTTACTTGAAAAACTATCGGTTAGTCATATTAAACTAACTGATAGTTGATCGAAAAGATCGACTTTTATTTTGAATTATACTTGAAATTTTTTAAAAATATAATTTAAAATTAAACCGATACCCGCCACTATTTCCCGCGCTATCTTAAAGACTTGGCCACTAAGGTTTTCTTTTAAGAAAACGGGGAACAAGACAAAAGCCTAAAGAGGATTATGTTTCAGAGCGTCGATAAAGCAAATATTCGATTCTTTTCAAAGCTATTTTTTATTAGGGTAAATTACACAAATAATCACTCAACAATCTTCTCACTCTTATTTTTGTCACTTAACTTTCAAAAAAATTTATTTAATAACTGAACTTTATACATGAAACGCTTTTGGTCACTCATAAATATTTTATTATTATTTTAGCATGACATTACATTTATTATTATTATTTAATATAAAAATAAATTAAAATAAAAAAGAAAAAGAAAAATCAAATTGTTCGCCGGCCATCATTTGCCGCCACCGCCAACGACCGTAGATGGTGGCTTTCCGTCTCATATTTCACCGGTCACTTCGTCTCACTCCTCTGAGTCCGAACCTGATCTCCATTTTGCGGGAAAGTGATGTGAAATTCACGAAAAAGAGAATAAAAGTGAGGAAATCGAAACGTTTATATCGAGATTCGCGAGTTTTAAGATATTTTCTTGTGAAACAACTATTGAGTTCGAATTCAGCATGTCAAAACGAGTCGTCCAGTGCAATTTGGGATCAAACGACTACCTGTTTTGAAGGTCGTCGGTGATGACAAGCAACAAAAAAACTTTTTAAAAAGTTAAGTGACCAAAATAGGAGTGAAAAGATTGTTGAGTGATGATCTGTTTAATTTATTTTTTTATTATTGTTTTATGGTTTAGAAACGAAACTTGCTAGGGAAGTTCATTTAATTCCCATGCTCAACTATAAAAATGTTGTTCAAATAATTGGGGTTTCAAGTTTCAATCCGATTCAAACGATGAACCCTAAATTGATGAACAGTAGTGCAGAAAAGATCGGCAACAACCATGAGTTGTTAACCCTACTCCTCCTCAGGTTACCCACCAAACCCCTCATCAAGTTCAAGTGCGTCTCCAAACAATGGCTCTCTCTCATTTCGGACCCTTGCTTCTGTCTCTCCCACACTCGCCACCAACATCCAGCCGATGCTCCATTTCTCCACCCTACTGCACTTTTGCTGAAAGTACAGTCCGTTATATCACCTGAATTCCACGTGGTTCCTTTGAAACATTACAGCCAAGTCTCTTTCTTTCATTACATTTCTAGTTCTAACATCGACATGATTCAATCTTGTAATGGATTGTTCGTTTTAGAGTCCTGCGACGACGACGACGATGCTGTTTCCAGCTATTTCATCTGCAATCCGACAACAAAGAAATTTAAGAAGCTATGTTTTCCTATAAACCCCATTAAAGATTGTGAGTTTTATGTTAGTTTGGCTTTTGATCCTCTGAAATCTCCTCATTATAAGATCATTGTTGTTCGGGAAGTGTCGGAAAACTCTTACGTGATGGATGTATATGTGTCCGAAACTAATTGTTGGAAAGTATCCGAATTCGTTTTCGAGGCCGACGACGGTCGCATGGCGTTTGAGGACGCGGTTTTCTGTAATGGGAAACTTCATTGGAATAGTTACGGGAACCAATCACTGTGTTTTGATGCGGAGGAGGAAAGTTTTCAGATAATGCCAATGCCAGAGCCTTCAAGTGGGCATCGTCAGCTTGAGATTCATAGGTATTTTGGCGAGACGAGTGGGAGTTTATATCTTGCTGTGACATACCATGCCCACACTGCTTTGGACTTGGTTGTGTATCGCCTTGCAAGCGATTATTCCGATTGGTTCGTGAAGTGCCGTCTGAATGTCGGCGACGCCATGACGGTTTTCCCGGAGCTGAACTTGGGGTGTTTTCCGTTTGCGCCGGGGTTCTCCGGTGTAAGTTTTGTTGGATCGGAGAAAAAAGAGGAGGCAAAGGTTGTGATGTGGGCGGATGGTAAGATAATATGCTATGATTTAAGTGATGGGGCATGGAAAATGGTGTATGATCCGGGGCATGGTCTCAAGATTGGTACTCCACATGACTATTTCAATCATTTACATGAACAAAGGTTTATTTCTTACAAATACTTTGACAATCTCTCCTGTATTTGAGGATCCAACTTTTACAATCCTATATATATTGGATTTGATTTGGATATTGTGCAAATATGTAGCAAGTCTTATTCCCTTGTTTGTGTTATCAATTATTTTCAATGTTATATGGAATTTAAGTAAAGTTCTTTTTTCCATGTCAAAGCAAGCATTAGCTGGTGGGTCAAAAGCTTGATCTTTTACAATCTCTCATATATTTAAAGATTTAATAGACTTCTGTTTCTTTTAATGCTTCATCTTAAAACTATTCGTTAATCATTAATAATAATATTGTCAATCAAATTAAGAATAAATCATATTTCTTATTGGTTAGTTTTGTTTTTTCATATCTCATATTAGTCATATATTAGTTTTGGTGTCGACTAGGATGGGATCAAAGCAATGACAACCATTAGATTGAAAATACCATAAATGAGATCAATTCTAGCCATCGGATGCTGTCGCGTAGGCCACATGAAAAGAAAAATTGTTCACCCATTGTTAAGGTGAAATTGGTGGAAGTTATAAATGATGATTGAGTGCAATAATAATTAATAAATACATTGCTTTTTAAGAGATAATTTAAAATTAAAATTAAAATTTAAAGAGAATATTATTGTAAGAAAAAATTACAAAATTTAAATATATACCATAATTAAAAGAAAATTGGAGTTGTTTTTGTGACCGAGACCTCATCCGTCGTGCAATGTCTAAAATAATATTATATTAACAATAACATCATTTCATGTCGCATTAATTTTCTTTTGAAAAATTCTGTTGCACTAGTTATAAGCAGAGTCTGGTATACACCAAATTTATAATGCGGCTAAAAGATGTTAAGTTTTTATATTTTTTCAAAAGTTTAAAATGATATATTTTCTGATACTTTTAAGTTGTTTTTTTTGTTTTTGTAAATATCAAATTTTATTTTGTAAGTATCGATACTAATTTAAAAATTTAAAATATTATAAAAAAAATTAAGAATTGAAACTTATTTTGTAAGTATTGAAATTTGTCAAAAAGTACAAAAATTTTAAATTAAAATATTATTAAAAAGTCTAACATTTTAATTTTTTTTAGTCGCTCCCAAACCTACCCCTTATTATAGTCTATAGATTAGCCTAGAAGTTTCTTCTTTTTGTTCCCTCTATAGATTATTCAACAACCCTCCGATCTGCATACCAAACAATCATCCAACGGTCGAAATCAATCCCCACCATCTTTATCTTTTCACTCACCCTGCTGTCTCTCTTCCTCCACTCTTTCATTTGCCTGCTGGCTGCCATGGCTATTCTTCTCAAACTGCCGGCGTTTAAGTGCCCTCCTTCTCTATCTCTATCTCCATATTCAAGACCCACTCCCTTAAGCCCTCCGAGGCCCTTTAATGTCTGCTTCAAAGAAAGACTCCCTCGTACAACCGGCGTCCTCCGCTTCAGCTCCACTCCTTCGTTTCGGTTCCTAAAGCTGGTTCCTTTTGCTTCTAATGGTGGTGAGACCGAGACCACTGAGACCCAACACGAAACCCAAGAGCCTCAAATTGAGGTAATTGTTAACTTTCTCCGAACAAGGTTCCACTTTTATGAATTCAAGTTTCTGGATTTGATTCCTTTGGCCTTCATTTTTTGTCTAGGTTTAGTTTTTTCTTGTGAATTAGACGAAAATATTTCTGGGTTTTGGAATTGAATGGTTGAAATGTCGGAAATGAGCTAAAATTTTGTGACTTGATAGTGTATAGAATTTAGCTGTATCAAAGGAATCCAGTTATAGAAAATCTTCTCTACATCGACTGTTTGTTAGTTTGTAATTTTCCGGACACCGTGTTCAAGTAGACAGAATGGCATAGCTTGTAAGTAAAATAAATTTTGTGGAAATATTTTCCATTGCCTTAGCTTTCTATGATTATGTGTATATTACCTGTGTCAAATATTGATCTGGTTTTGGGATTAGGATGGATAGATGTAGAATGATAATGGAAATATAATTAAATTATTTGATAACTCACATGAATAAGCAATCTTTTGTGTTGAGTGGAAGGGGAGAATGGATGAAACCGAGCAATGAACTCGAGGTTTTCATTTGTTAGGCCTCAAAGATCAGAACGTGGTCAAGAACTATGGTGAAGTTCATGAGCAAGTTTAAATCTCTGAATTGATAACTTCAAACTTTGTGCTTGGTTAGATGGTATTCTATCTCAGAATTGAGAATTGTTTTTTTAATAAAAATTTAGTCGAACCCGGTGGATGGTTATTTTCTGCAGGTGAAAGTAACATTGCTTTAGTGATTTGACACTATGTTACAACTGATACTCGGTCTCTTTCAAAGCTACCTATGTTTATTCTGAATACTTCGATGATAAAATGTTTATTCTGTCCCCTACTTATGCATGGCACAGTTAGCACTTATGCTGTGACATCTTATTTCCGGAAATTATAGCTTGCTATGTTACAAATAATTTATCCATGTCCTTTGGTTTTCCTCTCTTTTCTGGGCTCGATATTTACTTGCGTATGTGTCGTGGCATGTCTAAATGAGAGCCAACACTGCCCCTACCAACTTACACTTGTCGGAGGTGTTCTGTAGCGAAGTAGGTTAAAAATGGGGTTTTAGTCGTATCGACTCAACAATTCTTTTGTTATTCTTGTGTCCAAAAAGTGGATTCCTTAAACTCTTCTATCATTTTCCCCCTGTTTGTTGATAAAATTGTACTTTGAAGTGTAAAAAATACAGCACATCCTATGCCTTGCTGGTAAGTTCATATCCCAACATGTTAAAAATGCACCTCATTCCTGACACAGTACTAAGATCAGAATCATCAGATTGACTATTTGACTTAAAAATTTCCAACTATTATCGCATGATATGATTTCTTTAGGGTTTATTTATCCGGTTTCTTAACCTGATTGAACTGTTTGTGTCATCCATCACTGGCATAAGATTAAGAATACAGTGATCAAGAGTTTTCCGTATAGTTCGATTTTATCTCAATATTTTTCTTCACGTGGTTTTCCTTTTAATGCTGTGTCAGAGACATATTTGTGGCCGCATTTTTCATCCTGATGGATATATGTGCAGGACTCTTCGGACGGTGCTGTCAGTTCTGAAGAGGACACCACTGGAGATGAGAGTAGTGATTTTGAAGATACCCCATCTTCAGCTATCGCATCGTTGCTCCTAACATACAAAGAAGCTTTGGCTAGTAACGATGAGACGAAAGTGGCCGCTATAGAAGACTTTTTAAATTCCATTGAAGACGAGAAAGTAGAGATTGAAAAGAAAATGGCTTCTTTGTCGGATGAATTGTCAGTAGAGAAGGATCGGATTATTAGGATTAGTGCCGACTTTGACAACTTTCGTAAGAGAACAGAGAGAGAGCGTCTTTCGTTGGTAAGTAACACCCAGGGAGAAGTTTTGGAAAACTTGTTGCCTGTTTTGGATAATTTTGAGCGAGCTAAAGCACAAATTAAGGTCGAGACAGAGGGAGAAGAGAAGATTAATAACAGCTACCAGAGCATCTACAAGCAGTTTATGGAAATTTTGGGTTCACTCGGTGTTGAACCTGTCGAAACTGTGGGAAATCACTTTGATCCAATGGTGAGTTAATACTTGTTACATGAATACTCTTTGCTCTCCCAACCTTTTCTAAGCATTACATTATCGACTGTTCTCAATTGTGCACTTGCAAGCTATGATAATCCGACCCTTCATTTTTCTTGAACCATTCATATCACATACTTTGATAATTGTGAATGTTTAATATCCTCTTTCAAACTTTCCATGGTCTAGCTTTTGTCACATTTCGTGTTTTATCTTGTTTTAATTTTTTATTCTTGTGTTTGTATCATGTACTGTGGCATGTCTAAAATTACTAGGTCTACTATTAAGGTCCAAAATATGTGACTATATTTGATTGCTCTTGAGTATCTAGATCTTCAAAAGATGGACTCTGCATTTTTATGTTATATAGTTGGCTTAATGCAGAATCTGCAGATGATGTATCGAGTTGGTTCGATATTCAGTCAGTCAAGTACTTGAGCTTTTGTGAATTATGAAGATCTCGATACGCATTTATATAAATCAAGTCATTGATTCGAGCCGACTTGTTGAGTTTACGAGTAGTATGATATGAATATTAGATTTTCCGTGCACTGCTGATCAATGTTTTGACAGTTTTCTTGCAAATTGTATCGTGTTTCTCTTGTAATAGCTGCATGAAGCAATTATGCGGGAGGATTCTGCCGAATTTGAAGAAGGTATCATTCTTCAAGAATTTCGGAAAGGGTTCAAGCTCGGAGACCGGCTGTTGCGGCCATCAATGGTTAAAGTATCAGCTGGTCCAGGGCCTGCAAAGCCTGAGCAAGGAGACTCATCAGAAGGGGCAGATGCCGATGAAAGCACCATGAGCAGTGAAACCGTCCTTGACGATGCTGCTGAAAGCAGTGAAACTACCAAGACCGATACGGGATCCGAAGAGGCTTCTTGAAGACTATATAAAGATCATGGATTCGGATTTGTTTTTAAGAAACACAGTGTTAATGTTAATTCCATTGTTAGAAATCAATTTTGGTTTTCTTTTTATTAAGAGGAATTTACAATGAAATGAGGAAATATTATGTATTCAACTCTTTCTACCTCTGCTTGCAAATTTCTTAATAGATTTACAGCAAATTGCAGACTTCGGTCTTATAATTTTGGGACGTGATCAACCGAAAAATTGGAAATTAATTTTCGGTCTAATAATTATATGGATTGGATTATCGGTTTTATAATTCTAAGAAAAAATAATAATTTTAAGGATGTTCGTATTGTCTTCATTTTGTATGAGTTCGATTCTAGGTATAATGTCTTTATTGGTAAAAAAATTACAGTGAATACATAATTCAAGTATAATAGAATCAAAATTAACCCCGAAAGTATGTTACACATCGCATTTAAATTAAATAGAAATATATATCTAAAAACCAACCTAGGAAGAAATGAAATTTAAATCAGAATAAAATCCGACATAATTTATGTAGAATAGGATACTCAATAATTGTAATTTGTACATAGTAATTGTAATTTAGATGAACATGACACGTTTATTAAACATAAAAATAGTATATAATTAACACTTCAAGATTAACAAGATACATTTAGTATATTGAATTTTGATATACATATTAAGGGGAGCATTCGCAAATTCTAACCTTCCAAAGTCAACATGAATTATACTCCCGTTTTCATAATGGATATATAATTTTCATCGGTCTGTATGTTACGACAAATGTTATTTAAATGATGAAACAAATCTGTTCTTCGCCGTTACCTTCTCAAGAGATTGTATGCTGGTAAATCTTTCACGCAGGAGACGTCTTCGAGTGAGAGCTCTCGTTCCAATTGTGTTCTTGTAGACTTCAGAACATCCTGCAAAAGCAAAATAGAAACTCAAAATTTATGTTCAATTTAGGTGTGAGCATTAATCCGACACAGATATGTTCAATCTGTTTTTTTGATGTATTTATAGTCTTAGGAAGGTCCTATTCCCGTATCCGTTTCGAGATATACATTGAATACTGAACAAATAATTCAAGAAAAGTAGTCTCTAAGGCAACATAGATGCAAACCATGGAATTACAACTATAGAAAGCTCAAGATCTACATGTTAGAATAGCTTACATTGAATTCCATGTATGAAGCCCGTTTCACAAGCCATTGTGCATCCATCATCTGAAAGGCTACGCAATAAAGATCATCGAATGCCATTTCATCTTCCCCAAGTAGTTTTAAGAATTGGATTCCGGCCATGGAAGATGGTTTTCCTGCAGGTAAGATTTATGCTAAGGTTTATTTATGTACAAATTAAAGTTTAGAAGCTTATTTAAGTATAAGTAAAAAAGATATAGGGGCATGTCCTTTCAAAGAAAAAAAAAGCGGTACACAGGCAGATCTGAAAAACATGGTGACTGGTAAAAGTTCAGGGTTTTTTTTAATATTTCAAACATTCAATATTTAAGCAGTCCTGAATTTCCTTTACCTGATTGCAGATCCAACATCTGTATTAACATAAATGAAATGTTGATACCAGCTACAGCAAATGGATATTCCCAATCAGCTCGGTTTCCATCTTGTTTGTGTAACAACCTCTGGAAAGATTCCTGTTCGAATAAAGACCAAATCAGAGTTTGATCAACCATGGATATATTTCATGCTGATGAATAAAATAATTGTTTGGTACATGTTAATATAATGAAATAAAGAAGAAGCCCTTTATCATATGGTAGGTCATAATCAAAAGAAATGTAATCCATGCAATTTATGGAAAAGGAAACAAACCGGGTATTTCTTAGCAAAAAAAATGAGATTCTCCAATGATATGAATCCTCCACCCCTTTGAACAACATTGAAACAACCAAGAATAAGCGCATATATCAGGGGGGAGAAAAGGGTCCAAGGTAAACAGTTAAGGCAAAATCCTTGGCATACCGGAAATCTGTTGAAGGGTCTGGCCCTTGCCATCCCATGTCCTTCCAAAGCTCTGATTTAAGAGATGGAAGCTCCCTGTTAGGGTAAGCCAATCTCCACAACTGCTTCAGAGCATCCTACAAGCCAAATGAAAGAAAAAAGAAGACATCAGCAGCCATATAATGATATATAGGAACACTTCTAACTCGTGCATATATTTGGCATTGATGGGGGTGGCTAGCTTATGAAAGAAAATTTGTTGGAATTGGCAAATTCTTTTAATTAAAAAAATGTCCCATGCATACTACTAACAAAAATGAAAATAAAAACTAACAGTTAAGAAATATCTAGCATACTAGATATTGATTATAGTGAAACCTACTTGATGATCCAACCGAGATCCGTCAAATGGGATTCCCAGTCTTTGCTGTAGATTTCTCAGCCTTGCTTCCTACGAGAACACAACAATATGGAAACATAAATACACAATGGATTAGCAACAATAAAGCCAACATGATGGTCAATGACAACAAGGTCTTTTGCTCTTTTCAAAGATAAACACAAAATAACCTAAGTACATAAAACTTGTGCTATTTTCCGACTCAACTCTTTTACAATAAAATCTACAAGAAAGGATCTTTCTACCCGTGAGTTCCAACTATCTCCAAGCTGATTATATGAAAAATAAAATTAGAGCTGTGCCTATATCAACACCCCTCCCAACCCGCAAATAAAAAGATTATTCAGATCCAGAAAATTACAATGAAAAAAGTGTAATGCTGATAATACCTGTAAAGGACTAAGAGTAGGCGCGATAAGTTTCTGGTTTGATCCTTTCTGGGTGCTGGAATGTAGAGGTAAAAATCGTGCAATAAATGATCCAGATCCAAAGACAAGGTTTGCTGGAAAAAGACAAAGATTCAACTATCAGTAACCCAAATTGCTATAATATTAAAAAAGAAGAAGCAAAAAACCACGTGATGAGTAAACAACACCAATGACTAAAACAGATAGTAATGGGGGATTGTGTTTCTATAAACTACATTGATAGAGATATCCCAACAACAGTACTTGTTTATTAGATGAACCTTTGGCACATGCATAGAAAATGTGATGTTCAGGGAGCACTCCGGACACATATGCTAAATGCTTCCCAACAACATAAGGACATTCATACTAGACTTAAAGCATAACAAAATAATATGGTTGCCAGTTGCCACTCTACTAAGCCAAAATACTCAACAGAGTAGAGATAACAATGGAGTGAGACGGGAGCAAGGATTGGTTTATCCCCCTCCGCCCTGCTCTTGCATGAATATTGAAAATATCCAACTCCATGTCATGCCCGTTCACATCACTTCTTTACCAATGATTTTTATTTAATATTACAAAGAACATATATTACAATTATTCTGATCATGATTTCCGTATAAAATTGTCTTCAATATATAATATAATATACATATATATAATGTATATATTATGATTTTTTGTATATATCCAGTATATCTCTACTAAAAATATAAAAAATGATACATACAAAATTTTAAGGGGACAAATAAAATTTTAAAAGGAGGGGCGGGATAGAGTGGAACAAGTATAATATTCCAACACCACCAGCCCATCTTTTCTTTTCTTTTCTTTCTCAAACCCATTTGTAGGCGATTGGTGTGAAATCCATGGGCAGAAACAGAGATAAAAACCAGCAACCAACCTAGTAATTGACTACTTAATGGTCTAACTTTCGAAGTTAAACGCAATTATATGCATTAAAAACAACAGAACACGCATATGTAAGTAAGAAACTACAATGATAATACCACACCTATCCACTGCGCCCATTGCACGATCAAGTTCGAGAACAAAAGCGACCAATGTAACTGTTCCTTCTTTCGTTCGTCATCCCAAATTTCCTCTGTTATCTTCCCCTATAACAAATCAAACAAATTAAGTTAAACATTTACAATACTCTATCCCTTCTCTTGCACACAGGCACGATTAGCAAAAATAATCACCTCAGAATGTTTGTCATCGTAATCATGATTCCCTAACAAAGGTTCATCTAAACCATCTAATCCTGACGACTCATAATCTTCACCCCTTCTATCGCCAACATCCCCATGATGAAGCCGCCTCCTCACAGTGCTGGACCTCATTAATTACAGGCTAAAATTGGCACCAAATTCTTCTTGAATCCTGACAACATTTTAAAATGCAACAAAGGGGAAAATAATATCAAAACCTTCAAAACTGCTATAAAAGATTAAACAAGAAAGTAGCCCTAAATCCAATTAGCACTAAAGAAATTAGATCGACAGCAAAATTCTCTTCAAAATTTTCAATTAGTTACAAATCAGGATCTCAAAACTGCTGTACAGAGGGGGGAAAACAAGTAACTAGAATTTCAAATGATAAGAGACATCCAAATTAGCCAAGAAAAATCTAATAAAAAGTTCAAATTTGGTTTAAAATTAGGATTTCATTGCTTTTCCAGAAATAAAAAGTAAAGCACCAAAAACGAAAACTAAAATCAAAGGAAAATAAATAAACAAAGCTAACCCGAATGCTGAAGAGAGCTGCTGAAAACGAATTTGCAGAAGCTTTATATATTAAGAGGAAAACCTAGAAGCTAAGCAAAGCACAAGATTATTTGAAAAAAAAATAATGAATTGAGTTGAGTTGAATCTTTGCTTACTAATTAAGAGAGAATTAAGAAAACGGATATTAAGGTTTTGAGATTTATTGTCCGATCTTTTCTCCTTCCTGGATTTATTATTATTCGAGTTAATTGCTTCACAACTCCCTAATTTATGATCATTATTTTAAATTGGTTCTCAAATTCTTAAATATTCCAATTTTATCCTCAAGCTATGAGGATCATTCTAAATTAGTCCTCAAAGTTTCAATTACATCCCTAATATATAATCCTCATTCTAAATTAATCCTCAAACTTTTAAAAATTCTAATTTCAACCTTAAATTACTAGTATATATTAATTATGTAGTGAATACGACTTTCTCTTGGAACTATAACGATCATCATAGACCATGAAACAAAAAATAAAAGATCTCATATTATGAAATGAAAAATTCAACCACTATATTATAAAAAACACGCAATATTTAACTTTTATATTTTGAGATCAAGAAGTTGCTTGGGCAATCAGTCAGTCACTATGTTAAAGGTTAAAAGAGTAAATTTTTGATAGTTTTGTTTTAAAGATTGTCTTATGTGTCTGTAGCTATTTTATTTGGATTGAACGAAATTGTAGATTGTACAAAAATATTACACGATGTGTAGAGAATCATTCAGTTGATGTAAAGGAAAATGTAATAATCAAAGCTAGTGTTAGAAACATGTATAGGTTAATGTTGGTTTATAGTAAAATACTGCTTTCTTTGGATAGTAAAATTCACAATTACCCTAATATTATTTAATATTTTTTTCATTTAATCCTAAATTTTTTATACACATTATTCTTGAAAATTAACAATTTTCATAATTTGATCTTAAAATCTGGATTTATTTGACGACGCTTTTTAAAAGTGTATCACATTATCACTTAATTTTTTCCCAAAAAAATAAATAAATTTTAGTGTTGTTTTCAGTGATATTCATATTGATATTAAGATGAAAATAAATTTATTGAACATATTATAAAGTACGAAGGCCTCAAAAATCAATAAACCTTTTAAAAATAATATTTGTATATAGCAATTGTGCATATAGATAGATGTAATAGAAAGATATTTGTATTTTGTATTTAATTATACATATTATTCGGGAATTTAAGAATGAACTCTATTATATTTATTCCAAAAATACCAATATAATACACATTAATATCTGCGATTCCCCAAAAATTTAGCTGTATCAGAACAAAAACCCCAGGTAGATAAATCATGCAAGAACAATATATGTACATTCAAAAGGAGAAACTGGAAACCCGTTGCACAAATATATATTAGAATCCAACAATTCATCACTTTTACAAACAAAATACAATAATTTACAAACCAAAAAAAACATTTCAAGGAATTACAAACAATTCTAAACCTCAGTTTGGAGAAAGAAAAGAAATCAAACCAAAACTCATTCTTGAAGAACACACTCAATCAAATCAATAAAAAAACTCAACAAAACAAGACCAGACTAGGAAACCCAAAAACTCATTTCCTGGAAAGGAAAGGGGAAAAACATGGAAATGCCAAACTATATTTTTCTTTCTTTTTGAACTATATTTTGTTGTTTTCATTCTGAATCACTGGAACTGGAACTGGAGCTGGAGCTGGAACTTGAGTCGTGGGATTTTATCTTTTTACCTTTTAGTTTCAGATTTGACTTTTCAGATGATTCTTCATGTTCCTGTGTTGGGTCACCAGCAGCATTCTCAGTATGTTCTTGAATCCAAGAGACTGCATTTTCAATAACTTCAGTCTCTTCGATCGAAACCCCATCATGCTTCTTGGAAGAGTGCGGTAGCTCAGCCGGATTAGATTCCTCCAGGGATCTTGCCTCCACAACAGGTGGTATTGAACCTGTATCTGCATGAACTTGTAGGTTCTCAATCTTACTTGGAAGAATTACTTCCTCCACATCTGCCCCTTCATGAAGTTGTTTAAAAGCCAAATCAATGTCTTCCACTGTTTTTGCTTCGAGAACAGGTAGTGCCACCTTGGTCTCCATCTCTATTTCTTCCATATCTTCGTATTCATTTTTTGGTTCACCAGCAGCATTCTCACTTGTTCCTTGAACACCAGAGACAGCATAACTACCATCAATCTCTTTAATAGAAACTACATCATGAACTGCTCCAGATGAATGTGGCAGCTCACCTAGATCAGATTTGGGGACTTGTTGAAAAGTGGCATGTATATCCTCTAGAGATCTCGCGTCAATAACAGGCAAATCTGAATTGGTATCTGCATGACCCTGTTGATTCTCAATCATACTTGGAAGAATTACTTCCTCAACAATTACTCCTTCATGGAGTTGCCTAAAAGCCAGATCAATATCTTCCACTGATCTTGCTTCAAGAACAGGCAGCTCCACATTGGACTCCGTTTCCATTTCTTCGTATTCATTTTTTGGTTCAGCGGCAGCATTCTCATGGTTTTCTTGTAAACCAAAAACCGGGTTACCAACTTCAATCTCTTTAGTAGAAATAGCATCATGCTGCTCTACTTCTGTCGATATGTTCCTCAAGTCTGTGGAATGCGGCAGCTCAACTGTATCAGGTTCTGGTCCGCTTTGGAAGGCATTATGTATATCTTCCAGAGATCTTGCCTCAACAACTGGTAATTCTGAAGTGGTATCTGCGTGATCCAGCT
The DNA here is from genome assembly GCA_958450335.1 of Hibiscus tridactylites. NCBI lineage: Eukaryota > Viridiplantae > Streptophyta > Magnoliopsida > Malvales > Malvaceae > Hibiscus > Hibiscus tridactylites. The sequence goes on from OY288267.1 coordinate 3,518,308, forward strand.
GATTCCCAATCATACTTGGAAGAATTACTTCCTCAACATCCACTCCTTCATGAAGTTGCTTAAAAGCAAAATCAATATCTTCAGCCGATCTTGCTTCAAGAACAGGTAGCTCCACATTAGTCTCCGTCTTTAGTTCTACTTCCTCGTTGTTTTCAGGTTCACCGGCAGCATTAGCACAACTTTCTTGAATACCAGAGACAGCATTACTAACTTCGATCTCTTTGTAAGAAACTGCATCATGCTGCTCTACTTCTGATGATCGGTTGCTCAAGTCTGTGGAATGCGGCAGCTGAGCTGAATTAGGCACTGGACCTTGTTGCAAAGCAATATGTATATCCTCCAAAGATCTCGCCTCGACAACAGGTAAATCCGACTTGGTATCTGCATGATACGGCTGATTCTCAATCATACTTGGAAGAATTACTTCTTCAACATCCACTCCTTCATGAAATTGCTTAAAAGCCAAATCAATATCTTCTACTGATCTTACTTCAAGGACAGGCAGTTCCACATTGGTCTTGTTTTTTATCTCTATATCTTCTGGTACTATTGCAGATTCAGCATAGGTTACATGAGATCCCTCTGGTAAACCCATTTCTCCAACATTGAAGTCGCCAACAGTGTCCAACTCAGAGAGTATAGCTTCGTCAATTTCTTTAATCTCACTGACTTCACTATGATTTTCCTCATCAACATGAGGGGCATATACTTCCACGTAACTAAAGTGTTCATCGGGGCCCTCACTTTCAATTTCTTTTAGGATCTTCTCTCTCAAGTCTTCTTGATCTGCTGGCAACATGTGTTCGGGACTCTCAGAATGCAAAGAAGTAGATTCTGAAGTCATGGAAGAGAAATTCATTGTAAGTTTGTCTTCAGAATCATGAACTTCATACACATTAACGTCATTGTTGACATCATTTGCTTCCCTTCTAGACTCGGTTGCAATTATAGATGGTTCCTAAATCAGAGGGGGTACAAGTTAGTTTCGAGATCACCATTTTAATATAATTAGGATACGTGAAGACATTAAATTTGAGATGCCTGGCATGAAATGAAAAGAAATGCATGTGAAAGAAACAGTAAGAAAACAATTCACCTCCTGAGAAAATTCAAATATATCCAAAGAAATTCACACATACTGCAGTGAATCATCTAAAATGCAGTATTTAAGCATACATGCAGTGACAACATTTCCGACAAGGTAAATCACTCGTTGCAGTGAAATCTTATTTTTCAGTAATATGAGTATCACATAATCCATGATTAGCTACTTCAACATCATTAATTGAACAAAAATAGTATTGTTGTTTTCAACTAGACTCTTTTTCTTCTGTTGATACATACGGTATTAAAGATTATTTTATACAGCCATCAATACCATAGTAAAAAAGAGGGGGAGTGAAGAAGAAGAAGAAGAATAGGACAGATGGTCATTTCACTCCCACCGGAATCTGAGCTAGCAAAGAGAAAATTCATAACAGGAGGGCCTTATCTAAGGAGACCAACATAAGCACTGGTATTGAATAAATTAAATAAATTACTGAAGACAAAATATACAAAATAATTGATAATATTATTCTTCAAAGAAGTATGGCAATTCCTCAGGGGAAGGAAATTTAAACGAATAGAAGTGATTGAATAACTTACCTCGAGTTGCTTATCATGTTCATCGATGGACAGTTCATCTTTATCGAACAACAGTTGTTTCTTTGATTCTGATGAAGGGTTTTCAACAGAAGACATGTCTTGATAACAAGAGAGTGAAGGAATTCCCTCCACATTCATCTTAGAGTCAAGAGCTGCACCAGCTTTTGTATCAGAAAATGGTGAATGGATTTGATCCATTTCAGATTCCTTTTCATGCTCCTCCCTGAGGCTAGCCTCTGAAGGGTGAACTTGTTGAACTTGATCCACGACTACATAACCTGGTTCCTCTGCTGTGGATGAAATTGCATCATTGGAAGGCATATGCTGGTATGTCAAAGCCATTGAAGACAACTCCTCACCCTTATCATGGTGACCATCAACATCAAGATTTAAATCAAAGTTGGACAAATGCATCTGATCGCATTCGGTCTGGATGAGCTCATCTTGCTCAAACAGAGTGTCTTCCTTTTCAACTACATGCCTAGTCACTGTTTCGGCCTCCACGGATTCATCGGGGTGCATTTGATGTTCTTGTTCTTCAGGTGAAGAATCCATCACCTCATCCATTCCTTTGCCAACAGCAAGAGTAATCTCTGCACCAATGCTCAGTAAGTCCACCTGGTTCTGGATAGAGCTTTCTTCCTTAATTGGCACATCTTCCTCTAAGCTCTCGTCCGAAGATGACCCTGCCTCTCTTGAAACATATTCAACCACAGATTCATGCACCGTTGATGCATTATGATCAACAGAAGTGGAAGAAACCCCTGTTGAACCATTAAAAGAAACATCATGCTCACTAATCTCTAGCAAATCCTGTGCCTTCTCTTCATTTACATTAAGTAAATCTGAGGAGCAGGCATGGATCTCTTGAAAACTAGAAGTATCCAGCTCAGCCATTTCACAATGTGCTTCAAATTTCTCGTCAGTAGATTCAACCAACATTGAGGGTGAACCCATTTCAGATATCTCAGCTCGTGTGTCTGACGAAAATGAGAGGAACGTCTCAACTGATGGAGGGTGAAAACTAGAATAAAAAATGGGCTCCGTATGTTGATTATCATCCACCACCCCACTTGTAAAATGGAACTCTGATTCCTCAAATGATGGTTGTTTAGAAATGTCAGATTCATTAAGTTCATGATCTCTGGGTTCAAAACCTGAAAATTCGCCTCCTTTGACATCCAATATCTTTTCATCGATTTCTGATAATGATGACAAACTTGATCTACAGCTATCCTCCTCGGCTGGCTCAGTTCTGGGATGAGTTTCAGTTGCATTGAATTCCACATGAGTAATTGCTGGAGCTCCATCTTCCAATGCTATCACAACCGCATCACGATGAACATCTCTATTATTGGCTTCACTATCATTGTGTTCAGAATAAATGGCTGCACCGGCTTCAGACATTGATTCAATTTCCAGCTGACTTTCTCCATCTCCTAATGTAATCTCAACCACATCATGATGAACATCTCTATTCTCAACGTGGTCAACATCCACAGACTCAACTTCATCAGATGAATGGCTCTCTTGTTCATCACCGACAGAAGCACGATCTTCATTCAATATCAGTTCAGTTTCCCGAGAAACATCTTGCTTATTTGGCTCGTTGTCCTCCTCATCCACAACTGAACTCACTGATTCAGAATCAGGAACGGAACTCAACTTTGACTCGCTAACTTCACTTAACTGCCTCTGGAATAAGGACGGGCTAGCTCCTTCCGATACAAATTGCTCCGGAACAAAAAAAGGTTTCCACTTAAGCTCTTGCCGAGGAACACCTAAAGAAGATGATCCAATGTTAAAGCTTTCATGTCTGGAGAAGAAGGTGTCTCTTTGGGAAACAGTTCCCCTTTGATTAAAACCTGAAAACTCTTCATCGAAACTGTCTCCTTTAAGATCAGGTTTTTCCTCGCTTGAGTCATAAGGAAGATCAAAAGGGTTTCTTCGGGGCTGCAAATTGGATGGAGCTGACCCAGGAATGGGAGGTAACCCAAGGTCACCGTAGGAATCATATGGAAGGTCAAAAGGGTTACCTCTTGAGGTTGAAATTGGTGCTAAGTTTAATGGAATATCAGCACTATCTAAGTCTATTAGATTCATCTCGGCCATCAATCTCATACTTTTTCGGGCTCTTCTCCTTGCAATAAGTTTATCCAATCGTAGGTTTCTTTCAACCTCTAAAGTCCCTAAATCCATGAGAATCTTCTGATCATCCTCTGTCCATTTAATGGCAGATTTGCTCTCATCCTCTTTATCTCCCTTTGCTCCTTCTCCCTCCTCATCATTATCTCCCTCTCCCTCATTTTCTAATTCATCTGACTCAACACTTTCATCATTACTACTACCACGAGAACTCTCTGAGGCAGCATCCGAACCATCACGAGACAAATGAGCAGGTTGTGTAGCTTCCGAGCCCAAAAGTGGATGCAACTCGTCAAGCATCAGGCTTATATCTGCCAGTGAAGCATCAGGAGATGAACTCTCAGCACCATCAGAACCAGAATCTGAAGATTCATTGTTGTCGTCGTCGTCGTCGTCATCTTCACCATCATCATCCTTACCACCACCAGCAGCATCCTCATCACCCGCAACACATTGCCAAGGAAAAACCAGAGAAGAATCCAGTTCATCATCCCGTGGACCATCATCGATATCGGATGTGAGTTTACCATCAACCACTTCAAGATTCCTATCTCCTACATCTGCCAAAAGATGTTGACTCTCCTCAGCCTCCCTCATACTTGACACCCGTTCACTCTCTAGCATCTCCTCCCGAATTTCAGTCGTCTTCTCCAACAAAGAATGACTCAACAGTCCCACAACTTCATCAATCACCCCATTCTCACAATGAATATCCCTGGAATCCAAATCATCATTGACTAACGGTGTATAAAGAACAGAACTGTCGCCTTCCTCAACTCCATTGACCTCGTTATCGACTAAAGTAACTTTCTCATCGGCATTCTCCACTATATCCCACCCGTTTCCTACATGTCTTTGTACAACAAAATCATCATCAGCAAAATCTCTTTTGACAACAGTATCATCCTCAGCAGCCCTAGTTTTCAACGGTGAAACTTCATGACTAACATTCTCTTCTTCTTGTTTGTCGATTTCGGGTATGTTCGGTGACCCGAAACTCAAAAGGGTACCAAGCAAAACAGCAGTGCAAACCAAAACAGGAGATGCGGTAACCAAAAAGGAAAACAACAATGGAAATGATCTATACAAAAATATTAAGAAGAAAACCAAACCAACCAAAAATGGATGATTACAAACAAAACCACGACACATTTTAACTGATATCACCATATATTTCCTAAGTTTAACTCCAACTTCCATTCTTTCAAGCCCCATCTCTCTATATATATAAATTTTCTTCTCAATTTCCAATCTGTTTAAAAAGAAAAAAAATAACAACGAATTAAAAACAAAACATCGGATCCAAAGGAAGCAAATTCATCTCAAAAGTTAAGTGTGAACTCACCTTAGAGCTAGAATTAAATGAAACAAAGAGCAAAGAAATGAACACCAACCCAATAGCTGAAAAAACAACAATTAAGAGTTTTTTAGTGGTGAAACTGCTAAAAAAAGAGAGATTTAAATCAAAGATGAAAATTTCTGGATGACATCAAAAATTAAAACTTTCAAGCAAGATATAAGTACAAACCCAACAATACCTTAAAAAAACCCAGAAAACCAAGATCTTTGAAGCTTGAGAAATTGAAACTGATGGGATTTTCAAGATGGACACAAAGCGATCAGTAACTTGAAACAAAGAAAAAATGGAATCCTCTGGGGGGGTCAGCTTTTTGTGCTCTGTTTTTTCACTTTCTTTCTGGCTTACCTTTTGGTGGCTTAGCAAAACAGCTAAGCAGTTGTTGGTAAGGGTTTGATTCACTTTTTTTTCTGAAATTCAATTGTTTTTTGCTTTGAGAAAAGATAAAGAAGAAATGGTGGTGGCTTGGGGTGGCACGAAAAGAAGAGAGACTGACAAATAAAGTTCCTATTATATTATTCTTTTGTTTTTCTTGTGGTTTTCTTTTTAGTACTACTGTTTTTTCCTTTCATTTCTCTCGATTTAGGTTACATTATTCAATTTAAATCCTTTTTAAGTATTTTTTATTTTATTTTAACCCTTTGAGGACTTTATAATTTAATTTCCCCCTATATCAATATCAAAACTTTATAATTTAGTCATGCTTTAGCTTTAATTTCAAAGGAAGGGGGGGTGGAGATGGTTCTTCCTTTGAAGCAATGATGTAAAAGACTCCATGTTAATGATGATATATTGGTTCCAAGTTGTTAGCAGGGATGAAACTTTACACAACGTGGGAGGGGCTTTTGACTGATAGGTCTGGGGTACGGCAGGTCTAAGGTGCGGTTAAAAGACGTAAATTTTAGAATTTATTTAAAAATTAAAAATATTAGACTTTTAATAATATTTTAGGTTGATTTTTTGTGTTTTTTTACAAGTTTCGATACTTAATTTTTTTTATAATATTTTAAGTTTTTGTACAAGTATCGATACTTACAAAATAAGTTTCAATACTTGTCAAAAAACACGAAAACGCAAATCTAAATGTTATCAAAAATTCTAACATTTTCAGTTCTTTGACAAGTATCAAAATTTATCGTCTTTTAGCCGCACCCTAGACATGTTGTGCTTTAGACTTGTCCCTTTTGCCCACGCACATACTTTTTATTTTTGTATATATTTTTTTCAAAAAGATAGATTATTTTATGACCCACTTTTCAGACATTTATGTTTTATCTCCCACCTTTAATCTTGGCTCTGTCCCTAATTGTTATCAATTACGACACTCACTTAAGCCATTGATTGTAATTTGAGGATTGTGTTTTACTCATATGTTTGAATTTTAACATTATAAATAAAATATATTAAATTAAAAATCACTAAAAAATTGTATCAATCAAGATTAAACAATCAATAAATCGAACAACAACTATTATATCAAAAAAATATTAAATACATTATTAGAAGAGAGTTAGTCGAACTATTATATTAAAAACATTAAAAGAACTGTTGATTCACTAATTAACCTTGGCTAATAATACTTATAATGTTTCATTTTATATAAATTATCGACATAAAAATATAATATATCTTTATTTAATAAAAAAAAACTCGATTTTGTACGAAACCCCACTAATCTAATCTTTTGAGTGACAGGTCAATTTTGTGACCTTATTAACAATATATTACTATTTTATTACCAACACCGTCCTTAATAAAAGTATAAACTAGAATAATGTATCTTTTTATGTCGTGTGGACCGTGCTGCCATCATTACAACATCTGATTATTATTATTTAATTATTATTATTAAGTTGAAGCTTTGAAATAGTAGCATTAGAAAACTATTAAAAAATCAGAAGAATATTGTCCTAATTATAAAATGGAATTATCAATATTCATGTTTCACAATTCCAATATTTGGACTATTGTCAAAAATATCACATAAATAATTTATTTATAATGCAATAACATGATTATTTTCGATTCAAACTTTTTATAAAAAAAAAACCTAAACCTCTATAAATTCCTAATTACTTGCATGAACTGAAAATAATATACATGTAACAATATACATGTACTTTTTTTTTACGTGACATGGTATCGCGTATTTAAATTTTATAAAATTATATATTAAAAAAATAATTTAATACAAAATAGTGTAAAATGACATATGTCAATAATGAAGTATATTTCAACTGTCATGCAAGCTTACACACTAATGTTATGAAAATTTTGAATGTCTAATAGTTATTTTTGTTAAAATTTATAACAATTTCATTAGTAAATGAATGGTTAACCGTCAAATTTAATTAAAAAATAATAAGGACTAATTAAAAATAATGTATAATAGTTATTTAATTAAAAATAATATTTTTATTTGTTTGTGAGGTGCTATTTTTTCAAATTATATTTTATATTTTGATATTTTCGAAATGTTGTAAACCGGGTAAAGCCTTTAATTTTATTGACAAAAGTGCCAACATTCAACCGACCATTTATTCTGTATGCTTTTCATTCTGCAAAATAGAATATATATACTATTTTTTATTTATTTCCGAAGCCGGCCTAGCCAAAGTAGTCTCGCAATGTTTATTTAGTTTTTCTATTTTGATTAATTAAATGAACAAAAATAAAATAAAAATATTGACTTATTCTTATATGGGGAATTAGTGCATATGTAAAACAAAACTACGCCTCGAAATCTTTTTTCCTCTTTTCACTTCGTTTTAACTTGATATTGAAAATTAAAAAAGAAATTATATTAATATTTGGAAATAAATTGATGCATTATCAGTGTAAAATTTATTTATTTTAGGGATTAGTTATTTAGTTTAAGGTTTAGAGTTTAATGGTTTAAATTTTAAAATTTTAAATTTACAATATAGGTTAAAAATTAAGATTTAAAATTTAAAATTGTAGATTTAGATATTAAATTTTAAAATTTAACAGGGTTAATATTTACCTTTAATATTTTGTATTTAAAGCAAAAGGTTTTATATAATTAAATAAAAGCTCGGTTGAGTTTACCATTGAATATGTCTATGCCTGTATAAATTAAAGTAATCCGCCTGATTTGAGTGGTTTGCACGTAGTTGTTGTTTTCTTAAATTCGGATATTAATGCTCAAATTTAGTGCAAAATATAAATATTTATAAAATAAGTATCAAAATTATGTCTCTTTTTACGATAAGGGTCTAAAGTATTTTTTTGGCTAAAATAGATGTTTGAAAATTTATTTTTGATTTGTTTTAAAGTTAATTGAGGCACCTATTTGATATTTATTTTAATTAATAATAAAATTTTAAGCACCTATTTCAGTCATAAGCATTTCAGCCAAAAAAAATTAAGCATTTAATACTTTAGACACCTATTGTAAAAAAGAGATATAATTTAACAATTATTTTGTAATTAAGCCAAATATAAACAAAACAATTACGTAAATTCGAACTCAAATAATACAAAAATTACAAACAGAAATCTTTAGCACACTTTCCATTGAAAATCTTTTGATCTTTGTCCTTCTTTTAAAGACTTTCATGTACAACCTTTAGAGTAAAAGATTAAAATTTCTCAGTTGACACTTCCTTTCCCTTAGTTTGTGGATTTTAGACCTACTAAAAATAAATTTCCTCTTCTTCTCCTAGGCAGGAATTGTGCAAAAAAAAAAAAAAAACTTCTATGTACAACATCAAATATCGGAACATAAGTATAACCCTTGGAATATATAAAATTAAATTACATATACTATACCTAACGTATTACGTATCCGACACTAGATAGCACAGATTTTTGCAGGTCATCAAACTGTAGAATAAGGTATAATCACTAACGAGAAAACAAAAATAATCTGTACATTGGAGGGGGGGGGGGGGGGAGAAGAACATTTAATATTGGTATGAAACTGTAAAAGTTCAAGTTCAAGCTCATCTGATGCAAATTAATCCGTTGGTCCACTATCTGCATATGAAATTTGATTGTTCAAAATGTAAAAGAGTAATGAAATTAACTTGAAACCAGATTTAAACTTACCGGTAAAAAACTTGAAACCGGATCGAGTTTTTCTGTCAACTTGCTTATTGTACTTGTTTTGCAACTGCTGCGTCAGCTACTTGAATATCTTTGCAGTTAAGTGACACCGCTTTTGTCGTGTTATCGTCAATGCACTTTGAATTTGGAGCAGTTGGTTCCTCGATGGGTGATAATCTGCCTTCATCCGAAGCCTTGGAACCATGATCTAAATCCGTGGACTCTTGTTGTTGTGATTCAGACAAACTTGATGAAGGATAAAATGATGGTGACGAACAACCGGCGCCGAGGGAATCAAACCTTTTGATGTCGTCCTCCTTCATCTGTTGCGGCTTCTTGAGCAATATCTTCCTACAAGCAAAAGAAAATGTTGGTCTCGGCAAGATACTGATGTATGCCAAACTTCACACTATGAGGGAAAGTATGGTTAACAATAAGCTCATTCTCACAGGCAACTGTTAAGTATAGTTATCAATCGATCCGTTTCTGAAACAACTCTAACTTCAACCCTCAGACAGAGGCAATGGAACAGAACAAACAAACAATTTTTAATCTCTAAAAATAGCTTGGTAATGTGCGGTAGCGTGCGACTTTACAGGTGTTTAAAAAATCCAAAATCCATTGCAAAAATGTTCAGTTGGAAAGAACAGAATACAAACCCATCGGATTGCCTCCGGCTTGTATTGAAGTCTCCACAGTAATTGCTTTCTATTCTGAACCCTATGACCTAAGATAATAGCAAAAGACAAGTCCATCCATATTAGTACTAGAAGGACAATGGAATGCTTCATTTTCTTATCAATAGTAGATACATGATAGTAAATCAAAAGTTATAATATGGTTACTCACCCAGTGACACTATTAAATCAATCGAAAACATGGTCGGTTTCGTTTCAAGAATTTTGCTATTAAAATGTACCTTTGCTTGTTGCTCGGCAGGGGACAAAAACTTATCGCTAGCTCCTCGTGTCAATTGTATAGATGACATTTTCGAAGTTAACAAAGCTCAGCAGGTCAAAATGGCAGGATAGAACCTATAACCAAGAATGAAGTACATATTGGGAAGTGGGAACGGTAGAATGCAGCATTCAAAAAGAGCCCAAATCGCAGAACATACAAATTCATTTAGATTTCAAAGCTGAATAAAGACCGGAGAATGTCATAATTGAATAATTGTATTCTCTAATAGAAGATATTAAAGGGTAATTAGTGATAATAAAAAGAAAACCATAGATTCTGAGCCCTAATATGGGATAAATGCTTGAGAATTATTTAATTCCAATATGAAAATCTTCAAAAATTTCCTTGAAATGATGTTCCTTCAATGAAAAAAGTATGAAATTTAAAGGCATCCCACAAAAACTATATCGAAATACAATCTGATAAAAAATGAATCATAGGAAACTAAAAGCTTTTGGAACCAGAAATTCACCTTCCGAAGCTTGTTCCTTAGCAAGCTTGGCTTAAATCAATGAATTTGACACCACAAATAATCACCACTGCACCTAAAAGAACACATATAAAAAACAAAACGTTCAATAAATAAAAGTTAATCACCACTGCACCACAAATAATCGGTTGGGCTGGAGTGCTACGTGGCGGACTGGCCCTTGGCTTACGGCCGAGATTCGAGAGGGCCAAGAGGTCGCCGTTGTACTCCTACGAGCATTGCACGTGTACGAACTTTCTTTAGGCCATGCATGCAATGCAATTGCAATCCCAATTTCTTAAATTCCTAACATATATAAAAATAAGTGTTAATTGCATGAAATTTCTCCAAAATATGACATTCATTCTAAATCTCTAAATTTTTAAATATTATAATTTTATTCTTAAATTATAAATTTTATTTTAAATTAGTCCCTAAATTTTTGAACATTCAAAATTTACCCCCAAATTATAACTATCATTCTAAATCAACCCCAAACTTTTGAATAGTTCAGTTGTATTCCTAAAAATCTTCAAATTATTAGTATATACTAATCGTATCCATGTTAACAAAATCGTTATAAAATATTAATTTCCATGTAAACATCGATGTCTATTATGTAATAATATAACGTGCCATAAACAATAAATTGAGGATGGAATTGAAATGTTCAAAAGTTTGGGGATTAATTTAGAATGAAGGTCGTAGTTTGGGGATAAAACTGAAACGTTTAAAAATTTAGAGATCAATTTGAAATGAGAGTCATAATTTGAGGATGTAATTAGAATATTTAAAAATTTAGAATCTGGTATTTCACAATAAAGTGATAGATGGAACTCCCATTGTGTAGTTTAAAGACATATGGTGCAATTAACTCTAAAAAAACCAGACTTCGGAGTATTTCATATAATTTACTCGTAAAACTTATTTTTAGTGGTTTGACTCAAAATTAGAGATTTGAGTTAAAATTAGAAGTTTGATCAGTCAAATTCGTCAATTTGAATATTTGGTAAATAGCGGATTGTAATAGTGGATTGAGTTGAAAACTTTAAATTTAAAAATGTTGCTAATAAGAGTTTTTAAAATTAGAGGTTTTGACATTAAGATATAAATATCATTTTTGCCCTTAACAAATATTAAAAATCTTTAAATAGCCTAAATTTAACCTTCTCTATTTTAATTCTTCACCCTCACGTATTTACATTGTGACATTTGTAAACTAATATTTTTTTATTCTCACCTATTTGTATTTAAATATAATAATTAACTAAAGTGCATTAAAAACAATTATATAAATAATAAATTATTATATAGATCCTTCAAATATATTTAATAATGTTATATTAAAAAATTATTTTTCATAATCTAGTTAATATTAATAGATACAAAATAATAATTTTTTTGATAAAAAAATATTGATAACTAATAAGCTTTTTAAGCAAGTATCGAATGTAATTGTGTCCTTATATGTTATTTTACTTGTTTAAATAATCAAACAACTATTATCTATCAATTAATTTTAACAAATACTTTTATAAAATCAGCTAATACAATTCGTTAATCAAATCAATTAATATAATCCGCTATCAGTTAATTGTCAATAATATATATATATATACATATACATATATATATATATATATATATATATATATATATATATATATATATATATAAACTAATTACTAAAAGTCATTTGGCCTTTTTTTTGTTACTAAAAGTCACCCAATTGAGGTTTTGAAGGCATGTGTTAGTCTGGAACTCAATACAATATTTTTTTTATAACTTTGGGAAATCACTTTGAAAAGGGACAAAGCATGAGGGCAGATAAAAACAAACAAACAATATATTTTTAGTATTTTGAATGTTGATGAATTGAATATACTTTTGCGTAATTTATCATAAGGATTTAAGTTTTAAAAAATTAAATATTTTTTTTGAATATGTTGGTGCGATGCAAGGGTAGCATCTGTTTAACTTTCTATGTCTTTTCAAAGACGGCACACACGACATGACATTACTGGTGCTCGAACCCAGGTTCCAAGAGATGATAAACACCTACCTTTGCCACCAGGACACAAGGAAATGAGCAAAAATACATTTTTATTTTTTATATGTTAATATTTTTTTGTGAACTTACTATTTACACGTTTCAATTTATTCTATTTGTTGTAAACTTTTAACTCTAAATATATTTATTTAAAATTTAGACTATATTATCTTACATGCATTAATATAACATTATATTTTAATTTTGATTTTATTTTACGTTGCATAACGAGAAGCTATTCTAATATATACAATTAAGTTCATGAATAAATTATAATATTTTTTTTGATAAATTTATAGTATATAAACCTCCCAACTTCATGAAAAAATTCCATAGAAATGGTAAAAATGGTAATAATACTTTACCAACAACCAGTTGTTTGATGATCTAAAGCACTAAATCCATTAAGTAAGGTTATAAATTCAAATCTTGACATTATAAATAAAATAAATTAGGTTGAAAGAATCTATTTGATTCAGGTTAGTGAATTAATGGACTAAGTGGTTAAACTAAAAGAATACTTCAAAATTAATTTAATTTTAAAAATAAAAACATTGATATTTATTTTCATATAAAAAGAAGAAAAAATATATGAAAAACCACCATAGTCATCCTCTTCTTCCTAAAAAATATGAAACCGGCGTCGTTTCATAGGTAACCCTAACTTTACCATCTATCCCTCTTTTCTCTTTCTTCCAGTCTCTTATCGTTTATCACCAAATCTCGAATATATATATAAAAATACGTTACATTTACAGAATAAGAAATCCAGTGCCAGAAAAACGAAAGCCAAACAGATTTCAACAGAGAAAAAAACAACAACAACAACGTCGAATCCAACACTTCATTTCTTTCGACGTTTTCTATTTTCAAGAACGGAAGAATTACCGGTTCTGTTTGAGTGTGTTTTTCTCAGATTGAATGCTCGAAGACGATGCCGAAGAATTACTGACGAATTGTAATCCGACGAAAGATTCAGTTATATGGCTCAGCAACAATCTTCGCGTCTCAATCGTCTACTCACTCTGTTGGACAGTATCCTTTCTTTACTTCTTCTTTTTTCTTGTTTTTAGAACAATTTAATTTCACTCTTTCGTTTTGGATCTGATTGAACATTTGCGAAATTCAAGAAACGTTTTCTTTGACTGCTTTTGTTTTTGAAAAGCTGGTTCAACGCAAGCGACGAGATTCACTGCAGCGCGACAGATTGGTGATATTGCCAAATCGCATCCACAGGATTTGAATTCTCTTCTCAAGAAGGTACTGATTTCAAATTTTCTGATTTTAAAATTTTAAATTTGTTATGCATTCTTGGCTAATATTTTTGTGTAATTGGTGAGCTTTTATGGTTTCTCTATTCACCAATTTTACTGCTTTCGTAATTTATGTTATTTTGAGGAAGAAAAAATGAAACTATATTTCCGTGTTTTTTGGTTACCTATTAGTTTACTTGACATTGTATTTTGTTCTGTAAGGTATAATAAGCTCGTTAGGGGTGTGGTGGTGAGTTTCGCTAAAGAGTTTGCACTAAATGTCTCAACTATTGAAGCTGTTAACTGCATTACTTTTGATATTGTTATTTGTTGTGTACGTGTAAGGCTTAACCTTGGTACAGTAAAATGCTTGGTTGTTCTTCTTGTTCCGAGGACAGTAAAGGAGAACATCATTTTTCAGTCCATAAATCTTATACCTCTTCTTGCTTTATTTTGTTAGCAACTGCACTGTAATCACTCTTTTTAAACTGTGAATTTGTAAAAACCTGATATTTCAGATTTTTGCATTGCAAGATTCTATTAAATTATTCATTTTTAACCTAGAAAAACTATCTATACTATATTTTAAGATACTTAGTCAAATTTTAGCTTGAATGTATTTTACTTGGACCTGTGTTTATTACTAGTTAATATAGGGATTGGCCTAGGCATTGGTTAGGATTATTTTACTTGGTTACTAATTATGTGTTTCTACCCTTTTCTATCCTTTGTGTTATGAAATCTTTTCGTTATCGACTACCCTCTTGGGTGACTTGTCAGTTGCTAGGTCTGTTGTATTTTGTATTTTCATCATCTATCTGAACACCATTTTTTTGCAATCAGGTTTCTTCATATCTTCATAGTAAAAATTGGGAAACGAGGGTTGCTGCTGCTCATGCCATAGGGGCTATTGCTCAAAATGTTAAGCACACTTCTCTGGCTGAGCTATTCTCATCTGTTGGAACAAAGATGACCGGGGCTGGGATATCGGCTAATGTCAAAGATGTGGTGGTATCACCTGAGTTACATTCTAAAATTGTATCAGGTGTTTCATTTAGAAGGTTGTTTATGTGATTTACCTGATCTTTACTCCATGTTTATAAAAAAAAACATTTCTCTTCTTGTGGATTTCAGTTTGCATCTTTCTAAGTATGTACTTTTCTGAATAATATCTATTCTTTTTACTTATATTTCTTTTAATAATTCTTTTAACAGCTTTGACATCAATAAGGTGTTGGAATTTGGTGCTTTAATGGCCTCAGGTGGACAGGTTAATGATCTCCATTTTTTTCTAAAGAATTTTGTCTAAGTATCATGCAGTATTCTTTTATTAGAATTTTTAATGTCCTCGGAAAAATTCCACATGCTATACAGAAAAGTTGCTAATTATCTCTTTTGTTATTTTCTTGGCAAATGTGCAGAGCCTTTTTTTAGTTTGTAATATTTTCTGTGCTAA
Source organism: Hibiscus tridactylites (assembly GCA_958450335.1). Classification (NCBI taxonomy): domain Eukaryota; kingdom Viridiplantae; phylum Streptophyta; class Magnoliopsida; order Malvales; family Malvaceae; genus Hibiscus; species Hibiscus tridactylites. Next base: position 3,533,713 of record OY288267.1, read on the forward strand.
TGGTAACATTGGAATCCATTTTCAATGCAGGAGTATGATATTGCAAACGATAACTTAAAGAATCCCAAAGACAGATTGGCACGCCAGAAACAGAATCTAAAACGACGTCTAGGTTAGTACCTTCTTTTTTTGCTTTTATGGGTTTATTATGAACTAATGGTACTTTCAGATTTTTATTGTGTTTGATATTTGGTTTAGTACTGTATGGTACTAGAAAGAAGTGTGTAACTGTGTATCATTTATGAAAAAATGAATTGGAAAGAAGTTTGTATGAGACGATTCCATTAGGGGAAAGCTGGAAATGTTGTTAGGAGTTCAAAATTTTGGACTACACTTTAAGGTTGAGATTATTTGTTTTTTTATTCTTCTATACCTTGGTGAGGGTTTATGAAGAATTACCGGATTGTACTTTCTGTTTTCCATTTATGATCTTTAGGTTCTGAATATATAGTAATATATATATATATCTCAAGCCAAATATTTGGTTTTGAATTGGAATAATCTTGCCTGGTAGTTCTTTATGGGTTTGGTGTTGGTACTCAGCATTACTGGTGCACATACATGTCTCTTAGATTGCTTGGAAAAAGTGCACCGCATGGAACAAATTGGGATGTATCATGTATACCATTTCTTTACAGGGCCGGTTATTCTACACTCTCTGTAATCTAAGAAGGAAGTGTCGATTGTGTTACATTCAGAACTTGGAACATGTGATTTGTGTTTATAATGTTGGAAGTCATCAATTAGGTTCCATTTAGGTGAAGTTGTATAACTTGGTCCTTTGTCTGATGTTATCAAAATTGCTTTATACTGTCCAATATATTGAAGTCTATTGATATATTGCTGCACTGTATGTACATGTTATAGATTTTGTGTCTTTGATTTGGATGTAAAACAGATCGCTACTATTTTCTTCCTACAACTAGTCATATATAAAATTCATTTCTCAAGTAAAGTTCAATTTTATCATTGCAAACTTTGTTGGTCTCTATAATTTGTAGGAGGGTCCTGGTACTGCCGCATTCTAATGCTAACAACTGTTAAGTGTATGATTGGGGGAGATGTCATTTTTCCACTGAAGGTTGCCATCAACTGTTAAGTGGCTTCAATATTCAATTTTCCATATGGGAAAAAAAAGTAGATAAACTTTTTATATCCAAAACACATGGAAAATATAATTTTATATGTGCATAAAGCCATAAATAAATCCTTTGCTGTAACTGTATTCCCATTCCTGAAAAATACATGATTAAGGATGGTTTGTGGTGTAAAGAATAGGACTTTACATGCATTTTTTTAACATTTCTTTCTTTCTGTAATTTGTGGCCATTAAAGCTTTATTATACTGTTATATTTTACTTCAGGAATGGCCAATTTGGTTTGCATGTATGATGTTTTAACCTTTAGTTTTCTCCCTTATTGAGTTCATGAGATCTACTGAGTTTGGTTTGTTGATGTACATGATTTCCTTACATTAAACTTGGCTGTTATGGTCAGGTTTGGATATGTGCGAGCAGTTCATGGATGTCAACGATATGATTAGAGATGAGGACCTTGTAGTTCACAAATACCACCATGGAAATGGGTTAGATAATAGATTTTACACGCCACCATCTGTACATAACATCCAGCAATTTGTTTCGCGCATGGTACCTAATGTTATTTCTAAAAGAAGGCCAAGTGCTAGGGAGTTGAATATGTTAAAGCGAAAAGCTAAAATAAATTCAAAAGATCATGCAAAAGGCTGGTCTGATGACGGAGATACTGAGTTATCACCAGCTCATAATTTATCAACTCCAAGAGGAACATGTCCTGATCAATTAGGTTCGAGTAAGGTATTTGAATATCTCACTTTGTAATTAATGTACAAGTTCTTGCTTTTGGTCTGAGATTTCTAACTGTTACATCTAATGTTTTATTAATGTATGTTATATGCCAAACTTCATATCGTTTTTGTACTGCACCTTTTTTGTTTAATAGATATAATGCAAGTCTTTTTGTTTGCTTGCTTACAGTACCTGTGATAACTTCTCTTAAACTTTAGATTCAGAATTTATGTCAGTTGATTCCATTGGCATTAAGTTTCAGATCTGCGTGCGCACACACACATACACACTATTTTGGGCATTAACATGAAAATATATTCTTTTGTTAATTTTTTGAGAATTCAGTCTTTGAATAAAAAAATATGACCTGAATTTGAACACTCTGCTTGATGCTTTTTGCTAGTGCAATTTATTTGCCTTTTATTAAAATTTAAGTTTCTGTAATGACATAAAAATTTTATAAACAGATACTTGCAAGTTTACATTTGTTCAGAAGTTGTAGTAGTAATAAACCATTTACTTAAATTAATAGTTTTAACATTAATCTGCTTTGGAATGAATTTCACGGTTTTGAGGCTTAGCCCTGTAGTAAGCTGGATCTTACACTGGAAAAATGCTTTTTGCTTTTTCCGTTTCACATGCATTAGTACTCAACATTGTTTTCGCATTGTTGTACAACTAATGTGCATCTTTCTCTTGTGCATTTGTGAACCTTTTACGAGCTTTTAATAAACTATTTGCTGGATAATTTATCTTTCTTTGGGGATACATTTAATCCATAAAACTTACTGTGTGCAAGCAACATGTCCGTAAATTCATGAGAATGTTCTTTAACTTTGTTCAGAGTAAAAATGGTATTCTTTATTGATGGAATAGATTGATTGTTGAACACTGTGATATTTGGAGAAATGTGATGGAATTTCTTTGTTAAACAGTGGACAAATTTAGCTTGCAGCTTTGTTGCTGTCTCTTGGTTGTACCCTATTCTCGCTACCAGAAAAAATGTTAATGAAGATGAAAAACCTTCTCTGAAACCAGAAAACTATGAGATAGTTGATGTTAGATGCCATCATTGTTTTGGGTAAAAAATTTGAATTTCCCTGTTAAGGCTGGCACATTTAGTTTTTCAGGTTACAAATAGGATTCTGGAGGTATTGCCTTGATTGTTTGCTTTTAAAAAGATGAATTATCTCTTCTTCTATTTTACTTCCAATTTGAGCAATAAGCTTTAGCAAATGATCTTGATTTTTTGCGCAGTTTGATGCTGTTACCGATGAAGACAGCTCTGATCATGATGGGGATGGCCGGTGGCCTTTCCGTAGTTTTGTTGAACAACTCATTCTTGATATGTTTGATCCTGGTTAGCCTTTTTTTATAAACTTCAGGTGTTATATTACTCATTTTTTCCTTTCTACTCTGATGGTAATTTCCTTTTACTGTGTCTTATCAGTTTGGGAGATTCGCCATGGTAGTGTTATGGCTTTGAGAGAAATTTTAACACATCATGGTGCTTCTGCCGGAGTATATTTGCCTGACTTGAACTCAGATGATGCGCTGTTTCTTGATGTAAAAGATATAGATTATTCAATTAAAATTAAGAAAGAAAGAGAAATTGATTTGAATATGCAAGTTTCACCCGATGAATTGGAGCCAAATCTGAAGAGGCCAAAACTTGAAGATGGATCATTTCCGGTGATGGACAAAATGATCTCTGCTGGTCAGCATGGTGGCTTAGATGTTGCAGTTAAGATTGAGGATACTGCATGGACCTTGCCCTCAGGGCAGTTTAATGGTCAACATGATATTAGTTCTCTGAAGATGGAGACCGAAGTTTATGACAATAATATGATGTGCCAGTCTAAAGAAGCCGAAGTGGAAGAGCAAAAGAGTTGCTATGAAGACAAGGGTGCATTTGCAAATTCAGATTTACTGAAAGAGCTCCCTGAAAATTGCGAAATTAAAAACTTAGTTAAGCTAACCAGGCATTCTTGGCTTAAGAATTGTGAATTTCTTCAGGATTGTGCAATCCGCTTCTTGTGTGTACTATCACTAGACCGGTATGTTTTGTTTCCTCTTTGGTGCTAGTTATATTGTGGAAACTTCTAATTGGTTTCATTTGATGAAAATTACTAATTTATTTAGTACTTTTTTAATTGGTGGATAAAAATGGGTGTTTTTTTAAATGGTTTTTATGTTTATTGTTTTATATCTCTATCCTGCAGTTTTGGAGACTATGTATCTGATCAGGTTGTTGCTCCAGTACGAGAAACTTGTGCACAAGCATTAGGTGCTACTTTTAAGTACATGCACCCTTCATTAGTTCATGGAACATTGAATGTCCTGCTGCAAATGCAGGTAAAAACCTTGTAAGCTTATGCTCAATATATTCAATTTCAATGAAGTGTATTGGTACTCCATTCTTACTGTTCATATGTGGTTGTTACTTGTCTTCCTTGTTCAGCGTAGGCCAGAATGGGAAATTCGTCATGGAAGCCTTTTGGGTATCAAGTACTTGGTTGCTGTTCGACAGGTAAAGAGTTTGTTGTCATGAATACATTTTGTGCCTGTTCTAAGTATGCAAATTCCATATTTTTGGCAATAAATGCTCTCTATCATAATTAGCCTTGAAAGCAGAAGCAGTGCTGCCTGATCTTTTAAGAAATGAATTGTTCATAATTGTTTCTCTGTAATAATTAGCCTTTACAAGCAGCGATAATCCGTTAATAAATGAAGCTGCAAAATCTTAAATTATGGATGTCTTTCAACTTTCAATTTAACGAACAAAATCCCATCTCCTTTATATAGTTTGTGATTGGGGAAAATAGATGAAATGGTAATAGGCACTTAACATTTTCTACTCTTGAATTTTGTGTTGCATGTAGTTCACTTGTCATGACTTATGATCAATTTTCATTTTAGACTATTTTTAGTAGGATTTTCATTTTTATATCCCATCCACCTGCACATTCTCTTTTGATAAGCGGTACATACATGCAATGTGTGGCACCTGCATTGCAGTTGGAATTTATTTTTTAGCCTGACCTTTTTATTAACCATGTTCTTACAATGCATTGTGCATTCTAGGAAATGCTGCAAGGTTTGCTTGGCTATGTTCTTCCTGCTTGTAAAGCTGGATTGGAAGACCCTGATGATGACGTGCGAGCTGTGGCCGCAGATGCTCTGATACCTGCCGCAGATTCTATTGTTGCTTTAAAAGGTCAATCACTGCATTCAATTGTTATGCTGCTTTGGGATATACTACTTGATTTGGATGATCTCAGTCCATCCACTAGCAGGTATTTTACATTTCCTTGTGTACTGAAGAATTAGATACAGTTCTTTCTAATGTAGAGGGAAAAAGACCTAATGTAAACATTTTTTTCAGTCAATGAACTAATTCTATATGCTTTCCTAATTTTGAATTGCCTAATGAAAATTTGTTTAGTTAGAAATGACACATTGCAAAACTTTGAACTTCTTTAGCACTTCCTAACATATTTTTCTTAGCATTCAATTCTCATATGTAGAATTTGTGATTACAACCCTTTGGATGGCATTTTTTTTCTATGCATTACCTGGCTACAGAGTGCATTTTTGTTGATTATTTCAACTGGTAAGATGTGACTGGTTTTTGTTATTAGAAACATCTGAAAACTTTTGCTATAAGCAAAAGGTATCAGGATTCTCAACCGAAAATGAAATATCTTGACTAAATACTGCATGGGCATGTCAATTAAGAAACAATGTGATTCTAGTTGATATGACTTATCTGATAGCACTCTGAAAAGCTATCTTAATTGTTTGACTGCTTACTTTACGTTATACTACTTTTCAACCAAAGATGTAGACCCTTTGAGAATTCATAATATTTCCAAATCCCTATAATTTTATCAGAGAGTTTGTAATAAGACAATAATCTGCAGGGTCAAGAAAGTGTGATTGAAAAATGATGATAGGTTGTAACATCTTGATACTCACTGCACATGCCTGCTGAATTCATAATTGATAAGATTTGCTCCATCTAGTCATTTTCTTTTGTTAATATTTCAGTTCTTTTAGTTGATGCCTGCTGTCACTCCCTTTGCCTCTTTCTTCATCTTCTCACTCATTTGGATATGATTTTTTTTTTCTTCATGGAGTTGTATAATTTAGATTAAGAAGTATGGTGTGGAGGAGGTTGTGAAACCTTGGGTTATCCTCATCATGAATATTGATGTTTGTAGTGTTATGAACCTGTTGGCTGAAATATACTCCCAAGAAGATATGATGCCGAAGATGTTTGGGACATCAGCAGCTAAGGAGAAGCAGAATTTTGATCTAAATGAAGTAGTTCATGTTGATGAGGTGGGAGAAGGGAAGGAATTGCAGGAAAATCCTTATATGTTGTCTATGTTGGCACCACGATTATGGCCCTTCATGAGGCACAGTATTACATCAGTTCGACATTCAGCTATCCGCACTTTGGTAAGCTGCTTACCTATAATGTTCTAATTTTTCAGTATCAGTCTCCTATAAATTTTGTCAAAGCACAAAATTATTATTTTATTTTGGTCTCCTGGCCTGCGTATTTGGGTTATTAGGATTATCTAGTTTAGGCATGACTAATTACTGTCTCTAGGATGTATAGTTGATTGCAAGATTTTTTCTCATACATTTAATATAAATATTAGCATACTCTTTGAGGGTTTATTAATTTGAAATTTTCGTTTTGCAGGAGAGGCTTCTCGAAGCTGGATATAAAAGGAGCATTTCTGAGCCTTCTGGTAGTTCCTTTTGGCCTTCTTTCATTCTTGGTGATACCCTGAGAATTGTATTCCAGAACTTGCTTCTAGAATCTAACGAGGAAATTCTGCAATGTTCTGAGAGGGTATGGAGGTTGCTTGTGCAGGTACCTCGCATGAAATTATCAGAAGTTGCAATTTATGCTTTCTTTTATTTACTCTGTTATCCTCTTATAATTCACAATCATATGAAAATGAGCTGGTTTCCATGTTTATAGTATGGTAGATGTCTCTGTTTTATTTCTTCTGTTGAGCAATAATTGATTCTGCAGTTTCATTTTTTCATTTAAGGTGTATTAACCTTAAAATCATTGTACCAGAAATGGTAGATTTAGCAAGATCTTATACGGATCTTCAGTTTTTGGTGTATCATATTCTCGTTTCTGTGTTGGACCTTTTGTCTGCATTCTGTAACCTCCATCTGTGTTTTTCTATAACTTAATTTTTCTGAATGATTCTAGTGCCCAGTTGGGGACTTGGAAGTTGCTGCAGCATCCTTTATGTCGTCTTGGATTGAACTTGCAACTACTACTTATGGTTCGACATTAGATGCCACAAAAATGTTTTGGCCAGTTGCACTTCCTCGAAAGAGTCACCATAGAGCAGCAGCTAAAATGAAAGCTGTGAAGCTTGAGAATGAATCTTATGGAACTATTGGCATGGATTCTATGAGAGGAGCTGTTCCTCCGGAGAATAATGGGGATGCATCTGCCAACTTGGTGAAGATAATTGTCGGTGCTGATGCAGAAATGTCTGTAACTAATACTAGAGTCATTACAGCTTCAGCATTGGGGATTTTTGCATCCAAGTTGCAGGCAAATTCTTTGCAATACGTGGTTGATCCATTGTGGAATGCACTTACCTCTTTGTCGGGAGTTCAAAGACAGGTAGCTTCTACTTCTGTTCAATAGGAAAATTACTGTGTGATATCTTATATTTTGTCAATTAATTTTTTCTTTGTTCTCAGGTGGCATCTGTGATTCTTATTTCTTGGTTCAAAGAGATCAAAAGCAAGAATTCATCAGAAAACCAGGAAATTATGCATTCTTTTCCAGATCATCTTAGAAAATGGTTGTTGGATTTGCTAGCATGTTCTGACCCTGCATTCCCTACAAAAGATTCAGTTCTACCTTATGCTGAGCTGTCAAGGACATATGCTAAGATGCGCAATGAAGCTAGCCAGTTACTACATGCTGTTGAGTCATCTGGCATGTTTGTGGATGTATTGTCAACTATGAAAATTAATGTGGAAAGTGTAACCTTAGATGATGCAATCAGTTTTGCTTCAAAATTACCATTACTATCTAATGATAATTCTGGGAACGAATCAATGGGTAGGAATGTTGATGATATAGAGTCACTAAAACAACGCCTTATAGCAACTTCAGGCTACTTAAAATGCGTCCAGGTTTGTTTGCAATTCTGTTTTACATGTGTGATATGTAGACTATGCCTTCACATTTCTTGACTGTTGTCAATTTTTCTTTTCTGCCCAGAGTAATTTGCATGTTACAGTGACCTCCTTGGTTGCTGCCGCTGTTGTCTGGATGTCTGAGCTTCCTCCACGACTTAATCCTATAATTTTGCCTCTAATGGCCTCAATAAAAAGAGAACAGGTAGTGTTTTCAAGATGATTCTTTTGTGTGACACAACACAATCTGATTTGGTTATGATATATTTCTCATACATTGTTTAGGAAGAAATACTGCAACAGAAGGCAGCAGAGGCACTTGCGGAGCTTATATATCATTGCATTGCTCGTAAGCCCAGCCCAAATGATAAGTTAATCAAGAATATTTGTAGTTTGACGTGCTCGGATTCTTCTGAGACTCCTCAAGCGGCAGTTATCAATTCCATGGAAATTATTGATGACCAGGATTTCCTCTCCTTTGGTACTAATACGGGGAAACCAAAATCGAAGGTTCATGTGCTAGCTGGTGGTGAAGATCGGTCAAGAGTGGAAGGTTTTATCAGCAGAAGAGGGTCAGAACTAGCATTGAGACATCTGTGTGAGAAATTTGGTCCTTCATTATTTGAGAAGCTTCCCAAACTCTGGGATTGCATTACTGAAGTTATTATACCCGGCAGTCCTTCAGACGAACAGCAAATTGTGCAGGCTGTTGAATCTATCAAAGATCCGCAGATCTTGATTAATAATATCCAGGTCATTGTCTTTATTGATTTTCCTTGGAACCATCACTTTTTCCATACAGAATGTTGTAGGTACATTGTTTCTATGTTATTGAATGATGGAAAATGATACTTGTTTCTGGTATGTTTGATTTTTGAAATCTGATGGTGCCTGGGGTATCTATGATTAATTTATTTCTCTTTCATCTGTAATTATTTTGGACAGGTTGTACGTTCTATTGCTCCAGTGCTGGATGAAACCCTAAAACCTAGACTGCTTATGCTTCTCCCTTGCATGTTCAAATGTGTTAGTCATTCCCATGTGGCAGTTAGATTGGCCTCTTCCAGGTGTATTATGACTATGGCCAAATCTATGACTGTAGATGTAATGCGGGCTGTAATTGAAAATGCCATTCCTATGTTGGGGGATGTGACGTCTGTCCATGCCAGACAAGGTGCTGGCATGCTTATTACTTTGCTTGTTCAAGGATTGGGTGTGGAGTTGGTTCCATATGCCCCTTTGTTAGTTGTCCCTCTTCTTAGGTGTATGAGTGATTGTGATCATTCTGTCAGACAGAGTGTGACACGCAGTTTTGCTGCCCTGGTACCTCTTCTTCCATTAGCAAGAGGTCTTCCTCCACCTGTTGGAATGAGTGAAGATTTATCTAGAAATGCTGAAGATGCAAAATTTTTGGAGCAATTGCTTGATAATTCTCATATTGATGATTACAAGCTCTTCACTGAATTGAAAGTTACATTGAGGAGGTACTTTTAACTCTGTAAACGAACTTTGCTACTTTCTTTTTTATTCTTTCCCTTCCCTGCCTTGGCTTGATTGAGTAAAAATGCATTATTGTTCGGTGCTGTATTGATTTGTCTTCGGTATGTTCTTGTGACATTTCAGTAGGAAAGTTCTGGTCGGGATACTCTTTCCTGCATTTGCCTACATGCTATGCTGGGGAATAATTGCATTCACATAATTCATATTTATAGTTTTGTTTTTAGTGTGAAGTGGAGATCAAGTTTTCACATTGTATAAGGACCATGTTGGGTTGTTTCTCTATTGAGAAGTAGTTTGGGGTATGAGACTGACGTGATGGTACTTCATCTGTGCCAATTATTCAGAGTGTATGCAGATCATACACATATTTGTTATCTGTTATTTTTTCTCCACTTGTTTTCTTCTCTAAACTGGAAATATATCTTTTGATCAATGCTCTTTCAATCACCTGAGATGTATTATTATCTTCTTATGGGGAAGGCAACTTTTAATTCAGTTAGTCTCGGTCTTTAAGAGCGAAGTCACTGTCCAGTGAATACTGGTTTGCAAACTGAATGCAGCATGTAACGAATCTTATGATTCAGTAGTCAGTTCTAGTGCAATTTTATTTAACCTTATAGTCTTCCCTTTGCTTGTGTGCTTTCAGGTATCAACAAGAAGGTATAAACTGGTTGGCCTTTTTAAAACGTTTCAAGCTCCATGGGATCCTGTGTGATGATATGGGGCTTGGAAAGACGCTTCAAGCATCAGCAATTGTAGCATCTGATATAGCTGAGTGTCGTGCTTCAAATGAGAACACAGAGCCTCATCCATCCTTGATTGTTTGCCCATCAACCCTTGTCGGACACTGGGCTTTTGAAATAGAAAAATTTATTGATGCTTCTCTTATGTCTACGCTCCAATATGTTGGTTCTGTTCAGGACCGTGTTGCTTTGAGAGAACAGTTTGATAAGCATAATGTAGTTATAACATCATATGATGTTGTGCGCAAGGATGCTGATAATCTAGCTCAATATCTCTGGAACTACTGTATTTTAGATGAAGGACATATCATCAAAAGTGCTAAATCTAAAATAACATTGGCAGTAAAGCAGCTGAAAGCTCAGCACAGGTTAATACTAAGTGGAACGCCGATCCAGGTAAGGTCTAAGTCCATTTACTTTATATTTTAGAATTTTCAGTTTCCTGAGCATGCATGTTTCTTTTTCCTTTTTTCCAGAACAACATCATGGATCTGTGGTCCCTTTTTGATTTTCTAATGCCAGGATTTCTTGGAACTGAGAGACAGGTATCTATTTTTGATTTCTTGTCTTAAATACACATAAGATCTGCTGCATGTTGTTTAGATTTTTTTGTTTTACATCCTCAAATGCCTGATCACTGAGTTATGTGGAAAATTGTCTGATGTATGTTTTTACCAAGGTGATTATTTATTGTGCTTTTATCTACAAAACTGTTGTCTGTTATTGTCAACCGTTGATTTAATGTCATTTTGGCAGTTCCAAGCCACCTACGGAAAGCCGCTACTGGCTGCTAGAGATCCTAAGTGTTCTGCAAAGGATGCTGAAGCTGGGGCACTTGCTATGGAAGCTTTGCACAAGCAGGTCATGCCCTTCCTACTTCGTCGAACAAAAGACGAGGTTTTGTCGGACCTGCCAGAGAAAATCATTCAGGACAGATACTGTGACCTTAGCCCTGCCCAATTAATACTTTATGAACAATTTTCTGGTTCAAATGTGAAACAAGAAATTTCAGGCATTGTAAAGACAGATGATTCTGCAGGGGGAAAGCAGACTTCGCCAAAAGCATCTACACATGTATTTCAGGTGAAATGATTCTTTTCCCTTCATTCTTCTTCATCTTCCTTTTCTCCCCTGTGCCTGAAGTTTCTATGAGCTGACCAAATGTCCCTTTTGTTAATTTTAGGCACTTCAATACTTGCTAAAACTTTGTAGCCATCCCCTGCTTGTTGTTGGAGAAAAGGTTCCCGAGTCACTTTCATTGCAGTTGCCAGAGCTCTTCCCATCAAGTTCAGATATAATTTCCGAACTTCATAAACTCCACCACTCTCCCAAGTTAGTTGCCCTGCAGGAGATTCTGGAAGAGTGTGGAATTGGTGTGGATACTTCTGCTTCTGATGGCGCTGTCACAGTTGGGCAGCATAGAGTTCTGATATTTGCTCAACATAAAGTAATGATCACCCAGTCTCTCTCGCAAATTGCTTGCTAAGTTGAGCTTTGTATCCTTCTTTCCATATTTACCATTTTAACAATGTTTTCCATTCAGGCCTTACTGGATATCATTGAAAAGGACTTGTTTCAAACCCACATGAAGAGGTGAGTCATTCTAAAACCGTTTTATAGCCAAATGTAAGAGTTGTTGAGTTATAGGAAAATATTCTGTGTTTATTTTATTGGTTGAGCACAACTGAAGAAATCTCTATCGAAGTACTGTTAGAATTGTTGATTTAATGGAGATTTTATCCTGGTTTTTCTTTATCCTGTGCTGTTTTCAATTTGCATTGGCTATTTTAATGTGTTGTAGTTCTAGAAGGGAATAGCTTATTCCTTCTTTATTGAAGTAATGGTTTTGTCTTTATCCCCCAAATATGTGGAAAAGCTTAGAAAGATCTTTTCATTTTCTTCTTTGCTTTGCATCTCCTTTGAAGCTTATTTCACCTTTCCACAATCCAGTGCTAATCATGCACTAATTCTAGAATATTTTGTCTTTTGCATCAAACAGTGTCACTTATCTACGATTGGATGGATCAGTTGAGGCAGAAAAGCGTTTCGACATTGTGAAAGCTTTCAACTCTGATCCGACTATAGATGCCCTGCTGCTTACAACACATGGTAAGATTTTTCTTGTTGCTGACAATTTATTTTATGATGTTTTACTTAATTATAAGCTCTGTTTCGCAGTTGGTGGGCTTGGTCTGAACTTGACTTCTGCTGATACCCTCGTTTTTATGGAACATGATTGGAATCCAATGCGTGATCATCAGGTAACTCAAATATTACATATTTTTGTATAGAATCTGCTGCTGCTCGTGTTGATGATCCAATGAAACTATTTCCTCATCTAGTGTTCTCCAATAACATTTTTACAAATTTATCTTTTATTGAAAGATGAGAAATTCTGGTTTTGCTCAAGCTTTGCTGATTTTCTTTAAATGTTCATCAATGACTTCTGAAGTTCTACTTTGTATCTTATCTGCACTTTCAGGCAATGGACAGAGCACATAGATTGGGCCAACGGAAAGTTGTGAATGTCCACCGTCTCATCATGCGTGGCACCCTGGAGGAAAAAGTTATGAGCCTTCAGCGGTTCAAACTATCAGTTGCCAACGCTATTATCAATGCTGAGAATGCCAGTTTGAAAACCATGAACACTGACCAGTTGCTTGATCTATTTGCCTCTGCCGAAACATCTAAAAAGGTATTTTATTTCAAACTTCATCATTTTTGGTTCTTTATTGGTTTTTGTTTTCCTTTTTCAATGCTTTAGTAAAGCTTCTCTGAATATAGTAGCCTCCTGTTCTTCCAAGACAACAAGATATCATGTTCCTTCCCTAAGTTCGACTCCGCATTTTCTTGAAAAAGATGTTTATTTGGACATGGGTTCTAAAAACGTGACAACACTTCAAATGAATTAAACATATTTATGTCGGAACACATTCTGTGTATTAGACACTTACATCCGAGTACAAGTAACATAGCTTGTCTTTTTAGTTCTTCTGAGATGACAGATGTCAATGTATTCGACTTGCAGGGAGCTAGTGCTTCAAAACGTTCAGAGAGCAGCGTCGACGGAGACCCTAAATTAATGGGTACAGGGAAGGGATTAAAAGCCATTCTTGGTGGTTTGGAGGAGCTTTGGGATCAATCACAATATACAGAGGAATACAATTTGAACCAGTTTTTAGCAAAACTTAATGGCTGAATTCAAGCCGTTCAAAGACATGAACTTCAAACGGTTGCGGTAATATGTTGAAAGATCATTCCTGAGCCACCACCCGGGTTTTTCGGATCACGGCATGCTAGAATTTGATTCCGGCCAGTTCATATTGAAGCTAATCGATAGAAGCCTGGTGCTCATCTGTAAAAAATAAAAAATAAAAAACCGAAAATGTATATATCTAATTTGTGACCTTAATTTTGGCAAAATTTAGGTTTAGCTCTCAATTTTTTAATATATTTGTACCCAAATTTTGGGACGGTTTTGCCAAAATTGTGTCTATCCTGGAGTTTGCATAAGGGAGACTGGGGAGAAAAGAAAAAGAAAAAAAAAATTAACGAAGGCTGTTTTAAAAGTTGGTCCCAAGTCCGAAGGTTAGAGTTGAAAAGCAGGTGGGAAACTAGAGGAAGAGAGAACTGTAAAGCCGATTATTGTATATAACCTTCTTTTCTCTTAAATCTAAGGAATTGTCGTATTGCCAAAAGTTTCAAAACAGCTATGCGGTTGCATGAATTTGGTAAATAAAACGAACAGATCAAATTTGTAGGACATAAATTATTAATTTATATATAATTGTGTGTAATATTTTAAACTATCAAGTTTACTTCGAAGTTGTGTGGTCTAGAGATGATTTTGTGTTTATTTTTTCTTGTTCACGTAATCCTTAATGGTAGAAAAATAAAAGATAGGTTTTGATTTGAAATTTTGCATCATTCATTACATCCATATCGGAGAAGGTCAACTTCATCATTTCATCATTACATCACGAAATAGACTACAATAGGAGAAGAAAATTAACGGGTTGGTCTAAATAGTAAGCAGCTTGATATTGTTTAAGTAGACTTTGAGTTTGAAACTTTATGTATGTAGAAAATTCTTATTAAGAGACTCACCCACCAAAATTAGTGTGCGACGCGGGTCAGTACGGATTAGTCAGGATAAAGCCTTAAAGAACCGGGAGGGCAACTAAAAAAAAATAAGAGAAGGCAATTGCTGTTCTTTGATGAAATTTCTTGGAACGAACGCAAAAATTAATAGTTTAAGTATTAGTTTTTTTCAAAATATGTTTGAGGATAAATTGTAAAATTATTCCCAAGGTACCTCTTTGTTAATAATAGGGTGAGCTTTTAGTCTATTTCGTGGTGTTATTGAAAGTGAAGTGGTGAATGATGGCAAAATTCCAAATCAAAACCCATCTTTTGATTCTTCTACCATTAAGGATTACGTGAACAAGAAAAAATAAACACAAAATTATTAGTGGACCATACAACTTCGAAAGTAAAAAGATTCAACTAAAACAGTGATTGACGGAGGGATTTAGCTCAAGTGTATGTGTTAAATTGATATTTTATTTAAAGTTTATAGATCATATTAAAAATGATTCAACTAACATGTCATCTCATCAAACTAACGAGAGTTAACGGCTCAATAACCAAAATATAAATTATCAAAACTGGTGACCAAAATCAAATAGTCTGAACACTAAAGGGATTAACCTTATAGTTTACCCAACATATTAATATATTCAAATAACGGTTTTGTTTTAACTTTGTCCACTCCAGTACGAAAATAACAAAATAAAATAATAAAACAGATTGAGAAAATAACATTGATCTGTCTGCCACTAATGGAGCTTTGACTTCAAACCAGATCTACGCCCGTAAATTATGGTTATTTTTTTTCCCTAAATGTGATCTGTTGGTTTTTTAATAGTCTTAAGATAATTATAAAGTATATGTTTATAGTTTTTTTTTATTTTTTGATAACACATATTTTACAGATAAAGTTGTTTGAACTTGTATCTCTTAAGATAAATATCATTTTTTTCATTGAGACTATTCATTGAGTTCAATGTTTATTTTATTTCTAATTCAAATTGTAAATGTAATCTAAACTTTTTCTCTCTTGTGGGTTCTAGACCTATTATAAGCAAATTTACTTTTTTTCCTTCACTCTAGATAGAAATTATTCAAAAGAAAATTCAACACAATAATAATCCTATTTACAAATCATGTTATCTTTTTATAATAAGACTATTTTCTTATAAACATATTGTATAAGAAATGCACAAACATGTATGTTTATTCTTTAAAAATAAAATTTTAATCTCTAACCTTTAAAGTCTAAAATCTAAACTTTAAATCCTCTAAACTAAACACCTAACTTTTTACCTTAAACTAAATCTTTAACCCTTAAAAAATTGTATAGTCTTAATACTACACAACATGTAAATGCAATAATTTTTTCCTATAATGATGTCAAATACTCTAATTCCTGTTATATAAATTTGTGTATGTTATATTAATATTATATTTTAGAATCAAACACCATATTTTATTAAAATAATGAGAAAAAAATATATAGATAAGCATACCCTCAAATACAAAAATAAACGGAAAAACACAAAGTATGCAATCGTGAATAGCAAACTCAAATCTTCTTATAAAATCTTCATCAATGTTCTTCAAATCTAATACTATAGCCAAATCTTGGAGTGCTCACTGGAGAGCGCAAATTATTAAATTACTCCAACCAACAAAAAGAGAGAATATGTCTTGGTTAACTCCACGAATAACGAACCCACGCAATATTGTACGGCAAGATTAAATTATAATATGCATCAGGCTGTAAACGTCTTCAATATCAGCGTGCTATAGAGTCAGACAAAGTACGTGCCATAATGGCAGATGAAGAACATTTTAAAACAGTTTACGAAAAAAAAATAAAAACAAACAAAAAAAAATTTATTGTCCTAGACGGCCAAAGCCGCCACCTTTAACTTGGAAACACTAAAAAAATTTACTTAGAAATTCCTAGCCAAAATGTGAAAGTGAGAAATGTGTATTTTTTAATTTTATTAACATTATTTTTTAAACAAAATAAAGTCGAAATAAGTTATTAATTATAAAATTACTATTCGTTAGTCGGTTTAATGAGTTAATGTATTAGATTATAAAGAAGAAAGTACTAAGGGAATACGAGCGGATGTGCCCTCAATTTTTTTGTTTAAATGTAATTTTAATAATTGTTAGTTTTAATGCTTATAATTTAAGTTTCGTTATTTTCAAAATTTGGATTAAATATTAATTAGATTATTATTAATTTTAAAGTTAGAGGACTTTAACAATCATATTGTCTAAACTTGGCTTTGTCTACGGATAGATCCTTTAAGTAATTATCAGGAGCTTGAATTTTGTCGTTGTTGTGAAGTAAATTGGACTAGAATAATTCAAATAATAAATCTTTATAACTTACAATTTAAATTAATCGATCAATAAATTAAATGTTAAGGACTATAAGATGAACATGCATATTACCAAAAATAAATTATATATTAAAAATTATATTTAAAAAAAAACAAAGAGACATTCTCCGGTTCTCAAGCCTTAACTCGTGATACATTTAAATACCCCACCGCAAAAAATAAAAAAACAAATGGGCGGTTACTAAAATACTACATAATTCATTAACAATTTGTAATTTATATTATATATATAATATATTTTTACCTACAACTAAAATATATAAAAATATCTTAAATGAACCAAATCCATGGCCCATCTGTCCTCAGTTGGTCGTGGTTTAATCATCACATGTTATATTTTATTTGGGCAATAAAACAAAAAAAAGGCTCAGAACTATTATTATTAAATTACAGAAAAAACAAATACCCCGTTTTCATTAATGAAAATATTCAATTCCCACCATTTTTTGCAGGTTTTTATTCCCCTCCCCTCCAAAATTAAGTTAATAATTCCCTGTAATAAACTCACGCACATGCATACCATATGGAAACATGGCCTACATCTTTATTCTTGACAAATTATTAATTTTTTAATTTTTTACCGATTTAAATGTTTTAATCTTTACTTTTTATTTAATTTTTTTGGTATTGAGTTTCTATTGTTTATTAAATTTTAATTGGGTATTAAGTTGAACATCAACTCAATCAAAATGACAAAAAAATTAGTTTTATAAGTGATATTAATATTAGGGAAAAAATTGATACACATTCGTGTAAACTTTAGTTTATATGTGCCTTTTAGTTTTAGTGTTATGGTTTTAGTTTATGGTAAAATTTAGGGGTTTAAGGTTAGTGCTTAGAATTTAAGGTATATTATTTAAGGTTTAGGGTTTTAGGGTAGAAATTTAGAATTTAAATTTTATAAAGCATGTGTATCCAAATTTTATTCTTAATATTATTATAATAATATTTTGTTTCCTTCAAATTTTTATAGAATAATTTATATTCAATACATTTACGGTAGAAACTAAAAGTTTCATAAATGTCTTAGTTTTAATGTTTAGAAATTTAGTAAGGGTTTAGATTTTAGTGGTTTAAGATTTAGGGATAATGGTTAAAATTTAAGATTCATATATTGCGGTTTAGGTTGTAAGGGTAATGTGATGGAGATTCAAGTTTTAACCAAAGGTTAAACCCTAAATTCAATCCCACTAAACATACACCCTTAAATTCTATATCATAAATTAAAATTTTCATTGATACTGTATGAAATAATTATTTTTTTCACTATACAAATGATTCTTTTTTTAATACATTTTAAATAATTTATTATGGTTATATTTTGATACACAAGCCGTGTAAAAGAAATTTATATAACCATTGACACTTCTATAAAAATTAAAACCTAAATCCCAAATCATAGCACCCTAAAACCTAAACCCTAAACTTTAAATTTTAACCATAAACCTTAAATTATACTCCATACACACTAAACCTCTAAATCCTAACCTAAAACCCTAAATCTTAAAATTAAAAAGCTTATGTAAATTTTACAAGCTTGTGTATCAAAATATTTTTATATATTATTTTATATAAAACATTTTCTTCTATCCAATATTATAAAATCTAATATGCCGGATTTTCAAAATAATTAGTACTTATCAAAACATAAATTTTATATATTGTAGATAATTCTAAAATATTTAAAAATAAAACATCTATTTCTTTGGGAAAAGCATTTAATAATCTTTTAAGGTCAATGAATGAAAACTAACTTGCACACATTTAAAAACAAATGAACTGAAATCAAATTTATGTGAAGAAGATAGAACTGGCCTTTGGGAATCTTTTTACCAGAGTAACTGAGAACCATATCTCTGTTTTGATCCAAAAAAAAAAATCTCTGCTTTGAGCTGTGCTCGTGTGGTGTCCCGTCCACAGAAAAAAAATCGCCTCTCTTTAATGGTGACTTTTGTGGACTGAAGATCTTTTCCGTCTGTCAGTGAAGTAGACGTCTCCATCCGGTGAAGAACCCGACATGTTCAATCTTTTGTAATTTCCAGCTCTTTTTAGATCCAGCTTCTCTATGTTTCATTAACTTTTGTCCCAATCTTGTTTGCTTTCCCCGGACTATAATGGGGTTTTGTTTCAGTTCCTGTTTGATGTTTTGTATGCAACTGTAGTTTCACTTTTGTTGAATCTGAATTTGATTTTTTTTACTATGATTTATTTTTTATAAGCATGAACTGGATATATGGTTTCGAGGGCTGAGTGAGACATTCGTCGAACACTTTGCAGAAGACCAAAAATTTTGCAGACAATTTGGTCGTGAGAACCGACAGCCAAAAACTGTGACTTTGAGAAGAAAAGAGAAAAGAAGAACTTTGGGGAAAAAATGAGTGGAGGGGAAGAAGGGGCAACATTGGAGTTTACTCCAACATGGGTTGTTGCAGCAGTTTGCACTGTGATTGTTGCTCTTTCTTTGGCTATGGAACGTTTGCTTCATGTTGTTGGGAACATTTTGAAGAAGAAACAACAGAAGCCACTCTTTGAGGCTCTTTTGAAAGTTAAAGAAGGTAACCCATTTCTTTTTTTTTCTCTAATTTTTCATTTATTTGCTTTTTCAAAAAGACAGTCTTTTATCTTTGTCTGTCTATCTTTTGTTTCCTAAAGGGGGGAAGTTGAAAGTGATAAGTTACATTTATTTATCTTTGATCTGTAGAAGGAATCAAAGACTTAGCAAAGATGATCCTTTGAGCATTTTAAGGGGGGAAAACAGTTAAATATTTGTACTTTTTTTTATGATTATATGTTCAAGGATGCGAATTTCGCATACTTCTTTTGTAGTTTGGGTGGAAGAATTAGCTCTTATGCGTTTCTATTGGGAGATTTTTTTTTCCTTCTATTTAACAAATTGTAACATTGAAATGTCTTTTTTTTTTGGCAGAGTTGATGCTCTTGGGTTTTATATCACTATTGCTGACAGTATTTCAAAGTGTGATTTCTAAAATCTGTGTCTCAAGGGACATATTAACCAGCATGCTTCCTTGTAAACTCGAAGACAATAAAGAAACAGGGGAGGGCTCCAATCACACTGAAACAACAGCACATTTTCAAAAGTATTTTGCTTCGACCCTGGTTGGTAGCACCAGGCACCTATTGTCCGAAGAATCTACATCCAGTCTGGGATATTGTGCTAAGAAGGTAGCATATGTATCCATCACCAAATCAATGGTTATTACTTTTATTTATGCTACGAGGAAAAACAAAGAATAAGTGCAAATTTTTTCATGGTTGGGAAGGAATTCATGATGAGAGTGTTATTATGGTTTTGACTTTTGATGGTTAAAACTGAGACATTTGCAGTGTAGGAAATGCATCTTATTTAATGACAGTTATGCAGGTTTTGGCTGAATTCTTTCAATAAAAAATGACAAACACTTTGATTAATGTATTTATTGTTTCTGCATTTTTGTGCTTCAGGGTAAAGTACCTTTGTTGTCTGTTGAAGCACTTCATCATCTGCATATTTTTATCTTTGTCCTGGCCATTGTTCATGTGGTATTTTGTGTTCTCACAGTTTCTATTGGAGGGCTAAAGGTAAGCAGTCTATTATGGTTGATTTCCTTATTCTTCAACCTTTCTTCTGGTTGCAGTACAGTTCTTTGATTGTTCTCAGCTTCTCATAAAAAAAAAGATTGTTTTTTTAATATTTTATTTTATGTAGATACGCCTGTGGAAACATTGGGAAGATTCAATTGCTAAAGAGAATTATGATTCAGAGCAAGGTAAGGACTAAGGGCTGTGCGGTATACGCTTCTGCCGCAATGGGATTGTTTTTGTAGTTTAGAAAGTGACTTAACTACTAAACAGATATGTATGAGTAACTTCTCGCCACACCCACCTGCACTCTCCCCCTCCGGCAAAATAGGACCAAAGAAGAGTGTGCTAGATCTTTTTTCATTTTTTCCCTTGGTTCTTCTAACTAATGTACTGTGTTGGTGCAGTGTTGAAGAAAAAAGTCACTCAAGTCCATCAGCATACTTTTATCAAAGAGCACTTTCTGGGTTTCGGTAAAGATTCCATTGTGCTAGGGTGGTTGGTAAGCTTCTATTTCATTTATGATACTATATCTTTTCCATTCGCATCTACAACAATTGAACTTAATGAAAAGGGGTTGGTTCCAAAATTTCTTTCTCTTTTTCACCAACTGACTGCCCCTGTTTGTGTCATATTGTAGGAATTGGCATGAAAGATGAACATAAAAGAATAGTCTTGTTGGTCTTAGGAGTTAGGACGCTAAATATTAATCGAGAATAAGATGCTTTTTGTTTGCCATTTTCGGTAATCTGTCACACTTTATTAGTTATATGTTTATGCTCATATCACTGCACTCATTTCTGCCTCTTCTGGTTGAGAAGAGCAAAAGTCATAGTTAAACCGGGTTTGTTTATGCTTAAAATGAATATCCTTCCCCCATGACCTGTTTACTTACCTTCACAGAATAAACAGTTTTGGTTCTTACTGGTATCTTGATTCCCTTGTTTCCCTTTTCATTCATAATTTTGAACACTAAGACTTCCAATAAGAAGCAATCTTAATTGAGCCTCAAAACATTACTTTAGAGTTTAGAAGCAGAATTTTGCATGCTTGTGCTAACCATGACTTTAATCTTCTTTGTTTTCTTACAGCATTCATTTTTTAAGCAATTCTATGCATCCGTGACCAAATCAGATTATGTGACACTAAGGCTAGGTTTCATAATGGTAAGTTTTCTGTGGAAGGGTTGAAGAACTTTCTTATGGTTGTAATGTCATTCCGATATCCAATTACCAAATACTTATTATTTGAACTGCAGACGCATTGCAGGGGAAATCCCAAGTTTAATTTTCACAAATACATGATACGAGCCTTAGAAGATGATTTTAAGCAAGTTGTCGGTATAAGGCAAGTGAATATGAAATTGTTTGTAAATATTTATGCCTAGTATTTCGTGCACATGGTGAATGGTATGTTCCCACTTCGAATCATGCTTACTCTGCTGTTTCATCTTGATTTATTGTTTTGTTTGTTTGTTTGCAGTTGGTATCTCTGGGTTTTTGTGGTCATCTTCTTGTTGCTGAATGTTAATGGTCTGTAAGAACATTGACTGTTAGCATTATCATACTTTGATGTTTAATTTCTTTTACAATTTTGTCAAAAAAATATTCCTTCCTATATTAACTGTTTTAGTAGATCAAAATGGGATGATTCTTTTTATCAACTCCTAGCAATCGTAACTGTATATATATATATACATATTATGGCTCCATTAAAAATATGTTTTCTGGTTCAACCCAATTGGTTCAAGCCGCCAACTTTTAAAGCATTTCCCTGTCCCCAAGCCATGGTCTTGTTTGTACCAAAAGCAAAACAATAATCACATTATTCTGTTATCAATTCTACTATGTTCAAAACTTTAGCTCATGTTTAAATCTTTCTAATGTAATGGATGAAAAATGAATTGCGGTATATGGACCTTTTTCTTTTCTTCTTTATGCTTTTGTGGCATGTTATAGAGTTCTTGTCTAGATTACTTCCTAGCATTAATGTACTGTGTAAATGATCACATTTTCTCAATTTCTTCTGCAGGCTGGCATACATACTTCTGGATTGCTTTCCTTCCTTTCTTTGTGAGTAGTTTTCGTATGGTTCCTTACACACACATATGCATATGCACAAATATAAACACTCGTCTACCTACTCAAAATAGAATTAACCAATTCCAAATTGAAGAGATAATTGCATGGACTAATCCACTTTATCTGGATTTGGGGGTGAGTAACGGATACTGGCACATATGCAACAAGGATATGCTTAATTTTCCATATACATGGAGGATTATATCCCTATACCATGTTCAAATGTCTCAGAAACCGGTGCCGGAATCGGTACTTCAGGGAAACATAGAATCCATGTAAGATAGCTGATCAATGGAATGATAGAATCTCATTCCTACAAGTAAAGATCACTACTGATAACAATGTCACTAATTGATCTATCAGAAAGAAATAAACAAAGGGAAGAAAACCATTGGAACTCAGGATAAATTCGTCGACATTAAAAAGTTACATTAGTTTGCATTCTGCTTTTTTATACTTGATTCATTTGTTTCCAGCTTTTACTTGCTGTGGGCACCAAGCTTGAGCATGTGATTATCCAGTTGGCTCATGAGGTTGCCGAGAGACATGTAGCCATTGAAGGGGAATTAGTGGTCAAACCATCAGACGAACACTTTTGGTTCAACAGGCCTCGCATTGTCCTATTCTTGATCCATTTTATCCTCTTCCAAAATGCTTTCGAGATTGCGTTCTTCTTTTGGATTTGGGTAAGCCTATATTTTAGTTTACCATTTTGCCATATGAACCACATAGCAAACTGGATGACATAATAACACTTTCTTCATCATCTGTAGGTTCAATATGGCTTTGATTCCTGCATAATGGGTCAAATTCGTTATATCGTTCCCAGGCTCGTTATAGGGTAATAACCTTATGATCATTTGGTTTACGTTATCGTGTGATATCGGTTCATTTTAAAAAATTTCGTCTTCTGGTAAGTTGCCAACGTTTATTCTTCTGTTGGTTTCTTCAGGGTTTTCATTCAGGTACTCTGCAGTTATAGCACCTTGCCACTTTATGCTATTGTCACACAGGTTAGTTTAGTTTCTTATAACTATAAAATTCAATTCCATATCCGGAACTCCGATTTACATGTCCTTTTTCTACCGAATTGAAGATGGGAAGCTCGTTCAAGAAGGCTATATTCGATGAGCATGTGCAAGTAGGTCTCGTTGGTTGGGCACAGAAGGCGAAGAAAAAGAAAGGGTTAAAAGCTGCTACTCAGACTGCAGCCGAAAAGAACCCCGAGCAAAGCGCCTCAGTTTCGATCGAGATGGGGAGAGTTCTGCGAAATGCATCTGCTCCAGAGGAGATTCATCCTTCACATGGCTCAGATGGCCTGAAATGAGCAGCGCTGATAAGCAAAGGAACCATGCTTCTTGTAGAAAATATTATCAGGTAGCAGCATTAGAGTTGTATTTATCGGTCCGGACTCCGGCCGGTGGTTTGTTTTGCTTGGTTACTAGTATGTTGTAGGCGTCGGAGTCAGTTTCAGATTTAAAACGAAAGAGTCAGTGCATAAAATATTTTCTCTTATGTTATATTTACGTGTCATTTTCAAAAATATTGAAAGTGAGCATAGAAAAAATATATAAAAATTAAACAACGTATCCAATCTTGGCCAACATCTTAAAAGGCATATCAAAATTTGGTTCGAGCATTGGATATAACATTTCTTTTTCCCCAATTTGTAATATACAAAAAATATTCCAACCTCTAGTGAATTGATAATAATAATTAAAAATATCACGTTGTAAATTGTAATTATAATAACACAATTTACTTTAATAATTGGACGATAAAATCAAAATTATCAATACATTGAATGGTTTATATATTGTCATTTATTCTTAACATTTTTAATGTGTATATATTGTACAAACAAACTGCTCGAACTCAAATCTCTCACAAATACTTTTTTTTCAAAACGGAAATCACTTAATAAATTCAGAATTATCCCAATTTTAAGTAAATTATACTTTACTCGTCAAGTGGTATTTTGACTGTGCACCCCCCATTTTTATTTTGGGTAAACATCACTATCGATCACTAAATTATTCTTGTTTTCCTATTTTGGTCATATTTTTGGCAAAATAGTCACTAATGTTGCTTTTCCCATATTTTGTTAACTCATTGTTAAAAATTTCACTGAAAAACAAAAAGGCGAAAATAATTTAGTGATCAAAATAGGAAAGAAGAAATAAATTGGTGATCAAAACAGAAAAGAAAATAACATTAATGATCATAACAAAAAAAACGTAACGTTAATGATAATTTTGCACAAAATAATAGTTTAGTGACTGATGGTTATTTTTACCTTTATTATTTTTTTTTACCTCTTTCAAGTTCAACCAACTTTAAAAAGACCAATAACCAGAAACCACTGGATGCCTTCAAGTTCCATGGCCAAAACAGTGGTGAAAACCTTTCTCAAATCCCCGCATTCTCTGAAAACGAAAATCCAAGCCAAACAACTCCATGCCCAATTCCTCAAAACCCAACCCTATTCCCCTTCTTCAACTTCCATCCTCATCTCCATCTACACTAACTTCAATCTTCTACACCACTCCCTCTTTCTCTTCAACTCTCTCAGCTCCCCTCCATTTCTCGCTTGGAAATCCATAATCAAATGCTATTCGAGTTCCGGCCTTTTTGCCAACTCCTTGACTTGTTTTGTCAAAATGCGTAGTTTCGGTATATACCCAGATCATACAATGTTCCCTTTTGTGATTAAAGCTTGCGTCTTTCTGAAAAACTTGAGGTTGGGTGAGTCCATTCATGGTTGTATTATTAGGATGGGTTTGGACTTTGATTTGTTTACAGGAAATGCCCTTTTGAATATGTACGCAAAATTTCAAAGCTTACAATTGACTGGAGGATGTAAAGTTTTCGCCTTTAATGTGTTTGATGGAATGCCAAAAAGGGATAAACTTTGTGGGAGATTGGCTCAAGAGAGAGACAAAAGTGTTGTTGGATTAGATAGTGTGGCAAAGGTTCTCGAAACGATGCCGAAAAGGGATGTAGTTTCATATAACACTGTAATAGCAGGGAATGCACAGAATGGGTTGTATGAAGAAGCTTTGAGGATGGTTAGGGAAATGGGGAGTGCTAACATGAAACCTGATTCGTTTACTTTGTCCAGTGTACTTCCTATATTTGCAGAGCACGTGGATGTCATGAAAGGAAAGGAGATTCATGGGTATGCTATTAGACATTTCTTTGATTCTGATTGTTATATAGGTAGTAGTCTGATTGATATGTATGCGAACTGTGCTCGTATCGAAGATTCATGTCGTGTATTTAATCTGTTGTCTAAAAGAGATGACATCTCTTGGAATTCGATTATTGCAGCTTGTGTGCAGAATGCTGTGTTTGATGAAGGTCTGAAGTTATTTCGTCGAATGTTAACAGCTAAAGTAAAGCCGAGGGATGTTACGTTTTCTAGTATCATGCCAGCTTGTGCATACTTGACGACACTGCATTTAGGGAAGCAACTTCATGGATATATAATTCGAGGTGGATTTGATGATAATGTGTTTATAGCGAGCTCACTTGTTGATATGTATGCCAAATGTGGAAACATCAAGGCTGCGAGGTGGATTTTCGATCAAATGGAACACCATGACATGGTTTCATGGACAGCAATTATAATGGGACTTGCTTTGCATGGGCATGGTCGTGATGCCCTTTCATTATTCAATCAGATGGAAAAGGATGGGGTGAAACCCAACTATGTATCATATATAGCTGTCTTTACTGCTTGTAGTCATGCTGGATTGACGGACGAAGCTTGGCTTTTTTTCAATAGTATGAGCCAGAATCATGGTATTAAACCGGGCCTGGAACATTACGCAGCCATGGCTGACCTTCTTGGTCGTGCAGGAAAGTTGAATGAAGCATATGAATTCATTAGTAGCATGCATATTGCACCTACAGGTAGTATCTGGTCAACTCTGTTATCGGCTTGTAGAGTACACAAAAACCTTGAGTTGGCCGAAAAGGTTGCTAAAGAGATATTTAAAGTTGATCCAGAGAATGTGGGAGCTTATGTTCTGATGTCGAATATGTATGCAGCTTCTCGGAGATGGAAAGAGGCAGCAAAGATGAGAATCTTTATGAAGAAAAAAGGCATAAGAAAGGAACCGGCCTGCAGCTGGATCGAAGTTAAAAACAAGGTTCATACTTTCATCTCGGGTGATAAATCACATCCTCTATACGACAGAATATTTCAGGCGTTGAAAGATCTTCTTGAACAGATCGAACGAGAAGGCTATATCCCAGAAACAAACGAGGATTTCCACGATGTTGATGAGGAGCAGAAGAAGTACATGCTATTTAGCCACAGTGAGAGGCTGGCTTTAGCTTTTGGGATCATTAGCACTCCAGCTGGGACAACGATTCGAATAACAAAGAACATTCGGGTTTGTGTCGACTGTCACACTGCTATAAAGTTAATTTCAAAGGTTGTTGAAAGAGAGATAATTGTGAGGGATAATAGCAGATTTCACCATTTCAAAGATGGGAAGTGTTCATGCAGAGATTACTGGTAACAGGCTCAAACTGAAAATGATGCAGAGTTGCATTCTCGGGCAATTCAAGAGGCCGAAGGCTCCCTAGAAGCTTAGTCCCCTGTTTGAAGGTAGCATCCTGCATATTTAAAGTTCAAATCACAACATCTGCAGCTCTTTCCCTTTTCCTAAACTAAGGGGTTTTTTATACAAGAGATCAGATACGATTCCCCGGAGTCGGCACCAATTCATGAAAATGGTCGAGCATTCTACATCAAGCATTTGTGTAGTCAAAGTTAAACTGAAAGATGAGGGAAAGGCAACCTCAGCTTCAACAGTCCAGTTGACCTCCAATGGATCAAATTCGATAAAAATTAATGTTATTCGAGTTTAGATATGAGTATCATTGGAATATTCATTTTTCTTAAAATAGTTTTGATGTGTTTACAAAAACCATTAAGAGCCATATCCTCGTACAGATTATTGTCCAGTAGAACACAAGGTTATGTACCAAAACTATCATCTCCCTTGCAAGTAGAATGAAGAAAAAAAATCAGTCCCGCCTCTCACTCTCTAGCAGGGATTTAAATAGCGTTTACAGCACACCATCACAACCGCACCGTTACAAATTCAACTCTCTTTACTGCTGATATTTTACCACAATTGGCTGCTAGAGCATCTGAGGCACACTTAAGCTCTGGCTCTCTTGTAGTCTTTGATTACTCCATCTCCATGCTATCCTGCTCCGCTATCCCTAATAATCCTTCACATTTTCCGACTACCGTTCTCATGAATTGAGGACAACTGACAAGGCATGTACACAAACTCTCCTTCCCCAATAGTCCATATAACTAAACCAAGTATGCATTACCCTATCATCTGAAGTTTGGGTTTGATTCTTATGGCCATGAAATTAGACAAATAATTAGCTCAGAGGAATTTTGACTCCTTATTTAGAATAAGGTGCCTGTCAAAATAATAGTAGAATTACTTACAAGCAACAAAAATATGGTAATTAACTAAATGCTGCTGTTCATTGTAGCATTCAACAAAGAGAAGAAAAGATAAACTAAAAAAAACACCATATCTACAAGACTCGGATTCGAGATGAGTGTTGGATTGTATGTGTCCAACATATTTGGAGAATCATACTCCTTATCGCATCTAAATATGTATCGGAAAAAAGTATCAACCATGAATACATTAAAGAAAATGAGAAGTACAGTAGCATTGAAGTTGAGGTAATTCAGATGGTGCAAAGAAGGATATGTGTTCTGCAATCCAGCAGAGGGAACATATATGAGCATATTGACAAGTAGAATAGAATGATCAATTTAAGAACTTCACAAATTGAGAAGCCATTTCCAAATTCAGGAATTGAAAGAAGCTAAATCACTACATAAACTCATACACCAAAGAATTCATCAAAAGTTTCCACAACTGCAATACTAAATTTCTAGTGCAGGAGGTACAAAAGTTATGCAGCACTTGGCAATTTTAAGGAAGCAAGACTAACCAAATTGAAAAAAAAGAAGAAGAACAATACAAGAAACTAGTTCTTTGGTATGTTCTTTCCAACAATCTTAGCCGGGGTTATACGTAGCAGATTTCCAGGTTTACCAGGGACAGCCCCTTTGATCATCACGACATTTAGCTCATTGTCGATTTTCACAATCTTGAGCTTTCTGATCTTTCTTGTGCCTCCTCCCATTCTGCCAGGCATTTTCTTCCCCTTGTACACCCGACCAGGTGTAGTTCCAGCACCAATAGACCCCAATGCCCTATGACTCTTAGAACCATGGCTCATTTGACCTCTTTTGAAATTATGGCGCTTTATCCCACCTGTGTAAAAATTGGGGCAAAAATCATGTCAATTATTACATTCCACCAATGTGGAATTTGAATTGCCAACACAATAAGAGACCCGCATTATGGCAAAGCAAGCTAGAACTTTAAAGGAAAGGCCTAAGGATTTCATATCAAGAGGCTAAAAACAATGTGAAATGAGCCAAAGAACATACTTAGAAGAACCAAAAAAAAAACACAGGGAGTTTGGCTAATATGTGTGTATGTATGCATGTAACATCAATAAAAAAACAAAAAGAATACACCCATTTCTGAACTTTGCAATTTGACCAACATGAAATTGAAATCTATGACACAAACATTTGTTCATCATCTTCAATAATACTAAAATCAAGGAATCTACCATCAATTGACAACCTTCAAAATGCAATAAATAAATAAAAATCAAACCTTGAAATCCTTTCCCAATAGTAGTCCCGGAGACATCAACAAGATCACCCTCCTTAAAAATCCCTTCAACATCTAACTTCTGCCCAGTCTCAAACTCCTCCACACTTTGCAACCTAAACTCCTGCAAATGCCTCATGGGAATAACACCAGCTTTCCCCAAATGGCCCAACTCAGGCTTTGTAAGCTTCTTGTCTCTAACTCTCCTATACCCAACTTGAACAGCATCATAGCCATCGGTAGCCAATGTCTTGACTTGGGTCACTATATTGCCTTCTCTGAAACCAACGACGGTCACCGGAACAACCTTGCCGTCGGTTTCAAAGAAACTCATCATCCCAAGCTTTGTGCCCATTACTCCAACGCCTGCTTCCATACTCATCGAGACGACATGCGAAGAAGACCTCTTCTGGGTGAAGGAAAGGGAAAACTGGGTTTTCGTGGGTTTAGAGAGAAAAGAAGATTTGAGGGATAAAGGAGGCGTCTTTTGGCAGCAATGGGGGAAAGATAAGGAAGCGATTGACATTGTTTTTCTGGGTTTGATTCGGAATAAACGATTAGGAAGATGAAGTTTTGAGCCAGAAAGAAATGAGAAAATGGGAGCTTCTAAGTTTTATCCTAACAGGCCTTACCCTTACCCTTATCCTTAGTCGCAAAACTGAGACGTGGGAAGCAATCTACTGCTGTCGGTTGCATAGGAGAGTTTATGGGAACATTGGTTGTGATTGAAAATATTCTATTTATTTTTTGAACCGTTAAAATATTCTATTTATGGCTCATCTTAAACCCATTTTTTTATTAACGCTTAAATGAATAAGAAGTGCTTAAAGTTTATAATGTTATAATTTTTAATGTTTAAAGTTTATACCGCTATAATTATAAGTGCTTAAAATTTATAATGTTACAATTTTAGGTAAATTTTAAGCGTATGACTGTTAAAATGTGTTAAAAAAATTATTAACCAATCGATGTTTGACACGTGACATTATTTTGATTTTTCCCAAGATTTTTTAAGAAAAAAATCCAAAATTTTTAAATTTTCAGAAAATCCTAACAATTTTCAATTTTTACAAAACAATCCCAAAATCCCTAAAATTATCCAAACACAAACCCCTGAATCACCGTCCCTTAGCACACTCATCTGGTCGCCAGACCTAGACGATCATTTTTTCCAACATGACATTGTCGAAAACGTCAAACGGTTTGTCAGTCGAACGCGAAATCAACATTTTTAGAAAAATTCAACATTTCTATAACTTTAGACACCTATTTTTAACAAAAAATACTTACACCTAAAGTTTAAAAAAATATGCTTTGGGCACTTATTTTTCATTTAAGCTTTTTATTAGATGAAAAAATTTAACATTTCTATAACAAAATTTGAATTAAAAAGAAATTATATTAAAAGTTCATCCTATGCATCATCCATAATCTCTACCAAGTGAATTTTTACTAGTAAATTAAAATTAACTTTCATCTTAAAATAAGGATGTCTCGATCCTCTGAAATTTTAAATCGCCTCACCTTAGGCTCACCTCACCCATTAATGGCTTTGAGCTTCATTAAACAAATTTTTTTTAAAAATTTTATGATCAGTTGTCTGTCATAAAGTCTGTTGGAGAACATTTATTTAAAAGATTCACTTTTTTTTTTGCATAGACCTGCATTGGAAGGGACTAGCCTTGAAATCCTCGAGAATTTTGATGTTCCGGGTATAGAAGCAGTGGGGTTCTAGACATGTGCGATAGGAACGATTGCACAGAGCCCCCAATAGAGAGGGCTTAAAATAGAGAACTTAAATTAAATTAAATATTTATAAAAAAATTTATAGATTTATATATATAATTATGTGTATATATATAATGGGTAATTGTTCTATACACAAGCGCTTGTGGAAACTTTTTTACACAAGCGCCTTAGTTTTAAGGGTTAGGGACTTTGTTTAGGGTTTAAAATTTAGGGGTATAAGTGTAGTAGTTTTGAATTTAGGGATTGTTGATAGAATTTTGGGTTTAGGGTTAAAATTTAGGGTTTATAGGTTAAAACCTAAATCCCCACCCATATTACCCTAAAACTAAACTCTAACCCTAAACCCTAAATTCTAACCCTAATTCCTAAATTCTAAACATGAACCCTAAATTCTAAACCTTTACACTAAAACCCCTAAACTCTAAACCCTAAACACTAACCCTAAACCCTATAATTGAGGCGCTTGTGGAAATAAAAACTTTCCACCGCCGGTGTATAGGATATTAATCCATATATAATTATGTGTGTATATAAGTTAATTTTTTGTATTGAGATTTTTTTTTGAAAAAAAACTTATATCTCTTATTGATTATAAATTAAGGGCCACATTTTAACATATTGCACAAGGCCCCAAAATCTTTAAACCGTCCCTGTATAGAAGATTTGCCTATGAGGATATTTTGGTCCCTCAAATCCTACATGTTGGCTCAAACAAACAAGGAACCTTGAGCTTATGTTTCTCTGCTATGGAGGTCTCAACAAATTAGAAGACAAGGCCCACCTTCTAAGAAACTTAGCTTAAAAGGTGAAATATTTGTATATGGAATTGGTCCCTCGGGAAAGAACATCAACAAGATTCCCGCCCTTCTTTCTCTCTCGGATGGCTCAAACATTTGTGAAATCTCAGTAAGTTCGGATGTTTTAAAGGTACCACAAGGTTATGAAGCGAATGGCACTAGGAAGTGGCATTCGCATGCCATTTGATGCCCTTTGTTTCTACCACTTCCGGATGAGAGAAGGTTCGTCCGATTTGTGTGTTTGTGGCGGGACGAGTCTATAATATAATTTCTTTAAATTAGGGGTCTACATAGTTAACTAACATACTATAATAATTAACCTGTAAATTGTACTCGTAATGTAAGTAGATGATAGTGTTTAAAGATAATGTCTTCATATCATTATAGTTAACCAAATTACTACAATAGTTAATCATGAACACCGCTAATTCAAACTCATACAAGATGAAACTATGAACACCCTTACCCAGTATGTAACCCCCTAGACCCGCCTATGCGTTACAACGGATCCTAGGAAGTCACATTAGGGTCACAAGAGCGACCCACAGTAAAAATACACGTAAAAACATTTTTCTTCAAAACACTTATTAAACTAAAAAAAACTATCTTCTGTTTAAAATATCATTTCGGGAAATTATTTAAACTCATAACAGAAATTTCAGTAAGTGCTTTACAAACACTATCATAAAACGATACATGACATACATGCCCACTAACTGTACAATACCATACTCCAAAAGCAACGCCGAGAGAACTCCGAACACTGATGTCAAACGTTATACCATGATATATTCCTTTAACCTGCGATGGTAAAAACAATGTGAGCTTGGAAAAGCTCAGTAATACAAAACTACCAAAAGATGCTATAAGCTTATGCAGATGTATGGTAAGCATAACATTTTCATGATGTCCCACGTAGTAACAGTCTCCATTTCTGTACTACTATTTCGAGGTTGCATCATACTCGTGAATAACAATACTTGTTCTTTATTCAAACCTCGAGAATTAGACGGGAATTACATAGGCCGGTAACATAAGAGATAGGAATCCGAGAGTTTAATGTCTAGTGTGTTCCAACGGTGCAACGATAATGCATGAAATGTAACAATGCATTAAAACTTTTCATTTTAAATACATTTTTTATGTAGCCGTAAAGTTCCTTTTAATTCTTTATTTACCCTCCAACCATACTCCAGTATATAGTTTCCCCAGTGCGGTATCATGTACAGGCATTAACCCGAGCCCATTGGGCATGGGTACCATCCTAAGGATATACCTTAGAATACGGGCGGCCCTTGCCGAAGCATAGGAACCGAAAACGGGCGGACCTGGCCGAAGCCTAGGATCCGAAAACGGGCGGACCTGGCCGAAGCCTAGGATCCGAAAACGGGCGGACTTACCAGCTGGATCAGGGCTGAGCCGTAGGTAACTTCATATTATATCCCAATTACCCCAGTGAATCAGATCATCATTAGTTCATTAATCAATAACTGTATTTTTAGTAACACATTATCCATGTAGCATGTTTGCCATATCGGGTGCATATGCAAATATCAGAAATATAATACGATCATGCTTAATTATAAAACATGTCATGTGAGTCCAAATATGTCAACCAAGTGCACGTTATCGGTATCATAACATGTAAAACAGTATGCAAAACAGTCGTGTAGCACACATGGAACACACTAGGTGGAACAATTTATTCCTTGGAGATACTGGACATTTACGGAAGAGAACACATTAAACTTTTGACAATTGAACGGATCTTTGAACAAGGCCCCTATTAAAAGAGGGGTTTTGTACTAACGGTCCAAACCAGATAGTCAGGAGATGATCCATCAAGATCTTGAGAGTTTAGGCATATCATGAGTGATTTAGCCATTTAAGTCTACCAGGGCATTATGGTCATTTTATCATACATGAGCATTTTGGTAATTTATACCAACAAGGCGTAAACGGTAGCTCAGAAATTCTATTTGTTCACCAGGTATCCAACCAGGCATTCAGAGATTTCTACGCCAAGACCTTTCACTATATCAGATGCCTTCGGGGCTATTTTGATTACTTTGGCCAATGAGGGCATTTTGGTCATTTAAATATCAAGGGTGATTTTGTAACTTAGCTCGATCATGAGGAATTTATGATTTACAGTAATTAAGATTTCCAGAAGTTTATCGAGCCTTCAAAACCATTCGAACTAACATATTCCAACCTTGTAGTACTAACCAACCTTTCCGATGCATTCAACTGTATCATATATCTGAACGGTTGCTTTCATATTTCACCATGGAGTAGTCAAACTAATACTCTGCGCGGGAAGACTTCCACCCTTATATTAATATCAAGAGTGCTCGACGTACGTAAGTCATGTTTCAACCCTTGAGGGCATTTTAGTCATTTTCAGCTTTATTAGCATTTTTAGAATTTCATCAAAGGTAAATTTATTTATTTCAGACAAGGGGTATTTCAATCATTCTGGAGCTCGGGATCTCTATCATTTCTGTCAATTGAACCATTTATAATATTTCGATCATTTAAGTACTCGTAGGTGTTTCAGCCATTCAAGAAATTTTGGTACCTCCAACCACTTCATTCATTTCAGAACTCAAGGGTTTATCCATCCTTCCAATTAATTGCGAACCTCGATGTCCGAGAATACATCATCCCTTTTGTCAATACGATCATTCCGATTACTTTTAACAATAATAGTATTTTTTTAATACTTTTAGTCCTTTCAATCAATTCAATGTTCTGAGTCGCTTGCTTAATTCGGAGGCATGGATAGTTTCCCGTAAATTTACATTCGGAGATTTATTCCAAATTCAAAGAAACCTAACACCTTACAATCTCGAAGGTTTAATTCTTGTTTTCCATAACTTTACAAGTAGATCGAGGTTTCCAGACGAATCGAGTTGTTACCATATCCACTGTAGATTTCTAGATTGCTTCCAATTCCAATGGTATTTTAGTCATTCTCATACCTTGAAGGCATTTTCGTAATTTCATGTCTAGGTATCTTTCACTTTTAAACATTTCACACTAATGCTCGGAATTGGAGATTAGCTGCCTCATTAATTTCTTAATGAACTTCAGATACTTCAAATTTTATTAGCTTCCTCGTTCGAGCATTTCGGTCTTATCTAAGTTATCATACTCAATTTCATATTTAGTTTGAGTTAAGTAGGACTAACAACACTCCTTATCATATTCATGCATGCATTAACAAATATCAACATGTTCTCAAAGCATACAAGAGGTAGTAGTGTATTACCTTTAATACTTGCTATATCGGTCGACCCTTATACTCCGTTTGATCACTCTCGAACCTGAAAGCGACGTCCTCAACATCCCGAATACAAGGAACCTTGAATACCTTCAATCACACAAAACCCAATTTCAGTCCTTAATCACATTGCCCACAACTGATTATTAAAATACATAAGCAGACTCGAGTTTAAGGTCCAATTTGGAGACTTTCGGGTTAGAATTTCACGAAACAGGCTTCAAAATCGGACTCAGGACGTCGAAAAACATAAAATAGGACTTTTCTGGAAATTTTGACTTTTTGGTCAAAGTCAACGGTCAACGGGCAGGTCAACGGTCAACGCTGACGTCAGCAGTCATGCTGACGTCACTGGTTGACCGGGTTGACTCAGTGAATTGACTCACTGGGTTAACTCGGGCGAGTTGACTCGGTCAACGGGTCGGGTACGGGTCAACGGGTCGGGTCGGGTCGGTCAACGGGTCAGACCATCTGAGCCGGCCGGTTCAACGGCCACCGTCCAGGGCGGCCGGAAATCGCCTCGGACGGCGCGTGAGGCCCACGCGCGGCCTAAAATGGCCGGAAAATCACCGGGCGACGCCATAAAAACGCCATTTTCTCAACACAATCTTGCAAAAACTCGATTTAAAGTTGGAAATCTTACCGAACTTACCCCGAAATGAAAATGGAAACCGAAACCGTCGTAGTCCCGACGACGACTCTAACGACGGCGGACGGTCGATCAACAAGCAGGGTTTTGCTCGGCTCGGTGTGGGGAGTTTAGATCCGGTGGCCATACAGCAAGGTGACGGCGGAGGCGGCCGGAAAATGCAGGAAATGAAGGCGCACGATTTAGGGTTTTCGCCCGATCCTTCTAGGCCTTTTTCACGGCGAACGGCGGCGCATCTCCGCGAGTGGTGGCCGAAGTTATGGTCGGGACGGTGCGATGGTTGTGCTGGTGAGGGCGGTGGTGACCACGGCGGCGCGGTGAGGGAGGTCGGGGAAGGTGAACGGGGGGAAGGTGAAGGGTTTCGAATGGAACAAAAAAAATTCAGATCTAATCCCCATTTTTTTTATTCATCTGATGCACATTTAATTTGGGGAAAAAAGGGGGGTGGTTGGGATATTTTTGAACTTATTATTATTATATTCCGGTACCTCTTTAACCATGGGTTCAAATTAGACTTGGTGTAAGAAATGAGTAAGAGTTTCTATAGCTCAAGCTGTTGGGTGACTGGCTTAACAATGCTAGGTTGTGGGTTCGATTCCCACAACCTTCACTTTCTTTCTTTTTTTCTTTTTTTTAACTTTAAATATAACCATATATTTTTAGGGGTGTTACAACTCTCCCCTCCTAAAAAGAAATTTCGTCCTCGAAATTTACCGAAGTCGGTGAAATGCAAAAATCGTCCTTCCATCCATTCATGTACTGAAACTTACCTATCAGAGTATCCTTAAATCTCGGGACTCTGAGGCGGTCATAGATTAATCTGGTAGCGTTCTCAATCACTCGAACTGTCTCTAGACCCAAAGTTACTCCACCATACCTCCTAGACCAACTAATCAGTATATAATAATTGAATCCATATAAGCTTCATGTGGTGCCAAAGAAACACTTGTTTCATAACCTTTATAATAAATGGTCTCTATCATGGATAAGAAATTTCTTCTGGTACTACAAAAGTTAATCATACAACCCGAAAGCATATCCTCTAAAAACCCAACTTACTTTACTAAATTGATCATCGATTTACGAATGTAGAACTATATCTGGAATCCATTCAGGTACTCAAAGGCCTCAAAGAGAGTCCTCCAAAATCATGATGTTGACTTTAAATTTCATTTAGAATCGATATATAGCGGAACACTATGCCTTTTTTTTGGCGGCCACATATCAATTTGGTCGTGTCCGTAGTCGCTCAGCTATTCTTTAAACGCAATGTCATCGTATCATACAACACATGCGAACTAATCATATTACGGTATTTGAATCCATACAGAACTTTGTACGAAGCTAAACAAACACTTATCTTGCAACTTTCATTATATGCGGTCTCAGTCAGGGATGCGAAACCTTTCCAACAACCACAGAAATAATCATACCTCCTAGAAGCATCTCCTGTAGGATATGAGTTAATCCTTTAAGTCAACCATCAATTTACGTATGAGAATCTGTACCTGAAATCCAAACAAGTAATCCAAGCTTCCAACATAGTCTTCCAAAATTAAGACGTAACACCGAATTTCAGTCAGGGATGATATGTATAACTATACACCATGCCACATTATCGCAGAAATAACTTTCTCCTTGGTAATCAAACATAATCAAAGTTTTATACAGATATCACTTACCTTTAATGAAATTTTTTTGACAATTGCTTCCTTCGTATATTACAGAGTCACCATAGAGCTTTACACTTTCGCCACATTCACAAACACATTTCTTTTAAATTCATAAGACTTTTATTAAATTTTCATCAGAATATTTTCAAACACAATTATCATCACCAAGCTACCTTACAAGTAATCTTATATCAGTTACCTCATATGATCAAACCTTCATTCTCTATCAAATTCATATCTTCAATTGCACACACATTAACCATCTCAGTTTCTTTATCTGGATTCAAATCCATCAATTTAATCTAATTCATAGACATACATTACCGATATTCCTTTCCAGTACAGATCAAGCTATTATGGACAGAAGGGTTAGATGCACTTATTACAGGAAAGGATTCAACAACGGAGCCTCGGCACGGAGGAGTACGGTTATGATCTAGGGGCATGCACAGACCAGACACCCTATGACAGACGATCGGCCGATCTACCCAGAATGACGCAACTCTAAGCTCTGATACCACTAAATGTAACCCCCTAGACCCGCCTATGCGTTACAACGGATCCTAGGAAGTCACATTAGGGTCACAAGAGCGACCCACGGTAAAAATACACGTAAAAACATTTTTCTTCAAAACATTTATTAAACTAAAAAAAACTATCTTCTGTTTAAAATATCATTTCGGGAAATTATTTAAACTCATAACAGAAATTTCAGTAAGTGCTTTACAAACACTATCATAAAACGATACATGACATACATGCCCACTAACTGTACAGTACCATACTCCAAAAGCAACGCCGAGAGAACTCCGAACACTGATGTCAAACGTTATACCATGATATATTCCTTTAACCTGCGATGGTAAAAACAATGTGAGCTTGGAAAAGCTCAGTAAT
Source organism: Hibiscus tridactylites (assembly GCA_958450335.1). NCBI lineage: Eukaryota > Viridiplantae > Streptophyta > Magnoliopsida > Malvales > Malvaceae > Hibiscus > Hibiscus tridactylites. Next base: position 3,571,904 of record OY288267.1, read on the forward strand.
ACAGAACTACCAAAAGATGCTATAAGCTTATGCAGATGTATGGTAAGCATAACATTTTCATGATGTCCCACGTAGTAACAGTCTCTATTTCTGTTCTACTATTTCGAGGTTGCATCATACTCGTGAATAACAATACTTGTTCTTTATTCAAACCTCGAGAATTAGACGGGAATTATATAGGCCGGTAACATAAGAGATAGGAATCCGAGAGTTTAATGTCTAGTGTGTTCCAACGGTGCAACGATAATGCATGAAATGTAACAATGCATTAAAACTTTTCATTTTAAATACATTTTTTTATGTAGCCGTAAAGTTCCTTTTAATTCTTTATTTACCCTCCAACCATACTCCAGTATATAGTTTCCCCAGTGCGGTATCATGTACAGGCATTAACCCGAGCCCATTGGGCATGAGTACCATCCTAAGGATATACCTTAGAATACGGGCGGCCCTTGCCGAAGCATAGGAACCGAAAACGGGCGGACCTGGCCGAAGCCTAGGATCCGAAAACGGGCGGACCTGGCCGAAGCCTAGGATCCGAAAACGGGCGGACTTACCAGCTGGATCAGGGCTGAGCCGTAGGTAACTTCATATTATATCCCAATTACCCCAGTGAATCAGATCATCATTAGTTCATTAATCAATAACTGTATTTTTAGTAACACATTATCCATGTAGCATGTTTGCCATATCGGGTGCATATGCAAATATCAGAAATATAATACGATCATGCTTAATTATAAAACATGTCATGTGAGTCCAAATATGTCAACCAAGTGCACGTGATCGGTATCATAACATGTAAAACAGTATGCAAAACAGTCGTGTGGCACACATGGAACACACTAGGTGGAACAATTTATTCCTTGGAGATACTGGACATTTACGGAAGAGAACACATTAAACTTTTGACAATTGAACGGATCTTTGGACAAGGCCCCTATTAAAAGAGGGGTTTTGTACTAACGGTCCAAACCAGATAGTCAGGAGATGATACATCAAGATCTTGAGAGTTTAGGCATATCATGAGTGATTTAGCCATTTAAGTCTACCAGGGCATTATGGTCATTTTATCATACATGGGCATTTTGGTAATTTATACCAACAAGGCGTAAACGGTAGCTCAGAAATTCTATTTGTTCACCAGGTATCCAACCAGGCATTCAGAGATTTCTACGCCAAGACCTTTCACTATATCAGATACCTTCGGGGCTATTTTGATTACTTTGGCCAACGAGGGCATTTTGGTCATTTAAATATCAAGGGTGATTTTGTAACTTAGCTCGATCATGAGGAATTTATGATTTACAGTAATTAAGATTTCCAGAAGTTTATCGAGCCTTCAAAACCATTCGAACTAACATATTCCAACCTTGTAGTACTAACCAACCTTTCCGATGCATTCAACTGTATCGTATATCTGAACGGTTGCTTTCATATTTCACCATGGAGTAGTCAAACTAATACTCTGCGCGGGAAGACTTCCACCCTTATATTAATATCAAGAGTGCTCGACGTACGTAAGTCATGTTTCAACCCTTGAGGGCATTTTAGTCATTTTCAGCTTTATTAGCATTTTTAGAATTTCATCAAAGGTAAATTTATTTATTTCAGACAGGGGGTATTTCAATCATTCTGGAGCTCGGGATCTCTATCATTTCTATCAATTGAACCATTTATAATATTTCGATCATTTAAGTACTCGTAGGTGTTTCAGCCATTCAAGAAATTTTGGTACCTCCAACCACTTCATTCATTTCAGAACTCAAGGGTTTATCCATCCTTCCAATTAATTGCGAACCTCGATGTCCGAGAATACATCATCCCTTTTGTCAATACGATCATTCCGATTACTTTTAACAATAATAGTATTTTTTTAATACTTTTAGTCCTTTCAATCAATTCAATGTTCTGAGTCGCTTGCTTAATTCGGAGGCATGGATAGTTTCCCGTAAATTTACATTCGGAGATTTATTCCAAATTCAAAGAAACCTAACACCTTACAATCTCGAAGGTTTAATTCTTGTTTTCCATAACTTTACAAGTAGATCGAGGTTTCCAGACGAATCGAGTTGTTACCATATCCACTGTAGATTTCTAGATTGCTTCCAATTCCAATGGTATTTTAGTCATTCTCATACCTTGAAGGCATTTTCGTAATTTCATGTCTAGGTATCTTTCACTTTTAAACATTTCACACTAATGCTCGGAATTGGAGATTAGCTGCCTCATTAATTACTTAATGAACTTCAGATACTTCAAATTTTATTAGCTTCCTCGTTCGAGCATTTCGGTCTTATCTAAGTTATCATACTCAATTTCATATTTAGTTTGAGTTAAGTAGGACTAACAACACTCCTTATCATATTCATGCATGCATTAACAAATATCAACATGTTCTCAAAGCATACAAGAGGTAGTAGTGTATTACCTTTAATACTTGCTATATCGGTCGACCCTTATACTCCGTTTGATCACTCTCGAACCTGAAAGCGACGTCCTCAACATCCCGAATACAAGGAACCTTGAATACCTTCAATCACACAAAATCCAATTTCAGTCCTTAATCACATTGCCCACAACTGATTATTAAAATACATAAGCAGACTCGAGTTTAAGGTCCAATTTGGAGACTTTCGGGTTAGAATTTCACGAAACAGGCTTCAAAATCGGACTCAGGACGTCGAAAAACATAAAATAGGACTTTTCTGGAAATTTTGACTTTTTGGTCAAAGTCAACGGTCAACGGGCAGGTCAACGGTCAACGCTGACGTCAGCAGTCATGCTGACGTCACTGGTTGACCGGGTTGACTCAGTGAATTGACTCACTGGGTTAACTCGGGCGAGTTGACTCGGTCAACGGGTCGGGTACGGGTCAACGGGTCGGGTCGGGTCAGGTCGGTCAACGGGTCGGGTCGGTCAACGGGTCAGACCATCTGAGCCGGCCGGTTCAACGGCCACCGTCCAGGGCGGCCGGAAATCGCCTCGGACGGCGCGTGAGGCCCACGCGCGGCCTAAAATGGCCGGAAAATCACCGGGCGACGCCATAAAAACGCCATTTTCTCAACACAATCTTGCAAAAACTCGATTTAAAGTTGGAAATCTTACCGAACTTACCCCGAAATGAAAATGGAAACCGAAACCGTCGTAGTCCCGACGACGACTCTAACGACGGCGGACGGTCGATCAACAAGCAGGGTTTTGCTCGGCTCGGTGTGGGGAGTTTAGATCCGGTGGCCATACAGCAAGGTGACGGCGGAGGCGGCCGGAAAATGCAGGAAATGAAGGCGCACGATTTAGGGTTTTCGCCCGATCCTTCTAGGCCTTTTTCACGGCGAACGGCGGCACATCTCCGCGAGTGGTGGCCGAAGTTATGGTCGGGACGGTGCGATGGTTGTGCTGGTGAGGGCGGTGGTGACCACGGTGGCGCGGTGAGGGAGGTCGGGGAAGGTGAACGGGGGGAAGGTGAAGGGTTTCGAATGGAACAAAAAAAATTCAGATCTAATCCCCATTTTTTTTTATTCATCTGATGCACATTTAATTTGGGGAAAAAAGGGGGGTGGTTGGGATATTTTTGAACTTATTATTATTATATTCCGGTACCTCTTTAACCATGGGTTCAAATTAAACTTGGTGTAAGAAATGAGTAAGAGTTTCTATAGCTCAAGTGGTTGGGTGATTGGCTTAACAATGCTAGGTTGTGGGTTCGATTCCCATAACCTTCACTTTCTTTCTTTTTTTCTCTTTTTTTTTTAACTTTAAATATACCCATATATTTTTAGGGTTGTTACACAGTACTAGATCAATTAGTGGATATCTTTGGTATAATCTTAAACTAATTTTTTTGGCATAATCTTAAGCTTAATTTGAAGTTTACCTGTAATTGAATTGAATTTGAAGTTTACGGTACATTATTAAAGTATATTATGAATCCATTTTTTAAAATAAAAATATATTATTAAAAAAACTTAAATTAAACATGGATTCGATTTTCGAATAAGAACATATACAATTGAGTCTAAAAATTCAATATAACAATTTAAATTGTATTTATTAAGTTTATAAGCAAGGTCAATAGTTCGCTTTTTAATGTTGTAAATGGAACAATTAAGTTGAGAATATCGTCTCATAATAGACCTCGGTTTGCAGTACTCGACCTAGATTAGTTAGTTAATAAATTAAATACTTATGGTTATAAAAAATATTAACTTTTTAACAAGTATACAAAGGGTTAATCAAATTCGCATAATACTAACTGATATAAATTTGGAAACCTTTCCTTATTAAAAAAATGCGAGAATCATAAAAAATAATACAATGTATTTATTTATTTAAGTATATGTATTAATTTCCCATACCCTCATTAAACAAGACATTCCTTTCCTTTTGCCTTTTGCCTTTTCTTTTCCTGAACCCTAATTAGGCTTCATAAAAGGCTTAAACTAGTATAAATAAAGAGCCAGTCAATACGAATTGTATTAGCAAGTTTCAAACTTTTAATTCAGTTTGAATTTGACCACAAAAGAAGGTTGTTAAGACTCAAACACAAAATTCAAAATTATGAGGTAAAACTCGTATCTCCTCTTTAGTCTATGTTTATGTTTTGAATTTTAGACATGTTGATATTTATTTTTGACTTATTTGTGTTTTCATGTTTTTTCACCATGTGACAATAGGGATAAAAAGAATTGGATAATAGCGGGAGTTGTTTTGGGATTTATCGCCCTCCTGCTTTTATATTATTTGGTTCGCTCACTCGTCAAAGGTTGTGCTCATAATTTTTTATCACACCTTAGAGAAAAAAGCATGGGATAAGCTACTGGAACATAGGTCTCCCTGGATAATAATGCTCAATTTTTACTGAGATCATCGAATGAAATTAAATTGTCTTTTTTATTAATTAGAAATATATTATATTTTTATACTGATATTTGAATGTGTACAAGATGAGATAATATGAATATCTTTAGCTATTGAGTTAATTAGTGGATTTATAATTTATCTTTTATTTAGCTTCAATTAATTAAGTTTTTTATCCATCAAAAATTTATTATCCAAATTTATTCCTTTTATATTTTTATTCGTGTACTAATAAAATATGAACAATATGAGCGTCTTTGGGTGAATGGCTTTTCTATGCACCACCAAGGGAAGTGGTTGAGTTAATTCACCATGACATGAGACATGGAATTACTTGATTGTTATATTTTTTGTTTATGTCCGTCTTTATTGTTGGTTAATTCTTTCTGTAAATATTATTAAGTGTATTCTTTTTTCCTACTTAAATTTAAGAAGATTTTTAACGAACCACACGATAGTATTCTTGTATTTATATTAAAGAAAAACATTGCAGTTGATTTTAGGATGTCAATATATATTGTTATAAAAATGTGCAATTTATCATTAGCCAATAAAACAAACAACAATAACTATAGCTATTTCATAACACGTCAGACAATTTAAATAAAAAACAAATAAGTTACAAAAAATTAAAACAAAAATAATATTATTAAGTTGAAACATCATCAGCCTCAGAGGTAAAACATCGTTAGACTCGGCAATTTATGTTTATATACAATCATATTTATATATTTATTCATATCATTAAATATTTTAAAAAAAAGTTTTGGACCTAAATAAATAAGTTACATAAATTAAAAAAAAATAAGTTACATAAATTTTAAAAATTTTCCTTTATTTGTACAATATGTGTATTTGCATATCCCAAGTACACCAACTATCATCTCCCTTGTGAATGACATGAAAGAAAAAATATATCATCTCGCTCGTTCTGTAGCAGAGATTTAAATAGCGTTAGAGCACACTATTACAACCGCAATTGTTACAAATTTGACTCTTTATTGATTAAATTGTATTCTGTATCTAATTATTTTCTTAAAATTATAAAATATTATTGATTTTTTTTTATATTAAACATTGAATTGAATAAGTACATAACCAATTGGGTCTAAAATTCAATATAACAATTTAAATTATATTTATTGAGTAAATAAGCTGAACTACTGGAGTGAATTTCAATTTCTGGATTTTTACCTTGATCCATGCTCAACTTTAAAAGTTAAATTTCAATCAAAAGTTTATTATTATTATTATTATTATTATTATTATTATTATTATTATTATTATTATATATCGTTTTACTGTGTTGTGGTGTATTTCGATTAAAATACGTTTATATCTTTACATATTTGTGTATATCATTGATACAAAATTTTAGTATTTCAATTTTCAAGTCAATTTTTAATATTTTTATCCTTTTTTCATAATTTACACTACCTAAATCAAGGTACCTTACCCAAGGAGTTTTTGAACAAATTAGCAATGGCTTACACTTGAATGTTTTTCTTATTAGTACACAGATTAAGGATTTTCATTTTGTTTCATATTTTTTTTACTTCATAATAAGAATATTTGATTTTGTGACGGTGATTTGTGCCTAAGGGAACATTGAATTGAGCTTATGGAAATGCGATTAATCCTCAATATTAATTGACATGAATTTCGAAATCATTTTTTTTTAAAAACAATGATCATTAGCATTTAAAACAAAAAACACATACAATATCGAAGCAACAAACACAAGAAAAAACAAGAAAAATTGCACAATACAGAGATAAGATCTAAAAATAAATACAGAAAAAGAACACAACATAAACAACAACACAAAACAAAACAAACACAAGTATACAAAAACCGAAACGAAAAGAAAAACACCAAAGCAACATAACAACGAACGAAACTGAGAGGAAAGAAGTCAACAAATCAAAATTCTTTATTTACAAGTCAAATTTAGAAATCATTCCTTATAAACAAGGATTGCGAGAATCATATAATACAATGTATGCATTTATTTAAGTATATGTATTAATTTCTTATAGCCCCATTAAACAAGACTTTCCTTTTGTTTTTTGACTTTCCTTTTCTTTAACCCTAATTAGGTTTCATAAAAAGCTTAAACTAGTATAAATATAGAGTTAGTTGACACGAATTATACTAGTAAATTTCAAGCTTTTAATTTAGCTCGAATGACCTCAAAAGAAGATTGTTAAGACTCGAATACAGAATTAAAAATCATGGGGTAAAAGTTATATCTCTTCTTTAGTTTGTGTACCTCAATATTATTGTGACTTTATAACTGATATTTCATTTATTAGTTTATATATATATATATATATATTTGTGTTCATGTTTTGAATTTCAAACATTTTGGTATTTATTTTTGACTTTATTTGTTTTTTCATATATATATGAAAATAGGGGGAGCCTGAATAGGGTAATAGCTAGGGGTGTTCATTTCGGATATCCGATCCGATCCGATCCGAAAATTCGGATATCCGAAAAATTCGGATCACCTAAATAGCGATCCGTATCCGATCCGAAAAAACCGGATATCCGAAAATCCGGATATCAGAATTTTCGGATCGGATACTCGGATATCCGAATATCCGAAATTTATGAATTTATTTGATTATTTTTTTAATTTAATGGTTCTATCCATGAAAATTTTAGGTTTTCGAATATAAAAATTAATAAATTATTGAATATAACAATATTTGTATCAAGAAATTTCAATTTTTCATATATAACAAGTAAAAATATCGAATATAATAAGATTTATACCTATAAAAAAATTGAATTTTCGGATATCGGATAATCGGATATCCGATCCGAATGTAAAACCACTATCCGTATCCGATCCGAAATTTTCGGATATCCGATCCGAATTATCCGAAAAATAAAAAACGGATCGGATATCTGAAATTTCGGATCGGATCAACGGATAATCGGATCAGATCAATCGGATCGGATTTTTTTGAACACCCCTAGTAATAGCGACGGGAATTGTGGTGGGACTTTCCGTCGCCGTTCTTCTAGGAATGTGCATTTACTTCTACTTTAAAGGTAGAAAAATATCAGATGCGCCTGCCCAAACAGCTCCCTAGGCTGCCAATGCCATGCTAAATTGTATTTTATTTAGCTTCAAATAATTAACTTCTTATCCCATCAAATATTTTATTTTATTATCCAACTTTATTCCTTTTTTACAATTATATTTCTTTTTATCTTCGTGTACTAATAAAATTTGGTCCATTGTTTCATATATTATCAGTATAATAAAAAAAACCTTGGCGGTTGGTTTTAGGATGATACTGAATTGTGTGTATTTACAATTTTTTAAATATATCGTTGTGATTACATGTTAATATTTATTCAATTTTTTAGCCTTTGATAAGACAAACACGATGTACACACATAATGTACGAACCCTCATCACCTGAGTAGAACGCATCATCCTTTATTACCGAAACAATTCAAACAATTTTTTTTTACAAACCCTAAACCCAAGTTACAATAATATCACAGTCAAACTCAATGCTGCCAGCATACCATAGTTTAATAGTTAAATGTACCCCTAACACCTTCAAGGCTCTCCCCTAATGATAACCTGCAAGCCAAACAAGAAAGAAAAGTTAATATCGAATTAAAGTGAACAAATGTTGTTAGCATGTATTACGATATCAAGCCGGGCATCGATCCACTAGTTTATAAACGGAAATGTCATCGATGTGAATGGAAAAATACAATATTGAACAATAAGGATGAAAAAATCTGATATTATGATTTATGAGCATGCTTATCAATGGAGATTTCATACACACTCAAGGGATACTCGATCCTAGTCAACAACTTATTTGTGTACTATATTAATCTAGGCATCGGTCCTCTAGTTTATAGAACAAAAGTAAAATGAGGACACAAAATCGATCAATTTCCACCGAAAGCAGGAAGATGATGACTAAATCTTAGAATTTGTTCCCCCGACAGGAACGTGGCAGAAATAAAGGGTTGTTTTCTTGGAACCATGTCTCGTACGCTTGAGAGATTATGTCAAAAATAAAAGAAGAAGTTTACAAAAGGTTGTTACGAGGATTTATTCACCACCCTGTCTCTAAGGCCCAATAAGCCTTCCTCAAACATCAAAGATTAAGTTGCACTTTCTGAAAGTTCAACTCATCATGTAAGGGTTTTATGCTTCTTTCTCACAAGATACGAATTGTTGAACAACGAAACTATCACAAGGAAAAGGCAGAACTCGGAAACAAAGTTAGACACTTTTGGCCACAAGAGAGCTGCAATCTATAGAAATATCTTTCATCATAAGACAAACTTGATCACTAATGAACAACAAAAAAACAAGGTCTACCCTTTACTACCCTTAAAGAAATGAACAAGGATCAAGCGCCACTACAAGTACTGATATAGTGCAGCCATCAGAATAGAACAAAGATGTTACAATGTGAGAAATTGTCAAATTTAATGTGAAGAACAAGGCACATTTGAGACGGAATTGACCTACGTACTTTCTTTTCAGTTTACCTCACTGCAAAAAGGCTAAAAATGTGGGAAGCTAGAACCTTGAAAAAGCTAGGGGGAAACTCAAATGGTATGTCCATTTTATTCCTTTCACTTTCATCTCTCACAAGTAAAATGGAGGCAGTGTACTAGCATATCTGAGCTTTTCCATGAAAGTAGAAACCAAACAATTTAATAAGGCAAGTTTGATGATCTGCTGCCATGATACAAGGAAATCAGCAAATGTATTGTACATTCAATACTTAAGACCATTTGCTCCAAGCATGCAGAAGTTACTTGCACTAGAAAGTGAGGTGATTTGCAATTACAGCCGATGGTAAAGGACCTTATCCTACAAGATATCTCCAGAGTCCGAACCACACACCAGTGTTTCTCTCTATCCGTGTACATGTTCCTTAAAGGCTACATACTACTCCCATTCGTTTCGAGATATATTCAATACCAGCATGAATATTGTATATAACCAAAAAGGGGAGAAAATGATGAGTACATATAAGTTGTGAAACTTACTTATGCATGCAGTACTTGAACTCTTGGCTCCTTATAAAGTCTTTCTCTCCTTCTTCGAGCTACAATACAGATAATCGAAACGAAACTGCTAAATCTGACAATAGAAACTGATGCACTAAAGAGCAGTAGCTAAAGAAGGATTTTACATACTGGATCACTTTCATATATAAGCTCATAACAAGCTGGTGAAAGGCACTTCAAAGCACAATTCTCCTTTGCTATTGATGAAGACTTGCATTGACCACCCCACAATCCACTGGTTCCATTTTCAAACAGAATAAGATACATTAAAAAAATTCAAAAACTGAAATAAACAACATTCTATCTAAGATTTAATCTACATTGAAAAATATTAAAAGACCCAGGTTTGTTTCAATCCGAATAAGTAGAAATTCAGCTTAAATGAAGAAAATTAGAAAGACCCAAAATTAAATCAGGAAAAAACCCCACCTGTCGATATCGGCATAACATTCACTCTTCTTTTTCTTAATCTCAGAATCCTGTGAAATTTCCATTGAAACAAGCCAGGTAAAAATGGAACAGCAGAGGATATAATTAACCGGAAAGAGAAAGAGAAAGTAGGTTTATACTTACAGTGATCGGACTACGAGATTTAGCAAAGACTGAGAGAATGAAATTGGAAGAAGCCAATAGAAGTAATAATACAAATGCAGCATGATTATAATTTCTGGACATTGAAATCTTCTCTTTTCCCCTCTTCTCGGATTTTAGGAAGTAAAACTTTAGGCCAGGGTCTTCGTTAAATTCGCCAAATACACTTTCGCCCACGAATTTAAGAGTCAAGTTTATTTGCCAGATGACATTAAATTTTAAATATTTTTGAATATTTATGAATTTAGAATACTTTTATATTATATATATGTATGAATAGGGGTGTTCATTTCGGATATCCGATCCGATCCGATCCGAAAATTCGGATATCCGAAAAATTCGGATCACCTAAATAGCGATCCGTATCCGATCCGAAAAAATCGGATATCCGAAAATCCGGATATCCGAATTTTCGGATCGGATACTCGGATATCCAAATATCCGAAATTTATGAATTTATTTGATTATTTTTTTAATTTAATGGTTCTATCCATGAAAAATTTAGGTTTTCGAATATAAAATTTAATAAATTATTGAATATAACAATATTTGTATCAAGAAATTTCAATTTTTCATATATAACAAGTAAAAATATCGAATATAATAAGATTTATACCTATAAAAAAATTGAATTTTCGGATATCGGATAATCGGATATCCGATCCGAATGTAAAACCACTATCCGTATCCGATCCGAAATTTTCGGATATCCGATCCGAATTATCCGAAAAATAAAAAACGGATGGGATATCCGAAATTTCGGATCGGATCAACGGATAATCGGATCGGATCAATCGGATCGGATTTTTTTGAACACCCCTATGTATGAAGTGTATAGGTAAAGTAAACTTTACCCGGTAGCGAAATTTGGGGTAAAAGTTTGGGGTCAATTTAAATTTTTAAAATATTTGAAAGTTTAAACTAACATTTTTAAAAATTTTGAGGGTTTAAAAAAATGTTAATAATTTTGAGAGATTTAATAAGAATTTAATAAATTATGAGAAGGGTTTAATTAAAATGTTTAAAATTTTAAAGTTTAATATGAATTTTTAAAACTAAGGGAGCAAATAAAAATAAATAAAATTTCAAGAGTCTTTTGAGAATTTTTTAAAATTTAGGAGGGGCCATGACCCCCAGGTCATGCCTACATTCCGCTTCTGACTTTACCAACAATCAGTTGGTTTAGTAGAATATGACTTTGTTTCTTTAAGTAAGGTTAAAGATTTAAATCTTGACATTGTGAATGGAGAAAATTATGTTAGAATGGTCACTTTTATAATGACATCTGCAATACCAGATCCAAACGAGTTAACAATGAGTTAGATACAGATGGTTAAAAAAATAAAGTAAACTTTAGTTTTTAAACTATTTTTTCTTAATTTAGTATAATGAATATTTTTTAGTTTTCATTAAATTTTAAATGTAATTACTTATTTAATTTGATATGTATTAATTTTTTAAGTTTTGATGGCGTGATATTATAAGATTATGTTATAATTGGGGATGGACTAGGGGCTGGGCGTTTTTCTGAAAATTTGAAATTCGTAAAAAAAGTTTGGAATTTTTTATGTATTTTTATTAAAAAATATATTTTTGCCCTAAAATTTTATAAGTTTGCGCTCTAACATAAAATCATGTGTCTGTCCCTAATCATAACGATTATGAATCATTTACAATTTTATATCATTTCTTAAAAATCTATTTATGCCCTTTAATATAAAATCATGTGTCTGTCCCTAGTCATAACGATTATGGATCATTTAAAATTTTAATATATAGAATATAATTTTTATATAATTTAAAAAGAATTAGATTATATGTTTTAAAATTTTCAAGTGATGCATGACATAATTTGAGACTATCATATCATCTCACCTTACAACGAATATAACTACAATGATCAAATTAAAATAGTACTAAAGTTTGAGATTAATATGAAAAAAAAATGTTTAAAAGTCAAAATAATAAACTTGATATCAAATTTAAAACTTATGGCTAATTATCCTTGAAAAAGAGTTTCACCTATTTGTAAGTTTAAAAGTAAATAGATCAAAAGTATTAAATTATACTGTCTAGAAACGGAATAAATTCGACGATTAGTGAAAGAAGTGAAACTGTGTTTTTCTTAAGTAAAGTTTTAACCGTTTTAAGAAGAAAAAGATTAAGAGGAATTGGTAGAATAAAAATCTTCTATCTTTTTTTGTGCTTATGTATATGCCTCAACGCTAAAAGATACTAAAAATTAAATTATAAACCTCAATCTTAAATTTTAAATTCTAAATCCTAAACTCTACACCCTACCATAAGTTCCCTAAACCATAACCATAAACCCTAACCTTAAATTATATACCATAAACATATTTTTAAGTGTGAGGTATAAGTAGGGGCACTGAAAAGAGGTAGAGAATTTCCATTCGAATTGGTAAAGGTTGAGTTTGTATAAAATTGTTATGATAATTCGTAACATAATTTTAATACATCAAATTAAATTTTGTAACATTTTTTATTAATGACCATATTTAATATAAAACGGTTATTTATACATAACAATTTAATTGAATACAAAAAATTTCCTGTCATAATAAACTTGTATCTTTTGTGTTTTAAAATTGTCTCATTATTTTTTATTGTACAATATTTTCCCGATTTAAGTTATAAAAATCTAAAAACCAATAAACTTTGCATTTGTATTACCAGCTATAATCTTATTCAATTAATTCAACTTAATCTTGAATTCATAAAACGATAGTGTTTAATGTACACACCTTACGTTTTTTTTATTGTACTATATAAAAGACTAACACCATGTTATTTGTGGAAGAAAGAAGAGATTAAGCATGAAGAATTTACAGAACTCAGCCGCTTTTATTATTGTTGTGCTCCTCTTTGTTGTTGCTGGTAAAGTAGTCTTTTTCACATTTATTGTGTTTTTGTGAATCAGAAGTAAATAATGATAATTTTTTTATACAAGCAGGGAATGACATAATGGCGCAGCCGCAACCGCAGCCGCCGTTGCATGGTAGTGAAAGAAAAGTTTGCGCTGTTCCATTTGCGCTTTCAAAGTGTTCAAATAAATTATGCAATAGAGAATGCGCTTACAAATTCCCACCCAGGGGAGATGGATTGTGTCAGGGTTCAATTTGTCTTTGTTTTTACCCTTGCTCTTAGATTTTTTTTATCAAGGTTGGATCCAATAAGATTGTTTTGATTTCAATCCGACGTAAAATAAAACAAAATCGAGTTTGGTTCAATAAAATGTCAAAATTTCAATTTTCATGAATTTGTTATTATGTTAATTTTATTAACTGGCTCGTCAATTTTCCATCTGAATATTAATCGTCGATATTATTTTATAATCTTACTTTTGAGAAGAGGCATGGACATTAGTCCTATATCATAAAGAAAAATGAGATTTTGAGATATAAAACGGTGGCGTTACGCATGCCTTTTGGGAAGAAGATATTGACCTCGTAACAAATGATATGATAGTGAATCTTTGAGTAGCCGATTTCACTACCTGGTAATTAATTAGAACGTTTCAAAATAAACATGATACGTGTATTTCATGTTGCTATAGTTAAACTATACCGTATTATGTTTTTATATTGCTTCATATCGAGTAAACCTACTATGTTTATATTTTATGATATACAATGAAATAAATTATTTATTAAAATATTTAAAATTATGAAGTTTAATATGAATTTTAAAACTCTTGAGGGCTCAAATATAAAAATAAAATTTCAAAATCCTTTTGAAAAATTTTCAAAATCTAGGAGGGGCCATGACCCTAACCGGTCATGCCTACGTTCCGCCTCTGACTTTACCAACAATCAATTGGTTTAGTAGAATATGACGTTTGTTCCTTTAAATAAGGTTAAAGATTCAAATCTTTACATTGTAAATGGAAAAAATTAGGTTGAGAGGGTCGCTCGCATAATGACCTTTGTAATACTTGATTCAAACCAGTCAACCAAAGAATTAAATACTGATGGTTAAAAAAAATAAAGTAAACTTTAGTTTTTAAAACTTGAATATTTTCTTAATTTAGTATAATGAATATGTTTAGTTTACATTAATTTTAAAAATGTAATTACTTCTTTTATTTGATATGTACTTAATTTTTTATGTTTTGATGATGTAATATTATAAGATTATGTCATAACTGGGGATGGACAAGAGGTTCTTTGCTGAAAATTTTAAATTCGTAAAAAAAGTTTAGAAAAAGTTTATGTATTTTTTATTAAAAATCTATTTTCGTCCTCAAAATTTTATAAATTTTCCCTCTAACATAAAGTTATGTGTCCGTCCCTAATCATAACGATTATGGATCATTTAAAATTTTAATATATGGAATATAATTTTTATATAATTTTAAAAAAATTAGATTATATGTTTTAAAATTTTCAGGTGATGCATGACATGATTTGAGACTATCATATCATCTCACCTTAAAATGATATAAGTGCAATGATCAAATTAAAAATGTACTAAAGTTTGAGATTAATGTGAAAAAAAGTTTAAAAGTCAAAATAATAAATTTGATATCAAATTTAAAACTAATGGCTAATTATCATTGAAAATGATATTGAAGAAAAATAGTAATTTTTTTTTGTTTTTATTGCTTAAAATTATAAATGGTGTGGCGAGAAGGGTTTACATAATAATTTTTCATGATCTGATTAGAAAGTTGAGATAAAAAAAATAAATTTATAAAATTTTAGGGGTAAGAAAAGAGTTTCACCTATTTGTAAGTTTAAAAAGTAAACAAATCAAAAGTATTAAATTATACTGTCTAGAAACGGAATAAATTCGACGATTAGCGAAAGAAGTGAAACTTCGTTTTTCATAATATAAGTTTTAAACGTTTTAAGAAGAAAAAAATTAGGAGGAATTGGAAGAATAAAAATTTTTGTATCCCTTTTTGGAGCTCGTATATATGTCCCAACACTAAAAGATACTAAAAAAATTAAATTATAAACCTTAACCTTAAATCCAAATCCTAAACCCTACACCCTAAAAATATACCTTACCCTAAACCCTAATCTTAAATCTTATACGTAAACCTAATTTTAAGTGTGAGACATAAATAGGGGCACCGAAAATGGGCAGAGGATTTCCATTCGAATTGGTAAAGGTTGAATTTGTATAAAATTGTTATGATAATTCGTAACTTAATTTTAATACATCAAATTAAATATCGTAACATTTTTATTAATGACCGTATTTAATATAAAACAGTTATTAAACATAACAATTTAATTGGATACAAAAAATTCTCTTATATTAAACTTGTATCTTTTGTGTTTTAAAACCGTCTCATTAAAATTTTTTTTTGAAAAATTCAACAACTTTTAGTAATTACATTTTTATTTTTATTATCTTTTTAGTTTTTCAACAAAATAAACTTTAATTTTTTAAGAGTTAAATTATTATTTTAATGCAAAAACTTTTTTATTCCTAAAATTATGTAAGAAAAAAATCAAGGCAGCTTTTAAAGGAGGGAGAATAAAAAAAGTAGCAAGCGGAATTACTAATTAATTAATGCAATATGCTAAAATATTGAGTTTCTGTTTAAACTATCATAAATGGTATAGAGATAAGTTGGTTTGACCAAGAAACAATTAACATATTTCATATCAATTAAAAAAACATATTTAGATATTTTTAAATATTATTTAATGTTTTAATCGTTCATGTAAATTTTTATACGTTAAAGAACTTGTTTAGTCTAATAAACAAATTTAGAAAATTAGAAACGAAATTAACTTTGGAGATACATTTAGTTTTTTGGATAATTAATTTTGGAGATACATTTTATTTTGTAAAACTTCAACTAAATCTAATACAGAAAAACACAGGCCCTGTTTGGTAAATAGCGGTTTGGACAAAAATTAGAGGTTTGAGGTATAATTAGAGGTTTGACTAGTCAAATCCGCTAATATTGATGTTTGGTAAATAGCAGATTGAAAAAGCGGATTGGGGTGAAAAAGCTAATTTTGAAAAAGCTCCTAATAGGAGCTTTTTGAGATTAGAGGTTTGATATTAGAGTTGTAATGACTCTTTTACCCTTAATAATTACCAAAAATCTCCAAATAACCTAAATTAAATAATAATATTTTTTAATATAAATAATAACATATTAAATATTGGACTTATTTGTTGTTACTATTAATTTATATAGTGGCATTTGTAAGTTAATTCTATTTTTTATTATCACATATTTATACGTGCATATAAAAAAATTTAATAATTATATAAATAATAAATTAATATATAAATCTTTCAAACATGTTTAGGAAATTTATATTAAAAAATATTTTTTACAAATCTAATTAATATTTATTACATACAAAATATTAATAACTGATAAATTATTCAAACAAGTATTAAATATAATTATGTCCTTATATGTCATTTTGCTTGTTTAAATAATCAAACAGCTATCAGCTATCAGTTAATTTTACCAAACACTTTTATACAATCAGCTAATACAATCCGCTAGTCAAATCAGCTAATGCAATCAGCTATCAGCTATCAGCTAATGTAATCCGCTATCAGCTATCAGCTATCCGCTAATTGCCAAACAGGGCCACAGTCTTTAGCTATTCCCTATCTACTCCTAATTTAGGGGGCATTATATCATAAACTATTATTACCACGTCATCAATAGTTCTAACTAATTTAAACCATTACTTTCATCATTTTTATATGCCAATAATTCACTCGAATGATAATTTTTAAAATTTGTTTTTTAAAATTAATGTGAAAATAATATGAATAAATATTTACTTGATAAAATTGTCATGAAAAAAATAGATAATTTTTATTGGTTATAATCATTACCGATGTTATAAGAATAATTCATAACAATATTTTCCTTGATTTAAGTTATAAAAATCTAAAAACCAATAAACTTTGCATTTGTATTACCAGCTATAATCTTATTCAATTAATTCAACTTAATCTTGAATTCATAAAAAGATAGTGTTTAATGTACACACCTTACGTTTTTTATTGTACTATATAAAAGACTAACACCATGTTATTTGTGGAATAAAGAAGAGATTAAGCATGAAGAATTTACAGAACTCAGCCGCTTTTATTATTGTTGTGCTCCTCTTTGTTGTTGCTGGTAAAGTAGTCTTTTTCGCATTTATTGTGTTTTTGTGAATCATAAGTAAATAATGATAATTTTTTATACAAGCAGGGAATGACATAATGGCGCAGCCGCAACCGCAGCCGCCGCTGCATGGTAGTGAAAGAAAAGTTTGCGCTGTTCCATTTGCGCTTTCAAAGTGTTCAAATAAATTATGCAATAGAGAATGCGCCTACAAATTCCCACCCAGGGGAGATGGATTGTGTCAGGGTTCAATTTGTCTTTGTTTTTACCCTTGCTCTTAGATTTTTTTTATCAAGGTTGGATTCAATAAGATTGTTTTGATTTCAATCCGACGTAAAATAAAACAAAATCGAGTTTGGTTCAATAAAATGTCAAAATTTCAATTTTCATGAATTTGTTATTATGTTAATTTTATTAACTGGCTCGTCAATTTTCCATCTGAATATTAATCGTCGATATTATTTTATAACCTTACTTCTGAGAAGAGGCAAGGACATTAGTCTCATATTGTAACACCCGGGTTTAGGGGTCAGGTGGAAATAATATTTTAATATTATTTGGGGCTCGGGTTGGTTTATGAAATAATCCTTTTAAAATATTGAGTTACAAAATTTACCTTTTAAAAGGGGACCAAAATGTCTTAGACTCAAAGTTGGAGAGCTAATTTGAAAACAAGGAAAACTTTTCATTAATGGCCTTTTGAGTAATTTACCCCACTTCAAATTTAAACCCCTTTTTCCCTATCACATTTCCACTATTCATCTTCTTCATCAGATTTTCCAACGTAAAATAGGGTTCTCTACCCAAGTTCACTATTCCATCCTATTCCACCTCCATTTCAACTCCAAATCGAAAGGTAAGGATGTTTTTGACCTCCCCTCATCCTCCCCTCTTTAAAAGTACCTTCTATTTTCATTTTCATAAGAGTTTGAGAAAATGGAATTTTTGGGAGGTGAGATTAAAAATGGAAGCTTTATGTTGTTAAAGTAAATGTGTTGATTTAATATGTTTAGATAAGTTATGTAGAAGTCAAATGGTATGATATATGTGAATTTCAAGTGATTTTAATCAATTTTCGGAATTGGGTACCAAGGGGGTTTTGGGAGGGTTTTAAAATGGTTTTTCGGGTGTTTCAATGTTGGTTTTCGAGGGCTGATGTTAGTATGATATATGAGGACCATTTTGGGTGTAGTTGTTGCTTGTTTGGGTGCTTGAAATGAGAGAAAACAGTGGGTCAAGTGGGCTGCTCGAAAATCCTATTTTTGGACTTGTTTTGGGTGTTGGATGCTTGGTAGTGTAATCCGGGTTAATTTCAATGACAAGATATTGATTGTGGATGTTTTGTTTGTGTTTGGGATTGATTAGAGTCAAGTTTGGGCATCGGTGAAGCATCGGAAGTGAATCCGGAGAATTGAAGGTTGTGCTTGCTTGGTCTCGTGCTTGGAAGCTTAGGTGAGTGGTTGTTTGCTTTTAAAGGTTTTAAATTAGTCGGTTCGAGTATGTGGACAGAGATGTTGAGTTTGTGATTGAGACAGTTTCAGGGTCTAGTCCAGTTTCGATAGCTCCGTATCGTATGGCTCCGAAAGAGTTGAAAGAATTGAAGAGTCAGTTGCAAGAATTATTAGACCGTGGTTTCATTAGGCCTAGTAGTTCTCCGTGGGGTGCTCCAGTGTTGTTTGTGAAAAAGAAAGATGGTAGCATGCGCATGTGTATTGACTATAGACAGCTGAATCAGTTGACTGTGAAGAACAAGTATTCGTTGCCTCGTATAGATGATTTGTTTGATCAGTTGAGAGGTGCTTCAGTATTCTCGAAGATAGATTTGAGATCTGGGTACTATCAGTTGAAAGTGAAAGAGTGTGATGTTCCGAAGACAGCTTTTAGGACTAGATATGGTCACTATGAGTTTCTTGTGATGCCATTTGGGCTCACGAATGCACCAGCAGCATTCATGGACATGATGAACAGAATTTTTAGAGACTATCTAGACCGGTTTGTGGTTGTCTTCATTGATGATATACTTGTGTACTCGAAGACAGAAGAAGAGCATGATGAGCACTTGAGATTTGTTTTGCAGAGATTGTTGAGCAATCAGTTGTATGCGAAGCTCAGTAAGTGTGAGTTCTGGATTCGAGAGGTTGTATTTCTTGGCCATGTTGTTTCGGCCGAAGGTATCCGAGTTGATCCATCGAAGATTGAGGCTATTGTTGAGTGGAAACAACCTAAGTCCGTGACCGAGATTAGGAGTTTCCTAGGATTAGCTGGTTACTATAGGAGGTTCGTTGATGGCTTCTCTAGAGTAGCTGCTCCCTTGACTAAATTGTTGCAAAAGGGAGTCAAGTTTGAGTGGTCAGATGCAAGACAAAAGGCCTTTGAGAAATTGAAAGAAGCTTTGACCAATGCTCCAGTGTTAGTACAACCTGTTTCAGGTAAGGAGTTTGTGATTTACAGTGATGCTTCCTACGTAGGCTTAGGATGTGTTTTGATGCAAGATAGGAGAGTTGTTGCTTATGCTTCTAGACAGTTGAAGATTCATGAGAAGAACTATCCTACTCATGATATAGAGCTAGCCGCAGTTGTGTTTGCATTGAAGATTTGGCGTCACTATTTGTATGGTGAGAAGTGTATAGTCTACACCGATCACAAGAGCTTGAAGTACTTGATGACACAGAAAGAGTTGAACTTGAGACAGAGGAGATGACTAGAGTTGTTAAAAGATTACGATTTGACTATTGAGTATCATCCGGGTAAAGCAAACGTAGTAGCCGATGCTTTGAGTAGAAAAGTGGTCGTTGAGTTGAGAGCTATGTTTGCTAGATTGAGTGTGTCCGGTGATGGTGGTTTGATCACCGAGTTGCAAGTGAAGCCTTCCTTGATTCAGTTGATTAGAGAGAAGCAGTTGCAAGATGCGAGCCTAGTTCCTCATGTTCAGGACATAGCCGAAGGAAGACCGACCGAGTATAGTTTCAGTGGTGAGAGTTTGTTGTGCTTTAGAGATAGAATTGTTGTACCGGAAGATGTTGAGTTGAGACGACAGATTTTGAGTGAAGCACATTCGAGTCCCTTTTCTATGCATCCGGGTAGTACCAAGATGTACCGAGATTTGAAGAATGATTACTATTGGATTGGTTTGAAGAGAGATGTAGCCGAGTATATAAGCCGTTGTATGGTTTGTCAGAGAGTGAAGGCAGAACATCAGGTTCCTTCAGGTTTGCTACAGCCTTTGAAGATTTCGGAATGGAAATGGGAGAGAATCACCATGGATTTTGTATCGGGGTTGCCTTTGTCTCCTTCGAAGAAGAACTCAGTTTGGGTGATTGTTGACAGGTTCACTAAGTGTGCTCACTTCTTAGCAGTGAACACTACGGATTCCTTAGACAAGTTGGCAAACTTGTACATTCGTGAGATTGTGAGACTTCATGGAGTTCCAAAGTCTATAGTTTCAGATAGGGATCCTAGATTTACTTCGAGGTTCTAGAGTTGTTTGCATAGTGCTTTGGGTAGTCGTCTACATTTCAGCACATCTTATCATCCGCAGTCCGATGGGCAGTCAGAGCGAGTGATACAAATTCTAGAGGATATGCTTCGTTGTTGTGTGATTGATTTTCAGGGTTCTTGGGAGAAGCATTTACCGTTGGTTGAGTTTGCTTACAACAACAGTTATCAGTCTAGTATTCAGATGGCACCTTATGAGGCTTTGTATGGTAGACGGTGTAGGACTCCGATTTGTTGGGCTGAGACAGGTCAGAGGTTGTTACCTATGCCAGACTTGCTTAAAGGAACCACAGAAAAAGTGAAATTGATTTGTGACCGCTTGAAAGCAGCTTCCGATCGTCAGAAGTCCTATGCAGATTTGAAGAGGAAAGAGATTGAGTACACAGTGGGTGAGAAAGTGTTTCTGAAGGTATCCCCGTGGAAGAAGGTAATGAGATTTGGCCGAAAAGGCAAGCTGAGCCCGAGGTTCATTGGTCCGTATGAGATAGTTGAGCGGATTGGGCCTGTAGCTTATCGGTTGAGGTTACCGTCTGAGTTAGAAAAGATCCATGACGTCTTTCACGTATCTATGCTTAGGAGATATAGATCAGATCCTTCGCATGTGATGCCAGTTGAGGAGATAGAGTTGAATCCGGATTTGTCTTATAATGAAGAGCCCGTTGAGATACTTGCTTCTGATAGCAAGGTATTGCGTGGCAAGACCATAGAGTTGGTCAAGGTGTTGTGGAGGCATAGAGGTGTGGAAGAGGCCACGTGGGAGAGAAAAGCGGATATGGTTGAGCAGTTTCCGTATCTGTTTCCACCAGGTAATTTCGGGGACGAAATTCCTTAAGTGGGGGAGAGTTGTAACACCCGAGTTTAAGGGTCAGGTGAAAATAATATTTTAATATTATTTGGGGCTCGGGTTGGTTTATGAAATAATCCTTTTAAAATATTGAGTTACAAAATTTACCTTTTAAAAGGGGACCAAAATGTCTTAGACTCAAAGTTGGAGAGCTAATTTGAAAACAAGGAAAACTTTTCATTGATGGCCTTTTGGGCAATTTACCCCACTTCAAATTTAAACCCCCTTTTCCCTATCACATTTCCACTATTCATCTTCTTCATCAGATTTTCCAACGTAAAATAGGGTTCTCTACCCAAGTTCACTATTCCATCCTATTCCACCTCCATTTCAACTCCAAATCAAAAGGTAAGGGTGTTTTTGACCTCCCCTCATCCTCCCCTCTTTAAAAGTACCTTCTATTTTCATTTTCATAAGAGTTTGAGAAAATGGAATTTTTGGGAGGTGGGATTAAAAATGGAAGCTTTATGTTGTTAAAGTAAATGTGTTGATTTAATATGTTTAGATAAGTTATGTAGAAGTCAAATGGTATGATATATGTGAATTTCAAGTGATTTTAATCAATTTTCGGAATTGGGTACCAAGGGGGTTTTGGGAGGGTTTTAAAATGGTTTTTCGGGTGTTTCAATGTTGGTTTTCGAGGGCTGATGTTAGTATGATATATGAGGACCATTTTGGGTGTAGTTGTTGCTTGTTTGGGTGCTTGAAATGAGAGAAAACAGTGGGTCAAGTGGGCTGCTCGAAAATCCTATTTTTGGACTTGTTTTGGGTGTTGGATGCTTGGTAGTGTAATCCGGGTTAATTTCGATGACAAGATATTGATTGTGGATGTTTTGTTTGTGTTTGGGATTGATTAGAGTCAAGTTTGGGCATCGGTGAAGCATCGGAAGTGAATCCGGAGAATTGAAGGTTGTGCTTGCTTGGTCTCGTGCTTGGAAGCTTAGGTGAGTGGTTGTTTGCTTTTAAAGGTTTTAAATTAGTCGGTTCGAGTATGTGGACTAGGTTGGGCTTGGTAGACCCACCTAGAGTTAGGGTTAGGTTGGTAGCCTAATCCTAAACTTGATCTAGAGCCTTTGGATGAACTCAATTATATGGTTGTGCATGTCTCGTATGAAATGCGATATGAATATTTATGTATATTGTGTTATACATGTGAGATGAGACATGAATTGTGATACTTGAGGCATGCATGATGATGGTTGTGGGTGAGTACGTGCTAAGCACGGAAATGATTGAAATGAGTATTGTGGAATGAGTAAAATGTTGGCACTAGTATACTTAAATACAAATGATCGATCATTAGGATGTTAGTGTGTACACATGAGTCAAAAGTCGCGCGTGGCCTTGGTGGCGTTGAGTCACCAAGGAGGAGTACGGGTACGCCCGGAAATGGTATATAAATATAGTCGGTGATGAGTGGAATCCCATCGACGGGGCGTGAGGATGAGTGGAATCCCCTCCGCGAGGCCGGTGATGAGTGTAATCCCACCGTCAGGTAATGGTTGTGTTGTTGGATATGAGCTCCAACGGTTGTCCGCGTATTTGAGTCATAACTAGGTGCCAATGTTGATTGACATGTTTATCATTGAGTTGAGCTATATGAGCTGTTTGGATGTTTATATGTGATTGCACGTGTGGTAGTATTGAGCTCATATTTATGGCATACATGTGATATATTGCTCATGCATTTATACCTTGTGGACCCTTGGTAAGTGTAAATGGCTTTGGCTAGATCGTGCTCGGACCCTACAATGTTGAGGTTTGTTTTTAGAGCTTACCCTCACTAAGCATCATTGCTTACGCTCTCTTTGTTCAACATTGCAGATCCTTAGTTCGTGGGTTGCTCGGGCAAGAGGAGGGCCTCCAAGTGTGGTTTTGGATTGAATTCACTAAGTATGGATTTTAAATTTTAGACATGTAATGGTTGAGCAATGGGACGTGTAATGTTTTGTGGTTGTTGTTGGTTGTTAGGAGCATGTGTAGACTCCTTTATATTTATGGCTTTTGCATGGTTGTGTTGCCATGGTGAATGTTAAGTTATGTCTATTTACTTGCTTGATATGTTGGGCTATGCTTTAAGAGCTTATACTTGTGCTTGAATGACGTTTGATCGAATGCATGTATTTGAGATGTGGCCTTGGTTTTAAGCATGTCTAAATATTGTTGAAGCATGCTTGTATGATTGCTATACCTTAATTTGTCTTGTCTTGATGTTGCTTGGTGTTGTGGAGGTGTTTTGGGGCATTCTTGTGCCTCAAAACAGCCCAGGAAAATCTGCAGACAGGGGGTGTTTCGGAACGGGTCCCCGTGTTCCAAAACGGCCCCTGTGTAAATGGCCTGCCGTTCCGAAACGGATGAGGGTCGTTCCGGAACGTTTTCGCTACTGGAATTTTGAGAAATTGGCGAGATGAAGCCGTTCCGAAACGGGCCTTTGAAGTTCCGAAACGGTCAAATCTCGTTGACCACGAGATATTGACCGTCAAGGTCGTTCCGATACGGGTCTCCCCTGTTTCGGAACGGTCACCTCATGGTTGACCCTGGCCCGTTGACCAAGTCAGGGGGTTTCGGAACACCCTATAGGTGTTTCGAAACGGCCTGCTGAAATGAAGTAAAATGGACTGTTTTGTGCCTTGTTTGATCGGTAATTGTTACGTTGTTTGTTTCTTCCGCTGTTGTGCTTCACATAGGACTTATATATGCATATAGATAAGACTAAAGTTAAAAGAAATTCTCTGGGTCGTAAACCGAGGGGAAGCCTTAACGGGTTTCGCTTCGGTTTTCCCCGTGTGGCCCACTCGGACCGGTCATCCGACCAGACCGGGACGAGGGGGTTACACTTGTTGGTATCAGAGCCTAAGGTTACCGAGACCTTGGGCAGGTAAGTGAGGTAAGTTTAAGTTTTAAATTGAATTGCACGGTGTTTGCTTATTCTGCAAGAATGGTTGCTTGTGTGATAAGTATGCTGATTGTTTTAGTTTAAAGCGTGTGTGTGTGGGTCCCATTGCTGCTATTACATTTGAAAACGATTTTTAAGTGAGGAAACATACTTGGACACTTGGAAGCCTCGCCTTGCTAACCCAACTTGTGTGTTGTTGTTGTTGTGGTTGTAGTTAATATCTGAGAGAGCAATGTCTAGGCCAAGGGGTAGACCGAGGTTGGTTCGTCAGGAACCACGAGTTGTAGCTCCTGTTGAGCCGGTAGTTGGTGCGGGAGCTCACATAGAGGGACCGGGGGCCGCGGGAGCTCACATAGAGGGACCGGGGGCCGCGGGAGCTGGCGCTCCTCCACCACCACCACCTCCTCCACCTGGAGCTGGGGGCGAGGATGGAGCTGGAGGAGAGGGACCTCAAGGTGGCCAAGGTGGCCAAGGTCCAGCTGGAATTGATATGACTCCGCTAGTGCAAGCGATAGCGGGAGCATTCCAGGCCGCAGTTGCGGGAGCTCAGGCTGCAGCTCAGCCTAGGTGTGATGATGCTAGCTTACCTTTGGAGAGGCTCCGTAGCTTGGGAGCCGAGGAGTTTAGAGGATCTACTCCGGAGAGGTCGGAGTTATGGTTGGAGAAGACAGTTCATATCTTGGCTCAGATGGGTTGTGCGGGCGCACGTAGATTGGGCTGTGTGATCTCATTGCTTCAGGGTGACGCCTACACCTGGTGGGTCACCATCACTACCGGGGTTCCAGAGGCTGAGATAGGTTGGGATTTCTTTGAGTTTGCTTTCAGGAAGAGGTACTTGGGACCGAGGTACCTAGATGAGAAGAAGAGAGAGTTCATGACTCTCACTCAAGGAGATGCTTCAGTGACTGATTATGAGATCCGCTTTGTTCGCTTGAGTCAGTATGCCTGTAACCCCCTCGTCCCGGCCTGGCCGGATGACCGGTCCGAGTGAGCCACACGGGGAAAACCGAGTGAAAACCCCTAAAGGATTCCCCCTCGGTTAGCAACCCTATTTTTTTCTTTTAAAACTTATCTAAATGCATATTAACCTTAGATTTGATCAAACAATCAACATACTCAAAAATCGTAGCGAACGGAAAACATTTAGGGACTCAATTGCACAATTTACAAGTTTAGGGACCAAATCGTAAAATCTGAAAATTAGGGGGGCTCAACCAGTTTTTAAGTTACCAACATGAAATTAATCATGTTTCATGCATCTCTGCCAAATTTCAACTCAAACGGGCATCTCAAACACATCCAATTGCATATACATAGTTCAGGACCAAAACGCAAGGATTTCAAAATATATAACCGTCAATTTTAGTGTCGTTTTAAGCAAAGTTTTCGAAACCTTCACCAAAGGTTTCGAAACTTTGGCTGGCAGTGACCCCTGGAACCCAATTTTCACCAAAAGTTTCGAAACCTTGGGGAAGGTTTCGAAACCTTTGACCATAGTTTCGAAACCTACCCCAAAGGTTTCGAAACTTTGGCTGGCAGTGACCCCTGGAACCAAAATTCTCTGCAAAGGTTTCGAAACCTTACCCATGGTTTCGAAACCTTAGTGCAGGGGATCACTTTCTGCTCAGCCTAAGGACTTCCTAACTATGAAGAACATTAAGATCATGCATAGACATGCATAAGAGCTTACGAAGGACCAAAGGCATGTATTAACACTTGTAAGACTTGCACATACTAATTTTTAAGCAACCATACATGAACCATAGATAGCAATCAAGCAATTAACAAGGCATCCATACATAGCATTCATACAAAAAGCAATTCATGCATATATGGACATACAAGCATTACATGGCATATAAACATGGAACAAGGCATGCATGGAACTCAAGGACCTTAAAAGGCACAAAGAAGCATATGAGGGTTGGCCCTCTCTAACAAGGCAACCTAAACACCAATAGACATGCCAACACACACAACATCCATCATGGCATATCATGCATTACAAACCATAATCAAACCCAAAACATCAACATAAGGCATTAACAACATGTGGCCAATACAAAGGAGTCTAAATACAAGCCCCTAAAACACGTAGCACTTCCCATTGCTAAACTACTACATTATTTAATAAACCATACTTGAGCAATTACCACACGCTTGGACGCCCTTTTCTTGCTCCTTGCTAACTCCAAGCTAAAGATCTGCATTGTCGGAAAAAGGAGAGCGTAAGCATAAAGCTTAGTGAGCGGAGCTCTAAAACATAACTACGACAATGCAGGGTTCAAAGATTTCTTTAAAAGTAAAGATCAACGCATACAAATCATCCAACGACCTAATCCTTCTTCTATCATGCAAGTTCAACCAAAGTTCAACGATATAGGCATTTAACATGGCATTACACTTCATGGTATGCATGGGGACATAATCCTAGATTAAAGCAAAACAATAAGAAGACAATGATATAGTGAGATACAACATGGACGTTACATGGCATGCACAAGCATAACCAAAACACACACGGTGGGACTACACATCACCGTTTCGACTAGTAGTTTTCCAATGGGACTACACATCAAAGTACTCTTCTACTAGTCACTACCGGCGGGACTACACATCACCGGAGTCTTATACCACTCGCTACCGGCGGGACTACACATCACCGGAGCAACGACAACCATCACGTGAGGTTCGACACCAACCATGCAACACGATATGCAATCACTATCATGCAACATGTACTCACTATATCATGCGCAACCAAATCAAGATGTAACAAAATCCACAATTAGGCATCACTTACTACTTGGAATCTTACCAAATCACAAATGGTCTTACTCACCATTTTCGTGCACAACTTGCACCAACTTACTCACACCTTACAAGGCATATCAACAACATCATTAATACCATCATACATGATCAACGATATAATATTAAGCAATCATACTTCTTCCCAATTTAATTAAATTTCATGCTTAACAAAACATCACCACAAGTAATGAGAACAAATGGTAAAAGGGGAAATTAAAGAGCCAACTCACAACAACTTACTCTTGAGTTTAATTCGACTTTTCAAGCCCAATCTAAATTCTTTCAAAACCATCTTTGAACCAAAACATTACTTGAAAACATTTTCACATCTACATGCTTGAACCAACCTTTGAAATCAATTTAAAACATTAACCACTCACCTCATTTCCTTAAGCTAAACAAGCAAAGCCGACTCAAGCCTCCTCACATCCGGATTCGATCCCAACGCTTTACCAACGCAAATCCTTGCTTCCAATCGCCTCAACACAAGTAAATTAACCTCATATCAGTCCACAACACAATGTAGCAAACCCGGAATGAAATTCAAACATCAAACACTTGTTTTTCGAACCAAGAACAACCCCCAAAAAGCCATTCCCGAGTAGCCCCTTTGCACAGTCCAAAACTTGTGATTTCAACACATTTAACACTTCCAAATGCTTCCAAAACGACCCCCAACCAATACCCTAACATCAACCCTCAATTTCCAACACAAACCACACCCAAAACTCAACTAAAAACCTTCCTAAAAACCCACCAAAACCCAAATTCGGGAATTCATTTAAAACACTATAAAAATCATATATGTTGGACCATTAGATTCATAAACACCATATCTATCAATATTAAATCAAAATCTCAAGTTAAACACCATAAAGCTACCACTTTTATTCAAAACTCCCAAAAATCCAAATTCTAAAACATGGATGAAAATGAAAGTTACTTGTACTTTTGAAAAGAGGAAGGTGAGAGCAAGTTGAAAACGTGTTTACCTTTCAAAACCGAGCCAAAATGAGGGAGGAAGGAGATGGAATAGTGAAAGGGGGAGGGAGCTCTTCAAATCCGTTGAAGAAGAAGATGATGAATAGTAAAAGGGTGTTTTATTTGTATAAAGGGGGATTTAAATTAGAAAATGGGTAAATTACCAAAAGGCCATTAATGAATGGCTATTCCCTTGTTCTTTAAATAGCTCTTCAACTTGCAATTAAATCAATTTGGTCCCATTTCAAACATTTACTTTGAAACCCGAAATTTTAAAGGATCATTTTGATTATAAACCCGAGCCCAAATAATATTAAAATATTATTTTCACCCGACCCCTAAACCCGGGTGTTACAACTCTCCCCCACTTAAGGAAATTTCGTCCCCGAAATTTATTAGACAGAAAGAGTCACTGACACATGCTCCTCCACACTTTCTCTCACCACAACATACCCACCAACTCGGTAGATTCACCACACAACATTAGCTATCTGATGCCATGATCTCAACGGGTCCTTCAGTGCATGACCATTTTAAACTCAACTCAGTCTTTTCAACAACATAACATAGAACAAAACTGACTCACACTTCTGAATCATAGGTACACAAAACACACCACAAACCCCTTTCTAACTCTGGTGGTAACTGCAACAAATAAACAACAGAACTAGCCCGATTCACAATCTCATACAACACTGTTTGAACACTTGGTTCATAACTTTCTCTAACTGATCCTCTGTCTTCAACAAGTAATCAAACACTACGCAGACGTCTTCAAAAATCTAGCAGAAAACTCGAATCTCTATCGGCCACTATTGATCTCAAGACACTGTACAATTCACACCCTTGCTAAGGCACAACTCCACCATCTTTCCCACAGTACAAGTAACGTAAACGTATATAAAAGACCACATACAGAGCAACTAACATTGATTACACAACTAAGTTCTCGCGGAGGAAATCGAAGGCGAATCAGACACAAGATCTCTCGAATCTATTACCCACTTTCATTACGAATCTCCCACAGATGTAACAAACTAGAAGAAAACTGATGTTCGGTTTTGACACGCTAGCAAATTACACACTTACTTTCACACTGAACCACATCATCCATCAACTCAATCCAGAAGTACTCATCTTCAACTCACAATACGTCTTCATACTACTCTGATGCAATACCAATGAACTGTCGTATGCTTCGGCCAACACAATACGTCTCAAAACACTATGTCAATCGGTACAACAATTCTGTCTCTAACAATACAAATTCTATCATCTTTGAACTGTACTCTGAAGGTTTTCTTCCTGATATGCCTTGGACGTGAGGTGTCAAGGACCTGTCTTGCAACTGTCTCTCTTCAAGCATTCTGACTCAATGTAGGTTTAACAGGTAACTCGGCCACACGATTACTATCATTTGGTAAACTGAATCCGGCAAATACAACTCGCAACTCAACTACTAATCTAACAACAAATACAGCTCGGAACATCGGTTACTACATTAACTCTCTTCGGATGGTACTCAATCCTGAGATTGTAGTCTTCAAGCAGTTCTACACTTTATGCTATTCAAGTTTCAACCCTTCCTAAGTCTTCAAATATTTCAAGTTCTGATGATATGCACAGACACACTGTGCATTTCTTACTATACAAGCTTTGTCTCTAAGTCTTCGAAGCAAACACAACTGCAATTAACTCTATGTCTCATATCGGATAACTCTTCTCACGGTCTTTCAACTATCTCAATGAATAGGTCACAATCTTCTGCCTTGCATAAGCACACAACCTAACTCTACATGTAACACATCACTATGGTTCGCAACTCTTTCTCTGATATAAGATGATTCACGGTCGAAGTTCCCTTCAAGGTTTCTTTCGGTTTCTCAAGGGCTCATTGTCTCGCATCTAACCACACAAACTGAACATTTTTCTGTAGCAATCTATCAATGGAGCAACTATCTTCAACTGATTATTCACAATTCTCTGAAAGTAACAATGCTAGACCTAGGAACTATAGTTACATGTCACAGTCTTCAAATTTCTTCCAACTCACATCTTCTTCTGACTACTTGGGATTTACTCTAATACACTCGGCTAATCCACATGTCCTAGGAGGACATCTTCCTTAACTCGGAGCTCACGCTTGCACAACTTAGCATACAACTGATTTTCTAATAGAATCTACAACTCTACTTCAAGGCTTGTCATGGTTTTCTTCGGTACGTGAATATACCTACGTATCATCTAAGAGAGCTACTACCAACTGATCAAGGACTTAGGAAAAACATTCTGCTCAACATCTCTATAAAAGTGACTAACTCACTAGTCTAACAAAGCGGCATAACTCGGAGCTCAAAGCGATCACATATAGCCCTGAAAGCGGTCTTCAGTACATCAACTTCTCTCACTTTCACTGGTAATAATCGGATCCCAAATTAATCTTCAAATAGACTGAAGCACACGCTAACTGACCAACAAATTACTGACACTCGGAAACGGATACTAATTATTCACTGTCACTTGTTTCAACTGTCTGAATTCTAAACACATTCTCGTAGTGTCACTCTTTCTTCTTCACAATTTGTACTGTCATACTCTAAGATGACGTACTAGGCTTAACGAGTCTAAGGTCTAACAAATCTCAAAGTTGGTTCTTCAACATTCTCAATTCTTTCGGAAATCACAAGATATAAAGCAACCAAAACACGAGCGAACTCGGAGACAGTCTCACAATCAAACTCTACTTCCCTAACAAGGTACAAATCGGGTAATTCTTGCCAACAATTTTAGGAAAATACAACATATTCTAACAGCCTGCGGTCAAATCCTCATTCAAAAATCAAACCCATAACATTTGCTAGGCAAGCCTGTCAACCAAAATCAATCGGTCTTTAACCTCTAAAGTTGGATCAACACTCGATACGAAATTCACATTCTCACCTACCATTTCAAGATCATAGTCATCCGTAAGCTTTAAGAAAACTCTCAATGGTTCAAGGTCTACCCTAACTCTACGTTCTACAAGCTAATCCATGCATAATTTCACATCAAACCGTAAGAAGTAATTCCATCGCATCAACTGAAAACACATGCCACTGAACCATCAACGGACATCCCTTGTACAACTTTCTGACCACGACTGTATCCCCGAAGGAGCTAGCAACACCAACATCTACCCCTAGTACCTCACAAGGTAGATTCAACAACTTCGTATGTTCACTCAAAATACACGGACGCGTAGATCCAGAATCAATCAAAAAAACAAGCTCAATGATTGTATCGAGGAATTACTTGCTATAACATCGACATCATTCCGAAGCCAACTTTTAGGTCTTCACTTCACTTACCATCTCATATCAAGATCGGTCACATTGTTTCCCCCTCAACAGAAACCGGCTCGCAGGCACGCTGACCCAAGCTAGCAAACTGTACCTCCAACTCTGGTACTGTCATACTGCCCTGAACTAAAGCGGTGAACTCTATCATCGTTCACATCCTCTAAAACCTCAGATTCACGATTACCAGCCCTAGGCCCACGCCTCGGCCTCCAACTTACCAAAGTCAACAATACAATAATAAACAAAACACACAAACAAGAATATTTAGGGTTAGCAAGAGCTAGGGTCCAAGGTGCTCAAGTATATTCCTTTACAAAAAATCTCTTTTAAATAAGTAATAGTAGCAATGGGAACTCGACACTACGCTTCAACACAAGCATCATGCTAACACATGGTTTCAAACATCGTACTAACAAGCAAACATCAAGCATACATGGCAAAGCATTCACCAAGACATAACAACAACATAACACATCAAACTTACCTCACTTACCTACCCGAGGTCTCGGAAACCTCAGGCTCTGATACCAACAAATGTAACCCCCTCGTCCCGGCCTGGCCGGATGACCGGTCCAAGTGAGCCACACGGGGAAAACCGAGTGAAAACCCCTAAAGGATTCCCCCTCGGTTAGCAACCCTATTTTTTTTCTTTTAAAACTTATCTAAATGCATATTAACCTTAGATTTGATCAAACAATCAACATACTCAAAAATCGTAGCGAACGGAAAACATTTAGGGACTCAATTGCACAATTTACAAGTTTAGGGACCAAATCGTAAAATCTGAAAATTAGGGGGGCTCAACCAGTTTTTAAGTTACCAACATGAAATTAATCATGTTTCATGCATCTCTGCCAAATTTCAACTCAAACGGGCATCTCAAACACATCCAATTGCATATACATAGTTCAGGACCAAAACGCAAGGATTTCAAAACATATAACTGTCAATTTTAGTGCCGTTTTAAGCAAAGGTTTCGAAACCTTCACCAAAGGTTTCGAAACTTTGGCTGGCAGTGACCCCTGGAACCCAATTTTCACCAAAAGTTTCGAAACCTTGGGGAAGGTTTCGAAACCTTTGACCATAGTTTCGAAACCTACCCCAAAGGTTTCGAAACTTTGGCTGGCAGTGACCCCTGGAACCAAAATTCTCTGCAAAGGTTTCGAAACCTTACCCATGGTTTCGAAACCTTAGTGCAGGGGATCACTTTCTGCTCAGCCTAAGGACTTCCTAACTATGAAGAACATTAAGATAGCAATTAACACTTGTAAGACTTGCACATACTAATTTTTAAGCAACCATACATGAACCATAGATAGCAATCAAGCAATTAACAAGGCATCCATACATAGCATTCATACAAAAAGCAATTCATGCATATATGGACATACAAGCATTACATGGCATATAAACATGGAACAAGGCATGCATGGAACTCAAGGACCTTAAAAGGCACAAAGAAGCATATGAGGGTTGGCCCTCTCTAACAAGGCAACCTAAACACCAATAGACATGCCAACACACACAACATCCATCATGGCATATCATGCATTACAAACCATAATCAAACCCAAAACATCAACATAAGGCATTAACAACATGTGGCCAATACAAAGGAGTCTAAATACAAGCCCCTAAAACACGTAGCACTTCCCATTGCTAAACTACTACATTATTTAATAAACCATACTTGAGCAATTACCACACGCTTGGACGCCCTTTTCTTGCTCCTTGCTAACTCCAAGCTAAAGATCTGCATTGTCGGAAAAAGGAGAGCGTAAGCATAAAGCTTAGTGAGCGGAGCTCTAAAACATAACTACGACAATGCAGGGTTCAAAGATTTCTTTAAAAGTAAAGATCAACGCATACAAATCATCCAACGACCTAATCCTTCTTCTATCATGCAAGTTCAACCAAAGTTCAACGATATAGGCATTTAACATGGCATTACACTTCATGGTATGCATGGGGACATAATCCTAGATTAAAGCAAAACAATAAGAAGACAATGATATAGTGAGATACAACATGGACGTTACATGGCATGCACAAGCATAACCAAAACACACACGGTGGGACTACACATCACCGTTTCGACTAGTAGTTTTCCAATGGGACTACACATCAAAGTACTCTTCTACTAGTCACTACCGGCGGGACTACACATCACCGGAGTCTTATACCACTCGCTACCGGCGGGACTACACATCACCGGAGCAACGACAACCATCACGTGAGGTTCGACACCAACCATGCAACACGATATGCAATCACTATCATGCAACATGTACTCACTATATCATGCGCAACCAAATCAAGATGTAACAAAATCCACAATTAGGCATCACTTACTACTTGGAATCTTACCAAATCACAAATGGTCTTACTCACCATTTTCGTGCACAACTTGCACCAACTTACTCACACCTTACAAGGCATATCAACAACATCATTAATACCATCATACATGATCAACGATATAATATTAAGCAATCATACTTC
This sequence comes from Hibiscus tridactylites, assembly GCA_958450335.1. Lineage (NCBI taxonomy): Eukaryota > Viridiplantae > Streptophyta > Magnoliopsida > Malvales > Malvaceae > Hibiscus > Hibiscus tridactylites. The sequence goes on from OY288267.1 coordinate 3,606,415, forward strand.
TTCCCAATTTAATTAAATTTCATGCTTAACAAAACATCACCACAAGTAATGAGAACAAATGGTAAAAGGGGAAATTAAAGAGCCAACTCACAACAACTTACTCTTGAGTTTAATTCGACTTTTCAAGCCCAATCTAAATTCTTTCAAAACCATCTTTGAACCAAAACATTACTTGAAAACATTTTCACATCTACATGCTTGAACCAACCTTTGAAATCAATTTAAAACATTAACCACTCACCTCATTTCCTTAAGCTAAACAAGCAAAGCCGACTCAAGCCTCCTCACATCCGGATTCGATCCCAACGCTTTACCAACGCAAATCCTTGCTTCCAATCGCCTCAACACAAGTAAATTAACCTCATATCAGTCCACAACACAATGTAGCAAACCCGGAATGAAATTCAAACATCAAACACTTGTTTTTCGAACCAAGAACAACCCCCAAAAAGCCATTCCCGAGTAGCCCCTTTGCACAGTCCAAAACTTGTGATTTCAACACATTTAACACTTCCAAATGCTTCCAAAACGACCCCCAACCAATACCCTAACATCAACCCTCAATTTCCAACACAAACCACACCCAAAACTCAACTAAAAACCTTCCTAAAAACCCACCAAAACCCAAATTCGGGAATTCATTTAAAACACTATAAAAATCATATATGTTGGACCATTAGATTCATAAACACCATATCTATCAATATTAAATCAAAATCTCAAGTTAAACACCATAAAGCTACCACTTTTATTCAAAACTCCCAAAAATCCAAATTCTAAAACATGGATGAAAATGAAAGTTACTTGTACTTTTGAAAAGAGGAAGGTGAGAGCAAGTTGAAAACGTGTTTACCTTTCAAAACCGAGCCAAAATGAGGGAGGAAGGAGATGGAATAGTGAAAGGGGGAGGGAGCTCTTCAAATCCGTTGAAGAAGAAGATGATGAATAGTAAAAGGGTGTTTTATTTGTATAAAGGGGGATTTAAATTAGAAAATGGGTAAATTACCAAAAGGCCATTAATGAATGGCTATTCCCTTGTTCTTTAAATAGCTCTTCAACTTGCAATTAAATCAATTTGGTCCCATTTCAAACATTTACTTTGAAACCCGAAATTTTAAAGGATCATTTTGATTATAAACCCGAGCCCAAATAATATTAAAATATTATTTTCACCCGACCCCTAAACCCGGGTGTTACAACTCTCCCCCACTTAAGGAAATTTCGTCCCCGAAATTTATTAGACAGAAAGAGTCACTGACACATGCTCCTCCACACTTTCTCTCACCACAACATACCCACCAACTCGGTAGATTCACCACACAACATTAGCTATCTGATGCCATGATCTCAACGGGTCCTTCAGTGCATGACCATTTTAAACTCAACTCAGTCTTTTCAACAACATAACATAGAACAAAACTGACTCACACTTCTGAATCATAGGTACACAAAACACACCACAAACCCCTTTCTAACTCTGGTGGTAACTGCAACAAATAAACAACAGAACTAGCCCGATTCACAATCTCATACAACACTGTTTGAACACTTGGTTCATAACTTTCTCTAACTGATCCTCTGTCTTCAACAAGTAATCAAACACTACGCAGACGTCTTCAAAAATCTAGCAGAAAACTCGAATCTCTATCGGCCACTATTGATCTCAAGACACTGTACAATTCACACCCTTGCTAAGGCACAACTCCACCATCTTTCCCACAGTACAAGTAACGTAAACGTATATAAAAGACCATATACAGAGCAACTAACATTGATTACACAACTAAGTTCTCGCGGAGGAAATCGAAGGCGAATCAGACACAAGATCTCTCGAATCTATTACCCACTTTCATTACGAATCTCCCACAGATGTAACAAACTAGAAGAAAACTGATGTTCGGTTTTGACACGCTAGCAAATTACACACTTACTTTCACACTGAACCACATCATCCATCAACTCAATCCAGAAGTACTCATCTTCAACTCACAATACGTCTTCATACTACTCTGATGCAATACCAATGAACTGTCGTATGCTTCGGCCAACACAATACGTCTCAAAACACTATGTCAATCGGTACAACAATTCTGTCTCTAACAATACAAATTCTATCATCTTTGAACTGTACTCTGAAGGTTTTCTTCCTGATATGCCTTGGACGTGAGGTGTCAAGGACCTGTCTTGCAACTGTCTCTCTTCAAGCATTCTGACTCAATGTAGGTTTAACAGGTAACTCGGCCACACGATTACTATCATTTGGTAAACTGAATCCGGCAAATACAACTCGCAACTCAACTACTAATCTAACAACAAATACAGCTCGGAACATCGGTTACTACATTAACTCTCTTCGGATGGTACTCAATCCTGAGATTGTAGTCTTCAAGCAGTTCTACACTTTATGCTATTCAAGTTTCAACCCTTCCTAAGTCTTCAAATATTTCAAGTTCTGATGATATGCACAGACACACTGTGCATTTCTTACTATACAAGCTTTGTCTCTAAGTCTTCGAAGCAAACACAACTGCAATTAACTCTATGTCTCATATCGGATAACTCTTCTCACGGTCTTTCAACTATCTCAATGAATAGGTCACAATCTTCTGCCTTGCATAAGCACACAACCTAACTCTACATGTAACACATCACTATGGTTCGCAACTCTTTCTCTGATATAAGATGATTCACGGTCGAAGTTCCCTTCAAGGTTTCTTTCGGTTTCTCAAGGGCTCATTGTCTCGCATCTAACCACACAAACTGAACATTTTTCTGTAGCAATCTATCAATGGAGCAACTATCTTCAACTGATTATTCACAATTCTCTGAAAGTAACAATGCTAGACCTAGGAACTATAGTTACATGTCACAGTCTTCAAATTTCTTCCAACTCACATCTTCTTCTGACTACTTGGGATTTACTCTAATACACTCGGCTAATCCACATGTCCTAGGAGGACATCTTCCTTAACTCGGAGCTCACGCTTGCACAACTTAGCATACAACTGATTTTCTAATAGAATCTACAACTCTACTTCAAGGCTTGTCATGGTTTTCTTCGGTACGTGAATATACCTACGTATCATCTAAGAGAGCTACTACCAACTGATCAAGGACTTAGGAAAAACATTCTGCTCAACATCTCTATAAAAGTGACTAACTCACTAGTCTAACAAAGCGGCATAACTCGGAGCTCAAAGCGATCACATATAGCCCTGAAAGCGGTCTTCAGTACATCAACTTCTCTCACTTTCACTGGTAATAATCGGATCCCAAATTAATCTTCAAATAGACTGAAGCACACGCTAACTGACCAACAAATTACTGACACTCGGAAACGGATACTAATTATTCACTGTCACTTGTTTCAACTGTCTGAATTCTAAACACATTCTCGTAGTGTCACTCTTTCTTCTTCACAATTTGTACTGTCATACTCTAAGATGACGTACTAGGCTTAACGAGTCTAAGGTCTAACAAATCTCAAAGTTGGTTCTTCAACATTCTCAATTCTTTCGGAAATCACAAGATATAAAGCAACCAAAACACGAGCGAACTCGGAGACAGTCTCACAATCAAACTCTACTTCCCTAACAAGGTACAAATCGGGTAATTCTTGCCAACAATTTTAGGAAAATACAACATATTCTAACAGCCTGCGGTCAAATCCTCATTCAAAAATCAAACCCATAACATTTGCTAGGCAAGCCTGTCAACCAAAATCAATCGGTCTTTAACCTCTAAAGTTGGATCAACACTCGATACGAAATTCACATTCTCACCTACCATTTCAAGATCATAGTCATCCGTAAGCTTTAAGAAAACTCTCAATGGTTCAAGGTCTACCCTAACTCTACGTTCTACAAGCTAATCCATGCATAATTTCACATCAAACCGTAAGAAGTAATTCCATCGCATCAACTGAAAACACATGCCACTGAACCATCAACGGACATCCCTTGTACAACTTTCTGACCACGACTGTATCCCCGAAGGAGCTAGCAACACCAACATCTACCCCTAGTACCTCACAAGGTAGATTCAACAACTTCGTATGTTCACTCAAAATACACGGACGCGTAGATCCAGAATCAATCAAAAAAACAAGCTCAATGATTGTATCGAGGAATTACTTGCTATAACATCGACATCATTCCGAAGCCAACTTTTAGGTCTTCACTTCACTTACCATCTCATATCAAGATCGGTCACATTGTTTCCCCCTCAACAGAAACCGGCTCGCAGGCACGCTGACCCAAGCTAGCAAACTGTACCTCCAACTCTGGTACTGTCATACTGCCCTGAACTAAAGCGGTGAACTCTATCATCGTTCACATCCTCTAAAACCTCAGATTCACGATTACCAGCCCTAGGCCCACGCCTCGGCCTCCAACTTACCAAAGTCAACAATACAATAATAAACAAAACACACAAACAAGAATATTTAGGGTTAGCAAGAGCTAGGGTCCAAGGTGCTCAAGTATATTCCTTTACAAAAAATCTCTTTTAAATAAGTAATAGTAGCAATGGGAACTCGACACTACGCTTCAACACAAGCATCATGCTAACACATGGTTTCAAACATCGTACTAACAAGCAAACATCAAGCATACATGGCAAAGCATTCACCAAGACATAACAACAACATAACACATCAAACTTACCTCACTTACCTACCCGAGGTCTCGGAAACCTCAGGCTCTGATACCAACAAATGTAACCCCCTCGTCCCGGCCTGGCCGGATGACCGGTCCAAGTGAGCCACACGGGGAAAACCGAGTGAAAACCCCTAAAGGATTCCCCCTCGGTTAGCAACCCTATTTTTTTTCTTTTAAAACTTATCTAAATGCATATTAACCTTAGATTTGATCAAACAATCAACATACTCAAAAATCGTAGCGAACGGAAAACATTTAGGGACTCAATTGCACAATTTACAAGTTTAGGGACCAAATCGTAAAATCTGAAAATTAGGGGGGCTCAACCAGTTTTTAAGTTACCAACATGAAATTAATCATGTTTCATGCATCTCTGCCAAATTTCAACTCAAACGGGCATCTCAAACACATCCAATTGCATATACATAGTTCAGGACCAAAACGCAAGGATTTCAAAACATATAACTGTCAATTTTAGTGCCGTTTTAAGCAAAGGTTTCGAAACCTTCACCAAAGGTTTCGAAACTTTGGCTGGCAGTGACCCCTGGAACCCAATTTTCACCAAAAGTTTCGAAACCTTGGGGAAGGTTTCGAAACCTTTGACCATAGTTTCGAAACCTACCCCAAAGGTTTCGAAACTTTGGCTGGCAGTGACCCCTGGAACCAAAATTCTCTGCAAAGGTTTCGAAACCTTACCCATGGTTTCGAAACCTTAGTGCAGGGGATCACTTTCTGCTCAGCCTAAGGACTTCCTAACTATGAAGAACATTAAGATAGCAATTAACACTTGTAAGACTTGCACATACTAATTTTTAAGCAACCATACATGAACCATAGATAGCAATCAAGCAATTAACAAGGCATCCATACATAGCATTCATACAAAAAGCAATTCATGCATATATGGACATACAAGCATTACATGGCATATAAACATGGAACAAGGCATGCATGGAACTCAAGGACCTTAAAAGGCACAAAGAAGCATATGAGGGTTGGCCCTCTCTAACAAGGCAACCTAAACACCAATAGACATGCCAACACACACAACATCCATCATGGCATATCATGCATTACAAACCATAATCAAACCCAAAACATCAACATAAGGCATTAACAACATGTGGCCAATACAAAGGAGTCTAAATACAAGCCCCTAAAACACGTAGCACTTCCCATTGCTAAACTACTACATTATTTAATAAACCATACTTGAGCAATTACCACACGCTTGGACGCCCTTTTCTTGCTCCTTGCTAACTCCAAGCTAAAGATCTGCATTGTCGGAAAAAGGAGAGCGTAAGCATAAAGCTTAGTGAGCGGAGCTCTAAAACATAACTACGACAATGCAGGGTTCAAAGATTTCTTTAAAAGTAAAGATCAACGCATACAAATCATCCAACGACCTAATCCTTCTTCTATCATGCAAGTTCAACCAAAGTTCAACGATATAGGCATTTAACATGGCATTACACTTCATGGTATGCATGGGGACATAATCCTAGATTAAAGCAAAACAATAAGAAGACAATGATATAGTGAGATACAACATGGACGTTACATGGCATGCACAAGCATAACCAAAACACACACGGTGGGACTACACATCACCGTTTCGACTAGTAGTTTTCCAATGGGACTACACATCAAAGTACTCTTCTACTAGTCACTACCGGCGGGACTACACATCACCAGAGTCTTATACCACTCGCTACCGGCGGGACTACACATCACCGGAGCAACGACAACCATCACGTGAGGTTCGACACCAACCATGCAACACGATATGCAATCACTATCATGCAACATGTACTCACTATATCATGCGCAACCAAATCAAGATGTAACAAAATCCACAATTAGGCATCACTTACTACTTGGAATCTTACCAAATCACAAATGGTCTTACTCACCATTTTCGTGCACAACTTGCACCAACTTACTCACACCTTACAAGGCATATCAACAACATCATTAATACCATCATACATGATCAACGATATAATATTAAGCAATCATACTTCTTCCCAATTTAATTAAATTTCATGCTTAACAAAACATCACCACAAGTAATGAGAACAAATGGTAAAAGGGGAAATTAAAGAGCCAACTCACAACAACTTACTCTTGAGTTTAATTCGACTTTTCAAGCCCAATCTAAATTCTTTCAAAACCATCTTTGAACCAAAACATTACTTGAAAACATTTTCACATCTACATGCTTGAACCAACCTTTGAAATCAATTTAAAACATTAACCACTCACCTCATTTCCTTAAGCTAAACAAGCAAAGCCGACTCAAGCCTCCTCACATCCGGATTCGATCCCAACGCTTTACCAACGCAAATCCTTGCTTCCAATCGCCTCAACACAAGTAAATTAACCTCATATCAGTCCACAACACAATGTAGCAAACCCGGAATGAAATTCAAACATCAAACACTTGTTTTTCGAACCAAGAACAACCCCCAAAAAGCCATTCCCGAGTAGCCCCTTTGCACAGTCCAAAACTTGTGATTTCAACACATTTAACACTTCCAAATGCTTCCAAAACGACCCCCAACCAATACCCTAACATCAACCCTCAATTTCCAACACAAACCACACCCAAAACTCAACTAAAAACCTTCCTAAAAACCCACCAAAACCCAAATTCGGGAATTCATTTAAAACACTATAAAAATCATATATGTTGGACCATTAGATTCATAAACACCATATCTATCAATATTAAATCAAAATCTCAAGTTAAACACCATAAAGCTACCACTTTTATTCAAAACTCCCAAAAATCCAAATTCTAAAACATGGATGAAAATGAAAGTTACTTGTACTTTTGAAAAGAGGAAGGTGAGAGCAAGTTGAAAACGTGTTTACCTTTCAAAACCGAGCCAAAATGAGGGAGGAAGGAGATGGAATAGTGAAAGGGGGAGGGAGCTCTTCAAATCCGTTGAAGAAGAAGATGATGAATAGTAAAAGGGTGTTTTATTTGTATAAAGGGGGATTTAAATTAGAAAATGGGTAAATTACCAAAAGGCCATTAATGAATGGCTATTCCCTTGTTCTTTAAATAGCTCTTCAACTTGCAATTAAATCAATTTGGTCCCATTTCAAACATTTACTTTGAAACCCGAAATTTTAAAGGATCATTTTGATTATAAACCCGAGCCCAAATAATATTAAAATATTATTTTCACCCGACCCCTAAACCCGGGTGTTACAACTCTCCCCCACTTAAGGAAATTTCGTCCCCGAAATTTATTAGACAGAAAGAGTCACTGACACATGCTCCTCCACACTTTCTCTCACCACAACATACCCACCAACTCGGTAGATTCACCACACAACATTAGCTATCTGATGCCATGATCTCAACGGGTCCTTCAGTGCATGACCATTTTAAACTCAACTCAGTCTTTTCAACAACATAACATAGAACAAAACTGACTCACACTTCTGAATCATAGGTACACAAAACACACCACAAACCCCTTTCTAACTCTGGTGGTAACTGCAACAAATAAACAACAGAACTAGCCCGATTCACAATCTCATACAACACTGTTTGAACACTTGGTTCATAACTTTCTCTAACTGATCCTCTGTCTTCAACAAGTAATCAAACACTACGCAGACGTCTTCAAAAATCTAGCAGAAAACTCGAATCTCTATCGGCCACTATTGATCTCAAGACACTGTACAATTCACACCCTTGCTAAGGCACAACTCCACCATCTTTCCCACAGTACAAGTAACGTAAACGTATATAAAAGACCACATACAGAGCAACTAACATTGATTACACAACTAAGTTCTCGCGGAGGAAATCGAAGGCGAATCAGACACAAGATCTCTCGAATCTATTACCCACTTTCATTACGAATCTCCCACAGATGTAACAAACTAGAAGAAAACTGATGTTCGGTTTTGACACGCTAGCAAATTACACACTTACTTTCACACTGAACCACATCATCCATCAACTCAATCCAGAAGTACTCATCTTCAACTCACAATACGTCTTCATACTACTCTGATGCAATACCAATGAACTGTCGTATGCTTCGGCCAACACAATACGTCTCAAAACACTATGTCAATCGGTACAACAATTCTGTCTCTAACAATACAAATTCTATCATCTTTGAACTGTACTCTGAAGGTTTTCTTCCTGATATGCCTTGGACGTGAGGTGTCAAGGACCTGTCTTGCAACTGTCTCTCTTCAAGCATTCTGACTCAATGTAGGTTTAACAGGTAACTCGGCCACACGATTACTATCATTTGGTAAACTGAATCCGGAAAATACAACTCGCAACTCAACTACTAATCTAACAACAAATACAGCTCGGAACATCGGTTACTACATTAACTCTCTTCGGATGGTACTCAATCCTGAGATTGTAGTCTTCAAGCAGTTCTACACTTTATGCTATTCAAGTTTCAACCCTTCCTAAGTCTTCAAATATTTCAAGTTCTGATGATATGCACAGACACACTGTGCATTTCTTACTATACAAGCTTTGTCTCTAAGTCTTCGAAGCAAACACAACTGCAATTAACTCTATGTCTCATATCGGATAACTCTTCTCACGGTCTTTCAACTATCTCAATGAATAGGTCACAATCTTCTGCCTTGCATAAGCACACAACCTAACTCTACATGTAACACATCACTATGGTTCGCAACTCTTTCTCTGATATAAGATGATTCACGGTCGAAGTTCCCTTCAAGGTTTCTTTCGGTTTCTCAAGGGCTCATTGTCTCGCATCTAACCACACAAACTGAACATTTTTCTGTAGCAATCTATCAATGGAGCAACTATCTTCAACTGATTATTCACAATTCTCTGAAAGTAACAATGCTAGACCTAGGAACTATAGTTACATGTCACAGTCTTCAAATTTCTTCCAACTCACATCTTCTTCTGACTACTTGGGATTTACTCTAATACACTCGGCTAATCCACATGTCCTAGGAGGACATCTTCCTTAACTCGGAGCTCACGCTTGCACAACTTAGCATACAACTGATTTTCTAATAGAATCTACAACTCTACTTCAAGGCTTGTCATGGTTTTCTTCGGTACGTGAATATACCTACGTATCATCTAAGAGAGCTACTACCAACTGATCAAGGACTTAGGAAAAACATTCTGCTCAACATCTCTATAAAAGTGACTAACTCACTAGTCTAACAAAGCGGCATAACTCGGAGCTCAAAGCGATCACATATAGCCCTGAAAGCGGTCTTCAGTACATCAACTTCTCTCACTTTCACTGGTAATAATCGGATCCCAAATTAATCTTCAAATAGACTGAAGCACACGCTAACTGACCAACAAATTACTGACACTCGGAAACGGATACTAATTATTCACTGTCACTTGTTTCAACTGTCTGAATTCTAAACACATTCTCGTAGTGTCACTCTTTCTTCTTCACAATTTGTACTGTCATACTCTAAGATGACGTACTAGGCTTAACGAGTCTAAGGTCTAACAAATCTCAAAGTTGGTTCTTCAACATTCTCAATTCTTTCGGAAATCACAAGATATAAAGCAACCAAAACACGAGCGAACTCGGAGACAGTCTCACAATCAAACTCTACTTCCCTAACAAGGTACAAATCGGGTAATTCTTGCCAACAATTTTAGGAAAATACAACATATTCTAACAGCCTGCGGTCAAATCCTCATTCAAAAATCAAACCCATAACATTTGCTAGGCAAGCCTGTCAACCAAAATCAATCGGTCTTTAACCTCTAAAGTTGGATCAACACTCGATACGAAATTCACATTCTCACCTACCATTTCAAGATCATAGTCATCCGTAAGCTTTAAGAAAACTCTCAATGGTTCAAGGTCTACCCTAACTCTACGTTCTACAAGCTAATCCATGCATAATTTCACATCAAACCGTAAGAAGTAATTCCATCGCATCAACTGAAAACACATGCCACTGAACCATCAACGGACATCCCTTGTACAACTTTCTGACCACGACTGTATCCCCGAAGGAGCTAGCAACACCAACATCTACCCCTAGTACCTCACAAGGTAGATTCAACAACTTCGTATGTTCACTCAAAATACACGGACGCGTAGATCCAGAATCAATCAAAAAAACAAGCTCAATGATTGTATCGAGGAATTACTTGCTATAACATCGACATCATTCCGAAGCCAACTTTTAGGTCTTCACTTCACTTACCATCTCATATCAAGATCGGTCACATTGTTTCCCCCTCAACAGAAACCGGCTCGCAGGCACGCTGACCCAAGCTAGCAAACTGTACCTCCAACTCTGGTACTGTCATACTGCCCTGAACTAAAGCGGTGAACTCTATCATCGTTCACTTCCTCTAAAACCTCAGATTCACGATTACCAGCCCTAGGCCCACGCCTCGGCCTCCAACTTACCAAAGTCAACAATACAATAATAAACAAAACACACAAACAAGAATATTTAGGGTTAGCAAGAGCTAGGGTCCAAGGTGCTCAAGTATATTCCTTTACAAAAAATCTCTTTTAAATAAGTAATAGTAGCAATGGGAACTCGACACTACGCTTCAACACAAGCATCATGCTAACACATGGTTTCAAACATCGTACTAACAAGCAAACATCAAGCATACATGGCAAAGCATTCACCAAGACATAACAACAACATAACACATCAAACTTACCTCACTTACCTACCCGAGGTCTCGGAAACCTCAGGCTCTGATACCAACAAATGTAACCCCCTCGTCCCGGCCTGGCCGGATGACCGGTCCAAGTGAGCCACACGGGGAAAACCGAGTGAAAACCCCTAAAGGATTCCCCCTCGGTTAGCAACCCTATTTTTTTTCTTTTAAAACTTATCTAAATGCATATTAACCTTAGATTTGATCAAACAATCAACATACTCAAAAATCGTAGCGAACGGAAAACATTTAGGGACTCAATTGCACAATTTACAAGTTTAGGGACCAAATCGTAAAATCTGAAAATTAGGGGGGCTCAACCAGTTTTTAAGTTACCAACATGAAATTAATCATGTTTCATGCATCTCTGCCAAATTTCAACTCAAACGGGCATCTCAAACACATCCAATTGCATATACATAGTTCAGGACCAAAACGCAAGGATTTCAAAACATATAACTGTCAATTTTAGTGCCGTTTTAAGCAAAGGTTTCGAAACCTTCACCAAAGGTTTCGAAACTTTGGCTGGCAGTGACCCCTGGAACCCAATTTTCACCAAAAGTTTCGAAACCTTGGGGAAGGTTTCGAAACCTTTGACCATAGTTTCGAAACCTACCCCAAAGGTTTCGAAACTTTGGCTGGCAGTGACCCCTGGAACCAAAATTCTCTGCAAAGGTTTCGAAACCTTACCCATGGTTTCGAAACCTTAGTGCAGGGGATCACTTTCTGCTCAGCCTAAGGACTTCCTAACTATGAAGAACATTAAGATAGCAATTAACACTTGTAAGACTTGCACATACTAATTTTTAAGCAACCATACATGAACCATAGATAGCAATCAAGCAATTAACAAGGCATCCATACATAGCATTCATACAAAAAGCAATTCATGCATATATGGACATACAAGCATTACATGGCATATAAACATGGAACAAGGCATGCATGGAACTCAAGGACCTTAAAAGGCACAAAGAAGCATATGAGGGTTGGCCCTCTCTAACAAGGCAACCTAAACACCAATAGACATGCCAACACACACAACATCCATCATGGCATATCATGCATTACAAACCATAATCAAACCCAAAACATCAACATAAGGCATTAACAACATGTGGCCAATACAAAGGAGTCTAAATACAAGCCCCTAAAACACGTAGCACTTCCCATTGCTAAACTACTACATTATTTAATAAACCATACTTGAGCAATTACCACACGCTTGGACGCCCTTTTCTTGCTCCTTGCTAACTCCAAGCTAAAGATCTGCATTGTCGGAAAAAGGAGAGCGTAAGCATAAAGCTTAGTGAGCGGAGCTCTAAAACATAACTACGACAATGCAGGGTTCAAAGATTTCTTTAAAAGTAAAGATCAACGCATACAAATCATCCAACGACCTAATCCTTCTTCTATCATGCAAGTTCAACCAAAGTTCAACGATATAGGCATTTAACATGGCATTACACTTCATGGTATGCATGGGGACATAATCCTAGATTAAAGCAAAACAATAAGAAGACAATGATATAGTGAGATACAACATGGACGTTACATGGCATGCACAAGCATAACCAAAACACACACGGTGGGACTACACATCACCGTTTCGACTAGTAGTTTTCCAATGGGACTACACATCAAAGTACTCTTCTACTAGTCACTACCGGCGGGACTACACATCACCAGAGTCTTATACCACTCGCTACCGGCGGGACTACACATCACCGGAGCAACGACAACCATCACGTGAGGTTCGACACCAACCATGCAACACGATATGCAATCACTATCATGCAACATGTACTCACTATATCATGCGCAACCAAATCAAGATGTAACAAAATCCACAATTAGGCATCACTTACTACTTGGAATCTTACCAAATCACAAATGGTCTTACTCACCATTTTCGTGCACAACTTGCACCAACTTACTCACACCTTACAAGGCATATCAACAACATCATTAATACCATCATACATGATCAACGATATAATATTAAGCAATCATACTTCTTCCCAATTTAATTAAATTTCATGCTTAACAAAACATCACCACAAGTAATGAGAACAAATGGTAAAAGGGGAAATTAAAGAGCCAACTCACAACAACTTACTCTTGAGTTTAATTCGACTTTTCAAGCCCAATCTAAATTCTTTCAAAACCATCTTTGAACCAAAACATTACTTGAAAACATTTTCACATCTACATGCTTGAACCAACCTTTGAAATCAATTTAAAACATTAACCACTCACCTCATTTCCTTAAGCTAAACAAGCAAAGCCGACTCAAGCCTCCTCACATCCGGATTCGATCCCAACGCTTTACCAACGCAAATCCTTGCTTCCAATCGCCTCAACACAAGTAAATTAACCTCATATCAGTCCACAACACAATGTAGCAAACCCGGAATGAAATTCAAACATCAAACACTTGTTTTTCGAACCAAGAACAACCCCCAAAAAGCCATTCCCGAGTAGCCCCTTTGCACAGTCCAAAACTTGTGATTTCAACACATTTAACACTTCCAAATGCTTCCAAAACGACCCCCAACCAATACCCTAACATCAACCCTCAATTTCCAACACAAACCACACCCAAAACTCAACTAAAAACCTTCCTAAAAACCCACCAAAACCCAAATTCGGGAATTCATTTAAAACACTATAAAAATCATATATGTTGGACCATTAGATTCATAAACACCATATCTATCAATATTAAATCAAAATCTCAAGTTAAACACCATAAAGCTACCACTTTTATTCAAAACTCCCAAAAATCCAAATTCTAAAACATGGATGAAAATGAAAGTTACTTGTACTTTTGAAAAGAGGAAGGTGAGAGCAAGTTGAAAACGTGTTTACCTTTCAAAACCGAGCCAAAATGAGGGAGGAAGGAGATGGAATAGTGAAAGGGGGAGGGAGCTCTTCAAATCCGTTGAAGAAGAAGATGATGAATAGTAAAAGGGTGTTTTATTTGTATAAAGGGGGATTTAAATTAGAAAATGGGTAAATTACCAAAAGGCCATTAATGAATGGCTATTCCCTTGTTCTTTAAATAGCTCTTCAACTTGCAATTAAATCAATTTGGTCCCATTTCAAACATTTACTTTGAAACCCGAAATTTTAAAGGATCATTTTGATTATAAACCCGAGCCCAAATAATATTAAAATATTATTTTCACCCGACCCCTAAACCCGGGTGTTACAATGCCCCAGAGTTGGTTCCTACGGAAGTGGAACGCTGCAACCGATTCCGTTACGGATTGAACGAAGAGGTTAAGAGGTACACGTTGGCTTCTGACTACTCGGACTTTGATGTGTTGGTCGCGAGGGCCAAGGATTTGGAGCATAGTTTGGGTTCAGCCAAACGAGCTGGTGGTTCTGGTTCTAGAAAGAGGCATAATCACTTTGATGGTAGAGATGCTAAGAGGCACAGAGGTGGCGGACATCAGTTTGATCAGAGACGTGGCGGTGGCCACCATGGTAGGGGCCATCAGGGCCATAGAGGAGGAGGGCGTTTGCCCGAGTGTGCACAGTGTGGGAGACAGCACACTGGAGAGTGCTGGGGGTAACTTTCATGCTTGTTAGAACTGTGGTTCGAGGGACCACTTTAGGAGGGACTGTCCGCGTCAGGCAGCTCAGGCACCGAACATTGCTCAGGCTCCTGCGAGAGGTAATGATTTTCAGAGAGGTCGTGGGCGCGGTCGTGGCTACTTTCAGACTAGGGCTGATGCACCTAGGGGAGATGCTCAGAGGAACCTTGCTCATGTTGTGGCTGTGCAGCCAGAGGCGGGAGAACCAGCGAGGGTCTATGCTCAGAGAGAGGCCGGGAACGACACCGATGTGATAGCAGGTAATTTCGAGTTACAATCTATGTCCTTGCTTTCTTTGTTTGATTCGGGTTCTACGCATTCCTACATTTTGAGTAAGCATGCACAGAAGTTAGATATTCCTGTTGAGATCTTAGATGTAGGTATGCATGTTACTAGTTCTTTTGGTGAGACAATTGTGGTTAGACGTATGTATAGGAGGTGTCCACTAAATATTCAGGGTCATGTGTTCTCGGTTGACATGATAGAACTTCCTTTCTACGGTTTTGATATTATTTTGGGTATGGACTGGTTGGTTGAGCATCGGGCTAGTGTGGATTTTGAAACAAAGAGAATTTCCTTGAAGCTTTCTGATGATTACGAGGTAGTGGTAGTGGGCGAGAACATTAAGTTCTTGTCTAATGTGGTGTCAGCTTTAGAGGCTCATAGGTTAATGGACTCAGGATGTGGGGCCTATTTAGCTTATGTTATGAATCCGGACATGAGTGAAGCTAGACCGAAAGATATCAGAACAGTGTGTGACTTTCCAGATGTGTTTCCTGAAGAGTTGCCTGGTTTGCCTCCTGACAGAGATGTTGAGTTTGTGATTGAGACAGTTTCAGGGTCTAGTCCAGTTTCAATAGCTCCGTATCGTATGGCTCCGAAAGAGTTGAAAGAATTGAAGAGTCAGTTGCAAGAATTATTAGACCGTGGTTTCATTAGGCCTAGTAGTTCTCCGTGGGGTGCTCCAGTGTTGTTTGTGAAAAAGAAAGATGGTAGCATGCACATGTGTATTGACTATAGACAGCTGAATCAGTTGACTGTGAAGAACAAGTATCCGTTGCCTCGTATAGATGATTTGTTTGATCAGTTGAGAGGTGCTTCAGTATTCTCGAAGATAGATTTGAGATCCGGGTACTATCAGTTGAAAGTGAAAGAGTGTGATGTTCCGAAGACAGCTTTTAGGACTAGATATGGTCACTATGAGTTTCTTGTGATGCCATTTGGGCTCACGAATGCACCAGCAGCATTCATGGACATGATGAACAGAATTTTTAGAGACTATCTAAACCGGTTTGTGGTTGTCTTCATTGATGATATACTTGTGTACTCGAAGACAGAAGAAGAGCATGATGAGCACTTGAGATTTGTTTTGCAGAGATTGTTGAGCAATCAGTTGTATGCGAAGCTCAGTAAATGTGAGTTCTGGATTCGAGAGGTTGTATTTCTTGGCCATGTTGTTTCGGCCGAAGGTATCCGAGTTGATCCATCGAAGATTGAGGCTATTGTTGAGTGGAAACAACCTAAGTCCGTGACCGAGATTAGGAGTTTCCTAGGATTAGCTGGTTACTATAGGAGGTTCGTTGATGGCTTCTCTAGAGTAGTTGCTCCCTTGACTAAATTGTTGCAAAAGGGAGTCAAGTTTGAGTGGTCAGATGCAAGACAAAAGGCCTTTGAGAAATTGAAAGAAGCTTTGACCAATGCTCCAGTGTTAGTACAACCTGTTTCAGGTAAGGAGTTTGTGATTTACAGTGATGCTTCCTACGTAGGCTTAGGATGTGTTTTGATGCAAGATAGGAGAGTTGTTGCTTATGCTTCTAGACAGTTGAAGATTCATGAGAAGAACTATCCTACTCATGATATAGAGCTAGCCGCAGTTGTGTTTGCATTGAAGATTTGGCGTCACTATTTGTATGGTGAGAAGTGTATAGTCTACACCGATCACAAGAGCTTGAAGTACTTGATGACACAGAAAGAGTTGAACTTGAGACAGAGGAGATGGCTAGAGTTGTTAAAAGATTACGATTTGACTATTGAGTACCATCCGGGTAAAGCAAACGTAGTAGCCGATGCTTTGAGTAGAAAAGTGGCCGTTGAGTTGAGAGCTATGTTTGCTAGATTGAGTGTGTCCGATGATGGTGGTTTGATCACCGAGTTGCAAGTGAAGCCTTCCTTGATTCAGTTGATTAGAGAGAAGCAGTTGCAAGATGCGAGCCTAGTTCCTCATGTTCAGGACATAGCCGAAGGAAGACCGACCGAGTATAGTTTTAGTGGTGAGAGTTTGTTGTGCTTTAGAGATAGAATTGTTGTACCGGAAGATGTTGAGTTGAGACGACAGATTTTGAGTGAAGCACATTCGAGTCCCTTTTCTATGCATCCGGGTAGTACCAAGATGTACCGAGATTTGAAGAATGATTACTATTGGATTGATTTGAAGAAAGATGTAGCCGAGTATGTGAGCCGTTGTATGGTTTGTCAGAGAGTGAAGGCAGAACATCAGGTTCCTTCAGGTTTGCTACAGCCTTTGAAGATTCCGGAATGGAAATGTGAGAGAATCACCATGGATTTTGTATCGGGGTTGCCTTTGTCTCCTTCGAAGAAGAACTCAGTTTGGGTGATTGTTGACAGGTTCACTAAGTGTGCTCACTTCTTAGCAGTGAACACTACGGATTCCTTAGACAAGTTGGCAAACTTGTACATTCGTGAGATTGTGAGACTTCATGGAGTTCCAAAGTCTATAGTTTCAGATAGGGATCCTAGATTTACTTCGAGGTTCTGGAGTTGTTTGCATAGTGCTTTGGGTAGTCGTCTACATTTCAGCACATCTTATCATCCGCAGTCCGATGGGCAGTCAGAGCGAGTGATACAGATTCTAGAGGATATGCTTCGTTGTTGTGTGATTGATTTTCAGGGTTCTTGGGAGAAGCATTTACCGTTGGTTGAGTTTGCTTACAACAACAGTTATCAGTCTAGTATTCAGATGGCACCTTATGAGGCTTTGTATGGTAGACGGTGTAGGACTCCGATTTGTTGGGCTGAGACAGGTCAGAGGTTGTTACCTATGCCAGACTTGCTTAAAGGAACCACAGAAAAAGTGAAATTGATTTGTGACTGCTTGAAAGCAGCTTCCGATCGTCAGAAGTCCTATGCAGATTTGAAGAGGAAAGAGATTGAGTACACAGTGGGTGAGAAAGTGTTTCTGAAGGTATCCCCGTGGAAGAAGGTAATGAGATTTGGCCGAAAGGGCAAGCTGAGCCCGAGGTTCATTGGTCCGTATGAGATAGTTGAGTGGATTGGGCCTGTAGCTTATCGGTTGAGGTTACCGTCTGAGTTAGAAAAGATCCATGACGTCTTTCACGTATCTATGCTTAGGAGATATAGATCAGATCCTTCGCATGTGATGCCAGTTGAGGAGATAGAGTTGAATCCGGATTTGTCTTATAATGAAGAGCCCGTTGAGATACTTGCTTCAGATAGCAAGGTATTGCGTGGCAAGACCATAGAGTTGGTCAAGGTGTTGTGGAGGCATAGAGGTGTGGAAGAGGCCACGTGGGAGAGAAAAGCGGATATGGTTGAGCAGTTTCCGTATCTGTTTCCACCAGGTAATTTCGGGGACGAAATTCCTTAAGTGGGGGAGAGTTGTAACACCCGGGTTTAGGGGTCAGGTGGAAATAATATTTTAATATTATTTGTGGCTCGGGTTGGTTTATGAAATAATCCTTTTAAAATATTGAGTTACAAAATTTACCTTTTAAAAGGGGACCAAAATGTCTTAGACTCAAAGTTGGAGAGCTAATTTGAAAACAAGGAAAACTTTTCATTAATGGCCTTTTGGGTAATTTACCCCACTTCAAATTTAAACCCCTTTTTCCCTATCACATTTCCACTATTCATCTTCTTCATCAGATTTTCCAACGTAAAATAGGGTTCTCTACCCAAGTTCACTATTCCATCCTATTCCACCTCCATTTCAACTCCAAATCGAAAGGTAAGGATGTTTTTGACCTCCCCTCATCCTCCCCTCTTTAAAAGTACCTTCTATTTTCATTTTCATAAGAGTTTGAAAAAATGGAATTTTTGGGAGGTGGGATTAAAAATGGAAGCTTTATGTTGTTAAAGTAAATGTGTTGATTTAATATGTTTAGATAAGTTATGTAGAAGTCAAATGGTATGATATATGTGAATTTCAAGTGATTTTAATCAATTTTCGGAATTGGGTACCAAGGGGGTTTTGGGAGGGGTTTAAAATGGTTTTTCGGGTGTTTCAATGTTGGTTTTCGAGGGCTGATGTTAGTATGATATATGAGGACCATTTTGGGTGTAGTTGTTGCTTGTTTGGGTGCTTGAAATGAGAGAAAACAGTGGGTCAAGTGGGCTGCTCGAAAATCTTATTTTTGGACTTGTTTTGGGTGTTGGATGCTTGGTAGTGTAATCCGGGTTAATTTCGATGACTAGATATTGATTGTGGATGTTTTGTTTGTGTTTGGGATTGATTAGAGTCAAGTTTGGGCATCGGTGAAGCATCGGAAGTGAATCCGGAGAATTGAAGGTTGTGTTTGCTTGGTCTCGTGCTTGGAAGCTTAGGTGAGTGGTTGTTTGCTTTTAAAGGTTTTAAATTAGTCGGTTCGAGTATGTGGACTAGGTTGGGCTTGGTAGACCCACCTAGAGTTAGGATTAGGTTGGTAGCCTAATCCTAAACTTGATCTAGAGCCTTTGGATGAACTCAATTATATGGTTGTGCATGTCTCGTATGAAATGCGATATGAATATTTATGTATATTGTGTTATACATGTGAGATGAGACATGAATTGTGATACTTGAGGCATGCATGATGATGGTTGTGGGTGAGTACGTGCTAAGCACGGAAATGATTGAAATGAGTATTGTGGAATGAGTAAAATGTTGGCACTAGTATACTTAAATACAAATGATCGATCATTAGGATGTTAGTGTGTACACATAAGTCAAAAGTCGCGCGTGGCCTTGGTGGCGTTGAGTCACCAAGGAGGAGTACGGGTACGCCCGTAAATGGTATATAAATATAGTCGGTGATGAGTGGAATCCCATCGACGGGGCATGAGGATGAGTGGAATCCCCTCCGCGAGGCCGGTGATGAGTGTAATCCCACCGTCAGGTAATGGTTGTGTTGTTGGATATGAGCTCCAACGGTTGTCCGCGTATTTGAGTCATAACTAGGTGCCAATGTTGATTGACATGTTTATCATTGAGTTGAGCTATATGAGCTGTTTGGATGTTTATATGTGATTGCACGTGTGGTAGTATTGAGCTCATATTTATGGCATACATGTGATATATTGCTCATGCATTTATACCTTGTGGACCCTTGGTAAGTGTAAATGGCTTTGGCTAGATCGTGCTCGGACCCTGCAATGTTGAGGTTTGTTTTTAGAGCTTACCCTCACTAAGCATCATTGCTTACGCTCTCTTTGTTCAACATTGTAGATCCTTAGTTCGTGGGTTGCTCGGGCAAGAGGAGGGCCTCCAAGTGTGGTTTTGGATTGAATTCACTAAGCATGGATTTTAAATTTTAGACATGTAATGGTTGAGCAATGGGACGTGTAATGTTTTGTGGTTGTTGTTGGTTGTTAGGAGCACGTGTAGACTCCTTTATATTTATGGCTTTTGCATGGTTGTGTTGCCATGGTGAATGTTAACTTATGTCTATTTGCTTGCTTGATATGTTGGGCTATGCTTTAAGAGCTTATACTTGTGCTTGAATGACGTTTGATCGAATGCATGTATTTGAGATGTGGCCTTGGTTTTAAGCATGTCTAAATATTGTTGAAGCATGCTTGTATGATTGCTATACCTTAATTTGTCTTGTCTTGATGTTGCTTGGTGTTGTGGAGGTGTTTTGGGGCATTCTTGTGCCTCAAAACAGCCCAGGAAAATCTGCAGACAGGGGGTGTTTCGGAACGGGTCCCCGTGTTCCGAAACGGCCCCTGTGTAAATGGCCTGCCGTTTCGAAACGGATGAGGGTCGTTCCAGAACATTTTCGCTACTGGAATTTTGAGAAATTGGCGAGATGAAGCCGTTCCGAAACGGGCCTTTGAAGTTCCGAAACGGTCAAATCTCGTTGACCACGAGATATTGACGTCAAGGTCGTTCCGATACGGGTCTCCCCTGTTTCGGAACGGTCACCTCATGGTTGACCCTGGCCCGTTGACCAAGTCAGGGCGTTTCGGAACACCCTATAGGTGTTCCGAAACAGCCTGCTGAAATGAAGTAAAATGGACTGTTTTGTGCCTTGTTTGATCGGTAATTGTTACGTTGTTTGTTTCTTCCGCTGTTGTGCTTCACATAGGACTTATATATGCATATAGATAAGACTAAAGTTAAAAGAAATTCTCTGGGTCGTAAACCGAGGGGAAGCCTTAACGGGTTTCGCTTCGGTTTTCCCCGTGTGGCCCACTCGGACCGGTCATCCGACCAGACCGGGACGAGGGGGTTACACATATCATAAAGAAAAACGAGATCTTGATATATAAAAACGGCGGCGTTACACATTTTATTATACATGCCCTTTAGGAAGAGGGTAATGAACTTATAACAAATGATATGATAATGAACTTTTGAGTACTCGATTTCACTACCTTATAATTAATTAGAACGTTTCAAAAATAAACGTGATATGTGTATTTCATGTTGCTATAGTTAAACTATACCGTATTATGTTTTTATATTATTTTATATCGAGTAAACCTATTATGTTTATATTTTATGATATACAATGAAATAAATTATCTATTATAATTTTGAAGTAGGTATAACCGTATAAGTAAGCTTTTGAGTTTTGTCTTTGAGAAGTTTGGTTAAAACAATTTTTTTAATATTTGAAAAATAAAATAATCTATTCAAAAAAATGAAAAATAAAATAAAAGATTATACTCTTTCTGCAAAAATACAAATCCAATAATGGTGCCTATAATATTTTTTGTTACTTAAAATATCTATTAGAACCAATGCAATTAATTTTAAGATTAAAATTAAAAGTTAAAAGGGTTGTAAATTTGAAACTTTAATTAATTTAAGTTAAGAGTTGAGACTGCCATGTGACTGCATATGGGTTATGTATCACCGGTTGCTTAGGAAATTATTGAAATATAAAAAATGTTATTCTAATTAATTAAAGTAATATTTAAATTTATATAAATTGTTATCTTTTGGATTCAGTTAAAGAATATATTTTTAAAATATAAATAAAATTGTTTTATTTTTGAGAATTTATTAGGAAAATTTTTTGATACAGAAGTTTTTGTAAACTTTAGTTTACACTTTACATAAGGTTATTAAATTTAGGATTTAGGGTATTAGTTTGAGGTTTAGGGCTTTAGATTGTAAGTTTATAATTTAAGATTTAGGATTAGTGTTTAGAGTTTAAAATTTAAATTTTATCATTTATGTTTATAGTTTTAGGTTTGAAATTTTAAATTTTAAGGAAAAGTTGTATAATACTCTTACAAAGCTCGTGTATCAAAATATTACTATTTATTAATATATATAATATAATTATTTTAAGGGAAAACATCGAGAACTTTAGAATAAATTTATTTATTTCGATGTGGATTGTATTTCTTTTCAACTCTTTCATGCATGTTTTCTTAAATAATTGCATTTAATTTTATTGAAGAAATAAAGAAAAAACATAATAAAAATTCATAATCTCAGGAAAGAAGAGTCTATAAAATAAAACAAAAAAATATATAAAATATCAAGTAAATTAATCAAATTAGTCCGTCGTTTTCTTAAAATTATCAAAGAGTATTTTAGGGACCATAAATTCCAAACCAGCCCAATCTTATTCTTTAAAAAATCTAACCCGAAAATTATATACCTCAATCGAACCCCAACTCAACCTAATCTATTAAAAATAATTTTAGGGACTTAATTGTAAAAATAATTTTAGGGATCTGGCTGTAAAAAAATAATTAATTTTAGAAACTTAATTGTAAAAAAATCAAATTTAATGATCTCATTATAAAAAATATATAAAGAGAGGGTATTGTTGCCAAATATCCCTAAAAATATAAAAAAAATTACATAGTCTAAAGTTGGGCAGGACAATTTTTTTCCCAACAAACCCAACCCAAACCCGAATTCACCCTTTATAAATACCTGATCCGACTTTTTTAATAACAACAAAAAACTCGACTTAATCGGATCGGGTCAGAATCCGTCAGGTCCGAATGAAATGCCGGTACCTAGCTGCAATCCCGCAACTCTAGTTCATTTTCTTATCAAGCTACCTTGCATCTACCAATAATGCCTGCATTTTATATTTCTGCAATAACACCCAAAGGGGATATGATCGTGTGTGCCAAATTTCATTGTTCACCATAATTAATTCACAATGTAGAATTTCGGCAACGTGGCAGAATTCCATTGGTTAGTCGGTTGGTGACGTTTTTTTATTTTGTATGGGAATTCTGAACAAGTCTACTCACCTGCACTTTACCAACCAATACCAAAGCTTAGACGGTACTTAAGCCAATTAATTTCTTAACTTCTTTTGCGTATGAAGAAACTCATATTTCAGATTGTTAAATTATTAAATTTGGATATAAATTTTATTGGAAGTTTATATTGTATCCAAAATATCTATTTAATTTTAATCTTAAGATTTTGCCTTTCCATCTTAAATGATTATATAAAATTTTAAGGTGAACTATAAGAATAATCTGTTTTGTTTCATAAGTGTTCACTTTGGGTCATTAGTTTTGAAAGAATTATATTTTTATCACTTATATTTTCTATTTATTGTATTTTGGTCATTCAGTCTTATTAGTTTGATGGAGTGTCCGATTAATAAAAGGGTTGATTTTTAATTTGACTCTCAAACTTTGGATAAAATATTAATTTGACTCCTAAACTTTAGATGAAATATAATTTTGACCCCTACAATTTATCATTAATATTATTTTAAAAATAAAGACACCCAAAATCTAAATCTACATCAGAATTAAATCCATCATTTTTTTGTTTATAATACTATAATATTAGTATTTTTATTTTAATAATAAATTGATAAAGTAGGTGACTGAAATATAATGATTTTCAAAATAAATGACCAAAAGTGAACCCATATAAAAAACCTACCATTTCGTAAGTTCATCCTAATTATTATGATTATGCTTTTATATATCTTATTGTATTTTATATAGTAATATTTAATTATAATTTTTCGTGCACATAAATATGGGAGAATAAAGCGGACGATAAGGGAGATGGACACCTCAACTTCCCGTTTCCTTTACTTTCCTTCCCTTCTGCTCTAAGCCCCCTTCGATTCCATTTTATTTTCTTTCAATCCAAACATAAAAAATCAGAACCCAAACCAGTTCCAAAGATTATTGAATCATGAGTTCTTCTTCAAGCTCCCCAAATCCTTGGACACCATATGAAACTTTCAAAGATTGTTCCCAAGGTGTTTGCAGCATGTACTGCCCCCAATGGTGCTACTTCATTTTCCCACCACCACCTCCTTTCCCCGTCGACGACGGCGGCGACGACGATTCCTCCACCGATTTCTCCCCTCTAATTATAGCGCTGATCGGGATCTTGGCAAGCGCATTCATCTTGGTAAGTTACTACACGCTCATCTCCAAGTATTGCAGGAGGCGTAGGCAGAGTCATAGTACGAGCTTAGATTTCAACGAAAACAGAGACGAAACGAATCACGACGGGTGGCAAACGGGTTCGCAAGGGCTAGACGAAAGTATAATCAAGGCTATTGCGGTCTGTAAGTTCAAGAAAAACGAGGGTTTAATCGAAGGAACTGATTGTTCGGTTTGTTTGAGTGAATTCATGGAAGATGAGAGTTTGAGGTTGTTGCCTAAATGTAATCATGCTTTCCATGTTCCTTGTATTGATACTTGGTTGAAATCTCACTCTAGTTGTCCCCTTTGTCGTGCCAATATTTCATCCACCAACCAATCAACCGCCGCCGCCGCCGTGACGGTGCAGGAAGGTCCTCGGAATATTGGTGTATCCGCGGTTGTGTATCAGCAGAGAAATGAAGCTGTTTCAGTGATCCAGGATCTGGAAAGTGGTGTTAGGGAAGAAGCTGTTGTTAGCCTTGTTGTGAATGAAGATGTTCGAGATAAGGCGGTGTTGGAAATCGGAGGAGCCGAGGATCGAAACCGACCGTTGAGACGGTCGGTTTCGATGAGTTCCTCGATGTCCATTGCCGATATATTGCACATCAGTGAAGAAGAGGAGGATGGACTGCATTTGCAAGCATCATCAATGGCGATCGGATCGTCGAAACAATCCGATGCATCGGAATATTGTTGCAAGTCAAGTAACAGAAATGGGGTTTTCAATCTAGCAATGAAGAGATCCATTTCCACAGGAAGATTTATGTTCCCCAGGATTGAAAAGGAGAGGAATTGAATACATGATACATCAACTAGTAAGTCCGGATTCAAATCTCAACATCCGCAATCATTTCTTTTTCGAATTATGAACTTGTTCGTACCAAAAAAAAGAAAAATCGATTTTTCTGTGTATACAAAACCAGTTTTTTCCCATCCTTTGTAACATATTAGACACAACAAAGTGGAGATCTCAGATTTATAAAATTGGACGGATCAGATCAGATTCTTACATTTACAACTTCAGTTAACTCTGTTTTATGACAGTGAAGATCTGGAAATATTAAGTAAATTAAGCATCTGAGTAAATTAATTATTGTTTTCATGATTGTTCTGAACTTGTCATCCATTATAGAGTTGGGAAATCCTAATATATGCCAGCTATTTAAAGTGAAAAAAAGGAAGCCTCATAACACCTTTCACTTTAGGTACAGAGAACATAATGATAAGTAAAATTATTCACAATTCGGGCATCTAACTCGGAGAATTTTTCTTTTCTTTTTTTTTAAATATTTTTTGTATAGGGTATGAAATAATTACATTGAGTTTAATACTTTTTTCTAAGATATGGAAATTTAGAAAATTAATAGATCCGTAAGAGTTTTTAAGTTTTACATATTTTTTGGATCGTCGGATGAGTGAATGAATGACCGAGATTAAAAGTAAGACACATGAAGATTATCACTTGAAAAAAAAAGTACATAGTTAATTTCAATCACCAATTTCACCAATTTAACGATCTAAAAAACATGTAAATTTCATAGTTTTACATTGAGGTTATCAACGGGATTGGTCCAAGTGGTAAACGACTTGATATTGTTTAAGCATGTCTTGAATTCAAGGCTTTGTGTATATAAAAAATCTTTGTTAAAAGACTTACCTTCAAAAATTATGTGTGTGACGTGAATTATCCAGATTAATCGCTAAAAAAATACTCATTTAGACCCGAGTCCCGAGGTTAAGCTGCCCTAAATCCAAGGTTAAGTTAAAATAGGTAGGAAGCAACATTGCAATAATGGAGGAAACTTTGCTAGCTGTTCCTTGCAAATTAATCATAATGTATATACTTTGGCCATATTTTTTTGGATTGGAATCACATATTCAATGGTTTTCTTCTTGGAATAAGCAAATCACGACTAAAGAAATTTTCCATGTTGCTTAGCTACATGCTATAGTTAGGGTAGTGTAAAATTTGACTCGAAAAATTAAAATTTTCTATTCGAATCGGCCTGAAATACTTAACTCAACTCGAATTTTTTAAATTCAGTTTCAGTTATAAAATAAGACCCGAATAACTAAATTTTTTAGTAATTATAGTGTATTAATTTTTAAATTCGAGTCGAGTACATCAACTATGTCTGATATATGTATATGTATATACATATGAAATATATATATATATATATATATATATATATATATATATATATATATATATATGAATTATTATCCTATACACTAGCGGTTGAAACTAAAAGTTTTCAAAAGCGCCTTAGTTTTAGGGTTTAAGGGCTTAGTGTAGGGTTTAGGGGTAGGTATTTAGAATTTAGGGATAGATGTTAGAATTTAGGGTTTAGTTTTTGGGGTAATATGGTGAGGATTTATGTTTTAATTTATAAACCTTAAATTATAACCCTAAACTATAAATTTCAACCACAATTCATAAATTCAAAACTCATACACCTAAACCCTTAAACTATATACCCTAAATTAAGTCCTTAAACCCTAAAACTAAGGCGCTTGTCAGTGTATCAAATAATTACCATATATATCATAGAGTATATGGTTATAGAAAATCAATTAAAACGGAACCAATTAGTACCAGGATAATATAAATATTACACCCCAATTTAACTGACTTGTAATGTTTGTTGACTTAAAAAGCAATGTTTGCATATACCAACTTGTATGAGCAAGATGGCATAGGGTTGTCAGAAAAAAACACATAGGGTTGGAAAGGAGTTGGGGAAATTAGAACTGACTTTGCAATTGGAATCAATTATTGGACTTGAAAATTGAAATCATTGATTGAGATCGAATTTGGTTACAACAGTTGAACAGCCACTTGACCTGTTTACAAACATATATTTTGTACTGTGTCGTTTGTCCCGAAAAAAAAAACTGAATTTACAAACATATTTTTATGATTAGAACTATCAATATTTAAATACAATACGATTATAATTCAACTGAATTTACAAACATATTTTTATGATTAGAACTATCATTTTTTATTCTTTCAAAGTAGATGAATGAAATGATTAGAGCAGCATGAATCAACTTTTGGGTTATTTTGGAACTTTAGGAGGAATAATAATGAAAGGTTGAGTGGGCACACACCACTATCACAATTCATAATTTCATAGAATAATGAATAAATATATTCTTTTTAACTTTTAAAGGGTATTTTTTTATTTTCCATGAAAGTGACAGATTCAGCAGCCCAATGAATATTGTTCACAAATTAGTCACTTATTTCTTTGGCTGCATCTTGGTTTCAGTGAGTCTTAAGCTCCTTTTCTGGTCCCTATTACAGATTCCTTCTTTATTTTTTCTTTCCCTTTTTCATTATTTAAATATAAAATTGGCAGTTGTTTTTTTTTAGCAAAATGATACCATTTCATCCACAATTACATCTTTAGAATAAAATGGATATCAAGAAATCTATCTGAAAGAATGTACTGATTTTAGTGGTTATAAAAATAGACATGGGTCAAATATTAGAGATAATATTGTTAAACGTGTAATCATAAATTTCGAACATTATATGTGAAAAAACATCATCATTTGTCAACGACTTTGTCCTGGATACAATTCAATAAATTTTGGAAGGACTCATCCTAATGTACCGACAACTTTGTTGTTATTGTTGAATTCATTTTACATCTCTAAATAATTTCAAAACAACCCCGTTTTTATTTACAGATTAATCGGATTTTAATTAATTAATTATTAATGGAAATTGAAAACAATAGAATATCGATATTTTTTTGACCAAAGAATCTCAATATTAATAAATGGATAATTATTCTATACACAAGCGCTTGTGGAAATTTTTTTACACAAGCGTCTTAATTTTAGGGGTTAGAGACTCCGTTTAGGGTTTAAAATTTAGGGGTATAAGTGTAGTAGTTTTGAATTTAGGAATTGTTGATAAAATTTTGGGTTTAGGGTTAAAATTTAGGGTTTATAGGTTAAAACCTAAATCCCTACACATATTACCCTAAAACTAAACCCTAACCCTAAACCCTAAATTCTAACCCTGAATTCTAAATTCTAAACATGAACCATAAATTCTAAACATTTATATTAAAACCCCTAAACTCTAAACCCTAAGCCCTAACCTTAAACCCTATAATTGAGGCGCTTGTGGAAATAAAAAAATTTCACCGCCAGTGTATAGGATATTAATCCTTAATAAATTTGAACATAATCTAAAAGATAAAAGTGAGCGAGCAATCAAAATTCTGAACCATGCTATGTAGATCAGACATGAATTCTCCTGGATCATATAGGTTTGGGCATTAGCTTTCAAAAAGGTTTATTTATTTATTGCGTATCCGAATTATAATTTTAAAAACATTTTTTATTTACATTTGATTAATATAAAAAATGATTTTTTGATTTATTTAGATTATTGTGCATTGGACTTGTGGGCTAACCTAATCCCAATCTAGACTTAGCTAAGGAATGTATAAAATATACAGCTGCAGCCCAACTCAAACTGGTCCATAGATTGATTTACCATGTATTTTGCAATAAATTTAGAACAAAATCGATAATCAAAATAAGAGACTTTAATTTGATGACACATTGTCTGGTTTGAAAATTAAATTTATTAAATTATTTTTTATTAAATTAAGATTAAATTTACATAATATATAAATAATAAGACCGAATGTATTAGCGTATATTTAGGGTGAATAATATATTCTATTACCATATCTCTTATTCTACCATATATATTATATTATCATATATCTTTTTTGGTAGTTTTATGCAATTAGGCATTATTTTAGTCTTATCATATCTTAGCTTATGAACTTTGTATATATAGGTGTTTTCCTGATTAAAGAAAGCAACAACATATGTTTGAATATATGCTTTTAACAGAATGTGTTATATTATAAGAATTTATTTAACTATCACGTCAGTTATTCTATGATGACTTAATTGAAACCGAACTAAAATTTTAATGAATTGATTGATAAAATATTTATTTCAATGATTAAAAAGCTAAAAATACTAAAAAAGAGCAGCCTGCCCCGTAGCAATTGGACTAGTAGCAAGAGTGTTATTTGCAGTCCAACCCACACTCGACAAGAGACGGACCGTCTGATCCGGGCAAGAACGGATCCAACCGAACCCACAGAAACGAAAACATGGAAGCCAACACAACCGACCACACAACAACAATGGTGGGAGTCCTGTTTTGTCTCCCCAACAAACCCTTTAGCAAAGGGTAAAGGTGAACGATAACCCAGAAAGCAAAGAAAAACTTCCCGAAAAATGGTCCCCATGAATCATACCCATTGTTGATTGCCTTTGCAATACCAGCAACAACTCCTACGATGTTTATTATCAGCAATGTTGTCGGTGGGATGAGCAATGCCGTCCATTCTAATGCAATGGTGTTAGTGTTGACACCGGTTATGACCTTTAAAACCACTTGAAATACGGCAAACAGTTGAGCTGAAACGCTTCCGATGAGCCAAAGTTGTTCATTTCTCCACCACTCGTGGATGCTGGTTCCGTTCCATCTCATTTCCAGGATGTTTGTTGCGAAAATGCATAAGAAAAGCGACAAGAACCACAAGCTTCCACCACTGCTGAGCTGCGAAATATATAAGCAAATCGAAGATAATCGAGTTTACATCAACAGACGAGTTGCTAGTTTGTCTTAATGGTTAGAACATAGAAGGTTCAGTATACCTCTGGAATGATGAATTTGTCTGTGAACAAGCAGACAGCCGGGAGTGTGCAATATGCCAGAAGAGGAATGGAGCTCCATGGATACACCACCACATTTATGTATGAAACACGTTGCAACCACTTTAGACCACCTTCATATCCATACCAAAGAGGACAGTGCCTGCTTAAGAATATCTCGACCGATCCACGTGCCCATCGGAGCACCTGTTGCAGATGATCCGAGAGGTTGATCGGAGCAGACCCCTTAAATGCTGGCCTAGAAGGAACAGAATACACAGATCGCCACCCGTGACAATGCATTTTAAATCCGGTCAATATATTCTCCGTATCCGAACCATACATCCATCCAACCTACACCACAAGAAATGTTTGCATGAATATGATGAATTCTACTCTTATGTATGCATGTATGTTAAGAGAAACATAGTTGCTACCTCTCTTCCCCACTCGGTTTTATCTTCATAGCTACAACTCATAACATGTGTAGCTTCTCTAAGCTGAGATGCAAGGCTAGCACCTCCCACTGTTTTGACACCATTTTCTTGCAAGGTTGTTGCAATAAAAACAGGGGACTGCCCAAACTTCTTCACCTGTTCAGCTTTATTTCCTGCATTCAAGATTTCCAAAGTTATAAGGTAACAAGATAAATCAAACTTTCTGGGAAAAGGGTGCTCCAAAATATTGATTAGCCTAGGGATTTAAATTGTGGCCACCTTCTTCAGACTCCATAGTAGCACACATAACTGGTAAAGCTTCTTCGTCACCTTGTTTAGTATGTCTTGTCTGAGTTTCTGCCTTTGGTAATTTAGTAAGCAGTTTCTTCTTCTTCTTGTTCTTCCTTCTTAAGCTCAAACAGCCACAACACCATTTCTGCCAACAGTTGCATGTTCTTGTCGGCTGCTTCTGTGGTTTCGGAGCATCATGGCCGTACAGTGCTAGTCTTCTAATTACACATCCAGTTCCAGTATACATAGGACCTTGAATGCCATCCAAACCTTTCATATTAACCTGAAATGGAGGATTTAGTCATTATATTTTAGCAAAGATTAACATTTACAAAGCAAAGAAGTTGATAGACCACCTACTTACATAAAACAATATGGGGTTTCTATATTGATCCTGATCGTCGATGTCATCGAACCCGTGGGAGAATTGGACAAAACCCACTTTTTCCCCTATTGTTGGATCCATCATGAAACACATTGCTTCTCTAAGAGCCTTGCTGTTGTTAATGTAGTGATTGTAGTCCAAATTTATCAGATATGGTGCATTTTTTAGCA
Source organism: Hibiscus tridactylites (assembly GCA_958450335.1). Classification (NCBI taxonomy): domain Eukaryota; kingdom Viridiplantae; phylum Streptophyta; class Magnoliopsida; order Malvales; family Malvaceae; genus Hibiscus; species Hibiscus tridactylites. Next base: position 3,637,967 of record OY288267.1, read on the forward strand.
CTGCCGAGATTCTTACCAAAGCATTCATTGCTCCGGCCTTTCTATGGTGTTTAAAATTTGGCCTCTTTTCTCTAGAAACATATACCAAACGAGGCAATTCATTTCCATCTGTGTCATGTCTTCCGCCTTGTCCGAGAACAACCTGAATCAATCCAGGATGATCATATTTATTGTTCCCAGGCCAAGGATTTCCATCCTGCATAATCCATATTCCATCTTTTGGAGTCTTTTGAGCCTTGGCAACCAAAGTATTGATTCGAATTTTGAACTCTTCGTACTCTCTCTGCACTCACGAATTGGCATCGGTTAACCGAGTGATACTGATCGGTCACAAATAATAGAATTAAAATGCATTGAGCTTGACAAGTCTAAGTTCATACCTTCATTGCTCTCCTTTCCATCACAACAGATGGTAAAACCATGTCGTTGAAATAATTTATCTTTTGAGAAAAATACCACTCGGGTGCCCTCGGTTCAATGTTGAATTTCTTGCAAAATGGTATCCATTTCAATGCAAACTCAGATGTTTCCAACAATGCCTCAAATGTTAGCATGGAAGCACCGTCGTCAGAAACATAACACGAGACCTTATCGACAGGGTAATCCACAGCGAGTACGGAAAGAACCGTGTTTGCAGTCACCAATGGCGGTTCTTTCAGTGGATCAACTGTGGTTACAAATATGTCAACATGAGCAAGTTGTGAAGGTTGCCCCTCTTCTTCATACCTTAAGGCTAATCGGTCGAGATAAGTTTCCCGGTTGATTGGAAGCCACTTGGGGAACTGATCAAGAATCCATGAAAGAGCAAAGCAGGTTTCACAGATGACAGATACAAGCCACAAAGCATAGGCATCCTTCACCGGGTGCTTCACTCGATAGTGTAAGAAAAACACGAGAACTACAAATCGAATAATGACAATTATCCGGTACGGGTTGATTTGGCTCGATGGAATTCGTAACTTTCTCCACAATGGTTGTCTAGCCTCGTCCATTCTGATCCGCAACATTAATTACTTGAAATGAAACATAAAGTAAAGCAATTATCCTAAGAGTTGTACTGAGGAGCTTACAGTGGTAAATCAAAGTCATCAGAAAAGAAATCTTTGCCACCATTATCAGACTTCATCACTTGTAATTTTTCTTTTTCTTGTTTCCATGTCTCCATTCCATCCTTCCAACTATCATTTCCATAGCCATAAGCTGCCAAATCCTTGTAAGGATTTCAAAATACACGGTCGATTGTCGATTACTAGTCGATATTCTTTGTAATTGGCTGTGACATTGTTTGTTATGTTCCTTTGTAAAAGCTAAATTATACCTTGTGACCATTACTAGGAAAGGGAAGTTGGGGCTGACTATGAACAACAAGTTGATGCTGCGTATTGTTCCTTGCGTCGAAATTGAACTCATTCTCCAAGTCATCAATGTCATCTTCTTCATCATCCCCTTCCACTCTAGGAAAGCCTGAACAAGTTTGATCAGTGATCGACCATCCATTAACACAAGAATACATAATAAGCAAGAGAAAATTCTATTGAGAAGTGACCCTTGAGACGTTTGAATCTGGTTTTGCACCGAGGGCACGTTTGATTCCCTTCCCTACGCTCGTAATCATAGCAAACACGACAAATAGGGAAGGCACACTCGTTGCAGGCCACGAACGACTCTCCCTCGGCTGTTTGCTCAATTTCATCTCCGCATATGTTGCATGTTTGGCTGATCAAATGTTCCTTCGTTTCCACCTGCAAATTCCATACCAACTCACTCTGCCTCAGGGGCTTAACAATAGTACAGATAAACAATATATGTATACGAAAGAACTTACCGAAGAGTCCTCCCCATGGCAGCAAATAACCAGGAGCTCGTTCGAGTTGTGAGTGCCAACAACTAAACCACAACTGATCACCTGCATCTCTGTTCAATTCATAAATCATAATCGCTTCTGCTGCTCCATTTTTCTTTAACCAGCTCAGAACAGGACAACCAAAATGATAAACTGGACTGTTGGAGTAATTTAATATTAAAGCTTAAGGTATATAAGACATAACAATAGCACAAACCGTCGGTTATTACAAAGACAGTTTTTAATTCTTGTTTCTTGTAAATCACGGTTATTACAAACATTCAAAGTTCAGAGAAGAAATAAACGCCGAACATACAAATAACAATGATCAAAAGCAAAGACACGGCATCAACTACCATGCTTTGAACATAGAGACTTTATTGGCACCAGTTTAGGTCAGTGCATCTCCATATCAGTATCTTTGAACACAACCCACAAACGCGGATGCCGATCCGATTTTCTTTCTACCTTCTCCATTTCAGCTGCTCCACACATACCATGCACCAGTACATACATGTTATCATTTCGTTTTAGGTAGCAGAAGAAATTAGTATTGATTTACTCTTATCATCCTCGATTGGCTGCTGTTTCAACATGTTGTCCAATTCCTCCGCAAACCTTTCCATGGCTGGAGCTGGCAAACAAATTGCTACCGATGTTCCCACTTCTCCCTTCTTGTTCTTGGCCTGTACATAAAAGCTTATCACCCTGATCGCTTTTGCTGCCCCAGCAAACACTGCCTTACCCCATCCGAAATCCACATCTTCTAATCCCATCCTCGTTAAATCCGATATAATGAATGAACCAATAACATTCGGGAAAAGGAGCCGTTTACCCCTAATCACCATTAAAGCTGCAACAGATTTCATATATTCCTCTGTCAAGCTTGTTTTTGCTTGTTTTACTAACTCCACCGCATACCCTAATGGATTCTGGCGAAGATTTTTAACTGTTGTTATTGCCGCCGGAAACACAAAAGCGTTCCCATAGTATCCCTGTGGCAACGGAGGGAAGATTTTGTAACGGGCATTAACAGCGCATAACATGCGTACCTCTTCTTCGGGATCAAGATTAATGGCAAGGCTTCGACACCGCCATAGGAAAGCTGTTAAAAGTTCGAACTTGGTGCAATGCTGAAGGTGGAGAGGGAGGAGCCTACGAAGAAGTGAAACTTCATCAGGGCCAAAGAAAAAGGAACGTTGAACCAGGTTGTCCAATGGCAAGGAGGTTGTCGTGGTGGCGGCAGCGGCTCCCACTTCATCATACTCGTGGTGGGTGAATGTGACTCGTGGTGGGTCTCGAGCATCTAAGAGATGCCTTTCCCAAACCGGCGGGACCAAGTGGGTGGCTTCCCCTTGCGCCATTGCAGCCACGGTGGACAGGAGTTGCTTTAGACCAAAGGCATCACACATGACGTGATTGAGACGGATGGCGAAGATAAAACCACCGCATTTCAGTCGTGTTACCTACTAACCAGTAACTAATATTATTAGATTTTGAGAAACTCTATTTTGTATAGCACAATTAATTGAAATTTTACCACCTGAATCAACAGCAATGGGCAGTTTAACAGCCCTTCAGAGCCGGGAACATCAAAAAGGAGTTCATCAAAGCACGGGAATGGTGGCTGAAGTGCATCACCAAATTGTTCAAGTGTAACATCAGCATCAGCCTGTATAAACAGCACGCCTTCAGCATTGCAATCCACTATAAGCTTGCCATTATCCCCTTCCCTTAGTCTGCCTGCAAATGGATAATAAAGCACCAGGGCTTGTGCTAATGCCGTCCGAATAACCTCAGCAGGATGCTTTCCTTCCATGGAAGGTTGATGCCGATAAAAATGGACGAAGGGAACTTGAAATCGAAGACTCGCTTGATCATCGATATCTGATAACAGTTTTTGTTCACATGGCGTAGGCTTGGCTGGAGCTACAAGTTGAGGTTTACAACGTCGAACAGTAAATGTAAGAGGAATGGTAGGAAGTGTTGCCATGGTACGGGGATGTGAAATAATAGAAAAGAATAGGTAAGCCAGTGTTGCCTGTTGGGCTAATAAATCAAATGTTTGATGATTTATTCGTTGTTGTGGTCCTCACTCCTCACTCCTCGTGGATGCTGCTCGGCCACACCCATCGTACTCGCTACTCGGATATTATCATAAACGAAAAGTTTCATTAATAAAATTTACTAATTGACTTGACTTGAATCGCATAAATTCGATTCAAATAAAGTTTGAGTTATAAAATGAGAGTTTGAATAACTTGAATTTTTAATAATTAATGGGTCAATTTTTAAGTTTGAGCCCAGTCCCTCATCTTAGCCTACCTGTATGCCACATATGAAAAATTTGAAGAAATGTGTATGCATATCATATATGGTTATAAAAAGTCGTTTAAATTGAAACTAATTTTGTGTCATAACATTATAAATATTTGCAATTAAATTTAACGAAAACTTGAACAACTCGACTAGACTCGAAACGAAACAATTTTAAATAAAATTTGAATTGTAAAGTAGTATTCATTAACCCGATTAACTCAAAAAAAATTTTATTCGACTCGACTCGATCGAATTTTAATCATTAAACAAATTGCACGTTTTATAATATACACATAAAAATCAGGCAAGTCCAAAAAAGATCGACAAAATATAAATGGTTATACTTAGGCCAATCGGCAAAAAGGAGTAAAGGACCGACAAAATATAAATGGCTATTATTTGGCTAAGTCCAAAAAAGGACCAAAAAATATATATAGTTATAATCCGAGTACAAAAAAGGACCGACAAAATATTTACGGCATAAGTTACATAATAAAGAAAAAATGAATTCCAAAATTGGTAAATAAGCGGGGTCAGATTCAAAAATTCTCCCGAGTATTGGATAAGTTTTTTCGGCTTCCGCATATACTTGATTTTTGACAAATTTAGTTGCGAAGTTATAAACTTATAATAAGGCTTAGTTTGGGGTTGTTTTTAAAAAGTACGGTGAAAAAAATGATTTTCAAATTAACTGTTGAAAAGTAGTTTTGAAAAGCTGGTTAGTGTTTGTTATTGATATTAAAAAGTGATTTTGAAGAGAAAAAATGCTTATTTTAGACATGATATTGAAAAGTAAAAGTAAACTTAGGTGATGTTCAAATAGTTAATGTTATAATATATGAAATAAGTCAATTTTAATTATAATAAATATTTTATCTTTTTATAAAATTTATTTGAAAATATAAACTACATTCTAGATTATATACAGACATATCACTTACAAATTAATAATAAATATAAAATAAATTACAAATAAAATAATTTTATTCTCAATATAAATATGATAAAATATATATTATTTTACAATTATGTATGCATAATGTACAATAAATTATAATTAAATAATAAGGTAAAAAAGTAATTTTATTTTCAAACTAGCTTTTCCACCCTAGAAGCTATAAAATCTAACTTTTTTGTTTAGGTGGAAAAACTAGTTTTAAAAGTAACCAAAAACACCAAAAAAGAAGTGAAAGCACTTAAAAAAGCATGTTTAGGTTGCCAAACACAACCACAAACGGGGCCTAAATATAACAAGTTTTTTTAATAACTATTTATATATTATTGTTATTATATCAAGTTTTTTTTCTTAGTAAATATATATCAAGATTTTATTTTAATTTTAATGAAAAAATAATTTGTTTATCACAAAATTTTAATTTATTGACATGTTTATACTTAAATCTATAATTGTGTGATTGAATTGTTATTTTTTAAAAAATATGATTTATTTATTTCTAAACCTATAATTGAGTAACTAAATTATTATTTTTAAAAGATGAACGACATGTTTATTACTAAATTATGACTAAATTACCTTTAGTGTATTTTACCGTTTTAATATTTAATAATTTTTAGATTTTTTAAGTTAAAAACTTTTTAATTTTTGTGATATCAACATTACGTTTTGTTTCTATTTTGGTATCTCACAGTTAAAAATTTAACGACATGTTGGTTAGGAGAAAGAAAACTATATGTGATAGGTCGCCACGTCATTTTCTCTCTCATGATCAACATGTCATGTCGACTAAAAATATAAAAATCACATGTGACATGTTGACTATGTAAGAGAAAATGATATGACAGTCACATGTGATTTCTCTCTCCTAATTAGCCTACAACATGTAATTTTATTTCTTATAGTCAGCATGTCGTTAATTTTTTAAAGAGATATACAAAAATAAAAACAAAACATAACGCTAAGTACCAATTTATCAAAAAATAGTTGGGATATAAAAACAGAAACACAAATACATGTGGGTATGAAATAGGTAGTTTACCCAATAATGTAATTCAATATAAGATTTTATTTTATTTTTTAGAAAAGAAACATATTAAATATGCGGCGATTTTTTTTCACAATCATTTTTATTTTAAAATTTGTGGGTTGAGTTTATAGTTTAGTTATTAAAGTTTAGAGGTAAGGTATATGAATTTTGATTTTTATTGTTGAAATATGTATGTTTTGGAAAAATTTCCATCTATAGTGCATCAAAAAATAATTCATAAAAGCAATCTTATATATAATTGAAGATTGTTTTTGAATAATATTTAGAATAATTATTAGATACACTGGCAGTGGAAATTTTAGTTTTCACAAGCACTTTAATTTTAAGACTTATGGTCTCAATTTAGGGCGTGAGGTTTAGGATTAGTAGTTTTGAATTTAGTGATTGTGAAAAAAATTTAGGGTTTAGGTTATAATTTAGGGTTTATAGGTTAATCTCTAACCCTAATTTCTAACTATTACCCCTAAATTCTAAACTCCTACACCTAAACCCCTAAACTCTACACCTTAAACTAAGTCTCTAAACCCTAAAACTAAAGTGCTTATGGTAACTAAAAATTTGCACCGCCAGGGTATTGGATATAAATCCTAATATTTATGGGTAATTATTTGATACATTGGCGGTGGAAACTAAAAATTTCCACAAATGCTTTAGTTTTAAGGTTTAATGATTTAGTTTATGGTGTATGGTTTAGGGGTTTAGGTGTATGAGTTTTGAATTTAGGGATAATGGTTGAAATTTAAAGTTTATGATTATAATTTAGGGTTTATAGATTAAAACTCAAATCCTCCCCATATTATCTTAAAATCTAAACTCTAAACTCTAAACTCCAAATTCTACCCATAAACCCTAAATTCTAACCAATATTCCTAAATTCTAAATCCATACACCTAAACCCCTAAACTCTATACCCTAAACTAAGCATGCAAAACTCTAAAATTAAGGCGCTTGTGGAAACTTTTAATTTCTAAAATTAAGTCTAAAATTTCTTATTATCTGGTTATTGCATTGAATTTCAATTCTATGAAGAGTTAAGTTATGTTGAACTTTTAATTGCAATGTAAAACACTTCCAGCAGTATAACATTTTAACTAGCAGAAATGTTGAAGTCATGGAATGATGGAAATAACTACTTCAATTTCTTACTCTTTGGTTCCTATATAAATCAATTTCTTTAGTTTTATATTAAAAAAAATCATTTCAAGCATTTCATTATGAGCCCAACGCTAGCCATTCTTTTCTATTATGCCACGTTCCAGTACCATGGCAACACATTCTGGCATTCCTCTTGCATTTACTGTTCGACGGTGTAAACCCGAGTTTGTAGCTCCAGCCAAGCCTACGCCATGTGAAGAAAAACTGTTATCAGATATCGATGATCAAGCGAGTCTCCGATTTCAAGTACGGTTAGTCCATTTTTATCGGCATCAACCTTCCACGGAAGGAAAGCATCCTGCTGAGGTTATTAGGAAGGGATTAGCGCAAGCCCTGGTGCTTTATTATCCATTTGCAGGCAGACTAAGGGAAGGGGCTAATGGCAAGCTTATTGTGGATTGCAATGCTGAAGGCGTGCTGTTTATACAGGCTGATGCTGATGTTACACTTCAACAGTTTGGTGATGCACTTCAGCCTCCATTTCCGTGCTTTAATGAACTCCTTTTTGATGTTCCAGGCTCTGAAGGGATGCTAAATTGCCCATTGTTGTTGATTCAGGTGGTAAAATTTCAATTAATTGTGCTATACAAAATAGAGTTTCTCAAAAATCTAATACTATTAGTTTACTGCTTAGTAGGTAACACGACTGAAATGCGGTGGTTTTATCTTCGCCATCCGTCTTAATCATGTTATGAGCGATGGCCCTGGTCTAAAGCAACTCCTGTCCACCGTGGCTGCAATGGCACGAGGCGAAGCCACCCACTTGATCCCGCCGGTTTGGGAAAGGCATGTCTTAGATGCTCCAAACCCGCCACGAGTCACATTCACCCACCACGAGTACGATGAAGTGGAGGCCGCTGCCACCACCACGACTACCTCGTTGTCATCGGACAACTTGGTTGAACGTTCCTTTTTCTTTGGCCCCGCTGAAGTTTCACTTCTTCGTAGGCTCCTCCCTCCCCACCTTCGGCATTGCACCAAGTTCGAACTTTTAACAGCTTTCCTATGGCGATGTCGAAGCCTTGCCATTAATCTTCACCCCGAAGAAGAGGTACGCATGCTATGCGCTGTTAATGCCCGTTACAAAATCGAATCTCTGTTGCCACAGGGATACTATGGGAACGCTTTTGTGATTCCGGCAGCAATAACAACAGTTAGAAATCTTCGCCAGATCAATCCATTAGGGTATGCGGTGGAATTAGTAAAACAAGCAAAAGCAAGGTTGACAGAGGAATATATGAAGTCTGTGGCAGCTCTAATGGTGATTAGGGGTAAACGACTCCATTTCCCGAATATTATGGGTTCATTCATTATATCGGATATAACGAAGATGGGATTAGAAGATGTGGATTTCGGATGGGGTAAGGCAGTGTTTGCTGGTGGCGCGAGAGCCGTAGGGGTGATAAGCTCTTTCGTACAGGCCAAGAACAAGAAGGGAGAAGTGGGAACAGCGGTAGCAATTTGTTTGCCAGCACCAGCCATGGAAAGGTTTGCGGCGGAAATGGACAACATGTTGAAACAGCAGCCAATCAAGGATAAGAAGAGTAAATCAATAGGAATTTCTTCTGCCATGTAAAACGAAATGATAACGTGTATGTAATGGTGTATTTCTTTGTTCCTACATTATCAGTCAGATTAGCTAAATCCGTAAGACACAAGAATTAAAAATTGTCTTTGTAATAACCGTCGATTCGTGCTGTTGTTATGTCTTATGTGTCAAGAAGATACAGCTTTGCTGAAATCGTATTTTTGAGAATAAAATAACCATTTACCTTAAACTTTGATATTAAATTACTCCAACGGTCCAGTTTATCGTTTTTGTTGTCCTGTTCTGTGCTGGTAAATGAAAAATGGAGCAAAAGGTATTAAGGTTTGAAGCTTGCAATCAGAAAAAAAAATGAATTCGGGGATTTTTGTTTATTAGGGTTTCGGGAAGATATAGGAAAAGTAGAAGACGATTCAATATCCTTTGCTTACCGTTGTACGCTTTATATAATAACCACATAATTAACCGTGATAATATACGGTTAAAACTAACTCCTAATCTTGAAAACTAACTCTTAAACTATACAATTGTCTATTTCTAATAGTCTCCCTCAAGGTGGAGCATACAAATTTTGTATGCTCAGCTTGCTTATAGAAGTAGAGAAGGTAGAAGAGCTTTAGTAAAATAATTTGCCAGTTGTTGGTGGAAAAAAACTGGTAGAAACTTGATGATGCCTTTTTGAATTTTCTCCCGAATGAGATGGCAATCAATCTCAATGTGCTTTGTACGTTCATGCTGCACATGGTTCTCAACAATCTTAATGGCAGAATGATTGTCACAATATAAGTTGATTGAAGTTATTTCTATCTGCAAATCAGAAAACAAATAGTTAAACCAATTTAATTCACAAGTAACAACCACCAAAGCCTTATATTTTGTTTCAGTGGGTGATCGAGAAACAATTTATTGTTTCTTTGATTTTTAAGAAACTAAGACATTCCCTAAAAACACACAAAAATTAGTAATTGATTTCCTAGAATCTGGACAAGAAGCCCAATCAGAATTCGAGAAAGCACTTAGTTTAAGATCGTTAGAAGCAAAAAAGAAAAGACCTTGGCCTGGACTCCATTTTAAATACCTAAGCACACGATGAGCTGCTGTAAGATGAACAGTAGTAGGAACAGCAAGAAATTGAGACATCTGTTGTACAACATATGTAATATCAGGCTTGGAATCTGGACAAGAAGCCCAATCAGAATTCGAGAAAGCATTTAGTTTAAGATCATTAGAAGCAGGAAAGAAAAGACCTTGGCCTGGACTTCCTTTTAAATACCTAAGCACACGATGAGCTGCTGTAAGATGAATAGTAGTAGAAGCAGCAAAAAATTAGGACAACTGTTGTACAACATATGTAATATTAGGCCTGGCATTAGTTAAGTTGACAAATTTACCAATTAACCTCCTATATCCTGTAATATCTGTTAAAGAAGTGCCCTCTGTTTTAGATAATTTAGTAGTCTTGACAATATTGGTGATAGCAGGCTTTGACCTCAAAAAATCAGTCTCACTTAAAAGATCTAAAGTATACTTTCGTTGGCATAAATTGATACCTGTAGATGATCTAGCTACCTCTAAACCAAGAAAAAATTTAAGATCTCCTAAATCTTTTATCTTAAAGATATCATGCAAAACAATTTTAATTTTTGAAATCTCATCCATGTTTGGACTTGCAAGAATAATATCATCTGCATACACAGCAAGGGCAATAAAGAAGGAACCAATGCCTTTAACAAAGAGAAAAGTATCAGAAGTAGTATGTGTAAAACCAAGGGATAACAAAGTAGTAGTAAATCTTTCATTTCATTTCCTACTAGCATGTTTTAAACCATATAAACTCTTTTTTAATTTGCAAACTAAACCAGATTTTGGAGAAGAAAAATTTGGAGGCAGATCCATGTATACCTCTTCTTGTAAAAACTCATGCAAAAAAGCATTGTTAATGTCAGGCTGCTGTAAATGCCAGTTCTTAGCAGTTGAGATGGCCATAAGAGCCCTTATAGTATTAATTTTTGCAACATGACTAAGGTATCTAAAAAATCAATTACAGACTGTTGAGTGTACCTTTTTGCTACAAGCCTAGCTTTGTATCGTTCAAAGGTTCCATCAGATTTTAACTTTGTTTTAAACAACCATTTACAACTTATGGTTTTCTTTTCAGGGGAAGAGAAATTAATTCCAAGTGTTATTCTGTTATTTCTTCTTCCATAATTTAGTCAAGCACTCATGTTTAATAGCCTGGTTATATGTTTTAGGTTCAGGTAAAGCAACAAAATGAGGGTAGGACTCATGTCACAAAGACCTAGATCTACCCCATCTATGATCGAACTAAAATTTAAAATGTTCCCCTGTTTTTGGGTGGTTAGAGCAAAAATTCTTGGAAAAAGCAGTTTCAGAGGGAAGGACCAGTCCATTCATCCTCCTAGAACTTTATCGCCTAACCATTCCCCACTACATATATGATGTGTTTGCTAAAGTCGTCTGACCAATTCTGCAGGGGCTTTAAAATATCTTTTCAAATTCAAGATTTGTTTGACTGATTAAGGTTGTGAGGAAGAATGCTTCGCGAACTCCTTTCATACTTTGCATTTATAACCTTTTACCAAAACTTGTTGTATTCTGTGCCGTATCTCCACAACATTTGTTTAGAAGAGCTCTGTTTTTCAACTTCATGTCACAAAGACCTAGACCAACGTGGTGTTTTGGCTTGCATAACGTTTCCCACCTAAGCCAATAAATTTTTTATGGTCCGATGCACCCTATATAAACTTTGCAATTAACCTGTTCAGCTGAGAACTAATAGAATCTGGCATGTGAAATAATGACATATAAAACACTGGAAGGTTGAAAAGGACCGATTTTATCAATGTAATTCTGCCCCCCCAGAGATAATAGTTTAGCCTTCCAACTCGTGAGCCTCTTTTCGATCTTCTCTAGTACTGGCTTCCACAAAGCAAGTGAATTCTTTGAGCTGCTGAGGGGTAAGCCAAGGTATTTGCATGGGAAGGATTCGCTCTGACAGTGGATTGAGTCAGCCCATTTAGCATCAGTCCGAGCATCAACGTTTGTCCTGAGAATCTTGGATTTGTTCAAATTGAGTTTTAGACCAGAAGCAATATGGAAACCACGAAAGATGCAGATTATATTTTTAATTTTTTCCATGACCAGGAGGAGAAAATTCCAATTCACTGAATCATAAGCCTTGTTGAAGTCTACCTTGAACATGACACTCGGCAAGCCCTTTTTTTTCAAGTAATCGACGACCTCATTACATATTAAGAAGCAATCTAGTAATTGTTTTCCTGGGCTGAAAGCGAACTGAGTTTCGCCGATGATTTCATCTAGACAACCACTGAGTCTTCTGAAAAGAACCTTTATCAGTAACTCATACACGCTTCTTACTAAACTTATCGGTCTGTAATCTTCAATAGTTGTAGGTGACTTGTTCTTAGAAATAAGCACAATGAAAGAGTGATTTAATGACAGATCTGCCACCCTCCCCCTGTAGAAATCTTGGAAGAAAGCTACTAATTCATCCTTCAAGTTTTCCCGACATACTTTTATCATTTTTTGAGAAAACAAACAATCATAAGTCTAAAAAACTTCAATTTTGAGAATTCATCTAATTTTAGTGCATTAATTTCGATCCGAGTCTTCATTTTTATTTTTTTACGATAATAAAAAATCATAAGTATAAAAAATGTCACAAACACACTTTCATATTTTTGCAAAAGTGAAATTAAGACATCAACTCTAAAAATTTGTCTCAATACAAACAGATTTTGCTTGTAATATCGGTCTTGGTAAAAAAAAAAAACAGAATTTGAATAACTTATCAATAGAGAATAACAATTTTTAATGAACAACCTAAGCAATTAAACTACTAAATTATCTATTTGCACATTTTATCAATTTGGTCCTAATTTTATTTAATAAAATAATTTAATTATTTAATTAGGCGGTAACATGTGTCACCACCTTACTGGAAGAAGAAAATTAAAGCGAGAAACAACTTGCTTCTAGCATGATTCAAACCCAAGTTGGGGGTTCAAAGTGTGCACACCAACCACTAGGCCAATACAATCCTTGTGATACAACATACAAAATCTAATATATATCTTAGTTTGTTGCTCATGCCAGGAAAAAAGAAATAAATATGGATTAATGGGACTCGAATATGACACCTTTAAGATGCATAAAAATACTTAAACCACTAAAATAGATCTAATAATTAAATTATTAATCATTTTATTTTTATTTTAATTAAATTATTATATTAAAAATCAAAATATAAAATTATATTAAAAATTTATTTAACAAATCTAAACTCACGAATATAATTTAAAATTTTAACTTTAATATAAAATTAAAATTCTAACTCTAAATTATATTAAAAATAAAAAAATTAAATTATGTTCGTGAGTTTAGATTCGTTAAATAAATTTTTAATATAATGTTAAAATTTTGATTTTTAATACAATAATTTAATTAAAAATTAATAAAAAATAAAATGATTAATAATTTAATTATTAGAACTATTCCAGTGGTTTAAATATTTTTATGCATCCCCAAAATGTCATATTCGAGTCCTCTTTATCATTTTTTCTTTAATTTTCTTCTTCCAATCAGGTGGTAAAAATTATTAAATCAAATATATATAAATAAAGTCCTCTAATAAGGTGGTGACATGTGTCGCTGCCTTATTAAATAATCAGATTGTTTTATTAAATAAATTTAGGACCAAATTGATAAAATGTGCAAATAGCATTTACCAAATGTGTAATTATATCAATTTTTATTAACTGCCACATCACTCCCTCGTTAGTTTCTAACGACCGGTGGTCAAATTGCATCTAATTAAATAGTTTGATTGTTTAATTGCTTAAAAAAGTAAGGTGGCCAAATCACGACTTTGTCAATAGTATGATCGTTATTTGTATAGTTAACCTTATATTTTTATTTAATTATTTAATGAAATTATTTTTTTATCTTCATAGCTGCAACTGATAAGATGTGTAGCTTCTGTAAGCTGAGATGCAAGGCTAGCATCTCCGACTGTTTTGACACCATTTTCTTGCAAGGTTGTTGTAATAAAAACAGGGGACTGTCCAAACTTTCTCATGATTGGAGAAGAAATGAAATAAGAGGCTCGAAGGAATGGCGAAGTAAAAGGAGAAGAGCTAGAGATTGCAAAGGAAATGGTGTCGTTCAGAATGGTGAATTAATGAAGATACAACCAATAGAACTGAAAAAGAAAAGACAATTTGCCATCAATTGGGCACAGAGAGGAGGTTAAGCCCAGTGCTGAAGGTGACCCAATATCCAGTACTGATATGAATCAGAATGCCAGCTCACTAAGTACACCTGTTACAATTTCATTCGTTAGTACATATTGTTATATACCCTTAAATGTACTGCAGATGATTTTTATGCATGATTATCAATGAATTCAAAGCTTTGAGCTTTTTCTCTTCTTCAATCCCATATTCCTCTGCTTCTATAATCCTTTCTTATTTCAATTTCTTGCAATTTCGACCTTGGGTCATAACAAACTTCTTCAGTTCAGCTTCATTTCCTGTGTTCAAGATTTCCAAAGTTTTTCATCACCTTGTTTAGTATGTTTAGTCTGAATTTCTGCAATTGGTAATTTAGTAAGCAGTTTCTTCTTCTTCTTCCTTCTTAAGCACAAGCAGCCACAACACCATTTCTGCCAACAGTTGCATGTTCTTGTCGGTTGCTTCTTTGGTTTCGGAGCATCATGGCCATACAGTGCTAGTCTTCTAAAGACACATCCAGTTCCAGTATACGTAGGACCTTGAATGCCATCCAAACCTTTCATATTAACCTGAAATGGAGGATTTAGTCATTATATTTTAGCAAAGATTAACATATACAAAGCAAAGAAGTTGATATACCAACTACTTACATAAAACAATATGGGGTTTCTATATTGATCCTGATCGTCGATGTCATCGAACCCGTGGGAGAATTGGACAAAACCCACTTTTCCCCCTATTGTTGGATCCATCATGAAACACATTGCTTCTCTAAGAGCCTTGCTGTTGTTAATGTAGTGATTGTAGTCCAAATTTAACACATATGGTGCATTTGTGAGCACTGCCGAGATTCTTACCAAAGCATTCATTGCTCCGGCCTTTCTATGGTGTTTAAAATTTGGCCTCTTTTCTCTAGAAACATATACCAAACGAGGCAATTCATTTCCATCTGTGTCATGTCCGAGGATTTCAAAATCCTTGTGATCGACCATAAGCTGCCGAATCCTTGTGATCAAATGTTCCTTTGTTGCAACCTGCAACTCACTCAGCCTCAGGGGCTTAATAATAGTACAGAAAAGAACTTAAGGAAGATTCGTCCCCATGGAAACGAATAACCAGTAGCTCGTTCGAGTTGTGAGTGCCAACAACTGATCACCTGCATATCTGTTCAACCTCTTCCTTGCTTGCTTAATTTGCTTCTCATTGGACTTCCATACTTCCCTTTAACCCAAAAGTTTTACCATAAAAATATCAAACTCATCATCATAATCGCTCCTTCTGCTCCATTTTTCACTTACCAGCTCAGATAATTTAATATCAAAGCTCAAGGTAAATGGTTATTTTATTCTTAAAAATACGATTTTAACAAAGCTGTATCTTCTTGGTACATAAGACATAACAGTAGCACGAATTGACAATTTTTAATTCTTGTTTCTTGTAAAACACGGATTGATTTACTCTTATCATCCTCTATTGGCTGCTGTGATCAACATGTTGTCCAATTCCTCCGCAAACCTTTCCATGGCTGGAGCTGGCAAACAAATTTCTACGGCTGTTCCCACTTCTCCTTTCTTGTTCTTGGCCTGTACGAAAGAGCTTATCACCCCTACGGCTCTCGCGCCACCAGCAAACACTGCCTTACCCCATCCGAAATCCACATCTTCTAATCCCATCTTCGTTATATCCGATATAATGAATGAACCCATAATATTCGGGAAATGGAGTCGTTTACCCCTAATCACCATTAGAGCTGCCACAGACTTCATATATTCCTCTGTCAACCTTGCTTTTGCTTGTTTTACTAATTCCACCGCATACCCTAATGGATTGATCTGGCGAAGATTTCTAACTGTTGTTATTGCTGCCGGAATCACAAAAGCGTTCCCATAGTATCCCTGTGGCAACAGAGATTCGATTTTGTAACGGGCATTAACAGCGCATAGCATGCGTACCTCTTCTTCGGGGTGAAGATTAATGGCAAGGCTTCGACATCGCCATAGGAAAGCTGTTAAAAGTTCGAACTTGGTGCAATGCCGAAGGTGGGGAGGGAGGAGCCTACGAAGAAGTGAAACTTCAGCGGGGCCAAAGAAAAAGGAACGTTCAACCAAGTTGTCCGATGACAACGAGGTAGTCGTGGTGGTGGCAGCGGCCTCCACTTCATCGTACTCGTGGTGGGTGAATGTGACTCGTGGCGGGTTTGGAGCATCTAAGACATGCCTTTCCCAAACCGGCGGGATCAAGTGGGTGGCTTCGCCTCGTGCCATTGCAGCCACGGTGGACAGGAGTTGCTTTAGACCAGGGCCATCGCTCATAACATGATTAAGACGGATGGCGAAGATAAAACCACCGCATTTCAGTCGTGTTACCTACTAAGCAGTAAACTAATAGTATTAGATTTTTGAGAAACTCTATTTTGTATAGCACAATTAATTGAAATTTTACCACCTGAATCAACAACAATGGGCAATTTAGCATCCCTTCAGAGCCTGGAACATCAAAAAGGAGTTCATTAAAGCACGGAAATGGAGGCTGAAGTGCATCACCAAACTGTTGAAGTGTAACATCAGCATCAGCCTGTATAAACAGCACGCCTTCAGCATTGCAATCCACAATAAGCTTGCCATTAGCCCCTTCCCTTAGTCTGCCTGCAAATGGATAATAAAGCACCAGGGCTTGCGCTAATCCCTTCCTAATAACCTCAGCAGGATGCTTTCCTTCCGTGGAAGGTTGATGCCGATAAAAATGGACTAACCGTACTTGAAATCGGAGACTCGCTTGATCATCGATATCTGATAACAGTTTTTCTTCACATGGCGTAGGCTTGGCTGGAGCTACAAACTCGGGTTTACACCGTCGAACTGTAAATGTAAGAGGAATGCCAGAATGTGTTGCCATGGTACTGGAATGTGGCATAATAGAATAGAATGGCTAGCGTTGGGCTCACAATCAAATGTTTGAGATGATATATATATAGGAACCAAACAGTACGGAACTGAAGTAGTTATTCACTGTTGGTTGTCGTGGATGCTGCTCGGCCAGACATATCGACTTGGATATCATTTCAGTTTTACATTTTCATATAGCATAATTTATTTTGATTTTTAT
This sequence comes from Hibiscus tridactylites, assembly GCA_958450335.1. Taxonomy (NCBI): domain Eukaryota; kingdom Viridiplantae; phylum Streptophyta; class Magnoliopsida; order Malvales; family Malvaceae; genus Hibiscus; species Hibiscus tridactylites. The sequence goes on from OY288267.1 coordinate 3,655,214, forward strand.
ATTATACTCCCTCATCCCTAAAATATTCCCTCGTTTATTTTTTTTACGTAATTTTAAGAGAGAAAAAATTAGTGTAAGAGATGTGTTATAAAATAATTAAGGATGAGTTTACCAACGAATATCGCTGAACACCACTAACATTGAACACCACTTAACACTATTAAATTGATTAACAAAGTTTAAAAATCTCACGGACCTAATATATAATTATAAATTATTTAAAATAAAATTTCAATTAATTTAGTTTATATATATTTTAAATAATTAGAACAAATACCAATTTTAATTAATTTAATAAATTTTAAATCTCAAACCCTAAACAATAAACTCGAAATCCTAAACATGAATCTTCCGGATGTCATGAGCTACTCCCATGGCAGTTTCCATCTTTCGAAACCTTAATTTTGCTTGTGAATACTTGAACAAAGTGAGCAAGCAAGCTAGTAGACCAAATTTTGTTTCATTTCATGTTGGTTTAAATTAATAAATGAATGAATTGAACGATGAGTTTTGACAGGAGATGAGACTGAAATGCTTTAATGCGATGCAAGAGATGGTGAATAATGAATCAATGGTAGATATGGTGTCAAGCTCAAGCGTAAGAACCCTAATAAGTGTACTGGACTGCCACTGCAACAAATCAGAAAGCGAGAGTACCAACAGTACCGAGGCAGCCAAAATAGTAAAGTGTAGAGGAGGAGGAGGAGGAGGAGGAGGAGGAGGAGGAGGAGGAGGAGGAGGAGGAGGAGGAGGGTTTTTATTTTTTACATTAACTAAGGTTGATATTTAATCTAATTATTTTTAAATATTAAAAAATATGAAAAATAATTTAATTAAAATTTATAATTATATGTTGAGTCTTTGAGATTTTTAATCTTTATTAATCAGTTTAATAGGGTTCAACGGTGTTCAACGTTAGTGGTGTTCAACGATGTTCGTCGAACGTTGTAAAATTTTCTAATAATTAAATAACAATTTCATTATTGAAAAGTTGATTTTTTTGTTAGAAAACTAGAAAATTCATTTAGTAAATGTTATTGAGTTTTTGAAAGAAACAATTTAAATGAGATAATTTAAAAAAAAAAACAAATTTTATGAGACAACAAAGTATAATTTATGCTATATAAAAATTAAATATATGTTTTTCTTTACTAGCATATTCTCATTAACAGGTGGCCTAATTATATCCACTCAAATTTTGTTTTGGACTTGGCATGATTTTCACGTGTTTATATAAAACGTGCTTTCTGCCAAGCATTTGGAATCAATTTTTGTGTGTTTTCCGTGGATCTGGCTAAATACATCATTTGTAGTCGTGATTCTAGCAAATAAAATCTACTCATCTCAATTTTTAATGTAAATTTTCACTTTATTTCTACATATAAATAATAATTCTCTAATCTATAAATAATTCTCTTTATTACCACTTGTCGGTGTCGTATTTAGGGATGTAAAAACATGTAATCGGATGAATTTCAGGTCGGGTTCTGTCAGGTCGGGTCAAATCGGATACATGTTATTTCAGGTCGTTTTTTTTATTTTGACTCGATTCTGGTCGGGTGCGGGTCAGTTTCTATTAGAAAAGAGGGCTAAACCCTAAAGAAAAGAAACAGAGAAAGGGAAGAGAATTTAGGCTGTTAACCCAAAAGTTAAAGCCCATGAGATGATTAACCTCTTTTTTTATAGCCCAGCATAAAACAACAGACTTGGTATAACAAATCAATCTGTTATCTTATAACGGCCCTTTAACAAGTCCAACAGACTTGTAACAAAATCAACAAACAACCTTCTAGAAGAAGGTTCCACAATGAGTATAACTCAACATTCTTCCTGCTCCTCTCAGCAACTCGACTGACACACAGACGACGTGTGCAGCTTGACTCAACATCCTTCCAGCTTCTTCCAACAACACTGCTGAAACCCAAAAACTAACTGCTCTGCACACTCATTTTATCACGAAACAACGAAAAATAGAACTTGGACAAAGGTTTTGTTAACCCGTCAGCAGCTTGTTCTTCAGCTTGAACATAGTTTACTTAAATGATATTCTGTGAAATTTTCTCCCTGACAAAATGGATGTCAAGTTCCACGTGCTTGGACTTAGCATGAAGAACTGGATTCGCGGACAAAGCAACCGCACTCGTGTTATCATTCCACACAACTGGAACAACAGGGGAACTGGTTTTCATATCACGTAGCATAGCAGCAACCCACATAACATCAGCAACTGCATCAGCTATACTTCTATATTCGGCTTCCGTAGTCGATCGGGAAACTGACTTCTGTTTCCGCGAGCACCACGTAACAAGGCAATTATCCACATATACACAGAAACTTGTGGTAGAGCGACGATCATCCAAGCTACTACCCCAATCCGCGTCAGCAAAAGCCACAACACTCGCAAGTTTTTTCTCAGAAGCAGTGAACTTAAGACCACATTCAATTGTGCCAGCAAGGAACCTCAAAATATGCTTACCGGCAGCAAGATGCCCCTCGCACGGCTTGTGCATAAACTGAGCCACCTTATTGACACTAAAGGCAATATCCGGACGTGTATGGCACACATAAAGTAACGCACCTACAATACTGCGGTACTCATACGAATCGGTCAAAGGACTGTCATCATTCTGAACAAGCTTACTCGAAGTCAACATGGGAGTAGGTGTAGGCTTTGCTTGACTCATCTTGGTCTTCTGAAGTAGCTCAATCACAAACTTACGCTGACAAAGATGAAGTGTCTGATCACTCCTCTTGACTTCAATACCAAGAAAGTATTGGAGTTCACCAAGATCCTTCAAAGCAAAAGTCTTACTTAAGCTGACAATCACATTCTCAACATCAGCTTTATTAGGGCCGGTGACAATAATATCGTCAACGTACACTAACAAGTATGTGACGATACTGCTGGAATTGTCACGAATAAAAAAGGAAGCATCAGCCCTTGATTCTCTAAAACCAGTAGCCAAGAGATGATCTCTCAATTTGGCATGCCAATTGCGCGGAGCTTGGCGAAGCCCATACAACGACTTCCGAAGTCTACAAACAAGCTGAGTTCCATCATCCAATTCTTGTTCAAACCCAGGAGGAGCACGCATAAACATTTCCTCATGTAACTCACCATTTAGAAACGCGTTATTTACGTCTACTTGGCGAAGAGGCCAGTCATGTGTAACAGCTTGAGATAAAATGACATTGAGAGTTGAAAACCTTACCACAGGGCTGAAAGTATCCTTGAAGTCTTGCCCTGGAATTTGCGAAAAACCTTTCGCAACCAAACGCGCTTTGTACCGCGAGACCGAACCATCCGGATTTTTCTTGATCCGAAATAACCACTTACACCCTACTGTCTTACGACCTTCAGGCAGAACAACCATCTCCCAGGTTCCATTGTCAACAAGAGCAGTATACTCGGCCATTACTGCCTCTTTCCACTTTGAAGACAACAAGGCTTCAGTGATATTTTCAGGAACAAAATCACCAGACTCCTTAACTGCAGCATACAACTTAGGCTTGAAGATGCCACGTTTACTTCTCGTAACCATAGCATGTGTATTACCAACAATGGGTAGCTCACCAACAGATTGATCAACAGCGGTTTCATCAAATGACGGACCAGTTGTTGTTGTACATTCAGGAGGTTCCTCATCATCAACAACCAAATCTGTAGACGAGCTTGAACTGGCAGCAAGACCATCAACAACAGAAGAAGGCTCCACTCCAGCACCAACACCAGCTGAAGATGGAGACACAGAGCCAGCAGCTGAATCATAAGTTGGAGACACAGCAAGCACTTGTGGTGAAGACACAGTAGGTAAAACAGGACTGGTGGGTGCAGGTGCATCGGCTGCATCTTGAAGCACTGCACTAGGCTGAGTTACCTCATCATTTAGGTGCACTGCACCTCCTTTTGAACCAACAACATTTGGAAGCCACAACTTCGGTGACTGAAAAATGGTGGACACCTTAAACACATCCTTAGAAGTCTGAGTCCGACCAGCTGCAAAAGGAAACAAATACTCATTAAACACCACATGCCTAGAAACCACAACCGTACCTTGTGGTGTGAGACACTGATAACCTCGATGTTGGCTGCTATAACCAAGAAAAATACAAGGTTGAGACCGAAACTCAATCTTGTGATTATTGAACGGCCGAAGATGCGGGAAACATTGGCAACCAAATACCCTCAGTTGCAAGTAGTTAGGAGGCTGACCCAACAGTTTCTCACTAGGAGAACACCCATCAAGCACCTTAGTGGGCAGCCGGTTAATTAGAAACACAGCACATCATACAACATAGCCCCAATAATGAAGAGGAAGAGAGGCCTGGGCTAGCAACGTGAGAGCAAGCTCGACAATGTGTCGATGCTTACGCTCAACAACCCCATTCTGTTCGGACGTATGGGGGCAGAAAATGCGATGTCTAATGCCTGCAGCAGCCAAGATTGGAGATAAGCTTCTGAATTCTCCCCCCCAATCGCTTTGTACCTCTCGAATGACAGCACCAAACTGAGTACTCACCATCTTTGAGAACAACTGAAACACATTAGCAGCTTGAGACTTGGTTTTCAACAAATACAACCAAGTGTGCCTCGAGTAGGCATCCACAAACGAAATATAATAATAATGACCATTAGATGAGATGTGGGCAGGGCCCCAAAGATCTGTGAATATCAGCTGAAATGGTTTAGTGTACACAGTGTTGGAATCAGAAAACGGAAGCTTGTGGCTCTTGCCTAACTGACAAGCAGAGCACAAGGGAATTTTATTACTGTCAACAGCCAATTTGACATTACATTTTTTCAAAACAGAATCTAACACAACAGACGCTGGATGGCCTAGCCTACGGTGCCAAAGCTCAACTTGAGTACACTGTGACTGAGGTACATCAGACTCTACATTATTTGCAGAACAAGAAACAACTTCATTAAAAACATATAATCCACCATTCTCAACTCCCCGCAACAACACTTCACCAGAAACTTCATCACGAACTAAGCAACAATCAGCATGAAATTGAAAGAAGACATCGTTGTCTCTAGCACACTTCAAAACAGAAAGAAGATTTTTAGTAACCTTCGGAACAAGCAATAAATCACGCAAAGCCAAAGCACGAGTACTGGAAGAAATAGATGATTGTCCAATGCGTAAAATATCTAAACCCTTACCATCACCGACATGAAGTTTACCTGGGCCAGTATAATCATTGGAACGATGCACTGCTCCAGCATCAGGACTGACATGGTGGGTGGCCCCTGTGTCCGCGAACCACTGATCATGAGAGCTGGTGGGAGACGAAGGACTCGATGTGCAGTGAGCACAATTAGCACCAGAGGCACTCAAGCCAGAACCAGAAGCCACATTGTCCCCGACATTGGTGGTGCAGGTGTTAACATGAGGTGAAGGAGGCCTCTGTGATGAAGCAGTAACCCCGGGGAAGTTCTGATCGAAGCGTTTAAAACACCGATCCACAAGATGGCCCATCTTGCCACACAACTGGCATTGATAACGATTCCGACTTCTTCCCCTACCAGCAGAACCAGACTGTTGCCGATAAGGACGCTGATCTGAAGTATCAGAAGTAGCGGTGTTGGACTTGGAACCACCACTGTCTGCTGAGTATTTGACAGTATGAGCACTAATAGGAAACACCAACTGCTGATCAAACATGGCTTGTTGAGCCTCCGCATCTACCAAAACAGCCACAGCAGCATCCAAAGTAAACGGCTCACGGCTAGCAGTGATGACTGCCACAAACGGCCTGTACTCCGACGTTCAGAATTGACGCAATGTGTTCTGTCGTCGAAACAGGATTGCCACAAGATGCAAGAGCATCGCAGATTTCCTTCACTTTGGAGACATAGGCACGCATAGAGAGATCACCCTTTTTGATTGAGCGAAGACGAACATGTAAACCCATCACCGTCGTTGTAGAGCGACTGCTAAAAAACTCCAAAACAATTTTCCACACTTTGGCCGAGGTTTCAGCCCCAACAAAATTAACCAGAAGACGAGGGCTCATGGTAGATAATAACCAGGAAGCAATGACACTATCCTGAGCCACGAAGTCCTCATAGTCGTCATTATCAACTAAAATACCAGTGGAAGAACGAACCTGAGCAGGAGGAGGTGTGACGGCGCCAAGAAGAAATTTCTCAATCCGATGACTTCTGGCCGTCAACAAGATCTGTTGTTTCCAGATCAGAAAGTTCGTCTCGTCTAGGAGAACATTTATCTTCTTGTTCGTAAACGCCTTGCCGGAGCGAGAGTCACCAGAACGGCCGGAACCACCATCATCAGCGGCCGCATCACCAGATCCAGAGTTCGGCATGGCACACAAACACAAACAAGAAAAACTCAACACAGACGAAAAGAAAAGAAACCGAAACGAAACAACCAAACGCAAAAGAATAGGCGATTAGCAGCGACGAGCGGCGGTCACAGACCAACCGGCGAAAGATACCATATTAGAAAAGAGGGCTAAACCCTAAAGAAAAGAAACAGAGAAAGGGAAGAGAATTTAGGCTGTTAACCCAAAAGTTAAAGCCCATGAGGTGATTAACCTCTTTTTTTATAGCCCAGCATAAAACAACAGACTTGGTATAACAAACCAATCTGTTATCTTATAACGGCCCTTTAACAAGTCCAACAGACTTGTAACAAAATCAACAAACAACCTTCTAGAAGAAGGTTCCACAATCAGTATAACTCAACATTCTTCCTGCTCCTCTCAGCAACTCGACTGACACACAGACGACGTGTGCAGCTTGACTCAACAGTTTCAAGTCAAGTTCATTTCAGGTCGGGTCCATTTCAGGTTGGGCTAATTCAAGTTTCGAATTCGTATTAAGTTTGAGTTTGGTACAAATAGTCGATAGACTTTAGGTTGGTTATTCATTTCGAGCTAATTATTCAACGCCTTTCACGAACACGAATCACATTAAAAATAAATATTAGGCAATATAATGAAAAAATATCATCAAACGATTCATTTATAAAATATTGGAGTAAATTACAAAAATTATAAATTAATAAGGGTCAATTTTTGTGAAAAATAAAATTTTATGGACTAACATGAATAAAAATATCATCATACTAAAAACACTTGACTAAATTGCAGAAAAATGAATAGGGGTCAATTTGAAATAACTGAATAAGAATATAGTATTAGTCTTTAAACGCCCTCAATAGGCAAAGACTTCGATTGCTCGGTGTATCAACAATGCTGATTGCCTCTTAAGCTTCTAATTTCTTTCATAATTTAGTGTTCTTTTTATTTGAACTTATTGTAAATGTTGTATTGACTTTTTTTTTGTTCATGTGATTGTTTTGAGTAGAAAGTATGAGGAAATCAATCCTCCAAATGTGAAAGATTTTTTTATATAACAGATAATACTTACATGAAAAAGAGAGAGAATCTTTCCCCTTTTAAATACTTCATTGTCTTTTTCATTTTTCATATTTATAGTTCGTTGCTTTATTCATTTATTGAAATTTGTTGCCTAAATGCGAAGGTGGTCAAGATAGAGGCAGATATACTAAAGGCTTTGAAATTTGAATTAAAGAATTCGACCGTTAAAGCATTTCTGAGGTAAGAGTTGTTTGGGATGTAAATCTGTGTTGATAATACATATATGTTAATACCAACTAGTAGAAACTTAATGATTTTCCCTGTTGTTTTTCAATAGATTTACTAAAGTTGCGCAAGAGAATTACAAAGTATAAAAATGTCCATTTTTGTGTTTTTGAAGTCAAGGTTATTGATTGTTATTGTGTATTGACCGTAAAATTTATTTTGGTCTTGTACAGAATTTTAGCTTGCACCTAGAGCTGCTAGGTTGTTATCTTGTAAAGTTGAGTTTGTTGGACTATGGATGTGTAAAGTTTCTACCTTCAATGGTTGTTGCTTCTATTATGTACAACAATTGTACATTACTATATGCACACAATTTGCACATGCATAATAGCAAAGCAAGTACAATGTTTATCTACTTTAGCTACTGTTTTACCTTATAATTTTTTATACTTGAATTCATTTTAATTTCAAGACTATCATAGGCTTAATTTAAGACAGTGTTGGACAACATTAAGGTCCTAATTTTTTTTAAGGACAGTTACATATTTGGCAATAAAACAGTGTCAAACTGTCCAAGCCATTGCTACCTGGCAATTTGCACACCTTCACTTTAAACTAGCATATATCCTAAATCGTACATCAGAGTTTCGATTACTTTACACTGATAGAAACCTTATTAAATCCTCATGTAAGGCTTGCATTTTTGTGCCCAGCCAATCGGTACAATTTATTACTTGAAGTTAGGGTATCCACAGATTCTGGACAACTTGCACTATTCATCCATTTTATTTATAGTTTTTAGCACAGAGTCTAGAATTGGATTTTGTTGTCTCTTAGTGAAAGTAGACATACATAAATTCACCAAATTTTTAGCTCTTAATTCTAAGTGTGTGTTCTTTTGGTGAATTTTTAAAGTTACTGCCCATAACAGAACATTTTGGGCAAATTTTACCAACTTTCATTTTAAACTCCTAAAATGTCATGTACAAGATTTTAACAAGTCAATTGAGTGACAAAACATTTTCTAACATGTCTAGATTGATCTTAATCAATTTTTTTACCCATGTTAAAACAGAGCATCTTGTCAATTCGCCCAAATTAACATGTGTGCACTGTTTTACCTAGTAAAACAATCTCATGTGCTACCAAGCTTAATTCCATGTCAATTTTCATTTTCACATGTCCTAAATTAATTTTTAGCAACTTAATCATGTACACACTTATTTTTCTCTAGCAACAAGCCCCATTTTAGTGATTACACCATTTTTACCTAGTAAAAACAGTTTCATCTTACTTTCTTTTCATTATCATGCTCGTTTTCACTTTCTAGTAATATAAGATCGGTCGGATCATATATTTTTTTGGGTAAACTACATAAATAGTCCCCCGACTATGCTCCAATTATCTTTTGCATCCCCCGACTATCAGAAGTTACAAATTGGTCCCCTGACTTAAAAAAAATAACAAATTGATCCAGTGTCGTTAAAAATTTAACGGCTGGTGACGTGGCAGTTAACAAAAAATGGCATAATAACACATTTAGTCCTCAACTTTTACACTTTGTTTAATTTTGCCCTAATTCTAAAAAAATGACCCTTAACATTTCAAAATTCTATCAATTTAATCCATTTTTTCTCTCCACACAATCCTAAACAAGAACGGTCTTCTTTCTAAAACAAAAATTAAATTTTGATTTCTCATCTTTCTATATACTTGTCAAAGTTAGTTGTGTGTATTTGAACCAAAGGAGAAACAATCTCATCATTTCAACATTCTCATTTTCACCATCAAAATGAGACAGGGATAGCCAAAGTCATTCAAAGCTCCATTACCCCCACCATAACCGGTCGTAATCAGATCTTCTCTCATTCACCACGCGAACACCAGGATAAGTTTTGAAGAATGAAACAAAATACGAATAAAAAAGTAGCATTTGTGTAAAACCCTAAGGAACAAACTTACTTCAGAGAGGAGGCGATTTTTGGCAAGAGTTTGGCCACTTCAAGAGGAAGAACAACGTGCCTATACAGTCGCCGCCGCCATAAAAAGATGAAAGAAATTTGAGTAATTCATAAAAATATTTAAAAAAAGAGATTCAGTGATCGAAATTCAAAACAATATAAATTGAAATGAAATTAAAATTTACCTATACTCGTAAGTATCATCGAAGTACTTATCAGAGTACTGAATCTGACCCATTTTTTTGATTTTGCTGACAGATTTTCACTGGTTTTGAGTAAAAAGTTGGATTACAGCAAAGATTAAACAATCTTTTATAAGATTTTGAAGAAAACATAAATATTACATTTAAGAAACAAAAAGCCAGTTGTGGCCAGCGGGGCGTACCTTGAGGGAGAGGGAGAGAGCGTGCGACTGCGCGTGGTGAAGGAGAGAAAATCTGATTACGACTCTTATGAGGAGGGCAAAGGAAAACAAAAAAATTTAATTAAAATTAAAATTAATCTATTTATTTTATTTTTGCGAAGATCTAATTACGACTAAATGTGAGGAGGGCAGAGGAGAAATTAAAATTTTATTTTTGTTTTAGAAAGAAGATGGTTCTTGTTTAGGATGTGTGGAGAGAAAAAATGGATTAAATTGATAGAATTTTGAAATGTAAAGGGCCAGTTTTTTAGAATTAGGGCAAAGTTAAACAAAGTGTAAAAGTTGAGGACTAAATGTGTTATTATGCCAATTTTTGTTAACTGCCACGTCACCAGCCGTTAAATTTTTAACGGCACTGGATCAATTTGTTATTTTTTTAAGTTAAGGGACCAGTTTGTAACTTCTGATAGTCGAGGGATGCAAAAAATAATTGGAACATAGTCGGGGGACTATTTATGTAGTTTACTCTCTTTTTTTTTTTTTTTGCACACCCCTAATTTGCATATCTGTTCAACCAGTTCCTTTCTTGCTTAATTTGCTTTCCCTCGGAATTCCATACTTCCTCTTAACCTAAAAGTTTTTCCATAAAAACATGTAAGTCGTCATTATAATCACTTCTTCTCCATTTTCATTTAAAAGCTCAGAACATAACAACAAAAATGATAAACTGGACCGTTGGAGTAATTCAATATCATAGCTTAAGGTAAAGTAAATATTATTCTCAAAGATACGGTTTTAACAAAGCTGTAGATTCTTGATACACGTTATCATTTCGTTTTACATGGCAGAAGAAATTCGTATTGATTTACTCTTCTTATCCTCGATTGGCTGCTGTGATCAACATGTTGTCCATTTCCTCCGCAAACCTTTCCATGGCTGGAGCTGGCAAACAAATTGCTACCGCTGTTCCCACTTCTCCTTTCTTGTTCTTGGCCTGTACGAAAGAGCTTATCACCCCTACGGCTCTCGCGCCACCAGCAAACACTGCCTTACCCCATCCGAAATCCACATCTTCTAATCCCAGCTTCGTTAAATCCGATATCATGAATGAACCGATAACATTCGGGAAATGGAGTCGTTTACCCCTAATCACCATTAGAGCTGCCACAGACTTCACATATTCCTCTGTCAACCTTGCTTTTGCTTGTTTTACTAATTCCACTGCATACCCTAATGGATTCTCACCAAGATTTTTAACTCTTGTTATTGCTGCCGGAAACACAATAGCGTTCCCATAGTATCCCTGTGGCAACGGAGGTTCGATTTTGGCAAGGGAAACACATAGCAGGCGTACCTCTTGGTCGGGGTGAAGATTTATGGCAAGGCTTCGACATCTCCATAGGAAAGCTGTTAAAAGTTCGAACTTGGTGCAATGCCGGAGGTGGAGAGGGAGTAGCCTGCGAAGAAGTGAAACTTCAGCGGGGCCAAAGAAAAAGGAACGTTGAATCAGGTTGTCCGATGACAAGGAGGTAGTCGTGGTGGTGGCAGCAGCCTCCACTTCATCGTACTCGTGGTGGGTGAAAGTGACTCGTGGCGGGTTTGGAGCATCTAAGAGATGCCTTTCCCAAACCGGCGGGATCAAGTGGGTGGCTTCGCCTCGTGCCATTGCAGCCACGGTAGACAGGAATTGTTTTAGGCCAGGGCCATCGCTCATTACATGATTAAGACAGACGGCGAAGATAAAACCACCGCATTTCAGTCGTGTTACCTGTTAACACGTGAAGTAATACTCTTAGATTTTGAGAAACTCTATTTTGTATAGCACACTTAATTGAAATTTCACCACCTGAATCAACAGCAATGGGCAGTTTAACAGCCCTTCAGAGCCGGGAACATCAAAAAGGAGTTGATCGAAGCACGGAAATGGAGGCTGAAGTGCATCACCAAACTGTTCAAGCCTAACATCAGCATCAGCCTTTATAAACATCACGCCTTCACCATTGCAATCCACTATAAGCTTGCCATTTGCTCCTTCCCTTAGTCTGCCTGCAAATGGATAATAAAGCACCAGGGCTTGTGCTAATGCCGTCCGAATAACCTCAGCAGGATGCTTTCCTTCCATGGAAGGTTGATGCCGATAAAAATGGATGAAGAGAGCTTGAAACCGCAGAATCGCTTGATCATCGATATCTGATAACAGCTTTTGTTCACAAGGCGTAGGCTTGGCCGGAGCTACAAATTCAGGTTTACACCGTCGAACAGTGAATGTAAGAGGAATGTCAGAATGTGCTGCCATTGTACGGGAATGTGACACAGTAGAAAAGAATAGCTAGTGTTGGGCTCATAACCAAATGTTGGGACTTTGGAGTGAATTATATAGGAACCAAGGAGTAAATAACAAGGACCAAATGTATAATTTTAATATTTTCCCGTTAATTGTCACGTGGCAGTTTCGTCACTCCACCGTTAGATTTTTAACAGCGGTGGTCAAAATAGGTTGATTTTATAAGTTCGGTGGTCTTATTGACGAGTTCGTTAGTTCGGTGGTCAAAATAGAAATTTCCAATTAGTCCAGTGGTCAATGGTATAGTTTACCCTAATAATTATTTTCAATATACACGTGGCCTAATTATAACCATTCATATGTCGGTCTATTTTTAGACTTGGCCTGATTTTCATGTGTAAATGTGCCTTTTGCCATGCATTGGAATCAATTTTCATATGTGTTTTAAGGCATTGTTTCGGTTAATATGGTGGACAATCAGGTAGTTTGAATCAGGTTGGGATCAAATTATTTAGGTTTAGATTATTTTAGGTATGAGTTACATTCAGTTTAGGTTTGAGTCAAGTTAAATTTTATTTAAATCACCAATAGGCATTAAATGAAAGAAAAAGAATTAAATACTTAAAAATAGAAATTATATTGGGGTTAATGTTGGTTGTCGTGGAGGCTGCTCGGCCACACCTATCTTATTCGGGTATTATTACTTAACCTAGAGAATTTAAATCCAGCAACTGTAATACATCTCTTGGCGGCTCAACAAACTCATGATAACCGAAGAAGAGTTTCCACGCAAAACGAGCAAGTGCATCTGCCACCTTATTACTCTAGCGCCTAATGACCTCCAATTTAAATTATTTAAGAATTGGATTCAATTTCAGATAATTTTTTAAAGATAGATTTTTTAAATGAATTTTCCCCTAAATTTTTATATTAGTTAATATTCCCAACATCCACTTGATTAGTATAAACTCAATTATAAAAATATGAAAGTTATAAGATAAAATAGTAATTTTTAATTTTTTAAACTCTATTAAATATCATTTAATTATTTTATTTTGTTTATAAACATGCAATTAATTTGAACTATAACTTAAAACCTTTTCCATTCAATGTATACCTAAAAATTTATATTATAAACCATTTAATAAATGCAAAAACTTAAAGTAGTTGCGTAGGGGCAATGCTACATCTATCCAATGGATAGATTATCCATATGATGTGGCACATGATTTGTTAACTATTAAATGTAATATAATATATGTATATATGGGTAATCTTCACTGATGGTCACTTTTGTTTTGGGTTTGTTTTATTATGGTCACCCGAATTCAAAAAAGATTATTTTAGCCACTTACGTTCGAAACCGTTTCTGTTTTGGTCACTGGACCGTTAACCTCCGTTAATTAAAAATAAAAATTTCTAATTTGACCCCCAAACTTTCAAAACTTCATTTTTTACCATCTTCCTCAAAACTTAATGAACTTCCCACTGCAGGGGAGAACTGCAAAAATCATTGATTGATTTCTTGATCCATTGAACTGCAAAAATGAAATGTCTACATGTTAGACCCCCCTGCTGATGAGGTATGCTGATGTCTTTTTTTTTAATTTAACTGATTTAATTAAGAACTTTTTATATTAACGTAACCAACTTAGGCATAGAACTTCAACAGAAACTCACCAACTGATACTTCATATTCCTTACCAACCACAATGGTTCCATCGTCCAACACAAAAATAACAAACAATAAACTTAAATTAAGGTTCTAGCAAAACGAAAAAGTTGAACAAAAATCTTAGAGAACATAAACGATATAACTTTGAAGAGCCCCACCAAGAAACTCCTATTGCAACCCATTTTGCAAGAAGAAATGGAATCCGCATTAATAAACTGTGGCAGGATGAAATTTCCACAAAATTGAATATATATTTCGGATATGAGCAATGTACGTCAAACTTTAAGCAAGTTTTTTCATGCAAAAACATGAGTACTGCACGAAACACAAATGTAAAAAATCTTTCAGAATCTGAAGTACTTATAAATCTTGTTGAATGCCACAATGTCACAACTCTGGACATACACATTAATCGGCTCAACTGTTAACTGTTCCTCGATGAGAGTGTCGACCGACACCAAATCATCCACAATGGTCATCATAATTTGCAATTTTTTAATCCCATAACCAACGGGGACAAGCTTAGATGCTCCCCAAAGCAGATCTTCCATCTGAACAGCTCTTACTGCTTCTTCAAGCTTCTTCATGTCAGTCTCAACGTCATCGTCCTCAGCAACTGCAGCCTTCGAATCGGCAGCCGGGGGAGTGGCTACAGCCTCAGCAGGAGCAAATCCCTCAACAGTCACACCAGACCCCTCTCCAGAAACACCAGAGATCCTAAAAAGGGCGTAGATGTGGTTGTACCATCGAGAAACATTCACATAGCTAGCCGATGGGGCCCCTGAGAGAGCAGCGTAGATCGGTAATATCATCCTTTGAAGCTTGATACCTAGAGATGTAACTGCGAGAGAGGAGATACTCATCAAGCTTCTTCAAGCCAGCAACAGAACCAAGATCGTTGAAAGTGACAACCATTAGTTTGTTCCGGGTTGGCAGTTCTCCCCTGCAGTAGGAAGTTCATTGAGTTTTGGGGAAGATGGTGAAAATGAAGTTTTGAAAGTTTGGGGGTCAAATTAGAAATTATTATTTTTAACTAACGGAGGTTAACGGTCCAGTGACTAAAACAGAAACGGTTTCGAACTGTAACCCCCTTGTCCCGGTCTGGCCGGATGACCGGTCCAAAAGGGCTACACGGGGAAAACCGAGTGAAAACCCCTAAAGGATTTCCCCTCGGTTAGCAACCCTATTTTTTTTTATTTTAAATCTCGTCTAGATGAGTAATTAACCCTACGTGATCAAACAGCGGAAAGACATGACCAAAACAACCTAACGAACCTAAAACCACATCCAAAAGGCAAAATTTTCAAGTTAAATTGCAGGGGTATCGATACACCTAAGGGGTGTATCGATACGCCTTGGCTAAGTCAAAGGTCAGAGTCAACCCGTGGAGACCGTATCGATACACCTTGGGAGGGTATCGATACCCTTGTCAAAGGTTGACTTCCCACGGTCAACGCTACTTGACCGTACCGATACGCTTGAGGCCGGTATCGATACCAAGATGGACAGTGGCTCCAGTAGCCAAAAAGGTATCGATACGCCTTCCCGCGTATCGATACGGAAGGCCTGGAATAAGAAGGCCGTATCGATACGGGTCTAACCGTATCGATACCCCCTGCCCAGCGACACCTCCTTTCACCGTTTGGTAACATCTTGCAAGGCTCTAGATGCATACTTAGACACTCTTAAGCACATACAAGCATTCATGCACCAACCACAAACAGGATTTAACATGAGGGCATTCAAACCAACGATAACATACTAGACAAAGCTCCATACAAGTCTACAAGAAGCATACTTAGCAAGCATAAGTCATCCATCACAAAGTAGACAACATAAGGCCTACCTAGGCCAAAATCATACAAATTCATGCATAAGCAACTAAACCACATAAGAGGCATAGAACATAATCCGAGAAGCAAAGCATAACACGCAACATAAGTTTAACAAATTTAAGCATGACTTCCTAAGGAGTTTGACCCCAACTCCTAACATTCTATACCCCATTGTCTAGACATTATTACAAAAGCAAACCATACATAAACTTGCTTGAGAACTCCAAAGGTTCCTCCTCGCCCGCTCGCCTCCCGAACTCTAACGATCTGCACATTGGAAACGAAGAGCATAAGCAATCTAGCTTAGTGAGAGAAGCTCTACAATTTACAACATGCAACTTTCCAAAATACGATTTGTATGCAAGAAAACAATGGATGCATAAGGGTCCATCTCAACACAACTTTTGGTTTGCGCATGCACAACCAACATACACTTACGGTGAGACTACACATCACCGTTTCGACTAGTGGATATACAATGGGACTACACATCAAAGTTCTACCCTACTAGTCACTACCGGTGGGACTACACATCACCATAGTTTAAACCACCATCACGTGAGGCACGAACTCAACACGACTACTACATTGACACTTAGAATGCATTTAATGGTCACAATGTATGTAAAACCAACTTGTCACAACAATTTATGAGTAGGGAGACTTACACACGGGTTTAGACAACCTCTCAAGGTTCTACCCAAACCCCAAGGGAGGCCATATCAAGTACAATGCAATAACCAATGATCCTACTCACCGTTGCTACCCAAGAGAAGATTGAAGACCGAGCTCAAGACTCCGAAATCCCCGGATTTGCCCCCGAAGCTTCACCAACCAAATTCCTTGATTCTAAGCATTCCAACATCAAGCAAATAACCCCAAATCAGTTCATGTTCTAAAATAATCAACCCGAATAACATACTAAGTACATTACACCAATCTTTCCATTGAAACAAGCTCAAATTTTCCAAAATCCGAGCAGCCCTTAAGCACCCCTCAAAACCATTGATTTCAACCTTCAAACTACTCCCTAAAGCTTTCAAAACGATGCTCACATATACCCTAATCATTGACCCTCTCATTCCTACATAGAACACCCCCAAATTTCGTTCCTAAACCTCCCAAAAACCTCCCCAAAACCTCATTTCGGAAATCACCCCAAACCTTGTAAAAATCATATCCATTGGACCCCTTTAGACTTAAAATGATTCATATCACTTCCATCAATCAAAAACCTAAGTTTAGAATGCTAAAAATGACATTTTTAATTCAAAGCCTTCAAACTCCAAAATTCCAAAATGTGAGTAGAAATGAAAACAAAAGACATCAACTTGTAGAGGATAAAGAGAGTAAGTCAAAAACGAAATTACCTTTGCAAAACCTTCAAAAATGAGTAAGCTTTTGAATGGAATAGTATCCAAGGAGAGGGGGTGTTTTTGACGGTATTGTGAATAGTGTAGTTTTGAGGAAGAAGATGACTTTTAGGATTATTTTAGGTTTGTTTGAAATGGGGGGCCAAAAGACCAAAACACCCTTAATGAAATAGGGGATCTACAATGGATGACACCATGGCTATGTGGGCTTGATTAAAATATAGTCCAACTAAATAAAACCCGAGGCCCAAGTCATTATTTTATTATTTAAAATTTGAAACCGAAACCCGAACTATTTTTAAATTAATATTTTCACCCGACCCCCGAACCCGGGTGTTACAACTCTCCCCTACTTAAGGAAATTTCGTCCTCGAAATTACCTGACGGAAACAAGTAGGGAAACTGCTCAAGCATGTCAGCTTTCCTCTCCCACGTGGCTTCCTCCACACCTCTATGTCTCCATAAGACCTTGACTAACTCTATAGTCTTGCCACGCAACACCTTGCTATCAGAAGCAAGTACCTCAATTGGTTCCTCATCGTAAGATAAGTCCGAATTTAACTCTATTTCTTCCACTGACATAACATGGGACGGATCCGACCTATACCTCCTAAGCATCGATACATGAAACACATCATGAATCTTCTCTAGCTCAACTGGGAGTCTCAATCTATAGGCAACCGGACCAATTCTCTCATCTATCTCATAAGGCCCTATGTACCTTGGGCTCAACTTGCCCTTCCTCCCAAACCTCATCACCTTCTTCCATGGTGAGACTTTCAAAAATACTTTATCCCCCACGGAGTATTCCACTTCCTTCCTTTTTAAGTCGGCATAGGACTTTTTCCGATCTGAAGCCGCCTTCAAGCGATCACATATCAACTTCACCTTCTCGGTGGTTCCCTTAAGTAGCTCGGGCATCGGCACAAGTTTCTGTCCGGCCTCAGCCCAACAAATCGGGGTCCTACACTTCCTACCATACAAGGCCTCATAAGGAGCCATCTGAATGCTTGACTGGAAGCTGTTGTTGTACGCAAATTCCACTAATGGTAGGTGTTTCTCCCACGACCCCTGGAAGTCAATAATACAACACCTCAACATATCCTCCAAAATCTGAATCACTCTCTCAGACTGCCCATCTGACTGCGGATGATACGAAGTGCTGAAGTTCAACCAAGTGCCCAAGGCTCGATGCAAACACTCCCAAAATCTAGAGGTGAATCTCGGATCTCGGTCTGACACAATTGACTTCGGTACCCCATGTAGTCTCACAATCTCACGGATATACAACTCGGCCAACTTGTCCAAAGTATAGGTGGTATGAACCGGTATGAAGTGTGCACACTTGGTGAATCTGTCTACAATCACCCACACTGAATTTTTCTTCGAAGGAGTCAACGGAAGTCCTGATAGAAAGTCCATAGTGATACGCTCCCACTTCCACTCTGGAATCTTCAACGGTTGCAACAACCCTGAGGGAAACTGGTGCTCGGCCTTGACTCTCTGACAGACCATGCATTTACTTACGAACTCGGCTACATCCTTTTTCAAACCAACCCAATAATACTCTTCCTTTAATCCTCGATACATCTTCGTGCTACCCGGATGCATAGCAAAAGGGCTATTGTGAGCCTCCCACAAAATCGTACGCCTCAACTCGGCATCCTCCGGAACCACTATCCTATCCTTGAAACATAGGATCCCATTCTCTCCAAAACAATACTCAGTAGGCCTATCTTCCGCTATGTCTTGCACGTGAGGTGCCAAGGACTCATCTCGCAACTGCTTCTCACGAATCAACTGAACCAAAGATGGCTTAACCTGAAGCTCGGCCACTAGCCCACCGTCCGTAGACACACTCAACCTTGCGAACATTGCTCGCAACTCAACGGCCATCTTCCTACTCAAGGCATCGGCCACCACATTCGCCTTGCCCGGATGATATTCTATGGTGAGGTCATAATCTTTAAGGAGCTCTAACCACCTTCGTTGCCTAAGATTCAACTCCTTTTGGGACATCAAATATTTCAGGCTCTTGTGGTCGGTGTACACAGTGCACTTCTCACCATAAAGATGGTGTCTCCAAATTTTCAACGCGAACACCACTGCGGCCAACTCTATGTCATGTGTGGGGTAATTCTTCTCATGGACCTTCAACTGTCGGGAAGCATATGCCACTACCTTACCTCCTTGCATAAGTACACAACCTAGCCCCACGTAAGATGCATCACTGTAAATTACAAACTCTCTCCCCGGCTCGGGCTGAATCAAAATGGGAGCTTCGGTCAAAGCTTTCTTCAACTTCTCAAACGCTACTTGTCTTGCATCTGACCATTCATACGGAACATTCTTCTGTAACAACTTGGTCAACGGAGCCGCTATCCTCGAGAACCCCTCAACAAATCTCCTATAGTATCCCGCCAAGCCTAGGAAGCTGCGGATTTCTGTCACTGATTTTGGTTGCTTCCAATTTACAATGGCTTCAATCTTCTTGGGATCTACACTAATCCCACTAGCTGAGATCACGTGGCCAAGGAAGACCACCTCTCTAATCCAAAACTCACACTTACTTAGCTTGGCATACAATTGATTCTCAAGTAGGGTCTGAAGCACCAACCTTAAGTGTTCATCGTGCTCCTCTTCGGTCCTCGAGTACACTAGGATGTCGTCAATAAACACTACCACAAACCTGTCCAAGAACTTATGAAACACCCGGTTCATCATATCCATGAAGGCTGCTGGAGCATTGGTCAAACCAAAAGGCATCACCAAAAACTCATAATGTCCGTAACGTGTACGAAAAGCTATCTTCGGTATGTCCACATCCCTTACCTTTAACTGATAATATCCAGACCTCAAATCAATCTTTGAAAACACAGTAGCACCCCTCAACTGGTCTAGCAAGTCATCTATCCTTGGCAAGGGATATTTATTTTTCACTGTCACCTTATTCAACTGTCTATAGTCTATGCACATCCTCATGCTACCGTCCTTCTTTTTCACAAACAAAACCGGAGCACCCCACGGGGAAACACTAGGCCTAATGAAGCCTCTGTCAGTCAACTCCTGAAGCTATGTCTTCAACTCCTTCAACTCCTTCGGTGCCATTCTATACGGAGCAATGGACACCGGTGCGGAATCATAATATGTCTCGATAGCAAACTCAACTTCTCTGTCTGGAGGCAAACCTGGTAGTTCTTCCGGAAAAACACTCGGGAAGTCACACACAGTCCTGATATCCTGAGGTCTCACCTCACTCATATCCGGGTTCATTACGTAAGCCAAGTAAGCCTGACACCCTGAACTTAACAATCTCTGAGCTTCCAAAGCCGAAACCACATTGGACAAAAACTTAACATTCTCCCCAACTACCACAACCTCAAAGTCATCAGCAAGCCTCAAAGAGACTCTCTTAGTCTCAAAGTCAACCCTAGCTTTATGCTCTACAAGCCAATCCATGCCCAAAATCACATCAAAGCCATAAAAGGGTAGCTCCATCATGTCGACTGGAAATATGTGGCCCTGAATCATCAAGGGACACCTCCTATACACTTTCCTAACTTCCACTGTATCACCAAAAGAGCTAGTGACATTTACTCCTACTTCTAGCCAATCACAAGGTAGTCCTAATGACTTTGCATGCTCACCCAGAATATACGAATGCGTTGACCCCGAATCTATGAGGGAAAGCAAACTCAAAGACTGTAATGTGAAATTACCTGCAATGACATCAGTGTCATTTCCAGCCTCTCGCTGAGCGTACACTCTAGCCGGTCCTCCTCCCTCGGGCTGGACTGCTACCACATGAGCCAAGTTCCTCTGACCCTCATTCCTTGGCTGGAAGTTCCCACGGCCGCGCCCACGACCTCTCTGATGCTCAAAACCCCTCGCTGGAGCCGGTCCTCCTCTGACTGGGTGTGGACAATCACGTCTCAAATGATCTCGGGAGCTACAGTTCCAACACGCCCCAAACATACCCATGCACTCACCTGGGTGGCGTCTCCCGCACCTAGTGCACTCCGGAAAGTGCCCAACAGCCCCTTGGCCCTGACGGCCCTGACCATGGTTACCACCCCTAGGCCTCGTATCCGGCTGATACCTCCTATCCCTATGCCTCTTGGCATGATCTCTATCCCAGTTCGCATGTCTCTTCCCGGAGTCAGACCCACCTGCACGTGCTCTAGAGCTTAAGTTTTGTTCTACATCCTTGGCTCTAGAAACCAAAACATCGAACTCAGTGTAGTCGGTGGCCAACAGGTAGGTCTTCACATCAGTAGTCAACCCATATCTGAAGCGTTCACATCGTTCCTTCTCATCCGGAATCAACTCTGGCGCATACTGGCTCAACCTCACAAATTGGATCTCATACTCGGTCACGGTCCTATGGCCTTGAACCAAAGCCATGAACTCCCTTTTCTTTTCATCTAAGTACCGGACTCCGAGGTACTTCCTCTTGAAAGCACTCCTGAAAAACTCCCATGTGACATCCACCTCGGCCATACCAGAGATAGCAGTGGTCCACCAGGTATAAGCGTCTCCCTGGAGCAATGAGACAGTGCATCCCAACTTACGGGCGTCCGAACACTCCATCTGACCCAAGATGCGAGTAGTGCTCTCAAGCCACCCTTCTGAACCCTCCGGAGATAACCCACGAAACTCAACTGCCCCCAAATTACGAAGCCTCTCTAGGGGTAATCCTGTCCCCGCACCCTGAGCTGGTGCCGCAGCTTGCATACCAGCCAAAGCAGTCTGGAAAGCTCCGGCTATAGTCTGAATCAAATGAGCCACATCCGGGCCTGCCTGACCTTGGCCCGCTTGGGCCCCATTACCTCCCACATTAGCCCCAGCTTGAGGCCCATTACCATCACCTCCAACGTTCCCTCCGTTACCACCCGGAGCATTAAGAGCAAGAGGCGCGTTCTCGGGTGCCTGGTCACCCGCTTTAGGCCGTCCCCTCGGTCTCACCATAGCAATTAGTGTAATCTAAAACAACAAACACACAACAACAAGAAACGTTAGGTTAGCAAGGGGCAAAGGACTCCGGTTCTCAAGCTCTTTAAACCAAAACAATTTTCCTTTTTATTTTGACAATAATGCCTAACAATGGGGACTCAAACCAACCCTCAAACAACAGAAAAGCCATCATAGCATGCATACATACACCGTGCTAAAAACAGAATTTAGACATACATGGCAAAACACTCATAATATCTTAACTTACCTCACTTACCTGCCCGAGGTCTCGGAAACCTCAGGCTCTGATACCAATAAATGTAACCCCCTTGTCCCGGTCTGGCCGGATGACCGGTCCAAAAGGGCTACACGGGGAAAACCGAGTGAAAACCCCTAAAGGATTTCCCCTCGGTTAGCAACCCTATTTTTTTTATTTTAAATCTCGTCTAGATGAGTAATTAACCCTACGTGATCAAACAGCGGAAAGACATGACCAAAACAACCTAACGAACCTAAAACCACATCCAAAAGGCAAAATTTTCAAGTTAAATTGCAGGGGTATCGATACACCTAAGGGGTGTATCGATACGCCTTGGCTAAGTCAAAGGTCAGAGTCAACCCGTGGAGACCGTATCGATACACCTTGGGAGGGTATCGATACCCTTGTCAAAGGTTGACTTCCCACGGTTAACGCTACTTGACCGTACCGATACGCTTAAGGCCGGTATCGATACCAAGATGGACAGTGGCTCCAGTAGCCAAAAAGGTATCGATACGCCTTCCCGCGTATCGATACGGAAGGCCTGGAATAAGAAG
Organism: Hibiscus tridactylites; assembly: GCA_958450335.1. Lineage (NCBI taxonomy): Eukaryota > Viridiplantae > Streptophyta > Magnoliopsida > Malvales > Malvaceae > Hibiscus > Hibiscus tridactylites. The sequence continues at coordinate 3,678,050 of OY288267.1, forward strand.
GCCGTATCGATACGGGTCTAACCGTATCGATACCCCCTGCCCAGCGACACCTCCTTTCATCGTTTGGTAACATCTTGCAAGGCTCTAGATGCATACTTAGACACTCTTAAGCACATACAAGCATTCATGCACCAACCACAAACAGGATTTAACATGAGGGCATTCAAACCAACGATAACATACTAGACAAAGCTCCATACAAGTCTACAAGAAGCATACTTAGCAAGCATAAGTCATCCATCACAAAGTAGACAACATAAGGCCTACCTAGGCCAAAATCATACAAATTCATGCATAAGCAACTAAACCACATAAGAGGCATAGAACATAATCCGAGAAGCAAAGCATAACACGCAACATAAGTTTAACAAATTTAACCATGACTTCCTAAGGAGTTTGACCCCAACTCCTAACATTCTATACCCCATTGTCTAGACATTATTACAAAAGCAAACCATACATAAACTTGCTTGAGAACTCCAAAGGTTCCTCCTCGCCCGCTCGCCTCCCGAACTCTAACGATCTGCACATTGGAAACGAAGAGCATAAGCAATCTAGCTTAGTGAGAGAAGCTCTACAATTTACAACATGCAACTTTCCAAAATACGATTTGTATGCAAGAAAACAATGGATGCATAAGGGTCCATCTCAACACAACTTTTGGTTTGCGCATGCACAACCAACATACACTTACGGTGGGACTACACATCACCGTTTCGACTAGTGGATATACAATGGGACTACACATCAAAGTTCTACCCTACTAGTCACTACCGGTGGGACTACACATCACCGTAGTTTAAACCACCATCACGTGAGGCACGAACTCAACACGACTACTACATTGACACTTAGAATGCATTTAATGGTCACAATGTATGTAAAACCAACTTGTCACAACAATTTATGAGTAGGGAGACTTACACACGGGTTTAGGCAACCTCTCAAGGTTCTACCCAAACCCCAAGGGAGGCCATATCAAGTACAATGCAATAACCAATGATCCTACTCACCGTTGCTACCCAAGAGAAGATTGAAGACCGAGCTCAAGACTCCGAAATCCCCGGATTTGCCCCCGAAGCTTCACCAACCAAATTCCTTGATTCTAAGCATTCCAACATCAAGCAAATAACCCCAAATCAGTTCATGTTCTAAAATAATCAACCCGAATAACATACTAAGTACATTACACCAATCTTTCCATTGAAACAAGCTCAAATTTTCCAAAATCCGAGCAGCCCTTAAGCACCCCTCAAAACCATTGATTTCAACCTTCAAACTACTCCCTAAAGCTTTCAAAACGATGCTCACATATACCCTAATCATTGACCCTCTCATTCCTACATAGAACACCCCCAAATTTCGTTCCTAAACCTCCCAAAAACCTCCCCAAAACCTCATTTCGGAAATCACCCCAAACCTTGTAAAAATCATATCCATTGGACCCCTTTAGACTTAAAATGATTCATATCACTTCCATCAATCAAAAACCTAAGTTTAGAATGCTAAAAATGACATTTTTAATTCAAAGCCTTCAAACTCCAAAATTCCAAAATGTGAGTAGAAATGAAAACAAAAGACATCAACTTGTAGAGGATAAAGAGAGTAAGTCAAAAACGAAATTACCTTTGCAAAACCTTCAAAAATGAGTAAGCTTTTGAATGGAATAGTATCCAAGGAGAGGGGGTGTTTTTGACGGTATTGTGAATAGTGTAGTTTTGAGGAAGAAGATGACTTTTAGGATTATTTTAGGTTTGTTTGAAATGGGGGGCCAAAAGACCAAAATACCCTTAATGAAATAGGGGATCTACAATGGATGACACCATGGCTATGTGGGCTTGATTAAAATATAGTCCAACTAAATAAAACCCGAGGCCCAAGTCATTATTTTATTATTTAAAATTTGAAACCGAAACCCGAACTATTTTTAAATTAATATTTTCACCCGACCCCCGAACCCGGGTGTTACACGAACGTAAGTGGCCAGAATAATCTTTTTTGAATTCGGGTGACCATAATAAAACAAACCCAAAACAAAAGTGACCATCAGTGAAAATTACCCTATATATATTAATAAGCAATAAATGCAGTGCAATTACTACAACCACTTTTAAGTTTCATCAATAAATAATTTTAAAAATTATAATTACAATACAATTAATACATTTTTACCCCATAACAATTTTTATAACTTTAAACGTAATATAATTAATATTTTTATTTTTAATGAAATATTTTATTATTTTTAATATAATAAGAAGAGAAGTTAAATTAGCTAAAAAATATTTTGACTCGTCATATTTTTACCCCATAAAAAATATTTTGCTTCAAATAATAGTCTTTGAAGAAATATAATATTTCGAAAATTAAGATGAAATATTGATTTTTGATCTTTTAGAACAAAAAAACAATAGTTTATGTATTCTAATTTTGATAGTTTCGATCCTTGTATTTTGCGAACAAAGCTGCTCGAACCTAGGTCCCTTAAGATAAGTATAATATAATCTCTCTTTTCACTAACACCACTCGTTTTAATTTTTAAAATTTCAATTCACTCATAACACCAAGACATTATAACTAAACCATATAACTTAAAATCAAATTGGAGAATGAGACCACTGGTTGGGTTCGATTCATGTACTTTTTAAATTTAGAAGTTCTAATTGGCTCATAATACCAAAACAATATAACTAAATTATATAACTTAAAATTATTAAATTAGAAAACGAAAACTAATCTTTAAGTGACATATTATATATTGAACATTTTAATTTAATAGATTTCATAATTATTGTACACTAAAAATAAAAAGTAAATTTTATTAAATGTAAATAGGGCATAATGTTAAAAGGAAAACGATTTAATAAATGTAAAAACTTTCTTTGGTGGTAAGGTAGATTAGGCTTTTTGGAACTTGGGTTTGAATTTCATGTCCTAAAATTGATTTTTTAGTTGAGTACAAGGGTAAAATTGATTTTTAAGTAAAAATACGAATTTAAAAAATATTAAAATACTAAAATGATGTAAAAAATTAATAAAATATTTAAAAATGTTTTATTAATATATGGCTAAAAATAAAAAGTAAAAATAATAAAAATAAAAATATCATAAACTATTAAATTATAAATTATTCAAAAACCAAAACATAAAAATAAATTCTACACTCTATTCCTATTTTCTAAATTTCAAACCCTAAAAATCTCAAACTCTAAATTGCAAACCTTAATTCCTAAACTCTAATTGAAAATTTTATCGATATAAAGTGACTATGAATCATAAAAGTATGTGTATAAATTTAATCAAGTGAAGGGTTTAAACTTTAGGGTTTAAGGTTTGTGATTTAAAAATTAGACTTATAGTGTATAGTTTAATTTTTTAGTATTGAGAGATATGGGAACCAAAAATAGCAAAGGATTTTTGTTTGGGGTGAGAGAATCACATGAACCCTATTTTAGGATCCTTTCTTTCTTACATTCTTTGAAGAGAAAGAAAACCAAAATCGTCCAGGTTTTTATATTTTTTAATACTTTATAAATATTTTTAGATATTTTATTTTATTTTTAGTCATATATTAAAAATATTTTTAAATATTTTATTTTTAATATTTTACTCATATTTTTTTGCCTAAAAATTATTTTTGCCCTCGTACTCAACCAGAACATCAAATTTTGCCCTCGAACTCGCTTCAAAAATCAATTTTGCCCCTCTGCCACATCGTCTTCACACGTGAAATGTCACGTCAGCATTGTAAACTGCTATGTCAGCACCGTAACGATCAACGTTTGCTTCCGTTAGTCAAGGAGCAAACGGTGATGCAATTCGACCATTTCAGTGGCTAAATTGATGCGAAAATACTTTAAAGGGTGAAATTGATAAATTGAGACTACTACAGGTGCAAAAGTGACCTTTACACCCAAAAAAATATTATGAAAAAACCGAGAATTGCATTGATCCAAACTGAAAATAAAATGAATGATTTAAAAAATCTAATAAATCCGCACGAATCAACTTGGCTCAAGTGGTTAAGAGAACAATTTTTTTCTAGAGGTTACGGATTTAGGAACCAGCAGCTGCAGTAGTGTGATTATGCACTACAACAACACTTAACACTTAATATAGTTGTTTTCATTATTTTTTTTCTTCGTATGAAAAATTAAAAACTAAATTAAAAAAAAAAACTCTCAATGGTGTGTTGTCAGAAAGCAAAGCACCCTAGCTTGGTGATAAGATTTTTTTTTAAAGGACATGGAGCACAAAAACGTATAAATATGGCGAGCTTGCTGATTTGTTGACAAAGGCGTCAATGGTTGCCCAATCATTTGATGCCATGCTAACAATGCATTAACATTTGGTTTTATTACAAAATAATGTTTAAAATATAAGTATTATTTTTTGTTTGGGTAAACTACATAAATGACCACCATACTATTGAAAAAGTCGTGATTTGACCACTTTACTTTTTTTCGAATCAATTAAACCACCATATTATTAAATTGGGTGCAATGTGACCACCAGCCGTTAGAGGTTAACGGTAGGATAACGTGGCAGTTAAAAAATTAAAGGTATAATTACACATTTGGTCCCTACTATATACATATTTTTTCAATTTAGTCCTAATTTTAAACTAATAAAATAAATTAATTAGGTGGTGACACGTGTCACCACCTATTTAGAGGAGGAAAACAAAATCCTTAAACCTGCTCTTGGTAGGAATCAAACCTGGATGAAATAAGAATGAAGGCAGAACCTTAACCACTACACCAAGCACATGTTTGTGCTATAAATCACCAATTGTATTATATGTCTTATTGTTTGTTACCATTCAAACTCATCTTCTTCCTCATCACTCGGAACCTTAGGGGTTTTGCTCCCCGCCGCGTCAAAAGCCCGGATCAGGTGTCCGTCTCGCAAACGGACGGCAACCGGTGCCAGAAAATGCGAGAAACAGTGGCGTTGTAGGCTTGGGTCACTGCTAAACTTTCAACCCAACTTCAACGGCAAAAAGGTCGACGGCGGTGCGCGTGGCTGTCGGGATCGAGCTCGGGGTGGTGCTGCGATTCGACCGGTGTGGGCGGTGACGGTCACCGGCGAGCGGTGAGGGAGATCGGAGATGTTGAACGGTGGTGGGGAATTCGAACGGGTTGGGAGAGAAAGAGGGAAAAAAATAAAGATAAGATATTTTTTTGGTTATTAATGATGGTAGGTGGATCTCGATGGCTATATTAAATTTGGTTCAGACTAACTAAACATACCTCAAAATAAATTTGGTGTGAGAACCAAACATAAGTGATCCTTAGCACGAACGGTTAAAGCTTGGGCTTACAAAGCCATGGATCACAAGTTCGAACCCCCGGGTTGACAACCCTTTTTTTTTTTAATAATTTTAGGGGTGTTACAACTCTCCCTCCCTAAAAAGAAATTTCGTCCTCGAAATTTACCGAAGTCGGTGAAATGCAAAAATTGCTTTTTCATCATTCATGTACTTAAACTATTCCATCATGGTATCCTTATTTCTCGGGACTCCCAGACAGTCACAGATCAATCTAGCAATGTTCTCAGCCACTCGGGTAATCCTTTGGACCCACAGTCATCTAATTATACATCTTCGACAACTAACTAGAATAAAATAATTAGATTCTTATCGAACTTCACATGGTGCTAAGCGAACACTTGTCTCATAACTTTTGTCATAAACAGCCTTAATCAGGAATAATAAGCCTTCCCAACTATCAGAGATGTCATTCATATGACCCAGAATCATATTCATAGCTCTTCTAGGCTGACCATCAATTTATGGATGAAGAACTGTCCAGACGAGTACTCGAGGCTTCCAACAGAGCCTTCTAGAATCAAGACGTAACACCGAATGTCAGTCACGGATGATATGTATAACTACACAACATGCCATATTTCCAGTGAATTCTTCCTCCAAACCAATCCAACATAACCAAGGTTTTAAATGATTTGCACTTACCTTCAGCGTAAAGGTCATAAAATTGTTTTCTTTGTGTATAACGGAGTAACTACCGAGTTAACTCTTTCGCCGGGTTCATAGACACCTCTCTTTTAGATTCATACTGAATTTATCAAATTTTCATCAGAATGTTTTCAAACACAATCATCATCACCGAGCTACCTTATGTAATCTTATATCAGTTAGCTCATATGATCAAACCTTCATTCTCTATCAAATTCATATCCTCAATTCCACACGCATTAACCATCTCAGTTTCTTTATCTAGATTCAAATCCATCAATTTAATCCAATTCGTAGACAAACATTACCGATATTCCTTTCCAGTATAGATCAAGCTATTATGGACAGAAGGGTTAGATGTACTTATTACAGGAAATGATTCAACATCGGAGTCTCGGCACGGAGGAGTACGGTTATGATCTAGGGGCATGCACAGACCAGACATCCTATGACAGACGATCGGCCGATCTACCCAGAAAGACGCAACTCTAAGCTCTGATACCACTAAATGTAACCCCCTAGACCCGCCTATGCGTTTCGCGGATCCTAGGAAGTCACATTAGGGTCACAAGAGCGACCCACGGTAAAAATACACATAAAACATTTTTTAAAAAAACACATATTAAATTATAACGGTAACTTTTGTTGAAAATACTCTTTCATAAAATCATATAAACATATAACATGATTATAGAAAACATTTTACAGACACTATCATGAAACAATAATGATATGCATGCCCACTAACTATGTCGGTACCGTACTCCATAAGCAACGCCGAGAGAACTCCGAACACTGATGTCAAACGTTATACCATGATATATATTCCTTTAACCTGCGATGGTAAAAACAACGTGAGCTTGGAAAAGCTCAGTAATACAAAACTACCAAAAGATGCTATAAGCTCATGCAGATATATGGTAGGCATAACATTTTCATGATGTTCCACGCAGTAACGATCTTCATTTCTTTTTTTTTTGATATTTCAGGGTAACGTTATACTTGATAATAACGGTATTTGTTCTTTATTTAATCATTGAGAATTAGACAGGAATTATAGGCTATTAATGTACGGAGGTGGAATTAGAGAGTTCGGTTCCTAGTGTGTTCCAACAGTGTAAGTAAAACATGTGCAACAACAATATAATATGCATTTCTAGTTCAAAAACATAAGTTCAAGTAATAATACGATTCGGTTTAATCTTTTATTTACCCTCCAACCATACTCCAAGAGGCAGTTCCCCAAAACTGCGTCAAAGGCGTTAACCAGTGCCCATTGGGCATAGGTGCCATCCTAAGGGATTACCTTAGGAACGGTACGGTACGGTATGGTAGGTATTACCCTAGCCGAAGCATAGGAACCTGTAACGGTAAAGGAATTACCAGCTGGATCAGGGCTGAACCTACGGTCACTTCATATTCTATCCCAAGTACCCAAGTAACAATTTATGTAACGGTTCGGTTAATCAATAGCTGTATTTTTAGTAATATATTATCCATATAGCATGTTGATCATATCAGGTGCATATGCATATATCAAAAATACATTACGGTCATGTTAAATTATAAAACATGTCATGTTCATGTGAGTTCAAGTATTCTATCATGTGCACATAATCGGTATTATAACATGTAAATCAGTATGCAAAAACAGTCGTGTAGCACACATGGAACACACTAGGTGGAATAGTTTATTTCCTTGGAGATACTTGACATTTACGGAAGAGAACATATTAACTTTTGACAATTGAACAGATCTTTGAAACAAGGCCCCTATTAAAAGAGGGGTTTGTACTAACGATTCAAACCAGATAGTCAGGAGATGATACATCAAGATCTTGAGAGTTTATGCATATCATGAGTGATTTAGCCATTTAAGCCTACCAGGGGCATTATGGTCATTTTATCATACACGACATTTTGGTAATTTATACAACCATGGCGTAAACAGTGGCTCAAAAATTCTATTTGCTCATCAAGTTTCCAACCAGGCATTTAGGGATTTTTATGTCGAGATCTTTAATGATATCAGATACATTCGGGGCTATTTTGATTACTTGGGCCAACGAGGGCATTTTGGTCATTTAACTATCAGGGGTGATTTGTAATTTAGCCCAATAATGATGAAATGACGATTTGCACTATTTAAGATTCCCAGAAATTTATCGAGCCTCCAAAACCATTCAAACTACATATTCCCACCTTGTAGTACAATCCAACGCTTCTAATACACCCAACTGTATCGTATATCTGAACGGTTGCTTTCATATTTCACCGCAAGATTCTCCACGGAGTAGTCAAACTTATATTCTGTGCGGAGAAACTTCCATCCTTACATTATTATCAGGAGTGATTGACATACGTAAGTCATGCTTCTACCCTTAAGGGCATTTCAGTCATTTCCAACTTTATTGGCATTTCCAGAATTTATCAAGGGCAATTTACTTATTTCAGTCAAAAGGGGGTATTTTGGTCATTCACGAATTTTGGTACTTCCAACCACTTCATTCATTTCAAAACTCAAGGTTTTATTCATCCTTCCAATTTATTTGTAAACCTCGGTGTCTGAGGATACTTCAGCCCTTTTTAGTCAATACGGTCATTCTGATTAATTCAACCATAACAGGATTTCCAATACTTTTAGTCATTATGATCAATTCAGTATTTGAGTCGCTTGATCAATTTAGAGGTACGAATAATTTCCCGTAAATATAAATATATTCAAGAATTCATTCTAAATTCAAGGAAGTCCAACACCATTACAATCTTGAACGTTTAAATCTTGTTACCATATCTTACCAGTAGATCGAGGTTTCCCGATGAATCGAGTTGGTTTACCATATCCACTGTAGATTTCTAGACCTCTTCCAATTCAAAGGGTATTTTAGTCATTCTCATATCTTAAGGGCATTTTCGTAATTTCATGTCCAAGTATCTTTCTCATTTAAACATTTCACACTAATGCTCGAAATTGGAGATTAGTTGCCTCATTAATTATTTAATGAACTACAAATACTTCAAATTTATTAGCTTCCTCGTTCGAACATTTCGGTCTTATCTAAGTTATCATACTCAATTTCATATTTAGTTTGACTTAAGTAGGGCTAACAACACTCCTTATCATGTTCTTGCATGCATTAACAATTACCAACATGTTCTCAAAGCATACAAGAGGTAGTAGTGTATTACCTTTAATTCTTGCTATATCGGTCGACCATTATACTCCGTTCGATCACTCTCGAACCCGCATGCGACGTCCTCTACATCTCGAATACAAGGAACTTCGAATACCTTCAATCGCACAAAATCTAATTTCAGTCCTTAATCACAATGCTCATAATTGATTATTAAAATACATAAGCAGACTCAAGTTCAAGGTTCAATTCGGAGGCTTTCGGGTTAGAATTTTACGAAACGGGCTTCAGAATCGGACTCAGGACGTCGAAAAACATAAAATAGGACTTTTCGGGAAAAGTTGACTTTTTGGTCAAAGTCAACGCTGACGTCAGCAGTCAAAGTCAACGCTGACGTCATGCTGACGTCACTGGTCCAAGGCTGACTCGGTGAGTTGACTCACTGGGTTGACTCGGGCGAGTTGACTCACTGGGTTGACTCGGGCGAGTTGACTCACTGGGTTGACTCGGGCGAGTTGACTCACTGGGTTGACTCGGGCGAGTTGACTCACTGGGTTGACTCGGTCAACGGGTCAGGTCGGTCAACGAGCCGGGTCAACGGGTCAACGAGTCGGGCTGACGGGTTTGGGCTCGGTTCGGGTTGACTCAGTTCGGACTCAGGCGGGCGCGGGTCGGGTCAATTTTGGTTTGGGCTTGGACTTACCGGGCACGGGCTAAAGGCCATTGGGCCTTAACAGACCGACCCACCTTTATATAATTAAAAGGGCTAACTCGGTTATTGGGCCGGACCGCTTCTATCCAAACCGGTTTAATCTATACCGGTCCGGACCGATTCACTTACCCAAAGCAACTGGCCATCGGACGGTCGTCGGGGAGGTCATCAGACGGTCACCGGAATGTCGCCGGAAAGTCCATTCCGCGTCGTTTCTGCCGGAAAAACGAAGATCATGAATTTATAAACTCATCCAAGCCGAGTATTCAACGATTTAACCCGGAATATGTCTGAAACTTACCCCAAAATTCTAAATCTCGCCGGAAAACCATGTAACACCGATGAGGGCTCTCCCGACGTCGGTTGAACTCGGAACCTTAGGGGTTTTGCTCCCCGCCGCGTCAAAAGCCCGGATCAGGTGTCCGTCTCGCAAACGGACGGCAACCGGTGCCGGAAAATGCGAGAAACAGTGGCGTTGTAGGCTTGGGTCACTGCTGAACTTTCAACCCAACTTCAACGGCAAAAAGGTCGACGGCGGTGCGCGTGGCTGTCGGGATCGAGCTCGGGGTGGTGCTGCGATTCGACCGGTGTGGGCGGTGACGGTCACCGGCGAGCGGTGAGGGAGATCGGAGATGTTGAACGGTGGTGGGGAATTCGAACGGGTTGGGAGAGAAAGAGGGGAAAAAATAAAGATAAGATATTTTTTTGGTTATTAATGATGGTAGGTGGATCTCGATGGCTATATTAAATTTGGTTCAGACTAACTAAACATACCTCAAAATAAATTTGGTGTGAGAACCAAACATAAGTGATCCTTAGCACGAACGGTTAAAGCTTGGGCTTACAAAGCCATGGGTCACAAGTTTGAACCCCCGGGTTGACAACCTTTTTTTTTTTTTAATAATTTTAGGGGTGTTACACAATTATTTGCAACAGTTGAACTAGACAAAACAGAATTGAAATGATATAACCCTGCATCCTCAGCACCACGTAGCAGTACTTCTCCAGTATCTTCATCGCGAACCAAGCATGATGTTGCATGGAACTCAAAGAAGATGTTGTTATCTTTAGCTAGCTTTGAAACAGAAAGGAGATTCTTAGTGATAGCAGGCACATGAAGTAGATCATTAAGCAGAATAGTACGTGTAGTCGTATGCAACATTGATTTCCCAGTTTTAGAAATACACAAATCATGACCATTGCCTACAACCAGTTTACCTGGACCAGTGAAGTCAGAGGATTGTTGCACCTTGGTTGCATCATATGTAACATGATGGGTAGCACCAGAATCCACAACCCAAGTATCAGACGTGGATGTCGATGGAGACTCAAGAGAGGTGACATGAGCAGTGGCAGGTTCATCAGTGGGTGGAGGGTGTGTAGGGAAACCACCAGAGAAGGCATGGTCATACCTGTGCCAGCAGCGATCAGCTGAGTGCCCAACCTTGCTACATATTTGACATTGAAGACGTGCACGCCCACGAGGGCCAGATCGACCACCAGACCAAGAATTAGAGCGGGCACCAGACCAAGCAGATGGTGGGCGACCATCAGGATAAGAAGAAGGGCGTGATCCACGAGCCGCAGTAGTATGAAACTCCCTATGTTGAACTTGAGCCACATTAGCAACCATAGGTAGATGATATTGCACATTAAAGCCCTTGAGTTGAGCTTCAGCATCAATTAGGACTGACTTCACATTTTCTAGAGTGTAAGGTTCTCTGCTAGTGGTGATGATAGCCATGAAGGGCTGATACTCCATCGGTAAGCCATTCAAAATGGTGACAATTTGTTCGATGTCTGAGATTGCACTTTCACATGCTGCGAGAGCATCGCAAACTTCCTTGATCTGAGTGAGGTAGTTGCGCATGCTCTCATCCCTTTGCGAATCGACCTGAGTTTACAGTGCAAGCTCATGGCACTGGTGGTGGACTTGTTGGCAAAAAACTTCTGGACAAGGGACCATACATCGGAGGCCGTCTCAGCTCCAACAAAGTGAGGAAGAAGGGAAGCACTGATAGTGGATAGTTGGGGTGTTCAATTTCGGATATCGGATCCGATCCGATCCGAAAATTCGGATATCCGAAAAATTCGGATCACCTAAATAGCGATCCGTATCCGATCCGAAAAAATCAGATATCCGAAAATCCGGATATCCGAATTTTCGGATCGGATACCCGGATATCCGAATATCCGAAACTTATGAATTTATTTGATTATTTTTTAATTTAATGGTTTTATCCATGAAAAATTTAGGTTTTCGAATATAAAAATCAATAAATTATTGAATATAACAATATGTGTATCCATGGAAATTTCAATTTTTCATATATAACAAGTAAAAATATCGAATATAACAAGATTTATACCTATAAAAAAATTTGATTTTTCGGATATCGGATAATCGGATATCCGATCCGAATGTAAAACTACTATCCGTATCCGATCCGAAATTTTCGGATATCCGATCCGAATTATCCGAAAAATAAAAAACGGATCGGATATCCAAAAATTCGGATCGGATAATCGGATAATCGGATCGGATCTATCGGATCGGATTTTTTTGAACACCCCTAGTGGATAGTAACCATGAGGCCAGGGCACTGTCCTGAGCCACAAACGTCTCATGATCTGCGTTAGGAACCTGTTGACCATCAGAACTCGTAACAAGCTCAGGTGGTGGTTTGGCAGCTCCGGTGAGAAGCTTTTCAAGCCGATGGCTCCGAACAGTGAGCAGAATTTGTTGCTTCCACAAGAGGAAGTTCATCTCATCAAGAACCGAGTTGATTTTCTTGTTGGTGAAGGTATGGGAAACACGCACCGCCTCGATTGAATCAGTACCAGACGTGGCATCGTTGCCAGGCATGGTGACACACGAAACAGGGAGGGAATGGAATAAACACCGAAATCAACGAGCAACCCCAGGAAAACCGGCGACTGATACCATGTTGTGAAACGTAATAGAATAGAGAATGATGGTAAAGATTGCTTGTTTATTTCATTGAATGGAAACAGCTTATATAGAAGCTGAATTATATGAGAATAAAGAATAACAAACTTAGCCAGCTAGTATAACAACCCTAGTTGGATGAAACAAACCCTAACAGATTCCAATAGCTCTTGATTGATCATTTGCTCACACAGCTGCTGCACTCACACGCATACAAACAGCTGTGATTAATAACAACTGTGATTAATATTCTTCAACATCCTTCCTGCTTTTCTTCTTTTCCGATTTCTTCAACATCTATCAAATATTTTTTGGATGCTCCGTTAATTTATTAATTTAATTACATGTGATATGAATATTCTCAGAATTATTAAAAGTTGATAAACGCTTCTTCAAACAAATAATACGTACGAAGAAGATATTTTGAAATTGTGTAAACTTTGAATTATTTGTGAATTTGATTCAATTATATATATATATATATATATATATATATATATATATTAAGATAATTTTTAGAACTTTGAATTGTTTGTCAATTTTAGACAGATTTTTTTAAAAAGAATATTTTCCCTGAATTTTTATATTAGTTATAATATTCCCAACATTCACTTGATTAGTATAAACTCAATTATAAAATTATGAAGTTATGAAATAAAATATTAATTTTTAAGTACCTGTATTTTTTAAACTATATTAAATATCATTTAATTATTTTATTTTGTTATATTTTTACTCATTGTTTTCTTGATTTAGTAGTATTTAAAGTATTTAAACTATAATTTGAACTATAACTTAAAACTTTTTCATTCAACGTATACCTAAAAACTTATATCGTAAACCATTTAATAAATGTAAGAACTTAGAGCAGTAGTTTAGCAGGTTTAGGGCCGGTGCTGAGGCAGGACAGTAAGAGCGTCCACCAAAGGTCCACCACCCATAATTAAAAATATAAGTTTAAGGGTATCATAAGTCTTTAAATTTTTGAAAAAAATTTAATTAAACCCCTAAAGTTTTTTTATCCAATTAAACCTTAGCTCTTATACTCTAAAATTTCATCTTCACCCGTTTGACTAATGTTGATTGTTAAATCTAACAATTTTTAGACCAGTTGGTGCAACATATCGTGTTATAGTGCTGTCAGTTGAAATTTTCAGAATATTTTTATTTTATCTAAAAAATTCTCTAAAAGTTCTAAAAATTCATAAAAACTTATAAAAATTATAAAAATATCTTTCTGAAAAATCTTTAAATGTCACATGACAAAACTGTAATGAGTCACGTGACATAATATCTCAAAAAAATCGTCAAAAATTGATGGTTAAAATTGGCTAAAAGGCTTAATTGTTTAAATTTAATGGTTTGGGGGATTAATTGGGTGTAAAAAGGTTCACACGCGTAAGTGGATTTTTTTCTCCAAAAGTTCAGAGGCTTAAAGCACCCTTAAGCCAAAAATATATTAATGGTTTTTTAAATTTAATTATTCATTAATGGCGCTCACCATCCCTAATTTTTTTAAGGGTAAACTACACTGGTAGTCACCGAACTTTTATGGCGCTTTCAATAAGGTCACCAAACTTTTAAAACTTTCATTACAGTCACCCAACTTTTAATTCGCTTTCAATAAGGTCACTGCCGTCAACCACTGTTAAAAAAGCTGACATGACATGTTAAATTTAAGGGTAAAATACATTTTTAGTCACTGAACTTTTAAGAGGCTTTCAATATGGTCACCGAATTTTTAAAACTTTCATTACCACCACTCAACTTTTAATTCGCTTTCATTACCGTTAAAAAAGTCGATGTGACACGTTAAGTTTAAAAATAAACTTTTTCCCATCCTATTTTATCTCCATGTCTTATTTTCTTCCATCCAAACATGTCTTTCTTTTAGATACATTAATATTTTCCTTTGAACTCCTCATTATCCAGTGCATGACTCAGTAAATGTCGGGCCTGAAGCATAAAGAGGGTTTTTATGAAGAAAATTTTAGTTATTTCTTTATCATTCCATCATCGGATGTCTCCCAATATTTTTCTTGTTCTCACACATGTCGCATGCATGTCTAGATACATTAATATTTTCCTTGATGTGTTACTAGGGAAGTAACGACCTTCACCAAAAATTACAATTTGATTGATATGGAGGAAAGAGACATGTTTGGATGGAAGAAAATAAGAGGGGAGAGAAAATATGGTGGGAAAACGTTTATTTTTAAACTTAACATGTCACATCAGCTTTTTTTATTGGTAATGAAAGCGAATTAAAAGTTGAGTGATAGTAATGAAAGCTTTAAAAGTTTAGTGACCATATTGAAAGCCTCTTAAAAGTTCAGTGACTAACAATGTATTTTACCCTTAAATTTAACATGCCACGTTAGCTTTTTTAACGGTGGTTGACGGTAGTGACCTTATTAAAAGCGAATTAAAAGTTGAGTGACTGTAATGAAAGTTTTAAAAGTTCGGTGACCTTATTGAAAGCGCCCTAAAAGTTTAATGACTACCAGTGTAGTTTACCCTTTTTTTAAATAGTCCCTAATTAAATATAAAGAACATTTAAATTTTATTTAATATAGGCATTAATGGGAATATTTTTTAAATTAAATTAATTAACATGTATATTTTCTAGAGCAAATTACACCACATGTCACTTAATTATAAGTTTAGTAACAAATACGTCACTCTTCTTTTAAAAGTACCAGTTGAGTCACTCATTTGTAGGTTTAAGAACAAACATGTCACTTTTCATCTAAAAATAACAATTTAATCACTCAATTATAGATTTAGTAACAAAGATGTCATTCAATTAAAATTTAGTGATAAACAAGTCACTTTGTCGTTAAAAAGTTAGAATTTTTTTAAAAATAAAATATTAAAAAATAGATATTTTCACAATTTTCATTGAAAATGGTTTTGAAAAATGGAAAAGATGAAAATTAGAGGTTTTTTTAGTTTTATTTAATCCATGTTTGAATCCTTCTAAAGGTAATATTTTTATTGATTTTAAAACTTTGGTTTATTTAAGCATATATTATTATTATTATTGTTGTTATTGTTATTGTTATTATTATTATTATTATTATTATTATTATTATTATTATTATTATTATTATTATTATTATTATTATTTAACTATTTGATAATTAATGGTTCATTTCTTTTAAAAAAAAATTTGGATATCGCACCTTTTCACTAATCTTATTTTTTAAAACAAATTTTTATTTCTATTAATCAAACGTGTTTTTCAACTTTTCGGATAATATAACAGCACTTATATCTATAAAAAAAAATTGAATTTTTGGGTTTCGGATAATTGGATATCTAATCTGAATGTATAATCATTATTTGTATCCGATCTGAAAAATAAAAAACAAATCGAATAACAAAAATTTCAGATATGGTTAACGAATAAACAGATTAGATCAGTCGGATCAGATTTTTTTTGCACACCCCTAATTTGCATATCTGTTCAACCAGTTCCTTTCTTGCTTAATTTGCTTTCCCTCGGACTTCCATACTTCCTGTTAACCTAAAAGTTTTTTCCATAAAAACATGTAACTCGTCATCATAATCACTTCTTCTTCTCCATTTTCATTTAAAAGCTCAGAACATAACAACAAAAATAATAAACTGGACCGTTGGAGTAATTCAATATCATAGCTTAAGGTAAAGTAAATATTATTCTCAAAGATACGGTTTTAACAAAGCTGTAGATTCTTGATACACGTTATCATTTCGTTTTACATGGCAGAAGAAATTCGTATTGATTTACTCTTCTTATCCTCGATTGGCTGCTGTGATCAACATGTTGTCCATTTCCTCCGCAAACCTTTCCATGGCTGGAGCTGGCAAACAAATTGCTACCGCTGTTCCCACTTCTCCTTTCTTGTTCTTGGCCTGTACGAAAGAGCTTATCACCCCTACGGCTCTCGCGCCACCAGCAAACACTGCCTTACCCCATCCGAAATCCACATCTTCTAATCCCAGCTTCGTTAAATCCGATATCATGAATGAACCGATAACATTCGGGAAATGGAGTCGTTTACCCCTAATCACCATTAGAGCTGCCACAGACTTCACATATTCCTCTGTCAACCTTGCTTTTGCTTGTTTTACTAATTCCACTGCATACCCTAATGGATTCTCACCAAGATTTTTAACTCTTGTTATTGCTGCCGGAAACACAATAGCGTTCCCATAGTATCCCTGTGGCAACGGAGGTTCGATTTTGGCAAGGGAAACACATAGCAGGCGTACCTCTTGGTCGGGGTGAAGATTTATGGCAAGGCTTCGACATCTCCATAGGAAAGCTGTTAAAAGTTCGAACTTGGTGCAATGCCGGAGGTGGAGAGGGAGTAGCCTGCGAAGAAGTGAAACTTCAGCGGGGCCAAAGAAAAAGGAACGTTGAATCAGGTTGTCCGATGACAAGGAGGTAGTCGTGGTGGTGGCAGCAGCCTCCACTTCATCGTACTCGTGGTGGGTGAAAGTGACTCGTGGCGGGTTTGGAGCATCTAAGAGATGCCTTTCCCAAACCGGCGGGATCAAGTGGGTGGCTTCGCCTCGTGCCATTGCAGCCACGGTAGACAGGAATTGTTTTAGGCCAGGGCCATCGCTCATTACATGATTAAGACAGACGGCGAAGATAAAACCACCGCATTTCAGTCGTGTTACCTGTTAACACGTGAAGTAATACTCTTAGATTTTGAGAAACTCTATTTTGTATAGCACACTTAATTGAAATTTCACCACCTGAATCAACAGCAATGGGCAGTTTAACAGCCCTTCAGAGCCGGGAACATCAAAAAGGAGTTGATCGAAGCACGGAAATGGAGGCTGAAGTGCATCACCAAACTGTTCAAGCCTAACATCAGCATCAGCCTTTATAAACATCACGCCTTCACCATTGCAATCCACTATAAGCTTGCCATTTGCTCCTTCCCTTAGTCTGCCTGCAAATGGATAATAAAGCACCAGGGCTTGTGCTAATGCCGTCCGAATAACCTCAGCAGGATGCTTTCCTTCCATGGAAGGTTGATGCCGATAAAAATGGATGAAGAGAGCTTGAAACCGCAGAATCGCTTGATCATCGATATCTGATAACAGCTTTTGTTCACAAGGCGTAGGCTTGGCCGGAGCTACAAATTCAGGTTTACACCGTCGAACAGTGAATGTAAGAGGAATGTCAGAATGTGCTGCCATGGTACGGGAATGTGACACAGTAGAAAAGAATAGCTAGTGTTGGGCTCATAACCAAATGTTGGGACTTTGGAGTGATTTATATAGGAACCAAGGAGTAAATAACAAGGACCAAATGTATAATTTTAATATTTTCCCGTTAATTGTCACGTGGCAGTTTCGTCACTCCACCGTTAGATCAGCCTGTATAAACAGAAGCTTGCCATTAGCCCCTTCCCTTAGTCTGCCTGCAAATGGATAATAAAGCACCAGGGCTTGTGCTAATGCCGTCCTAATAACATCAGCAGGATGCTTTCCTTCCATGGAAGGTTCATGCCGATAAAAATGGACTGACCGTACTTGAAATCGGAAACTCGCTTGATCATCGATATCTGATAACAGTTTTTGTTCACAAGGCGTAGGCTTGGCCGGAGCTACAAATTCGGGTTTACACCGTCGAACAGTGAATGTAAGAGGAATGTCAGAATGTGCTGCCATGGTACGGGAATGTGACACAGTAGAAAAGAATAGCTAGTGTTGGGCTCATAACCAAATGTTGGGACTTTGGGGTGAATTATATAGGAACCCAGGAGTACGAAATCAAAGTAGTTATTAACTGTTGGTTGTCGTGGAGGCTGTTCGGCCACCCTATCGTATTCGGGTATTATTACTAGTAAATTATATTGAGCGTAAATTAAAAGATAATCCATTTTTTAGTGTAGTTTAAATATTATCCAGACTTAGAGTTGAGTGGAAAAAAATTAACCTAATTGAAAACAAAACCGAACCTAAAAATATTTTATTTTTTGTTTTAAATATTTTTTAGTTAAAATATATTTCGGTATCCATTTTCAAGTCGTCTCATAAATAAAAATTGTTCAATAAATATATGATGTGTAGTTTTCGGTCATCTTTTTCCTTTTCTTAGATTTACTAAGGAAAAAAATTAAAATTTGGTTATTATTTAGAAATCAAACAATCATAACTTTCAAAGACATTGATTTTGAGAACTCGTCTAGTTATGGTGCATCAATTTCGATATGAGTCTTCATATTATTTTTTACGATAATAAAAAATCGTAAGTATAAAAAATGTCACAAAAACAATTTGAATGTAAAATTCATTTATGTGAAAAGTAAAATTAAGACCCAAACTCTAAAATCAGATTTTACTTGTAATGTCAATTTTGGTAAAAAAAAAATATTAGAGCTTGAAGAATTTATCAATAGAGAATAATAGTGTTTTCGACGGACTACCTAAATTGATTAAAAAGTAAAATAACTCATACTTTAACAATAAAAATATTAAACACCAGAAAAACTTATAATTTGAACATTTATTTTGTAATAAAACATTTACATTTCGATATGATAACATGATAACGTAGACCTAATTACCCAATTAAATGCATCTTACATCATGTACTAGAATTTGTATGCAGAAATTTTGAATGTTTTATTTTGATTCTGAAAATTGCTTCAAACAAATAATACGAAGAAGATATTTTGAAATTGCGTAAACTTTGAATTATTTGAGAATTGGATTCAATTTTCGATAATTTTTTAAAGATAGATTTTTTTAAATGAATTTCCCCTTAAATTTCTATATTAGTTATAATATTCCCAACATCCACTTGATTAGTATAAACTCAATTATAAAAACATGAAGTTATAAAATAAAATAGTAATTTTTAATTTTTTAAACTATATTAAATATCATTTAATTATTTTATTATATTTTTACTCATCATTTTCTTGATTTGGTAGTATTTTAAGTATTTAAACTTTAATTTAACATAATTTTTTTACAAACATGCCATTAATTTGATTTATAACTTAAAACCTTTTTCATTCAATGTATACCTAAAAATTTATAGTGTAAACCATTTAATAAATGTAAGAACTTAGAATAGCCGGGCCTCCTCTCCCGCGCTCGACGAGTATCAATAAGTACTACTAACAACGAGCACCGATGAGCATCATTAATTCAATTTATAACGATTAAAAATTTAAAAGATTAGTCCTATAATTATAAATTATTTAAAAAAATTAAAAGTTAAATTAATTAAAATATTATTTTTTATTTTAATTTTTTTAAACATAGATCAAAATATTTATCCATCCCTAAATTAAAAACTCTAATTTTTGTTCATTTAAAATTCAAGCTGCCGCTGTCGCAACTGTCGCTACTGCCACCGCTGCCGCCAGTCACAAAAATTAGAATTTCTTAAAATTTTCGTGTAACCCCCTCGTCCCGGCCTGGTCGGATGACCGATCCGAGTGGGCCACACGGGGAAAACCGAAGCGAAACCCGTTAAGGCTTCCCCTCGGTTAACGACCCAAAAATTTCTTTTTACTTTAATCTTATCTAGATGCATGTTTAATCCCTATGTGAAGCACAACAGCGGAAGATTACAAACAAAGAAACGTTCTCCGACCAAACAAGACATAAACAGTCCATTTTACTTCATTTCAGCAGGCCGTTTCGAAACACCTATAGGGTGTTCCGAAACGCCCTGACCTGGTCAACGGGCCTGGGTCAACCACAAGGTGACCGTTCCGAAACAGGGGTGACCCGTATCGGAACGACCTTGACGGTCAATATCTCGTGGTCAACGAGATTTGACCGTTTCGGAACCTCAGAGGCCCGTTTCGGAACGACTTCATCTCGCCAATTTCTCAAAATTCCAGTAGCGAAAACGTTCCGGAACGGCCCTCATCCGTTTCGAAACGGAAGGCCATTTACACAGGGGCCGTTTCGGAACACGGGGACCCGTTCCGAAACACCCCCTGTCTGCAGACTTTTCTGGGCTGTTTTGAGGCACTAGGATGCCCCAAAACATCCCCAAGACACCATACAACAGCCAAGCATTTAAACCCAAGATACAACAACATTACTATCATGCTTTAACACAACTTTAACATGTCTAAAACTAAGGCCACAATCCGCAATATGCATTCGTTCGAACAACATCCAAGCACATGTAAAAACTCTTAAGGCATAGGCTAACACCCAAGCAAGCAAATAGGCAATGAGTTAACATTCATCAAGGCAACACAACCATGCAAAAGCAATATATATATAGGAGTCTACACATGCTCCTATCAACCAACAACAATCCGACAAATTCATACATGTCCCATTGCTCAAACCATTACATGTTTAGATACTAAAACTCATACTTGATGAACTCAAGTCAAAAACCACACTTGGAGGCCCTCCTCTTGCCCGAGCAACCCACGAACTAAGGATCTGCAATGTTGAACAAAGAGAGCGTAAGCAATGATGCTTAGTGAGGGTAAGCTCTAAAAACAAACCTCAACACTGCAGGGTCCGAGCACGATCTAGCCAAGCAACTTACATTACCAAGAGTCCACAAGATATAGATGCATGAGCAATATATCACATATATGCCATAATCATGAGCTCAACACTACCATACATGTAATCACATTTAAACATCCAAACAGCTCATATATCACAACACATTGATACACATATCAATCCACATTGGCACCTAGTTATGACTCAAATACACGGATAGACACGTTGGAAACTCATATCCAACAACCACATTACCTCGGTGGGATTCCACTCATCACCGGTCTCGCGGAGGGGATTCCACTCATCCTCACGCCCCGTCGATGGGATTCCACTCATCACCGACTATATTTAAATACCATTTCCGGGCGTACCCGTACTCCTCCTTGGTGACTCAACGCCACCAAGGCCACGCGCGACTTTGACTCATGTGTACACACTAACATCCTAATGATCGATCATTTGTATTTAAGTATACTAGTGCCAATATTTTACTCATTCCACATTACTCATTTCAATCATTCTCGTGCTTAGCACGTACTCACCATGGACACAACCATGAACCATCACCATGCATGCTTTAAGCAATACAATCCATGCCTCAATTCACATGTATAAAACAATAATACATAAGCATTCATAACGCAAGACATACGAGGCATATACATTTATGCATTTGAGTTCATCCAAAGGCTTAGATCAAGATTAGGATTAGGCTACCACCCTAATCTTAACTCTAGGTGGGTCTACCAAGCCCAACCTAGTCCATATACTCGAACCGACCAATTTTAAAACCGTTTAAAACAATTAACCACTCACCTAAGCTTCCTAGCTCAAAGACCAAGCAAGCGCAACCTTCAATTCTCCGGATTCACTTCCGATGCTTCACCGATGCCCAAACTTGATTCTAACCAAACCCAAACACAAACAAAACGTCCACAATCAATATATCATCAATGGAATTAACCCGGATTAACATCAACAAGCATCCAACACTCAACACAAGCCCAAAACAGAATTTTCGAGTAGCCTACTTAACCCACCGAAATCTTCCATTTCAAGCCTCCAAACAAGCCTCAATTACATCCAAAATGATCCTCACATATCATACTACCTACAGCCCCCAACAACCAACCTTAAACAGCCCCAAAACACCCTTTAGAACCCTCTAAAAACCCTCTCAAACCCAATTCCGAAAATTGCCCCAATTCATTTGAAATTCATATATGTAGAATCATTTGGCCTCTATACACCATTACTAAACATATTAGATCAAAACATTTAACTTTGCAACATAAAGACACCATTTTTAATCAAAACATTCAAAATCTCTATTTTCTAAAAACTCCATGAAAATGAAAATAAAATGTACTTTTGAGAAGAGGGAGGTGAGGGGAGTTCAAAATTACCTTCACCTTTAAATTCGGAGTTGAAATGAAGAAGCTTTGGGAATGGAATAGTGAATGGAGAGGAGAGTTTGGTTTCCCGTTGGTGTGTTCTTGGAGAGGAAGATGAATAGTAGGGAAGTGGGTGTTTATTTGGCATGTGACTTATTTTAGGGCTCAAAGGACTACTTTGCCCTTAATGAAATAGATTATTCACAAGAACATATTTTCCATGGTCATTTGGGGTTTTTAATTCCAAAACTTAGTCTATCATTAATTTAATTAATTTGAAGGCCAAACCCGGACCATTATTTATATCATAGAACCGAACCCAAGATAATATTAAAATATTATTTTCACCTAACCCCTAAACCCGGGTGTTACAACTCTCCCCCACTTAAGGAAATTTCGTCCCCGAAATTACCTGGTGGAAACAAATACGGAAACTGCTCAACCATATCAGCTTTCCTCTCCCACGTGGCCTCTTCCACACCTCTATGTCTCCACAACACCTTGACCAACTCTATGGTCTTGCCACGCAATACCTTGCTATCAGAAGCAAGTATCTCTACGGGCTCTTCATTATAAGACAAATCCGGATTCAACTCTATCTCCTCAACGGGCATCACATGAGAAGGATCCGATCTATATCTCCTAAGCATAGACACATGAAAGACATCATGGATCTTCTCCAACTCAGAAGGTAACCTCAGACGATAAGCTACGGGCCCAATCCGCTCAATTATCTCATACGGGCCAATGAACCTCGGACTCAACTTGCCTTTCCGGCCAAACCTCATTACCTTCTTCCACGGAGATACCTTCAGAAACACTTTCTCACCCACTGAGTACTCAACCTCTTTCCTCTTCAAATCTGCATAAGACTTCTGACGATCCGAAGCTGCTTTCAAACGGTCACAAATTAACTTCACCTTTTCTGTGGTTCCTTTAAGCAAGTCTGGCACAGGTAACAACCTCTGACCTGTCTCAGCCCAGCAAATCGGAGTCCTACACCGTCTACCATACAAAGCCTCATAAGGTGCCATCCGAATACTAGACTGATAACTGTTGTTGTAAGCAAACTCAACCAACGGTAAATGCTTCTCCCAAGAACCCTGAAAATCAATCACGCAACAACGAAGCATATCCTCCAGGATCTATATCACTCGCTCTGACTGCCCATCGGACTGCGGATGATAAGATGTGCTGAAATGCAAACGACTACCCAAAGCACCATGCAAACAACTCCAGAACCTCGAAGTAAATCTAGGATCTCTATCTGAAACTATAGACTTTGGAACTCCATGAAGTCTCACAATCTCACGAATGTACAAGTTTGCCAACTTATCTAAGGAATCCGTAGTGTTCACTGCTAAGAAGTGAGCACACTTAGTGAATCTATCAACAATCACCCAAACTGAATTCTTCTTCGAAGGGGACAAAGGCAACCCCGATACAAAATCCATGGTGATTCTCTCCCATTTCCATTCCGGAATCTTCAAAGGCTGTAGCAAACCTGAAGGAACCTGATGTTCTGCCTTCACTCTCTGACAAACCATACAACGGCTCACATACTCGGCTACATCTCTCTTCAAACCAATCCAATAGTAATCATTCTTCAAATCTCGGTACATCTTGGTACTACCCGAATGCATAGAAAAGGGACTCGAATGTGCTTCACTCAAAATCTGACGTCTCAGCTCAACATCTTTCGGTACCACAATTCTATCTCTAAAGCACAACAAACTCTCACCACTGAAACTATACTCAGTCGGTCTTCCTTCGGCTATGTCTTGAACATGAGGAACTAGGCTCACATCTTGCAACTGCTTCTCTCTAATCAACTGAATCAAAGAAGGCTTCACTTGCAACTCGGTGATCAAACCACCATCATCGGACACACTCAATCTAGCAAACATAGCTCTCAGCTCAACGGCCACTTTTCTACTCAAAGCATCGGCTACTACGTTTGCTTTACCCGGATGGTACTCAATAGTCAGATCATAATCTTTTAACAACTCTAGCCATCTCCTCTGTCTCAAGTTCAACTCTTTCTGTGTCATCAAGTACTTCAAGCTCTTGTGATCGGTGTAGACTATACACTTCTCACCATACAAATAGTGACGCTAAATTTTCAATGCAAATACGACTGCGGCTAGCTCTATGTCATGAGTAGGATAGTTCTTCTCATGAATCTTCAACTGTCTAGAAGCATAAGCAACAACTCTCCTATCTTGCATCAAAACACATCCTAAGCCTACGTAGGAAGCATCACTGTAAATCACAAACTCCTTACCTGAAACAGGTTGCACTAACACTGGAGCATTGGTCAAAGCTTCTTTCAATTTTTCAAAGGCCTTTTGTCTTGCATCTGACCATTCAAACTTGACTCCCTTTTGTAACAACTTAGTCAAGGGAGCAGCTACTCTAGAGAAGCCATCAACGAACCTCCTATAGTAACCAGCTAATCCTAGGAAACTCCTAATCTCGGTCACGGACTTAGGTTGTTTCCACTCAACAATAGCCTCAATCTTCGATGGATCAACTCGAATGCCTTCGGCCGAAACAACATGGCCAAGAAATACGACCTCTCGAATCCAGAATTCACATTTGCTAAGTTTCGCATACAACTGATTACTCAACAACCTCTGTAAAACAAATCTCAAGTGTCCATCATGCTCTTCTTCTGTCTTCGAGTACACAAGTATATCATCAATGAAGACAACCACAAATCGGTCTAAATAGTCTCTAAAAATTCTGTTCACCATGTCCATGAATGCTGCTGGTGCATTCGTGAGCCCAAATGGCATCACAAGAAACTCATAGTGACCATATCTAGTCCTAAAAGTTGTCTTCGGAACATCACACTCTTTCACTTTCAACTGATAGTACCCGGATCTCAAATCTATCTTCGAGAACACTGAAGCACCCCTCAACTGATCAAACAAATCATCTATACGCGGCAACAGATACTTGTTCTTCACAGTCAACTGATTCAGCTGTCTATAGTAAATACACATGCGCATGCTACCATCCTTCTTTTTCACAAACAACACTGGAGCACCCCATGGAGAACTACTAGGCCTAATGAAACCACGGTCTAATAGTTCTTGCAACTGACTCTTCAATTCTTTCAACTCTTTCGGAGCCATACGATACGGAGCTATCGAAACTGGACTAGACCCTGAAACTGTCTCAATCACAAACTCAACATCTCTGTCAGGAGGCAAACCAGGTAACTCTTCAGGAAACACATCTGGAAAATCACACATTGTTCTGATATCTTTCGGTCTAGCTTCACTCATATCCGGATTCATAACATAAGCTAAATAGGCCCCACATCCAGAGTCCATCAACCTATGAGCCTCTAAAGTTGACACCACGTTAGACAAGAACTTAATGTTCTCGCCCACTACCACTACCTCGTAATCATCAGAGAGTTTCAAGGAGATTCTCTTTGTCTCAAAATCCACACTAGCCCGATGCTCAACCAACCAATCCATACCCAAAATAATATCAAAACCGTAGAAAGGAAGTTTCATCATGTCAACTGAGAACACATGACCCTGAATCTTCAGTGGACACCTCCTATACATACGTCTAACCACAACTGTCTCACCAAAAGAACTAGTAACATGCATACCTACATCTAAGATCTCAACAGGAATATCTAACTTCTGTGCATGCTTACTCAAAATGTAGGAATGTGTAGAACCCAAATCAACCAAAGAAAGCAAGGACATAGACTGTAACTCAAAATTACCTGCTATCACATCGGTGTCGTTCCCGGCCTCTCTCTGAGCATAGACCCTCGTTGGTCCTCCCGCCTCTGGCTGCACAGCCACAACATGTGCAAGGTTCCTCTGAGCATCTACCCTAAGTGCACCAGCCCTCGGCTGGAAGTAGCCACGACCGCGCCCACGGCCTCTCTGAAAATCATTACCTCTCGCAGGAGCCTGAGCTATGTTCGGTGCCTGAGCCGCCTGACGTGGACAGTCCCTCCTAAAGTGGTCCCTCGAACCACAGTTCCAACAAGCATGAAAGTTACCCCAGCACTATCCAGTGTGCTGTCTCCCACACTGTGCACACTCGGGCAAGCGCCCTCCTCCTCTATGGCCCTGATGGCCCCTACCATGGTGGTCACCGCCACGTCTCTGATCAAACTGATGTCCGCCACCTCTGTGCCTCTTAGCATCTCTACCATCAAAGTGGTTATGCCTCTTTCCAGAACCAGAACCACCAGCTCGTTTGGCTGAACCCAAACTATGCTCCAAATCCTTGGCCCTCGCGACCAACACATCAAAGTCTGAGTAGTCAGAAGCCAACGTGTACCTCTTAACCTCTTCATTCAATCCGTATCGGAATCGTTTGCAGCGTTCCACTTCAGTAGGAACCAACTCTGGGGCATATTGACTCAAGCGAACAAAGCGGATCTCATAATCAGTCACTGAAGCATCTCCCTGAGTGAGAGCCATGAACTCTCTCTTCTTCTCATCTAGGTACCTCGGTCCTAAGTACCTCTTCCGGAAAGCAGACTCAAAGAAATCCCAATCTATCTCAGCGTCTGGAACCCCGGTAGTGATGGTGACCCACCAGGTGTAGGCATCACCCTGAAGCAGTGAGATCACACAACCCAATCTACGTGCGCCCGCACAACCCATCTGAGCCAAAATACGAACTGTCTTCACTAACCATAACTCCGACCTCTCCGGAGTAGATCCTCTAAACTCCTCGGCCCCTAAGCTACGGAGCCTCTCCAACGGTAAGCTAGCATCATCACCCCTAGGCTGAGCTGCAGCCTGGGCTCCCGCAACTGCGGCCTGGAATGCTCCCGCTATTGCTTGCACAAGCGGAGTCATATCAATTCCAGCTGGACCTTGGCCACCTTGGCCACCTTGAGATCCATTTCCCCCGGCTCCATCCTCGCCCCCAACTCCCGGTGGAGGAGGTGGTGGTGGTGGAGGTGGTGGAGGAGCACCAACTCCCGCTGCCCCTGGTCCCTCTATGTGAGCTCCCGCACCAACTACCGGCTCAACGGGAGCCACAACTCGCGGTTCCTGACGAACCAACCTCGGTCTACCTCTCGGTCTAGACATTTCTCTCTCAGATATTAACTACAACCACAACAACAACACACAAATTGGGTTAGCAAGGTGAGGCTCCCAAGTGTCCAAGTATGTTTCCTCACTTAAAAATCATTTTTTTTCTAATGTAATAGTAGCAATGGGACCCACACACACATGCTTCAAAATAAAACAATCAGCATACTTGTCATATAAGCAACCATTCTTGCAGAACAAGCAAACACTGTGCAATTCAACTTAAAAACTTAAACTTACCTCACTTACCTGCCCAAGGTCTCGGTAACCTTAGGCTCTGATACCAACAAGTGTAACCCCCTCGTCCCGGCCTGGTCGGATGACCGGTCCGAGTGGGCCACACGGGGAAAACCGAAGCGAAACCCGTTAAGGCTTCCCCTCGGTTAACGACCCAAAAATTTCTTTTTACTTTAATCTTATCTAGATGCATGTTTAATCCCTATGTGAAGCACAACAGCGGAAGATTACAAACAAAGAAACGTTCTCCGACCAAACAAGACATAAACAGTCCATTTTACTTCATTTCAGCAGGCCGTTTCGAAACACCTATAGGGTGTTCCGAAACGCCCTGACCTGGTCAACGGGCCTGGGTCAACCACAAGGTGACCGTTCCGAAACAGGGGTGACCCGTACCGGAACGACCTTGACGGTCAATATCTCGTGGTCAACGAGATTTGACCGTTTCGGAACCTCAGAGGCCCGTTTCGGAACGGCTTCATCTCGCCAATTTCTCAAAATTCCAGTAGTGAAAACGTTCCGGAACGGCCCTCATCCGTTCGAAACGGAAGGCCATTTACACAGGGGCCGTTTCGGAACACGGGGACCCGTTCCGAAACACCCCCTGTCTGCAGACTTTTCTGGGCTGTTTTGAGGCACTAGGATGCCCCAAAACATCCCCAAGACACCATACAACAGCCAAGCATTTAAACCCAAGATACAACAACATTACTATCATGCTTTAACACAACTTTAACATGTCTAAAACTAAGGCCACAATCCACAACATGCATTCGTTCGAACAACATCCAAGCACATGTAAAAACTCTTAAGGCATAGGCTAACACCCAAGCAAGCAAATAGGCAATGAGTTAACATTCATCAAGGCAACACAACCATGCAAAAGCAATATATATATAGGAGTCTACACATGCTCCTATCAACCAACAACAATCCGACAAATTCATACATGTCCCATTGCTCAAACCATTACATGTTTAGATACTAAAACTCATACTTGATGAACTCAAGTCAAAAACCACACTTGGAGGCCCTCCTCTTGCCCGAGCAACCCACGAACTAAGGATCTGCAATGTTGAGCAAAGAGAGCGTAAGCAATGATGCTTAATGAGGGTAAGCTCTAAAAACAAACCTCAACACTGCAGGGTCCGAGCACGATCTAGCCAAGCAACTTACATTACCAAGAGTCCACAAGATATAGATGCATGAGCAATATATCACATATATGCCATAATCATGAGCTCAACACTACCATACATGTAATCACATTTAAACATCCAAACAGCTCATATATCACAACACATTGATACACATATCAATCCATATTGGCACCTAGTTATGACTCAAATACACGGATAGACACGTTGGAAACTCATATCCAACAACCACATTACCTCGGTGGGATTCCACTCATCACCGGTCTCGCGGAGGGGATTCCACTCATCCTCACGCCCCGTCGATGGGATTCCACTCATCACCGACTATATTTAAATACCATTTCCGGGCGTACTCGTACTCCTCCTTGGTGACTCAACGCCACCAAGGCCACGCGCGACTTTGACTCATGTGTACACACTAACATCCTAATGATCGATCATTTGTATTTAAGTATACTAGTGCCAATATTTTACTCATTCCACATTACTCATTTCAATCATTCCCGTGCTTAGCACGTACTCACCATGGACACAACCATGAACCATCACCATGCATGCTTTAAGCAATACAATCCATGCCTCAATTCACATGTATAAAACAATAATACATAAGCATTCATAACGCAAGACATACGAGGCATATACATTCATGCATTTGAGTTCATCCAAAGGCTTAGATCAAGATTAGGATTAGGCTACCACCCTAATCCTAACTCTAGGTGGGTCTACCAAGCCCAACCTAGTCCATATACTCGAACCGACCAATTTTAAAACCGTTTAAAACAATTAACGACTCACCTAAGCTTCCTAGCTCAAAGACCAAGCAAGCGCAACCTTCAATTCTCCGGATTCACTTCCGATGCTTCACCGATGCCCAAACTTGATTCTAACCAAACCCAAACACAAACAAAACGTCCACAATCAATATATCATCAATGGAATTAACCCGGATTAACATCAACAAGCATCCAACACTCAACACAAGCCCAAAACAGAATTTTCGAGTAGCCTACTTAACCCACCGAAATCTTCCATTTCAAGCCTCCAAACAAGCCTCAATTACATCCAAAATGATCCTCACATATCATACTACCTACAGCCCCCAACAACCAACCTTAAACAGCCCCAAAACACCCTTTAGAACCCTCTAAAAACCCTCTCAAACCCAATTCCGAAAATTGCCCCAATTCATTTGAAATTCATATATGTAGTATCATTTGGCCTCTATACACCATTACTAAACATATTAGATCAAAACATTTAACTTTGCAACATAAAGACACCATTTTTAATCAAAACATTCAAAATCTCTATTTTCTAAAAACTCCATGAAAATGAAAATAAAATGTACTTTTGAGAAGAGGGAGGTGAGGGGAGTTCAAAATTACCTTCACCTTTAAATTCGGAGTTGAAATGAAGAAGCTTTGGGAATGGAATAGTGAATGGAGAGGAGAGTTTGGTTTCCCGTTGGTGTGTTCTTGGAGAGGAAGATGAATAGTAGGGAAGTGGGTGTTTATTTGGCATGTGACTTATTTTAGGGCTCAAAGGACTACTTTGCCCTTAATGAAATAGATTATTCACAAGAACATATTTTCCATGGTCATTTGGGGTTTTTAATTCCAAAACTTAGTCTATCATTAATTTAATTAATTTGAAGGCCAAACCCGGACCATTATTTAAATCATAGAACCGAACCCAAGATAATATTAAAATATTATTTTCACCTAACCCCTAAACCCGGGTGTTACATTTCGTCCTCACTATCAATTGCTCTGGCTATTTCCTTTCTGGTCATCACCATGGGAATAGCAATTTTTAAGTTGGTTAGTGGAACTATATCAATTTTCAAGTCACCACATATATCTGCCACTATAATGGTATGTAAGTCAATTTCGCAATCGAACATTGGGCAGTGACGGCAGCGGTAGCGGCGACGGTGGCTTAAATTTCAAATGAGCAAAATTTAGGGTTTAATATTTTTATCTATGTTTAAAAGAAAATTAAATATAAAATAATATATTTTAATTAATTTACCTTTTAATTTTTAAATAATTTATAATTATACGGTAAGTCCTTTAAATTTTTAATATTTATAAATTGGATTAATGGTGCTCATCGTTAGTGGTGCTCATCTGTGCTCGTCGAGCGTGGCATACTCATCCTAATTAAAAATTATATGAATGGTTTCTTTAAAATTTAATTATTAATTAATGGCGCCCACCATCCCTAATTAAATATAAAAAACATTTAAAATTTATTTAATATAGGCATTAGTGGCTCTTAGGACCATAATTAAGATTTAATGATAATTTATTTTTTAAAATATTTATTATTAACATAAAATTCTTATTAAAATAATAAGAATTTATATTGTTACACAAAAATACGCCTAATTTTTGGGCGCCTAATTTTATACTTTTCCTACATTTATTGACTGATAAATAATTTATTACTAGTAAATTATATTGAGCGTAGGTTTTAGTCTTTATGCTTAAATACTATGTAGATGGCTAGATCTAGAGGGTAAGACTAGAGAATAGAAATTTTTTGTCCCTTTTCGGTGCTCTTATTTATGCCCTACACTAAAAATTATGTTTAGGGTTTAAGGTTTAAGGTTATGGTTTAGGAAATTTAGGGTATATTATATTTTTAGGGTATAAGGTTTAAGATTTAGAATTTAGGGTTAGGTTTTGGAATTTAGTTTTTTAGTGTTGGGGCATAGAAAGGAACACCGAAAAGTGGCAGATAATTTTTATCCAAGTCTAGAACGGGTGAGACAAAAAAAATAGGTAAAGTACAGTCATGACCGTTAAACTATTGTTTAGGTTCTATTTAACCACCGATCTTTCAGTTTTGTCAATTATTTAACTATTTAAACGATATCAATTAATTCACTAACTGTTAAAAAATAATAGATGTTGGCGCGACAGATAAATAAATTTGTATAAAATAGATGAGGAAAAAACACGAGAAGAAATATTGTACACACAAAAAACACGAGAAGAAATATTGTACACACAAGATTTCGCTAAAAAAATTAGGCTTAAGGGTCACTTTTTTCCCTGTAGTAGTCCCAATTTATCGATTTCGCCCTATAGTATTTTCGCATCAATTTAGCCTCTAAAGTAGTCGAATTGCATCATCGTTTTCCCCTTGATTGATGGAAGCCAACGTTAACTGTTACAGTGCAAACGTGGCGATCAACGATGCTGACATAACAGTCCACGTGTGATGACATGGCAGTCCATGTGTGAGAATGACGTGGATGAGGGGAAAATTGATTTTCTGACCTAGTTTAGGGTCAAATTGATATTTTGGTTGAGTACGAGGGCAAAATTGATTTTTTAAGTAAAAAATATGAATTTAAGAAAATATTAGAATACTAAAATAATGTAAAAATTAATAAAAACATTTTTAATTTAAAAATGTTTTATTAATATATGGCTAAAAATAAAAAAATAAAAAAATCAAAAACTATTAAATTATAAATTATTCAAAAACTAAAACTTAAAAATAAATTCTACACACTATTCCTATTTTCTAAATTTCAAACCCTAAAAATCTTAAAACTCTAAATTGCAAACCTTAATTCCTAAACCCTAATTGAAAATTTTATCAATATAAAGTGACTATGAATCATAAAAGTATGTGTATAAATTTAATCAAGTGAATGGTTTAAATTTTAGGGTTTAAGGCTTGTGATTTAAAAATTAGACTTATAATGTGGAGTTTAATTTTTTAGTATTGAGACATAGGGGAACCAAAAATAGCAGAGGATTTTTGTTTGGGTGAGAGAATCACATGAACCCTATTTTAAGATCCTTTCTTCCTTACATTCTTTGAAGAGAAAGAAAACCAAAATCATCCAATTTTTTATGAAAGTTTTTATATTTTTAATACTTTATAAATATTTTTAGATATTTTATTTTATTTTATTTTATTTTTAGTCATATATTAAAAGTATTTTTAAATATTTTATTTTTAAATATTTTACTCATATTTTTTTGCCTAAAAATTAATTTTGCCCTCGTACTCAACCAGAACATCAATTTTACCCTCAAACTCGCTTTACAAAATCAATTTTTCCCCTCTGCCACATCGTCTTCACACGTGGAATGTCACGTCAGCATTGTAAACTATCACGTCAGCACCGTAACGATCAACGTTGGCTTTCGTTAGTCAAGAAGCAAACGGTGATGCAATTCGACTATTTCAGTGGCTAAATTGTTGCGGAAATACTGTAAGGGTGAAATTGATAAATTGAGATTACTACAGGTGAAAAGTGACCTTTACACCCAAAAAAAATAATATGAAAAAACCGAGAATTGCATTGATCCAAACTGAAAATAAAATGAAACGTTTAAAAAATCTAATAAATCCGCACGAACCAACTTGGCTCAAGTGGTTAAGAGAACAGTTTTTGTTTCTACAGGTTACGGATTTAAGAACCAGCAACTGCAGTATGGTGATTAAGGACTACAACAACGGTATTAATAAAATTAAGACTAGCTTAACACTTAATATAGTTGTTTTCGTTATTTTTTTCTTCGTATGAAAAATAAAAAACTAAATTGAAAAAAAAAAAACTCTCAATGGTGTGTTGTCAGAAAGCAAAACACCTAAGGACATGGAGCACAAAAACGTATAAATATGGCGAGCTTGCTGATTTGTTGACAAAGTCGTCAATGGTTGCCCAATCATTTGATGCCATGTTAACAATGCATTAACATTTGGTTTTATTACAAAATAAATGTTTAAAATATAAGTATTAAAATATATTTTTAGTTTTTTATTTTGTATCTATTTTCAACTCGTCACATAAACAAGGACGGTTCAATAAAGATGTGATGTGTGGCTTTCGGTCATCTGCTTCCTTCATTTCTTTAGATTGAAAATTGGTTCATTTTTGAGAAATGAAACAATCATGAGTCTCAAAGACTTCGATTTTGAGAACTTACCTATCTATGACGTATCAATTTCGATTTGAGTCTTCAAATTTTTTTTTTACAAATAATAAAAAATTCTAAAAAATGTCACAAAAACACTTTGAATGCTAAAATTTATTTATATGAAAGTTAAATTAAGACTCTAACTCTAAAAAAAATTGTCTCAAAACATATCAATTTTGCTTGTAATGTCGATCTTGGTTAAAAAAATCAAAACTTGAAGAATTAATTAATGGAGAATTTTAAAAGACTACCTAAAATGATTAAAAAATAAAATATTAGTCATATACTTTAACAAAAAATTAATTACCAAAAAAACTTATAATTTAAACATTTATTTTGTAATAAAACATCAACATTTCAATATGATAACATGATAACGTGGACCCAATTACCTAATTAAATGCCTCTTACATCTTGTACTAGAATTTGTGATGCAAAAAAATTTTTTTGGTAAAGAAGGGGATATTATTACAAGTCTCGTTAAATTTTTTTAAAACTTAATGAAAGAAAAGAATACTCGTAATAGTATTGCAAAAACCGTCAAGGGAGCCTCGACAACGTCTAATAGACTAAAAATAGAAAGAACATAATAAAGCCGATAAAAGAACCAAAAAACCAAATACATCAAAGATTGAAAAAACACCAAAATCAAAATATGAAGGGGCTAAGGTTAAGCATCATTTGTAAATCATTAGGGGGTTGGAGATAGGGAATAAAATCAAAACGTGCCATTTTAGCAAGGCGATCTGCGACTATGTTCCCAGAGCGACGAATGTGACTAAATTGGACCTCCCACTGTTGCTTATTTAACTCATAATAAAGGACATCCCATACGCCATCCTCCGTTATGATCACGAAACACTCCTCCGCAAGATGCTCTACCATTTACAGAATTTAAGGCCCCGTCCGTGTTTAACTTTATCCAACCCTCACCGGGTGGAGACCAACAGCTTGAACCAGTCACCAATTGGGATGACGAGCTGGTATGACTATGAGTTGCAGCAGAAAGCAAAGCTTGCTGCATAATAACAAATAAATGCTTGCTGCGTGCAAGTATTGAATCATATCGCAAAATCTGAGCCGTTTGTGATATTTATCCCAATCCAGTCTTTAAATTCCATGCTCAAGAACTCAGTCAATTTGCCTGGTTGTATCAGCGTAGTCCAAATGGCGATAGCAGGCGTACAAAACCTCAAAATATGATCAATCGATTCTGGCATACATCGACATAAGGGACAGTAAGAATCCATTGCAAAAACCATACAGATATTATTGATGGCCTTATTAAAAACCTACCTATAACTTAAATGAAAGAAAAGATTACTTCACGATAATGTAAGCACAACCAAAACTTAAGGAATCGAAAAACGAATTAAACAACATGAAACATGAAAAAGAAAGAAGAAGCAAAAGCCACGCAACAGTCGACGCCCAAAGGTGTGTGAAATTAGTTTTGGAACCACTGTTGACAAGTTTTCTTATATTTATTTTAGTTTAGTTGGATGTTCCGTTAATTTATTAATTTAATTACATGTGATATGAATATTCTCAGAATTATTAAAAGTTGATAAACGCTTCTTCAAACAAATAATACGTACGAAGAAGATATTTTGAAATTGTGTAAACTTTGAATTATTTGTGAATTTGATTCAATTATATATATGTTGTGAATAAAATAAAGAAGAACAAGAATAAGAACAAGAAGAACAAAGAGATAAGAGAAAGAGGGAGATTTGTATTATTCTCAAAAATAGACTTGTATACAATGCCTTCAATGAATCATTTATTTATAGGCATAAGAAGTACATAATACATTAAACTCTAATTCATAGAGATAATATTCCTAATAATAAATAAATCAAACTCCTTTGATAAAGTTCTAATCATGATAGACATCCACATAGATAAATATTCATAACACTCCCCCTTGGATGTCTATGAAGATAATGTGCCTCGTTAAAACCTTACTAAGATAAAAACTCAGTGGGAAAAAAATTCTTTAGTGAAGGAAAAACTGTACACACATCTTTGATACGCATAACATGTTGCCTCATTAAGAACCTTACCAGGAAAACCCATTGGGACAAAACCTCGGTTAAGGGAAAAAGAGTGCAACGCGTATTTACTCCCCCTCATGCAAACATCACAGAAGATCTTTGAATCTTCATAATTTAATCTTGAATATCATTTTTCTAAAGATCGTGAGGGATGAAACTTTGGAGTAATATGTTCCATGATGTATCCACTTTCAAATTGAGATATACATCTTGCGTTATCTTCACACAAGATAGCTTTTATCATATCTTGTAAAAGTAAATCCACATATTTTTTAGATATGTTGGGTCAATAGTCTTAGCCAAATACATTTTTTGGCTTGCCTCGTGCATAACAATTATTTCTACGACATTTGAGGAGGCATCAACGAATGTTTGAAGATCTAAATGTAATGATCTTTGTATATTCATAGATATTTCTTGACCAACTAATATATAGTGCTTCAAGACCAAGAAAAGATATAATTACCTTTATTCACATCCAACAATCTTACAATTGTTGGGATACTCAATAGATATGCTCTATTCATATTGAATCTTCTTTAAGATTCTTTTAGCTTATGTCTATTCATAGACAAAAGAAATATATAAAAATGTTCAATCTTCAGGTCGAGATAAACTTGATGTCAAGATTCAAGTACTTGTATTGAAAGTACTTCATGAGTTTCCAATTTGAAGCTCTTTAGGAGTTCTAAAATTATCATAATGGATCTTGATCCAAACTCCTTTATAAAATACATAAGGAAATCTGATCATTCTTATAGTATTTTCTCAATTAATATTCACTAAGGCGATTATACCAAATGCGCCAAAATATTCATGAGACATGTCTAAATAAATTTCCTCACAAATTTCCAAATGCTTATAGCATTTTAGATCCTTCAAGGATAAATATGGATCCACAAATAATTAGACGCATGTAAAATTTTCAAAACTGCCAACGTAATTGCATCCACCATGAAGTAATTAAAACTTTTCATAAATCATAGTTCAAGTCGTATTTACGACTACTTATTTGTGCCTCACTTGCATTACACCTTTAGTTGTTTGGACTGCTGGTCCAAATACTTTTATTTTAGAAGTTCAAAGCGTCTTTCAACATTGGCCAATTCAATATCTATACTTCTGGATAGATTTTATACAAGATCCTCGATTTCTTTCTTTACTTCTATAGAAGTATTTTATGTAAAATTGTTTGTAAAATCGTTGTCGACAACTTTCCAATTTTCTGGTTCCATTCTCGTAATGACATAACTCATCGAGATCTCTTCAAGATTTCAATCTTTATTTCAGGTACCTGAAACTCTTCTAGAGTTTTATTATTTGTTATGTCTTTGGGTCTCTTCAGGAGCACCCGCCTCCAATATATGAACATCTCATATTACTTTCTATTTACGAGAATTTTGATCATTGGAAGCATTTCAACTATCATGCTTCAGGCATGATTTACATTCTCTCGCTCTAACATGTAATTTAAACTTAAAGCATTTCAACTGGTATATGAGACTTAATTACTCTCATTGGGTCAGTAAATATGTCTGGCAGTTGACATGTAATAACATGAATCATCTTATGAACTTCTAGTTTATATACGAGGATCTAGATAATGATAATTTATTTTCCTCTATCCAGCTGATTATTATCTCCCCTGATGTTGAGAAAAATCATGTCATAAATAATTCTCCAATTAATGTTTAAGAATTTAAACATAAAAGGAGACTTGTACTCAAAATATATTCTCAACCCTTTTTATTTACCCATTTTGTGCGTTGTGGTGGAGCAATTCATATCGCACACTCAAAATTTATAAAATAGGAAATGTATGGTTTCTGACCAAAAACCAATCATAACGGGGAGTTTATTATAACTCGTTGGCTTGATGCGTATAAGTGTTGCTATATGGAAATACCATATAAATAATAACTCTTTTGTTCTCATAGTTTAGCTATTAAATAGGAGGCATCCAATTGAAATTTTGCTAAACTATATTTTTCATAATCAATAGGCTTTGTAACAACTGATATAGCCTAAAATATAAACCCACTAGCTTTTCAAGACGAATAGTCTAACTGCATAATCTGAATCTTTTTAGAATCAATCTCACAAACTTCTGGTTGTAAGTCGATAAAACAATGTAGATGCATCTACTAAAATCATATAAAACTTTCCACATTTGTGGATATATGGGCCCATATTTCGTTCAGATATGCAAGACATACAATCTTAACTTCAGTACAAGAACTTTAAGTTCTAATTCTTTTGGTAAGTGGGATCATCTATATCCTTTGAGAACAAACAACACAAGAACTTCATGTTCTTTTAGTAAGTGGAATTTAATCAATTCCTTTAAGCAACACAAGAACTTCACGTTCTTTAATAAGTGGAATTTAATTCATTCCTTTGAGAATAAGCACCACAAGAACTACATGTTCTTTTAATACATGTGCATGTAAATCTCAATAATTTCTACACCATTATTGATCAGGATGGTCTAACTGATCATGCCAACTATATATATGTGTATATATCTCTGAATTTGTAAACTTCTTGTTTTCCATAACATGTAATTCAATCTTACTCGTACATGTCTAGTACGATCATCAAAATTGTTCCATTAAATAAGAATATATTTAGCTCATTCGAAGCTTTCAATTGAAATTATCTTTTGGTAGCAATATATAGCTCTCCTAGAGCTTTCAACTGACTTTATGGCTACCAGAACTTATATCCATATTGGCTTATTTCAAATGCCATTTGATAACATATGTTATCTATAATTTTCAAGGGGATATTTTGCAAACTCATATTGCTCTCTTTATGACTTTGACGAGTATAACGCAATGTGAATATGGAATAAAGTTCCATTTGACAATAACATATTTGCTCAACCAGAGCCTTTTGTGATATTAGTACTTCCGGATATAGTACTCACATTATTCTCTTGCATTTTAATCGAGAACTGCATAATTGTGCACCTTTCAAAATGTGCTTTGTTTCATTTACTTCAGGTAATGAAAATATGTACTTTGTATCATTCACTTCGAGGAATGGAAAATATAAAATATAGCACATCATATCAAGTCGATTATCTATCAGAGATAAATTTTCAAGTGCTCTTCCGAAGTATTTATATTTTAGTACTTTGAGAAATACTACTCATATTTCCCTTTGCATTTAAATGGGAAAAATATTTCTTATGCTTAAGTACAATATGAATACTTGCATTATCTGCTAGGCATAAATAGCCACAATTCATTGTATATTTTATTCCAGAAGTAATCATATTCTTCAAATAATAAATTAACATAAAGTGTAAATAAATAATATGTGAAATAAATAAACATAAAGCAAACTAACATAAATAAATAATAAATAAAACGAATTAACATAAAAAATAAAATAAAAAAAACCAATTATTCCTGTTAGAGGTTATAAGGGAAATAAAATAAATGGTAAATTATTCCCTTCAAAAGTTATGAGAAAATTAACAATATCCAATTGAGTTGGACCAATAACGCCATAATTATTTTCGCCATAAACAAATTTTGTTTATATTTTATTTCATTTATCATTCATGATTATGGATAAAGTTCATAATACTTTGGCGTTTGACAAGTACGAAACCAATGGTTTATAACATCACATTGGTAAAAGGATTTCACTTCCTTAGAATGATCTTTATCACTCTTGTCATCCTTATAACTTCGCTACCAGCGGGTAGAAGTATTCTTAAAACGACTATATTTTTCATGTGTATATTCACAGCCTCGACCACGACCACAACTTTTAATGTGATTTTTTATTCCTTCCATAATATAATCTCACATTTACTTCAGGGAATGGAGTAGAGCCAGTGGGCCTTTAAAACCTTTTTCACATATCCTTGTCACAGAGAACAAAGATTTAATCCTCGTACGCGACATTGTTAAACCTGTCCACAAGGTCCTTTAAAAACCTCCTTTGAGACCAGTAGCCTCGCAGAACGGGATGTCCAGCCAATTATACTTGGATTATATCGAAATTATGTCTCTAATTGAATAATGATTTACCATGTTTGCATTCACTTCAGGGAATGAAACAGATCCAATAATCGCATGGAATAAACATCATGCTTGCATTCACTTTAGGGAATGCCCCATCATTAATAATTGCATGGAATAAACATCATGCTTGCATTCACTTCAGGGAATGCCCCATCATTGATAATCACGTGGAATAAACATCATGCTTTGCATTCACTTCAAGGAATGCCTCCCATAAAACTTTTTGGATCAAGAAGAATTTTCGTAACTTGAAATTGGGAGAAGTCTATGGTCAAATTTTTCAACGAAGAAGAAATATTGCTTTCGAGCAAATATAGACTTTATAATAATCTTCTTGTAAATTCAGAATCATCATGATTTATCGCACTTTAAAATAATACTAAAAAGAATAAAAATAAAACCAAAATTTACCGATATTGATTTTTCTCTCGTGGACAATGGAGACATAGCATATGACCGAGATAGCTTCTCATAGTCCCTTTATATCACATCTCTTTCCAAGCCATTTAAGCATATCATGTAAAACTCAAAACACGGTTAAAAATATTAACTTTTACCAAATAAAATGACATAAATAATAATATGAAAACTATCAAATATAATCATATAAGTAAAAGCATGAATAAGCATACCGCTAACTAACCCTTTTGGGAACAAGAGAAAACACACGTAATTTACACCAAACACAACCTCTTTGTCTCTGTCGATTCGTCTTTTGGTTTGTGAGAAGCCACAAATTTATCTCTTTCTAATGTTCGAATAAAATCAAACATACTTCCAAAATTTTCAAAATTTAAAACAAAGTTAAAATATAAGGAGAAAGACAATCGGTAACTAAAAAAAATAAGAAGAAAAAAAAATTTATCTTTGGTTTATTCTATAATCGAATTCTTCCCGGTAACTTCTTTTGAATTATAACGATGAAGACCTCAGTTGATTAGAGTCTCGTGCTGATAACGTGTTGTGAATAAAATAAAGAAGAACAAGAATAAGAACAAGAAGAACAAAGAGATGAGAGAAAGAGGGAGATTTGTATTATTCTCAAAAATAGACTTGTATACAATGCCTTCAATGAATTATCTATTTATAGGCATAAGAAGTACATAATACATTAAACTCTAATTCATAGAGATAATATTCCTAATAATAAATAAATCAAACTCCTTTAATAAAGTTCTAATCATGATAGACATCCACATAGATAAATATTCATAACAATATAATTTTTTAAGAGAATTTTTAGAACTTTGAATTGTTTGTCAATCTAGTTTAATTTTAGACAGATTTTAAAAAAAAATATTTTCCCTGAATTTTTATATTAGTTATAATATTCCCAACATTCACTTGATTAGTATAATTTAAGTACCTGTATTTTTTAAACTATATTAAATACCATTTAATTATTTTATTTTGTTATGTTTTTACTCATTGTTTTCTTGATTTAGTAGTATTTAAAGTATTTAAACTATAATTTAACGTAATTTTTTTATAAATATGCAATTAATTTGAACTATAACTTAAAACTTTTTCATTCAACGTATACCTAAAAATTTATAGGGAAAACTACACCGGTGGTACCCTAACTATGCATGTTTTCCTACTTTGGTCCCAAAACTATGTTTTTCGGCAAAAGAGTCCCTTCCGTTACATAGTTCTCCTGTTTTGGTCCCCCGACGTTAAA
This sequence comes from Hibiscus tridactylites, assembly GCA_958450335.1. Taxonomy (NCBI): domain Eukaryota; kingdom Viridiplantae; phylum Streptophyta; class Magnoliopsida; order Malvales; family Malvaceae; genus Hibiscus; species Hibiscus tridactylites. The sequence continues at coordinate 3,719,924 of OY288267.1, forward strand.
TAACTAACGGTTTTGCTGATGTGGCATTTTTTAATATTTTTTAAGGCTGACGTCGCATTTTTTAATATTTTTTTAATCATTTCTCTCTCCTCTTATATATTATTTTTATTTAATTTTATTCACCCAATCATGTTGTGACACGTGTCACTATACTATTAGGTAAAAAAACCCCAAAAATCCTTAAAATTGGACTTGGTGCCACTGGGATTCGAACCCACAACCACCAGCGCACCAAGCATGGGCTTGAACCAACTAGGCTAGGCTAGATACTTGATTCTAATCTACTAACAATTATATTTAAGCTGTACAAATTAACCCAAAAAAACCTAAAAACACAATTGGTGCCGCTGGGAATCGAACCTAAGACCACCAGCACATAAGGCATGCACGTGAACCAACTATGCTAGACTGGTTACCTGATTCAAATCTACTAACATTTATATTTAAGCTGTACAAATTAACCCAAAAAATATTTTTAAATTAGAAACAACACATTCAAACGCAATACCTTATTGAATTTTTTTTAAAATATTTAACCACCAAGTTAAACTAGTAAATTGTGCTATTTTTAAATTAAATATATTTAACTAAATTATGTTTAAAATTAAAAAATCAAACTAATTTTTTTTTACTTTGATTGATAATAACAAAACTAATTAGATATTTATTTATTATTATAAAATTATTATAAATTAATATTTATTTATTATATTAAATATAAAATTAATATTTATTAATAATATAAGAGGAGAGAAATAATCAAAAAATATTAAACTAATAGTATTTATTAATATTAATTTTATAATAATAAATAAATATTTAATTAGTTTTGTTATTATCAATCAAAGTAAAAAAAAATTAGTTTGATTTTTTAATTTTAAACATAATTTAGTTAAATATATTTAATTTAAAAATAACACAATTTATTAGTTTAACTTGGTGGTTAAATATTTTTTAAAAAAATCAATAAGGTATTGCGTTCGAATGTGTTGTTTCTAATTTAAAAATATTTTTTTGGGTTAATTTATACAGCTTAAATATAAATGTTAGTAGATTTGATTCAGGTAACCAGCTTAACATAGTTGGTTCACGCACATGCCTTATGCATTGGTGGTCTTGGGTTCGATTCCCAGCAGCACCAATTGTCTTTTTAGGTTATTTTGGATTAATTTGTACAGGTTAAATATAAGTGTTAGTATATTGGAATCAAGTATCTAGCTTAGCCTAGTTGGTTCAAGCGTATACTTAGTTCGCTGGTGGTCCTGGGTTTGAATCCCAGCGGCACCAAGTCCAATTTTAAGGATTTTTGGGGGGGTTTTTTCACCTAATAGTGTAGTGACACGTGTCACAACATGATTGGGTGAATAAAATTAAATAAAAATAATATATAAGAGGAGAGAGAAATGATTAAAAAAATATTAAAAAATGTCACGTCAGCCTTAAAAAATATTTAAAAATGCCACATCAACAAAACCGTTAGTTATTTAACGTCGGGGACCAAAACAGGAGAACTATGTAACGGAAGGGACTCTTTTGCCGAAAAACATAGTTTTGGGACCAAAGTAGGAAAACATGCATAGTTAGAGTATCACCGGTGTAGTTTTCCCAAATTTATATTGTAAACCATTTAATAAATGTAAGAACTTAGAGCAGTAGTTTAGCGGGTTTAGGGCCGGTGCTGAGGCAGGACAGTAAGAGCGTCCACCAAAGGTCCACCACTCATAATTAAAAATGTAGGTTTAAGGGTATAGTCTTTAAATTTTTGAAAAAAAATTAATTAAACCCTAAAATTGTTTTTACTCAATTAAGCCCTAAGCCCTTATACCCTAAAATTTCATATTCACGCGTTTGACCAATGTTGACTGTTAAATCTAGCAATTTTTAGACCAATTAGTGCAACATATCGTGTTATAGTGTTGTCACTTGAAATTTTCAGAATGTTTTTATTTTATCTAATTTTTTAAAAAAATTCTAAAAATTCGTAAAAACTTATAAAAATTATAAAAATAGCTTTCTAAAAAATCTTTAAATGTCACATGACAAAACTGTAATAAGTCATGTGACAGTAATATCTCAAAAAGTCGTCAAAAATTGATGGTCAAAATTGATCAAAAGGCTTAATTGATTAATTTTAATGGTCTGAGAATTAATTGGGTGTAAAAAAATTCAGGTACTTAAGTGGGTTTTTTTTTTCCAAAAGTTCGAAGGCTTAAAACACCTTTAAGCCAAAAATATATTAATGATTTTTTAAAATTTAATTATTCATTAATAGCGCTCACCATCCCTAATTTTTTTGAATAGTCCCTAATTAAATATAAAGAACATTTAAATTTTATTTAATATAGGCATTAATGAGTCTTAGTGTCATATTTAAGATTTTAATGATGATTTTTTTTTAAATATTTGTTATTACGTGTCCAATTTTTTCAGTAGTTGTTATTAGATGCTCAATTTTTTCTCAATTTTTTTTATTAGACCTATTTTTAAAATTCATTTTTTTCAATATTTATTATTAGAGATATACTCTTAAAATTCATTTTTCAGTACTTGTTATTATGGGCTTACTCTTAATTTTTTTTCAATACTTATTATTAAGGGCCTAATTTTTCGGTTAGCCTTGGAACACCAAAATCTAAGGGTCGGCCTGAGTGGGTTATACTTTTTGAGACTTAGGTTTGAATCTCAAATCTTACAACCAAATTGAGATTCTCTATTTCTTAAACCAATTAAGTGGTGACATGAGTTACCCACTATATAATAACATGTGTCACCAACAAAAATCAATCACGAGTGATTAAAATGAAAACAACCTAAGTTGGTGACTTGTTTCTAAATTGTTTATTTTTAGTGAACTAAAAAAATTTGTATAGTTGGAAGACTAATTGTATAGTTTATCTAAAATTTTAAGTTGTGTTTTTGACACGCGTCGTATAGTGTCAAAAATAAAACCTTAAACTCAAAATAAATAAGAATTAAATTAATATAGTGAGAGTAAGGGTCGATCCGCAGGGAATAGGAACTCTAACACCTTTCTTCTGATTTAGACAAAAAACCTGTAAGAAATAAAGGGGGATTTTAGAATAGTGATTTGAATGAGAAAAATAGTAGAAACGTAAAAATAAATGTTGAGAAAGAATTATGGATAGAAATAGCCTCAAGCCACGCTTTGCCACGACATCTTCGATCACTGAAGTTGATTTTTCTTCGACTTTCCTGCAGGTTACAGTCTACAAGGCCCAACCCTTGTAACTTACTTCTCGTTGGTAGATTCGACTCCCAGGGCAATCCTTGAAGTCAAACTTTTGTGAATTAGCCACGGCAATCGATGCTAACCCAGATCTGAGTTAGTGCTGGAGAAGCCCGTGCTCGGATATTCGTCTCGATGAGAATTGTTTCCGATTTCGATTCCCCTTAGTGGACCGCCACTAAGTTTGTTCTTAGGGAGTTGAATTGGCTACAAGCTTTTCCTCGTCCCCAACGATGGATCTAAACCACTTCAAGCCGATGCGCGCTCTCGGAATGAAACAATTGCGATGCCTAAAGATTAGGCCGATTGCCTAATCAACTTTGCAGAGAATCTAAACAGGAATTGTCGAAGGGTTGAAGTATTTTCCTAATCTCACGAGGTTTGTCGGGTTTGGCGTTGCTTTTGGCTAAAGGGAATTTAGTTAAGCATGGTTTGTGAAAAAACCATACTTAATAAAATAAATAAAAATGGAGAAAAGAAAATGAAGAATAATGGAGAGCTTTATTACTCAAGGAAGAAGAGAACAAATGAAAATTGTTTGATGAAAAACCCTAAAAACCTAAGATGATAAATCCTAAAATAAATTTAAATAAAATTACATAAGATAAATATCAAAGTTTTAAATTTAAAAGATAAAATTCGGATGATAGGCTATCTTGATAAGTGGACTGATAGGTTATCAAGCTTGCTGACGTCATCTTCTAGAAGGTGCTGATGTGGCGCCCAGTCAGCATTCATGCCCTGGTTCATGCCCATGAATCTGCCCACGAATTCAGTATTTTCTGCAGCACTTCAACTCGTTTCTGTTATTACGTATCCTGCACAAGAACAACACAAAAACGCCCAATTAAGTCCTTCAAACATATATATTCGATCAAAACAAGGACTAAAAACATAACCAAAATAAACACTTATCAAATTCCCCCTCACTTATCCGATGCTTGTCCTCAAGTATCTCAAAATTAAATAATCTTAATGTTCAAGTTTTCATCCTTAATTTTACGAAGTCTCAAAAATTTTCAATATGATTAAGCATCTAATTACGAGAGAAAACTAAGGAGCAAAAATAGATAAATGGCAAGACTAATAAATTAAAGCTAAGACGACATTCTAAAAACTCTACTAACATCAATGATGCAAACCAAGTACCCTCACAAGGAATCGCTCATGTCACTCAAAGTATTTTAAGGGTAGAGAAAAATCACTCGAGCCAAAGCTAATTAGAGCATAACCATAAGCTTGTGTTTAAATCTAATCTCTACTACTAACATGAATATGATGCAAAAATCAAGAGGTCTTAAATAAGGGTTGTAATGGGGCTAAGGTAAGGGTAGGATAAAGGCTGAAAATAAAGGCTAAAATTCAAGACAAAAAATCATCCCAAAAAAAAATATATTCGAAACTGTTTTTTTTTTCATTCGAACCAAAATTGCTCGACAGTGTACTTTTTTTTTCGAACTGTGTTTTTTTCTGTTTTTATTTTTCTGCAGACTCGAACAATTTCCTGCACTGTATATTCGAACCAATTCTGCACAGTTTTTTTTCTCTGCACAGTGTAATACACTGCTGCACTGCATTTATTCGAATCTGTTTTTTTTTCTTTTTTTTAAGATGAAATTTGTCTCGAAAAAGGGAACAAAAATGATGGATTTGAGAAGAAATTGGATTAGGCTTAAAATGTGGTAATTTTCAAGAAAAAGGCTAAGGCTCAAAGATTGTTTCACTAAGGGAAATTAATTAAAGGGTAGGTGATTTATTTAGGAAGAGAAGTGGTTTAAACCTAGTGCCTCTATCATATTAAAGCATCATAATCAATCAATGTAATCTCAAAAAGAATTTAAAGACAAGTTCTAGAATGCAACTAATTTAGCTAGGCACACTCAAAGAAACAAAGAGCAAATACCATGCATGCTCATTAGGCTCAAAATCTCACAAATATGTCTTGTGTACTTAGGTAAGCATCATGTGGATTAATAGAGAAATAAAATGTCATAATAAAATTAAAAATTGATCATGCCAAAAATTTACCATGCAACCTAGAGTTTTCTAACAAGATAGATTCAGAATCATGTGAAAACAGTGAGACAAGGCGAAATTAAGGATTTAAACAGAGAACTTAAATTAATAAAATCAAGATTTCAAGTGAACAATCAAGACGGATAAGCAAGATAAAAATTGATAAGCATATCTCCCTCCCCCTCACTTAGATGCATTTTGTCCCAAAATGAAAAATTAAAATAAAAGAGAGGAAAGGAGAGACTCCCCTAATCAATTGCGGCCACGACCGCGGCCACGTCGTCCGCGGGAGGTGCCGGGGCGAAGATAGGATAAGATCTCGGCCAAGTTGGTCTCGATGGAATGGAGGCGCTCATCCATATCTCTTTGGGGTTGGTCGTCCTGTGTTGGTTGTGATTGGGCGTGTCTACGAAACACTCGTTCTCGGCGAGTTGGGAGAGTGCCCGGGGGAGCAATATAAGGTGCATCAGGGGTGCCTGCGAGTAAGCCCATTGCATCTAGGCATCTCTCATCTAAAGCACTCATAGAAAACGCATAAGTAAACTGAGTTGGATCAAAAGTAGCAGAAAAAATACGCAAGGCTAAATGGGTAATATAGGGGCCCAGAATTAATGGTCGTGACCGAGAGGTTCGGGGGACACGATGAAATGTGTGGGCCAACCAAAAACCAAGATTTACCTTAAGATTTACCTGCATACACCATAGAAAGAATAACTCAGATCTACTCACGGTTGATGGAGTGTCGTTTCTGCCAGACAAGTTGTAAACAAGGAAGCGATGGATATATCGTAAAGCAGGGCTATGAATAATGCGGTCCTTAGTTGTTTTCGGATTGTACTGCACACCCGCTAAACTTGTCAAAGTCTCGAGAGAAATGTTGTTATCGAAATCTTCTGGTATGTCTAAAAGTGCAGATTGATAGTTAGGGTCCGAAACATTAGTGACGAAACCCATATAGACATTAAACTCAGTAATGGACAGCCGAAAGTATTGACCCAATAAGCGAAAGGAAATTACATTTGGTGTATCAAGAGACCTTGCGCGACTACGATTAAACGAAAATGTAGAATAAAATTCAAGAACTAATTCGTAGTACGTGTCACAAGTAATAACATGAAATCGACGCCATCCAATATTATCAAAATGTGCTAGGACCGACTCACGTATATGCAAACGATCTAATGTATGATCGGGAATGTACTTACAGACCGGAAGTGGGCGATGTCGAATATGATTAAACATAACGAGTTCGTCTCCAGTGAATTGTAAAAACCCTTTCAAGTTGTCATCGTTGGGTGTCGTAAATCGTTGGCTACGTCGTGGATGTTCTTCATGGTCGGATGGAATATCATTGTGGTCGTGAGGCGGTGATTCCGTTTGAGCAGCGTCCGAAGGATTATGGGCAGCAAAATCAGCGTGCATGTAATCTGCATGTTCAGAGGTAGGGTTAATAACAAATAATGGTGTAAAAAATTCAGAACTTACCTCATCGGCTGCCGAATAATTATCCGAGTGCCCGAATGTGTGGTGTGCATGTGATAGGAGGGCACATGGGGTGGGGAATGCATGGGCATGTAACGATGCTGTGAGGAGCCACCAGCCGCATCGGACGCCAAGGGGTGGGAAGGGGAAGGTGGCGGCGATGGCGGACGCGATGAACGATGGAGTGATGATGGTGGCGTTCCGCCACTGCTGGTCACACGAGCAGTGCGGCCGGTGCTAGTCTGCCCGGATCTGTGCGTGGGAATGCCCCTCGCCATGGTCGGATCGTCGTGGTGCGAGGGAGAGGAGTGATGTGTGCGGGCAGTGGCGGTGTGCATGGATGTGGTCGGCGTCGCAAGGGAGTAGAAGGAAGGGGATGGGGGTGACGGTGGTCACTGCGGTTGGTGGTGCTGCGGTGCAAGGTCGGCGGAACGGGGGGTGGTGATGGGATGTTCGGGAGAAGGAATGGTGGTGGGCTGCTGCTGTGGGTGCTCGGAGTCGCTGCTGACGGCGACGAACTGCGGTGGCTGGAAACGCCGACGGCCACCAATGACAAGCGGTGGCTGCTGTGGAAGCCGGCGAGCCTGGTTCCTGGTGCGAGGCATGGTGGTGGGGTGTAGGGTTTTGTTCCGGTTGGCGTTATTGGAGAAAAGAAAGGAGTGTTGTGGTAGGTTGGCGGCAGGTGAGGGTTTTTTGAATAGGTTAAATGCAGGTCAAAGGCTGCTGAAAAGGGAAATAAATAAGAGGGTGGGGTCACGGGTTTAATTGGCTGATGAAAAGAGGAAAAGGCTGCGTGGGTATTGGGTGTTTGAATTTAGATTGGATTGTGGTGGTTGACCGGCGGGATCCACGGGATTAAATTGGGTTGAAATAGGAGTTTTGATCGGTTGGTGGATAAGATATATAAGATTTGGACGGGTGATAACAAATACCATTTAAAAATTGGGTCCACCGAATATTCGTGATAGCTTCTCATCTTTTATTCAACCTAACTTATCTGCAAAAATAAGGAAAAGATTAGATAAAATAAAATTCAAAAATAAAAATAAAATAAAATGAAGAGATAATAAATTCGAAAAGATAGATAGAATAAGATAAAAATAAATTTAAAAGTAGATAAAATAAATAAAAAACAAATATTAAAAATAATGAAAATAAATATGATAAGAGATAAAATCGAAATAATTAAAAAAAAACTTTAAACAGATTTAGTTGATTTCGATTTTCCCCCTTTTTTTATGTTTTTTTTTCGTTTTTTTATTATTTTTATTATTTTTTATTTTTTTTAAATAACATTAAGAATAAAGAAAATTAAAATAGAAAGAAATGGGTTGTCTCCCATCTAGCGCTTGTTTATCGTCGCTAGCTTGACGACCTCATTTATGCATTTGGTTCCTCGAAATAAATTTCTTCAATCAAACCAACTGGAACATTTTCGAAAAATTGTTTTAACCGTTTTCCATTAACTTTAAAGCTATGTCCTTCGGTGTCTTGAATTTCTACTGCTCCATGTGGAAAAGATTGAACAACAGTGAACGGTCCGAGCCATTTGGAACGCAATTTTCCTGCAAAAAGTTTAAATTTAGAATTAAATAATAGAACCTTTTGACCAACGGAAAAAGATTTAAATGAAATATTTTTATCATGGAAATCCTTTGTTTTGTCTTTAAAAATTTGTGCACTATCATCAGCATGTTTCCGGATTTCCTCGAGCTCTTGAATGTGTAGCTTGCGTTCCCTTCCAATCGCATCCATTTCCATGTTACATTGCTGAATTGCCCAAAATGCGCGATGTTCCAGTTCGACTGGTAAGTGACAGGGTTTACCGTAAACGAGACGGTAAGGTGACATCCCTATGGGGCCTTTGTACGCAGTACGGTATGCCCATAGCGCATCGGATAGCTTAATGCTCCAATCTTTGCGATCCGGCTTCACGATTTTTTCGAGTATGGTCTTTATCTCTCGATTCGACACCTCCGCTTGACCATTCGTTTGCGGATGGTAAGATGTTGAAATTCGGTGAGTGACACCGAACTTTTTCATGAGAGTATCAATCACTCGGTTGATGAAATGCTTCCCTCGGTCGCTTATTATCGCTCGCGGTGTGCCAAACCTGCAAAAGATAGATTCTTTTAGAAACTTAACAGTGGTTTTAGCATCATTATTTCGGGTTGCTCTAGCTTCAACCCATTTAGAAACATAATCTACCACAAGAATTATATAAAAGTTATCGAATGAAGAGACAAAGGGACCCATATAATCTAATCCCCAAACATCAAATATCTCACATACAGTAATGGGATTAAGTGGCATCTCGTTTCGTCGACTCAAATTACCAACCCTTTGACACTTTTCACAAGATTTACAAAATAGATAAGCATCACGAAAAATGTTGGGCTAGTAGAAACCACACTCAAGAATTTTATGTGCAGTACGTTTAGGCCCGAAGTGACCACCGCAAGAATAAGAATGACAGAAATTTAAGATAGAGTTTACCTCGCTTTCTGCTACACATCGTCTAATTACCTCATCCGAACAATGTTTCCAAAGATAGGGATCATCCCAAATGAAGAATCGAGACTCCCTTTTTATTCGTTTTACTTCCGTTTTCGGTAAATCTTGCGGCAACTTACCCGTGGCTAAGTAATTCACCATGTCTACGAACCACGGAACATTAAGCTGGGCGGCCATCAATCCTTCGTCAGGGAACTCCTCTCTAACCGGTGGATCAGACATAGATAAGGGGATGCGGCTTAAATGGTCCGCTACAAGGTTTTCGCATCCCTTCTTATCCTTAATTTCTAGGTTGAATTCCTAGAGTAATAGTATCCATCGGATTAGTCTCGGCTTTGCCTCCTTTTTGCTCATCAGAAAGCGTAAAGCTGCACGATCAGAAAATACAACGATTTTAGTACCGAGTAAGTAAGATCTAAACTTTTCTAAGGCAAAGACAATAGCAAAGAGTTCTTTTTCTGTTGTTGAATAATTTTTCTGCGCAGGGTCCAAGGTACGTGATGCATAGGCTATAACATGCGGTTCCTTGTCGATTCTTTGTTCTAACACTGCTCCAACGCTAAAATCGGAAGCATCGCACATTAATTCGAATGGGTGGTTCCAATTCAGTGGTTGAACGATAGGTGCGTTTACAAGTTTTTCCTTGAGTATGTCAAATGCCTTCTTGCATTTTTCGTCAAAATTGAAGGGTTGATCCTTTTGTAATAGACTGCAGAGGGGTTGCGCCAACTTTGAAAAATCCTTAATAAAACTGCGGTAAAACCCTGCATGGCCAAGAAACGATCGAATATCCCTCACAGTTGTGGGGTATGGGAGTGAGCGTATAACATCTGTTTTAGCTTTATCAACAGTAATACCTTTTGAGGAAACAATATGTCCTAGAATTAACCCTTTATCTACCATGAAATGACATTTTTCATAATTTAAAACAAGGTTGAATTCAAGGCATCTTTTTAGCACATTTGTTAAGTTTAATAAACATTCTCCAAAGGAATTACCGTAAACTGTAAAGTCATCCATGAATACCTCTATACCTTTTTCGATGAAATCTGAGAAAATGCTCACCATACATCTTTGGAATGTGGCCGGCGCATTACAAAGCCCGAATGGTATTCGACGATAGGCGAACGTGCCAAAAGGACATGTAAAGGTTGTCTTCTCTTGATCCTCGGGCGCCATAGGAATTTGGAAAAAACCTGAAAATCCGTCAAGACAACAGTAGTGAGTTTTACCGGCTAGTCTTTCAATCATTTGGTCTATAAAAGGAAGTGGAAAATGATCTTTTCGAGTTAGAGAGTTCAACTTCCTGTAGTCTATACAGACTCGCCAACCATTTTGGACTCTTGTGGGAACCAACTCACCTTCTTTGTTTTTAACCACCATGACTCCGGTTTTTTTAGGGACTACATGGATCGGGCTTACCCAGTCACTATCCGAAATTGGATAGATTATATCCGCATCTAGAAGCTTTTGTATTTCTTCTTTAACTACGTCCATCATAGGTTGATTCAGGCGGCGTTGTCCTTGTCGAGATGGCTTAGCCCCATCTTCGGTTTTTACCTTATGCATGCAAGTGGAGGGACTAAGGCCCTTGATGTCTGCAACGGTCCACCCCATGGCTTCCTTATGTGCCCGCAATACTGTTAGCAAGTCCTCCTCTTCTTCGTTTGATAGCTTGGTCGAGATAATAACCGGCAAGGTCTCTCTTTCTCCTAAAAATGCATACTTTAGATGCTCGGGTAATTGTTTAAGTTCAATCTTGGGTGCTTGCAATATAGAAGGTAAAGGTTTAGACTTAGACGCAGTAAGTATTAAGTCTTTATTTATCGAACAAAGATTTTCGAACTCCCTGTCCTCTTCGTCGGAATCCGCGATTTCTCTGTACAAATCATCCATGAAGTCAGTAAAACTAGTGTCAAAGAAATCATTTATGGCAGGTTCAATGACATCAACAAAATTTAAACTAGCAACATTTTCAGGATGTCTCATAGCTTTGTAAACGTCAAATTTTACTACCTCACCATCGAATTCCATTGTAGGGATCCCACTTCTTACTTCAATTTTCGTGTTTGCAGTGCTCAAAAATGGGCGGCCAAGGAGGATTTCAGAAGAGTTGTTTGACCGGTCGTTTTCCATGTCAATGACATAGAAATCCGCTGGGAAGATTAAATCGTTTACCTTTACCAAGACGTTCTCTAGTAATCCTTCCGGGTAGATTATGGATCTATCTGCCAATTGTATGGTTACCTTCGTGTCTTTCAAAGGCTCAGCAGAAAGTGAGTTATATAAAGATAAAGGCATAACATTAATTGAAGCACCTAAATCACACATGGCTCGTTTAATACCCACTTTACCGATTTTGCAGGGAATGACGAACATACCTTGGTCCTTCAATTTTGGCGGTAACCTTCGTTGGAAGACCACCGATACATGCTCTCCTAGATTAACCTTCTCAATTCCAATAAGACGACGTTTATTAGTACATAAATCTTTAAGGAACTTAGCATACCTTGGGATTTTTCGGATTACGTCGAGGAGTGGAATATTGATCTCTACTTTTTGAAACACATCTAGGATCTCCTTTTCTTCTGCTTGTTTGTCTCTTTTCATTAATCTCGACGGGAAGGGTGGTGGTGTAGAGTAGGGAGAAGGTACAGGGGTTGGATCGGGCATACCTTTTCTAGTAGGGGGTGATTGCTTTTTTTCTTCCTTTTGTACACCATCTTCTTTAGCTTTAGGTTCGATGACTGTACCGCTTCGTAGAGTGATGGCGTTCACATTCTCTCTTGGATTAGGCTCCGTTTGAGAAGGTAATTTCCCTTTGGATTCTAAGCGACTTACCGCCAAGGTCAATTGACTTATTTGTTTGTCAATTGCTTCAAAGTGAGCTTCGGTCTTTAGTTGAAATTTTTCTTGGGCTAGCGCTAACTTTTCAACAATTGACTCCAACGATGGCTTTTGCGGTTGATATTGTTGTGGTGCAATTGGTTGATAAGCTTGATTTGGCCTCTGGTTTTGCGCATAACCGAAGTTTGACTGGTTTCTCCATCCCTGATTATATGCATTTCCTATGGCATTGGCCTGGGCGACATCATCTTCTTGAATCATCGGACAACAATCCGTCGGATGTTCTGGGCTAGTACAGATTCCACAAAGTCTAGTTGTTCTTCTCTTATCTGCAACAAGAGTTTGCACTATTTCAGCTAATTTATCGATTTTATTTTCCAATGAAACTGTACTTACCTCGCGAACCCTTCGAGATGGTTCGCTAGACTGATTGAATCTTTGAGAGTTGGCGGCCATGGTTGATATCAGTGTTTTAGCCGCTGTTGGTGTCATGTTGACTAGAGCTCCGCCACTTGCTGCATCTATCACCTTCATGTCCATAGGCGTCAATCCTTCGTAAAAATATTGGAGGAGGGTTTGTTCCGACAACCCATGTTGTGGACAATTTGCACACAACTTTTTAAACCTCTCCCAGTATTCATACAAGGATTCAGCTTCTCTTTGTTGAATGCTTAGGATGCTGCGCCTGATTTCGCTCGCTTTCGCTGCAGGGAAGAATCTGTCAAGAAAAAGTTTAGTCATGTCAGTCCATGTTGTAACAGAATTAGGGGGTAAATCAAATAACCAATCTTTCGCTATATCAGATAAGGAGAATGGAAAAGCTCTAAGTTTGATTTGGTCATCGGATACTCCCTATGGCTTTGTACTTAGACAAACCATGTGAAATTCCTTCAAATGTTTATGAGGATTTTCTGTCGGTAAGCCGTGAAAAGTAGGCAAGAGATGGATCAAACCCGTTTTAAGCACGAACGGTGTTTCGCCATTCGGGAAAGTTATACACATGGGTTGTTGGCCATCGGGCGCCTCATTAAGTTGGCGAATGGTTTGATTTTCGTCTCCCATCGGATTGGGCTCATAACTCGATTCTGCTTCGGATGTGATTTCTAGATCGCGTTCGAGTCTCTGTTGGAGTTTTTTGTTTTTCTTTTCCCGAAGTGTTTGTGCGTTCAACTTTCGGGCTAGTGCTTCGATTTCTGGGATGAGATCAAATTGTTCTCCCGGATTGCTCCTGGTCATAAATCAAATAAAACGATATTAGTAATTTGTCGTATTCCCCAGCAACGGCGCCAATTTTGGCACGCGTCGTATAGTGTCAAAAATAAAACCTTAAACTCAAAATAAATAAGAATTAAATTAATATAGTGAGAGTAAGGGTCGATCCGCAGGGAATAGGAACTCTAACACCTTTCTTCTGATTTAGACCAAAAACCTGTAGGAAATAAAGGGGGATTTTATAATAGTGATTTGAATGAGAAAAATAGTAGAAACGTAAAAATAAATGTTGAGAAAGAATTATGGATAGAAATAGCCTCAAGCCACGCTTTGCCACGACATCTTCGATCACTGAAGTTGATTTTTCTTCGACTTTCCTGCAGGTTACAGTCTACAAGGCCCAACCCTTGTAACTTACTTCTCGTTGGTAGATTCGACTCCCAGGGCAATCCTTGAAGTCAAACTTTTGTGAATTAGCCACGGCAATCGATGCTAACCCAGATCTGAGTTAGTGCTGGAGAAGCCCGTGCTCGGATATTCGTCTCGATGAGAATTGTTTCCAATTTCGATTCCCCTTAGTGGACCGCCACTAAGTTTGTTCTTAGGGAGTTGAATTGGCTACAAGCTTTTCCTCGTCCCCAACGATGGATCTAAACCACTTCAAGCCGATGTGCGCTCTCGGAATGAAACAATTGCGATGCCTAAAGATTAGGTCGATTGCCTAATCAACTTTGCAGAGAATCTAAAAAGGAATTGTCGAAGGGTTGAAGTATTTTCCTAATCTCACGAGGTTTGTCGGGTTTGGCGTTGCTTTTGGCTAAAGGGAATCTAGTTAAGCATGGTTTGTGAAAAAACCATACTTAATAAAATAAATAAAAATGGAGAAAAGAAAATGGAGAATAATGGAGAGCTTTATTACTCAAGGAAGAAGAGAACAAATGAAAATTGTTTGATGAATAATTCACCCTCAAAGTGGGGTATTTATAGTAGTTGAAAAACCCTAAAAACCTAAGATGATAAATCCTAAAATAAATTTAAATAAAATTACATAAGATAAATATCAAAGTTTTAAATTTAAAAGATAAAATTCGGATGATAGGCTATCTTGATAAGTGGACTGATAGGTTATCAAGCTTGCTGACGTCATCTTCTAGAAGGTGCTGATGTGGCGCCCAGTCAGCATTCATGCCCTGGTTCATGCCCATGAATCTGCCCACGAATTCAGTATTTTCTGCAGCACTTCAACTCGTTTCTGTTATTACGTATCCTGCACAAGAACAACACAAAAACGCCCAATTAAGTCCTTCAAACATATATATTCGATCAAAACAAGGACTAAAAACATAACCAAAATAAACACTTATCAGTTTTGTGTCGTTTTAATCTTGAGATTTTGTCTGTCGACCCTTGAGAAGGTTTCGAGAGCGCCTCGACTGAAAAGAACATATTCCGTATAATCGTGTATAGCTTATTGTGGCTTACCTCATATGTAAATCGTCCTATCGTGTATAGCTTGTTTTAATTTACTAATAGAGTGACTTATTTTCCGCAAAATTTTAATTAAGTGATATGTTTATTCCTAAATTTATAATTGAATCACCGAATTGTTACTTTAAAAAAATAACTTATCTGTTCATGAACGTCTAATCTCAACTTCCCCTTTCTCATGTATATAGTATAATTAGGGAACATTGTGGTTAATAAATAAATATATACATACAAAACTTTATACTAAGTATTTTTTTAAAATAAATATTTATATGTACACCAAATTTGCTTTACAAACAAGAAGGCATAACCTATATTAATATATGAATAAAGCTTGGATGCATAATAGTCTGGGGGGTAGGGTGTAACCCCCTCGTCCCGGTCTGGCTGGATGACCGGTCCGAATGGGCTACACGGGGAAAACCGAAGTGAAACCCGTTAAGGCTCCCCTTCGGTTAGCAACCTTATTTTTTTTCATTTTAATCTTGTCTAGAGGAGTATTAAAGTCCTAAGTGATCAAACAGCGGAACAACATACACGAGACAATCAAACGAACCCAAAACAACATTTATCAGCCCAATTTTAAACTTAACTGCAGGCGGTATCGATACACCTAAAGGGTGTATCGATACGCCTTGACTAGGTCAAAAGGTCAGAGTCAACCCTTGGAGACCGTATCGATACACCCAAGGAGTGTATCGATACTCTCCCCAACGGTTGACTTCTTACGGTCAACGCTAGGAAGACCGTATCGGTACACCAGAGGCCCGTATCGATACCAAGTTGGACAGTAACTTCAGTGACCAAAAAGGTATCGATACGCCCCCTCGTGTATCGAAACGCGTGGCCTGGAACAAGAAGGCCGTATCGATACGAGTCTAACCGTATCGATACCCCTGCTCTGCAATTCCTCAATTCCGAACTTGGTAACCTCACATACGATTCTAGATGCATATTTGGTCACCTCTAAGCACATACAAACATACATACATCAAACCACAATCGGGATTTAGCTTACAAGGCATTGAATCAAGCAAGGATCATACATATCAAGACTTCATGCAATTTCACAAAGAAGCATACTTAGCAAGCATAAGGCATCATGCACATGGTAGTCAAGCATAAGGCATACATAGGCTAACAACATACATGTTTAGGCACGTGCAATTAAAGGACATGAGAATCATAGGTCACAATCCAAGAAGCAAAAGCATAACACAACATGAGTTTAACATGCTCAAACATAACCTCCTAAGGAGTTTGACCCCAACTCCTAAAACTCTATACCCCATTGTCTAGGCATTATTACAAAAGCAAACCATACTTAAACTTGCTTGAGAACTTCAAAAGCTCCTCCCTCGCCCGCTCGCCTCCTGAACTCTAACGATCTGCACGTTGGAAACAAAAAGAGCATAAGCCAACTAGCTTAGTGAGAGAGGCTCTACAACTCACAACATGCAGTTTTCCAAAACAAGATTTATATGCAAGAAAACAATGGATGCACAAGGGTCTATCTCAACCACAACACATGGTATGCACAAGCACAACCAACAAACACGTACGGTGGGACTACACATCACCGTTTCGACTAGTGGATTTCCAATGGGACTACACATCAAAGTACTACCCTACTAGTCACTACCGGTGGGACTACACATCACCGTAGTTTAGACCACCATCACGTGAGGCACGAACTCAACACGACTACAACATTAACAACTTAAAATGTATTCAATAATCACAACGTATACACAATCAACATATCACAACAACATGAGAGTAGAGAGGCTTACACACGGGTTTAGGTGACCTCTCAAGGTTCCACCCAAACCCCAAAAGAATCCATATCGAGCTCAATGTAAAAACCAATAATTCTACTCACCGTTGTTACCCAAGAGAAGATCGAAGACCAAGTGTTGAGTGTGTAAAAGTTCTATCATTTACACCTTTTTAAACCCATATTTCTGCTGCATTCAAGCATCATTGCATTGCATTTAGGTTAGTTTTCAATAAAACATCACAATTACATAAAAGGCACGGATTCTACTGAAAGATGGCTAATTTTGCAGGTATCTGTCACAGTAGATGTCGAAGGCAGGTGCAGGGCAGATAAGCAGGAGAGCTGAACTGGACAAGCAGCTGAAGAAGACGAACCTGTCATGGACCTGTCGTGACAGCATGGTGACAGCAGATTCATGAAGAGAAAAAAGCAAAGTGGACCTCGATAGATAGAGAAAAATCTGCTCGTCTGTCGTGTGGAAGCCGAATATTTTTCCAAGCCCCGGATCAAGAGATATGTCAAGCCAAAGCTCAAAGGAGAGGAAATCCCTAAAAGCAAGGATGCGGCTGGAAAGTAGGAGACTTTAGAGATTTAGTCTTTATTAGAATCTTACTTTTAATTAAAGTTGTAATCCTTGTTACCTTAGATAACTTGAGCCCAAAGCTTATATAAAGGGCATAGATTAAACCTAGGGCATAGCCGACTACCCCATAACCGAAACCTAAACCCTGCCGTTTACCTGTCACCGATATGTTCTAAATTCCACCTAGGGCTACGGGTTGTTTTGTAAAGTAGTTGCAAGGGTTGCTTTGTTTTAGGATTTTTCAAGTTCAATAAAATAAACTTCAAGTTCTTTTATCTTGGTTTTAACATCTTGCAAGAGCACCGGGAGAGCATTGTGAGGTTATCTATTTACTTAGCATCGGGAGAGTTAAGTATACGAAAGAGATAAAAGCGCGTTCTCTAGTTTATAGTTGAACCATCTCGTGCTTAGGGATAAGGCGAGGTTAAGTGGCTAAGGAAGAATTCATACACATCGGTGTTCATCCTTCGATTCACGCCGGGAGGTATCATCAAAGACGTGATCATCGACAGACTTGTGCCTAGGGATAGGGCAAGGCAGATCTGGGATTCTTGTCAAGCTTGAAGTACGGAGTTAGTGTTCGCTGCCGCGACAGCTAACGGACAGACGCCGCGACAGGTGCTGTCGGCGACGGGCGCGACGACAGAACTGGAGATCCTAAGCAATTCAATACCTGCACTACCGAGCAACTCAATACCAGCCCATTCTCTCCATCTTGATATCTCAAATCCTTTTAAATACGTTTTTATTTTATTATTCTCGTGACAACTCTTAATTATTTCTTTTACTTCGTGCAGTGAAACAAGGTGAAGTCATTAGCCCAATCCCTGTGGAGACGATATCCGATACTTCGTATCACTTTACTACTTGCGTCGTGTATACTTGCACTACAATTGCGATAGACTATTTTACACGCAACAAGTTTTTGGCGCCGTTGCCGGGGATTGGCAACATAACTACACCTTCTTTTCCTTGCACTTTTTGTTTTTATTTTTCGTTTTCGTTTTTGTTTTTATTTTTACTTTTCTTTAATTTTTCTTTTGCATTTTAAACTCTTGCTTTTCACAAGGTTTTCCTGTTTATGCGCAGATCGAAAAGAGGTGAAGATCCTGAGTATAAATTAGATCCGGAGATTGAACGTTCCTTTAATCTCAAGAAACAGATTCGCCACCTCTTAGACCGAAACGAATACCTTGAAGAACAGCTAGAGCAGATGGCCCGTAATCAGCCTGCCGGAGAAGAAATCCCGCCTGTCGGTGACCCGCCCGCGGCAGGTGGACGACGGTCATGTCGTGACTACATGTTGAACGATCATGTAGAGCTGGAGACCACGCTGCCGGATATTGACGTTGACAACTTCGAGCTTAAACCTGTCATGTTTAGTATGATCAACAACGCCGGACAGTTTGGTGGTTCCGCGACAGAAGATGCTAGGGAGCATCTCAAAACGTTCCAGGAGATCTGTGGTTCGTTTAGATTACCAGGAGTTAGTCCGGAGATACTGAGGCTTCGGTTATTCCCTCATTCATTAAGGGACAGAGCTAAAACTTGGTGGAATAAACTTACACCGGGTTCTATTATGACTTGGGCAGATCTAACTCGTGAATTTTTATCTCGTTTTAATCCTTCACATTTAGCTGAGCGATTACGTAATGAAATTGCTACTTTTCAACAGGAAGATGACGAGCCAATGCACGAGGCCTGGGACAGATTCACAACTCTTCTTCGAAACTGCCCAATGCATGGATTCCCCGTCTGGAATCAGGTAACTAAGTTTTATAATGCTGCTAACTTACAAACTCGCATTCGAATTGATTCTGCAGCAAATGGACTACTATTGGACAAAGATCCAGACGAGGCCCTGCAAGTTCTGAAACATCTGGCTAAGAATGAGGAGCAGTTTCCAACCACAAGAAGAGGAGGTAAACGGGTACTTGCTGTCAAGGACTATGAGGCCGACAGCACTATGAAATCACAGGTAGCATTCCTCACTAAAGCCATGAAACACTTATTGAGTGAAGAGGAAGTACGAGGGTTTGCTGTCGAGGAGGTTTGTGCTACATGTGAGGGAAATCATAGTAGGGATGAGTGCCCCATAAATATAGAAGAAGGAAAATATGTTGGAAATTACAAGCCAAACTACAATTCCAACAATTACAACCCTAATTGGAGGAAAGATCCCAAATTTTCCTGGAGTAACCCCAACAATGCTCTAAATCCGCAAGCCTATAATCAGAATCAAGGGGGTCCTAGATTGTTGACGCGACAGCAGCCACAGCCGCAAAACCTGCCGCAGAACCTGCCGCCTCAGCAACAACAGCAGCCACCACCTGCCACGAGTAGTGTATTGGAGCAGACTCTGGCCACCTTTATGTCTCAGACTGGTACGTATATGGAAAACATCAATAAGTTTGTCAGGAAAACGGAAGACTTTATGGATGAAACTAAGATGAGAATGACAAATCATGAGGCTACCTTGAAATCTCTAGAGACACAAATGGGTCAGGTGTCGCAGCATATTAAACCGAGGCAGAATGGAGGTTTCCCTAACAATACTGAAAATGCTAGACCGCCCCCTCATGAGCAATGTAAGGCGATCACTACTAGGAGTGGGAAAAAGTTACCAGGGCCGGAAAAAGAAGATGAAACAGAAAAGGAACCTGCCTTGGATAAACCTGCCGAGGAAGCTGCCCCGACAGGTAATAAACAGACTGCTGCCGATGAGCCTGTCACGACAGCAGAAGCGACAAAGGAGAAAAAAGAAGATTATCGTCCTCAGATTCGCATGCAGTGGGAAGGACGCATTGCTGATTACCGACCCCCATCACCCTTCCCTCAACGGATACAGCAAGCTAAGCATGAATCTCAACTTAAAAAGATTTATGATATTTTTAAACAGGTTCATATTAACATTCCGTTGTTAGATGCTGTTAGGGAGATGCCCGGTTATGCTAAATTTCTCAAGGATGTCATGTCTAAAAAATCTAAACTTGGGGAATTTGAAACGGTAAGGATGCAAGAAGGTTGCATGAGTATTCTTCATCGGCAACCACCCCAGAAAAAGAAGGATCCGGGGAGCTTCCTCATACCTTGCGTAATCGGCGATAAATTTGTGGGTAAGGCATTATGTGATCTTGGTGCTAGTGTTAATCTAATGCCCAAATCTGTTTTTCAGAAACTAGGTATTGGCAAGGCGCGGCCCACGACAGTTACCCTACAGCTAGCCGACCGCTCTTACGTTCACCCCGAGGGAAAAATTGAAGACATTTTGGTAAGAGTGGATAAACTTATTTTTCCTGCTGACTTTCTTATCTTAGATTGTGAGGCAGATGAGAACGCACCAGTCATCCTAGGGCGACCCTTCTTAGCCACGGGAAGATCATTGATTGATGTGGAAAAAGGAGAACTCACCATGCGTGTAAACGATCAAGAAATTAAGTTAAATGTTCTCCAAGCAATGAAACATACTGATGTGGATGAAGAATGCAAGGCCATCATTGAGGTGACCTTTGATCAACCCTGCATCAGGTCGAGCTGTCAAGATATAAAATTTGGTCACTGCTGCGACAGCCATTTACAAACCTGTCACGACAGCAACGACGACAGCACCGACGACAGCAACTCCTTTGAATCCGATACATCTGATACTGAAGGTCATGAGGAGGTAGATTGGTTAGACCATCGCCCAGGTAAGTTATTCGAACCCTTAAATTACACTTCGGATAACCATTTAATTCAAAAGTCATCTACTGTCGAACCACCTGTCTTAGAACTTAAGCCCCTGCCAGGGCAGCTTAAATATGCTTATCTTGGTTGTGATAAAACACTGCCCGTAATCATCTCTGCTAAGCTGCCGCAGGAACAGGAACGACAGTTGATCGACATGTTGAGGCAGCACAAAAGGGCGATAGGATGGACCATAGCAGACATTCAGGGCATTAGTCCGGCAATCTGTATGCACAAAATCCTCTTAGAAGAAGATCATAAGCCGACTATTGATGCCCAAAGGCGGTTGAACCTTGCAATGAAGGAGGTAGTGCGTAAGGAAATAATTAAATGGTTAGATGCTGGTATTATTTACGCCATCTCCGATAGCAAATGGGTAAGCCCGGTGCAATGTGTTCCCAAGAAAGGAGGCATGACCGTGATAACCAACGAAAACAACGAGTTAATCCCAACCAGGACTGTGACCGGTTGGAGGGTTTGTATGGACTATCGGAAGCTTAACAAAGCTACCCGAAAAGACCACTTTCCTTTACCCTTTATTGATCAAATGCTTGATAGATTAGCGGGTAAACCTTACTATTGTTTTCTTGATGGTTATTCAGGATATAATCAAATTGCTATTGCACCGGAGGACCAAGAGAAAACGACTTTCACCTGCCCCTACGGAACATACGCATTTAGGAGGATGCCGTTTGGACTCTGTAACGCACCTGCCACCTTCCAAAGGTGCATGATGGCTATATTCTCCGACATGGTTGAGAACTTCCTTGAGATCTTCATGGATGATTTTTCTGTCTTTGGAGACGATTTTGAGAGCTGCCTCGGCAACCTTCAAAAGGTACTTGAAAGATGTGAAAAAGCTAATCTTGTTCTTAATTGGGAAAAATGCCATTTTATGGTAGATGAGGGGATAATTTTAGGCCATAAGATTAGCTGCCGTGGGATAGAAGTCGACAGGGCAAAGATTGAAGTCATAGAGAAGCTGCCGCCGCCAACCACAGTCAAGGGCATTAGGAGTTTCCTAGGGCATGCTGGTTTCTATAGGAGATTTATTGCAAATTTCTCAAAAATCACGAAGCCCCTATGTCATCTCTTAGAGCAGAACCAACCCTTTGACTTTAATGAAGAATGTACTGAAGCATTCAAGGTTCTGAAGGAAAAGCTAGTGACAGCCCCCATAGTACAGCCACCAGACTGGACGCAACCGTTTGAAATTATGTGTGATGCTAGTGACTATGCTGTCGGGGCAGCACTTGGGCAGCGCAAGGACAGGCTGTTTCATGTCATATATTATGCCAGCAAAACATTGAATGATGCCCAAGTAAACTATACCACCACAGAAAAGGAGCTGTTAGCTGTGGTGTTCTCCATCGACAAGTTTCGTTCTTACATACTTGGGACGAAAGTAATAGTGCACACCGATCATTCTACCCTTAAGTACTTGTTCGCAAAGAAGGATGCAAAGCCTAGGTTGATACGATGGATCTTGCTATTACAAGAATTCGACCTTGAAATCAAAGACAAAAAGGGGACAGAAAATCAGGTGGCAGATCACTTGTCGAGGTTAGAGATGGGACAGAGTCTACCTGTAGATGAGACACACATACTAGAGACCTTCCCAGATGAGCAGCTCTTTGCTGCCGCAATAGCTGTCGCGACAGCCATGGCGGCAGATCAGGTTATAAGGAGATGTGTACCTCAAGAAGAACAAGAAGACATTCTCCATCACTGTCATGCTTCACAATATGGAGGACACTTAGGAGGTAATAAAACTGCTGCCAAGGTGCTGCAGTCAGGCTTTTACTGGCCGACACTGTATAAGGACGCACAGGAATTTTACAAAAACTGTGACAGGTGCCAGCGGACAGGTAACATCTCAAGGAGAAACGAGATGCCACTGCAGAATATTTTAGAAGTCGAAATCTTCGACGTTTGGGGGATTGATTTTATGGGACCTTTTCCATCTTCATGTGGAAATCTTTACATCCTCCTCGCAGTAGATTATGTCTCCAAGTGGGTAGAAGCAATCGCAACTCAAAAGAATGATGCCAAAATGGTCCAAAAGTTTTTGCACAAAAACATCTTTTCTAGATTTGGCATCCCTAGGGCGATTATCAGTGATGAAGGGAGACATTTTGACAACAGGGTAATTGCTGCCGCCTTGAGAAAATATGGTGTCAAGCACAGGATCGCGACAGCATACCACCCACAGACCAATGGACAGACTGAGATTTCCAACAGGGAAGTGAAGAACATTCTTGAAAAAATGGTCAAACCAACTAGGAAAGATTGGTCTTTACTTCTGAATGATGCATTATGGGCATACAGGACAGCTTTCAAAACTCCATTGGGCATGTCTCCATTCCGATTAATCTATGGGAAAACCTGCCACCTGCCTGTCGAGATAGAACACAAGGCATATTGGGCAATCAAGGCAGTAAACATGGACTTAGACAAGGCAGGCCAGAAAAGGCTGTTAGATTTAAATGAGATCGATGAAATACGGACGATGGCCTACAACAACGCAAGAATATACAAGGAGAAAACAAAGAAGTGGCATGACAAGAAGTTGCTGCCACGTCAGTTCTACCCAGGGCAGCTTGTACTGTTGTTTAATTCTAGGTTGAAACTCTTCCCAGGAAAGCTCAAATCTAGATGGTCTGGCCCGTTCCAAGTGGTTGAAGTTTTTCCCCATGGTGCCATTACAATTCAATCATTAAAAGACGGGCACCAATTCAAAGTTAATGGACAACGCCTCAAGCATTATCAGGGGACTGAAGCCCCAGGAATACAGGAAGTGGTTACCTTAGGTGATGCCCCACAAGGCATCCCTAATTTAACCTAGTTTTTATATTTATTTTATTTTATTAGTATTATTAGGAATTAGATTTATTTTAATAATGTTTTGTTTTTAATTTCAGTTTTTAGGAAATAAAGGAGACAAGTGAGAAAGAAGAAATGGCCCAAGACCACCGCTCATCCACCAGCCCAATTAAGCCCATTTATGATAACCTGTCGCTTCGGCTGCCGGCGCAGACGGATTTGACAGGCTGTCAACAGACGCACAGCAGACGAAGAAGCGTGCGGCAGACGCTCAGCAGACGCATTAATGCACGTCAGACGCGTCAGACACGCAATATCCAATCTGCCGCCCCGTTATTCCCGCCTGCCGTTGCGGCATTAAATGGGCAGTTACTCGACAGCTATATAAACCCCTTCCCCCTTTCATTTTTTTCCTCACTTCTGATTTTTCTCTCTTGTATTCTCTTCTAGTTTATCTACTTTCTTTCTTTTTCAGCCCTTGCAACCAAAAATGTCTTCACGACAAACTCGTCAGAATGTTGCTGCCGCCTCTTCTTCAGCAGCAGCATCCCCGTTCGCCAACAAGGAACTTTGGGAGGAACAAAGCTTCATCTATAATAGAGATGCTCCTCTTTTTGGACTCCGGCCGTTCATTATGAAGGCCGTTACGGCGCAACTTTGGGAAGACTTTGCCGAGCAGCCGGCAGAGCTTAACGACACTCTGGTCAGGGAATTCTACGAGGCGATCGAGAGTAAGACGGCGACATCTGTCGTCGTCCGAGGAGTGACAGTTCCTTTCACCGCCAGCAGCATCAACCATGTCTTCGGCCTCTTCTTTGGCCCCAATGACGACACTCATCAACGGGTGCGACGACAGAACTGGAGATCCTAAGCAATTCAATACCTGCACTACCGAGCAACTCAATACCAGCCCATTCTCTCCATCTTGATATCTCAAATCCTTTTAAATACGTTTTTATTTTATTATTCTCGTGACAACTCTTAATTATTTCTTTTACTTCGTGCAGTGAAACAAGGTGAAGTCATTAGCCCAATCCCTGTGGAGACGATATCCGATACTTCGTATCACTTTACTACTTGCGTCGTGTATACTTGCACTACAATTGCGATAGACTATTTTACACGCAACACCAAGCTCAAGACTCCGAAATCCCCGGATTTGTCCCCGAAGCTTCACCAACCAAATTTCTCATTTCTAAACATTCCAACACCAAGCAAACAATCCCAAATCAGTCCATAATCCAAAATAATCAACCCGGATTACATACCAAGCACAAGACTTCAATTTTTACATTGAAAACAAGCTCAAAATTCTAAAATCCGAGCAGCCCTTAAGCACCCCTTAAAACCATTGATTTCAACCCTCAAATTACTCCCTAAAGTCTCCAAAACTTCCCTTACTTGTAGCCTATCCATCAGCCCTCTTATATTCACCTAAAACACCCCCAAAACTCAACTTAAAACCTCCCAAAAACCTCCCCAAAACCCCATTCCGGGAAAACACCCAAAACCTTGAAAAATATCAGTTTTGTTGGACCTTTTAGATTGTAGATTACTCATAGAACTTCAACAAATCAAAAACTTGAATCAAAGATTTCAAAGACAACATTTTTAATTCAAAACCCTCCAAACTCCAAATCTCAAAACATGTGTAGAAATGAAAACAAAAAGCATCAACTTGTAGAGAATAATGAGGGTAAGTCAAAAACGTGGTTACCTTTGCGAAACCCTTCAAAACGAGCAAGCTATTGGATGGAATAGTATCCAAGGGGGAGATGGGTTCTTTTCACGTTGGAGAGAAAATGGATAGGGAAGAAGATGACTTCAAAGCATTATTTTAGGTTTATTTGAAATTAAAAGACTAAAGACCCAAATGCCCTTAATGAATTAAGTGAACTACAATGGATGACACCCATGGCAAATTTGGGCTTGTTTTGAAAATGGTCCAACAAAATTTTATTTGTCTTAAAAAAAACCCAAGGCCCAAACCATTATTTTATTATTTAAAAAATTAAGAACCGAAACCCTAACTATTTTTAAATTATTATTTTTACCCGACCCCCGAACCCGGGTGTTACATAGGGGGAGGAGTCGAATGAAGATTGTATCTTGGATATTTTCGGAGTTCCGGGCACCAAAAGCGTATTGATTACTTTGAACGATTAATTTAATACTTTATTAATAAATTATTATCTTCGTTATTTTGTTTAAAAAACAACTTAAATATAACTAAAACAATAAAAAACAATCATTAACTTACAAAATTATCATTTAAAAGTTAAGGTTGTAAATGGAATGGTAATAAATTTAGTCTCACTTTTCAACATTTATATTTCATCTTCCAACACATGTCTCTGAGTCTATCAAGTGTGGTTTTCTATGTTTAAGCACATTAAGTAATGTTTTCCTTTTTCATAACCTCGTTTGAGGTAATTAATAAAATATAATTTAATTGAGCAAAAAACATAATCCACTGATTACAACTATTGACAATTCATTATGCTTCAAAGCCTTCATTTAATCAACACAAATAGGGAAGGAGATTGTAACACCCAAAAAAAATATAATTATAATTGATGCAAAAAAATATGGGGAGAAGAAAGAAAGAAAAAAAAGGGAAAAAATGTTATCAATGAGATTTGAACCCATGACCCCTTGAGTGGTGAACCAGTGTACTAACCATTTGAGCTAGGTAAGCTCTTAGTTATTTGTTACGCTAAGAAAAATTTTAATTAATGCTTACGGACATCTAAAAATAGAATAATAATCTGATATATCCCCAACCACCCTAATTAATGCCTCACCTTGAACCTGAAAATATCCAGAAGATCCCAAAAGTCACTCCCAAAACCTCTCCACCGTCCACCGCTGCATCCCCTCCACCGCCGCGCCGTGCCTCGCACCGCCACCGTCGAACGGACCGCCTCGACGTCCCGAGCCAAACGCCCTTAGCCACTCGCGCAGCTGCCGTCCCGATCGCCGGCCATCGTGCTTCAATGGTTCGTCAAACCTAAGGTTAAAGACCCTCTCGTTTTTTTGTCGATTCCGGCCACTGTGGGCGTCCGTTCGCCGCGTCGTCGCCTCGAGCAAGCTCCTCGTCGCGAGGTGAACAAAACCGTACCGGTTAAACAACCGTCTACCATCGTTGAAGGCCTCACCGGAGCTTCGATGTTTTTGGCCATTTTGTTTCGTTTTGGTTAAATCCGGTAAGATTCCGGCTTGTTTTTGTGTTTTTAACGAATGGGTTAATTTGGTGAGCTGATGGGCTTCAAAATTCGGCAGAACCGAGCATTTTGGGGCTTCCGGCGACATTCCGACGACATCTTTAGGGTAAGTGAACCGGGTTTAAACCGGCTAGACCGGTTGAATCGATCAGCCCAGTCAACCCGACCCGTTGACCCGACCTGACCCGTTGACCGAGTCAACCCAGTGAGTCGACCCGTTGACCGAGTCAACCCAGTGAGTCAACTCACCCGAGTCAACCCAGTGAGTCAACCTGGTCAACCAGTGACGTCAGCATGATGTCAGCGTTGACTTTGACTGCTGACGTCAGTGTTGACTTTGACTAAAAAGTCAACTTTTTCCGAAAAGTCCTATTTTATGTTTTTCGACGTCCTGAGTCCGTTTTTGATGCCCGTTTCATGAAATTCTAACCCGAAAGCCTCCGAATTGGACCTTGAACTCGAGTCCACTTATGTGTTTTAATAATCAATTACGAGTAAGGTGATTAAAGACTGAAATTGGAATTTGTGCGTTTGAAGGTATTCAAAGTTCCTTGTATCCGGGATGTTGAGGACGTCGCATTCGGGTTCGAGAGTGATCGAACAGAGTATAATGGTCGACCGATATAGCAAGTATTAAAGGTAATACACTACTACCTCTAGTATGCTTTATGAACATGTTGGTATTCGGTTAATGCATGCACACATATGATGATGAGTACCGTTAATTCTGCTTAAGTCTAACCGGATATGAAAATGTACGACGTTATAGATAAGGTCGGAATAATCGAATGAGAAAGATGATAAATCAAAGAATCTGGAATCCTACGAAAAATTAATGAGTCGATCAATCTCCAAACCCGATTAATAATGTTAATTTGTCAAACGACATAAATATTGGAGTATACAATTACAAAAATGCCCTCGAGGTGAAAAATGAAAGAAATATCCCTGATAATGAAAGTGGTGCGGAAACTTACACTAAATCCGGTAAAACAATTGATTCATCTAAAAGTCTCGAATTACTAAGAGAGATGCGATAATAAGGCTTAATTATTCAAGAAAGATAAGCACTCGAATTTAGCGTAAATCCTGAATAAACCTCTGAAGATAAATTTGTGGGGGAAATTCTTTATATGTTCGGATCAATTAAACTATCAGAAGATACATAATTGCTATTAATGGATGAATCGAGTAAAAGAATTGAAAATGCCGATACAATCGAGTCATCAAATGACCAAAATGTGCTTGGGCATTGGAATTTCTAAATTAACAGAGATGATGGGTCTATCCTCGTGTTTTGGAATGAATGAAGTGGTTGGAGTTACCGCAATTACTTGAATGGCTGAAACACCCACGGGTACCTAAATGATTGAAATGCTATATAGGGTTCAATTGACGGGAATGATGGATATCCCGAGCTTCAAATGACTGAAATACCCCCTTTGACTGGAATAAGTAAATTGCCCTTGATAAATTCTGGAAATGCCAATAAAGTTGAAAATGACTTAAATGCCCTTATGGGTTGAAGCATGACCCATGTACGTCAATCACTCCTGATATTAATATAAGGATGGAAGTTTTTCCGCACAGAGTATTAGTTCGACTACTCCGTGGCAAGTCCTGTGGTGAAACATGAAGGCAACCTTTCAGATATACGATACAATCAGTATTTGGAAATGATACTTGTGAAGTGCGTACATCAGAAGGTTTGGTTAGTACTGTAAGGTTGGGACATGTTAGTTCGATTGGTTTTAGAGGCTCGATAAACTTCAGGAAATCTTAAATATTGTAAATCATAATTTGTTCTCATGATGGGGCTAAATTACAAAATCACCCCTAATTGTTAAATGACCAAAATTCCCTTGTTGGCCCAAGTAATCAAAATAGCCCCGAATGTATCTGATATCGTGAAGGATCTTGACGTAGAAATCTCTAAATGCCTGGTTGGAAACTTGATGAGCAAATAGAATTTTTGAGCCATTGTTTACACCCTGGTGGTATAATTTACCAAAATGCCCGTGTATGATAAAATGACCATAATGCCCTCGGTAAGCTTAAATGGCTAAATCACTCATGATATGCCTAAACTCTCAAGATCTTGATGTATCATCCCCTGACTATCTGGGTTGAACCATTAGTACAAACCCCTCTTCTAATAGGGGCCTTGTTTCAAAGATCCGTTCAATTGTCAAAAGTTTAATGTGTTCTCTTCCGTAAATGTCAAGTATCTCCAAGGAATAAATTGTTCCACCTAGTGTGTTCCATGTGTGCTACACGACTGTTTTGCATACTGTTTTACATGTTATAATACCGATCACGTGCACTTGATTGACATATTTGAACTCACATGACATGTTTTATAATTAAGCATGACCGTACTATATTTCTGATATATGCATATGCACCCGATATGGCAAACATGCTATATGGATAATGTGTTACTAAAAATAAAATTATTGATTAATGAACTATTGATGATCTGATTCACTGGGGTACTTGGGACATGATATGAAGTTACCGTCGGCTCAGCCCTGATCCAGCTGGTAAGTCCGCCCGTATCCGGATCCTATGCTTCGGCTAGGTCTGCCCGTATTCGGATCCTAAGCTTCTGCTAGGTCCGCCCGTTTTCGGATGCTAGGCTTCGGCCAGGTCCGCTCGTTTTCGGTTCCTATGCTTCGGCAAGGGCCGCCCGTATTCTAAGGTATATCCTTAGGATGGTACCCATGCCCAATGGGCTCGGGTTAATGCCTGTACATGATACCACACTGGGGAAACTATATACTGGAGTATGGTTGGAGGGTAAATATAGAATTAAAATGAACTTTATGGCTACTTGAAACAAATGTATCTTAAATAAAAAGGTTTACTGCATTGTTACATTTCATGCATTAACGTTGCACCGTTGGAACACACTAGACACCAAACTCTCTGATTCCTACCTCGTATGTTACCAGCCTATTTAATTCCCGTCTAATTCTCAAGGTCTGATTAAAGAACAAATACTGTTATTTTCGAGTATGATGCAACCTCGAAATAGTAGAACAGAAATGGAGGTCGTTACTGCGCGAAACATCATGAAAATGTCATGCATACCTTATATCTGCATGATCTTATAGCATCTTTTTGTAGTACTGTATTACTGAGCTTTTCCAAGCTCACGCTGTTTTTACCATCGCAGGTTAAAAGAATATATCATGGTATAATGGTTGACAGCAGTGTTCGGAGTTGTCTCGGCGTTGCCTTGGAGTACGGTACTATATAGTTAGTGGGCATGTATGTCATGTATTGTTTTATGACATTGTCTGTAAAATATTTTCTGAAGTTTTTATTATGTGTTTAAATGACATCCCGAAATGATATTTTAAACAGAAGTTGGTTTTACAATTTAATAAGTGTTTAAAAAAAATGTTTTATGTGTATTTTTACTGTGGGTCGCTCTTGTGACCCTAATGTGACTTCCTAGGATCCGTTGTAACGCATAGGCGGGTCTAGGGGGTTACATTTAGTGGTATCAGAGCTTAGAGTTGCGTCATTCTGGGTAGATCGGCCGATCGTCTGTCATAGGGTGTCTGATTTGTGCATGCCCCTAGATTATAACCGTACTCCTACGAGCCGAAACTCCAATGTCAAACCCCTTTTCTGAAATAAATGTATCTAAGTGATCTGCCTCCCAAAGCTCGATCTGTATTGGCAAGAAGTAGTTATAGCGTTCGTCTGTGGTTTGGATTAAATTGGTGGATTTTGAATCTGGATAAATAACCTGAGGTGATTTATGCATATGGAATTAAAGATCTGATAAGATTGAGAATAAAATGTTTGTTTATGTGAGATGATTGTCATAAGATTTCATGTAAGGCTATTCGGTGATACTTAGTATGTGTGAGAATATCCTGATAGAAATTTGATAAAAGTAATATGAAATTAAAAGAAAAGTGTTTGTGATTGCGACGAAAGTGTAAATTCTGTGGTGACTCTATTGTACACGTAGGAAGCAATTGTCTGAGAATTTTTCTGAAGGTAAGTGATATCTGTTTAAAACCTTGTTTATGTTCAATCGGCTTAAAAAAAGAATTTGTCTCTGAAAATGTGGCATAGTGTATCGTTATGTATCATTCCTAACCGAGATTCGATGTTATATCATGACTCTAGGAGGTTCTGTTGAAGGCCTTGAGTACTCTTTGGATTTTAAGTATAATTTCTCATTCGTAAAATTGATGGTTAACCTAGTTGTGTAATCCATATTCTGAAGGATGAACTTCAAGGTCGTATGATTGACTTTTGTGGCGGTTGGGAAGGTTACTTATCCCTGACTAAGATCGTGTATAATAAAAATTATGAGACGAGTGTTTGCTTGACACTGTATGAAGTTCGATATGGATCCCTTACTGTATTATGATTAATTGGTTCGAGATGTATGATGGGATGACTTTGAGTCTAAAGATAGTCCGAGTAATTGAGGACATTACTAGATTGATCTGTGACCGTTTGAGAAATTCGAGAAACAAGGATACTCTGATGGATAAATTGCGGTACAAGAATAGATGAAATAGTTGTGTTACATTTCCCCAACTCTAATAAATTTCGAGGACGAAATTTCTTTTAGGGTGGGAGAGTTGTAACACCCAAAAAAAATATAATAATAATTGATGCAAAAAAATATGGGGAGAAGAAAGAAAGAAAAAAAAGGGAAAAAAATGTTATTAATGGGATTTGAACCCATGACCCCTTGAGTGGTGAACCAGTGTACTAACCATTTGAGCTAGGTAAGCTCTTAGTTATTTGTTACGCTAAGAAAAATTTTAATTAATGCTTACGGACATCTAAAAATAGAATAATAATCTGATATATCCCCAACCACCCTAATTAATGCCTCACCTTGAACCTGAAAATATCCAGAAGATCCTAAAAGTCACTCCCAAAACCTCTCCACCGTCCACCGCTGCATCCCCTCCACCGCCGCGCCGTGCCTCGCACCGCCACCGTCGAACGGACCGCCTCGACGTCCCGAGCCAAACGCCCTTAGCCACTCGCGCAGCTGCCGTCCCGATCGCCGGCCATCGTGCTTCAATGGTTCGTCAAACCTAAGGTTAAAGACCCTCTCGTTTTTTTGTCAATTCCGGCCACTGTGGGCGTCCGTTCGCCGCGCCGTCGCCTCGAGCAAGCTCCTCGTCGCGAGGTGAACAAAACCGTACCGGTTAAACAACCGTCTGCCATCGTTGAAGGCCTCACCGGAGCTTCGATGTTTTTGGCCATTTTGTTTCGTTTTGGTTAAATTCGGTAAGATTCCGGCTTGTTTTTGTGTTTTTAACGAATGGGTTAATTTGGTGAGCTGATGGGCTTCAAAATTCGGCAGAACCGAGCATTTTGGGGCTTCCGGCGACATTCCGACGACATCTTTAGGGTAAGTGAACCGGGTTTAAACCGGCTAGACCGGTTGAATCGGTCAGCCCAGTCAACCCGACCCGTTGACCCAACCCGACCCGTTGACCCGACCCGACCCGTTGACCCGACCCGACCCGTTGACCGAGTCAACCCAGTGAGTCGACCCGTTGACCGAGTCAACCCAGTGAGTCAACCCAGTCAACCAATGACGTCAGCATGATGTCAGCGTTGACTTTGACTGCTGACGTCAGTGTTGACTTTGACTAAAAAGTCAACTTTTTCCGAAAAGTTCTATTTTATGTTTTTCGACGTCCTGAGTCCGTTTTTTATGCCCGTTTCATGAAATTCTAACCCGAAAGCCTCCGAATTGGACCTTGAACTCGAGTCCACTTATGTATTTTAATAATCAATTACGAGTAAGGTGATTAAAGACTGAAATTGGAATTTGTGCGTTTGAAGGTATTCAAAGTTCCTTGTATCCGGGATGTTGAGGACGTCGCATTCGGGTTCGAGAGTGATCGAACAGAGTATAATGGTCGACCGATATAGCAAGTATTAAAGGTAATACACTACTACCTCTAGTATGCTTTATGAACATGTTGGTATTCGGTTAATGCATGCACATATATGATGATGAGTACCGTTAATTCTGCTTAAGTCTAACCGGATATGAAAATGTACGACGTTATAGATAAGGTCGAAATAATCGAATGAGAAAGATGATAAATCAAAGAATCTGGAATCCTACGAAAAATTAATGAGTCGATCAATCTCCAAACCCGATTAATAATGTTAATTTGTCAAACGACATAAATATTGGAGTATACAATTACAAAAATGCCCTCGAGGTGAAAAATGACAGAAATACCCCTGATAATGAAAGTGGTACGGAAACTTACACTAAATCCGGTAAAACAATTGATTCATCTAAAAGTCTCGAATTACTAAGAGAGATGCGATAATAAGGCTTAATTATTCAAGAAAGATAAGCACTCGGATTTAGCGTAAATCCTAAATAAACCTCTAAAGATAAATTTGTGGGGGAAATTCTTTATATGTTCGGATCAATTAAACTATCAGAAGATACATAATTGCTATTAATGGATGAATCGAGTAAAAGAATTGAAAATGCCGATACAATCGAGTCATCAAATGACCAAAATGTGCTTGGGCATTGGAATTTCTAAATTAACAGAGATGATGGGTCTATCCTCGTGTTTTGGAATGAATGAAGTGGTTGGAGTTACCGCAATTACTTGAATGGCTGAAACACCCACGGGTACCTAAATGATTGAAATGCTATATAGGGTTCAATTGACGGGAATGATGGATATCCCGAGCTTCAAATGACTGAAATACCCCCTTTGACTGGAATAAGTAAATTGCCCTTGATAAATTCTGGAAATGCCAATAAAGTTGAAAATGACTTAAATGCCCTTATGGGTTGAAGCATGACCCATGTACGTCAATCACTCCTGATATTAATATAAGGATGGAAGTTTTTCCGCACAGAGTATTAGTTCAACTACTCCGTGGCAAGTCATGTGGTGAAACATGAAGGCAACCTTTCAGATATACGATACAATCAGTATTTGGAAATGATACTTGTGAAGTGCGTACATCAGAAGGTTTGGTTAGTACTGTAAGGTTGGGACATGTTAGTTCGATTGGTTTTAGAGGATCGATAAACTTCAGGAAATCTTAAATATTGTAAATCATAATTTTTTCTCATGATGGGGCTAAATTACAAAATCACCCCTGATTGTTAAATGACCAAAATGCCCTTGTTGGCCCAAGTAATCAAAATACCCCGAATGTATCTGATATCGTGAAGGATCTTGACGTAGAAATCTCTAAATGCCTGGTTGGAAACTTGATGAGCAAATAGAATTTTTGAGCCACTGTTTACACCCTGGTGGTATAATTTACCAAAATGCCCGTGTATGATAAAATGACCATAATGCCCTCGGTAAGCTTAAATGGCTAAATCACTCATGATATGCCTAAACTCTCAAGATCTTGATGTATCATCCCCTGACTATCTGGGTTGAACCATTAGTACAAACCCCTCTTCTAATAGGGGCCTTGTTTCAAAGATCCGTTCAATTGTCAAAAGTTTAATGTGTTCTCTTCCGTAAATGTCAAGTATCTCCAAGGAATAAATTGTTCCACCTAGTGTGTTCCATGTGTGCCACACGACTGTTTTGCATACTGTTTTACATGTTATAATACCGATCACGTGCACTTGATTGACATATTTGAACTCACATGACATGTTTTATAATTAAGCATGACCGTATTATATTTCTGATATATGCATATGCACCCGATATGGCAAACATGCTATATGGATAATGTGTTACTAAAAATACAGTTATTGATTAATGAACTATTGATGATCTGATTCACTGGGGTACTTGGGACATGATATGAAGTTACCGTCGGCTCAGCCCTGATCCAGCTGGTAAGTCCGCCCGTATCCGGATCCTATGCTTCGGCTAGGTCCGCCCGTATTCGGATCCTAAGCTTCTTCTAGGTCCGCCCGTTTTCGGATGCTAGGCTTCGTTCAGGTCCGCCCGTTTTCGGTTCCTATGCTACGGCAAGGGCCGCCCGTATTCTAAGCTATATCCTTAGGATGGTACCCATGCCCAATGGGCTCGGGTTAATGCTTGTACATGATACCACACTGGGGAAACTATATACTGGAGTATGGTTGGAGGGTAAATATAGAATTAAAATGAACTTTATGGCTACTTGAAACAAATGTATCTTAAATAAAAAGGTTTACTGCATTGTTACATTTCATGCATTAACGTTGCACCGTTGGAACACACTAGACACCAAACTCTCTGATTCCTACCTCGTATGTTACCAGCCTATTTAATTCCCGTCTAATTCTCAAGGTCTGATTAAAGAACAAATACTGTTATTTTCGAGTATGATGCAACCTCGAAATAGTAGAACAGAAATGGAGGTCGTTACTGCGCGAAACATCATGAAAATGTCATGCATACCTTATATCTGCATGATCTTATAGCATCTTTTTGTAGTACTGTATTACTGAGCTTTTCCAAGCTCACGCTGTTTTTACCATCGCAGGTTAAAAGAATATATCATGGTATAATGGTTGACAGCAGTGTTCGGAGTTGTCTCGGCGTTGCCTTGGAGTACGGTACTATATAGTTAGTGGGCATGTATGTCATGTATTGTTTTATGACATTGTCTGTAAAATATTTTCTGAAGTTTTTATTATGTGTTTAAATGACATCCCGAAATGATATTTTAAACAGAAGTTGGTTTTACAATTTAATAAGTGTTTAAAAAAAATGTTTTATGTGTATTTTTACTGTGGGTCGCTACCCTAATGTGACTTCCTAGGATCCGTTGTAACGCATAGGCGGGTCTAGGGGTTATAGAGATAACAATATCAATAGCGCGAATGTAAATGGTTATTACAAATCAGACTGATAATGTAGGAACAAAGAAATACATCATCATTTCGTTTTACATGGCAGAATAAATCCGTATTGATTTACTCTTTTTATCCTGTTTCAACATGTTGTCCATTTCTTCCGCAAACCTTTCCATGGCTGGTGCTGGCAAACAAATTGCTAACGATGTTCCAACTTCTCCCTTCTTGTTCTTGGCCTGTACATAAAAGCTTACCACCCCTACCGCTTTTGCTGTCCCAGCAAACACTGCCTTACCCCATCCGAAATCCACATCTTCATATCCCATCTTCGTTAAATCCGATATAATGAATGAACCCATAACATTTGGGAAATGGAGTCGTTTACCCCTAATCACCATTAGAGCTGCCACAGACTTCATATATTCCTCTGTCAAGCTTGCTTTTACTTGTTTTATTAATTCCACCGCATACCCTAATGGATTCTGGCCAAGATTTCTAACTGTTGTTATTGCCGCCGGAAACACAAAACCGTTCCCATAGTATCCCTGTGGCAACAGAGATTTGATTTTGTAACGGGCATTAACAATGCATAGCATGCGTACCTCTTCTTCGGGGTCAAGATTAATGGCAAGGCTTCGACATCGCCATAGGAAAGCTGTTAAAAGTTCGAACTTGGTGCAATGCCGAAGGTGGGGAGGGAGGAGCCTACGAAGAAGTGAAACTTCAGCGGGGCCAAAGAAAAAGGAACGTTCAACCAAGTTGTCCGATGACAACGAGGTAGTCGTGGTGGTGGCAGCGGACTCCACTTCATCGTACTCGTGGTGGGTGAAAGTGACTTGTGGCGGGTTTGGAGCATCTAAGAGATGCCTTTCCCAAACCGGCGGGATCAAGTGGGTGGCTTCGCCTCGTGCCATTGCGGCCACGGTAGACAGGAATTGTTTTAGGCCAGGGCCATCGCTCATTACATGATTAAGACGGACGGCGAAGATAAAACCACCGCATTTCAGTCGTGTTACCTGTTAACACGTGAAGTAATACTCTTAGATTTTGAGAAACTCTATTTTGTATAGCACAATTGATTTCAATTTTACCACCTGAATCAACAGCAATGGGCAGTTTAACAGCCCTTCAGAGCCGGGAACATCAAAAAGGAGTTGATCGAAGCACGGAAATGGAGGCTGAAGTGTATCACCAAATTGTTGAAGGATAACATCAGCATCAGCCTGTATAAACAGAAGCTTGCCATTTGCTCCTTCCCTTAGTCTGCCTGCAAATGGATAATAAAGCACCAGGGCTTGTGCTAATGCCGTCCGAATAACCTCAGCAGGATGCTTTCCTTCCATGGAAGGTTGATGCCGATAAAAATGGACTAACAGAGCTTGAAACCGGAAAGTCGCTTGATCATCGATATCTGATAACAGCTTTTGTTCACAAGGCGTAGGCTTAGCCGGAGCTACAAATTCAGGTTTACACCGTCGAACAGTGAATGCAAGAGGAATGTCAGAATGTGCTGCCATGGTACGGGAACTTGACACAGTAGAAAAGAATAGCTAGTGTTGGGCTCATAACCAAATGTTGGGACTTTGGAGTGAATTATATAGGAACCCAGGAGTACGAAATCAAAGTAATTATTAACTGTTGGTTGTCGTGGAGGCTGCTCGGGATGGAAATCATCTGTCTTTTTCGGTGCCCCTATTTATGCGTTATATTTAAAATTAGGCTAGGGTTTATGATTTAAAGTTTTAGGTTAGGGTTAATAGAATTTATGGTACGGTATATTTTTTTAGGGTATAGTGTGTAGAATTTAGGATTTGTAATTTAGGGTTAGGGCTTGAAATTTAATTTTGTAGTATTTTTTTAGTGTTGAGGCATAAGTAGAGGCACTGAAAAGGGATAAAAATCATCTGCCCCTTTTTGGTGCTCCTACTTATGTCCCAACACTAAAAAATATTACAAATTAAATTTTAAGCCCTAACCTTAAATTCTTAATTTTAAACCCTACACCCTATACCCTAAAAAACACCATACCTAAATTCCCTAAACTCTAACCATAAACCCTAACTTAAAACCATAAACCCCAAAACCTAATTTTGAACGTGAGACATAAACAAGGTTTAGGATTTAGAGTTTTAGGTTAGGGTTTATGGTTATGGTTTAGGGAATTTAGGGTATGATGTATTTTTTAGAGTATAATGTGTAGAGTTTAGGATTTATAATTTGAGACTGGGGCTTGGAATTTAATTTTATAATAATTTTTAGTGTTGAGTTATAAGTAGGGGCACTGAAAAAAGGCAGATAATTTTTATCCGCTGCTCGGCCACACCTATCGAATTCAGGTATTATTACTAGTAAATTATAATGAGCATAGGTTTAATCTATATTTATTGAGTGATAAATAATTTATTACTAGTAAATTATATTGAGCGTATGTTTAATCTATATTTATTGAGTGATAAATAATTTATTACTAGTAAATTATATTGGGCGTAGGTTTAATCTATATTTATTGAGTGATAATTTATTACAAGTAAAATTGTCCAAAAGTAAAGTATACGTTGAAGCCCAAAAAACTTACCCGATATTTGGAGAAATTTTGAATCTGACCCGACTCATTGACCAATTTTATAATTTATTTTTATTAAATAATTTATGCTATATGAAAATTAAATATGATTTTATAATAATTATTTTCAATATACACGTCCATTCATATGTCGGTCTATTTTTGGACTTAGCCTGATTTTCATGTGTAAATGTGCCTTTTGCCATGCATTGGAATCAATTTTCACGGTTAATGTGGTGGACAATCAGGTAGTTTGAATCAGGTTAGATCAAATTATTTAGGTTTAGATTATTTTAGGTATGAGTTACATTCAGTTTACGTTTGGGTTAAGTTAAATTTTATTTAAATCACAAATAGGCATTAAAGGAAAGAAAAAGAATTAAATACCATATTTCACTTTGATGTGGAAGCGTAATAATGGTCTTAATAATATTGGCCTTTATCATATTTTATATATAGATAAAATAAGGCCATAAAATAAAGAAAGACAGAATGAATAAAAGAGAATTCTTACCAATAGTCCCTTTGAATTAATTCGAGTCTTTGATAGGTTGGGGTCAAATTAGTCGGTTTTTGGGTCGAATCAATATTAGACAACCAGTTTCTGAACATGGTCAGTATAAGATAAGTAAGATTTTTATTTAGGTCAATATTTAGATCTTTAGGTTAATATTAGATCAATCGATTTTGATTTGAGTCAATTTCTTAATTCAGGTTGACTTGGATACTTAAAAAATACTTAAAAAATAAAAATTATATTGGGGTTAATATTGGGTTTATATATATATATATATATATATAGATATGTTTTATATCAATTTTTAATTCCTCAGGTTAATATTGGTGTTCGTGGAGGCTGCTCGGCCACACCTATCGTATTCAGGTATTATTACTTAGCCTGGAGAATCTAAATCTAGCAATTGTAATACATCTCTTAGCGGCTCAACAAACTCGTGAGAACAAAAGGGGAGTTTCCAAGCAAAACGAGCGAGTGCAACTGCCACATTATTATTCTCGCGCCTAATAACCTCCCATTTAAATTATTTGAGAATTGGATTCAATTTCAGATAATTTTTAAAGATAGATTTTTTAAATGAATATCCCCTAAATTTTTATATTAGTTATAATATTCCCAACATCCACTTGATTAGTATAAACTCAATTATAAAAACATGAAGTTATAAAATAAAATAGTAATTTTTAATTTTTTAAACTATATTGAATATCATTTAATTATTTTATTTTGTTATATTTTTACTCATTATTTTATTGACATAGTACTATTTTAAGTATTTAAACTTTAATTTAACTATATATATTTTTATATAAACATGCAATTAATTTAAACTATAACTTAAAACCTTTTTCATTCAATGTATACCTAAAAAATTATATTGTAAACGATTTAATAAATGTAAGAACTTAGAGTAGTTGTGTAGGGGGTTCAGGGCCGGTCCTGAGGAGGACAGTAAGAGTGTCCTCCCAAGGTTCACCATTCATAATTAAAAATATATGAATAGTTTCTTTAAAATTTAATTATTCATTAATGGCGCCCACCATCCATAATTAATTATTTATTTAAAATTTATTTAATATAGGCATTAATGGTCTTACTCTTAGGACTATAATTAAGGTTTTAATGATAATTTATTTTTTTTAAACATTTGTTATTAGGTGTCAATTTTTTTCAATACTTGTTATTAAAGGCTTAAATTATTTAATATTTGTTATTAGATATCTATTCTTCAATCTTTGTTATTAGGGACATACTCTTAATTTTTTCAGTATTTATTATTATGGACTTACTCTTAATTTTTTTTCAATACTTATTATTAATGGCTTAATTTTTCGGTTTACCCTGAACCACCAAAATCTCATGGTCGGCCCTGAGTGGGTTAGACTTTTGGGGGCTTAGGTTTGAATCCCATATCTTACAACCAAATTGAGTTTCTCTATTTTTTAACCAATTAGGTGGTGGGTGACTCGTGTCATCAACAAAAATTAATCACGAGTGACTAAAATGAAAACAACCTAAGTTTGGTGACTTGTTTCTAAATTGTTTCTTTTTAGTGAATAAAATGAAAATTTGTATAGTTGGGGTGACCAATTGTATAGTTTATCCAAAGTTTTAAGTAAAGACTAATTGGTGAGAAATAAAAGGAATTATTTGAAATAAAATAAATAAATTTACATATTTATGGAGGGATCTTTCAATTGTGCAGTGGGTTAGAACCCCATAACAACTAAAATGTATTGAATTCTTGGTGTGTTTTGTGTCGTTTTAATCTCGAGATTTTGTCTCTCGACCCTTGAGAAGGTCTCAAGAACGCCTCGACTGCAAAGAGCACGTTATGTAAAATTGTATATAGCTTATTGTGGCTACCTCATATGTAATCCATCGTGTGTGGTTCACTGCAGTTGGTTTGAACATATAGCCATAAAAAGACCCAGTTGAAGAGTTTAAGACTTGAAGGATCAAATTGGAAAATATAAAAAACTTGGAGACCAAAGGACTAGTGGCAGATTTTAGCCAAAATAAATAAATAAATGGTTTAATAAGAATTTTTAAATGTTTAAAGAAATAAATTATTTTTAAAAAATATTATAAAATCTCTAAATTTTTCGACGAACAAGATCCCTAGCCCTTTCGCATGCTTCGCCTTTGCAAATGATGTGAAATAGAAGAATAGGAGGCCAGTTGCCTTTGCATGGAATTAAACCCGTGCCCATTTAAAGGGCTTGATGAAAGAGCCATGATTTGTCAATAATGGGAATAATTTTTTAAAATAAATTTTTAAACAAGTCTACTTTGGGTAAATTACACCATAAATCACTTTTAGTAACAATTAATAGGTCGTTCTTCTTCTAAAAGTAATAATTGAGTCACATAATTATAGGTTTTAGAACAAATATATGCTTTTCATGTAAAAGTAACAATTGAGTCACTCTGCCGAGCAAAAAAAAATTATAGATTTAAGAACAAACATGTCATTTCTCATCTAAAAGTAACGATTATATATTTAGAAATAAAGATGTCAATTAAAATTTTGTGACAAACATGTCACTTTGTCACTAAAATTGAAATAGGGTTTGGCATAATAATAATTTAGTCCCAAAACTTATGCATTACACTAATTTGGTCATAATTCGGAATAATTCAATAAACTTAACCATTCTTATTTAAAAAAATCTATTTGTTATATGTTTAGAAGTGAAGTGACTGTGTCTGTCAAACTATCACATATGTCAATTATCAGATTTTTGGACAATAGCATGTAGTGTGTTAAGTAGTTGAAGGGTGTGTTAGGATGGTGCAGTGTCGAAATTGTTAAATATGAATGATTAAGTTTATTGAATTATTTCAAATTAAAATTAAATTAATAGAATGCATAAGTTTAATATTACTTCCATGGAAGGTTGATGCCGATAAAAATAGACTCATCGAACTTAAAATCCGGAGACTCGCTTGATCATCGATATCTGATAACAACTTTTGTTCACACGGTGTAGGCTTGGCCGGAGCTACAAATTCAGGCTTTGCCGGATATATATTGGGCTTGTAACCAAATGTTTGGAATGATTTATATAGGAACCAAAGACTAGTTATAATTTATTTTGATTTTTATGTTGAATAATTTATGGTATATGAAAATTACATTTTTCTTTATTAACATATTACTAATAACACGTGGCCTAATTATAACTCCTCATATTTTGTCAAGTCTTTTTCTGGACTTGGCGTGATTTTTCATGTGTTTATATTATAAAACGTGTGCATGGAATCAATTTTCATGTGTGTTTTGACTGTTGACTACAGTGTTTTAAGGTTCCAATTCTGTATTGAGACTGCATTAATTCTTGTCGTTGTCGTGTCGACGGGCGACCGGCGCTGTTTTATCTTTTTCATTGACTTGCTCTAGTCACGTGCCTAATTATATTTATAGACGTGTTTATAAGACATGTAGAGTAATCAGTCAATTTGATCTGATTTAAATTTTTACTAACTTATCGATCTAAATTTAAAAATTAATAAAATTATAGTTTATTTAAATTTGATAATACAAATATATAAATATTAACATGAAATTAGGGGTAAATGAGTTGAATCGAGTCCGAATAGTAATGAGCTTGACTCGGCTCGTTAAGAACTCGAACATAGTTCGAGCTCGAGTTGAACCTAGTAGTGTTGCACTCGACTCGTTAAGAATTCGAACCGAGTTCATACTCGAGTCGAGTTTAATCAAATTTGTAAATATGAATGACTAAATATGTAATTATACAAATTATTTTTAGTTCGGTGGTCAAAATATGAGTGAAGTAATAATATGTTGGTGTGATTACAAGGTAATATCTGTTCAATTTTCTTAGTCTTTAACAATCCATACACACCATGTACACATAGTGTTCAAACCCGAATTACCTAAATGAAATATATAATCATTTACCACTGGGACACTTCACAAGTTCACAGATATCCAATCATTAATCATTATACATGTTTTATATTGTTGCAAACAAATAAAACTGATAACAAGGTAACTATAGGTTAGGAATTTAGTATGCGGCGAATAATTAAAGTGATACCAATATAAAATAAGATATGTATAAGAGAGATGAAATTT
This sequence comes from Hibiscus tridactylites, assembly GCA_958450335.1. Classification (NCBI taxonomy): domain Eukaryota; kingdom Viridiplantae; phylum Streptophyta; class Magnoliopsida; order Malvales; family Malvaceae; genus Hibiscus; species Hibiscus tridactylites. Next base: position 3,762,845 of record OY288267.1, read on the forward strand.
AACGTGATTTAGCTCTGTCTACTTCTACGGATGAGAGAAACAAATAATTCACTATCAACGTAGAGAACACGAAGAGTACAAATACATGATATCCCATTTAACTCATTACCCGGTATATATCCCAAAACCATGTGTAACCAAAACACTATTCCCAACGTCCCTACAATACACTACGTAGACACAATAGTTACAAGAGAACCTAAAAAGTGGTTACATCTCTCCAAAGCAATTCTCTCTATCTCATAATTCTAAAGATTAAATCTAGTTTATATTTATAGACCCAAATATTTAGTAATCAAGAAACCTTATTCAATAAGATGAATTTCTATTAGGCAAAAGGTCAAAAATTGCCCTCAACGTTTCACCTTTTGGTCATTTTAGCCTTATCTTTTTTTTGTGCAAACTGTTAGTCAACTAACAGTCGACGCCTGAGGTTGACATGGCATGTCTGCAAAGCATGGGGAGATGACATGGCACTACCACGTGGCACTTTGCTGATGTGACGATTGGTTAAAAATATTTAAAAAATACTTCTTTAAAAAATAATTAATTAATTTTTATTTTTTTAAAATGTCACGTCAGCAAAAATGCCTCGTGACAGTGTCACATCATCTCCACATGCCATGCAGACATGCCACGTCAGCCTCAGGCATTGATCGTTAGTTGAATAACGATTTTCATCAAAGAATGGTAAAATTTGGACAAAAGTGAAACGTTAGGTGGTTGTTTGCACTAAAAAAAGATAAGGTTAAAATGACCAAAATATGAAACATTGGAGAATATTTTTTCCATCTTGATTATGACCAAGCAGGTGTCCAGAATCGACGAGGTTATTCAGTTCGAAGTGGGGGAGGTATCGCACACTGTCAGGGTATCGGAAATAGGCTTTTCGGAAGCAAGGTGTTCAACAATCTTCAACCGAAAGATTTCAAGGGAGGCTGTCGTTGAGAGCGATTCCGAATCTACTTCCGATATCGGAAGTCAAAAGTCGCCGGAAAAGCAATTACCTGAGGAGAGCAAATCGGAGGAAGCTTCATTCAATGCTGACTCTTTGGGCAATGAGAACATTAAAGATGGAATATCCTCTGACAAGGAATTTGCCAGCCACCTATGTGAGACAGAATTAATAGGGGGCAGATTTAATGATTATGCGGTGGGAGGACAAACGTCCAGAGAATGTGGGAAAAATCAATTAAATGATAGAAGAGAAGGGGACTTGGCGGCTGAACCATCTTGGGCAGAGGTTGTTAGAAAGAATGGGCTGGTTGAAGGGCAAATTGGAGATGGGGGGAAGCAGATAGGTCAACCTCTTGGGCCCGACATCCAGGCCCCAATTGCCGTGAAGCAGACAGAAGGTAGTAAAATTGGCTCTATGGACCTGCAGACCCAAGACTTTCCGATCCTTAACACTACACCTATTGATACATACGAACCAGTTTTAGGGGATGACATAGTGGAGCTGACGGGCAATGACAATTCAGGCCCATCACTGCAGATACAAACCGGATTAAAAAACAACAGTGGGGCTCCAGAGGAGGGCTTGAACTTTTATAGATCATCCACAAAAAAATACGGGTCTTTGTGGGAAATTCAAGAGAGAGCTCTATCAGATATTGAGAGGAGAAAACGAAATCGAGGGATTCGGAAGAAAAATTCGAAGAAGGCTAAGACAGACTCACTGGTGCTCTCCGGCAGATCACTCTCGGATTCCGATTTGGTGGCCCGTTGGGATTTGATGACAAGAGAAGCTAGGAAAGCTGTGAAGATAGCAAAGAGATTGGGGGTTCAGTTTTTGGGGGATGAAGAAGATGTGGTGAAGGATATCGCAAACCTGGAAAAAGAGTGTTTGGTTAACTCAAGCAGCCCGTTGGAAAACTAATTACGCTCTCGATGAGGATCTTAACGTGGAATACCAGAGGTTTGAACTCAGACATCAAGACAACGGCAGTTAGAAATTTAGTCAGGGAACACAGGGTAAAAGTCACGTTTCTGCAGGAGACAAAAATGGAGCTTATTCGAGAGCCAACCATCAGAAAAATCTGGTACGACGATGATTTTGGATTTATTTTTTCTGCTTCAGCGGGTAAATCAGGGGGGCTTTTATCGATCTGGGATAAGTCGAGTTTCCAGCCAGAAAAAGTTACTGTGAAGTCTAATTTTATATACCTCCGTGGGAATTGGTGCAATGAAAATCTGAAATTAGCCCTGATTAATATTTACTCTCCTAATGCTCCCTCGGATCAAGCTCAACTCTGGAAGGAGCTGTTAGAGATGAAGAATGAGGATGACGCTTTATGGCTGATAGGGGGAGATTTTAACGCGACTATCAGTAGTGATGAAAGAGCAGGCTGTTGCGGGAGCTATTCCAGCAGTATCAACTTCTGCAATTTTATTTCGCAAGGACATCTCATCGATCTACCGTTGATTGGGAAGACCTTCACTTGGTTTGGTCCAAATTTTAAAAGAAGCAGACTCGACAGATTCCTTTTTGACGAACAACTGCTATCAAACGTTGGAGATATTTCTCAAATGGGACTGAAGTGAAGGGTCTCCGATCATGCTCCGGTTTTAATATCTAGTGAATCAACCGATTGGGGCCCTATTCCTTTTAAGTTTTTCAACGCATGGCTGAAGATGGAGGATTGCAAAGCAATAATTATGAATGTTCTAAGAGGAGGGAATAAATCCGAGATTACCATAAAATTGCGCAAAGTAAAAGCTGCTCTGAAACAGTGGATAAAGGAGGGGAAGGGAGACCTTAACGCGACTGCAAAAAAGCTAGAGGCGAGTATCGAAGCACTGGAAGAAGAGGGTAATGAAGGAGAGTTAGATGCTGATAAAGTCAAACTTTTACAGAAGTTAAAAGTGGAGCTGTGGGAAACACTAAAAATTCAAGAAGCTCTATGGAAACAAAAATCTCGATTGAATTGGATGGTTCAAGGAGACTGCAACACTGCCTTTTTTCATAGAGCCTCAAAACTCATATCGAAAAAGAAATGTATCCATGGATTGCTAGTGAACGGCAAGTGGTGCGGAGACCCGGTGAGTTTGAGAAAATGCTTTCTTGATCATTTTAAAAAACAGTTTACTGCCGAGAAGAGACAGTGGCAGGCAGTTTTCAATCTAAGATTCAAGCGTTTGGAAGAATCAAAAGTGGAGGCCCTGGTTACTCCATTCACTGTCGAAGAAATAAAGGAAGCACTGTGGTTATGCGATGAGTCGAAAGCCCCCGGGCCGGATGGATTCACTTCTGGTTTCTTAAAAAGATATTGGACAGAATTGAAGGAAGACCTCTTGAGCACTGTGATCAAATTTCAGAAAGAGTGGAAGAATTGGGAAAGCTGTTAATGCGACATTCATTACTCTCATCCCGAAAAGGAAAAATCCAACCGCACTGTCAGATTTCAGACCAATTAGTTTGGTCGGCACAATTTATAAGCTTATTGCCAAAATCCTATCCCAACGATTGAAGACAGTAATTGATAGCTTGATCAGCGAAAATCAGTGCGCTTTCATTCAAGGAAGACAGATTTTCGATGGAATTCTTATCGCTAACGAGATCATACATTCTATGGGAATCGATGGAATAAAAAATGGGGGTATTATTCTTAAGCTCGACTTTACAAAGGCTTATGACTGCGTTCGTTGGAGTTTCCTAATTATGGTGATGAAGAAGATGGGATTTCCGGATAAATGGTTAAATTGGATAGCTGGCTGCATCACTTCTCCAAGTGTATCAATCCTAGTCAACGGTTCCCCAACGGAGGAATTTCGGATGGAAAAAGGACTACGGCAAGGGGATCCACTTTCCCCCTACCTATTTATTATGGTAACGGAAGCTTTGCACCTTCTTTTGGAAGAAGCGGAGAATCAAGAATTGTTTCGTGGCATTGGGGGCGTTCTTCCGGACAAAACGATCTCGCACTTGCAATTCGCGGACGACACAGTGTTGTTCCTTGAACCTAATGAGGAGCATCTTATGAATTTAAAAAGAATATTAAGAAGCTTCGAAGCTTGCTCGGGGCTCAGCATCAAATTCGGTAAGTCTTGCCTAGTTGGGATAGGAATTGAATCAAATTTGGTGTCATCTCTAGCAAAGATTGTTGATTGTTAGATTGGCAGCCTACCATTGATGTACTTGGGCATTCCTTTGGGAGCCGATCCAAGAAAAATTGGGACATGGGACCCGATCATAGAAAAATTCAGAACCAAATTATCCGGTTGGAGAAGCAGTTCATTGTCATTCGCTGGGAAAATAATACTTATCAACTCAGTCCTATCCGCACTACCGATTTACTATATGTCACTTTTTGAAGCACCTAAATTGGTTATCCAGAAAATAGATAAAATCAGAAGAAAATTCCTTTGGGGCTCAATCGATGGAAAGAAGAAGATGGCAAAAATCAGCTGGGGGAAAATATGCTTACCCAAGAAGTTCGGCGGAGCGGGAGTGGCGAACCTCCTTGTGAAAAACAAAGCTTTATTGGAAAAGTGGGGTTGGCGATTTGCTACTGAAAAACATGCCCTTTGGAGAAAGGTTATTAGCGCGAAATATGGCACACAAGACCGTAGCTGGGCCCTGAAGCTGGATTATCCGAAGAAAGCGTCAATCGTTTGGAAAGGTATCATAAATAATCTGAAATCCAAAGACATTGTAAGATGGACAGGAGATGTTGAATTCAGGTGGTCGATTGGGAATGGGAAATCGACCCTTTTTTGGGAGGATACTTGGTGCGCCGATAGAGCTTTGAGAGTTCAATTTCCCAGATTATATAGAGTGATTAAAAGAAAAGGCGAGGTGGTTGCTAAGTGGGCGACGAATGGTTCGTTGGCAGAGATTTGTTGGACGGATTGGTTTTCCAGGCCTATCCGAAACCATGAATTTTCACAACTCGAGGAAATTGGGGACATGATAAAAAATGTGAAACTTGAACCGAATCGCGAAGACAGGCTCATTTGGAATCATGAGAAGTCGGGGGTTTTTACAACAAAGAAGCTGTCCGAATTATTAGTTACTGCAGATTCGTGTAGCCCATCTTTCAATTTTGACAAACTCTGGAAATTAAAAATTCCTCCGAAGGTGAGAAGCTTGCTATGGATGATTAAAATTGATAAAATTCCTACCAAAGTGTTCCTATCAAAGAGAGGAGTCAATTTGCCAAGCAATAATCAAACGTGTGTGCTTTGCGACAACTTTGCGGAAGACGCATTTCATCTCTTTGTGAGTTGTTCTTTCTCTACTAAAATTTGGAAAGAGATTTACAGTTGGTGTCATTTAGACTGGAAAGACCATTTATCCATCGATGCTTTCTACGATGGATGCTTCTCGGCTGGTTTGAAGGGCAGGTTTCGTTCAGTTTGGTTGATCATATATGCTGCAGTTTTCTGGTGTATTTGGCTGGCCCGAAACGATTCTATCTTCAACAACAAACAACCAACATCCCGTGATACCTTCTCCCAGGCTAAGCTCCAAGCTTTGATGTGGGTTAAATCCTTTTTAAACGATGCAGAAATTGATCTGAACTGGTGGTGGGCTGACCCTCTGAAAGGTTTATCACCGAATGTTACGAAACCAGTAGGCCAAATCCATCTCGCTTCAGGTACAAACCTCACTTTCCAAGTAGCTGTTTTTTGCTGTAGTAATTACTCAAGATGTGGTGGTATTTTGAGCATGGAATCTGGCATCTTTCGTGCCTTATTTTACGGTCCGGTTAAAGGGGTGGGCAAGGATATGGCAACGATTTTGGCAGTCAAAACGGCTTTAGAAATAGTTATTGCAGCAGGCTGGTGCAATCGAGCAAACATTCAGATACCGTTGAACTCTAAACTGATTCATATCTACTTTAACAACCCAATGTTGAGACCCTGGAATTGGTGGAACGAATTTGCCTTGATTGACCTTCTTGTTAAGAAAATAGGGAACGTATCCCTCTTCCTTGTGTAATCACTAATTTTGTCCGAACCTTGAACACCTTTAAGTTTTTGTCAATATAGGCTTAACGGGCCATTATGAAGTTTAAAAAATGAAAAAAAATGAAAAATGAAAAAGTAAAAAAGAGGAAAGAAAAAGAAGATATATATGTATATATATGTCATATTATATTACCATACTATTATCATTAATATGTATATGTGACATTTAGATATAGATGTCTTGATTGCATTCATTTGCTATTACTATTGTCCTATATTAATTACCATCTTTGTCTTTCTTTCTTTTTTTATCATCATTGAATACATTACCATTTTTATTATCATCATTTGCATGTTACCTTATATATCATATCATTATTGTTTCATTAATTATATCGATAACTATAATTATTATTACTATTGATGTTTAGTTATTATTTGTTATTATTATTATGTAAATCTTTAATTGTTAATATATTATTAAAGAAGATAAATAAATATAAGGCATGTCAATTAATAAAAGCCCAATGTATGTATTTAATTAACACAGTCCATAACTTACATAGAGTACAGGTCCATAAATAAATACATGGCCCGGTAAGCCCACAATAGTACATGGCCCAACTAAAAAATAAAACCCTAACAACCTTCTATTATTGGCGCAGCCAAATCTGGACCGTAGATCTGGTTGATGATCGTACGGTCCAGATCGCACTCTCCAGGAAAACCCTAGGCACTCCCCAGCACTTGCAGCCGCCGCCTTCATCCAGACCGTTGGATCAGGGTCCATCCAACGGCCCCCAGATCGGCAGGCATAAGCCTCCAGAAGCTTCACGCGCCCACGCGCGACTTTTCGCTATCCCACGCGCGCGTAACTCACGCACCATGTGACCCCTCGTCTGCCGTCTGCCCCTGCACCGGCACGCCTTGCTGCCCCTCCCGTTCCGGAAACACCAACATGCAACAGCAAAACACAGAAGCATCAGGACCCGAAAATAGCAAGGAAAAGAACAAAAAAATAAACAAAAACAGAAGACCATATCAGAAGCAATCAAAGCAAGGCACAGAGAGTTAAATGCCCCTATTGTTTCGGTTTTGTTTATATAGGAAGAAAAAACGGAAACAGAAGAGAGATATCAGAGAGCATCAGGGAGAGAGCATTGAAAAAGAAGAGAGCATTCGGAAAAAAAAATCAGAGAGCAGAGAGATTGTAAACAAAAAAACATCGAATTTTTCAGAGGAAATCAATAAAAACGAAACCTTCTGATGTATCCATTTTCCACTCTTTCGATTGCATGCAAACAAAAAAATCAATCCCCAAAAAAAGAAGTTTTTTTTTTCGAGTTTACCTTTTCGGGAACCGATTCCCTCTTTTCTTTTGCTTCGGATCTTGCCGGCAATAAGCTCTTAGCTTCCGTCGGGAAGCTCGTCGCGGTGAGCTGTCGGGATCTCAATCATGAAATCTTTTAGGGTTCCGCTTAGAGTTTAAAAAAGGGGGTGAGGAGTTTTTTGGTTTTGGTTTCGTTAAAACAAGGGTTTTTTTGTTTTGGGGTTTTCGGGGAAGTAAAGAAAAAACTTTTTTTAGGGTTCCGGCGCCGGCAACGGCGACCGGAACCCCTCTGGCGGCGCCGGATTTTACAGAGAAAGAGAGGCTTTCCGGTCTAGGGTTTTAAAAATAAAAAGGGGGGGTCAAAATGTTTGAAACTTAGTTTATATAGGGTTTTGTTATTTTAAAACTGGTTTAATCGCGTTATAAGCCCCTCTGCGTCACTTTAATTACGCGAGGGAGGGCTTCCGCATTTTAAAATTCTTCCCGAAGTCCCTCTGCTTTTTAAACGTTTTTCAATTCCGTCACCATTTTCATTTCGATTGGCATCTTGATGGTAAAATCACCGCTTTAGTCCCTTTGGTTTTCCGCGTCCTTTTAATTTAGCCCCTATTTCGTGTTTTAATAGTTTCTTTATGGTTTAATCCCCCAATCGGTCCTTGGGGTATGTCCTGAGTATAGTTTTAACATTTTTTAATATGGTTTGTTTTATCTTACATATTTCTACTTTCTTGCTTAGTAGTTATTTTCCTTTGATTTTAGTCCATGTTTTGTCTTTTTATATGTTTAATGATGCATGTATTTGTACAATTTATGTCTTCCTTTGCTATTATACATTTTGCTTAATTATTCGTACATTTTTATGTCCTGTTTATGTTTTTTTAAGTTGCATCTCGAATTATATAAATTGCAATGCGAGCGTCTTTTTATTCGGGAACGAACGAGGCCAGTACCAGTCGTAGTGGTGGTGGTTCGGACGTTCCTTCTCGAATATTAAGATCTTTAAAATTTACTCGCTCGTATAACCAAATTTCGATACGATTGGCACTTTAATACGCAAAGTTTAATATTAATTAAGCGGTAATGTTTTTGGTACCGATTTTCGGGCACGACGAGGGTGCTAATCCTTCCTCGCGTGTAACCGACTCCCGAACCTTTTTAAATCTCTGGTTTTATTTCGGTGTCCGGTCTACCATTCTTAAATGGCCGGTGGTGACTCCTCCTTTTTACACAAATCCGATTAAAATTTTCAAAACCCATCTAAAAACCCGGTTCTTCTAAGTGACACCGAGGTATATTTTTTTTAGTCGCAACAGATGGCGACTCCGCTGGGGATAAATTTTTGTTTTCAAAAACAAAAAAATAGGGTCAAGCCAAAAAAAAAAACTTTACCGCTCGATTAATATTAGAAGTTGCGAATTAAAGTGACCGAGTCGATCGATATTTGTTTATAAGTGCGAGTTTATTTTAAACGCATTTAAAATTGGCATTTAAACCCGTTCGTTTAAGTGGGGGAAAACGCTAGTGCTTTCGTGTGGATATTGTTCCTCCGTGTGGGCCTAGCAAGTACCTTCGGGGCTCGAGTACCCTATATCTTCGTGAGAATATCATTTCTCCGTGCGGATATAGCGAAAGGGTCCCCTCGAATTGAACTCGGTTGAGAGGAGCCTATAATGGGTGATGACCGGGGGCCTTGCTACCCTTAGTAGGGGACAGCGAGGACAGTTCGAGTACCTCCTAGAACCAAAACTGCATGTAGAGAACTAGATTGCCCACCCCTTTTAGAGCCATGCGGACAACTTAGGTTCATTAGACGGGATAAATAGGGTTGCTTGCTTTCATGCCTGCCTTTTTATCATGTTTATCCGACACTAACGGTTATTCTTATGATCTTCTTGTATTTATTCTCGCATGCATATCATGACATAAAGGTGTTGAGTCAAGGTGGTTTTACCCAATCAAGGGCTATCATCATGGACGGGAGGTTACTAGAAAGGATGGTGCCAATTAGCAAGTCCGACAACGGTCAAAGTTGAATTAGAAAGGTTAAGGCAGCAGCTTACCGAACGAACACACAGTGTCAGATCTAGTGCCCACCATTGAAGAAAGCATAACCCTTCTCCATTCCGAGGAAGTGAATCAAGATCGGATCTACTCCGAACATCCAAAATCATGAAACCACCCGACCGAGTGCAAAGAGGCAGCCTAAAAGAGCGTGGCGACCGGAAAGGGCATGGATTAGGTCAAGAGGTTGATTCAGCTTTGAGGAGATAATTTGATTTTATGATGCATCCGGGACTAGATACCAGTAGTTTTAGAGGTTATTGAATTGCTAGAGAAGAAAGCAAATCCGGCCCCAGCGTTTTTGCCGAAGTTTTCATTTCCTTAAGAATGATTAGGGGGCAAGAAGAGTAACCATAGGACTTTTGCTATGACTATCTTGTAACAAGGAGCCTCTTTTACGTTCAAATGAAAGTTGACCTAAGGGGAATCACCTATATGACCAACACCTTTGACTTGCATACATTTGTAACATTTATTTCATATATCATTTTAGAGCAGCATTAAAATTGTCAGCCATGCACCCATCTCATGATCATGCATCTGTTGATTCGAGTCCATAATACATCCATCATTGGACATTAAAATTTGCTTAAGGCCTTTCATCGCACCATTACTAATTGGGGAAAACACTCATGTCAGAGAGAGAGAGAAAAGAGAGAGAAAATGGACAAAGGAACAATTTCCAGCCAATACCGCTTCGGGAATGTAAACAACTTGGTGAGAAGGATGGATGAGCTCGAGCAGTTCCACCAGCAGTTAGTGTGGAACCAGAAGGAAACAATCGTATGCATGAAGAAGTTCCAAGATGAAACCAAGGAACAATTTGACGAGTTGAAGGCTATGATCGCCACCCTGACCAAGAAGGGCAAAACCCCCAAGCCCAAAGAGAGTATGGACGAGGATTCTGATATTGTGATGGAGGAGGTCTTATCTGAAGAAGACCAGGCTGTCATCGGCCAATATGAGGTGCACTGCTCCCATTCCGAATGCCCTATTGAGTTGGCTCTAGACAAGATCGAGGATTCACTGCGGAAAATCCTAGATGAAGAATGGGACCGGGAGCAACAAAGACGAGTAGAGACCACCAGGAGTGCCACAGTTTCGAAGCCTCGGGGTACGACTGAAGACCCTCGAAACTTAAGGAAGGCCAAGAGTGCCGAGAAAGGGAAGGAAAAACTCACCCCTCTGCTAACATACTCCCGAGTCTACCGCGCGGATTAGGTCTGAAGACGGATTAAGATGGGGCAATCTTTGGAGAGGGGCAACTTCTGGAAGACACCGGTCTTCAACGTAGTTTAGGATGTTATGTCTCCATGCATCGTGTCTGTTTTACCTTTTGTAGTCGGATCTTTCCCTCGTTGAGGTGCATGTGAAAGTTTGTATTGTTGGCCCGTGATAGCTAGCATCTTTTGTAAGGGCTTCTGTGATGTCTGTTTGTTTTATTTTCAATGAAGGAGACTTTTGCAAGCATTTTATATTCCTTAATTTCTTTTAGACATTTCATTCATTCTTTATGATCACAACCTTATTGTTTTTCTATTAAAAACATACATGTATATATTTTTTTTACAGAAATGACCTTAATACTTTGAAAAGAAAAAACCGAATGTTGTGGGAATGACACGAATGGAAGCACCATCTGTTCTACTCAGGCCAAGAGAGGGGTGACAACGAGTGTTTAGGAATAATGGGCCACTCTCATTGAGTGAATTTTCCTCTCGGGCATTGTTGTCTAAGGTTCTTGAATGAAGTGATAACCCTAAAACTTCTACCACCTGAAGACCAATTTTGATATCAGTGTATGTGAGGACATTTGGCATTCCTTCAATTCCATTCACACAGAAAGAAAATAAAAAATACCCATTGTTGTCCCCGTTTGAGCCTATCAAAAACTTTTTCTTCTGATTGAACCCAAACCAAGGATCACCCCCATATTGGGGGCAGAAAAGGATAGAAGTCTATGGACAAGCAAATGACATTGGATCCTGATTATGCTATGAGAATGATGTCTTGTGAACTAAGGGGCATTAAAAGGGAAAAGATTTATTGGATACACTTTCAGATTGAGCAGCCAAAAACATCAAAAGGAAACAACGAAAGAAAAGTCGGTTCTCAAAGAGCTACCCAAATCAAGTCAAAAGTTACCGACACAAAAGTTGAAGAAATCAAAAGCAAAGGCACTAAAGTGAAAAGTGCAATTTTGAGGAAACATCGAAAGGAAAGTCGATTCTCAAAAAGCTACCCAAATCAAGTCGAAAGAGTATCGACATAAAAGTTGAAGAAATCAAGAGCAAAAGCACTAAAGTGAAAAGTGCAATTTTGAAAAGAGGGAGAAGCGGATAAAGAAAAGGGACAAGAGGATTCCCTATCCAAATGAATCTCTGCTTAGATGAGCCTCGAAAGATTGTTCACCTTTGAGCAAAAGCTTGCACTAATACAATGTGAAGGTGCAATTTGATCCGAAACTATGCTTGATAAGAGGAAATGAACTCTAGGGTGAAAACCCCAACAAAAAAAACCCAAAAAAGAGGGGCAGTCTAGAGCGATCCAAGGAAGTAAGAAAAGAAATAGCATTTCATCAGAACATAATTGAGACTTCAGATTAGAAGAATTGATCCTTGGTTTCACCACCCTTAAACACTTGTTTGAGCCTTTTTACCCTTTCTTTCATAGTTGTGAGCCTTAGCCTACATTACAAGCCATAGAAGACCATTTGGACCATACGCGGAGGGATGAATTTGTCTTCAGATCACATTCCGCCTATTGGGGTTAACCTTTCTTCAAGGATTGCCACACTTCTAATGCCTGATTGAGATCAGAAAAGAGGGAAGGATGGGGCAAGGTGAGTTAGTGAGGTAAAGAGAGCCACCTTTAAATTGGGTAGAAACTAAGTATGGGAGTCGTTCCTCTTGGAAGCCTAATAGCCCAGAAAAGATTTCATATGTGCATCCCTACAACATTCGGAAAATTTCACTCGGGTCAACCTTTTTTTCAAAGACCCCAAACTTGATTTTCACTTGACATGATTCTTTAAAATGTATACTTATACATAATAAAATTATTTTTACCATATCACTTGCATAAGTCTTCTACATGGGAAAGAACAAGCGGACTGATCGTGGCTCGAGGTAAAGCCATCAGTACCCGGAGGGGCACCCTCGGAGGTTTAAACATTACTAATACCTCCAGTTGAAATATCAAGACCGTCTTCGGTGAAAATGTTGAGCTACGAATTCGACCTTCGCTAAGAAGGGTTGAAATAGAACATGAGGGTAGAAATTTTGACGTTGAGAATCGGGGTAACTTCCAAGGCGAAAACCCAAAGGCACTTCGGGTCAACGGAGCGAAATTCAGAAGAGGCGCTCTTGACCACGAATTTAAAAGAACAAGGGCCAAAAATTGGTGGCAACTTTGGACAGAAGACACCATTTAAAGCAGTCGGCATTAACAAGAGGTCAGTTAGAAGGTACATAAGCCTAAAGCAAATGGGGGCAATGAGATTCTAATCAGTGTAAGTCCTCCCTTCAAGAAAAAGCGAAAAAGAGAGAAGTTGACTTCAAGATGAAAACTCAAAGGAGCGCCCAAGAAGAAAAAAAAGAAGAAGAAAGAGGACAAAGAAAAGAGAAGACACAGTGAAGACCCAAAAGACATTTTAGGGTTTGAGGCGAAATTCAAGAGGAACGCTTCAGATCACAAACTCATGGCGAAGGAGACAGAAACTCAAAGCCCAAGAACTTTAGAGCAAAGGAGAGAGATACTCAAAGCTCGAGACAAAGATATATGACATCTGCTCATCTATTCTGGCATTTGGAGAATAGAACCCGCCTATCCGTTCAGGCACTTGGAGAATGGAAATCTGCTCATCTATTCGGGCATTTGGAGAATAGAACCCGCCTATCCGTTCAGGCACTTGGAGAATGGAAATTTGCTCATCTATTCGGGCATTTGGAGAATAGAACCCGCCTATCCGTCCAGGCACATGAAGAATGGAAATCTGTCTATCTATTCAGGCAATCAAAAGTCAGTAAAAAAGAAAAGAAAGAAAAGAAAGAAAAAAAAAAGAAAAAATTAGAAGAAAGAAAGAAAAAAGGAAAAAAAAGAAAAGAAAGAAAAAAGAAAAAAAAAACAGAAGAAAGAAAGAAAAAAGAAAAACAAGAAAAAAAAGAACAAAAAAAGAAGGGTTCAAAGTGAAAAGCCGAATGGGCACTTTGAGGCAAACAATTCCAGAAGTGGATGAGAAGAAGAAGAACAAGGGTCCAGTAGTACTCGAGAGGGGCATCATTGTCTGTGGGGTAACAAGGGTTTTGTACATAAGAGTTTGAATCAGAATGGATGAAAGATAGCACAAGGCTAGAAAAAGTGTAGATGAAGTTTCTAAATACGACCAAAGTCACTCGACTTGAATATTTGAACGAAGAACGAGCGACAGAAGTTTGGGGGCTAGTTTTGCCAAGACACGAGATTGATGAGTGGTTGTAGTCCAAAGATAACGACCACCGACCCTAGAAAATGAAGACAAACTAAATCCATGCATCTTTGCATTCTCGTAAACACATGCATCATTGCATCCTGAAATATGCTCATGCATCGTCGATAGCTAGATGTCACCCATGCTAGGAGCATACTAAATCATACCATAGCATTTTGTTTTCTCTAAACAGACGTTTGAAGATTGGTAAAAGAACATATCTACGGCTTCACAAGAGGAGAAGCAGATCTCACAAGAGTCAAGAGTCCCTCGACTTTCATTTTTGAAAGACAACTTGAATACCTCTCGGGACGAAGAGAAAACGATAAAGCGAGAACTAAAAGGATTTCAGGCGAAGCCTTTCAAGCCGCCGCTCTAGAATGTCAGGCGGAGTCTTCATATTCACCACTCAAGGATTTCAAATGAAAGCTTTCAAGCTTGCTGATAGATTTCAAGATAAAGGATCCTACAGAGAAAGGGTCCAAACAAGCTCTATATAGGGGGAACTTGCGACTTCAGGATCTCGAAAGTGGAGGGTCTTACGGAGAGGGGACTTGTAGACCCTTGATTTCAGAGGGGAGTTCGGTAGAGAAGGAACTGCTACTCGAAGAGTACGCTAAGGAAGAGGAGTTTAGTGGAGAAAAAACTCAGAATCCTAAGGCTTCAGGATCTCAAAAGCGGAGGGTCCTACAGAGAGAGGATGTGGAGATCTTTAATTTCAGAAATACGTGGACGAGAGTTCTATATAGAAAGAACTGCCACTCGAAGAATACGCCAAGGAAATGAGTTCTATAGAGAGAGGACTCATCTTCTTAAAGCTTCAGAGAGAAAATTACTCGGTCTAGCGCATCGCCGCTCCAGGAGAGTAAATTGTCCAACCGAGAAGTTAGACGGATTTAGTTGACCAGTTTGCTTTACGACCGTGAAGGGAAAGCAAATCCACTTGGACGCCCAAGTTCGCCTTTTGACCGCGAAGAGGAGGCAAAAGTATTTGGAGAGTCAGCTTGCTTTTTGACAGAGAAATGGACAACTTGCCTTCAGACCGCGAAGGGAAGGCAAAGTTGTTTGGATGACTAGCTTGTTCTTACGGAAAAGAGAAGACAAAGATATTTGGAATCTGCTCATCTATTCGGACACTTTGAGAATAGAACCCGCCTATACGTTCGGGCACTTGGAGAATGGAAATCTGCAAAAAAAAAACTGAAAAGACTCTCTATCTCTCTGTTCGGGGCATCTAGGGGAGAATCCACGATCGAAAGGTTTTGGGAAGAAGAATCACTTGGAATCGCGTGGCTACGTTGGGAAGAGGAGTTGCTTGGATCGCGTGGCTACGTCGGGAGTAAACCGTCCAACAGGGAAGTAGGACAAAATTAGTGCTTATGGTCTTTGCTTTATTCTTGTTCCACAAGTATAAGCAAAGAGAGGCAGCTGTAATCACTAATTTTGTCCGAACCTTGAACACCTTTAAGTTTTTGTCAATATGGGCTTAACGGGTCGTTATGAAGTTTAAAAAATGAAAAAAAAAATGAAAAATGAAAAAGTAAAAAAGTAAAAAAGAGGAAAGAAAAAGAAGATATATATGTATATATATGTCATATTATATTACCATACTATTATCATTAATATGTATGTGACATTTAGATATAGATGTCTTGATTACATTCATTTGCTATTACTATTGTCCTATATTAATTACCATCTTTGTCTTTCTTTCTTTTTTTATCATCATTGAATACATTACCATTTTTATTATCATCATTTGCATGTTACCTTATATATCATATCATTATTGTTTCATTAATTATATCGATAACTATAATTATTACTCCCTCCGTCCCACTAAAACTGTCACATATTGACTTTTTTGGTCAAAAATTTTCAACTTTGACTATAATTTATTTAAATATTTTAATTAATTAAAAATTATAAAAAAATATATTTAAAAACTAGTTGATTCAAAGTTTTTCAAATATATTTTTTCATATTTTTATCAATAATAAATTTTAAATTATAAGAGGTCAAAGTTGAAAAAGTTTGACCCAAAAAAGTCAACATGTGACAGTTTTAGTGGGACAGAGGGAGTATTACTATTGATGTTTAGTTATTATTTGTTATTATTATTATGTATATCTTTAATTGTTAATATATTATTAAAGAAGATAAATAAATATAAGGCATGTCAATTAATAAAAGCCCAATGTATGTATTTAATTAACACAGTCCATAACTTACATAGAGTACAGGTCCAGAAATAAATACATGGCCCGGTAAGCCCACAAAAGTACATGGCCCAACTAAAAAATAAAACCCTAACAGCCTTCTATTATTGGCGCAGCCAAATCTGGACCGTAGATCTGGTTGATGATCGTACGGTCCAGATCGCACTCTCCAGGAAAACCCTAGGCACTCCCCAGCACTTGCAGCCGTCGCCTTCGTCCAGACCGTTGGATCAGGGTCCATCCAACGACCCCCAAATCGGCAGGCAGAAGCCTCCAGAAGCTTCACGCGCCCACGCGCGACTTTTCGCTATCCCACGCGCGCGTAACTCACGCACCATGTGACCCCTCGTCTGCCGTCTGCCCCTGCACCGGCACGCCTTGCTGCCCCTCCCGTTCCGGAAACACCAACATGCAACAGCAAAACATAGAAGCATCAGGACCCGAAAATAGCAAGGAAAAGAACAAAAAATAAACAAAAACAGAAGACCATATCAGAAGCAATCAAAGCAAGGCACAGAGAGTTAAATGCCCCTATTGTTTCGGTTTTGTTTATATAGGAAGAAAAAAACGGAAACAGAAGAGAGATATCAGAGAGCATCAGGGAGAGAGCATTGAAAAAGAAGAGAGCATTCGAAAAAAAAATCAGAGAGCAGAGAGATTGTAAACAAAAAAACATCAAAATTTTCAGAGGAAATCAATAAAAACGAAACCTTCTGAGGTATCCATTTCCACTCTTTCGATTGCATGCAAACAAAAAAATCAATCCCCAAAAAAAGAAGTTTTTTTTCGAGTTTACCTTTTCGGGAACCGATTCCCTCTTTTCTTTTGCTTCGGATCTTGCCGGCAATAAGCTCTTAGCTTCCGTCGGGAAGCTCGTCGGGGTGAGCCATCGGGATCTCAATCATGAAATCTTTTAGGGTTCCGCTTAGAGTTTAAAAAAGGGGGTGAGGAGTTTTTTGGTTTTGGTTTCGTTAAAACAAGGGTTTTTTTGTTTTGGGGTTTTCGGGGAAGTAAAGAAAAAACTTTTTTAGGGTTCCGGCGCCGGCAACGGCGACCGGAACCCCTCTGGCGGCGCCGAATTTTACAGAGAAAGAGAGGCTTTCCGGTCTAGGGTTTTAAAAATAAAAAGGGGGGGTCAAAATGTTTGAAACTTAGTTTATATAGGGTTTTGTTATTTTAAAACTGGTTTAATCGCGTTATAAGCCCCTTCGCGTCACTTTAATTACGCGAGGGAGGGCTTCCGCATTTTAAAATTCTTCCCGAAGTCCCTCTGCTTTTTAAACGTTTTTCAATTCCGTCACCATTTTCATTTCGATTGGCATCTTGATGGTAAAATCACCGCTTTAGTCCCTTTGGTTTTCCGCGTCCTTTTAATTTAGCCCCTATTTCGTGTTTTAATAGTTTCTTTATGGTTTAATCCCCCAATCGGTCCTTGGGGTATGTCCTGAGTATAGTTTTAACATTTTTTTAATATGGTTTGTTTTATCTTACATATTTCTACTTTCTTGCTTAGTAGTTATTTTCCTTTGATTTTAGTCCATGTTTTGTCTTTTTATATGTTTAATGATGCATGTATTTGTACAGTTTATGCCTTCCTTTGCTATTATACATTTTGCTTAATTATTCGTACATTTTTATGTCCCGTTTATGTTTTTTTAAGTTGCATCTCGAATTATATAAATTGCAATGCGAGCGTCTTTTTATTCGGGAACGAACGAGGCCAGTACCAGTCGTAGTGGTGGTGGTTCGGACGTTCCTTCTCGAATATTAAGATCTTTAAAATTTATTCGCTCGTATAACCAAATTTCGATACGATTGGCACTTTAATACGCAAAGTTTAATATTAATTAAGCGGTAATGTTTTTGGTACCGATTTCCGGGCACGACGAGGGTGCTAATCCTTCCTCGCGTGTAACCGACTCCCAAACCTTTTTAAATCTCTGGTTTTATTTCGGTGTCCGGTCTACCATTTTTAAATTGCCGGTGGCGACTCCTCCTTTTTACACAAATCCGATTAAAATTTTCAAAACCCATCTAAAAACCCGGTTCTTCTAAGTGACACCGAGGTATATTTTTTTTTAGTCGCAACACCTTGATACTTCCGAACAGGATTCATTAGTGCAAGGATTAGCAACTGAAGGTGCACAACGAGAAAATTGGTTCAAGGCTTGGTGGTAATATAGGAGCTCATCGGTTTTGGAATATTGTTTGAAGAACCAAGCAGCAGCCTTATGAATTGAAACCTCTGTTCCATTGTACCCTGTTTTTGTTTCAAGTTCATCTACCTGTAACAGTTTCGTTCATGCCTTTATTGTACCTCTCGGATGTAGGGCACTCTTTTCCTCCATATAGGTCTAGGGAGGTTTTTAACGAGGCCCTCATCCGGGTTTTTACTATCTTTCTGAATAAAACTTATAGCATTGTTGTGCAAAAAAAAAAGAGAGAGCCATACTTGTTTGAGAGGTCTCAGAGAGAACGATGGGGAAGTTTGCCGAGTTGATAGATGTTGCCAATAAATTGTAGCTTTGAGGGTGATGGAGGAAAATTCAGATATCTTCCTTTTGCTACTTTAAGCCAAATTAAAAGGGAAAGAACGAGAATGAGAGATAGAAACATCAGATTGCTGGAAAGAGTAGATACATTCAACAAGTCCATTTGCACAATTTTAGTGGTGAAATTCTTCGAATTTAGGGTTTAAGATTTTAAGTTTATGGTCTAGAATTTAGGGTTTAAGATTTTTAGTGTCGAGTTTTTATTTTTTAAATTGACTAAGGTTATTATTTGATGCAATTATATTTAAAAAAGATTAAAAAATATTATGTATATGGAAAATAATTTAACTAAAAAATAAAATTTATAATTATATATTGTTGTGAATAATGTGAAAACAAGAACAAGAAGAAATAGGAACAAAATAGGATGAGAGAAAAGAAAGAGATTTGTATTATTCTGAATATTGACTTGTGTACAATGCCTTCAGTAAATCATCTATTTATAGGCATAAGAAGTACATATTACATTAAACTCTAATTAATGTAGATAATAATCCTAATGATAAAATAATTCAAATCTCCTTTGATAAAGTCCTTATCATGATAGACATCCACATAGATAAATATTCATAACACTCCCCCTTGGATGTCTATGAAGACAGTGTGCCTCGTTAAAACTTTACTAAGGTAAAAATCCCGTAAAAAAAAAAATCTTTAGTAAAGGAAAAGAGTACACACATCTTTAATACGCATAACATGTTGCCTCATTAAAAACCTTTCCAGGAAAACCCAATGGGACAAAACCATGGATAAGGAAAAGAGTACAACGCGTATTTTGCTCCCCCTCATAAATACATCATATAAGATCTTTGACACGACGCAATCCGATATTATAAATTAACTTCTCAAATGGAGCAGTAGGGAGTGCCTTGGTAAATAAATCTGCCAAGTTATCACATGAACGAATCTGTTGGACATCAATGTCTCCATTCTTTTGTAGATCGTGAGTGAAGAAGAATTTTGGGGAGATGTGTTTTGTTCTATCACCCTTTATGTATCCTTCTTTAAGTTGGGCAATACATGCCGTATTATCCTCATATAAGACCGTTGGAGCTACTTTTCCAGAATGTAAACCACAATTTTCGCGAATATGATTGGTTACAGACCTTAGCCACATACATTCACGACTAGCCTCATGTATAGCCAAAATCTCAGCATGATTAGAGGAAGTAGCAGTAATTGTTTGTTTCATTGAGCGCCAAGAAATTGCTGTACCACCGTATGTAAAAACATAACCAGTCTGTGATCGAGCATTATGAGGATCAGATAAGTATCCTGCATCCGCAAAACCAACCAATTCTGTTTTGGATAGATTAGAGAAAAATAATCCCATATCTTTCGTACCTTGAAGATAACGAAATATGTGTTTGACCCCATTCTAATGTCTTCGGGTTGGGTATGAACTAAATCTTGCCAACAAATTGACAGCAAACGATATGTCAGGTCGTGTGTGACTAGAAAGATACATTAATGCACCAATAGCACTTAAGTATGGCACTTCTGGACCAAGAATATCTTCATCCATCTCTCGAGGACGGAATGGATCTTTGTTAACATCAAGTGACCTAACAACCATAGGAGTGCTCAATGGATGCGCATTATGCATGTAAAATTTCTTTAACATTTTTTCTATGTATGTTGATTGATGCACAAGGATTCCATCCTTTAAGTGCTCAATATGTAATCCAAGACAGAACCTTGTTTTCCCAAGATCTTTCATTTCAAATTATTTCTTTAAACATTCTACTGTCAATGAGATCTCTTCAGGAGTCCCAATAATATTCAAATCATCAACATACACAGCAATAATAACAAATCCAGAGCTAAATCTCTTAATAAAAATACATGGAGAAATTGGATCATTCTTATAGCCTTCTGCTAATAAGTATTCACTGAGGCGATTATACCACATGCGCCCAGATTGTTTTAATCCATAAAGGGATCTGTTCAATTTGATTGAATAATATTCTCGAGAACTTGAATTAACTGCTTCAGGCAGTTTGAAACCTTCCGGAAGTTTCATATAAATATTATTATCAAGAGGCCCATACAAATAGGCTGTAACAACATCCATTAAGCGGAAATTAAGTCTCTCTTTTATTGCCAGACTAATCAAAAATCTAAAAGTGGTTGCATCCACCACTGGGGAGTATGTTTCTTCATAATCAATTCCCGGTCTTTGTGAGAATCCTTGTGCAACCAAACGAGCTTTATATCTCGCAATTTCTCCTTTTTCATTTCTCTTTCTCACAAAAACCCATTTATACCCCACAGGTTTTACACCTTCCGGTGTACGGACTACAGGCCCGAATACTTCTCTTTTTGATAGAGATTTTAGTTCCACTTCAATTGCCTCTTTCCATTTTGGCCAATCATCTCTTTTCTTACATTGTTCAATTGACAATGGTTCATGATCCACATTATCATTCAAAATCTCTAGTGCTATATTGCATGCAAAAATATTATCGACGTCGATTTTGTTTCGGTTCCACTTGTTACCAGACATGACATAGTTTATTGAGATCTCATCATTATCAGGTACCTGATTCATGTCTAATGTCTCTTTTGGAGACCTTTTAATCTCTTCTTGAGATTTTTCATAATCCATCGATTCCTCGATTAGACCATCACATGATATAGCTCCTTTTCTTTTTCGAGGATTTTTATCTTTGGAACCTACTGGTCTACCACGCTTCAGGCGTGCGTTTAACTCATTAGCAACTAGAGTTTGTCCTTCTGGGACATCAATCTTAATCGGAGCATTCACAGCTGGTATATGTGACTTAGTCACTTTTTTAGGGTCAGCAAAAGCATCTGGCAATTGATTTGCTAAGTTTTGCAAATGAATTATCCTTTGAACTTCTAGTTCACATTGTTGGGTACGTGGATCAAAATGAGATAACGATAATTCATTCCAACTTATTTCTTTTCCCAGCTGTTTATTTTCTCCCCCTAATGTTGGGAAAACTGACTCATTAAAATGACAGTCGGCAAATCGAGCTGTAAATAAATTCCCCGTTATAGGCTCAAGATATTTAACTATCGAAGGGGATTCAAAACCGACATATATTCCCAACCTCCTTTGAGGACCCATCTTTGTGCGTTGTGGTGGAGCAATCGGAACATATACCGCACATCCAAAAATTCTAAGATGAGAGATATTTGGTTCCTGACCAAAAACCATTTGTAATGGGGAGATATTATGATAACTTACAGGCCTGATGCGAATCAATGATGCTGCATGTAAAATGGCATGTCCCCATGCAGAAACCGGTAGTTTTGACTTCATTAGTAACGGTCTTGCAATTAATTGAAGTCGTTTGATAAAGGACTCTGCAAGACCATTTTGTGTATGAACATGCGCTACAGGGTGTTCAACACTTATTCCAATCGACATGCAAAAATCATCAAAACTCTGAGAAGTAAATTCACCAGCATTATCAAGACGAATTGTCTTTATAGGGGAATTTGGAAAATGTGCTCGTAATTTTATCAACTGAGCAAGTAACCTCGCAAATGCCAAGTTGCGGGTTGATAGCAAGGATACATGTGACCATCTAGTCGATGCATCAATTAAAACTAGAAAATATCTAAATGGTCCACAAGAAGGGTGTATAGGCCCACATATATCACCATGTATCCGTTCCAGAAAATTGATAGACTCATAATTTACTTTAGCTGGTGATGGTCGAATAATTAGTTTGCCTTGAGAACAAGCATCACATGAAAAGGCATTACTTTGAAGAATATGTTGGTTCTTCAATGAGTGACCACATGAATTGTCGATAATTTTTCGCATCATAATCGAACCGGGATGGCCTAACCGGTCATGCCAAATAATAAAGTTATCGGTAAACTTATAGTTTACAATAGCATGTGCTTCAATTGCACTAATTCTTGTGTAGTACAATCCGGATGACAGTGCATGTAATTTTTCTAAAACTTTCTTATTGCCTTGAGTTATACTTGTAATATAGAGATATTCAGTATCTCCTTGGCAATTACTCTCAATATGATATCCATTATTGCGAATATCTTTAAAACTTAATAAGTTTCTTTGCGACTTTGGAGAGTATAGCGCATTATGAATATGGAATAGAGTTCCATTTGGCAATAACATATTTGCTCTTCCGGAGCCTTCTATAATATTAGCACTTCCGGATATAGTACTCACATTATTCCCTTGCATTGTTAAATGGGAAAAAAAATTCTTGTGCTTAAGTATAGTATGAGTACTTGCACTGTCCGCTAAGCATAAATCGTCACCATTTTTGACGGATTGTATTTGAGACGGAACCATATTCTTCAAAGAAAAATAAAATAAATATTACAAAAATATTCAAAATATAAACAAAATAAATAACATCCATGAATTTTATTCTTATATATATAATTCCTAATAAAATATTATATCTTTCTAACAAACTTTTCCTAAAATAATAATAAACATAAACAAAACAAAAATAAATAAAAATCAAATATTCTTCTCAGGGGAAATAAGGAAATCATTAACATCTATATCTGTAAAGCCATAATCGCCATTGCTAGTGCCAGTAATGCCATAATCATCTTTGCCAAGGCCATAATCATCTTTTTCATTGATATAAGCAAAATTTGTTTCAACTTTCTTTCCTTTACCATTGATTGACTGTTGGTAAAGATCCACAAGATGCTTTGGCACACGGCAAGCACGGGCCCAATGATTTAAGCTGCCACATCGATGACACATAGATTCCTCTTTCTTGGATTGATCTTTTGCACTATTGTCATCTTTATTGTTCCACTTACGGTGGGTATAGTTATTTTTAAAACGACCACCTCGCTTATGTCCTCGAC
Organism: Hibiscus tridactylites; assembly: GCA_958450335.1. Lineage (NCBI taxonomy): Eukaryota > Viridiplantae > Streptophyta > Magnoliopsida > Malvales > Malvaceae > Hibiscus > Hibiscus tridactylites. Next base: position 3,786,224 of record OY288267.1, read on the forward strand.
CGTGACTACGACCACGACCACGCCCATAGTTATGACCACGATGGTTGGTGTAACCTTTATTTCTTCCGCTATAAAATGTCGCATTCGCTTCAGGGAATGGAGCGGAGCCAGTTGGGCGATATTCATGATTCTTCATCAATAGCTCATTGTTTTGCTCAGCCACAAGAAGACAAGAAATTAACTCAGAATACTTCTTAAAGCCTTTTTCTCGATATTGTGTCTGAAGGACAACATTATTTGCATGAAAAGTGGAGTATGTTTTCTCTAACATATCCTCATCAGTAATAATTTGACCACATAACTTCAATTGTGAAGTAATACGAAACATAGCAGAGTTATACTCGCTTACTGATTTAAAATCTTGCAATCTCAAATGCAACCAGTCATATCGAGCTTTAGGCAGAATAACAGTTTTCTGGTGGTCATATCGTTCCTTTAGATTATTCCAAAGAATAAGAGGATCTTTCACCGTTAAATATTCTGATTTCCACCCCTCATGGAGGTGACGGCGAAGAAGTATCATGGCTTTGGCCTTATTTTGGGCAGATTCTGCATTCCCCTCTTTAATGGTATTTCCCAGACCATTAGCATCAAGGTGTATTTCGGCATCTAAGATCCAGGATAAATAATTCTTTCCGGAAATATCAAGAGCCACAAACTCAATCTTTGCAAGATTTGCCATTGATGTACTATAAAAGATAAACAATCAAATTAGATTAATTATAAATTAATATATATAATCAAAAACAACATAAAGAAGATTTAATCCTCATACGTGGCATTGTTATACCTGTCCACAAGGTCATTTAAAAACCTCCTTTGAGACCAGTAGCCTCGCAGAACGGGATGTCCAGCCAATTATACTCGGATTAAACCATTAAAACAAATATCATATAAATTCATTGTATATAGGCATGGTATGAATTAAAACAAACAAACATATAATTTATAATAACCAAACATGGCAAATTAAAACAAATTATTAAACAAAATAAATAACAACAATTGGATTAATTAAGTAAATATTATTATTTGTTATATAATAGAAGTCATAAATACCAACAGACGGATGATAACATACAGATGATAACAGACAGATAATTAAGTAAATATTAAACAAAAATGATTACTCTCCTTTAATACCAGCAAACAACAATTTTATCATTATAGGTATGACTTTGTTAGCTTATATTAATTAAATTGATTAATAAAATATTAAACAAAATAAATAACAACACATGGATGATAATATAAGCAAGGAATTAATTATATATTGTTTTAATTTATTATTGTATATATATTATTTTATAAATTGAAATATATAAGATGGAAAAAGAATATACCAGATAAATCTTTGGAGAAGCTTGATTTGTAACTGAAATCTTCTGAGCAAACTCGTGCTGATAACGTGTTGTGAATAATGTGAAAACAAGAACAAGAAGAAATAGGAACAAAATAGGATGAGAGAAAAGAAAGAGATTTGTATTATTCTGAATATTGACTTGTGTACAATGCCTTCAGTAAATCATCTATTTATAGGCATAAGAAGTACATATTACATTAAACTCTAATTAATGTAGATAATAATCCTAATGATAAAATAATTCAAATTTCCTTTGATAAAGTCCTTATCATGATAGACATCCACATAGATAAATATTCATAACATATATTAAATTATTGAGATTTTTAATTTTTGTTAATCAATTTAATGATGTTCAATAGTGTTCAACATTAATGATGTTCAGCGGTGTTCGTCGAACATTATTTAAATTTTCCTAAAATATAATCACATAGCACTTGGAATAAAATATTTTATAGTCTCCTCCGCAAACCTTTCCATGGCTGGTGCTGGCAAACAAACTTCTACCGATGTTCCCACTTCTCCTTTCTTGTTCTTGGCCTGTACAAAAAAGCACATCACCCCTACCGCTTTCGCTGTCCCGGCAAACACTGCCTTACCCCATCCGAAATCCACATCTTCTAATCCCAGCTTCGTTAAATCCGATATAATGAGTGAACCGATAACATTCGGGAAATGGAGTCGTTTACCCCTAATCACCATCAGAGCAGCCACAGACTTCACATATTCCTCTGTCAAGCTTGCTTTCGCTTGTTTTACTAATTCCACCGCATACCCTAATGGATTTGCACCAAGATTTTTAACTGTTGTTAGTGCAGTCGGAAACACAGCACTGTTCCCATAGTATCCCTGTGGCAACGGAGGATCGATTTTGGAACGGGCACTAACAACACATAGCATGCGTACCTCTTGGTCGGGGTGAAGATTTATGGCAAGGCTTCGACATCGCCATAGGAAAGCTGTTAAAAGTTCGAACTTACTGCAATGGCGGAGGTGGAGAGGGAGGAGCCTACGAAGAAGTGAAACTTCAGCGGCGCCAAAGAAAAAGGAACGTTGAACTAGGTTGTCCGATGACAAGGAGGTAGTCGTGGTGGTGGCAGCGGCTTCCACTTCATCGTACTCGTGGTGGGTGAAAGTGACTCGTGGCGGATTTGGAGCATCTAAGAGATGCCTTTCCCAAACCGGCGGGATCAAGTGGGTGGCTTCGCCTCGTGCCATTGCAGCCACGGTAGACAGGAATTGCTTTAGGCCAGGGCCATCGCTCATTACATGATTAAGACGGACGGCGAAGATAAAACCACCGCATTTCAGTCGTGTTACCTACTAACCAGTAAACTAATAGTATTAGATTTTGAGAAACCCTATCCTGTATAGCACAATTAATTGAAATCTTACTACCTGAATCAACAGCAATGGGCAGTTTAACACCCCTTCAGAGCCGGGAACATCAAAAAGGAGTTCATCAAAGCACGGAAATGGAGGCTGAAGTGCATCACCAAACTGTTGAAGTGTAACATCAGCATCAGCCTGTATAAACAGCACGCCTTCAGCATTGCAATCCACTATAAGCTTGCCATTATCCCCTTCCCTTAGTCTGCCTGCAAATGGATAATAAAGCACCAGGGCTTGTGCTAATGCCGTCCGAATAACCTCAGCAGGATGCTTTCCTTCCATGGAAGGTTGATGCCGATAAAAATGGACGAAGGGAACTTGAAAACGAAGACTCGCTTGATCATCGATATCTGATAACAGTTTTTGTTCACATGGTGTAGGCTTGGCTGGAGCTACAAGTTGAGGTTTACATCGTCGAACAGTAAATGTAAGAGGAATGGTAGGAAGTGTTGCCATGGTACGGGGATGAGAAATAATAGAAAAGAATAGGTAAGCCAGTGTTGCCTGTTGGGCTAATAAATCAAATGTTTGATGATTTATTCGTTGTTGTGGTCCTCACTCCTCACTCCTCGTGGATGCTGCTCGGCCACACCCATCGTACTCACTACTCCGGTATTATCATAAACGAAAAGAATATAGTGTTGGTTTCATAATCAACTGTTTGAGATATTTATATAGGAACAAAAGAGTACGGAATTGAAGTAGTTATTCACTGTTTGTCGTCGTGGAAGCTGCTCCGAAAGTAAATTTAATTGATTTATTTCCATGACTTCAACTTTTATGCTACTTTTGGAAGTGTTTTACATTTCATTTAACTAAAGTGTTGTACCCGAAGTTTGTTTTTTCACGAATGAAACACGATAAGTTGAAATGATAACTAGGATCAAATGTCATTATATTATTTGATTCAAATTATTTAATTATTAAATTTAAATTAATAGTTATAGAAAGGCTTAATAATAATAAAATATATAAACTATACATTTTTTACTATTAAGTTTTAATAGTAAAAGAAATCAACATTAAAAATATACTTTGACAGAAAAATACTTTAAGCACAAAGTATACATTTTTGTTTACTATTAAGCCTTTAAAAATTAGTATTTTTTATAATAAGATTCATATTTCATTAAAGATAAGGGAATGTACATCAAAACACACCTCAAGGCTCAAAGGCTCAAACATAAAAAGAAACCTGGAGACGATGTACATTAAAAACTTATAAGAATGAAAAATAAAACATGAACGTCTAAAGGGCGTGAAGAAAACAATATCTTCTCTTGCACATTATTTTCAATTTTCTTAAAAACTCAATAACCATCATTAAAATTTTGATAAATATAATCAATCTTACAAATCTAATACATTAATAATTTTGATTACACCGTCATGTGGCACAAAAGATGAGATTTAACCATACTAATCTATAATTATAACCAATAGTATTTGGTCGGTCTTTTTTCTTTGGACTTGCATGATTTTCGTTTTTGCCATTAATTGGAGTCGTTTTTCATTTGTGTTGCTGCAATGCTGTATTTTTTTTGACCAAGTCCAATGCATGGGTTGTGGTCCTGTTATCATTTTCATTTACTTGCTCCAGTTACGTAATTATAGACGTAATCAATTCCGTCCGTTCAATCTTAGAATTTAGATTAAATTTTTATTAATGCATCTGTCTGAAATAAAAATAAATAATTTAAATTTGATAATACAAATATATAAATATCAATATAAAACAATATTTTAATATTTATTATTTATTATTTCAAATAATGAAAATATATATTAATTAGGAGAAGTCAAAATCAATCTTATTTTTCTAAAATAAATCCAGCTTCGACCTCGCGCAACACGACACGTGAACATCCGTACTTTTAATTGAGACTTGTGGAGCACGTTTCCTTTCGATATGTGGCTGCTGGCTTTTTGTTTTGAACGTTTTTTATTTATTATTTTTAAATTTTATTGTTTTCAGTTTATTTTTTAAATTGATATATTTATAAATTTCTGACATGAATTTTTTCGAATTTTTACCTTTTAATTTTTAAGTTATGTATTTTAAAGAAATTCATACTATGTACAGTTTTAGGGGTGGTAACGAGACGGTAAGCTTACCCAGTTACCCTTAATCCTTCCCTTAGCCTACCTGCAAATGGATACTAAAATTCTAGGGTTTGCGCACATGCCACCCTAATAACATTAGCAGGAGAGGTGGGGCTTTTTATAAACATCACACCTAGTTAGTGTTTTAATAATAGTTTAAGGATCAGATTAGATATTAACCATTTTATTAATGTCACGTTATCTTTTTTTTCTCAGCAAAAACAATTTTATATTAGAATAACCTTCCTTATAAGTCTCGTTAAAAGCCTCCTTAAACCTATAACGGAAGAAAAAAGTGCCTACGAACAAGGAAAAATACAAACAACAGCGAAGGGCTCCCAACTCTAATCTTGAAACTCAACACTTTACACGCCCAAAACAAATAGATCACTGTATAGTTATCAGATTTCGGATCAAACTCGTAAGTCACGTTATCACCGTATAGTTAGTTGACTTTACTACAGTGATCAAAAGTGTAATAAAGCAATCTCTGAGTTTTATTTTTTCGCATGTATTTTCAACAGGCGAATGGATAGGTTGATTCATTGGCAAAGACATGAGCTCAATGTTCCTATGTATGCTGAATTGGATAGCCTTTCAACATTTTATCCAATTCATTTTCAAATCTTTCCATGGCTAGACGTGGCAAACAAATTGGTACTGAAGTTCCATTTCTCGTTCCTAGAGGTGTTGTTACACACAAATTTGGAGTTTATTTTCAACATAAAGATCAATTAATTTTTTTATTTCCTAGTCATGCAAAAGTGTGAACATCATACATGCAAATTTGATCGTAAGACAATTTAGCATTCATATTAATTGAATGAATGATTATTACCTGTAGTAACAACAATGGACAGTCTAGCATTCCATCAGAGCCTGGAACATCATAAAGGAGCTCATTGTTTTTAAATTTTGATTAATAATGATTATTATATTTTATCACCTTTTATATTATGGAGTAGAAAAATATTTTTAAAATTTGATTAATAATAATTTGTTCTCAGTAAACATGATTGTTTTTAAAATTTTATTAATAATGATTATTAGTTGAATAATAATTAATTTTCTAGTAAATTATAATGAACATGGATTCAATATTTATGTTTAAATACTATCTAAACCTAGGGTTGAAATATTATTCAGACCTAGGTTGGGCAAAAAAAAATATGACCTATTGAAAATTGGTGCGAACCTAGATATTTGGACGGTTTATGAAATATTGTTTAAAAATTATGGTTATTTTAGTTTAATTAAATTTATTTATTTAATTTATAATTAATTCTTATTTTTATTATTGGAAAAAAGGATTTAAAATGATGAAAATAAATTAAAAATATTATATAAAAGCTATTTATTTTTATTTATTTAAAGCATTATTTTTTATAAACATCTATGAAAAAATCATTGAAAATTTATTAAATAAATGTAAAAAACAACAAACAAACTAGTTTTATCAAAATAAAGTAAATGAATCAACACAAAAATTAATATGAAATTTTTTTGAGAATTCCATTTACCCGAACTGAACTAAAATTGAAGGTTTAAATATCTAATAAATTTTTTTAAAAATCAAATTGAGTTTTTCTTTTTTTAATTAATTAGGTGGTGACATGTGTCACCAATGAAAATAACCTTGACCGACTATAATGAAAATGAAACCTAAGTTTAATGAGTTGTTTATAAATTATTTTATCTTTGATGAACAAAATAAATAAAAAAGTTATAGTTGGAGACCAATTTTGTAGTTTAGTCAAAATTTTAAGTAAACTTCTTAAGGTTAATTCGTGAGAAATAAAAGGAATTATTTGAAATAAAAAATAAATTTGTAACACTCTAAGTTTTGGCAAAAAAAAAAGAAATAAGAGGAATTTGCAGCCAAGGAGGTTTGAACTCGGGACCTTGGCTGCTAAGGGAGTAGTGTTTTAACCATATGGGCTAATGCGATAATTTGGTTATGATTTACCACAAATTAACCTTAAACATTTAGTACGGATTTACCAAAGATAATAAATTCGATCTGACTCTCCACCTACCAAAATGACTATTCGAATCTGAGAATGGTGTCTTCTTCAAAGCCTCTCTCACCTAACCCATCCCGTCGCCACCCCGATCTCCTCCACCGCCCGACCGTGGCCGTTACCGCCACCGTGGGTTTGTTCACCGTCGAACCCCGACCAAAACCCCGTGCTCCACTCGCCGTCGTTCCATGCCGTTTGCCGTGGAGACTCATTTGAAGATTTGTCAGAAACCTTGCTCCGCCGCCCTAATTTACCGTCATTTTCAGCCGTCGTCTGTTGTCCGTTCACAAAACGACCACCAGATCTGGCTTCCCCACGTCACGGCGAGTAAAACCCAGCCAACTGGTCGTCCGTTCGACGTCGATAAGGTCTTCACCGGAGCTTCGACATTTCCGGCCTCCTTGGTTCTATGTTAGGTATTTTTCGGTTAAATTCCGGCTTGATTTGTTGAGCTATGGGTTTTGTTTGATTGTATGTCTGAAGGGCTATTTTTTTTTTGGTAGATTTGGTGTCTTTTGGGGTCACCGGCGTTTTTCCGGTGACTATTCCGGCGACCGTCCGGCCACCAGAAACTTTGGGGGGGTAAGTGTTGGACCGGCCCAACCGGCTAACTGGTTCAAGCCCAGCTTTTAACCCAAGTATATTCTGACCCGAACCCGAGCCCATCGTTCGACCCGACCCGTCTCTAACCCGCCAGTCCGACCCGTTGACCCGACCCGTTGACCGACCCGTTAACCTGAGTCCAACCCGACCCGTCAGCCGAGTCAACTCGTCCGAGTCAGCCGAGTCAACTCGTCCGAGTCAGCTCGAGTCAACTCAGTTGACCCCTGTTGACCGCTGATGTCATGCTGATGCCAGCATTTACTTTGACCAGTTGACTCTGACCCCATTGACCGTTGACCTGCTGACGTCAGCGTTGACCTGCTGACGTCAGTGTTGACTTTGACCATTGACCAAAAAGTCAAATTTTCCGAAAACTCATATTTTATGTATTTCGACGTCCTGAGTCCGTTTTTGAAGCCCGTTTTGCAAAATTCTGACCCGAAGGCCTCCGAATCTGACCTTGAACCCGAGAGTGTTTGTGTGTTTAATTTTGTTAAGAGCTTTTTGGATAAGGACTGAAATGTGAATCTATGTTGTTGAAGGTATCAAAGTATCCTTGAATTTGAGATGATGGGAGCCGTCAAATCTTAGGATCGAGTGCCATCGAATGAGGTGTCATGAATCAACCGTTGTAGCTCGGAACTAAGGTAATACACTACTACCCCTTGTATGCTTTATGAACATGTTGATATTCGGTCAACGCATGCATGCTTATGATGACGTATACTGTAAATTTTGCTTAAATTGAATCAGATTCGAGTAATAAGTATGGATATTAATAAGATCAAATTATCCGAATAAAATTACTAATGGGCTAACGGCATCAAAAGCTCTAATAATTAAATTCAGTTAATACACAACTCAATCATTAGTGCGTAAGAATCGAGGCCCAGGATACAGAGTGAGAGATATTAATTAAGAAATTACGAAAATGCCCTTGGAGCATAAGTATGACTAAACTACCCCTCTGATAAAGGAAATGACCTAAAATCTGCATTCGACATGATTATGCAAATTACACTACCCAAGATGTATGTTCTTTTGGAAAAGACTTCGGCATCATTATTCAAATGTGTGTGATACTAAAGAAACTTGAATTTCCCCCAAGCTCTGTATAACACATGAAGGTATAACGCTTAAAGGTGAAATTACTGGAATTATTGTTGTATTCTTAAGCTGATCCGTACGACAGTAAGGAATGAATTAATCGAAATGATCGTAATGACCAAAAAGACTGTAGTGCCTTCGAGCACCGAAATTCTTAATTAATCAGAATAGCAATTTTACTCTTAAGTTCTAAAATGAGTAAACCGTCTGTAAGGGCCGAAGGAATTAAAATGACTTAATCTCTACCGAGTACGTAAACGATATAGGTGCTAAATAGTAAGATTTGACAAAAACGGTGAATTTATCCCAATTTCCAAAATGACTGAAATGCTCTCTTGAGTAAAATATACAATTATGCATTTGATGAAACCCTGAGAATTCTAAAGAGACTTTAAGGGCTAAACTGCCCCTAAGTGTTAGGAAGCACGCTCATGTCTGTTAATCACTCCTAATATTAATATAAGAGTTGGTTAGTACTGCAAGGTAGGAATATGTTAGTTCGAACAGTTGGAGGCTTGAAAAACTTCTGAAAATATTAACTATTGTAAATCGTCATTTTATCATTACTGGGCTAAATTATAAAATCACCTCTGATAGTTAAATGACCAAAACGCCCTTGTTGGCCATTGTGACCAGAACAACCCTGGATGTATCCGATATCGCAAAAGATCTTATCATAGAAATCTCTGAATGCATGACTGGAAAAGTGATGAGTAAATAGAATTTCCTGAGCGACTGTTTATGTCTCGTTGGTATAAATTACCAAAACGCCCATGTATGATAAAATGACCATAATGCCCTTGTAAGCTTAAATGACTAAAGTACTCATGATATATCCAAACTTTCTAAGATCTTGATGTACCAATTATTGAATACATAATATGAATCGTTTTACGAACCCCTTTCTAATAGGAACCTCGTTCTGGAAATTCGTCTAAATTGTCAAAAGTTTAATGCGTCCCCTTCTGTAAATGCCGAGTATCTTCAGGAAATAAAATATTTCATCTAGTGTGTTCTATGTGTGATATATTCTGTTGAATGAATTGTATAATTATTTGATCATGAATAATATTATGTTTGATGAACTTGATATATGATGACATTCTCTGCCTACCTAATATATGTCTGCTCAATCTGTATACTTGGTATGTGATCGTTTGATCTGTGATGGTATTGTCTGACTATTTGATGAATTTGTTAGTATGATATGTTAGTTTGACCTATGATGGTACAATCTGTTTGCATGATGAATGCTGAAAATGTCTGCTCTGCTCGATAGTATGCCCATTTATCTGTCAAAAGCATGAACTTCTGTTTCTGATACTCTGAATAAAAATATGTCTGTTACATGTATTATGTTACTCATGTCTGGAATCTGAACACCGATTACTATCTGGGGTATACTGTTGGGTTATGTTATGAAGTCTCTGTTGGTACAGCCCTGATCAAGCTGGTAAATCCTTATGGACTCAACGTCTCCCCTTGAGTGGCACTTACGCCCATCGGGCCTAGGGTAAGTCCTTATAGACTCAAGGTCTCCCCTTGAGTGGCACCTATGCCCATCGGGCCTAGGGTAAGTCCTTATGGACCTAAGGCAGCCCCTTAGGTGGCACTTATGTCCATCGGGCCTAGGGTAAGTCCTTATGGATGCAGTTCTGGGGGACTGCATATTGGTGTAAGGTTGGAGGGTAGTTATTGTAAACTTCTGTATGATCATTGAACATTTGCATTTAATCTGTTATGTGCTCATATGATATGATGTTAAGTACTTATGTATGTTTATCTGCACTTATTGGAACACACTAGACGTCAAACTCTCTGATTCCTACCTCGTATGTTACCAGCCTATATAATTTTCGTCTAATTCTCAAGGTCTGATTAAAGAACAAATACCATTATTCTTGAGTATGATGTAACCTCGAAATAGTAGAACAGAAATAAAGGACTATCACTGCTTGAAACATCATGAAAATGTTATGCCTACCATATGTCTGCATGAGCTTATAGCATCTTTTGGTAGTTCTGTATTACTGAGCTTTTCCAAGCTCACGTTGTTTTTACCATCGTAGGTTAAAAGAAAATATCATGACCTAATGTTTGACATCAGTGTTCGGAGTTCTCTCGGCGTTGCCTCTGGAGTACGGTATTGTATAGTTAGTGGGCATGTATGTCATGTATGACACGTATGGTTTTGTGATAGAGTCTGTAAAGCACTTTCTGAAATTTTTGTTTATGTGTTTAAATGTTTTCCTGAAATTGTATTTTAAACAGAAGTTGATTTTACAGTTTAATAAGTGTTTTGAGAAAGAAAAAATGTTTTCATGTGTATTTTCATTGTGGGTCGCTCTTGTGACCCTAATATGGCTTCCTAGGATCCGTTGTAACGCATAGGCGGGTCTAGAGGGTTACATATAGTGGTATCAGAGCTTAGAGTTGCGTCATTCTGGGTAGATCGGCCGATCGTCTGTCATAGGGTGTCTGGTCTGTGCATGCCCCTAGATCATAACCGTACTCCTTAGTGCTGAGACTCTGATGTCAAATCCTTTCCTGTATTAAGTGTATCGAACCATTTTGTTCATAATAGCTTGATCTGTTCTGACAATGAATGCTTGTAACTTTCGCCTGTAATTCAGATTCTCTTGGTGGATTTGGATTTAAAAAAAACCTGAGGTGGTTAATGAACGTGAAATTAAAGATCTGGTTCAGATTTAGAACAACTGTTTGACCATGTGGGGTAATCGATATTAGATTACATGTAAGGTTATTTGGTGATAAGGATTATGTTTGAGAATATTTTGAGGGAAATTTGATAAAAGTATTATGAGTTTAAAAGAAAGGTATCTTTGAATGTGATGACGTGTAAATTCTGTGGTTACTCTATTGTACACGGACGAAAAAGTCGGCTGAACATGATGTTGAAGGTAAGTGTTAGTTAATCAAACCCTTGGTTATGATTGATCGGCTTGAAGAAAGACTTTTCTATGAAAATAGGGTATGGTGTATCGTATATCATCCTTGACTGAAATTTGGTGTTACATCCTGATTCTGGAAGGCCCTGGTTGAGGCCTTGAGTACTCGTCTGTATTTCAGGTACCGCTTTTCTTCCATAAATTGATATTCAACCTAGTAGAATGATTAAGATTATAGAGAAGATACATCAAGTATGTAAGATCGACTTTTGTAGTAGTTGGGAAAATTTCGACCCCTAGTTGAGACCATTATAATAATAATTATGAGACCAGTGTTCGTTTGACTTCATAAGTTCAGTATGGATTCACATGTTGTATTCTGATTGGTTGGTCTGAGATGTATAATGGGATGACTTGGGGTCTAAAGGACAATTCGGGTGACTGAGAACTCTATCATATTGATCAGTGGTCGTCTGAGAATCCTGAGAAAACAAGGATACTCTGATGGAATTGTTTTAGTACATGAAGAGATGAAAGAACTGCTTTTGCATCTCTCTGGCTCAGATAAATTTCGAGGACGAAATTTCTTTTAAGGGGGAGAGAGTTGTAACACTCTAAGTTTTGGCAAAAAAAAAGAAATAAGAGGAATTTGCAGCCAAGGAGGTTTGAACTCGGGACCTTGGCTGCTAAGGGAGTAGTGTTTTAACCATCTGGGCTAATGTGATAATTTGGTTATGATTTACCACAAATTAACCTTAAACATTTAGTACGGATTTACCAAAGATAATAAATTCGATCTGACTCTCCACCTACCAAAATGACCATTCGAATCTGAGAATGGTGTCTTCTTCAAAGCCTCTCTCACCTAACCCATCCCGTCGCCACCCCGATCTCCTCCACCGCCCGACCGTGGCCGTCACCGCCACCGTGGGTTTGTTCACCGTCGAACCCCGACCAAAACCCCGTGCTCCACTCGCCGTCGTTCCATGTCGTTCGCCGTGGAGACTCATTTGAAGATTTGTCAAAAACCTTGCTCCGCCGCCCTAATTTACCGTCATTTTCAGCCGTCGTCTGTTGTCCGTTCACAAAACGACCACCAGATCTGGCTTCCCCACGTCACGGCAAGTAAAACCCAGCCAACTGGTCGTCTGTTTGACGTCGATAAGGTCTTCACCGAAGCTTCGACATTTCCGGCCTCCTTGGTTCTGTGTTAGGTATTTTTCGGTTATATTCCGGCTTGATTTGTTGAGCTATGGGTTTTGTTTGATTGTATGTCTGAAGGGCTGTTTTTTTTGGTAGATTTGGTGTCTTTGGGGGTCACCGGCGTTTTTCCGGTGACTATTTCGGCGACCGTCCGGCCACCTGAAACTTTGGGGGGGTAAGTGCTGGACCGGCCCAACCGGCTAACTGGTTCAAGCCCAGCTTTTAAGCCCAAGTATATTCTGACCCGAACCCGAGCCCATCGTCCGACCCAACCCGTCTCTGACCCGCTTGTCCGACCCGTTGACCCGACCCGTTGACCGACCCGTTAACCTGAGTCCAACCCGACCCGTCAGCCGAGTCAACTCGTCCGAGTCAGCCGAGTCAACTCGTCCGAGTCAGCTCGAGTCAACTCGTCCGAGTCAGCTCGAGTCAACTCAGTTGACCCCTGTTGACCGCTGATGTCATGCTGATGCCAGCATTTACTTTGACCAGTTGACTCTGACCCCATTGACCGTTGACCTGCTGACGTCAGCGTTGACCTGCTGACGTCAGTGTTGACTTTGACCATTGACCAAAAAGTCAAATTTTCCGAAAACTCATATTATATGTATTTCGACGTCCTGAGTCCGTTTTTGAAGCCCGTTTTGCAAAATTCTGACCCGAAGGCCTCCGAATCTGACCTTGAACCCGAGAGTGTTTGTGTGTTTAATTTTGTTAAGAGCTTTTTGGATAAGGACTGAAATGTGAATCTATGTTGTTGAAGGTATCAAAGTATCCTTGAATTTGAGATGATGGGAGCCGTCAAATCTTGGGATCGAGTGCCATCGAATGAGGTGTCATGAATCAACCGTTGTAGCTCGGAACTAAGGTAATACACTACTACCCCTTGTATGCTTTATGAACATGTTGATATTCGGTCAACGCATGCATGCTTATGATGACGTATACTGTAAATTTTGCTTAAATTGAATCAGATTCGAGTAATAAGTATGGATATTAATAAGATCAAATTATCCGAATAAAATTACTAATGGGCTAACGGTATCAAAAGCTCTAATAATTAAATTCAGTTAATACACAACTCAATCATTAGTGCGTAAGAATCGAGGCCCAGGATACGGAGTGAGAGATATTAATTAAGAAATTACGAAAATGCCCTTGGAGCATAAGTATGACTAAACTACCCCTCTGATAAAGGAAATGACCTAAAATCTGCATTCGACATGATTATGCAAATTACACTACCCAAGATGTATGTTCTTTTGGAAAAGACTTCGGCATCATTATTCAAATGTGTGTAATACTAAAGAAACTTGAATTTCCCCCAAGCTCTGTATAACACATGAAGGTATAACGCTTAAAGGTGAAATTACTGGAATTATTGTTGTATTCTTAAGCTGATCCGTACGACAGTAAGGAATGAATTAATCGAAATGATCGTCATGACCAAAAAGATTGTAGTGCCTTCGAGCACCGAAATTCTTAATTAATCAGAATAGCAATTTTACCCTTAAGTTCTAAAATGAGTAAACCGTCTGTAAGGGCCGAAGGAATTAAAATGACTTAATCTCTACCGAGTACGTAAACGATATAGGTGCTAAATAGTAAGATTTGACAAAAACGGTGAATTTATCCCAATTTCCAAAATGACTGAAATGCTCTCTTGAGTAAAATATACAATTATGCATTTGATGAAACCTTGAGAATTCTAAAGAGACTTTAAGGGCTAAACTGCCCCTAAGTGTTAGGAAGCACGCTCATGTCTGTTAATCACTCCTAATATTAATATAAGAGTTGGTTAGTACTGCAAGGTAGGAATATGTTAGTTCGAACAGTTGGAGGCTTGAAAAACTTCTGAAAATATTAACTATTGTAAATCGTCATTTTATCATTACTGGGCTAAATTATAAAATCACCTCTGATAGTTAAATGACCAAAACGCCCTTGTTGGCCATTGTGACCAGAACAACCCTGGATGTATCCGATATCGCAAAAGATCTTATCATAGAAATCTCTGAATGCATGACTGGAAAAGTGATGAGTAAATAAAATTTCCTGAGCGACTGTTTATGTCTCGTTGGTATAAATTACCAAAACGCCCATGTATGATAAAATGACCATAATGCCCTTGTAAGCTTAAATGACTAAAGTACTCATGATATATCCAAACTTTCTAAGATCTTGATGTACCAATTATTGAATACATAATATGAATCGTTTTACAAACCCCTTTCTAATAGGAACCTCGTTCTGGAAATTCGTCTAAATTGTCAAAAGTTTAATGCGTCCCCTTCTGTAAATGCCGAGTATCTTCAGGAAATAAAATATTTCATCTAGTGTGTTCTATGTGTGATATATTCTGTTGAATGAATTGTATAATTATTTGATCATGAATAATATTATGTTTGATGAACTTGATATATGATGACATTCTCTGCCTACCTAATATATGTCTGCTCAATCTGTATACTTGGTATGTGATCGTTTGATCTGTGATGGTATTGTCTGACTATTTGATGAATTTGTTAGTATGATATGTTAGTTTGACCTATGATGGTACAATCTGTTTGCATGATGAATGCTGAAAATGTCTGCTCTGCTCGATAGTATGCCCATTTATCTGTCAAAAGCATGAACTTCTGTTTCTGATACTCTGAATAAAAATATGTCTGTTACATGTATTATGTTACTCATGTCTGGAATCTGAACACCGATTACTATCTGGGGTATACTGTTGGGTTATGTTATGAAGTCTCTGTTGGTACAGCCCTGATCAAGCTGGTAAATCCTTATGGACTCAACGTCTCCCCTTGAGTGGCACTTACGCCCATCGGGCCTAGGGTAAGTCCTTATAGACTCAAGGTCTCCCCTTGAGTGGCACCTATGCCCATCGGGCCTAGGGTAAGTCCTTATGGACCTAAGGCAGCCCCTTAGGTGGCACTTATGTCCATCGGGCCTAGGGTAAGTCCTTATGGATGCAGTTCTGGGGGACTGCATATTGGTGTAAGGTTGGAGGGTAGTTATTGTAAACTTCTGTATGATCATTGAACATTTGCATTTAATCTGTTATGTGCTCATATGATATGATGTTAAGTACTTATGTATGTTTATCTGCACTTATTGGAACACACTAGACGTCAAACTCTCTGATTCCTACCTCGTATGTTACCAGCCTATATAATTTTCGTCTAATTCTCAAGGTCTGATTAAAGAACAAATACCATTATTCTTGAGTATGATGTAACCTCGAAATAGTAGAACAGAAATAAAGGACTATCACTGCTTGAAACATCATGAAAATGTTATGCCTACCATATGTCTGCATGAGCTTATAGCATCTTTTGGTAGTTCTGTATTACTGAGCTTTTCCAAGCTCACGTTGTTTTTACCATCGTAGGTTAAAAGAAAATATCATGACCTAATGTTTGACATCAGTGTTCGGAGTTCTCTCGGCGTTGCCTCTGGAGTACGGTATTGTATAGTTAGTGGGCATGTATGTCATGTATGACACGTATGGTTTTGTGATAGAGTCTGTAAAGCACTTTCTGAAATTTTTGTTTATGTGTTTAAATGTTTTCCTGAAATTGTATTTTAAACAGAAGTTGATTTTACAGTTTAATAAGTGTTTTGAGAAAGAAAAAATGTTTTCATGTGTATTTTCATTGTGGGTCGCTCTTGTGACCCTAATATGGCTTCCTAGGATCCGTTGTAACGCATAGGCGGGTCTAGAGGGTTACATTTAGTGGTATTAGAGCTTAGAGTTGCGTCATTCTGGGTAGATCGGCCGATCGTCTGTCATAGGGTGTCTGGTCTGTGCATGCCCCTAGATCATAACCGTACTCCTTAGTGCTGAGACTCTGATGTCAAATCCTTTCCTGTATTAAGTGTATCGAACCATTTTGTTCATAATAGCTTGATCTGTTCTGACAATGAATGCTTGTAACTTTCGCCTGTAATTCAGATTCTCTTGGTGGATTTGGATTTAAAAAAAAACCTGAGGTGGTTAATGAACGTGAAATTAAAGATCTGGTTCAGATTTAGAACAACTGTTTGACCATGTGGGGTAATCGATATTAGATTACATGTAAGGTTATTTGGTGATAAGGATTATGTTTGAGAATATTTTGAGGGAAATTTGATAAAAGTATTATGAGTTTAAAAGAAAGGTATCTTTGAATGTGATGACGTGTAAATTCTGTGGTTACTCTATTGTACACGGACGAAAAAGTCGGCTGAACATGATGTTGAAGGTAAGTGTTAGTTAATCAAACCCTTGGTTATGATTGATCGGCTTGAAGAAAGACTTTTCTATGAAAATAGGGTATGGTGTATCGTATATCATCCTTGACTGAAATTTGGTGTTACATCCTGATTCTGGAAGGCCCTGGTTGAGGCCTTGAGTACTCGTCTGTATTTCAGGTACCGCTTTTCTTCCATAAATTGATATTCAACCTAGTAGAATGATTAAGATTATAGAGAAGATACATCAAGTATGTAAGATCGACTTTTGTAGTAGTTGGGAAAATTTCGACCCCTAGTTGAGACCATTATAATAATAATTATGAGACCAGTGTTCGTTTGACTTCATAAGTTCAGTATGGATTCACATGTTGTATTCTGATTGGTTGGTCTGAGATGTATAATGGGATGACTTGGGGTCTAAAGGACAATTCGGGTGACTGAGAACTCTATCATATTGATCAGTGGTCGTCTGAGAATCCTGAGAAAACAAGGATACTCTGATGGAATTGTTTTAGTACATGAAGAGATGAAAGAACTGCTTTTGCATCTCTCTGGCTCAGATAAATTTCGAGGACGAAATTTCTTTTAAGGGGGAGAGAGTTGTAACACTCTAAGTTTTGGCAAAAAAAAAAAGAAATAAGAGGAATTTGCAGCCAAGGAGGTTTGAACTCGGGACCTTGGCTGCTAAAGGAGTAGTGTTTTAACCATCTGGGCTAATGTGATAATTTGGTTATGATTTACCACAAATTAACCTTAAACATTTAGTACGGATTTACCAAAGATAATAAATTCGATCTGACTCTCCACCTACCAAAATGACCATTCGAATCTGAGAATGCTGTCTTCTTCAAAGCCTCTCTCACCTAACCCATCCCGTCGCCACCCCGATCTCCTCCACCGCCCGACTGTGGCCGTCACCGCCACCGTGGGTTTGTTCACCGTCGAACCCCGACCAAAACCCCGTGCTCCACTCGCCGTCGTTCCATGTCGTTCGCCGTGGAGACTCATTTGAAGATTTGTCAAAAACCTTGCTCCGCCGCCCTAATTTACCGTCATTTTTAGCCGTCGTCTGTTGTCCGTTCACAAAACGACCACCAGATCTGGCTTCCCCACGTCACGGCGAGTAAAACCCAGCCAACTGGTCGTCCATTTGACGTCGATAAGGTCTTCACCGAAGCTTCGACATTTCCGGCCTCCTTGGTTCTGTGTTAGGTATTTTTCGGTTATATTCCGGCTTGATTTGTTGAGCTATGGGTTTTGTTTGATTGTATGTCTGAAGGGCTGTTTTTTTTTGGTAGATTTGGTGTCTTTGGGGGTCACCGGCGTTTTTCCGGTGACTATTTCGGCGACCGTCCGGCCACCTGAAACTTTAGGGGGGTAAGTGCTGGACCGGCCCAACCGGCTAACTGGTTCAAGCCCAGCTTTTAAGCCCAAGTATATTCTGACCCGAACCCGAGCCCATCGTCCGACCCGACCCGTCTCTGACCCGCTTGTCCGACCCGTTGACCCGACCCGTTGACCGACCCGTTAACCTGAGTCCAACCCGACCCGTCAGCCGAGTCAACTCGTCCGAGTCAGCCGAGTCAACTCGTCCGAGTCAGCCGAGTCAACTCGTCCGAGTCAGCCGAGTCAACTCGTCCGAGTCAGCTCGAGTCAACTCTGTTGACTCCTGTTGACCGCTGATGTCATGCTGATGCCAGCATTTACTTTGACCAGTTGACTCTGACCCCGTTGACCGTTGACCTGCTGACGTCAGCGTTGACCTGCTGACGTCAGTGTTGACTTTGACCATTGACCAAAAAGTCAAATTTTCCGAAAACTCATATTTTATGTATTTCGACGTCCTGAGTCCGTTTTTGAAGCCCGTTTTGCAAAATTCTGACCCGAAGGCCTCCGAATCTGACCTTGAACCCGAGAGTGTTTGTGTGTTTAATTTTGTTAAGAGCTTTTTGGATAAGGACTGAAATGTGAATCTATGTTGTCGAAGGTATCAAAGTATCCTTGAATTTGAGATGATGGGAGCCGTCAAATCTTGGGATCGAGTGCCATCGAATGAGGTGTCATGAATCAACCGTTGTAGCTCGGAACTAAGGTAATACACTACTACCCCTTGTATGCTTTATGAACATGTTGATATTCGGTCAACGCATGCATGCTTATGATGACGTATACTGTAAATTTTGCTTAAATTGAATCAGATTCGAGTAATAAGTATGGATATTAATAAGATCAAATTATCAGAATAAAATTACTATTGGGCTAACAGTATCAAAAGCTCTAATAATTAAATTCAGTTAATACACAACTCAATCATTAGTGCGTAAGAATCGAGGCCCAAGATACGGAGTGAGAGATATTAATTAAGAAATTATGAAAATGCCCTTGGAGCATAAGTATGACTAAACTACCCCTCTGATAAAGGAAATGACCTAAAATCTGCACTCGACATGATTATGCAAATTACACTACCCAAGATGTATGTTCTTTTGGAAAAGACTTCGACATCATTATTCAAATGTGTGTGATACTAAAGAAACTTGAATTTCCCCCAAGCTCTGTATAACACATGAAGGTATAACGCTTAAAGGTGAAATTATTGGAATTATTGTTGTATTCTTAAGCTGATCCGTACGACAGTAAGGAATGAATTAATCGAAATGATCGTAATGACCAAAAAGACTGTAGTGCCTTCGAGCACCGAAATTCTTAATTAATCAGAATAGCAATTTTACCCTTAAGTTCTAAAATGAGTAAACTGTCTGTAAGGGCCGAAGGAATTAAAATGACTTAATCTCTACCGAGTACGTAAACGATATAGGTGCTAAATAGTAAGATTTGACAAAAACGGTGAATTTATCCCAATTTCCAAAATGACTGAAATGCTCTCTTGAGTAAAATATACAATTATGCATTTGATGAAACCCTGAGAATTCTAAAGAGACTTTAAGGGCTAAATTGCCCCTAAGTGTTAGGAAGCACGCTCATGTCTGTTAATCACTCCTAATATTAATATAAGAGTTGGTTAGTACTGCAAGGTAGGAATATGTTAGTTCGAACAGTTGGAGGCTTGAAAAACTTCTGAAAATATTAACTATTGTAAATCGTCATTTTATCATTACTGGGCTAAATTATAAAATCACCTCTAATAGTTAAATGACCAAAACGCCCTTGTTGGCCATTGTGACCAGAACAACCCTGGATGTATCCGATATCGCAAAAGATCTTATCATAGAAATCTCTGAATGCATGACTGGAAAAGTGATGAGTAAATAGAATTTCCTGAGCGACTGTTTATGTCTCGTTGGTATAAATTACCAAAACGCCCATGTATGATAAAATGACCATAATGCCCTTGTAAGCTTAAATGACTAAAGTACTCATGATATATCCAAACTTTCTAAGATCTTGATGTACCAATTATTGAATACATAATATGAATCGTTTTACGAACCCCTTTCTAATAGGAACCTCGTTCTGGAAATTCGTCTAAATTGTCAAAAGTTTAATGCGTCCCCTTCTGTAAATGCCGAGTATCTTCAGGAAATAAAATATTTCATCTAGTGTGTTCTATGTGTGATATATTCTGTTGAATGAATTGTATAATTATTTGATCATGAATAATATTATGTTTGATGAACTTGATATATGATGACATTCTATGCCTACCTAATCTATGTCTGCTCAATCTGTATACTTGGTATGTGATCGTTTGATCTGTGATGGTATTGTCTGACTATTTGATGAATTTGTTAGTATGATATGTTAGTTTGACCTATGATGGTACAATCTGTTTGCATGATGAATGCTGAAAATGTCTGCTCTGCTCGATAGTATGCCCATTT
The DNA here is from genome assembly GCA_958450335.1 of Hibiscus tridactylites. Lineage (NCBI taxonomy): Eukaryota > Viridiplantae > Streptophyta > Magnoliopsida > Malvales > Malvaceae > Hibiscus > Hibiscus tridactylites. The sequence goes on from OY288267.1 coordinate 3,807,009, forward strand.
ATCTGTCAAAAGCATGAACTTCTGTTTCTGATACTCTGAATAAAAATATGTCTGTTACATGTATTATGTTACTCATGTTTGGAATCTGAACACCGATTACTATCTGGGGTATACTGTTGGGTTATGTTATGAAGTCTCTGTTGGTACAGCCCTGATCAAGCTGGAAAATCCTTATGGACTCAAGGTCTCCCCTTGAGTGGCACCTACGCCCATCGGGCCTAGGGTAAGTCCTTATGGACTCAAGGTCTCCCCTTGAGTGGCACCTATGCCCATCGGGCCTAGGGTAAGTCCTTATGGACCTAAGGCAGCCCCTTAGGTGGCACTTATGTCCATCGGGCCTAGGGTAAGTCCTTATGGATGCAGTTCTGGGGGACTGCATATTGGTGTAAGGTTGGAGGGTAGTTATTGTAAACTTCTGTATGATCATTGAACATTTGCATTTAATCTGTTATGTGCTCATATGATATGATGTTAAGTACTTATGTATGTTTATCTGCACTTATTGGAACACACTAGACGTCAAACTCTCTGATTCCTACCTCGTATGTTACCAGCCTATATAATTTTCGTCTAATTCTCAAGGTCTGATTAAAGAAAAAATACCATTATTCTTGAGTATGATGTAACCTCGAAATAGTAGAACAGAAATAGAGGACTATCACTGCTTGAAACATCATGAAAATGTTATGCCTACCATATATCTGCATGAGCTTATAGCATCTTTTGGTAGTTCTGTATTACTGAGCTTTTCCAAGCTCACGTTGTTTTTACCATCGCAGGTTAAAAGAAAATATCATGACCTAATGTTTGACATCAGTGTTTGGAGTTCTCTCGGCGTTGCCTCTGGAGTACGGTATTGTATAGTTAGTGGGCATGTATGTCATGTATGACACGTATGGTTTTGTGATAGAGTCTGTAAAGCACTTTCTGAAATTTTTGTTTATGTGTTTAAATGTTTTCCTGAAATTGTATTTTAAACAGAAGTTGATTTTACAGTTTAATAAGTGTTTTGAGAAAGAAAAAATGTTTTCATGTGTATTTTCATTGTGGGTCGCTCTTGTGACCCTAATGTGGCTTCCTAGGATCCGTTGTAACGCATAGGCGGGTCTAGGGGTTACAAAATTTACATTATTTGTGAAAACAAAAGGTTTTTATAAGTGCCTTAATTTTAGGGGTTAAGAATTCCGTTTAAAGTTTAATGTTTAGGGGTTTAAGTGTACGGATTTTAAATTTAGAGGCATAATTATAATTTAAGATTTAAGTTTAAAATTTAAGGTAAAACACGTATTTTAGTAATTAGACTGATAATGTAGGAAGAAAGAAGAACACCATTACATGCACGTTATCATTTCGTTTTACATGGCAGAAGAGATTCGTTTTGATTTACTCTTTACAAAGTTTAATCGTTGCGGACTAGAGCCTAATTAATTTAATTCGAGAGGCTTTAGGGCCCATAAAATCATTATTAATTGGGCTAAACCCAATCTGTTAAATTCAGTGAGATGCCTGTTTTCTTTAATTCACAATAGTATGGGCCATTTTCATTTGCTTAAAAAAAACAGAAAAAGAGCTAAAATGACAATTTAGTCAAACTTTAGGTGTATTTTTTAGCATTATGTCTATATATTAATAGAATTTTCAGATATGACATTGAGACATCACTTGATACAATGAGACATACCCTATATTTGGATTGGAGTGAAGGTGGGAAAGCAAAGTATAAAATCATAGTATATATTGAAAATTATATATCCAATCACATATAACAACATAAAGATCAATTATTTTACACCCATACAAAACATATAATTATGTAACACAGTGAAACGAGTCCTACATGTTTTAATTTTTTTAGAGGAAAAAAAAACTTGAATACTGATTTGAACCCTAAACTCCTTGTATCCATCAAATCTACAAAGAAGATGAAATGACACTTGGGTTTCCCTTAAACATAGCATCCAGTTCTTTCACAAACATTTCCATAGCTTGGGTTGGCAATGTAATTGGTAGCACAATCCCAGCCTCTCCCTTCTTGTTCTTGAATCAAAAAGCTTGCCAATCCCGGTATTGCCCCCACTCCACCCTTAGCTGGACCACCATACACTGCCTTACCCCACCCGAAATCCACATCACCGAATCCGGCACGTGTTACGTCCGAGACTAGGTAAGATCGGATGGCGGTAAAATGTGGTCGACCCTTGATCACCATTAAATCCGCTAGTGATTTCATGTATTCTTCCGTTACGATATTCTTAGCTTGTTTTACGAGTTCTAACGGATAGCCTAACGGGTTTTGACAGAGTTTCCCTGCTTGCGCTACCGCCACCGGGAACGCGAATGCATTCCCGTAATACCCTGAAGGTAATGGAGGATTGAACTTGGAACGCGCGTTTACGATGCATATAATGCGCACCTCTTCCTCAGGATTAGCTTGAATTGCAATGGTTCGACAACGCCATAAACAAGCCGTCAGGAGCTCAAAAGTCGAACAATTACTAAGGTGTTGCGGTACAAGTTTACGAAGTGCTGAAATTTCAGTGGAGCCGAAGAAAAAGGACCGATGGACCATGTCGTTGTAGGGGACAATGGTTCCTTCTACTTCGTCATGTTCACGATGTTTACAGGTAATTCTTGGTGGATCTCTAGCCGATAAAAGATGTCTTTCCCATACGGGTGAAATCGACGGGGCAAACCAACCGCGAGCCATCTCTCCTACGGCTGACATGAATTGGGATAAACCAGCAGCGTCACTCATGGTATGATTGAGACGCAAGGCAAAGATAAAACCACCACATCTTAACCGTGTTACCTGTTAACCAACATTGTTAAATCCACAAATTTATCTAATATAGACAGTAAACATTAAAGTTAATTTTAAAATATTCATATGTACTTTAGTAAAAGTGGAAGTTCAAATCACATTATTAGCATAAACAGTTGTTTAACCGTTATAATAATTATTAAATTTAGTTAACCGTAACTTAATCATTAAGAATCAGTTAACCGCTAATGGTTAACTGTTAAGATATAATTAACCGACATTTCGGTTTCTGGTTAACCTGTAACCTATTAAATTTTTGGGTAAAGTATGCCAGTTAACACCGAACTATAGGGTGTGACCTGTTTTTAACATCAACCTTTCAATTGGTCCAAACTTACCACCGAACTTTATTTTTCGACTCGTTTATACCACCCTGCCCTTAAATCGTTAACGCCGTGATGACATGGACGCTGCACCAAAACGACGTCGTTTTGGTGCCGCTATTTTGATAATAAATGACCCAAAACGACGTCGTTTTGCTAACGAAAATATATGAAATTATGCACTCAATGGGATTTGAACCTAAGACCTTAAGCATCAAAGACAACCTCTTAACCACCAAGCCAACATAATATCTTTGAATTAGTTTTAGAACAAATAATATATATTCCCAACTGTAGTTTGTCATATAAATATATTATTTCTAATATAAAATTATTTAAATATTGTTATTAATAATATTAAATATATAAATAGATAAATATATTATTATAAAAACTAAAAGACTAATTTTCAAAACAAAATTTATTTAAAAAATTTAAAATTCGACAAAACTTAATCCCTAAACTCATAAACCCTAACCCTAAACTATAAACTTTAAACCCTAAAATTTTATTCATAAACAAGTAATATTAAAATATATAAAGAAATAATATATTATTATAAAAACTAAAAAATTTATTTAAAAAATATAAAATTTTTAAAATTTACGAAAAGACCCAAAAATTCACCAAAATCTTAAACCCTAAACCCTAAAACCTAAACCCTAAACCCCAAATCTTTAAGATTTTGGTGAATTTTTGGGTCTTTTCGTAAATATTAAATTTTTTTATATTTTTTAAATAAGATTTTTAGTTTTTTATAATAATATATTATTTGTTTATATATTTTAATATTATTTGTTTATAATAAAATTTTAGGGTTTAAAGTTTATAGTTTAGGGTTAGGGTTTATGAGTTTAGGGTTAGATTTTTTAAACAAATTTTGTTTTGAAAATTAGTCATTTAGTTTTTATAATAATATATTTATCTATTTATATATTTAATATTATTAATAACAATATTTGAATATTTTTATATTAGAAATAATATATTTATATGACAAACTACAGTTGGGAATATATATTATTTGTGCTAAAACTAATTCAAAGATATTAGGTTGGCTTTGTGGTTAAGATGTTTGTCTTTGATGCTTAAGGTCTTAGGTTCGAATCCCATTAAGTGCACAATTTCAAATATGTTCGTTAGCAAAACGGCGTCGTTTTGGGTCATTTATTATCAAAATAGCGGCACCAAAACGACGTCGTTTTGGTGCAGCGTCCATGTCATCACGGCGTTAACGATTTAACGGCAGGGTGGTATAAACGAGTCGAAAAATAAAGTTCGGTGGTAAGTTTGGACCAATTGAAAGGTTGATGTTAAAAACAGGTCACACCATATAGTTCGGTGTTACCTGGCATACTTTACCCTAAACTTTTTCACATGTTCACTACTTCTTTTGAGAATAATGAAACAATACTTTCGATAAATATTATATTAAAATGTTTATAAAAAATGCTTAAATAAAGATTCTAAACATTAAGTCCATAATTTAAAAAAAATACATACATACTACAAAATTTCAACACAACTCAAAGTATATAAATTCCAAAGTTAGTTTAAAATTTTAAATTTTAACGGTGCTCAACACATAGCAATACACCATCAAAGTTTTAAAGAAAAATCTATAAATATTAAGATGCTTACTGCTTACAAACCCCTAATCTTTAACGTTATTATAGGTTCAAATTTTAGTATAAAAATAAATTATTTATACTTAATAAAAATAAGTACGGAAATACGTACATATACTCATAAGCATGCGCCTTTTTTGCATATTTATATTTTATAATTATTAAAATCAATATCAATGATTTAAGTATTATGCTTACAAAATATTGAGATGCATTCTATAAATATAAGTACTAGGAACCTGAACCTATGTTACTGGATTTTTTTTATTTTTAATATATAGTGGTTCTGGACATGTGCGAGATGTGCGACCGTATAAGATCTCGAAATAAATTATTACATATAATTATTTTATAAAAAATTATCAGCAAATCTTGATTTAAAAAAATAGATATTTTGGAAAATTAATAAGATGAGTATTAAAAATTTTCATATTTTCCGATTGGCAGTGAGAAATTTTCAAATAAGTTGACATTATTTGTTGGCTTCTTGTTTCATTATGATAAATTGCATTTATTGGATGACGTTAATCTCAAGTTTTATTGTAATAATTTTAAAAATATTCTTAGGAAATATGTGTTATCTGATGTTGATGAAAATGAGTTATTCGTTGAGCTAAAATTACTTAGAGAGCTTTTACCCAATGAAAAAATAGGAGCAGTGAATTTATTAAAGATTTTAAAATGTTTTAATTGCTTCTCAAATACAACAATTACCTATAGATTGTTATTGACTAATCTTATTATTGTTGCTTCCGCAGAACGATGCTTTTCAAAATTAAAGGTTGTGAACTCATACATACAGACAACTATGTCACAATAAAGACTAAATAGACTTCTTTTGACGATAATCTAGTATGTTCTTTTTGAAAACGTTGATATCAAAAGCATTGTAGATGATTTTTGCTTCAAAATATACAAGAATAATATCACTTTTTAAGTGAAAATGTTAGACTTTTAGATGTTTGTAAGTCACTTCTATGTTGCTTAAAAGAATAATCAAACATTTTTTTAGTAAGGAAACTTTATTTAAATTTTTTTATTATAAATTAAGTGTCTTATTTTATTAAATTGCACGGGGCTCCTCAAATTTTTGAACCGCCCATGTACTCAATATTAAATATTTACATTTAAAATATTTTTCTAACATGGGTATATATACGTGATCCTTAATTAAAATAATGGGAGAAACTTTAAAAACATGATTAGTAATATTCACGTTGGACTTAAATCTATATTTGAAACACATGGAAATTGGGATAATATAGCCGAAATCATCATCAAAATAAATATAAAATATTGTAAATCAATGAATAGATAAATATCATATAAAATAAGTACCTGAATAAGTATCAATGGACAATTCAGTACACCAGAAGAACCCGAAACATCGTAAAGGAGTTCCTCCAGGCAAGGAAATGGAGGTTGAAGATCATCACCAAATTGTTCGAGCGTAACATCTGCATCCGCTTCGATAAACATCAGACCTTCGCCGTTGCAATCGACCATCAACTTTCGTTGATGTCCTTCTCTTAACCTACCGGCAAATGGGTAATAAAACACGAGGGTCTGTGCAAGTGCCTCTCGAATCACCCTGACGGGGTCTTTTCCTTGCATGGAAAGATTGTGTTCATAAAATTGGATGACCGGGATTTGAAACCGAAGACCTTCTTGATCATCGATATCGGATAACAGTTTGTACTCGCGAGGGGTAGGCTTAGCCGGAGCTATCAGTTCCGGTTCACGTCGGTGAACCTTGAACACTAAAGAAGTAGAAGTTGCCATGAAATATCAAATGGGTGGCAATAGAGTAGGACTGGTTTGATTGTTAAGGGAGTGTTGGTTTGGTGGACTAGTGCTTGTTTGTGACAGTGGCATTTTATAGGGAAAAACTCATATATCTCAATTGGATTGAACCAAGTGGGGGTGGTTGAGAAGTTGCTTCATGGTGATGGTGAAAGAGGAGAAAGTATGGTATGAATTTCCACACAACATCTTACTTGACTGACTCATTCAATCGGTTTGATTGATCTGACAATTAACGGATAATAGATAGTTGATTATGAATTATATCAATTGATAGCATGATATTAGATTAAACTAGTTGATTGTATTAATTAATTATATAAAAATATTTGATAAAATTAACCGATTGTCTATAGTTGTTTATTTATTTGTAAAAAGCAAAATGATTTATAAGTACTTGATTATATTTAATACTTGTTTTAATAGCTTATTGGTATCGATATTTAAATTATGTAAATAATTATTTTTAATATAGCATTACTAAATATATTTGAATGATGTATATACAATTATTTGGAGAACACTCAATGACAAAAGAGTTATTTACCCTAATCCACTATTACACTACTTTGTTTATCTAGTAACTAAACAAAAAAATTAGTAGATTTGACTGGCCAATTCTCTAAAAATAGTTCAATACTCTAATCCTGGCTTGAAATTGTATTCATCAAACATCATTTTTATTAATAAAAAAGTATTATACTCTTATGTTAAAATTCGAACTCATATAAAATGAGATAATATAAACACTTTTAGCAGCCAGACAACCATGCCTTTATTCTTATGTGTTGTATGTGATTTTTCGTGTTCAGTTTTATATTTTATAAAAATAATTTAAAATGAATTAATATTCGAATTGTTGAAAGTAATTCAAATATATCAAACTATTTTGACCACTCAAATACTTATAATAATATTGAATGAAGCATGTGTTTATACGGGTAAACTACAAGTTAGATCACTTTCCTTCTGATCTTATCTAGTTTTGAAAATGGTAGACACCAATTACAAGTATAATATTTTTAATGAAGCATGTCTTTATAATGGGTAAACTACTAGTTAGGTAACTTTTTTTTATCTTTGTCCATTTTTTTAAAAAAAGTGCATTTTAATCATTTACGTTTATCAATTTATTACATTTGATCATTAAATTGTAAACTCTCACTGTTATAATTAACATAGCACATTAAAAGTAATTAATCTATTTTAATCCTTAAATTTTAAACAAAATATCAATTCAATCTGGAACTTCACTTATGTTTCTAATTTTACTGATACATTCCAAGTAAATTTACCCAAAAGTTAAATCCATCAAAACCACAAAAATACAAGGTTTAATCATTTGGATTAGCGTTTGGAGGCATAAAATCTCGATTCAACAAGAAAATGTGTCTCGAACGTCGTGCCCATATGTTTGGATCCAAAAATTTAAAATTATTTTTGGACTCCAAACATGATTTTGGGAAAAGCAAGGTGGAAGTGGCTTTTGCGTTTCGTTGTGATTTTTCCATTATATTTTTACACAATCGTGATTTTTAAGAAGAAAAAAAAACTCTCAAACATAAACCGCGTTATATTAAAATCAATTATACACAAAATCAATTCTATAAAATCACCATGATTCAAAATCAATTCTACCACCACAAAACCAAACACAAAAATATAACAAATTGATAGTGTATATGCAAAATATCAAAACATAACTTTTTCAAAATTATCAAAACTAAAAGAAATCAAAACAAAAAGTGATCAAATTTAGGAATATGCAAAATATCAGGAGGGAAAGCAAAAAAAAAAAACACAAAGAAACAAGATTCGTCTCATTGCTAACATGTGTGGAGCCACGTGGCTCTTAATAAGGTGTCAGATGGCATTCAAAAGTTTTCTAAATTTTAATATAAAATTCAAAATAAAATTTTAAAAAATTTAATATTACTTTAAAAATAATTAGCACCTTCTAAAAGATGACACTCCATTCAAAAAAATCTTTATAAATTTTTCAAAAATTAGGGGAAGATTTAAATATTGTGAATCGAATAATTTAACGATTAGTCAAATTTTACTGTGTTAATAATCGAATAATTTAATGAAATTACATTTCATTAGTTAAAAAATTGATGATTTTTTGGATAAAATTTTAGATTTAAATATTGTAAATTGAATAATTAAACGATTAATGTATTCATCGGTGGGAAACTGCGGCCATGCAGGAGGCAACGACGGCGACGGCGGGAGGCAGCATGAATTTCAAATGAACAAAAATTAGGGTTTTGTAATTTAGGGCTAGATAGGAATTTTTATCTATGTTTAAAAGAAAATTAAAAATAAAATAATATATTTTAATTAATTTACCTTTTAATTTTTAAATAATTTATAATTATGCAGTGAGTCCTTAAAATTTTAAATATTTATAAATTAAATTAATAGTGTTCATCGATGCTCGTTGAATTTATAGAATAGGGTGATGAAATTTATAGGTAAATTATGGGATGAATCATACATACTCAAGCAAGGACCTAGGCCTCTCTTACCGCAAAAAATTAGGTTACCGCAAAAAATTAGGTTATTTATGAATTTACTTTCTATTTCTAAATATTTATATTTTACCCCTCAATTTCAATTCTTAGCTCTACCTTTAGACAAACAACATTGTTTTGAAATTAGAATCCCAAAACATATTGAATATTTCTCCTTAAAAATGACATAAATTAATTGATCCAAACTTAGGATTTTCCCGTGCCCGTTAATTTTACAAAGAAGATGAAATGAGAGTCGATTCACGTTCACTGTCATCAAACATATGGTCTAGTTCTTTCTCAAATATTACCGTTGCTTGAGCTGGCAATGTAATTGTCATTACAACTCCAGCCGGGTAATTGAACCTTGAACACTAAGGAAGTAATTGAATTTGCCATGATACCAGAAGGAACAAAAAGATGAGAATAAATTATGAATGTTCTAATTGTTAAGCTAAATAAAGTAGTTCTTAAGAAGAAAGGGATAGTTCTTTTTGTTGCAAATTTGATTTAGTGAATATTTTATTCACAAAGATAGGGGGAAATCATATTATAATAGTACAAAACAAGTGGATTATAGATTATATTATAATAGTATTTTATGTGCCCAATAGTTGAGCTCTATTTGTTGTTTTTATCTTCCTTGATTCATTAATTTATATGTGTGTGAATACTTTAAATAATTCTTTCAATAATTACTTCGGTGTTGTGAATAAAATAAAGAAGAACAAGAAGAACAAAGAGATGAGAGGAAGAGGAAGATTTGTATTATTCTCAAAATATAGAATTGTATACAATGCCTTCAATGAATCATCTATTTATAGGCATAAGAAGTACATAATACATTAAACTCTAATTCATGGAGATAATATTCCTAATAATAAATAAATCAAACTCCTTTGATAAAGTTCTAATCATGATAGACATCCACATAGATAAATATTCATAACACTCCCCCTTGGATGTCTATGAAGATAATGTGCCTCGTTAAAACCTTACTAAGATAAAAACCCAGTGGGAGAAAAAAAAAATTCTTTAGTGAAGGAAAAAGAGTACACACATCTTTGATACGCATAACTTGTTGCCTCATTAAAAACCTTACCAGGAAAACCCATTGGGACAAAACCTCGGTTAAGGAAAAAAGAGTGCAACGCGTATTTACTCCCCCTCATGAAAACATCACAGAAGATCTTTGAATCTTCATAATTTAATCTTGAATATCATTTTTCTAAAGATCGCGAGGGATGAAACTTTGGAGTAATATGTTCCATGATGTATCAACTTTCAAACTGAGATATACATCTTGCTTTATCTTCACACAAGATAGCTTTTATCATATCTTGTAAAAGTAAATCCACATATCTTTTGGATATGTTGGGTCAATAATCTTAGCCAAACACATTTTTTTTTGCTTGCCTCGTGCATAACAATTATTTCTACGACATTTGATGAGGCATCAACGAATGTTTGAAGATCTAAATGTAATGATCTTTGTATATTCATAGATATTTCTTAACCAACTAATATATAGTGCTTCAAGACCAAGAAAAGATATAATTATCTTTATTCAAATCCAACAATCGTACAACTATTGGGATACTCAATAGATATGCTCTATTCATATTGAATCTTCTTTAAGATTCTTTCAGCTTATGTCTATTCATAGACAAAAGAAATATATAAAAATGCTCGATCTTCAGGTCGAGATAAACTTGATGTCAAGATTCATGTACTTGTATTGAAAGTACTTCATGAGTTTCCAATTTGAAGCTCTTTAGGAGTTCTAAAATTATCATAATGGATCTTGATCCAAACTCCTTTATAAAATACATAAGGAAATCTGATCATTCTTATAGTATTTTCTCAATTAGTATTCACTAAGGCGATTATACCAAATGCGCCAAAAATATTCATGAGACATGTTTAAATAAATTTCCTCAGAAATTTCCAAATGCTTATAGCATTTTAGATCCTTCAAGGATAAATATGGATCCACAAATAATTAGACGCATGTAAAATTTTCAAAACTGCCAAAGTAATTGCATCCACCATGAAGTAATTAAAACTTTTCATAAATTACAGTTTAAGTCGTATTTACGACTACTTATTTGTGCCTCACTTGCATTACACCTTTAGGTGTTTGGACTGGTGGTCCAAATACTTCTATTTTAGAAGTTCAAAGCGTCTTTCAACATTGGCCAATTCAATATCTATATTTCTGGATAGATTTTATAAAAGATCCTCGATTTCTTTCTTTACTTCTATAGAAGTATTTTATGTAAAATCGTTGTCGACAACTTTCCAATATTCTGGTTCCATTCTCGTAATGACATAACTCATCGAGATCTCTTCAAGATTTCAATCTTTATTCCAGGTACCTGAAACTCTTCAAGAGTTTTATTATTTGTTATGTCTTGGGTCTCTTCAAGAGCACCCGCCTCCAATATATGACCATCTCATATTACTTTCTATTTACGAGAATTTTGATCATTGGAACCATTTCAACTATCATGCTTCAGGCATGATTTACATTCTCTCGCTCTAACATGTAATTTAAATTTAGAGCATTTCAGCTGGTATATGAGACTTAATTACTCTCATTGGGTCAGTAAATATGTCTGGCAGTTGACATGTAATAACATGAATTATCTTATGAACTTCTAGTTCATATACGAGGATCTAGATAATGATAATTCATTTTCCTCTATCCAGCTGATTATTATCTCCCCCTGATGTTGAGAAAAATCATGTCATAAATGATTCTCCAATTAATGTTTAAGAATTTAAACATAAAAGGAGACTCGTACTCAATATATATTCTCAACCCTTTTTATTTACCCATTTTGTGCGATGTGGTGGAGCAATTCATATCGCACATTCAAAAATCATAAAATGGGAAATGTATGGTTTCTGACCAAAAACCAATCATAACAGGGAGTTTATTATAACTCGTTGGCTTGATGCGTATAAGTGTTGCTATATGGAAACACCATATAAATAATAACTCTTTTGTTCTCATAGTTTAGCTATTAAATAGGAGGCATCCAATCGAAATTTTGCTAAACTATATTTTTCATAATCAATAGGCTTTGTAACAACTGATATAGCCTAAAATATAAACCCACTAGCTTTTCAAGACGAATAGTCTAACTGCATAATCTGAATATTTTTAGAATCAATCTCACAAACTTCTGGTTGTAAGTCGATAAAACAATGTAGATGCATCTACTAAAATCATATAAAACTTTCCACAATTGTGGATATATGGGCCCATATTTCGTTCAGATATGCAAGACATACAGTCCCAACTTCAATACAAGAACTTTAAGTTCTAATTCTTTTGGTAAGTGGGATCATCTATATCCTTTGAGAACAAACAACACAAGAACTTCAGGTTCTTTTAGTAAGTGGAATTTAATCAATTCCTTTAAGCAACACAAGAACTTCACGTTCTTTAATAAGTGGAATTTAATCTATTCCTTTGTGAATAAGCACCACAAGAACTACAGGTTCTTTTAATACATGTGCATGTAAATCTCAATAATTTCTGCACCATTGATCAGGATGGTCTAACCGATCATGCCAACTATATATATGTGTGTATATATCTCTGAATTTGTAAACTCCTTGTTTACCATTACATGTAATTCAATCTCACTCGTACATGTCTAGTACGGCCATCAAAATTGTTCCTTTAAATAGGAATATATTTAGCTCTTTCGGAGCTTTCAATTGAAATCATCTTTTGGTAGTAATATATAGCTCTTCTAGAGCTTTCAACTGACTTTTTGGCTACCAAAACTTATATCAATATTGGCTTATTTCAAATGCCAATTGATAACATATGTTATCTATAATTCCCAAAGGGATAGTTTGCGAACTCATATTGCTCTCTTTATGACTTTGACGAGTATAACGCACTGTGAATATGGAATAAAGTTCCATTTGACAATAACATATTTGCTCAACCAGAGCCTTTTGTGATATTAGTACTTCCGGATATAGTACTCACATTATTCCCTTGCATTTTAATCGAGAAATGCATAATTGTGCACCTTTCAAAATGTGCTTTGTTTCATTTACTTCAGGTAATGAAAATATGTACTTTGTATCATTCACTTCGAGGAATGAAAAATATAAAATATAGCACATCATATCAAGTCGATTATCTATCAGAGATAAACTTTCAAGTGCTCTTCCGAAGTATTGATATTTTAGTACTTTGAGAAATACTACTCATATTTCCCCTTACATTTAAATGAGAAAAATATTTCTTATGTTTAAGTACAATATGAGTACTTGCATTATCTGCTAGGCATAAATAGCCACAATTCTAGGCATTAATAGTCACAATTCTAGGCATAAATAGCCACAATTCTAGGCATAAATAGCCACAATTCTAGGCATAAATAGCCGTAATTCATTGCATATTTTCTTCCGGAAGTAATCATATTCTTCAAATAATAAATTAACATAAAACGTAAATAAATAATATGTGAAATAAATAAACATAAAGCAAACTAACATAAATAAATAATAAATAGAACGAATTAACATAAAAAAAAATAAAACCAATTATTCATGTTAGAGGTTATAAGGGAAATAAATAAATGGTAAATTATTCTCTTCAAGAGTTATGAGAAAATTAACAATATCCAATTGAGTTGGACCAATAACGCCATAATTATTTTCGCCATAAACAAATTTTGTTTATATTTTATTTCATTTATCATTCATGATTATGGATAAAGTCCATAATACTTTGGCGTTTGACAAGTACGAAACCAATGGTTTATAACATCACATTGGTAAAAGGATTTCACTTCCTTAGAATGATCTTTATCACTCTTGTCATCCTTATAACTTCGCTACCAGCGGGTAGAAGTATTCTTAAAATGACTATATTTTTCATGTGTATATTCATAGCCTCGACCACGACCACAACTTTTAATGTGATTTTTTATTCCTTTCATAATATAATCTCACATTCACTTCAGGGAATGGAGTAGAGCCAGTGGGCCTTTAAAACCTTTTTCACATATCCTTATCACAGAGAATAAAGATTTAATCCTCGTACGCGGCATTGTTAAACCTGTCCACAAGGTCCTTTAAAAACCTCCTTTGAGACCAGTAGCCTCGCAGAACGGGATGTCCAGCCAATTATACTTGGATTATATCGAAATTATGTCTCCAATTGAATAATCATTTACCATGTTTGCATTCACTTCAGGGAATGAAACAGATCCAATAATTGCATGGAATAAACATCATGCTTGCATTCACTTCAGGGAATGCCCCATCATTGATAATCGCATGGAATAAACAGCATGCTTGCATTCACTTCAGGGAATGCCCTATCATTGATAATCGCATGGAATAAACATCATGCTTTGCATTCACTTCAGGGAATGCCTCCCATAAAACTTTTGGATCAAGACAAATTTTCGTAACTTGATATTGGGAGAAGTCTATGGTCGAGTTTTTCGACAAAGAAGAAAAATTGCTTTCGAGCAAATATAGACTTTATAACAATCTTTTTATAGATTGAAATTCACCATGATTTATCGCACATTAAAATCATAATTTAAAGAATAAAAATAAAATAAGAATTTACCGATATTAGTTTTTCTCTCGAGGAAAATAGAGACGTAGCAAATGACCAAAACATCTTCTCACAATGTCGTGTCTCTTTCCAAGTCATTTAAATACATGTAAAACTCAATACATGTTTAAAAATCAATATCATCAAATAAAATATTATAAACACATATTGATCTTATTACAAATTTCAACCATTGTGTCAAAAATAAGCATATATGAAACCATAATAATAAGATATATATGTATTGGCTGAATTGAATATATTAGAAATCAGAGGATCTATGTCATAATTCTCTCTTTAAAAAAAAACTAAACCAACAAAGGTGTTTCATTAATGTACAGATCTTTGTTACTAAAAAAAAACCTTAAACCTAGAGTACGTATTTTAATTAATTTATATGAAAAACTACCATAGTTCTACGTACATAACTTTGTTATTCATAATTATAAAGTATAGTCAGTAAATCGAACATGCTTTACATGCACCATCATCAAACTTCATGAATTTACAAATATACAAACACAAATAATAATAATTAAGTATGAAAAGCATAAGCAGTTGAGTACCAAAGATGAAAACCCACAAATACTTTCGCTTAACAAACCTTAATCGATTCCATCGTTCCCTCTTCGTCTCTGTCGATTCGTCTTTTGGTTTGTGAGAAGCCACAAATTTATCTCTTTCCAATGTTCGAATAAAATCAAACATACTTCCAAAATTTTCAAAAAAAAATTTAAAACAAAGTTAAAATATAAAGAGAAAGACAATCGGTAACTAAAAAAATAAGGAGAGAAAAAAAAACTTATCTTTGGTTTATTCTATAATCGAATTCTTCCCGGTAACTTCTTTTGAATTATAACGATGAAGACCTCAGTTGATTAGAGTCTCGTGCTGATAACGTGTTGTGAATAAAATAAAGAAGAACAAGAAGAACAAAGAGATGAGAGGAAGAGGGAGATTTGTATTATTCTCAAAATATAGAATTGTATACAATGCCTTCAATGAATCATCTATTTATAGGCATAAGAAGTACATAATACATTAAACTCTAATTCATGGAGATAATATTCCTAATAATAAATAAATCAAACCCCTTTGATAAAGTTCTAATCATGATAGACATCCACATAGATAAATATTCATAACATTCGGTTAGCTTTTTAAAAAAATTAATTGTTAACTATCGTTATAGTAGATGGTTAAAAGTTTTTAGTTGACATTCTCTTCTCTCTCCTAGGTTGTGAGTTCATTTCTCATTAAGAGCAAAATTTTCTTTCTCTTCTTTTTAAATAAGAACTGTTTAAAAATATATTTACTCATTTTAAAAATCCTAAAGAGTATGATACAATTTAGTAATAAAAAAAATTGTTATCCACCAAACAACTGCACTAATAAATCCAATCTTATCTAGCATTTGTTTGATTTCAAAGGTTAGGTGTTGGGTTGTTATCATACCGAGTATTAAAATAATGACATTACTGGTAAAAATATGTGCAATATGGATTTTGATAAAATAGATTGGGGGCTGATTAAAAGTTTTGAAATAGGCTTAAATGAAAATTTAATCCTTAAATTATATTTTTTATTTACTTTTAGCTTTTAAATAGATTGATGTATTTGACGAACAAAAAAAGGAAGTTGTCAAAAATGAGGCTGCAAAAAATCAAGGTCGTCCTTGAGTCAGGGCAATAAGAACGACAATCCAAGACTCCGCCTTTTTTAAGACCTGTACTCAAATATTTTAACTAGAAACTTAGGGTGAGTTTAAAATTTTTTGAAGGCCCAGTAATATATATAAAGAGGGCCCAAATCATTATTATTATTTTTTTATAATTTATTATTTATTTATAACTATTTGAACTTTAAACCATTTTTTATAAGAAATTACAGCTTAACTAAAATTAAAAGTAATCTGATACCGGGAGATAGAGAAGTTGAAAAGGACAAGTGTAAAAAATATAACTAAGGTTTTTCCTTAAACTTTTCTTTCTAGAGTCGCCGTCCTCTTTTTTCCTTCTTGTTTATTTCATGGCCGGCAATAATATCAGTTCTAGTATTGGTTGTCTACCGTCGGTCACTCTATTTTATTTATTTATCTCATTTTTTTTTATTTTAGTTTTATTTCAATAAATTTGCTTCTCAACACCTTATTCAGCCTTTTAGCTTGTTTCTTTTTCTTTAATTTTATTTTTTATTAGAATTGGATCTGCCGTCACCACTACTGATCAAGATGGTACTACTTTAATTATCATGTTGATCTCCTTACTTTGAACTCTCAATTTAAATTTAGATATAAGATTAATCACTGCTATTCTTTGTGATCAAGTTTTGGTAATAAATAATCCCTTAGTACTAACCGCGTGAATGTAATGAGCCCTTCGCTGAACCCAATCACGGAGAGTTGAGTTGAAAGGGGAAAATCAACAAGAAAGAAGTATAAAATTTTGTCAAGTTTTTGGCCTTCGTGTTGGCCTCTTCTCAAATCAAATGCACAGAGTTGCATGTCTTCATTAGCAGTTCCAATAGACGACAAACCCATGAAGATTGCTGAATTGGCTCAATAGACCTGGTTGAAACAAACAGATAAAAAAGAAGAAATTGAATGCAAAAATCTACACAATTAAAACAAGAAAAATTTAAGAACAAAGCGACAGAGAGATGCGAAATCACATACAGTGTAAAATTTGGAGATGAAGCTTCTGAGATCTTCAGCAATCAAATAAAGAGAGCAAGAAGACTTCGGTTTGGGAAAAAAGAACTTTGAATTGTAGGTGGAAGGAGTAATTATTAGTTAATGATTAAAAATAATAATTTAAATGGGAGAATTGCCCGATTTGATCAAGTTTTGGGCCCAAAGCCTATCACCAGACTTCAACAAGCTTTGGGCTTTACTTCCCAGTCTTGCTGCAACGCTGGAACTACCTTGGAGACCCATGGTTTGATGGTAAGATTTCAAATGCCACCATATGTTTCAAGTTTTTTTATGGTAAGAATGAGATGTGGTGGGTTTGGACGATTCATCTTTTCTGATTCGGACGAAGATTCGTAGTAGACGGTCGATTAAAAAGAAAAAAAGAAATGTAAAAAATAATGACTAAGGACTATTAACTATTGGTGCCAGGACTATTGAAAGGTTTGTTGAATTGCAGTAAAATAGACTGTCATTTTAACAAAAAAATAATTATGAATCTGTTAATAAAATGAATTGGATTAAAAATTATTTTTATAATAAATATTTACAGTACTCGATTTAAATTAGTCGGTTAATGAATTATACGAAAATTATAATACCAAAAAAATACAATACATTCGAGCCTCAACCATCACCTTGACAACAAAACAAATGAGACATGATTAGAAAGAGATCTTCAAAGGCCAATTTGATAGACTTCAAATAAATGCAAATCCATTGGACTTTCCTCCGATCGGAAATGTCAGTGACCATATCATATCAAATGAATACCAAACCATTTTATAAATATATATATATATATATATATATATATATATATATATAATATATAGGGATGGATGCAGGGGATGAATTTATACAAGTTTAGGGGGTAAAAATAAATTTTTAATAAAAAAATATATAAAAAAAAATTAAAAAAAATTAACTCGTATAGAAATTTTAAAATTTTAAAGGGGCGATCTCCCCGCCAGCCCACCTCGGTCCATCCCTATATATATATATATATATATATATATATATATAACCTAAAGGATAAGAGAAAGGTTGGACCGTCAACATTGATTAGAATCCCAAAACATATTGAATATTTCTCCTTTAAAATAACATAAATTAATTGATCTGAACTTGGGATTTTCTCGGGCCCATTAGTTTTACAAAGAAGATGAAATAAGAGTAGATATACGTTCACTCGCACCTATCGCCTTTCCCTTCAACATCTGTTCTAGTTCTTTCTCAAATATTTCCGTAGCTTGGGTTGGCAATGTAATTGTCACCACAACTCCGGCCTCTCCTTTATTATTCTTGCATCGTACTAAACAACTTGCTATCAGAAGCTTTGCTGGACCGCCATACATTGCCTTACCCCACCCGAAATCAACGTCTCCAAATCCGACACGCGTCACGTCTGTGACCGAGTAAGTTCGAGCTTGGCTGAGTTGCGGCCGACCCTTAGTCACCAGTAAATCTGCTAATGATTTCATGTATTCTTCCGTTACAATATTCTTCGCTTGTTTCACAAGTTCCACCGAATACTCTAATGGATTTCGACAAAGTTTTCCTGCTTCTGTCACTGCTACTGCGTGCGCGGTTGCGTTCCCGTAATACCCTAAAGGTAACGGAGGATTAAACCTGGAACGGGCGTTTACGACACATATAAGGCGTACCTCTTCCTCGGGATTTGCTTGAAATGCGATGGTTCGACAACGCCAGACGCATGCAGTCAATAACTCAAACGTCGTACACTTATGAAGGTGTTGTGGCATAAGTTTGTGAAGTGCCGAGACTTCTGTGGGGCCAAAGAAATAGGACCGACTGACCAAGTCGCCGGCGGGGAAAATGGTTCCCTCTACTTCATCGTACTGGTGATGTTTACATGTGACTCTCGGTGGATCTCTAGCCGCTAAGAGATGTCTTTCCCATACAGGTTGGATCGACGGGACAAGCCAACCACGAGCTACTTCTCCTACGGCATTCGTGAATAGACATAAACCAGTAGCGTCGCTCATGGTATGGTTAAGACGTAGAGCAAAGATAAAACCACCACATCTCAATCGTGTTACCTGTATTAACCAATATTATTAAATTCTCTAAT
This sequence comes from Hibiscus tridactylites, assembly GCA_958450335.1. Classification (NCBI taxonomy): domain Eukaryota; kingdom Viridiplantae; phylum Streptophyta; class Magnoliopsida; order Malvales; family Malvaceae; genus Hibiscus; species Hibiscus tridactylites. The sequence continues at coordinate 3,826,486 of OY288267.1, forward strand.
TTATCTGCTTGAAGAAAATATAAGTAAAATAAGTACCTGTATAAGTATCAATGGACAATCTAACATACTGGAAGAACCAGGAACATCGTAAAGGAGTTGCTCCAGATAAGGAAATGGTGGTTGAACTGCATCACCGAATTGTTCAAGCGTAACATCCGCATCCGCTTCGATAAACATTACGCCTTCACCGTTGCAATCGACTATCAGTTTCCGTTGAGGTCCTTCTCTTAACCTACCAGCAAAGGGGTAATAAAACACGAGGGTCTGTGCAAGTGCCTCCCGAATCACCTTAACAGGGTCTTTTCCATGCATACAAGGATTATATCGGTAAAAGTGGATAACCGGAATTTGAAACCGGTAAGCTTCTTGATCATCGATATCGGATAACAGTTTGTACTCGTGAGGGGTAGACTTAGCCGGAGCTATCAGTTCCGGTTCACGTCGATGAACCTTGAACACTAAAGAAGAAGAAGTTGCCATGATATTGATACCAGGTGGAAACAGAGTAGGACTGGTTTGATTGTTAAGGGATTGTTGGTTTGGTCGAGTGCTTGTTTGTGACAGTGGTATTTAAATTATGGGAAGAAGTGTTACAACATTATTTTAGTGAAAGATACTCAAAAGAGATAAGGAAAAACTCATATCTCGGAGAAAGTGGGGTTATTAAGAAGCATAGTATTTTAAAGTTCACGGTAATATCGTAAATCGTAACCACATTTAAAAATGTAATTACTTTTTTAAAAAAAATATACGCTGTAATGTTTATAATTGCGATATTACAACTGCATTCACACTCACAATTTAATACTAGGGTAAGAAGTTGCATGTGGGATGGTAAAACATGAGAAAGTATGGTGTCAAGTTCCAGACAGCCTCTGACCAAGTTTTTTATGTCGGTACTTTTCTTTTGTATTTTATCTCCAACCAAAATTTCGAAACTAGATTTTATGTTTCATGCATATGCATGTGATTTCACTGAATTCGAGAATTGTATTTAATTTTTTAATCGACTTAAAACGTTGTAAATTGATACGATGGTCCACGTTACTGACACAGTGGTAAGGGTGCTAACATGACAATTTATATGTTGTGATGACAAGAAAAATAAAGATTAATTAACCAATAAGTTTTGGATGTATTGGTAAAGTACATTACACTTTAAAGAAATAATACAAATTTAAATCTTAGAGATGACATTATTAGAAGGAACAACCTCGTACTCCAAACATGGACCATAAGACGAACATACATATCACACATGGCAGGCTACCACGTCATTTTCTCTTTCCCAATCAGCATGCCACGTCGACTAAAATCATAAAAAAAAACATACGTGGCATGCTGGCTAAGAGTGAGAAAATAATGTGGTAGCCTGCAACGTGTGATTTTCTCTCTCGTAACAACATGTCACGTGTGTTTTTCTCTCTCCTAGTTAGCATGTTGTTAATTTTTTAACGACATGGTACCGAAATAGAAACAAAAAGTAACGTTAGGTAACCATTTTACCTAAAAATAGATACCAAAATAGTAACGCGAGAATAAATATGTAGTTATCCCTAAGTATTATTACAGATTTCAAAACATTAAATAAAAATAAAATATATAAAAAATCTTCTATGGTTTCTTGTCAACCATCATCTACTACTATTTATTAAACACATCTTCAAAGAAATCAACATTGTATTAGTGTAATAATGACCTTTGGGATCCCTTCTTATAGTTTAAAATTGATGGGATAAATTTTCGCCAAAGTGGTATTCATGAGTTTTATTTTAGAATTTAAATTTTAACTTTTAAGATGTAATTGATACAAAAGATAACACCGATTTGAGTTTTTCACCATAAAACTCAAATTTTTATTAATATATATCATGCAGAAACTTGAACCGGTGTCATTTCGTTATATTGAATGATTCGGAAAAAAAACTAAATTTGTGAACCGGAATAATAATAATGAACAACAATTTGGTGTAAACAAAGCTCCATCAGTTTTAAAGCTTGCGAGGGAATCTCATACATCATTGTTGCAGATCTAATGCATAATTAAATTCATTTAAAATATATTTAAGAAAAGATGATAGATTTAATATTTCAATAAAAATATCTAAAATTTGTAGTATTTTATTTTAAATTGTTATTGTTTTTTTAAGGTATAATACAAAAAAATGTCTCTAACGTTTGATTGAATTTTCATTTCGGCCTTATTTTTTTAAAGCAATTTAGCCATTAACGTTTCATTTTGGGTCAAAATGACTCCTCTGCGGATGAAAACTATTAGTCAACCAACGGTAAATAGCTTGAAGTGATATGAAAAACCAATATGGCAGTCCACGTCGCGATAGTAGTATCATATAGTCAAATATGCTGACTTTACAGAATGACACATCAGTCAAAAATAATTTTAAAAAGTTGTATAAAATATAGAAAAATATCTTCTGACGTGTCATTCTGTTAAGTCATTTCAAGTTGTTTACTGTTAATTGACTAATAATTTTCATTCACAAAGAGACTATTTTGACCCAAAATAAAACATTGAAGGCTAAATTACTTCAAAAAATTAAAAACTAAAGTAACTATTCATTCAAACGTTAAAGACATTTTTTGGCATTATGCCTTTTAGAATGACAAATATTTTAGGCGATTGCCGTTAGGGATGAGCACGGCACCCGGACCCGACGGGTTCCGACCCGGCCCGGCCAGATCGGGACGAGTATTTTTATGAAAAAAATCGGGTTCGGGTCGGATTTTTGTGTAGGGCGAGGTCGGGTTTTAGGGTGAAAAAATCCGACCCGACCCGACCCGGGACTAATAGTGAATTTTTCCATAAAATTTTAGGGATATTTGTAATAATACCCCTCTTTATATTTTTTATAATTAGGTCCTTAAAATTGATTTTTTATTTACATTTTAGTCCTTAAAATTATTATTTTTTATAATTATGCCTCTTAAAATTATTTTTTTACAATTAGGTCCCTAAAATTAATTTTTTTCTATAGGTCAGGTCGGGTCAGGGTCGAGTTTAGAATATTTATTTTCGGGTCAAGTCGGGTCGAGTTTTTTAAAGAATTGGATCAAGTCGGGTCGGGGTCGATTTTAGGATAATTAATTTCAGGTCGGGTTCGAGTGGGCCAAAAACCCGACCCGAACCGACCCGTGCCTATCCCTAGTTGCCGTATAAACAAATTTCTTATTGGAAAACTCATACAAGGATCTTATGCTATACGACAAATTTAAGTTAAATTAACATATAAGATTAAGTTTTAGTTCGCGATCTATTAATTAGTCGAGTTATAAAAAAAATTCAAATTATCTTATTTTATATGAATTAAAATTTTAATATTATTTTTAATATATAAAATCTCTATTTAATTAAAAAAAATAAGTTTTAGGTTGTTGGCAAACCCTATTGTTCATCTCTATCCCAATATAAATATACAAAAGAACTTTAACAACTTGGAGATGGACCACCCTAACGTGTTGGTTGCCACGTAAAGAAAATAATTTCGGAAAACTCATGAAAGATTCGTTTGTTGTACGACAGATTCAATTAAAACTAAAGGATAACTACAGGCTACAGCCATGTGGATTTTTCTACCATGCGGCGTTACCGAAAATATGATTGTGTATATAATGTAACTGGTAAAGCGGTACCGGATATGTGGATATGAAATGATAAAACCGGTAAAAACCACTAAAAAAATGATAAAATAATGGTAACCGGCAAATTTAAGTAAAAGGTCAGACATAATAAAACCGGTAGCGTCTAATTTGTTATAAGGTATATAATGTATTCGGTAATGCGGTACCGGATATGTTATATTCGAAAGTTTCCATACTTTTGAAAAGTTTATCGAAACTTTTTATCAATGATACCGGATATGTTGAATTCGAAAGTTTCCATACTTTTGAAAAGTTTATCGAAACTTTTTATCAATGGTACCGGATATGTTGAATTCGAAAGTTTCCATACTTTTGAAAAGTTTTTCGAAACTTTTTATATATCAATGGTACCGGATATGTTGAATTCGAAAGTTTCCATACTTTTGAAAAGTTTATCGAAACTTTTTATCAATGGTACCGGATATGTTGAATTCGAAAGTTTGCATACTTTTGAAAAGTTTTTCGAAACTTTTTATCAATATATGGATACTAATATTAAATGTTTGGATACTTCTATGAGAGGTAGAGATACTATCGAAAAAGTATGGAAACTTTATAAAAATTATGGAAACTTCTATTAAATCGTTTATATGAATTACAATGGAAACTTTATTCTGAATTCATTGTCCCTTCAAGCCTCCTCCCTTCAAGTCCCCCTGCCACCCATGGAACTTGTTCCAGCACCAGCTTGCTGTCCAACCATCTCTGCATATGGTCGCATCTCAAACTTGACCTTTTGGTTGCCTAATGAACAAATTTTTTTTTGCATAAGTATGAGTAGAAGAGTATCTTGTTATTAATAATAGAAGAAAATGATAGAGAAAACCTTGGAGATGGCGGTTGAAGATGTGTATGTATTCTTTTTCAGCCATGTAACCATATAGTTGGCGCTGGCTGGATGGAGGGGATGGAGCATGACGTTGCCAAGCATCTAACCCGAAACCTTGTGCAACAAACTGGTTATGCAGACGCTGAGCATCTAAATAACCTCTTGCTGTGCTCTCAAAAATCAAAAGGCTCATCCCACGATGGCCTCGTGGACCATATGAATGGCGAGCCTTGGCAACAGCACCAAAGGAACTGAAAGCGTTGAGAAGGTCTTGGTTTCCCATGCCAATCCACTGAAGAAAAAAGTTAAAGAAATAAGAAGTTAAGTATTATAATAGTAATGAAAACATAATTCAGAAGTTATATAACTACCTTCCCATCTTCATCTGTATGAAGTTGTGTGTTCCTAATCATCACCATGGGTGGCCAGAGTATTTGGTGATGAGCTTCCTGGTGGCTTGAAGGCGGGGGGGAGACAATAGCAACATCATTACTCAGACCACGCCATTGGCCTGAAGCGTTTTGTTGAGGTTGAGGTTGAGGAGTGGCCGAAGCACCCCTTCTTCGTAATTCCTCGTCCAACGTCTGAGCAAGGAGGCGATGAATTTTCCTCTTATCTCCTTTTTTGGTTTTTGCATGGGTGAGTAGGGACTGAAGGCCAGAAAACGACTTAGAGGCACCAGGACCTCCGTGGCATGCTGGACACCGCCATGTAGTAGTAGGGTCGTTGATAGAGTTCATTCGATCGAAGGCCTCGAAGAAACTCCTGAAGAATTTGCTGGATTTGAATGCCTCGTGGCTTAGTTGTTCGTCATTATCAGAATCAGAATCAATATAGAAATCATCATCACTGTTTGATGATGTGTCGAATTCAATCTTCCTCTTTGCGAAAGACTGAGGATTTTTACCCGAACTTCTGCTTGAACTCATTTTATAATAGAAGATTGTGAAAGAGAACTGATTATAAAAGCAAAGGAAAGGTTGAGTAGATAAAATTGAAGATGTTGTGAAGAGCAAAATAGAGGAGTTGTTAATTTATAGGCAATTTCCGTTTGGGAGGGAAAGTGATAATGCATGAGACTGAAAAGGCAGAGATTCGTTCGTTCTCCTCGTTTCCCGGGTTATAGAAATAAATGAGGAGAAGGTACATGAACAGAAACGGTGCATGTGATACATTGGAAAGACGCGAAACTGAAAAGGTAGAATCAGATTCGTTCTTCTCCTCGTTTTCCGGGGTTATAGAAGTAAATGTGGAGAAGTAGGAGCAGTAAACGGTGCATGCGTGATACAGGGAGGTAGAAGTGAAAAGACACGATACTGAAAAGGAAGAATCAGATTCGTTGTGGGGATTAAGGGTTTCAGCTTTATACAGGAGGAGCAGTAAACGGTGCATGTGATACAAGTGAGAAATGACATAACACTGGAATGCAAAGTTGTAGAAGTGTATAATGAAAACGGTAATAATAAACCGGATACATTGATGTAATGAATAAAGAATACAGTAAAAATATACCAGGAACATGAATGTTTTTGCAAACTTATCGATAATTCCATTAAAACATGGAAAAAAGTATCGAAAATCTTGTTAATTATCGATATTTGTGTGTAAAAAGTATCGAAAATCTTGTTAATTATCGATATTTTCGAAGGATATTCGTACCGAAACATTGATTTTCTTTCAAAAGTATCGGGTTTTTTATTAATAGTGTGTAAATTGTATCGAAACTTTTTCTTCCAGTAAGCTATGGGAATCCGTTGTTTCTTAAAGTATCGGTATTTGTATGGTAACATTAAGAAACTATCGATATTTTCGAGCAGATTCGCTAATGTATGATGGAATTTAACAACAGTATCGAAACATTTTCAGAAATGAGGAATAATGTATCGAAATTTTATTTGGAGCCAGTGGACAAGTAAGGGATAAAGGATGAAATAAGACGTCATATAACATAATTGGAAGATAATTTCAGAAGTTTATTGTTAATCTGAATCATCGTAGTCAGTGGACACGTCTGAACTTAGGTTTAGTTCTTCGATCAACTGTTGTTTTCTTTCTCTACGCCTGTACATAAAAAGTTGCAGCTCATCCGCAGCCGCATCAACATCCGGTGAAGACGGTGCGCGTTCAGTGTTTGGATCAGGTTGTACGGGTGCAGACGAACTACCTTCGTCGGCGTTGACGTCGTCAAACTTAACATGTAAATCGACGTCTGTAGCTCCGACGGAATTGAGGCGGTCATACATATTACGAACGTCTGTTTCGTTCGTAAGCTTCATAACGTAGTGTGTTTTGTTTGCTGACGGTGTTGGGATTCGACATTCCATGGAAGAAATTTGTTTGTGGTCGTGTTTACTAACCTCGATTGTTGTCAACTGTATTAAATCTTTCAGTGACATTTTGGTGGTGATTGTTGACTGAAAAAAAGTATCGAGAAAATAAAATGTTGCCTGAAATTTGGCCATAAGGTGAGCAAAGATTGGGCTCGGTGTTTAGAGAGAATTTGGAATGAGTAAGTGATGCTGGAATTCGTGGGTATTTATAGGAAAGCAAAACACCACATAAGTAAATTTAACTGGAATGAAAACTTTAATTCGCATTTCATTTAACAATACTTTCTTTTTACAATAGTATAGAAACATATTTAGTAAGTTGGAATAATGTTGCCTGAAAGTATCGATAATTTTTGTCGTCCTGTAAAGAAAGAATCGATATTTTCGAGCAGATTCGGTAACGTATCAGGGAATTTAACAACAGTATCGAAACATTTTCAGAAAGGGGAAAATTATATCGAAACTTTATTTACAGTAACCTATGAGAATTCATTGTTTCTGAAAAGTATCGATAAATTTTATCGTGAAGGAAAGAAAGATTCGATATTGTCGCGCAGATTTGGTAATGTATCATGGAATTTTACAACAGGATCGAAACTTTTTCAGTAGAGGGAAAAATGTATCGATAATAAAATAGAATTTATTGCACGTTAACTTTGTAGGAAAGAAGAAATAAATTGCTCTAAATGCTTTCAACCACCATCAACCACCACCACCTACCGAATTTAGTACCTGAAAATGAAAGCAACACAACAGAAGTCCTGTGCAGGAAAAGTTTGGACCACTGTTCGATCGTGTTTAAGAAAATGGAAGATATTCCATCCAACGATGTTAATGGTAGCGGGAATTTGCAAGATGAGAATTTGACCGTTGATGATTCGGAACGGTTGGTAGGTCAGCTCTTTTCTTCACGTGAGGAAGCTTGGAATTTTTACAAGGAATACGCAATGAAACAAGGTTTTAGTGCACGTCGAGGAACATCACGGCTGGATGGCGAAGGGAATGTGAAGACACAAGAATTTTGTTGTTCAAAAGAAGGGTTTAGGTGTTCGAAGGTCGAAAATGTTAATCGTCGACGTGCGCATACGGCAGTCACACGAACAGGATGCAAGGCCAAAATCGTTGTCACAGCAACAAAAACAAAAGATTAATGGGTTCTAAGTAAGTCTTTCCACGAACATAATCATGCATTGTGCACACCTCTTATGACACCATTTATGCGTTCAAATAGATGTGTGACTGAGGCTGATGTGGCTGAGGCAACAGCGTTGAAAGATGTTGGTGTTGGGACATCAAAGGTAATGAAATATTTCATGAATCAGGCAGGGGGATTTCGTAATGTTGGATTTACTAGTAAAGACATGTACAATGCACTTGATAGAGGTAAAGCAAAGGAGCTTGTCAATGGGGATGTGAATGCACTCCTTGATTACTTTGAGTACAAGAAAGATGATGATCCAGGGTTTTTTATGACATACTCCACAGATGAATCAGGGGCATTGCAGCATCTTATTTGGGCTGATTCAACATCGAGATCAGATTACACTTGCTTCGGTGATGTTATTGCCTTCGACACAACTTACAAAGGTAATTACTATGCACGACCAATTTTGCCTATTGTCGGTGTCAATCATCACCATAGCACAATAGTTTTTGCTACTGCGATCATAGCTGACGAAACGACTCAATCGTTCGAGTGGGTGCTGCGAAATTTTCTACAAGCCATGCTGAATAAAGCGCTTCTTTCAGTTGTGACAGACGGGGATAGGGCAATGCAGAGGGCTATCAAATGTGTTTTCCCTTATGCTAAGCACAGATTATGTTCCTGGCATCTATCTCGCAATGTACAAGCTAACATTGGTGACAGCAAATTTAGCACAGCATTTAACAGATGTATGAATTCGTGGTGGACAACCAGCGAATTTGATAGAGAATGGTCTAGGGTGATTTCCGAATTCAACGTCGAAAACCATCGATGGGTGATAGAGAAGGGAAATACTCGGAACTTATGGGCTCAAGCATATCAAACGGGTCATTTCTTTGCCAATTTGCGATCCACACAAAGAAGCGAGTCCTTGAATGTTGCACTCGGACGTGCCCTGATACAGAAGAAGACATATGTAGACGTAGTTCGTACAATTGAACAAAATTTAATTCGAAAAATTTGTATCAACGAGTTGGAAGCAGATTGCTTAAGTTCGCAGACAACGCCCTACCAGATCACCAAACTCACAGACCTAGAAAGCCATGCTGGTCAAATTTATACGCGAGCATCATTTGGTTTCTTCCAAGAAGAACTTCAAGAGGAGACTTTGTACCAGATTGACGAAAAAATTCAGTCCTTATCAGATGACTCTGTACATTTTGTTCTGTCAAAGTACAAGGAAAAGAACATTAGATTTGACGTATCTTTTGATGTTGTCTCGGAAACCGTCACATGCTCGTGTAGGAAGTTTGAGACTGTAGGAATTCCATGTTGCCATCAACTGCATGTTCTGAAGCACTTGGATTACACATGTATTCCAAAGTCGTTGATTCTAACTCGATGGACGAAGGAGGCGAAGGCTGCTGCACCAAGTTTCCTTGACTTCAATGTAGCACCTGAAGTTATGCAAATGGCACGGTTCGCGGCCCTACGTACAACGTCAAGTCGTTTGTGCTACATTGCATCAAAGACAGATGCATCTTTCATAACCGCAAGAGATGAGATGAAAAGACTAACTGCCGAATTTGAACACTCGTTCGGTTTGAAAGATTCAAGTAAACGAAGAAATGTTGATAATGGAGTTCGCGTTGGCGACCCTAAACAAAGACAAGGAAAGAGAAAAGTTGTCCAAAAGAAGATCGTCTAGAAGAAAAGTAGGAGTTGCTCTTTCTGCAATAATGAGGGACATAACAGAGTAACGTGTCCTAAATTAAAGCTGGGTCTGGATTCTTTTACACAACCTACCTCGACTGACTTTTTTGCTAACGATGCGGAATGGTCCTACGGCCCCGCAGATGAGGATTATAATGTAAGTTACTATATGTATTCTACAACATATTGTTCGCAAGTGTTTGTTTATGGTTAATTTTAATATCAATCACTTCTTTATGTCTCAGGGCAACGAGGACATTTGGAATACAGCAAGTTCCCATCAACAGACATGGTGATTGCATACAACATTACGATATAACATTCAAATGTGTAAAGAGTTATTTTTTACAAATTCGGGTACAGTACTCTGGTCATTCGCCAACTTTTCCAAAAATTCTCGGATGCTTCCGCCCTTTTCTGTGGATATATAAAAATAACCCAAATTAGCAGACTCTCCTGTCAACATCTTCAATATATAAATAAACCAATGGAATTAGTCACATATGTAACTGTAATACCTAACGCATTGTCGTTGGAAGATGATTGGTTATAGGGAGGCGGACATATGTAGGTGTATTCCTATAAAGAAAAGATAAATTAACAAAATAATAGCATATTACGTTATTAATAAATTGAATGTAAAAAATATTACTCACTGGATTATGCCTCATTTTCTCGGAAGAATCATCCACCAACAGTGTATTCTCCTCTTTGAATTGAGGATACTCATTCCAAACTTGATGCAAGTCTTTGCAGAAGGTGTATTCCTCTTCCTCTATGCACTTTGATTGATCCTGTTAATAGTAACTTGTATCAGTCCAAAATGTAAGAATCATAACAAATTCAATTACCAATATGTAAGAAGCATCTTACCCAGATAAAAAAATATCGTTCATTTTGTACGGGTATTTTGTTAAGAGCAAGGTCAATGTTATGCCTGCAATCGTAAACAATTACCACGATAAACTTCAAATTATTTAAGAGGTAAACGTTAACTGTTAACAATTTGGATCATAACGGTGCTTACCTCAACTTAGATGACCATATTCCAACAAAAAAATTCTCTAAACAAAATTGCATAAATTCTTCTACACCTGGCCTCAGTATAACATCTACAACATGAAAGGAAATTAAACATAATTGTTTTCTTTATAGCCGTAAGCAGATTTACAGAAATTTAATTACCTCTGGGAGTTTGTTTTGTATAATATGCAAGGACTCCGTTGACATAAAAAATGACAAGTTTTTTGTTCTGTGTTACAGAAATAATATATCTGCTGGGGTCTTCACTGTCATCCTCATCTGAACTGCGTACCTCTTCATCATTCTCCTCTTCAGGCACCGTATTATCCTCTTCACGCATCACTGGATTGTCCACTTCTGTTATAAGCATGCCAATAGTCAAATAACCGAATGTCAATTGTAAATTGAAAGGTTATTTTACCTATGGGTTTGTATTTGCTTTGAAGCCATTGATTACGGAAGTTGGAGAAGTCAGCACGAACTGAGGAAATATCTGCTCGCATTTGGCCGATTTGGTGATTAATCTCGCCAAAACGAGCATCCATTTGCTCGCGGAAATGAACCATGTAATCCATCACTGACTTCATGGTAATGACCCCTTCGATCTCAACTTCTTGCATCCGCTCGTGCTGTTCTGCTTCAACGTTCTCCACTTGGTCGTTGCCTTGTTCTGCCCCAATTAGACATTTGTTTATCCAACCGACGTTTTCAATAAAATCGTATCCCGCTTTTGTCAAGGTAATCATGTCGATCTTCCTGGATAGTCGAAGAGGGCAGTCAAGATTGAATTGCACTCCTTCCTTCCTCAATATATGGCAAATTATGCATCCATATGGTAGTGAGGTTGTAATGGAAGCACCCTTCTTCACTATATGTAGCATTGTCTCATATATCAGTTTTGCTATGTTTGGAGCGGTTCTTGATTCATATTTAGACAACCACCAGTAATCAATATCTCGAATTTCTGAATATTTCCCACCGGACGGCCGAAGAAACCAACTGACAAGAAAGTGGAACAATCTGCCCTCCGCACCAAGGCGGGTGGGAGTATTCCGATCCACACGTTTCATGGTAGGATCTAAAACATGTTCATCGGAATCTCCTACATTCTTCACTCCTATACCAGCAGCAATAGATGACGCATCTATATATATGTCCTTACCCATGACATGAGTCATAAATCCTAATATTTTTCCCGTACCAGGATGCGGGTCTAATTTTGCATTACTATAGAAAACTCTAACAAGATTGGGGTAATATTTTGGTTCTACACCAAGCAGTTCCAGCCACCCCCAATCTGTAAATGTATCTTTAAACCCAAATTTATTTTTCTCATCGAAGAAGAAGTTCAAGTCAATAACACGTTCTGGACGAATCTTCCTTGTTTTGAAATTGCTATCATATGTCAGTTTCTCATCGGTGCTTCTAAAGTTTTGCGATTCAAAAGACAAATTTTCTTCAGAAGAACTTGAACTTACTTGACTAGCAGACCTTGATTTCGAAGATGACTTTGTCTTCGAAGCAGAAGCTCTCTTCCGTTTGAGTGCCCCTTTTTTGGGTGCCATTACAACTGTTATATGCAGAAGATGATCGGTTACTCCATAATCGTGCAAAACCCTAACCCTAAAGTACGAAAAGTCAGTCACTTTTACTAACCTGTAAATATGGTCGTAGTAATCGTCCTCGTCGGTGTTGATTTTACCCAGGTCGTCGTTGGAGTTGAAGAGATCTCTGCAATAGTTTCGAATAAATTCGTAAATGGGTGTTTGATTTAAGTTAAGTGCTGGTTTAAATAGAAATCCCGCCTAAATTTCCGATTAAGATTATAAGTATCGATAATTTAATAACGAAGGAAACAAAGTATCGATTTTTTCGAGGATTGTTATTATAAGGATACATATATTTCGTATAAAAGTTTCGATATTTTTACTCATTGCGACAGAAAAGTATCGACAATTTAATTCCAGTAAGCTAAGCAAGTCCGTCTGTGTCAAAAAGTTTCGATAATTTAATAACGAAGGAAACAAAGTATCGATTTTTTCGAGGATTGTTATTATAAGAATACATATATTTCGTATAAAAGTTTCGATATTTTTACTCATTGCGACAGAAAAGTATCGACAATTTAATTCCAGTAAGCTAAGCAAGTCTGTCTGTGTCAAAAAGTTTCGATAATTTAATAACGAAGGAAAAAAATATCGATTTTGTCGGGGATTGTTACTCTAAGGATACATATATTTCGTATAAAAGTTTCGATATTATTACTCATTGCGGCAGAAAAGTATCGACAATTTTATTCCAGTAAGCTAAGCAAGTCCGTCTGTGTGAAAAAGTTTCGATAATTTAATAACGAAGGAAAAAAAATATCGATTTTGTCGGGGATTGTTACTCTAAGGATACATATATTTCGTATACAAGTTTCGATATTATTACTCATTGCGGCAGAAAAGTATCGACAATTTTATTCCAGTAAGCTATGGCAGTGCGTCTGTGTCAAAAAGTTTTGATAATTTAATAACGAAGGAAAAAAAACTATCGATTTTAAAGGGGATTGTTAATCTAAGGATACATATATTTCGTATAAAAGTTTCGTTATTTTTACAACAGTATCGACAATTGTTTCCTAAAGGAAAATAAGTATGATATTTTTACAAGAGTAAGCTAATATGTTAACATAATTTACAACAAACTAACTATGATATCATCATTTACATAGTGGGAAAAAGTATGGTAACATAATTATCTTTTCATACGTCCCAGGCAAGCAGTTGTAAACTTCGCTCTCCTTCTATTACAATCGTGATTTATGAGATTGTTTAAAACTCTCGGACGATCAAAATCCCCAACAACCTACATTCAAATTAGGAGTCAATGTCAGTCCCAATTTTTTTTTTAAAATGAAGTCCTTTTCCGACCACTTACCAAATCATCTGGTGACCTCCCTTCAGAAATAGCTTCCATCCACATGACCACATACATTCCGCAATCATGTCCGTTCGTTTGCACCTTCGTCTTACGGACCACGAATTTTAAATCCCTCGGTGGGACCTTAATCTTCCCAAATTGGGCACAAAACGCCTCGTCCTCACTAAATTTCTGTAAACATTCCAACTGCGTAAAAAAAATAAATACAATTAGTTACGAAGAATTTATGCATTATAAATTACAAAATGTATCGACACATACTGTTTTCTTTGTTTGCTCCACTCTAGTCTTGTGCCGGGGAGATCTATGTAGACTATCAAGAAACGATGCTACACGATCAACCATATCCAACACCAAGAGACACCAATGAGTATCCGAATCGTTTATTGGCATGAAGATCTACAATAATTGTCACACAAGATATTAGAACATTTATTGTTATTATTTAAATACTTAACAACATGTAAGCAAAAATATCTTACCATGTCACAATCGGTGACTTTATTATGGCCCATCAACGTTCTAGAATAGAAGTCTACAAGAAACGGCGCATTTTGACCGTCTCTTATGAACGTGCTCTGCATTTCAAAAAACAATCTCCAGTAATTGACCAGCCATGACCAAATTGGACACGAAAATGTGTAAAAATGTAACTTACCACAAATTCGGATGGAATATAGCAAATCTTCCGCTTCATGGTAGGATTCCTCATCGACTCGTAACCCAATAACCAGCCTTTCAAATTAATGATCGGACTTATTAGCCATTCCCCGGGTTTTAAGCAGCCAAGGTCGCCTACTGTGCCATGTTCGAGCCCGTAATCTACGATGACATCTCTATAGAAGCAATTTTTTGTATTAATTTTTTCACCACATTTATTTAAATATCACTCGCAAAGCAATATATATAACTTACCCTGGTTCTAACAAGCCACTATTCCATACATAATCACACATAGTAGCCTCGACGTCATTAATTCCCTTTGGTATTTTTACTTTTGTAACCTACGATATATCAATAGATATTAGCCGCAACACAATAATCAAAATGGATGTCATTTGTATTATTCATTTTACCTTTTTACTCTTCTGTTTCTTTGGTGCAGGACACCCTGAATCGAGCTCTACATCTATTGCATGACCCGGTGTCCTCGTATCTTCATGGTGGACCTCTCTTATATTTTCCACCACCATCTTACTCAATTCTTCGACATTTTCTTCATCATTTTTTATAAGTTCTTCATATTTCGCCTCAACATAACTCCTCTTTTTGTTTATTTCACGACCACTTAAATGTATCCCCCCTCATCCAATTCTTCCTTGAATTCAGGACTTAGATGTATCCCCTCATCCAAGTTTTTGTTTATTTCAGGAATTAAATCTATCCCCTCCTCCAATTTTTTTTCCACCATTTCAATCACCCCCTTTAACTCACCCCTCAATTCCACCACTTCTTTAACAACACCATTACACTTTTCCCCTACTTCCCCTTTAAGCTCTCAATAGCCTGTTCGATTCTGGATTGTCTTTGCAAACAATCAGAAACGAGTTTTTTAACCTCCGCCAACTCAGCAATCAATATGTCAAATTTACTTCCCCCTTCATTCACTTTCAACTTATATTCTACCTTCTCCTCTTCCTCCTCTTCCTCCTCTTCGTCCTCTTCCTCCTCGCCAACCTTCACAAATAAAGTACATTATTAGAGCATCTTTCTTTTGTAAGTCCTTAGTAATCTATAAATACTGAAATTACCATTACCTTCTTTTTCGATAATTCCAACTTTAACTTTGCCATAACTCGAACAACTTCTTCCTTGCCCCGGGTAGTGATGCGTGCCACTCCGGTTTTTCGGAATGTCGGCACAGAAGAAGAATCTGACCAAAAATCATACAATGCAACCTGCATTTTGTATAAACTTTATCATTTTCTATAATAACTACTTACAAAGTTTTCTAAACCAATATCAATATTCAGCTCGTTTACCTCTAAGACAACAATGCATCCTTTGAGGTATGAGGGGTTTTTGGACTTTTGAAAAGTCTTGATTGCATCAATTATTTTCTCATACACATATGAAGCCCAATTTAATTCACCTCTAAACCCGGAGTCGCACAATAACTTCATACTATCCTTGCTCGGGGATGAATCACCCGTTGGACAAAGGAATACCCCGACAATGTACAATAGTACACGGGCCTTCAGATCATCCCCTTCATACTTGCCGCTTTTTATGTCGTCCTCAAGTGTAGCAAATGACACATTAGACGTTAGGCCATACTTCTGCACAAGTAATTTCCAATCCTCCGTGTTTATAACTTCATCCACACTCTGGCCTTTATTTTGTAGCCCCAATACGGCTTCAACAATTCGGACACTAAAATGAAATGAATATTCTCCGTATCGCACATCACACTTCTGCAAATCAAAATCTCCCATCAACAACCGACACAATTCCCTCCGAATTGGTCGGTCCTGAATCCCAATAAGAGATCCAAACCCCATTTCTTCCAACAGATTTGATTTACCCTTCGCTTTCAACTCCTCTACTATGTGGTGCACTCGTTTTATGCTACACCTAGTCGACACTTCCTATGTAAATAATATTCATATAATGTCAGAGTTGTTATATATCATTTATAAAATATTTACAACTATAATGAATACCTTCTTCTTCTTCTTCTTCGCCTCATAGTTTCCTCTAGCATTTATGGACAACATGTTGAATGGTTGCTTCTCAGTTTCACTCATCGTGTACCATTTCTTCACCACCACGTCTCTCACCTGCAAATTATACATAAACCATAAACAATCAAAATATTCAACCTCCAATATATTCACTATAATTTCAATTTACATACCGAACCGACAGTGTAAGTCCCACAATCCCTCATCCTCTGCAATTCGTCAATACTGTCATCATAGGAAAGTTTAAATGTTCTTAAATACTTTCATCCAATAACAATTTACAGATTAATTATTTCACAATTTCTACTTACTAGAAGTACAGAAATCCACCCTTTGGTCTCTTCGGATTTTCCTCCCTATCTACTATCTCCGCCTCCATTTGAATCATTTCAGTCTCATCTTGAACAACATCTTCATGATCCTTAGAACCCATCTCGCTTCAGTTTTCTGACAAAAGTATCGATATATAAATTCTACCGACATTATTACTTTCTACCGATAAGTTCTCAGAACAAAGTTCCGATATTTAATTCCTAAATATATTTACACAATTTCGACCTATATCGATCCGAATTCCGATTTTACTTCAACATCAGTAAACCCAAAACATTATCCCCAACTACCCAATACTACATTACCAAAAAATTAGGGTTTCGACAACATACCTTTTACTTCAAAGTCCCCAAACCCTAAACCTATCCTTTCGATTCTGATACAACAAATTAGGCTTTCTGTAAATGCAACCAAACTCGTGTCGATTTCACAGCAACCAAACTCGGGTCGATTTCAAATACTCTCCTCTCTTAGGTTTTCTGTAAATGCAAGCAATACAAAGGATACTTTTAACCGGTTATATCATTATGATATATATAATCGATATAATTCCCAAAAGTTTCTATACGTTTTTGAATTGTGTCGATTCTTTCCACACCAAACAATAAATCCGGTAAAGATTTACCGGTTACATTATATGAATTAATAATGTAATCGGTTATGTTTTACCGGTTAGATTATATGATTTAAATATCGATTCTTTTCTGCACGCTCTTAATTAAATATCGATATTTTCGACATTTTTTTTCAACCACGGTTACGTTGGTGTTCAAAAAGTTTCGATAATGATTTATAAAGTATGGATAATTTCGAAATAATATATCCGATAAGATTTACCGGTTAGATTATATGAATTAAATATCGATTCTTTTCTCTGCACGCTCTTAATTAAATATCGATATTTTTGACATTTTTTTTCAACCACGGTTACGTTGGTGTTCTAAAAGTTTCGATAATGATTTATAAAGTATGGATACTTTCGAAATAATATATCCGGTAAGATTTACCGGTTAGATTATATGAATTAAATATCGATTCTTTTCTGCACGCTCTTAATTAAATATCGATATTTTCGACATTTTTTTTCAACCACGGTTACGTTGGTGTTCAAAAAGTTTCGATAATGATTTATAAAGTATGGATACTTTCGAAATAAACAACAAATTAGGCGCTACCGAATATATTGAAATTCGGATCAACATAACCGGTAATTTTACCGGTTTTGTTATAGTCCAAATGTCCGAGTGCCCATCCGCTCCAACTTAACAACAAATTCGGCGCTACCGATTATATTGATATTCGGATCAACATAATCGGTAACTTTTACCGGAAACATGATCTTTAACCGCTCACCGCCCTAGCCGGTTACGCCGTATATTAGCCGCATACTAGGCGTCGTACCGCAGAACCTCCCCAGCCATGTTTAGTAAAGAAAAATTTGGGTAAAAATTAGAGGTTTGACCAGTTAAATTCGTTAATATTATTGTTTGGTAAATAGTGGATTGGGGTAAAACCGCTAATTTTGAAAAAGCTCATAATATGAGCTTTTTGAGATTAGAGTTTTGATATTAGAGTTGTAAAGACTCATTTACCCTTACCAGTTACCAAAAGTCTCAAAATAACTTAAATTAAATATTTTCTCACCTTATTTATAAGCTAATCTATTTACTTTTTTACTATCACATATTTATATGTGTATTTAAATTTATTGATTAATATAATTATATTAAAATAATTATATAAATAATAAATTAATATATAAATCATTTGAATATGTTTAGAAAAGTTATACTAAAAATAATTTTATAGATCTAATTAATAATAATTAGATACAAAATATTGATAACTAGTAAACTATTCAAACCAAAAAATTAACACCGTTAAAAAAATTTGTGTTGACCAATCAAAACGTGCCACATCATTTTCTTTATTTATTTTTAAATTTTAAATTAAAATAATATATATATATATATATATATTAAACCATACCCTAAATTTACCCAAATACCCTCGTCTTCTTTTTTTTGTCAACACAGATTTTTTTAACGGTGTTAACTTTTTGGGGTGAAATGAGTAACGGTGAATACTTTAGGAGGCAGAAGTGAGCAAAACGTAGTTTAGAGGGCAAGTTAGAAAAACATGTAAAGTTTAGAGGGATAATGTATATTAAGCCTTAATTATATATATATATATTAAAAATAAGTTATTTATAAATTTGTCTCTCATTTTTAAATATTTATATTTTTTTCAACCTTAAATTCTAGCTCCGCCCTTGTACGTAGGTGGGGTCTTGGTTGAGGTGTCATAATTCCATATTTTGATGCAATTAGACTTTGTGGTTGAAAGTTGAAGTAGTTTGGTTTATGTAGTGGCCAATCATGGGTCTGTGTGAACCCAGTGATGTAAGTAACAATACCATATCAAATGAGTCCAAACCATTTTTTAGTTAACAAAAATATATACATTACCTAAATGACACCAACACTTCCCATGCTCTTTGGCACACAAATACTATCACACCCTACCTTCGCCATCTTCTTCTTGTCCTTCAAATATCCCAACAAGAAGTCTCTTCTCAATTTATTTATCGTCACAATCACTGAGCGAGAAATTTCGAACATTGACATGTAATACAATGGAAGAGAAGATAAAATCAAATTTACCGGTACAATCCTACCAGCGAAAGATAAGTTTGTACTTTTCTAACCTGCCAGTTTACTACGAAACTTTGCAACAACTGATTCCCAGGTCTGCACCCTTCTTGGATCTGCCAAGTGGGGCTGAAGATATGGTATTGTAAGTAACAATGTCTAATTGAAAATGTAAGTAACAAGGGCGAGGGTAATTCGCAACGGAGAAGAGAGCTTTGCAACTTGGTGTATTGGATCAAATCGTTTGAATTCATGACAAAATGGGCCAGTTTTCTGTTAAAAAACTTTCCTTCCTGCTTGTCGATTATGATATTGTGACTCCGAATTTCAATTTTGGTAACATATGGAAGATAAAAGTACCTCCAAAGGTTAAAACTTTCTTGTGATTGCTTAAACTAGATAGAGTTCCTACGAAAGTGTTCCTTAGAAGGAATAGCTTTAGATGTGAGCCATTGTATGTGTGTTTAGTGTGGATTAAATCAGGAGGATTCAGACCACTTGTTTGTTAACTGTACGTTTGTGAATTGCTTTTGGGCGTTGTTTTGCCAGTGGTGGAATATTTCGAAAAAACACTTCCAAAATGTTAAGGGGTTGTTAGATTTTTGCTTTGAAGTTTCGCTATCGGGTGACATTAAAAGTATATGACTAATTTCGGTTGGTGCGGCGTTGTGGAGTATCTGGTTAGCGGGGAATTTGAAGGTTTTCAAAGATAAAAATACAACTCTCAAGGACATGTTGTTCTTGTCAAAATTGAGAGCATTGTATTGGTTAAAGGCTTCGAAAGAAGATTGTGATCCCAATATAGATGATTGGTGGCTTGACCCGAAGAGAGGATACTGCAATACTCCTAGTGCGGGAGAGACGATTTCAGGCTGGTTACCTCCTGAAAATGGAGCGATTAAATTTAACGTGGACAGGGCAGCAAAGGACAATGTAGAACTAATGTTTTGATATAATAATTGAAAAATGTTTTTGGACTTGTTTGAATATTTTGAAAACTTATTTAAAGTCCAAACAACTTGAAAATATGTTCGAAATGGTTTCATAGGTTTTTAACATGTCTAAAACGCTTTTTAAATGGCCAAAATATCATTTTTACAAGGCTCGTATCGATACACCTTTGATCTGTTTCGATACGCGGTCTTCCAGTAAGCAAAACCCAGATGCAGGGCTAGTGGTATCGAAACCACCTTGATGGTATCGAAACCAGCCTGACTTTTTCAAACTCCAACGGCTAGTTCTGAACAAGGGCGTTTCGAAACGGGTTCGAGCGTTTCGATACGGAGAGCTGCACAATTACATTTATGGTGGGAAATTAAGTCTCCAACAGCTCTAATTCAACCCCAACAGCTAGTAACGGCTACAAACTCATTAAGGGGTATAAAAGGGACCTCCAAGCATCAAGTAATGGTTAATGCTTCAATTTTCAATCAACAAATGATCAAGAATTGTCTTTGTACTTAAATTGTCATTTTTTTGTATAGACAAACACTAGTGAGCCAAAATTGTCAAATTTGCTCAAGTGTTTTAGGTTTTGGGTGAGAGCTAAATTGTGCAAACAAACACCTATTAGAGGGATTTGTGTTTGCTAATCTTTTCTCTTGTAAAGAGGGTTTGATCAAAGCTTTGGGTAGAAAGCTTGATCGGTGTATAAGGGTTTCCTCCTAAGCCTAGAAAAGGGGACGAATCAATAGTGGATTGATTGGAAATCCTTAGTGGAAAGCTAAGGTAGTGGATGTAGACCTTTGTTAGAAGATTGAACCACTCTAAAATCATTGTGTCATTTACATTTAAGCTTCCACACCACATCCACCCAAAAATCTACCTCTCCACCACTTGGTGAGCAACATTGGTTGAACGAATCGAGGCCCACACAACTCAACAGACAATGTCGCTGGATATGGTGGTGTTCTCAAAACGAGAGATGGAGTAATGAGAGCGATCTTTTCGGGCCCTTGTGAAGGATTAGGAGCGGAGTTTACGGAAATTCAAGCTATTAAAACGGCCTTAGAGATTTTTATTGAGGCGGATTGGATTGATAAAGCTCCGCTTGTTGTTGAATCCGATGCTAAGGTGGTGATCAACTGGATACTGAATAAATTTCAAAGATCGTGGGGCTGGTGGTTGGAGCTGGTTGAGATCGACAGACTGGTTAAAAGATAGGGAATGTGCAGT
This sequence comes from Hibiscus tridactylites, assembly GCA_958450335.1. NCBI lineage: Eukaryota > Viridiplantae > Streptophyta > Magnoliopsida > Malvales > Malvaceae > Hibiscus > Hibiscus tridactylites. The sequence goes on from OY288267.1 coordinate 3,847,953, forward strand.
TTAATTTTATCCCCAGACAAACAAACATGTTAGCAGATGGATTAGCGAAAGAGGGTATATTTCGGGAAGCTATTTTTAAAGCATGGTGGTAACTTTATTCAAACCGTTAACTTCTACTCAACTTATTGTTATTGGGTGTTTCCTTCAACTTTGTCTTTTATTGCTGTAATTTTCTGAGCAGTGTTTGGCGATGTATGGTAGAGTAGGTTGATCTGGAAAATCTTTTTGGATTGGGTAGTTTGGTACATGTGCAGATTTGGACTTAATTTTTTAGGTCTTTTGTTTTTTTGGTTCGTTTTTGTTATTCCGGTTGTGTCGTCCTCTTTTCTTCCACTTAGGCTTTAGGAGATTTTTAACGAGGCACACAAATAGAATGAGCTCATCTTTTTATTAATAAAAATTATTTTTCGAGCAAAAAAAATATATTACCTAAATATAAGAAAAAGATTGGACCATAAACATTGATTAGAAATTAGAACCCCAAAACATATTGACTATTTTTCCTTAAAAATCACATAAATTAATTGATCCAAACTTGGGATTTTCTACAGAGAAGATGAAATGAGAGTCGACTCACGTTCACTCGCATCTGTCGCATTTCCCTTCAACATATGGTCTAGTTCTTTCTCAAATATTTCCGTAGCTTGGGCTGGCAATGTAATTGTCATCACAACTCCGGCCTCTCCTTTATTATTCTTAGATGGCATGATACAACTTACTATTACAGGCTTAGCTGGGCCACCAAACATTGCCTTGCCCCACCCGAAATCAACGTCTCCGAATCCGGCACGCGTCACGTCCGAGACCACGAAAGTTCGAGAAGAAGTGAATCGTGGTCGACCCTTAATCACCATCAAGTCTGCTAATGACTTCATGTATTCTTCCGTTACAACATTCTTTGCTTGTTGCACAAGCTCCACAGAGTACCCTAATGAATTTTGACAAAGTTTCCCGGCTTGCGATATTGTCACTGCGTGTGCGACTACATTCCCGTAATACCCTAAAGGTAGTGGAGGATTAAACTTGGAACGTGCGTTTACGAGACACATAAAGCGTACCTCTTCATCGGGATTTACTTGAAATGCAATGGTTCGACAACGCCAGACGCACGCAGTCAATAGCTCAAACGTCGAACACTTACGAAGGTGTCGTGGCACAAGTCTACGAAGTGCCGAGACTTCTGCGGGGCCAAAGAAAAAGGACCGGCTGACCAAGTCACCGTCGGGGAAAATGGTTCCATCTACTTCATCATATTGGTGATGTTTACATGTGACTCGGGGTGGATCTCTAGCGGCTAAGAGATGCCTTTCCCAAACCGGTGGGATTGATGGAGTGAGCCAGCCCCGAGCCATTTCTCCCACAGCTGACATGAATTGGGTTAGACCACTAGCATCACTCATGGTGTGGTTGTGACGGAGAGCGAAGATGAAACCGCCGCATCTCAACCGAGTTACCTGTTAAACAATATTAGTAGCTTTAAAAGTTTATGATATTAATGTTATAAAGAGTTATGAAATTGTGTAAAATTACTTTGATTTTACATTTGTGCAAGTGAGTCATTCACATATAGGGAATAGTATATAATCTTTTTAAACAATCAATATATAAGAAAGATTGTAAAATAAATACCTGAATAAGTAACAACGGGCAATTTAACGTTCCAGCAGAACCCGAAACATCATAAAGAAGTTCTTCCAAACAAGGAAATGGTGGTTGAAGTACATCACCAAATTGCTCGAGCGTAACATCCACATCCGCTTCGATAAATATCAAGCCTTCACCGGTGCAGTCGACCATCAACTTGCGGTGAGGACCTTCTCTTAACCTGCCGGCAAATGGGTAATAAAACACCAAGGTTTGTGCAAGTGCCTCTCTAATTACCTTAACAGGGTCTCTTCCTTGCATAGAAGGATTGCATTTGTAAAATTGGATGACTGGAACTTGACATCGAAAACCTTCTTGATCATCGATGTCGGACAATAATTTGTACTCGCGAGGGGTAGGCTTAGCCGGAACTATCAATACCGGTTCACGACGATGAACCTTGAACACTAAGGAAGTAGAGGAATTTGCCATGATACTAGAAGGAACAAAAAGATTAGAATAGATTAAGAATGTTCTGGTTGTTAAGCGAAGTAAAGGAGTACTTATAAGAAGAAAGGGATAGTTCTTTTTGTTGCAAATTTGATTTGGTGAATATGTTATTCACAAAGACGGGGGGAAATCATATTTTAATAGTACAAAACAAGGGGGTTATAGATTATTAGAATAGTTCTAAATTGAGGGGCTGATTAAAAGTTTTCAAATAGGCTTAAATAAAAAATTAACTCTTAAATTATATTTTTTGTTTTCCTTTAACCTTTAGTTATTGTTTGTAGGCATGTAAACGAACCGAACGAACACGAACGATGGTGTATTTATGTTCGTTCGTTTAATTTTAACCGAACAAATGAACGAACACAAAATTTCTTGTTCGTGTTCGTTCATTAAGGAATGTAGCTTGTTCGTGTTCGTTCATGTTCATTCGTTTAAATGATAAACGAACATAAACGAACACAAACGAACATAAACGAACACAAACGAACATATATAATTTGTTAAATATTTAATATTTTTGGTTAGTTTGATTAATTCAGTTAATTAACCGATTTTAAACCAAATTAATCAATAATTGAAATTTTAAAAAACTCTTAATCATTAGCCGGAACCTAAAATTATCTAATAGATTAACCAATTTTGTTTTGGTTCGGTCGGTTAGTTAGGTTTAACCAAATAATGAACACCCCTAGACATATGTGAATAAATTTAAACGAAATAAAACAAACCAACATAAATGAACATTAACGAACGAACATAAACGGGCGAACATAAATGAATGAACATAAACGAATGAACATAAACGAACGAACATAAACGAACGAACATAAATGAACGGACATAAACGAACGGATTACCGAACGTTCACTAACATAAATGAACGAACAAGCCTTTTGTCCGTGTTCGTTCATTTAATTAGACGAACAAAAAATCTTATTCATGTTCGTTCGTTTAATAAAAAATGAACTTTCCGCCAAACGGTTCACGAACGGTTCGCTGAACGTTCGGTTCGTTTACAGCCCTAATTGTTTGGTCAAAATAAGTCATTAAATTATCATTTCTGGTCAATTTACCGGATTGTTGAATTTGTTGTTGAGATTACAATTGCATTCATGGGAATGATGCATAATGTTTATGCCTATATGACTAATGCTTTGTCAAATATTCATATTATGTTTCGGATTTGATAATCACATAGGTTTGTCAAATAGCACTTTATAACAAATTTAAGGCATCGGCCGGCCAAGTTTATGGGTTATAAGATACAACTATTTTGATTGCCTGAGCATGCAAATTGTTGTGATAGAGGAACAAATAAAAAACGAAGCTGCCAAAAATGAGGCTACAGAAAATGTCGACGATGAAGTTAAACTCAACTGAATAAGCATAAAGAAAGAATAGTCGCCTAAGCCTCCGCCACTTATAAAAAACGTGCAAACGGTCACCGCTTGATGATCGTCACTCTCAAGTGGGTCTGTGAGTGCATAAAGAAAAAAAATGGTCGCTTAAACCTCCGCCACTTTTAAAATGTGTGTAAATGGACATCGCTTGAAGATTGTCACTCCCAAGTGAGTGTGCGTAAAGAAAAGAATGGTCGCCTAAGCCTCGGTCAGTTTTAAGAAATGTGTAAATGGACACCACTTGAGGATCGCCACTCCCAAGTCCCAAGTGAGTGAACATAAAGAAAAGAATGGTCGTCTAAGCCTCCGCCACTTTTAAGGAGTGTGCTAATGGACACCGCTTGACAATCACCATTTCTAAGTAAGTGTGCATAATATCTAAAATAAACTATCGTCGCTTGCATAATATCTAAAATAAACTATCGTCGCTTGCATAATATCTAAAGTAAATATTCGCTAGTAATCTCTCACCCTGAAAAGTTAACATATGTCATCACAATAAAATATGATATTCCAACATCTACACAAAGTCAGAAAATAAAATAGTCGCTCTAATTAACAAAATCTTTTATCGCTCTAAGTTAGCGATGTGAATATATATATATATATATTCTCTAAGTTAGCAAAATCGCTACAAGTTTTCAAGCACACACATATCATAAGTATATGTGTATTAATTTCGATCTTCATTAAGAAACTTAATTAAGAAGCTAACATATGGGACAAATTCGTGATACCGTTTTATGAGAACGATGTCATTCCAAGAAAGCGAACATCAATTTATACTGCTCATAATAATAAAGAACTAGACTATTTACACACAAACTAATAAATGTGTGAATAAGTATATAACGACCAAGACTATCTCATCCGGGGACAAGAATCCTCCCAACTCAATGTAACTATGCGAATACGTAAAATTCGTTTTAGTTCCCAACAAAGTGATGTCGTTCCACAGGAACGATGTAAAACCCATTCTCAAGTAAGAGTGCATAAATAATCGTATAAACATTTGATGCTCCTAGAAAATACGATATTCATAATACGACAAATTACATGCGAAGGTAATGGCTCTACATATTCAAGTAAGCGAGCAATAATTCTCCAAAAATGCTCCCAAGAAAACGAGCTTTAATAAACATTGTTCACACTATATATAAGAAAATAGACTTAAACTATTTGTACATAAGGGGCCAAGTGTTCGCACCAGCGAACAAACAAACACAAAATATATTAAAGCAATAATCTGTTTTTTACGAACTTTTTTAAAAAGATGGCAAGTGTTCGCACCAGCGAACAAGCATACAAAATATGATAAAGTAATAATTCGCTTCTTGCGAACCATTTTCAAAAAGATGGCAAGTGTTCGCACCAGCGAACAAGCATACACAAAAAACACATTTTTCTACAACCTCGTTCTCGTTCTCAAGCCCATTAATTTTACAAAAAAGATGTTAGTACATATAAACAAGCATCGGCACATATCAAAATTAAGATGGACAAGACTACAAACAATGCAACACAAGAGGTTAGAACCCCAAAAATATATTGAATATTTCTCCTTAAAAAATCACATAAATTAATTGATCCAAACTTGGGATTTTCTCGGGCCCATTAGTTCTACAAAGAAGATGATATGAGAGTCGATTGACGTTCACTCGCACCTATCGTCTTTCCCATCAACATATGGTCTAGTTCTTTCTCAAATATTTCCGTAGATTGGGCTGGCAATGTAATTGTCATCACAACTCCGGTCTCTCCTTTATTATTCTTGCACGGTATTAAACAACTTGCTATTACAAGCTTTGCTGGACCACCATACATTGCCTTACCCCACCCGAAATCAACGTCTCCGAACCCGGCACGCCTCACGTCCGAGACCAAGTAAGTTCGAGCAAGGCTGAGTTGCGGTCGATCTTTAATCACCAGTAAATCCGCTAATGATTTCATGTATTCTTCCGTCACAACATTCTTTGCTTGTTTCACAAGCTCCACTGAATATTCTAATGGATTTTGACAAAGTTTTCCTGCTTTTGTCACTGCCACTGCATGCGCAATTGCGTTCCCGTAATACCCTAAAGGTAACGGAGGATTAAACTTAGAACGGGCATTTACGACACATATAATCCGTACCTCTTCCTCGGGATTAATTTGAAATGCAATAGTTCGACAACGCCAAACGCATGCAGTTAATAGCTCGAACGTCGAACACTTATCATGAAGGTGTTGTGGCATGAGTTTGCGAAGTACCGAGACTTCTGTGGAACCAAAGAAAAAAGATCGACTGACCAATTCGCCGTCAGGGAAAATTGTTCCCTCTACTTCATCATATTGGTGATGTTTACATGTAATTCTCGGCGGATCTCTAGCGAATAGGAGATGCCTTTCCCATACAGGTGGGATTGATGGAGTGAGCCAACCGCGAGCCATTTCTCCTACGGCTGACATGAACTGAGTCAGACCACTAGCATCGCTCATAGTGTGGTTGTGACGGAGAGCGAAAATAAAACCACCACATCTCAACCGTGTTACCTGCATTAACCGATGTTATTAAATTTACTAATTTAACTGGTTGAATTAGAATAATATAGCAAAAAGCATCAAAATAAATATTATTAAAAATAATGTAAAGTAGGTACCTGAATAAGTATTAATGGACAATCTAACACAGCAGCAGAACCAGGAACATCGTAAAGGAGTTCCTCCAGACAAGGAAATGGTGGTTGAAGTGGATCACCGAATTGTTCGAGCGTAACATCCGTATCCGCTTCGATAAACATCAGACCTTCACCGTTGCAATCAACCATCAGCTTTCGTTGAGGTCCTTCTCTTAACCTACCGGCAAATGGGTAATAAAATACGAGAGCCTGTGCAAGTGCCTCCCGAATCACTCTAACGGGGTCTTTTCCTTGCGTGGAAGGATTATATTGGTAAAATTGGATAACCGGAATTTGAAACCGGAAACCTTCTTGATCGTCGATATCGGATAACAGTTTGCACTCGTGAGGAGTAGACTTAGCCGGAACTATCAGTTCTGGTTCACGCCGATGAACCTTGAACACTAAAGAAGAAGAAGTTGACATGATACCAGGTGGAAACAGAGTAGGACTGGTTTGATTGTTAAGGGATTGTTGGTTTGGTGGAGTGCTTGTTTGTGACAGCAGGGGTATTTATGGGAAGGAGTGTTTTTTTTATCTCGTTACTTTCTATTTGTATTTTATCTCCAACCAAAATTTTGAAACTGGATTTTATGTTTCATGCATTTGCATGTGATATCACGTGTTTACTTTTTAAAATTTATAAAATTAATTAATATAAAAATAATATAAATATATCAGACTGTTTTCACCATTCAAATGTTTGAAATACTAAGAGAATTTTAAATTACAATTAAAAGAATTTTCTGAATAGGTCCTCAAACTCGCGATTTATATTAACTTAGTCCTTTAACTGACAAAAACCATTTTTGACCGACATGGTTGTCCAAATAACTGACATATTAATATTGGTGTTAACGTGACAATCTACATGTAGTGCTAACATAAAAGAGAAACTTAATTGATTTTTTAAAAAAGTTTGAATGCCTATTATATCTTTAAGAAAAAAAATAAAATTAAGAAATTATTAAAATGTTAAAAAGCTAAGAATATTATCACGAATTAGATAAATAAAATAAAAATATCATAAAATATAAATTTACAAAATATTAGAAATTCAAATTTTAAAAATCTTCAATCGTTTCTTGTCAACCTTAGTCTAATACTATTTTTTGAATATATTTCCAAAGGAATTAACTTGTATTAGTGTAACAAATAATTTTGAGATTTCTTCGTATAATTTAAAATTGATGAGATAAAGTTTTGCGCCAAAGTGATTTTCATCGATCTTATTTTTAAACTCAAATTTAGACTTTTGAAATGTAGTTAATACAAAAGATAACACCGGTTTCGGTATTGTCACACTAAACTCCAAGTTATTATTAATATATCACATGAAATAATAAAAAATCATATTTGACTAAATAGTTATTCAGAAACTCGAATTGATTTCATTTTGTTATTATTGATTGGTTCTAAAACACATAAATTTGTGGACCGTAATAATAATAATAATAATAATAATAATAATAATAATAATAATAATAATAATAATAATAATAATAATAATAATAATAATAATAATAATAATAATAATAATAATAATAATAAAACAGTTTGATATATATACAAGCTCCATCGATTTAAAATCGTACGAGGAAATCTCATAAGCCATTGTTACTTTAAAACAAAACTAAATTCACTGAGGAAAAGATTGTAGATTTATCCGATAAAGTATTTAAATTTTTTAATATTCTAATATTATTTTAAAGATAAATATTCTATATACATGCGGTGGAAATTAAAAGTTTCCACAAGCGCCTTAGTTTTAGGGTATAGGGGTTAGTTTAAGGTATAGGGTTTAGGGATTTGAGTAGGGGTTAGAATTCAGGGATATTTGTTTCAATTTAAGGTTTAGGGTTATAATTTAGTGTTTATAAGTTAAAACCTAAATTCTCACCATATTACCCTAAAACTAAACCTTAAGCTATAAACCCCAAATTATAACCCTAGACTATAAATTGAAACAACTATCCCTAAATTCTAAACCCCTACACCTAAACCCTTAAACCCTATACTTTAAACTAACTTTCTATACCCTAAAACTAAGGCGCTTGTGGAAACTTTCAGTTTCCATCGGCCAGTGTATAGGATATTAATCTTTATTTTAATTGGTGTTGTTTCTAGAAGGCATAAAGTCAAAAAAAATACCGTCAAATTTGACTAAATAGTCATCTTGGCCCATATTCTTTTTTTTGAGCAATTCAACCTTCAACGTTTTATTTTGGGTCAAAATGGCACCTTTGTGGATGAAATGTTAAAAAATTTACGGTAAACAATTTGAAATACTTGACATAATGATAAGTCAGTAGAAAAAATATTTTATATAATTTTATAAAATTATTTTTTGACTGATGTAACGATTTTTCAAGCCAACACATTTGTCTATATGATATTGTTATGTCAGGGTGTACTACCATATAGGTATGTTAAGTCATTTCAATTTATTTATCGTTAGTTGACTGACAGTTTTCATTCGTAGATGGACCATTTTGACTCAAATGAAACGTTGGGGTTGAATTCCCCCCCCCCCCAAAAAAAAAACAGAATAAGGGCTAGAGTGAATATTTAATCAAACGTTGTGGGCATTTTTTTACTTTACACCTTTTTAGAATGACAAATATATTCGATCAATAATTTTTATATTTTTTATTTTTGAATGTTTGTATTTTTTTAGTTTTAAATTTACAAATTTTAGTTTTATTTTATTATATATATATATAAATAATTACATAAGTACTTGGATTTTCTAAATAAACAATTAAGTTTATTTATCACGTCATATGATCTGCTGCAACAACACATGTAGTTTATCATATTAGCATTGTTGACTACCTCGTTAGCATTATTAACCACCACATTAGTACCATTATTTATCTTTTATATCAGCATTGTAACAGTTAATAATGATATTTGTCGATCAAATAGTAAATTGATATGATTCATGAATTTGATAACTTAATTGTATGTGTTTTGTATAGAAGAGTTAAACTAATTTTTCGATATGATTTTTACTAAAGTACCCCTTAGATCTAATCTTTATATAAACCAAATCGAATACGTGCAATGTGTTTGGAATATTATACTTAATTTCTTTTGTCGTCATTTTAATACACGGCATGCAGAATGTCAGCAAGACAAACGGGAGAAAAAAATATAAAAATAAATCTAGAAATTTAGAAAGAGCCGTTGCTTTAAATATTTTTTTATTATTACCAAACGAATATGAAACGAAATTCGTCTCATTCATTGGTGTCAAAATGATCGTTGCGCGAGGACGGAGCCATTTTTTAGCAGAGGTGTCGGTTGAAACCTGAATTTCTTTTACTAGATTTTATATGAAAAAAATATTAAAAATAAAATTAACATATTATCTGAATTTATTTCCATCTTTTTTATATATATAAAATTATCTCCATCTAATTACAAAAAACTAGAAATCTTAATATTACAATCTAATTTTTTTGAACCTGTCTTTTTCTTTTTACAAACCTTAATACTACTTAGAGAAGAGTGGAAAGGAAAAAAATTTAAAAAAAAAAAGAAAATAGTACGCTTAGTGGGTCTAGAACCCAAGACCTTAGAAAATATAAAGAAAAAAAAAGATAACAGCTTGATCAACGACCAAAAAATATCCACAATTAATTTTTGGCTTAAGGGTGCTTTAAGCCTTGAACTTTTGAAAAAATTAATTAAGCCTTGAACTTTTTTGCACTTTATTAAGCCCCTGAACCAATAAATTTAATCAATTAATCTCTTTGACCGATTTTGACTATTAATTTTTAATAATTTTTTTAGATATTACTGTCACGTGACTCACTGCAGTTTTGTCATGTGACATTTTCATATTTATAAGAAAACTGTTTTATATAATTTTTACAAATTTTTTTAGAATTTTTAAAGCTTTTAAAGAATTTTTTAAATAAAATAAAAAAAATAAAAATTTCAAGTGATAACACTATAACACGACATGTTGCACCAATTGGTCAAAAATTGTTAAATCTAACAGTCAGCATTAGTCAAGAGGCTGAATTGATAAAATTTTAAAATATAAGGTTTGATTGGGTAAAAAAATAAGAGTTAAATTGATTTTTTTAAATTTAAAGGCTTATAATATTGCTGAGTAGATTTTTCAATCCCAATAAATATTGATTTGTTCAACAACAACAATAATAATAGAATTGATCGCTATTTACCAAACACTAAAGTCCACGACTAGTCAAGGAAAATTCATGAAAGGTCCGTTCGTTGTTTGACAGATTCAAATAAAAATTAAGCATCGAAGATAAGACAAAGCGTTGGGTTATTATTAAATTTTATTAAGTTCATGTGTTTATCGTCTCCATTTGGATGAAAAAGCTTGTTTGAGGAGAAGTTGAATTTTTTAAATTTTATAAAATATCTATTTTAAGTACAAATCATATGAAAAAACACTCGTTTGAAGTGACCGTTCTGTATTACTTCTCTATTCGATAATCCAACGTTTATTGAAAAAATATTGCCGAACGGGCCTTTTGTGGTTTGCTTGTTAAAAAAAGACTGGTTTGAAATTTGAAGTTCGGTTTATGTAGCGGCCAGTGGGTCATTGTTGGGCTAGAGTGATGGGCTTGTACAAACCCAGTGATATAAGTGACAATGAGTCCAAACCATTTTTTAGTTAACAAAAAATAAATATTGATTAGAAATTAGAATCCCAAAACATATTGAATTAAACCACTAGTATCTGTTAACCAAAATTATAAAAAATTAATAAATTTATCATTCTCACTTCTCAATGGTAAAGCACGACGTTGTTCTTCATAGATGATCAAAGTCCAAACAATAATCTATATGGTATGTGTCCGTTTTCAAAAGACAAAGACCAAAAAACAAACAGTACCATGTAATCACGTCAGAACACTAAAAAATTATCATATCAATATCAATATCAATATACTATGAGTTAACACTAAAATATAGTATGCAATATGGATTTCTTTTATACCATATGGTTGTTAATATTAGTAGCTTTGAAAGTTTATAACATTGAATCTATTTTAATGTCTAAAAATTTAATATGTGTATAATATGTATGTAAATGTATATAACTAGAACATATCCCTTGCTATGTTTAAAAAATAGATTATAGATTATACGAAAACATATAATATTTTTAAAACAACCGATATATATAAATGATGTAAAATAAATATATGCAAGAACTGCATACACATGGATGGAGGGAGGGGTTAGAGGGAACGGTCATCTCCTAAAATTTTAAAACTCGTATATGATTTAGAAGTTTTTTTTAAGTCAACTCAATGAGCACCTCCAAGGACTGAATTCACAACATTACATAGCATGAGTTTCCAACTCAATTTGTTACGTTCAAATTGTTAAGATCTAAACTTTTGACTTTGTTTAAAAAATTTAATATCTCGTCTCATTTGACCAACTAGTTATTGATATCCCATTAATAAAGCTTTCTCTGTAAATATTAATGTAATTGGGTTTGGGTTGGTCCAATTTTTAATGTAAGCCTCAGGTTATGCTACATTTATGGGCTCTTTTGTCCCTTACCAGTTCCCACGGACTTGTCATCCTTTAAATATACAGATTTGCTGATGCGCTCCACTTGCTCCATCGGGCTACGGATAACAGCATTGCCGGGCTCTACCAAGAAGAAACGTCCATCCACTTTTCTCTAAGGTAAAAACCCCTATTTTATATCATATTTTAAAGAATGTGGATATGAAAATTATTACAATATACGAGAATAGGGATTTAAGTTAGGGTTTAGGAGTTTAATGTATTGAGGGGGCGTTTGGTTCACGGAAAAGATCATTACCAGGGGGAATAATCTTTTCCGGAATCACATACCCACGTTTGGTTCAAGAGCATTCCCTCCCAGGGGTAATAAAATATTCCCAACAGTAGTTATTTTTAGTCTTTTCCCAGGAATGTCATTCCCTCCCTTTTCTTAGGTATTAGACAATTCCCTCCCCTTTGGACAAAAATACCCCTAAATTATATAGTTATTTTAAAATGATCTTTCTTTTTTTTATATAATTACAAAAGTATAAATCTATTTTATTTTTTAGTGGTTTAGGGTTTTAATACTTATTATAAAATAATATGATGCATATAATATAAAAATATATTATATTTTTATTTTATTTCAATTTTTTTATATATGTGTTTGATTCAAATTTTATTATTGGTATGTATTTTATTACATTTATTATTTAGGATCAATTTTCATAAAAAAGGTTTTCATATTATATTTTTTATATTTTCTATGAATTTTTATGTAAATATTTTGACTTTAATCTTAAAACTTCAGTTGGTTAAAAAAGAAAATATATTTCAAGGACAATTTGGTAAAATATGCATTTTTCTTATCTTATATTCCTTCAACCAAACAATGTAATCTTACATTCCTGCCAAACAAATCAAACAAGGTAATACAACATTCCGGTAATATGTTAAGTAATGTAACATTCCGGTAATCTCATTCCCAAAGGTAATCTTATATTCCATGAACCAAACGACCCCTGAGGGTATAATTTAGAGTTTAGAGTTTATGATTTAAGATTTAGGTTTTAGGGTGTTGGGCTTAGGGCTTTAGGTTTTAGATTTTATAGCTTAAATATAAAGAGCCCTGAAAAAAAAACAATTTACTCAGTTCGTGTATCATAATATATATTTAACGTATCAAAATATACATAAATATTACTGTAAATCAAAATAACCATACAAGTTCAAATGAATTGAAAATTAGAAGATCTATATAACTTATATTCTAATTAAAAATAATTAGAATACAACTCCAAACTCCGTCCCTAATACTACCAAACATTACACACGTTATGGTTTTTTTCTCTCTTTTAGAACCAACAATCAACAATTTGGTTCCAAAGAGGATTTTTCTTACCAGGTTAAAAATTTGAAATTAACAGATAGCTCCTGGTCTTTGAGTCAAATGAATTGGAAAGTACATGATGAGTTGAATCTTTTTATAAATTCAAACTTTTTTACAATCCTAAATAACATATTATCAAAAGCTTCAAACTTAACACCTCATAAAATATCATCTTAATACATGCGAAGTGAACCACTAAATATTAAAAAAATATCCATCAAAACTGAAAAAGCACAATTAAGTCCCCCAGAAAATAAGCTTAAAATTCCATCATCACAACTTCGTATCTACGAGGTGCTTAAAATTATTCCTCTTGTTTTATTTTATTTTTCCCCTTTAATTTATTGCTTTCACTTGCGGATTGTTTCGTTTTGGTTTCGGCTGAGCGATTTAGTGTTTATTTATAATTATTTCGTGTACAATTAGTCGTTGGACTTGTTTAAAAAATAGCTAAATGAAGGCTATTTTTTTATGTCCGATTCTGGCGAATTGTAAGGTTATTTTCTAGGGGAAAACCTTAATTATGCTTTTGTTGAAAAAATTAACACTTTAGAGTTTTGAATGAGAAATTAATCTGAAAGTTGTTGAAAAAAATTGAAACTAATTTTTGGTTCATAAATGTGCAGACGTACATGACGTGGGTAACGCGAATGCCCGGATCGGTCGGACCCTCCATAAGATTACAGATGTTTGGCAATTAATGGATAGTTGATAGCGGATTAATTAGTTGATAGTTGATTGCATTAGCTGATTTGAATAGCAAATTGTATTAGCTGATTGTATAAAAGTGTTTGGTAAAATTAACTCACATTTGATAGTTGTTTGATTATTTAAACAAGCAAAATAACATATAAGAACATGATTATATTTGATACTTGTTTAAGTAGTTTATTAGTTATCAATATTATATATTATATTAATATTAATTAGATTATGAAAAATAATTTTTAATATAGTATTACTAAGCATATTTGAAGGATCTATACATTAATTTATTATCTATATAATTATTTTTAATACAAATTAATTAATTATTAAATTTAAATAGAATTATAAATGTGTGAGAGTAAAAAAGAATATTAGTTTACAAACATCACAATATAAATAGTGAGGTGATAGAAAATGTTAAGTTTATGTTATTTGGGGGTGTTTAATAATTCTATTAGTAGTTTTTTCAAAATTAGAGTTTTCGCCTCAATTCGTTATTCACCAACATCCAAATTAGCAGATTTAATCAGTCAGATTTTTAATATTAACTCAAACCTCTAATTATGTCTCCTTCTGTATTCCGCATCTATTCACCAAATATGACTAATATAAAATGTTTAAAAATAATTGAAACAAACCTTTCAGACAAATCTAGAACTAACATGGCTGAAAACATCTAAAAGTAAATGAGTAAATTCAAACAGATTTTACGAGTAAAAGGATGGACATAAACATGTCTTAATCAATGTTTTGAAACATTATTAAACTTTTTTCTGGATTCAGACGGTCAACAACCTTTTCTTTCCTAAACTTCCTATTTCACTAATTTACTCTAAATTTACAATTATTTGCTCATGACTCATCAAAATTAAAGGACATTAAAAATATTTGTTGCCAAATTGTTGTAATTGATTAAACTAAGTAAGATAATCTTTTAAATATTTGACAACAAGATGATCTCTTAATTACGTAATCTCACCCATAAGTCAATCATATCTTTATTCATAAATAGTTAGGGTCTGTTATTCTCACCTATAACGAAATCTTTTCAATATAGTTTAATATTACAAATCAAATCCCTATATTTGCTGCCAAAACACATAATAAATACTAATAAAGATGATTTATAAGTTAAGTATACTCATAACCAACTATCAATTGGTTCCACTGAATGGAATAAATGGAGTTGAAAAGATCACCTAACGGTAAATTTTTATAGTACTCAATTCGAATTTATCGACTAATAACTCAAATCGATAATTATATTAAAAAATATGTATTTATGAACTCATTGAGTGGTTATAGTGAAAAAGTGAGTGTTATTAACCTTAGGAGACCTGAGTTCGAGCAGTTTGTGTTCACGATATATCATACGTTTTCAAAAGGCTAAGAGTCAAAAGAACATATACTACGATGTAATCACATCAGAATACGGGAAAAAATCATGCATGTGTGTCAATTAGAGATGTATAAAACTGCATTTAAAGGGATAAATATTAGAATCTTACACATATTTTCATTAATAATACGTATAATGTATTAGATGAATTTTAATTTTATTAATTTTTATATATATTACTCCTATGTTTATCACCCGTTTCTAGGTATATTTTGTTACCTTTTATAATTTCTCATCATAGTTTTTTTGACATGACATATTCTGATTATTTTTATACTAGTTTATATGCGGCGTGTTGATTATTTTCGCTAATTTGTATACGTGTCAAATCGAATTTTAGTATCCATTCTAGGTATATTTTGTTGGCTTTGTCTATGCATATATTAAAGGTGGTTTAAAAGTTTGTATTAAATGTAAAATTTTATTTGAATTTTTTTATCATTTAATGTATTATAAAACCTTAAAAAATTTTATTAAAAAATCTCATTTAATGTATTACTAAACCCTAAACTTTTAAATCCTAAACTACAAAATCTTAAACTATAGATCCTAAATTACAAAATCACAACACATAAATCCTAAATCATGCAACCATAATACCGAAACTCTAACCTTAAAACCCTAAATCATATAACCCTAAGACCTAAAGCCTAAAAGCATAAACACTAAATCATAAAACCCTAAACTCTAAATCATAAACCATAATGCATTAAATGAGGATTTTTTTAATTAAAATTTTTAATATTTTATAATATATTGAATGATAGAGATTTTTTCAAATAAAATATTATATTTAATGGAAGGTCTTAAATGACCCTTAACCTATGCATACATGAGGTTAAATAAAGTCTATTTTATTATCTTTCTTCGAAAGACATTGTAATTTATTTTAACCAAACTACCATATTTTAATTAATTTAAAATATATTTTCCCCAAATAATTTCATCAAAATCAAAATCAAATTACAAATTCTTTATTCAAAATCAATTAAAATCCAATTAATATCGTCTTAAGATACGTAGACTCGAAATAGCCCTTTCTAACCAACAATTCACTCGTTTTTTTTTATTTTTTATTTTGAGGAAATCCAACAATACATTCTCCAACGTAATGAATGGGGTATATAAAACGATACCAAATACATCGTATACGTACAGATCTACCGCCAAATAAAGGACAAAATCTAGGGTAAACTACATTAAAGGTCACTTAATTATTAGTAAAGTTACGACTGAGTCACTCAATTATTAAAAATTATAATTGGGTCACTCAATTAAAATTTTAGTTACGGTATAACTCCTCCGCTAAAATACAAATGAACATCCAAAAAGAAGTTTGGTATAATGATATTTTTAGTCATCAAAACTTATATATTCTACCAAATTAATAATAATTTAAAATAATTTAAAATTTTTAACCCTTTATATTTAAAAATATATCAATTTAGTTATTTTTCTTCTCTCAAATCGCTTGTATACCCGTTAACACTAGAGTACTTCATTTAAAACCACTAATTAATCTAATACACAAATTTATAAACATAATGATACTTATAATTTTTTTAATGTTAAATTTGTAATTATCATCCACATTAAAATTAAATTTATTGAAATTTGTTTAAAAATATTTATAAAAACCTTCAAGTTTTAGCTACTATTATCACATGATTTCCTAAAAAAAATTAAATATTTCGTAATATTACACAATTTTCTTAGTAATTTTACATATTTTTAATGACTTTATTATTTTCTTTTTATTTTAAAAATAGACCTTTTAAGTTATTGAATTTTTATTATTAAACATATTTGAAAATATCAAATTTTGTGTAAACTCGTGTTACCATTAGTACTCAAGTGGGAATGATGATGAGCGGTGAAGATCAAACAATTTGGGAGAAGAAAACTGACTAAATTGATATATATATATATATGATCCGTTTATACAGGTTTTACACGTTTTTTAGACCGTTGGATGAGTCAAGCGAATGAATGAGATTAATAGTAAATATGTGAAAATTATCACTTGAAAAAAAGAGTAAGGAGTTAATCTGAGCAATCCATTTCTCTCATTTAACGATCTAGAAAACATGTAAAACTTAAAGGGTTTTACATTATGTAAGTTGATCCTAACTATATATATATATATATAAAGGGTTAAATTTTTTAAACGATTTTGAATTAAGACTATTGGTAAAATATATAAGTTCTAAGGACTAAAACTGTCATTATACCATTTTTGTATTTCAACGGAGGAGTGACACGATCCTAATTAAAACTTTAATTAAGTGATCTAATTATAACTTTTAATAATTAAGTGACCCAAATATAATCTTAATAATAGTTGAGTGACTTCTAATGTAGTTTACCCTAAAAGCTAAGGAAAACATAGTGTTAACACCAAATTTACAAAAAAAAAAAAAAAAACTAATAAAAATAAATAATTAAATAAAGGAAAAAAAAACACACTATATAGTGTTTCAACGCCAGTCAGCCCCTAAAAAAAATCTAAAAAGGGGTAAAAAAAATACTCACATCCGGAGGTAAAAAGAAGCACGGTGCCTGCCTATGTCCTCAGACTAAAAGCTCTCTGTTTCTATCTATTCTTTCAACTTTTGATCATTCTTTTATCGCAATAATTTTCTGCAATCTAAGTGTTTGGTTTTTTTAGTTCTTGCATGTTTTGGGTTTTATTTATAATCTATGAAAAACTTTGATCGTTTTTTATTTTAATATAAATCTGGGTTCTTGTTTTTTTTAATATCATCTCTGGATCCGCCTGGGATTCCAGTTTTCTGATTATTCTGTTTTTAGACTTTGAATGAAAAAGAATTTTAAAAAACAAAGAATGGGATTTGAGTTAGCTGGTGGGTTCTTTGGAAAATAACTAAAGTTTCAATCTTGACTTGGAAACTGCAATTCGATTGCTGATAGAGTTTGGGGGTTTTCTTGCTTTTACGGTGTTTTTGAGTGGTTTCTGCTTTAATGGAGCTATTGGGGATAATTGTAATTTTTGGGTTTTAGAAAAACTTTGATTCTTCCTGGTGGATTGTCATGGACGAAGTTGGTCCTAGTAATCAAGGAGAGCCTCGGAGGACCTCAGAATTCGGCTCCGATGAAGGCTCTGCGATGCGGTGGAGGCCGAGACAGCTGGGTTTTAGGCCGTATTCAACTAGAAACGAAGCTGATAGAAAACTGCGTGTTGTTGTCCGGAGGCCTGTAAGTTCGCTTTTCTAATTGTCTGTTAATTTTTAGTTCAAAAGTTTGAAAGGTATTTCTTTGGCATGTTGCGATGTGTTGAAAACTTAGGAGCTTTTGAATTGGGTTTCAGTTTGAATTGTTATGCATTAAGTGATATTCAGCTGGTTTTAGTTGTGGTTTCATTAGTGATTCTGTTTAGCATTAGGAAAAAGGAAAACATATCAGCAATGTAGAGGTCAGAAGAGACAGTCCCTTACTGTCTCCAAGTTCAGGGGTTAAATCTTAAATGTTTCACTAGTTGCGAATACATTATAGAAAGCTGTGAACATGACCGGGAATGCTACTCTTATTTTGGTTAGTATAATGTGCCATGGCTGTATGCTTAAGCAGTGTAGGTGATCAAATTGGATCCTGATAGAAGAACACAATGTACCGGTGCTGATATTAGCATAGTGAGATTACCGAATTGGTTTTAGATCCCACTTTCTTGCCGTATTGTCAACATTTATGTTTTAATGTCCGAATATGTTTGTCACTCTCATGTTGGGTTGTTAAGTCCTTACCATTATAAATCTTCTCCTAGTTATTTAATGATCTATTGTCAAATACCTCTATTTTCCTTGTGCATAATGTTCTCCATTCTTGCCGTATTGTCAACATTTATGTTTTAACGTCCGAATATGTTTGAGAAACAATAAGATTAAACACTAAATAATTAGTACTGAATTCTGTACTCGAAAACTATATTGGCATATTGCTTGATATGAAATATGAAGTAGATCCTGCTTGGATTATTTATCTATATGATTTTATATATGTTTTACACCCAAGAAGAAATAGAAGAAAAGGCAAAGGAGAACTATTTCAGGGTGCATGGACTCATATAAGGCAAATCTTTGTGCTGACCTGCAGCTTTAACTGTGCAGTTGGTGGCAAGACTGACAAAGGACATAATTGAAACGTACCAAATATGCAACTCAGAATTTAAATATACAGAAGAATTGAATCCAAAGCGGTTTTTGACAAGCCCATCTGTTGGTGTCCTCAATGATGGCTATGACAATGTGAACTCAGATCTTATTCTAACAGTGAACTTTGTCTTGATCAATTTAGAAACACAGCGAAGGTTTGTTACTACCTTTTATGATCCTGATAATGTGAACTATATTTTTGAAGCATTTCCTGTAATTTCTGTGTGAATTGACCTCACATGTGCATTTTGGATTTTATTGATGGTGAATAAAGGTTGTTGTTCTTATTCTTTTGCTAAAGCTTCCATTGTTCTGCTGATGGTAATTCGTGGATCCTAAACTAAAATAGACAACCTTTTGAATTTGATGTGTCAGATATACATATAAGTTTTAAATGTATATTTGTTTCTATTCGTGTGGTTAGCTCCTCTAAGCCATGAAAAACACATGCTTGGTTTCTGGCTAGTGAACTTTGAATTTGGCATGTTGGAATTAGTTGTACATCAGTCTAAATATGGAGTTTTGGGGTTGCCAAGCTCAGGTAATTATTATTATTATTTTACAAATTCAAACTGCCACTCCTCCCTCTCCTCCTTGAGATTTTCAGTTTTAAAATTTTAATCTCTTTGTTGAGCTTGTCTCTTTCGACTTAAGTCTAGCACCAAAGAACACTTTTTTGTTTCTGTTTCTTTGCAACCCCAGCAAAATGCTTGTTCTTATATCACAGTTTCGGGGTACTGAAGTAGAATTTTTTAGAAATGGATTGGCATTGAGGTTGGGTAGGAATTAGACTGCATTGGATCTATAATTGACGGGTAAAATGCCAGCTGAAGCCTGATTTATCTCAGCTCAAGCATGGGTTAGTCAGGCAAGTTATAGTTATTTACTCGTGGGAAAATCATAATATCATATAGTTACTGTATTAAACATGTAAGAAACCAATTCCAACTTCAGTTTAGTGTCTGATTGTTTGATGTGCTGGGTATTGTTATAGTTCGTCAATTGCCAGGAGGAAACTTCAACTAAGCTGAATGACGCATTTTGGCCCATACACATACAAGTGAACCAGTTATTATTATTACCATTATTAGCTTGTTTATGCGGTTGTAGAAGAAAACTGTTTTCAAGTTTTATGCTCTGAATTGGATTTTTTGGCTTTCCAGAGTATGAAAATATTACATGTTATATTACATATCCTGAGAAAGCATGGTTGCTCTTGACTTGCATGGTTCAATGCTATATCACATATGTTGCCTGTGTATCAATTTTGTTTTTCTGCTTTATGATGCACCGAATTTGTTACCTAATGCAATTCAAATTATCAATTGTGAGAAACAAATGACAATCTAACCATTCAAATAATATTAAAAAGAGGGAAAAACTAAAAAAGAATGAACATATATTATTCATGAAGGATCTGGCTTTTGGCAGCTTCATGGTTGTGTCAATGTAGCTTAAAAACTATTTCTGGTTGTCTATTCTCATTTAAACTAAGCTTGTTGAAGGAAGCTTTTACTCATATTTCAATAATTTTATGTAGATATATTGTCAAAGATGTTCTTGGTCATGGGACTTTCGGGCAGGTTGCTAAATGCTGGGTTCCCAAAACAAGCAGTTTTGTTGCTGTGAAGATAATTAAAAACCAACCTGCTTACTATCAGCAAGCACTGGTTGAAGTTTCTATTTTGACAACGGTGATTTTCTTAAAGCTGTATATCTCCTTTAAAAGTACCAGTTGTGAAACATCATTTTGTTTGCTTTAATTGTTTACTTTTTGCAGCTAAACAAAAAGTATGATCCAGAAGACAAGCATCACATTGTCCGTATTTATGATTACTTTGAATATCAACATCATTTGTGCATTTGTTTTGAACTTCTTGATACAAATCTGTGAGTAATTTTATTGTATTTCAATGAAAGAAGATTCATCATTTGTTAATTTCTTTTAATCATTAGATTCACTTATAGGTTTTGCAGCTTGTTATTGACATTTTCTCCTGATCTAGGTATGAACTCATCAAGATAAATCATTTCCGGGGTTTGTCATTGAGCATTGTTCAGCTGTTTTCAAAACAGGTGTTTGCAGTTTGCTTATAGCTGAAATTGGTTTGACCTGAATAACGATTGGGCTAGCTGAAACATCTGCTTCCAGTTGTCTTTTGAGTTCATACTGACCTTCTTATTTTATTTAGATTCTACGTGGACTAGCTTTATTAAAAGATGCTGGAATAATTCACTGTGATCTTAAGCCAGAAAATATTCTTTTATGCACGAGGTGAGTTGCTTTTTAAAGATTATTCCAGATTAGGAACTTATAACGTATTTTATTTTCGGTGAAGTTTGATATTTCTGCCCTGGAAATAACAGTGTGAAGCCAGCTGGAATTAAAATAATTGACTTTGGATCAGCTTGCATGGAAGAACGGACTGTTTATTCCTACATTCAGGTTTCCACCCGTAGCTACTACTTTCATGCTGTTCATTCTTATCATCCTCTGGAGGGTCTTACAGCTGTACTTTCGTCTTTTTTCTGCAGAGCCGATATTATAGATCTCCTGAAGTTCTTCTTGGATACCAGTATCCTTTTGGCATGAATTTATGGCCTTATTATTTTCTATCTATTGATTTTGCTTACTGGTTGTGTCTTTTGCTGGATCATGGTGTTTTTCCTTGTAGCATCTCTTCTCATGTTCAATGTCTTTATGAATGGAATTTCGATGAATAAACTTCAGCAGAACTTCATTTGACCCGACCAATCCTCAGGTTTAAAATGAACCTCATGAGTTCAGTTATAACAACGTATAAAAACTGAACCCAATGAACCGTCAATTGAAGTCCATGACCCTTTTTTGGGTTGCCCTCCCGTGGATTTGTCATGATAGTTCCTGGTTGATCTCACAACTGTCACTTCAATTTATTGTGTTTTATATTCCATGTGGAGTAATATTTTATTATTGTCTACCTTCATTGACCCTTTTTATTTGTCTTCTAACATGATTCCAGTTATGTGTAATTGCTGTTCGATATTTTATAACATTAAAGATTTCTTATACTGGTTTCGGCAACCCCATTTAACTATTCTTTCTCCATTAGATTTGACTCATTTGATGCTTGAGTTAAGCATTTAATGTTTTGTTTCACCTTGGCTAGATTGTTCAAAGCAATGCTTTTGGCTTGATATGCTTTTGGCATGTTCAGTTCTTTGGTAATTAATTTAAAAATGGGTTTTCAAAATTATGTTCATTGGTTGGTTGTGGTTCATTATCTTTTATAATTAGAGAACTTACTTCCGATTTTTGTGTATATGGTCATGATTGTTCGTTTTAGTTTGAACCTTGATCCTTTTTCAGATATTCAACAACAATTGACATGTGGTCCTTTGGCTGCATAGTCGCCGAACTGTTTTTAGGGCTGCCTTTATTCCCAGGTGCTTCAGAATTTGATCTTCTAAGGCGAATGGTTAAAATACTGGGGTATGGCTCTTGCATTGGCTAGGACTAACTTTTTCTTTGTATTTCTAGGCATCATTTTCTTGAGACTGATTTTTGAATAGCTTTTCTTTGTTGATTTGGTACAGAGATAACTGAATAGGTGGTTTTTTGTCCAAATGTGAAAAGTTGTATAAGTAGTCACTTATCATCAATAAGCATGTGTGATTACCAAATTTCACTCTCGATGTCCCTTTTTTTGTTAA
Source organism: Hibiscus tridactylites (assembly GCA_958450335.1). Classification (NCBI taxonomy): domain Eukaryota; kingdom Viridiplantae; phylum Streptophyta; class Magnoliopsida; order Malvales; family Malvaceae; genus Hibiscus; species Hibiscus tridactylites. The sequence continues at coordinate 3,870,977 of OY288267.1, forward strand.
TCTTAGAAGTTCCATCATTCAATGCAATATATGTCTAATATTTTCACGAGCTTATAGATTTCTGAAGTTAAATTGCCCTTATGATAAACAACAATGTACAAGAAAAGAGAAACAAAAAATTTATTTGATTTTTCAAAGTAGCAAATATTTTTTGAACATCACAAATTGAGTGCTTAAGCTCCTCTATCCCTCTCTTCGCATTCTGTTATTCCATCTAAAAGTATCATAATGCCAAGTCAGATCCTCTAAGATCATTCCTCTCCTAAATTAGCTTGATAGGCATGAACAGTTATTAGGGAGATACATGTGCCTTACATGGTATGTGTTAATGTTATGGTATAGGGTATTTAACTGTCTGATTGATGCGAGTAATTGAATTTAGCCTCTTGTTATATGAGAAACTCTGAAGGATGTCTAGAATTCTGTATCTACCTTTGAGCTTTTGGATTGTCTTTTTTGTGAGTCCTTTTCCTTGGCCCAAGATTGACCACCTGTGAACACCGCATAGATCCTTTGGTTCACATTGGAATTTCAGCATATTTATCGGACTATAATGCCTTATTTATACATGAAAATCGAAACCAGTTATACACACATGCATTAAAACAAGTAAATAGAAGTAGCCTGTGTACTCTGTGTACTAAAGTTACACTATAAGTTTTGCATTGATTTGAGCTATCTAGCTTAGGTCATGGAAGTTTAAAATTTCGCATGATTATGTGTGTTGCATCTTTAGAATTTTAGAATCCTTCCTACTTGTTTTTTCATTGTGTTATGTTTAACCAGTAGCTGTTTCTTAGTCAGCCAGCTGTTTTCATGCATGAAATATGAGTATATGACTCATATCATTTTCTTAATGTTTTCATATAAACTTCCATTTCAAACTTATTTCTCCTTATCCCAAATAAACCTGGTTTTTATTAGATAATCTATAAACTAAAATAAGTATTTAGTGCTTATACTCATTTAGTTGTAGCCTTGCACTTGTTTTGAACAACCTTCTATGTGTATGGTTTTCTTGTTGTAGATCGCAACCCCCTGATTATGTTCTAAAGGAGGCAAAGAACACAAGTAAGTTTTTTAAGTGCGTTGGGAACATACACAGTATAGAGAATGGTGAAGTTGGTGGCAGAAGTGCTTACCAAGCATTAACGGAAGAAGAATATGAAGCTGTAAGTGTTCATATATTCCATTCTGAAGACAACTTTATGAAAAGTTATGAAATAATAGAAATTTCCGACTTTCTTTTTTGTTAATTTTTATGTTCTCATATCTATTGCCAATTATCTTCATCTGATAATCATTGTTGCTTGTTTTTGTTCAGAGGGAGTTAAAAAAACCGTTGATGGGGAAAGAGTATTTCGGTCATAAGAACCTTGAAGCAATCGTTACAAATTATCCTTACCGGAAAAACTTGCCTGAAGAAGATATCATTAAAGGTTAGCAACTTACTTCTACATTGAATGTCCGGCTTTCCATGGTGGGAAAACGTGTGCAGTGTGTGACTACTATCTGTTAAGAACTTACCAAGGCTGTTGTGTGATGAATCTATAACAGAGGGTCAGATACGATTAGCTTTGATTGATTTCCTGAGGGGACTAGTTGAGTTTGATCCAGCAAAACGGTGGTCACCTTTCCAGGTAATTGAAGTTTCACTTTAAGACTCCTTTATCATACAATTCCAATTAAATATGAAGCAATAGTAAGAGTTTCAAGTTCATCTTGCAGGCTTCAAAACACCCTTTTGTTACTGGGGAACCTTTCACATGCCCATACAGACCTCCCCCTGAGACCCCTCGCTTGGTATGGGACCTATGCGTGTAACTCTGCAATTAAAGAATCTTGAACCTTATTTCATAAATTAATATTAACTATGTAGCTTTTATTTCAATTCTTGGCACCAAGCATACAAGGGAATTGCCTACTCCTTTCCTGATTACCGTTTGTATTTTTCTGAACAATGGTATAATCTTATTTTATATTATAGGAATGTTTCTCTTATTTATAAAAAGTTCAAGGTTGTTGAGAATAATTTGAGGTAGAGTTTTGTGCTTGTTTGAACAAATTTTAGCAATCATTTGATGAAATCTCAATGTCCGCTGTGTGTATGCGATCATAAAATTTCTTTGGCCGGCGTGAAAGATTGGACTTTATTGTTCTTCTCATGGTTGAGCATATTTTCAATCGTAGCGATATGTTCTTGTGAATAACAAGCTTTACAAAAAGATACACTAATCTGTTATTTTCTGGGGGGAAAAGAGAAGAGGAAACAACACTTGCCTAATGTCTGCCTTTTTCTTGGTAGCCTGTTGCTCAAAACATCAAGGTGGATCATCACCCTGGTGGAGGGCATTGGTTTGCAGCTGGTCTTTCCCCTAATGTAAGCTTCCTAATGATCCAGTATTTTTATTCCTATAGTAGTATACTTTCTGCATCATTTTAATAGTAGTCTTATACTGATGTATATTTTCAATCGTATAGGTTCAAAGCAGGAACATGGTTCCCTTTCATAACAGCCCACATTTCCAAATGGTGCCGTATGCACATGCAAATAGCTATGGCAGTATAGGAAGTCATGGGAGCTATGGCAGCTATAGTGATAATACTGGGCTTGGAAGCAGCTACGGGAGTTACGGAGATAGTAGTAATATGTTTGCATATTATTCACCTGTTCGTCCATCTGCAATGAACATGCATTCCCAGAGCGGTGCATCAATGCTTGGAAGTAGCCCTGATGCTAGATGGAGATATATGCAGTACTCTCAGGGGACAGGACTTGGTGTGAGTCCATCAGCTGGAAACTACGCACCACTCCCTCTTGGCACTAGTCCCTCACAATTTACTCCTCCAAGTTCCTACAGTCAAGTTTCAGGTGGCTCTCCTGGGCACTATGTTCCTACTTCTCCTGCGAGAAACAGTTGTCAGGGGTCACCTTTAAGTAAGATGGCTACAGCTGGCCAGTTTAATAGAAGAAAAAGCTGGGGATATTCCGGAAGTTCCCAATCACAAGAGAGTCCATCATCTTCAAACTGGCAAGGACAAGTAACCGATGGCACCATTTCTAACCAAGCTGAGGGGCACTCTCAAGTGGTCGGTGGTCTACCCTCTCACATACAGTCAAATTCTAACACAGCCAACTGGAACCAACAACTAGGTGGCATTGGAATGGCCACAGGCTACCCAACTGTTCAGAAGATACCCAACTCCATAGGACTTGGTTCTAATGTGCAACTGCAGCATAGCACTGGCACAACTCAAGACAAGTCAGAGGCCAGCATGCCATTACTTGATCCTGGAGATTGGGATCCAAATTATAGGTGAGTGTAGAACTTGAAACTGGAGTCTAAACTCATTTTTATCAAATACCGAGATATACTTTTTCTTAGATGTGTTATTTCTTGTGTTTGTTTTCACCCTAGTGATGAACTACTTCTACAAGAAGATGGATCAGAAGAGAGCTCCTTATCAGCTGACTTTAACAGAGGAATGCATATTGGCTCAGCCGATGCATCTGTTGGAATTGGAAGATTCAACCGTCCCTCAACCACAAGCTCAAATTTGTCAATTCACAGGTAATTGCATAACCTTCTCTGGGATGACTTAGTTTCAAGATACACGACTCACAAGAGGAGAGCTATTGTCTTTCGTTGAAGTGTTCGACACTGTTCTTGACTTATTTCTATATTGTTTGAGTACAGACAAAATGGAGCTGTAGGATTTTCACAGGCAGAAGTGGGTAGCCCTCCTTCAGCTAATGATTTACATGCTGGATATCCTCGTTATTCGTCGAAGCATTCTCACTTCATGCCACATACGACACAAAATTCTCCTAGCCGTTTGGGGCAGCAAACTGTTCAGCGGCTCAATCACGGCAGATCCAGTGGTGCTCAGGGTAGCGAATGGAATCACATGAAAGTCCAGCTCCCTCCTCCTAGCTTTAATTCCGGGGGCCAACGTTCTCCTGCAAGTAGTGCATCTAGTAATGGCATGCCATGGGGTACTTTCTAACTTTACACTATCAAATTACTTATACTTACATCTTACTTTGCCAAGTAATTTCATAGACCTCCGTGTGTCGGAACTATATAATTATCATCGGATAACTTGAGGGGACAATGAAGTGATTACGTTTTACTCAATCCTCGCATTGTTAATGTAGGGCGTAGGGCCAACCATCCCTTCGCAAATATTCCACCAGGTTCTCGTGGAAGAAAGGACTATGGAAGGATTGCCTGATGCTGGAACCGAACTCGACTCGAGCCGTAAGGATTGTGTATTGGGTGTTTGACAAGAAATATGTACTCACATAGTGGGCTGATTTATAAGCAAATGCTCATCCAGACCATTCACATTGTTCATTAATTGTGCTTTGCGTATATATTATAGTGGTGGTTTTTGCTTGTCATCCAATCAAATAGCGTCTTCTTCCAATCTAACCCACAGTTAAGTACTCAACCCGAAGTTCATGTCTGAACCACCGTAATGATCGAAAAGAAAATTACTTTTTCATTTTTTTCAAATTTCATCTAACGGAAAGAAAAAATATATTCCCTATTATTTCACTTTTTTTTCACTTTTTAATTTTCTTTTCATTCTACCGAACAAAGTTTTAGGATTGATCTTTCATTCCAATATATGATAATGCACATATATATGTGATATTATGATATATATATATATATATATATATATATATATATATATATATATGGTAAAATTTTTAACCCTAATCCTAAAAAACTAAACCCTAAACATTAGACCATATATCTTTTAAACACTAACTTTAAATTCTATACTCTACACCTAAACTCCTACAATTTAAACTATAAATTAAAATTCTAATTCCTAAAACTTAAAAGACATGTGTAAACTTTGTGTTTCCAAGTTATATATATAATACTTTTAAAATTATATGAAGAGTCTACAAATAGACTAAATGAGTTTTCCCTTGAAACTATTATAGTGCATAAAATCACTTAAAATAAAATACGATCAAATATGAAGAATATTAAAAATCCAATTAAAGAATTTGGACAATTAATAGATAAAAACAAATATCATCGTAGTATATAATATATTATAGAAAACCTAGGGGAAATGAAAGTTGACGGCTCAATGAACATTAGTATAAAAATATACATTTTATTATTATTTTTAGTATACAAAAAATTTTCAAACACAAAGAAAATTAATTTAATTAATCACTCTAAGTTGTGGCTCGATTCTCTCTCTGCTTCATTCTCGTCATATTTGATAAAATATGGTAAAAGCAAATGTATATTACATGTGAAGTTTTCTGTAATTATCATGTCACCCAATTAATGAAAGTTAACGATTTAGTGATTATTTTGTAATAAAAATTAAAGGTTAATGTCTATTATATCACATTTGAAAGTTTAATGATCATTTTATATTTTTAGAAATAGTTTAGTGACTATTTATGTATTTTACCCTTTAATATAAGTCTAAATGAAAGTTGTCCAGTTAAACTTTTCTCGTTTTTGGCTAACCCTAGCCGTTTTGTATTTCTTTTGTTTTAGTCGTTTTTTTGCTCATCTTGTCGTTGCCCACTTCTCATCAGCAGTCGCCGACGGTGTTCATTATACAACCAAACCACACCCGCTTCACAACGCCAATCATGATGTTAATTTTACAAAAGTGCTCTTAAAAATTGAGTATATTCACAACAACTTCACCTAGGAGGCACTACAGTAGATCCGCCCTGTCCAGGTTTGTTCTACGTTTAGAGAAGAAAAATGTCACGGCCATCTTCATGGTTTAGGCTCCTTAGCCGTTCCTTTCGTAACCCACCTAGAGCTCCGCCTTCACTTTCTCGGAATAATATTTTGCCAAACACCCATTTCCCTAAAACCCCAGTTAAACCCCATTTCTCGACTTTTTCGTATTTCCCCAACAGACAAACACCCAACTCTCCACTTTCTTTCAATAGATGGAATTTCTCTAGAGCCTTCTCGTCCGACGATTCAAGCGGTGATGATGGTGATGCTGATGGTGATGATGATGATCTTATGGCTGATGTATTTGCTGAAATTGAACAAGAGAAGCAGCGGGAAAGAGAGGATAGGATTAGGAAAGGTTTGGATACTAAGGATCTTGATGAAGAGGATAATGAAGACTATATGGGTGTAACGGCATTGATAGAGAAGCTTGAAAAGAGGCATTTAAAGGAAAAGAATATGCGTGTAGACTTTGACTTTGATGACCTCTCGGATTCGGATTCCGAAAGTGAGGATGAGGGGGATTATGAGAAGCGGGAAGAACAATTTGAGAGGAAAAAAAAGATGCATGAGCAGTTGCTAAAAAACTTCTGCGAGGCAGGTTAGTGAACAAGCTTTGCTTTTATGTACTAATGATGGTATAACTTGTATATATGTGTAGAATGCTTATTACATACACACTAGACTTGTCAATTTTAGACAATATACCTAGAAAAAACACAACTTGGATGCCACAGGGGTGCATGAATGTCTCGAATTGTATGCTTGAATTGCTAGGTTTAATACAGGTACCAATGTTCCCGTGTAATAGCTAAGAATATGGTGTGTGTTTTACCTTAGTAAGAAAGGATGTGGATTTTGTAAATTCTAACACTCATTGTTTACTTACTGATTTGAATATGATAACTCCATATACTGCATAAAAAATGATTTATAATTGATATTTGTGAAATTTCATCGAACACTCATTGTTGACAAATTACATTGTTGCACTTTACAGTGACAGTTGATGATGCTTTTAAATGGATGGAAAAAATTGACAAGTTTGAGGAAAAGCATTTTAAACTTCGCCCCGAGTATAGGGTCATTGGTGACATGTTGAATCTACTTAAGGTTGCAGAAGGCAAGGAGAAATTTATCCTTCAGCAAAAATTGAATAGGGCAATGAGGCTCCTTCAATGGAAGGAAGCCTACGATCCCAATAATCCTGCGAATTATAGAGTTATGAAGGATCAACAAGTTGGTCCTGTTGATCATGAGGAAGAAGCTGAAGAGGAGAATGAGAAGAAAATAGTAAGAAATGATGATGAGGATGATGATGAGGATGAGGAAGAGTTTGATGACATGAAAGAGAAGGATAATATACTATTTGAGAAGCTCAATGACATTGACAAGAAACTGGAAGAGAAGCTGGCTGAGTTGGATTATACATTCGGTAGGAAGGGTAAGCTTCTAGAGGAGGAAATCAGATACCTTGCAGAGGAAAGAAATTCTTTGACAGAGAAGAAAAGAATTCCTCTTTACAGAAAGGTCTGTGTATACAAGACATTCATTTATTTTGATTCAAAGTTCAAACAGTTGAGTTATTTTTGAAATGGTCGAGGACTCGAGGGGCAGAATCCTAAGCTAATATTATTCTTACATTTTCTTAAATATATTTTATTTATATTCATGCTTTTCATGGGCAGAATATCTGGCCTCACTCGTAGAAATATACCTTTCATTTATTTGGATTGGCAAAATAAACTATTCTGAGTTCTGGCAGAAGTATAAATTATTCTAGGTTGATTTGTGTCAATTCAATTTTGAAAGGGTTGTTAGCGAGTTATTTATTCTAACCAGAATGATTTCCACTGTGGTCCGATTCCCCTCCTTTATAGTTCTGTACATTAATTCTCTGCACGGCTTTAACCATCATTCACAAGTATGACTCATTTGATGATAATTATTTGCATTGTTTTGTTTCAAGATTCAACTTTGTGTTTTTCTAGCTATTTCATGTTGCATGTAACTAACTCTGTTTTTTATTGAATGATGACAGGGTTTTGATTTGAGGTTGATAGATGTAAATCGAACTTGTAAAGTAACAAAGGTAATCTCACGCCATTAGAGTGAGTTTTGTTGGTAGATTGATTTTAAGTAACTCATTTGAAGTTGATTTTTCCAGGGAGGGCAAGTGGTCAAGTACACTGTTTTGATGGCGTGTGGAAACTTTCATGGTGTTGTTGGATATGCAAAAGCCAAAGCTGAAGCAGTCCCTATTGCAATGCAGAGGGTAACTTTCCACTCTTCTTTAATTCCGCACCATTTAACCAATAGGTGAATTGGTTCTTTATCTTCTATTACCTGGCTGGTAAATCTGGTCTATTCAGACAGACATGTTTTACATCCCTGTGCCAGCATATTTCCTTTTGATATTGGAAAAGGCGTAGTATGCAGTTACAAATTAGCCATGTAAGTGGGAATAAAGGTAATGCATATGAAAATTTGACATTGGCCTGTCCTTTTGTGCTGTATGATATCCATATTTTAGATTTTATATGCAGCAAAAATGTACTGCGCCAAACTAGAACTCTTGTAAAGTAAATGTTTTGTTTTGTCTGTTCAAATGTTGTACATAGTACATTTTAGTTTTACTCGTGGCTATGTTTTAGATAAACCTTGTTCTGGCTATTGTCTAGTCCCTTAAGAATTTTTTGCTTTTCTTGTGATTGGTTTTTATACGGTTACTTTCTTACCATCAATGTTATTATGTTGCCCCCCATGAACACGTTCTTGAATATCATAATCATTTTTTAATGTCACTTTGCTTGATGAAGTTTATGTGACATGTACTGACTCATGTAACCTACAACAGGCACATGAGAAATGCTTTCAGAATCTTCACTACATTGAACGACATGAAGAGCACACTATAGCCCATGCAATTCAAACATCATATAAGAAGACTAAGGTGTGCATATCTCTCTTTTTATCACCATTTTTAATCTCATTCTTGGTTCTTCATATTGAGTTAATTTTTCACATTTGTTGATGCTCAAGTTTCTCTGCATTCACTCTTTTTTTTTAACTTTTTATGCTTTGGTAGGTCTATCTCTGGCCTGCACCAACTACAACGGGTATGAGAGCTGGAAGAACCGTTGAAAACATTTTGCTTTTAGCTGGCTTTAAGAATATCAAATCAAAGGTAATAAAGTGTTATCGATTCTGTGTTTTACTTGGACTCGGGCATATAGATATATGTTTTGACACTAGTATATTTAGTTTCCCCCCCCCCCCCCCCCCCCAAAGTATTTTCATGCATTTGGAAGATTCTTGGAGTTCCATTTTTCATACCCGTATCTAGATGAGTCAGGCCTGAGAGTTGGAACAACATAGAAGTGAGATAAGGGTTCCTCACAATGGTTCTTAGAGTTCAACTTTTTATTGCTAATCTGAACTATCTTCTCAGGTTGTTGGCTCAAGGAATCCTCACAACACCGTCAAGGCTGTTTTTAAAGCCCTCAATGCAGTAAGTAACTCAGCCACCCATATAAATCGGACTAGGGTTTAAAACAAGACACTTTCGGTCACAAACTTGACTTTAAAAACTTAAAATCCACTTGATAATTGTTGAATCAAAGCTTGAACCATCGACAGAGTTGACTTGAGTAGCTTGCTTGTGAGCTTATTAAGTCCCATTTTTAAGCTTTAATTTATATTTTGAAATAACATTGAATATTCTCAACTGGTATAATCAAAGCTTTAAGTCAAGCATGAGAATCAAGTTCACTTTCTATAGGTAAATGAGCCTATTGAGTGAGTTAGGAGCTTAAAATGTAACTTGATTGAGCTCAAACCCCGAGCCTAAAATTTGAAGTTTGATTTGATTCGAGTACTTTGGATACTTTTGAGCGGCCTGAATAACATAATAAATTGCATGTTTGTAGGTTGAAACACCACAAGACATGCAGGAGAAGTTTGGGAGAACAGTTGTTGAGAAACACTTGCTGCAGCAATGACCATAGGCATCATACCACCTTGTATTTTTTTTCCTCATTTTCCAACACATTTGAACTTAAATTTTGCCATTGATTGATGCTATGCTTTGTTAGTCATCGAATTTCGGATCTTTCTTTCTCTTGTCAAATAATCTGGGGATTTGATTTTTGACCCTAATTATTTTAGAATCTTGTTTTGCACATTCTCCCCCCTTGATTATTTCCCTGTGATTTTGAAAAAGAAATTAAAGAAGAGTTTCGAGTTGCATCTTCAATCGGAGTCCTATGAATGGGAATGCTTAAAAATGCCTAGACAGATCAAACCCATGACCTTGACATTTGAGACCACTTGAGTTGGCCTTAGGATTACACAAATTTATACATTGAAACTGTTAAAATCACGAAATTTCTAATAAAAGGAAGAATCCCACACAGCTAAAAACAAATGTGCTTTTAGACCAGCAAATCCTCAGGGTTTTATGATGAAAATCCAGAATCTGTACATTGATTTCATCTAAATTTAATAAAATGCCACTAAACGCGACCATCAAACAATGATTGTGGCTTCACTTTACCACGTTTGAGAATACTTTGAATTTCTTGAGGAGGATTGAGACCCAATCTTTGAGCTCTTTCCCAGCGATCAAGCCTCGTCATTCCAATGCATGGTCCAAACGCCATGTTCATATCGAACTGCCTTAACACTTGCTCTTCCTCCTCCAAATCATCTGCTTTTAACAACAGATTTCAGTTTTATAAATGGATACCCATTTCTAAGCTGACATAAAAAGAGAGAGAGAAAGAGAGAGTGACCTTTGAGATCGAGAGAACCGCCATGGGAAACGAGGGCGGGCGGTTGGGCGATATTGGAACCGGAAGTGGCGGCGGCATGTTTGGTTGAGTTGGAGGATTTAGATTTGGAAGTTGTGGTCTTCTTTTGCTTGTAGAAACCCCCGATGTTCTTCGATGGCGTCGCCATTCTTGATGCTTCCCTTGAAATTCAAGACTTCCTTTTTCAGGACTATTTATTTACTTTTTTTGTTGGGCTTTTGGAATTTATATGCGGTAAGCAGGCACTAGAAAAGGCGAACTCTACCGGAATACAAGGCAATTTTATTTATTAAAAAAAACAAAAAACTTCATTAGTACTCCTTCCGTCCCACAATTTTTGTTCTTTATTAATTATTTTTTGAGTCAATTTTTTTTAACTTTGACTTATAATTATTTAAAATTTATCATTGATAAAAAATATGAAAAATATATTTTAGAAACCTCTAATCGAGTCAATTTTTAAATATATATTTTATAAAATTTAATTATTTAAAATATTCAATATAATGATAGTCAAAGTTTAAAAATTTTAAATTTCAAAAAGTCAATAAAAGACATTTTTATGGGACGGAGCGAGTATTTTTTACGAAAAAAACTTTGATACATATGCCGTGTTTACACGTGCTTTTTTAGTTTTATGGATTAAAATTTTAGTTTAGGGGCTTAGGTTGTAAGGTGTAAAATTACAGGCTTAAAATTAGTCTTACGCAGCCTGTGTATCAAAATTTTATCTTATTTTTACATCTACTTTTTATATTGTATTTAAAAAAAACTTTGATACACATGCCGTGTAAACTTTAGTTTACACATGCCTTTTAGTTTTAGGGGATAGGGTTGTAAGGTTTAGAATTTAGGGTATATGTTTTAGGGTTTAATTTTTTAGGGTTAGAGTTAAGAAATTAATATTTGAATTTTATAATGTAAAAATGCATGCGTTTTTTACAAATGTGTATTAAAATTTTACCCATTTTATTTATCTTATAATTTTCGTATTCAACCCATTTTATAATATGTTGGCGTGATTACAAGGTAGTATATGTTTAATTTTCTTAGCCCTTTAATAAAGCACACACGTCGTGCGCACATGGTGCTCGAACCCGAATCACCTAAATGAAATACATCATCCTTTACTACTGGGACCACCCAACGAGTTCCAAAATAATTTGTTATATTCACATCAAGATCAAACTGCCGACCTTACTTGAGACCTAAAATTTCATGCACTTGGTACTTTTATTATTAATCTATTTTAATTAAATAACTAATTTAAATCTGATGATCCTAAAAGATTCAAACTATGAAAGAAAAATATGAATAATTTAAACTCCTAAGGGGGCGTTTGGTTCGCTGAAAAGATCATTACCAGGGGAATAATTTTTTTCGGAATCACATACCCATGTTTGGTTCAAGAGCATTCCCTCCCAAGGGTAATGAAATATTCCCAATAGTAGCTATTTTTGAGTCTTTTTCTGGGAATGTCATTCCCTCCCTTTTCTTAGGTATTAGACAATTCTCTCCCCTTGGACAAGAATACCCCTAAAAAATATAGTTATTTTAAAATGATCTTTCCTTTTTTATATAATTACACAAGTATAAATTTATTTTATTTTTAGTGGTTTAGGGTTTTAATACTTATTATAAAATAATATTATAAAATAATATGATGCATATAAAATAAAAATATATCAAATTTTTATTTTATTTCGATTTTTTTATATATGTGTTTGATTCAAATTTTATTATTGGTATGTGTTTTATTATATTTATTATTTAGATCAATTTTCATAAAAAGGTTTTCATATTATATTTTTTATATTTTCTATGAACTTTTATGTAAATATTTTGACTTTAATCATAAAATTTCAGTTGGTTAAAAAAGAAAATATATTTCAAGGACAATTTGGTAAAACATGCATTTTTCCTATCTTATATTCCTTCAACCAAACAATGTAATCTTACATTCCTGCCAAACAATTCAAACAAGGTAATACAACAGGAATGTAATATGTTAAGTAATGTAACATTCCGGTAATCTCATTAGCAAAGGTAATCTTACATTCCGTAAACCAAACGACCCCTAAATGTCAAACTCGATCTAAATATAAAGTTACATGAATTTGAAATGCTCAGATTTAAAATAACACAAACTAAAAATATATTAAAAAATTAAAAATCTTAAATGATTGATCTAAATATGAACCTCATAGGTAATTCACTCTATTAAAAGTTGAGTAATTACTTTCTGGAAACACATATCACAATAAATCAGCCACATTTGAATCAGAATCAAGCATGCTTTTGAGCACTTTCTCCCATCCCAACATAACATATGTAACTTGAAATGCTAACCTTAAGCTGACAAATCCTTGAATCTGCATTAGATTTGGCTGGAGGAATATGCTTGGCCAATTTATAGCCTTATTTCTCTAAACAACCAGAAAGAATAACTTCTTACAGAAGGAATCAGCCTGACCAGAGGGCCACCGAATATACGAGCCAGGCAATTCCATGTATAAGCTTGTCGATTGGGATACTTGCAACCTTCTAAAGTTAGTGTAATATATCAAGGCCAACCTCTAATCAAGAAGTTTCTGCAAGTGCAACCATGTAACAGTGCTTTAATAGAATAATGCCAACAAGAATTTGCTGTCCAACCTTCATGCAGAAGTGAGCCAGATTCGACCGAGAGCTACCTCAACTTTTCCATCCCAAACCATTTTAAGCATTGCAAGGGGAAAACACATCATCACACAATAAGAAGCGAGATGGATTCAAACCTCTGAACATCCTATTTGGCAATACAGTCTTCTTCATTTCTCAATATTCACTTCTCAGCCGAGGATCCTACGAACTCTTTCAACAGCCATATGCATTCAACATTGTCCAACTAAAGGGAGAATTCTCCTAATAGTATCTCCATATATCAAGGTTGACAACCATTATGAACAAAAACCTCCAACCCTGATTTTAGAGGAAAGAATTCAAAGTAATCAAAATTTTCAATAATTGTTCAAAATTCAATATCGCAGAAACCGTATCAATCTGTCAATTGTCCATTTATTTCACGCATCAACAAACAAGAGTTATTAACGATGCGTTTACTTTCACAAACTATATAGCCACATAATTCATGCTTGGAGGCTGGCCTTACTGATTTTAGTTCTCTAAGGGGATCTGTTATCACACATTTACTACATATTTCTTTTGCTGGCTGAACATGCTTCCACCAAAAATCAGAGAGTGTGAATTTGAGAGCATCCCAGTACTCTACATCTCGGTATATCCTAAACAGACTGCTTCCTTTTGGAGTCCAAACATAAAAGTCCATCCAATCCCGGTCCGTGATTTCCATTAAACCCTGAGCTTGTGGAATGCAATAGAGAGGGATCCGCCTCCAAGGGAAAGCCTTACTCATATTTCCACCGAAATATGGACATTTTATCTCCAATACTCCTCTAAGAGGCAACTCATAAACAAACCTGTCCACGAGACCATCAGGTGAAGCTGCTAACCAACTATCTTCTGGATTCAACTTACCGTAAACCTGAAATTCGGGAAAATCAACTATATTCCCAGTAATCAGTTTATATCTTTCAAGTGCTACCTCTTCCTTGATATTGCTCCAACATGTAGCTAAGTTACCAGAAAATGGCTCAATCGCCCCAATTTTCTCTAGCCAGAGCTGAGTCCTTCGAATAGGCCAAAACCCAACTGCTCCAGCAAATGTGCTAGCTGTCAATTTATGCTTTCTCTGTTCTTGCCAATTTTTGAACCAATGCTGAAGACAACTAGATTGGAGAATAGGATGAGTTTCAGCACATGAAAATTTCTTATAACAACTAGATTCACTTGAACTTCTTAGTGAAGGTTGATTGAGAAATTGACCACTGGTAATGAGCCTTTCACTAACTGGCTCAAATAGATTCTGGCTGGAATATGTTCTCTGATCCTTCAAATTACCTACTAGTAAACCAACGTTACGGATATTCCTGCTTCTGCAATTTGATAGCTGAATGATTAATGGAAAGCAATATGCAAGCTCTTCACTGCCCAAGAGGAAAAAAGAATTGGATTCATTAACTCAATTTGATTCAGTACGAATTGCATCGATCAGTTACGGTAAGCAATCATGATTAAAATATTTACATTGAACAAACAACAAATTTTGCCGAAGGTATGCATCTATTTGCAAAAAGAACCTATAAAAATCAAAAGCTCTGTAAGCATAAAAACAGCACCGGGCTGTTCCTAGTTCCTACTAATCAACAAGAAAAAAGCTCATTCGCCATGGCAGAACTTCAAAAAGGACTGCGATTCTTCAAAACAGAAAGAAATGGAGCTAGAAACCATCAAAAGATTCAAATGATTAAATATCATATTAATCCCTAAAAAATGAAAATTACTAGTTGACTTAGAAGTGACACCTAAAACCAAAAAGGAAAACGAAGGAATACCAAAACAAAAATGGGTATTCAAGCTAAGAAAATAAAACGTGAAACATTGGCATCTAAGTTCATTGAGACAAAAAATCAAACACTTTCAATGCTAACGAAAGAACATAAAAATCTATGAGAGGACTAACCATGAAAGCCTGTAAGAAGAACGCTGCATAGAGACTGGGATTTGTGAGAAGAAAAAACAATAATTTACATCAAATTCATATTTTAAGAAAATATATTAAAGTTTTAATTTGAGAAAAGAAGAAAAAGAGTTTCAGTGCTGAGCTCAAGTTCAACAAGGAAAGGGTTTTACAGTTTTAGGAGAAAGGGTTTTAGAAACGGAGGAAATCCGACATGTTTGGCTACACGTTTAGAGTTAACTTCAATCTGGATAATAGTGTTTGGATCTAATGAAAAATGTAACCCACAAGACTATACTCAAAGCCCATTCCATCAAATGCAAAGCCCAACAAACTAATAAAAAGCCAAGGGTAAACTACACTGGTAGTGCCTAAACGTTTAGTACGCTTGTAATAGATCACTGAACTTTTAAAACTTGTAAAAGAATCACTAAACTTTTAATTTGCTATCATTATGATCACTACCGTTAGCGCCGTAACTTAAAAAAATGTTAAAATTTTAATTTGTTTTTATTAGCGTCACTGAACATTTAATTCAATCTCATTACGATAATTAAATTGCTAATCCGTTTTGTAAAAGAATTTAAGTAAAAAATTTCAAGCTCGTTTCATGATCACTCTAATATGCATACTCTATTTACTTTGTCAAAGCTTTGTAATGATACATGATTTACTGTTCAAATCGATTTATTATTAGAATTCTTATTAGATTATTAAGTTAACCCAAATGAATAAGCCAATAGTAAACTTTGAACGATCAAATCTGACGAAATGATAAACCCTAAAACACAAATGACAAGGGCTTTCGAGCGCAACTCTATTGCGCTAAAAAAATTCAAGCAAATAAATATATAGTAACCTTTTAACGATAATTTTTGACAAAATGATAAACTCTAAAGCACAAATAATAACAATTTTGACAGAAAAATAAAAATAAATGATAATAAAACGGATACAAAAGACAATAAAATGAGAGAATAAAAATGAAAGACACAAAAAAATACTCCCTTCAATCAAAGTACACATGTATTATTGATCATAACCTTTCTATATTTTACAATATCGAGGATTTTGGCGAGACTTTCAAGACCTCGCATTAATCACGTTGTCATCACGAATTTCGCTTTATTTATTTCACTTTTTGGCACGTAACACTTTCTCGATCGTTTATATTTTTATAAAGTATTTATTTTTATTTTAATTAATATGTACCAATCCGATAACACCACTACTTAATATTTGATTCGACCCGAAAAAAATACATTAACCCTTTTATTTAAGGAAATCTTCTTTACCAAAAAGAAGAGAAAGAAAAAAATCCCAGACTTCATTTCAGAGAGAAGAAAAAAAAACAGAAGCAAAAACAGAACTTTGAGAAATGGAGGAAGGGAAGTCAATGACTCAGCAGCAGCAGCAATTTCTCCTACAGAAGCAGAAACAGCAGCAGCAGCAGCAGCAAATGCTTCTCTTACAGCAGCTTCAGAAACAGGCCCAACAACATCATCAGCAACAACAACAACAGGCGATTTCTCGGTTCCCTTCCAACATTGATGCCCATTTACGTACCACTCCTGGTGTTCTTCCCAATCGTCCTATTAACATCCACCAAAACCCTAATTCTACCCCCAATCCTAATCCTAACCCTAACCCTAATTCCGCTCCTAGTTTACAACAACAGCCTCCACAGTCACAGCCGCCGCCACCGCAGCAGCAGCAGCAACAGAAGCAGACCCGTCCGTTGAATCAAGCGGAACTCCAGATGGCTTATCAGGATGCGCTGCGTGTTTGTCACCCTGATTTTAAACGACCCTTTTCTTCCCTTGAAGATGCTTGTGAGAGGTTTGTCTGGAAATTCTCTTAATAGAGGAAATAGAATTCTGGGGTTTTGTTGATTTCTTCTTTTTTATGTGTTGGCCGGTATGGAATTTGGAAAAGAATATGATAATTGTTGCAAACGATATGATAGATATTAATTGCTTCTTTAGTTTTATTAATTTGTTGTTAAGTAAAGGTGAAAAGGCGGGAGTTTGAAATAATGGATGAAAATATGGTAGCTCTGAATAATGGGACCTGTTTAGCATTTTATAGAATTTTGGCTTGCATGTTTAGCATTTGCAGAATTAATTTATAGGACTTGCTATTTTCTAGTTGAAAATTGAAGTTTGGATTGTGTTCCTTCTGTTTGGTGCGTGAATTTGGGAAGTTTTAGTGTAACAATTGTATAAAGTTATAGCTGTTAGAGAAATTAGGGTTTCAATTTTTGTGACTGCCATAAGCTTTTTAGTAGTGCTAGAATTATACATTTATGAAGATTTAGGAACAAGTTATGTTGATATTGTGATGCTTTCTGACATGGTGAGATACTACTGTAAATGAGATTTCCAGAAACTGTGTGGGAGATAATGTTGGTTTGTTTTCTGTAGTCACTTTTTTTAATCTAATTCATCTGAGGTTGAGGGCATATACGTAGAAGAGTACATTATTTTGTATATATGCATAAATTTATTGGAATTTATATGCATAAGACGGAAAAAATTGCTGATGCATTGTGTGACACATGGCACATTGTTGGGAAGAATTGTGGGATTTATCAACATGTGTGTGACAAGTACTTGGTAAATTAAATTTTGCTTGGTTTCCTAGCAAATAGGAGATAAAATCAGTTATGCTCCATTCGTTGGAAATCCGTTCCGTTACGTTTTCGTCTTGGTCCACTTTATCATCTATCTCATGGGGAGAAGTGAAAAGCAAGCAAATAAATGAAAATCAGTAGCATTCAAAGGTACTTGAAATTATATTCACGAAATTGCATCTTCCTGATTGCATTGAGCTCAGTTGTCACAATCAGTCATACAACTAGCATTCATATGTTACATGTTTATTTGATTGAATAAATTGGACTTGATAGAATGATTAAATGATATCTATAGTGTCCTAAGTCCTAACTAGTGTTTGCACTGCTTTTGTCTGCTGAGTGCTATCATCTTACCCAAAATGCTTCACCCATTTTTCGGACTTTACTTTGTATTTCCCTGGTCAAGGTTGTACAACTGTAGATGTCTCCACTAGTTATGCCTTGCACCAGTTTATATATCTTCTTTTCCACTGATAAAGGAGTAAGAATTTTCTATTGGAGACTTTGAAAGTTGGTTACAAATTTCATGCTTCATTGTGTCCTGAGGCTTCTAAAATAAATTTTTTGCTACTGAATACTTGTTTAGTGCCTTGCATCTTTTGAATTTTATTAATCAATAAATCGAGAACGTTTGGAAATACGTACACATGCATGCAATTTAAAATAATTCTGCTTCTCCTTTCTGAAGAATCCTTTTCCCTCCCTATAATCCCTTTTATTGATTTATTGATTGTCTATCTGATTCTCTATCAATCGTCAGTTGATGGAAATAGTCTTTGTTTTAGTTTATAGATATAGAGGGGTATGGACAGAAGAAATAACTACTGTCGAATTTTATGCGAGGACAAAGTTACAGTACTGGTGGATAACACATTGGCCTAGCTATTTAACTTTAACCTTTGGGTGCCACTGGTTCTATTCGAATGCTTCGAAATATCTCTGTTTCAAGTTTTTTTTTTTGTTTCTCAAGTTTAATGGCCATATTTCGTGTGGAGGATAGTAGACCTGACAGTGTAATTTGTTGTGTCATAATCATGTTTAAGGTACTTTATATTTGTATAAATTGTGATATTAGTAATTCATATCAAATAGATTTTGAAACATTTGTGTATCTATGTCATGTTTATTTTATTTTTGTGTTGTTTAATGCCAGGCTTGATAAACTAGCAGTTATTGTGCCGTCTCTTTGTACTTGAAGAATTTGCATTACAACAGTTGGGATTAAATGGTTTCGTCTTGCTTTATGTATGTTTTTTGAAGTGTATTTCATGAAAATGTGCAGGTTACTACCTTACCATGTTGTAGCAGATTATGAAGCAGAGGAGGATGACAGAATTCTCGATTCTGACACAACTGGCCAGGTGCCATCTCGTTCCCAGCAGTGGGATCACAACATTGCTGCCAAAGTTGCAGAGTTCACAGCCACGTTCGAGAAGCAGGCACTTGCCTTCAATATAATTTCTCGCAAACGATCCGCAGGGGAATTTCGATCTGAGGAAAGGTTGATGGTTGAGCAGGCTCTTCTTCAGGAAGAGAAGAGAGCCATGCTTGAGTTGAGAGCAGAACTAGAATCTAGGGAGAAGGCTCACGAGGCTAAGATGCGAATGGCAGCAATGGTTCAGGCAGAGCAAGCTCGAGCCGAATCACAAGCTCATGCTGAAATAATGGCTCGAGGCCCTATAAGGGCAAATGCACTCGGATCTCAGGGAGGCAACCTTCCAATTAGTCATGACATTGGGGAGCAGTCGCAGGGTGTAAACCCTGATGAGATGATGAATGGATGGGGGAATAATGCACAGAGGGACGAAAAGGAGCCATCCGAAGATTTCTTAAACGATGAAGAGACTGGCAATGGAGATACGGGTGTGCAGAATGAATGGCGCGAAGTCGGGGAGTTTGATTTGAACAGTAGATAAATCATGAATGGTGATAGTTATTGGCGTTTTAGTGTCTCCATCTTTTATATAACCGGTTGTCTGTGTTTTTTTCTTAAACCTAATCTGGGAAAGAGAACTCGTAGTAAAAGCTTAGTTGACATTTTCATTACCTTGTGTTTTATTGTACTTGTATTGTCTTAGACATGCGAAAGCAAATAGTTTAATTTGCTGTCTGTGAGCTGCTTGAGTCTGTCATCTATCCTTCTAAATGATCTTTTGTATATTACACCTAAATTCTAAAAAAACTAAACTCTATACTTTATATTATAAACCTTTAAATTTTAAACTATAAATTAACTTCTAAAATTAAAAGGCTTGTGTAAACTAAATAAGAAAGATAATTCATTTTTTATCGTTCAATAGGAAATGCCCATAACTAAGGTTAACGGCCAAAAGACCAAAATAGACACGATTTGAAACGTAAATGGCAAAAATGATCCTTTTTGAATTCAGGTGACCAAAAAAAATCAAACCCCAAATAAAAAAACCACGGGTGAAAATTACGTATTTTTTTAATTACATTAATTATAGTTTCGAAGTCATTTAATTTTGGTAATTTAAGTTTATTTCGAGAGCAAATTTGATGCAATTAAATATGTCATGGATAAAATTAACGTAATTAATCACTTTTGAGAACAAAATTGATACAATTAAAATATGGATTAATATCCTATACACTGGCGGTGAAAAACAAAGTTTCCACAAGCGAGGTTATTTAAGGGTTTAGGGTTTAGAAGTTAGAGGTTTAGGTTGTAGGGTTTAGAATCTAGGATTCATGGTTAGAATTTAGGTTTTAGGGCTTAGGGTTTGTGGTTAGATTTTTAGGGTTTTAATGTTAAAATTTTAGATTTTAGATTTAAGCTTGAAAATAAACATGTTTGTGTAAACTTTTTTTACACTGGCAGTGTATCAAATATTAATCCTTAAAATATAGGGATAATATTGCTGATTTAGATTTATTTTATGAACTAATTTATACTTGATCCCAAAAGTATATATATAATTTCCGGAAAACATCCATTCTGTCAAATGGAATTCAATCTTTTTTCTTTTGGGTATTCATTTCATTCTTGATTCAACTTCCTTGTCCCTTTTCTTGTTTTCCAAAACGTAATTGTCTCATCACTAAATTTTCGTAGATGCCAATGCCATAGATAAAGCTTCTGTTTGCATTTCTTAAAAAGACCAAAAAGGAAAGAAGACAAAATCAGCTCAAAACTTAGTCCAGATGATTCATGCAATCCATCTTAAGAAATCATATCGAACAATCCCGAGATCTAAATCGCAATATTCGCAATTGTTTTTCTATCCCCAGATGCAATCAACTTGGTACCAGGGGAAAAAACAGGAGAAAAAAAGGCCCCAAGACTGAAGAAAACTTGATTTCTAATTTCTATAAGAAATAAGGCACTCGCTAAGCAAGAGAAAAGTAAATAACAAACCAATATAATGGTGCCTACTGCTTTGCTTTTCCCTTTTCTTTTACTCCCACACATATCTCATTCTCATACATATAGATGGCCAAGCAAAGAACACACCGTCCAACATTCGACTTAAAGCCAATCAAAAAAGGAGGAAAAAAAGAGAGGCATTTCTTTAACCTCGGGTCGAAGAAAGAAACAGGGGAAAACGAGCAAGAATGCACAATCGTAAACGGTACCTACAAAATGTTGGGGAGCTGGGAATCCAATCTCTGCTGCAACTCCTTGATCTTCATGGAAAGCTCCATTTTCTGCTCCTTGTAGCTCTGCAACAAAAACTCTTTGCCTTCTATTACCTCTTTTAACTCTCCTACTTCTCTCTTCAGCATCTGGATTCTCTCCTCCCCATCTCCCCTTCCCTTCTCGGGGGAGCCTGAGTTGCTTTCCGCATCAAGATACCCATTGGCATGGCCATTTCTTATGTCAGTTGACCAAGCTGTATCAGTTGATGTTTTCTTATTCGTGCCAACGTTTCCTACACAGTGATCTGCAATTGCCTTCCTCAGCCTTTGGATTTCTCTCTCGGAGTCGAACAAGTCTCTATTTGCTGCATCCAGTTGTGACTGTAAGTCAGTCGAGTGTGCCACCTGAGCATTCAGTGAGTTCTGAAGCTCCATAATTTGATCCTGCATCTCCAAAATCATATCATCTCTTCTTTTCAGCTGTTGCCTTAGTTTTTGTATCACTTCCCGCTTGCTAAATATGTCAGAGCCTGATTCTGAGACACAAGGTGAGTCAGAGCAGTTAGAATGATGGAATGGCTTCGGAGGCAACTCAAGACGATCCGGAGAGGATGCCCACATAACACCATTATCCTTGTTGAACTCAGACGTGGGAACTGTCACCAAAGGGAGAGCAACTTTGGATTCGGGAAGCATCTGACCATTGGGTGGGTGCTTTTCACCCATGTTGTCAGCTCCTGTTTTGAACCCAAACTTAAATGAGAAACCAACATATCCATGGAATATTAGAAACACATACCAACTTTAACTTTCACTACTGAAAAATGACAAAGCATTAGAGAGTACATGAATCTAAGACTAGCCAAAGTAAGAATGGCAAGAGATAGAGACCTCCAAAAGGACCTTGCCTCCCGATATGAAGAGGAGCATAAGGCCAGGGAAATACAAATGCCACCGTCAAAATTTCAGACTTATGTTAACCAACACCCTAATTTTTTTCTTAACTACTAGTGTCAGTCGCAAATTAACACCTCAAGGCTCCAAGTCAGTATGATTAAGAACAAAGAAAAACTTAAGCTGCAAAGTATAACGCACAAGGCAAGGAATACATAAAAGGCTCAGTAGAAAAGGAAAATATCTGTTTTCTTCTATTTCCAGCCAATACGTGACTATTTACAAAAAGAAAGGAGTTTTTGCAAAGGAATTCATAACAATTCTATTTCTTCACTTTTATCATCCCACTCGAAAGAAAAAAATAAAAGTATGGAGACGTGAAAAATAAAACAAGTGCTCGTTTATACGTAAAAGCTTTGGACATCTCAAACAGTAACATAGCTGCATCACCTGACATGCAACTGAAACAACCATCTTCTTCAGTGAACGAATACATGTTTGAGTGTAAGAGGCAACTCGATGATCTCCTTCTGTCAGAAGCCCCATTCCCTGTAATGAACTCTAAATTTATAAGCAGTTATGTATTTGATACAAATTATTGTAGCAATAGATATCAATATACCTTTCAAGCTAGCACTGGCATTATTCTGTTGCTTTGCATCAATTGTCTGCTTCAGCTTGTAACCAAGTCGGACTGATAAGGTACTCAGCAAAGCACCACCAGCAATGAGAATCCAATTTCTCCCCTCACCCTGAAAATTTTTCGACTTCTGACCCCTAGATACCCGACTGTTTCTTGTATTCATTTTAAGAGAAAGTAGGGGTCAGATCGGACAACTCTGAATCACCCAAGTATGGCCTACAGTCAGAGGGCAGAACATGCAATTAATATTGATGTAAAACTACAGTTAGATGAAATAGCATCAAGAGAGCAGTAAGGTCTACAAATTATTCACAATAAACAAAAGCGCACTTCAGACTTAAATGTGAACTAAATATATTTATGTAAAATTCTTCAATTGAACAACTTTTTGAGATCTATTAGATAACTTGAACTAGATAATCAATTCCCACTCTCCTGGCATGCCACTGACCTTCTAAACATTATAGATATTTATTCATATTTTTTACTTTGTGTAGATCGTTCCCTAGGGAAAAAAGTGTCCGTGGCTCTTGATGGATAAGCTTTTGTCGCAGGAAATTGAGTCAAAGTCATACATCACATCCAAGATCAAAAACCTTTTGAATAACAAAGCCACAAAATTCTTCCCATGCTATGCTTTATGTAACAAGCTAGATAACAAGAAATTTCAATTAAGCTGTTCAACTTACAACAGAGCAGGTTATTCTCTCTTAAGTGAAATATCATACATAGTTAGAATGTTGAAAATGAAAATGCAAACATCAACATATCAAACATTACATGTTTAAACCATATAATAACGTTTAAACTCCTATAATCTTAAAAACAGATGAACCATCAACTTAAGACCAACAAAATAAAAATCCTACGAAAAACAAAATTAAGTACCAATCCACCAATCATAAAGAAAGTATACATAAGCAATGAAGAACACAAGTTTCATATTATCCTAAACTAAAGTAAAAACTAAAAAGGCAACACTATTGTTCTACAAACGCATCTGTTACACGCCAATTTAGCTTTGCGTGTATATCATCAAATAAAACAGACATAATCAATGATAAATTTAAAAACAGTAAATATGTGAGGTTAAGTTAAAATCAAATGCCCAATTCTACAACAAAGCAGAAATAGCATTCAAATTTCCACACGGACAAGGCAAGCTAGTCTAAATAAGCTTCAATATTTTCCATCACACTGAAATTTATAAATTACTACTGAGTACTGACTAATCCAAACTTCAAGTTCTAATATCAAAAGCTATCCATTATCTACAACAAAGCTTACATTTCTCTCAACACCTGCAAGCATGGATACATTAAAAAATACATAATATTGTTAAAAATCTACAGTCCTACTTGTTTCTGATAACAATTTAAACTAAAAAATGAGGTAAAATTTTAACCTTTCATTTCTAATTCTTCTTCTCTTGGTTATTAATTCACGGGGGAAAAAGAAAGCTTTGGAAATCAAACCCCACATTAACTGAAACTGAAAAGTACAAACTTTATCATCTGAATCAACAAAACAAATGAGATATCGATCAAAGAAGAAATCAAAGAGCGGGAAAAGGCGAACCTCATCCAAGAGAAATCGGGGTTTAGTTCGACAGGGTTTCCCCGGAAACTCCGTCAACGGCGTCGTTTTCGACAAGTGCTTGCTTCCTTTCACTGTCACTGTTCACTCCCTCCCTTTCTCTCTCTCTAGGAAAGGTAATTAACTGAGGGTTTTTCAAATGGCGGCTTTTGTTTTAGGCTTCGGCTGATTGGTAATTTTCTTTCCTTTTTCTTTTAATTACAGAAAATAAACTTTTTTAAATATATATATATAAGATCGGAGGGTTTTACCGCGTCGTAATGTACACGTGTCGGATTTTGCCTACAATTTTCCGTTTATTTCGGTTTTTTGTTCGGATTTGGATAAATGATCTTTTTTCTGTTTTCTTTTAAAATCTTAATTTTCCCAAAATTTCGCTGATCTTTAGTTATTAAGAAATAGGTATCTTATACTATTCTACGTATTCACGAATATATTTTTAATTACTTCATTATTTGAAGTGGATATAAATATTTTAATACTCTCTTTTATTTATTTATGAGAATAATGAACTT
The DNA here is from genome assembly GCA_958450335.1 of Hibiscus tridactylites. NCBI lineage: Eukaryota > Viridiplantae > Streptophyta > Magnoliopsida > Malvales > Malvaceae > Hibiscus > Hibiscus tridactylites. Next base: position 3,895,988 of record OY288267.1, read on the forward strand.
GAAAATTGTATTCCGTTAGTGCTTGTTTAATTATATATTTTTTGAAAAAATAATAATAAATTAAAAAAAATTTAGTGGATTCTTAGTTTCAAAAAATATATTTGGTGGATTCTCAATATCCAAGAAATATATTTTCAGGAAAAAAGAAATATTACTTTTATAATAAATATGGATTTGGATACTATATGAATTAAGTAGATTTATTTTGCATAAGTATTGATATTTGACTTATTAGTTGATTAGTTCAGATTAAATATTAAAAAATTTACAATAAAAATAATAATTTCAATCCAATTATTTTACTTTGTTCAAAGAACTTAACACTTTGTCACTAATTCAATTAATAATAAATAAAACTATTAGATGTGATTAAAAAATTATAAGAATGCAAAATTTTATGATTCTTGCCTATGAATACTTTAAAGATGGTTGTATATAATAATATTTTCCACCGTCATAATAAATGTATCAATTAATGCACAAAATATAAATACCATCCCTAAAAATAATAACTAATCTTAAAAAATACTTTACAGTTAAGGTGTGCATTTAGTCGGTTCAGTTAACCGACTGAACTAAATTATTCAAAATCCATTAATCGCTTTTTTTAACTATTAATGAACTAAATTTTTTTTTAAAATTTTTAACCGAATCGAAAAAAGTTCAGTTAATTCGATTAATTTTTAAATTAACTGAAATTTGTTATAAAATTTTGGGTAAATTACATCAAATGGTCACTAAACTATTCTAAAATGATATTTTTAGCCACTAAACTTTCAAAAATTATAAAAAATTATTAAACTTATTGAACTATTACAAAATGGTCATTAACTCATTGCATGTTATAAATTTTGAAAAGTTTAATGACCATTCTGTAATAAATTAATAAATTTAATGATCATTTTGTGCTAATTTAATTAAGTTTAATGACCATTTTATAATATATCAAAACAATTAATGATCATTTTATAACTTTTAAAAGTTCAGTGACAAAAAATAAATATATCTAATATCTATAATATTTAATAAAAAATAATATCAGTTAATTCGGTTAATTAACATGTTCCGAACCGAATTAATCAATAATCAAAATTTGTAGAAAAAAACTATTAACCAATCCTACATAAAATTAATCGACCGATTAACCAAAAAATCGATTCAATCAGTTGATTCAGTTAAAACTGAATAATGCAAACCCCTATCTACGGTCACTCATAAAAAATCTTTTAATTTAAAGTAAAAATATTGATTAATAATAATAATAATAATAATAATAATAATAATAATAATAATAATAATAATAATAATAATAATAATAAAAGAATGGAGAAGAAGAAGGGCGAAGAGATCTGTCTGCCTTTATCAAAAGTGGAAGTGAATAATATATTGAGTATAGTTCACTCAACTAAGAGTATAGTCTATATTTATTAAACATATAAAAATAAAATACGAGTGCCGAATTAAAAATAAATCTTCCGTATGTGAAATCATAGGAGCATGTATTGGAATAATTTATTAAACAAAAAAAAATTTACCCCCTTGTGAAGTTTTTAGAGTTTACATATGTTATTAGCACATTGATTGATTACTGTGTTATTATAATTTTGTGTTTAAACTATCATATGAATTTATATACGTCTATACTCTATATTTTATGTATTTTATTTTTATTTATTTTCATATTATATTGTATCTTTTTATATTTTAAGTTTAATATTGTTTAATCATATTGTGTAAAGACATATCACAATAGGTCTCATTAAAAACTCTCTTAAACTTAAATGAAATAAAAAGTACCTACATCAATAATATATTACAAGGGGTTCAAACCAGAAATTCTAAGCTTACAAACATTAAAAAGATAAATGTCCTGTTTGATAATTAGCGGGGTTACATTAGTTGATAGCAGATAGCTAATAGCATTAGCTGATTTGACTAGCGGATTGCATTAGTTGTTTGATTATTTGAACAAGTAAAATGACATATAAGGACATAATTATATTCGATACTTGTTTGAATAATTTATTAATTATTAACATTTTATATTTATTAATATTAATTAGATTATGAAAATTAATTTGTTTAATATCATTATTGAGCATATATGAAAGATGTACATATTAATTTTTTATTTGTGAAATTATATTTTTAATATAATTTTAATACATATTAAATTTAGATGTATATATTAATTTCTTATTTATGAGACTATATTTTGAATATAAGTTTATTAATTATTAAATTTAGATGTATATACTAGTTTCTTGTTTATGAAAAAATATTTTGAATATAATTTTATTAATTATTAAATTTATATTTATTTATTAATTTCTTATTTACGAAATTTTTTTATAATTATCAAGGATAAAATAGTCTTTACAAGTCTTTTATCCAAACCTTAACTCAAAAAACTCTTAAAATAAGTTTTTTTAAAATGGGAAGTTCAACTCAATCCGCTATTACAATACTCTATTTATCAAATATCTTAATTAACAAATTTGTCTGGTCAAACTTTTCTTTTAAAAATACTTTAATCTTTTAATTTTAACTCAAAAAACTATTTACCAAATATGTCCAAACAAAAACCATATACGTAACATAAGGACATCAGAAGCAAAACAAGATCAAACTTCAACCAGGGTCGACCTGCAGGTTGAAATACACCATGGACGGACCCAAGACTTTGGATTAGAGGAGCCGAACTTATAAATTTTTAGGAGGCGAACTAATAAAAGTTTAAAGGGGTGAAAATAAATTTTTAATAGAAAATACATAGAAAAATTTTAAATTTTTTATATATCATATATTGATTTAAAAATTTTAGGGGGCGGTTGCCCTAGCAGCCCTTCCTCGGCCCATCCCTGAAATATACCACAGTGGACTCACCGATGCAAGCCAGATCATCCAGTTCTGCCACCAAGCACCGTAAGCGCTCCGTCTCCACCAACCCTGCCACATTTGGTTGTGGAAACAAATACTCTGCACTCTCCATCGTCCCGGAACGGCCCACGGCAGCCAATCAGTCCGCAACACCATTGCGCTCCCGACGTACATGTCGCACAGAGACAACCCAATCCTTTCGTAGCAACGCAAAAATGGAAGAAACGAGGCTACTACCAGCGACAACATTAGATATGAGTGCTGCAAGATCCTATTCCTAACAACCTCCATGCTATCTGTTTCACACTCAAGAAGCTGAACCCCCCGAGAGACCAAGCGTGATGGAGCATATCGTGAAGTGCCCAAAGCTCAGCAACAAGAACCGAGCAACGACCAACATACCGTGAAAAACCAAAGAGTCAATCTCCCTGCTCATTCCGAACCACCCCTCCAATCGCAGCTTGCTTCGTCATCGGATTAACAGCAGCATCCACGTTCGCCTTAAGCCATCCTGATTAAGGTCATCGCCACGGTAACGAGACCGGCAAACACACTCCCGAGTCCCTCACCGATTTTGTCAGCGCAGCGACACACTCTTCGACTAGACGATTTCCCCAGAGCAATAAATCCTCCCTCTCACCATATAGTAGGTTATTTATACACTATAGATAAACAAACTTTAATACGATATAAATCAAATGTCAAACTAAATGTATTACTAAAGCACATTGCATTCTAAAAAGGCACGTGTTCGGATCATGAAGACAATATTACTGGAAAGGACAAACTTATACCCCGAACTTAAACCGTAAAATAGACATGCATATAATCAAAAACAAATCACATCAAGTAAAAGTGCTATATATATATTGTTTATTGGGTAAACTACATAAATGGCCACCTTACTATTGCAAAAGTTGCGATCTGACCACATTATTTTTTTTCGTCACAATTAAACCACCAAACTATTTAAATGGTATCAATGTGACCACCAGCCGTTAAAGGTTAATAGGAGGGTGACGTGGCAGTTAAAAAAATAAGGGTATAATTACACATTTAGTCCTTATTACTTATAAACTCAACCAATTTAATCATAATTTTAATTTAATAAAGCTAATTGCTATGCTCGGTCCAACACCTAAAAGAGTCGTTCCAAGTCCCTTGTAAAGGCCCAAAACCCCCTCCTCTTTGCAAATAGTTCGCAAAGCATGTCAAAGGCCTCTGTAGTATGTAACATTCGTCTGTATATATAGAAGAAAAGTAAAGATGGTTAAATAAAAAAAGTCATAAGATGTACCAGTAAACTAGGAACCAAACTAACTTTTTGGAAGTAAAAACATCAAAAAATATGTAGAATAAGGTTTAGATGTTTTAAGTAATCAACGCCACAAATAAAACCATTTCAAACTCAAAAGGAATCACATGCATGCATCTCAGTCGTGTAAACTTGCAATTAGCGACAAAAGTGAATGAAAAACTCCATTTACCTACTGAAAGCAATAAAGTGTACAAACTATTAATATACTTAAAGTAATGAAAAGTATTTTGCAAAGGGCATATGATCTAACCTGGGCTGCGAGACGTGTTCTAACAAGATCCAGTGGATATGTAGCAGATGCAGCAGTAATTCCTGCCAAACCACTACCTACGAAATGTATGCAAAGCTCGGAACTCATACTTTTAGAATGACTTTCCAGTCCTCTTAACTACCATTTGGTAATGGTTCGAGCCGTTCACTGAACCTGGTCTCACCACCCACAAGAAAGGCTGTTGGCTTTTGTCTAAACCCCAAGCCATCTCTAGAAACTCAGACCCTTGGATGTTAGCCACACTGTCAAAGCTTACATAGAGAACATATTTGTGTGCATGTTTGTTTAGCCATAAGATGGAGCATTGATCTTGAGGGAGTAAGCTACTTGAAGGGAATGGAAAGGACTCGTGCAATGGACATATTGGGAAGACCGGCACCGGAAAGTCGTGCTGGAAATTCGTCAGCGACCCGCGGTCGAGTTCTCCGAATGAGTTCCGAATCAGGCCCCAAGAGGACTTGATTTGTTCCACTAAACCCGCAATTGTTTGCGACGGAATGAAAGGTGAAGTGAGGATTGTTTGAAAGATATTTGGGAGAATTGAGGAAACAAGTATAGATTATAGCGATCGAGAAGCCTTTAGAATACAAAACATTTGCGAGCTGAAGCATTGGATTTAGATGACCTTGTAATGACAATTAGGACTAAATTGATAGAGTTTATAAGTAACGAGGACTAAATGTGTAATTATACCCTTATTTTTTAACCGCCATGTCACCCTTCCGTTAACCTTTAACGGCTGGTGGTCACATTGATACCATTTATGTAGTTTACCCTTGTTTATTTCAAGTGGTCCTTGTCTTTTCCTCTTTAAGTGTTTATATTGTTTATTAGATTTTTTTGGAACAAATTTTTTATTAGATTTTAAGTGTTTTTCTGTTTCGGTTTTTTTACTTATTCAATAAAGCTAGCTGGCACCTATTCAAAAAAAATGGTCCTTTGTCTTTTCCTCTTTCATTGTCTCTATATAATAAATTAATAATAAACAACAGAACAAACAACAAAGATGAAAGCGAAATTATTGTATATAGTATATACCTATATAGTACAAAATTTTCAAACTTGAGAATTAAATTCAATTTTTGATAAAATAGATTTTTTATAAAAAAATTACAATTAGGTTTAATATATATATATATATAATAACTTTGACTCTTTCATCAGGGCGTGTTCTGTTGTAGAGGCCAAGTTTTAGGTGCTTATATTAGTCTTTCATGTGTATGAGAGTTTAGCTATCGGCATATTATTTTCGAGGTGGATAATCTTGACACGCTTGGAATATTGTTCAAAGATTCGGATCGTCAAGGTGATGCTCCATAGTGTAATAGTGTTACATCTTTATGATCATTGTCAGCATCCTCAGGTTGTCCTATTCAACATATGTTGTGTGACAATAATTGTGTGGCCGATGCTCTTTCAAAAGTATCCTCGCATGATGGGCTCACGGTGCATACACTGGTTGCCCCGCTTGGTAGCTTGGTGCCCTTGTTGCATGTGAACATGGGTGTAGGACCTGGTCACACTGGGTAATGTTATTGTATTCTTTTGTTAGGTTTGAGTCTTAAACTTGTTTTATTTTACGTGTTATTAGTGTATTTTTTTCCCGATTATGTTTAAGGAGTTTTTAATGGAACACTGATAGTACTATGTGTGTACTATTCAGTATTCCCTATTCATAAAAAAAAATCTGAGTTAAAAAACAACCTGTCATTAGGAAAACTACCTAAGTATCTTTTATTTTTTATTTGTATAGATATGACCGAGTAAAGAAATCAAAAATAGAACTAAACTGTAATGTTTAGATATATGATTTATAGTTTAAGAGTTTAAATATTGTAGTTATTCGAATTAAATTAAATTTCACTTTGATATAAATAAATGAAAATAACTTTAAAACATTACACAACAATTATTATTTATTTTTATTTGCTAAGAAAACAGCAAAATTACAGGACTAAAAGTACACAAAAACATTTCAGAAACACAATGACTTTCGAGTACTGGAGGTTCTCACTAACAAACAGGGGATCCCTGAACAAACATTAATATAAAATCATGTTTAATTGTAATATATCCATTAATTCATTATACTATTTTTTAATAGCAATTCATTATACTATTTAAATGAAGGGGAATGGATTCAGGTAATATTTAAATTGAAATTTACAGGAATCATTTGCACAATAATGGCTTTAAAATCTTCTTCGTAATCCCTAAACCATTGTTTTTAGTTTTATAAACTATTTATTGATCGGATAGTGGAAAAATTTTGAAACCCTAGCCGCTCTTCATACCAAAATCCCTAGCCGCTCTACCAAAATTCCTTCAATTCTATTCGTTTTTTACATTAATCAATTCATTTGATCGGTGGTCGACAATCAGTTTTAATATTGGTTGTCGACCACCGGATCTATTAGTTTTCTTGTTTTTTTATTTTAATAAGAATCACTTTCTCTGTCTTTGTGACACGTTTTTTCCTCTGTCCTTGTGACATGTTTTTGTTTTTGTTTTGTGGTTTGATTCATCTGTCTTTGTGGCATGTTTCAGCATACCCTAGCGATCGATTGTTGTTCGCACAAAGATTCAATCGGTGCTAGTTTCTGATTTATGTTTTTGTCGGTGGTCACTTGGAAAGTTATATCCCCACTCGGTTGATGGTTGTTTGCCGATGAAATCAGTCCTGGCTAGCGGTACTTTTTGCTTGACAGCTTGGATCGCGCACCACTCCTTCCTTCTTTATGCGTCTCGTTTGGACAGAGACAAGGAGATTCAGGAGGCTGCTAAATTTTGTTGGTATGCTTATCTCCATAGAAATTTTCATTTTCTTTGTTTGTAGGTTGTAAGGATTTTTTGGGTTGTTTAATCCAAATATTTTTCTTCTTGGATGCATTGTAATTGAAAATTTTCTATGAATTTAATAAAAATTTAGTGGTTTTTATCAAAAAAAAAAAGAAAATTGAAATTTACAGTAATCGATTTAACTGGTTTTTTTCATTTACCATAACTGCTAATTAATTCGAATAATGAGCTCGAAGCTGATTTGTGAATAATAATGCTGTAAACTAATGGATGTTCAAAGCAATGCAGTACCAGTATGTAATCTCCAGCATCTATCAAGATTTTGAGTGCATCGGAATCGACAAATTACTCGGGTGGTTTCCGGCAAGTAATGATGGCGAACTTGATCACCCCCTTCTGGTAACCTTCGATCATCAACGGCATTACCAACGCGCCTCTTATGGTTTTTAATCCTAATCAAACACCAAAATCAACAAGCAAAACGATCCAAAATCAGAAAACTATAAAGAAAAAATTTCCATCTCGAAACTGTATGGTTACCGCTGCGGAGTAGCGATGTGAAGCCCTTCCATGTCAATGCTGACCGTATCACGGCCGGCCAAAATGGGGCAACATGTTCAGACCAATCGTCTGTCTTTATATCCTGCATTTGCATCCAAACCAGGAAAAAATGTAAACTGTACATGTTCATACTAATTCAATGCATGGAATAATAACCTTATATAAATATCGAACGTATTAAATATGATTGCAGTAGAAAGTAAAATACCTGGAAAGAAAGGGATTGGAATAATTTGACATAATCAGAAGCAGAACACCAGTCCGGTAAATAGTAAGCATCACATATTCTTTTTAGAAGCTCTTTCTCCCATGGCTGCAAAGACTGTTCAGATGGACCAAGATCCCTATGGCACCATGTCACTATTATTATTGTGCCTCCTGGAGCTGCCACTCGCACCAACTCATTAACAAACTGCCCATTTATTGAAAATTTGTAAGCAGAAACATAATCGATATAAAACGATATCAGAGATGAATCACTACCGATAGGGACGAAACAAACCTTAGCTTTATCGGGCATGTGTTCTCCGCTTTCCATAGACCAAACTAGATCAAACTGCCCATCAGGAAATGGTTGGTTCAAGGCATCTGCAACTCGAAACGAAGCCTGCCAATACATACAACAATTGGGTGATGGTATTGTCTTTAAAATGATAGTTTTAGAAAATAAAGATCTTAAAACCAATGTTCTACCGATTGAACCAGAATCTTGAATTGTGTGATGATATTAATATACCTTGTCTGCCAGCCCTTGAGCTTCGGCAAGAGCATTAGCCCTATCAGCTTGAACAGGGCTCAAAGTAATGCCTTGGCATTGGGCTCCATATTTCTTTGCTAGATATCTAGAACTGCCTCCTATGCCACACCCAACATCAACTATTCTCTTTGGCTTCTTTGCTTGCTCCTCTGAAAATCAAATTCCAAGAAAAAAACTCAGTTGATACAAAATTAAATCAGCCTTGAGTGTACTAGAAAGAAAAAAACAACTGCTTATTATTTTAAAATATTATCGAACATAGACCATAAAACAGATATAAGCATCAAATTTAGACATTTAAATGAACATAAAGGATATAAAACTAACTATCGTCTTGAAAAACTATCAACTATTATTGTAAAAATTGTTCATTTACTTGGGACCCGGGTTCCAGCACCAGTCAGTAGTGCATGGTGTGTGTGCCGTCATTGAACAGATGATACCCTTGCATCACACCAGCAAATTAAAAAATAAAAAAAAAATTCTAAATACCTCATTAATTATAAGGAAAAATACAACTAATGCATTTGTTTATCTATACTAAAAAAGCTATAGTTTCTGTTCATACTTTTTCTTAAACTTTTGATAACACATGTCTTACAGACAATGCTACTCGAATTCAATTTTAGTAACATGAATATCATCCTCTTTTATACTGGATCACTCGTTGGTTTCGAATATAGTGATTATTCAAATCCTTCCGAATGTTAAAGTGGCGTTGATAGGTCTATTTTGTAAGGACCTAATTTTGTTAGCAAAGGCTTTAATAAGTTAGATCCTCGTTATATTAGAGATCCTCTAGAATAAGTAACCGGAGACGTAGACACTGTCGTTATTGACCAAATAACGCCAAAATTCAACAAGTAACGAATCTTTGAACAGAAGACGGACCAGTGACGATATTTAGGTAAGAGTTTGAAGGGATAATTTAAATTTTAAAAAAGATTATAGATTTAAATTAAAATTTTTAAAAATTTTGTGAGTTTGATTAAAATTTCTAATAAATTTGAGTGATTTAATAAGAATTTTTAGAAAATTATGAAAAAATTAATTAAAAACGTTTAAAATTTAATATGAATTTTTAAAAATCTTGAGGGACTAAATTAAAAACAATTAAAAAATTAAGGGCTATTTGACAATTTTTCAAATTTTAGGGGGGCCGTGACCCATTGGTTATGCTTGTGTTTCGCCCCTGAGACGGACACGTGGATTATAGGAAACGGAATATGCAAAGAGGTCAGAAACAAACCTGATATTCCAGCGAAGCGGAGCGATTCCTCGATCATTCGAATCTGTGCGGCACGATGGTCCGAACCCGTCGCATCGGTACCCGGGTCGTAAAACCCATGGTGCATATGTTCACCCCATATGTCTTCCCAGATCCCAGACGACTCGTCGTAAAACTCCGCTATCCCATCCTTCAACTCACGGACGTCGGCCGCGGTGGCGGAAGACGACGACGACGCCTTGACACGAGCGGAGACGAAGCGTCCGTTAGATTGAGAGGTACGGGAGAAGGATGATGAAGAAGAAGAGGGGAAGGAAATTGAAGGACGCGGCGGAGGTGAGAGTTGGCAAGTGCGGAGGAAGCAAGGGAGTGTTTGCAAGGCAGAAGCCATTAATTTATAGCTCGTTTTTTGTCAGTGAATCAGTCCTCGCTTCAGCTATAGTAATGGCCGCCGGAGTCGTGAAAAAAGTGAACGGTAGGGAAGGAAAGGGTCGCCGGGCGTCAGAGTCGATAGAAAACAGAGAATTCAGTGTAGGAAAGGGAAAGGGAAAGAAAGGAAAGTGTTGGTAGAAGTAGAAGTGTGTGGTGAAATTGCAGGTGACGTTAGTGGGAATGCTTGTAATTCGAATAAATATATATTTTGAAAGAAAAAAATAACTATCACTATTGTAATTTTAAATCTTTTGAGGAAGAAACGTTAACACCAACCATTGGCTAATAATTTTTAATGGAATGATAAAAAAGAATAATTTTATCATAATAGAAAGAATATAATTAAGAGCCAGATCAATATAATGATAAAAAAAAATTAAAATTTCAATTTATCTATTAAATTATAAATCTTTTTAGCTTTAAAATTTCATACGGACGATACAAGTTTAACAGATAAATTTTGAAATATGTATTTATATGCAAAAGTTTTGATACAAGTACTTTTTATGTAGATAAAAATAATAATATTTACCTAAGCAAATATTTTTATACTATATATATATATAGATGAGTCTACCACGTGCAACGAACATTGTTGAACACTAAACACCGATGAACACTATTATTTTTTTAATTTTAAAAATCTAAAGGTCTAAACTAATAATTAAAATTATCTCTTAAAAATAAAAATCAAATTTAATAGTTACGTTATAATATTTTTAATAGGTTAGAATCAAATATACTCAACTCTCCTAAACCTAAACCCTAACAAATTCATTGAATTTGTTGAATCATCCTCTGCTGCTTTATTTGGGAATTCTAATCTATTTCCTTCTAATGTATAAATTATCTATTTCCTTCTAATCTATTTCCTTCTAATGTATAAATTATCTCGGCTGCTTTATTTGGTCCCATCATTGGCCGGATTCTAATCTATTTCTTGACGATCACAAATTCATTGAATTGGTTAGAGTTTAGGTTTAGAAGAGTTTGGTATATATGATTCTAATCTATTAAAAATTTATAAATTCATTTCTATTTTTTTAAGAGATTGATTTTGCTAGGGTTTAGGAGAATTGGGTATATTTGATTCTAACCTATTAAAAAATATTATAAAGTAACTATTAAATATGATTTTAATTTTTTAAGGATAATTTTAATTATAATTTTAGTCCTTTAAATTTTTTAAATTTTAAAAAAAATTAATGGTGTTCATCGTTAGTGGAGTTCAGCAATGTTCATCGCCCGTTGTAGAATTTTTCTATATATATGTGGGATGAGATCAAGTTACATGGTGTAAAACTCTAGGACCATTGGATGAGTGGAATGTATGGATGAGATTAACAGTGAAGATTATCGCTTGGGAAAAAAATAAGGAAATAATATGTGCCATTAATTATTATCATCTAACGGTCCAAAAACTGTATAAAATGCCATTAATTATTATCAATTTATCATCTAACGGTCCAAAAACTGTATAAAAGTAATTGAATTTTACACAGTATAAGTTGATCCTAACCAGGGGAGGAGCTAGAAATATATTTAAAGGTGTCATTTTTTCAACGATATTTAAAGAGGATTAACTATTTATAAAGGAATGTTATTTTATTCATAAAAGGGATGTCATTTGTCCATATTTTTAATTTTTATATACAAATTATATTAAAAAAATAGGTTTCTCAAAAATTTTGCGGTGTCATAAGACACCCCAAATCAAAGGGTGGCTCCGCCCTTGATCCTAACCCCCCTCCCTCTCTCTCTCTTTCTATATATATATATGAGTACGGTCCTTCTCCAACCAATTTGATCCTAATTATTTGTTTAAAAAAAATGTCCAATATATGTTCAAAAATATTGTTGTTAATAGAATTGTAAATGAAACAAAACAGATTACGAGTCACTTGAGTCTGATTCGATTAAAATTCGATTAACATTAAATTCGAACTTGGCTCGAGTTATTAACGAGCTGAATCGAGCTCAACACAACTGGGCTCGAGCTCTAAATCGGCTCAATTCAAACAAAAGCAATGGAAATCAAAATGACAAAATGGGCCTAAATAGAATTTGGACTCAAAGCCCAAAAGACTAGAAAATAGGGGTGTCGAATGTAAGACTAGTCTCCTTGATGAAGGCTTCATGTTGTCAGTGCAGACAAATTTGACGGCCCATTCTGATCTACTACTTTGTTTATTTATGGGCCTTTTTTGGTCTGCCATTTGTACCTTAATGAAAGTTATTTTGATTTTACAATCCTTTTCATTTTAAGGATTAAAGATTTAATTTAGAGTTTAATTTGTATGGTTTTAATTTTAGAGTTTAAGTTTTACTTTAAAGATAAAGATTTAAATTTTATTTTTTTATCGAGAAAATATACATGTTTGTCTATTTTTCTTTACATATGTATAAAAGTTAGGAAAATACATTAATACACAAGCTTGTGTAAAATTTAATTTATATAAGTTTTTATTTTATTTTAAAGTTTATGGGTTTATAATTCAAGATTTATGATTAGAATTTAAGAGTTTTGTTAAGGGTCTAGAGTTTAGGACTTATATTTTAGGGTTAGGGATTTAGATATTAGTTTTTATAATGTAAATATCAATTAGTGTGTAGATGTTTTACGTAGCTTGTGTGTCAAAATATAATTTTATTTTTTTTAGATAAGTGTATTTTATTATCCAAGAAACAGTGAGGTGCTGCAAAAAAAATTACAATCGGAGCGAGAAATCCTCAAGTTTAAATTTCCCAACCTATACTCGGCTGTGCATTAACCCTATCAGTAGAGTTAATTTGATTAAGATTACTCGTATATAAATATATACTGTTTTATTGACTTTATAACCTGTTGATACTAATATTAAAATTTTATTTAGTTTAGTGCTGTTATAAGCTTATCCGATATATATTCAATTTGAAATTTGTTAAATTTTTAATTTTCTGAATGGTAATTAATATTATTGTAAATGATTTTTTTAATTTTATATAATCTTTGAATAAAATAATTAATTAACAGAGGATCAACACATGATACTAACATATTTTTATATAAATGCAGTCTCAACCCACTTGTATCATTTATTAAAATAATTTTTTTGAATATTATTAAAATAAATTTTGTTAATGAATTTTTTATATAAAAAAATCGTTCACGCCCATATGTACCTGTAGTGCAAAATATAATTGAATTGATTTCCATAGGTTTTATCAGTACAAGGTTTTATAACTTTTATTGTATTCCTTTACCAACAATTCCCGATCCAACCAAATCAATTGATTTAATTAATACTAGGAAATGGTACACCCAAAAAATGGGGAAAGAAAAAATACATAAATTATAATTATTTTTATTAAAAAGTGGTAGAATATGTGAAGATTATCATTTGGGGAAAAAAGTAAGGAGTTAATCTTAACCATCTATTTTCTCCATCCAACGATTCAGAAAACGTGTAAAACTTAAGAGTTTTATACTGTGTAAGTGGATTTTAACTAGGGGCGAAGCCTCAAAAGTTAAAGGGACCGAAAAAAATTAAGGGAGTAAAAAACCCTTAAACTTTTGGGGGGAAATCAATTAAGCCCCTAAACTTTTTTTTACCCAATTAAGCCCTCGAACCAAAAAATTGAATCAGTTAAGTCATCGAACCAGTTTTGACCATTAAATCTCGATAGTCTTTTTTTGAACTTGTTGGTACAATGTGTTGTGCCACAGTGCCTCGACTTGACATTTTCAATATTTTATTTTATTTAAAAATTGTTTAAAAGTTCTAATAATGAATAAAATGTAAAAAAATATTTTTGAAGAAATTTATAAATGCAACATGATAGAATTGTAGTGTATCATGTGCCAGCAATATTCAAGATTTAATGGTCAAAATTGGTCAAAAATGCTTAATTAACTCAATTTCATGGTTCAATAGCTTAATTGAGTGCAAAAAAATTCAGGGGCTTAATTGATTTTTTGTAAAAGTTCAAGGGCTTCTTATACCTAAGCCTAAAATAACAAAAGACTAAAGAGCGTCATCAACATGATTCGATTCACTAACTTCAAGTAAAATAAACTTATTTTTCTATACACATTTTACCCATAAGACAACACTAGTTCTATAATATTAAAAATAAGTAAAATAAATTATAATTTAAAATTTTACGGGGCTAACTTAGAAATAGAAAAGACTGTAAGGATAGACCACGAGGGCTTAGCCATGCGAGCCCCCACGTGGCTTTGCCCATAATCCTAACCCTATATATATTGGTATGTAAAAAAATTAGAGCAAATTATAGTTATTTTTCAAAAAGAATTGAGGGTTTACATGGTTAGATTTTTTCTTTTAAATTGTTTTTAAAACATAGATAAAGTTAAATGATAAAATTAATTTTAAAAATATCATTTAATAATTTATATTTTTTAAAAATATTTTGATATACAAATTGTAAATTTTATTATTTAAAAATAGAGGGTTGTGTAAAAATTGTTTACACAAAATGTATCTCAAAATATAAGTATTTTTTACAGCTATGATAAAATTTTGATACACAAGCATGCATATTTATATTATAGAATTTAAATTTTAAAAATTTTAATTCTAACCCTAAAAACTAAACCTTACACTCTAAATTATAAACAATAATTTTAAATTTTAAACCTTACAATCTAAACCCAAAACTTTAAACCTTAAAGTAAAATTTTAACCCCTAAAATTAAAAGACACATATAAACTAAAATTTATACGGCATGTATATCAAAGTTTTTTTTATATAAAAACTGATCTTAATCAAAATTCAATTAATAAATTACACTAACTCAATAAATTATATATTACTCTTATTCTTAAAATAGAAACCAGTGATTGATCAATAACTTATTAAGGATACAGATTGAAGGCTAATTACTTAATTGGTGCAAAATATTTTTTTTTGTGCACAAAAAAAAAACTACAAGCAAACAAATAAATTAAAGTAGTTTATTAATGAAAGTATTTATTATTTTTCATGTATAGTTGAGATCATTTTGTTTGGCAACTGGCAAGACAGTTCGGCACAGGAAAAGAAGTACGGGAAAGTCTAAAATAAAATCGCCTAAAATGGGCCAATATAAAACTTAAAAAAATAGTAAGGATTTATGTAAAATTGGTAAGAATTTTGGTTCTTATTAATTAGGTAAAATTTTGTGTAACTACATAAAATCTTACCCATTTGATAAGAATTTATGTAGATTTTACATTATGTAATAATTTGTGTAGCCACACAAATTCTTATATTATAACTTAAATTCTTATCATTTTAGTAAAAATTTGTGTTACTAGTTGAGTAAAAATTTGTATAAAATCGCTTATTTTAACCGCGTGGTAAGAGTACCTTACCCTAAAACTACCAAGAAGTACATATTGCCAAATATTGAAAATATGCCAATAACATGTGATGTTGGGTCCACACTTTCTAAAAATTTCCCCTCTATATGTTTTTTTTTATTTGCGTCTCAAGACAACATTAGATACACTTTTAATAAAGAGAATTAGGTAACTTGAATTCGAGTAGTATGTTTATACAAATTACATCGTGTTATTAAAAAGTTAAGACAAATAAACAAACATTATTTTATAATTATATCATATAATTAATAAACAAGTAAATTCGATGATAATAAGAGGAACAATCACGAAATTTTAATATATAACATCAAATAAATATAAAAGATGATAAAAATGATAATGTTGGATACAATATAATCATGTTGAAGTTCAGAATATAGCTAATAATATTTGGTTGAGGAAAAAACTCTATCGCCAACTCATTAAATGATAATATTATTGTTGTCATGTAACCTAGTAAATAACTTTGTATAAGAATATTAATATTCTTAGACATGATACTAATATTACAAAGAGTATATAAATCTCTTATAATTAAATAAAATATTAATTATTAAATAACATTACAATAAAAAGTTAAAAAAGACATATATATCCAAATGAATTAATATATATATATATAATAAACACACATTTATTCGTTTATTAATTGATAAAAATTTTGTTCATGTTTATTTATGTAGTTCAATAAACAACATAACCAAACATTATATAAATATTTTACAAACAATTCACCGAACACTACGCTCATACTTATTAAATATACACGTCTACGAATTAAACTTGATAATGAGGTATAACTTATAAGCCATAAAGGAAGAGGTGCTAAATTCAAGAAATATGTAAAAGGGCGATGGGTCCATAGAATTTATGAAGCGGCAGTCCTCCCACGGCACTATCTATGATGCCTTTATCTTTCTTTAACACACCTTCTTTTCTCGGTCCCCGCTTTTTTCTATTCTTATTGTTCGATTAATTCAATTTGAATATCGTAAATTTTTAATATAAAAATAATTTTTTTAACTTAATTTATTAGGATGCATTTTGATTGTTTTTTAGTGACACGTAATATAATCGCATCATACTTGATATTGTTGGGTTTTTAAAAAATCATAAACATGTGTGTGTGAAATGTGAATCGAAGCCTGTCACCTAATTTCCGGCATGCAACCGGTAAACTAAGGGGGTGATTTACCGGCAGTACCCGGTTGGTGGTAACGGGCCTAGGGTGACAGCGAGTGGGTGAGGGAACAAATAATTAGGGTTTTCATTTTTTAGACATTTCTCCCCTAAACCTAATCGATGCCGTGACTCTTCAATATATCAAAATTTATACCATATGCAGTGACGAAGCTAAGTGGGGGCGGGGCGGAGCATTTTTTACGCCCCCGGTTTTTTTTTTCCAGCTTTGTCTTTTTATATAATTCTTTTTTATAAATTAGTTTATTTTTTAATTTGCCCCTCTCCTAAATTTTAAATATTAATGTTTTGACTTTTAACTCCAAATTTAGACTCTGTCCCTGACCATATAAAATATAATATATTTTTTAATGGAACACCTTACGTTTTTATCAAACAATAGTATACATAGTACAAAGTTGAAAATTAAAGGACCAAGTTAGTTTGGTAATGGTACCAATTGAATTGATACTTTACTATCAACAGTGTTTGTCTGCTCCTTCCGATTCATTTCCAATTAATATTTAAATTGGACACTTAATAACGGTATGGGGTGATATCTTAATTGAATTAACATAAATGAAAACTAAAAGTTTAATTAGTTCCTATTGGAGAATATCACCTAATGTTATTATTAGCCAAACCTACCACACAATATGAGACTACGACATCAACCCAACAAATGTTCTAGTAGAAGAGCGGATGATATTTATCTTAAGAGATACAAGTTCAAATCGTTTTGTCTACAAAGTATATGTGCATTGTCAAAGAGGTAAGAATATGTATGATCATATACTATTTTGTACTCACCTTTAGATTACTAGAAAAAAAAAAACGAAGTTCGTAAATGGTCACTAAACTACGTCTCAATGTTTCTTTTAGTTATCAAACTTTCATTTATTACAAAATATTCACTAAATTGTCGGTTTTGTTATAAAATGGTTATTGAGCCCTAACTACCATCAAGTGAGGTGGCGTGACAGTTTGGGTAAAATTGTTTAATAGCACAACTAGTCTTTCGTGTTTATACATTCAATTAATTTGGTCATAGTTCGAACATAAATTAACAAATTTAGACTCATTATTTACAAATTATATCTATTTAGACTCAAAATATAAATCTTATTTGACAATTTACATTGTAATTATATTAGGTTATATATTGATACACAATGTGTGTTGAAAAAATTACACAATCCTATTTTAAAATATAAAATCTAAACTCTTACCTTAAATCTCAAATTATACACCCTAAACTATACAATAATTGTATAACCCCTGAAATTAACAAACATGTAAACCATAGTTTACAAATTTGTGTATCAATTTTTTTCTCATATATATTTATTATCAATACAATTATACAACCACTTTTTACTTAGATATTTTCATATAAATCACGTTTAGACTATTCAAAAAAAAATTATCAATAAATTTCCTTATCTAAAATTCCCCACTCTGTTTTATTGTGAAACTTACCACTTGAATATCATTATATAATATCAGTTAAACTTATTTATATCTGAATTTAAACTTACTTATTATGGGGACCAACTTTTTTAAATTACACATTTTCAGATCATCTACTATCCCTTTCATAAACATTTCTATCTCATTTGTCCTCAAGAAGCAATTGAAAGCATAAATAAGGTTGTTTAAGTTATTTACTGATCTTCTTTTTTCACGCACATAAAAATCATGGATTTTACTTCAACTTTGCCACCTAATTTAAAGTTGTTGTGGGTTCTAAGCCATTAAAAATTAAAAACCCACATCCTTCCAAAATATAAAAACCCTACATTTTAACTCCAACTCAATAATTTCAAACTTTTAAACCTAAATTCTTAACCTCTAAACCTTAAATTTTACTTATAAAACTAAAATACTTGTAAAAAAATTATTTTCACCGCCGTCCATCTGTATATTCAATATAAATCCATTTAAAAAAAACATGTCGCTCTGATAAGAAACTATATTTACAAATCATTCATTAAATTAAATTATTACGGTCCCAAATTTGAATTTAATAGTATGTAAATTATATGAAAGTTTAACCATATATATATATATATATATATATTTATATATATATATATATATATATAAATACATAAGCACGAGATAAAGTCATTAATAGGATATTACCGGGGTTGGTCAAAGTGATAAACAGTTTAGTACTACTTAATCAGGTCTCGAGTTTGAGATCTTATATTATATATACAAAAAGATTCATGTTGTGAAATTCACCTGCTAAAACTAAATGTGCAACAGGTAAGTCTGAATTAATCGAGACAAAGTCCTGAAATACCATAAAGATAACAAAATAAATCATTAATAAGATTGAGGAGCAACAACTCCTCTCATAATTTTTTTGATATAATAAAATTTGGAGTCATTTTTAGTTTTTTTAACCATCAATATATTATTCATTGATCGACTAAATCAGATCCAATTTTACATAGTCTCATAATTGGGCCCATCCTTCAAATCAAGGTTTTCTCTATTCATCATGCCAAGATTTATACATTTGACTTTGTTTAAGGGACCTGATGCCTCGACCTTTCCAAATTTTTATATTTAAAGACTACAAAATTTTACTCTTTGTAATATTTGATCTTAATTTTGTCCATTCACAAGCATATATATTTATTTTTTTAAAAATAAAATTTATATTTTAAACTCTAAATTAAATTCATAAACATTACATTAGTGTTTACCGGGTAATTTTCTCATCTTTATACTGATCACGTTCGCATTTGTTGTTTAGGTCTGGATTTATTTTGCTTTTAATTTAACTATATGGTGTAGTGTTTAATTTCGATTATAGTGACAGGATGTATTAATTATATTTATAATTATATTATGATTTTATATTCAAATTCTATAATGTGTAAAATTTATAAACCTACTGAATAAACACGAATGAAGGTATATTCATGTTTGTTCGTTTAATTTTAATTGAATACGAACAACTAAACAATTATAATTTTTTGTTCGTTTGTTAAGGAATGTAGTTTGTTTGTGTTTGTTCGTTAAAATGATAAACGAACACAAACGAAGGAACGTAAAAGGACATGTGTGAATAAACATAAACGAACAAACATACATGAATAAATTTATTTAAAAAACAATTCTTTTGTTATGAAAAATAATAAATATAAATAGATATATGTGAATAAATTTAAATGAACGAACTATCGAACGTTCACGAACGTAAATGAACGAACGGACCCTTTGTTTGTGTCCATTCATTTAATTAAACGAATAAATTTTTTTGTTCATGTTCGAATTTCTTGTCGAACAGTTCACTCAACGTTTGGTTCATTTAATTTAAGTTGAGATTATTTTTATTTAAATTTAATTATATACGAATTTTCGAAATTTACTTTAATTTAAATTCATATAATATTATAATTATCCGTTATAATGACAAAATATTAGAATAATTTATAATTGTAATTATAATCGTTGGTGTAATCTTTAAGAAAAGCATTTGACTAGCTGCCATGGGTGACGTCACTCCATCTTAAGACAAACACTTACCTCTTCCCAACAACAAGAAGCAAACAACTCCCATTCAGACAGACAGCTCCACTCTTGTCCTTTTTAAGGAATTTCCTTTATTACAATTAATTAATCAAAATAATCCAACCAAAACCCTCTTAATTTGAGTTTATATTCTTAATCAAACAATGGTTTAATTAATTAACCCAAACATCTCCCATGAATATCTATATATAAACCGTTCAGCCTGTTGCTTTAAAAAACTTATCTTGGTGGGCATATAACATAAAAAAACAGTGAGTAAATTGAGGCTCTTTCTGTTCTTTTTCTCTTTTTAATTTCAAGTTTTTACAAGTGTTGTTTGATATATTTTATTAATACAAGTTTCTTGGGTTGGGCGGTGGTTGAAGGATGAATAGTGGTGGCGGTGGTTGTGGTGGTGGTGGGGCTGAGAGTGGCGGCGGGGGGACGGTGGCAATGAGGTCATCGTCACCGTTTACGGTGTCGCAGTGGCAAGAACTGAAGCATCAAGCTTTGATCTTTAAGTATATGATGGCAGGTTTGCCAGTGCCGTCTGATCTTCTGCTTCCTATTCAGAAGAGCTTTGAGTCCATTTCTCATAGGTTCTTTCACAACCCTACCAGTAAGCACTGAATTAATTTCTTCATTTTTAAAACCTTTTTTTTTCTCTTTTATTATTAACTTTCAAATATTACATGATATTTGTTTACTATTTTTCTTTTGCCCTCTTTTCTGGGTTTGTTTTGTTCTGATTTGAAGGGAAATTTCTGGGGTTTTCCCCCATGTTCATGAGTTTTTAGATGAACTTTTTGATATACCTGACTGAATATTTGAAAAATTCATGGGTGTTTTTTTTTTTTCAGTTCCAATGGATAAATTATTTGACTTTGAATACCATTAGAATCACATTTTTAAGACAAAGATTGGGTCCCTTTTCCTTGTTTTCTCATATGAATTCCAAACATGTTTTATTCTTGATGTTGTTGGTGTCTTAATCATCAAATATCATATCACTTTCCACATGTTTTATTCTTATTCTGATGTTTGTTAATTTTGATAATGTTATTGTGATTATTTTGTTGTTCTCATTGTTGTTGGTTTTTTATTTTATTCATCTAGGAACATGAATTTCTTCATGTTTTGCCACATTTTGTTCATGAAAAGCCTTGTTTACGAATTCGATTTGAGTGTAATTTTGCAGTGGGGTATTGTTCCTATTATGGAAAGAAGGTGGATCCGGAGCCCGGACGTTGTCGGAGGACTGATGGCAAGAAATGGCGATGCTCGAAAGATGCGTACCCGGACTCGAAGTACTGTGAGCGCCATATGCATCGTGGCCGTAACCGTTCAAGAAAGCCTGTGGAATCACAAACTATGACACAGTCATCATCTACTGTGACATCATTGACTGTTTCCGGTAGCACCGCTGGTACGGGAAGTTTCCAGAGCCTTCCTTTACATGCTTTTGGTAGTACACAAGTCACTGCTTCCGCGACCGGTCAGTCCAACTATCCTCTGGAATCGATCCCCTATGGAATCCCGAGGAAAGATTACAGGTAAATTCATTATATGTGTTTCGTTTAACATGGTTTCATTCTTAGCACATCATAGGAAAGATCAAATCATTTCATAAGTAATGCCTACACAATTCGAGTTATAGATCGTTGAACCTGTGGTTTGCAGTATAAGTTTCGGGTTCTTTTAGCTGTGGTAGGGATACAAAACATAATATTTGTTGGGCCCCTACCTGTTAGACTGTGTGGTAGGAGTAAAATTGCAGATTGCTTCTGCTAAGGGTAATGGAGATCTTGCAGAAACTTTAAAAAGTTCCTGTTAAGCTCAGTGTTCCGGGCCTTGGTGTCCTCAAAAATGGATGACGAGTTCATTCGGTGTTGCCGCTGAAATTTGTTCTTCACTGACAGTAATCTTTTCTGGTCCATCCTTTGCTTTTGTTTTCTCCTTGTAGTTCGTTTTTGTTGTCTGACGACCATGAGAAGTTGTCGATAGCATGCTACCGCATGATAACTTATTCGCACTTTCTGTTTGTTACGTAATGGGATGTGTACTTTCTTTCAGAGTTTGATCCAAGGATTGCTTATAAAATCTAGAGAAAAAAAAACAAATACAAAAATGAAACTACTATTTCTCTTCCAAGTTTCGTATTTCGGGAAAATAGTTGTACAAAACTAAAAACTACGTTTACCTTTTAGTTTCCGAGTGTGTCACCGTGCGGCTACTAGGTCCTATGCCCTTCACGAGGTGCATGGTAATGTAAAAGTCTGAGGCCTTACAGCATGGAAAGTGTTTACTTAATTCATATTGCATATCATTTGTACCAAGTTCCATGGCATTTTCGATTTTGCTATTCGATTCATACTGTTCGGATTCTGTCATTTGTTTTAACTACACCTCCGGTGCTTCCCCGGTAAGTGCTTAACTGTCTCTGCAGATGTTTCGATCTGAGGCTGGTTGATCATGATTTTAATGTGTTCTACTCATTTCGTTCTAACACATAGGTATCTTCAAGGAATAAAACCCGAGGCTGGTGGACATAGTATTTCCTTTGAAGCTTCAGGGAGCAACCGTGATACATGGCCTCTAATGCAGTCTAGAGTCTCTTCGTTTGCTCAGTCAAAAACCGGCAGCAACCCGATCTTGCAGACTGATTACCCCCAGCATTCCTTTTTCAGCGATTTCAACTCGGGAGAAGCCGTGAAGCACGAGGGTCAATCTCTTCGACCCTTCTTTGACGAGTGGCCTAAAACCAGGGACTCATGGTCAGCTCTCGAAGATGACAGGTCCAACCAAACCTCGTTTTCTACAACCCAGCTATCGATATCCATTCCGATGGTGTCGTCCGACATCTCCACAACTAGTTCTCAGTCTCCGCATGGTGAGTTTCAAACTCCATAATTCCCCTCGTGTGCCCCATTCGTCCGAAACCCGCATTCGAACTATGCATGAACAGAAATTCGAGATTTCCCGGACGTGGATACAAGAGAAGGCCCAGAAAAGTTCTAGTTACTTGACTAATGTTGTACTCTTTGATGATTTTTCTTCAGCATGACTCTGTGTAGGATCAGTACACTGTAAGGTTCTGGTTTTAGGTATAAAATAAAACAAACCCTACCTGAAAAAAGTCCAGATATTGCAGTTTCAATTGAATGAATGAAAGAGCAACAGTTTTTTTTTTTTTGCTTGGAATTTGTCTTATTTAATCCTAAGAAGAAGAAAAATTGAACAAATTTGTTGTTTTTCATTAAAAGCACTTCTAGTTTATCGACTAAAAACCCGACCCGACTTGTATCTGCTCGAATAACTTCAAAACGTAAAATGATTATTTATGGTACTCGTTTTAGTGAATACTAACTCGTTAAACAATCGGGGTACAGAATAATTTTAAAGCCTTTAAATTTCATATGTACTTTTATAGAAGTGTATTTGTTTGGGGAAGCTATGCTGTGGCCAAAGGAATGAATGCTGCAATTAATGGAAAGCAAAATTGTTGAGGGCATTTCATTTATTCACAAGAAATTCACTCAATATTCAATGCAACATGCCAAATAATATCCATTTATCACTTATATTTAATTATCGATGGTAGGATTTTTGGTGCGGCATTAAGTTGTCATTTATATTTAAAACTCTTTGATAGGATGCCGTTTATATGCAAGAATCATAAACATTCCTATAATAATAATAATAATAATAATAATAATAATAATAATTTGTATACATTTATAAAGTATATTTATTAGAGCTTTATCACGAATACAATTAGGATGAAATAAAATATTTTATGTAAAAACATCTTTTAAAAATTTATTTAAGCATAATTATACCAAACAAGATTTAATATTAGTTTGAGATTTATGAATTTAAGTTTTGGTAAATTTTAAGGTTAGAGTTTAAGCTTTAAGTTTAAGGTTTAAAAATTTACATTTTAGATTTTAAAGAAGATTATGTAATATTTTTTTGGATAAATATTTTAAGGTTTAAAAATTTACATTTTAGATTTTAAAGAAGATTATGTAATATTTTTTTGGATAAATATTCTATACACAGGCAGTGGAAACTTTTAGTTTCCACAAACGCCTTAATTTTAGGGTATATGGAGTTAATTTAGGGTATAGGGTTTAGGAGTTTAGATGTAGAGGGTTAGAATTTAAGGATAGTTGTTTCAATTTAAAGTTTAGGGTTTATAGGTTAAAACCTAAATCCTCACCATATTACCCTAAAAACTAAACCTAACATATAAACCCTAAATTATAATCCTAAACCTTAAATTGAAACAACTATCCCTAAATTCTAAACCCTACACCTAAGCCCCTAAACCCTAAACTAACTCCCTATACCCTAAACCTAAGACGTTTATAGAAACTTTTAGTTTCCACCGCCTATGTATAAGATATTAATTCATATTTTTTTAACAGAGTATATGTGCAAAATATAACTCTCTTCGTAGAAAACATAAATATTTTTTAAAAAAAACAAATTTCTAAGTAAATAAAAGCAATAACTTTCATATACAGCTTTTTGAAAAATAAATCTGTACATAATATTCTAAGTCATTTTCATTATTTAATTTTTTTTTATATTTTATATTATAAAAAAGTAATTTGTAAATTAAATGAAGAGAGATCTGATTTGAATAACTACGCTAATCTAACTTGTTAATGATAATCCAAACATCACAGTTTAGACCGATTTTCGGTTCGGGTTTCAGCCCTAGTTGTAAATAGAAAAAATGTTTGTTTGCCCAGTAGCCTGTTTAGACAATGAAAAAGAAGACCGATTCATATATGCAAAGATTGCAGCAAGCAATAGCATCCTTCAACAGATACGGCAAAACGAAATGAAATGAAATAAAGCACCAAAGCTCATCAAATCAAATGCTGTCACCATTCATAATTGTTGCTAAACTGACCCAAATATTATACGCAATAAACAAAACAAACTGACCGAAAACAATCATTCACTCCCAAAGATTTAACCAAAATATAACAAATTGTAAGTATATATCTCAACCATTAGATTAAAACAATCTGCTTCAGCTAAACTAGAATATATCATGTTGGACACATGTCTATATTAAACTAAACACTCACTAGAGTCTGGGTAGTATAGAGTAGCAAAGGCACACTATATCTTTTTAGTACAAAGAATGAGCTCCCTTCCAATGACTCTCAAAGACGGATAACAACAAAACTCTTTCATGTTCGACGGTTTCGCCTTTCAATGACAATCCTGTTTACCTAGCCCTACTCTCCTTGTAACTTATTCCCGACTATCTCAAATTCTAAGGCTTTGCTTGGTATGAAGGATGGAAAAGATGAAGAATAGAAAATTTATTAATCAAATGGTTAAGATTCAATACCACTTTCCTACCTTGAAGTTCAGCCATTAGATTAACAAACTTTGCATCCTTGATGCCGAGGAGAGCCTAAGGCTCTTCTTGGTATGAAGGATGGAAAATTTGTTAATCTCGATAGCTAAGCTTCAGGTAGGAAATTGGTTGGGAGTGTTAACCATTTGATTAACAAATTCTCTATCCTCCATCTTTCATATCAAAGAGAGCCCAAGAAAACTTTCCGAAACATAAACAATTAATCAAGTGTAAAATAGAGGAACTTTAATGCAATGCAACAAACAGCAATGAAGATGAAAGCGATGTATTAAAGAAGTACCTGCCTTAAAGTTATTCGAATCCAGAACGGAGAAATCACTGTAACATTCCAAGATATGAATTCAAAGCCAAAGTACAGGGGAAATGGCAACAGATATGGCTAGATGGTACGGGGTTAAATCTTTTGGTTATGAGATCAGTTGCCAACTTTCAGAAATTGATTTGAGGTGGTCAATTATTCTTCTGATATCCATAAATGGGGAAACGAAAAAACAATAACAAATTAATAATACTGAGTATATAAAGATGTTGGCGAATCATTAACAACCCATTACTGCACAATTGGACACAAATGCGCCTGCTCGCTCCTTGACAGAGAGCACATTCCACTCAGGTCCATCCCTGTTTCCCTCCTCTGGATCCCAAGAGTGTAGAATAATTACTCCATCATCACGCCCTCCATGTCCTCCAGCTCCTATTACTAGTAAATTGTTGCCGCATGCTTTAAATGCAAGTCCCCAACCATTGGAAGAGTCAGCCCTAACAGGAAGCCTCTTCACAACATTCCAGGAGTTATTAACCTTGTTATATTTCTTGACTTCATTAGTCACTTGATCAGCAGAGTAAAGCTGATTATTCACAACAGCAACAAGAGGAGGTGAACGCATAGCAGGATGAAATGTACCCACATTGTAACCAGGGTACATGTTTTCTATCCTCCTCCATGATCTTGTCTCGATATTGTACTCTTCACCACAACTCAAACAATCTGTATGACTTGACATGCCCCCAATGACATAAAATTTCCCATCCATAAAGAAACCCGAACACAGCTTTCGAGGTAAGTTCATATCTGGCAATGTTTGCCAAGTACCAAGCTCAGAATTGTAGAGCTCAGCAGATTGTAGAACATTTCCATTTTTATCACTTCCCCCAGCAACAATCGCAATCTCCCCAAGGCTGCTAGAACCAAACAAACACCGAGGCAAATTCATTAGAGGGCATCTAGACCAATTGTGAGTGATCAAGCTATACATCCAAATAGCAAATCCCGACAACTCACGACCAAACACAAGTAGTTCAGTCCCCACAGCCAGAGACTCCTTATCAGCACAAGTAAAGCAGTCATCACATGGAATCCTAGGTAGTCTCATCCATTTCTGTTTCATAGGATCGAAAGCTTCCCAAGGCATCATATTACAGGCTAAATAAACCCAGTGTTCAATTATGCCAAGCTGACGTCTCAGTTTATATAAATATCCACTCCCAATCAGTGACCTAAATTTTCTGTTTAAACAGGCCAGATTTGGGTAATCGGATCGGCTGCTCCAGGCCAGAATGTCCAGTGCCATGTCATCATTAAGACCTGGAATGAAACTATTATCTGACCCTTGCCCACCATGATTTTCTCGGGATCCCGCCATAATTTTAGGTTTTTTTCCATTTAATCCTATATAGCCAAAAGTTAGAGCATGCACTTCCTTGTCTAGTGAAACTTGCCCAACACCTCTCCGATTAGTCTTATTATTACCCAAGAGAATATATGCCAACAGATGCCAATCATCTTGCGAAATTTTTGAAGTGTGGTTGAAAGATACTGGAGGCTGCAATGAGACATGACCTTGCGAACCAGCCATTACTGGTGATTCATGTTCTGCCCCTTCTACTTCCATATTGGGCTCCTTAAGTGAATCCCTGAACACCATTTGAGAGATTGTACCGTACAAAAAACTATTCTCTGAGAAAGGGGGGGAAATGATTCAATAAAAAGGTGAAAATACCGAAAAGCAAATGCACAAAATATTATCAATTATAAGAATA
The DNA here is from genome assembly GCA_958450335.1 of Hibiscus tridactylites. Lineage (NCBI taxonomy): Eukaryota > Viridiplantae > Streptophyta > Magnoliopsida > Malvales > Malvaceae > Hibiscus > Hibiscus tridactylites. The sequence continues at coordinate 3,923,751 of OY288267.1, forward strand.
CTAAATGATAGATTTCTTCTATTCTATCCATGCTTGACTTCAAAACCAAGGTTTTCCCTTCTTAGACGGCAACAGCACTGGCAACAAAATGGGAACAGCAATAATACAGCCAATATGGTTCAATAAATTAACAATGCATCACTTCATGTATAATCTTCCTATGGTCAAATTAACAAAACTGAACTCATACAAGGATCAAGCCTGAGCTTGGACTCTCATTGATAAGAGTGTTATCCAGGGAAAAAAGTGAATACATAAAATAAAATCTGCATGAAAGTGATACACAATACGTGCAATATTACATGATACACTCAAATCAAAGTTTGAGCCTTTGTTCATCATTAAAGTCCCTCTTTTATTCAAAAGGAGTAGGAGAAACACATGAATAACAACTTCAAAAACAACTCCTCCATAACCTGAAACAAGTATCATCTTTCCATCTAAAGATACTTGGTATCAATCATTCCCTGCTTCCAGAGATAGTCACTGCTGCACTCCCAGAATGAATTAATTCCGGGAGCAAAGTTTTTACAAAACTCATACTAAACAATAGAGGATCTTTTAGATTTATTAGATACTTTAATGTGAAAGATATGTTGATTCACAAAACGATGATCAGCAGTATTCTAGAAAAACTTACATGCATTGCCTCTCAGACAAAATTACCCTACTATCTTATGATTAGAACCAATTTAAAAGCACCCAAATAGAAATTAACCATCAATACAACTTTCTATGATTTTGGGAAATATAACCATGCACCGCAAATCGTGAAGGAAAAATTCTTATCACTAACAGGTTTGATTATATCTCTGGCACATTTCAGAGCAACAGTTTGGATGATTTGGATATAGAAATAGACTGGACAGCCTGGACTGGAGAAGCTTAACCATATTTCAAATCGATTCTAATCAGACTATAATTACATATGTTAACTTAGTAATTAACAATATATTCCTTTATTTCAAATCAAAATGAAACCATGACAGAATTTTTACACCACTGTCAAATTGATAGGATAAATGATTTAACTATGATAATTACCAGCTAAAATCCTGTAATATCATGAAAAAAAACACATAAGAAGCAAACAAAATCATATGATAAACAAAGTTAGTTCTTTAGCTTTTCATTTTGTTCTGGTTTTCCACCCTTAATTTATCGAATAATCTAACATGCAATTTTAATTACAATAAAAATCATACAAGAAGCAAACAGAGCCCTGGAGATTTCAACTAAAAGGAAAACAAGCAAGCAACATTTTCAAGAAAATTTGAAAAGGAAATTAAATTAATTCGACAATCGAAGCCAAAATCTTAGCAAATCTTAACATGCAACAAACAAAGATTTTAAGAAGAGGAGGAGGAAGAAGAAATCAGTACTCACCGTGAGTGAATCTAAAACCCGAACCGATTATTTCGATCCCGTTGATTTCGACCAAACCCGATCTCACACGAAAACTTCAAAACAGCCGAAAAAGGGGGAAAAATCCCAATTCACATTACTCTGAAGCTTCGATAATCCCAAATTACCACATTTTTCTATATCTCCTTTTCTCAAGCTTAGGAATCTCATTCTCATCCATTATATATATATATATATATAATATTAAAGTAATTGTTTATTAATATACTTAGTTTATATAAAAATATATAAATATGTGAAGACGATTTTTATCATCTTTCGCTTCCTCTTCTAAAAACTCAGAGAAAAGAGAAAGGCAGTTTATTTTTTTTATGTAAGAATATATAAATAAGTTACTACTACTCTCCATTTTAGCTAACATTTTTTTCATAAAACTATTATATTTTATTTCATAAATTTAAAAAAATCAAATGTTAAAAATTAAAATATTAAACGTTTAATTTAAGCATATTCCACCTCACATACTCAAGCATTTGTACCATTAACAATGTCATTTGTATTAAATTCAATCATATATTAAATATATTATTTAAAATTAAATAAATGATATAATTCATTGTATACATTTTCATAAAAAAAATAAAAAAAGTTTTCATTTTAGTGTTACATATAAAAACGGTACTTTTGTTATTTTAATATAAAGGTGTATATTACACTATAATAATATTTTTCTAATCAATTGTAATATAAACGTTACTTTTATTTTTGACATCGACCTATACAAAAATTATATTTTTGTCATTAATATTATCAACTATTATATTTTAGTCCTCTATTTGTTAAATATAATAGGAAAAATATCTTATGCGCCGGCGATGGAAACAGGGATGGAGCCAGGATTTGAGGTTGGGAGCAAACTATAAATGTTTAAAAGTAGGGAAAATTTATTAATAAATCAATTTTTAAAGAAATTTAATAGGAGACAAAGGTGAAAAAATTTATTCGGCCCCCTCCTCACCCCTTAATAGCTTCGTCCCTGGGTGAAAATATTTTGTTTTCAAGAGCACTCTAATTTTAGGGGATAGAGATCTAGTTTATGGTTTAAGTTTAAGGGTTTAGAATTTAGGATATGTGGATAGAATTAAGGCTTTAGGGTTATGATTTAGAGTTTAGAGGCTAGGGTTTAAGTAGTATGTTAGAGATTTAGATTTTTACCTATATCCCCTAAATTCTAACCTTAAACTCTAAATTCAAACCACAATCCCTAAATTTGAAGTGCATAAACATAAACTCATATACTATAAACCTTAAACTGAATCTTTAACCCCTAAAATTAAGGCGTTTGTAGAAACAAAATATTTCCACTCCCATACAATAATGCAATGACACACTAATAGGGTTTTCAGTTATTTGCCACATGTATTTTACGTATTTGCCTCTAAAAAATTACTTTGTTTTAAACTTAATTTCGTAACTCAATTATTATTCCATTTTTTCCAAAAAAAAAATAATAATCATAAAACTCTGAAAAATCCCTTCTATTCGTTATGAATTAGCAATTATCGTTAGGATAGACCATAACTCTTGTTTTTCTTCCCTCACTTATCAAAATAGTTTTTTCCCCGCAAAAGGGACTTAAACATAACAAAATCAAAATAAAACCTTCGAAAAATTATGTCAACTCGCTGATTATTGGCATCTGATGTAGTTATTGTTACAATGATTACTCTTAAATATATAAAAAATATATTTTTTGTTAAAATATTTTTGCTAAATCAACTCATAGAATACGATAAAATTTATGTGTTATTATAATAAACTGATATACTTCGATAATATATAATTTTACATATTATTATATTCAACTTTTTATTTATCATTAAACAAATGAACCAAATAATACCATATTACTATAACTACGAATCTTGAGAAATTAAAAAATAACATACATATATATTTTAAATATATCCAATTATCAAGAATATATATAATTTTACTAAATTGCATTGACTGTTAATTTAGATTAAACCGATCCCATGAACTGATTTTGATATTCGTCGGAGAGAACCCAAAAAGAATATCCAATTTCTTTATAACGAAATCTACAAAAACAAAATAGAAGAGAAACTCAAAATTTTCTCGAGAAAAAAATACGCGGCCGGCGAGAGGAAAAAAACATAAATATTTAAAAAGGGGCGGAGTGTGAGAGACTCTGTGGAAAAAGAGGGAAAAAAACGAATTAGTGAAAAAAAAATTGAGGTAAATTTATTTGTTTAATTAAAAAAAATTAATTATTGATTTTTGTTTGAGTGAGAGAGTAAAAATTCATTTCTGTTATCAATATTACCGTGTCAAGATATATTTTTCTCAGATCATCATGAGAGGAAGAGATATATATATGTTAAATTCATGAAGAGCAAAAATTGAAATGCTTTAGTTTATTATTGTATATATTGCTTTATTTTATATTGTTATTCTACATTTTTAATATAATTTTTCCCTGTAGAATAACGGGAGGAAATTTTGAAGTAGAAATTGGAGGATTGAGATTGAAATTTGAACGGAAAACTTCTCCAGGGGATAAAGAGTGAGGTAGAGAGGGGGGAAGAAGGAGGTAGTTTAACGTTAAATTTGCATTGCGATCGTTTGCGTCCGCGATGGCGGCGGCGAAAGCACCAGCTATTGTGGTGATGCGGGAGGTGCGGCGTGTTGATGAGCTTTACAATGCGAATGAGATACTCTACGAACCAGAGGCATGTAATATCAAATCTCTCTTTATTATGGTTTTGTTTAATTTTATCGGTTAGAAACATTTCAATATTGATTTCATTGTTTAAGGCTTCAATTAATAGTGTTTTCGAGTTTAACTTTTCTGTTTATTTAAATGCCATGGAATATGTGGAAATGCTTGTACTATTTTATCATGAAAATCACTGTATCTCTATTCTGATGTTGGGTGGCCTATGTTAGGAACTAGGGTTCTAGGCCCTCTATGGAAATTGTATACTTCTTCCTTGCTTATTGTGCTCCGTTGAGCGACGTGGTAGGACACTATGTTAGGCATCTGTAAGGGGTTTAGATGCAAGGTTTTTCCATTTCGTGGTTTAGATGTTATGAAATACAGAAGATTTTTTGCAATGGGTTTACTCGGAGAACTTTTTTTTAATGATACTTTTTTGGTACAGTGTGATTGCTTTTTATAGATACTGCATCTGCATCCAAGGACCAATGCACGAGATGGTATTAAGAACGATATGGTGAGAACGGGTAATCTGCAATCTATGCTCAACTTGCAAATGCTTTCCTTTATCAATCGTGTTTGGTACAAGTATACCAATGTTTTTGACTGAAAGAAGGATAGACATCTATTTATTAGTACTGACAAAAGAAAAGGCCTAGTTCTTGGCATTAACTTTAGCATTTTTCCTGGTGAAGGGGGTTGAAAACCAGATTAAAAGATAGGTAGGGGATGGAGATTGATAGAATAAAAAATTGGTGTACTTTCTCCTTATGCTTTCGGGGAATGATTTAGAAGTGGAATGCACGAAAATGATGTACTTATTTCTTAGTTTTTGCATGCTGTCTCCTAATCTCAACTGTTTCGCTGGATTCATATTTGTTGGTTTAGCAATTGGACACCCTTCATCGTTTCCATTTTATACGTTACCAAGTAAAAAAGTTATTGTCATGCATGCATCCTTTTCCTGACTTAAAATTGGATAACATCTACTTAGCATACATGGATCCTGTTGAGGGGTCGGATGATTTTTCTAAAGATTCCTAGTTTTTGGAATTTAAAGCACTGCGATGCATTACTATTTTTTACTGCAGTTTGTACACGGTTCTAATTTTCTGTACTGTTCAGTTTCAATGATGAAAAGTGCGTTCTATTAGAAATGTTATTGGTTTGCTTCTAAATAACAATCTTTGGATAGTATTAGTGTATGATTGATCATTTTGTATATAAAGTTCTGCCTATTTAGATTTAGAAGGTTTTAGAATCAATAAAATATTAGTTTGGTGCTTTGTTTAATTCCTTTTTTCACCTTTCTAGATAATTTCTTTGGTACTAAGCTCATTTTTTTTCCTGTTGATATATCTGCCGAAGTAGAAAGCAGTTAATTTTTTCTTTTATGATGGTTGAATAAAAAATTATTCATACTTGCTACTATTATTTTTGTTCCATAGGACCAGTTATTTTTTTTCTTTTAGGAAAGGGCATAAAGTACATGTATCTTTTGCTTTCCATTTATTATTTGCTTATTTATGCTTTTGTTTTTTGTTTTTATTCTTAGGTCCTATCATAAACTGTAGAAAGGTTTATTTGGCCTAACACGAGTCAAAAAGTTCATGCAAAAGAAGAATCCATAACCTGCAACGTTTGCTCTGCTCCTTGTTCATCTTGTATGCACCTTAGTATAGCTCAAATGGGATTAAAAAGTGATGACTTTTCCAATGAAACTGATCCTGTTGCTGTGGCAAGTCTGCACTCTATGAACGAGGATAAACCAGGTGATAGCTTACAGCATACCCAGCGTGAAGCAAGCAATTTATTCTGTGTCAATTCAAATCATGATTCTTACTCTGAAAATATAGAAACTAAAGCAACTATAAGGCCATCTGGTGTATCTGATGAACTCGAAGATGTTGGGATTCAAAGGACCTTCTCAAATAAATATGATGGTTCCAAAAGTGTTGAAGGCCATGATGATAATATTTCTTGCGCTAGTAGAGCCAGTGATGCAAATAACGAGGATTTAGATATTAAGAATTCATCTCAGAGTTCATTGTCGGTTTGTAGTTTAGGATCCGAAAAGGTGTTCTCTTCCCAGAAGCCAGACTTCTCCGAACTTCTTTCCGGAAAGGAGAAAGATGCTGGTAGTGATTCACTGAGGATGCAAAGTCCACATTCACATTCTCAAAGTGGCAAAGATGCTATTGGAGGCAGTTCTGAGATTTCTGCCAAAATTCAGAAGTGCGAAGCAGATATCGACAACAATAAAGATGTCCCGCTAGGTAATGGTGATAAAAGTTTGAATGAAGGTGAGAAAGATGAGTCGCCTGAGTTTGTTGAATTACCTGGCAAGAAGGAGATTCCTTTGGAAGCACTTTCCGCAGATGAGGATTATGAATCGGATGCTACAGAAGATGTCAGTAATTTTGTTTTTTATTCTTTGTTTGAAGAAAGTGCATGTATTGACTGATATAACTGGGTTCCTTGTTACTGATTGTTCAAGTATATTTAACCGGATTCTTACATTACTTAAAGAGAAGTGTTTTTTTTTTTCTTTACCCTGCAGGACTGCTAGATCTGTCGTTCATTTAAATCTTTAAAAATATTGATCAATACTTTTTCATATCAATAAATTTTGCTGATTTATCTGCTCTTTGTTTCCCCAATTGTTTGCAATAGGTTGAAGTATGTGATATTTGTGGGGATGCAGGACAAGAGGATCTGCTTGCTATATGTAGCAAGTGCTCTGATGGTGCAGAGCACACGTAAGTGCATCTTCAGTGGGTTTTATTTCATTTCTTTTGATTCTTATCCACGTGCCTGTAGTCATTGATTTTATTATTAATTCTATTGATCAGCTACTGTATGCGAGAAATGCTTCAAAAAGTTCCTGAAGGTTACTGGCTTTGTGAAGAATGCAAGCTTGTTGAGGAAACTGAAACCCAAAATCAAGGTTAGTTATCAAACAAATGGAACAGAAAATGACACTCTGACAGGTCTTGTACTGAACTCCATTTGCAATTGAATTTTCAAGGTTTGGATGCTGAAGGAGAAAAAGCAAACAAAGTTGGCTCAAGTATGCAAAGCTTAGCTAAGAGGCATGCTGAAAATCTAGAGAGTGCTTTGGCTCTGAAACAGAAGGCTGTTGAAACAAGTATGGGATCACCAGAACCATTGAGCCCTAATAGAGTTTCTGCGTTGTCTCGAGAGGGTTCATTCAAGGACTTAAACAAGGGGAAAGTGAAGCCATATCTGCAAAATTCTTTTGGAAGCCATTCTGGTAATGATATGCCAGAAACTGTACGTCCTCCTTCTGGTACACAACTACAAGCACCAAAGGGTAAGTGAACTGGTTTTCTTGGCTAAAACTTTTTCCTATTTTTTTTTTAATTTTTACACATTGGCATACCATTCTACTTGATACAGGTACCTCATTTAAATCCAATTCCTTCAATAGTTTAAACTCCAAACGCAAAGTTAAGCTTGTAGATGAAGTTGTACTTCAGAAACAGAAAAGTGCCACTGAACATGCATCCCTTGATAGCAGGGAGGAACTTGGTAGAATGATGGACAAATCCACTAACTCAGGAAAGTTGAATACTGGGGAATCAAATTTTAAAAGGCTATCATCTAAATATCTGCATGCTCAAGATCAAAAAGGATCAAAGATAATTAGAGAGCGGATACCATTAGCAAGGAAAAGTTCCTCAAAGTTGGATCGCTCTGGTTCTCCTGTCTCCACACACAAGGTTGATAAGAAACTGAGATCTTGTGCTGACATAATTTTCCATTCATCTGCAAGCAACCACCAAGAAACCAAGGCTGTTCAGTCTGATGGAAAACACAGTACTTTATCAAAATCAATCTCCAATCTAGCTCACAAAGGTGCAGAAAGTGCAGTTACTTCTGGTACGTTGTCACATTCTTATGGAGAGACTACTATTTTTTTTTCATTTTAGTGTTGACTTGAATGTTTTGCTGTGTATTCTATGTGTTACCTCATTTTTGTTGCTGTTTTCATTTGGTTCATCCTGACAAGTTAAGAGCATTCTTCTTATTTTGCAGATGTCGTAGTTCCATTAACCAATGGATGCATTTCTTCTGACCAGAAGTTAAACCAACTAAACCGGATGGAGGAACTGTCGTCAAGTTCTTTATGGACAGCTGAGAAGCAACATAATAATTTTAATGGATTTTTGTCAGATGAGCCTTCTCTGTCATTAGATTCAACAAACCAGAGTGAGAAGTCTCGGGAGAGCTCTGTTAGTCGCTCCTCAAAAAGTGTTCCATGTCTAAAATGCAAAGAGATGAGTCATGCAGTTGACTATTGTCCAGTTTCTAAGGCTTCTGGTGCTGATCAGTCTGATCCAAGGACATCTAGGGAGGACATATATAAAGGCAATAAGTTGAAAGCTGCAATTGAAGCAGCTATCCGTTTGAGGCCTGGAATACGTGACAGAGCATCTCATGTTCCATCATCAATTTCTAATAAGACAAAGAATATGATTCCTGTTGAAGGTATATATGAAGCGCAAGAAAATCTTCATAATCAGGCTTCCATTGGTAATATCAAGCAGGTTAATTCACATCCCACTGATGCTATCTCTGCGGTTTCTTCTGTTGCCAATCGTTCAATGAGAGATATATCCATCCTTCCTTTAGCCTCTGGATCTGCTGTCTCAAATAGTTCTGCCATCCCGGAACATGAATACATCTGGCTGTAGGATTCTTGCCCTTCTATTCAACTATTTTCTTTTCTCGTTTGGTGCCATTTTCATTTATTGTTGCAGCATATTGTGCCTTTAGATGTTTCTCAAATGAGATAGATCCTGTTACTTTTTTTGCAGGGGGGCTTTTGAGGTGCATAAAAGCAGAAAACTTCCAGGGTTTTCTGCTGAAATTCAAGCCCATCTCTCAACACTTGCATCACCTAAAGTGCTTGAAGTTGTCAACTCTTTTCCCCACAAAGTTTCCTTGAATGAAGTACCTCGCTTGAACACTTGGCCGCCACACTTTCATCACAGTGGTCCTAAAGAAGATAATATAGCTCTATATTTCTTTGCCAAGGACCTTGAAAGGTATATTCGAACATTAATTGTTTTGTTCTACTTGTTCAGACTTCCTCCTATTTACTTTCTCCATTTGGATTGATCATTGATGCGATTTTTCTCAATTCTCTCTTAAAACTTATTTTTGTGGTTTTTGTTGCAGTTATGAGAACTACAAGGTCCTTTTGGATAACTTGGTCAAGAATGACTTCGCTCTCAAGGGAGCTTTTGAAGGTGTTGAGCTATTGATATTCCCATCCAACCAACTTCCTGAAAACTGCCAGCGTAAGATTTGCTGCAAAATTGAGATATTAAAATACAGTATATATAGAACCCTGTAATCTTGGTTGGGCTGTATGCTTTGATCTAAGAGTTATGAAAAGGCTAGGATAAAGGGTTATGCCTGTCTATACCACACCATGTGGCCTAGTAGGTACTGGTAAAGCATGTTTATTGGGGCTATTTTTGACATTGGTTTCTTACATATTTGCCAAATATAGACCACGGTGGCTTAAAGAACTCTCCTTGATCATATTACTTGGATATGGAAATTCCAAGATATTCACATCCTCTTAGTGTGCTCTCAGTGTGCTCTTAAACTACAAAACATTTTTTTACTGATGCATTCTTTTATTTTGGTTCGTTGTCCCTCTAGTTCATCTATTGAAACTTGCATTCTTAATTCATTATTCAGTTATGGATCTGGTGTTGAGGAAATGGTTGTGCAGAGTTTATACAGAGTTGTTAAAATGAGATAAATTATCCGCATACTTCCCCTGTTAAATGTAAAGCTTTAAATCAATTGGATGAGCTTCAGATTCGAGTTTCTACCCACAATAGCTGGAAAAAAGCAATGTAGGTGGAAAACAACATCTCTTTATTCCAAAGTATTGCAATTAGATGAATTGTGTTTTAGCAAGATGTGCAACAAGGTGATAATGTGCTTAGACTTCATTTCCACGCCTATGCTCTAGATCTGTGGATTAATGGACAAATTTGCCTGCTATCTGGATTTAACATGGGCATCCACCAAAATCCTCAAGTTGCGGGGCATTTTAGATAAAGGAAATTGAATTGGTAGTCTTTTTTGGTATGCTTTTGTGCAGGCTAGAGCTACTAGATGATATGATGCATTGAACGTCAAATTGTAGGCAGAGTTTTGAGTTATGTCACTTCTTAGTGTTTCAAAAGAAAGGAGCCTTACGATGGCGGGCAAAAAAAGGAAAGAAAGAAGATAAATGTCTTTTGTTTATAAACTCTGCTTAGGCAACAATGGAAGGCATCTGTTGCTACCAAGTGTTTTCTGTGTCTCTTGCCAACTTCAGTGTTTTAATGTTCTAACTCATGATTTAGCTTATGTATAGAACATTATGTTCTCATTCTTGTAAGTTGTACTCATACATGATGGACATATGTCCCATCCTTTGAGGCTGATATTTTAGATCCACATTCATTTGTTTCTCTTTGTTCTTAGATTAATCTTTGCTTTTGTTGGATTTTGTGTTTATATGTGTGATATTTTCATATTTTGATTTTTCTTTAAAAGATTGCTAAAATTTGTTATATTACTATTTGCAGGGTGGAATGCATTATTATTCCTCTGGGGTGTTTTCAAGGGAAGAAGAGTAAACTCTTCTAATTCCATAAAGAGTGTACGCAATCCTGATGCAAGTATGGTACATTTGGAGAGGGAGATATCAATCGATATCACTCGGACGGTAGATAATAAATCAGCTGCATGTGATAGTACATGCCATGTAGTCCCAGTAACAAGTGCTGTTGAAAAGGCATGTATCTCAACAGAGAGAGTCGGTGATAATGAGGTCTCTTCTTCTGAGCAGGCATATGTGGGAATAGAAGAAAAAATGGAGGAGCAAGATGGTAAAGTTGACACCAAACTCTTGCCGAGAATTGCAACAAGCAGCACACAGGTGCATCCAGAAACAAAATGCAATAATCCTCCTCCGGTAATGTGCTCTTCCGTCGATGTATATTACTTAAAAAGACTGTCAAGTTCTTATTGTTTCATAGTTGTTTGCATATATTTACTCTTCCTGTTATTTCCCAATCTTCAGCCCTACAATCAGCTACAGAATGTTATATATTCTTCAGTGCCATTATTGAATCAATACATTTGAAGCCAAGAAAAAATTGTAGAAAAGTGGTATGTGCAGAGAAGAAAGATTATTTCTCTGTATTTCTTGATTTTTTTATTGATAAAGTAGTACCTATTTATAGGTTACAAAAGGAGACTAATCTAGGAAAATTACATAAAATCAGCAACTATATTATTGCTAAATCCCTAAATGTTAGCAGCTAAATATTTGGGAATATAATTTCCTAACTTTATGTAATTTACAACCTAATCTTTATTTTAAATGCCAATTATCTACACTCCCCCTCAAGCTGGTGAGTATATATTGTAGAGTCCCAGCTTGGATATGAATTCGTCAAAGGTAACTCTTGGTAGTGCCTTGGTGAGTACATCGGCTAGCTGCTTCTTTGTAGAGACAAAGTTAAGTTTAACCACTCCATTGTTGACCTTTTCTGAAATGAAGTGTCTATCGATCTCCACGTGCTTTGTCCTGTCATGTTGGACTGGATTTTTAGCAATACTAATAGCTGATTGGCTATCAGTTTGCAATTCAAATTGACTGCAACTATCAAGTCCCAGTTCTGCCAAAAGTCTCTTAAGCCATATTCCCTCGCAAATTCCCAAAGCAAGAGCTCTATATTCTGCCTCAGCACTGCTTCTTGACACAACTGACTGTTTTTTACTTCTCCATGTCACCAAATTTCCCCAAACAAAGGAGCAATATCCACTAGTTGACCTTCGGTCTGTTAACTCTCCAGCCCAACTTGAATCAGTAAAGATTTTTACTGTTCTGTCTTCATTCTTTCTGAAAATCAAACCATGGCCAGGAGTCATTTTTAGATACCTTAGAATTCTGTAGACTGCATCAAGGTGCTCCTCTCTCGGGTCACACATGTACTGGCTTACAATGCTGACAGAAAATGCTATATCTGGTCGTGTAAGTGACAAATAAATTAATTTCCCCACAAGTCTTTGGTACTGTTCCTTGTTAACAGGAATTCCCAACTCATCTTTCCTTAACTTCAGGTTGATCTCCATAGGAGTTTCTGCTGGCTTACAACCCATCATTCCAGTTTCTTCAAGTAAATCTAAAACATATTTTCTCTGATTAATAACAATGCCCATCTTGGATCTTGCTACCTCCATTCCTAAGAAGTATTTGAGATTTCCAAGATCCTTGGTTTCGAATTCAAAGGCCAGTATCTTCTTTAGTTGTTCTATCTCATAAACATCATCTCCTGTAATGATAATATCGTCTACATAAACAATTAGAATTGCCTTTTTTCCACATGGAGCTGTTTTTACAAACAAAGTGTGATCAGTTTGACATTGCTTGTATCCATTTTTAAGAATGACTCTAGTAAATTTATCAAACCAGGCCCTTGGAGATTGTTTTAATCCATATAAAGATTTTTCCAATTTACAAACCTTTTGATCATTACGATGTAGTTTCATACCTGGAGGAATTTTCATGTAGACCTCTTCTTCCAGAATCCCATTCAAGAATGCATTCTTAATGTCCAGTTGATGAAGTTCCCAATCTTTATTTGCTGCCAAAGATAACAACACTCGAACTGAATTTAGTTTTGCAACAGGAGCAAAAGTTTCTTCATAATCTATTCCATAGGATTGTGTAAATCCTTTGGCCACAAGTCTAGCCTTAAATCTCTCCACACTACCATCAGAATTGTACTTCACTGTAAAAATCCATTTACAACCTACTGGTTTTTTACCTGGTGGTAAATCGACAAGAGTCCATGTTTTATTACCTTCAAGTGCACTAATCTCTTCATCAACTGCCCTCTTCCATTGAGGATCTTCTAAAGCTTCTTCTATTGTTTTAGGGACAAAGATTCTGTCAACATTTGCAGTAAAAGCCTTGAATGAAGGATTTAGTTTTCCATATGCTACAAACCTTTGAATTGGATGGTTAGTGCACTTTCTCACACCTTTCCTTTGAGCAATGGGCAAATCAACAGTATCAATAATAGGAATAGGAGCTGTATTTTGAGAAATTCCCATACCTTCCAAGTGTTCTGAGGCTGTAGGGCTGAGTTCCAGTTCTCGGCAGTCTCCAGGTTGTATGTTGGTCTCTTTAATAGGCTTTTGTCTCCTTTTATAGACACTAAGTTCCCTCTTCTCAAATTGCTCAAGTTGGGTCTTTTGAGGAGTTTGTGGTGTGCTAGGAATTGGAGATTGTGTGGGTCCTGAAGATGGTATAGGTTCTTAAGGAGGTATGGGTTTTGAAGGAGAAGATATAGGTATGATAGGTTGAGCTATAAAAGGCTGAAAATCATCAATAAACTGAAAATCATCAAAAAGCTGAGGTTTTCTTACACTCTCCCCCTGAATTTCAGCCTTGGAGTAAAAAGGATTGTTTTCCAAGAAAGTAACATCCATGGTGGTATAGGTTCTTTTAGTGACAGGTGAGTAACACTTGTAGCCCTTCTTAGTGGAAGAATATCCTAAGAAAATGCACTTAAGAGCTCGAGGATCTAGTTTAGACCGAGAATGAGGATAAATATGGACAAAAACGGTACACCCGAAGACTTTTAATGGCAGATTGGAAGAAAGTGGCTGAAAATTAGAAAAATGATGAAGAAAAACATCTCGAGGTACCTTAAATTGCAAGGGTTTACTAGGCAACCTATTTATAAGGTATGTGGCTGTAAGAATGGCTTCCCCCCAAAAGAATTTAGGAACATTTTTGGAAAATAATAATGACCGTGCTACCTCTAAAAGGTGCCTATTTTTTCTCTCGGCAACCCCATTCTGTTGAGGAGAATCAACACAAGAGCTAATATGAAGAATTCCTTTCCCCTGAAAATAGGATCCTAGAGTTCTAGTGAAATACTCGCTGCCATTATCAGTGTGAAAAATCTGAATTTTTGTTTTAAACTGAGTCTCAATCAGGTTCTGAAATCTTCTAAACACACTCTCAGTTTCAGATTTTTCTTTCATTAAAAAAGTCCAAGTGAGTTTAGAGTGATCGTCTATAAAAGTAGTGAACCACCTAGAACCATCTATGTTTTTCACTCTCGAAGGGCCCCAAATGTCACTGTGAACAATGGAAAAGGGATGAGAGGATTTGTATTTGGATGGAGGGTATGAACTTTTTGTGTGTTTAGCAAGTGGACAGATTTCACAAGTAAAAAAATTTGGACTTGTATTTTGAAATAAATGAGGAAACATTTTGGCAAGGTACTGAAAATTAGGATGTCCTAGTCTGTAATGCCATAATAAAACATTTGGAGAAGAATAAGAACCATGATTAGGAAAAAAGTTTGGTTGAGAACAACTTGAGTTGGATTGTCTATGTAGAGATGGTTGGCCTTGAAGAATGTAGAGGCCACCACACAACCTAGCACTTCCAATCACCTTCCCCGAGTCCATAGCCTGAAATTCACAAACATGTGGAGAAAATTTAATAGTGCAGCGGAAATCAGTAGAGAGTTTACTGACAGAGAGAAGATTGCAAGTTAAATTAGGCACATATAACACATTCAATAATTCAATGTTTTCAGAAACTCGAATTGAACCACTCCCTTCAGTGGGTGATAAAGAGCCATCTGCAGTCTTTATGTGAGAGGGAAAATTTAATTTCTGAAACTTCTGAAACAACGTCACATCTCTTGTCATGTGATCTGATGCCCCTGAATCCACAATCCATGATGTACAATTATTATCGGCCAAATTTGTAAAAATTGTACTGATTGCGCCATGAGTCTTAGAAGTCACATTGGTTTGCTGAAAGGATGAATGTGGCTGTAGATTATTAGCATCAATGGGCTGCTGGAAGGTTGAAGATGGCTGGAAGTTATCAACAACATTGAGCTGCTGAAATCTGTTGTAAGGCTGGAAATTGCCAACAGCAGTGGGCTGCTGGAATTTTTTTAAAGGTTGAAATACATCATCTGAAATATTTTCTGAACTGATTGCAGAAGATGTATACATCTCGCAAATTTTAGGATCTAAAACCTAATCTGATACCATGTAGAAAAGTGGTATGTGCAGAGAAGAAAGATTATTTCTCTGTATTTCTTGATTTTTTTATTGATAAAGTAGTACCTATTTATAGGTTACAAAAGGAGACTAATCTAGGAAAATTACATAAAATCAGCAACTATATTATTGCTAAATCCCTAAATGTTAGCAGCTAAATATTTGGGAATATAATTTCCTAACTTTATGTAATTTACAATCTAATCTTTATTTTAAATGCCAATTATCTACAAAAATAAGATTGTTTTCTAATGTTAGTGTTGTTAAAATTTATTTTAAGGATAATTTATGTAAATTCTCAACCTTTTAAATTGTTTTCTAAGGCCCCAATTGGAATTTCACTGGTAGCTCTGCATTCCTTAGAGAAGTCAACATAAGTCGAATTCCATGCAGTCATGAAATTCCATCTTTTTTTTTTTCTATGTTTATATCCCTTCAATTGAATGTTCTTGCTATGTATTTTAAGGCTAGTTTCTAATATTTTCAGATTCTTAATATCACATATATTTTCTTTTAGTTCGAGATTCTGTTGTATTAATCCAATCTGGTTAGATATGAGCATTTAAGATTAAAGAGTTTCAGTCATAATATGGGGAAAATGTTTTGGATCATAGTTCTATTGAACTATGCCTAGCTCTCAGATAATTCTGATCCTGGCCATCAGCAGCATCAATAGTGTTTGTAAGTCCATCGTAGCCACCTTGGAAGGACTAGTAATCAATTAAAATTTGTTTTTTTTTTTTTAAATTTAAATTGTGTTGCATTCATTTTTTGGAAAACAGGAAAAAGAAACAAAACCTCCTTCCTACGAATGTTGACATTCACCTTTGTTTTACAGGAAGATGGCAAAGTTCCAGATTGTCGACCCGACGCAGAGCTCAAACCTAGCCTTCTGGCTACTGAAACCATTAGTGGTTCTGTCAGAGTTGAGAAAGAGGAAATGCATGTCCAAGAAGACTATCCACTTTTAAAAAATTGCCCTACTGAAAAGCAAATGGCAGTTGTGGTTGGGGAAATTGACGGTAATTCTGTTAAAATTAGGGATTCGATGGATGATGTGTGTGCCAATACAAAAACTTCTTCAAAGAGAGATATTGATTGTTTGCAGCCGAATAATCGGAAACGCACATACTTGGATCTTACAGGAACAGTTTCAGAAATTTGTACCGATACAAGTCAAAATTTGCCATGGAATGAGGTGAAGAGAGTTTCTATAGGTGAGGGAAGTGATAATAAAATGCTGAAGACAGGTTTCAGTGGAGTAAATCAATTTAACAGTGTTAGAGATCAAGGTGCTTCCAGTTATAGTTTAGCCTCAGAGAGACATGATCTGTGTTCCGCCTCTTCTGTCGAAGAGAAGAAATGTGACATTGCTAGTGAAAACAAAGTTATCCCCAAGGACATTGGAAGCGGCGAAGGGTTTGTCTTTCCCGTGGTTTCTGTAAAAGACGAGGACCGAGTTCACAATGCGTCTTCTAATCTTGAGCTGGCTTTAGGGGCTGAGACGAGACCACAAAACGAAGAGATCCCGCCTTTGGTTGTTGGAGCATTAGACAAAAGTGGCAACCACGACAAGGTAACAGGACAAGAAAAGGAGGATGCGTCTGCCTCCCTTTCTCTTTCCCTCTCGTTTCCATTCCCCGAAAAGGAATAGAAGGCAAAGTCGGATTCCGAAACCGAGAAGCTCATGTTGGGAATATTTACACTGCTAATGTGTGGAGGGGTATTCCCTGAAAAATATCATGGTGGTCCTAAGTCGTAAAAATGTGGTAAAAATGTGAACCGGGTCGCACAGCGCTAGCTCAGGTTCAATGGCTGGTCTTGCATGCGGGCTTATCTGTCGGAGAAGCTTACATTCTCTCAATTTGACCTAGGAATAACTTCTCTTTTCTAATGTATTTTTTAATTTTTGAAATTTTTTATTTGAATTGCATAACATAGACAGACACGGCTGTTTGTTTATAAAGAAAGGAAAGCCGGGGTTTACTTTTCTTCTTCTTCATGAAGTCTGAAGGCAATCAAACGGTAGCAGCAGGAAGACCAAAGAAAAATAGTTAATTTAAGGGGTTTTTTTCGTTTGTGTTAAAGATTGGTTGAGCCTTGAAATCGATTTTGAACAGAATTAATTGATTGATTAATTAAAATAAATTTTGATTCGATCTATTAATCCGATTTTAATTGAATTATGAACACCCCTACAGGCTACAGTTGCATTGGCAGTAAGCAAAAGAGAGCGGACCCGTCAAAGCGTTTACTTTGCTTTGGGTTCAACGGTAAAACTCGTCGTTTTGTGGCCAAGGTTTTCATAACACTTTTCCTTTAATACCCCTCTTCAACTTTCTTAATATCCATTAAGTGCTTTTTCCAAGTTACTACTCAACACATCAGTCTTCTTCATCTACTTTTAAATGAGGAAGGTACAAATTCGTAAACAAGAAAACTAAAATCGAATTTCGATAATATATTCCGTTTTCGCTACTCTAGTTTTTCCTTGAAAAGGAGTAAAAAGTTCAACTGATTTCTCTCTCTCTCTCTCTCTCTCTCATGGCTTCCTGCATCGCTCCCGTTTCCATTTCAGGTTTTTCATTTGATCAGTTTTTCTGATCTTTATTTACTTTTTTGCTTATTATGCTTCAACTTCATTTCGTGATCTCTTACTATGCTCCGTTGACCGTGAAAGTGAATTTAGGAATAGAAATCTATTATTTGATTTTATGTATTCATTTCTGTTTATAAATCGAATTGCTGCACATTTTCATTGATATCAAATTTGTGTGGTGTTTGGTGCTATGCTGCTGCTCTGACTTCCCATTTTTCTTGCATTATCATGCCTGTCACTTGTATCTGAACATGGATATGTGATCTGGGTCTCGAAGGACTCTCGAAATACATAGAATAGAATTAGAAGAACTTCGAATGAAATGAACGAACCTGTGTTGGATCTATATTTGTATCTGAAAGTCACACTTGTGTTGGATCTATATTTGTATCTGAAATGCACACCTGTGTTGGATTTATTATCAAGTTCTTGCTTTATGCTTGATTTATTGTGGCTTCTTTCTGGTTTATAGGTGGTTCTCATCTCAAGTCAAGTGAAGTTAGTTTCAATAAGTCCAACACTTTTGGGAAAACACCAAGTTTGGCAGTTCGGAGGAAACCAATGGCATCCAACCGCCGGTTTTCTGTTTGTGCAGAGTATCGGTATGTCAATCTGAAATAATCCATGTAAATATGCTTGGATAGTTGGATGAATATTCATGTTTCATATAAGAGTAACCCACTCTACAATCTACATTTCTTGTATGCTGTGTTATTTGATTACTAACGTGCCTAATCCCGTCTTACTAAATCACCTTGGTTCCAAACAGACTAACAAGGAAGTTATGCTCTTTAAAGATAACTATATTTGTAACTCAATATGGAATCTAAAATTAATTGCCGAACGTCAAAGATGAAGTCTTGATGTTAATATCCAAAAGTCTTGAGATCATTACAACCTGTCTATAGAGTTACTTTTGTCTCATTGTTGAACACATTTGGAAGAATGGCATCAATGGAAACATTTCTGCCTAACAATATTTGGGTTCATGGTTGATACACTTGCAGTGGAGGAGTTTTTTTAACTCACAAACGAGGTTAAAAAACTACGGTATATCCAGTTTCCTGTATTTTGATTTATTTATTATTTCTTACTATACTCTAGGGGCTGTGTAATCCTTTAAATTGCTTGTGGAATCTAAAAGCTCCATTGATCTTCTACTATATCCAATGGCTATTAAGTTGTTTATTGGATGATTCTCAACTCACAAACTCAAAAGATTTAAAGCATAGAGATGCCTGAACTACACCATAGTAGATTGCCTTCCATTCTTTATGTCTTAATATTCTTAAGAAAGCTAATTTTTACTTCTTTGGATGATGTGCCATGTTTAGATTTGCTCCAAGTTGCATTTTGCCTGTTACTTCTGTTGATATTGTGTCAATATTTATGCTACTTATTTCTACTCAGTTCTCATCCTTTTGCTGTCCACTCTGATGAGTGATGGTATATGCAGTGATGGCGCTAGTGGAGGAAGTGATTTTGCTGCTGGTTTTGTTTTAGGAGGTGCTATATTTGGAACTTTGGCATATGTTTTTGCGCCACAGGTGGTTATTATTTGCTTTCACCTTCACTTAATTTCTTGCACATATTCTAACATATCCAATCGATGGCCCTTTTTTTAGAACCACATAAGCTTCATTTTTTGGCCTAAAATTCTTGACCTGTTTAGCATTGAATTTATGGTGAAATGCACCTTTTAACCTCAAAAGTTGTACCAGTAACAATTCTAAACAATGAATCCTGTTACACTCTTGCTGATATTACTAAACAATGAATCTTCTTGTCTTGTCATAGTAGATGTAAGTGGCATTTGCTGTTGTTTGTTGCAATGAATGGCATGCATCCTTTTTGCTATTTTACATTCCGCATTTTGGTTATTCAGGCCGGATCTGAATTCTTCATTTTTTCTTTTGATTTAGATTAGAAGATCCCTGTTAAATGAAGACGAATACGGATTCCGGAAGGCAAAGCGACCGATTTACTACAACGGAGGTTTAGAGGTAATTAGGTTCTACCTCTTTTCGTGACTTGGTCCATTGATATCAACTGTTATCCTTATGTTAATTGAGCTCCCAATTATTGAAAGCAGAAAACAAGGCAGACCCTGAATGCAAAAATCCGGCAACTCAATTCCGCCATCGACAATGTATCCTCCCGGTTGAGAGGCGCAAAGAATTCACCTACTGTGCCGGTCGAGACAGACCCCGAAGTAGAAGTTACTATGTAAGACATTTCTATTTGCTTAATCTTGAAGTTTGTGAGTTTTCCAGTGATTGATGGTTTTACCTGTTCTTCTGTTATGAATTCTGAATTCGGACAGCGTTCTGAAGGTTTAATATGGATTCAATTCAGTTTTTGTTATTCTATGTCTTTTTTTTTTTCTTGAACGAGAGAATTTAACCCTCAGAATTGCCTGGAATGAACAGAAGACTGTATAGCAGTAGCATGCTATTATATTTGTCAATATGTGACTCACCATTTCTAAATGTAAATATCGGTTTTGATGCAATTACGATTCGATTCATGTACGCTTTTAATACTTTCTCCGTTCCTCTTAAATTTTCTTGTTAATTTTTTTTTACATAGTTTTAGGGGGAAATTGTGTAAAAGATGTATTGTAAAATGATTAAAATGACAATTTTATTATTAAAATATTAAATTTTATTTTATTAGAAATCTAAAAAAATAAAAATAAAAATAATCTTAATAAAAACTGTCGAGTTCTTCAAAAGAATTATTTAAGTGGAACATACAACACAAAAGAGATAAATTTAATGAGTAAAAAAATACTATAAATAATTAATAAGTAACTATAAACTCAAATACTAAAAAAGCAGGAAAAATAAAATATGATGAGCATGAATTCATTATTATCTACATCTTTCTAAATTGAAACATTTGTCTCTATACATTAATTCAAGAAACGTAAATTCCAAAACCCAAAGATTGAACTCCTATATTCTATGACCATGCAAAATCATTATTTTTATATTCTTATAAAGAAAATACACGTGGCATTCTGAGTCTCCTTGTGATTTGGCTGATTCATTACATTTATGTACATGTCTGAATCAATTACTTCCAAATGTCTAACGTTAGAAAGAACCACACGTCTAACCTTCCAAGTTGCCAGCCTCGACCCATTCTGTCCATAAAAATATACACCAACTTTCATCGAACACAATAAATAAATAAAATAATTATCTATCGATCTGTTCCGATGAGACATTAAATTTCTTAAATAATGTTAAAATAAAAATAAAAATTATGACATAATAAATCGAATAAATCTGGTTAAGAAGATAGTTCTTTTAATAAGTACATGTAATGTTTGATCTGAATTAATTAGTCAATCATCGAATACAAATAACTACATAAATAAATAGAATAGAATAGAAGAATCTGGTGAAGTTCCTTCAAACAAACGTATCTAATTTATTATTTTATGGTTTATTGGTTTAGGTTAGGATAGAGATTCGATTCAAAGACTTTTAAGCTAAAGATAAGTACCTTCCCATACACCACTCACCACTCCAAAGTAACCCACTTTTTTTTTCTCGGAAAAAGAGAGGATTTTCCTAGAAAATTTTCTCTTAAAACAAGCTGCTAGATGATGAATATGGACCAAGAAACAAGTAGTACCGTTAGAGAAATCAAACCAAAAAGCAGGCGAATCATGGTTAGTAGGCCGCCCACCCCTTGTTGGACAATATTGATATTATGTTTTTATGATAAAGTAAATTTGGGTTATAATTATATATTATAGGGAGGAGGAGGACCGGATGATGAGGAAATGAAGTGGCCGCCATGGCTGATTCCACTGCTTCAAACAAGCTTTTTCGGGCAGTGCAGACTCCACGCAGATGCTCACAAGAGTGAATGCAATATGTATTGCTTGGATTGCATGGGTGCTGCTCTTTGTTCCCTTTGTCTTGCTTATCACAAAAACCATGGAGTTATTCAGGCATGTATAAATCTTCTACTTTCTTTTGTTCCTGTGTCTGAAATGTCACAGGACCGTTATACTCTTTCCAAAAGACATGTTCTATAGGATGCGCAGCGCCGCCGCTTTTATATACCATGGATCGTATTTGTATTTGCAGATAAGGAGATCATCTTACCATGATGTGATAAGAGTGTCTGAGATTCAGAAACTGGTAGATATTTGTGGGATTCAGACATACATAATAAACAGTGCTCGGATAGTGTTCTTGAACGAAAGACCACAGCCTAGGCTTGGGAAAGGCGTCACCAATACCTGCCAAGTCTGCCACCGCAGCCTCCTTGATTCCTTCACCTTCTGCTCTCTCGGTTGCAAGGTTATATACATACATACATTACAGGCATAATACCAAAAAATGCCTCTAATATTTGACTAAATTTTCATTTTAGCCTTTATTCTTTATTTTAAAGCACTTTAGCCTTTAATGTTTTATTTTTTTTTGTCAAAATGACCCCTATATAGATAATAACTATTAGTCAACCAACAGTAAATGACTTGAAATGATATGAAAAACGTACACGACAGTGCACGTCGCAATAGCAGTTTCATATAGACAAATATGATAGATTTTACAAAATGACACATCAATCAAAAAATAATTTTATAAAATTGTATAAAATATAATTTTTTTGGGTGTTATTCGCCAAATCATTTCAAGCTGTTTGTCGCTGGTTGAGTAATAGTTTTCATCTATAGAGGGGTTATTTTGACAAAAAAATAAAATATTTAAGACTAAATTACTTAAAAAATAATAGGGGTCAAAATGACAATTCAGACAAACGTTATGAGTTTTTTATAGCATTATGCCTACATTATAATGATAATTCTTCGTTTGTTTGATACTTGAATTCGAAGATATGATCTGAGTTCGAGTAAGATAATCGATTGTTACATTTTATTTTATTTCCTTGTGAATTAAGGTATTACTATTAGTTTCAGGTAGTGGGGACATCCGGGAGGAGAAAGAAAATGCATAGAGAAGCAGAGGAGTCAGAGGGTGAGTCGATGAACACAAGTGTTAGCAATGGGAGTGCAAATTACAACAAACAACAGATTAGCTTTACACCGTCAACGCCGCCGCCGACGGCCAGGAGGAGGAAGGGAGTACCTCATCGAGCTCCAATGGGAGATCTCATTATAGAATACTGATATGCATATAACATAAGTAATTATATTAATTTCTTTTTTTTTTTTTGCTTTTTTTCCTTTTAAATTTTAATCTACTGATATATAGGAAGCTAAATTATACCAATGTAAAATTGTTATTATTGTACATAGAAATGGGTTTAAATCAAGAATATAGAAAAAAAATAACAAAAAAGAAAGGGTTGGATAATAATTTAAGATAGGTGGTGGATAGAATGTGTAGGTTTTGATGGTACTGTTTTTTTACAGAACTTTTTATTGTATATTGTTGGTTCAAAATGTATATAAATTAAAAGTTATTATATTTATACATAGAAGAATATTTTCCCATGTATATAAGGGTTGAGCGTTCGATCGAGTCGAGTCAAAAAATTTTAAGTTATTCGAGTTGACGAGTCATATTTTACAACTCAAACTTTATTTGAAATTTTTTCGATTCGAGGAGTTTAAGAAATTCGAGTCGAGTTTTCGAGTTCTTCTAAAATTTTAACTGTAATTATTTATCATGTTATAGTAGGGTTTAATTCCAATTTAAACTCCTTTCTCTAATCATATAAGATATGAACATATATTTTTTTTTCACATGTGACAATATTTCTTCATATTTTTATATATCAGTATGTATATATCATAAAAAATAGAGGATTCGTCTCGAACTTAAAAATAAATTACTAATTACTAAATATTTCGAGTTATTCGAGTTATTTGAATTTTCATTTTACAACTCAAACTTTATTTGAAATTTTTTCGAGTTATTCGAGTTTATGAAATTTCGAGTCGAGTCAAGACGAGTATTTTTGCCTCGAGTCGAGTCGAGTTATTCGGTTTTTTCGAGTCGAGTTTTGCTCACCCCTAATGTATATAATTTGAGTATATTCAAATTTTCAAAATTTTTATACATTTAAATCTTTGAAAGATGATCAATACATCAATGTTGGACATGAACACTTAAAAATTGGAACAATGAAGGGAGAATATACAAGGTTATAAGCTATGAACATGTAAAAGAATGGAGAAATCAACATGGTCTTCCAAGGCAGCATGTCATACGTTGGAGATATGATCCGAACCTACATCTGACCTTACAATATAACTTTGGAGATCGAATGCAAACGACTCGGCCAGTTCAAAGGCATCCTGCACCCCAAGTCTGGTCCCCTGTTGGCCGACAACTGTGGCCGCAATCCGAGCGGCGAATGTTCCCATGCCTTTCAAGTCCGAAACACCTCGTAATATACCATACAAAATACCAGATGCATACGCATCACCAGCACCGCAGGTGTCCACGGGTACGCATGGAGGAGGAGGAATATATACAGCTTCTCCTTTTACACCTATGTATGATCCTCTGTGTCCGTCTGTAACCGAGACTAGGGAAACAAAATGGCTGAGATACCTTGTTGCTGAAATTGAGCTTTCGTCCGAAGAAAGATTACATAAAGCTCTCGCTTCGTCGCTGTTTGCAAACAGTATATCCGCGTAGCTGCCAACAATTTCCCTGAACAAGAGAGGCACAATAATTCATGTTTGAGAGCTTAATGCAACAAAATTCCCACATGACATGAAGTGAGCTCAAGATTATTGATATTTTCCAAGAATGTTTCAATGTTCATGTATGAAGATTCTGATAATAGACCCCGTTTTCTAGTACCGTAAACGGCTTCGCCTAGAACCTAGTGAAGTCATCGAGACTAAAACCCTTTCCAGTAAAGTCGAGTTCAGATAATATTAACCATTATCCTTAAATTATATAGCTTACAACAATGTACCCTGTGTTCAACATCGAGGGTGAGTCCAAGGGTTTAGCTTCCGAAATAAAAGGGTTCGAGTAACTAAACAGCTTACAACAATGTTCCTTATGTTCAACATTTTCAGAAATTCAAATTTTCGAAGTTTTAGAATTCCATTCTCTTGGGGGGGGGGGGGGGGGGGGGGGATCAAACATAAATTCTAGGATCCTTAGAACACAGAAGATAAGCACAAAAAGCCAATCATAAGGTTGACAAAATTAGATAACAAACTTACCAGAAATCATCGAAATGTCTCTTGATGCAGGAGACATCCGACGCTGTGACTGCTACCAACACACCACCCCTGCATGCTTCTTCACAAGCTTTTCTAATGGTTCGTATTGTATCAGGAAGTTCAAATAAATAGCCCTCGACCACAAATATATTTGTCTTGGAGACTACATCGGCCAAGCAAGAATCGTAATTAATAGTCGATGATGTACCCTGAAATGACAGGACAAAGTCATATGTTAGGATCTGGTTCAATTCGTTTCCCAGGCCATACACATTCTCTAATGGAAACTAGGACATCAGAGAGAGCAGAATGTTACTTTTAAGAACATTTGCACGAGAATAGTTAAAGATTTTTCCGTTTACTATAAAGTGCAAGTATTGAAGAGGCTGAACAAGTTCATTGTCCTGGAGATGACGGCAAAACAACAGCAGACATAAACGGACAAGTAGACAGATAACGTAGCAGAAAATAGATTCTGAATCCGGTTTTTATGCAGCTTCTCCATGATTAAGGGGTAATAGACAATTCAGTTAAATACAACAAGATGCATTACTCTCACTTATAACCTCGGCAATGTAAGTGACATAACCATACTACTATAGTATGTTTTCCATCTAATAATTCAATTCCAAAAGATGAAATTGCAAGGACCAAGCGTGCAATTCAGAAACTTTAACCGAGAATAAATAAATCAATAATGCTTCAACTGAAACTAAGTATGAAATAAGACTATATAACCTTCAATATGTAACTTGCAATGACCGTCATTTGTAACTTATAGTCAAAGACATCTAACCTGATAAGCAAGCATCGTGCGCTGGGCATCTGGAGTTGTAACAACGATCACTGTTCCAGTTGTTCCGTCCTTAATAGGTTCAGAAAGAAAATTCACATTTGCTCGACGTAGTTTTGTCCTAAATACATCAAGCAATTCAATGTTTAATTAAACAAGACCATTACGAATACTGAAATGAATAAAATATTCGAATTCTGATTGCAGACAGTGATTGGTCAATTTAAGAGCAATCTCAGATCACGTGCAGCTGCAAGAGGCATTCAAGATGCAAGAAATCTAAATACTAGAAGCAGCAAGTACTTAACTCACACAGGTTCATTCTAAAAGGAAAATGCATTTCTATTCTCATTTTTGTTTCCTTGGAGAAGTTGAAGCATCCACAATGCCATTAGCCAGAAAATTACCTGTAGAAGTCACCCAACGGGTCGCTACCTACGCTGCCTGCCATGGCTACATTTAAAGCAGGGCCTCCGATGGGCTTACAACCAAGCCTTGCCAAAGCCACCAGACTGTTCGAAAGAGATCCTCCGGCAGCTGCCTTATAGCTGCAACCATCCATAGCCTGCAAAACTTTACCCCTCTCCTCATGATTTACAATCTTCCTGGTTCCCTTATCTAATCCCAGTCTCTCCAAGAATTCATCATCAACCACGCCAGAAAAATCTACCTAAAATGATTTGCACAGAATTTATTTAAAAAAACGTTTAATAATGCACTTCACATCTTTTAATTAATCTTTCGCCGGATAATGCAATGAATGCATAGTGCCAGTTTTATATCAACAGCCATGGTTCAATGCATACTATACTTTAACTAGAAATTGAATTTGATCAAATATATTACTACTTTCAGAATCTTTGACAATGATAAGGTAGCTAAACTAAACAATCAAAGCCTTGACCACTTTAAAACAACAAAGAATGGTAGGAGCACAAGGGGCATTTTCCAATTTCCTTTCTAAGTCATAAAACAGAATGTAATAGATTACATGGCTTGGCTTGTGTGCTAAACATTGAATTCTCTTGTTTTTTCTCCTACATTTTCCTATGAAACACAATAAAAAGAATTAAATTTTGGAAAAGCAATACAAATTCAAAACAAAAAAAGGAAATGAAATATATACCATGGCTTGACCAAGGCCAAGAACATCCCATCTATCGGGTAAAACACAAAACGAGCGGTGTTCTTCATTCTCCACCTCCTCTTCTTCACTCTCGAATTCGTCTCGTTCGCTGCAACTGCTACTCCTGTTAGAAGAAACCCAGAAAAAGGTACCGTTTGGTTTCCCCATTGAAGCAGGATTCAGACCGTCTCGGCGCCTTTCGAAACACCCAAAAACGTCAATTCTCTTATAACCCTCAGATTCCCATAACTTTGGTTGCGGTGATATAGTGAAGAAGGATGGAAGTGGTAAAGAGAGAAAATTGGTGAGCGAAAAACGGAGTTAGTTTGTGGAGTGGAGGAAGCGAGAGAGAACCACAGTAATTCCCTCCAAATTTCAAATCTTTCTTTCTATTTTCAGCTCTTCCTTTTATTGGCTAATATGTCTCCTTTTTCTTTCCCCTCAACCAAACCAATTATAAATATTATTAAGGAATTTGAGGTAAAAATTGAATTATTATGAAAAAGAGCATGTATATTGCAGTAGAATGAATTGAAATATGATGAAAAAATAGTTATAAAAATCTGCCATGTGATAAGAATAAAATAAAATATGATAAAGATATGGTACCTATCAAAATTTATGTAAAATGAATTATTAATTTATAAAAGGTTTAACTTCCAAATAAGTATTCAAATTATGCATTTTTTCAGTTAGGTGCTCAAATTATTTTTCGGGTCAAATTGGGACTTAAAGTTTCATTCTGTGACTCATTATAGGTTCGTCGTTAATTTACACCATTAAATGTCACGTGTCACCTTAAGAAAAATTCAAAATTATATTAAAAATAAATAAAATTAATTAATTTTAAAAAATCTCTAAATTTTCTAGATTTTACAAAACTGCCTTAAATTTCAAAAAACTCTCAAAACCTAGATCCCGCATTGGGTCGATTATGTCGTCAATTGTCACGTCGGCGCTCAACACATCGGTCGTCGGATCATCACAGCCATTTCTCTCATCACTTCGTCGCCGAAAATCGACCGGCGTACGAAATTATCAAATAATTATTTCGAACGATTCGCGACGAACGACGATAGAAGGGGCGACGAACGACGATAGAAGGGGCGACGAACGACGTGTAAGTTGTTTGACGAGGGGAGGACGCTTCATTCTGTCGCCGGCAACGTGGCCGCGGCCGGCGGGAGTGGTCGGATTTAGGGATTGTTTTGAGAATATTTAAAAATTTTAGGATATATTTTTTATTTTGTTTTATTAATTTTATTTATTTTTAATATATTTTTTAAAATTTTCAGGAGATGACACATGTCTTTTAACGGAAAAAATTAACGGCGAACCTTAAATGGGTCACAGAATGAAAGTTTAGGTCCTAATTTGGTTCGAAAATAGGGATGGGCATTTTACCGGACTTAACAGTAAGGGTGTGCAAAACTCTAATCGACTCGAAAAAACCGAATAACTCGACTCGACTTGAGGCAAAAATACTTGACTCGTCTTGACTCGACTCGAAATTTCATAAACTCGAATAACTTGAAAAAATTTCAAATAAAGTTTGAGTTGTAAAATAGAAATTCGATTAACTCGAAAATTTTAGTAATTAGTGGATTTATTCTTAAGTTCGAGATGAGTCCCTTTATTTTTTATGATATATACATACTGATATATAAAAATATGAAGAAATATTGTCAGATGTGAAAAAAATATATATGTGCATATCTTATATGATTAGAGAAAAGAGTTTAAATTGGAATCAAACCCTACTATAACATGATAAATAATTACAATTAAATTTTTATAGGAACTCGAAAACTCTACTCGATTCGACTCGAATTTCTTAAACTCGACTCGAATCGAAAAAATTCAAATAAAGTTTGAGTTGTAAAATATGGCGTGTCAACTCGAAACTTTTTGACTCGACTCGATCGAACGCTCACCCCTACTTGACGGGTTTCGACCCGACCCGGCCCAATCGGGTCGGATTTTTTAATGAAAAATTAAGTTTGGGCCAGGTCGGGTTTTTTGTTAAGGGTAAACTCGGGTCGAGTTCAAGTTTAGGGTGAAAAATATCCGACCCGACTCGACCCGAGGCTAATGGTGTAATTATTCTCTAAATTTTTTAGAAATATTTATAATAATACACCTCTTTATATATTTTTTAAATTAAGTCCTTAAAATTGAATTTTTATTTATAATTGTCCTTTAAATTATATTTTTTATAATTAAGTTTCTTAAAATTATTTTTTTTACAATTATATCCCTAAAATTAATTTATTTTATATAAGTCAAGTCGGGTCGAATTTAGTATATTTATTTTTAAGTTGGTCAGGTTTTTTAAAGAATATGTTCGAGTCGAGTCAAGTGCGGGTTTAAGGTGTTTATTTTCGAGTCGAGTCAGGTGTGGGTTTAGGGTGTTTATTTTCATGTCGAGTTCGAGTGGGCCAAAAACCCGACCCGTGCCCATCCCTACCCGAAAATTAGTTTAGGCACCTAACTAGAAAAAGTACATAGTTTAGGCACCTATTTGCCTATTAAGTCTTTATAAAAAAATCATAATGTTATTTTTTATTTCTATTTGGTTAACTCTATTAAAAATAATATTATTTAGCTCCACTAACTTGGAAAAGCTATCAAATGAATATTTTAAGCATGCGTAATGAAAAATGTTTTTAGCACATTTTAATTTATTTTTAACCATATTGTTCTCTAAAACTTAGATTTTCAATATTTAGCTTTAAACAAAATAACAAATAAATTTATAATTTAAATTCAATAGTTAATTTTTTAGTTTATCAAACAGCTTAGTTGGTATTTGCAATGGGTAGGCAATTTACAATCATAAATAATCATATGCCTGAATCCATCTTTACATGGAGCAAAAACTACACAGCCAGTAACAATGAAGCATACATGTTTCCCAAAAAAGCTGCAATTACAAGACTTAACTCATCAGCTTCATTTAAATACATATTGCTGCATATCCTAAACAATTGATTATGACCTCTCCTCTTCCGTGTCCCACCCGATTTTGGGATAATCCTCAGCACAGCCGACGACGTGTTTCTGCTAACCCTGCAATGGAGCTCCAGCAGTCTCCATTTCCCCAAACTGAATTAAAGAACACAGTTAGACATATTTACGAGTGCTCTATGAAAAAATTGTATACTAATACGATTTTAAAAGCAATCGATGAGAATGGCGAGTGTTCAACCTTTAGAGGGTCCCTCAATCCACGGACCATTCATTATATTCAGAATGCTACAAGCCTCGCTGTATTCCAGATTCGGTAGCAACTTTGGTGTAAGTAGGAAACACCTGCCACAATGTTGGAAACAAACTTCAAGCCACAATAGTATGTATTTCTGAAACAACCTCAATCTTTAACAAAAACATGCTTCTACCAAACTCTAAAAACATCAGATAGTTCATGTATTGGGAATCAACAGCAACTAGTACCATAAAAAAAGAGAAAGATAATTGATATGTCAACAGCTGCTACTAAACTTTGGACCAGGAAGCGATAGAAGCATGACTTTACATATATATGCACCTATTCTTAATCAGCCTCGACTCTATTAAGCATTAAAGCCAGACTAGTTGCTTTGGTAGCTACATCAATATTTTTCTTTTCAGTTAATACCCAACTTTTAGATTTTCATTTTTTTTCTTTTTATAAATAGGAGAACCAACGTAAAACTCGCCATATCATCTGTTCTGAACATTTGATTCCCAGCTTAATCCTATCATTCATTTTGTTATCTATACTGATCAGCCTCATTTTATAGACAAAGCACACACCGATGGCGATGAGTACATATTTAGCAGTAAACTTTTCAATGACAACTGGATTTATAACAGAGCTTTTTAAAGAATAGCCAAATCAAGATCAATAAACTAGGAGTTACAAAAAGAAACAGCATTTCCTGCTTATGTTTGTTCTTACTGTGGGGTGTTTGGCTGGCTGGCCGCCCTTACTAATTGCTGAAACATCTTCCTTTCATTGATGGGGTCCATTCCTGGGAGAAGGAAAGAAGAAGAAAGTAACAAGAAATATCAACCACAAGGATTTTTGGTGCAGTCAGTATCCGTAACATGGTGTGTAGTAGTTGATTTGGGCTTGCCTTGGTTAATCTCATCAACCACCCTAAAGGGGCAATGAGTGAGATCTTGAAGAGAAACAAGATAAAGAATTGTTGAAACTGAACGTTCCTGCAAAGAAGAGATTCAAAATTGCATCGAAAAATGCTTTTCCAAATTGATTCATGAATTAAAGAATTTGATTGAAATACCCCTCCAGATTGATGGTGAGCACTGAGAACTTGAAGTTGACCTGCTTGCCTGATGAGCAACATAAAAAAGAAAAAAAAAGATTAAAGAGCATTAACCATTCAGAAACATAAATCACATAAGCAATTCTGCACGTTGAAAAAGCATAGTCTTGGAATCATTGTATATTATATAACAAAATGAAACCCGGGACATATAACTTACACTAGACAAATAAATAAAACATAAGAATACTTATCTCATGTAACAAATTATTAAGCGGGATATATATGGAACCGGTCTAAATAATCAGGTGTTTGACAAAGTTATACTTCATAAATGAGCACAGTTTAATAATTATGGATGGATAGGCATATTACCAGAGTTATTCTGTTTACATTTATTCCTGTTCAACTCCCAAAAAAGTGATCAATAGTATATGAACATAGCAGTAGAATCACACATGCAACAGAAAATGTCCTCTATATGAAATAACTTTAATGAGATAACATCACACAGCAGTTGCATTATTTGATAGACAATGAAAAACTTAGATCGGGAATTATCCAGTCAGAAAAACATCTAAGATTTTTAAGCAATAGTGACCTTGACGAGAAGTGTTTATTGGTAAATGGATCCCCAAGCAGGAAAAGAAAAGACAATGTTTACCATTCAAAAGAATCAAAACACTAAATCGAAGGACATTAATGTTCAAATATTTGATTCAGTAAATTGAAAACCTGGGCATCACAAAGCTATAAACACATGAATAGAAAATGGTATAATGAAATTTATTCACTGCATATAATCTGTCAATACTGCAAAGATCTCCCATTGAGCAATAAGCATTTATGTTGATAAGTCTTTTGTAAATTGTAATTGATCCCACATAGCAAACATATCTCATATTTTATTTTTAAATGATGCAAAACCCTGATCTCATACAAAAAAGTCATATTGGTAAAAATCAAGTTCAGAAACCCACCTGAACTTCACCTTTATAAGAATTCCAAATTGATCAAAATCGGTATCATGCTCATCTGAAAGGAAACATTAAATGAGAACAGGAAACCACAGCTTAGCATATAGTGAACTCTCCAAAAAGTAATGATATACGATACCCAATGAAACTTCTCCTGCAACAGCCATCTCTTGGAAGTTACGACTAAAAGTTTCATTTATCTGACTAACAAGATTTCTCAATGTCGGAAGCCAAGTTCCCTGCATGCAAGAATTCCAAGATCTATTAAGGTATTGATCAAAATTGAGACCAAGATCAGAAATAAACACAAACAGTGGCACCGGCACCAAATTGTTATAAAATTCGACAATTAGGGAAGGAGACTGGGAGAGAGAAGAGAATGGAGAGGACAGAGAAGGGAATAATGGAAGGAAATAATTCTTTTAATCATTATTTTTAAAAAGATATTATTTTATTTAAATTTTAAACTTTTATATTTTTAAGAACTATTTTTTTTATAAATAAGATAATGCCAGGTGTCTGTTCTAATCATCACCTCAAAATGAGGTAGAATTTACTCGGCCACCTGCCACATTACATTACAGTTGGCCCATTGGGCCATCACTAGATTTTCCTAAAAGTGTTGATGTAAGGACACATTGATAGACAGGATGAAAGTTTGAGTACTGCATTGAACATCTTTTTAGTAATTGTACCAAATAAGATTGGTACCTAGAAGATTTTCCTTACTATAAGTGACATGGGACACTATCCCCACAAGCAGGAGGGAACAGTTCGAAAAATGCCAACAGTAGAGTCCCGTTTAGAGAATATTCCAAATAATGCATGTACTTTTTTTAAGCCTCACATGACCACAGTAATCATTACCACAATCCAGCAGGCAGTAATATCATCTACTTTCATGATGCCACAATTCATATTTACAACAATAAAGTAAGTTGACTTCTCTCACCTTAAGGGCATCTATCTCAGCTAAGCACCGTTGAAGTTCCTTCCTATCTGTGTCTAGTTTCGCAGAAATGGTTTCTATCTGCAATATATGCACTATGGATGAGATTTTTGTAACATACCAAAAAAATAAAGATAATAAAAAAGTACCTGACGTCGACGATCTTCATATTCCTGCAGTATGTTTTGGTTTAGGAAAACAATAGAATTGGCTTGAGAAATATTGTCTTGTATAGCAGCCTCCAATTCCTCGATTGTAGTTGGCATCTTCAGGTAAACTAGGAAAAATTAATAAATGGAAATATTTGGAGAACAAATAAACACAACCAATTCAAGTTGAACTGATGATGCAAACTACTGTTCAGAAGAGGTTTTTGAAACAAACATTTCACACACATTAATACTACATTTGAACAAAAAAGAAGAATCTAGATCATTTATATTCCTATTTTGAAACAAACATTTCACCCAATCTAATGACTGAACATTAAAAAGAATATTTATTGATTGGAAATTTCAGCTGCAATTCATGCACGTATAGTTTATCACTTAGCCCGTATTCTTCAGTGCTCAGTTTCAAAATATATATTCTCTTGGGATTGAGTCAAACTCCAGCAGAGTTGCTTTTAAGTTGATTCAGCCCATACATGTCTGGAATCACACTAGTGAATTAGTGAAGAATTTAGCACTGTAGATGAATGTAGTTTTACTTATCCAAATTTGTGCAGATGAGTGTGCTCATAACAAATTTAAATGAATAATACACTTTCAAGTTTTCACTTCAACTCAACAAAAACAAACCTCAAGAAATAACTTTTGAAGTTCAGGAGTAAGGGTGGCAATTGATTCAGCAGTTCTCTTGGCAGCTGACAGTTGTTGATGATAATCCTTTACTTCTTGTTGACCTAATCGAGAAGAAAATTGGGGGGGGGGATCAGTTTTTAGAAAAAAAATACTGCAAAAATTCAAAAAAAAAATCCCAGGTAATCCTCGGATATATCATTCCAGTATATTCTGCTTTAGTAAATAAGTAAATCATTGGTTTTTTATTTTTGGTTCACAACATTCACATTAGGGCTACATGAATTACGCAACAAAGCACAGAAGATTTAAACTATCAAAAAGAAAATTGTTTATACCCGAGAAAAGGAACTAATGATGTTCCTACTTCCAAGGGGACACTCAGAAATCCCATCAACTGAAAAAATTAAATACTCCATCGAAGGATCCATCCCTTAAACATTACATTAGCACTAATGTAGCAAAGAAATACATTTATATAAAACCCTTTACAAACATAGGAAGAAGGGCAATTCTGAATATTAAAATTTGTTGCGACAAATGAACCAGGAAGTATTTCCAGAAACTATGAACCCTAGAACGTAAGAATGTTCTGCATATTAAATGCAGAAGGCAAGAAATAATGCTATGCTATCCACCTTGAAAGGCTTCTATCAAGAGATGAACCTAAAAGTTGCATTTAAAGAAATTAAAAAAAAAAAACATAAAAACAGGAAAATGAAACTAATAACTCACAAATCTCTAAGTTCATTGATGCCTGGTAAGCAATCTTCTCATGCTCCTTGAGATTGGCTTCTGATTCTCTAATCTGTAACATTTGCAAAGCCACCAAAAACCAGGGATTCATTAATTAGAAAAACCAAATTATTTAGTCAATAACTTATGCCAGCATTTTGATCCTCAAAAAGTTCCCATCCATGACAAATGAAAAAGGAGAATTCAATATTTTTGGTCTTGAGTTTTATTAAAGTGTTGATGTCAAACAGACAATACTCACAATAGTCACTCGACAGAAATTGCAGTATCAACTCCAAACATGCCACATGTACATGGCAGAAATCCAGACAGCCTTCTATTCATGAAGGGGGAAAAAGAGGGGGGAGAGAAAAATGAAAGGAGGGAGGAGAGAGAATGGGAAAGGAGAAACAATAGTGCTGGGAAGTACTGAATGTAGCTAACCAATCCTCATCTGAGCATTAAACAACTGGATACAGCGCTAGAATAGAAACAGAGAACAAGCAATAAACATGCAGTTTTGAATGAGAGGGAAAAAAGAAACGTGGGGGACATAAGCACAAAATTGATCCGCCTGATCCTGGTGCCCTATAAGATCCAGTATTGAGACAGATAAACTGGGAAAGAGAAACAGTAGAGAGGGGGGGGTGAAAAGTGGAACAAGTGTGAGAGGTAAAGGGAAAAAAATGAAAAAGCCAAGAAGCTGGCCTGCTGCCAACTGCGGGAGGCCAGGGCAAGGGAGGAAGCTAGGAGACAGAGAGGAGGAGGTGAGTGAGGAGGGCGTTAAATTTGAAAAACAAAATGAAAACAGAAATATAAAAAAATATAAGT
The DNA here is from genome assembly GCA_958450335.1 of Hibiscus tridactylites. Taxonomy (NCBI): domain Eukaryota; kingdom Viridiplantae; phylum Streptophyta; class Magnoliopsida; order Malvales; family Malvaceae; genus Hibiscus; species Hibiscus tridactylites. Next base: position 3,959,250 of record OY288267.1, read on the forward strand.
AAATAGAAAGATGCCATTTGCTCAACAAACGGTGATAACAAAGCAAATTTTGTCTAGTTTGTTCTGATGATTGATTGATAGATGGTTTTGACACATGTTAAGACATTACAACTTACAAGAAAGTTTTGCCACAGATAAAAATGAACTTCGGAAAGAAATTTTAATCACAGTTTTTTCACCCAATCAATAGGAAAGAAAGTTACCCTTGCATATTTCACCGAATAATACCTTTGCATCATATTCAATGGAAACCGTGTGTTTCTCAGCATAACTCCATTTGCAGGAAAAAGCTTCAACCAGCAAATCCTATTAAAACAAAAAAATGAGAACTAACAATACAAGAAAAATTAAAAGAGTGCATTATACTACATTACAACAAATATCAGCTCGTAACTTATTTCAGATAGAATCTCCAATTATTGTCTGCAAACACAAGAACAAAAAACAAGCGTTCAAAAAGCATCTTTACCTTAAGTTTGATTGCATGTTTAGCACGCTCAACATTTGATCTTGTAGCTTGGTCAATGAGCTTAGCCACAGCTGTTTCCATATCACCACCTTTCTCCAAGGATACTAATTTTCTTTTCCTTTGTTCTGCATTCACATACAAATGTGCATTTATCGTAAACAAATGATAAGAAGGAATAAGAAAATCCCTCATGGCAACCAATGAAACTACAAAACTTACCAACACAGCTTTCCAATTCTTTCCGTTTTTTCATCTCCCTTCTTGCGGTATCAACCATCTCCTCCTGCAGAAAGTATGAATTAGGTATATGTGGAAAGAAAAGCTCCACAAGACTGCTAATTTAAGATTTTTTTTATTCCAAGCCATGCTTATAAATCACAAAATAAAGCAAAACAAAAATCACATTTTTGTGTCAGCATAGAAGATTCGGTTAAAAAACTTTTATAGAAAATAAAAGAAACTCCATTCTTTTAGCACACCCGCTGTTTTTGAAGTTTGGCTGCTTCATCTTCAACCAGCCGATGCTGAATCTGAAGTGATTTTATGCCTTCCTCCGCATCAGCAACAGACTTTTCAAGCTCATTCTTTCTGGACCTCAGTTTTTCAATTTCCCCACTATCCAAACCTTTAAGAAAAAAAGAACTTAGAAAATTCCAAATTTACAATTTGAGGTCAATCTAGAAAGGGAAGGGAAATACCACACAGTAGAAGACGTGAATCATGAACAGGTTCTACTCTTGCTGACATTTCATTATCACCATATCTAGAAACAGACCAATGGTAGTGGTTTTGTGGAGTCCAGAAATCTAAAATTCCCAATCCTCTTGCAATATCATCTGCCTTCTTATCAGTTTTGTCCGACCCAATATACTAATAGAAGCAAGTGAAAGCAAAAAAGGAGGATCAGATATCAAAGTTTAAATACTTTTAAAAAAATACATCTTTAAACTCAGTTGAAATATATATATATATATATGTTGACCAAGGAAGTTAAGGCATACTGAATGCTCTAGACCATATTGTGATGTCAAGACCTCCTTTACAGCAGTGGGAGCATCAAAAACCTGGTCTAGCCGGGAATAGATGCCAAGTTCACGCATCTGTTCAAAAACATGAAAACATACACAAATATTAAGTTGCTAGGATCTGCTTGGATCAAATATTGGCTTAGGCCATCAATAAGAAATACCTGCTTAGAAATTTCAAAAGGTGCTTTCCGACCAGATTCTTCTCTTGTATTATTTAGAATGGGAACATCAAATGGCTGTAGGTTCTTTACAAGAAAATCCCTATCACTGGAATCTTGGGTAATGAAAGACTGAAATCAAAGAAAAGTGAGCATAATAAACAGTAGATCAATGTTTCGTATAAAAATAGTAAGTGCAAATTTCACATCAGGTGTAGAAAATTTTGCCTAGATAAGTAATGCAGTAATTTGCGGATTAAAATGAAAGAAAAATATAAAGAACCAAAGAAAAGATATCCTAACTGCATAACCAATAATGAAAACAAAGAATACAAGAGAGAGGGAGTTCTCTAATAGGATCTAGAAGATTAGATCTGTAGTACAATATTTCAAAACCAAAGAACATTTTTCTTTCTTAAGCAACCAGCTTTTATTAGTTTTAAAACAAAGTTTGCAAGATCCTGTTACAGGCCAAAATGAAACCGGTATACATATTAAGCTTAGTTAACCGCCATAATTTTAAAACAGTAGAACATTGTTTCATTGTCCATGTTCCTTCTCATGAAAGAAATAAACTTGACCGAAATTCGAACAGGAGGTTATATCTATAAATGAGACAAACTTTGAAGGGCTCTTACACGTGCAGGACCACAGACTTCAGGTCAAGTGCCATTTCGACGCATGTTTCGCTTACCAGAGAGCTACAGTTAAACTTTTAATCCTTCACATTATGAGTTTCAAGCCATTGTTTTGGCTTCAACGAAAACTTTCTTGAGTCTGCTTAAGCTCAATTTAACCGACTTAAATTTACCAAATTGAGCCTCAACAATGCAAAACTTAGCTAAGCTACTGCTACATACTGCATATCAGCAATTCGGAAAAGATTTGGAAGAAAGCATTAATTTTGCAACCCCTTGCATACATGAAAATATGGCACGTTTGAAACCATGAATAAACACTACACTGAATTTCTTAATCTTGTTTGTTCTAAATTACTCAAAAGTTTAATGCACAATATCTCGACTATCAGCATCGTTTCCAACCAGATCTTTTGCCAACTTATTCGTATAACTAATTACTCTGAACGGTATAAAATCAAGTGCTGTGCTGTACGTAATATGAATAAACCTCATACAGGACAAAGTAAGCATATTTTAACTGCAAAGTAACAGGGATTCTTAAACCTATGCTCAGACATAAATAAACTCACAATGAAAAAGGTAAGCAATGCAACTTTGTAATCTCTGATTGTTATTGTTAAACGTAAGAAACATAAAAAAGGAAATTAGGAAAATAAAGAGACAACGTTAAACCATACCTTCCAGATGTAGTGAGCAACTTGACCTTCCAAGAAGTTAGCATGGAGCTCATTGGAGACATTTACCTAAGTTTTGCAGGTATAGTGTAAGGAGATACAGATATATTATTAGTAATACACAAAATAGTCTGAATTATTAAACTCATACCTCAAGCAATACAGGGCCATAAACCTCCTTGTTCAATTTATCGCGATTCTGTTCCAACCAGTGATAAGCATCAAAAATCTTTTCTGCACCACATCTCTTTAAAGCATGTAGACATTTGGTTTTAGTATTCTCCATATCTTTCAAACTGCAAATTTTGGAAAATATCAAAGAAATCAACAATCTATTCAAATATTTCCAAATAGTAGACAAACAGAAGTTGAACCATTTACCAATCCACACAGTCCCTCAGGGCTGTTTTCATTTGGCCTAGAGATCTTTCTTTCTCCTTCTTCTGCTGCATCATTTGATGAGCAGAAGAAGTTAGCTCGACAATTTGACTTTTCAATCTCTCCTGGTGAAAAGAAGTAAGATCTACATCAGAAGGCATAATGTTGAATTTGCCAAAAATATACAGTAAATAAACATCAGCAATATAATTTTGACACGGAAAATATTAAGCTAAATTATCCTTTATTCCTACCAAATTCTTCTAAGCCAATATATATGGATAATTGTCTTCAAATTATAATATCAGCTCTATGGAAGAGTAGATAAATACCGCATATGCCCCCAAGAAGAAAATTAGTTCATCTTCCCAACTTCTTGCAAATTTTTCCTATTTACCCAAAATAGATAACAATTTATTCTTCATTTGCTATCATTTTTTTTAATAGTCATTTTACTATCAAGAATGAACACATTCACCATAATATCGATCACCACAAATAATCAAGTATTAAGGGGAAAAGACAAAATCATGCAAAAACCAACTATATCACCCAACTTTTGTGCTGATAATAGGAGATTAATACTTAGGGACAGAAGTGGCTAAAATCTACGTTAATATCTCTTAGAAATTGATAACTATAAGTCTGCTATGTATAAAATCATAGTTTACAACTATTTTATGTGGTAACTAAGGGATTGCAAAGAAGTAATAACAACAAAAGCCAATAAATATGACTTACAATTTCCTCCTTAGGAGGCTCATATGCAGGTAGGTTCTGAAGATCCTCTTCAGCATCAGAAAGTTTCTTTTTAGCCTCTATAATACTTTGTTTGCGAAAATCTTCTTCTCTCCTCAAATCTTCGATTTCCTTATATTTACCTCGGGCATGCACTGCCTAAAAGTACAGAATCGATTCATTAGATCAATATAATTTACGCAACCACTCATGCAACTAACAGCAAAAGGCTATGACAAGTTCAACACACCGCCTCATTCTCTTTCTGCAGAAGATCATTCCGTTTCTTAATATTTTCATTCATGAGATTGCTAATGCGTTTACATTGATCATCCAGCTTTGATTTCTCCTGCTTTTGTTTTCTGCAACCATTGTTTTTTATTGAATATTTTCACTATAATTAGAGAAAAGATAGCAATGAACAATATGCTCGAAGGAAGGATAAAAGCATGTAAGCATTCAAATGAAAATCTTCAGGATCAAGATTTGAAGGACTTGGCTATAGTTTCATATAAATTGTCCTATTAACAAAAGAAACTGTGATCATTTAGTTGATCAGCAATCACTACTCTTCATAGAAAAATAATCAATTTTCTAACAGAGAAAATAATTGAAACGGAAACTTATAATTTTTAAGTCTGATATGCAGCTCTAGTTAAATTTATAACGTCTACACATCGAAGTGGACAGCAATCCCCAATAAAATTGTAAGTATCACTTATCAAGATATATATTTTGCATAGGAAGAGAAATGAATAAAGTTATTAATACAATCAAAATAACAAAGCTATCATACTCAATGGGAGCCTTGACTTCATTCAGTGTCTTTGCGGCTTCATCCAACTTCTTCTTGGCCTCTTTTCCTCTCTTTTGGGCTTCCAAGTATTCAGTCTTCTTCATATCATACTTCAGCCATGGCAATTTCTTTTTCATAGAATCAACCTAAATTTACCACAAACACTTCAGTATGTTATGAAGCAACTAAGGTAACAAAAAATAATGAGGCAAACCTTTTCTAGAAGTTCATCTCTTTGGCGAACACGCTCAACATCTTTTTCTTGCTCAGCATTAAGGGCTATCAGCTGTTTCAAACTTTCTCCCATTGTGTCTACAGCCTAAGAAAAATGGGTGAAGTTCAAATACATTGGTTTGTAAAATCGATAACACCCAAAAAAATAGAGTTTGAACTCACTTTTTGATATTTTTTTAGTTCACGACTTTTTTCTACCAGTGCACAATGTTGCACTGGAAGTTGAGGATCACCAACTGCTTTTTCAGTTTCTTCTAGGAGCTGAATGGGAGTTAATTTTGCAAACTCGCAGACCCTGTCTTGCGGTAAGAACTATCCCAGAAAATACCCCCACACACACACACAAAAAGGAGCATAAGTGATACCAATAACCAAATAGTCAAATACAAGAAGAAAGAAAAGAAGAAAACACGGGTATTTGCAGGCAGGACATAAGTACTAACTACTTCAACCAAGAGAAAACTAAAATTTCAAAAATCCAGATATCAGTTACCGAATACAAGCTTAGAGAAGGAAATATGAGCTTGTATCCAGCCAAGTAACCAGTTAGAAGTACCAAGATAAATTGATATTTGGCATCCATTAATATTCAACACAAACATGATATGGTTAACAAAACAAGGGAGTTGAAAAGGGACATGGAGAGAGATTAATGTAAATCACAACCACACTGCATCTACTAAAACGCATGACAATGCACCAAAGCAGACAAAATGGGCATCAAAATCTTAAATGACTACAACAAACCACTTAAAAATGCTGAATTTCGAATATTTTAGACTCTAAGTAGGTACAATCAGCATGAGATAATAATATATTGGTTTTCAATTTGGGACTATGTTCAGCTACTTCTTGTTTTTCCCTTACAATTCAGCCTCAAGCAAAGAAGCAATATTTCATTATCATAGACCATACTCTTCCAGACTATTTATTGACAAATATTGCAAAAGACAGATTCTAAGACGGTCCTTTTTTTCCCATGAATTCTTCTATAGTTTTCCAATAGAAAACAATTGTAAAGCTTTTTATTGAACTATTGAAGCAATTAATCGAACCTGTTGAGATCGACACCTTACAATATTTCAAGATATTATTTTAAAAAGTAAACATCCATTTCCAGATGTTTCTGTTCAGCATTGCATCTCGCTAATCTTTAAAGCCAAAAGCGACAAACAAAAAATACGAAAAGAAATACAGCTCGAAAGTAAACTCAGTGGAATATGCTCAGAACATATAATCTTGTCAACAAGTGTCTGAGAATCTGTTTCATCAAATTGCATGTCTTCCAAAAAAACTGTGAATTAAATGATGCATTATCCATAATGGGTCAATAGTTTCCTTCACTTCAATCTTCCAATATATAATTGTTCATGAATATTTGCCCAAAGAACACCTAAACCAGGCATACTATTATGCATCTTTTGTCTCAAAAGGCAACCAGCTGATCAAAAGCACCTTGTTGAAGGGCTGTGAGGCAGTTTACGTTATCTAAACCTTAGAACCTGGGCACACACCTTGATAACAGTGGAGCAAAGCAACAAAAGATAGTTTACAGTGACCACCTCTGAAAAAATATTCATCTATATCTAGTCTCCCAAATGAAAATTATGCAACGGAAAATTTTGATATGAAACTATTAGGACAAGCAAGTACATACAAAACAAACTCAGTAGACAATACACTCGAAATCACTGTAAAATGCTATGTCACACCAAGCATGCAAATTTAGTCATAAATGTGAGCTAAGAAAGATGACGTGTAATTTCCAAACTGTAAGTTATAAAACTCACTTGTGTCAAATTGTTGACTTGAATGTTGAATTTTTGAACTGCTTCCAGTATCTCTCTTTTGGCCACAGATTTGCCTGAATCAACAAATCATTGGCAAGTAAAATCATATTACACTTTTTTCCCCTCAATTTTCGTTCTTTCTAATAAGAAAAATACTAAGTCTATAACACCAATATGTGACTTCCTTCCATATATATATAGAGAGAGAGATTTCCAAGCAACTAATCTATGTGAAACATGGACCAGACACAAAGAAAATCACAACACAAAAGATATGTAAACAAGATTATAGGAAGCCCTTGGAAAATAATCCAAAACACCTTATATACAAAGTACAAACAAGGTAACAAATACTAATCATTGAATTTAACAAGAAAAACCAGGCCAGTTACGAGCCAATCCACTAAAATGAAGAGAAACTTCTGTGATATGCAAAATTCTATTACAAGAAACAAGAGTTAAAATCACCCAATATATTGGAAATCTGAGAAATTTAAGCAAGCGCAGCTCCAAAAGTTGACTTTATAGCCCCTTTTAATCAAATGCAACCAGTAAAAAATATATATTCCATGATTGACCGAAATGTTCTGATAGAGAGTGAGCCATATCAAGAATTTAACATCTAACCATTGTACAACCACTCTGACTTGTTGCGTGTATCTATTTTACGGACAATAGTGATCTGATCCGCCCTAGTGTAGCCCCTCAAGGAAATCTTAATATATCCTGCATCTTCTCCACGCTTAACAAAAGAACCGACGCTTGCGGCCCTCCCAAGCAGCTGTACAGAGTCAAACATCCTCAGTCTTAAACAGTCGGCAAAATAATAAGCTATAGAATCAACCAAAGAATACCAACCTGAGGTTCACCGCCCAGACAAAGTGCAATAGCACATACAAGAGAGCTCTTACCAGAACCATTTGGCCCTATGACAAGGTTTAATCGAGGTCCAGGTTTGCATACCAAGTGATTGAAAGTCATGAAATTATGAAGTTCAAGCTCAGTGATATTTCCTGGCAGATAGTCGTCGTCACCCCTGGAAAAAAAAAGTGAAAAATCCATTTATCCCAATTACATGATTGCTCAAAATATGATAATGAGAAGTGTATTAATTAAAAAAAAACAATTCCCTTTTCTCTCTTGCATCACCCTTCTCCCAAACCCACATTTTCTTGGGAAACAAAGAGACAACAAAGAGGTGAGAATTCAAATAACTGTATCTCCTCTTATCACCAAAAAAAAACCAAAATTTCGAAGTTCAAACGCTTATTTTTCTCTCAAACCGATCCTCTATGTTCCCCACATTTTCCCGCACTTTTTCGGTAACCAATAGTGACACTGAAAAATAAAGGAGGCTTCTTTTCTTAAAAAGGAACCCTAATTTCCGATCTCTGAAGAATACAGAAGCTAAACGACACTAAAAAGCATAAAAAGAGGAGTTGTGAGAGTGTTATGACCTTGAAATTTTGGGGCGCTTGATGCGAGGTTCCTCCATTAGAAGAACAAGAAGCAGCGAACTGACCAGTCAGTTGCGATTAGGACGGTGACTTTAGGCAATGGGAATTCAATTAGGAAGAAAAAACACAATGGAAACCCTAGAAGGTGATTGAATCAAGATCAATAGTCATGAAATTAGAAGCAAGAGAGGAGAGAGTGCGTAGAAGCTAACAATGGCGGGAAAATAATAATCAGCCGAGCCGAAGTAAGTTTCTATTGACCCTTTTTCTTGAACCTTTTACGGCTAATTGTCCTGTAATTATAATTTTATGTTTTGACGGTATAATTTGTTTAATTTTTAATTGTAAATAAAATTTACAAAACATTTTCTTTTTTATTAAGATTATTTATTGAATTTTATGTTTTTTTCTAGTAATAAAAAAATTATTATTTTATCATAGTCAGTGGATTTTTTTTACAAGCGATTTAATTTTAGGGTTTAGAGTTTATAGATTATAGTACAACGATTTAGATCGTGAGGTTTAGGGTTAGAATTTAGAATTTTGGGTTTATGATAATATGGGTAGAATATTATGTTTTAGACTACAAACCTTAAATTTTTAACCCTGGACCTAAAATTCTATCAACAACTCCTAAATTTAAAACTATTACATTTAAACCCTAAACAGAGCCTCTAATCCTAAAACTAAAGCGCACGATGTAAAAAAATTACACAAGTACTTGTATATAGAATAATTACCCCTAAAAAATTGTGTTACTTTAACGTTGTTCTCAAAAATAACTTAAAATTTTCAACCATATTGTAATCAAATTTATTTCATATATATTTCCCATACTACCTTAAATATTTTATATATATTTTCCATACTATATTGTTGGGAGGGGCAGTTTCGTACCCCGAACATAGACCGTAAGATAAATATGCATATAAAAAAATTACTCTAAGAAACGTATTATTGAAATCAAAGAAACTTAAAATCATCTGCAGCATTCTTTCACTAAATGTATACCTTTTTAAAGTATATTAGTGATTGGCATGTATATATTCAGTGTCTTTTTTTTTTTGGACATTTTTATAGTCTTAAGCGAAAAAATTTAAAATAAACTTTTATAGCACGAATTTATATCTTATTATTTGAGAAAAATTTTTATATATCGGTGGTAGAAAAAGATCAAATAAATTATTTTTAAGGTTATGTTTTAGTTTAGAATTTATAATTGTATAGTTTAGGGTTTTATGGAAACATGGTTAAAGGTTTAAATTTCAATCTCAATTTTTAAATTATAATCATATATCTTAAATTTTACACCATTAAGATTTGAACCTAAATTAAATTTTAAACACCTAAAATTTACACACTTGTAGAAACTTTGCAAATGAACATTAAAAAATATAAACAAATCATGAGGTTTATAACCAACAGTAGTAGCTTATATTGCAGATTTGAAACAAATGCCCATTTTACTAATATTTTAATACACAAGCTGTGTACAAAAAAATTATACAATTCATTTATATTTAACTTATAAAATCTAAAATTTAAATCCCTAACCTTAACACTTTAAATTCTACACATTACACACTAAATTATTAAACTTTAAGCAGTAACTTTAAACCCTATAATTAAAAAAGTTGTATACGTAAATAAATTTGTATATCAACGTATTTTTTTTATATAATTTGTCGTTAGTAGGAAGGAGACTAAAAACTCTTTCTATAAGTTTTTTTAATGAATAAATACATTAAGAGAATTAATAATGGAACTTACATGGTGGGTTTTTGGTCCTGTTTGGTTAAAATATTAGGTTTGAGCCAAAATTAAAGGTTTGAGCTAAAATTAGAAATTAGACCAGTTAAATTTGTTAATTTGGATGTTTGATAAAGAGATATTGAAATAGTGGATTGGGGTGAAACTTTTAATTTTGAAAAAAACTACAAATAGGAATCTTTTGAAATTATAGTTTTTGAAATAAGAGTTATAAAGACCTTTTCACCCTTAACTATTATAAAAAAAATTCAAATAACCTAAATTTAACCATTTTTATTTTAATTTTTCAACCAAACGTATTTACATTGTGATATTTGTAAAACAATACTTTTTTTATTCACACACGTTTATATTCGTATTTAAATTTAATAATTAATTAAATTGTATTAAAAATAATTATATAAATAATAAATTAGTAGATAGATCCTTCAAATATGCTTAGTAATATTATATTGAAAATTATTTTTTATAATTTAATTAATATTAATAGATACAAAATATTGATAATTAATAAACTATTCGAATAAGTATTGAGCATAATTATGTCCTTATATATTATTTTGCTTGTTTAAATAATCAAACAACTATCGGCTATCAGTTAATTTTATCAAATACCTTTATACAATCAGCTAGTACAATTTGCTAGTCAAATAAGCTAATGCAATCAACCATCAGTTATCAGCTAATGTAATTCGTTACCCACTATCAATTATCCACTAATTGCCAAACAAAACCTTTGTATTTTTGTTTTTTTACATAGTGGGTTTGGCGGCAACCATTTGGTTAGCATTATAATTTCGAATAAGTATGATTGAAAATGAACAAAACAAGCTACGATAATTATATAATTTATATATAGTCCAGGGACCAATAATAAAATTTGACCAAATTAAACTAAACTCTTAGTACCAGAAAATAGAAAATAACTTAAACCCTAAAAGCAAACGCATAGCGAGCTTATTTGCCATTGCCGATTTATTGTCACTCGCTCAACCTGACGGCCCCTTCCAGTGTCAGCCTCTCTTACTTGTTTAGCCTCCGCTTTTGCCAACGTCCGCACCTCTCCGACAACCTTGGCTGGCTTGCTCCACCCGCCGGTAAGCTGACAAGTTTTTTAGTTTTTTTTTTTCAATCAAGTGCAACAAGTTTCTTATGAGAGTATAAGTGTTATTGTTTGCCAAAGGGTTAGACTTTTTCGCCTCATGTTTTAGACTATTAAGCTTGCTAAACATAGATTTCCAATACTGCAATTTGAATGCATTACGGCAGGGATTTAAAAAGCGTTTGCGGCCGCGTCGCGTTTATCGCGGTTGCGAACATAATGAATGCTATTACGATTATTGAGGGTGTCGCAGTTGTGAACTTTTTTAAAATTTGCATATCTTATTGTAAAATATAATAATTATAAATATAAATATAGACAAACGACTAAGTCAATCTGAATTCTCACTCAGTAATATCAAATTCTTTTATGGTACTAAAAACGTTAAATCGTTTTAAGCGGATGCAAACTATAGAGAATACAACTCAAGAACAACAAAGAGAGTCTTAGAGTGAATATCTTAATTACTTAGAAGATGGGTGATACAAATGAGGTGAGGAATGCCTCTATTTATAATTGAGTTCACCTACATCCGACGGTCTCTAATGATTTACATCGATGACAATGATTAATACTCACCAACCACAATGAAATATTCGCTAGAATATATCTTTTATCTAAAGAAACAAATCTTATGTTTACATAGAAAGTTTACATAGGTCAAAGTGGTTGTCTTTTAGAATACTCCACAGTTCGGGTTAAGTCTGGTGGTCTCTTTAGTTCCAAAATCTCCGTTGGAACCTCTTGGTCAATCATGTGTGCATGTGACTTGAACTGAAACTGACGGTCCGTGACAATATTGTCAAGTATTGTTCACTTTGATTATAGAATTAAAGTCTTAAAGAGTTTAACGGTTTCGTACCAAGTCTTACAAATATGAGTCGTCTTTATTATATTAAGAGGTACGTACATATAAATGGTGTAGAATTAAATAAATTTTTCTGGAATAATATTATAAAAACTACAAATGATTTTTTTAACACAAAATATAATTATTCAAAAAAAACTCAAAATATAAATATTTTTTATAAAATAAATGTATTTTAATTAGTTAATAATTCTTATTATAATTAATATAATTTGTTTCATAAAATTAATATAATTAACTTAAAGTATAATTTAAAATAAAGGTTTAATAATTAAATAGGTGCTCAAACCATAATTTAATCTTTTATTTTTGGGTCAAACTCTAATTGTTAATTTTAATTAAAAATCATTAATGAGCCTTTTTTTTTATCAAATTAATGACTCTCTTAATACATTTTCTTAATTGAATTCTCATACCCAATGATATTTTAATGATAATAAAATAAAATAATAATATTAATGACAAAACCTAAATCCCTCTTTATTGTTCGTTTACTCTTTGGCTTTCAAACCTAGGGTTGTTTTCACGCCGTCGTCATCAGACCAGCATCTAGAGCCGCGCGATTTCACCTCTTGTCGTCGGCACGCCGTCAATCTCCTCTCCTCAACGTCGACCAATCCTCTTCCTGTAAGTCTCATCAGCTCGCCTCCCTTTACACTCTTACGTCACCCTTATCGCCCGCCCATGGATATTTTTTAGATTTTACAGTAACGGGAGAAAACAGGGATAGCGGCCCGTTATTACCGTTATTTACCACTACCCGTTAAATTGCGACCGCAATCCACCGCTACTAGTGTGATTCCGCGTCCCACCGTTGTTTTCGCCGATAACGGTTTCGGCCGGCGGCATTACCGCTAAATAGCGGCCGCTATAGCGGTCGCGGGCCGTTTTTTGAAACCCTGCATTACGGTATTTATTTCAATAATTCCATGTAGCTCTGTACAGAAGTTTAAGTTTTATCCTTACGTAGGCTAATTGACCGAACCCACCAATTAAAGCCGATTCTACTAAAACCAAAAACCTTAATGAAGAAACCCTAATGCCAAAGACTTCAACAAATCCTTTTTCTGTCATTTTCAGGGAAAAATGGCGTCAGTGACATTAAAAAAGAACTATCGCTGCTCTCAATCTCTGCAACAGTTTTATAGTGGCGGGCCATTTGTGGTCTCATCAGATGGCTCTTTCATTGCTTGTGCGTGTGGCGAATCCATAAAGATTGTGGATTCATCGAATGCCGCAACGAAATCTACCATTGAGGCTGAGTCAGGTAACATCACAGCATTGGCTTTAAGTCCCAATGATAAGCTGTTATTCTCTGCCGGGCATAGTAGGCAAATTAAGGTCTGGGACTTGGATACTTTCAAATGCCTACGCTCTTGGAAGGTCAGCCTTTACTTTTTTCTTTTTCTCCCCAAGCAATTTTATGAGGATTTTGAACTTTTTCTTTTTGTTCCACAACTATGATCCCAAAAAGTAGGTTTTGATGTTAAAACAAATTATGTCTTTGAAGAACTAAAATTTTCTGTTGTAATTTTCTCGGCAACAAAAGTGTAGCATGTTTTTTTTTGCTTAGATGAGGTAGATAGAAATAAGTTTTTTTTCTTCAAATTATTTGAATTAAACTGCATAGAAAAAAGTCAGTAGCAAAAGTAACAATATAATGAAGAATTACTTGTTGTAATGATTTCTTCTAAATTGCATGACTTATAAAGTTCATATATTCTGTGTCAAAATTACAATGAAGCATTTACTATTATAGTGACTTATATAAAGTTCAAGTCAGTGGGTCTTGTAACCAACTTCAATTCAAGTAAAGAAGAATCATACATCAGAATGGACTTCAATTTAAACTGAGCTTACATAGGATATGTCTTTAGTTGGGGTACAATGACATTTATGATCCAAATTGCTGATTCTATCTACATTGAGGGGAAAAAGGAAAAGCGGTTGCTAGATGTATGACATATAAGCTTTGTATTAGTATTAATGTTTATTTAATGTTATGTTCACAAACTTGGTGGAGCTTTTGGCCTTATTTTTATTTTAATTTTTATCTTTGAGTAGGGCCATGATGGTCCGGTTATGGGTATGGCTTGCCATGGATCTGGTGGATTGCTTGCAACTGCAGGAGCTGATAGGAAAGTTCTTGTTTGGGATGTTGATGGTGGTTTCTGCACTCATTACTTCAAAGGTCATAAAGGTGTTGTGACTAGTATTATGTTTCATCCTGATATAAATAAAAGCCTTGTAAGTTCTAACCCAGTCTGTTTAGTCTTTTTTTAAATTTTTTTTAACCCTTATGCTAGTAATTGTTTACTTCTTTTTTTCCTTTTAAAATGTAATTTTGTCGGTCCTGTTTCCTTGTTTCTGTAGCTTTTCTCTGGAAGTGATGACACTACTGTACGAGTCTGGGATCTTCTAGCAAAGAAGTGTGTTGCAGTATTAGAAAAACATTTCTCAGCAGTTTCTTCTGTGGCATTGTCTGAAGATGGATGGACGTTGCTAAGTGCAGGAAGAGATAAGGTATGGCCGTAGGTGCACTACTAGTTTTAAACTGTGGTTAAGGGAAACTTTACTCGGTCTCCTTTTAGGTTAACTTGTGGTTTTTGTTTCTTCAATATTTTTATCCCTTCAATTGTATCTCTTAACTTTATCTAATGATAATTTCTTCTTCTGTATGATTGCTCAATAGTCTTCAATATTTTGGAATATCTTGCTAATGCTTTGTACTTCTAATTGTATCAAATAGCAACCAAAAAGCATTTCTTTGTCATCTTAGGTTGTAAATTTGTGGGACCTTCACGACTATAAGTGCAAGAGTACAGTCCCAACGTATGAGGTGCTTGAAGCTGTGTGTATAGTTTATTCTGGGAGTCAATTTGCCTCATCTCTGGGTGCATTCCTTCAGCAAAGTGGAAAGAAAAAAAGTCGATCAACCGGAGTTTATTTTATCACAGCTGGCGAACGTGGAATTTTACGAGTCTGGACCTCTGAAGGGTAATAACACGGGATTCTTATCGTAATTTCATGTTTAAAATTCATGTTTGATGATATAGATATCCTTTTGGGATTATTTTTGGCCTGTGAGGATACACATCTTTAATTTAACATATACAAAATATTTGTTTTTATCATTGAAGAGTAATAAAGTGGAATTTTTTCCTAAAATTTAGTTTGAATAATCTGGAGGCCGCTTTGTGATTCTTTTGGTCTCCTCCTTGAGGATACATGTCTTTGCATTGGTAAATACTAAATATATTTTATCATTTACTTTGACAGTGCAGTTTGCTTGTATGAGCAGAAGTCCTCAGATGTTACTGTTAGCTCAGACGTGGATGAAGATCCTACAAGGGGTTTCACAAGTGCTGTTATGCTGCCCATGGATCAAGGATTGCTTTGTGTGACAGCTGATCAGCAATTTCTCTTCTATTCTCCAGCAGAGCATCTAGAAGAAACATGGTCTTTAAAATTGACCAAAAGGCTTGTGGGTTTCAATGATGAGATTGTGGATATGAAGTTTCTTGATGAAGAGGAACAATACCTAGCTGTTGCAACTAATCTTGAGCAGGTGATTTAGTAAGCTTGCTGGTGGTGCATTTGGACATTGTACTACAGAGAGATTTGTTATTTTGACGTTCAATGATTCAATTGTTAGCTTGATTTCAAATTTGGATTGAATTGTGCTCCTTGTTGGCCTTTTTTGTTCTTTTACCCAGTTATATTTGATCAATTTCTGCGGTAGTTTCTTATCTGGATTGGTTTTATTAACGTGTTCCTCCTTAAAGAGGCTTGCTGTATGCCTGTATGAGTTTACAGACCCTTGATGCATGTGCATGTGTATGTTTTTCTGCACTTATGCTTTATGTGGATGAAGGTATAAATGTCTAATTTGTATCAATTTACACATATGCAGGTTCGAGTGTATGACCTTTCCTCCATGTCATGTTCCTATGTGTTGGCTGGTCACACTGATACTATTCTATGCCTCGATACATCTATATCAAGTAATGGAAGAAGGCTTATTCTAACTGGGAGTAAGGACAATAGTGTATGTTTTTCCTTCCGTATCACTCGTATATATAAGCTTTGCCACTAAGAGTTGCCTTTGTTAGGGGGGGGGGGGAGGTTGGGCCTGACATTGCTAAGTAGTTTTGCATAGTGCATGGTGTGGTCTCTTTTGCCACATACATACTCATACAACATGCATATTCATGGGAAGTATTTTTCTTCATCTACTTTTTTTAGGTAAGGTTGTGGGAACCAGAAATACGATGTTGCATAGGACTTGGCATAGGTCACATGGGAGCTGTTGGAGCTGTTGCTTTTTCCAAGAAGCGCCGAGATTTTTTTGTTAGTGGCAGTAGGTGAGCACTTGTTTTGCGAAGCTTGTCTGTTTAGTCACAATCAAATTTTACATGTGGTGTGCGCTCTCACTTATGATCACTTCTAAACTTTCTTATGAGTTAGTCAAATAACATGATGCTTAATTGCTGATTGTTCTTGGTCTGTGTTTGTGGAAGGAGTGAAGTGCTAAGATTTAGCCTTCTCTTATGTGATCCAAATAAATATAAACCATAGTTAGTACCCTCAACTAAAGTAGAACAGGAAACATAAAGAATACATCTCTAGATAAACAAATTGAGATAAATTCTGGGGTGCTTCTTTGTCATCTTTTTATTTTTCTTATCTTATATTATGGAGTGAGTCAATTCTGTCCTTTTCCAGATGTAAGAATTTATGGTTGTAAAATGTTGCCAAGGTGGCAACTTATTGATTTTATTCTCTTTTCTTTTATTTTTTTTGGGTGATAATGGTTTTCTATTCTTACACATGTACTGTATTCTTCAGCGATCGTACTATTAAGGTTTGGAACTTTGATGGACTCTCAGATGATATCGAACAGCCTATTAATTTAAAAGCAAAGGCAGTTGTAGCAGCACACGATAAAGACATAAATTCTCTGGCTGTTGCACCAAATGACAGTCTAGTGTGTAGTGGTTCTCAGGTTAGTAGGCACTGCATCTCAGTCAACGTCCTATTTTGTTATGTCCTTATTGATTTTCTTTTATTAGAGGAGACTGATACTACATGTATTATCTTCAAGGCATCCTTTTATGATTCCAATGATTATTTTTAAAAGTTAAAAATAAGTTCTTTGGCATTCAGGATCGTACTGCTTGTGTTTGGAGGCTTCCAGAACTGGTACTTGTGATTAAATTAACAGGGCATAAACGGGGAATCTGGTGTGTAGAGTTTTCACCTGTTGATCAATGTGTCATAACGGCATCGGGTGACAAGACTGTAAAGATATGGGCTATAGCTGACGGTTCATGCCTAAAAACGTTTGAAGGGCATACATCAAGTGTATTAAGAGCATCATTTCTTACACGTGGGACCCAGTTTGTATCATGCGGTAATAACTTCTTTCTCTTCACTCATTAGGGTTTCTTCCATTTTAATGTTTCGGTGACATTTAGCATGTGATTTATCATTCAGGTGCTGATGGTTTGGTTAAGCTGTGGACAATCAAAACAAATGAATGCATTGCTACCTATGATCAGCACGAGGACAAGGTTTTGAATTATTATTTATTTATTTGTTTTAATGTTTGGGTACTTTCATATATCTTTACTTATTGTGCATGGAGGAAGGTGAATGGATTTTTAAGAGCTTCACTCGTACATGGAGGAAGGTGAAGCTATGTGGCATCAATGCTTTTTAATTTTTGTGATAAAATTTGGTCTGCAGGTTTGGGCATTGGCTGTTGGGAAAAAGACAGAAATGTTAGCAACAGGTGGTAGTGATGCAGTGATCAATCTGTGGTATGATGCAACTGCTGCAGAGAAAGAGGAAGCTTTTCGTAAAGAGGTGTGTCACCTATACTTTTGTACTTTTATATTCTTTCCTCGTGACGCATATTGGAATGTATAATGTGACAAATTTAGTATAGGCCTTTGATTATCTTAAGTGAGTGAATTTTACTTGTAGCTAATATGTTTCAGCGTTGATTCTTGAATTTTTATAAGATACCTGGAATATGCCGTAACACATAAAAAAGTATAGGTTTTCTGTAAGACTGGTATATTTTCTTAAGAGGTGGATTAGAAGGGAGAATCAGAGTTAAAAAAACCCTAGAGCCCTTCTAAATACTTCTTTTATCTTTTTACGTGTTTTAACCAGACATTGTGAAATGAATTAAAAATTTACTCTTATCTTGGTTACTTCACCCGATTGAGGTCCAAATACTGAAATATTTTTTTCCTTCCCTCTGACGAGTAACCCTTGGGCTGTCATGATGTGTAAAGTACTCGGTGCTTGTTGGAGCTGGGAATTAAGACCTTTTGTCAAAGTTAGCTTTTTGTTGGATCCCAGTGTTTGTCAATTTGACATATCGAGTGCGATCAAGGGCTTTTCTTCTTTCCGTAATTTTTGTTGTGTAAATTATGTATTAGTAGCTCATAAATTGACCGTGTTTTCCCATTCTGACGCAGGAAGAAGGGGTTTTGAGAGGGCAAGAATTAGAAAATGCAGTATTAGATGCTGAATACACGAAGGCAATACAAATTGCTTTGGAGCTCCGGAGACCTCATAAACTTTTTCAGTTGTTTTCCGAGCTCTGCAGGTTAGTAATGCCTAGCCATATATGTGCTTCCTTAGCTCTACACAGAACATTTTCTCACAAGAATGCTATATAGGATGAGAGAAGCTGGGGATCATATAGACAAGGCTCTTCATTCCCTTGCCAAAGAAGAATTTCTTCTACTTTTTGGGTATATACGAGAATGGAATACAAAGCCAAAGCTGTGTCATGTTGCCCAATCTGTTCTTTTCCGAGCTTTCAACATTCTTCCTCCAACAGAGATTATTGAGGTATTCTTTAGCAAGAGTCGCTTGATGTTAACAGCCCTGCTTGTTGTTTATTATGGAAGTTGAATCTTAATGTCAAATCTGTTCCTAAATTTTCAATATTTTTGTATCTAAATACGCTTTGTGGTCATAGAAGCAAAATGTTATTTGAAAATGCAAGAACCGTCACATTTTTTAGTGTCTGCCACCTGGTTCATTGATTTTTAGGTGTTCATTTTGTTTGATATAATAGTTTTAATACCCACTGAATTAGTTGCTTGAATAAACTATGTTGCAGATTAAAGGCATTAATGAACTGCTTGAGGGTCTTATCCCATATTCTCAGAGACATTTCAGCAGGATAGACAGGCTAATAAGAAGCACATTTTTGTTGGACTACACTCTCACTCGAATGTCCGTTATCGAACCGACGACTCAGGATGATTTGAAGACCAAGTCTCTATCACATTCTGGGGAAAATACGGGTGATGCGCCTTTAACAGATAATGCCGAAGAAGATCAAAAACAAGTTTCTGAAGGACTGAAGCCAAAGGCCTCAGCTAAAAGGAGGAAATCACACAAATCTGGAGAGGCTTCCCGCTCACGTAAGAAGGTCAAGGACAGCTCAATTCACGCAAGCAATGCGGCTGTGCCGTTGCAGGCGTAACTAGACGTAAGTTAGTTCCTCCTTTCTGATACGCATGCATGCTTGCCTGAAAGTAAATACTGTAAGGGTTAGCAAATCATGTTAGTAGGGGTTATTGCAGTTAAGCTTTTGTTTGTTGTTAATTAAACCTTAGTTATAGATACACCCCTTTATTATAAAAATATATGATTCCCCCCTCCCAACATTTTTGGTTGCAATGTTGACTCAAACCTTAAGTATTATCGTTGGACACTGTTTTTGGTTGAATTATTGATGTTTCATCGTATTATTTTAAAGTGTTATTCTTTTTATTCAGTCACAGGCATGAATACCACCAATCATCAAAGGACACGTGGCTCTTTGTGACTACAAAATATTCTCTTCAAATGCTTTTATTGATATTAAGTGAATTACAATTATAATTACAAAAAGACAATATTAACATCTTAACTTTTATATTAAGAGAAATACAATTCTTTGCCTACATAATCACAATCCATATGTTAATTTGAGATTTTTTTTTCTGGTATTTGTTATCTGTAACTATATTAAATTTAGTTTTTTTTTCCTCAAAAATATATACAAAGTATCTAAATTAAGAGAAATTATATCATGGGTGATTCCCACCACGTCATTCATGAGACCAACCAATAGAAACCACCCACTTAATTATTATTTTTCATGTCATTAATTTAATAATAGAATAACTTCCAAAAAACAGTTTTTAAAATGACATGGAAAATCTTTAGTGAAGTTTCATTGGTTGGAAAAAATGACATGAAAAATCACGGTGAAGTGAGTGATTTCTATTGGTTGGTCTGATGTGGTGGGAATCAACCATATTATAATTTTTTCCTAAATTAGAGACAATTACATTTTAGCACATTCGATTTTTGGCCATCTTCAACGGTATTTTAGCAATATTTTAGATCCATGCTAAAATACCATCAACGGACACAGTTTCACTAAGCTAATATCTAAATAACACATGACATCTTCAACGTCATAACTTCTCTCTCAAGGGAAAAAAACACTTTCATTTCCTTTAAATTTTGCTGGAAAAAAAGGAAGCAAAGAAAGGAAAAGAAAACATTTTTTTCCCGCGGAGAAAGGTTCGATCTTTTTGCCATAAACGGAATTCATGACGGTTAGTGCAATGTTTGTGATTTTTCTCTTCTTCCGATATCTTGTTTGGTTGGCAAGAAAATTGATGACAATTCACTTTGTTTTCTATCTCGATAGATAAGAGAATGGAAGAGAATGCTTGAATTTTGAAAGAAAAAAAAACTATTTAAGTCCCCATTCTGCAACCATTATTGTGCATTTCATTTTTCTTATTTCATTATATAGTACTGCAATTTTCTCTACTTCGCAATTATATATATAACGTTGTACATTTTTATACTATACTTGGATCTGTTTGATTCCATTTCTTCGTGCGTGTAAGATCAATGTGCTAATTGGAAATTTATTTGGTGGATAAAAGAAAATTGCTTAAATTAATTCTTCCTGCAAAAAGATTTAGAAAGTTTACAGAATCTAATTCGTGCTAAGGCTTTAGGCTTCCATATTTTGAATTTAATAATTATGTATGTTTGCATGTCAGCTTGTGTTTAGGAATTTTGTTTTTGATTTAGCCATATTTTCTCAGTGAAAATGCTTGTAACAATGGGGGTAGAAATTATAATGTTATGCAGTCTTAACTTTTTCATATTCGGACATGTATTTAAGAATACAATCCTCCAGATACATAATTTTTTTTTAAAAAAAGTTGAACATTTTCAAGCATCTGCATCAGCGTTCACGCCCAAATCCGAATAACATGGTTTACAAGTTCTTTTTTACAGACCCGATCGGTGAAAGTGAGCAACGTCTCCATGAGGGCATCCGAGCAAGATATTGAAGAGTTCTTTATCTTCTCCGGTGAAATTGAATATGTTGAAATGAATAGGTTAGTCATCATCATGCCTTGTGATTCATGTAGTTGTTCTGATGTTCTGATCACTTTCTTCTCTATGTTTCTTACCGCTTTCGTTTATTTTCTTTCAGTGACAATGACCGATTACGAGTTGCATATATTACTTACAAGGATCCACAGGGAGCAGAGACTGCAGTTCTTCTTTCAGTATGAACCTGTCTCATTTCTTATCTCTGATTCTGATGTGCTTATGAAAGCCACACACTGTATTGCATTGTCTGAGGGATCATACCTTCATAGTCCATACACATGTTTGAATGCGTAGGACATACATATCGGACACGAGTACTTAACGGAAAAATGAAGAGTCGAAGTACATAGGTTAAAGTATTTTATCAGTTAATAGATAACAACCTTTGCTACTAAAAGAAATCTACTATGCTTCTCATTTAGATTGTCATTTATTCATTTATGCACATAAAGGCTAATGTTGATTGATCGGATACGGAACACACGGTTTTTGTCAGGGGGCAATGATCGTCGACCAGACTGTTACGATAGAGCTGGCTCCGGATTACAAGCTGCCTGATAATGCTTTCGCAACACCGGTAGGACATTACTTCAATCCACTTTGGTTTCATTTCACTTACTAATTGATGGTTTTTTGATGTGAAAAAATTGTTTGATCACTTTAGGCAACAGGGAATGATAGTGGGCAGGAAGAAGCAGGTTTGAAGAATGCAGAAGATGTTGTTAGCACCATGCTAGCCAAGGGATTCATTATTGGCAAAGATGCATTGAACAAAGCAAAGGAATTAGATGAGAAGCATCAGTTCACTTCGACCGCCTCCGCCAAGATCGCTTCCCTGGACCAGAAGACTGGCCTTTCTGAGAAATTCAGTGCTGGCAAAACTGTGGTGAATGAAAAAATGAGGGAGGTGGACCAGAAGTATCAGGTTTCCGAGAAGTCCAAGTCCGCACTCGCAGCCGCCGAGCAGTCCGTCAGCACTGCCAAATCTTCTTTCATGAAGAACCGTTATGCTTTGGCTGGAGCCGCATGGTTTACTGCTGCATACAAAAGGGCTGCTAAAGCAGCAGAAGACGTGGGGCAGAAGACAAGAGAGAAGGTTTTGGCTGAGGAACAAGCACAGAAACCAGAGGGCCATGCACACATCAACGAGTCCAGTTCTCCCAGAGCTGCTAAACCCGAAACCGATGAACAACCATCCGATCCCTCGCCCGAACCAGGTTTACTCCTTCTCCATGGAGGAAAATAGATGGACAGTTGATTGGTGTAAGAAAGATATAAAATGAAAAGTAATGTTTCCGTTTATTGTTCAAAAGAGTTGAAAAGTGCGAGAAAAGAAAATAATATGCCTACAACTTTTTATGTTTATTAAAACATTCGTATACGATTTTATATATAATAAATATCCTGATATGAACTAGTTCTTTAAATATATGTAAAATCTTAAAAAAGATAGATCATTAATTCGGATTCTCTACAAACTCATTTATGATTCTAATTATAAACATATATTATTATAATATTAGGGTATAATATCACATTTGGTACCTAAACTTTAATAAAATATTCAACGTGATACTTATACTTTTAGAATGACAATTACTTTTAGTATTGGAATTCCCTTTGCCCGGGGAAGAAAAGCTGGGGCATAAAAGATATTGACATAGTTATTATGCAAATAGAAAATTACACCATATGGGTTTGAATTTACTTTGGAAACATCTTCTCGAATTCGAATTTCAAACATTTATTATACGAAAAAGAGAGTAAAAAACCCAATCACATTAATATGGGTTCAACGAATTTGTTACCAACAGCAAAAACAGAGAAAAGCACCCATCAATGCTGCAAAATAACAAATACCCAACAGCCTGAGAAAGACATAACATCAGTTCTAGTGATGATGCTCCTGAACGTAGCGCAGGCCGCAATACTTGCATACCGCGGGCTCTTTCAAGTCGAGGCATATGAATTCAATGGGGTGTCCCAATGCAGGATCATTGTCTAAAACCAAAAAACAACAACAAACAACATGAGAACTTGTGTATCGGCAAAATGATTCATGCAACTTCATGTATTTAGTTATGCCTTCATCTTTTTAGCTATGACAGATTAAAATTCAACATTTAACTTTTGCGGATAACAAAAATGGAGGATTTCAATTGATTTGAAAACGACAAGAGTACAGATTCTATCCAATTTGCTCATTTTTATAAAATATGATTCTAGGTTACTTATTGTGCAGTACTTAACTCATCTACTAATCAGCTTGCTCACAAAACGTGAAGGAAATTAAGTATCAGGACTAACCTCCTTCACAAGCAACAATCCGGCCTTCAACCTTGATCGGAGGGACTTCATTGATCAACTCCATAGGAGATTTCTTGCTTGTATCCTGCAAATTTGGGGTAAAAAAAAGCTTAATCTCTTCATTTCATTTCCCTCTTGCATTTCGGGAGGCAAAGGCTAATAATTTAATGGTCATGTTATGTATAAAGCGTGTACAATGTTATCGGACTTGACTTTACCCTATCGTACACCATTTTTCTTAGGCACTTATAATACGAGGTAACCATGTTGAGAGTTGAGACACACCTATGCTAACACCATATACCCATGTCGATGTAACAAGGTATTCGGGCATAAGGATAAAGAAACAAGCAGTATAATCAAGGCTGTTCAATACTTGAAAACCTTCTCCAAAATTAAAGTACAAAGTCAGAGGGAAACAATGATCACATGTGTAAAACCAGAAAACATCTGCAAAGCATTCTACTTTGTTTATAAATATGGCAGCGACACTTAAAAGGCCGCATTCATGTGCTTATCGTCGATATTCAGCCAGCATCTTCTACAATTCAGATTACCAAAAAGGACATGGAACACTGACAAACAACCACATGTAGACTGGAAAATTTGAGGATTTTCAAGTAAATAGCAAAGGGATTCAAGTTCAAACCTTCAATATACTCAATTTACAGACTTAAGCACCCAAAACAATGAAAATATTAGGAAATTGCATGATAAATAACAAGCCAGACAATAATTTCCACATTTTAGTAAAACATTAAAAAAACTAATTTTTTCTTTTCCGATAACTGAAATTCAAGCTTGTTAGCAGAAATCAACGAAATCGAACATATTATCAACTCGAGAACCTAAAAACTGAATTCAGATTCCACAATAACGTTAAAGAAACGGAAAGAAATATTAATCGATGTTGCACAAAATTTCAGCAGAAAATGAAACAAAAAAAGGGGTGAAAATCTGGGATAACGTACCTGCATCCATTTCGCAGTGTGATTGCTAATTTGGTTGCTAACAAGGCTGAAATTACGAGTCGTAGATCCCAAATATGATGATCTGATTAGGGTTTTCAGAACACCTGAATACGCCATTTTTTTCAACAAAAAATATATTTTTCTTGGTAATTGAATTCGAAGCTCGGACAGGCGAGATTCGATAAATATTAGTTAAAGAGCCTTCACATGAAGATTATTGGGCTCCGTCTTTGTGGATTTATGCTTGGCCCATTTTGAATACCCAAAATAGTAAAATGAAAATTTAAAGCCCGGTTTATATTTCCTAATTTCAAAAGATTTTTATATCTAAATATATAATATTATCTTTTCTTTTATAATTAGCGGTGTTCGAACCATTGATCGGTTAGTTTAGATGAAATATAGTAAATATTTAATATGGAGTGATTTTCCCAATCTAGTTAGCTCTATTCACAGCGCATGGGACTGGTTCAATATAATTATAGAATATACTTATAAAATTATTATAATAATCAATTATTGATGAAATGATAAATGATTTGTATTTAAATATATCATATTTTTATTCAATCTTCAAATTTTTATATTTTTAGTATAATATTATTTATTATTTTAAAAAATGTAATTTATTAATGTGAATTAGTATTTGATTAGTTTGTGACCCTAACTTAATAAGTTCTAAGTTGGTATGGCCAAAAAAAATCAAACAAAATTTAAGATTTTGTTTTTGATAAATTCTAGTCAATTTTATCTAAAGGGAAGAAAAAACGGAAACTCTAAGAGAAAGATGAAAGTGTTGTTAGTGGATCTATAGCTCATAACTTAAAAAGATGTGAGCGAATAAAAATAATAATTTGACTAATCGATTAAATGTACTCGTTTAATAAATTTTAAAATTTAAATCGTAACATTATAAATAAAATAAATTAAGTCTGAAAAATCATCGCAATTAGATACGTAGAAGAAACAAAACAATGACCAAACATTCATTGTCCGCCTAACATTTCAATTGGAATTGACAAGTGACCTCACTATTTTCTACCTAAACAACCAAAAATGCTTATGTATGCTCTTATGTCACCCCCGAACCCAATCATACACAAGCATTTCTTATGCTTTATTTTTTCACATAAAAATATAAAAAAATAAATTAAAACCTTGAAAATAAATAATGCAAACAAGATAAATATATGTAACATATTAAAATTCATATAACATATATAATCATTAAAATTGAACTTATACATAAATACATGTCACCTTAATTGCTAACACCAGACTTGCATACTAAGCATATAGTTTAGTTTTCAACAGTTTCCATGGCAGGTGAATTGGAGCAGCAGCTTCACTTTGTGGTGTTCCCCTTCATGGCCCAAGGCCATATGACCTCCATGATCGACATTGCTAGATCGCTGGCACAGCGAGGCGTCATCGTAACCATAGTTACAACGCCTCAAAATGCCGATAGATTCCGAGCAATCCTCGATCGTGCCGTGGAATCGGGGTGCGCCGGTCCGGTTTCTCTATGCAACAAGGATGCCATTGATAAAGCACAAAGAGGCAACAAGGCCTCGATTGATGAACAACAAAAGATCTTAAGATGGCTTGATTCTCAAGAAACTGGTACTGTCATCATGCTTGTTTGGGAAGCCTATCGAATGTGACACATTCGCAATCGATCGAGCTCGGTTTAGGCTTAGAGGCATCGAATAGACCGTTTATTTGGGTCATAAGAGGAAGTGATGCATCAAATAAAGTAGAGAAATGGATTTCGGTGGACGGTTTCGAGGAACGAACGAAAGGAAGAGGCCTAGTGGTCCGGGGTTGGGCGCCACAAGTACTAATACTGTCACATCCGGCTATTGGAGCATTCTTGACACATTGCGGTTGGAACTTGACGATCGAAGGCATCTCGGCCGGGGTGCCTTTGATAACTTGGCCGCTATTCGCGGACCAGTTTGCTAACGAGAAATTGGCTGTACAAATACTTAAAATCGGAGTGAGGGTGGGAGTGGAGGAGCCTATGAGGTGGGGAGAGGAAGAGAAAATTGGAGTTTTAGTGAAGAAAGAAGATGTAAAAGTGGCTATTGAGAAGCTGATGGATGAAGGAGAGGAAGGAGAAGAGAGAAGAAAAAGAGCTAAGGAACTTGGAGAAATGGCAAAGAAAGCTGTTGAATTAATAGGGGGATCTTCTTACCTTAACATTACACAATTAATTCAAGATATCAGGCAAAAAGCTTATGATATGAAGCAAACTAGCACCTGAGATGAAGCAGCAAGTTCATATGCTCTTTTGTTATGTTAATTTTTGTTGATTTTGCACCTTTTCTTTGATATAGAATAGGAAAAAAGAAATCGTTTATTATATGCGAATTAATACCTACTTCATTCAAAGCGATGCATCATGGTGTCGTGGTGTAGTTGGTTATCACGTCAGTCTAACACACTGAAGGTCTCCGGTTCGAGTCCGGGCGACGCCAGTATTGAATTTTTTTGCCACTTTTTCCTTTCTTTCACAGTACGGAGAAAAAGTAGGCCCGAGCCCAAAATGATTTATAAACATGGGAAAGTTGGAATCAATTATGGTTGGTGACGGTGAGACCCATTCAAGACTTTTCCACCCAATTTTTTTAGTCTTTTAAAGGAGATGCCCACCTTTATTGTACCAAAAATAATAATGATAATATATATATATATTAAAGCAATAATAAAATATATACAGTTACACTAAATTGAAATATTTTTGTATCATATTACACAATAAATTCATATTCAAATGAAATAAATTTCAGAGTTTATCCTTGTAATAATTAATTATAGACGGGAATTTGTTTTATTTTCTTGAAATTCTCATATAATCTTATAATTTGCTTTCTAGAAACACAAGTTTTTAATAAATTTGTTCATATAATCAAAAGTTTTACATCACTATATGTCAACAACATGAAACTATTTGAGACAAATGTAATTAAATAGTAATAAATTTCAAATGTTTAGGGTTGAGATATACAAAAGGAAAGAAGGAAGGAAAGTTTTAAGAAAAAATGTAATTATTTCAAAATAAATGAAAGATATCTTTCAATCTTATACAAGATACTAATTTTCGTAGACAATGGCTAGTTTTGGATATTTATTATTTATCTTAGCCATTAATCATTACAAAACAAACAACTTCATTACATTAGACAAAGAAAGAAGGAAAGAATGAAAAATATTAGGTTTATAATTCAGCAAATCCAACTGTTTTCTTACCATCATGTCCTTTACGAAAGAAATGTTTTACGTAATCGGAATAAAGAACTTGTTTGTAAATTGGTTTCTCACCGCTTACAATCAGTTCAGGTAACGGTCCTATCATATCGGCAGGTCTTGGGTTCACAAATATGGGGACCGAAATTCTGTTGTTACTTCCATTAGCAACCACACGGTGTTCAACACTCCTATATCTTCCGTTGCTTATTATCTGTAGGGCATCTCCAACATTGATCACAAGGGAACCTTTAATTGGAGGAACATGAATCCAGTTATCTCCCTCGTTTTCTCTTACGAAAAGTCCTCCAATCTCATCTTGAAGGAGAATAGTAAGAGTCGAGACATCAGAGTGACGACCTACACCGACGGTGAGTTCAGGATTTGGACATTTAGGATAGTAGTTAAGGTTAGTCCTCATTGAACCCATCAACAACGATTCTTTCCTCTCATCAATCTCATTAACATTTAAACCATTCATCAGCACCTGCAGTAGTTGTTTGATGACAACTTCGGACTTCTTCATGTAATCCAACACTTGCTCCCTACAAAAGTACCGAAAAAAGTTCATTAATACACTCTTCGACAAATATGTTGCATGTCATGAATTTTAACGATTAAAGAAAATTTAACAAGTAATATTTTTTCTACCTGCATACGGAAGGCCATAGTGCAGAAGCCTCCTGTTCGGAGACGTAAAACAAGCTGAGATAGTCTTTCCACTCGAGAGCCTTTTCTGCTTGAGGTGTAAAACTTGTACCAAACCTGACATTGTTTGAAGACGAATGCTCCTTGGAATACTTATTTTTGACCTCAGCTGACAGCCTAAAGAACCTATAAGTAGCATCCTTAACATTCTCCAACACTTCAACCGGTACATCATGGTTAACAATTTGGAAGAAACCCCATTTGGAAGCAGCATCGCATATCGATTTGGCCACTTGAGGATCTTCCCAGTTCGACATGTCGATGATGGGAATGGATCCTTGGGGTACGACGTTGGTCATGCAGGTCCTCTCTTCCAAAGGTTGGATATATTGCTTGGGGAGAGCTTTGAGACCAAGTTCGGACAAACCCTTCACACCATTCCCTTGGTGAATCACAAACTCACGGAGGGCGGAAGAGTCACCGAAAGGATCGGCAAGTGCAGGAGCCATTGGTCTGAGCAAATTGTGAGTTAGAAGAGATAGGTGGCGTTTGTGGAGAAAGATAAGAGTGTTAGAACTTAGAAGAGAAGAGAATGGTGCAGTTTGGTTTCAATGGACTGACTATTTATATACAAAATTTTCAAGGTGGAGTACGGGAAAAAGGCAATAACTTTGGTCTATTTTGAATGCTCACCAACCCAAGTATGCCGCACGCTGCACGCAGTTACCGCGAACCTGGTTTGGTGCGAAACCTAAAACGCACATGAGTCATCAAAACATTTCAAATAATTACTTCAAACAGTTCAAGTCCAAGATGGTTGGCTCAGGCTATAATATAAGATCTCTACCGTTGATATTTAAGTCATCTATCACTGTATAATTCATTTAATTTTCACTCAGTTTATGATTTTATATAATTCAATAGTCACGCTTCGTTTTTTATTGACGTAAATCTTACGTATCCAATTTTGATCAAGTTAAATTCTTTTAACTATTTATTTGATAATTTTTTTTATCATCACATGTATTAAAAGCATGCTCGTTTCTAGGATTTTGGTGGCCTTAGGGAGAATCAAAAAATTCGACCCATGATCAAGAAGTTAAATTACGGTTGCAATCACTTTCTCAGTCGCGTTGCGTTTATTGTGATTGCAGACATAATAGATGTTATTGTGATCACTGTGAGTATCTTGGTTGTGAATTATTAATAACATATGTTATTGTTGACAAAATTGTTGTGAAGCGTTATTTAAATCATCGTCCCTAATAACAAGTGTTAAAAAAATAAAATTTAAGAGTATCTTCATAATAACAAGTATTGAAAAAATTAGGCCCTTAATAAAAAGTATTGAAAAATTGGACCCTTAATAAAAGGTATTGAAAAAATTGGGCTCTTAATAAAATATGTATTGAAAAAATTGCACTCCTAATAACAAATAAATATTAGAAAAAAATTGAATTTTAAGAGTACGCCCCAAAAAATAAATATTGAAAATAAATTGGTCCCTTAATAACAAGAATTGAAGAAAATGGGTCAATAATAATAAGTATTACAAAAAAATAATTTTAAGAGTGTCCAAAATAAGAAACATTGGGGGAGTTAGGCACTTAATAACAAATATTAGAAAAAAATAATTTATAAGGATATGCCTCTAATAATAAATTTTGAGGAAAAATTAGGTCATAATAATAAATATTTGGAAAAATTAGGCCTCTAATAACAAGTATTGAAAATAATTAGGCCCTATATTTAATATAAAAATATTTTTTATAAGTATAATACACTATAAAAATTCTGGGCCCTGAGCGGTTGCCCCTCCTGCTCGGGAAGAACGATGATGGAGAAGGTCAAAACGTAAATTCCATGATCTCTTCCCAGGAAGAACGACAGTAGCCGCGCCTAACAGCTCTATCTAGAGGCAGGCTTCCAATGCAAAGACATTGGTCCTTATCAAGGCATCATCCACTGTACCCCAGACGTGAGGAGAGCAAGAAACCACCAGACTTCCTCCCAACCCTGGTTCATCGCAACTGAGAAAAAGAAAATCTAAACGAAGGACTGCCGGGATACCAGCACCGACAAGCACGCAAAAGAGATCAAAAGTGAGCACAGAACGCCTACAGATCCACGGGGAGGGGTTCAAACTGGCCACCTTCTTCCGACCCTTCCTATCAGAAGAGGTGGTTCCTAAAGAGATCATTTCTGATACGGATAACCCTCAGGGAGATTATCTGCTTGCCTGGTAACGGTGTAGCTATCTTTGCCAGGTAAGGTCACACGTCCAAAAAAGCCCGTACCTTCTTCATCGCTTTGAAAAGCATCGGTACTAATAGCGCTCTTAGGAAAAATATCTTTCGATATGTCCGAAATAAAGATGAAAGACAAAAGCACGATCTCATCATCCAAAGTTGCCAAAAAAGGTTTAAAAGGTGGGCCCCAAGTGGCCAGAATTAGCAGGGGAGAGTTGACTTTATGCATGGAGCTAAACTCCTCCCCCATGCAACGAGAGCTAAAGAGGGAAAGCTTAAACCATAGAGCCAAACTTTGTCTCGCCCTAAACAGGTAACTAACGTCCAGGGGAAAAGACAAACTTGCCCCTCCACTTCCAGCTGTGAGTTGGCCGGTCTCGAGGCTTTTTGCAGTAGCGTGAGCGTCGCTCGGAGCCAGCAGAGATCCATGAAAACCAGGTTTGCCTTCAGAAAGGACAAGACGCTCGAAGCCCTTGCCACTACTGTCGTGATGCTGCCGGAGAAGCCCTACCAGAGAGATGCCTATAACCGAGGCCCTTTGCCGTTTAGCACTCTAGTTCCGACAGCGCCAGAGAGGAGGAGCGAGCCAACAGTAGAGAGGAGGCGGACGCAGACAAGACTGGGATTTCGAGCAGTTCTCTACCTTTTCCAAGAACCATGATCTGTCGGCGGTATCGAAGCTGGAGACAGAGCTCCGACAGGGCACTAGTTGAGGCGGCGTAAGCAACCCAGATCTTCGTCTGGAGAGAGTTTCCTTCCATGCGATCCGACCCAAACCCGCTCCGCAACTCTGAACCAAACCACCAGCTGGACTCGACCACCGCAACACCGGCAACCGACGACCTTCAGAGGGGGATCTCTGCCCTCGTGCAACGCCGTTCAAGAAAACCGAGACGGGAGAAACAAACGACCAAGGGTTTCGGAGGAGGAAGCAGTCTGGAATGCGCGTGGGGCGCATTGAAACCCATCTCTTTTTACGAACAACCACATCTAAGTGCCGAGCATTGTTGTTCTTGCACCAATAAATTTTAGGGTAAACTACATAAATAGTCCCCCGACTATGCTCCAATTATCTTTTGCATCCCCCGACTATCAGAAGTTACAAACTGATCCCCTGACTTAAAAATAATAACAAATTGATCCAGTGCCGTTAAAAATTTAACGGCCGGTGACGTGGCAGTTAACAAAAATTGGCATAATAACACATTTAGTCCTCAACTTTTACACTTTGTTTAACTTTGTCCTAATTCTAAAAAAATGACCCTTAACATTTCAAAATTCTATCAATTTAATCCATTTTTTCTCTCCACACAATCCTTTATATAGCCTAATTTGGTTTCCTCAGTTGTGAAGCAGAAAGAGGACTTGAAATCGCAATGTCGAAAATTCAGCCTTCAAAAGTACAGATTGCTAAACTTTGGACGAGAAAATGCTCAAAGTTCAGTAACTATATCTAATATTTGTATCCCCCACCAAATTACAGAAACTTTTTTTTTTCACTTTTAGTCTTTTTGGCTCTAAAAAGAAACAAGAAAGAAAGAAAATGAGGAAGGCACCTTGAATTGAACGACCCTCCCGCCTATGCAAAAACCTCTAAGAAAGCATGTCTTTAAAGGAGAAACTAAAGAAACAAAAAGACTTATCTCTTTCTTTTCGGTCTCTAAGGTAAACCTCATTTTTCCAGATCTTCCCCCTTTTTTTCCTGAAACAAAATTCCAGGCATCTATTCAACTCCTGATGCTAGTTTTGTTTGTTTTAATGATTGTGTGATGTTTTGTTTCATTTGTTGAGCACATTTCAATTGTGTGTGTGTTTTGCAATAGTGATATCTCAGACAACCAGCAACACAACATCATCATCAGCAGTTTCAAGGGGCAGTAGGTTTTTGGCTTCGAGTGGGGATGAGGCTTTTTCGAATGGGCAGATCTTGCCCATACCTGATCTAAGGATCTTCAGTTTTGCAGAATTGAAGGCTGCAACTAAGGGTTTCAGGCCCGAAATGGTGCTTGGCGAGGGAGGTTTCGGTAAAGTCTTGAAAGGTTAGCTCGATGAGAAAACGCCGGGGAAGGTCGGAAGCGGAACACTTGTCGCCGTTAAAAAACTCAACTCCGAGAGCTTGCAGGGATATGAGGAATGGCAGGTGATTTTCATTAATCTTTACATAGGATCATGTTCAACTGATAGGACACTATAAGAATTACATTGTAGAATTTCTATTCCTATGATCTGCATGTGTATGAGGAAAGATGCACAATTGGGGTTCGGAATGGTTAGATAGTCGGTTTGGTGCGAAGAAAATTCGTTAAAGAAGATTGAACCAAGTTATATACTGAGTATTTATGGATTGAGGTAATTCCTCAAATGACTAATCGTGTAAACATGCAAATAAATACTGCTTCACAACTGAGGAAACCAAATTAGGCTATATAAAGGATTGTGTGGAGAGAAAAAATGGATTAAATTGATAGAATTTTGAAATGTTAAGGGTCATTTTTTAGAATTAGGGAAAAGTTAAACAAAGTGTAAAAGTTGAGGACTAAATGTGTTATTATGCCAATTTTTGTTAACTGCCACGTCACCAGCCGTTAAATTTTTAACGGCACTGGATCAATTTGTTATTTTTTTAAGTCAGGGGACCAGTTTGTAACTTCTGATAGTCGGAGGATGCAAAAGATAATTGGAGCATAGTCGGGAGACTATTTATGTAGTTTACCCTAAATTTTAATATCTATATCTATAAACCACACTCATACTGTGAATGGAAATTATAAAATCTAGACCTAGTGGTTTATACATATATTTTTAATATTTCAAAAACAATCCTTTTAGGGATAAAGTTGTAAAACAACATAAATTTTAGTATCGACATGCAATTTCTAAATTTCTAGTGCCAAGATGAAATTAAAAGTATTCTGAGCTTACTGTCAAAATCTTAACTCAATTGGACATCAAAATCTCATTTAATTGCATTTGAAGTTTTATGATGAAAACATAAAGTATGCAAACTAGTTTTATCAACCACAATGGTAAAATTATACATATAAAATTTTGATTGTGGTTAAAATATACGTGTGAAATTTTTATTTTTAATTATACACACCTAAAAAATAAATAAATACATTCATTTGTTTTCATATTAAAAATATGATTATTTATGTACACAATTAATATATAATGTTTAAGTCGAAAATATAGTTGGTTATTTATTAAAATTGAAAAATAATATATATATATAATTACATATTTCCAAAAAGTTCATGCTATTTTTGAGGAATATCATATTTATTTTTGATAAATTTTATTGATTGGTTTATAAATAATTTCAAGCTAAATTCACTATAAATAACTAATTATTTAAAATTTTATTTCTAATTAAAAATAATAGATTACATTTAATCACACGAGACCCATCACTTCAAATAAATTCTTAAACAACTAATAAATTGCCCAGCTAACACTTCTACATTTTTACTTAAAAAAACACTTCTACATTGTTATTTATGTATTCACTTTTTAAATAATAATAATTATTTGAGACAAATGCAATCAAATAATAAATTTCAAATGATTATGATTTACTAGAATTAAAAAAAGAAAAGTTTTAGACTACTAATGTAATTATTTAAAAATAAATGAAAGATATTTTTTTATTAAGTTGAGAGATTTTACATTCTAAAGACAAATGTTAAGATTTGAACCTACACAAGATAAAACAATGGCCATGTTTGGCAATTAGCAGATAGCTGATAGTTGATTGCATTAGCTGATTTGACTAGCGGATTGTATTAGCTGATTGTATAAAAGTGTTTGGTAAAATTAACTGATAGTTGATAGTTGTTTGATTATTTAAACAAGCAAAATGACATATAAGGACATGATTATATTCAATACTTGTTTGAATAATTTATCAGTTATGAATATTTTGTATATAATAAATATTAATTAGATTTGTAAAAATTATTTTTAATATAAATTTCCTAGACATATTTTAAAGATTTATATATTAATTTATTATTTATATAATTATTAAAAAAATTATATGCACATATAAATATGTGATAATAAAAAATAGGATTAACTTACAAAAATCATCATATAAATTAGTAGTAGCAACAAATAAGTTGAATATTTAATATGTTATTATTTAATTTAAGTTATTTGGAAATTTTTTGTAATTGTTAAGGGTAAAAGAGTCATTACAACTCTAATATCAAACCTCTAATCTCAAAAAGCTCATATTAGGAGTTTTTCAAAATTAGCTTTTTCACCTCAATCCGCTCTTTCAATCCGCTATTTACCAAACATCAATATTAGCGGATTTGACTAGTCAAACCTCTAATTATACCTCAAACCTCTAATTTTTGCCCAATCCGCTATTTACCAAACAAAGCCAATATATATAAACATCTTTAACTACTCGATCAATTAATAAATATCATAAAAGATACCATTCTAATTTTGTACAAGCTAAATGTGTTCGTAGACAATGACTAGTTTTGAATACATATTTGTCTTAGCCATTTTTCATCACAAAATCAACCATTTTATAACATTAGAAACAGAAAAGTATTAATTAAATCAGCATATTCAATTGTTTTCTTTTTGTCATGTGATTTACGAAAGAAATGTTTGACGTAATCTGAATAGAGAATTTATTTGTAAATTAGTTTCTCTTTGCTTGCGAACGTTTCAAGTAACGGTCCAATCATACCAACATGTCTTGGATTCACAAAAATAAGGACTGAAATTCTGTTCTTACTATTTTTAGCGACCACACGATGTTCAACACTCTTATACATTCCATTGCTCATTATCTGCATGGCATCTCCAATATTGATCCCAAGGGAACCTTTAATTGGAGGAACATGGATCCAATTATCTCTCTCGCTTTCCGTTACAAAAAGTCCCTCGATTTCATCTTGAAGGAGAATTGTAAGAGTCGAGACATCAGAGTGACGACATACCTTGACAATGAGTTCAGGATTTGGACATTTAAGATGGTTTAAGGTAAGAGTTTAGGATTAATATTTGAGGTTTAATTTTTAAGGTTTAGAATTTGAGATCTAAAAATTAAGGTTAGGGCTTAGAATTTAATTTTTAGTGTTAGTGTATGAATAAGGGCAAAAAAAAAAGACAAATAATTTTTAATCCTATATATATAGAGAGAATCTAATGACTGCTATTTATATGATTTACTATCATATGAATCGACCTTTCATTATGTCATATTTTTGTAGTTTTTATATATTAAATTTTGATTAAATAAAAAATTCTTAACTACTTATATTTTTTCCGTTGTATTATGTCATATTTATTTAGTTTTTAAATTTAATAATTACGTTTTTGTGACACATTTTTTTTATTTTTTTATACGATTTTTTTTTTATTATTTTTTGGCACACTTTTCTTTTCTTAACCGATCGCTTGACCGTTTTTTTTTCATTTAATTTTTACCAAGAATAAATCGCCATGAATAATTAATATGTTGCTTTTTTTAATTATCTCGTCAATCTTTCTATTTCAGACAAACTAATTAACAAAAAAATCCAACCTTCCAGGTCAACCGAGCAACAAACTCACAGAAGTCTCAAGCGGTCAACCAGCTATTAATTATAACAATGCAGCAACCCAAACATGCTTTTATAACAAAATAAATGAAAGCTATTATTTCGACCTTATATAAGATACATGTTTTGGTAGAGAATGGCTTTGAGTACATATTATTTATCTCGATCATTTTTCATCAACAACTTCATTACATTAGGCAAATGAAAAAAAAAATTTGCTTATAATTCTGCAAATCCAACCGTTTTCTTACCGTCATGTGCTTTACGAAAAAAATGCTTAACATAATCTGAATAAAAAACTTGTTTGTAGATTGGTTTCTCGCCGCTTGCGATCAATTCAGGTAGCGGTCCTATCACATCAGTAGGTCTCGGGTTCACAAAAATGGGGACCGAAATTCTGTTATTACTTCCATTGGCGACCACACGGTGTTCAACACTCCTATACCTTCCATTGCTCAATATCTGCAAGGCATCTCCAACATTGATCACAAGAGAACCTTTAATTGGAGGAATGTGAATCCAGTTTTCTCCTTCATTTTCCCTTACGAAAAGTCCTCCGATCTCATCTTGAAGGAGAATTGTGAGAGTCGAGACATCAGAGTGACGACCTACACCAACAGTAAGTTCAGGATTTGGACATTTAGGATAATAGTTAAGGTTGGTCCTCATTGAACCCATCAACAACGATTCTTTCGTCTCATCAATCTCATTAACATTTAAACCCTTCATTAGAACTTGTAATAGTTGTTTGATGACAACTTCAGACTTCTTCATATAATCTAACACTTGCTCCCTGAAAAAGTATCAAAGAAGGTCGATCAATGTATTTTTCGACAAATACTGTGCATGTTATAAAGTCTAATGATTCAAACAAAATCTATCGAGCAACATTTTTTCTACCTGCATGCTGAAGGCCATAGTGCAGAAGCCTCCTCTTCAGAGACGTAAAACAAGCTGAGATAATCTTTCCACTCGAGAGCCTTTTCTGCTTGAGGGGTGAAACTTGTGCCAAACCGGACATTGTTTGAAGACGAATGCTCCTTGGAATACTTGTTTTTAACCTCAGCAGGTAGCCTAAAAAACCTATAAGTAGCATCCTTAACGTTCTCCAATACCTCAATCGGTACATCATGGTTAATGATTTGGAAGAAACCCCATTTAGAAGCAGCGTCACATATC
Organism: Hibiscus tridactylites; assembly: GCA_958450335.1. Taxonomy (NCBI): domain Eukaryota; kingdom Viridiplantae; phylum Streptophyta; class Magnoliopsida; order Malvales; family Malvaceae; genus Hibiscus; species Hibiscus tridactylites. The sequence continues at coordinate 3,996,964 of OY288267.1, forward strand.
GATTTGGCCACTTGAGGATCTTCCCAGTTCGACATGTCGATGATGGGAATGGATCCTTGGGGTACGACGTTGGTCATGCAGGTCCTCTCTTCCAAAGGTTGGATATATTGCTTGGGGAGAGCTTTGAGACCAAGTTCGGACAAACCCTTCACACCATTCCCTTGGTGAATCACAAACTCACGGAGGGCCGAGGAGTCACCGAAAGGATCGGCAAGTGCAGGAGCCATTGGTTTGGGTAAATTCTGAGTTAAAAGAGGTAGGTGGCGTTTGTGGAAAAAGATAAGAGTGTTAGAACTTAGAAGATTAAGGCAATGGTGCAGCTTGGTTTCAATGGAGTGACTATTTATATACAAAATTTTCAAGGTGGAGTACGGGAAAAAGGCAATAACTTTGGTCTTATTTTGAATGCTCACCAACCCAAGTATGCCGCGCGCTGCAGTCCAACGCAGTTACCGCGAACCTGGTTTGGTGCAAAACCTAATACGCACGTGAAAACATTTGCAATAACAATTACTTCAAACGATTCGAGTCCAAGATGGTTGGCCCAGCTTATAAGAGCTCAACCGTTGATATTTAAAATTAAGCCATATATCACTGTATAATTCATTTAATTTTTATTTGTTTTTTTATATGATTCCAGAGTTACATTTTCATATTTTTTTTTCTTTGAACACTAGCACTTTGTTTCTCAGTTTTTTTTTTCCTTTTTCAACGGAAGGTGTGTTAAAAAATACCCGACCCGATTGATCCAACCTGAGTACTCAACTACCTGGGAGGAAAAAAGTCGGATATTTTAGTAAAAAAATTACCCGACTAGGCAAGGTACTCAAATCGAGATTTTTTTCCGGGTAGTTGGGCCGGGCTTGGGCCGAATATTTTGATAATTGGGTACCCGACCTGACCCGATACTTTTAATATATTTATTTTTTAGTTTTAAATTATATTTTTATTTTAGGTTTCTTAATTATTTTTACCTAAAACTAAATTTAAATAATCAAATCTCTAAACTATTTCTATGTTTGTATTATGTATTTTTTTATTTTTTAAATATATTTTTATTAATTTGTTAATATAAGATTCGAAAGGAAAAATGATATAAATATTTTTAATGTCTTTTTGGTGATAAACTTTAATATATATATATATATCCAAATATTCATCTTATAATTAACTTTAAATCACTAATTTTTATGTTTCAATTATGTATTATGAACTTTAAAATTTTATGTGTTTAATATGTGATATTTTATAATGTTTAAATTTAAAAATAAATAAATAAAAAATGTAAATCGGGGACCCGTTACCCGATTTTCTAGGTACCCGAATAGCGGGTACCCGGTTAAAACGGGCCGGGACACAGGGCGACATATGTAATGCCCGGAAAAAATTGGGTACCCGAATAGCGGGTACCCGGTTAAAACAGGCCGGGACACGGGGCGGCATATGTAATACCTGGGGAAAAAATTGCATACCCGAGAATGAACACCCCTAGTCAACGACACTATTTTTAGAGTTGGTTTTCGACCATCGGTGATGTATATTTCTTTTGTTTTTTCTCTCACACATCTTGTCTACCTTAGTGGCACGTTTCTATGGTTGTTTTTAATTCATGTTTGTTGGTGGTCACATAGAATTTGATCCCCTTTTAGGTTGTTTGCCTATGTAATTTGTAGCAGATCATTATTTTTCGAAATAGACATGAAAAGTGGTTGCCGATTTTGAGAATTTCATTTAGTTTGTGTTTTGAAAACTCTCCAAGAACCCTTCCTACAGTAGACTGCAGAGAATTTTTTTGGTGCAAAGAGAAAGTGTCTGGTCTGATTGATTCAGCTTATCTTTTCTTTTAGATTTACTTTTTTTTTTGTTGTTTTTATGTTTTAAAATATTTAGTGGGTTATATTATGGTTTTGTTTATTTTTATCAATAAAGTTATTTGGTTGATGCGTATAACAAGAACTACATTTATTTTTTATTTTTGTAAACCATACGTATTAAGTTTTAATGAAGTTAAATTAATAGAATCTATTGAATTTTGAGATTAAAATTATTATTATATCAAATCATTCATTTTATTTTTAAACGATAGAAGAATCTGTTGGCAAAAAAAAATTAATTGAGATAATTAAATTGTTAGTTTAAATGGACATATTCTTTTTTAACAAAATATACAATATAGTGACCTGTGATTTAATTTATCAAATTATATTTGTATTATTCTTTGTCAAACTTGTCAGTAACACCAGAAATCAAAATAGACTTTTCCATCAATCCCATCCGTATAAATTTTCTCCAAAATTTTTTTCACGTTAACCAAACAGCTTTATTAATAAACAAAATTAAAAATATAACATAGCTTAAAAGATTTTAGAACATAAAAAAACAACGAGATAGATAGAGGTAAATAAAAAATAAGCTGTGCACCAGTTAGATCAGATACTTTTTCTTTACACAAAAAAAAACTTTTACGGTCTATTATAGGAAAGGTCCTTGGAGAGTTGTCAAAACACGAACTAGATGAAATCTCTAAAATTGACAGCAATTATCTTTCACGCATATTTCCAAGAATGACGATTCGCTATAAAATACATCGACAAGCAACCCAAAAAGGGATCAAACTCTATGTGACCACCGACAAAAACGAATCATAAATAAGCATCGTGAGGGTCATCGTACGAACACTAAAAACCTGTAAAGTAGCCATAAAAACGTGCCATAAGGCAAAGATGTGTTATAATTAAATACAAAAGAAAACGTAACAATATATGCGAAGAAAAAAAAATAAAATAAACAAGTAAAAAATATAAATTACCGACAGTCGACAACTGACATTAAAATTAATGTCGCGGCCGATTATGCAAATAACAAATAAAAAACTAAGCGGCTAATGTTCAAAGGATACTCTCCAACTTTAGAAACTAATCAACTTCTAATTATTACTATATTATATTTAAAAATGTGACTAATGTCTATTTCGAAAGTATATTAATCAATCATATAATATAGTAGTATTTTTTTGAAAAATAGTCCAATCAACGGTACTTTTTAGACAAGACGTTTGGGTAGTGCTCCCACATGTCACATGGGGTCACGTGGTTTCTATTTGAATAAATAAGGTTAAATGTTGGATAAATTACAAAGATGGGGTCACACCAAAGACCAAACATATAACATATCGATGGTATATTTGTACAATACGACAACTTTTCTGGTACTGCACCGCTGCAAGCAACCAAATTCACTGTCAATTTCGACGGTCCCGCCGCAATTCCACCGCTGCGTTTAGTTCATTTTTTGCTCTCCATTTTTATTGGTTTTATATTATGTTTAATTCATTTTTTCTCCACAATCGTTGCTTGTTTCAATTGCTCAATTTTTGTTTTGTTGCTTGTTTGAGGTTTGGGAAGGTAAGTGTGGGGGTGAGGATTTGGGGAGGGTAGGGTGTTGCCGGTGAAATTTGAGATTTGAATATAGTTTTGGAGATTGATATTTTGAAATTAGGGTTTGAAAATATAATTTGGGGACAATATTTTTTTTTATTTTAAATCATACTTGTCAACTAAATATCAATAAAAAATCCATGTCGCAACCACATATTAATAAAATAATCCTCATTGGGCCGTTAATGAGAAAACGGATGAATGACAAAAAAAAATTCAATGTATAAAGTTTAGTTATTAAATTGATAATTTTAAAAGTTGAGTGACTAAAATAAGAGTGGTAAAATAGTTGAGTGATGATATTTGTATTTTTACACTTAAATATTTCATTTACAATTAACATTGTAGACGCCTTGAAATGACGTCATCAAAGGCAGCAACGTGTTTAATATGGAACATATTAGTATAAAAATTCCAGCCATAGGCCGCCGTTTCCTCCTTATTTTCTTTCTAAGAAATTCCAGTACTAAGGTTTAATGGTTAAAAGAAATATTAATAAAAATTAAAAAATCTTTTTAACATATTAATGTAATGTCTATAATATTTAAATCAATCGAAAAATATTGAACGTTTAAGTATACTTAAATTCTACGCTCTCAAGTGTATCATACTAAAAATAATATCAATCGAGTTAAGGTCAATGAAAACTTATATTCCATCTTTGAAAGTATTTCAACTAAAATTGATTAATATTTTTTTTTGAAAAGAATAAATATAATTGAGTAATATACAGTTATCGGTCCTGGCAGTAAAAAGCTTGAATGATTATCATGTACCACAATAAGATGTTATTATATCACATTCAAACCCACATAATTAATTTAGTTCCCTTGTGCTTTTGGCATATTAAATCCCTAAGTTCCCCATCTGCAAAAATTTCAACTCCCAACCGCATTAAATTTCCACCGCTAATATTTAGGATTAATATCCTATACACTGGCGGTAGAAAGTTTTTATTTCCACAAGCGCCTCAATTATAGGGTTTAAGGTTAGTGTTTAGGGTTTAGAGCTTAGGGGTTTTAGTCTAAAGGTTTAGAATTTAGGGTTCATGTTTAAAATTTAGGAATTAGGGTTAGAATTTAGGGTTTAGGGTTAGGGTTTGGTTTTAGGGTAATATGGGTGGGGATTTAGGTTTTAACCTATAAACCCTAAATTTTAACCCTAAACCCAAAATTCTATCAACAATCCCTAAATTCAAAACTACTACACTTATACCCCTAAATTTTAAACCCTAAACGAAGTCCCTAATCCCTAAAACTAAGGCGCTTGTGTAAAAAATTTCCACAAGCGCTTGTGTATAGAACAATTACCCTAATATTTAGTATTTAAATTTATAAAAATGTGTAATTTTGTAATTTATATAATCAAAACATGACATGAAAAATTAAGATATAATTATATTATGTTTGTCTAATATGTTTAGGAAATTAAAATTCTTAATATAACCCAATGAGTGGTCTATGATGATTATTTTAAAAGACCCAAGTTTAAATAATTTTGTCTGTAAGATGTGTGTCATATCAAAAGATAAGAAAATATATGAACACATATTATCTTGTAATCACCTTAATATTATTAAAAAAATAAATTTCTTAATAATTTGAGGCAAAAAAATTACACTATAACGTCTACATAATCAAACGTATGATTAATAAATTTATATACAAATCTTTTCCCATTCTAAATAACCTTTCATTTTCTAAGACCAGCTCTTGTTAGCAATGTATCCACGGATACCCAAATTTGACTTATATATTTACAGTTAAAGGTTTCGAAAGAATATAAATAATTTAGACATTATATAAAAATAAAAAATTTCAAACTTTTTAGCATTGAAAATAACAAAACAATAAGAAAAGTTGAAGGCCAAAATGTAATTATAACAAAATCAATGAAAGATTTTATTTCAATCTTATACAAGATACATATTTTTGTAGATAATGGCTTTGAGTACATATTATTTATTTTAGCCAATTTTCATCAACAACTACATTAGACAAATAAAGAAAAAAAATCAAGGTTTATAATTCAACGAATCCAACCGTTTTCTTACCATCATGTGCTTTACGAAAGAAATGCTTGACGTAATCTGAATAAAGAATTTGTTTGTAAATTGGTTTCTCACCGCTTGCAATCAATTCAGATAGCGGTCCTATCATATCGATAGGTCTTGGGTTCACAAAAATGGGGACCGAAATTCTGTTATTACTTCCATTGGCGACCACACGGTGTTCAACACTCCTATACCTTCCATTGCTCAATATCTGCAAGGCATCTCCAACATTGATCACAAGAGAACCTTTAATTGGAGGAATGTGAATCCAGTTTTCTCCTTCATTTTCCCTTACGAAAAGTCCTCCGATCTCATCTTGAAGGAGTATTGTAAGAGTCGATACATCAGAGTGACGACCTACTCCGACAGTGAGTTCAGGATTTGGACATTTAGGATAGTAGTTAAGGTTAGTCCTCATTGAACCCATCAACAACGATTCTTTCGTCTCATCAATCTCGTTAACATTTAAACCCTTCATTAGAATTTGTAATAGTTGTTTGATGACAACTTCAGACTTCTTCATGTAATCTAACACTTGCTCCCTGTGAAAATACCAAAGAAGGTCCATTAACAAATTTTTCGACAAATGAGGTGAAAGTTTAAAGTTTAGTGATTCAATAAAATCCAACAAATAACTTTTTTTACCTGCAGATTGATGGCCATAATGCAGAAGCCTCCTCTTCAGAGACGTAAAACAAGCTGAGATAATCTTTCCACTCGAGAGCCTTTTCTACTTGAGGAGTGAAACTTGTGCCAAACCTAACATTGTTTGAAGACGAATGCTCCTTGGAATACTTATTTTTAACCTCAGCAGGCAGCCTAAAGAAGCTATAAGTAGCATCCTTAACGTTCTCCAACACCTCAATCGGTACATCATGGTTAATGATTTGGAAGAAACCCCATTTGGAAGCAGCGTCGCATATCGATTTGGCCACTTGAGGATCTTTCCAGTTCGACATGTCGATGATGGGAATGGATCCTTGGGATACGACGTTGGTCATGCAGCTTCTCTCTTCCAAAGGTTGGATATATTGTTTAGGGAGAGCTTTGAGACCAAGTTCGGACAAACCCTTCACACCATTCCCTTGGTGAATCACAAACTCACGGAGGGCTGAAGAGTCATTGAAAGGATCAGCAAGTGCTGGAGCCATTGGTTTGAGTAATTTCTGTGCGTTTGTGGAAAAAGATAAGTTCAAAAACTTAGAAGATAAGGCAATGGTGCAGCTTGGTTTCAATGGAGTGGCTATTTATATACAAAATTTCCATGGTAGAGTACTGGAAAATGGCAATGAGTTTGGTCTTATTTTGAATTCTCACCAACCCAAAGATGCCGCACGCTGCACGCAGTTACCGCGAAACTGGTTTGATGCAAAACCTAATACGGACATTAAAACATTTGCAATATTTTCTTCAAAAAGTTCAAGTCCAAGATGGTTGGCTCAGGCTATAAGAACTCCACCGTTGATATTTCAGCCATATAGGGTTTTGGTTGGACTTTTCTCAATAATAATAGAATAATTATTTAAAAAATAATTTTATAAACCCTTTAATCTTTTTAAAATTTTATTATGGCATCCTTCCGGCCTTGTAGGCGGTAGAGTTTTCACCCACAAATGTCTTAATTTTACAGTTTAGAAATTTATTTTGAGGTATAGATTTTAGAAGTTTAAATTTAGATGTCGTTATAATTTAGTGTTAGAATTTAAAAATTAGAAATTAAATTTTAGGTTGTTAGAATTTAGACATAAGCTCGAATATATTTAAGAAGTCTTCGACTTATAAATGAAAAATTATCTGAATAATATATATTATATTAAACTGTACGATATTTCCCCCCTAAGACACGTGATAAAAGTTTATCAAGATTCTGCACCATTGATTTGACTGTTTATGGAAAGGTTTTCCATGTTACCATCATCATATAGTACTATGTATGTGGGTTCTTTTTCAAACTTTTCATCCATTATTGACTTATTGTGGTACCCTAAAAAAATTATTGTAAGCTGCGGCGGTTTAAAGGAATTTATTAAAAAGATGTCTTTTAATTTATAATTTTAAATATATATAATTTTTTTAAAATAATATTTTTATCTTAGTAAAAACATATTATGAGACCCTCTTTAAAGGATACAAATTCTTTGTCTTTTTTCGGTGCCCCTGTATATATACCTCAACACTACAAATTTAAATTCCAAGCCCTAATCTTAAATTTTAAATCCTAAACCCTACACCTTATACCTTAAAAATACACCCTACACTAAATTCCCTAAACCCTGAACCATAAACTTTAAACCTAATTTTAAGTGTGGGGCATATATAGGGACCGAAAAGGGGCAGATGATTTCTATCCCTCTTTAAAGTACTTTTTTCTTTTTTTCTTATAATTTATTAAACCAAAATATTTTGTTTTTCCCTGTAAACATTTAATTCTACTCATTAATTCAACTCATTTGGGGTCATCTTTTCTTGAAGGCCTTATGCGATCGCTCATCTCGCATATGTCCAAACCCCCACCGTAAGTAAATATATTAACATCTTTAATTCTTTCTTTTATATTAATATCTTTCACTTGTGTATGTAAATTTGATATAGAAATAATTTCAAACTAAATTCGTTACAAATAATTAGTTATTTAAGGTGAACCTAACAAGTAGTATCAGTGGAAAAGTGGATGAGGTTCATCTTAGGAGACTAGGGTTCAATCGCTTTAGTCTGCAAGGAGTGTGTGCATTGTCAAAGGGTTAAGAATATCTATGAACAAATACTACCTTGTAATCAATCACCTTTAGACTATTAAAAATGGCAAAAGGTCAAAAGTAGTCCCTAACGTTTGACCTTTTGGTCACTTTGACCCCTATTCTTTTATTGGTCCAAACAACCACCTAATGTTTCATTTTTGTTAAAATTTCACCACGTTGGATGGAAACCGTTAGTCAACTAACGGTCAACGCTTGAAGGTGACGTGGCATGTCTGCATGGCATGGGGAGATGACGTGACAATGCCACGTGACATTTTGCTGACGTGTAATTTTAAAAAATAAAAAAAATATTTTTTAACAAAATAACCCCAAATTTTCTAGATTTCACAAAATAGCCCCTAAAAATTGAAATCCCTAACTCCCTAAAACCCAAATCTCAATTTGATCCAATTCTGCTGCCGATTGCCACGCCGCTGCCCACCATATCGGTCGCCGGACCATCACGATCATTTACTCCACCATCCCGTCCTCGGAAGTCGATCGACGTCGTGCGAAACTCCGGACGAAGGTAAAATCGTCGAATGGTTCAATTCAACGATTCACGACCAACAGCGGCAGAACAGACAACGAACGGTGTGTGTCGTTCGACGTGGGCAGAGTGCTTCATTCCGTCGCCGGCAACGTGGCCAACACCGACGAAAGTGGTTGAATTTGGGGGTTTAGGGTTTTGAGGTCTATTTTGAAAATTTTAGGAATTTTTTAAATATATATATATATATATAATTATTTTTTAAATATATATTTTTAACCGATCAGATGATGCCACATCAGCAAAGTGCCACATGGCATCATCTGATTGGTTAAAAATATTTTTTAAAAATATTTTTTAAATTCCATGTCAGCAAAATGCCACGTGGCACTACCACGTCATCTCTCCATGCCATAAAGACATGTCACGTCAGTCTCAGGTGTTGACCGTTAGTTGACTAACGATTTCCATCCAACGGGTGAAATTTGAACAAAAATAAAATCGTAGGTGTTGTTTGGACCAAAAAAAAAAAGAATAAAAGCCAAAATGACCAAAAGATCAAATGTTGGTTATACTTTTTGTCCTTTTGCCATAAAAAATCAGTCATTTAAGGTTTTATTTATAGATTGTAATAAAATCAATGTATTGTTTGATAAATTATAAAAAAAATATAATAATTCTTTATTGTTTAAGATTTGATATGAATGTGTTAACCCGAGACCCGTCGCTTTAAATAAATTCTTACAAATATATACCCATTTCCTAAGGCTAACACTTCTACAAAATTAGTTATGTATTCACTTTTTTTTATATATGTTTATAGATATTATATACTAGTGGGGTTTATTATTCAGTTAAGATCGCATTAACTGACCGACCGGATTAATTAGGATTAGATTTAAAATTTCAATTTCGGATCAAATTAATTAGATCGGCCTAAAACTTGACCAAGTCAACTCGTGCACATTCTAGTCATGTAAAAATTGTGTCTCATAGTTTTAAAATGATATTAATTTTTTTTATTAGAAAAAGTAAATCAACCACTGTAAACAGTAAATTGATCATAATTACAACAAAGACCTATCTTACAATAGCAATATCACTACAACATAACAACAACATAACATGACACCAAAACACAATCTCACACTTATCACCATCGTTTTTAATATTAGACAAAGAAATTTTATGTTTACAATTCTGCAAATCCAACTGTTTTCTTACCATCGTGTGCTTTACGAAAGAAATGCTTGACGTAATCTGAATAAAAAACTTGTTTGTAAATTGGTTTTTCACCGCTTGCGATCAATTCAGGTAACGGTCCTATCATATCAGTTGGTTTTGGGTTCACAAATATGGGAACCGAAATTCTGTTATTACTTCCATTAGCGACCACACGGTGTTCAACACTCCTGTACCTTCCGTTGCTCATGATCTGTAAGGCATCTCCAACATTGATCACAAGGGACCCTTTAATAGGAGGAACATGAAGCCAATTATCTCCCTCGTTTTCTCTCACGAAAAGTCCACCGATCTCATCTTGAAGGAGAATCGTGAGAGTCGAGACATCAGAGTGACGGCCTACACCGACGGTGAGTTCAGGATTTGGACATTTGGGATAGTAGTTAAGATTAGTCCTCACTGAACCCATCAACAACGATTCTTTCGTCTCATCAATCTCATTAACATTTAATCCCTTCATTAAAACTTGCAATAATTGTTTGATGACAACTTCGGACTTATTCATGTAATCTAACACTTGCTCCCTACAAAAAGTACAAAAGAATGCTGATTAATATATTTTTCGACAAATAAGGTACATGTTATAAAGTTTAATGATTCAAGAAAACTTAACAAGTAACGTTTTTTACCTGCAGACTGAAGGCCATAATGCAGAAGCTTCTTCTTCAGAAACGTAAAACAAGCTGAGATAATCTTTCCACTCGAGAGCCTTTTCTGCTTGAGGAGTGAAACTCGTGCCAAACCTGACATTGTTTGAAGATGAATGCTCCTTGGAATACTTATTTTTAACCTCAGCTGGCAGCCTAAAGAAGCTATAAGTAGCATTCTTAACATTCTCCAACACTTGAACGGGTACATCATGGTTTACAATTTGGAAGAAACCCCATTTGGAAGCAGCATCGCAGATGGATTTGGCGACTTGAGGATCTTCCCAGTTTGACATATCAATGATGGGAATGGATTGTTGGGGAACGACATTGGTCATGCAGGTCCTCTCTTCCAAAGGTTGGATATATTGCTTGGGGAGAGCATTGAGACCAAGTTCGGACAAACCCTTCACACCATTCCCTTGGTTAATCACAAACTCAAGGAGAGCAGAAGAGTCATTGAAAGGATGAGCAAGTGCTGGAGCCATTGGTTTGAGTTGAAAGAAGGAGGTGGAGGTGGTGTTTGAGGAAGAAGAGATCAAGGCAGTGGTGCTTGTTGGTTTCAATGGAGTGGCTATTTATAACTATATAGAAACCAATGAGTTTGGTTTCAATGGAGTCGCAGTCTTATTTTGAATGCCATTGGAAGGCTGGCTCACCTACCCAACTATGCCGCATGCTGCGCGCATTTACCACCAACCTTGTGTGTGCGCAAAGCCGAATAGAAATGTAAAATATTTGCATTCTCCTTTTTAAAGTCTAAGATTATATACTCATATATCGGTGTAAAATTAATTTATTTTTTTATTTTTATAAAATACGATAGAAACTTTATTCAACTAACTTGAGTTCGGACGTAATTATTTAGCATGTAAATGAGACAAACAAAATCAATCACCACATGTATTAAAAGTAGGGTCAAATTAATAGATTGTTTCGAGTTTTTTAACTTAAAAATTGTTATTATATTAAGTTGTTTTTCAATTTAATAGTATGTTGATAATAAAATTTTAATTGAATAATAAAATTATTATTTTTAAATAAATAATTATATATATACTTAATCTATAATTTTTGATGAATATGTCGATTGCCTTTCAGTAAAATAAATCAGCCACAAAAAAACTGAAATATATATTTTTACCTAATCAATAATTAATGACTTGTAATATATATTATAAAACTATATTTGGATGGCTGTTCGTCAAACTTGTCAGCAAGTGTGACACCAAAAATCAAAATAACTTTTACCATCAATCCAATTTAATATATATTCTAACTTTAGAAACTAATAAACTTGTAACTATTACTATATTATATTTAACCGTGCCTAATGTTTATTTTGAGAGTTTAAGCTGTACATTTTGGGTATGTGACATGGGGCGCAGCAACGTGTTTAATATGCAACATATTATCTACCTTTATTTATTAATATATTTAAAGTAACCATTTGATCACATTTGAATTAAGAATCCAATATTTCTAGCAATAGGCCGCCGTTTCTCCTTACGTTCTTTCTAAGAAATCCCAGTATTATTAAGAATCCAATATTTCTAGCAATTGGCCGCCGTATCTCCTTACGTTATTTTCCTTCATAGATTTAGGGATGTATTTTAACGAGGTTCCTAAAAGTGTTAAACATTTAAAAAAATCTTTATTTTATATGAATCAAATTGGTATTTCTTACACATTCGTTTAATCTGACCTTATAATTAAATTATGGATAAACTATGTCAGGTACCACTAAACTATAGAGAGTGACTCGTTTTTACCACTAAATTTTAAATTGGTCCAAATTTTCCACCAAATTTTATTTTTGACTTGTTTATACCACCGCGCCGTTAACTTTCTAGCGTCGTGATGGACTTGGACGCTAGACCAAAACAACGTCATTTTCTTGCCGCTAATTTGATACTAAATTGCCTAAAACGGCGTCGTTTTGCTGGAGGAAAATATAATTTTTTTTGCAAGCAATGGGATTCAAACCAAGAACCTTTGGAATCAAAGGCATCATTTTAACCACTAAGCCAAATTAGCATCTTTATTAAATTTCCAGCACAAATAGTATATATTCTAAACTGCAGTTTATTATATAAATAATATCACTCTATATAAATAATATAAATATATTATTTTTAATATAAATATATTATTATAAAAACATAAGACTAATTTTCAAAACCGTGGAATTTTCAAAAAAACTCATATTCCAACAAAACCTTAAACTTTAAACTCTAAATTATTTATAAATTTTAGTGTTTAGGGTTTAGAGTTTTTAAAAATTTTGGGATTTTGAAATATTATTATAAAAACTAAAAGACTAATTTTTAAAACCCGAAAATTTTTAGAACCCCCAAAAATCGAACAAAACCTTAAACCCTAAATTTTATAAATAATTTAGGGTTTAGAGTTTAAAGTTTTGTTAGAATTTAAGCCACTAATTTCAGGGTTTAGAATATATACTATTTGTGCTGGAAATTAAACAAAGATGCTAAGTTGGCTTAGCGGTCAAGATGATTTCTTTTATTCCAAAAGATCTTGGATCAAATCTTAGTGTTTACATGATTTTCATATTTCTTCAGTAAATCGGCGCCGTTTTAGGCAATTTAGTATCAAAATAGCGGCACCAAAGCGACGTCATTTTGGTCTGGCATTCAAGTCATCACTGCGTTAGAAAGTTAACGGCGCAGTGGTATAAACGAGTCGAAAAATAAAGTTTAGTGATAAATTTAGGCCAATTTAAAATTAGGTGGTAAAAACGATTCACCCTCTATAGTTCGTTGGTACCTGATATAATTTACCCTTAAATTATTTTTATTTAAATTTAAGTATAATATATATTAATAAAAACATTTATTCTATCTGCAAATCCAATCCGTTTCAAAAATGACAGAAACAGTCATCATCATTCGTCACACTGCAGCCCGACCCATGCTAATGTGTTTGGTGGTCAGGTTGTTTTTCTTTTAATTATTTGTTAATATTAGTTGTTCTTTTTAATTACATTAATACAAAAAATATTATTAGATTATCCTCTTGAGCACTTTAAATTCCCACTAATATTCCATCCAGATCAAGCCCTTCCCCTAATAAGCTACCAAACCCCACATTCCCTATCTAAAATTGATTTCATCCTTCAACCGCATTAAATTTTCACCGTTAATATTTAGAATTTAAATTTATATACATATATAATTTTATAATTGATACGATCAAACATGATACGAAAAAAATAAGATGTAATTATTAATAAAAAGTGTAATTATATTGTGTTTTTATATGTAATGGTAAATTATCTTTAGTTTAACGATAAGATAAATTACCTTTAATTTAAAGGTTCGAAAAGATTATAAATAATTTAAGTATTATATAAAATAATAATTTTCAAAAATTTATAGCATTGAGAATTACAAAAGAATTCTAAGAAAAGTTGAAGGATGAAAATGGAATTATAACAAAATGAATGAAAAAATAATCTTATATAAGATACATGATTTTGTAGATAATGGCTTTGAGTACATGTTATTTATCTTATCCGTTTTTCATCAACTTCATTATATTAAACAAACAAAGAAAGAAATATTATGTTTACAATTCTGCAAATCTAATTGTTTTCTTACCATCATGTGCTTTACGAAAGAAATGCTTGACGTAATCAGAATAAAGAAGTTGTTTGTAAATTGGTCTCTCACCGCTTGCGATCAATTCAGGTAACGGTCCTATCATATCAGCAGGTCTTGGGTTCACAAAAATAGGGACCGAAATTCTATTATTACTTCCATTAGCGACCACACGATGTTCAACACTCCTATACCTTCCGTTGCTCATGATCTGAAGGGCATCTCCAACATTGATCACAAGGGAACCTTTAATCGTAGGAACATGAATCCAGTTATCTCCTTCGTTTTCTCTCACGAAAAGTCCACCGATCTCATCTTGAAGGAGAATTGTGAGAGTCGATACATCAGAATGACGGCCTACTCCGACGGTGAGTTCAGGATTTGGACATTTAGGATAGTAGTTAAGATTAGTCCTCATTGAACCCATCAACAACGATTCTTTCGTCTCATCAATATCATTAACATTTAATCTCTTCATTAGAACTTGTAATAGTTGTTTGATGACAACTTTAGACTTCTTCATGTAATCTAACACTTGCTCTCTGCAAAAATACCAAAGAAGGTCGATTAATATATTTTTCGACAAATAAGGTACATGTTATAAAGTTTAATGGTTCAAGAAAACTTAACAAATAACTTTTTTTACCTGCAGACTGATGGCCATAATGCAGAAGCCTCTTCTTCAGAAACGTAAAACAGGCTGAGATAATCTTTCCACTCGAGAGCCTTTTCAGCTTGAGGAGTGAAACTTGTGCCAAACCTGACATGGTTTGAAGATGAATGCTCCTTAGAATACTTATTTTTAACCTCAGCCGGCAGCCTAAAGAAGCTATAAGTAGCATCCTTAACGTTCTCCAACACTTGAATGGGTACATCATGGTTAACAATTTGGAAGAAACCCCATTTGGAAGCAGCATCGCAGATGGATTTGGCCACTCGAGGATCTTCCCAGTTTGACATATCAATGATGGGAATGGATTGTTGGGGAACGACATTGGTCATGCAGGTCCTCTCTTCCAAAGGTTGGATATATTGTTTGGGGAGAGCATTGAGACCAAGTTCGGACAAACCCTTCACACCATTCCCTTGGTTAATAACAAACTCAAGGAGAGCTGAAGAGTCATTGAAAGGATGAGCAAGTGCTGGAGCCATTGGTTTGAGTTGAAAGAAGCAGGTGGAGTGGTGTTTGAAGACGAGGAGATCGAGATCAAGGCGGTGGTGCTTGTTGGTTTCAATGGAGTGGCTATTTATAACTATATAGAAACCAATGAGTTTGGTTTCAATGGAGTCGCAGTCTTACTTTGAATGCCATTGGAAGGCTGGCTCACCTACCCAACTATGCCGCATGCTGCGCGCATTTACCACCAACCTTGTTTTTTGGGCAAAGCCTAATAGAAATGTAAAATATTTGCATTCACCTTTTAAAGTCTAAGATTATATACTCATATATCGGTGTAAAATTAATTTATTTTTTTATTTTTATAAAATACAATAGAAACTTTATTCAACTAACTTGAGTTCGAACATAAACATTTAGTATGTAAATGAGACAAACAAATCCAATCACCACATATATTAAAAGTAGAGTCAAATTAATAGATTGTTTCGAGTTTTTAAACTTAAATTGTTATTATATCAAGTTGTTTTTCAATTTTAATAGTATGTTGATAATACAATTTTAATTGAATAATAAATTTTTTATTGTTAAACAAAAAATTATATATATATATATATATACTTAATATATAATTTTTGATGAATATGTCGATTGCCTTTCATTAAAATAAATCAGCCACAAAAAACTAAAAAATATAT
This sequence comes from Hibiscus tridactylites, assembly GCA_958450335.1. NCBI lineage: Eukaryota > Viridiplantae > Streptophyta > Magnoliopsida > Malvales > Malvaceae > Hibiscus > Hibiscus tridactylites. The sequence continues at coordinate 4,013,006 of OY288267.1, forward strand.
TTTTACCTAATCAATAATTAATGACTTGTAATATATATTATCAAACTATATTTGGATGGCTGTTCGTCAAACTTGTCCGCAAGTGTGACACCAAAAATCAAAATAACTTTTACTATCAATCCAATTTAATATATATTCTAACTTTAGAAACTAATAAACTCGTAACTATTACTATATTATATTTAACCGTGCCTAATGTTTATTTTGAGAGTTTAAACTTAACATTTTGGGTATTTGACATGGGGTTACGTGGTTAATATGCAATATATTATGTACCTTTATTTATTAATATATTTAAAGTAACCAGAAATTTATATCTGATCACATTTGAATTAAGAATCCAATATTTCTAGCAATAGGCCGTCGTTTCCTCCTTACGACCTTTATTTATTAATATATTTAAAGTAACCAGAAATTTATATCTGATCACATTTGAATTAAGAATCCAATATTTCTAGCAATAGGCCGTCGTTTCCTCCTTACGTTCTTTCTAAGAAATGCCAATATTAAGGTTTAGTAGTTAAAAGAAATATTAATAAGAAAATTTAAAATATAACTAAATATTCATTTTTTTATAAATCAAATTGGTATTTTTCGCGTATATGTTTAATCTGACTTAATATTTGATGCACGGCCAATATAATTCTTTTTATAAGCGAGTTTTAAATGATGTCACATGTTATTTTAGGGCACTAAATCATACACACTAAAAATCAAACTCTAAAATTCTAACTTAAACCTTAAAACCATATCCTTAAATCCTAACCCTAAACTCTAAAAATATATCACTAGTGAAAAACTTCGTTTTCCACTTCCAGTGCTTCAAATCATTTTCTGTAATTAAATTATTTTTACTGGGCAATATATATTGATAAAAAAACATTTATTCTATCTCCAAATCCAATCCGTTTCAAAATGATGGAAAGTCATCGTCACACTGCAGCCATTCCCATGCTAATGTGTTTGGTGGTCAGGTTGTTTTTCTTTTAATTATTTGCTATTAATTCTCAAATGGAATGACGTTAGTGCTGCAAAATTTGGACCAAAACTCAGGGAGACGCAAGAAAGTAGACGGCACGAGAGGAGCCACACAAACAATAGGATGAGTCTACCACGTGCGATGAATATTGTTGAATATCACTAACGATAAATACTATTATTTTTTTTTTCAAAATTTAAAAATTTAAAGGACTAAAATTATAATTAAAATTATCCCTTAAAAAATAAAAATCAAATTTAATAGTTACTTTATAATATTTTTTAATAGGTTAGAATCAAATATACCAAATTCTCTTAAACCCTAACAAAATCAATCTCTTAAAAAATAGAAATCAATTTATAATTTTTTAATAGATTAGAATCAAATATACTCAACTCTCCTAAACCTAAACCCTAACAAATTCAAGTATATTTGATTCTAATCTATTAAAAAAATTATAAACTAATTTCTATTTTTTTAAGAGATTGGTTTTGTTAGGGTTTAGGAGAATTGGGTATATTTGATTCTAACCTATTAAAAATATTATAATTTTAGTCCTTTAAATTTTTAGAATTTAAAAAAAAATTAATAGTGTTCATCGGTGTTCATCGTTAGTGATGTTCAAGAATATTCGTCGCCCGTTGTAGAATTTTCTCAAACAATAAATGTTAATCATCTTAATAAGAATCATAATTTGGCAACTTATATATCTTTGCTCTGAATATGGCAAAAAAAAATTATATATCTTTGAAACCATTTCAACTAAAATTAATTAATGTTCCCTTCTTCCCATAAAAGAAATAAACATAATGGGTACTACAAGTCATTGGTCTTGGCCGTAGAAAGCTTGAACGATAACAAATGTACAATAGTGCAAGAATTGACCCATGATTTCATAGTAAGAGTGTGAAATTTTATACTTAATCTTAATATAATTATATAGGATGTAATTATAGCATATGCAAATCCACATAACTAATTCGATTTCCATGTCCTTTTAGGCTTTAGCCCTTTAAATTCCCACTAATTATTCATTCAGCTCACACCCTTCCCTAATGGGATGAAAATCGTCTACCCCTTAATTATGCCTCAATTGGTGCCTCCACTTTAAAATAGCGGGTTTAGAGTTTAGTGTTTGGAGTTTAAGGTTGGAACTTAGGGTTAGGGTGTAGGGAATTAAGGGTAGGTCTATTTTTTAGTGTTTATGGTTTAAGATATGAAAATTAAAGTTAGGGTTTAAAATTTAATTTTTAGGTATTTTTTAATAGGAGCATATAAGGAGACATGATTATGAGCAAGAGATTTTTACTCCCCTAATAAGCTACCAAACCCCACATTCCCCATCTGCAATTGATTTCATCTTCCAACCGCATTAAATTTTCACTGTTAATTTTTAGAATTTAAATTTATATAAATATGTAATCTAATAATTTATATGATCAAACACGACATGAAAAATTATGAAAACTTTTCAAACTTCTTAGCATTGAAAATAACAAAGCAATAAGAAAAAGTTTAAGGCTAAAATGTAATCATAACAAAATCAATGAAAGATATTATTTCGATCTTATATAAGATACCTATTTTTGTAGATAATGGATTTGAGTACATATTGTTTATCTTAGCCATTTTTCATCAACAACTTCATTAGACAAATAAATAAAAAATTCAAGGTTTATAATTCAGCGAATCTAATCGTTTTCTTATCATGTATTTTACGAAAAAATGCATGACGTAACCTGAATAAAGAATTTGTTTGTAAATTGATTTCTCACGCTTGCAATCAATTCAGATAGCGGTCCTACCAGATCGATAGATCTTGGGTTCATAAAAATGAGGACCGAAATTCTTCTATTACTTCCATTGGCGACCACACAGTGTTCAACACTCCTATACCTTCCATTGCTCAATACTTGCAAGGCATCTTCAACATTGATCACAAGAGAACCTTTAATTGGAGGAACATGAATCCAATTTTCCCCTTCATTTTCCCTTACGAAAAGCTCTCCAATCTCATCTTGAAAGAAAATTGTAAGTGTCGAGACGTCTGAGTGACAGCCCACTCCGACAGTAAGTTAAGGGTTTGGACATTTATGATAGTAGTTAAGGTTGATCCTCATTGAACCCATCAACAACGATTTTTTCGTCTCATCAATCTCATTAACATTTAATCCCTTCATTAAAACTTGTAATAATTGTTTGATGACAACTTCGGACTTATTCATGTAATCTAACACTTGCTCCCTACAAAAAGTACAGAAGAAGGTTGATTAATATATTTTTTGACAAATAAGGTGCATGCTATAAAGTGTAACGATTTAATAAAATCTAACAAATAACTTTTTTTTTACTTGCAGATTGAGGCCATAATGCAAAAGCCTCTTCTTCAGAGACGTAAAACAAGCTGAGATAATCTTTCCACTCGAGAGCCTTTTCAGCTTGAGGAGTGAAACTCGTTCCAAACCTGACATTGTTTGAAGATGAATGCTCCTTGGAATACTTATTTTTAGCCTCAGCTGGCAGCCTAAAGAAGCTATAAGTAGCATTCTTAATATTCTCCAACACTTGAATGGGTACATCATGGTTAACAATTTGGAAGAAACCCCATTTGGAAGCGGCATCGCAGATGAATTTGGCCACTTGAGGATCTTCCCAGTTCGACATATAAATGATGGGAATAGATTGTTGGGGAACGACATTGGAACTTGTAATAGTTTTTTGATAACAACTTGAGACTTCTCCATGTAATCTAACACTTGATCCCTGCAAAAGGACAAAAGAAAGTTGATTAGTATATTTTTCGACAAATAAGATGCATGTTATAAAGTTTAATGATTCAGGAAAATCCAACGAGAAACTTTTTTACCTGCAGACTAAAGGCCATAATGCAGAAGAGAAGCTTCAGAGACGTAAAACAAGCTGAAATAATCTTTTCATTCAAGAGCCTTCTCCGGTTGAGGAGTAAAATTTGTACCAAACCTGACATTATTTAAAGATGAATGCTCCTTGAAATACTTGTTTTTTTTTTTTACCTCAGCTGGCAGCCTAAAGAACCTATAAGTAGCATCCTTAACATTCTCCAACACTTCAACCGGTACATCGTGGTTAACAATTTGGAAGAAACCCTTTTTCGAAGCAGCATCATAGATCGATTTCGCCACTTGAGGATCTTCTCAGTTCGACATATCGATGATGGGAATGGATTCTTGGGCACGACGTTGGTCAAAACTAGATAATATTACTATCTTATATTTTGTGTCGTCTTCAACTGTTTAGGTCAAAACCGACAGGTTGTATTAGATGAAATTCAACGATGTATATATATGATAGTATGAAAACTATTTAATTTTTAAATTCTTTTTTATGTTCTATTTATGTAAATTGTATATATTAAATTTCAATTAAATTAATATTCTTTAACCATTTGTTTGATATAAAAAAGATGTTAATCACTAAATATATTAAAAAGAAAAAATTCAATAAATAAACAATTCAATAACCAACAAGGTGCTTAACATAAATGGTAAAGTTGCGGGAGTAAAAGGCGTGAGTGTGTGTTTGTAGCCCCACAAGTTTATATTTTATAAAATAATACACTTAAAAAGAGGAAAAAGTGAGATTATTAAAATTTAAAAGTTTGAGAAATCGGATTGAATTTCACTTTATAAATGTAGTTTATACATACATTTTTCTTTTCGATTGAATTGCGTTTTAATTTTTTTTTGTCCTTCCAGTTTTTTAGGACTTTGCCATGATTAATTCGAACCGACCCGCATAATAAACTTAATTTTAATAGGTTACTCTTTCAACAAATTTTTTATATACACAAAACATCAAATATATTTTTAATTACGAAGAAAGAAAATACTTGGTTTGAGACTGAATCTCATATTTAATATTGATCCGACTTCATTTTATAAAACTTGCATCAATAATAATGTAATATTACTAAAATGCATAAAATTTTAGTTTCAAAAATATAAAATGGACTTTACCACAAAATAATTTATTACGTCATATAATATAAAAATGAAATATTCTCGTAAAATATTCAAACTTGCTTGCTTGATTATTCAAAGTTATACAATTCCCTTTTTGACTGTCAACTTATGTCTCCCGTGTAACATAAAAATCAAAATAAACCATCATCAAATCCAGAGGCGTATCTATCTTCAAAATTGGGTCAATAAACCTCATTTGATTTGTTAGGATATGTATTTTCAAAAAACTAATATAAAATTTATAATTTTTTATAAAAATAATTAAAATTTACCATACTTAATTTATTAACGTATAAGATCATTAATATTTATTGTACTGATATGAGAATTCTCATACCTCATGCTCCACCTAACTCCGCCACCGATCAAATTTCATTCGTAATTTTTCTAACTACGAAAAGTAATAAACTTATTATTATTATTATTATTATTATTATTATTATTATTATTAGCCCCGCATGTAACATGAGGTTACGTAGTTTCCATTTGTACGAGCAAGGAAGAAATTAAGAACCAAGTAAATTAATTAACATTATCAACGGCCATGAACGATGCCGTCCGACAAAACGTGTTTAAAATGAACATATATTATTAAGGATATGAATGGTTTTTTTAAAATATATTTAAAGTAACCAGAAATTTATATCTGATTATATTGGAATTAAGTGCCTAATTTTTAGCAATAGGTCACCATTTCCTACTAGCCTAACCCATGCCAACTTGTTTGGTGATTATGTTGTTTCCCTTGATTATTTACTAATAAAATGTGTATTTCTGAAATGGAATGATGTTTGTGCTGCGAAATTTGGACCGAACGAAGGCAAAGAAAGTAGGCATGAAAACAGCACGAGAGGAACCACTCAATTACTGAATGTTGATCATCTTAATTTGCAGTTGTTTCTCCCCGCAGCCTGCCATCTTAGACTTTAAAAGGTGAATGCAAATATTTTACATTTCTATTAGGCTTTGCCCAAAAAACAAGGTTGGTGGTAAATGCGCGCAGCATGCGGCATAGTTGGGTAGGTGAGCCAGCCTTCCAATGGCATTCAAAGTAAGACTGCGACTCCATTGAAACCAAACTCATTGGTTTCTATATAGTTATAAATAGCCACTCCATTGAAACCAACAAGCACCACCGCCTTGATCTCGATCTCCTCGTCTTCAAACACCACTCCACCTGCTTCTTTCAACTCAAACCAATGGCTCCAGCACTTGCTCATCCTTTCAATGACTCTTCAGCTCTCCTTGAGTTTGTTATTAACCAAGGGAATGGTGTGAAGGGTTTGTCCGAACTTGGTCTCAATGCTCTCCCCAAACAATATATCCAACCTTTGGAAGAGAGGACCTGCATGACCAATGTCGTTCCCCAACAATCCATTCCCATCATTGATATGTCAAACTGGGAAGATCCTCAAGTCGCCAAATCCATCTGCGATGCTGCTTCCAAATGGGGTTTCTTCCAAATTGTAAACCATGATGTACCCGTTCAAGTGTTGGAGAATGTTAAGAATGCTACTTATAGCTTCTTTAGGCTGCCAGCTGAGGTTAAAAATAAGTATTCCAAGGAGCATTCATCTTCAAACAACGTCAGGTTTGGCACGAGTTTTACTCCTCAAGCTGAAAAGGCTCTCGAGTGGAAAAATTATCTCAGTTTGTTTTACGTCTCCGAAGAAGAAGCTTCTACATTATGGCCTTCAGTCTGCAGGTAAAAAAACATTACTTGTTAAGTTTTCTTGAATCGTTACACTTTATAACACGTACCTTATCTGGCGAAAAATATATTAATCGACCTTCTTTTACACTTTTGCAGGGAGCAAGTGTTAGATTACATGAAGAAGTCTGAAGTCGTCATCAAACAACTATTGCAAGTTCTAATGAAGGGTTTAAATGTTGATGAGATTGATGAGACGAAAGAATCGTTGTTGATGGGTTCAATGAGGACTAACCTTAACTACTATCCCAAATGTCCAAATCCTGAACTCACTGTTGGAGTAGGCCGTCATTCTGATGTCTCGACTCTCACAATTCTCCTTCAAGATGAGATAGGAGGACTTTTCGTAAGAGAAAACGAGAGAGATAATTGGATTCATGTTCCTCCAACTAAAGGTTCCCTTGTAATCAATGTTGGAGATGCTTTGCAGATCATGAGCAACGGAAGGTATAGGAGTGTTGAACATCGTGTGGTCGCTAATGGAAGTAATAATAGAATTTCGGTCCCTATTTTTGTGAACCCAAGACCTGCTGATACGATAGGACCATTACCTGAATTGATCGCAAGTGGTGAAAAACCAATTTACAAACAAGTTCTTTATTCAGATTACGTCAAGTATTTCTTTCGTAAAGCACACGACGGTAAGAAAACAGTTGGATTTGCAGAATTATAAACATAATATTTTTCTTTGTATAATGTAATGTAATGGCTAAAATAAATAATATGTATTCAAAACTAGCCATTGTCTATGGAAACATGCATCTTGCATAAGATTGGAAGATATCTTTTATTTATTTTGAAATAATTACATTAATCTTAAACGTTTTGTTCTTTCTTGTTTTCTGTAATTCTCAATCTTAAACATTTGAAATTTATTATTTGATTGCATTTGCCTCAAATAATGCAAAAGGTAAACAAATAAGTGAAACTTGAGTATTTGATAGGATGGTTAATTCGGTAGGCGATATAATCGAATGATTTATAATCGAATTAGTCGATTTTTTAAATTACTAAATCATAAAACAAATCAAATTTTTAAAAAAATTGTTAATCAAACCGAACAAACTTAAGTTAATTCCGTAGACTTCAAATTAACAGACATTTTCTGTAAGTAAATGTAAAAAAAAAAGTAATTTAGATATTTTTTGTTTTATTTTTTTCACTTTTGTTAGGTAATTTTTTGATTCAGGCTAGAAATTTGTTGGGCCCTACTATTATTATGGGAATAGGCTAAATATATTCGAATAATTCAGTTAATTCAATTAATTAATCAGTTTTGAATTAAATTAATAAATAATTAGATTTTAAAAAGTTATTTAACCATTCTTCGATCGAACAAACTCTAGTGACCGACCATTAACCAAACTAATCCGGTCGGTCAGTTAATGCGATCTTAACTGAATAATAAACCCCACTAGTATATAATATCTATAAACATACATATATATAAAAAAGTGAATACATAACTAATATTGTAGAAGTGTTAGCCTTAGGAAATGGGAAGAAATGGGTATACATTTGTAAAAATTTATTTAAAGTGATGGGTCTCAACTCTTACAATTCTCCTTTAAGATGAGATCGGAGGACTTTTCGTAAGAGAAAACGAGGGAAATAACTGGATTTATATTCTTCCAATTAAAGGTTCCCTTGTGATCAATGTTGGAGATGCCCTACAGATCATGAGCAACGGAAGGTACATGAGTGTTGAACACCGAGTGTGCGCTAATGGAAGTAATAACATAATTTCGGTCCCCATATTTGTGAACCCAAAACCAACTGATATGATAGGACCGTTATCTGAATTGATCGCAAGCGGTGAGAAACCAATTTACAAACAAGTTTTTTTATTCAGATTACGTCAAGCATTTTTTCATAAAGCACACGATGGTAAGAAAACAGTTGGATTTGCAGAATTGTAAACATAAAATTTCTTTGTCTAATATTTAAAACGATGGTGATAAGTGTGAGATTGTGTTTAGGTGTCTTGTTATGTTGTAGTGCTATTGCTATTGTAAGATGTCCTATTGTTAGTTCTTTGTTGTAATTATGATCAATTTACTGTTTACAGTGGTTGATTTACTTTTCTAATGAAAATAAATTTTAATATCATTTTAAAACTATCAGACATAATTCCTACATCACTAGAATGGGCACAAGTTGGCTTGAGTCATGTTTTAAGCCCACCTAATTTTGACCCGAAATTGAAATTTTAACTCTAATCTCGATTTGACGTGTGATAATGTTTCACTTGATCTAAATTCTATCCGAAATTTAGATAAAAAATTATTTTCGACGCGACACTTATTTTCTTCATTTTCATTAGAAAAATTATAATAATCATATTTTTTTTGATTAAATATGAAGATAATTGAAAAGATATGTGAACTCAATAAGTGGTCCTAGTGAAAAAGAGGATGTTATTCATTCTAGAGAACCAGGTTTAATCCGCTTTGTCAGCAAAGTGTCTGGTCACGTTATAATAATTATCCTTACATATATATATATATATATATATATATATATATATATATATATATATATATATATATATATATATGTATGTATATAAATTTATTCTATTATCTCATTTCACCATAAACCCAACCTAATTTAATCCTCCGCAAAATCTAACTCACATTAAAAACCCTATAAAATCGAGTTAAAACCCGTCCAATTTAGGTAATTTGACGATTGCTATAGTTAAAATTCTGTAGAAAAGGTTGAAAATATTTGAATCCACAACGATTTTTCTGAATTGAACTGTGGAGTGGAGTAACAGTAATGGATATTTTATTGTACAATTCTTTCAAGAAAATTGTTAATTTAGATAAGCTATATGTTTACAAGATTGACAGCAAGCTCTCGTAGCTCAGTTGGTTAGAGCACCCGTTTAGTAAGCGGGAGGTCTTGAGTTCGACTCTCAACGAGAGCAAAACCCTTTTTTCTATCTACCAACCGTTTTAGGAATCCCAACCACACAAATAAAAGAAAAGAAAAGGCATTGAAAACACTCCCAGTCTTCCTCTCTGCCAATCAACAGAATCGATTCATGTCCAACATTTGATTTTGTTTTTTTTTACCTGAACATGCCCTCTGCCTCATCTTCATCTTCATGTCAATCCCAGGAAATGTTTCTTGCCCACAAAGCTTCCCCTCTTTTCCTCCACAAATTCTATCCCCAAACTGCTACTAAGCTTAGATGTTTTCCCAGGAAATTCACTGTTTCTGCTTCCCTTAACACCATAGCTGCTGCTGCCGCCGCCGCCTCCGGCTCCACCGTCCATGGGGCCGTCACTTCTGCGATTACCCAACTGGCTGTTACTGCCGTTGCTATTGCCTCCGGGGCTTGTCTTTCCACTAAGGTTGACTTCTTGTGGCCCAAAGTGGAGGAGCAACAAGGTACCCTTTTGTTTTAATTCTCTTTTCTTTGGACTTTCCTTCAGTTTTGGAATTAGAACTTTTCCTAATTTTGTGCTTTTATAAATTAGAAATAATTTTAGCATAACGTCCATTTATAAGTTTCTTCCCCAGGTCTTGTAGCCTTAGTTTAAACTGAATCACTTGCTTTGCTACGTTTATTTACATATTTTGAGCCCAGAGGATTCTGCTTTTGATGCCTTTCCAAAATTATGAAATATTAGTTGAGCATAAATTAATGAAAACTGAAAAGGATAAAGTTTTTTATTCGGGACCTTGTGCTCCTTATTGTAGCAATTATTGATTCTTTATGTTAGCTTATCAGCATGACCATTACAATTTATGCTCTTTATAGTTTACATTTACAATCACTATCTCCTGCCTTCTTTTTTTTCTCATTAGATGTCAAACCATTTCACTCTGCCTACTTACTGAATCATTTTCTCTATATTTTCTGATTTCAAATTGCATGTTAACACTTCCCATCAATATGGTGCAGGTTCTTTTAAAGTAGAAGGAATAGATGTGACTGACTACCCTATATTTTGTGAGGCAAAGGTTTGCCATGTCTCGTTGTCTCATGACTATGACTTGCATATAGTCCTCTTCTTCCACTAAAACACTGAATTGTGAAGGCAGGTGCAAAAGGCTATTGCATTTGCGAAAAGAGCTCACCAAGGGCAGTTCAGGAAAACCGGAGATCCATACTTATCACATTGCATTCACACAGGAAGAATCTTAGCTATGTTGGTTCCATCAACTGGCTTACGAGTATGAAACCGTATAACCAACCACTATTAAGTTTATTGTATTGTGTGTGTCTGTATTATTTTGTTCTTCTGATAATCTTCCATCAGCTTGCCATTCTCTCTCTCTCTCTTTGTGGGTTTTTTATGCGTTCCGTTTGCACCCACAAATTGCTTGTATAGTGCATTAATTTCATTCCTCAGCTTAGTGTTTTCCTTCATTAACCCATCTCTTACTGTAAAAGCAATAGCTCTGGTGATGTTTTAAACAGTAACTATAGCCATTTTGATGTTTTGATGTTAATGGTTAAAATTGGTCCTTACATACCAATGGTTACATGGTTTGATAGTTGATTAAACTCCAGTGATGTTGGTATGGAAGCTTGGTTCATGCAGTATTATGCTTGGTAAATTGCAGTCTTTCTTATTACAGAAAAACGAAGCCCTTAAAAGTTCCAGGGTTCAAAATGTAGTCCTTAAATTGCAGTCTTTCTTATTACAGAAAAACGAAGCCCTTAAAAGTTCCAGGGTTCAAAATGTAGTCCTTAAATTGCAGTCTTTCTTATTATTAGTGAACTGCAGGCTGTTGACACAGTTGTGGCTGGGATACTACATGATGTGGTTGATGATACATGTGAAAGTTTGTTCAGCATAGAAGCAGAATTTGGTGATGATGTAGCAAGGTTGGTAGCTGGTGTTTCTAGATTAAGTTATATAAATCAGGTAAGGCTTTGGTTTTAGTTTGTGTTGTCTGTAGAATCATCATCCTTAATCTTTATTTTTCATTACAAAGTATTTGTAAGCAGTAAGCTTACATTGTCTTGTTTCTTAGCCCTTTAATAAGGGTAGTTTATTGTTGTGTAATCCATACTTGGTTGTTTGTGCAAGTTTTAAACTGTAAAAGAAAAACTAAAATAGTAAGGAAAGAGTAAGAAGAAAAAAAGTTCTTTATTGGTGGTTGTATCATATTTTTACCTTATTCTTATATTGACATGTAAAGGTCCAGCACAGCTCATCAGTTGTAACTCATTTTTAATTGAAAGCTGAATTGTTGAAAAGTATCCATTTCTGGAATTGAGATGGTTTTCACTAGAAATTCCTAGGTTCTATTGATGACTCTTTTGCCATATTAAAAGCTCCATAAAACAGAAGCATTAGTTAGGCATGTTTATCTTCCAGTAGATTTTTTTTCCAATTTGGAAACTCGTAGAAATTATCTAGATTATGTTGTCAAGGTAATTCTTATTCATTTCCTTTTCTTTATTACAAAAAAGAAAAAAGAAAAAAAGACTGAAGTGTTTTTACTTCTGATGTCTGATATGGTTCATTTGGGAAGGAAATGTCTCATCAGTTGATGGAAATGATAGAGAAACAATAACTATGTTACTGTCAGTTTAGAAAGTTTGAATTCTAAATTCTTGTTCTTCATTCTTATTGTTTTTCTTACCTTAGTTAATATTTTCCATCTTTGATGTTGTTCCCTGTGTTGCCACCAATGCCTGATGCCTTTGTGGTGTGATATATCATTTTCATGATCATGCTTTTGTTTTTGGATCCTCTGATTTTAATATTTAATGCCTTGCACTATATAGATACTCATCCGATTCATCTATTATGTTGTTTGCAGCTTCTACGAAGACATCGAAGGATAAATGTTAACCAGAGTTCCCTTGGTCATGAAGAGGTATGTGGTTAGAAAATCTTCACTATATAACAGATAAATGTAACGTTTTAGAAACTAAGCTTAAGCTGAACCATAGGTGAATGTTAATTGATTATTTTGGTACAACTAAATTGCATATATTGTTTTGGAATAACTAAATTGTATATTCAATGTATAAGTTATTTTCTTGTTTAAAAAAATGTATTAAGTTATTTTTGTTTTTGTTTGTTGTTGGGAGGTCAGTTGAAATGGTTTTGAATGTGTTCTCTGACATTTGTGAACTTAAGAACCATACAGTTTTACACATAAAAGTAGTTGGTAAAATGTAAATATTAATACGTAAGGTAGAAAACTGTAAAAATTCACATTGCAGGGATCTAAGTGATCGTAGTTAGAAGTCAGTGTGATATCACGTAAGGGCCTTGGGAGCAATTTTGGGGATCTCCTTGTCTAAGGAAGGGCCAAGTTCTATGGTTCAAGGCTCCCATTCTTGTGGTTATCTTCAAAAATCATTTCAATGCATATGGGTGGTAGGATGATATGTGCTTAAAGATCTAGCTTGGTAGAAAACTGCAATATATAGTTATAGAAAAAAAATCAATAAAGTTGTAACTTTCTGGTTTTAGAAGTTATTGTTTTCTGATTTTTGTATTCTTTTCTTTTCTTCTAAGGTTGATAATCTACGAGTCATGCTCTTGGGAATGGTTGATGATCCAAGGGTGGTGCTTGTCAAACTGGCAGACCGTCTTCACAATATGAGAACAATGTAATGTCTCTTAAATTACATATTAGATTTATCAAAAGTGAAAACAGATCTCCATATCCTTTTTATATTATATAATTCATAGAACAACCAAAATTGGCCTAGTTATCGTTAATCCTTAGGTTTAAATTCACCTTCCCATGTATCAAGAAAACTAATTCATTGGAATGAAATAATAATAATTTGTTTCTCAAATCTTTTGGATTTAACCCTTTACAAAATCTTGTATTATAGACACCATATTTCTCCATCCTTTTGAACATTATATGAAGCTCCGAGATATTTACAACAAAACCTGTGGTGCCCGTGCTATAATTCTTGAAAAATTTTCAGTGCTTTTAAGGTTAATCTTAGGGTATTATTGTATGAATCGCTCTCAAAGATGTAATCATTCTTTACAGTTATGCCCTGCCACTAGCTAAGGCTCAAGCTGTTGCCCAAGAAACCTTACATGTTTGGTGCTCCCTAGCTTCCAGATTGGGTCTGTGGGCATTGAAGGCGGAGCTGGAAGATCTATGCTTTGCAGTTCTTCAGGTAAAGGACTGTTTTTTCAGTCTTCCATGATTTTACATTGCAGATATAGTCCTTAATCTTTTACTCCATTCATCATGTAGTTTGGACATGATTAATTCTGTTTGAGTGGGACACATATTTCATTCAGGCATGTCTCATACATTTTGTAATGTTAAATTCAAGTGATATTATGTTCAAGTTTAGGGTTTATTTTGGCTGTTCAAGTCATACTGTTATTGTAATCAATGCCATGAGTTAATATTCTTTAATGAAAGGTACTAAACCTTCTTCCTTTGGTGCGATGGTTTTATTGCTTCTAAGTAAAAATGTGAAGCCTTTTGATTTATGCATTTCAATTTTTTAATCAATTCTATGGTGCAGCCTCAAATATTTAGAAAGCTACGAGCTGATCTGGCTTTGATGTGGAGTCCCAGTAATAAGGGAACATATCCTAGACGAATATCTGCAAAAGGAAGTTGGTCCTCCTTGCAGGGAAGTGATTCAGTGCATGAGTATGAAGCTTCTATGCATGATGAAGATATCACTAGCATAAAGGTAAGTGTGTGCTGTGTCTAGATGCTTGCTAAACTCTCTGTGCACTGCTTGGTTAAAATCTTGCTTTGATATATTAGATTGCGCCAATTTTAATAATTTCTTATTCATAGACAATTTTTAATGCATAGTGTTCGTTTTGCCTTCCTGCCAGTAAATGATTTTCTTTTGAAAAATAGGTGGTTTTAGCCTTCATTTTATATACTAAATACAATTGCTTTCTTCTTAGTGAACCTTTGACAATTGACAGGGTTAATCAAAATACTTAATATGTGCTGCCACTTGCCACCTTCAGTACGTGATCTTCAAAGATATCTCAACTTACATTCATATTGATTATTGAACATTATAGTTTGATTTGGTTCTATAACGAAAGACATGTACTGAATAAATTTCTGATGTCATGAATTTTTGGCCAAACTAAGCTTGTCACATTCTTCTGAGGGTTGCAATTTATACTTTGATTTTCTGTCAGATTGCTTTTTTGTGCTTTACTAGATTATACTGGAAACCTTCTGTTTAATACAAAATAAAATTCGAGAAACAAATTGGCTGTCGCGTGTTTACCACCATGAAACTAATAGGAAAATCAGTTGCAGAAACCCCAAGTTAAAAGGCTTTAACTGAGGATCCAAACTTCTAATGTTCTGTACTTGTTATACATGGCAATGGTAGTTTTAAGGAATTTTCTTTTTCAGAGAGTACCAAGATGTCTTTATTTCCAATGAACTATATGCATTGATTGGCTCTAAATGTGATTTTTCTCTCTTTATTTTAAATGTATGAAATAATAACTCTGGCATCATGTATGCACATGTCTGGAAGCATGAATGCTAAAGAAAAGGGGTTGGAAGGTGTTGAGTCAGTAAGTAGGAAGATGAACAAATGCTGTAATATAAAAGATGAACCTTGATTATGAGTAATAAGTTTCAGTTGTTTTATGCATACAGGATCTATTGGAAGCAGTGGTTCCTTTTGATGTCTTATCGGATCGGAGAAAACGGATTAACTTTCTTAATAATCTTGGAAAAAGTTCAGAGATGAAACCAAGACCGAAGGTTGTGCAGGATGCTGGAGCTGCTCTGGCATCTCTTGTTGTTTGTGAGGAGGCACTTGAGAGGGAGTTGCTCATATCAATTTCGTATGTTTTGCTTGTCTTACAATGTGTTCCTACTGTTTTTTTTTCCCGAATAAAACCATTTTGGTTTATTTATTAGTTCTAGTTCTTTTGTTGCTAGGAGTAACTATTGTTAGTTTAGTTATTTTCTTCTACGTGCTTTCTCATGCTCCTCTTTTCCGCTGCAGTTATGTCCCAGGGATGGAGGTTACTTTATCCAGCCGACTAAAAAGTTTGTATAGTATCTACAGCAAGGTATGAGTAGCAAATAATGCATTTGTATCAAATATTGGATTCTTTGATTCTTAACTGTAAAGTGACATAATTGTGTTTGTGGGTGTTGTTAGAATCAAATGCAGTCAAATCCCTCTTTGTGCCTTAGTTTAAAAGTTTTCTTGGGACATAGTTAACCATATTGTCGAAGGTGTAAACTGTGATAATTTTGTAGCTGCGGCAAATAGCTGTAAGTTATAGCAGGGTAATGGTTTGATGAGACATCTAAGAATCAATCAAGAACTCGATTCCTTCAATGCTTGTGAAACCTCATCAACATATAGTATCTATATAGGAGACTTTATGCAGTAAAAAATGTAACAATACGTTGGGTCCTTGAAGCATTTTACTTGGCCTTTCAGAATAATATTATCAATCAAGCTAGAGTTGAAATGTGATTCAAAAATCTTCTATTAAAAATAAGCAAGCAGTTTCTGGTTCAGAAACCCCTTTGTAATCTCTTTTGATGTTTAGTTTGTTTCTTCATCTTGCTGTAGATGAAAAGGAAAGATGTTGGCATCAATAAAATATATGATGCACGTGCACTGAGGGTAGTTGTTGGAGACAAGAAAGGAACCCTACATGGTCCGGCAGTTCAATGTTGCTACAGTCTTCTCAACATTGTACACAGGTATTCCAGTTGTTTCTTCTGTTTTATTTTATAGATTTTTTCAATGATTAGTTTGTTTAGAATTACTTTTAGTTTGTTTCATGGATTTAAGGAAAGATACACATGGTAGAAAAAGGAACATATACATATTTTTGTAGTTTTATGTTTGCAAATAATTTCTTTGGCCAATGGTAGCTATATTTATAGGAACATAGAAGTTCTCAGTTTTAAGCTTTAACGATAGTCATAAACCATACTTTTTAATGATGGTATCTTTTTCTTAAATAAGTTAGTATGAGTCACACTATCCTTTTTCTGCAGGCTGTGGACTCCAATTGATGGTGAATTTGATGATTACATAGTTAATCCAAAACCCAGTGGCTATCAGGTAATATTTTGCAAATGTTCGTAGGAGATATATTGAAGACACGAATATATCAACATAATCATTCACAGATATAAGGCCAAGCATGTATTTAACAAGCTTCGCGCCTGACAATTGATGTATTTATTAAGTTTCTGCCCTATACATCGCTCTAGGCAGCTGTGAAATTGTTTGTGAGAACTGATACGTTCTTATTGACTAAATCTCTTAAAAAACTAGTTGAAGACCATTTCAAAGGTAACATCAATTTTGCACCAAGAAACGGTGTAAAATGTTTACTTAGATTCATAACTTGATTAAGCTGTAAACCCTCCTGATTTTCTTAGTTAAAATAGGCCATGCACACAGTTTATTTTGCTCAAACATTTTTTTCACCAATCATTCAATTTAAAAGCTCTTCACTGTGTATCTTGCAAGAAACAGTTTCTACTCAAGCATAATTAATTGACTTAATCAACATACAAGCAATATCGGATGTGTAACAACGACTAAATTTTAATTGTTTTTAATCACTACAGAGTGCAATTACAAGAACAATTCTCCACATGCTTGGAGCATAAAGCAAAATATATTTTCTGCCTATATTTTGGGGCTCATTTCTGACGAATTTTCCTTTGCCAATTACAGTCTTTGCACACTGCAGTACAAGGTCCTGATGCATCACCTTTGGAAGTTCAGATTCGAACACAGGTTACGAACTTCTTCCTGGTTTATTTGATGTCACACTTGAGTGAGATTGAGATTATTTTATCTAATAGTAGCGCTAAATTTTCTCAGAGAATGCATGAATATGCTGAACATGGACTTGCTGCCCACTGGCTTTATAAAGAAACTGGAAATGATTTACCTTCCATAAGCAGCTTGGATGAATCTGAAATCGAAGAATCATCCTATCTCCCTGAAGATCCGGATGATCAAAATTCCATGGACCACGATTCGTTTCAGAAGTATAGCTCCCTGAAAGTGGGACATCCTGTCCTTAGAGTGGAAGGAAGTAACCTACTTGCTGCAGTTATAATCAAGTATGTTATAAACCTAATATTTAATTGTCCTTACCTTCTAATCTTCACATTTAATTAACTGGTGCATAAAATTGCATCCACAGAATAGATAAGGAGGGGAGGGAGTTGCTTGTTGCTGTGAGCTTTGGATTGACTGCTTCTGAAGCTGTAGCTGACCGAAGGTCTTCTTTCCAAATAAAGCGATGGGAAGCTTATGCAAGGTTATACAAAAAGGTGCTTTGCTTCATTTCTAATCTTGAATTTCAGTCCAGTACATTGCAAAGGATAATGCTATATAATCACTCCCTGAAGGTACTGTCAATCATCGGTCATATATCACTGGATGGGCCTCATGTATCACTGTGTGGGTTCCATGGGAGATAAATAAGAATTCTTACATCTATTGATACAAAGTTTGGTTTAATCTAATTTTTCCATTTTCTGCCTTAGTTAAAAGAAAAGCTGGCCATTGAAAATCCAAAATTGATATCTTAGAGGAGAATCTCATAAAGTTGTATTATGCTAGGACTTTTTGGTTCTTTCTGGAGTGTAAAAGCTAGTGTTATGTGCAATATGATGTCGTATTGAATGATGAATGAAGCTAAGATTTTATACTGGGTGAATATCACAGTGACTTTAGGACTCTAAAATCTAAATCTTCAAAATGCCTTTAGCTTTCATAGGCTTACATTAGTCTTATAATCAAAAGTGGGACGACTTGTTAACTTTAAAACTACTAATTTGGTTTGCTGCTATCCACTTGGCTTACCAGGTTTCAGACGAGTGGTGGTGTGAACCAGGACATGGGGATTGGTGTACTTGCCTTGAGAAATATACACTTTGCCGGGACGGCATATACCATAAGGTACATTTAGTAAGCCCTTATTGAAGAAATTAAATGTCTTCAATTTCTCTTTTTTTTTTATGATGCTAGTGTTTTTGGAATTCGGTGAGGTATTTGATATTTTCTTACTTTGGAATAAGAAAAATGGGGCAATTTAGAATCCAAGAAATTTAAAATCTATTTTTTGGGAATCATCTGAGACATTGACTGTCATCTATTGCTCCAGAAATGGAACAAGTTTTTAATTACTTGCCATTTTGGAATGTATGTAAAGATTAATAACGCGTCCCTTATTTTGCGGGCATCTCAGATTTTTCAACAGTAAACATATTTAATAAGCTTTTCAGAACTTCGCACAATAGTGAGCTTTTGCTTCTTCCTGCATCTCCTTTCTTGGCTGTTCAACTTTAACTGATCATTACATCGGTTTACTGATAGAAGATTTGTTTACCTCACTAAATTATTTCCATGCAGCAAGACCAATTCGAACGTCTTTTGCCAACCTTTATCCAAGTGATCGATTTGACAGAGCAAGAAGAATCTGAATATTGGACTGTTATGTCTGCTGTTTTTGAAGGCAAACCAGTTGAATCAATTGAATCAAGGCCTAACCTTGATTATGTTGCTTCCAATTCAATTGAAGCTAGCATCAACCGCAAGGTTTGGTAACAATAACATTTCTAGACAAGTTTCAGTTGTCGAAGTATGATTTTTCCAAACCATGCAGAAAGCTGTTTTTCCTTGTTTCTTATATCCATGAATTTTCTTTCACTATTATTATATATTTAAACAATTAAATAACTTTTTCTGTGATCATAATTTATTCGTTTTTTTTTTTTTTTTTTGTTAACCTTCTCCTTTACAGCATTGCTAATATAGACTTGGTGTTTGAGACATCAAACTTCCTAGTTCTAACAACACAGTTACTAATAAACCTTTTTCTTTTACTTTGATTTGCTAGCTATAGGACCTAGAACTCTATATTAACTGGACTTGAACCTAAGACCATCAATATGAACATGTATTCAATTATTTAACTAAAGACTTCAGTTAGTCTAATCATGCATACATGTTAATTGCTTTACCACTTAAGTGATTCTAAAATCCTCTTGTCTCCCCTTTCGTACTGTGTATCCGTGTTTGTCTGAATTTACATCTCTGTTTTCACAACACTGCACTTATTCAAACTATTATTCTGTAAATGCAATCATGTGCCTGTGGGGTAACATTCCCCCCCCCCCCCTGAAAATGAAATATGATGCTGAGTTGTCTTTTAAATTATACAGGTACGATTGCTAAGGACAATGCTTCAATGGGAAGAGCAATTACGTTCGGATGCAAGTTTCGGAAGACAAGATGACAGTGCCAAATCCAGAAACAGCCCTGATTCCGTTATCCTCGGGGAGGTTGTTATTATACGTTGGCCTCATGGTGACATAATGAGATTGAGAACCGGCAGCACTGCTGCAGATGCTGCAAGAAGAGCAGGTCTTGAGGGAAAGCTAGTTCTAGTTAATGGTCAACTGGTATTGCCTGGCACAGAGCTCAAAGATGGTGATGTTGTAGAAGTAAGATCATGAATTAACCAAACCAATTTGTATATATCATAGGGTAAAACAGATTCCGCTGCAATTTGATTTACCAAATCTGAAAGTCGATACGAGTGATTGGGTATGCTGCAGTGCATGATGGCCTGCAATTGATTTCCACATTCAATGTAAATACAGATAAATTGTAGAGCATGAATGAATATGACAATTTTTCTCTTCTACCCCCCTTTTCGAATTTAGTTTAGAATCTTGAAAGCCTATGAATGGGAAATATGCCATATTATGCTTAAAGTTTTCTTCTTGTGAATGTAGTCTACCGCATCAGAATCTTTCACAACCGAATCTAAACTTTTTTGGACATTTTTGTGAATTGTTCTTTGCCTTGTAATGAATAAATGATATCTCTACCTTGGGGAAGCCATGGTAATAATAGAAAAAAAAACTATATGATTTATTGGGAAATAATGCTTCACTTCATCTTTATTAGGATTATTTGCATGGAAAGGTTTCAACAATCCCTTAAAAGGCGAGAGCGGTTTTAACCGAATTATTTAACCATTCAGCCGAAGTTCCGCATTCACTTTCAATGATCACCCTAAATACACAAACTATTTAAACTATAAAAACATCTTTATTCATATGACATTATACAATCGGAATAAAAGTTCATTAGACTGAAAAATGAGTATGCGCGGACGGAATCAAGATTAAATCATCTTTCCTTCTTGCAGTCACACCAAATACCTCATTCATATCTAAATCCTGATGACTCATTCCACTAGGAAGCTCCCAATCAAAATGGTAAAGTAATTTTGCTAGAGGTAACTCAATATTAGGAAGTGCAAATGATATGCCTGGACACATCCTTCTACCTGCACCAAATGGTATATACTCCAAATCTGTTCCTTTGAAATCGTAGCAACTATTGAGGAACCTTTGTTGTTTCTGTGAACACCACCTTTCCTCATTGTTGTTTCTTTAAGAAATCCTTATATCCATCCCAATCCGGGACTTGTTCGACTCAACTAAAGACTATCGTTTCAAATTAACAACTGCTTTCATGCTGATTTTGTAAAGTAAAGAATATCAAATATGTGATCAACAACCAAAACTAGTTTACTTTACAGGTAATGTTAATGACGGTTCTTTGCTACAAATAAAATCAAACATTCAAGCTAAGGGGAAATACTGAAATTTGTCAATCATGTAAAAGGCTTCAACTTTGGGAATCAGTGCTTGCTTCTTTTCCTTTTGTTTGTTGCCTCCATCGCTTTCCGTTTAAGAATTCGATTGCTGCGTCGGAGTGGTAAGCCTCCGGGGTTCTTTAACTTGCTCTTCCGACAACTTTCATCTGAATCGCTTTGTGCCTCTAAGGGATCTTGTGCATCAGACAGCTTATGGCTAAGTTGTTTTGTCTCAAAGGTCATTGAATCAGGTGTGTTGAAGTTGGATGCTATCTCCTCCATAAATTCAAGCTCAGAAGTTTCTGATCGATCAACCAACCCCACAGAATCTATATCAATTCCTCCATCTTCTGATGACAATCCGAACGAATTGAGACTAATGTTGTACATCGAAACAATCGAGTCCCCTGGTATCAAACCGCTCCACTCCAATTCAATTTCCTTGGATGATTCTTTGGCTTCACACTCTGATTCTTCGGTTGGTTCTGAAGCATCCGATAGTTGAGGTTGAACGCTTGATTGTGGAAAAGGAAAATCTCGAACAGCCACAGCCCTATTGCTGCGTCGGAGTGGTACGATTGGAATAGGATAATCCCGGACAGCTGAGACTCTGTTGTGGGGTTTATAGCCTTTAGACAGTAACACAGGAGCAACTTTCTCAGGTGATTCTATAGCCTCGTCGTCTGGAATCACCGCAACCTCAATCGGAGTCGAAGTCGTATCCGGGGTTTCTAAAGCTGGTGTCGGATCTTTTCTTTCAGATTTCAGCGTCGTAACAACAAAATCCTCAGAATCAGATGAATAATATAACCAGCCAGAGCTAGACACATCCGAGGGAACTAAATAACGAGTGCTTTCAAACGCAAAACTCTGCCATGGGTTCAAATCCTTGGGTAATTCATACCCTGTGTTTTCTTCCTTTTGTTTTCCAAAAGTTTCTTTGAAAGAAGCATGGCTCTTCTGGGAAACCATTGTCGATTGATGATGATTACAGATGCTCCGAGTGAAATCTTTAAATCAAGTTTAGGGTTTAGAAAGTAACCTTCTGATGAATTGCTTGGGAAGCAAGAAAGAGAAAACTTGATAAAATAGAAGAAAGATTTGGCTACTGATAGACTTGCGTTGAGAGAGAGACGAGAGTAGGTTCAATATTTATAGGCAATCCCCGGCCAAGGATTTTAAAAATAATAATTTATCAATCCAAATAATATTACAATTTAACTTGCAATTAATATTTTATTATAAATAATAATAAATATTTATTTAGTTTTTAATTGTAAACAGTTAATCCATTAGTGAACATACAGACCAACATAATAAATTCTTCAAAGAAAAAAAAATATTTAATTTCAAGAATTAAAATATTCATGTGTTAAAAACTTATGCCGACTTGTTATTATCAATGGCGGTGAAGCTTTATTTTTCATCTTACGGTTATAATTAATTTCATTTTCATTAAAAAAAATCATTGTAGTTGAGGTAAAGTTAGAAGATATTCTTAGGGATTAAATTTAAATTATAATTTTTTAAAAGATTAAAATATAATTCTTTAATAAAATAAAATCGAATAACTTACAAATACAAATACTTTATTGGAAAGATGACCTTAGGGTTAATTTTTAACCTCCTGTACGTCCTGGTGAATGGGGCAAATCATACCCTGTGTTTCCTTCCTTTTGATTTGCTAAAGTTTCTTTAGCAAAAGCATGACGTTTTTGAGAGCCCATTGTCGATTAATGACGATTATGACATTGGGATCAGGTTTAACTATTTAAATCAAGTTTAGGGTTTCTAAAGTTATTTCCTAATGAATTTCTTGGTCAGCAAGAAAGAGGAAACCCTACAAAATAAGAGAACAAGATTTTTTTTTAAATACAATAAACTTGAGCTTAATTAAATAAATAAATATTACAATATAAAGTTTAATATGTTCCAAAATATTACACATATATGATTTCTATATAAAAAGGTTTCCATTAACTATTTTTCTTATAGATATATATGTACATCATTAGTTCAAATTAATTATGACAACATAGTTATTATAATCTTATTATTGTTTGTAAAAATTATTTTTCAACATTAATATTAACGGATAATTCCTCAATTAGTCAACTTTATTATAGTTTTTTCGGTAATATGTATGTCCATCTTATGACTCATGTTCGAGTTGCAAGGTTGTTTCTTCCAACAATGTCATTTTCATAGATCGAACTCATGTCCTCACCTTGTGGAGCTTGTAAACCGTAGTTTCTTCTTATTCAAACATATTGCGTCACTGAGAGTAATTGATAATTTAAATATCCTTGCATAATCACACACTACGATCATTGTACACTTTTTTCAAATGAAATTAATTTTATTAAACGATGATATATCTAAAATTATGTTTACAATTTAATAAATAAAATTATTCAATCCAGACATATTTTTATAACTGTTAAAATAAGTAACTGACGTCAAAGAAAAGGTAAAAATCCAACTCAAAAACTTGAAACAACAAATAGATAGAAACATTACCAAAGATCGACAATGAAAGTAAAAATCATTAACAAACAACATAAAATACGAAAAATTCTGCCACGCTCGACGAATACCGATGAGCACCAATAACGACGAGCATCGATGAGCACCATTTGAAATTTAAAAGTAAATTAATTAAAATATATTATTTTATTTTTAATTTTCTTTTAAAAATAAATCAAAATATATGTCTACCCCTAAATTACCAAACCCAAATTTTCGTTCATTTAAAATTTAAGCCGTCGTCGCCGTCATTACAATAAAGACATGTATATATATATATATATATACAGAGACATGTTTAAAATCAGTTAAAAGAATTTGAAACATGGTTGTGATTTCCACCGCCAACGCTGATGATATGGTTTGGAAGAGATTTGTTTTCAAATGCTATTTCTTATCAATCGTGTCGATTTTAAAATTCATTTGAAACATGGCTGTGATTTCTACCGATTAGGGTTTTAAAATTTAAACACTATTCAAATGTGATTTTTACCGATTAGGGTTTTAAAATTCAAACGCTATTCAAATGTAATTTCCACCGCCAACACTCAAGATCCCCTTTCCCCCTTCCTAACTATGGCTGTGATTTCAAATGGGTTTTAAAATCGGTGAGGAACGGTAGCTATGCAGAGGCAACAGTAAGGGCGGCATGAGGCAGCAGCGGCAGCAGAAATTTTAAATGAATAAAGATTAGAGTTTTGTAATTTAGGGATATATAGGTATTTTGATGTTTAAAAGAAATTTAAAAATAAAATAATATATTTTAATTAATTTACTTTTTACTTTTTAAATAATTTATAAGTATACGACGAGTCTTTAAGATTTTTAATCTTTATAAATTAAATTAATGGTGCTCATCGGTGCTCGTCGAGTGTGGCAGACTCATCCCATAAAATACATATTGAAATAAAGCACGTTGATAATACGGTTATTACCATAACTCAATACAAACAAGAAACGATAATTGTGAGTACGTATCCAAATTTAGTTCAAATGTCTAGAACAGAGAGATCGCCAGGATAACCAAAAGAGAGATCGTCAGGTTAACCAAAAGAGTATTATCTTGATTAGTCGTGACGAATTTAGGGGTGTTCAAAAATATCCGATCCGACCGATCCGATCCGATTATCCATTGATCCGATCCGAAAATTCGAATATCTGATCCGATTTTTATTTTTGGATCGGATATCCGATCCGATTATAGATTTTCCGGATCGGATACGGATCGCAATATTACAAGTTTCGGATTATCCGAAAACCCGAAAATCCGAAAATCTAATATTTTTTAAATATTAATCTTGTTATATTTAATAATTTGATGCTTGTTATGTCCGAAAATTTAAAAAATC
The DNA here is from genome assembly GCA_958450335.1 of Hibiscus tridactylites. NCBI lineage: Eukaryota > Viridiplantae > Streptophyta > Magnoliopsida > Malvales > Malvaceae > Hibiscus > Hibiscus tridactylites. The sequence goes on from OY288267.1 coordinate 4,038,190, forward strand.
GAATATTTCATAGATGTGAATCTTGTTATATTTAGCAATTTGTTGTTTGTTATATTCGAAATTCCGAAATTTTCATAAATACATCCTTCAAATTCGAAAAATAGTTGAATCAAATTATATGTTCGGATAATCGGATATCCGAATATCCGATTCGGTTATCCGGTATCTGAAAAATCGGATATCCGATTTTTTCCGGATCGGATACAGATCACTATATTGCCGATCCGAAAACTCGGATATCCAAAAAAATCGGATCGAATCCGATCCGATATCCGACAATGAACACCTCTAGTGACGATATCAAATACAACCTTAATAAAAAATAAAAAGAAACAACTAAAAGACTGATAAAAACGTACCAAACGGCCGTGAAAAATACATCAAAAAAATAGAATAAAGTGTGTCACAAAGGTATAACTATTTACTAAAATTTAAAAATAAAAGAAAATAAAATAGATGACAGAAAATAAGAGAAAAAAATAATGGGGATAATCGTCCATCGAAGAGGCGTAGGAGTATTAACTTTCTAAAACAACGAGGGAACTAAAATATAGTACGAAATTTATTCATACTTTTTTTTTTAATTTTTTGATAGTATATACATTTTATAAATAAAAATATTTGAATTTAGATTTTTTAAGATGAAGATCATCAATTTTTAATACAACTAGTCGTTAGGTTTATTTCAACTACTAGTTTTTAACAAACCATCAAATCAAATTCAAACATATACCTTGAATAAGGGATGTGAAATTAAATAATTATCCAAATCTATCATTTTATTACAATTAATATAACCATCAAAACATAAAACCCATTATTATTGCATCTAATTGAGAAAAAATGTGTCTTACAAGAGGACAAAAAATTCTATGTCCTTTTCGGCGTTTCTTTTTATGTTTTAATGCTAAAAAATTAAAATTTAAGTTTTAACCCTAAAATATAAATTTTAAAGCTTAAAAATACATCTTACTTCAAATCCTCTAAACTCTAACCGTAAACTATAACATTGAACTTTAAATTTCAAGCTCTAAACTTAATTTTTAGTATGAAATATAAATAAGTCCAAAAAAATGAGATGATTACTACTCCTCGCGAGGGTAAATAATCATTAAAGCTATCAACAAACAAGCGATGCTCTGCCCCTTATCCCTACCCCATATTCATTCCCCCACTCTAATGTTATGACATGTGTTTTTCTACTCAAATTATTTCCATTCTTATTTAGTTTCACGTTTAGGAATTTTTTTAAAGTTAACTCATCAGTAGAAACAGATTAGTTACAGTGCCAATGTATGGGAAATATGCCATATTATGCTTAAAGTTTTCTTCTTGTGAATGTAGTCTACCACAACTGAATCTAAACTTTTTTGGACATCTTTTGTGACTTGTTCTTTGCCTTGTAATGAAGAAATGATATCTCTACCTTGGGGAAGCCATGGTAATAATATGCCCAATTTTTTTTTTGAAATTGCTCTTTGTTGGAGTGATTCAACAATCCCTTAAAAGGTTAGAGCGGATTTAACCAGATTATTTAACCATTCAGCCGAAGTTCCGCATTCACTTTCAATGATCACCCTAGCTAAATACACAAACTATTTAAACTATAAAAACATCTTTATTCATATGACATTATACAATCGGAATAAAAGTTCATTAGACTGAAAAATGAGTATGCGCGGACGGAATCAAGATTAAATCATCTTTCCTTCTTGCAGTCACACCAAATACCTCATTCATATCTAAATCCTGATGACTCATTCCACTAGGAAGCTCCCAATCAAAATGGTAAAGTAATTTTGCTAGAGGTAACTCAATATTAGGAAGTGCAAAAGATATGCCTGGACACATCCTTCTACCTGCACCAAATGGTATATACTCCAAATCAGTTCCTTTGAAATCGTAGCAACTATTGAGGAACCTCTCAGGGTAGAATCTGTCTGGTTCAGTCCAATACTTGGGGTCTCTTGCAATGGCCCATGCATTGATTATGACTCTGGTTTTGGTGGGTATTTGGTAGCCATTGATTTCGCAGTTTTCTCGACTTTCTCTTGGAATTAATAGAGGGAAAGAAGGGTGTAATCTCAGGGTTTCTTTGATGACTGATGTTAAGTATTCTAATTCCTTGAGACATGCTTCATCCATGTCTGTTTTCCCATGGAAAACTTGTCTTACCTCGTCTTGTGCCTTTTTTAACACCCTTGGATTTCTTAACATTTCTGTCATTGCCCAGTCTACTGTTGTCGATGATGTCTCACTTCCCCCACTGAAGATATCCTGAGAGATTATGGGCCAACTTTAGTTGAATTATGTGATTGTGTTAGGAATTTGTATGCAGAAAGATAAATAAACGAGAGTAAGAAACGAAATATGATTAAATAAACTTAATTATCAAGGACTCTTAACTACTATAATTATAATAAAATTCAACTTAATTACCAAGTTAATTAGTATGTGAGTTAATATATAACCGATTATTTCGTTAAAACAATTATATTTGACGAAACTATTAGGGGTGTAAACGAGCTGGATCGAGCACTCGAGATCGAGTATTGTTAAGCTTGACTCGAATTCGAAATGCTCAAGGCTAAGCTCTACTCAGCTCGAAAGCTCGCGAGCTTCAAACTATCAAACTCGAACCTGAGTTCAGCTCAAAAGCTTGTGAGCTTAAAGTTATCAAGCTTGAATCAAATTCATAAACAAATATTGGAATTAAATCGTAATTTGTTAACCCTTATTTTCCAAAAACATATCCTTACTATTACTAAACCTTATTATTATTATTACTATTATTTTAATTATTATTATTATTAGTATTTATAATAATAATAATAATATATAATATAGAGTAGCGGATCTAAAAATATATTTGAAGGTGGGCACAAAACTTTAAAGATTAATTCATAAAAGTTTAAAAAATATTGAGAGTAAATGTGTAAACTTTGAAAAATTCTGGATAAAGGTCCACTCTATATTACACTTAGATCTGCCATTAATAATATAGTTTATAATTTTCAATGTAATTATATTGAATAGCTAGTAAGCTTTTTCAAATCAGTATGGAATTGTTAAGATTTAAATTAAATCTAATCAAATTAAACTTTGACTACATCAAATTAAAATAATTTATAATCTGTATCGTTTCATTTATTAACTTAACAAAAAGTGTTAAGTAAAATCCGACATACTAACCCAAATGATTGCTTTGATTTCCTTGTCGGTGAGGGGAAATTGAAGATCACCACGCTGCTGAGTCTTTAAAAGAACAGAAACCAAGTCTTCCTTGCTTTCTCCTTCACCTATTCCTCCTCTCTCCAGCCTGGTTCTGTTTTCATTAACAATGCCTTGAAGTATCCCATCACTCCTCTGAAACAGACCCTCCAGTTTCCGACCGTACCCGCTGATCAGTCGAAACACTCTAGACGACGGGAACATGTCTGCTACACTAAACCCAGAAGCCAACTTTATTATTTCTTCCACCACCAACGAGTATGATTCTTGGTCCTTGCATATGTTCCCGAATGCTGCTCTTGATGTGATCCCATATGTCATCGAGAAAATCTTCTTGGTAAGATTGACCGGCAAACCTTGGTTTGATGATATAGATTTCACCAGACCAGAGACTTCTTCTTGTCGGATTGATTCAAACGACTGCACTCTTTTTGTTGTTAAAAGCTCCACGGTGCAAATCTTTCGTACTTGTCTCCAGTAATTGCCGTATGGTGCCAAGACAATGTCGCTGGAATCGTATGTTACCATGTTTGCAGCAACCAGATATGGTCTGCCGGAAAAGACAAGACCGTGTGTTATCAGCACCTCTTTGGCGATCTCCGGTGAAGAAACGACCAAGGTCGAGATTTCGCCGAGCTGTAGGTGCATTAAGGGTCCGTGTTTGTTGGCTAAATCTTTGAGAATTCGGTGCGGTAGTGCGCCTGCTAGCTGGTGGAGGTTGCCTAGAAAGGGTAATTTCCATGGCCCTTGTGGCTGTTTCATGTTTGAATCAATGGATTTGTTGTTTTTTTACTGTTTTGAGTACTCCCCAGAGGAAGAGAAAAGAAGCAAGCAAAATAAAAATGGAGGGAAATGGAAGAGTGTCCATTGTTATTGAAGAATGAAAGGTTTGATGCTGTGAATCAGTTCCCATTTTAATGGTGTTTATATAGGAAGATGAAGATTAATTGTTGCTGATATTGGAAATGTTTCAGTCTTATCTAACTTGTGAAGAAGAAGAAAAACTTGATAAAAATGGTGCCGTAAACAAATATAAAACTATAAATATAGACTGAAATTTTGACTCACAATATTGTGGAACATGTTAAAATTTAACAGAAAGTGGTCCAAATAGAAAGAAAAAATAATATTTATTTTAAGAGATTTGAGTTCAAATCGTATTGTCTGTAAAGTGTGTATGCATTGTCAAAGGATTAAAAATATGTATAAATAGATGATATCTTATACTATTTAAAAAATAATTAATCATATAAATTAAAAGAAGTTGAAGTGGATAAAAAACTTAAGCCTATTTTCGGTGCCCTTTTTATGCCCAACACTAAAAAGCACTAAAAAATTAAATTTTAAGCCTAAACTTTGCACCCTATACCCTAAAAAATACACTTTACTCCAAATTCCCTGAACTCTAACCACAAACTCTAACCTTAAACTCTAAAGATTTGTATTAAGTTGAAGTACAATTTCTTTTATTTAAGTATATTCATGTTGAACTCGAGTTGCTTTGAATTATTTATTTAGTTTAAATCGTATTTTTTAAAAGATTCGAGTTACTTAAAAATAAATATTAGAAATACTATATATATATATATATATATCCAAATTTGAGGGTATTAACATCACGCTCATATAAATAAAATTAATGAGATATATTAAGGATCATTGTCATATAGTATAGTAATACTTTTAATGCCGAAACTAATAATAAATTCTTCTAATTTTAATGACAAAATTCAAATGAGACAAAAGTGACAAGGTTTAATATGAAATTAAAGTTGTAAATTTAACCTTAACCTCAAAAGTATACTAAGATTATTTGGTCGAAACACCTTAATGTATTGTATTTTTAAAATATTTGTGTGTTGTTTTATCTCTCGTTTTTTAAGAGGTTTTGAAAACGACACACAAAAAAACAGAATCGTATAACATCTATTATTCTTTAGATGACTCTACTTAGAGATTGTCTTAATTTGTATAGACTGGGTTTTTGATATCCGACATATTCTTTAAAAAAAATCATATAACATGTCTATTTTATGATTTATGTTTAAAATTTGTGGCTCTCGCTATCAACAAAATTATTTTTAAAGTTTGAATTCGAATTCTTTCCTTCAAAGAGCGATGTGCCTTGTCATTACATTTATAGGTGAAGCCACATGGGGCTGGCAGGGGCCAGGTCCCCGCCCTTAGTCCACTCTTACGATCCATTTTTTTTTAATTTGGCCCCTTAGACTTTTAAATTTTAATTAATGTTACTTGTTTTAATATTATAGATTGTGCGTTGTCTTAGTGATAAAGTGTGTACAAAAAATTAAGTACGTTTTACTTGAAGTTAGTTAATTGAATTCTATTGATTTGATGGCGTTTTTCAGTCTTTTATTCTTTTTAGGTTTAGGTGTAAGAAACCCTTGAATTTTTTTTAAAAAAAATAATTAAGCCCCTAAACTTTTTTCTGCACTCATTTAAACTCTTGAACTAAAAAATTAAATTAATTAAGTCTTTTGACCAATTTTAACCATTAAATCTTGACAATTTTTTCTTTAAATATTATTGGCACATGATATACTACAGTTCCATTATGTTGCATTTACATATTTCTTCAAAAAAAATTAAAATTTTAGAACTTTTAAACTATTTTTACATAAAATATTTTTTTTTTTGAAAATATCAAGTCGAAACACTGTGACACGACACATTGGACCAACGTATAAAAAAAACTATTAAGATTTAACGGTCAAAATTGGTTCAAAGGCTTAATTAATTCAACATCTTGATTTAAATACGTAATTGAGTGCAAAATATTTAGGGGATTAAATTCAATGACTTTTTATAATTTTAAATTTTTTTGATCATGTTAACTTTTAATTCATGACTTCGCCCTACTGTTGTTGATAACTCTGAACGTTACTATTGAATCAAAGAAGATTGGCTTGTTTCGTGACATATTTCCTGACATCATTGGCTAGTCAAGAGGGCTTACTGTAAGTTTTAACTCATTTCTTTGTGACCGTAGCCTACCACAATTGAATTACTCGTCTATCTCTTACTCTTTTTATGCACACACAATATTTTTTTTGTTATAAGAATTAGGGGTGTTCATTGTCGGATATCGGATCGGATTCCATCCGGTTTTTTCGGATATCCGAGTTTTCGGATCGGCAATATAGTGATCCGTATCCGATCCGGAAAAAATCGGATATCCGGTTTTTCGGATACCGGATAACCGGATCGGATATTCGGATATCCGATTATCCGAACATATAATTTGATTCAACTATTTTTTCGAATTTGAAGGTCATATTTATGAAATTTTCGGAATTTCGAATATAACAAGCAACAAATTGCTAAATATAACTAGATTCACATCTATGAAATATTCGATTTTTTAAATTTTCGGATATAACAAGCATCAAATTGTTTAATATAACAAGATTAATATTTAAAAAATATTAGATATTCGAATTTTCGGGTTTTCGGATAATCCGAAACTTGTAATATTGCGATCCGTATCCGATCCGGAAAATCTATAATCGGATCGGATATCCGATCCGAAAATAAAAATCGGATCGGATATCCAAATTTTCGGATCGGATTAATGGATAATCGGATCGGATCGGTCGGATCGGATATTTTTGAACACCCCTAATAAGAATATGTACTTTTTTGTTAAAAAAAGAATATGCACTCTTTTTTCATTATACACGTGTACAAGATTGTTCACTCTCTAGACATGAATAATTCACAGATGAAGTCAAGTGAAACGTGGTGTCATCATATCTCTCAAAACAAAATTGGTTTAATTTATATTAATAAAATTTAGTATTTCAATTTTAATTTTGTTTCAGGACACAGTGACGGAGGTATGTGAGGATAGGGTTTTTTTTCTCTAATTTTGTCTTTTTATATAAGTTTTTTTTATAAATTAATTTATTTTTGAATTTATCTTCCTTACAAATATTTATATTTGTCACTAAACTCAAATCTTGATTTCGTCCCTATTTATAATATATATTTTTGTAATAAAATTGTTGGTACAAATTAAATGCGTTAGTTGTATACGCGTTTACAAATTAATGGAGCCAACTCCTTGTGACCCCAAGTGCTCATTTTGCTTAAACAAGTTTATTTCAATTCTAGACTCTTTTTCTCCATTTCTATTGTCTTTTTTTTTTCGATCAAAGGAAGCATTTCTATTGTCTAATAGCTTATTATGTTAAGTGTCAATTTCATCTAGAGAAATGTAATTAAGTCTCAATTAAAAAATATTTATTTATAAGCCATGACCAAATTATCAATTTGTAAATGAGATAGAACATAAATTTTCTATTTTTTTGGTGTATTTATTTACGTCTCATATTAAAGAAATTGTGGATGTAATATATTTTTTAAGATTTAAAATTTAAAATTTCAAAACTAGTCGTTAGATTCGTTTCAACTACTATTTTTTAACAAACCATCGAATCAAATTCAAACATATAGCTTGGATAAGGGGAGTGTGAAATTAAATAATTTTCCAAATCTATCATTTTATTACAATTAATATAACCCTCAAAACACAGAACCCATTATTATTGCACATACTTGAGAAAAAAATGTGTCTCACAAGAGGATAAAAATTCTCTATCCTTTTTCAGTGTACCCTTCTACACTTTAAAAATATACTATATCTCTAATTTTTTATACCCTAACCATTAGCCTTAACTCTAAATTTATTCTTTAACGCAGGGATATAGAACGGGACAGACGATTTCCATCTAAAGCTTTTTGGCCTTAGCAAGAGCTATAATCATAATTGAAGAGCAAAAAAAAAACATATCCGTTATCAAAGCATACACGATGAACTTGATATGAAATCAAATCCTAATTAAACATATCCTAATTGAAGAACAAAAAAAAAACATATCCGTTATCAAAAGGGATTGTTCATAAAAAACGAGGAAAGGTGGTTTCTATGACAACAACAAAGATTCTAGTAGACAGAACATTACAAACTATATTAATGTTCTTATAATTTGATTTTTTAGACTACTGTAATACGTCTGATTTGATTTAATAAACTTTTGCCTATTGTAACTTTTGATCCTTGCTTATTCCTACGTATTGACATTTCTTTCCTTTGCAAAGTCAGAATAAAGCATTTGTTAAGTTCAAAAACAATCTTTTAAGTGCAGTTACAAAGAACTTTAATTGAAATCAAACTCTTAATTAACATAAACAAATATAGAATTTGAAGTTTATATTTGAAGTTAGTTTTGGACAAGCAAAGTATTAAGCACCTGTATAAGTTTAATCGATACCTTATTTAATCCATGAACACCTCTAGTTTAGACATTTATCATTCAATAAAGTAAAGATTTGATAAAGAAAAGCTCGACCAAAAATTTATTTTTATTTATTTTTAATAAATTTATTACACTTAATTTAACAAGACTCAAAATCACAATAATTATTTAAATATATTTCAACTATAATTACATCCAATGATATCAAAGTCTAGTTATACGGTGACTTTCCAAACATTTGTTTGCATTATTTTCCATTACGAGCTACACAAATGAATAAGTGAATACTCAAACCAATTAAAGTACACTAATGATGAAGTGTACAAAAAGCTCCAATATATAATATATTTCAATCAAATTTTAAATGTTATATATACACTTACTTATATAATATATTTCAATCAAATTTTAAATGTTTCGTCATTTTTAATTAGAATTAATGAGATATATATACAATTATATTTTTATATGTGTTTGGATAAAAAATTCAAATTTTTTAAAATGTTATATTTTAAAATGTATCATTACAAAATGTTAGTATTTACATTATTTTATTTGAATACATAATTAATTTAGGAAAAAATTTAAGTGTATTATATTTTTTATTTTAAAAAATAATTATAAAATAAAATTAATGATTTAAAATAAATAATTTAAAAATGTGTAATAAATATCATTAGATTTGTAGAAGTATATAAACAATTATTATATTATAAAATATAACAAATATACAATAGAATTAAATAAAATAACATTTAAAGATTAAATTTATTATTTTATAGTGGGTTCAGTAGCTTAGATGAAATAAGATTAAGTTTAGGGTAAACTACCTGAAATACCACTCAACTTTTATGTGTGACTCTAATATGCCACTGAACTAAAATTCGATACTATAATACCATTGAACTTCATTGTGTGATTCAAAGTTAGCACTCCACCGTTACTCCAATTACGGAATTCTGACGTGGACTCTAACTCCCGTTACAGGGATGACGTGGCCGATAAAAAAATAATATCTTTTTCCAGATATGATCCACCTCATTATATTTTATGTTTTATTTTTACTATAAAATCTCTTTTGGCTGAAAACAAAACCCTAATTTCCTATTTTTTATTTCCCAGCATAGATTTTGAAGCTGATCCAAATCAATGGAGGTAGAATGACAAAGATCAAGTGAACGCAGGGTTGAAGTAGAAGAACCCATTTCAATTCCGGTGTGTGGATGCAGATATCCGACAAAGCTGACTACATCGTAGTCTAATACCAACCCTGGAAGGAGATTCTTTGGCTGCAAAAAAATACGGGAGTTTTCTTCATAAACATTGTAGATTTTTTTGTTGGTTTGATCCTCCAATGAGCCCACGTGCAAGAGTTGTTGTCGTCGGACTGCTAAACAAAATCAAGACGAATAACATCCAAAGAAGGAATGAGAGATTTGTTTGGATTTTTGTTTTGATTATCAGTATTGTACTACTGTGGTACTTAATGCACTAAGGGGAGTGGAAATACAACTTATACCGGTATAAGACTTAAAGAAAGAATAAAAGAAATACAACTTATACCGGTATAAGACTTAAAGAAAGAATAAAAGAAATACAACTAACTAATTGAAAAGGTAGGATCAGTCTTCCATTGTTCCTACAATCTCATTTAAGGCATCATCACTATTTTCATATCCACTATCACTATCAGTTTGTTCAATCTCATCCTCTACATAATCATCATCCTCTTCTACTTCATCATCTCCAGTCTCTTCTACAACATCATCTACAATCTTCTTTCAGAGAAAACTCAGAGAAACTCACGTTTTTCCATTTGATTTCTTTCTAACAACCGATCACTACAATCTTCTTTTAGAGAAAACCCAGAGAAACCCACTTGAATAATCAATAACAATCCATAGAAAACCCACTGATTTTTTTTGCGTCTAATTTCAGAGTGATTTCTGAAGTTTGAAATTTCATTAACCTAATTTTGAGGAGATAAAGAGTCTTTAACAAAACTACGTCGTTTTACAATAAAAATAAAACATAAAATATAATGAGGTGGATCATATCTGGAAAAAGATATTATTTTTTTATCGGCCACGTCATCCCTGTAACGGGAGTTAGAGTCCACGTCAGAATTTCGTAATGGGAGTAACGGTGGAGTGCTAACTTTGAATCACACAGTGAAGTTCAATGGTATTATAGTATCGAATTTTAGTTTAGTGGCATATTAGAGTCACACATTAAAGTTGAGTGGTATTTCAGGTAGTTTACCCTTAAGTTTATGGGTAATTTTTTCATGCACAAGAGCCTGTGAAACTTTGTTTACACAAACGCCTTAGTTTTAAGGTTTAGAGACTATGTTTAGGGTTTATGAGTTTAAGTGTAGTAGTTTTAAATTTAAGGGATGCTAATAAAAGTTTAACCACGGGAGGTTAAAAATTAACCCTAAGGTCATCTGTCCAATAAAGTATTTGTATTTGTAAGTTATTCGATTTTATTTTATTAAAAATTATATTTTAATCATTTAAAATTTTATAATTTAAATTTAATCCCTAAGAATATTTTCTAACTTTACCCCAACTACAATGATTTTTTTAATAAAAACAAAATTAATTATATATGTCAGATGAAAAATAAAGCTCCACAGCCACTGATAATAACAAGTCGGCATAAATTTTTAACATATGAATATTTTAATTCTTGAAATTAAATATTTCTTTTTTCTTTGAAGAATTTATTTTGTTGGTTTGTATGTTCACTAATGGATTAATTGTTTACAATTAAAAACTAAATAAATATTTATTATTATTTATAATAAAATACTAATTGCAAGTTAAATTGTAATATTATTTGGATTGATAAATTATTACTTTTAAAATCCTTGGCCGGGGATTGCCTATAAATATTGAACCTACTCTCGTCTCTCTCTCAAGGCAAGTCCCTTGCAAAGCAACCCTATCAGTAGCCAAATCTTTCTTCTATTTTATCAAGTTTTCTCTTTCTTGCTTCCCAAGCAATTCATCAGAAGGTTACTTTCGAAACCCCAAACTTGATTTAAAGATTTCACTCGCAGCATCTGTAATCATCATCAATCGACAATGGTTTCCCAGAAAAGCCATGCTTCTTCCGAAGAAAGTTTTGGAAAACAAAAGGAAGGAAACACAGGGTATGATTTTCTCAAGGATTTGGAACCATGGCAGAGGTTTGCCTTTGAATGCACTCGGTATCGAAATTCATCAGATACGTCTAGCTCTAGCTGGCTTTCATCGGATTCTGAGGATTTGGATGTTATTACCTCACTTTTTACTGCGCTGCAATCTGAAAGAAAAGATGCGACGCCAGCTTTGGATACCTCGAATCCGACTCCAATCGATGTTGAGGCGATTCCAGACGATGAAGCTATAGAATCACCCAAGAAAGTTGCTCCGGTTGTTCCAGTCAACACAACAGAATCAACTGGTTTTGAGACAAAACAACTTAGCCATAAGCTATCTGCAGAAGAACCCTTAGAGGCACAAAGCGATTCACATGAAAGTTGTCGGAAGAGCAAGTTCAAGAACCCCGTAAGCTTACCACTCCGACGCAGCAATCGGCTTCTTAAAAAAGACCCAAATACTACAGTGAAGCCAAGGCCTAAACGGAAAGCAAAAGCATCGATGGAGGCAGTGCCGAATTGCCGAAGGAGTAAAAGGATAAGAGACTCTAAATTGAGCTGCAAGCATTGATTTCCAAAGTTGGGAAGTTTATTCGCAAGTTAGTACTAGTAGATTTTAAGTTTAATATTGTGTTTCCTTAGATTTGAATCTTTGATTTGATGCAAAGAACTGTCGTTCCCTTTGCTTTCTAGTGTATAAAAAGGCTTGAACTAAATTTGATTGTTGAGCACATCTGATATTCTTTACTTTGCAAAATCAGCATAACAACACTTGTTAATTTAAAACCATAGTCTTTAGTTGAGTCGATCAAGTTCGTGATGCATTGCGAAAGAAGTTGTTTTGACATCAAATCTTGATTAAGATCAAATCATGGATTGGGGCGGATATAAGGATTAATGCTTAAAGAAACAACAATGAGGAAAGGTGGTGTTTATACTTTATAGAAACAACAATGGTCTGAGTAGATAGAATCACAGAACATGTTGATGTTTTTACAGGGAAACACCAGTAGACACAGACCATATCGATGTTCTTACAAGTTGTTCTTACAAGAAACCTACAGGAAGACAGCATTCGGGACAGGGTTCCTCATGAGTATTACATTATTAGTAGATGGAATACGAAAAGAATTAGCAATTTAAAGTATTTGATATATATTTTTATTATTTTGTTTCCTAATTAAATATCAAATGCTGGATTGGGGAGGATGTAAAAGGGATTGTTCATAAAAAACGAGGAAAGGTGGTTTCGATGACAACAACAAAGATTCTAGTAGACAGAACATATAGATGTTCTTATAGGTTGCTCTTACGGGAAACACAGATCATATTAATGTTCTTACAATTTGATTTTCCAGATTACTGAAATATGTCTGGTTTGATTTAATAAACTTTTGTCTATAGTAACTTTTGATCCTTGCTCATTCCTACATATTGACATTTTTTTTACTTTGCAAAGTCAGAATAAAGCATTTGTTAAGTTCAAAAATAATTTTTAGATGCATTTACAAAGAACTTTAATTGAAATCAAACTCTTAATTAACATAAACAAATATAGAATTTGAAGTTAGTTTTGGACAAACAAAGTATTAATCACCTATATAAGTTTAATCGATACCTTATTTAATCCATGAACACCTCTAGTTTAGACATTTATCATTTAATAAAGTAAAGATCTTGATAAAGAAAAGCTCAACCAAAATTTTATTTTTATTCTTTTTTAACAAATTTATTACACTCAATTTAACAATACTCAGAATCACAATAATAATTTAAACATATTTCAACTATAACTACATCCAATGATATCAAAGTCTAGTTATACGGTTACGGTGACTTTCCAAACATTTATTGCATTATTTTCCATTACGAGCTACACAAATGAATAAGTGAATACTCAAACCAATTAAAGTACACTAATGAAGAAGTGTACAAAAAGCTCCAATATATAATATATTTTAATCAAATTCTAAATGTTATATATACACTTACTTATATAATATATTTTAATCAAATTTTAAATGTTTCATCATTTTTAATTAGAATTAATGAGATATATATACGATTATATTTTTATATGTGCTTGGATAAAAAATTCAAAATTTTATAGATTTTTAAAATGTTATATTTTAAAATGTATCATACCAAAATGTTAGTATTTATACTATTTTATTTGAATACATAATTAATTTAGAAAAAAAATTAAGTGTATTATATTTTTTTATTTTAAACAATAATTATAAAAGAAAATTAAAGATTTAAAATAAATAATTTAAAAATGTGTAATAAATATCATTAGATTTGTAGAAGTATATAAACAATTATTATATTATAAAATATAACAAATATACAATAGAATTAAATAAAATAACATTTGAAGATTAAATTTATTATTTTATAGTGGATTCAGTAGCTTAGATGAAATAAGGTTAAGTTTATGGGTAATTATTTCGGATGGAAATCCTCTACTCTTTTCGGTGCCCTACATATGTTCTCACGTTTAAAATTAAGTTTAGGGTTTATGGTTTTATGTTAGGGGTTGTGGTTAAGGTTTAGGGAATTTAAGGTAGAGTGTATTTTTAGGGTATATGGTGTAGGGTTTATGATTGAGAATTTAAGGTTAGGGCTTGGAATTTAATTTTGTAGTGTTTTTAGTGTTGGGGCATAAGCAGGGGCACCGAAAATGGGCAGACGAATTTTATCCAATTATTTCATGCACAAGAGCCAATGAAACTTTGTTTACACAAGTGTTTTAGTTTTAGGGTTTATAGATTTTGTTTAGGGTATAGGGATTTTAGTGTAGTAGTTTTGAATTTAAGGGATGTTCATAAAAGTTAGAGTGTATGGTTAAAATTTAGGGTTTATAGGTTAAAATCTAAATCTCTGTCCATATTACCCTAAACCCCAACCCTACACCCTAAATTCTAACCATACACCCTAAACTTTAACCATGAACCATAAATTTTAAACTCACACAGTGAAACTTTTAAACTCTAAACCCTAAACTAAACCCAAAAATTCTAAAACTAAAGCGATTGTAGAAACAAAAAAATCTCCTCGCCTGTAAGATCATAATCCTAAGTTTATTGTATTTCTAATAAAATTATCTTTCAAAAAAATTATATTATCATTTTCTTTGATTAATGAAATACATGAACCATAAATTTTAAACTCATACAGTGAAACTTTTAAACTCTAAACCTTAAACTAAACCCAAAAATTCTAAAACTAAAGCGATTGTAGAAAAAAAAATTTTCTTCTGTAAGATCATAATCCTAATTATATTATCATTTTTATCTCTGTTAATACAAAATAATAAAGTGAAATTAAGCCCTTAGCACGGAATTGAAGAGTTAGAATATATCCGTCATTAATCAAAGTTTTAAAATTTTAAAACGAACTTAAAATTCAAACGTTTATAAAAAGGTAACCCTAGTTGTGTATAGATCGGAAAACAAAATTCTCTAAAATTTCCTATAAAAACCACTGATCCACTATCAGCTTTTTACCATTCTTGCCTACCAAGAAAGTTATAATAAAGAGGTAAGCTTTGGAACAAAGATTTCTCTGCTTGAAACCATGATCCCGATATCATATTCTCCATTCCAACAATCGATGATTGTCTCGCAAAAGAGTCATGCTTCATCTGATGAAGCTTTTGAAAAGCAAAAAGAAAACCAGAATTCGATTGACGTTGCAGTGGTGTCAGACGATGATATTTCGGAAGCAGAGTCACCGGAGAAAGTAGCGCATGTGTTCCTGCCTAAAAGCTATAAACCCCGCAACAGGGCTATGGTTGTTCGAGATTTTCCTTTTCCACCAACAAAGCTTCAATTTCAAACACCAATCTCTCACGGTTTAGTTGGTGTGGTTGTCCGAGATTTTCCTTTTCCACTACCAAGGGTTCAAACTCAATTGTCCCAAGATTTAGTTCAACCTCTACTGTCTGATGCTTCAGAACCAACCGAAGAATCAGAGTATGAAGCCAAGAAAGTTGAATTGCAGTTGAGCGGCTGTACCGGGAACAACATTAGACTCAATTCGTTTGGATTGTCTTTAGAAGATGAAGGTGATATGCCAAAAGTTGTGGGGTTGGTTGATCCATCAGAAACTTCTGAGCATGAATCTGTGGATGAGGTTGTGGTGATTCCGGACGACGAGACTATAGAATCACCTGAGAAAATAGCGCCTGTGTTCCTGCCTAAAAGCTATAAACCCTCAGCTGTCCGGGATTATCCTATTCCAATTGTTCCAGTCAACACAACAGAAGAAAGTTGTCGCAAGAGCAGTTCAAAGAACCCCAAAATCGTACCACTCCAACGCATCAATAGGGCTGTGGCTGTTCGAGATTTTCCTTTTCCACAATCAAGCGTTCAACCTCAACTATCGGATGCTTCAGAACCAACCGAAGAATCAGAGTGTGAAGCCAAAGAATCATCCGAGGAAATTGAATTGGAGTGGAGCGGTTTGGTACCAGGGGACTCGATTGTTTCGATGTACAACATTAGTCTCAATTCGTTCGGATTGTCATCAGAAGATGGAGGAATTGATATAGATTCTGTGGGGTTGGTTGATCGATCAGAAACTTCTGAGCTTGAATTTATGGAGGAGATAGCATCCAACTTCAACACACCTGATTCAATGACCTTTGAGACAAAACAACTTAGCCATAAGCTGTCTGATGCACAAGATCCCTTAGAGGCACAAAGCGATTCAGATGAAAGTTGTCGGAAGAGCAAGTTAAAGAACCCCGGAGGCTTACCACTCCGACGCAGCAATCGGCTTCTTAAAAAAGACCCAAATACTACAGTGAAGCCAAGGCCTAAACGGAAAGCAAAAGCATCGATGGAGGCAGTGCCGAATTGCCGAAGGAGTAAAAGGATAAGAGACTCTAAATTGAGCTGCAAGCATTGATTTCCAAAGTTGGGAAGTTTATTCGCAAGTTAGTACTAGTAGATTTTAAGTTTAATATTGTGTTTCCTTAGATTTGAATCTTTGATTTGATGCAAAGAACTGTCATTCCCTTTGCTTTCAACTGTTGTAAGCAACCATATAAAAAGGCTTGAACTAAATTTGATTGTTGAGCACATTTGATATTCTTTACTTTGCAAAATCAGCATAACAACACTTGTTAATTTAAAACCATATTCTTTAGTTGAGTCGATCAAGTTCGTGATGCATTGCGAAAGAAGTTTATTTGACATCAAATCAGGGATTGGGGCGGATATAAGGATTGCTTAAAGAAACAGCAATGAGGAAAGGTGGTGTTTATACTTTATAGAAACAACAATGGTCTAAGTAGACAGAATCACAGAAAATGTTGATGTTTTTTCGGGACAGGGTTCCTCATGAGTATTAGTAGATGGAACGTAGAAATAGTGGTTGGTTTTAGTTGTTGTAGCTTTTGCTTCTGTTTTGCCAATAAAAAGAATAAAGGAGGTAAGAAAAGAATTAGCAATTTCAAGTATTTGATATATATTTTTTAATATTTTGGGTGATATTACATGGTAGTACATGTTAAGTTTAAAAATAGTGTTGAAATGCATTTACAAAGAACTTTAATTGAAATCAACTCTTAATTAACATAAACAAATATAGAATTTGAAGTTAGTTTTGGACAAGCGAAGCTCGACCCAAAATTTATTTATATTCTATTTTAATAAATTTATTACACTCAATTTAGCAAGACTCGGAATCACAATAATTATTTAAACATATTTCAACTATAATTATATTCAATGATATTAAAGTCTAGTTATACGGTTATGGACTTATGGTGACAATAACGAGAAAAGTTATCTTACAAGTTAGGAGAAAGATTATTCTGAACAGTGGAGCCTAAAAGTATATGCAACTGTAGTGCTTCTTTTATTCATGCTAGAGATTTTACATTGATGTAATCTACCTTTCCATTAAAGAAGCATGTCAAATTTGATTTTTCAAGTTAGGAGAAAGATTATTTGTGTAGTCATTTGAAGCCTTAGTACACAAATAAGTTAGCGGGCGCTTTTATTTATTTCTAGGCCAACCAAATATCTTTGCTTTTCCCTAGCTTGCCTGAAATTAAAGTAAGAAAGGAGTATCTTATATAAGGCATATTTGGCTTCTCGTGTTACTAATTTGGTTGTCAATTCACTAAGAATCACTTAATACTATTATTAATTTGCTTTACCAATGCTTTGGTTTTATTTTTGCAAGTTTAGACAATTTATGGTCGTACTATGGATTTCACTAGGTCCAATAAATCAATTTGCATTACTTTTTGTAGAAAAATCTTCTGTTGTATGGAAACACTGTTATCTTTCTTATCCAGGCCATTATCCTTACCTTTCAAGTTGTCTCATCGATCTGGATTTTTCCTTAAGTTATCTCATTCCTTAAAATGATGTGGAAAATGTGCAAATAACTTGGAGGCATATAACATTCAGAGATTGCATTGTTACCATCATCTTGCAACAATTTTACGCGGTCATTGTAATTGGAGAGAATTCATAGGGCCTTTTCTTTATTTTTTATTTTTATGAATATTTAGGAGTATGTGTGGCCTTGCTAATCTTACTAATGAATTCTAGAATCTCCACTGTGGTGGATGGATGATTATCCATTTTTTTCAAAGTTATGCTCCAAAAGCGCCTTTTTTTTGCTCTTCCTCTTTACCATGCTTTGATTAGAATATTTATGACAGAATCTGTCGACTGTTTGCATTTAATTTCTGCTTGTAACTTGTAAGATAACTTTTCTCGTTATTGTCACCATAAGTCCATAACCGTATAACTAGACTTTAATATCATTGAATATAATTATAGTTGAAATATGTTTAAATAATTATTGTGATTCCGAGTTTTGCTAAATTGAGTGTAATAAATTTATTAAAATAGAATATAAATAAATTTTGGGTCGAGCTTCGCTTGTCCAAAACTAACTTCAAATTCTATATTTGTTTATGTTAATTAAGAGTTGATTTCAATTAAAGTTCTTTGTAAATGCATTTCAACACTATTTTTAAACTTAACATGTACTACCATGTAATATCACCCAAAATATTAAAAAATATATATCAAATACTTGAAATTGCTAATTCTTTTCTTACCTCCTTTATTCTTTTTATTGGCAAAACAGAAGCAAAAGCTACAACAACTAAAACCAACCACTATTTCTACGTTCCATCTACTAATACTCATGAGGAACCCTGTCCCGAAAAAACATCAACATTTTCTGTGATTCTGTCTACTTAGACCATTGTTGTTTCTATAAAGTATAAACACCACCTTTCCTCATTGCTGTTTCTTTAAGCAATCCTTATATCCGCCCCAATCCCTGATTTGATGTCAAATAAACTTCTTTCGCAATGCATCACGAACTTGATCGACTCAACTAAAGAATATGGTTTTAAATTAACAAGTGTTGTTATGCTGATTTTGCAAAGTAAAGAATATCAAATGTGCTCAACAATCAAATTTAGTTCAAGCCTTTTTATATGGTTGCTTACAACAGTTGAAAGCAAAGGGAATGACAGTTCTTTGCATCAAATCAAAGATTCAAATCTAAGGAAACACAATATTAAACTTAAAATCTACTAGTACTAACTTGCGAATAAACTTCCCAACTTTGGAAATCAATGCTTGCAGCTCAATTTAGAGTCTCTTATCCTTTTACTCCTTCGGCAATTCGGCACTGCCTCCATCGATGCTTTTGCTTTCCGTTTAGGCCTTGGCTTCACTGTAGTATTTGGGTCTTTTTTAAGAAGCCGATTGCTGCGTCGGAGTGGTAAGCCTCCGGGGTTCTTTAACTTGCTCTTCCGACAACTTTCATCTGAATCGCTTTGTGCCTCTAAGGGATCTTGTGCATCAGACAGCTTATGGCTAAGTTGTTTTGTCTCAAAGGTCATTGAATCAGGTGTGTTGAAGTTGGATGCTATCTCCTCCATAAATTCAAGCTCAGAAGTTTCTGATCGATCAACCAACCCCACAGAATCTATATCAATTCCTCCATCTTCTGATGACAATCCGAACGAATTGAGACTAATGTTGTACATCGAAACAATCGAGTCCCCTGGTACCAAACCGCTCCACTCCAATTCAATTTCCTCGGATGATTCTTTGGCTTCACACTCTGATTCTTCGGTTGGTTCTGAAGCATCCGATAGTTGAGGTTGAACGCTTGATTGTGGAAAAGGAAAATCTCGAACAGCCACAGCCCTATTGATGCGTTGGAGTGGTACGATTTTGGGGTTCTTTGAACTGCTCTTGCGACAACTTTCTTCTGTTGTGTTGACTGGAACAATTGGAATAGGATAATCCCGGACAGCTGAGGGTTTATAGCTTTTAGGCAGGAACACAGGCGCTATTTTCTCAGGTGATTCTATAGTCTCGTCGTCCGGAATCACCACAACCTCATCCACAGATTCATGCTCAGAAGTTTCTGATGGATCAACCAACCCCACAACTTTTGGCATATCACCTTCATCTTCTAAAGACAATCCAAACGAATTGAGTCTAATGTTGTTCCCGGTACAGCCGCTCAACTGCAATTCAACTTTCTTGGCTTCATACTCTGATTCTTCGGTTGGTTCTGAAGCATCAGACAGTAGAGGTTGAACTAAATCTTGGGACAATTGAGTTTGAACCCTTGGTAGTGGAAAAGGAAAATCTCGGACAACCACACCAACTAAACCGTGAGAGATTGGTGTTTGAAATTGAAGCTTTGTTGGTGGAAAAGGAAAATCTCGAACAACCATAGCCCTGTTGCGGGGTTTATAGCTTTTAGGCAGGAACACATGCGCTACTTTCTCCGGTGACTCTGCTTCCGAAATATCATCGTCTGACACCACTGCAACGTCAATCGAATTCTGGTTTTCTTTTTGCTTTTCAAAAGCTTCATCAGATGAAGCATGACTCTTTTGCGAGACAATCATCGATTGTTGGAATGGAGAATATGATATCGGGATCATGGTTTCAAGCAGAGAAATCTTTGTTCCAAAGCTTACCTCTTTATTATAACTTTCTTGGTAGGCAAGAATGGTAAAAAGCTGATAGTGGATCAGTGGTTTTTATAGGAAATTTTAGAGAATTTTGTTTTCCGATCTATACACAACTAGGGTTACCTTTTTATAAACGTTTGAATTTTAAGTTCGTTTTAAAATTTTAAAACTTTGATTAATGACGGATATATTCTAACTCTTCAATTCCGTGCTAAGGGCTTAATTTCACTTTATTATTTTGTATTAACAGAGATAAAAATGATAATATAATTAGGATTATGATCTTACAGAAGAAAATTTTTTTTTCTACAATCGCTTTAGTTTTAGAATTTTTGGGTTTAGTTTAAGGTTTAGAGTTTAAAAGTTTCACTGTATGAGTTTAAAATTTATGGTTCATGTATTTCATTAATCAAAGAAAATGATAATATAATTTTTTTGAAAGATAATTTTATTAGAAATACAATAAACTTAGGATTATGATCTTACAGGCGAGGAGATTTTTTTGTTTCTACAATCGCTTTAGTTTTAGAATTTTTGGGTTTAGTTTAGGGTTTAGAGTTTAAAAGTTTCACTGTGTGAGTTTAAAATTTATGGTTCATGGTTAAAGTTTAGGGTGTATGGTTAGAATTTAGGGTGTAGGGTTGGGGTTTAGGGTAATATGGACAGAGATTTAGATTTTAACCTATAAACCCTAAATTTTAACCATACACTCTAACTTTTATGAACATCCCTTAAATTCAAAACTACTACACTAAAATCCCTATACCCTAAACAAAATCTATAAACCCTAAAACTAAAACACTTGTGTAAACAAAGTTTCATTGGCTCTTGTGCATGAAATAATTGGATAAAATTCGTCTGCCCATTTTCGGTGCCCCTGCTTATGCCCCAACACTAAAAACACTACAAAATTAAATTCCAAGCCCTAACCTTAAATTCTCAATCATAAACCCTACACCATATACCCTAAAAATACACTCTACCTTAAATTCCCTAAACCTTAACCACAACCCCTAACATAAAACCATAAACCCTAAACTTAATTTTAAACGTGAGAACATATGTAGGGCACCGAAAAGAGTAGAGGATTTCCATCCGAAATAATTACCCATAAACTTAACCTTATTTCATCTAAGCTACTGAATCCACTATAAAATAATAAATTTAATCTTCAAATGTTATTTTATTTAATTCTATTGTATATTTGTTATATTTTATAATATAATAATTGTTTATATACTTCTACAAATCTAATGATATTTATTACACATTTTTAAATTATTTATTTTAAATCTTTAATTTTCTTTTATAATTATTGTTTAAAATAAAAAAATATAATACACTTAATTTTTTTTCTAAATTAATTATGTATTCAAATAAAATAGTATAAATACTAACATTTTGGTATGATACATTTTAAAATATAACATTTTAAAAATCTATAAAATTTTGAATTTTTTATCCAAGCACATATAAAAATATAATCGTATATATATCTCATTAATTCTAATTAAAAATGATGAAACATTTAAAATTTGATTAAAATATATTATATAAGTAAGTGTATATATAACATTTAGAATTTGATTAAAATATATTATATATTGGAGCTTTTTGTACACTTCTTCATTAGTGTACTTTAATTGGTTTGAGTATTCACTTATTCATTTGTGTAGCTCGTAATGGAAAATAATGCAATAAATGTTTGGAAAGTCACCGTAACCGTATAACTAGACTTTGATATCATTGGATGTAGTTATAGTTGAAATATGTTTAAATTATTATTGTGATTCTGAGTATTGTTAAATTGAGTGTAATAAATTTGTTAAAAAAGAATAAAAATAAAATTTTGGTTGAGCTTTTCTTTATCAAGATCTTTACTTTATTAAATGATAAATGTCTAAACTAGAGGTGTTCATGGATTAAATAAGGTATCGATTAAACTTATATAGGTGATTAATACTTTGTTTGTCCAAAACTAACTTCAAATTCTATATTTGTTTATGTTAATTAAGAGTTTGATTTCAATTAAAGTTCTTTGTAAATGCATCTAAAAATTATTTTTGAACTTAACAAATGCTTTATTCTGACTTTGCAAAGTAAAAAAAATGTCAATATGTAGGAATGAGCAAGGATCAAAAGTTACTATAGACAAAAGTTTATTAAATCAAACCAGACATATTTCAGTAATCTGGAAAATCAAATTGTAAGAACATTAATATGATCTGTGTTTCCCGTAAGAGCAACCTATAAGAACATCTATATGTTCTGTCTACTAGAATCTTTGTTGTTGTCATCGAAACCACCTTTCCTCGTTTTTTATGAACAATCCCTTTTACATCCTCCCCAATCCAGCATTTGATATTTAATTAGGAAACAAAATAATAAAAATATATATCAAATACTTTAAATTGCTAATTCTTTTCGTATTCCATCTACTAATAATGTAATACTCATGAGGAACCCTGTCCCGAATGCTGTCTTCCTGTAGGTTTCTTGTAAGAACAACTTGTAAGAACATCGATATGGTCTGTGTCTACTGGTGTTTCCCTGTAAAAACATCAACATGTTCTGTGATTCTATCTACTCAGACCATTGTTGTTTCTATAAAGTATAAACACCACCTTTCCTCATTGTTGTTTCTTTAAGCATTAATCCTTATATCCGCCCCAATCCATGATTTGATCTTAATCAAGATTTGATGTCAAAACAACTTCTTTCGCAATGCATCACGAACTTGATCGACTCAACTAAAGACTATGGTTTTAAATTAACAAGTGTTGTTATGCTGATTTTGCAAAGTAAAGAATATCAGATGTGCTCAACAATCAAATTTAGTTCAAGCCTTTTTATACACTAGAAAGCAAAGGGAACGACAGTTCTTTGCATCAAATCAAAGATTCAAATCTAAGGAAACACAATATTAAACTTAAAATCTACTAGTACTAACTTGCGAATAAACTTCCCAACTTTGGAAATCAATGCTTGCAGCTCAATTTAGAGTCTCTTATCCTTTTACTCCTTCGGCAATTCGGCACTGCCTCCATCGATGCTTTTGCTTTCCGTTTAGGCCTTGGCTTCACTGTAGTATTTGGGTCTTTTTTAAGAAGCCGATTGCTGCGTCGGAGTGGTAAGCTTACGGGGTTCTTGAACTTGCTCTTCCGACAACTTTCATGTGAATCGCTTTGTGCCTCTAAGGGTTCTTCTGCAGATAGCTTATGGCTAAGTTGTTTTGTCTCAAAACCAGTTGATTCTGTTGTGTTGACTGGAACAACCGGAGCAACTTTCTTGGGTGATTCTATAGCTTCATCGTCTGGAATCGCCTCAACATCGATTGGAGTCGGATTCGAGGTATCCAAAGCTGGCGTCGCATCTTTTCTTTCAGATTGCAGCGCAGTAAAAAGTGAGGTAATAACATCCAAATCCTCAGAATCCGATGAAAGCCAGCTAGAGCTAGACGTATCTGATGAATTTCGATACCGAGTGCATTCAAAGGCAAACCTCTGCCATGGTTCCAAATCCTTGAGAAAATCATACCCTGTGTTTCCTTCCTTTTGTTTTCCAAAACTTTCTTCGGAAGAAGCATGGCTTTTCTGGGAAACCATTGTCGATTGATGATGATTACAGATGCTGCGAGTGAAATCTTTAAATCAAGTTTGGGGTTTCGAAAGTAACCTTCTGATGAATTGCTTGGGAAGCAAGAAAGAGAAAACTTGATAAAATAGAAGAAAGATTTGGCTACTGATAGGGTTGCTTTGCAAGGGACTTGCCTTGAGAGAGAGACGAGAGTAGGTTCAATATTTATAGGCAATCCCCGGCCAAGGATTTTAAAAGTAATAATTTATCAATCCAAATAATATTACAATTTAACTTGCAATTAGTATTTTATTATAAATAATAATAAATATTTATTTAGTTTTTAATTGTAAACAATTAATCCATTAGTGAACATACAAACCAACAAAATAAATTCTTCAAAGAAAAAAGAAATATTTAATTTCAAGAATTAAAATATTCATATGTTAAAAATTTATGCCGACTTGTTATTATCAGTGGCTGTGGAGCTTTATTTTTCATCTGACATATATAATTAATTTTGTTTTTATTAAAAAAATCATTGTAGTTGGGGTAAAGTTAGAAAATATTCTTAGGGATTAAATTTAAATTATAAAATTTTAAATGATTAAAATATAATTTTTAATAAAATAAAATCGAATAACTTACAAATACAAATACTTTATTGGACAGATGACCTTAGGGTTAATTTTTAACCTCCTGTGATTAAACATTTTAAAATAACTAGAACAATCACCAGTCCTTTTTATTCATGCTTTGCTTAATCTTCTCTGCATTTTCCTTAATAATGGCTTCCTTTGAATCCTCGGCCACACTGTCTTTAGTCTTTTGAGCTTTCTCTTTGGCCGAGTCGCATCCGTTTTTCGCCTTCTCGTTTGCCTTGTTGTTCGCCTATCGATTAACGTAACACAATCCGAAATAGAACATATGTCATACACATATTCAAATATAAATATATGATTTTTCAAATATATGAAAAACTCGTGCCGGGCGTATTATTATTCGAATTTCCTGTACCTTCTCACATGCTCGCGCCTCCAGCTTGGAACTTGCCTACGCCACATGAGAAAAAAAAAACATAATGAATATTTAAGGTAAAGATTAAGATTAATGAGACGAGAGAAAGAGTTAATTACTTTTATAAATCTTTGCCTAACAGCTGAAACAATCCTGTGGTTTGCAACTCTACCTCCGAAATTGCCTACATTGATAAAGTTCTTAACTAGGTTTAACAATGCCATATTTGTTTATTAATGAAGTTTGCATGTATTCCCCTTACTAGGGTTTTATTTTTGTTCGAATCTTCTAATGCAAGTTAACTGATTATTTAAGGAAGGAAAATAGTGGTCTATATTGTCTTTTGTGAGAGTAATTTTTGAAAATGACTGGTTCAAAAAGTTTAAAATGTATCCTATAATACAGGGTCATGTATGCCTTTTGAATTAGTCGTTCTCAAAAATTATTCTCGTACTATCATCCTTTCCTTATATACTCATTTGGCCAAGAAAACTTGACATTTAATTCACATAGAGCAAAGTTGATAGAAATTAGAATGGCAACGTTAAACATAGTTAACAATCCGTCGGGTACAGGTAATTTTGCCAGAGGTAGTGTTCCTAAGAATAAGTTTCTTCCACCGGCTTCGCCGAAATTTATTCGGGTAATTCCCTTTTTTCTTCGTTTCTTTTCTTTTCATTTTAATGTTTAGTTTCTCAGTTGGCTCTACTAAGCAAGTGTAATGTGGTGTAGGCGAGTTCGAAGCAGGAGGCTCAAGCGTTTGAGAAGGCAAAGGAAAGTATCAAACACGGAGATGATCAAGCAGAGGAGGTCTCAGACAATGTGAAAGACAAGGCTACTTCGACCGCTAACCAAGTAATTCGTCAAGTACGATTTTGATTGTGTTATATCACAACGCGACCGTAGACATAATGAATGTTATCATGATTGATTATCATAAATGATTGATATTGAAAATTAGTTCGGGAATTATGGTAGGTGAACGAGAAGGCAAAGGCGACAAGCACGGCGCAAGCAACGTTGAGTGCGAAAGCAAAGCAGGTGTGGGAAACGGCCATTGAGACTGCTCAAAAGGCGAAAGAAACCGTGCTCGGGAAGGCGGATAATTCGAAAGAAAATGCAGAGAAGAGAAAGCAAAGCATGGACAACAATAACATCTGATTCATTCAATTCATTCTGAAATGTTTAAACCCGCAAAGGAATAAAATTCGGCCTAAGGCCAACAACACAATTATAAGTTGTTTTAACCTTATTCAATTTCTTAATTTCGAAGCCTTCCATTTTTGTTTTTCTAACTATTGAACCTTGGGCACAACATAGCCTAGACAGATGGTTAATATACATGCTCACAGTGACAGAAGGCGAAACTTGAAGTAAAATTTTGAGGGGACAATTTAAAATTTTAAAATATTTGGAGGCTTAAACAATTTTAAAAAATTAACAGTTTAACTAAAAATTTTAATAATTTTGAGAGATTTAACAAAAATATTAAAAAAAATTAAAGAAAATTTAATTAAAATATTTAGAATTATGAAGCTTAATATGATTTTTTTTTTAAATTTAAATTTTTCAAAATTAGAGGAGACGTCCCTCACTAGTCCCTTAAACGATCCACACTTGTATGCTCATGTTTAGGCTTGCTATACAAACCGTCATTAAAATGAACAAAATAATCAATAAATATCATGTGTAATGGTAGACGCAGGGGCAGGACTAGAAATATATTTAAGGGGTGTCATTTTTTTAACGATATTTAAAGATGATTAATTATTTATAAGAGGATGTCATTTTATTCATAAAAGAGGTGTCATTTGTCTATATTTTTAATTTTTTATATACAAATTATATAAGAAAAATAGGTTTTCCAGAAATTTTTGGGTGTCATGAGACACCCCAATTCAAAGGGTAGCTCCGCCCTTAGGTAGACGTGTTGCAATATGGCATTCTCGAAAAAAAATTTATATTTAAACTTTATAGATGATATTGGCCGAAGGGACAATATAAATTCCGAACATGGGTCGGAATTGTTTTTTTTTATATGCATGTTATGCTAGCTTCTTATTTATTTATCTAGTACCTGTCCTTGTTTCTTGTTTCATTCTAGAGGAGCAGAATATGCTTGGTTCTTATCTCGTTCAACAAAAGCGTGGAGAGATCTGAGTAATTAGTGAGTCATGGAATCGATGGTTTTTTGTTTGTTTTTTTCTTTTTTATGAAAAAATATTTTAAGTTTTATTTTGTTTGGCTCTTATTGTAACATGGGTTTTATCTTTGTAATCTTTAAAACAACTTGCAACACCTTGTTTTTTGTTTTTTCTTATTTTGTTTTGCTGCAATTAGGGTTTTATTTTTGTCCCAAATTTAAAAAATTTATGCTTTTTTCGGACTGCTGGATGAAACAAATGATTAACTGAGATTAAATAAAAAGATTATTATAAATCATACAATAACGATACATGTTAAGTGTTAACAAATACACAAGTCATACAATTAGTGACTAATGTGTGTGGACTTTAATTTTAATCATTCAATTAGCATAATTTTAAAATTCGTATAGAATATTTGAAAAAATATATATACCAGATCAATGCGGTATATAGTTTCTTTGCACCAGTAGTCAATGCTAATATTTGAACCTTAAACTTAAAAAAAATGAGAAGTTCTAAATTGATACTATTTTCAATGGATACAGAATACTTCTCTTTCACGTTAAAAATATCAAAGTGACCAAATTATCGTTTATAAAATTGACCAACCAATTTTTGATGTTGATGAAAAATGAGATTAAAATTAATAATTTAATTATTGTTAATCGATTTATTTAACCGTAAAATTTAAAGTCACATAAATAAAAAAAAATATTGAAATTTTATTTAATTAAAATAAATAAAAATACATCTATTGATATATAACGGCAAATGTGTAGTCACACAATAAAAAAAAAACTAAAATTAAGATCATTGTGAAAAAACCCTTTCACGAAAAGACAAGAAAGAGATTATTTTTTTTTACTAATATCGAATAAAAATATACAAAAAAATCGTGTCTTAACACAATTTGTGAGTTATTCGAATTTATGTTATAATCTTAACTCAAAATAGTGATTAGATGAAACGGTATCTAACGTTATCCATTGATACTAGCAAACGAAAAGATTCCCCTCCTCACGATCTTGTTCTTTGTGGAGACATTATAAAAATAAAAAAGGGTAAATCACATTGTTAGTCACTAAAATATAGTATGTATTGATTTTGTTATTAAATTTTAAAATATTTCAATTTAAGTATTGAACTTTAATTTAAGTTTAATTAAGGCACGAAATTGTTAAATTATTAACGACGTGTTGACATGGTACTTCTTTTCTTTTCTTTTCTTTTTGTAGAAAAGCATCAACTCTTTTGATTGTTGCTGTTGGTCAATCGTCACCTATCATTGATCATTATTCACAACTAAATTAGTATCAAAATGTTTGTGTTTTATTCTTTTTTCTTCTTCTTGAATTATTTTTTCACAAAACTCACTCATAATCGATGAAAAATCATTTAAAGGTTCGACATTCTAATGATTTAATCTTTGACGACGATGTCCAATGAGACTAATTTCGATGTATGTTGTTTGTCTTCTCGAAAGATGTTTCTCATTGTTTGAATTTCGAATCAAACCCTTCAAATATGAGAAACCCCCAATATAACATGTTTTTCTTGTGTTTAATTCGTGAGTTTTAAAGAAGTTTAAAAAAAAAGTAACAAGACAGTGAGATGAGTTCACCGATATCAAAGATAACCAAAAAAGATATCGAAAAATGAGAGTTTCTGATGATCACTAAAAATGATGAGTAAAAAAGAATAGGCCAAAGACTTATCTAAAGTTTATAATCAAGTCATTACGAAATTAAAGTTTAGTGACTAAATCAATCTCCTGTCACACCAAACTACTATATTATCAAGTTGTTATCAATTTAATGATCCAATACTTTAAATTGAACCAAAAGTTAAAGTCTGGTGATTAAATTGAAGCGTTTTAAAGTTTAGTGGTAAATTGATATATAGACTAAAGTTTAGTGATAAAGAGTTTGAGAGTTGGAGGTCCCGCCACATTTCACACAGCTATTGGGTTGTCTTTTCTTTTCGTTTTTCTTCTCATTTAAATTTCCTGTAAACCCATTTTATCTTTGTCCAAAAACCATTGCCAGCAGCAGCCTAATTTAGAATGGCTGCAACTCCAGCTTTTCCTATTCTTCAGCTTCGTTCAGCCAAACCCAAATCCACTGCTTCTTCTTTAAAACTTTACGGTACGTTTTCAGCTTCAGAATTATCCAATTTTCTCTTATTATTTATTTTCTATGTTTTTTAAGCTTCATTTTTTCTTGTTTAATGTGATTTTTCAGGCACATCTAAGTTTGGAGTGGTGAAATGTGGATCATCTTCTAATGGGAGAGAGCCTGACTCGGTTGACGGTGGTGTCAAAAGTGTGGAACGTTTACTTGAAGAGAAACGCCGAGCTGAGCTATCTGCCAGGATTGCTTCTGGAGAATTCACTGTTCAGAAAGCTGGGTATTTGTTTTATTTTAGTTTTGTTTACGCTTTGAACTGTGACTGTGATGCTTGATTAGCTTTTGGGTATCTTTTGTTTTACATCAATGAAAAAGGGATGTTGACTTTTATTTCCCTTAATTTTTCAATTGATTGTGGTTAGAATAATATTGGATTTGGTATCCTTGTATTCTTTTGTTATCTTCCATGTCATGTCATGTTTGGTTTGGCTTGGCTTAGTCTGTGTTCTTGTATTTCTTTATTTCATGATAATTTGTGCTAATTTGCTGCTCTCATGTCTTTTTGTTCCTGGGAACAAGTTTCCCTTCTCAATTGAAGAATGGTTTCTCGAAACTCGGTGTTCCTGGTGAGGTTCTTGAAATCTTATTTAAATGGGTTGATGATGGTGAAGATTATCCCAAGATTCCGGAGGCGAAAGGGTCGATTAAGGCCATCCGCAGTGAGGCCTTCTTCATCCCTTTGTATGAGCTTTACCTCACTTATGGTGGGATTTTCAGGCTAACCTTTGGACCAAAGGTTTGTGTGTCCTTTTCCTTTTGGCTTTTATTTTTTATTAGTGTATAGTGTTGTCCGGGATAATTATGGATTTCCTGTTGATACATATGGGGATGTTGCTGCAGTCGTTTTTGATTGTTTCTGATCCTTCCATTGCTAAGCATATATTGAGGGACAACTCAAAGTCTTATTCAAAGGTAAACCATGGTATACTTCTTGGTTTTACTTGGGTGGGCTAATATTGCTTTGTTGTTTATCTCATCTCTTGTTCTCTTTAATGTGAAGGGTATATTAGCAGAGATTTTGGATTTTGTCATGGGAAAAGGACTTATCCCAGCTGATGGTGAGATATGGCGTGTTAGAAGACGCGCTATAGTCCCAGCACTGCATCAAAAGGTATTGTAGTTAACTTATGGCTCCAATGTTTTAAAAATAAGACATGATTTCTTGTTTATATTACGTGTTATCATAGAAAACACTATTAAGACTTTTGATTCAATTATATTTGATTCATGTCAAATGATAAATTATATGCTATATCATTTCTTTTCTAAGCATGTTAGTGCTTTGTAATATGCACTTGAACTATGTATGGCAATTTCAGAATTGTTGGAAGTTAGAGGCATAGCTTGAAAAAGGGGGTTTCACATTATTATATAAATGACTTAAGAGTGATTAATGTATTCTGAAAAAGAGTGAACGGAAGGGGTTTTAGATAACCATATAAATGATTAAATTAGTGCGCATAATTACTAACAGCAAAATGCAGTCTAAAAAAGAGTGATAAATTAAGAGAATGCTCATTAAACTTAATTGAAACATGCCCAGAATCATTAGATGGTAGTTACTTTTAAATATTATTTTTACTTGATCTGTAATTGTTGTTTTACCTTTTGTTTTCCAATTTTTAGTATGTAGCAGCTATGATTGGCTTATTTGGACTGGCTACCGATAGGCTTTGCCAGAAACTAGATGTTGCTGCAACTGATGGGGAAGATGTAGAAATGGAATCACTTTTCTCCAGGTTGACGTTGGACATTATTGGCAAGGCAGTATTTAATTATGATTTTGATTCGTTAACAAATGATACCGGTATAGTCGAGGTATTTTCTTCTCTTATTTGTCTGGAACTTTTGTTATGCTGTTGCCACTGAGTCCGAGTTTCATTTACATTTTTTTTGTTAAAACTGACTAAAATATGTGACTGTATTTTGGCTAGGACAGGCTGTTTACACAGTTTTGCGGGAAGCAGAAGATCGAAGTGTCTCCCCTATTCCAACATGGGAGATCCCTATTTGGAAAGACATTTCACCACGACAAAGGAAGGTTACAGTAGCACTCAAATTGATTAATGGTGTACTAGACGATCTGATTGCGACATGCAAGGTAAAGTTATCAGTAAATGTACTGAGATAATATTATGCTCTACCTTTACGTCCTCTATAATCACTGTGCATGTGGGAACATGTAGTATGATGTATCAAACACCAGATATGGTGCATGACTGCACGCATAACTTTTTGCAGTTATACCAAGCATTGGAATATAATTCAAATGCAGAGGGATTGTCAGAACTGAAAATATCTCTAAATAGGCCATTGTTGGCATTGTTGTATGTTGGTGTTAAATAAAATCATTTGAAAATTTTAGTGAGGAAGTTGGCTTTTTTATGCCGGAGCTGGAGTATTAAGCATGAGGCCCAAAATGAAAAAAAAATCCTAAGGCTGATGACATTCACTAAGTAGGTCCCATCTTTATTTTCTTGTGCCCCCTTTTCAATGGGAAAATAACAAAATCTTAGTAGTTTTAGTTTTTGAAATTGAATTCAAAAGAATATGCATTCACTTATTTACTATATTAATTTCATTCTTTAGCATGTATTGTTTAAATTGAGTAAAAGTTTGTAATTCTTCTGGAACTTATTCTTAGTTAACACGTGTGCTGGGATCCAGAAATTTTCTTAATTTTGTACTCTGCTCCTTTCTAATATATCAGTGTAAGGTAAAACCATTGTGTGGATTAGTTTAATTGTTTGGCTTTTTTGTATGTTTTACTTCCACTGACCCGATTAAATATTTCTTTTGTTCTCCTTTAAATTTAAATCTTCATTTTTCAGAGGATGGTTGAAGAAGAAGAGCTACAGTTTTATGATGAGTACATGAATGAACAAGATCCTAGTATTCTCCACTTTCTTCTGGCTTCCGGGGATGACGTACGTATTAATAGTTATCAAATGTGTGGATTAGTTAGCTTAGCTTAGCTCATGGGATATAAGATTTCATTGAATCTTTTTGCAGGTTTCTAGCAAGCAACTCCGTGACGATTTAATGACAATGCTTATTGCTGGGCACGAAACCACAGCTGCTGTTTTGACATGGACCTTCTATCTTTTATCAAAGGTAATTCAAGGATTTGTTCTTTGAAAAAAAGGAGCTGATTCACTCCCTTGGGATGTTTTGCTTCTTGTTTGTGGTCTGCATATATTTATGAAAAATATATTTATCTAAATAAAGAATTAATGCAGCAAGAATAAAAAAGCAGGAAGACATCACATGGCTTGATCTACTAGTCAACATTCACTGGAGAGAACCCTTGTTCCAAACTTCCAATACACAATCATATTGAAGCTTCTTTTTTTTCAAATTCGTTATAGTAAAAAGAATAAAATAACTGGGTCACTCGTACTTCACTCATGAAAGAAATTAAATTCAAGCCATTCTCCTATAGTCAGGAAAAGCATGTGATAATTTTCTATCTGATAATGCACGTTTCTTTTATACTACTTTTATCCCTCATATTAATGTGTGTAAGAACCGATTATGCAGTAATCTTCTCTTCCTATCCCTTGTACTTGTGATTGGTTGTACCCTTTGAGTAAATAATATACCATCCAATCTATTCCAAAATCGCTAGGTTTAGCAGTAATAGTAAGCTCTCTTTTTTTATATAAAGAAAGGATTATTACCATGTGCCTCATTAAAAACCCCTTAATCCTAGACGGAGAAAAAGAGTACATATGGTAATAAGAAACATAGATAACTCAGCAGATACAATATTAGTCCAAACTATTCTCACGCAGAGGAGCTCCTAAATCCTGGTCAGAGTGTGGCTAGATGATGATTGTTTCAGAGGAGAAGAGTTCTCCCTCAAATGAGTTATTCTGTCAAACTTGAAACAGGTATCATGGTTGAATGATAACTCATGCCAAGCTCTCATTAGTTCCTTTTCTCTGATGGTTGCAGGAACCTAGTGTTGTAGCCAAGCTCCAGGACGAGGTATCTTTAAACTTTTTGTGCAATACCAGTATAAACGGGCTAGTCTAAGCTTTCACTTTATGCAATCTATCTCATTATCTCATTTTCTTATTTATTATTGTATCAAACTTCCTAGGTTGACTCTGTTCTAGGAGATCGATTTCCAACAATAGACGACATGAAAAAACTCAAGTACACAACTCGTGTTATTAATGAAGTAAGAGTAGTTCTATTTCCATTTCATGTTTCATAAAATATTTTGCCCTTAATGCACCTCAAAAAGATATGATTCGATCTATTTTTTGTACAGTCTTTGAGGCTCTACCCACAGCCACCAGTCTTAATTCGACGGTCTCTTGAGAATGATGTGCTTGGACAGTACCCGATAAAAAGGTCAAACCTTAAAATCAATATCATTACCATCTTATCGGTCTGCTAGCATGCACAGTTTAAAATCACTTTCTAGGCCTCTGTTTTTGTTTTTCACTAGTAGGAGAAAATATGGTTGTTTGGAAAACCTACAAATATATAACTTGTAGCGTAGATCAAATGTTTGATATATGAATAAATATGTCGTCTTATATGCCTATAAGTTTGTTGCAAGATTAGCAGGATGATATTGAAATTTTAAAACATTTTCTGATCATTTGTAGTTGTTTATTGTTTTATTTGAGAGGCTCTAATTCTGGACTGACACTTTTCATTTTGTCATCTGTAAAAAGTATTTGTTTTTCTATCAACGTGCTTTTTCTAGAAAGCGTATGGGGTGCGGAAGTTGTGATTATTATTTTTCACTTTTTATTTGTATATTGTTGCCTTATCTTGAGCTTCTTTGCATGAAAAATCTATGACATATTCACTTCCACTTGTACTTTTCCTAATTCTTTGTCATATATTTTACATTTAGGGGTGAAGATATTTTTATCTCTGTTTGGAATCTGCATCGTAGTCCAAGTCTCTGGCAAGATGCAGAGGAGTTCAATCCCGAAAGATGGCCTTTAGATGGACCGAATCCTAATGAAACAAACCAAAATTTCTGGTAACAAATAATTACAAATTTCTTTATTTCATCAATTATGTTTATAAATGAGATGGCAATGAGTTTTTCTGGTTTCTAGTAATTACAGTTTATAGATGTAATTTGGTAAAAATTGAAAATTGTCTTGAAACTCTGGGGCAGTTTTATTGGCACTGTACAAGGACTAATTCCTGAATCGTAGAAAAGAAATATCTTAATATAAAATTTAATTAGTTTATTAAATTCTAAGTATTAGTATATACATGGGCATAGGAATAAGACCCTCCAATATGTGAAAAAGTTGGAAAAAAAATTATACTCATGTCATTCACATACTCGTGTCCGATAGTACCTAGTCCGAGTCACATTTTCTGGGTTAGCTTAACCAAATCTCAATTGTTATTTGCCCTTCGTTTCAGTTACTTTCATTTTTTCCCTTCAATTACAAATCAATGATATTAGCATTCTTGTCTCAGTTACTTGCCCTTTGGTGGAGGACCTCGGAAATGTGTAGGAGACATGTTTGCATCTTTTGAGGTATTTTTATGGAAAGATATGTACGAAAATAATTTCTCAGTACTTGGCATCAAAACTTGAAAGTTGTCAACTTTGTGCATCGGGTTCCATACTTATTTGTTCTAGTTGAGACATGACAAATTCCAGACGCTAGTGATCGGTATTGTAAAACCTGAAGAAGAGTTACTTTGATCTACAGGCTGTTGTAGCAGTTGCAATGCTTGTCCGGCGGTTTAACTTCCAACTGGCACTTGGAGCTCCTCCGGTAAGCAAACTGCCTTGTGCATTTTGTTCATGTCAACAGCTTTGTGCAAATACAAAATGCAAGAAATGTCTCAAACTTAACATTTCAAAATCCGTAGCTTATAGTAGACAAAGAATCCAAAAAACCTGAAACCCTTTCGAAATGTTTACTTTTCGATATCACATTAGTAGAATAAGAACTGTTGACTACATGCATCTTGAAACTATATATGATAATACCTCATCCATAAGTTGGGTATAAAGAGACTCTCAGCTATTTTTGAATCTCAAATACCAGTACCTACTCCTAGACAAGTTATGATTTGTTTTTCATTTGAGGGTCCGATAACTATTCGAACGTGCTTTGAGTATGTCTGTGTGGTCCCATAAACCTGTAGTAACTCAAAAAGGGAAGCATACATATACCTTATAAAGGATCAATCAAATCTGTATGCAGGTTGAGATGACTACCGGAGCAACTATCCACACAACACAGGGGCTGAAGATGACAGTTACACGAAGAATAAAGCCTCCAATTATCCCTGAAATAAACATGCAGGGATTGAAGATGGAAGCATCTGCCCGGATCTCGGAAGCAGAGACCCAACTTGGAGAGAAAGGTGAAGTTTCTCAAGCTCATTCATAAGTAGAATAGCATGCTACATTTCATTACACAATGTATATGTATCAAGGGGAAGTAAAATTGACAAGACATTACCATTGGGAGAAAATTGGTAAATGTTTTAGTTTGATTCCCTTCAATGCAATCAAAATAATTGATTGTTTGCTGTTTATTTTTGTTCCAAATAAAAAAAACAATTATTGGTCAAGAATTCCTGGTCTTTTCATCTTGTCAGAAAGTCCTCATGGATGATAATTTGGGTTTCCAAATAGCTCCGGAGGTTTATGTGGTTGTACTGGAATTAGTAAAAGAAATGAAGCTTTGAGCTGAACACCGAGTAGGGGTTTGAAATGGATACCCTCAGAAAGATGAAGGGTTTAAATAATTGATTAACTATATTTAATGTTGGTATTTTTTTTAAGGTTTAATATCCTATACACTGGCGGTGGAAACTGAAAGTTTCCACAAGCGCCTTAGTTTTAGGGTATATAGAGTTAGTTTAAGGTATAGGGTTTAGGTGTAGGGGTTTAGAATTTAGGGATAGTTGTTTCAATTTAAGGTTTAGGGTTATAATTTAAGATTTATAGGTTAGAGTTTAGTTTTTAGGGTAATATGGTGAGGGCTTAGGTTTTAACCTACAAACCATAAATTATAACCCTAAACCTTAAATTGAAACAACTATCCCTAAATTCTAACCTCCTACACCTAAACCCATAAACCCTATACCCTAAACTAACTCTTTATACCCTAAAACTAAGGCGTTTGTGAAAACTTTCAGTTTCCACCGCTTATGTATAGAATATTTATTTTTTTTTAAATGTAAGCTACCTTGCCTAACCTCTAGGTGTAAGCAAAGCTTGATTCGATCTAAAAAATTATTTTTTTAGTTAATAAATTCAAGACTATCAAATTAAATTGATCATAATAAAAAAATGTTGCTTGTCTTGTTTTATTCTAATAGAATTATCAAATATTTATGGTCAATTTTTTTTGCTTGGAATTTAGTAATATTGCCAATAAAGTTTTAATTTAATCTTTCTCTTTTTAGTTTAACTCTGAACATTTATTCGACTCAAACTCAACTCTTAAAAAAATAATTGAGTCGAATTAAGATGACAAAATAAGGTGCCACGCATAATTGAAGACCACCATAATCCCGTGCCCATTTGCAAAATATAGTTCAGATAACATGCAGGAAGAGACCTCCACAAGCAGGCATATCAGTAGCTTTCAAGCAAGAAATGTCGATAAAATATCGAATCGAAAATATCATCGAATCGACAGCCAATGAAAACAGTGAATACATCACAGTTAAAATCTGAGAAAATGACGCATGCAACATATCTTTCAACACAAGATAGACAAAGATATAATTACTATGTGCATATGGAATGAGAATTGAAGAAAAGGCAATGGAGATGTGCCTTATTCTAAGACTGGAATGTTGAAACCATACAATAACATTACAAACACATTACTCATTCTATTGTAATTTCAAAACAAAATATTGGAGGGTAAAGGGGAGGGGCATAAAGAAGAGAAAACAAATGAAAGAGAAAGATGCTAAATCAAGGTCAAATTGGCATTGTGCATTTCTTTTGAGAATGACCTAATAAATGGCATCTACCACATTGAACAACTCTCTTCGGCCGCTTCAAGTTCTCTACACGAAGAACTTTCTTTTTCGGTCTGCCAGGTGGCCGGCGAACTTTGGGAGGGCGTATCGGGATATCAAGCTTGGCAGCTCCACCGTCAGCTCCTTCACCAACCTCATTCCAAACACTCTTGTCCGGAATAGGATGTATCATCTGTGAATAGGTCTCACGGTAGCTTCCCACTGTGAAACAAGGTTCGGCGAAAAGATGAGCGTTCTGCCCACAAGAAATAAGGGCAGCTGCAGCATGTGCACATGGTAAACCGTACAGCTGCCAACGGCGACAGGAACACACTCGACTACTAATATCCACGATATTTGTCCTCTCTGATGAGACAATCTCAAACTCAACTTCATTTGCTCTAAGTACTTGGTAGCAATGAGCATCAGCAATTGCCTCCGAAATCCGCTTCTCAGCAGACGGGACAAGAATTGAGGTCCAACTCATTCCCATTTCACGACGATTGTTAAACCATGTAGCTAGTTGATTGCGAATATGTTCCATCATTTGCACAATGGGGAGCTCATGACATTCGAGGGCCCAGTTATACAACATCTCAGTAACACATAGCGTAAAGTGGCCATATCGCACTCCTTCAAAATATGCTACCGCCCAAAGCTGCGGAGGAAAGAGTTGAAACCATTGTATAACCTCCTGTGAGATCTCTATCATTTCAGCAATTTTGCTCTCAAACTCTACAGTAGTGAGAGCATAAACAGCATTCCAGAAGATATTAACCAACTTTGTGTTCTTAAATGTATCACGGAAATTTTCACTGACATAACGTAGACAAAAACCATGAAAGGCACTTGGAAAATGGGTTTCTACTGCATCTACGATGCCTCGCTGTCTTTCAGATAGTATAGTAAGTCTAGGCATGTTTTCAGTGTTTACGCCAAGAAGCTTCCTCAACTCTGACATGAACCACATCCAATTTTCATCACTTTCCACATCAACAATAGCAATCGCCAAGGGAAACAATGCATCATCAGCATCAACGGCTGCAGCACAAAGTAATGCACCCAAGTATTTTCCTTTCAGTTCTGCCTTATCAAGTTCTAGAAGTGGTCTACAAGCAGTTATAAACCCGTAGATAGAAGCGCGGTAAGAAAAAAAGAGGCGCTGGAAACAATTTTCTTGTCCGGTAGCAAAAACCGATGCAACACTTCCAGGGTTGTTTATTCTTATTTGCTCACAGTATGCAGGAAGAAGGCGATACCCTTCTTCAAAAGTCCCATGAAGTGCGGCCATACTTCGTTCCTTTCCACGCCAAGCTTGCATATAAGAAACAGCAACTCCATGCTGGTCTCGGATATCTTGCAGGATTTCTTTTGGCTTGTACTGTGGATTATCCCGAATGCGTGCTTCTACTGATCTTGCAACCCAACCCACTGATGCTTGCTGATGATGGAGGTCGCGAACCCCTTCACATGTATGCTTCCCATTCAGAGTTCTAATTGTGAAAGTTGGAACCCCAGGACATTTTGCTACATGGACACGCCATGGACAACCTTCTTTGGAGCACTTGGCTATAAATCGGCTGCGATCAGATTTCACTATCCTAAGATCAAAATGCAATGCTATAGCAATATCTTTCAAGGTTCTTCTGCAAGTTTCAACATCAGGAAATTCCTGCCCAATAGCTAATGAATGATCTACAATGGCATGAGAAGTATCAGCTACCATTAAAGCATGAGAAGTATCAGCTACCATTAAAGCATGATCATCCATGACTACATGAAATGTAGTACGCAACAGTCTGACGTGATTCAAAAGGCTCCCTCCATGCAACAAACAGAACAGAAAAATGCTTCCGAGGAAAAGCTTCAAAAACAGCACATATATGCTCTTAGTTAGGCACAGATACTGCAGTAGAGACAAAAAAAGAAATGAAATTATATATATAGATAATGGGGTGGTGAGTCGGGGGAGGTAGCCAAAATAAATCAGGGGATCAAACTTAAATATGAATACCAGTATAATTAATCAACATAGAAATGGAAACAATTTTCTTCTCGATAGAACAGAAACATTGGCAGCAAAATCCCTTTTTAAGTTGTCAATTAGTGAAGCAACTTATTTAGTACCCAAAAGGATTATATAACACACCTGTAATAGAAAAAGAAACTAATGAGCAGAGTTATAACCAAATTTAACAGTAACCTCTTCCTCTATAACAGGAAGGGGAGGGGAGATTGAAAGAAAAAGAAACACGCCTATCGGAAGGGGGAAAAAGAAGTATAAAATGAAATTTTTAAAAAAGGTGATTTGCATTAATTGCTATGTTCCTCAGAAATGGATAGAAAGAGTCAATCATCAGCAAGAACAAAGAGTACTAATTTAGCAATTCTAACATAAAGGAACTAACTTTGTAAGATTTAGCAACTTGACAATCGGAAACTCCTCGTGTCTTAGCTCTGGAGAACACACCAATAAATCAGAGCCAAATCAACTTTATGCCTAAAACCATGAGGAGGAACCACACATGGTCACCGTAACAAGAGCAACCTTGGGT
The DNA here is from genome assembly GCA_958450335.1 of Hibiscus tridactylites. NCBI lineage: Eukaryota > Viridiplantae > Streptophyta > Magnoliopsida > Malvales > Malvaceae > Hibiscus > Hibiscus tridactylites. Next base: position 4,078,289 of record OY288267.1, read on the forward strand.
ATGTTTGTGAAGAGGTATCAACATGCAAGTCTTCTATGAGAATATTACCCTCTAATGTAGGACCACCTTAGTTTTTCTTTAGGTAGGAATAGAAGAAACTGTAGATCCTCTATCTAAAAGCATTGAAAGAAGTTATAGAGAATATCTAATCAATATTACTTGTACCAAGGATGATTACAAAATTTTTACAGCCTACCATATTGATATTCATCTGATAAAACTTATAAAAAGAAAATTCTGATTTAATTCATTCTTTTAAAGGAACCGAAAGTGGAAAATACAAAAAGAAAAACGTATTTGATATCCAATAGCAACCACAAAATTTCATAGCTTTCCCTTTTTCCCTTGAGAAAGGATTTTGACCAACAATTTTCTTCCCCTTCTTAGTCCTTAATATATATTCAATTCATTATTTGTTGATTACAATACACCCTAGTTACTCACTTTTGCTTTCATCATGGGTTCCTTGTATAGTTAAAATTCCATCAAATAAAGTTTTTTTATCAAAGACCGTGTAGGTGTAACCTTTATGCAAATTATGCAAGAAGCATTACAGCAGAAATTGATAGTTTTGAATCAAAACTGTGTTATACATGTACATCAATTAGGTTTCTATCGAAGTTGAACCCTCAATGCTCCAGCAACATTTCGGTTCAAAACCAATCTTTAACCGTTTGAGGGTTTAGATTTGAAATATAATGCAAAAGAAATTCATATAACTAGGATGACTGGCTTGAAAGTTTAACATAACCAAGATAGACTTGACAACCAACAACCCAAATAATATATAACTTGAATCCAACCAACCACAAAAACTAAAAAGAATTGAAACCTGAACCAACTGAAAGCCAACCCAGTTACCTACTTCTAGCAGCGTGAAATTGAAAAAGCTAGCCAGAATAGCCAACTCAACTAGCCTGAAAGCCTACATAATTGACACTAAAAGTCCAAGAACCAAGCCAAAATGACTCAGTTCATTGTCTCCTCTGTCAGTCGTTTACAATTATAAAAGGCTCTATGCAAAATCCTAACTTCACCTAAATCTGGCAATACTTCGAATCAATATTTTTTTGTGTGTGGAGACTTGAAATCCCAATTACAAAAGTAAAAGAAATATAAGAACACAAACTAATTCACTAAAATCCCAACAACCACGTAGTAACTAAACTTCTGAAGATTTATTATTCACTAAAATCCCCTTTAAATAAGACCAGGCCCTAAATAAGAAGTAAGAGATATCTTCTAATAATAAAGTTCATATCTCAAGTTTGAAATCTTTGACAAGTAAAAGAAACTTGAACAATGTGAGTTTAGAATCAATTCAACCAATGAAATGATGAATTTGAAAATAGAATCATCAAAATATTTGACAAGTAAAAGAAACTTGAACAAATTCTAGTGAAGGTGAAATCCCCATGTCACAACAAGATTATTATAACAGAAGCAATTCAAATTTCAATGCCACACACAATTTTTACAACAGTGAAAAAATACAAAGACATGGGATACCTTTGATAGCTAATATCAAGTCACCTTTAACTCTTTAAGGAACAAAGATAACATTTCAGAGTCTATAAATTTACCAATAATTCAATGGTTCCAAGCAATCAAAAAACTGAAATCACAAAATAGGCTAAATTCAAAGGGCATAGTAAGCACAATCTAAACTCACATTTAGCTCTAGAAAACTTTGCGCAGATTAACCCCTTTTTTTCTTAAGTCGGCTAATCACTATATCTTAAGGTATTTAATAAACTAGTTCACTTTCACCAAAAACTACAAATTTAAAGACCCAATTGACCAAAAATGTTACCTTGGATAAATTTGGTTCTAACTCTTTCAAATTCCGCGATGCCCGCGAGATCTAAGGCTCATTTCTTTCGATAAAATTTTCACAAAAAGGCACGAACTCTTTCCCGTCGCTTACCGCCGCCTTTTAAATTAATTGGTAGGTTAAGAAACCCTAGAATAAGCAACAACGTTGAGAATCGGAGAGGGAAAAATACGATTAAAAAAGGACTTGTTTTGCTTCGTGTTTGGATGATTGGAAAACGAAGGAAAACAAGGTAGCGAAGTATACGTGTTAAATAATTGGCAGTTATGAGAGAGAAACATTTTTGAGTAAATATCACAATGGGTCCCCAAACTTTCAGCATATATCATATTAGTATTAAATTTTAAAAGGCTAAAATGTTAAAAAAATCCATTAACTTTACCACTTCACGTAAACAAGTCCCATGATCATACCACTTTTTACTTTAGGGGATGTATAATCTCTTAAAACCTTAAATTTTGTTTTTTTTTTTGGCTTAATTAGGGGCTTTTTATATTTAGGAAGATAGTGATCATGTGATTATTTAGGGATATATAGTGAATTTACAATGAACGTAAATTCGTTGAAATATGATGACGATTTTACCTGAGAATCTTCCAAAATCATCATACATCATACATGGGATAAAGTCGTTGACAGATGAGACGACTTTTTTTCAATCTAAAACCTTTAGTCGATCGTAGGGTGTTGTAAGAAGGATCAAAATTAGGGGTCAAGATGTTAAGAAGTAAAAATAGGGAGATGGAAATGTGAAATAATAAAAAATATGAATTTTGTCTAAAAAGAAAAGAAAGTGTCGAAGATACGCGTTAACACACAAAAATTTAAAATTTCTTGCAAAGTAGTCCTCATATATTCACGGCTTTACTTTTACTCAAATAAGCTTGAAACGATCTCATTTTTTCTAAATAAAAAATAACCATTTCCCTCGTTAAAGTCATTTTGTTTTGTTTTGAAAATAATCTTAGGGTGCGTTTGGTTCACGGAATATAAGATTACCTTTGGGAATAGGATTCCTGGAATGTAACATTACTTGAGATATTACTGGGATTATTAAAATACTTTGTTTAGTTTATTTGGTAGGAATGTAAGATTACATTGTTTGGTTGATGGAATATAAGATTACATGAAAGTAAATTTTACTATATTGTCCTTGTGATATATTTTTTTTAATAAGTTAAACTTTCAATATTAGTTTAAAAACATTTGCTTGAAGATTCATACACTTATACTTAGCATACTACTAATATAGTTATTATAAACAATATGAAATATATATTTTTATTAATATTAAAATTCTTAAAATTAAATTCAAATAAATAAATATTTAATGGGTAACGACATTTAAATCTTAAACTAATTATATAAAATAGTTTTAAATAAATATACTCTCCAAATATTAAAGCACGATTGAAATAATAAAATAATAATAAATCACATAAAGTCAAGGAAAAATGATAAATAAGAGATGATGATCGTATCATGAAACACTAAGTTACGAGGATTTCTACGAAATTAGAACATAAAACCAATAAACACAAAGTTTCTCTTTGTAATATGCTATGTGTCTATTTTATTTTATTAATAAAATTTTATAAAAAATTTACAGAGTATTTAGACATTTTATCGAAAATTTTCATAGCCATGATTTTTTTTATTTAAATATTAAACTACTTTTAAATATGTGTAAAACCATTTAAATATCAAACTAATATGAAACAAAATTATTTAATAAATTTACATCATTTACATATGCTACAAATGATCCAAATTAAAAAAAAAAACTATTACTTTAAGGGTAATTTTGTCCAAAGTGGCGGGAATTGACAAATACCTAAGGGAAGGGTGGGAATCACATTCCTGGAATGTTGACAAAAAAGTGCTATTGTTGGTAATAATCTTTTCCGGGTTGGTGGGAATGAGGACAAACCAAACATGGGAATAAGATTTCAGAAAAGATTATTACCCCAGGTAATAATCTTTTCCGTGAACCAAACGCCCCCTTAGAAATTTTGGTGACTTAAAAATTTCCAAGATTTTTCAAACTAGTAATCTCTAACAAAATCATTTGAGGATTAATTTGTATAAAATCACGTTAATCATCTTAAAATGTTATATCAAAAGTACAAAACAATTATTAACATCCTATGGAAATATACACTCAAAAGATAAATTATTTGTTCTGTGGATATAAAAATGATTTTTTTTTGATATATTAGCGGTGAAGTTTTTTTTGACTCCACAAATAACGTTAATAAGTAGCCATATTAAAAAAACAAATACTAATTAAAAAAATTAATAAAATTTGGGACTTCAGGAGTTTAATAGTATGATTTTTGAATTTAAAGGACGTGGTTAGAATTTAAGGGTTAAAATTTAAGTTTTTAACCTCTAAATCCTAAATTCTAACCATAAAACATAAATTTTAACCATGAATCTTAAATTATAAACTCATACAAACCTCTAAACACTAAACTAGGTCCATAAACCATAAAACTAAGAGAGCTTATAGAATTTTTTTATTTTCACCGGCACTGCATGATATATTTTCGGATAAATATTTTATACACAGGCGGTGGAAACTGAAAGTTTCCACAAGCGCCTTAGTTTTAGGGTATATGGAGTTAGTTTAGGGTATATGATTTAAGAGTTTAGGTGTTAGAATTTAGGGATAGTTGTTTCAATTTAAGATTTAGGGTTATAATTTAGGGTTTATAGGTTAAAACCTAAATCCTCACCATATTACCCTAAAAACTAAACCCTAAGCTATAATCCCTAAATTATAACCATAAACCTTAAATTGAAATAATTATCCCTAAATTCCAAACCCCTACACCTAAACCCCTATACCCTAAACTAACTCCATATACCCTAAAACTAAGGCGCTTGTGGAAACTTTTAGTTTTCACCGCCAGTGTATAGTATATTAATCCTATATTTTTTAAATAAACAATTATACTAAAGTATAATATTTTTTAATCTAATAATTGATTGAGTGATTACCCATTTTAAAAGTTCAAATCATGACATTAACCTTGATAATATAATTATTTAATTTAAAATAAGTATAATATCTCACACAAGGCAATAATTTGAAATTATTATGAAATTTCTAAAACAAGAACATAATTAACTTAAAAATTATCTAATTTATCCTAAAATCATTTGTTTTCAACTACATACCAAAATTTAACTTCACTTTTTTAGAAATTTGATGAACAGAAATATAAATGGAAAACGAAAATATTCACATAAAACACTAATATGTTAAGAAATAAAGTGCAGTGATGAGATGTCAATCTCCAGAAATCTAATCTTTTTCAACACAAACATAATTCAACCTCAAGTTCTAATTTTCAAAGGAGCCTCACTTTTGCTGGCTGCCACCCTCTCTCAATAATTCGTCAAATTTTATTCTTTTTCTCTAAATCTTATCAGTATTCGGCAAAAACAAAAACAAAAATCTATTTCCTCCCCAAAATCCAGGCTTGTCAATAGTTGAAGGGAGAGATCATCGTTAATGGGATTTTGTTTTAATCACTTTGCTTCTTTGCATCTTCTTCTTCATGCTCTTCCATGGCTCCATATCTCTGCTTTCTTCTGATTCTACATAGATTACCCATCACCGCCATTCATCTCCTCCTTATTTTCCTCCATTCTCTCTTATAACTCTTCCTTCTCACCGGTTTTTCCCGGTTTCAAGAAAAAAACCCTGATTTTTCTTTCACTTTGAAGGTGAATTAAGGAGTTGGGGGACAGATCTTTGATTAAAAAAGGTACCTTTTTTACGTTTTTATCTTGTAGAACTGAACTTGTACAAGTTTTTAAAGGAAATTCAGTATCTTTCTAGTGAACAGTTTTCTTATTGCTGTTGTGATTTTTTTTTCATGTTTAGTTGGCTAGAGTAACTGGTAAAGTGATTAAATGAAATCGGTGATTGAAAATTAAAGTACCCTTTATTGGAATTGGATGAATAATTCAGATCTTAATGATGATTTTTCCTTGTTTTCTCAGTAAGCAAACAGAAAATTTAAGGAATGGCATCTGTGCTTTTGTACCATGTGGTGGGGGATCTGACTGTGGGGAAGCCGGAGTTGGTTGAATTCTCCGAAACAGAGACGGTGGAAGCAGCTATAAGAGCAATAGGAGAATCGACAGAGTGTGGTATACCAGTTTGGAAGAGGATACCTCATGTGGGAATGATTGAAAAGAATGAAATGAGACAACAGAGGTTTGTTGGTATTTTAACTTCACTTGATATTGTCTCCTTTTTAGCTAAAACTCAGTGTTGGGAAGATCAGGATAAAGCTATGAAAACACAAGTTTCTGATGTTGTTGTCCCTAATAAAGCTCTCTTGAAGATTGTTGATCCTGCCACCAGGTTAGTTCATCTTTTCTTATGTTTTATCAGTTGCTTCTTTCTTTATTTATTTCAGCTTAGAATGTTGGAAAAAGTTCACTTTTTCAGAGGATTAACCTCACCAGAATCTTCATGACTTGAACTTTATGTTAAAGTGATTTATACTTTTATCATTGCCCTCATACATGTAGGAGAGATTCATTACCATGGAGAAGTATTCGAGCTTTTTGTGGTGCCTTGTTCTTGATAATAAAAGTATAAAACATGTCCTTTTTTTTACTTTTTTGAAGTCATTTCATTATTTTTAAGTCTTTTTCCGGAAGAAAGCTTACGTTTTCTTTTTATTTTTCAAAAAGTGTTGTCTCTTGAAAAGCAACTTTACTACTTGTGCTTGGAACATTCCCTGTAGACACCCTAAGATAACCCGAATTTAGACTCATGTCAACATTGGAACAACTGTTCTAGGATGGTTGTGTTTTCTTGTGTATCTTCATGTTTTTATAAACGAATCTTGTTATAAACAACGGCTGTTCGGTTCGTCATTATTATTATGCCATTACTGAATGGATGGTAGCAGTAGCCCTTTTGATTAAGTATTGTTGTATACTTACTTTTATAGTCGTGTTGAATGATTCCCTTCACGCATTCATCAACAGATACTTGATTTTCATTGTTTAATCAAGGAATTAAGCTGTTGGGAAATTAAATGTCTGAGTGGGTTGTTCTTGTTTAATGATCATAGAAAATCAATTGTTATGCTCCGCTTCTTAAGCAGTTGTACTGAATACATGCATATCTGTTTCGATACTGGAATATATTTTGATTAGGAGGAAGCCTCTTGCGTTTGGAGTCGATCATGCATCATTTGTGTCGATTTTTAGCTTACTCTGTATAGCCATGTATGCTAGATTTTGCCAGGAAGCACAATCACCAATTAAATTTATATTTTGATCCCATCTAAGGAGCAAGTTATTAAACAGACAATATGTTATTCATGAGAGATCAATTTTTATTTTGTTCTAATTATCTGGTTTAATATCTAATTTCTGAGATTTTTATTTGGTAGTAATGTGAAACCTGCTTAAGTTTGAGAGGCTTTACCACATTCAATGTGGTTCATTTGAGGAAAAGAGGCGGATTTTATTCTTATTTGTGATTTTATTTTTGGCTCTGCCTTCGATGTTCTCTATCAGCGTTGTTAATTCTTTGTTTGACTAGATTGATAGATGCACTTGAGATGATGAAGCATGGTGTGAGGCGACTTCTTGTTCCAAAGAGCAAGGTATGGAAAGGCATGAGCAAGCGATTCTCGGTTCTTTATAACGGGAGGTGGCTCAAGAACAATGAAAATGCTAGCAGCAGCAACCTCATTGCAAATGCGAACCGCCCTTCCTCTTCATGCACCTCCACCTACATGCGTGATAAGTTTTGCTGTCTCTCTCGAGAGGACATCATCCGTTTTCTCATCGGTTGTCTTGGTGCTCTAGCTCCTCTTCCCCTCTCTTCTATTTCCTCGCTCGGGGCAATTAATCTAGATTATAGCTCCATTGAAGCCTCGCTCCCAGCTGTAGAAGCAACTCAAAAACATCCCGGTGATCCCAGTGCAGTTGCCGTTGTGGAGATCACACCAGATGGTTACCATAAGATTCTAGGAGAAATCTCGGCCTCTAAACTATGGAAATGTGACTACTTAGCTGCTGCTTGGGCTTTAGCGAACCTCTCAGCCGGACAATTTGTTATGGGAGTTGAAGATAATGTGAGTTCAAGATTACTTCCCGATTTTTCGCCAGTTCAAGATAATAAAACAGCCAATGGTGGTGGGTCACCAAGGCTAAGGAAATTCAGTAGTAGAAGCATCGGGTTTAATCCTGTGAGCCCGAGTTTCGGTGTTGGCAGGAGCATGTACAGGGGCAGAAGTGCACCCTTGACATGCAAAACTTGGAGTTCTTTAGCTGCAGTCATGGCTCAAATGCTGTCTCATAGGGCTACCCACGTGTGGGTGACCGAGGATGATAACGACGACGTTTTAGTCGGGGTGGTCGGTTATTCCGACATTTTGGTCGCAGTGACCAAACAACCTGCTGCACCGATTCCCTCAACTCGATCGACCACAGAGCTTGCCTCGGAAATTCAAAGTTGAGTCCCCCTCCTGCCTTTTTTACCTTTGTGTGTGTTTCCACAGTTTAAACTGAAATGGTATCGGATAATAATTTAGATATTGAAGTAAAGATTTACAATTAAGGGTTTGATTAAGTACTAAACCTTTCTCTTCTTTCTTGTACTTTCTTATATTTTCATAATTATGATATTAAAAAGGCATGTTTTTTAATGCATTAAAATTTTAGAGTCCAATTGACTTGAGGAAAAGTGTATAGGACTGACCATAATATAATTGATAGGGTAATAAAAGGATGTTGGGGGAACGTCAAAGTCAATAAATCATAATTTCTTAGTCAAAACAACAATCTATTTTGTACATTTTTGTGCATTTCTTTTTCGAATTTTTGAGATTGAATTTAAATTTTATAGTTTAAATAATATAATTTTTTCACACATATCGAAATGTTACCCTAAAATAATTTGTCCGATTCCGACCATATTAATGTGGTGTGCCGGTTGATTTAGAGTATAATTGTATATGAAAAGGTAGGAATACTTTTATTACAAGGTGATGATAAAATGTGACAACTCATTTGATTGTTACTTGTTTTAGAGTAGCACATGTTTTGGGTTGTTGCATCATGTCCAAATCCTCTCATCATAATTCATAATGCAAAAGTGTTTGCAAGGACCGGATCAAATTAATGTATTTATTGTAGCGTTTGATACAAATAGTACATCTAAAATACTTTTAATTTATGAATACGTTAGTTTTATTAAAAAGAGAAAAATTTAAAAATACAATAATAATTTATAACTCAAATAAATAAACTTGATCCGAACATATTTATATAAATTAACGTCTTTAGATCATAAACATAATCATAAATAGGGCCATAAATAGAACATCTACTATTAAATAGATTAATTTAATTTTATACTAATAAAAATTAAATAAGATAATATTTTAATTTAATCTTATAATAAGATGCCTTACTGATCATTAAGCACTAACATTAATTAATTAATTAATTAATTAATATCCCAAAGAAAAATAGCCTTATAAATTAAGAGCAATTGGCTTCATAAACAAGGGCAATGTTTCCTCAATGATCCCATATCTTGTGCTCCAATAATATTTCCAGTGGCAGATCTAGAAATATATTTAAGAATATGTACACATAAAATCTTAAAATTTCAAAGTAGGCACAAGTCGTAAATATTACAAAATTTTAATGACTAGTTCATAAAAAATTTTAAAAGTAAAGACAAATGTATGAACTTTAAAAAGTTCAAGGTGGGCTTGGATCTGCCATTGACTATTTCCAGGCAATGCTACTTCCTTGAGGGAAAAAAAACTATAAACAAAATCCGACTGGAGAATGGAGATAGCCAAACTGGAAACAACAACTCCATATGGAATTTTTATAAACCATTGACGATTGAAGAAAACAACAGATATTCTCTTTCTCCACTTACAAACTTGCATCCAAAGCAATTACAGGTAGTGGGAGTGAAAGAACACATCGAAAATTGGCATTATGCCAAAGGGGCTGGCAAAAAAAAAGCAAAACCTTCTTATATCTTAAACTAGTGAAATTCTCAACTTGTTACATAACTTATTTTTTCATTAAAATGGGAAAATGATAGGAAATGGAAACACAGTTTCTCATGATTGAAACTGTACCTGATAATATTTTGGCAAGGATATGTACAAGAAATGTTGAATCTTTTATTGGCAATATTCTAAAGACTCGCTATCATCTTCAAAAGCCTCCTGCAAGGACAAAGAGTATGTGAGATTCCGTGGGAGTGTGACTTACAGGTTCATTTTCAGCAAGCAATTTATGAGGTGAGATCTCCGGGAGCTTTGAAGACTCCGAGGAAATGATGTGTCGACAATATAGGACTGTGCTTTTCCACTAGTGTATGCTTCTGCACCACAATTTCTAACATACAATCAAGAACAAAAAATGTCTCAGTGCAAGAAAAAAATAGTAAATATTACCTCAAGAAACAAGGCTGTTATTAGACCATAAAGATTCAGCAGAAAACTAGGCAGATGCTTAAAAATTGCACGAAAGGAAAAAAGAAAAAGAAAAAGCCTCCTACAACATAATGTGAAATAAACATAACACAAAAATCAGAAAGGAAAACGAGCTTCGGGACAGATGAACTGTTCACATATGGTTTTCCCAAATGTGACATAATTTTCAGATTTATACAATGCAGCATAGCATTATGAAATTCAGAAGATGCAACTGTTGACTGGATTGCATATTTTTCAGAGAACAGAATCAACTTGACAGGAACTTTGTACATCTCCAACAATGGAAAATGAATTTACAGATCACTCTTCCTCATCCACCAAAACTATTGTCAAATGTAATCAGCCCATATCTTGTTGCACCTTTTATCCTTCCGTGTCAATATTATCATCACCGGGAGATAGCTGTCTATTTTCGGACAGTGAAAGTCGCCTGGGCTTTGTAGAAGCTGTTTCAACAAGCCCCTCTGATGACAGGTTTAACCCAGTAGATCCTGATGATGACCCCAGGAAATTGCGAACTGGGGCATCAGATGGAGATGATGCTGAGTAATCGTATGTGAAAATTCCCATAGGATGGTTAAACTTGCAACTTGGACCGAACTTGCAAATTCCATATCGAGAATAAAATATGCATAGAGGTTCACCCTGTTAGAATGCAGAAGTAGCAATGTCAATATTGTTAAAAGTATCAAGCAACAAAAGAATAAAATGAAACCAAAGAATAAAACACGCAACAGTGCATGTTTGAACATAGTCCTCTTCTTGCAAATCAACCGCAAGCGCCATAAAATCAATGGTAACATTGCATGAAAGACAAGATGGCAAGAAGAAAAGCCACCCTCAAACCAGAAGGAATATGTGAAAAATGGGTAATGGATAAACGAAACATTCTAAGATTGTAAAGTAAAAACGAAAATAAGAAAATTCAAAATATTAACATTCTGCAACTGAAGATAAATCTGAACAGCATTAAAGCTTCCAAACATGACGCCACGATAAGGTTCTCTAGTCTCTACCATAACAAAATAAAGGCACAGTAATTAAGAATGAAATTAGGAAGTTAATTTGGAAGATAACCTCGTAACCTAAATTACATGGACTTTGGTATGGGTTCTGGTTTAAATTTGATCAAGGATGACTCCTTTCCTCCAAAATTTCAGACTAGTAGAGTAGGCTACGAAGAGTCTGAAAGCTGGAAATGGATACACAGATACCATATAATAAACAAGAAAAATAAAATATTGAAATTTCAAAACTAATAAAAATTCAAATTTAAGAAACTAGATTTCGGTTTCATGACTATCATTTTAAACAGTTCAGAAAAATAAATCTGGATTTTGTATTTTATAAAAAAAATAAAGAACTAAGAAGTATAGCAGTAATATATATTTAAGTAGTTTAATCTATACTATTGTAATATTCTAAATGTGTTTTATAAGATAAATATGGATTTTGTATTCTAAATGTTGTTCTGTTCTGCCATAGCAATGAAGTTCATGTACAAGCTTTATGAGTATCCTCTGATAAAACTTACAGTTCATCTTTTCTTTTGGGTATACAGTTTACAATTTAAGCTAATGGCAATATTTTTTACATGATTACCCCAAAGTTATGAACTAGTTTTTGCCCTGGAGAGAGCTAAAAGTTCGATCTATTGAAAAGCCTCTTGAGGAATTTTCACATTGTACAAATCATTAATCTGATGCTGGATGGAGGGACAGAAAGAGAGACAGAGAGGAGGGGAAAGACAAAACAAAGGTAGAAGAAAGGAGACTAGAGAGACTGATCTTTACTTTAAAGCAACATCCATTTTGCCGGGCAAAAATGAACATCCATTTTATGGCAATTCTTTCTAGTATAATTTAAAGTCTGCATGGCAGTGGCAAAATGTCAATTGCCAGCAGGTGTACCAAAGCAACATCCATTTTTTAACATAAAAGAATTGTTAGCTTGGCTGCAATTAAAACAATCAGGAAACCAAGTTTTTAAAAGAAAAAGTCATGTAAGATTATAGATGAGGGAATGCCATTTTTAGGTAGCATGAATACTAGGTTTTTAATAAACAGACATAATAATTTGAACAGATCAAGATTCAGAAATAAACTGAAAGACGGAATACCACTGAAAACATAACTCACCGGGCGTAAAGGAAGGCCTATAGGACTCAACACACAATCAGGGGCAGGAAGAACTCTTTCTCTTGGGTGATGAAACCTACAAACTGCACCAAACTTACAATCTCCAGTCTTCATGTAAAATTGGCACTCGGGCTGGCCAGGTCGTTCTGGAAATACATTCTCCCTCTGCAATGCATAAACACCTACAGGAACAGAACTAGAGCGTAATTGGGAAAAGGATGCTTGGGATACTGCAGTTGCTGATTCATTCTGGCGTGAGGTTCCATAGATTTGGTGGTTTACATTTGTCTGCTGCAGGTTCTCTGAAGAAGAAGCTGATGTCAGTTGACCCTGGAGAAATAAAAAGAATTAGAACAGTAGGACCAAGAGAGAAATACTATTCTTCTCCAAACACAAATTATTAGCATACTGACAATTACAATTCTCGTGAGTTGCCTCACTTGTCACCTCTAATGTTGTCCAAACACATGAAAACACTAAATGAGCATACTTAATGAGCAAAGCATTAGTAATAAGCTAAGGAAAAGCTTACACTATAAGCATTCCAGCCTGGAACTGATACCATCCCTTGGGGTAAAATCAAGGGTGCATAACTTGATGGACCTTGCCAACGGGGACTGGGAATGAAAGATGCCCTTGACCAATTTGTAATTCCTCCTGGATATGACTGCTGCTGACCAGGAGTGGTTGGAGAAGGAACAGTTTGATAAACAGGAGAGCCACGCAATGAAACCATCATATTAGTTGGTTGAGGATGGTGAAATTTACACGTGCTCCCAAACTTGCATTGTCCAGTTCTTAGATAATAAGTACACTCAGTCTCGTTCTGTATTAAGGAAAAGAAAAAGAAAAGCAAGTTACATTAAGACTATGAAACACCAATAACAACAACAACAAATTTGTTAGAAACCTATCACTGAAGAAATACAGCTTGCCTTAACGTCCAAACTTACGCAACAACCAAACTAAAGTTCTAGGCTAAAAATGGTCCAAACTTCAGGATTTTTTTTCTTCATGAATCCATATTTAAAGTTGAAACCAAATTCATAGCTCAAAATTAAAAGAGCAAAGGTTCTCTTTGAGTCATAGCAAGTGATAAAAAATTTAATTTATCATCCTTGTAATATGATCTAATATGGATGGCATTAATTTCCATTTTTCACATTGGATCTAATATGGATGGCATTAATTTCCATTTTTGCTCAATTAATCCAATTTAAAAAATTGTAATTTTTGTTTTAAAATGACAACAAAAACTGAAACAAGAAGAACAAGAATATTGACAAAATTTTGTATCATAATAAATTGAATTTCAAGGAGTAAATGGAAAATTTAAAAACCAAACCGGGCGAAGAGGGTAGCCCAAAATATTTAAGGAAACTCTCCCAGCTATCCCAGCTTTGTCTCTAGGGTGGTGAAACTTGCAGGTAGCTCCAAATTTGCAAGTTCCTGTTTTCAGGTAGTACTGTGGAGCAGTTAAGAGCAAAATGTCAATTGTTAGATCCGAACGTATATGAATATGAGAAACATAAGAGTCCCATAATTGGACATGATGCAGTAAAACCAAAACGAGTAGCTTCTGTAGAGATTGCATTTTAGCTTCCGATGCAGTAAAAAAGCAAGAGTCAGTGCAATAAAGGCTTTCCAGAATAGAAGTGTGGAAAAGAAGAAAACAAATACTAGAAGTCAGTCACCTAGTCAAGCTGACAATTCGAACCAAGTTTTACAAATAAGTCAAACCACTAGAAGAGAAGTAAATCTTTTCTCAGTCCAATTTATTAGTGAATTTCTATTTTCTCTGTCTTTATGAATTGCCTTTTGACAACAAGAACCTTTTGAGGCAAAAGCAGAGACAAGGGAGGAAGAAACCACATGCAACCTTTATCAACAACAATCTATGTTGGTTATACTAATATCTTCGATAAATTTTCCTTTAACCTAAAATGAGTCTCACTCTATTCAACATCCAGCATGATTTCTCCCTAAATATGAAGTTATCTTTGTTTCATTATGAACAAAGTTAAAAGCAGCAGGAACACTCATTTAATTCTAGTGCATCAACCATATAGATGTAATTCGACAGCGAAATCCATAAGAATTCACCAATAAACCCATGATTTCTATTAAATTAACCAATATACAACTAATAAAATTTCCTTTTTTAGATACATAAAAAGTAGTATACTTCATGTTAACCATACACTGTATATTGTAAAGCACACATGTAAAAGTGGCAACATTGTTACATGTGGAACCAAGGAACAAGTACATGCCTGACACTCGGGTTGTCCTACTCTTTCTGGAAACTCCCCTTTCATCCTTGCCGCAGCAATTGCCTGTAATTCGATTTAATCTAAATAAACATTTCAAATGACAATTGATATCTAAAAACTCAAATGAGTAGTACAAAGTTAAATGAAATCACAGTAGCAGGTGTATCATCCCCCTCCTTTTTTTAGCAGCAACCATAGTGTGTATGCATATACAAAACCATGCTAATCTCTTGAGTATCTAATACTTCTATAAATTTCCTCCAATGATTTTTGTTTTAGAATGATTTAGTTGTAAATATCCATGCATAAAAGTTTCGCGTGTACAACTTCTTACCAATATTATGCCAATGACAATAATAAAAGGCCTCTAAAATTAAGCTCTTCAGCATTGTACCAAAAGATCTCACTCAAAAAGCAAGCATTAACTCTGAACAGGACTTGTTGAGCTAGTTAATATAAAGAGCCCTAAGAGGTGGCATCTAGTAGATCTAGGTTTCGAATATCAACACATGCAACTCAACTTTGTACCCCAAAAAAATTGACTCTGAACTCGTAAGAATTGTCTATACAAGCCATGGCTTTATACCAGTTCTCGGTTAGGAGGATGATTAAAATGGCACGTTGCCCCAAATCTACAAAGGCCTGTCCTGATATAATAAGAACAATCAGGTTCTCCAGGACGCTCAGGATAGGGACTAGATTCCATTGTTTCACTGGATCTCAAGTTCATTTGCCACATAGCATCTGAAATAACATTAAATAGTAGGTTCAGAAAATACATGGATACACAGTGGTAAAGAACTACAAAAGGAATTGAAAATTTCAAATTCATAAAAAAATTTACTGTAAAATTCAACAATAAATATCAATTTCTATTCGCTTTAATTATCATATGTTTATCCCTCAAATTTAAAACAGACTCACTCGATGTTCTAACAGTGGAAGTATCAAAGTGTAAATAATAGAGAATTTAAATGAAATAAATAGAATGGGGAGAACATCCCTTTAACAAACATTTGACAAGCAGCAGCAAGAACTCTCAATGTAACCATTGACCTTTGCAAGCCTCTTCGGTGGCTAAAATTTTTGGAGGAAAAGATTTCTATTTTTTTTCTAAGGCCTCAACTAAAGAACGTTACATATTTTTTTCAGCTCCTTTACAAGACAGATCCAAAGAGAAAATTTTCGCTTTCGAAAACTCAGCACCCTAAGAAATCATGAAGATCAACTGTGATAATTGCCAAAAGTTTGAAAAACAAATAAATGTAGCAACATATCCTTTAAATTATATATTTCTTATTATATATTCCTTCTATACCTTTAAATACATCCTTAAAATATATATTTGATTTTATGCTGCCCTTTGTTTATTAAAAAATAGTAGTTAAAGAAATTTAATTAAAAAATGCCTAAAATGAAAATTTTAAAACTGTTATAACATTTTTTTTATTTTCACACATAAAAAGAATACTCATCGTTCAATAAAAAGAGCAAACAATATATATTTTTTCTTCTCTTATGTGCCTATAAGGGTGTAAACAAGACATCTGTGACTGTAACTATTTGGTTCAACAGAAAAGAATTTGAATTCAACTTGATCATTATAGTTTCATATAAATGACATATACATATGAACAAGGAGAAACCTCACTATATTGGATCGTCAACTTCAACTCTTTTCATATAGAGAATAAAAATAAAGGTCTCCTATTTACTCTTGAAACTTGAAAGGAAATTCAAGGAAATCACAAGAAGGAAAGTAGAAAACATGAAGTGATTTATTTTCTGGCAACCATGTAAGCGTACATCCTCTTATTCAAAGACAAGACTACAAGAATAGCTTTTCTTTTTTTAATTATGCTTCGATCAAATTAACCGGAATTGAAAACCAAAATCAGATAAGCAGAAAAAGCATTAACCAAATGCACCTTAATCCTATGATAAAAAAATAGAACTTAATATTTTCCTACAAGTAAGCAATAAATTTAAAAATAAAATAGGGGAAAGATCATAAGAGGAAATTGTAAATCTCATTTTAAGTCCTGAAACCTTGAATTTTACTAGAAAAATTAAGAACGTTCACTCTCTAATTCTTCCAGGTCACCAAAACAAAACTTGCAACAATTTATTCAAAATCACCGCAGAATTTAAATTGTTTTCTCAACAATTCAAATGCATTTAGATCAATCATTAGAATTCAAATTTTACATAATTTCTTAAATAAAACTTAACCAAAAAAGGACTGATTTTAAACAATGATCAAACAAGAATTCGCCATAAAAATGAGCTAAAGGACGATCCAGGACAAAAAAGAACCAACAAAAACACATGAATTGTATTTCACTTGCGTTTCGCATGATTGAAAACGTAAACTAAAACCAAAACAGAGTAAATAAATGAAGAAAGAGAGAGTCAGAGAGAGGCCTTGATTCAACGATGGTGAAAGCGAGGATCCTTCCGTCATAGCCACCGCCGGCGCTGCTGTTCGAGACATTGGAATTCCTGCATCGAAAGCGAATTCCATTCAGCGGTCATCTTCCTTCCATCACCAGCACACGGCTGTCACGTTAGCAGCACCTCAACGTAGGAATTCTCATTCCCCGTTACAAAACCGAGCTGTCACCTAAGCAAAAACTCCTCCCCCTCTCCTCCTCCTGCTCTCTAACAGAAACCAGAGAAATAAAATTATAGAAATACTAAAAAAAAGAGAGAGAGCTTTTCTTCGCGGAAAGTCTGTCTTTGTTTTCTAAAAAATATATATATTCTTTTTCTTAATTTCTTTTTTATTCTTTTTTGTGTTTCTTTTTTTTATAGAATCGAAAGGGCGTTGTTTTCTCTTCTCCACACAAAAAATAAAAGGAAAAATCGAAAAGGAAAAAAAAATCAACCATCCAAAACCCACCCACTTTCTTTTGGGTAAATTTTAAACATCATCACTCAACTATTTCTTTCTCTTGTTTTGATCACTTAACTTTAATTTTTTTTTAATTTTATAATGAAAGATTTTATCACTCTGAATTATTTTATTATTATTTTCTTATAACATGATATTTTTTTAATATTATTAAATATAAAAATAATTTAAAATAAATAATAAAATTATATTTTATATTATTGAATTAAAAATATTTAAAATAATCATTGTCGCTTATCATTATCGTCGACCACCGTTAACCTTCAGAATCGACGGTCATTTCATCTCAAATTGTATCGGGAGACTTATTTTGACACGTTGAGTCTGAATCTGATGATTTTTTCATCAATTAATGTCCCGAAACCAACGAATTTCGACTGAAACGTTTTAGTTTTCTCCCTTTCGATCTGCTATTCATGGATTTTGGAGCATTTATCGAAAAATAGAGGTTATATTCGAACTTAGAGGGCCGAGACAAAATAATCGATAAAATTTGAGATCAAACAATCACCATCTACGGTCGTTGGCAGTAGCATCTTAAGACGGTGAACAATGGACAGTGAACAATTTGATTTAATTTTTTATTATTATTTAAAAAACATATTAAATTATAATAAAAATGTCATGTCATATTAAAATAATAATAAAATAATTCAGAGTGACCAAAACATGAGCAATTTAAAAGTTTATTCATTAAACTAAAAAATTTAAAAGTTGAATGATCGAAATAAGAGTAAAAGGATAGTTGAGTGATGAATGGTGTACTTTAACCACTTTTTTATTCATTTATGCTGTACACTTGTACTCCGCCATGTCATGGCTTTGCTAATTTGTAACTTCTTTATCTATTGGCGGTTTAAATTTTGGTTGAACTGCTCTTATCAAATGAAAGCGAGTGAAGGATTTTTAGCGCCACTTTTAGTCGGAGGTAACCGCTGTTATTTTCTGCGGGCGTTTTCTTTTGTTTTGGTAACTATTTTATTTTAGGGTAATGTTCACAAATAGTCCCTTTCGTTTGGTGTTTGTTCTAGTTTGGTCACCAGATTTTAAAACAGCTTATTGTGGTCCCTTACGTTTATAATCTGTTTTATTTTAGTCACTTTGCCGTCATTCTCCGTTAGAGGAGTAACGGCCGACTGACATGGCAATTTTAAAATTAAAAAAATTCCACGTGTATAATACACGTCATTGTCCACTCCACCAATACGCCAACATGGACTCTACATTTCAGGCCTTGTTCCCCTGAATTCTCGTTTCTTCGGTGTAAACATAACTGTTGTTTCTTCTTCCATTCTTCTTCTTAAAAACCTCAAAAAACAAACAAACAAACAGCCTTCACATTTGTCTTTTCTCTCATAAACTCAGATTCCTCTCGTCTTTATAAACTCAAATTTTGCTTCATTGTTTCTCACTCGCAATCCTTTTCATTCTCATTGTGTGTGTGTTTTTTTCTCTGGTTTTTATAGAATAATGATGTCTCAATATTCACTGTCGGAAAGAAGAAGCAACTCAAACAGAAACGAAAGGGAGAATCCAGCTGTGGGTATGGCTTCTTCTTCTTCATCTTCATCATCATCTTCTGCTGCTGTTTCTGCTGCTTTGAAACCTCACCCGCTGCACAACTTCCAATTGCATGACCTGAAATGGGCTATGAACCACACCAACAATCTGCGCCTCCGGAAACTCGGCGATTCTGCTCAAAAATCTCCTCGCTGTATCGTAGCCGATTCCGACTCCGATGTTATTCGGAAGAGGATGGCAGTGCGGGAAGCTGAAGCTCCTACGAATGAAGGAGCTGGTTCTTATGGATCTTCTCTTGATCATAAGACTGGAAAACCGGTGAGGAAAATTATCCTCGGTTCTGGTTCTGGTGTTTTGGTCTCCCCAGAGAAGAGAATCTTGAACGATTCTGGTGTTTCGTTTGCTTCGGAGAGGAAACTGTTTAATGGCTCTGGTGTTTCGGTTTCTTCAGAGAGGAAAGTCACTCCGGAGAAGAGAGTCATCAATGGTTTTGGTGTTTCGTTTACTTCGGAGAAGAAAGCTATCAACGGCGGCGTTTCGGTTACTTCAGATAAGAAAGCAATCGGTTCTGGTGTTTCGTTTAATTCAGAGAAGAGTCCATGTTGGCGTATTGGTGGAGTGGACAATGACGTGTATTATACACGTGGAATATTTTTAATTTTAAAATTGCCATGTCAGCCGGCCGTTACTCCTCTAACGGAGAATGACGGTAAAATGACTAAAATAAAACAGATTATAAACGTAAGGGACCACAATAAGCTGTTTTGAAATCTGGTGACCAAACTAGAACAAACACCAAACGAAAGGGACTGTTTGTGAACATTACCCTTTATTTTATTACAATTTCGTTTTTTTCATAATCACTTATATTTAATATATTAATTAACTAATTCGAATCAAAGTTTTATAAAAGTTTATTATGAGAGTAACATTTTCAATATATCTTTCTCTATTAAAAAGTCGGAATTTAAACCTCTAATCTTGTGCACGAACCAACTTACCTCAGTGGTTAAGGAAACAGTTGTTGTTCCTAGAAGTTATGGGTTCGAGCACTAGCAGCTGCAGCAGGGTGAATGAGCGTTCATTGTCAAATGGTTGAGAGCATATTTAGAACAGATACTACTTGTAATCACTTTAGCTTTCATAAAAAAAACCTGTGTTTGATTAAATAATGTTATATTATCTAGAAGCACGATTTACTAAATTATGCTTGTTACAATTTTGGTATATTTAAATGAAAAAAACTTTGATACTTAAACCGTGTAAACTTCAGTTTATGCGTGCTTTTAGTTTTATGGTTTAGTGTTTAAGTTAAAAATTTAATTTGTAAAGTTTTAAATTTAAGTTATTGTTTAGAGTTTAGGATTTAGAGTTAAGAGTTGGGGTTATGAATTTAGAATTTAGAATTTAGAATTTATAATGTAAATTTGTATGCTTGTATATAATTAATTTTACACCACAAGTGTATCAAAATTTTACCCATAACATTATAAAACATACATATATTTTTATTAGAACAAAACCATTTATAAGAAATGCAAAAATAAATAAATAAGTAAATAAATAAATAAATTGCTATCTTTATCCCAAAATCAAAACTTATAATTATAACCACTTCATATTTATTTTAAATAAAAAAATAGTTTGATTTTTCGTTATTCTAATGCCCAACATAAAACTATTTAAATCTACATATGTATTTAGGATTTATATTTAATATACTGACGGTGAAAATTAAAAAAAATCCACAAGCACCTTACTTTATGGTTTTGTAAATTTAGTTTAGGGTGTAGAGCTTAGGGGTTTATAATTTAGGGATGGTGGTTAGAATTTAGGGTTTAAGGGTTAGAGGTTAGGGTTTATTTTTTAAGGTAATATTGTAAAGATTTAGGTTTTAACCTATAAACCCTAAATTATAACCCTAAACCTTAAATTTTAATCAACATCCTTAAATTCTAAAATCCCTACACTTAAACCCCTAAACTATACACCCTAAATTAAATTCCTAAACCCTAAAACTAAGGCACTTGTGGAAATTTTTAATTTTCACCAATGTATAGAATAATTACATATGTATTTAAGGTGTCTTTATATATGTAATTTAATATGTTAATATTAAATTATTAATATTTTTTTCATGCTATGTTTTTCATACATTGTCAAAATTTAATTATCAAATAATTTAAACACACTATTGATTTGATTATATCTACTAAGATATTTTTCTTCATTGAGTTTTAACTATATAGCATTTTTATAATTTTATATAAAACAATAATTATAATAATTATATATTAATAAATCAATACAATGAAAAATATTTGTATATTATTTTATTTTATTTTATATTAAAGTAAGTTAGACCGAATATTTTTTACCAAAAAAGTAACTTAGACCAAATATTTAAAACTACACCTTTAATCTTAGATTATGACATTCCAATAATATTTGCGAATTAAATATCACAATTCATACGAAAATCTAAGATTATGTTTTGTAATCCTAAGAAAAGTGACCCCAAATGTTCTAAATGGGGTTAGTGATTTGATTCGGGCATAATAGATTTTGATCCGACACAATCCTACATGTTTGAATTTCTTTAAAGAAATTAAGTTCCAGTTGAGTTTGTAAAAGATAAGATCAGGTCGTATAAGATTTAAATTAAAATCGAAAATTCAGTCCGACCCATAATCATCCCTAGCTCAAAACATAACCACACATATGGGCTCACTGGCACTGCTGCCCTCAAGCAACCAGTGGGCTTTGAAAATTTACCAATTTAGACCAAATCCACATTAGTCTTCTAATACTAGATTGACTGATTTAACCGATTCCACTAAGGTAATATAGACTTGTTAAATCCGGTACATATTCAAGAATTGAGCATGTTGCATATTGGAAAGACAATATTTTTTTTAGTTTTTCTAAAAGTTCATTACTAGTTTAATATTGTTTGTTGATAATTTTTACTTTTCATCGTTGAGTTTTGGTGATGTCTGTATCTGTTTTATTTCGAGTATTTGAATTAGGACTTTTACCCTTTTTTGTATGACCCGTTTATAATCTAAAGACGTTAGTATTATTAAAAATATGTCTAGATCAATTTTATTTACCCGAATTATAAGTCTTCATTGTATTTTCAAATTTTTTTCTCTTTTAATAAAACTACTACTCCCTCCGTCCCACAATTTTTGTCCCTTATTGATTTTTTCCAATTTTTTTCAACTAAATTCTCTAAATTAATATGAATATTATATAAATTAAATTAATATTA
The DNA here is from genome assembly GCA_958450335.1 of Hibiscus tridactylites. Lineage (NCBI taxonomy): Eukaryota > Viridiplantae > Streptophyta > Magnoliopsida > Malvales > Malvaceae > Hibiscus > Hibiscus tridactylites. The sequence continues at coordinate 4,100,753 of OY288267.1, forward strand.
TTAAGGAAAAATGAATTATTATTTTATTTGAAAATAAATTAAATTCTAAGTACATAAAAACTATATGTTTTGGAATTTTTTATTCGATTTTTCTAAGCATTTAGTATAGAAATTGAAATTTTGATAATTATAATATTTATTATTTTAGTTTATACATTTTGCCCTCCGGCACGGGTCAAATTATTTATTTTAATATAAAGATAAAATAAAAGAAAGGGAAAGAAAAGAAAGAAGGGGGAAATAGAAAAGTATATATAGCATAGCAGTTCAATTGAATTCCCCTCCCAGAACTCAATCCTAAGTCCTAACCGAAGCTTAATCCCAAACCCTTTCTTTTCCTCTCTTCTTCTTCTTCTTCTTTCTTTCATCCAATCCGGAAGATAATGGCGTGCATTATAGAAGATGACGACGGAGACAACGCCGTCATGGAACCGCCGTACAATTTTTCAACGGTGGAAGAAGGCGTTTACCGAGCCGGTTGCCCTCGACCGTCCAATTTCGCCTTCTTGGAAACTCTAAACCTCCGTTCCATCATGTAAGGCTTTCTTCTTTCTCTGTACTTGGTTTCTTGTTGCATTGGCAACTCTCTTTATCTTTTGGGGCAGTCGCATTGCCATTGCTGATTAGTTTTACTTCTTCTTTTTCAAGTTTTTTGTTCGATGTTTGATTTTCTTTCATACTGCCATCGTCTTTCTTAGCAATCAAGATCTTTTTTAGAAAAGAATCTCGATTTCTGTTTTCTTTCCGACTGTTTGGTTTCTTAGAAAGTTAAGAGGGAAAAAGAGACAGATTGAAAGGATTGAATAGTTAATTTCGACATGCATGCTATATTCTGTTGATTTAGCTGTTGCTGTTTGTTGATTTGAGTATGTTTTAGTCTCGTATCTTGTGTATCCTTTGTTGCCCAGTAAAGTGCTTTAGAAGCTGGAGATTTGTGTACTGGTTTGGTTGAGTAGGAAGTTTTAATCTGTTGATGATGTAGCTGCTTATTAATTTGTTAGGTTATGTCGAGTATACTCCAGGGGTTCATTAAGGATTTTCTAAGATTGCCATGGTATTTGGCTTAATGTGATATGCTATATGTTGAAGGACTTATTGGATGGATGAAAAGGGAGTTGGTTTATGTGTTTCGCTTGCGATGGATTACAAACTTGGATATGTACTTTTGGGTGACTGAGGGCAAGTAGTATTGAAGAGGAGGCGGTGGATATTAGAGACTTTTAGCAAAAATTAGTCACTCTAGTTTGGTTTTTGTTGGGTCATTTAGGTTCTGTTTCATCTTCCTTTGCAGGGTTAGTTTTTTTTTTTTTTTAAGATTCTATAAGAGTTCCTTAGTTTGTTTCTTAGGATTGTGGTGTGATGTAGGAGTGTACCTTTCAATATAGAGTTTCCTTGGAATGATATTGCTGTTGGTGTTGATTAGTAGGGTGTAAAGTCTGTTGCTTGTTTTTCCTGGGAATTGTAGAAGTTTTTGTGTTTGAGGCTGGTTTTTGAGTTGAAGCAGGGTTGTTGAGGGCTGATCAGATGATGACCGTGTGTTAGGTAGGTTCTCACTCGTTCTAAGGATGGTTGGGGTAGTGTTAGGCTGGTTTTTGGGAATTCCCAGGTGACTACTTAACATGCCTATGCCTATGCCTTTCTCTACTTGGAAAACTAACTCTCTTTTTGTTTTCCTTCCAATTTTGCAGATACTTATGCCTCGAGCCTTATCCTGAGGAGAATATGGAGTTTCTTAGAGCGCATCGTATCCAACTTTTCCAATTCGGGATTGAAGGGAAGAAGGTATTTTCCCCTATGCTTCTATGAAAATTATACTTTTTGAATTTAAGTATGTTAGAAGGGAGTGTGAAATCATTTGTTACCAGAAATTTTGTAGCTTCATTTTAGCTTGTTAGGTACTTATTGAATTTAAGTATGTTTCAGATTTAAACACCTGAAGTCGACTTTTCTTTTTTTTACTTCTCAGGAGGCTTCATTTTAGCTTGTTTGATACTTAATGAATTTAAGTAATTTTCAGCTTCAAATACCTGAAGTCGACTTTTCTTTTTTTACTTCTCAGGAGCCTTCATTTGCTGCTCCCACAGATGCCATTAGGGAAGCTCTCAAGATCTTGATTGGTAAGTTATTCATAAGTTTTGGAATCAATGCTTTTGTTTCATCTTTTTACCTTACCAGAGTGTTTTACCTTTGCGAAATGAACTTGTTTCTTTACAGATGTGAGAAATCATCCGGTTTTAATCCACTGCAATCACGGAAAGGTAATAGTCCAATTCCAGCTATTATCTTAGAGTTATTAGCTTAGCTTGATGGAGTGCATATTAACTATGTGGTACATTTGTGTGGTTAATGAAAACGTTTGCAACTCTGTCTATTTTATCCTTCATGCAGCATCGAACAGGTAGACTTGTCGGTTGCTTAAGAAAATTACAGAACTGGTGCTTCTCTTCTGTCATTGACGAGTACAAATGTTTTGCTGGCGTCAAATCCCGTGCCACCGATGTGAAGTTCATCGAAACATTTGATGCAACCTGCCTGAGGCGCAGTCTATTCATAGCATCCTCTATCGATATCAAGGGTACGGTACGGGAAAGAGACGGTTGCTATGTGGAGAGAATGACGGGCACATTCCCCGAGTAGCTTCGGTTTAACTGGATTGTACAGACTGATTGTTCCCCTACGGCTGTCAAGCTGTCCATTGTTAGAGTTGTTTTAACAATAGCCAATAGGTTGTTTCTTAAAAATCAGTTTTCCAGTTTCTGTAGTGTTTATACTGTTAATAGAACATTTTGTGCAAGTACCTTCTTTAGTTTTTTCCCCTATAGCAAGTTCTTTCAAGTAAAGATCAATGAAGAAATTGGTCTTTTTCTCTATGAATGTACTTCACTCTACACTATGTAAAATTCAAAACTAATAGCATTTTAATCAAATTACTTCAAACCAAAATTTAATTGGTTTAAAGTGGTTCCAATTTGTCTGTTTATTTGAACTGAACTGTCAAGTAAATCAATGTGTAGTGCAGCCGGATCCTTTATCAACTAATATGATGCTCTCAAGATCTTAATTGGTAAGTCATTCATAAATTTTAGAATCGACTCTTTTGTTTATTCCTTTTTACCTTGCCCCGGTGTTTTACCTTTGCGAAATGAACACAAACTTGTTTCTTCACAGATGTGAGAAATCGTCCGGTCTTAATCCACTGCAATGGCGGAGAGGTAATAGTCCAAATCCATCTATTATCCTAGAATTATTAGCTTAGCTTGATGAAGTGCATATTAACTTTGTGGTACATTTGTGTGGTTAATGAAAACTTTTGCAACTCTGTTCATTTCATCATTCATGCAACATCGAACAGGTAGGCCTGTTAATTGCTTTAAAAAAATACAGAATTGGTGCTTCTTTTCTGTAATTGACGAGTACAAACGTTTTGCTGGCGTCAAATCCCGTGCCACCGATGTGAAGCTCATCGAAACATTTGATGCGACCTGCTTGAGGCAATCTGTTCATGGCATCATCTATCGGTATCAAGGATACGGTACAGGAAAGAGACGGTTGCTTTATAGAGAGAACAGCGGGAACATTCCCCAAGTAGCTTCGGTTTAAATGGATCGTATAGACTGATTTTTACCCTACAACTGGGCATGACAGTCTATCCATTGTTAGAGATGTTTTAACAATAGGCTGTCAATAAAAACAATGTGTGTATTGTAGGATCCTTTTAACTTGAGTTACTTGGGGTATGTGCCCGTCGTCTTGTCTGTAAAGCAACGGACCCTTTTCCGAACTGTTTTTGGTACTGATAAATGATGTCATGATCATACTTGCCTGTAAACTTTTGCTGCTCCCCTTTGCCAGGTTCAATTGTTGCTTGCTTGACTTCTGCGATTGTTTTTTTTTTTTATATTTACAAGGTCAGATTTCGAACTTTAAACCATCTCGTTAGACTAATTAATTTTCGGTACAATCTCAAACTTAACCATTCCTAATGCATTAGTATTTACATTATGATTAATGATGAGATGGTATGTTAAATTACATTTGAGGTTCAGATTTTGACAACATGAATTGAGCAAATTAGATTGTTAGAGTTATTTTCATAACGAGATCTTGTGAGTTTAGGCGATCAAAGATTCGAATGTCGATCAAAGTTTTGTTCTTTTTATTCAGTGACAATAAGGGTTTGATTCCATTTTCTTTAATTTTATCCTTCATGCAGCATCGGACGGGTAGCCTTGTTGTTTGCTTGAGGAAATTGCAGAATCGGTGTTTGTCATTTGTATTTGAGGTGTACTACGCATTGCAGGTACCGAATCCCGGCCTACAATTATGAGATTTCTCAAAACATTTGATATGGTTTGCTTGAGGCAATGTCTTCAGTTCACAGCATCATTTTATCAGTAACATGGATACAGTTCAAAAACGAGACGATACGGTTCCTTCGAGGAGAAGACATGGCACAGAAGCCCTGAATAACATCGGTTCAAAGGATCTTCTTATCCACATTGATTTTTACCCCACTGCTCGCAAACTGTCTTGTATGGTGGGGCGTTCTCCATTTGTATGGGTAACCACTTAGGGCCTTTTCTCATTTAGTTTTGAATTAATGTATTTTCTATGAATTTCCTGCATCCTCAAAAGATTAAAATGTAATAAGATTGCAATTACACATGATTTTACAGAATGACAGCACCCTGTTCTAAATGTTTTAGGAAAGTATTTTAGTTCAGTTAATATCGTTGCTACGCATCAATATGGAGATCATGATATCGAGCATATTTAAATGCACAGCTATCTTTCTCATATTCATGTGAATATCCGAATATGTGCCGGGTAAGATCTCCTCACAACATCAAATTTGCAGGATAAGAAGATCAGTCACATACTCACATTCTAACATGACACAGTTATATAGCACATTCAGTATACAAGGAATGTAGAACAGTGTAAGCTTAATGAATTGAAGCTTTCATCTACCCAGCAGTAACTTGAATGACAAGGCAACACACCGCCTCTCTAATTCTATACCAACATAACATTCGGTACAAAACAAGACTGGTCTTACATTCAAATATAACACAAAATTATAAAGAACTCATACAAAAGCAATAGCATCACACTCAATTACTAATTCTACCCTAACTTAAGCAATAACATAACATTCATAACTATGATTCCATTTGTATTAAAATGAACCCTGAGAAACAGTAACCAGCTGCATTTGTTCAATATCTGCATCCAACAATAAGTTAACCAGACAAAACAAATCTTGGAAATAAAGAAACTAAACTTAGTTGCTAAGGTTTCTAAGAAATAAGTTCATGCATCACAATAACAGGTAGGCTTGTTAATTGCTTTAAAAAAATACAGAATTGGTGCTTCTTTTCTGTCATTGACGAGTACAAACGTTTTGCTGGCGTCAAATCCCGTGCCACCGATGTGAAGCTCATCGAAACATTTGATGCGACCTGCCTGAGGCAATCTGTTCATGGCATCATCTATCGGTATCAAGGATACGGTACAGGAAAGAGACGGTTGCTTTATAGAGAGAACAGCGGGAACATTCCCCAAGTAGCTTCGGTTTAAATGGATCGTATAGACTGATTTTTACCCTACAACTGGGCAAGACAGACTATCCATTGTTAGAGATGTTTTAACAATAGGCTGTCAATAAAAACAATGTGTGTATTGTAGGATCATTTTAACTTGAGTTACTTGGGGAATGTGCCTGTCGTCTTGTCTGTAAAGCAACGGACCCTTTTCCGAACTGTTTTTGGTACTGATAAATGATGTCATGATCATACTTGCCTGTAAACTTTTGTTGCTCCCCTTTGCCAGGTTCAATTGTTGCTTGCTTGACTTCTGCGATTGTTTTTTTTTTTTTTTATATTTACAAGGTCAGATTTCGAACTTTAAACCATCTCGTTAGACTAATTAATTTTCGGTACAATCTCAAACTTAACCATTCCTAATGCATTAGTATTTACATTATGATTAATGATGAGATGGTATGTTAAATTACATTTGAGGTTTGGATTTTGACAACATGAATTGAGCAAATTAGATTGTTAGAGTTATTTTCATAACGAGACCTTGTGAGTTTAGTTGAAAGGATTGAATAGTTAATTTCAACATGCATGCTATATTCTGTTGATTTAGCTGTTGCTGTTCGTTGATTTAGTTGAAACTTTAGCGGCTCCCCTTTGCCAGGTTCGATTGTTGCTTGCTTGACTTCTTCAGCTGGTTTTAGTATTTACAGATTGATTTAATTAGATGATAGCTTAAATTACATTTAAGCTTCGAATTTTGATAATGTGAATTGAGTAAATTAGATTGTAAGAGTTATTTTCACAATGAGTCTTTATATGATTAGTCGATCAAAGATTCGAATATCGGTACTTATACAAATAAATGTCATTTTATCCACTTTCATGCAAATGCTTTAAGAGTGTGTTTGATTCACGAAATGCAGGTAATAGATTAAGAATATGATTACGAGGAATTTTGCATTATCATATTTGAATTGAACTGTCAATTAAATCAATGTGTAGTGTAGCCGGATCCTTTACCAACTAATATGATATTCTCGAGATCTTAATTTTTAAGTCCTTCATAAATTTTGGAATCGACTCTTTTGTTTATTCCTTTTACCTTGCCCCGGTGTTTTAACTTTGCGAAATAAACACAAACTTGTTTCTTCACATATGTGAGAAATCGTCCGGTCTTAATCCACTGCAATCGCGGAGAGGTAATAGTCCAAATCCATCTATTATCCTAGAATTATTAGCTTAGCTTGATGAAGTGCATATTAACTTTGTGATACATTTGTGTGGTTAATGAAAATTTTTGCAACTCTGTTTATTTCATCATTCATGCACCATCGAACAGATAGGCTTGTTAATTGCTTTAAAAAAAATACAGAATTTGTGCTTCTTTTCTGTCATTGACGAGTACAAACATTTTGATGGCGTCAAATCTCGTGCCACCGATGTGAAGTTCATCGAAACGTTTAATGCAACATGCCTGAGGTAGTCTCTTTATAGCATCATCTATTGGTATCAAAAATACAGTACAAAAAAGAGAAAAATGTTGTACAGAGTGAGCAACATAAACATTCCCCAAGTAACTTCGATTTAAATGGATCGTAAAACTGATTTTTACCCTACAATTGGGTATGGCAGACTATCCATTGTTAAAGATGTTTTAACAATAGGTCGTTTCTTAAAAATTCAGTTGCTGTAGTCTTTATACTGCTTATACAACTTTTTTTGAAAGTACCTTACGTTTTTCATTTTTTCCTATAGCAAGTTGTTTTGATTTGTATGTTTATAGGTTTTTTTTTCAGTTTTTTTATTTAAAATGAATCACTTTTTCCTAATTTTAAGGGTTATGGATCCGATGACGGAAGTGGTGGGCAAGCCGTCGACAATAGACGACTACAATGGCTGGAACCAAATTTTGGTACTTAAGAATTTAGAGACTTTGAGAATATTTTGGGGATTTTGAGAATTTTAGGATATTTTTTTTAAATAAAACATGATATATGCCATGTTTTTATTTACTAACAAATTTTTTTAATAAAATGTTAACGGCAAGTCACTTAAATGAAAATTTTGAAAAAATCAAGTACCTATTTGACTCGAAAAAATACTTTAGGCATCTATCTGAAATAAAAGGTATATTTTAGACACTTAATTACCTGTTAATCTTTTTAAAATAAAAAGTATTATTTGGTATAATACAAATAGTAAAGTGCACAAATAAAATTGAGATAATAACATGTATCTAACATAAATTTAAAAATAAATAGATACGTCCTTAATTATTTGAACCTTATATTTTTTTCCACTAAAATACTTAAAAAAACTAAAAATTATATTTAAAAAAACTAAAAGTTGATTTTCTTTCCGATCTGCAACATGCTCAATTTTTGAATACGTACTAGACAAGTCTATATCACCTTAGTAGAATCGATAAAATCAGACAATCTAGTATTAGAATATCATTGTGGAATGGTTTCACTCACATCTGACAAGACTTGACTGATTCGAGACTCAAAATTTACTCAAATACGATGATCAGAATTTGTCCTGAAATTGAAAACAAATTGAACCGAACTAAAATCGACCCAAATTTAAGTTGAACCGAAAATAGGCTCGAATCGAGTTTTAAACGAACCGAATAGACCTTAACTGATTTTTAACTGAACTGAAAGCAACCCAAAATAAAAACATATATATTAAAATAAATAAAAAAAGGATGTGAAATGTCGCACAACTCACCATAAAGCCAATTATACATGCTATATAAAGTGATATATAGTGTGTAAAAACCTAACTCGACCTGAAAACCTGACTGAAAATTGATCGATCTCATATTAACCCGATATTAATCCAACTCGAAATCAACCGACCCGATATTAATGGAACCGAAAATCAACTGAACGACCTGATACCCGAACCGAAATCACCATAAACCCGGACTATAACTGAATGTCCGAACCAAACCTAAACCGACCCAAAGCGAATGTAGTCAGACCTAAAATGATCCAAACCAGATAACTCGTTTGCCACCTCTACATTTGAACCAAAAATTCAAACCCTTCATATGAATTCAATTTTATCTGATTCGACGTAAATAAAAAATATATTTGTTTTCATTTTAATTCAGTAAAATAGAAAAATAATTGAAACAAATATATAAATAGAAGAACATTATAATAATTATTCTATTTTTATTCAAAATAATAGAGAGATAATTATAAGAAATATAGAGATATAACTTTATAATAATTATCTCTAAATATTTAGAATACAATTATTCTATTATAACAAGTTAGATATTTTTCATCGTAAACTCAAATCTTACAAGACCCAACCCATCCTATATAAATCCGACACGAACTTACTTTTTTTAATAAAAAAAACTAAACCCTATAGGTTATATTGGTCAAAATAGGTCGTGTCAGAGTGAATTAACTATCCTCTTTGAAACATTTGGTTCACTTTTTTATGATTACAAAACATAATATTAGATTTTAGTATAAGTCATGATATTTAGTTCGTAAATATTATTATATGGTCATAATATATTATTATGATATTGAATTATTATCTTATACACTGGCGGTGGAAAGCAAAGTTTTTACAAGTGAAATTATTTAAGGGTCTAGGATTTAAAGGTCAGAGGCTTATGTTGTAGGAATTAGAATTTATGATTTATGTTTAGGGTTTAAATTTAAAGTTTTAAGATTAGGGTTTAGGGTACCTCACCATTTTATACTAACAATGTACCTCACCATTTTATATTTCGGTGTAATTTACATATTTAAAATTTATTTAATATTTTATAAAATAAAATTAATTATAAATATATTTCATAACTTTTTTTAATATATAAATATATTTCAGTATAGATACTCTAATGATTATATTTATTGATTGATTAATATAATAATTATGATTATAATTTTGTTTTAAAAGTTTTATATAAAACTATAACAAAATACTCTAATACTTAAAACTCTATGAAGGAAATATCTTGGTATATATAATCAAACCAATAGAATTTAAATTATGGATAATTATACCATGCACTGGTTGTGAAGTTTTTTGTCCACAAACGTCCTAATTTTAGTGTTAGAAATTTAATTTAGAGTTCATAGTTTATGGGTTTAGGTTTATGTGCTTAGAATTTAGGGATTGTAGTTTGAGTTTAGAGTTTAAGATTAGAATTTAGGGTTATAGGTAAAAATCTAAATCTCTACCATATTACTCTAAAACCTAAACTCTATCCTCTAACCCTATACCCTACCACTAAACTCTAAATTCTAACCACAAACTCTAAATTATAAACCCATAAACTATAAACACTAAAATGGATCCATAACCCCTAAAATTAGGAAAAAATGATTCATTTTAAATAAAGAAACTGAAAAAAAAACTATAAACATACAAATCAAAACAACTTGCTATAGGAAAATATGAACTACGTAAGGTACTTTCAAAAAAAGTTTTGAAAGTTGTATAAGCAGTATAAAAACTACAGCAACTGGATTTTTAAGAAACAGCCTATTGTTAAAACATCTCTAACAATAGACAGTCTGCTATACCCAGTTGTAGGGTAAAAATCAGTTTTTACGATCCATTTAAACCAAAATTACTTGGGGAATGTTTACGTTGTTCTCTCTATACAACATCCGTCTCTTTTTCGTACCGTATCTTTGATATCGATAGATGATGCTATGAAGAAACTACCTCAAGCAGGTTGCATCAAATGTTTCGATGAACTTCACATCAGTGGCACGGGATTTGACGCCAGCAAAACATTTGTACTCGTCAATGACCAAAAAAAAGCACCAATTCTATAATTTTTTTAAAGTAATTAACAAGCCTACCCGTTCAATGGTGCATGAATGATGAAATAAACAGAGTTGCAAAAGTTTTCATTAACCACACAAATGTACCACAAAGTTAATATGCACTTCATAAGCTAAGCTAATAATTCTAGGATAATAGATGGATTTAGACTATTACCTCTCCGTGATTGCATTGGATTAAGACCTGACGATTTTTCACATATATGAAGGAACAAGTTTGTGTTCATGTTCGCAAGGTAAAACACCGGGGCAAGGTACGTAAAAGGAGTAAATAAAAGAGTCAATTCGAAAATTTATGAATGACTTACAAATTAAGATCTTGAGAGCATCATATTAGTTGGTAAAGTATTCGGCTACACTACACATTGATTTAATTGACAGTTCAACTCAAATAAGATAAAGCAAATTTCCTCGTAATCATATTCTTAATCTATTACCTGCATTTCGTGAATCAACACACTCTTAAATCATTTGCATGAAAGTGGATAAAATGACATTTATTTGTATGAGTATCGATATTCGAATCTTTGATCGAATAATCTTATAGAGACTCATTATGAAAATAACTCTTACAATCTAATTTACTCAATTCACGTTATCAAAATTCGCTTAAATTTAATTTAAAATATCATCTAATTAAATCAATTTGTAAATACTAAAACATTAGGTATGGTTAAGTTTGAAATTGTACCGAGACTTAGTTAATCTAACGAGATGGTTTAGAGATTGAATTATGAGGATATAAATAAAGAAAAACCAGCTGAAGAAGTCGAGCAAGCAACAGTCCAACCTGGAAAAGGAGAGCCGCTAAAGTTTCAGGCTGAGCAAGCAGGACAATAAGAATGCCTAATTTGATCATCATGCGATTGTTTTTCAGTTATATTTACAAAAGAATGAAAAATAAAAATGTTATCATAATAATATTAATCACTATTTCAATGACAGGCGTTCTTATAATTTCTTTACTATATTAATATATACTTGATTAATTAATTACACCAACTCCGACTTATTATATAAAGTGACTATAATCTATAATTTGAGTATATATGTTTACAATATTATATTTTTATGTATATACATAAATTTTTGTTTGTTTTCAAATGTTTTTGGAAAGTAAGGTTCATGCTCACGTACTACGCTACTCCCATGTTGCATGGAGGATTAGAATATTATATGGAAGATTCAATATATGAGGATTTTGGTTGTTGGTTAATTGGTTTGATTGAAAATTTCTTAAAATATTAAATAAGTATTTTTATATAAATGTTAAATAAGTATTACGTATATATAAATATTTATTTTTGATTTAGTGATTAGGGTGAACAAAACTTGACTCAACTCAATTTAAAAAAGATTAAAATTTTTACTTGACTTGACGTAAAACAACCTAGTCTTGACTCGAATCTTAATTTCATAAACTCAACTCGACTCGAAAAACTTTCAAATGAAGTTTGAGTTATAAAATGAGAGTTTAAAGTTTCAATGTAGGGGTTTATAATTTAGGGACGGTGGATAGAATTTAGGGTTTAGGGATTAGAGGTTAGGCTCTAGTTTTTAAGGTAATATTGTGAGGATTTATGTTTTAACATATAAACCCTAGATTTTAACCAACATCCTTAAAATTTAAATCTCTACACTTAAACCCCTAAACCATACACTCTAAACTAAGTTCCTAAACCCTAAAACTAAGACGCTTGTGGAAATTTTTAATTTTTACCGCCAGTGTATAGAATAATTACCCATGTATTTAAGGTGTCTTTATAACATATTAAATTATTAATATATATTTTTTCATGGTATGTTTTTCATACATTGTCAAAATTTAATTATCAAATAATTTAAACACACTATTGATTTGATTATATCTACTAAGATATTTTTCTTCATTGAGTTTTAAGTATATAGCATTTTTATAATTTTATATAAAACAATAATTATAATAATTACTAATATATTAATAAATCAATAAAATGAAAAATATTTGTATTTTAATTTATTTTATATTAAAGTAAGTTAGACCAAATATTTTTTTTACCAAAAAAAAAAAGTAAATTAGACCAAATATTTAAAACTACACCTTTAATCTTAGATTATGACATTCCAATAATATTTGCGAACTAAATATCACCATTTATACGAAAATCTAAGGTTATGTTTTGTAATCCTAAGAAAAGTGACCCCAAATGTTCTAAATGGGTTAGTGATTTAATCCGGGCATAATAGATTTTGATCCGACACAATCCTACAGGTTTGAATTTCTTTAAAAAAATTAGGTTCGAGTTGAGTTTGTAGAAGATAAAGTCGGATCGTATAAGATTTAAATTTAGGATCGAAAATTCAGTCCGACCCATAACCACATATATGGGCCTGAACTACCTCAATCAATTCCCCTTATGGATGGGCTCACTGGCACTGCTGCCCTCAAGCAATCAGTGGGCTTTGAAAATTTACCAATTTAGACCAATCCACATTAGTCTTCTAATACTAGATTGACTGATTTAACCGATTCCACTAAGGTAATATAGACTTGTTAAATCCGGTACATATTCAAGAATTGAGCATGTTGCATATTGGAAAGAAAATATTTTTTTTTAGTTTTTCTAAAAGTTCATTACTAGTTTAATATTGTTTGTTGATGATTTTTACCTTTTATCGTTGAGTTTTGGTGATGTTTGTATCTGTTTTATTTCGAGTATTTGAATTAGGACTTTTACCCTTTTTTGTATGACCCGTTTATAATCTAAAGACGTTAATATTATTAAAAATATGTCTAGATCAATTTTATTTACCTGAATTGTAAGTTTTCATTGTATTTTCATTTTTTTTCTTTTTTAATAAAACTAGTACATTCATATGAAAAAGGTACATTATTAGTGGAACAAAATATAAGGTTGAAATAATTATTTGTGTCTATTTATTTTTAAACTTATGAAGGACACATGTTAGTGCGTCAAATTTAATTGTGCGCTTTTTCTCTAGTATTATGTTTTAAAAATACAGTTGAGACTCATTAATTGATCAAGTAGTTAAGGTTTTAAAAATATCATCTAATTAAATCAATCTGTAAATACTAAAACATTAGGAATGATTAAGTTTGAGATTGTACCGAGACTTAGTTAATCTAACGAGATGGTTTAGAGATTAAATTCTGAGGAAACAAATAAAGGAAAACCAACTGAAGAAGTCGAGCAAACAACAGTGCAACCTATAAAAGGAGAGCCGCTAAAGTTTCAGGCTGAATAGGACGATAAGAATACCTAATTTAATCATTAGGCGATTGATTTTCGGTTATATTTATAAAAGAATGAAAAATAAAAATGTTATCGTAATAATATTAATCAATATTTCAATGACAGACGTTCTTATAATTTTTTTACTATATTAATATATACTTGATTCATTAATTACACCAACTCCGACTTATTATATAAAGTGACTATAATTTATATTTTGAGTATATATGTTTACAATATTATATTTTTATGTACATACATAAATTTTTGTTTGTTTTCAATTGTTTTTGGAAAGTAAGGTTCATGCTCACGTACTAGCTACCCCATGTTGCATGGAAGATTAGAATATTATATGAAAGATTCAATATATGAGGATTTTGGTTGTTGGTTAATTGGTTTGATTGAAAATTTTTTAAAATATTAAATAAGTATTTTTATATAAATGTTAAATAAGTATTACGTATATATAAATATTTATTTTTGATTTAGTGATTAGGGTGAACAAAACTTGACTCAACTCAATTTAAAAAAGATTAAAATTTTTACTTGAAGTGACGTAAAACAACCTAGTCTTGACTCGAATCTTAATTTCATAAACTCGACTCGAAAAACTTTCAAATGAAGTTTGAGTTATAAAATGAGAGTTCAGATAACTTGATCTTTTTTTTTTGTAACTAGTTAATCGATTTCAAGTTCGAGTCAAATCCCTCAACTCTATATGAGACATGTATATCACATGTCTAAAATATAAAGAAATACATAGTCATAGATATGTATATCGTATATATGTATATACAAAGTCATTTAAAAAAACTAGAAACTAAATTCATATTTTAAATAAAGATTTCTTCTCAATAAACGACAATATTTTTGAAAGGCTTAATTGTCAAATAAGTCCTCAAACTATATCTTTTGTTCCAAATAGGTGTCAAAAGTATTTTTCGATCCAAGTAGATGCCTAACGTTTTCAAAGTTACTCGTTTAGGTGCCCCGACATTAACTTACTTTTTAATTTTTTTTCAAATTAAGTCGAGTCAGATTTTATTCACCTTAATCACTAAATCGAAAATAAATATTTACTAATAAACTGATAATACAAACAATGACACCTACAATACGAGGGTGACATAATTTAGTAATATAATAATATAACTATATAGAAACTTTATATAATCCTAACAATTTTTAATATGTTTATTACTTAAAAACGTTAAAATTGATAATACAAACAATGACACCTAGCTGTTTACCATTTGGACCAACCCGGCTGGTATAATTTATGTATTTTTTATATATTTAAATAAATATTATTGAGCAAAAAATGAATTATTATTTAATTAAAAATGAACTAAATTTTTTAAATTTTGAAGACGACTTTATTGGGAGAGACAACCTCGAACCCAACAGGTATATTATAAAAAAAACACTAAATTCTAACTACATAAAAATTATATGTTTTTGGGATTTTTATTGGGATTTTTTTTGAATCGTTTAGTATAGAATTGAAATTTTGATAATTATAGCATTTATTATTTTAGTTTATATATTAAAAAGTTAGGGTTCCTTTTTTGCCCTCCGGCACGGGTCAAATTATTTATTTTTAATATAAAGATAAAATAAAAGAAAGGGAAAGAAAAGAAAGAAGGGGGAAATAGAAAAGTATATATAGCATAGCAGTTCAATTGAATTCCCCTCCCAGAACTCAATCCTAAGTCCTAACCGAAGCTTAATCCCAAACCCTTTCTTTTCCTCTCTTCTTCTTCTTCTTCTTTCTTTCATCCAATCCGGAAGATAATGGCGTGCATTATAGAAGATGACGACGGAGACAACGCCGTCATGGAACCGCCGTACAATTTTTCAACGGTGGAAGAAGGCGTTTACCGAGCCGGTTGCCCTCGACCGTCCAATTTCGCCTTCTTGGAAACTCTAAACCTCCGTTCCATCATGTAAGGCTTTCTTCTTTCTCTGTACTTGGTTTCTTGTTGCATTGGCAACTCTCTTTATCTTTTGGGGCAGTCGCATTGCCATTGCTGATTAGTTTTACTTCTTCTTTTTCAAGTTTTTTGTTCGATGTTTGATTTTCTTTCATACTGCCATCGTCTTTCTTAGCAATCAAGATCTTTTTTAGAAAAGAATCTCGATTTCTGTTTTCTTTCCGACTGTTTGGTTTCTTAGAAAGTTAAGAGGGAAAAAGAGACAGATTGAAAGGATTGAATAGTTAATTTCGACATGCATGCTATATTCTGTTGATTTAGCTGTTGCTGTTTGTTGATTTGAGTATGTTTTAGTCTCGTATCTTGTGTATCCTTTGTTGCCCAGTAAAGTGCTTTAGAAGCTGGAGATTTGTGTACTGGTTTGGTTGAGTAGGAAGTTTTAATCTGTTGATGATGTAGCTTCTTATTAATTTGTTAGGTTATGTCGAGTATACTCCAGGGGTTCATTAAGGATTTTCTAAGATTGCCATGGTATTTGGCTTAATGTGATATGCTATATGTTGAAGGACTTATTGGATGGATGAAAAGGGAGTTGGTTTATGTGTTTCGCTTGCGATGGATTACAAACTTGGATATGTACTTTTGGGTGACTGAGGGCAAGTAGTATTGAAGAGGAGGCGGTGGATATTAGAGACTTTTAGCAAAAATTAGTCCCTCTAGTTTGGTTTTTGTTGGGTCATTTAGGTTCTGTTTCATCTTCCTTTGCAGGGTTAGTTTTTTTTTTAAGATTCTATAAGAGTTCCTTAGTTTGTTTCTTAGGATTGTGGTGTGATGTAGGAGTGTACCTTTCAATATAGAGTTTCCTTGGAATGATATTGCTGTTGGTGTTGATTAGTAGGGTGTAAAGTCTGTTGCTTGTTTTTCCTGGGAATTGTAGAAGTTTTTGTGTTTGAGGCTGGTTTTTGAGTTGAAGCAGGGTTGTTGAGGGCTGGTCGGATGATAACCGTGTGTTAGGTAGGTTCTCACTCGTTCTAAGGATGGTTGGGGTAGCAGGGTATTTTTATTTTCTTTGATTCTTGTTTCTATTTGGGTGAGATTTTGAAGGTGTTTGGTCATAGCTTTTCTCCGCAATCTCGTTTGATTTGGCAGCTCAAGTTGCAATTGTGTTGTGGCTCTAGTTCCTTTAGGCTTGTGGTAGTGTATGAATGAGGGTGGTTTCAGGAAGATGGTTAGTCGGGACCTTATTTCGCAGAGAGTCATTTTTTCTTCTAGTGTGGTGTGATTTTGAGAAAAGAATCTCAATCTTTCGTTTTCTATCTGACTGTTTGGTTTCCTAGAAAATTTAGAGGAAAAAAGCGACAGATTGAAAGGATTAAATAATTAACTTCCACATTCATGCATGCTATATTATGTTTTCTGAAAAATGTGAAAAGGAATTCCCAGGTGACTACTTAATATGCCTATGCCTATGCCTATGCCTTTCTCTACTTGGAAAACTAACTCTCCTTTTGTTTTCCTTCCAATTTTGCAGATACTTATGCCTCGAGCCTTATCCTGAGGAGAATATGGAGTTTCTTAGAGCGCATCATATCCAACTTTTCCAATTCGGGATTGAAGGGAAGAAGGTATTTTCCCCTATGCTTCTATGAAAATTATACTTTTTGAATTTAAGTATGTTAGAAGGGAGTGTGAAATCATTTGTTATCAGAAATTTTGTAGCTTCATTTTAGCTTGTTAGATACTTATTGAATTTAAGTTATGTTTCAGATTTAAACACCTGAAGTCGACTTTTCTTTTTTTACTTCTCAGGAGCCTTCATTTTAGCTTGTTTGATACTTAATGAATTTAAGTAATTTTCAGCTTCAAATACCTGAAGTCGACTTTTCTTTTTTTACTTCTCAGGAGCCTTCATTTGCTGCTCCCACAGATGCCATTAGGGAAGCTCTCAAGATCTTAATTGGTAAGTCATTCATAAGTTTTGGAATCAATGCTTTTGTTTCATCTTTTTACCTTACCAGAGTGTTTTACCTTTGCGAAATGAACTTGTTTCTTTACAGATGTGAGAAATTGAACAAACTTAGAAAAAAGATTGTTATCTTTTTCTAATTAGGTTACAGCCTTTATAAGATGATCTAAGTACAAATAAGGAAATAATTTCCTAGAAATCACTAACTTCCTAAGAATTAGAGACTAATATTATATCCTACTATACAAGGTAATTACAAGGACTAAGCCAAGAATTATGTCCTTAATTTTAGGGATTCTAACACTCCCCCTCAAGCTGAGTGTAGATATTTATCAAACCCAGCTTGCCAATGAGTTCCTCGAACATGTTCTTGCTCAAGCTTTTAGTTAGCATGTCTGCAACTTGTTGCCTGGTAGGTAGGTAGGTAATGCACACTTCTCCTGAGTCAATTCTTTCTTTGATGAAGTGGCGATCTATTTCCACATGTTTGGTGCGATCGTGGTGAACAGGATTATGAGCTATGCTGACAGCAGCTTGGTTGTCACAATACATCTTTATAGGTCTAGTGTATAGTACTTTTAGTTCTCCCATTAGTCGTTGCAACCAGATTCCTTCACATATGCCATGGGATAGTGCTCGATACTCTGCTTCTGCGCTGCTGCGTGCTACAACAGGCTGCTTTTTGCTTCTCCACGTCACAAGATTGCCCCACACATAGCTGCAGTAACCACTTGTAGAACGTCTGTCATTAACAGACCCAGCCCAGTCTGCATCAGTGTAAATTTCCACACTTCGGTTGGCAGTTTTCTTGAAGTGTAGGCCTTTACCAGGGGTCCCCTTTAGATACCTTAAAATTCTGTAAGCAGCTTCCAAGTGCTTCTCTCTTGGGGCATGCATGTATTGGCTGATAACACTCACACCAAAGGCTATGTCCGGACGGGTGTGAGATAGGTAGATAAGTCTTCCTACCAGTCGTTGATATCTCCCCCTATCAACTTCTTCTCCATCTTTATCAGTTCCCAATTTAAGATTAGATTCCATGGGAGTTTTGGTTGGTTTACACCCCAACATACCAACTTCAGATAATAAATCAAGAATATACTTCCTTTGGGAGATGGAAATACCTATTTTAGACCTTGCTACTTCCATTCCAAGGAAGTACTTAAGGTTTCCCAAGTCCTTAAGTTCAAATTCAGCACTAAGAAATTCTTTTAGACTTTCAATTTCACTTGAATCATCCCCAGTTAATATTATATCATCCACGTAAACAATGAGAATGCAGCATTTCCCACCTTTCGAATGCTTGTAAAACATGGTATGATCTGCTTGCCCTTGGATATAGCTCCTACTGATCATAGCCTTGGCAAATCGGCTGAACCATGCCCTTGGAGACTGCTTCAGACCATACAAGGATTTCTTCAACTTGCATACTTGGCCCTTGCTTTCTTCAAACCCGGGTGGGAAATCCATGTACACTTCCTCATTTAACTCTCCATTGAGGAATGCATTTTTTACATCCAATTGAGTCAAAGGCCAACCCATGTTGACAGCTAAGGATAGAAGAACTCGAATGGTGTTTAGCTTGGCAACCGGTGCAAACGTCTCGTTGTAGTCTAGGCCATAGGTTTGGGTGAAACCCTTAGCAACGAGCCGAGCCTTGTGTCTGTTAATACTGCCATCAGGATTGAACTTTGTGGTGAAGATCCATTTGCATCCTACTGTCTTCTTCCCACTAGGTAGATGCACGACTTCCCAAGTTTCATTTGCCTTGAGAGCCCTCATTTCTTCCATCACAGCTTTCCTCCACTCAGCTGATTCAAGAGCCTCTTCTATATTTTTTGGTGTTTCTACAGAATCAACATTAGACACAAAAGCTCTATAAGACTTAGATAAATTTCCATAGGACACAAACCGGGAAATAGGGTGTTGAGTGCAGCTTCTTGTGCCCTTTCTAACAGCAATTGGAAGGTAGATGGATGGCGATAGAGGTGAGACTTCTGATTCGGAACAGTCCTCGGTTGGGGATGAATTTGGCACTGCTGTCTCAGTTTCAGGTGGATGCTTTCTTCGAGAATAAACCAGCAGTTCTGATTCTGGAGCCTGTTCTTGCTGTTTTTCTGGATTAGGTGGTTGCTGCTCATTTATCGAGCTTTTTTTTTGCTGCACAGGAGAACCAATGTCTAAATCTGGAATAATAGCATCCTGATTTGTGGGCTTGGTAATGGTGGTAGGATCAGGAGGCATAGGATCGGTTGGTATCATAAGGAGTGTGTTAAGAGTCTCATCTTCATTGAGAATCTCCCCCTGAAGATGAGCTGCAGTAAAGTAAGATTCATGTTCAAAAAAAGTGACATCCCGAGAGATAAATATTCGGCGGAAGGTAGGCGAATAACACTTATACCCTTTTTGTGTTGGAGAATAGCCAATGAAAGCACAAGTGTGGGCTCGAGGATCAAGTTTGGACTGATTTGGTTGGTGATTGTGGACAAAAGCTTTGCAACCGAAGATTTTGGCTGGAAGGTTGGGAACATGAAATAATGGAAAAGCCTTTTGAAGGATAGTTATAGGTGACTGGAAATTTAGGACCTTTGATGGTAGTCGGTTTATGAGATAACAGGCTGTGAGGATAGCTTCTCCCCATAGGTATTTTGGAACTCCCATGGTGAACATTAGTGCTCGAGCTATAGCAAGGAGATGACGATTTTTTCTCTCGGAGATCCCATTTTGTTGAGGGGTGTCAGGACAAGAACTTTGGTGTATGATGCCCTGTTCAGCTAGGTAAGGACTTAGGACAGAATTAAAGTATTCTCTCCCATTGTCAGTTCGAAGAGCGTGAATGGTTGAGTTAAATTGGGTTCGAATCATTGAATGGAAGTTTTGGAAAACTTTAGGTGTTTCTGATTTTTCTTTGAGAAGGTAGACCCAACAGACCCTAGTGTGGTCATCAATGAAAGTTATGAACCACCTAGCTCCTGTAATGTTTTTCACTCGGCTGGCTCCCCATAAGTCACTATGAATTAAAGAGAATGGTCGAGACTGGTTATAGGATTTTACTGGGTATGGTACTCGGGTGTGTTTGGATAATTGACAGATTTCACACTTCAAGGAATCAATATTTTTATTTCTAAATAACAGTGGAAGGTGTTTTTTTAAGTACAAGAAGTTTGGATGTCCTAGTCTACGGTGCCATAACAAGATTGTGGCTTCCTTGGAAGTAGATAGAGCCAGCCCTTCTTGTCCACTGTCTTTATTCCAAACATAGAGACCATCATCAACTTTAGCAGTGCCAATCATCCTCCCCGATTTCTGTTCCTGTACCACACAACCATTTGCAGAAAATTCAGCAAGAACACTTTCATCCTTAGTTAGTTTACTGATTGAAAGTAAATTGCAGGACAAGTTTGGAACATGTAACACTTCATCAAGAGAAAAATTCTTTGTTAATTGAATTTTCCCAATACCAGCTACAGGTGAGTAAGAACCATCAGCAATACGGATTCGGGACTGATTATGACATGGTGTGTAGGTGTGAAACAAGGTGGAGTTACCTGTCATGTGATCAGAGGCACCCGAATCGAGTATCCAAGAGGATTGGTTGTTAGCTTCAAAAATACTGTTGAGAGCAATACCTTGAGTGGCTAAGGATCCATGAGCAGTGGTAGTGCCTAGTATCTTATGAAGAGCCTCAAGTTGATTTTTGGTTAGGCGAACATCAAGGACTTCATCTACAGCAGTGGAGGTGTTAGAGGACACTAGTGCAGCCTTATTTTCCTTCGAATTTTTTCCAGGATAACCATGTAGTTTGAAGCATTTTTCCTTTGTATGTCCTACACGGTTGCAGTGGCTGCACCATGGCCTGGTCGAGCCTGAATCATTCCCAGCACGGGGCCTTTGTGATTGAGGGCCTCTGGAGATAAGAGCTGAGTTTTCAATGGGACGGTAACCATCAGTTGTCACAGGTTTAGGTTCCTTTAAATCTCCCATCATGACAAGTCGGCGCTTCTCTTCTCTTCTAACTTCTGCAAATGCTTCACCAATGGTTGGCAGGGAGGTTCTGCCCAGAATTCTACCACGTACCTCATCAAGCTCTCGGTTCAGCCCTGCCAGAAACTCATAGAGACGTTCTTTGTTGAGATGAGTCATAAACTTGGTATGTTCCTCGCCTTCTCCCCAGTCTGCCTCATAGTACATGTCCAATTCCTGCCACAAAATTTTCAGATTATTGTAATACTGAGTTACTTCAAGTGTTCCTTGTCGGATATCCTTCAACTTGAGTTTGATCTCAAATACTTGGGAGGCATTTCCAAGATCTGAGTAGTTTTCTTTGATAGCATCCCACATATCTTTTGCAGTTTTGAAGAAGAGGTAGGTGCGACTAATATGGCCTTCCATTGAATTAATTAACCAAGCCATTACGATCGAGTTGTTGAGTTCCCACGTTCCATAAGTTGGATCTGTTGTGGCTGGTCGTGGAATATCTCCATTGATATATCCTAGTTTTCCACGACCACGGATCACCATAATGACCGATTGGGACCACTGTAGGAAATTTTTTCCATCTAGCCGATGGTTGGTGATTATAAGGGAGGAATTAAGATCCCCTTGAGAAGTTCCTTGATTGCTGTTTGGAATCATTTGTGAGGTTTCAGTCTCAGACAAAGTTTCAACAGTGTCAACCATAGGAAGGAATAAAATAGAAGGAAAGAGAGATTAAGAGAAGGGATGTTTGGGACGAGAGATTAGAGATGACAGGATCAAAAATCCTAAAGCTCTGATGCCATGAACAAACTTAGAAAAAAGATTGTTATCTTTTTCTAATTAGGTTACAACCTTTATAAGATGATCTAAGTACAAATAAGGAAATAATTTCCTAGAAATCACTAACTTCCTAAGAATTAGAGACTAATATTATATCCTACTATACAAGGTAATTACAAGGACTAAGCCAAGAATTATGTCCTTAATTTTAGGGATTCTAACAGAAATCATCCGGTTTTAATCCACTGCAATCACGGAAAGGTAATAGTCCAATTCCAGCTATTATCCTAGAGTTATTAGCTTAGCTTGATGGAGTGCATATTAACTATGTGGTACATTTGTGTGGTTAATGAAAACGTTTGCTACTCTGTCTATTTTATCCTTCATGCAGCATCGAACAGGTAGACTTGTCGGTTGCTTAAGAAAATTACAGAACTGGTGCTTCTCTTCTGTCATTGACGAGTACAAATGTTTTGCTGGCGTCAAATCCCGTGCCACCGATGTGAAGTTCATCGAAACATTTGATGCAACCTGCCTGAGGCAGTCTATTCATAGCATCCTCTATCGATATCAAGGGTACGGTACGGGAAAGAGACGGTTGCTATGTGGAGAGAATGACAGGCACATTCCCCAAGTAGCTTCGGTTTAACTGGATTGTACTGACTGATTGTTCCCCTACGGCTGTCAAACTGTCCATTGTTAGAGTTGTTTTAACAATAGCCAATAGGTTGTTTCTTAAAAATCAGTTTTCCAGTTTCTGTAGTGTTTATACTGTTAGTAGAACATTTTGTGCAAGTACCTTCTGTAGTTTTTTCCCCTATAGCAAGTTCTTTCAAGTAAAGATCAATGAAGAAATTGGTCTTTTTCTCTATGAATGCACTTCACTCTACACTATGTAAAATTCAAAACCAATAGCATTTTAATCAAATTACTTCAAACCAAAATTTAATTGGTTTAAAGTGGTTCCAATTTGTCTGTTTATTTGAATTGAACTGTCAAGTAAATCAATGTGTAGTGCAGCCGGATCCTTTATCAACTAATATGATGCTCTCAAGATCTTAATTGGTAAGTCATTCATAAATTTTAGAATCGACACTTTTGTTTATTCCTTTTTACCTTGCCCCGGTGTTTTACCTTTGCGAAATGAACACAAACTTGTTTCTTCACAGATGTGAGAAATTGTCCGGTCTTAATCCACTGCAATCGCGGAGAGGTAATAGTCCAAATCCATCTATTATCCTAGAATTATTAGCTTAGCTTGATGAAGTGCATATTAACTTTGTGGTACATTTGTGTGGTTAATGAAAACTTTTGCAACTCTGTTCATTTCATCATCCATGCAACATCGAACAGGTAGGCTTGTTAATTGCTTTAAAAAATTACAGAATTGGTGCTTCTTTTCTGTCATTGACGAGTACAAACGTTTTGCTGGCGTCAAATCCCGTGCCACCGATGTGAAGCTCATCGAAACATTTGATGCGACCTGCCTGAGGCAATCTGTTCATGGCATCATCTATCGGTATCAAGGATACGGTACAGGAAAGAGACGGTTGCTTTATAGAGAGAACAGCGGGAACATTCCCCAAGTAGCTTCGGTTTAAATGGATCGTATAGACTGATTTTTACCCTACAACTGGGCATGACAGTCTATCCATTGTTAGAGATGTTTTAACAATAGGCTGTCAATAAAAACAATGTGTGTATTGTAGGATCCTTTTAACTTGAGTTACTTGGGGTATGTGCCCGTCGTCTTGTCTGTAAAGCAACGGACCCTTTTCCGAACTGTTTTTGGTACTGATAAATGATGTCATGATCATACTTGCCTGTAAACTTTTGCTGCTCCCCTTTGCCAGGTTCAATTGTTGCTTGCTTGACTTCTGCGATTGTTTTTTTTTTTTATATTTACAAGGTCAGATTTCGAACTTTAAACCATCTCGTTAGACTAATTAATTTTCGGTACAATCTCAAACTTAACCATTCCTAATGCATTAGTATTTACATTATGATTAATGATGAGATGGTATGTTAAATTACATTTGAGGTTCAGATTTTGACAACATGAATTGAGCAAATTAGATTGTTAGAGTTATTTTCATAACGAGATCTTGTGAGTTTAGGCGATCAAAGATTCGAATGTCGATCAAAGTTTTGTTCTTTTTATTCAGTGACAATAAGGGTTTGATTCCATTTTCTTTAATTTTATCCTTCATGCAGCATCGGACGGGTAGCCTTGTTGTTTGCTTGAGGAAATTGCAGAATCGGTGTTTGTCATTTGTATTTGAGGTGTACTACGCATTGCAGGTACCGAATCCCGGCCTACAATTATGAGATTTCTCAAAACATTTGATATGGTTTGCTTGAGGCAATGTCTTCAGTTCACAGCATCATTTTATCAGTAACATGGATACAGTTCAAAAACGAGACGATACGGTTCCTTCGAGGAGAAGACATGGCACAGAAGCCCTGAATAACATCGGTTCAAAGGATCTTCTTATCCACATTGATTTTTACCCCACTGCTCGCAAACTGTCTTGTATGGTGGGGCGTTCTCCATTTGTATGGGTAACCACTTAGGGCCTTTTCTCATTTAGTTTTGAATTAATGTATTTTCTATGAATTTCCTGCATCCTCAAAAGATTAAAATGTAATAAGATTGCAATTACACATGATTTTACAGAATGACAGCACCCTGTTCTAAATGTTTTAGGAAAGTATTTTAGTTCAGTTAATATCGTTGCTACGCATCAATATGGAGATCATGATATCGAGCATATTTAAATGCACAGCTATCTTTCTCATATTCATGTGAATATCCGAATATGTGCCGGGTAAGATCTCCTCACAACATCAAATTTGCAGGATAAGAAGATCAGTCACATACTCACATTCTAACATGACACAGTTATATAGCACATTCAGTATACAAGGAATGTAGAACAGTGTAAGCTTAATGAATTGAAGCTTTCATCTACCCAGCAGTAACTTGAATGACAAGGCAACACACCGCCTCTCTAATTCTATACCAACATAACATTCGGTACAAAACAAGACTGGTCTTACATTCAAATATAACACAAAATTATAAAGAACTCATACAAAAGCAATAGCATCACACTCAATTACTAATTCTACCCTAACTTAAGCAATAACATAACATTCATAACTATGATTCCATTTGTATTAAAATGAACCCTGAGAAACAGTAACCAGCTGCATTTGTTCAATATCTGCATCCAACAATAAGTTAACCAGACAAAACAAATCTTGGAAATAAAGAAACTAAACTTAGTTGCTAAGGTTTCTAAGAAACAAGTTCATGCATCACAAAAACTCCATATCCACAAACACTTGATTGGAATTCAATAAAGGAGCTTTAACATAGTCATCATCACCATCAAATTCAAGATGGGTTAATATACATCAAATCCAACCTTTTTTTACCCAAACCTACTACTAAAGAAACCAGACCCAGATTCCAAAACAATTCAAAAGCACCAAATCTTAAAGAAAGGGGAAATTTTAGTAATAAAGTTCACTTTTTCAAGCTACCCCTAACACCAGGACGAGGCTTGGAAGAATCAGCCACATGAGTAGCATGAAGGTTCGCAAGCTTTGACTCCTCAAAGGGAATCTTAGGATGCTTGGAATCATGGTGAATCTGCATCGTCTTCAAATCAGGGGCTGTTATTTTGCAATGGGGACACTCGAACTTGGCATGTCCACCCTTCTCCACCCCGGAACGGTCAGCTAATCCGGCCTTGCCGCCGCCTCGGTTGGTTGTGGCGGCATCGGCTTTGGCTGCTATTTCCTTGGCTGTGTGCTTCTTGGGCTTGGCTTTGCCTGTCATGATCGATTGAAAAACACAGACAGAAAACCTTATGCGTTGACGATCAAAGAACTAGATGTTTTTTTTTCTTTCTTTTTCCCCTTTGCTAGGTATTGGCTTTATGGCTAAGGGGGCGAAGATATATTATAATATTATATACACGTAATAAGCTTAGCCGCTTAAAAAATATTTTAAGGGTATCTTTATTTTTTAAAATTTTTATAATATATTTTTTTAAAAAAAAACTTAACCATTCTTTTTAAAACATATTTTATTTTAAAAATTATTTTTGTCAGCCCTAATCAAAAGTAATTACATTCGAATATGTTCAAACTTATTATTTTAAAAAAAAATATCAATCGAACTAAGACTCAATCAATAAAAAATTAATTAGATAATATAACTCAATTTTAGGGCCTTCTTGAAATTTTTCATTTCATTAAAAATAATAATTTTAATGATTTAATATTTTAAACATATTTAATAATCTAAAATTAAGTCTATCTGTTAAAAAAATTCAATGAAAAAAATTAATAGATAAAGGCTTACTTATCACAGGATCGCGAATGTTTTTATTTCTTTTAACTATATTGTCTTTATAATTTATATTTATCAAACAATTTGAGTATATTCAGTATTTAATTTAAACAAAGTGACAAATAAATATATAATTTAAATTCAGCACTTAATTTTTTCTTATTTAATTTTTCAGTTTATCAAAGATTTTTAATTAAGAAATGATAGGGAAGGACCTAATTATTTTTAACAAA
The DNA here is from genome assembly GCA_958450335.1 of Hibiscus tridactylites. Lineage (NCBI taxonomy): Eukaryota > Viridiplantae > Streptophyta > Magnoliopsida > Malvales > Malvaceae > Hibiscus > Hibiscus tridactylites. Next base: position 4,127,615 of record OY288267.1, read on the forward strand.
AGATGAGATATTAAAATTACTCTTTTTAATTTTTATTCAAAATTACCAAGCATATATAAAATGTTATTACCTTAATAGAGTTAAAATTTTGAAATGAATAATTTATTTAATGATGGGTTTGAGCCCTGATACAGTTTTTCAAAACCTTAATCTCGTCATTGAACCAATATGCTGGTGTGATGCAAGAATAACATCTGTTCAATTTTTTAGTCTTTTCAAAAACGGCACACACATCATGCATTACTAGTGCTTGAACCCGGGTCCCAAAAGATGATGAACATCTACCTTTACCACTAGAGCAAAATTCAATGACAAGTTCAATGTTTACAGATATTAAATAATATATTTACAATTTTGGGGCCATAAAAAATAGATAATAAAACAAAAGAAAATTTCAACAATCATGCACAAAGCATTAGAGACAACCAATTTTAACCTGTAATATTTAATTTCTATGTATAAAATTGAAAGTCATATATGATCACAATCACATACTTATAGTTGTAAGATTTGTATAAGAAACAGCATAGATATGGAGAAACAAAACTATATATGATAATTTAGCAACATAGGAAGAGCAAGAACCTTTGATTCTGGACAAACTCAAGTAGAATTCAACAACTTGCCGGGCTCGAGTAAGAAGCAAATTGCGATCTAGGATGGAAAATTTCCGGCGGCCGGCTGATAAATTGATGATGATGATAATGTTGTACTTTCATGGTCAACAGTGGAAAGGCAAGGATCATACTGGTTATCATCCTTTAGCTCCTGTTTGATTCCATGGAACCCAGTAGCATTATCTTTGAACTGTTGCCCTGGAAGGAAAGAGTGAATTAGACCAGTTGGTTTTCCAACATTATTAATATCAAAACCAGCCAAAGATAGATTTGCAGATGTTGGGAGATTCAGCGGCATCGGAATTGGAAATTTTGGAACTGATGAGGCAATTGAGCCAGATGAATGAGTTGTGATGCAGTTTGGGTTCAGTCCAAAGGAGCCATAAGATGTAGCTTTCCGTAAGGAGGGAAACTTCATTTGGTAAACAGAAGCCAGAGATGTCCCAAGTTTCATCTCATTGTTGAAATCCCCAAGAAAACTAGGCCTCATATATTCAGTTTTAAATTCAGCATTTTGACTAAAAGGAGGGGCGATATCTTGGATCGGTGTAGCTTTAGTGTTGGACACGGTTGGGGCTAAATTACAACCACTTGAGTTAACATGACTGCTGCTTCTGGCTGCTGGAACTCCATGATTGTGTTTTCCATCGTACGTTGTGAGCACGAATTTTAGATCATGGGAAGCTCTTTCCACATGCTTTCTCACAGGACATCCGGGACTTGTGCATTTGTAGTAGCTCCTATAAGACAACAAAAAAGTTTTACAATAGGATGGTTCATTTAGAATTTACCCGTGTCTTTTGGATGGTTCATTTAGTTTCACATACAAAAGAAATGAGATGGAGCAAGAAAGAGAGACATCTGACAAGTTTTGATACCTAGGATTAGGGTTTCCTTTGACAACCTTCTGTCCATACTTCCTCCAACGATATCCATCATCGAGTATTTCCACATCACTTTCTATCTGCACAACAACTCTTGGTTCACGGAGATCCCCAGATGCTACATTCATCTCTGTCTTCCTGCAACGGGAAGCGGATGACAATGCAAAGTATACGTTAGTAAAAGCTACTAGAATTGCCCCAAGTATACATTCATTAACATGTACACCGATACCTTCTTTTTGACTCGGACTCGTCATCATTAGTTGCATCACCACAGAGTGATATACTTCCCTGGGTAGCCCTATCATCATTATCATCACCGTGACTAGCAAGTGTTGATGAAAACTCTGGAGTATCAGCAGATTCAAATGCACCAACAGATTTCCCTTGGGCAGTTGACAGTGGATCAGAATGATCAGTTACAACAGACGTTGACGATGTTCTTTCCAGACCATCAGCTCTCAAATCAGATGCACGCTTAATATCCTTCTGTACTTTGACACAAGTTCCGCTGCCTTCTGTACTCTCTGACATTTCATTAGATGATAAAGAGGACCCAAGTGATGGGCGACAAGGCTGAGGCTTTGAGTGATTATGTGCACCTTTGTAGACGATTTCAGTAATTTGGCCGTCAAGTGAACGCTCTACCTTCTTCTTCACCGGACAATTTGGATGGGTACATTTGTAGTAGCTTCTCGGATACTCACTGCCCTTTACCTGTTTCTGTCCATACTTCCTCCAGTTATATCCATCTTCTGATGTTCTCGTTGTTCCTGTTGCGGTGTTTGTCCCCTTCGGATCACCTTCTGAAGGATTTGTGCCGACATCTTGTCCCTTGAAAGGAACTTTCTGCATAGACATTTGAGCACCAGCCAATTCAGAACGATGGAATCCCAAATTAACATTATCATTGACAATGTTATTTAAAACTTTGACTTCGGTGACTAAATCTGCTGCAAAACTTGTTGAAGTAGCTTCTTTGGAAAATTCTGCAAGAAATTCAAACTCCAAAGGTGTATCCAAATGGACAAGAGGTTGATAACTAGCCTCGGCCTTCTGAACCACATCAAAATAGGAAGAAACCTACACAACATAAACTGATCACTAACAGAAACAGTGTTTTATACGAAACGCCTAAATATGCATGTGATGGGTGAAAATGACTGGCAACCAGGATGAAGCCACTCCCCTTTAGAATTGCCAATAATGATATGATCAAGCATATCAACCATAACAAAGATCAGATGTGATGGATGTTAGATATCAATTACTATACAGATGAACTGCAGGTTTACAATATCATCTAAATGAAATAGCTTTCCTCCTAATGATAAAAAATGGAAGTCGGGTTAATCAGAACAGAAAAATCCGATCCACAAGGGAACTGAATACTGATGTGATTAACTAGGCCAATCAACTTACAACCACAAATGATTTGGATTCCACTTCAACCAAGCTTCTGAAGGAAGGATATTGTTTTACCAGCAAAAATATGACCTTGAATTCCTATTTTAACAACCTTAAGTGTGTTGCACTTGTATCTGAGAAAGCTGAAGAGTGACTAACTCCTAAAGCCAAAATAAACAAAAACTGACAATCGTAGAGAAATTTCTTCAAACATAAAAGAGAAGGGATTAATCTCAAGGAGAGCTGAAGAAATCTATCAAAAAGCAAAAGTCAACAGTTATATAGAAGAATGAACATGGTCATGATCCCTAAAATTGGTCTGCTTAACTGGTCTTTCCTAAAGAAACAAGAAAAAAACAGTGCAGAAAGAAGAATGTCATATAAAACACAGGTACTAAAGTTGAAGTAACAAATGAAGGTTGAAAAATAAGACATAGAAGTCATAATTATAAAGTTTTGCCTATTCAGTTTGCAAATCTGGAACCATCGGCAGAGATTAAACTTTATGACTAGGTATTACTAGAACAGAGGAAAATCACCTGATCTTCTACACTAGAAAAGCTTGGCTGGAAATCCATATTCTGGGGTTTAAATGTGAAGGAAGGAGCTACATTGCTGCCTCTGTCTCTGTTGCTTACACGCGACACTTGACCATCCTGATTGAGAAGGGGTAGCGGAAAAGTTCCAGTGGTGGGAGATGCCTATGTAGGAAACAAAAGTGATCAAGGACCATGTTAGTGGAAAAATCTAGAGCTAAACAGGAAACAAAAACTTTGAGATATTAATTTGACAGATAAAACACAATGCAGACAAATATGATCCAAATTATAGAGAACATAATAATCATTAAAGCTTTCTAACATGCTTTGCTTAATTTAACTGAGCTTAATTATTGCCCAAAAAACAAAAACTTCTTTAAATATACTTGAATAAGTTGTTCAAAGTCAAATAATACAAATCAAGTAAGACAATTATCAACAAAAACAAAGCTTAAGAACCCCTTATTAAAATTCCAGTGATGGGGTGATCCAAAACAACCAAAGTATTCCCTTTTCGATGCTTGATTTTGAGGCTGTCAACGACAAGGGGAAAAAATCTGAAATAGTTAATGCTGAAGCAAACCTCAAAGAGTTCATTCCTATGAATGCATAACAAACGCCAGATTTTTAATCACTCATACACCATGATTTTTCACATTACTTGTACATTGAGGGGTTTTTTTTTAAAAAAAAAAGTGTACAATTTGAGGTTTATTCATCTCTTTGTTTTCTTCATTTACTTTCTGTTTCTTACAGATGTGCTAATAACAAGTAAAACCAAACAGTTCAACGGTCACATTCCATTAGAACTAAACTATAGGAATTCTCTTGCCCAAGTGGAGATTTAAATTCCAGAAAGGATTAGATTTAAGAAATAAAACATTTAGCAATCTTTTAGTCCGATTGGATAGCTAAGATAGAGAGAGAAGTAACACGCCTAATATGATTATGCTCTAAGTTAGAGTAAAATCATGTATTCAGTTCGCAAAATAATTAGTAAAATTCAATTTCCAATTCTAGGAACATATTACAAGTTTAGTTCATAACCTAATCAAATTTGTTGACAATTTTAAGTTAAAAAAAAAAAAGCCAACAACAAGCAAAAACAGCTTAAAAGATGACATATGCCACTAAAAACCAAAGATAATTCTGTGAAAATCATTAAAAATTCTCCATTTTCTTCGTTAAATTTGTTTCACAGCATTCAAAGCTTAAACCAATGAAAAAATTATTGATTAATAAAAAATAATAATGCATAATCAGTGAAAAAGAAATTTAAGAAGAAAAAAAAACTGGTACCTGAGCATTGGGCAACATAATAGGAGAATCCAACAACGCCGAGGGGCTAATCCCTGGAGGAATAGTAAGGTAAGGTGACCGGACCGATGGGGAGGCTAATGGGCTAGTGGAGGCCCGAAACCTCGCCGTACTTATCTTTTCCGCCTTGAATCCGCACGTTGCCGCCCTCCTCTCTGCAATGCTGACGTCTGCCCGACCACCGCCACCGTCACCTTCACCTCTGTATCCATGATCGACTGTTACATTGTGGTCCATGGAAGAGATGAAAAAGCGAGATAGAGAGCTGAAAATCAATCGGCAGCGATTTAAGAATTAGGATTTTACAACGATTAAAATGAAAAATTAGAAGACAAAAATTTGAGTTGGTACGATTCAGCTGTGGAGCTGAAATGTTAGAGAATGCTCAGAATTGAGAGAGAAAATTTTGAAAGAAAAAAGAATTTTTAAAATTTCTTTTGGACTGGTTTACCGGTTTATTTAAATTTGTCTTACTTACCATAAGAAGATTTATTATTATTTTGCCTTTTATTAAAATTTGCATTACTGCCATAATTTTTTTAGATAAAATTATTACCATACTTAAAATTCTTATTTAATTCATTTACGATATTAATATTAAATCTCTAACATTTAGGTAAGTAACATTTTGCTGTATTAACTGATAATTAATAAATTTTTAATAACTTTAATTTTTTATATTTTACAATATTTTATTTTATATTATATTGCTTGTAATTTTTTCAGTTAGATATATTTTTATAAATTTTGATGAATTTTTAATAGTTAGCATTTTTCCAAGTTTCGTTCTTATATATTACTGTCAAGGGATCTGGATTCAAATATTATTATTCTTAAATTTGTTATGAAAAAAAACATTTTATTTTCTTTATTAGGTAACATTTTTCACTTTTTTTATCATTATTTTAGTTTCTCCTTTTTTAAGAAGAAAAAAAGAAAACTATTTATTGTATATGTTGAGTTAACTTCAACAAATTCATAAATGGTAATTAAATTTTATTAAAAAATAAAACGGTAATTAAACTTTCAAATGTTACAAGATAACAAATAAATTTTATTTTTTGTTACAAAATGGTAGTTCGGCGGTTAAATATTTAACACGATTGTTATAAAACTTTGTATAATAATAGATTTAGTCTTATGTATTTACACGTTCAATTAATTTAGTCATGATTCGAAAAAGTTTAATAAATTTAATATTTAATATCTTTTTTAATTATGTGCTATATATTCTTATTTGTTTCCAAACCCTCTCTTGGTTATGCATTACTCTTCAAACAAACACCACAATTACTTTATACAAATAAAGAAGTGAGAAGTGGGGGGTTATTCCACCTAAGAGGAGATCAGTGAAGAGGATGATCTTCCATAAATTAACAAAAAGTGACACTCCTATTTTATTTATGAATCCCCGCATTTAGTTATAATTAAATTGATTAAATCTATAAATATAAAAGATTAAATATGTAATTATTTAAATTTTTATAATTGCAACGTTACTCCATCAACGGTGTTTAACAGCCGAGTTACTATTTTGTTATAAAACATAATTTTTAATTGTTATTATATAACACTTGAAAGTTTAATTACTGTTTTATTTTTTAAAACAAAGTTCAATGACTATTTTAATCTTTATCTTTATTTTTTTTACATATTAGATCAATTTAATCAAAATCTAATATAAAATTTAAAATCGAAGATTTAGTAAACCTATAATAGATTGAAAGAAAACTAAAGTCATAATTTTATATTATAATATCATATTTATTGGAAAAATAAAATTATGTAATAAATTGTTAACGGATAATTTAGACCGCCATACGTGGATAAAAGGGGTGATACATGTCTTTAAATGATATAAAAAATAAATGTGTAAAAAATACGTTACCTTGATTTTTTTTAATTTCATTTGTGAAGTTAAAATTCAGAATTAATATACTAAAATTAACTTTTAAATTTAAATATAGGAAAACTCAATCACGTGTGTCGAATACCGCTGAACATTATTAATGTTGAACACCATTAAATTAATTAATAAAGATTAAAATTTTTAAGGGCTAGACTTATAATTAAAATTTTATCAAAAGAAAAATTAAAAATTAAAAATTAAATTTAAGATAAACTTGGTCACTGAACTTTAAGAGCGATTTTATTTTGGTATCCGTACTTTTAAAATTTACAATAAATTAACTCAATTTTTATTTCGTTTTCGATACAGTCCCTTTCGTTATTTTCCGTTAACTAATGTTGATGTGACAGTTAAAAATTATTCCATCACTATTCATCTTCTTCATCACCTTACTGCCCTCCACTTTAAATTCTTCTCTACATATTTCGGGTGGTAAAACAACAACAACGAAGCTGTTGCTACTCCTCATCATCACTATGCCATACACGTCACCTGGAACGTGTCCCGTAGTTCAAGCTCCACCTGGCAAGTTTGTCACCACACATCTTAGGCTTAGTTTGTGGTTGATTTTAAAAAATGCGGTGAAAAAAGTGATTTTCAAACTAGCTGTTGAAAAGTAGTTTTAAAAAGCTGGTTAGTGTTTGTCATTGATGTCAAAAAGTGATTTTGAAGAGATAAAATGTATATTTTAGACATGATATTGAAAAGTAAAAATAAATTTGGATGATTATATACGGGTATACCACTTACACATTAATAATAAATATAAAATAAAGTACAAATAAAACAATTTTATTTTCAATATAAATATTATAAAATATATATTATTTTACAATTATGTATGTATAAATATTATTTTAACAATAAATTATAATTAAATAATAAGGGTAAAAAAGTAATTTTATTTTCAAACTAGCTTTTCTACCCAAGAAGCTATAAAATCCAGCTTCTTGGTTTGGGTGAAAAAATTAGTTTTAAAAGCAACCAAAAACAGTCTGTTTTAACTAAAAGCACTTAAAAAAGTGATTTTTGGTTGTCAAACGCAACCAAAAACAGGCCCTTACTGTTGGTAGCAACGTTGAAGAGTTTTTTTTATAAAAACATTCGATTTATCGATGATTTAATTTTTTGGTTTCGTTTCCTTAATCTTAATTAGTTTAATTTTATCGAAATAATTTGTTTTTCCCTGAAGAATTTGGCGGCTTTGCATATTAGACTATTAGTGTGTTAGCTCAATGATTTGAATCAAAAAGTTTAAAACTTGGAAATCATTTTTTTATTTATTTTCATGTCTTGATTATATCTAATGAATATCCATTTTTAACTGCCACATCAACATTAGTTAATGGAAAATAATAAGATGGGCCATATCGAAAACGAAATAAAAGTTGGGTGACTTTATCGTAAATTTTAAAAGTACGGTGACCAAAATGAAATCGTCCTAAAAAGTTCAGTGACCATTTATGTAGTTTACCCTAAATTTAATTTTTAATTTTCTTTTAAAATAATTTTAATTATAAGTTTAGTCCTTAAACTTTTTAATCTTTATTAATCAATTTAATAGTGTTCAGTAATGTTCAGCATTAGTGGTGTTCAGCGGTATTCGACGCACGTGCATGGTAGACTCATCCTTAAATATATCTTGTTAGTATATCCATTACTTGTTTAATATCGATACTATTGTTTGATATATTTTCTAATCACATTGAATAATCTAACAAATTCGAACAAATTAAACAAATAACTAGATATATTTATATATTTTGACCTTAAAAGGGTTTAAATATAATTCCTAGAAAAACCTTGATGTAGTTTACATCATCATAAAAGTTTCATGTGAAACCTATTTTGTTCATCTTCACACCGTGGTTTTTGTATGAGTGCAATTTACGATTTATTATTCTTTGAAGTTTTATAGAGTAATTTTTAAAATATAAATTATTTTTGTTAGACATTATCAAATTAAAATTACTAAATTCTGGAGATTTGTAAAATGTTAGGGTTTATAATTTATTTTCAATGTTAAAAGTTTGATAAAAATAATCTTCTGTTCAAAATTCTTTATTTAAACAAACTCTAACATAAGGATGAGGGTTAAAAATTGGCAAAGCAACATTTGGTAAAGGATTTTTTCACTACTCAAATGACACGTGGTAATAATTTGTTTCCGGCATGTAAAATCCAACCTAAATTCCGAAATTCCGTTGCACAAATTTCTTAATCCATCCACGTGTTAAATTAATTAGTACTGCAGCATCATTTAGGTCCTAAATTTTGGGATTTTATCAGGTCCTAAATTTTGATACTCATCATTTTAAGTACCCTAACAATTTGATATTTCTAGTACGTGGTCTATTAGTGCCGTGCGATATATGTAGATTTATACTTTTTCAAAAAAAAAAATGTACTTATGTAGATTTATAAACAACAAAGTGTAAAATTAAATAATGAATTTACAAATCAAAGTGCAGCCATGGTGGCAAGTGTTTGACGAGGATAGTTTTTAAATGTGCCCGATAAATTATATTTGGCTGGTTAATCAAGCAATTCAAGATGTCCATCTTTGTTTTCTTATAATTACGTAAGTCATGGGGTTTTAAACCTACTAAAAATACTATTCTTTTCCCCCTTTAAGTAGAATTAAAATTAGATTTGTTAAAAAAAATTGTACTGAGGAGATCTATGGTCTAGTAGTCCTCAAATTTGTAATCCATTGATGGAGAAATATTAAATGGATTCAGCTCACCACGTCATCTATGGTCTCAGCCAATAAGATTCATCTATTTCAAAGTAACTTTCAAGTAACTACTTATTCCTTATTTATATGTACGAAAAAAGTGAAGATTCGGCTTAAAAAAATATAGATAAATTTTATTGACTGTAACCACGAATGACGTGATAAACGGTCTATCTAATATTTTTTCCCGTAAATGTTTCTCTTATATTCTTACTCTAATAATATTAATAAAATGTAATTTTGCTGAGAAAAAATTGTTATGTCAAATTAAATAATGAATTTGGTCCTCTAAGCTTTCTTGAAGTTTAATTTAAATCAGTGTTGGAAACCAACCGCCATGAGATTATGACACCTAATCTTAATCACCTTTATTTCCCCTATACATCTCAAAATTGATGATTATGATTTGAGTTTCGACCTATCTGTACCATTAATCATCTTGGTGCCGTGATTTTTTTAATTATAATCAAATTTAACCGCAATTTACCATATTTTCATGTACTTTGGTTTTTATATTTTTTGGGGTAAACTACAATAGAGGTCACTCAATTATGAGTAAGATTATATTTTGGTCATTCAATTATGGATAAAGTTACATTTAGGTCACCCAATTATTAAAGGTTATATTTGGATCACTCAATTATGGGTAAGGTTACATTTGGGTCACCTTTCATATTTAAAAAATGTATATAAGTTTGTGTATTAGATTAATTAATGATATCAAATGAAGTACTCTAATGTTAACGAGGATATACAAGTGATTTGGAAGAAAAAATGACTAAATTGATGTACTTTTTTTAAATATGAAGGGTGACCCAAACGAAACCTGACCCATAATTGAGTGATTCAAATGTAATCTTTAATAATTGGGTGATCCAAATGTAAACTTATCCATAATTGAGTGACCCAAATGTAACTTTTAATAATTAGGTGAACCAAATGTAATCTTACCAATAATTGAGTGACAACCGTTGTAACTTACCCTATTTTTTTGGTTTGAACAAAAGTATCCACCCGATAACAGTGATTAATCTTCTCGCCGCGGGTGCTCTCACTAAGAGGTAAACGGTTGACCATGAAATGTCAAACTAGTTTTATACAAAACTCAATTACTTTACAAAAATTAATTTTAAAATCCAATATATTTTTTAAGTTCGAATCGAAAACTTAATAGAAAAAAAGGTTGTCCTTTTTTATGACTATAGTTTTTTATTTTTATTTCCTATAAATTTTAATATTTAAAATTAATACAACTTTGAGAAAAATGAATTACAAACTTTACCCAAAATTTTCAATAAAAGAAATTACCAAAAATATAAAAGAAATAAAGAAAGAAAAAGTAAACACGTGACATAATTTTATGCAAGGAAACATGCTGAGGTAGGGGCAAATGATTTACTTGAAAAATTAAATTTTTCGATTCGACGTGACGCAGAAAATTTAATTCGAATTGAGTTGAATCGTAATTTCATAAGTTCGATTTAAAAAAATTAAATAAAGTTTAAATTATAAAAAGAAACTTCGAATAATTTTTTTGTAATTAGTAGATCGATTTTCAAGTTCAAGTTGAGTCCCTCAACTATGTCTTATATATATTACATATTAAAAAATATGAATATATATATATATATATATATATATATATATATATCCAGGGATGGAGCCAAAAAAAATTAGTTTGAGGTGTCATAATTTAAAAATTTTATGAATGAATTTTTTAAGTAGGTGAATATAAGCAACGAGTGTCAATATTCATTTGAAGTTGTATTATTAAATTTATAAAAAAAAACTTCAAAATTTTTAGGATATCATATAACACCATGTTCATTGGGTAGTTCGCCCATATGTATATTATATATGATCAAAAAAAGTCGTTTAAATTAAAACACATTAATATTCTAACATTATAAATGTTTATACTTAAATTTGAGTTAAAATTTGAACAACTTAATTTAATTAAAACAATTTAAATAAAATTTAAATTATAAAATAAAATCTGTTAACTCAAATTTTTTTAACTCAACTAGATTTTATCGCGTTCACAGCTGAGGCAAGGATTTGCCTTGAGAAGCAAGACTATTGCAGATCCTGTTATTCTGACTTGTTTCATAAGATGAAATGTCGTGTAAAACTAGCTCTGCTATCACCTACAATTATTTAGATAATGGTTATTTATTTAATTCTTTTTTTGAATTGATTTCGTTGGCACATCATATCAGTCAAAGATATACTATGTTATTGTCTTTTTCATTTTTTTTAATATTTTCATAAAATTACTGACAATTAGGTGGTATAGTGAGACAATGTATTAGAATTTTTAAATAAGATCAGATGTTTAAATTACGACATTATAAATAGAATAATTAGGTTGAGATGGTTGTCCAATAATGAGTCTTTACAGTTTTTGATCTAGATTAGTCAATTAATGAGTTAGATACCGGTGGTTAAATTTTTTTTCTTTCATAGAATAGACTAAAACATTTTCAAAAAGTGACACTCTCAATGTGAAGTGGGTTTGATACCAATTTGATTACCATTTTGATTCTTCATTCTTAATTTCGTGTTATTTTGAAGAAAACCAAAAGTTGGTCAATATACAAGTAAGCAATTACGTCATTGTTGTGCATGAAAACAAGCATAAATAGCCAAGCTTCATCCACTCAATGCACTAAAATCACACAAGCAAAACAAAACAAGAAAATCTTTGAAATGGAAGATGAAGTTGTTCTACTTGATTTTTGGCCAAGCTCTTTTGCAATGAGAGTGAAAATAGCCTTGGGTGAGAAAGGGATCAAATATGAGTGCAAACAAGAGGACTTGTTCAACAAGAGCCCTCTCCTCCTCCAAATGATCCCAATTCACCAAAAGATCCCTGTCCTAATCCACAATGGCAAACCCATTTCCGAATCCATCGTCATCCTCCGATACATCGATGAAGTTTGGAACCACAAATCGCCTTTGCTTCCCTCCGATCCCTATCAACGGTCACAATCCTTGTTCTGGACCGACTATATCGATAAAAAGGTGAGCGTATCCAATACCTTTTTATTTAATTTGACATGTTAATATTCGATACACTTTTTTCGGGTTAATTTAATGTGGGAATGTGATTAGATATATGGCATTGGGAGGAGAATATGGATGGGAAAAGAAGACAAAGAGGAAGCAAAGGAAGAGTTGATGCAATGCTTGAAGACCCTTGAGGGGGAGTTGGGGGACAAGCCCTACTTTGGGGGAGACAACATTGGGCTGGTGGACGTGGCGCTTGTACCTTTCACCACGTGGTTTTATACTTACGAGAGATGTGGGGATTTCAGCATAGAGGCAGGGTGCCCTAAGCTTGTGGCATGGGCCCAAAGGTGTAAAGAGAATTATCAAAGTGTGTCGAATGCACTCCCAAATCCTCACCAGATTTATGATTATATGTTGCAGCTCAAGAAGAGGCTTGGATTGGCATAAACCAACGTTATATATAATTATAAATATATTTGTCTGTGTCGTCTACGGTCTGATTCTAATTTTCTGTTGTATTGTTGTCATATTTTATATCTGAATACTTTTATGTTATTTTGGTCGAAAAAATAAAATATTTATCAAGCTGTATTGTTTCGATATATAGTAGAGTAGAAATGGTGACATTATAGTGTTTGATAAAATGCCGGAGAGAAATGAAGTTTCGTAGTCGGCTTTGGTATGTAAAAGGAAAGGCTTTAAACATATGCGACGCCTGAGAGATTCGAACTCTCGCGGGGAAACCCCATGAACTTAGCAGGCACACGCCTTAACCACTCGGCCAAAGCGTCGCTTGTTGCTCACTTTAGACTTGATAGCTATTAAATCTTTAATTTTATTATAGTTCCCTTAACTTGTGATTATGCAACTTCGTTAGCTCTCCATTGTGGCTGACTTTGATTTTATTTGATTATTTATGGAATGTGCTTAAAAAAACATTAACTAATATTTGTTTATATTTTTATAGTGTAATGGATTATAAAATATTATTTATAGTGTAATCTTAATTAATTTAAAAACCGTAGAAGAAAGCAAGGACGGACAAAGAGCTTTAAGTTATGGGGGCAAATTTATAAATTCTAAGAGGGCGAAAATAAATTTCAATAAAAAATACATAAAAAATTCTAAAAAAATTTGAAGTCGTATAAGAATTTCAAGTTTTTAGGGGCGACCGCCTAGCCATCTCCCTTAAAAGGGGTAAAAATTTACTACCCCTGATCATGCCTCATTCTATGCCCCTGCTTAAAAAATAGTTAAAATTAAATCTTGACTCATAACCCTAATTTTCATATCCTAAACCTTAAAAAATACACCCTACGCCTAATTTCTTACACTCTAACCTTAAGCTCCAACATTAAACTCTAAACCCACTATTTTAAAGTGAACGTACAAATGGGGCATACTTACATGCAGATGATTTCCATCCCCTAAAAGGAAGGGTGGTATCAATTCATGTAAGACAAAAAATGTTCCTCCCTTATAGGACAATTGGCATTGATTTCCCCTTAACTACCAACAAACCCCCTTGTAATTATCACCATAATATAATCCACAAACAAAGATGAAATCAAACTGAAAATGACAAAAAGAAGTGTCAGTCAAGTCTGAGACACCAAAGCTCTATTCTCTGCCCTTCGTATATTCATGGTTTGTTTCATCTTATTTAAGATTTAATCTCTTATTTTGAATCCATAGATTTGAAAATTAGATAAACAAATATCTGCGTTGAAAATCACAAGACAAATTTAGTTCTACACTTAAATTTTAGCGGATTGAATCCGATTCCGAACCGCATTCGCACACCTATATTTGGGGAACATCCTTGTTTTTCTCTGACTTATACCTAGATTGTTTCCTCATAGATTGTTGGAATGAATAATGGGGAATCTGCTTTTCTCTTTCTCGAATTCCCCCAAATCCCTTGCTTGAGTTCAATCATCGCATGATTCCTGGTGAGTTTAATGAAGTTCTCTGGAAAAATGTATGGCCATTGTTGATTTGTTAACTGTTCATATGTTTATGGTGTTTACTCTGTTTTATATAGATACATTAAACAGATGTCTTGCGGCGTTGGACGAAGCCCTCTACATAATCGGAGAGTGTCGGAGGTAGGAAAGGTTAATAGGTGCAACAATTCTTTGCAGCTCAATGGTTATAGAAGATCATTGCAGGTTACATTACTTTCTTTAATTTCCTTTTAAATACTTCAATTCATACTCTTACTTTTTCATTAAATAGATTAAGTGTTTGTTTTCCTATTGAATTCAGGATTCCAGAATTTCTTCTTTCAATTTGAGGAACATTGATCAGAGGTAGGTGATCCGATGTACTTGCATGTTCTACATCTTCAAATTTAAAGTGATTCACCGAAATTTGCTTTAGTTTGATTTTACAACTTGAATTTGATTTCGCATCGAACTGGGTAATAAATTTGAAATTTAATTAGTGTTTAGATTTTAGAATTTAGATTATGTTTAACCGGCTCTCCTAAATTCATATTCCCAAACATAGAAATTGTTCTGTAGTTTAGACAATAATTATCATTTTCTGGGAATTAATTGTCAAAATTATTTATCTTGCATCTTTCTTTTATATTTTTTATAACTCCTTCCCCTTGTCAAAATAAATAAATAAAAGTAGGCAAATTTTTAAATAAACTTTTCTCATCACACAAGCTATAAGCCAAACCAGTCAAATTAATATAGGTCAGATTTGTTTTTGTTTTTTTTTTTCATTTCATACTTGCATGTAAATATGAATCTCCATGTTTTCTTCTTAAAAGAATAAGGAAAAATATATTCATGTCATTCAGTTAATTTTATTGGTTGGGTCAATAACTTAGAGTGGAAGAGTCTCTAATATGTATATATATTTTTTCTAAAAAATTCTATCATTTGTGTCCTTGAATCCAGGAATATCATCACAGCATATATACCACAAAAAATATCAAACTTTAGACACTCCATTAATGAGAATTGTAATCACATTACGAATAAAATTTCCTACAGTTTATAAATCACATTACGAGTAAAATTTCCTACAGTTTATAAATCACATTACGAGTCATTAATTTTTATGTATGTTGTAACTTGTAATCCTTAAAATCTCATGTTATTATAATTGAACCGTATTAACAAATTAGATCATTTATGCAAGGTTTGTTAAATAATTTTAATGCAAAAATCATTTTAGCTTGCGTGTCTGACTTATTTTATAAACAAAAATCAATTTGAGGTTTGGGTATTAAGTCATGTATACATTTCGAGTCAAATTTTCCTTGCGAACTAAGTAAAATGTTAATAAAGGCTTCTATGGTTGCAATTGACATTGATAATCTTGTGTTCTTCCACAACTATGATGTAACACTTGTGATATCATAAATGCATATAGACCTTGTGTGACTGGGTTTATCGCTTGTTAACCATTTAGGTGTGCCATATTTACTTTCCCAACACTAGAGTGTGACGGGCAGTGGAGAATTGTTGCACTACCGTTGCAATATTTTGATCACACTAATCGTTTCGGAACTGGAACTCGGGTCAATATGAATAGCCTGCATCTGGTCTCCTCTCCCTCAGTTAACTCATTTAAGGTTGATGGACGGGAGACACAGAAAGGGCCTCAACCTGATCAGATTACTTATTCTGCCAAGCCTTTTAGAACAAGAAGCTTGTCGGTCTCCAATGTGCAACAACAATTCTGTAACCGGACCATTGCACATAAGATGACCAAATCGAATGAAATGTCCTACAGTTTTTCTCGTCATAGTTCCATCACTTGTAATGATTCCTCTGCTGTCATGTCAAAAGGATCCAATGCTACTATGTTCATCGATTGTTCTGAGGAAGACAAGTCTACGAAGAAAAATGCACGAAAGAAAGCAAGAAGGAAGGGGAAGCATAAAAAGAAACCTTTGTGCGACTTTGGCTCCACAGAATCAGAGGCTTGCGCGGAGTATACCTGTGGAAGTTCAGCATCTGAAATCTGTGGTAACTAACTATGACATTAATTCAGGGTCACATTCAGCTTCACTACAAGTTTCACCATTTGATGTTTTTCTTAATATAATTGATCATCTTGCAGAGAGCAGCAATGGTGTTGTTACAAGTTCTCAATCACAAAATACAAGCACGTGTGGCATTGATGAAGCGGATACATCAGAATCTGTTTTACCTTCTCAAGCTCAGAAGTATGGGGAGATTACAGATAGCTCTGAAATTGGTAGCGAGGACCAGCAACTTTCTAGGTGTCAAGGGGATATAGTGAGGAGGCATCCTTCACAGACAGGCTCTCTTGTGGGTAGACATCAGAAGGATTTCTCAGACATGCATGATTCTCTTGTGTCAGATTCAGTTTCTGTTGGTTCAAACAGTGAAGAAGGGATGAATTCGAGTGGTGGTCATATTGTTAATCCATTTAATGAAAACAGACACGAAATCAGTCAGTCAGAGCTACCAGGTTCGGGTACCAAGGAGGGGTCCTTGTATCATGAAAACTCATTATGTAGCATTTCAAAAACCTGCGATTATACCGAGGGAACAAATCATGGTCCTGCTCGTAGCAGCTTTGATGGCCGAAAGGCTGCATCAGGCAAGCGGGATAAGCAGTTTAAATCTGTTTCTGGGAAACCTGGAAGTTTGGGGAATGTGCACTGTCGAACGGGAATAGAGAACGGTCATTCTGTTTGGCAAAGGGTTCAAAAGAGTGATGCGGAGAAATGCAACGCTGAGATGAAGAAAACAAGTTCCATTGCCTCACAGGTTGATGCTATTTTAAAGGATTCTCCATTGCAGAAAAGAAATTGTAATGCTGCCAGTCTAGCAAACTTACCTAGTACTGAAGACAAAAGGAAGTTGAAAAATAAGGTTCCTAGGAAGTTGAAAAGAAAAGTTAGTCCTCCTAAACAAGAAAGCGGCATTTATTCGAGGAAGGAGTCTCTTCCAAGCAAGGTAAATTTAAATGTTCATGCAAAGACCAGCATGCCAAAAAGTGGAATATTGAATGACTTAACTTCTCTGCATGACAATGGTGTACGTAAAAATCATTCAAGGTCTTCTTCTCAGCTTGGTTATGCAAGGGTTGAGACCCTGAAATCTGAATCTGTTAGTGACTTTGAAGTTGTTCCAACCTGCATGGAGCCATGTGAAAGTGTCTGTGATGCTGCATCTGGTTTGAATAATCAAGACAGCTTAGGGGAAAACATATGTGTCCCTTCGCCCCGATCAAATTTGCTTGAAATGGAAACTCCTGTTTACCTCCCTCATCTGATGGTGAATGGTGTTGCTCGAACAGAAAAAAATTTGGTTGCTGAAAATGGTAAGCAAAGTCATAATTTGGGGTCTGTTCTGCAGAAATGGATACCTATTGGGATAAAGGAAAGCGGATTTACATATTCTAAACCTGCCAATTTGTCATTGGAACATTCTAACGGACCAGATGCAGAAGATGGGACTCGTAAAAATACCTTCGAAGATAATTTTGCTCTCTCTTCTAAGAGTCTTGAAAATGGGAACCATATTCCAAAAGTGAGGAATGTGAATTCTACCATAAATGGAAAAGAAAACAATCCAAACGGGGCTAATTTGTCAGCAGGTGCAACTGATTTAAACAAGATAGCAAAGGCATTGAATGATGGCTATAGGGCACAAATGGCATCTGAAGCTGTTCAGGCGGCCACTGGTGGCCCCATTGCGGAGTTTGAAAGGCTTCTTCACTTTTGTTCTCCAGTCATTTGTCATTCATACAGTTCAGTAGGCTGTGAAAATTGCTTGCTGGATCAGGTTCCTAGTGCTCTATTGTGCAGACATGAGACACCAAACATGCGATTGGGATGTTTGTGGCAGTGGTATGAGAAACATGGCAGCTACGGATTAGAGATAAGAGCAGAAGATTATGGAAATACAAAGCGATTGGGCATTGATCAGGTTGAGTTTCGCGCCTACTTCGTGCCGTTCTTGTCAGCAATTCAACTCTTTAAGAACAGTACAACTCATTCCACCACTGGAATTTCAGAGGCTTGTGATATTGATCCTACTTCAACAAACTCTACTAATGTCAGTCAACTTCCAATATTTTCGGCTCTTGCCCCACAGACACACTCGATAGAACCGAGTAGTCAGTCTCAAGTAAATGGTATTAGATCTGCAGTTTCTTCTAAAGAAGTCAAATCTGTTGACATGGAACTAGTTTTTGAGTACTTCGAATCTGAGAAGCCTCATCAAAGACGAGGATTGTATGAAAAGTAAGTACTAATTTCACGTCTTTGATACTCATCAAATTTGATGTATAAACAACCTTCACCCTGGATCTGTTTGTTTCAGGATACAAGAACTGGTTAATGATGATGTATCTCCCAAGAGCAAAATGTATGGTGATCCAGCTCAGCTCAACTCCATAAATATGCATGATCTGCATCCTCGATCTTGGTTAGTTAACAAAAAAGTTTAAAAAATGTTCCAGTTTTATATGAAATCTCTGTATTACTTGGTTATACCAACAGTCATTTTAATATACGGTTGCTTCTATATTTCAGGTATTCTGTCGCGTGGTATCCTATATATAAAATTCCAGATGGAAATTTTCGTGCAGCGTTTTTGACTTACCATTCACTTGGCCACTTTGTTCGTAGAAGTTCCGAGACAGATTACCCTAGTCTGGATCCATGTGTAGTCTCTCCTGTTGTGGGTCTTAAGAGTTACAATGCTCAGGTACCAAAACTGAATTTAATTACTTATTTATATGTAACCTTGTGCTAATGTCTTATCCATTTATCAAAATTTGTAAACTATCATGAAATTATTGATTAGATGTAATATATTAGTTATCGAATTGTGTTTTGCTGCCAATGATTTCTGTAGTGCATGTATTTTAAAAGATGGTGTGGATTGTTTGATGGTAAATGCACATAGTATGAACAGGGTGAATGCTGGTTCCGGCCGAGACACTCTCCGGCGAATATGACCCATGAAAACCAGGGCGTTAGTCCTTCTAGAATACTGAACGAGCGATTAAGGACTCTGGAGGGGACTGCATCGCTTATGGCAAGGGCTGTTGTCAACAAGGGAAACCAGACATCGGTAAACAGACACCCCGATTACGAGTTCTTCGTCTCTAGGCAACGATAGGTAACTCGTGTACAACTACACACCAAGTAACCTCTTTCGGCTTGTCAAATAGTTTAGCTTATATTCCGGTAGAAGCTAACCTTGATAGTGTTGGTTGGCCAGTATTTCTGTTCAGTTGTTTGTATGACTGAGTTCTTTTGTATTTGTTTTCAAAGAATATCTACATTTTTTTAATTTTGGAGTAAAATTAGTATCATGCTTTTAATTTTACTAATTTTGATCGTGTT
This sequence comes from Hibiscus tridactylites, assembly GCA_958450335.1. Lineage (NCBI taxonomy): Eukaryota > Viridiplantae > Streptophyta > Magnoliopsida > Malvales > Malvaceae > Hibiscus > Hibiscus tridactylites. The sequence continues at coordinate 4,147,388 of OY288267.1, forward strand.
ATTATTAAATTATTTATTTGAAAAAATATATATTTCGTGCATCATCAATGTACATTTTAAAATTTTTCTATAAAAGGTTAAAAATATTTTTTATTAATTTTTAAAGGTTTTTATGAATATCATTGTACACTGTTTGTGTATAGATTTCATATTTTGATGATGTATTAAATATAATTTTTAGATATTGACTTTAAAAATTATTTTATATTTTAGATAAGTTCTCTGATCTTATCCTACTTTAACAAATTCTAATCCTTAGATTTATTTACAACACTTATCTTTTGAAGCTTCATTAACTATTTTCTTTTTTCAATCTCAAATTATTTTTCTTTGTGTGAGGATATTATGGATCTTGACTTAGATAATCAACTACGGATAGAGAATTAAAAGTAGAAGGTTTAGGCTCATTGAATAGTTTTAGTGACAAAGGATAACGTAGTCCGTATATATATAGAAGTTTTTGTTATCTTAATTTTTCTTGTTTAATGATATTTTAGTTTCTTATAGTCTGAATATTTATCAAATTAAATATTATCTCTTTTAAATTTTAAATTAAATATTTATTAAGTCCTATTAATTTTAAAATTAAACACTTTATTCTTCTCATATGTAACAGAAAAAAAATATTAGATAAGTCTGGCTCACCACTTCATTCATGGTCCCATCCAATAACATTTTTCATATCATTTTTTTTCAAGGTGAATCTTCACCTCTTTTCTACATGTAACTAAGGAGTGGATAGTGACTTAAAAGTTACACTGAAATGGGTGAATATTATTAGATAGACTATGAATGTCGTGGTGAGCTGAGTACGTCTAACAATTTTTTTATATATAACATATTGATTGACTAATATAGACAAGGGCCAAACATATTTGAGGAAGTAGGCCTTTGCCAACTTTTTTTTCCTAACGACAATAGAATGGATTTTTAGGGAAAAAAGTAAAATTAATTTTGTAATTCCCTTAATCTTTTTAAAATCTTATTATGGCCCTTTAAAATTTTTAATTTTATTATAATCATTTTTATAAGTTTCTAGTTCTGTTCCTGAATATATATTGGAAACTATAAAGATACATAATATAGGTGACCTTTCCAACTTATTTGTACTATTTACAATATCTAAAATTATTTTATATTTTAGATAAGTGGGATGACAACGAAAGGTGGGAAAAGTCGTGTCAATATAAAATCACAATTGAAAACGTTTTTTTGCCTTTTATTAGTGAATTAAAAAATAATAATAAACAATAATAATGTCAAGTCAAATGTAACAGCTTTTGAATATATATCATGTATAGTTGTAATTAAGCACGTGGGATAATAAATAAAATATACGCTTGCCTTTTCTGTTGTAGACAGGAATAATATAGATGCCTTTGATAACACGCAATGAATTAATATTGTAAGAACGTTAGTGGGTGATGGAAGTCTTAGGTTTATACTTTTTGGACGCACAAAAAAGTATCAATATATAATTATTCGATATATAAAAATTCTAGCGTTGTGAATGGAGCAATTAGTTTTAGAGTATCATCCTCAATCCTCATAATAAACTTTTGCAATACTCGAGTTGGATTAGTAACTAGTCAGTCAATGAGTTGAATATTACTAGTTAAACTAAAAATATATAATAAAAGATTAATTTTTTGTTTGTGAAAAAAATATTATTATATCAAACAATGGTCTAATGCAGGGGTCATCACTCGATCAAGTCGAGCCTTATTTTATAACTCAAATTTTATTTGAAATTTTTTTAGCCGAGTTTATGAAATTCGAGTCAAGTCAAGTTTGAGTTTATGTTCAAATTTAATTGTAAACATTTATAATGTTATTGTACTAATTAGTTTCAATTTAAATGGTTTTTTATAACCATATACAATGCGCGCGCACGCGCGCACACACACACATATATATATATATATTTCTTCATGTGTGATATGTATATACATGTTAGGCAGAATTGAGAGAATTGATTCAAATTAGAAAACATATATGATAATTACTAAATATTTTGAGTTATTCAAATTTTCATTGTATAACTTAGACTTTATTTGAATTTTTCTTGAGTCAAAATTTTCACGTCGAGTCGAATAATTTAATTTTTTTGAGTTGATTTTTGCCCTACCTAATATATAAATGAATGATTATGACTTGTAACCAAAATTATGTAAGGTTTATTGGTTTTCTTTGACATAACAATTATAAATTATTTATAATACTATTAAAAATATTTCTACTAAAAAACAAGTGTTTTATCTCTAAGTGTATCAAAATTCATTTAGCATAAGTTATTAAGGTCGAAAATTTCTTATATATATATATATATATATATTAAAATAAAAGAATATTTATTTAAATATTTAATAGGAGTACTAATGTAGTGTCCATTTACACATTTTTACACTCATTTTAGATCATTGCATGAATTTAAATTTATACGAATATAATTTACTTCTTTTTTCCCCTTAAAAGTTCTTTTTGTTTTCGACTTTTAATACCCGTCATTAATTTGTATTTATCCAATAGTCTAAATCGATGTAAAACTAAAATTTTTATGTATTATGTAATTGAATATTATCTCTATCGAATATTTTGAAACATATATATTAATGTTTGCTTTGTTCATAATCATTTTTTTTGACATAAAACGTCAGATTGCACCTTTATTGGAAACATAAAAAATTAATACAGTGCAGAGAAACCCCTCGGTTTCTCAAACACACACAAAGCAAATAAAGGGTTATTGAAAAACTAAAGAGGCATAAAACAAGGAAAAAACCGATTGAGAGGAAAAAGATAAAAACGGTGTGCAAATCTAACAAAACCCTGCCGGAGAGGAAAAGAGACATGGAGGAGCAACGGCAGAGGTAAAATTGGGGAGCTTCTAAAAGAGATTCTGAGATTTCGAGAGCCCCGATGACGCCGCCGATGCTGAAGAATCACGGCGGAACTAGAAAACGGCGGTCACACGCCGCTAGCTGCAAAACCCGATGTGGAGCGTCCTCCACCCAAAAACTGTCAGTTTCTTCGCGCAAACCTTCTTTTGCTAACTCGTTTGCTGGATTATTTCCTCGACGGCCCGTAAATGAAAAGGCACAACTCCTAAATTGCAACCCTAACGTTTTGATGTCTCTGATGGTAGGGCTGATATTCGAAGGATCCGCAGAAGAATCGTTGATTTTTGAGATAACCGTTCTGCTATCACTCTCCAAAATGACATCTTGAAAGCCCATATCCCCTGCGAAGAGGAGCCCCTGGAGAACTGCAACGGCCTCTGCCTCAAAACTCGAGGTAACATTTCGGTTTATTTGGAATCCCGAACCGAAAATATTACCCTTATAATCTCTTATAATGAAACCTGATGCTGATTTCTTGTCCGACCACCGGTAACCTGCATCAACGTTTACCTTATGTGCGGAAACTGGAGGAGGAACCCAGCGCTGGTCATCAAACCGTTTGGGATGGACATACAGAGACGATGTGTGTTCGATCTCTAAGTAGTAAGCCTTGATGAAGGTAAAAACATCTTCCACTCTTTGAATATGCCCTTCATACAGCATTTTGTTTCTTGAATACCATATTGCCCAAAGTGTTATAAGAATAGTTCGATGATGATTCTTGCCCTGATCATTTAAAAACTTAAGAAGCCAGTCACTAAAATGAGTTAAGGCATTTCTAGTTGTATGTGTAAAACCTAATAGATACCATATGTTCCTTGCAAAGAAACAATCCACAAAAATATGGTACGTACTCTCTATAGGAGCCTTGCATCTCGGACATCTAGAATCATTAGTAACTCTTTTAATATTTAAATTCTGCATAGAAGGAATGAAATCACGAACCATTCTCCACACTGAGATTCGTACTTTAGAAGGGCAAGAAACTGACCAAATTTTGGAATAGATATTAGAGGGTTGGGAAATTACTTGAAACGAACCTGTTAGGATTAAGTAGCCACTCCTAACAGAATAGGATCCAAATCCTTCTCCCTTCCAACAAAGAACATCCTGCTGAGGGAAACGAGGCAATTTGATCTTTAAAATTTCGTCAGCGTCAGATTGCTCAAAAATGGATTCCACAAGAGGGCGATTCCATCTTAGTTCACCAGGCATAAGTAAATCTGAGACAACCTGAACCTGCGCATTATACGCAGATGTAATTCTTTTCGATGGAATACCCGGAAGCCAGAAATCATTCCAAATTGAAACCGACATCCCTGAGCCAATTGACCAACACATCCCCATTTCCAATAGACCCCTGGAACACCAAATACTACGCCAAATAAGAGAGGGTGAAGGCCCAACAGTAGTATTTAGAAAAGTGGAGTTAGGATAATATTTGGCCCTCAACAGTCGAGCCACTAAAGAACCAGGATTAGAAAGGATCCTCCATCCCTGCTTAGCCAGCAAGGCCACATTAAACTTCCCAAAATCGCGAAATCCCATTCCTCCATCCTCTTTGACTTTACTCAACTCCTCCCACGTGCACCAGTGAATGCCCTTTCTCGAAGAGGATTTCTGCCACCAATATCGAGCAGCAATAGCCTCCAACGACTTACAAAACGATGCTGGGAAAAGGAAACAAGACATGGCAAATAAGGGAATTGCTTGTAGGATAGATTTGATGAAAACTTCTTTCCCTCCTTGCGATAAGTTTTTCGAGCCTAAAGAAGAAACCCGAGAGAAGAACCTATCCTTAAGATATTTAAAAGCCAGATTTTTATTCCGGCCCACAATTGCTGGTAAACCCAAATAAGTTTCTGGGTTTGAAACTTCATTAACACCCAAGATCCGGCAAACAACCAGTCTATTTTCTGTAATAACATTAGTACTGAAAAAGACACTGGATTTATCATAGTTAACCACCTGTCCAGAACAATCAGCATATAATTGCAATAGAGATTTAATGTTATCAGCACTTCTTGCTAAAGCCTCACCAAAAATCAAGCAATCATCTGCAAAGAGTAAATGACTTATCTGGGGAGCTCCTCGAGCAATCCGTGCACCTTGAAGAGATCCCTGCCTCGTAGCACTACGCAAAAGAGACGATAATCCTTCACCACACAGAAGAAATAAATATGGGCTGATCGGGTCTCCTTGACGCAAGCCTCTCGAAGGAGAAAAATAGTCACTCGTACAACCATTTACCACCACCGAGTAAGAAATAGTAGACACTCCTCTCATAACCAGCTCAATCCAAGTTGGGTCAAAACCCATCTTTCCCATCACACTCCGTAAAAAATCCAACTCAACACGATCGTACGCCTTGCTCATGTCTAACTTCAGCGCGAACGATCCACAGCGACCAACCCGTCGCTTCTTAAAAGAGTCAAGGATCTCGTAAGATGCAATGATATTGTCTGTGATTAGCCTTCCCGGGACAAAGGCACTTTGAGCCTCATCGATGCAAACATCAAGAATGCCTTTTAACCTGTTTGCTAGCATTTTCGAAATTATTTTGAAGAGGACATTGCATAAGGCTATCGGGCGAAACTGAGACATTCGTTTTGCATCACTAACCTTGGGGATTAGGACAATATGAGTTTTATTTATATCTTCCAGAGGGTAAATACCTTTTAGCACCCCAATACAATAGTCAGCCACTTCCTTCCCAAGTATCCCCCAAAATCGCTGATAGAAAATGGCACCTAAACCATCCGCTCCCGACGTTTTCAAAGGACTCATCGAATTCAGGGCAACAAAGACTTCATCCGGAGTAAAATCTCGTGATAATTGGGAATTCATTTCATCCGAGACACAATGCTCAATTCCATTAAGAATAACCTCCGGATCAGATACTCCTGAAGAAGTAAAAAGATTGGAGAAATATGACACAACAATATTTCGGACATCATTCTGCTCATCATGAAAGGTACCCTCGTCAGAGAAAAGACCTTTAATACGATTAGTCCTTCGACAATGACTAGCATACCTATGGAAATAATTCGTATTCCTATCCCCGTTCTTGAGCCAGTTGGCCCTCGCTCTTTGTTCCCAAAAGATTTCCTCCTTATCTAGCTCCAAATTTAAAGATAATTTCGCATCAATAAGCTCCCCAAGGGTCTCATCCGTAACTTGTTGAGCATTAAGTGTATCAATGCGATTTTGTAAATCCTTAATGGAAAACTTTTTCATTCTCTTCAACTTTCGGAACCACCGGTCAAGGCCCGAGCTTACAGCACGCAATCTGTCAGGTACCAAACCACTCGAATTTGACCATAGAGTCTGAACCTCATCTTTACACGAAGACTCCAGTAACCACGCAGCCTCGAATTTAAAATGCCAAATCTGTTGAGCCTGATACAGATTTGCATTTGTGTTGAGAAGTAAGGGACAATGATCGGAAAAAGAGTGAGTCAAGTGATCAATTTGATAGTCTGGAAAGAGATCATTCCATGCGTCATTCGCAACACCACGATCCAATCTCTCTCGAATATTATTTGTAGTCGAACGACCCCACTCCCAAGTAAACCAGGCACCTCTATAGCCCAAGTCTACAAGATTACAGTCCTCAAGAGCTTCACGGAAATTATTCATCTGCCACTCATGTCTAATAAGACCACCAGATTTCTCAGTGTGACTGAGGATCTCATTAAAATCACCAAGGACACACCAAGGGATAGAGGGACTGTCATTTAGCTGCCGGAGTAATTGCCAAGTACGAGCACGATCACTTACTGCCGGTGCTCCATAAAAACCAGTGAACCGCCAACAAATAGAATCATTCACACCCGAAACCAGAACATCAACATGATTAATAGAAAAAGACAGATTTACGGTCACCGTGGATTTCCACCCAATCGAAATACCACCACTCCGCCCATCCGCACTGACATCCAACCCATTTACATAACCACACCTTCGTCGAATACTTTCCATCTTCGTCATATGAACCTTGGTTTCCATAAGGAAAACTACATCAGGGGATAAATCACGCAACATTGCGCGGAAACGACGAACTGTTCGGGCCATCCCCAAGCCACGAACGTTCCAACTTAAAATTCTCATTGGGAGCGGCTAGCCCCACGCAGGGAGCTTGCCGATGCATCTGTGTGAAATTCGCTTGAATCCTTTGACAAGGAAACACCCGAATTAGTACTCTGAAACCGCTGTCGTTTTGGATTCTCAACATCTTCCAAAGGGCTTTCTTCTTCTGAAGAACCCATCACCGTATCAAAGCCCAGATTATCATTTAAACAAACTGGCCCAGATAAGTTAACTGGGTTTAAATTAATAGTAGGGCCTACAGAGCCAGCTGGTGATTTCTTGAGAGGAGCAAAACCCGGTGGATGAGGATAAGGCATAGAATTTGCAGTCTTTAATGTAGAATCCCTGATATTAGGCGAGATATTCTCTTGATTACTATTCTGGCCCTGATTAGGGAATAAATGATTACCCTGATTACTACCCCCCTGATTTGCCGTTACAGGGATGGTTGGCCGGAAAATTGGACGCTTCATGCCGTCTTCAATCAACCATTTGCATGGAGTCACCGCAGCCCTCCGTGACGGAGCTCTCAAAGATGCGTCCCAGCCCGGAGCCAGATCTGCCCCTCCTTCAGCAAAGCGTAAAGGACAAAAACTCTCCCCATGGCCAAGTATTCCACACAAAAAGCAGAATAGAGTTAACCTTTCATACTCGAAACGAACGTAGTGATGAGAGCCATTGCCCAGAATTAACTTTTTACATCGTTTAAGAGGCAACCGATTATCAACTCGAACCCGAATCTTCATTATGCGCTTATACCCCAAAGAGATCGACTTTGAGTCATAAAGCAAAAAAGAACCAATAAAATCCCCCAGAACTTTTGCAACCTTCTCAGACATAAAACCCAGTGGAACATCGTGAATATTGATCCAATAGTCAACAAAATTAAGAGGAACTACCATGGGGTCCTCACCAGCCTTCAGACGATGCAGAACCAGAAGATGCGTATTAAAAAACCAAGGACCTCCATCTGTGATACGCTCAAAATCCAGCATGTGATACAATTTGAAAAGGAACCGACCTCTAGCTAGATCTGAAATAGATATCCCTCCCGGAGGATGCCAAACAGTAGCCATTGTAGAACGCATAGATTGAAAGTTAACAATACTATTCGTGAGAAAAGACCCCACAAAACATAAGTCGAAAGAAGAAAGAGCATCTTGTTGTTCCAGGTCAATCCGGACACCATCATCCTCCCCCCCTCCGATAGATAGATTTGTCAGATCCTCTTGAACGTCAGCCATGATAGAGAAGAAAAAGAGCAAAAAGAAAAACCAACAGACTTGCCACAGAGAGCAGATAGAAGACGTGCCACAGAGAGCAGATTTTTTATACACAACCCAATTATATTATACAAAAATAATTAAATACAATATTAATTTTTTTTTCTCAGCAAGAACGGACTTTATTAGAAAAATCTGAGTGTAACATGTCCAAAAAGCATTTGTTCATAATCATTTTGATGTAGTTTTTCATGTCTAAAAAGTATGTTGTAAGGTTGAAGGAACCTAAAATTAAATTTAACAATATTTTGTTAGGGATTAACATTTTCATTTTTTGAAGTTAATAAAAATTGAGTTTTAAATAGTTTAGGAATAGAATGTTCATTGTTGATAGTTGACCATGATTCCATTATTTTATTTTTCATATATATAATGATTAAACCTATGTACGGATGATATGCAGCAGAATATTATGTGGTCCAAAAAAATAACATAGATAAATATTTGTACAACATTTGCAAGAAAAATTGAGAATTATTCACAAATTATTGAAACTACAATAGTTGAAGGTTCGATTATTGTAAACAGTAGACTCTCTTCATTAGAAATCTTGAGAAATTAAAAAATTAATTTCAAAAACTGTTAACTAAAATACTATGAGAAAATATTAAATAAAAATAACTTAAGTCAATATAATTTTTCTAATTAATTTGACTTTTATAATTTTAATAATGTGTATACAAAATATTGTAATATAATAACAATCGAAATTACTAGGGTTGTTCATTGTCAAAGTAACCGAAAAATCAGGTACCCGGTTCATGTGGGTACCTCCTTTACCGGTCCGTGTCTCGGTCCATTTTATCCGGGTACCAGGTTCACATTTTTATTTATTTTTTAATCTAAAATTTTTAAAATATCACATTGTAAACCCATAAAATTTAAAAGTTCACAATACATAATTCAAACACAAAAATTAGTGATTTGAAGTTAGTTTTAAAATGAAATATTTGGATATATATATATATATTAAAGTTTATCGTCAAAAAGATATTATAAATATTAATCTTATTTTTTCTTTCAAATCCCGGTATGACAATGCAATACATCTCTATTTAATAAAAAATATTTGAAAATTTTAAAACTTTAAAGTACATAATACAAACATATAAATAATTTATAAATTTAAATTTATTTTTAGGTAAAAATATTAATAACCTAACATAAAATACAATTTAAAACTAAAAAATAAATATATTAAAAATATCGGGTCGGGTACCCGGTTACCCAAAAAATCAGCTTAGACCCGACCCAACTACCCGAAAAAAATCTCGAGTCGGGTACCCGGTCCGATAGGGTAATTTTTTTTAAAAGAATTATCTAATTTTTAAGTTCGGATCGTCAGATCGAATCTTTTGAACACCCCTAGAAATTACCATATATCAATATATTAAAATCATAACATGAAAAAAAAAATCATTCATCCTTTCTTTTATTTATTTCTAGATTTGTATAAAAAAAACAAAAACAAAACCATTTCTTAATAATAATAAAAAATCGTATGTACATTTTTGGTGTCCCTATTCATGCTCTAATACTAAACAACCAAACCTTAAGCCTTAACCTTAATTTTTAAAGCTAAAAACTAAACCATATAGTCAAACTTTAAACCCTAATTCTAATTCTAAACATTAAACTTATTTTTTTAATGTGGGGCATAAATAAGTGCACTGAAAAATAGATGATTTTTGTTCCCATCTCTTAGCTGACCTTTGTTTTTTCCCCCTATAAATGCTGTATAGTGTTGGATTGAATAGGCAATAGTTCTTCAGCTGTAGCAACATGGGATCATCATACACAGAAGATGATTTAAGCACCTTATCCCCTTCAGCAATCAATGTCCAGGAGCTTGTAAAAGGAGGACCGTCCATCTCAATCCCACAACAATTTATACGTTTAAATCAAGAACCACCACCTTCCTCCTCTGTCACCGCCACCCCAACCATTGACATGTCCCGTCTGCTTTCCGAAGACGACCGGTGCCATAACCTTGAGCTCCACAAACTGCACTCTACATGCCAACACTGGGGCATCTTTCAGGTTCTTCGTTTAAATAACATTGTAGTACGGTCGACGTTTTACGGTTTCGGAATTTTCATTGTTCTGTATGTTTGAGAAGAGTTAATGGATTTTGCAGCTGGTGAACCATGGGGTTAGCTCAACACTGCTGGAGAAACTGAACCATGAGGTTGAGCAGTTTTACCGGCTTCCTTTGGAAGAGAAACTGAAGTACAGAATAAGGGAAGGTGAGATGGAAGGGTTCGGAACCAGGAGCAGAGGAGATGGGAAATTTGATTGGGTTGACACTTTCAATATTGTCACTAACCCTGTACATAAACGCAGGCCTCATCTCTTCCCACAGCTTCCTCCATCTTTCAGGTTACTCTTTGATCTCTTAGTTTAGAGTTTTTTTTTTCTCGATCTTTGATGTTTGATGAGATCGGTATCTCGTCGTGCAGGAGTACGTTGGAGTGTTACTTGTCGGAACTCCAGAGGCTTGCTGCGAGACTAATATGTTTAATGGGGAAAGCATTGAAGATCGATGAGAAGGAGATGACGGAGTTGTTCGACGACGGGTTGCAAGCGGTGAGGTTCGCGTGTTATCCTCCGTGTCCTAAACCGGAGCTGGTGATGGCCCTCACTCCTCACTCTGATATCACTCTTCTTACTATCCTACACCAAGTTAATGGAGTGGATGGCCTTCAAGTTAAGAAAGATGGCCATTGGCTCCCTTTTAACTTCATCTCAGATGCCTTTGTGGTCAATGTTGGAGACATTTTCCAGGTTAAATTTATCCCTATATTCAGTACATGTATAAGTGTGTGCGTTGACAACTGTAGTTTGATGTTAATGCAGATATTTAGCAACGGTGTTTATCACAGCATTGAGCACAGGGTTTCGGCCTCTAGAGAGAAAGAGAGTGACAGTTACCTTCACCGTGCTTCCCAATTCCGAGGCGGACGTTGGGCCTTCACCGAGCCTCGTAAATGAAGATAACCCTCCGTTGTTCAGAACCGTGGGAATGGAGCAATACTTCAATGATTTCTTTACCCGCAAGCTCTATGGGAAAACATATCTGGACCATATGAGGATTCAAAATGGACATCAACACAGCTCTACATGAACTTGTGTTTTGACTGAATAATTGTAGTTTTGTAATAAAAGTAACAATTGTGGAGGGAATAATGCTTTCAATAAAGTGACTTTTAGCCTGAAGTTTATGGTGTTTTGTTGTAAATTGAGTTCTAAAATTATGAATGGAGCAAAGCTAACAAAGAATAAGGGGGGCTTCATTATATACAGAAAGATCAATCTTGATCTTAAGAAAAAGGAGCTTTAAGAAAACTGATTTGTACCAGGAAAGGCCTTTGATTTATATGTGCCATAAAAAAAGCAAACTGGTACATGTAATGTAAGCATGTATGTATATATGTATGTAACTCCACTTTCTTTTACCTTGCTTACATCTTGAGATTCAATGAGGTTGTATTAGGCGATGCATGGCATCTCTCTTGTAACCCATCTTTTCTTTTCATTTTTTTTAAGATTTCCCCCTTTTTTCTTCTTCCTTTTTCTTTTGCTTCCCTCTTCGTAAACTGTCTTCTTGTCTCTTCCGTCGGATAGAGAAATTCTTTGAAAATGCTTTGAATCAAGTATTCAGGTTGAAGACCTTCGCCCTTGCCTTTTGCTTTTCTTCTGAGGCATTTTAAATGGAGTCCAGCTCTTCCTGCGTTTAGAGGTTTCGCAAAAGAGGCCAGAAGCCAAGGCCTGCTGAAGCCATAACTCAAATTCTTCGTCTTCATCAATCATTTCAGCATCCAAATCCCAAGGAAATTTGCTCGAGTTGGATCTTTGTGTCTTGTCCAATCCAACCATGTTTACATGGAAGCTAGGTCGATGGGTGTTTGGTCTACATGACATTCCCTGCAAGAACCATTTTCAGGAGATAAGCATCTATAAAGTTTACCAGTAGAAAATGCATTGCTTTCAGCAGGCAATGTTTCTCCCTCATATTCCATTGTACATAATATCAAAATAACCAATAATGTCAGCATAGGCATCCACCGGACACACATGTACATGCATGTGCCTACAAAACATGAACTTACCTGACAAATAGCCCATTCTGAAACATCAAAGATCTTGCTCTCAGCACAAACAAAAGCACGTGGTATTTCCACCTAGAAAGAAAGCCAAGAGAGAAAACTGCTAAGCATAATGAATACTATCGCCTGTTAAACAGCATACCACACAAAAGGAGATGAAAGATAGCCGTATAAAGCTTACATTGTTAAAAAGGTATTTTAGCCTCATATACATCATATTTTATGTTACCGCATAGAAAGTACTCATGCAGAAGGCCCATAGCCATATCCTCCTTATTAATCTTCAAATATTATATCTGTTGTGTTCCCCCGCATTTTGTTATTAAGCAATTGTAATATATTCTACATTTTTCATCCAAAGTTTCAAATACCTAAATTCACTTAATGCTTAGGTCAGGAGCTGCTTAAGGAAAGTGAAGTTGAGGAAAAAAGCCCTTCTCAGAACATGCATGCGAGTTGTGGTGTACTCAAATGCTAGAATTAAAGAGCTGTTATAAACCTGTAATCTAAATAATCCATTAGCCTCATTGAAAGCATCTTCCTTATTCCAAAATAAAATGTTAGTAATGAAAAACTCAAATCTTTTAACTTGTTCCAGCTCTGATCTTAAATTTTAGTATCAGATAAGCCATTTTCTTCTTTTACTTAAAACACCAGATCAAGAATGGTATTTTGGTAAAGCAAAGCAAATTTCGAATTTAATAATAAAAACTGTAGACAGAAAACACTCACCACTTCATGTCATACGAAATTCAGGTGAAACCATCAATGTTGTACATCAAATTGATTAAGATTTTTGTAAGAAGGAACCTACCTTTTGCGGCCTATCAAACACCAAGGAACCTTTGTACTCAACCCACCCATCTCCATCCTTGGCTTGATGATACTGACAGCAATCCTGAATGCAGATGTAATCTAAAAAGATTATGAAATAAATTAAGGGAAACAAAGATTATTAATTTGAGTGTGCAATGTGTATCCATGCATGTTTTTGTGCGAGTACTTACATTGGCGTGCATTTGCTTGTAAGTTTTGTGCCTACATGAATGAAGGAAGGTGTGATGTGTTGTGTGCAAGAGAAAAAACATCACCGGTGCTCTAAAAAGAGCTAGTGAATCATTCCCCCGTAGATGCTATCCATATATGAGGTGCTATAAAATCACCTAATGGAACAACTTGGAAAATTCTCTCTTTTGATTGTTTCCTTTAACATTTTGAATATTCTAGAGTGGTTTGCAGCAATTGTTACTTTTAGTTTGACAAGTACCTTTTGCTTTTTTAAGCTCCAAGCATTGGATTGAGGGCACCATTTTTGTTTGAACTTTTATGTTATTTTTGTTTTCAACTTTTCTATGTCTAAATTTAAAACCTTTTGGTTAAGCTGTACTTCATAACCTGTAAGATGCTACACCTTTTAAAAGACTGGATTGGAAAAGGAACGATTTCTGACCTGACACCATCTAGCCTTGGCCTTGTTCCTATTTGTGCACACCCATATATGTGAATTACCGCACTTAGTGCACTGAATACGCCTTGATTCTTCAGAGCAATGATCTGGGCTAGGCTGCTGAAATGAGATAATGGTTGAAAAGTATAAATTTTACACTATCATACAACATAAATTACCGACTCAGAATCACATGAATCAGCAATACGAAACAAGCTTTTGCACAGAGCCAGAAGCAAGTGACCAGTAAGAGCATAAAAGACTGAACGTTGATTATATTACCACCATGTTGAACAACGCTTAATTAGCCAATTGAAACACCAGGAAATTTCATCACTGTGAATCATGAATAGGTTTTTGCTCAAGAGGACAAAGTTACAATAGAGCAGTCAGACCATTTTTTCCCATTAGCCAAAAAAATTAGAGCTGAATATCAATATATAAGAAACTCATAAACAGAGCAAATCTAGAGATAAGAAGCCCAAAGCTAGATTCTTGAATTCTAAGGTAGAGTTTCATATCATCTCCCTTGTGCAAAGTATTTTTGCATTTCAATTCCTCTAGGCTATAAATTTCATTGAAGAAAGAACCACAAGAAAATAAACAGAAGCAACAAAAAGGACAACGGGAAGGAGAAATCAAAACTACCTGCCATGAAGAGCTATGGGACTTTTGACAGACACTCCTAGTCCTGGATTCCTCCTTTCTTAACTGCTCATCGTAGTCCCTCTTTTTCATGGAATCAGAAAGAACCTACAAAATAGATGTCAAATGCTGCTTAAAGCCAGAAGCCAACTATTTCCAGAGCTGACGACACTGCTAACTCTTCATTTTATATGTACAAAAAATAGTAATTAAGACTAAATAAAAATAACAGCAATAACATTGTTGCTCACCTCATAAGCACATTGAAGTTTCTTAAAGGATTCACTTGCTAAAGGACTCCCCATATTTTTATCAGGATGTACGAGCATTGCCTGTTGGAAATAGAATTGAGAGAAAATAAATAAAGAAGACAAGTGGGGGTGCCAAAAATGAATGGAAAAAAATAAGGATTAAAGGAACCCAATGAGAAGCAAAACAAAAGAAGGATATCTCCCCTCTAAATCTAAAGCATTCCCTCCACACCAAGTTTCTCCTTGATTTTAACCCATTAAGTTACTTTACACAAATCCAAAAATTCTTTCCGTTTTCTTAAAAATGAATTAGAGATAACCTATAAGAAACAAAGTGTAAACATAGTCCAACATCACTTGCATAGAAAAGGAGAAACCTAGCTCAAGTCTGACTAACTTTTTGTTGAATTAAGTACTGGATGATTACTTCAGATTACATATTTAGATAATTGGTATTTGTATGCCTCTTTTCTAGGATAGAATCTACCTTCTTTCTATATTCCTTTTTCAAGACTGCAATGTCCATTTTTGTGTGACGAGGGATCTCCAGTGCTTGATAATGATCTGAGCAATTCAATATTCTTGTCATTTCATCAGCTGAACTCGTTTCTTCCTTGACAACCTTTTTAGCAGAAAACTCTTTTTGGTTAATAACCGATGTAGTAGCAGATTTGCTGGATGACTTGCATGGCTGCATCTTCTCAGATTCATTGATAGGAATAGAGTATTCACATTCTCCAGACAAATCATCTTTCATAACTGGTTTGGATTCCTTTGGCTCTTCATATTGCATGTTCTCCCTCACATTATCAAAACGTTGGAGCAAATAATTCAATACATCATTTGAGAGAAATGCAAGGCTTATTGATAGAAAAACACCAAGCCAACCAACTCGAACTTTGACAAAATAAATAGAGTACGGATTTGCTATCAAGACTATCAACCGTGCATAACTTAAGGAGAACATATAACCTGCACAGAGAGAAAAGAAATTCAGAGATCTCAAATCAACAGAAGCAGAAAAAGAGATCAAATGCAAATATTATGTCTATCAAACAAGTTTCAGATTAAAGAATCTTCTTCTAGAATTAGAGATAATTGTTTCTCATGAGAATAATTCAACCATGTTTTAGATGATGTATAGGAATTTTGTGAACACTCTTTTACATACAGCAAAGGCTGGATAAGAGCTTAAAAGGATAGTCATGGATATTCCTCAAAATCATCTACTTTTGAACATCATGTTCCAGAAGGTTAATTGTTGGCAGTATTAGTGACAAGGAGTGAGAAAACTTGATAACAACTACGAGCAATTCAATTAATCACCAATGGTTGGTTACAATACTGACTGCACACACTCAGTTTAGACAAAGGATTTGATAGTGAGCATGCATACATAAACAGTGGTATTGAGGAAAATTACAATAGATAGATTGAACTCAACATAAATATATGCTAATAATTTGACCAAAACAGCAGAGATGTGAATTTGAAGAAATAAATAACATAAAAATACTGTCAAAGGATCCAACAATTTATACTTTTGGACGTAATTATTCAATTGATCACCAACGATTAATAGATAGATTAACTCAACCTAAGAAATCATAATAAATTAACTAAAAAAATAGCAAACTTGACAATTTGAAATAGTAAATAACACTAATATAAGTACTGGCAAAGGACCCTACAATCTTTTACTTCTGGACTTGATAACATCAAGTGTGAACTGCAGGCATTCGATTTGGATAAAGCATTTGATAAGGCAGTGATCATAGGATACTAAGACAAGCAATGGTATCGAGGGAAATTATTATAGATAGATTAGCCATTTGACCTTGACCTAAAGATATGCAAATAATTTAACCAAAATTCAGAACTTCTGAATTGGAGATAGTTTATAACATTGAAACAACTGTCAAAGAATATAATGTATATAAATATATTTACTTTTGGACTTGATAACATCAAAGAGCAATTCAGTTAGTCACGAAGGTGTTAGCATACTGATTGCATGCATTCGACAAAAGCATTTGATAGGACAGTTAGCCCGTTTAGACAAAGCACTGGTATCGAGGAAATTACCACAGATAGACAAAACTCAACCTAAACACATGCACAGTCACGTTTAGACAAAGCAATGGTATTGAGGAAATTACCACAGATAGACAAAACTCAACCTAAACATATGCACAACTTAACCAAAACTAGCTCACTTTCAATTTGACATAGTATAGAACATAATTACTGTCAAATGATCCCACGAGATTTTACTTTTGGGATTTAAGCACTTATGTTCCTCATCATAAATCTTATCAGTTCTGATAAAACTAATCCCACAATTGTCTACATTTGCTAGACATGCAAACTCCCTACAGTTTAAAGAGGGAGAAAAGAGAGCCTAAGATGGTAAATGCTTAGCTTATAATTTATATTTAGTCTCACTCAGAGAGTATGAGGCAAAGCTCCTTTCATTATTTCTTGGCCTTGGGCCTGCTTTTCAATTATTTTGAGGCCTTGTCTTAGTGATACTTGTCACACACACACACAAAAACACTTCCCCTTCAGTTTCCATTGGCAGAGTCTGATGACCAGCCTTACTTCATAGACAACCAGCTCAATTTGTAAAAGAACTGACAAATATTCCTATAGGTTTTCTAGTTTGATTAGCTTTACATACACAAAAACCTGCATGTAGGAATGTGTATCTACAAACTAGAAAAACAAGACAAGTCATTTTGAAACAGAATAAGATAGATAATATCTGTTTGAAAAACACTCTCATACTTGGTGTCTGTAACTAATTCTCAAACTCAAACAGAAGATGTATCACAGGAAATGCCATCAACAACATTGATAGAGCTATATCATGTATATATGAACGAAATAAGTGAAAACAACATCTTAAGACAAGAAAAATTCATAGTCAGGGGGCAAGAAACAAGCCATACCTCCAACTATAAACAATGTACCCGTTATCCAAAAGTTAGCATACATCCATAATATCAAAGTGCCAAACAACCCTACAATAAAGAGTCCGGGAGTGTAACCTAATTGCTGAACTGCACCTCCAGCAACTCCCTGAAACATTTGAGACAACATTCTTAGCATCGTTCTCAAGTTTCTGATAGCTATTTAAATAAGATTGACGCCACTAAGTAAAATTGACCCTTGTATTTGTTTAATAAAGTGAAAATCCACCACAAGTGCCAGTAAAACCAAGACATCAGTAAGTATTGTTTAAGTAAATAAAAAAATCCACCATCAGTGTCTCTTGGCAACTTTTGGTCCTCTGATTTCATGTCCAAAGGAACCAGTAGAAACAAAATGCTATCAGACGGAATAACACACAGTTCTAACATGTGGGGTGGGGTTGGGAGGATTGAACCTTTGAAGTAGCATTTTTTAGGGAACAAGTAACTTGGCTCATTCAAGATTAAGTGTTCAAATAAAGTTCAAAAGAACTAATATACACATTTGTATGCACTATGCAGACGGTTTTACTTGAAATAGTGTGGGGCAAAAAACAAAGGCCGACACTTCATAACAGCCTAAGGATGATGCTCAATGAACTTTCAATCAATAAAGAAAAACAAAAGCATTTTGAAATCTCTCACAAGAATTTCAGGAAATGGTTTCCAATTAACAGTTCAGCAAGCAGCACAACCAGAAGATTTCTGGGGGAAAAAACATTTAAGCTAAATCCAAGCATTCTTGCCAAGTGTCTAGCCTAGATAAATTGATTGAGAAACAAACTTTTTTTAACTTCCTTTTTCATTTTTTACTACTCAACAACAAGCAATCAGACAATACTCGGATAACCAAAAATAGAGAAACATGAAACAAGACACACCATTGTAAGAAGCACATAGAGCAAGCAAGACATGGAAGTCAAGCTGAGGAAACAACTCCACATTATAACAAGCAAGGAAGCTGAACCCAATCTGCTACATGACTGAAACCCTCTCACCACACACTCTTTCCAATAAACCAAAAGCAACCTCGAAAACTTCCAGAAATTATCAAACGCACTACAAACCATAGGCCAATGCCTCTCCGTTAACAACCCCATTTTATCTCTACAACAAGCAACAGCTGTTTTCGCCTTGGAGTAAACATGTTTCTGCGATTGTAACCATTTCCAACCTTGCTTAAACAGCCCAATATCCTCCATCGCCCCTTTTACCCTTCGATCCACCTCACGAAGCAGATGAAACTTTTGCTAATAAAATGGGCAGAAGAACGGTAAAAGGGGGAAAAACGTGTCAGGAATTGAAACTTAAACGAAATAAAACATAATTATTGTTCATTTATTCGAAAATTTCAAAACAAAATAGTATACCCATTTGAGGAATTGCAGTTAAGAGAGTAAATTCGATCACACTGGGTTCATTCAACACTAAAATTTGCTTCACTTGTAAGCTTCCAAAAAAGTTAATTTAATAAGGGGGAAAAGCGAAGAGATGGAAGCAAATTATTGCCCTTTTTGACTCTGAAAATCTGAAACTAAATCCAAAGACTGGGATAAGAGTGAGGTAAAGCAGATGATAAAGTGAGTTGAGCTGAGTGGAGTGGAGTGTGAGCAAAATTACATTAAGACTTAGTTTGTGGTTGCTTTTAAAAAGTGCGGCAAACTAGCTGTTGAAAAATAGTTTTGAAAAATTGGTTAGTGTTTGTCATTGATGTCAAAAAGTGATTTTGAGGAGATAAAATGTCTATTTTAGACATGATATTGAAAAGTAAAAGTAAATTTAGGTGATTGTTCAAATTAATTAATGTTATGATTTATAAAATAAATCAATTTCAATTATAATAAAAAAATTATTTTTTTATAAAATTTAATTTGAAAAATATAAACTACATTCTAGATTATATACGAGCATACCACTTACACATTAATAATAAATATAAAATAAAGTACAAATAAAAAATTTTATTTTCAATATAAATATTATAAAATATATATTATTTTACAATTATGTATGGATAAACATTATTTTAACAATAAATTATAATTAAATAATAAGGGTAAAAAAGTAATTTTATTTTCAAACTAGCTTTTCTACCCAAGAAGCTATAAAATTCAGCTTCTTGGTTTGGGTGAAAAAGCTAGTTTTAAAAGCAACCAAAAACAGCCTGTTTTAACTAAAAACACTTAAAAAAGTAATTTTTGGTTGCAAAACGCAACCAAAAACAGGCCCTAAGAAAGGTTAAAACTTTATGAATTTGAATTCCCCCCTTATTATTGGTTACAAAACCCTAATTAAACTGATAAATGTCGGATTGCTTTTAGTTTTGAACCGTAGGGACGATATTATTAAACATAATTTTATGAGAAAAGAATATAATAAAATTAAGTTAAATAAAAATGACTGGGAATCAAATCCAATCATAAGGTGAAAATTTGTTTCCTTTCTTCTTCTTTTTTCTAACCCTAAATTTGATAATTTTAGTTGAATTGACTCGTGAATTTTTCCATTAAAATGGCTCCAAAATTATCAGGTTTAGTCAAATTGATCTTTGAAGCTTTTTCAGTCAAATTATTCCCAGAACTTTGAGAACGTAAAACAATATTCTTCAAGATTTATAGTGTTAATTTTTTAGATATTCCTATCAACTTGACCACTAAAAAAGAAGGCTTTAAACTCCATTTTAAAAAACTAACATGTTAATCTTATGAATTATTTTAGATTATGTTTTAAAATTCATAGAACAAATTGACCAAACCTTTAGAGTTTAGTAACTGATTTAATCGAATTATATATATATGCCAAAGTTTAAGAGATTATTGTACGTTTAAGCCATAAAATTCTATAATTATACATTTTCCTTTATCGAATCGAATCAACTTTGAAACAAAGCACCAAAGAGGTGGGTCTTATACTTTGTGATGTTAAGAAAAGAGATGTCCAATTTACTTTACATAAGATACATGGCATAGGACCCCAAGTGTTTCATAGGATCATAAAATTACACGAACCCGACTCGATTTGATGTGTCTTGTCTCGTTTTGTTCATTTTCTTTATTTTTTTTGGATTTAGGACAAAGTAGAGTCGGACATATTTTTGGAAAGAAATGAATCGGACGAGTAGGGTTTGAGTTTAGGATAAAAATTATCCGCCCGTCTTGATATATTTATATATATTATTTTTTTTATTTTCAGGGCCAATCGGTTTAATCAATCTTTTGTTAAACTTTCAAGGTCATGTCAAGATCAGATTATGTTTTATTAGATTAGATCAAATATAAAATATATTAAACTCAAAATTGAAGCAGAATTTTTAAATTTCGAGTCGAGTTGAGAGTGCTAAAAAATATCACCCGACTCACCCATTGACATCCCTATAGTTGTCTCCCGTGAGAGAGATTCATTAATATACCTTCATAACAAACTTATCCCATAAGCTTCTAATCATGATTATTAAGCTTCACAACATCAACCCATTTAAGATTCTGAATTTTAATAATTGGTGTATTGATTTAACGAACAAAAATTATCTCCCTTTAGTTATGATTTTTTTATGTCTCACACTAAAAAAATTAAATCTTATATAATCTTAAATTTCACTTTTTAAATCATAAGCCATAAAAATACACATTATCTCTAATTCCCTAGACCTTAATCATAAACTCTAACTTTAAACTCTAAACTTTAAATCTATTTTTTTAGTGAAAGCACTAAAAGATACATGATTAGGAGCAGACAATTTCCATTCTGATTTAACAAGCTGAATTCTTATAAGTTTTGAGTTATTAAGTTTAAGTATCATACCATGTAAATCAAGTGTTGAATTTTCTTTGAACTCTATTATGGTTTAAACTGTATGTTTTCAAAACAGTTAATTAATTCTACCTTACTTCTACGGCAATATTTAGATATATCAATCAAAGAATTCAACAAGTAGTTCAAGTAAAAAAATATATGATATTCATTTGAAAGATTCGGGTTTAATTACAAAATCTGCAAAGTGTGTGCTTAATAGTACCGATTGGTCCATTTATTTTGTTCCTTTTCTTTTATCGAATTTCCACATAGATGTGTGGGTGGTGAGTCGTGACTTACATGTAATTGGATTAGCGATTATGATTTCCAACCATTGAACTAAATTTTGTGACAAACTTTTCCATTTCACACTCAAAAAGTCATGTTTTTATAGATGTATTTATGGGTCGGTTAGACATATGTCTAGGGTCAATATATTTTATGTCTAATCGTAGACGTAGTTGTAAATGTATGTAAATAGTAAAAAAAATCAATCAACATTTTAGTTTCCTAATATCTCTGGCCGCCGATGTTTATTAATTAAGAAAACCCTTGGTCAAAAGTCATTCCACGAGGAATTTGATCCTTTCTTAGTTCTCACTATATTGTTAAAATGGATTATTATTTGACATTCGAGGTAAAAACTTTTATTTTTATAAGTATTTTAATTTTAATACTTAAAGATTTAATTTAAGGTGTAGTTTTAAGAGTTTAGTATTTAGTGATTGTGAATAAGTTTTAGGGCTTCCAGGTTAAAATCTAAATGCTCTATCTTAAAATTTAAATCATATCCTATAAACTCCAAATTCTAACCCTATACCATAAACTCTAAATTTCATTCGCAATCATTAAATTCTATACAACTAAATCTAAACCCCTAAACCCTACGCCCTAAACTAAGTCCATAACACATAAACTAAGACGCTTGTGAAAGTTAAAAGTTTCCGCCGCCATTATATTGGATATAATTACATGCATTAATATTTGGTTAATATTTTAAGAATATTATATATTTACTTATATATATGTGTGTATATATGTATTGTTTCCCTGTTTTTTCCATTGACAAAGGTTTTGCTTCTCTCCACAGCATCCTGTTCTCTCATTACCATATCACTGTTTTCTTGTGAAAAAAAATTATGGAAGACAAGTACGAGACTCTGAAGATTACTCGAGATTCATCAACTTCTGGAGTTTTTAACCTAATCCTAAACCGTCCATCTGTTAGTAATGCACTCTCACTCGGCTTCTTTGCTGAACTCCCCAAAGCTCTTATTGCTCTCGACCAAAACCCTAACGTTGCTATCATCGTCCTATCCGGCTCCGGCAATCATTTTTGTGGAGGCCTCGACCTTAAAAGCCTCGCAGGTTTCATCAACGGTGGCACCGGTGATCACGGCCGCACCGGGGAGCGATTACGGAGACAAATCAAGTTCATGCAAGATGCGATCACTGCCATCGAGAGGTGTCGAAAACCGGTGATCGCTGCAATACACGGCGAGTGTCGCGGCACGGGGATCGGTCTCGTGACGGCCTGTGACGTAAGGTATTGTAGTAAGGATGCATTCTTTTCTGTCAAGGAAGTGGATGTGGCTATCACCGCTGATCTCGGTACGCTCCAGAGATTACCTGGGATAGTAGGGTTTGGGAACGCCATGGAGTTGTCGTTGACGGCAAGGAGGTTCTCCGGTGAGGAGGCCAAGGAATTGGGTCTAGTTTCTCGGGTTTTCGGGTCAAGGGAGGAGCTGATGAAAGGTGTCCGCACCATTGCAGAAGGTAGGTTTGTGGTTTGGTTTCCTTATCTTAATTCAGTGTTTTATGTTGAGGGTTTGGCATGAATAATGAAATGGGCTTGTTTGAAATCGGACGGCAGGAATCAGCGGGAAGCCGCCGCTTGCGGTGGTGGGGACGAAAGCAGTGTTGATAAGAAGCAGGGATCTGAGCGTGGAACAAGGATTGGATTATGTTGCAACATGGAACTCGTCCATGCTTCTGTCCGATGATCTAACCCAGGCTATCTCTGCTCACAAACTCAAAAGGAAACCTACTTATGCTAAGCTTTGAATTTTCTGATGTTTTTTGTTCTTGTTGTTCTTACCGTTGTTTAAAATTCCTGTTAAGATTAGACTATTATATTTCAATGTTGATCCCAAGTTAATGTAATAAGTAATTATTAGGGGCGAAGTCACGATCGAATGTTGAGAGGGCCAAACTATTGAACTTAAAAATAGAAGGGTTTATGAATTATTAAAACTTAAAATTGTTGTCTAATTTATCTAATATTTAAATTTATAAAGACTTAAATTATCATTAGACTAAAAATTTGAAGGGACCAAATTAAAACTTTTAAAAGATTTAATTAAAAATATTCAAAAAAAATTAATGTTTAATATATATTTCTAAAAAATTGAGGGGGCAAATTAAAATTTATAAAAAAATTAAAGGGCCTATTATATAAATTTTAAATTGTTAGATGGTCCCTCATTAACCTCTGATTATGGTCTTTAAATTTTCATGGGTTGCTTCAGAGAAGGTGCTTATTTGTAAGGTTTATGTAAAACTATACTTATTTTTATAGTTCGAAAATATCTACTTATCAATGACCACTAAGGACAACGCATAAATTTATGTTTGGATCCGAAATTTTAAAAATTTGTACTAGAAATTTAAGGCAATG
Organism: Hibiscus tridactylites; assembly: GCA_958450335.1. NCBI lineage: Eukaryota > Viridiplantae > Streptophyta > Magnoliopsida > Malvales > Malvaceae > Hibiscus > Hibiscus tridactylites. Next base: position 4,171,550 of record OY288267.1, read on the forward strand.
ACGGAACTTTGAATAAAAGTTTAATGAGGCTAATTTAAATTTTTTTAAAAAATTATAGGTTTAAATAAAAAAATTTAAAAATTTGAGGGTTTAATTAAAATTTCTAATAATTTTGAGACATTGACAAAAAAAATTAAAAAGAGAGGATATTTAATTAAAATGTACAAAAATTTGTAACGTAATATATGAATTTTTAAAAATTTTGAGCAGATTAAATTAAAATTTTCAAAAATTATAGGGGTAAAATTGAATGAAGAGTATACTCTCATATCACTTAAAAACTTTTAAGTTTTACAATTCTTTTACTGTTGAATGAAGATAAATGGATTAATACGATCAACAATAAGATGAGTTTACAGCGCTCGACGAGCACCGATGAACATCATTAATTCAATTTATAGAGATTAAAAATTTAAAAGACTCACCATATAATTATAAAATATTTAAAAATCAAAAGGTAAATTAATTAAAATATATTATTTTATTTTATTTTAAACATAGATCAAAATACCTATATACCCTTAAATTACAAAACTTTAATTTTTGTTCATTTGAAATTCAAGCCGTCGTCGCCGTTACCTCTTATCGTTTCCGTTTCCAATTAACCGTTTCTTCATTCCAAATCCTAATTGACATTAATTTTAGGGTTGAGATCCAAGTTTTTTATTTCCATTAATTGTACGACATGAAAATTGTTTTTTTGGCCAACTTCCTCGTCTTTCGTGGTTGCGCACTTACGCCGTGACTAAATGGTCGATGGTTCGAGACTTCGAGTGTGGTTGGCAGTCGTGGAGATGATAAATTTTGCAGCCGTGGAGATAATGATGATAATTTGAAAATTGTTCTTTTGCGTTAGAATTTTAAAGTTCCAATTAATCGTTTCTTCATACATAATTCTTCCCCAAATCCTAACGGGCCGCAAGCTGCGGTGGCGGCTTAAATTTCAACTAAACAAAAATTAGAGTTTTATAATTTAAGGGTAGATAAATATTTTGATTTATGTTTAAAAGAAAATTAAAAATAAAATAATATATTTTAATTAATTTATCTTTTAATTTTTAAATAATTTATAGTTATACGTTGAGTCCTTTAAATTTTAAATCTTTATAAACTAAATTAATAGTGATCATCGGCATTCGTCGTTAATAGTGCTTATTGATACTCGTCGATCGATGTAAATTTTTCCTGAACAATAATAAACGAAAAGATCAAACATGTTGGTCGTAGGTAAACGCGTTTTAGGAAAGTTAACTGGCTTAACTGATTGTTTGGTTAAATTCTATATTCATGCATATCATGATATAAAATTACATATAGGATTGATAAAATAAAATAGAAATCTAGAACGTCCGAATTTCCACAAAATGTTTAGGTTGGGAATTGCATGTCATTGGATCAGCAATTGAATATTTCAAACATACACCCAAATTTCCACAAACTTTTCCATTTCCACCCTCGAAAGTCTTTAGTCTTTGGTCTTTGATAACCATTATCACAAATTCAGAAACAAAATCCATGGAATTTTTTTTCTTGTCCTGCGTTGCGGTATGACTTAGTTGCCCAAAACTGACTTCTTCATTTTTTTTCTACCAATAAAAATTAATCTGGAAATTTAATTAAATAAATATATTTATTTGATACATAAGTTGTGTAAAATCTAGGTCGTACAGTCTTATTTATCTTAATATAACATGGAAATTTTAAAACCTAAATAAGACAAATGAAATCGAAAATGAACAAGGATGTGGGGATCATCATGGATCGGGTTTTGGTCGACCCGTACCTGACCCAACATTTTAACATCTCCACAGAATCTGATCCAACCTGAAATTTTATGATGCTCTATCTGACTTGAATTTTAGATAAAAACCCGAACCCGATCTAACATAAATAATTAAATTTTCTCTATTTTTATTTGATAAAATAAGGAGTTAGTTGAAAATAAAATCAAAGATGTCATTATAATAATTGTTCCATTTTTGTTAGACAAAAATAGGAGGTAATTGAAAAATATATAAAAAGATATGAGTATTATAAATATTATATTTAAATATTTAGAATAAAATTAAATTATTATTTCGAATCGGGTTATAATCACCAAATGACCATCTTTATGTATGCTGTCTAAATTTTATGTAACTTCTTTGTGTATCGATTTTTTTTTAATAAATCTGATCGGATGACAAATAAACGTATATAGTATAAAGAATAAATAAAAGAAAATTGAATAAAAATCAGTCTAGATTAAAGACCAAGACTATGCTATTTGTGGAATAGAATGAAGATGGTCTTGATAGACTTTGAAAAATATACGATAAGAACTTGTAATATTATGATTCGGCCAAGGGTTGTAAATAAATAATAAAATAAAAATATGGAATTAAAGCGAATATATGCATCTAATTTTAATTTTTGTACAATTTCGTTGATAAAATTAGGTTAAATATAAAGGATAATATTTGGTTACATAATTCACGATGATTTTTTTTATACAAAAGTATTGACCAGGTACATGCGAGATATAAAAATAATGCTTCCTCCATTATATTAAAAATTATTTATTAACTTTTATAATTAATTTTCTAGCTTTAACTTATTATTATTATTATTATTATTATTATTATTATACAAATTCCAAGAAAATATATTTTAAAACTATCAATTAAATAAAATTTAAAATATATATTTTATAAAAATTTAATTATTTTTAAAATAAATTTTTTGAATAGTCTAAAGGTAATTACAATGTAGTATATGTTCATAGATATTTTATACCTTTTAACAATGCACGCACACCTTGCAAACATTGCGATTAAACCCGTGTCTTTTCCACTAAACTACTAATTGAGTTCAATTATTATTTTTAAAATAATTATGGTCACACTTAAAAACTTAGTCATGATAAATTTAATAGAACGAAAAAATATATTACACATATAAAAACATATTATTTGTACAATTTTAATGATTTAATTAATTTATTCTATTGTTAATATATGAAAAATATTCCCATCAAATGCACAATCCTATTACTATTCATGTCTATAGATTAAAACTTAACATTTAAATCTTGAATTTTAAATTCTAACAATATTTTCTAACTCCTAAATTTCTAAACTTAAATCTATAACCTTTAATCTTAAACTTTAAAACTAAGTTATTTGTGGAAATTTTTTATTTCCACCGACTGAATATTATAATTAGGGAAAACTACACCAGTGACCACCGAAGATATTGGGGATACCTATTTGAACCACCGAACTAAAAAAAACGTCAATCACACCACCGAACTTATAAAATCAACTTATTTTGACCACCGCCGTTAAAACCCTAACGGTGGGGTGACGGAACTGCCACGTGGCAGTTGATGGGTATTTTTAAAAATTACACATTTGGTCCCTGTTATTTACACATTTTTTCAATTTAGTCCTAATTTTCAATTAATAAAATAATAAATTATTTAATTAAGTGGTGACACGTGTCAAGATCTTATTGGAGGATTTTAATTATTTATATTTAATTTTATTAATTTATTTTCCCCCTCCAATCAGGTGGTGACACGTGTCACCACCAATTTAGAGGAGAAAAACAACAATTCAAACATATGTATGGTGGGGGACTCGAACCTGGGTCTCCTAGGTGTAAGTGCAGCTGCTCTACCACTGCACCAAGCACATCTTTGTGCTATAATTCTCCACATATAATATATATCTATTATTAGTTTCTACATTTATAAGCCAAAAGCTCAAACCCTAAACACTAATTTCACATGTATAAATCTTAAACCCTAAACTCTAACCCTAAATATTTCAAATTAAACCTCAAACCCTAAAATTTTTAAATTAATTCCACGCCAAATATCCTAAACCCTAAACCCCAAACCCTAAAATTTTCAAATTAATTCCACGCTAAATATTTCAACTTAACCCTTAAACCCTAAACCCTAAATATTTCAAATTATTTTTACGTTAAATATTTCAAATTAAACCCCAAACCCTTAACCTTAAACCCTAAAAAATTCAAATTAATTACACGCTAACTATTTTAATTTAAACCCTAAACCCTAAATATTTCAAATTAATTTCATGCTAAATATTTCAAATTAAACCCTAAATATTTATTGTGTAATTAATTTGAAATTTAGGGTTTAAGGTTAGGGTTCAATTTGAAATATTTAGGGTTTAGGGTTTAAGGGTTAATTTGAAATATTTAGCGTGGAATTAATTTAAATTTTTTAGGGTTTGGGGTTTAGGGTTTAGGATATTTAGCGTGGAATTAATTTAAAAATTTTAGAGTTTGAGGTTTAATTTGAAATATTTAGGGTTAGAGTTTAGGGTTTACGATTTATACATGTGAAATTAGTGTTTAGGGTTTGAGCTTTTGGCTTATAAATGTAGAAACTAATAATAGATATATATTATATGGTGAGATTTATAGCACAAAGATGTGCTTGGTGCAGTGGTAGAGTAGCTGCACTTACACCTGGGAGACCCAGGTTCGAGTCCCCCAGCATGCATATGTTTGAATTGCTGTTTCTCTCCTCTAAATTGGTTTAAAAATATCCATCAACTGCCACGTGGCAGTTCCGTCACTCCACCGTTAGGGTTTTAACGGCGGTGGTCAAAATAGGTTGATTTTATAAATTCGGTGGTGTGATTGACGTTTTTTTTAGTTCGGTGGTTCAAATAGGTATCCCCAATATCTTAGGTGGTCACTGGTGTAGTTTTCCCTTATAATTATATATGTGTTTATTATTTCCTTTTTAGTGTTCGTTGTCAAAGGTCTCGCTTCTCTCCCAAGTCCCAGGAAATACAATCTCCAGCCCTCTTGTTCCCTGGTTTTGATACCAATATCACTTTTTTTCTCGAGAAAACTAAAATAATTATGGAAGGAAAGTATGAAACTCTGAAGATTCTTCAAGAATCACCCACTTCTGGAGTTTTCAACTTAATCTTAAATCGACCATCTGTTAGTAACGCACTTTCACTCGACTTCTTTAGTGAATTCCCCAAAGCTCTTGAGGCTCTCGACCAGAACCCTAATGTGGCTACCATCGTTCTATCCGGTGCCGGCAATCACTTCTGTGGAGGCCTCGACCTTAAAAGCATCTCAGCTATCGCCAACAATAGGTCGGGAGATCACGGTCGCACCGGGGAGCGACTACGGAGACAAATCAAGTTCATGCAAGATGCGATCACCGCCATCGAGCGGTGTCGGAAGCCGGTGATCGCGGCGATACACGGCGAGTGTCGCGGCTTGGGGGTTGATATGGTGACGGCCTGTGACATAAGGTATTGTAGCAAGGATGCATTCTTTTCTGTCAAGGAAGTGGATATGGGCATCACTGCTGATCTCGGTACCCTCCAGAGATTACCGGAGATAGTAGGGTTTGGGAACGCCATGGAGTTGTCGTTGACGGCAAGGAGATTCTCCGGTGAGGAGGCCAAGGAAATGGGTCTTGTTTCTCGGGTTTTCGGGTCAAGGGAGGACCTGAAGGAAGGTGTTCGCGCCATTGCAGAGGGTAAAATAAGCTTGTGACTTCCATACATATCTTATTTCAATACTTTTTTTTTTTGCAGAGGATTTAGCATGAATAATGAAATGGGTTGTTTGAAATGGGATGGCAGGAATCGGTGGGAAGCCACCGGTTGCGGTGGTGGGGACGAAAGCAGTGTTGATAAGAAGTAGGGATGTGAAGGTTGAAGAAGGATTAGATTATGTTGCAACTTGGAACTCGTCTATGCTTCTGTCTGATGACCTAACCCACACGATCTCTGCTTACAAACACAAGAGGAAACCTACCTACGCTAAGCTTTGAATTTCGTCATGTTTTTGTTTACTTTACTGTTGTTATTTCAGTGTTAATAATAAAAATGTCTAGCATGAATAATGGGCAGAAGAGGCAAACTCTAAGGCCTGTTGAAGTTAATGTAATAATTCTAGTCTTTAAATTGAAGTTTAACCTTTTTTTTTTTTAATAGTCTAAAATATGATTACATGATAATGCATATTTATAAATATTTTTAACATATTAACAAAGCACACGCCTCACAAATAAACGGATTGAATTCGTTTAACTTGAATTCTAAACTTATACAAATTATGGCCTTGTTTGGCAATTAGCGAATAACGGATTACATTAGCTGATAATTTATAGTTGATTTGACTAGCTAATTGTATTAGCTGATTTGACTAGCGGATTGTATTAGCTGATTGTATAAAAGTGTTTAGTAAAATTAACGGATAACTGATAGCTGTTAGATTATTTAAACAAGTAAAATGACATATAGGGACATGATTATATTAATTAAATCTATAAAATTATTTTTAATATAACTTTTTTAAATATATTTGAATGATTTATATATTAATTTATTATTTATATAATTATTTTAATATAATTTAATTAATTAATAAATTTAAATACACATATAAATACGTGATAATAAAAAGAAAAAAAGTAAATATGATTAGCTTATAAATAGGGTGAGAATTAAGTTATTTTGAGATTTTTGGTAACTGATAAAGGTAAAAGAGTCTTTACAACTCTAATATCAAACCTTTCATCTCAAAAAGCTCATATTATGAGTTTTTCCAAAATTAGCGGTTTCACCACAATTCGCTCTTTCAATCTGCTATTCACCAAACAACAATATTAGTGGATTTGACTGGCCTATATATCAAATGTTTTTCATTTAATTTGTACAATTATAGTACAGGGGTTAGATTTAAATTATGATAAAAGTACAAGGGACAATGGAATAGTTAGACCAAAAGGAAATCCGATTAAGATAAGGTGCAGCTTTTTCCATGGCAATGGCATAGCCGCGGGTAAAAAGAGAAGGGAGCAGTAAAGCCTAGCCCCAGCCCTCCGATCACTACTCAAAGAAAAAGAAGGGTCAATTCACACTCACACGACCCCAATTGATTAGCATCACCGTACGTATACGACACCGAGTGAGACAAAATGCAAAACACTGTCGTCAAGGTTGCCGTGGCGGGAAGCGGAAGTATCAACTCTATCTACAATATCCCACTTTTTCTTTCCTCCACAGAAAAAAAAATAAAATAAAATGAAATGAAAACCCCACTCTTCTCATCTCTATCTATGTTATTCAAAGTTCAAATTTTTATCCGTATTTTGTTAACAATGGAAACTTCAAATTGGCAGTTTCAGGCGCTGTTTGTGCCGCTACATTGGCAAGGAATGGAATTTCAGTCACCCTTTTTGAATCTGCTAGAGGCCCTGGTGGCCGAATGTCTCAAAGAAGGTTCCTTTTCTGTTTCTCTCCATTTCTTTTAATTAGGATTTCGTTTTCTTTGACGAAATTTGACTGCACTTTCTTATGATTCCATTATTTGCTGGTGTTTTGGGAAACAGAAAGAAAATTTTGAATTGGGTAGTTTAATTAATTGTTGTTATGATTTTATATATATTTTACAACAATTGGGTAGTATGTAATGTTGGGAAACTTTGTCATTTTAGAGAGGTTAGTGAAGATGGGAGAGAGCTGTTGTTCGATCATGGTGCTCCTTATTTCACAGTGACAAATCCTGATGTGTTGAGTGTTGTTGCTGAGTGGGAATCAAGAGGACTTGTTGCTGAATGGAAATCAAATTTTGGTTCTTTTGATTGTTCCAACAACAAATTTGTCAACACTGAACACCACAAACTGGTACCGGTATCTGTTTGCTTGTTTGCATGATTTTATCTTTAATTATATATTAACTTGCTCGTGAAGAGGGGGCAGTGACCAGTGATGTTTTCGAATTGTTTACGCGCTTGAATTGTTGCTTTTTTTTTTGTCTTGATCTCTTGAGAGCTTACAACATTATTCTTTTTCTGATGCTGTGTATGATATTGTTAAATGTTAATGATTCTTGCTGTAGTTGCTTCTTAAGTGCTTGCCTGCTAAATTGTTCTTTCTAATATTCATGTATTGTTCAACTTGATTCACGTGTGTTTATCTCTGGGATCGATCATAGCTTTCTTTCACGTAACCCTTCATCACCTTAGGCTGTTACGATTGTATTATTCTTTCAAGTAACCCTTGTTTTGCATTCAGCATTCCTCAACATTTATTCCAATAGATTTGAAGAACTAAATGTGCAATTCTCATTACATTTATCATGTTTATCCGTGAAAAGAAATTGTGAACACCATTAAGCTTTCTTGGCAAATAAGTTTTCCTGAACTAATTCCTTTTTAGGAAAGAGAAACCAAGAAATATGTTGGTATGCCTGGAATGAATTCGATTTGCAAAGCTTTGTGCCACGAGTCTGGTGCGTAGCAAGACCGCTTTGTTTTTCTAACTCCTTATTGCGGCTGAATTTACACCTAAATTGTCATACTTCCACTTTATCTGTTCTTCAGGAGTAGAGAGTAAGTTTAATGTTGGTATCGGGAAGTTTGAATGGTTAGAACACGAGAATTTATGGTCAGTGATGGGTTTGGGCGGACAGCATCTTGGTCATTTTAAGGGAGTGGTTGCATCAGACAAAAACATTGCTTCGCCAAGGTTTACAGCGGTAACAGGACAACCACCCCCTCTTGGTACGAAAATTTGTGTCTACATGTTTGCCAATCCCTTCTTACAAATCCATGTGTGCATGTTATTTAATCCTATATGGCCTCTACTGTATACCATGTGTCATTTTTTATGCTACCATGGACTATATTATGACCAAAAAAAAAACTTATACAAGAATTCAGGAATATCTCAAATTATCACAAAAGTCGACTCCGATTATCACAAATAGTCCTTTATTTATTTGTTATTTTCAAGGAAAATATGCGCAAAGATGAATGGAATATGTCATTGATGAGTTATTGACCTCACCTCCATCTGCTGTATTCCATACAGATTTGACATTGGCTCCGGAGTTGGCAAAACTGCAGAATATTCCCGTTCATCCTTGTTTCGCTCTAATGCTAGCGTTCAATGATCCTTTGTCTTCGGTGAGATATCAGCTTATCTGCAAAACTAACCAATGTGCTTGAAGATATAAATATTTGCGATTAACCAATGTGGTGTTGACATCTTCTACGATTCAGGTACCTGCAAAGGAGTTGTCATTCACCAATTCTAAGGTTTTAAGCAGGGCATTCTGTGAAAGCAATAAGCCAGGGCGCTCTTCCACAAGGCACAGTTTTCGTATTTTGCATAATGACCGAATCTCTGAGTCAAGCAATTGAAGTTTCGTTTATTATTAGTTTTTGGCATATTCTTATGTGTCTAGCTTCTCGAATGTGCAGTGAACGATGGGTATTGCATTCAACAATGGAGTACGCCGAGGATGTGATTGCACAATCCGGCCTAGTTAAACCTTCGAAAGAAACACTATCAAAAGTGGGCAACGAGATGCTCCAAGAGTTTCTCGGCACAGGACTCGGTATTCCACAACCATTTTTCATGAAAGCTCATAGATGGTGAGTGAGTCTAACTGAAAAAACACAAGCATCCTCAATTTGTCCTAATTACATTGATATCGAATATCGGTGTATTGTCAGGGGAAGTGCCTTCCCAGCAGCCAGCATAGCCGAGGTAGAGAAATGCGTGTGGAATGAGAAGAAGAAACTGGCAATCTGTGGAGATTTCTGTGTTAGTCCCAATGTTGAAGGTGCAATTCTCAGTGGCTTGGCCGCTGCTTCGAAGTTTAAAAGCTTAGCTAGTAGCCTATAATATAGTACAATCTAATAACCTTTGCTTTCCTTGTATTTTCTTTCCTTTGATGTTGGCCGCATAACATGTTTAAACACAATGAAGAAATGAGTAAGATTCAATAAAACCAGTCCTTTTCTGTTTAGTTCTCAAACTCGAGACTTGCTTAAACGATACCAAATTGTTTACCAATTAAATTAACTTTATCAAACTGTTTATTACTTAAACCAACTCTCGTTAATAAAGAAACCATTATTTTAATGATATGAAAACAAAATTTCCCATTTATTAAACTAGTCCAACTAAAATATTACAATAAAAATTAAATGAATGAGAAAACATAATGATAATGGTAAGTAATAACTTCCTGACATAACAAGAACTAGAAATCAATAAATGGAACATCATGTTACCAAAAAACAAAACCAAGTCTAAACATTTCCCATACACATATTCAAACGAAAGAGAATCAAACAAACAAAAAGATAAATAAATGAATAAAATTTGATCCCACCCCACCCTCCAAAAGCCAAAAGCTTCTACTTTTTACTCATATAAATAACATATTTCCCCTACAAAATTTATGTACTCTTCTTCCCTTTTTTAACAGGTGCTTTTTCACTTCTCCGAAACCCTAACAAAGCCAAAGCCCAAAAACAAACCGAAAAATAAAAAAAAACAAAACCAAAGCTGGGTTACAATACAAGCAAATACCCTTTGCTTTAGAACCAACATGGCTTCAGCTTGTGTTAACAACATGGGTGTTTCGCCGGACAGTTTCCAACGACACGGTTGGTTGAGTCGTAGGATGTCGTTGAGCCGAGAAGATGAGCCGTCTAAGTCTCGACCCAAGGCTGGTCGATCTAAGCCTACAGATCTTGTTGAAGCCGAGATCCAAGAAACTGCAGCAGCTGGTGACTTTGAGTTCAGGCTCGAAGATCCTGTCACCATGCTTCCAGCCGATGAGCTTTTCTCTAATGGTAAGCTCCTGCCTTTACATTTCTCGACACCCAAACAACAACAGCCTCCATTGTCTGAAACCAGGTCCCTGGAAACAGCCAAATCTTGTCCGACGACAGAAATGGATCCTTACTTGTTGTCTCCCCGAGCTCCGAGGTGTTCCAGCCGGTGGAGGGAGCTTCTGGGTCTTAAAAAGTCCTCCCAACAACACCCAAAACCAGAGTCTGAAACCCCAAAATCTCTCAAGCATTTTCTCCATAAAACCACAAAGTCTTCGTCTTTATCTTCATTGAATCTCCCACTGTTGAAAGACTCAGATTGCGAATCAGTTTCCATATCTTCATCAAGATTATCCCTTTCTTCTTCCTCCTCCTCGGGCCATGACCACGAGGATCTCCCGAGGCTGTCGCTTGATTCTGATAAGCCCAGCCCCAACCCTTTCGCTCCTTGTAGAAACATAAACCCACCAAGAACCGGACGGAGTCGGATCCGGAGGGATTCATGGACGACCAGGGGTGTCTCGGTGGATAGTCCGAGAATGAACTCGTCGGGGAAAATCGTATTTCAGAGCCTGGAAAGAAGTTCAAGTAGTCCGAGCAGCTTCAATGGAGGTCAAAAGTTTAAACAGAGAGGAATGGAAAGATCGTATTCTGCAAATGTAAGAATCACCCCAGTACTTAACGTCCCCGTTTGTTCATTGATCGGATCTTCAAAAACAGGCTCGGTTTTCGGATTGTTTTCATCTTCCCAGCAAAAGACTGCAAACGGAGGAAGCAGCAGCAAAGGGCGACAGTGTAATAGCAGCATCAGCATCAGAAGTTAAAAACATATTTGCAACGTTTTCATGTGATATTTTTTAGATTTTTTTCTCTATGTAATGGGGCTATATTTACTGTTAAATCCCACATTTTGTTGTTGCTTTTTCTTCAGAAAGTTGTATTTTTGATGTAAATAGTTTTGTATTTTTACCCTTATTTATGGAGTTGGTTGACTTGAGGATCTTTTAGGGTTAAATGTAAGGTTAGTCAGTGTACTTTGGGGACTTGTTTTGAACGGGGGAAATGTGAGTTTGGTTTGTGTTGTTAGAGATTGAAAGGAAAGGGAGCCTTTTGGTTTTTGTTTTATCGATCTGATCTGAAAGATATGGAATCTCTGTTTTTCCCGGTTGGCTTGACAGAATATAATTATAAAAAATATATCTTGTTTTTTTTAAAACAGCATTAATAGTAAAAATAAGCTCATTCCCTTGTGTCCTAGTGGCAAAGGTAGATGTTTATCATTTTTTGGGACCCGGGATCGAGCACCAGTAATGCATGCTGTGTGTGCCGTCTTTGAAAAGACTAAGAAAGTTGAACAGATGCTACCCTTGCATCACACCAGTATATTTTAAAAAAAATAGTAAAAATAAAACAATTTACACTACTTTCCATAATTTAAAATAATATAGAAATTTAATTATATTATGTAAATGAACTGGGTATTTCTAGGGTCAAGTACTTTTAGGGTGCGGATAATATGGAGTGGTTTTACACAAATTCTTATTCAAATGATAAAAATTTAAGTTATAATATAAGAATTTGTGTACCTAAAGTAAAATCTATACAAATTTTTATTTAATTTATATAGTTTTCAATAAATATTATTTTTGATTATATCTATGTTCGTTTTACAGTCCATGTTCGGAGTGCGAGAGTGCTCCTCTCAATAATATCATCTCTAAAGTTTGAGCTCGTGTCCTCTTCTTAAGAGTGCAATGTGTTTTACCAATGTACCAAATACTTAATAGTACTTAAATTACACATCTTAAATTTTAAACTACAACCTTAAATTCTAAATTTAATTTTTTTAATATCGACACATGCATAAAAATATAAGGGTAATTGTTCTGTACACAAGCGCTTGTGGAAATTTTTTTAGACAGGCGTCTTAGTTTTAGGGGTTAGGGACTCCGTTTAGGGTTTAAAGTTTAGGGGTATAAGTGTAGTAGTTTTGAATTTAGGGATTGTTGATAGAATTTTGGGATTATGGTTAAAATTTAGGGTTTATAGGTTAAAACCTAAATCCCTACCCATATTACCCTAAAACTAAACTCTAACCCTAAACCTTAAATTCTAACCTTAATTCCTAAATTCTAAACCTTTATACTAAACCCCTAAACTCTAAACCCTAAACCCTAAACCCTAACCTTAAACCCTATAATTGAGGCACTTGTGGAAACAAAAATTTTCTACCGCCAGTATATAGGACATTAATTCAAAATATAAAATGTTATATTCGAGTCGTTGAGTTTCGCATTTCACGCGCTGGAATAGAAATCATGGTGTTTTCTTTTTCCCCTAAAGTCTTTTGGTAATGATACTCATTTTGCAGCTTTATGCTAATTCAATTTAACCAAGGTTTTTTTTAACAACCTCTCTATACTAATACAACTGATTAAAAACTCTTAAGTTAACACTTCTTCTCCTCTTATGTTATGAATTCTAGACCTAATAAAAATAATTTTTTCTTTTTTTTCCCTTAAATAAGAATTATTTGAAAAGAATTTAACCATTTTATTTAACATTAATAATATTTTGTATTTATTTTTAAAATTTATTTACCTATTCAAATCCTCGGAGTTTATTCAACATAATACAATAATTATAGGACTAGGTAATTGCGTCATTCATATAAGATATATATATATATATATATATATATATATATATATATATTAAAATACTAGATTAAAATAAAAATGATTACAAAAGAATCACACTTCAAAACAAAGATTAATGCGTAAAAATAATACAATAAATTTTTAAGAGGCGTGAAAGACAGTAAAGTACAAAGCCTTTCACTTTCAGAATAATTTAAACAATCTTTTTAATGAAATTCAGTAAACAATCTATTTTGGCCGGAATGCTCTATGAAGAAAGAAAATCCTTGTGCTACTCATTCTTAGCATAACAACACAACCACAAAAAGGGTCATAAACATCTACAGACTGACTTTCTTTGCTGATAAACGCTCGTTGGTACTCGTCATCCGAACGTAAAATTATCAAAAGATAGACAACTGTCATAAAGACATATTATAATTATTATAAAAGTAGACAAAAGAACTGCCAAAAAGCAAAAAAAAAACTTGAGAATAAAACATTCATTGACAAAAGATGAATTTTATTTATTTACAAAACTAACAAAACGGTCAAAAGCTGATGTCGGTGAAGAAGAAAACCAACGAAGAAGAACTTAAAAAAAATTATAACCGCTACAGAGTAAATAGGAGGAGTGGTTCTTTTTTGTTAAGCTAATTTTTAAGATATTTAATTTAGATAAATGAATTTCATAAGAAAAAAATCAATACATATATAATGATATGGTGGACTTTTTTAATTTCTATGCTCAACAGTAAAAAATAAATAAATTTTAAGCTATAACTTTAAATTTTAAATCTTAAATTATAAACTCTAAAAATACATCATACCTCAATTTCTTAAACTTTAAGTTTAAATTTTAACTACAAACTTTAATCTTATACTAATTTTTTTTTAATGTAAAGCATAAATAATAACACCAAAAATGAACAAGATGATTTATATTCTAATATGGTTAAGGTCTTTTTTTATTTTTATTTTTTTGGGTTGAATTTGAGACACACTTGTTCCACTTTGCTTAAAAATAGGGTGGCAAATGGACCACACACCAATTAACATATGCTGAGATGGCCAAACATGTGGGATATCTTCAACTAATGCTTAAATTATTAAAGATGCTAAGTTTGTTTCCATCTTAATGTCATGTTATTATTTGTTCCATTGGGCCCACGTGTTTTGTTTTTTCCTTTCTTAATTTATCCACACAAGAATAACAACCCCCGCATTCCACGTTAGACGTTTAAGAACAAATTATGTAATAATAAGGGTAAATATACAATAATACAAATAACAGATTGTGGGTTTTCCAAATTGATCCCGTAATGCAATGACTAAAACATTTTTATTGATATTTAATTTTAATTTTGGTCGTCGGATAATTTATGATTATTTTAATATCAAGCTAAAATATTCGTTTTTCTACTACACTGAAAACAAGAAAGAAAAAAAGAGGTTTGTGAGAATAGTGGACAAAAATCACTTTATAGATTATGTAGTGATTATATTGAACAAAAGGTAAAAGAAAATGGAAATGAGAAGAGTTGGCGCAGTTACTTTTGATTTGACACTAGGATTAGGTCGGTGATAGCAGTAATTACTGAGCACACCTTTCACTTTGGATTAATTATTACTCAGCTATTGTCTATTGGATTAGGGACGAGTAATAATTAAATTAAGTTGTTTGAATTTTTATTTAAATTTAATTCTAAATATTTATATATTATGATATTGATTTATTTAAATTTAAACAGTTTTTTATAGTTATATACGTAGATTTCCATTTATATTTTTATATATGATACACATATATCAGAAAAAATTAAGAAATTTAACTGAAACTTAAAAATTAATCCACTAATTAATAAAAATTAAATTATTTAAATTTTAATTTTATAATTCAAATTTTATTTAAATTTTTTTAGTGAGATAGAGGGGAGATTTTGGCATTGAATAGTGAAGTCAGGGCAGGCAATGAATAATGATGTTTAGTTTGACCTGGTCAATCTGCTTCTCTCAGTGGAAGTGGAACCAACAACCAAGTCCAACACCAACCTGAACCTTCTTGCTTGCTTGTCACAATTCACAACTTCCCGCCTTTTTTTCTCTCTCTCTCTTTTTTCGATTCAATTTGGTATTCGATTTTTATCTTATATTATAGTAATAAATGTGATTTACAATTTTACATAGGGTTGAATCTAAGATCTCAAAACTTTTACATAAGTTTAATTTTATTATTAAGTCAAAATCTTATTAGAAAAGTTAGGTTAATTTATTTTTAAAGTCTTAAAATTTTGTTTCTGTATTTAAGTTTAATTTATTTTATATTTAAATTAAAATGATTTAAAATTTCAATTTTTTAAATTCCGGCTATAGGTAAACACTGGAAAGTGATTGTATGGAAATATAATTATTAAGATAACAATTAACAATTATACTCCGGGGCAGATTTAGACAGAGTTTGGGGAGCCCAATTTCAATTACGCATACAATTTATTCAATTAAGTATTCTAGTTCCACCCAGTTTAGTGAAATATCAATTACAATTATATAAACATATTAAACCTGTATTACTATGAAAATGCAATTATTTAAACAAGGAGAGAAATGAGTAAACAAGTGTGAGAGAATGGTGGTAGTTGAATAAGGAAACAAACAAGTAGTGAAAATAAATAATAATAATAATAATAATAATAATAATAATAGGGTGGCAGGGCAGCAAAGTCTGGAAATGGGGCATCAATGAATGAAGCAACGTGATTTCCTGCATAGATTCCCCCTCCCTCTGCACCATTTGTCTCTCTCCTTTTTAAAATAACTTGAGATTCTAGTTTTAGCATCCGCCCACTCTCCTCACTCACCAGGAAAGTATACCAAGGCCCTAGGGAAGGACGAGAAACAGGTGCCATGGGCTAGGCCCTAGGCATTAGCCATTAGGCAAGGAGAGCATGCCAATTATTTGGGTCAAGTGATTGGATTGGATTCAATTTGGACTCATCAAAAAAATGTTTTTTCCCCCTCCAATATGTTATCTTGGGTATCTTTTAAGGATTTGTATTCAATACGATTGAAAAAAATTCTCACAAGAGTCTTAGTTTATAGTTTATGTTTATGATTTTATAATTCAGAGTTTAGGGTTTAAGGTTAGTTGTTAGAGTTTATGTTTTAGGAATGTGTGGGAGTTTAGGTTGTAACCTATAAACCTTAAATTCTAACAATAATCCCTAGATTCTAAACCACTTAACTTTAACCCATACATCAAATTTTTAAACCATAAAACTAAACCATTTGTAGATTTGTTTTCACTGTCGTTATATGAATTTTTTTAATATACAAAATTTTAGATGAATTTATATATGTAATTCAAACTCGGCAAAACCCTACTACTGTATAATTACAAAAAGAATAAACCAAAAAGACCCTATACGGCTATACCTCCAACTCCAAACTACTTTTTTCTAGCAGCCGAGGACATCAAGTTGCCGGTTAATAGAACCTGAAATTAAACTACTTTTTCATTTCTTTTTAAGTGTGTAAAGTTGACGGATATATAAAGTAATATTTTGATATGCATTCACATTTATATAATCATGTTAATTTTTGGAATAGAGTTTAAAATTCATGTGCGTACATCTTAATGTTTATAATTTAAAGTTTAAGTTTAAAATTAAGAGGATATATTTAGATATTTATGATTATATGGTTCTGAGTTTATGTAAAATAAATTTTACGCACTCCCTATATTAGGTGGATGATTTCTTGGCCTAGTATTAAAATTCTATAATATATTATATGAACAATTATAATTACGCAAATTAATACGTGTTTATCTACATAGTATGGAGATAATTTTTTTTCAAAGCCAATAAATTAAAATTAATTATATTGAATCAAAATATAAATATCATATTTTTGTAATTTTAAAATTATGAATTGAAGTGAATAGCAGAGGTTTAGCAACACAACAATGTTGCTCAGCTCCAAAATATCAGCACCCCCTTCTCTTCATTCTCCAGCCCCTAATCTCCCTCGCGTCTTCACCAAATCTTTACTGCCATACTCGAGAACGATAACTGCACCACGGAAAGAATCTCCGACACCGCGCACCCTGGTCAAGGTCTCATCGTCGTCGGAAAATCAGGCGGCGGTCTTCGACGTCGCATCTAAACCACATGATCAGGATGCAGCGGAGGTTGTTAGGAGGTTCTATGCGGGAATCAACGGCCGTGATCTGGCGTCGGTGGAGCCCTTAATAGCGGAGAATTGCGTGTACGAGGACCTTATCTTCCCCCGTCCATTCGTTGGTCGCAAGGTAACTAAACATTTTAGCCAAGTTACTACTCAATTTTCCATTCACGCGATTATTCTTTCTTTCCCCTTTTTTTTCCTAATAAAAATTCAAATCTAGTTGAATAAATAAATTTGTGGTAAGTTTTGAACAATTAATGAAAAAAAGTGTTGTATATATAAATACAAACACAATTTTTTATTTAATTATTATTTATTTCCTTCAAAGATAGTTTTTTAATTTATGTATTCATTCAATATTTTAGTTTTGCAGCTTTAACAAATTGTGCTTGATATTGGAAAATTGATAACAGATAAATACTGGATGCATTTTAATTATATGTTCTAATAGCTTAAAATTGGAAGTATACTTTTTTCATAATTAGTATAGAATTTTAAATGATTTCAATTAAGGAATTTTAAATAATTGTGGTGGACTGTGGTTTTTAATTTTCCCTGGAAATTGAATGATGGTATAGGAAATTGTGGAGTTCTTCAAGAGTTTCATGGATTCAATAAGCAAGGAGCTCCAATTTGCGATTGATGATATATCTGCCGAGGATTCATCTGCTGTTGGAGTTACATGGCATTTAGGTAAACCTACCGTCTTTTACAATTCTTCTTCTTTAAATAGAAAATATTTTGGTATCCATTTTCTCCCTTGATACATTCAAAATTGAATTTAAACAGAATGGAAAGGAAAGGCTTTTCCCTTCAGCAAAGGTTGCAGCTTTTATCGGCTACAAATGGTGGATGGCAAAAGGCAAATAGTGTAAGTGATTTGGTTTAGGTGTGGTAAATGCAAATTTCTTTTGAACAGATATCTAACTTATTTAGTAAATTCCATTTCCTTTCCTTGTTGTAAATGCAAATTTGTTGGGCAAGACCAAGAATGTAGTTTCTTTTTTGTTGTTTGAACAGATATGGACGAGACGTTGTTGAACCTGCAATCAAACCTGGGAAGACAGCTTTGGTATGAAAATCAGCCTTCATTGATATAACATTCTATCATATTCGAATAAGAAATCGAGATATGTACAAGAACACCATCTCCTAATTCCTAAACTAGTCTGATAGTGTCTCCTTGTTATGATAATGATAATAGGGATGAATTTTGATTACAGGGTGCCATCAGGGCTGTAACATGGCTGTTGCAGCAATTTCCTCAGCTCGCAGATCAGCTATGAATAAACCTACTACAAAGGAAGCCCATCAAACTCTTTACAACTTTACTGTATTTGTATCTACAAAAATCAGCTTGTATTTCGTCTCCACTGGTGAGATATGCATATTAAATTAAATTCAGAGTTGAATTATGAAATTAGACCCTTTTTTAACTGTTTCGTGTATTTACAAGATAATATCTGATTAATTATTAATCTTAATTTTTTAATAATACAATGTGCAGACAAGTTGTTCGAACTTTGGTCACCCAATGACAACAATATTTCTTTTTCTATTGGGATGAGTTGACAGGTTCAAAAAAATCAGACTTTTTTTTTACAAATAATGGTTGCTGGTTTTATCGAATAAAAAGAAAATAGAGTAATTAAGATATTTTCCCTAAAATTATTATAGTGCATAAATTAGTCACTTATAGATAAAAACAGAAGTAAGGCACTTTTAAATTTCTTTTTAAGAAGAAACTATATTCTTTAAGAATTATATTATCTCTGATTAATTTGTGATAATATGTGATAAATAATAAAAAAATAATTTCTGGTCAGAATAACATTTAACTAAAATAAAAAACGAAAAACAATTCATCATGTGTAACAATTCTTTTTGGTGTAGAATTAGAGAAGTAGTTCAATTTTTTAGGGATTTAATTTATAAGATTTAAAATTTAAAGTTTATGATTTAATTTAATTCTTAAAAAATAATAACTATATAGGTCCGTATAAAAATTGTATACGGTACTATTTATTGTAATTGACTCTTCTCTTCCCGCAATTCTCCAGAAGCTCTTAAAACCGCCCTTTTCCCTCTAGGCTGCTTAAAATACTTTCTTATCAGACTTGTGATGAAAAGGAGCAATTGAACTATTACAAGCACAACCAAGAAATCTTTCTTTTTTCCCAGAAAATATTTTGTGGAAATTGAAATTATCAGCCATCAAATTGTAATCCAAGAGAAAGAAAGTGATGAGATCGTCGAAACGGAGAGCTGCAGATAACAATAGAGGAAGCAATAATAGTAGCTCCGACCATTTACAAACCCTCCATCAACGTCTTAAACATGCTTTAAGTCTTGGTTCCGCCAGGTAAGTTCGCCCCATTTTTTAGTTTTAATAATTTATCCATAATTAAATTTTTGGGTTTTTGATCAATTGCTCAAATTGGGTCGTTTATGGGCAGACCGAGTGATGATAAAGATAGGAGATGGAAGTGTACGGATTTAGAAATTCAGAAGCATGTGGTTCGTTCCCTTGCGGCGTTTCTTGACGCTTCTTCGGGACCTGCTTCCAATCATCGACTTCTCAAGGTTGGTTTTTTTAAGGGATTATGATTTAATTTCTATATTTTGAGTTTCTGTTTATTTATTTTGATCTTTGGGTTGTTTTGGTTATTGAGAATTACCAGTATGTTACTGCAAATTAATGCCTGGTTGTGATCTTTGCCATTCCGCGTTATTAGAATATAAAAACACGATTTTTATTTTCAAGTTAGAAACTGAAAAGTTTAGCCATTTGCTCTCTATTTTACTGCAAATATAATTTTTATTGAGAATTACCAGTATGTTACTGCAAATCTGAGTTTGCCTTTTAATTATTTGTTTTTTTGGTTCATAGCAACTTTTGTGGATGAAAAAAGTAGCAAAAGGCAAATGGTAAAAGTAGAAAGTAGATTGATTACCTAGTTATGAAACAAAAACACTTTTGTGGAGATTGGTCTTGCTCATGTTTCGGTTTTGTTACATATTTGAGGTAGATGATTATATTGCCTTTATCTTTTTCCCCTCATTTAACTTTGGACGAATGAGTAGTTGGTAAATGTTAGTTCCGAGGTTATTTGTGTTCAACCATGCTGCTTTTAACGGTTTTCATGTTTTGGCTTCCATTTCCAGGATTCCCTTGCTGATATTGTCGAGGCATTGGTGTGGATTCTGCAATGTAAAAGTGAAGCCATAATAAGCATGACAGTAAATGTGGTGGTGAAGTTGGTCAGCAGTAACAGTTCAATGATGCAATTGTACTTGACAGATTTCATCAACCCTTTGTCATCATTATTATGTTCCAACAATTTAGAAGTTGGTACTTCCTCTGCCACAGCTTTGAACATGGTTCTTTCCAATCTAAGTGTTAAGAGGCAGAAACAAGTTTGGGAGATAGTCAAAGAAGCGAAGATTCTCATTCAAATTATTAGGATTATTAGAGAATTTCCTGGTGGCACCCGGCCAGTTGGGAATTTTCAAGAGATGGTTTCCCTATTGTATACAATATTGTGGCGGTGGCCTCAGTCTCGTTATTTTGTGTGGAATGATACTATTTTGATCAAAGTTTTAGAAGATTGTTTTACTAAATCTCTTCTATCTACAAAAGTTGCAGTGTTGAAATTGTATTCTGCATTAGGTAATGAATCATCTGTTAACTTACTAATTTTTATTCCTCAATTTCTGGATTGAACAATTTCATATCTCTTTGTTCCAGCTCTATGCAATAAAGTAGCCAAGGAGCTTCTGGAAAATGGAGAAACAATTCTAACAATGATGGTTTCTTGCATGGATGGTTCAGAGCCTCTGGCAGTTAGAATAGAGGGATTTAGACTTGCCCTGCATTTGGTGGTAATGGTTATAATTTGTTTTCTTGCACATATATCTTCAACAAATGTGTTTTATTGTTGTTTGTGTAATCTTTTACATTCGTTACTTAGGCAGATGAACAACGATGTGTAAAAATGACAAGCTTTTGTTCCGGGCCTCTAATTAAAGCCATTATTGGAGGAATGAGAGTATGGAGTTTGGGCTCTGGAAAGGGTGCAAACGATCTGATGTCTTTGCTAGATGAGGCCTGTAGGTTGGCTCTAATTACTCGCTGGCCGGGAGAACATCACAATCACTTCTGGGAGCAGGGGATTGACAAAGTTCTTCTTGATCTACTTCTTGAAAATTTTGACAAACAAGCATTGAAGCATCCTTTGTCACCTCAGGAACAAATGTCAATTGCTCAGGAAGGCCTTGATACTAATTTTCTTCTTGCACTAAGGCCATACATCTGGGAGATTTTTGGATGGCTTGCTGTGCACTGTGGGAAAGATTTTAGACCAAGAATGGATCAAAATGAGCTCTATATTGACATGCTTATCACTTGTTCATGGTGATTTTCCTCTTCATCAATAATTCATGTTTTGCCTACCCAGTTATGTGCATTTCATGTTTCTATTCTGTATTGATATATTTTTATTTTAATTCTTTGTTATACTGCTGTGTTCATTTTTTTTGGTTTTTTAGCCACTCAGATATTCTCATTACCTATGCTGATATTTTTTGATAGCTTGTCTTTTGTAGAAGCAATTTGCAAAGGATGCCAAATTTGCGAAAATGATGATGCCTCTAGAAGTGAGTCATCAGCAAGAGCAGTTTTAGTGATGATGCATTCGAGCAGTACATATATCGTGTCAAAAGTAAGGCTCATCCTTTCTGGTGTTCTAGAGCTGAAGGGAAATGAGTGTCTGAAACGCTTGCTGCATTTTCTAGATTATGCTTCACCAGCAAACAACTTTGGGTCGGCAAACATTCCTAAAACTGTTTTTGAATTGATTGGTTTGATTTGTTATTCTGAATTGCCACAATATCAAAAAAATGTTATAAGAGGTGATTGGATGAGGACACTAGTGACTTTTATAAGAAGATGTTTGAGCAATCAAGTGTGTACTAAGAGGAGAAGCTTTGCCCATCATTTCTATAATGACGTGTTTTATGAGAGGGCATGTTGCTGGATGACTGCTGAAGAGTGGGAAGGAAAAGATGCTCTTTTATTTTACAGTTTGTGGGGACTGGCTGTGTTGGTACAACATTCCTCTGATATAGATCATACTCGAATCAAATCACATTTAATAAAGACAGTACAAGAAGTCTTGGATAATGTATCTGCTGCTGGGCCAAGGTGGCTGGCTGCAAATATTCTTAGTTATTTTGGAGTTTATGGTTTTCCCGATAAACATGACAAAGGCTTTGGGAAAGCACTTCAAGACAAGGAGCATACTGATCTGGAACTCTTTTTCGCAAATGGTGAGTCTTTGAGTGTTCATAAAATTATTCTTGCAGTCCGTTGTCCATCATTGTTACCCCCTGAGCAATTTCCTCAGAGTGCAACAACAACTGATAATGTTTTAGTAAGAGATATTCCAAAGAAGCTCTGCTCAATGTTGCAGAAAGAAGTCCGTTTGTCTTCTCGTGTTGATCAGCAGGCGCTACTGAAGTTGTTGGACTATGTTTACTTTGGTTATCTTGAAGCAGGAGAGGAGCTTTCTAGGAAGTTGAAAACTCTGGCTAAATCTTGTAACGTGCAACCTTTATTCCTAATGCTTTGCAGAAAGATACCTAAGTGGGGTACTCCAATTCCGAGCACCGATCTCAGTGCTGCTCTTGGCCCATTTGGGTTCCAATTCACGTGCGTCTCTCCCTCCCCCTCCTTGCTTAGTTATACCCTGATTCATTATGTCAGTATATTCATTTGCTTTTCCGATCTCAATTTTTGCACTAGATTTAGCAGCTTCATTGCAGATAACATTTTGAAAGTACACTTGCGAAGGATACGCTATTCAACTGTTAATTTGCTGCATGCTGTTCATTTATGTTTCTGTAGTGTGAATTAAAAGTTGCTATATCCTTGTTTCAGGGATATAATCTTGGAAGCTAAAGAGACAGAACAAATGTCCTGGGCATGCAGTTTTTGCTCTCTATTGGTGCCACACATGCATGCTCACAAAATCATACTGCAGTGGAGGTGTAAATATCTACAAGCCTTGTTTCTATCTGGAATGCAAGAAAGGTGCACAGAGAACATTTTTCTCTTCCTTTTTACATTTTGAAGTTCTAATTTTTTTGGCATACCTTAGCATGATAAGTTATGAAAGGTGTTTTTTGATAACTTTAGCTCTTATGTTATTATTTTACTCTTCCATTTTTTGATTATGTGACAAATGGATCGACATCAAATGTCAAGGACATTGACTTTTTATTATTATTATGGTATAAACGAGGCCAGTGGTCTTGAAGAGGACAACTAAGCAATCTAAGGAAACCAACACTCACTACATCTGTCTGTTGGAAGAAGAGATTTCAAGCCAAAAGGACCTTGATGATGAATTTTTAATCCTGCTGCATCTGAAATACTTTCATTATGAAGTCGGTCATCAATATAACTTATCTTGGAATGTGGGAAAGCTTTGAAGTGCTGGCATTGAGGAGTTCTTTTATTGCCTGGATGATGGAAGAAGTGGGTGTTGAGGTGGGGTGTTCTGCTTGATTAAGAGCATAGAACTTAACGATTCATAATGAATCTCCACTCTTTCAAATTGCATATTCTTTGCAACTTTAGTTTCATGATAGATCGCCCAAAGTTTTGCCAAGGCAAGTGGACAATCATGTAAGAAGCCAGCAAATACAACCATTCAGTTTTTCCATTATCCTCAAAATACACCTCCTCTTTGTGCCTTTTGTTCTCTTCGATTCCAGTTTCCATGAACATTTAGCTTAAGTGATCTGTTTTGTCCCGTTTTAGAAGAACTTCAGGTTTAGGGACTTTAGGAATCTTGCAATCAGAGAATATAAGGCATTCTTTGACCACTTTACCAATGTTGTCCCATTTGACTAGGGTTGGGATTCTGAATTATTGTATTTGTATAGTTCAAAGACACATCAATTTCCTGCTAAATGACATTTCTCTATCTTTGGAGCTTCCAACAAGCCAAGAACAGTATTGCACTGTCCTTTTATACCATATTTCTCTTCCACTCTCACAGTTTGTTATCTTAGCTTTTCAATCCTCGATCATCAGAACCGCCATGTAACTCTGGATGTTTCATCATTCATTTCTTGATTTCTTTGCATGATATTGTATTGATGACTTCGATGCTTCTGAATTCTTATATTGTGTTTCAATGGTTTTTTTCCTCCTAAACAGGCGATGATTTGTGTGGCTTCATTTTAGTTTTGGTACTCGGTATTTTCATTTTTGTCTCTGTTTTATGTTCACTGCAAAGTTTCAATTTGGTTGCAGCCATTCACAAAGCATAAAGGTTCCTGTGAGTTGGGAAGCTTTAATCAAGTTAGTTCGATTGATCTATAGTCATGAGCTGCCTGATCCTCCCTTTGGATGTGTGTGGGACAATATGGACACCGAGGAAAGGCTATATGAGCTCAAACCTTATGTAGAACTGTACTGGCTGGCTGAATTTTGGATTTTGGAAGATGTTCAAGAAGACTGCTTCACAACTATTATATCTTGCTTGGATTCTGATAGACATTTAGCCGTTGAAGTTATGAAACTTGCATATGGTTTCTCACAGTGGAAGCTAGCAGAGGTTGCAGCAGATTATGTGGCCCCCCTTTATCCTAAACTACGAGACTCCGGTGTTCTTGAACAACTTGATGATCTGCTAATTGAGTTGGTTCGTGATGCTTCTGTGAGGCTCTCTCAAGAGGGCGGTAATATTTCTCGATGAGATCATCTCACCTAAAATATATGAAGGCGATTATTGAATCACTATTATTAGGGTAAGAAGCGTCGAAACCATTTCTCATACTTCAAGTATTCTTCAAATGGCATCTCTTCATGTAGAGTTTTAAGTACACTTTGTTTTGACAATCAGTATCTTACCTAAGGATGTCCTGGTGG
The DNA here is from genome assembly GCA_958450335.1 of Hibiscus tridactylites. Classification (NCBI taxonomy): domain Eukaryota; kingdom Viridiplantae; phylum Streptophyta; class Magnoliopsida; order Malvales; family Malvaceae; genus Hibiscus; species Hibiscus tridactylites. The sequence goes on from OY288267.1 coordinate 4,196,934, forward strand.
TTCAACTGTGGATTATTAGGCAGTAGTTATGATATATGCGCATATGATGATGAAATGAATGTGTAATTTTAAGGATGTGTTTGGTTTTGTGGTGTCCAAAGTGATCCGTTTGCTAGTTAGCTCTTTAGCATTTGCTATCCATTTCTTGTAAATGTCTTGAAGATTTTGATTCAAATAGTAAGTAAGATGGCTTCATGTTAATACAGACCCCCAGAATTTCTGTTTATTTGGATTGTATTTTTCTTTTTCAAATAGTTAAACTATTACTGTTTTAGTATTTAAACCATCGTTGTGGCTCAATTTATCCTAAAAAATTGAACAGAATCTCTTTATCTGTTATTTAACTAATAAATGTAGATGTCAGAATCATATTGTTGAAAGAGACATTGCAGAGATGACAATAAAGGGTCTTGAGAAATTTATGCCAATACTAAAACAATAAAACTTTCCTCCATAAAAAGCTAATGCACCACTTTAATTGAACTGATAAGGCAAACACCGCCCTGCATTTCTTTATTCAGTGCCTGCAACATTGCACGGCGACTGTTCCGACAGAGACCAAGACATGATCCATCCTACCTCCTTTAAAGAAAAATATATGTCGGGACGCAGGATATCTTCTGCACTGAACCACCTATACACTAACCAACTACATCCTCGTACACAAAACATATGTTCTATCAAAATAATCTCCAATCTATGGAAAGAACCCCAGGAAAGGAAATCCCTGCAAGGTTCTATCATACATACACAATGCTAAGTTTTGTAAAAAAAAGTAGAAACATGTTTTTATTGAAGAATAAAACAAGTCAACTAGTGAAACTAAAATACGACCGTAAATTATGTCCTTAGAGCTTTCACCTGAACCACTCTGGGTGCTCGATCATAGCCATCAGCCACACACGAACCGGTATAAGATATTTGAGTTACTTACAGCACACGGCATCACTTCCACTGTGTCTGTCCAAATGTGTGTGAATTGAAGCTTCTCCCACTAATTTATCATGACTTCCCTACAAGCATAGACCGCTGAGAGAGATCCCATATCAGCTTTTTCTGCTGCTCATTAATGTGCGGTAGACATGCATGTAACAGATCAATTGGCATTTCTCTTTTAATCGCTTTTGCAGCATCTGAATCATCAATTATCGTATTTGGTTTGACCTGCATACGAAAGGACTGCATCACCGTATCATATTTGTTTATAAAATACTTGGTAAGAAGGTTAAAGAATTCATCAAAAGAGGCCTTCCAAAGGGACTGATTGCTCATATTGTAATCACCACCAGCTCTAAAATCAGTCACTAGTTTTGTTGCCCTATCAAGTACACACTTCAAAATAAAAGATGCCCCATCTCCAGCAGGACTTCCAAGAGGACGAAGAGGAGGCTGCTCTGAGGAACAAACCACAGCTGCAAGACAGAAACTAAGTGCACGAAGATCCATCTCATGAACACACGAGGATACAACCTTGGCAAGGTTTGTAGTGGTTTCTGCTGCTCCTGGATCAGAGGGAAGACCTCCAAACAAGAACCTTAAGTGACGGAAAATGGCCATGCAGACAACCCGCATGAGCTCACCATTTGGAAAGAGAAGCTGAAGGTACCTTGCAAGCAGCTTCCGGCCTTTGGGAAGGGACACTATCCGTAGAAAGACAAGATCATCCTTCTGAGCAAGCTCATCTGTGTGGCCATTCTTGCCAAGAGGGTCAACCAATTGAAGTGATGCAGCCAACCCTTCCAACAAAGCCTGCCGTCTTTGTCTCAGCTGTGCTCCACCATCCTGTAACTGGTTAAATTGTAAAAACCGATCAATATCATTTACATCAAGAAGAAGGCATAGACCGTCCTCAATTGTAACTCTAGCAGCTAGCATTGGTTCTTGTTCCAAGGGCATATCAGAAGCTTTCTGATCATTCTTGTTGGCAGCAGATGAATTTGGGGGCTCAACTTCCAGAAGAGGACGAGGCCTCCGAATTGAAGAGAAAGGAACCCTCCCAAGAGCATCAACCTGGAGAAAAGCATGTGGCTCAGCATTTGCACGTGCTCGGGGCGGAAGATCCCTCAGATGAGTTGGGCAGAAATGATGTCTCAACTTTGCCCCAGCTGATTTTCTTGCAAGGCAAGCCTGGTGGTAATAATCATCGACGTAGGGGTCGTTACTGTGAGTTGCAGCAAGCTGCATTCTAAGAATGCCTTCAATCTCATCAGGTGACATGTATTTGGATCTAAATTGAGGCCATCCAATATCAAAGCCCTGCTGAGAAAATCGAGGATTTTGCCTACCTTTCTGAGATGATTTAAGTCTGAGATCTCTCAAATCACCAATACCAAGTACAGCTTCAAATTGGTTCATTAGAGGTGGGGACAGAGAACGATGAGGATTAAATAGTTGCGACTGAATCCCTGACAAACGGTTGAATGATGGCTGAACAGGATGCTGCAGTCTCTGCTGGTGCACCTGCATCTGCGGCATCAATTGAGGTGGAATTAAACCATTTTGATGAGGTAACTGTTGCTGCAACATATTGTTCAAAACACTAGAACCATCTCCACCATATAATTTGGGCTGGCTCCCCCATTGATCTGATGCACGGTTATTGACAGACAGACCGGGAACCAATTGGGCCATGTTCCTACCATACCCATGATGTAAACCTGGCATTTGAGGCTGAGAATTAGATAAGGTGGAGAGATTGGGCGAAGACGTCATCTGTGATCCACCAACCATATAAGGTATATTCAGTTGACCAGAATGTTGATTTGGTGAAGCTTGTGGAGATCTGCCACAAGGGGGAGGGTGTGAAGTGTAAGAAGATTTTGGAACTAAAATTGGTTTACTAGAGAAATGTTGATGGTGTTGTTGTGGCTGCTGCTGCTGTGACTCGGGGTATGAGGATGTCCTGAGGAGATGATTTGGGTCCAAATTGGGCAATGGTTGTGATGACCAGTGCTTGCCTTCAGGAATACTTTCAGTTTCAAGAGCTCGCTGGTCAAGCCAGTAAGGAAATTGCTCCCCACGTGCCCACTCAGCTACAGATGAACCTGTAAGGGGAACATGGTCAGAACAATGAAAAATATGTCGATATAAATATAGGATCATACGCAAGTGTGTGCATGTGTTTGTCCATATAGTTGTTGAATTCAGTTTGATTATGTAGGGTCCTTGTGCTTACGATCTATGTTGCTCAGACTTCATATTTCATTATCTGTGTCTGACACTTGGATTTGGAGATATGACCTCTAAGGATCCTCCAAATACATAGAAAACACTCAGAAAAATCTAGCCATACCCGTGTCGGATACATACACAAGTCTGAGTAACATAGCTTAAGATACTGATTCACAACACGAGAAATAACAGTAATAAAGTTCATACACAACTTTTCATTAAAAATGGCCATGAAGAGAACATTGTGATAGAGTCACATGACGACTATTAATTAATTATGGCAATGGTATGGAGCAAACTCTTAGTGTTAAGAAATCTTCATCACACACATTTATATCAGTCTGTGGGAATCAATGCCGTACTCTACTCTAATGATGGAAGGAGCACCAAACTTGCAACTCAGTACCTCAACCCAATCAAACTACTTAAAATGAAACTAAACTAGAGATACAGAAATGTTAGTGGAAGGGCAGAGGAAATGTGTAGAAGATTTTGAGTCCCAATGCCATGTGGATGGTTAAATGTAAATTATAAGAAGCTTGGTTAACAACTTTGAGAACAATACAATCCAACATTTTAACCAACCAGTACCACAAATACCATGACCTCAGAGAATGTTATCAATGCTATATTAAATATATTTAAACTTTTTTTTTTTGCCTATCAGTATCGGATTCCTACAAATGTCTTGCTTAGAGAAGCATATAATAAATTCCTAAACAATGGCGAATTGAATTTTGACAGCTTGACTAAGGTAAGCGTCATCAAAATGAATTAGAATGGTGGTAAGAATCATCGAAATGGATTTCCACAAGTCCTGTAACAAGATATGTTATTAAAAGAAAAAATGTTTTGCTTCATTGAATCAGTGACCAATTATTCTGTCTCATGCAACAAGAACAATTTCATGTCATGGTACAAAGAGAGTTCTTAAGGACCAGGGATGGGCACGGGTCGGGTTTTTGGCCCACCCGAACCCGACTCAAAAATAGTATCCTAAAACCAAACCCAACCCGAAAATATATACCCTAAACCCGACCCTGACCTATAGAAAAAAATTAAATTTAGAGACCTAATTGTAAAAAAATAATTTTAGGAGACTTAATTGTAAAAAACAATAATTTTAAGGACTAAATTGTAAATAAAAATTCAATTTTAAAGACCTAATTAAAAAAATATAAAGAGGGGGTATTATTACAAATATTCCTAAAAATTAGGGGGAATTAACTATTAGTCCCAGGTCGGGTCGGGTCAAATTTTTCCACCTTAAACACGAACCCGAGTCGGCCGCACACGTGGTAAAAACCTGACCCGACACCGACTTTTTTCCCCACAAAAAACACCGACCCGGTCGGACCGGGTTGGAACCTGTCAGGCCCGAATGAAATGTCCATCCCTACAAACAATGAACTCCCACCAAAAACTCAATCCTAATCCTGATACAATTAACCCATGTTTTACCATTTCTTTTCCCTAGCTATGAAATCATCAACCCCCAAAACCTCTATGTTAACTCTATCAAATCGTTTGATATATATTCCATATCTTAATTTCTTATCAAATCATTAGATAGTTTTCCTTAATTTGAACATACTTCTCAATTAATGCACTGGAAGCATGCAGTTACACTCCCTGTTTCAAACAGGTAAAGGGGTGCTCATGTCAAAGTTCGACAATCAGCATTGATACTGAATAAAACACACCAAAAGCTTCTACAATAAACAAATCTACAAAAGATAGGACCACAAAAACATCAATCATCACTGCCTGATAGAAGTAATTAGATAAATAAACTTACTCTCTCGGGATCCCCTATCACCAATTATCCCTGAGCCTCTTGGTCTACTAGCAGCTGTGTTCAACTGCAACAAAATCACAAGCCGCCATCAGCAAACACTACACCATTAATCACCAAGAAACATACATCCCCAGTAAATGCCACTGGTGAATGGTCATTTTAAGAAATATTAAGGAAAACTGGAAAAGGATAGGAATTTTATCCTTTATGGCTCTCTTGTAGTGCAAAGATTTGATGCAGGCATTAGCAAGCGAAGATATAGAATCTAAAAGGAAATTATCTTTTCTAATTAATTATACAGAAATTAAGTCATATCAAGGGAATTTAAGGTTCATTCTAAAAATGGATTAATATTAGCGTCCTTACTTTACAGAGTTGCAATAAAAGTTTAGAGGACTAATCATCTTATAACACTGTCCGAAGAGTTCGAGATGGAGCTGGTAAAACATTTCTAGTGTATCTTAAGAAACCAGACCGAGATACACTCAAAATGGGGGGTGGTTTGACAAAACATTGACACATCTAGTGTAGATTATGCGAATAAGGTCTAAAGCCAATGGTAAATGTGGTTCAAGGGAATTTTCACCAACCTCAAAATGATTGAATACTCAACAGATCCATTATTAGAAAAAATGCAAGGATCAAATTGTTCTGAGCCCCATGAAAATATGAAAAACAATAACTTTGTTAACAGATCATATTAGAAGTTAATCCTTAGGAAGGGAGAAGATCTTTAATGATCTTAGTAGTTGCAAATTACAGTAACTACATAGCAAGCTAACCTTTGAAAATGTACTTTCAAGATCATCCATGTCTGACAAGGATCTCAAAACTCCACCCTGAAAATATGAAGAGTTTTAGATGAAGCATCTAGCACATGAACAGTAGTAAAATCAGCTATAAAAGTAACAACCTTGAAAATTAGTTAGGTGTGCCAAAAGAAACATTTAGAGAGATGAAAAATCTTGATTAAAACATGAAATTTTAACCATGTTACGAGCATTTTAAGTTCACAATTCCAAGAAGAGAACGAGGAGGGGAAGATAAGAATTGCATGATTTCCAATTGTTAGTGACACGCATTTTCAGACTTCAGATATTGAAACAGGAAAAATAGAACTGAAAGAAACATGAATACTAACCTCCTCTTGATCAAACAAAAATTCCTCTTCATCACGTTCAACTGTGGGTAAATCTTCCTCCTCCTCGTCTAGTCCCCCCAATTCAACTTCCTCGAGAACATCATTTCCAAAAAATGCATATTGTGATGCATCAAATACTGCACCTCCTGCATCACAGGAAAGCTAACTTTACTAAAATGAACTCTTCAAACTCACAACATAAAAACATATTATTTTGCTAAAAATCAGTAGCAACACATTCTGGGACAACAAAATACAAATTGAGATATAAAAAAACATCTGAAACATACATTGCTCCAGTTTTTCACCAATTCAAGAACAAAAAGTATATATGCAATTAAGAAGGGGGCAATCAAGGGGATTTTTTTTTTGTCTTTCCCTTGAGGCCAAACAGAAAGCAAGTAGCTATATAATCCATCAAGCACCACCACAACAACAACTTGTACTGCATGCCCAAAGGGACGGCTTGGCAAGTAGGACTCGGATGCTCTATCTCCAAAGTCTCAAGTTTGATGCACAACAATGGGCAGGACTGGGATAGTTCAGAAGGGAGCAATTCTTCAAGTTCAATCATAATTCAAACAAATTGTGCTCATTTCCATTAGTAAAATTACTGGAATCAAATTCAAATTCAAATAAACTGAAACACAAGCACATTTAAATCATTAACTGCCGTGCCTTAGTATCCAAATTCAAACTTTATAATTACTAAACCGGGAAAATTCCCAAGCCAATATGAAACGAAGCAAAAACTTAAAAACTAGAAATTCTTCACACATGGAAACAACCACATTCGACTTCTAACTGAATCCAACAGCATCATCCATGATTGCATTAGCAACAGAAGCGTACACTCAGCATTCAAAACACAATATTAAGGATCTATTTCTCATTTTTCTTCTAAGCTATAGATTAGACCTCATAATCACACTAACTTCTCCACTATAAAGGTCTTCAATTTTACTCTAAGCTAAAAGCTAACGAAAATGGGTGAAAATAAGCTAATTTATCTCAAGAAAAGCATAGACTGAGTAATTGAAGCAAAAATGAATCAAAAATCAAACCTTTAGAAGTATCGCCTAATTGCTTAAGGTCCTCAGAAACATCCATCTTATCCGCACTTCAAAATTACGACGCGACGGCAAAACCCCAAAACAGAAAAAACCCCTAACTATTAACTGAACCTTCAATCTAATGGTTTCTTCAAAAAGAATCTAAAATCTGAACTCCAACAAAAAAGAAAGAAAATTTAAAAGAGAAAGGACAAAAAAAAAACGTCTGAAAAGCAAAAGCCCTTGGCAAATAAATATGGTTTAGCGGCGAGAAGATCTGTATGTATTTCATGGTTAAGGAAATAGCTTCATTTTTCCCCCTTTTGTTCTTTTAATTTGGTTTCTCAAATTTGTCGAGATAAATAGAAAGAAAGAGAGGAACCCTTCGGATGAGAGAACGAAGGAACTTTTTTATATATATACCGATTGAATCGACTGAAAAAGAAAGAGTTTTGTTTTTTATTTTATTTCCTCAATCAAAATTTAATTTAAAAATTATTAAATTTTAATTGCTACTAAAATTACTACAATTGATGCCAATCTACGTGAAAAATACTTTTAGAAGATTAAAAAAAACCATAATAGAGATTTTTTGAAAGAAAAAAAAAAAGTGAATATAAACTATGGATTTCGTCATTGAAATTGATAAGGTATTTAATTTGACTGTTAGAAATCGATATATTTACAAATGATTAAATTGTTATAAAAATAAATAAAAACTTAATTAACTTTTTAATTATAGAGCTTATTAAAACTACATGTTACACTGAGGTTAAATTATGAGAAAACAAAACCGAGGATGAAAATTATAATTAGATATGGACAAAAAGTGAAAGTAAAATATTTATTTTGAGTTAAGTTTTTTTTTTAATATGCTAGTGTGATACAAAAGTAAATATCTGTTCAATTTTTTAATCCTTTTTAATAAGGTACATACATCGTGTAGAATTGGTGCTCAAACACAAATTACCTGGATGAATTACATTATTTTTTATTACTAAGACAACAAGAGGTGAGCATTTTTAAATTAATTTTTTAAATAGAAGAGAAATCAATTTGGCAACTATGATGTAGTATATATGAATAAATTTAAATTTTTTTTAATATGAAATGGAAGGGAAATAACATTTATTATTATTTTTAATCAAATTTAACGACATTCATTATCACGAATTCATCTAGTTATGTTTCTAGTTAATCAATGATTTGAAGTCATATTTATGGAACTCGAAAATGTTGTACTTTCATCATTGTAGTTGTTAATTGTACCATAAATAGTATGGTCGTAATTATTTTATAACATCCATTAATTAGTTCGAGTAATCAATTTATTAGCACACTAAGTGCCACACTCGACTGAGGGACCTTTGTCCGCACACTATAGGGCAGAGTCAAGTACCTCATGTACTACCTACGAGAGAAGCACCCAAAGGAGCACTCTACACGCACCCAAGGAAGCCCAACCGAGCATCTTTCATGTTGCCCACACCATAAAGTCAGAGTCAGCACCCGACGTACACACCAGGAGGCCTAGACGTGCCCCGCCTGAGTTGCCCACGACCTTAGGCCCCAAAACAGTATCAAGCAAGTTGCCGCAGGACGCGAAAATCGAGCCAAGCCAAGCTCAATCTACCCAAGAGTCAAAAGGCATTGGAGAGAGGCCATCCTTGGACCAACACACAAGTGAGGAGAGCATCTTTTGACCAAGGCAAAAAATCATACATGGAGCCGTATTTGGGGAAATATCCTTTGCCACACCATTGGAGATAGCGTGTTACGTAGGCATCCACAATTAAGTTTCGGCATTTTCTGCAAAAGAAAGTGATGAATTGTTCGGCAGATAACTGAAACTTAAACTTTTTTCTCTATGAGAAAGTAAGAAGAGAAAAACTAAAAAAAAGTAAAGAAGTGAATAGTGATTATAGAAATTGATTTTCTGAGTAAATACTCAACTGTATTTAAGCTCAGTTAACTTACAAATTTTTAACTGCTTAACAACTTAAAAAAACCATTTGACAGAAAGGTTTTAAAATTGAAAATAATAGCTAATGGTATATGTCAAATTGAATTTATCATGTGTTATATGTTGGACTGAGTTTAGTCCAATAAGAGAAATTTTGTTATTCATGTATCTAAGAGTGAGCTGATAATATGGTACACAATTTTATCTTCCGTCTTTTTCTTAATAATTTAAATTCATGTATTTATAGTTGACATTTCTTTAATTATTATTAGTATCCTACACGAGAAGATAGGTTAGATATGGTTATACTTCGTTTAGTATTTTATTTAGGATTAATATCCTATACACTGGCGGTGGAAATTTTTTATTTCCACAAGCGCCTCAATTATAGAGTTTAGGGTTAGGGCTTAGGGTTTAGAGTTTAGGGGTTTTAATGTAAATGTTTAGAATTTATGATTCATGTTTAGAATTGCTAAACTATTATTATTTATGAGAACTGATTTCCAACTCAGTATTCTACACGTTACTAAAAGGGGTGTACATTTTTATTATTATTATTATTTTTTGTTGTACTTCAGTTTTCAGAGCTTTATCTTGATTAAATCAGATCAACTTGTATCGCACATTTGGCTTTGGTGGGTGAGTCTACCAGCGGGAATTTTCTGCATACAAACAATGTCGATCTTAGATTAATATTAATATGAGTAATTTTTTTTTTATTATGAGAGTTACTAATTATGCAGTGGTCGAGTTTGAGATCAGTTTACAAACAATGTCGATCTTAGATTAATATTTTTGTCACTGTTTTTCAAGCTTTCATTAGTGCAGCCACGAAAACAATTTGAACAAAACAACTTCAGATTCTTCCATTACATAACATTATTAGACTAAAACACATACAACACTTGCATGATCCCAAACAAAATCCTTCTTTAAAACAAAGAAAAACTACTAAATGGAACTCATAAACTAAAGCCCCCATAACTGGCCCTCATGCATTACATATATTGCCAGAAAACACATATTGATGCTCATTGAAATCAATACTGTCTTCTTCCATCACCCTCGGTGATCACATCTTTGAAAGCGCCTCCGCTGGGGATCATAGGCAGGACATGCTCTTGATGTGGGACAATCACATCCAACAAGTAAGGTCCAGGAGTGTCCAACATTTTCTGAATTGCTGCTTTGAGATCTTCTTTCTTCGTCACACGGGCGGCTGGTATTCCGCATGCTTCCGCGAATTTCAACATATTCGGGAATATCTCAGACTCGTTTGAGGGATCTCCCAAGTATGTATGAGCCCTGTTTGCCTTGTAAAATCGGTCCTCCCATTGAACAACCATACCCAAATGCTGATTATTCAACAGCAATATCTTAACGGGAAGATTTTCCACACGGATGGTTGCCAACTCTTGCACGTTCATGATGAAACTTCCATCACCATCGATGTCTACAACAACTGCCCCAGGGTTTGCAACAGCAGCTCCAATGGCAGCAGGCAATCCGAACCCCATAGCCCCCAATCCCCCTGATGTTAACCATTGACGAGGCTTATTGTACTTGTAAAACTGAGCAGCCCACATTTGATGCTGACCGACACCAGTACTTATAATCGCATTCCCGCCGGTTAATTCATCAAGAACCTGAATTGCATATTGAGGTGGAATAGCTTCACCAAAGGTCTTGTAACTCAATGGGAATTTCTGCTTCAGCTCATTTAACTCTTGCCTCCAATCCGAATAATCAAGGTTCAGATTTGCTCCCTTGGTCTCCAATATATTATTAATCCCCTGCAATGCCAATTTCACATCGGAACACACTGAAACATGAGGTTGCTTATTCTTCCCAATCTCAGCTGAATCGATGTCGATATGCACAATCTTAGCACGACTGGCAAAAGCCTCGAGTTTTCCAGTCACCCTATCATCAAATCTCACACCAAAAGCTAGCAACAAATCACTCTTATCCACAGCATAATTAGCATATACAGTTCCATGCATTCCAAGCATTTGCAACGACAACTCATCCGAAATCGGAAACGCCCCGAGACCCATCAAAGTACTTGCAACAGGTATCCCTGTAAGCTCAACAAATCTCTTCAACTCCTCACTGGAGTTCAAACACCCACCACCAACATATAAAACCGGCTTTCGAGACTCGAAAACCAGCCTCACAATCTGTTCCAAATGAGATTCAGTGGGAGGCTTAGGCAACCTAGACATATACCCCGGCAACCTAAGAGGCTGGTTCCATTTAGGAACAGCAAGTTGCTGTTGTATATCCTTAGGAACATCAATCAAAACAGGTCCAGGCCTGCCCGAGCTAGCTAAAAAGAAGGCTTCACTAACAATCCTAGGAATATCATCCACATCAAGAACAAGATAATTGTGCTTCGTAATAGACCTTGTTACCTCAACAATCGGAGTTTCTTGGAAAGCATCGGTACCGATCATCCTACGAGGGACTTGACCAGTGATGGCCACGAGTGGAATGCTATCGAGCATTGCATCAGCGAGACCACTCACCAAGTTGGTCGCCCCAGGGCCAGACGTCGCAATGCAAACACCGGGAACGCCGGAGGAGCGGGCGTAACCCTCAGCGGCAAAGACCCCGCCTTGTTCATGTCGCGGAAGGATATTTCGGATAATGTTGGAGCGGGTTAAAGCCTGGTGAATCTCCATTGAAGCTCCACCTGGGTAGGCGAACACGTCCTTAACCCCTTCACGTTCCAGGGCTTCCACGAGGATATCGGCTCCTTTCCGGGGCTCATCGTCTGCATAACGGGAAATGAACTCATGGGAAGGTGCAGTTGTTTGGGTAACGGCGGTGGCGGCGGCGGATCTGGGATTGGAGTTTGCATGAGAAATGGAGCAGGAAACGTGGAGGTAAGGGTAATGGGTGGGGTTTTGAGGGGTTGTGGAGAAAGGGAGAGTGGATTTAGAAATGGGTATTGAAGATTTGAAGGAGGAAATTAACGGGGGAAGCTTAGCGAAAGCGGAGTTCGCAGTGGCAGCAGCCATTGTAGATGCGAGGCTTGTGGCGAGGCCTTTCAACTCTTTTTTTTAGCGCTTATAAGCCACTAAATAAATGTTGTCGGTTCACCGGATTTTTTAAGGGTTAACTACTGAAATAGTCACTTATGTTTTACTTAGTACAGTGTTGGTCACCGATTTTGAAAAACGACCAGTAAAGTCAATTACGTTTTCGAGCGTAAACTTTTGGTCACTTAGCCGACAAAAAAAAAGAGTAAATTAATTGTTACGCGATTCACTAATTGACCTATCAGTTGAGATATTTATTTTGTCTCATTTTGTATGAATTCAAATCCTAACATCGGAATGTAATACCTCCTGTTTAATAAAAAAAATTGCTACTAAAATTACTACAATTTATGCCAAACTTACATGAAAATACTTTGAAAAGATTAAAAAAATATAATTGAGATTTTTTAATGAAAAAAAAAGTGAGTATAAACTATGGATTTCGTCGTTCGAATTGATTAGATTTTTAATTTTACTGTTAAAAATCGATATATTTACAAATGATGAAATTATTATAATAAAATAAAAACTTAATTGAGTTTTTAATCGTAGAGCTTATTAAAACTACATGTTACACTAAGGGTTAAATTATGAGAAAAAATAACGAGGATCGAATTATAATTGGATTTTGACAAAAGAGTAAAAGGGAAATATTTATTATTTTTAAATTAAAATTTTAAATTAAAGAGAAATCAATTTGACACTCATGAAGAAGTATATATATGAATCAAGTTATTTTTTTCTTTTTGGAATATGAAAGGGGAATATTTATTATGATTATTAATTAAATTTAACCATGTATATTACTACTAGAATCGCTTAATGAGTTTATTAAGTTATATTTTCGTTTTTAGTTAATCAATAATTTGAAGTCATGGGACTGAAAAATGTTAGGACTTTCATCATTGCGGTTGTTAATTGTACCGTAAATATTATTATCGTAATTATTTTATAACTTCCATTAATTAACTCAAGTGATCAATTTATAATGCTTTACATTTGATTAATTTAGCTAAAAATTCAGGCTTAAATATAAATTAAAGTATTTTATTTTTTTCTTTTAATCACTTAAATTATATTTTAGATAAAATTGGTATATAAAGTTTTTATTTTGATCTAAATAAGTGACTAAAGCTTTTTTAGCCAAAACCATGTGTTTAAAGTTTTAATTTTTGTCCAAATAGGCGCCTAACTCTTTTGCGAATTTAAGTTTTTTGGCCATGTGTCAAATAATAATTGGATGTTAAGTTTTTTAGTGCACCATCGAGATGGTCACTAACGTTTAGTAAATGTACATTTTTACTTACCAATTTCAACAAAAAAATAATTAACGTTGTGGTCGCTTACGTTTTTACTTTTTTAATATTTAATCACTCCTATTTTGATCACTTAAAAATATTTTGTATAATAACACATTTGAAAACTTCAACAGTTTAATGCTATTCATAATTTTTCTTCATTCTTTGTAGGTAATTTTGGTGAAATTGTAAATGTGGGTGTAGTTATGGACCGTGTTGTAAGTTCATACCAGTTTTGATAAAAAAAAAAGGTTCATATTAGAATATTGGTAATATAAATATTTTGACATTTCTTTAATATTGTGGGATGTTATAATTGACTTTTCTTTTCATCTTTTGTTGGTATGAAATGTGGACGAGCTCAAACAAATTATAGTTCAAAAAAAAAAAACCTGTCGATGAATGGGTATCAAATATTCCCAGGATACTGGGACATTTTTTCTATCGATTATAAAATTATTCGACAATCACCTAAGTAATATTTTTTGTATTTTATCTGAAGACTATATAAAAATAAAAGATAAGAAAAAATTATAATGTGGAACCTTAAGAAAAAGAATAATTAGAATTACAAGTAAAGTTAAAATATTAAAGTTAAATAGGTGGATGATACATATACAACAATAAACTAATCCAGTCTTTACGCTTATTAAATTAATATTAAAACATTTTTTTCCAAAAAAAAAAATAACTTCTTGAAAGAAAAGATCAAAACCAGGGAAATACGACCCATATACAAGAGATGTTCTCTTGTGCCACTGCACACAGATTATATCCACTTTTGTTAATAATGGAACCTTCTGATACAAATTCTTAACCTTCTTTCAAAAAAAGAGAAAACAAAACAAAACCTAACATAACATCCATCATAACAATTCTAATGGTAAGTAAAGCAGCAAACGATGTGATTTGTGCAAAACAATAAGTAGATATATCAGAAACATACGGAGATAAAAAAATCGCCTATTAGAATACTTACTTCAAAAACGCTTAAACACCACAAGAACTATTCTTGTGTCTATTGTAAAAACCATCTAAAATGTATAGAGACAATACTAACAGAAACTAACTATAGCAGCAGGCAGAAAATGGGTAACCTAACCTCTCTCCGCAACAATTTATTATGGTATGTGCTGCTTATAGCCTGTCCTCGTAGTCCGAGAGTGGGGTCATCTGCTCCCTCAATCCCTTCCTCCTACGGATGTCAGCAACATGGGCTGCTGCCTGGGAACCAGGCTCCATTGGATCAGATGACATCATGTCCCAGTGATCAAACACACACTGTGGGAAAGCCTGCCCTGATGTTGCAGCCCTCAGAGTGCTAGAGAATCCAAAAGACTCAATAACAGGGAGGTATGCTTTGATGTTGTATAATGGAGTACCAGGCCTCTGTATCTCTTCGAAGACGTGTCCACGCTTCTGGTTAAGAACACTGTAAATACCACCAAGTGCCTGCTCTGGGGCTTGGATCTCGACCAAGTAAACCGGCTCAAGCAGCCTTGGCTTGGCAGTCAGCTGAGACGCATAGAAAACCCTCCTGGCAGTTGGAATGATCTGACCACCACCTCTATGGATAGCATCAGCATGGAGAACCACATCACAGACTTCAAAGCAAATACCCCTCATGTTCTCCTCAGACAATGCACCTTCCTTAGATGCCCACTGGAACCCAGCCACTACTGAGTCCTTAATTTCATTCAGGTACTGAACTCCCTTGCACATATCAACCACCATGTTAGGTCCAGTGGTCTCAGGGCCAAAACACCAGATCTTCTTAGCAAGATCTTTGTCCCATCCATACTCCTCTGCCAAAATTTTAGAACGATTCTTGGGGTCATCTCTTGGACCAATACGCCCATCGTCAATGGCCTCTGCCAAACCTTCCTCCAGAGGACGAGCTTCCATGTACAAACGGTTGTGCTTGTTAGGAGACTTGCTCATCACTGTCCTGCAAGACCTCTCTAAGACAGTTTCACGGAATGACACAACAGGGTCAGACCTAATGATCTCAGCACCACCCATAAAATCTTCTTGCAAATCTTTAAGACAGATCTCAAGGTGGAGTTCTCCAGCACCAGCAACAATGTGCTCTCCCGACTCTTCAATGGAACACACAACCATAGGATCAGACTTGGCCAAACGCTTGAGCCCTTCAACAAGCTTGGGAAGATCAGATGCAACCCTGCACTGAACAGCAACACGGACAACAGGAGAGACTGAGAACTTCATGGCACGAATTGGGTGAGCATCAACTTCCTTCTCGTTAGTCAAAGTAGCATTCTTGGTGATAAACTGATCCAACCCAACCATGGCCACTGTGTTACCACAAGGGACATCCTCGACAGTTTCCTGCTTCTTTCCCATCCAAATAACAGTTCTCTGTACACTCTTAACATACAAATCTTTCTTCTCACCAGGGACATAGTTTGGACCCATGATCCTGACCTTCAAACCAGTTGAAACCTTGCCAGAGAAGACGCGACCAAAAGCAAAGAACCTACCCTTATCAGAAGCAGGAATCATCTTTGAAACATAGAGCATAAGTGGACCCTCAGGATCACAGTTCCTGATAGCATTGGCATACATATCATCAAGAGGACCCTCGTACAAGTTCTCCACACGATATTTCTGAGCCTTGTAAGGAGAGGGAAGGTGAAAGATCATCATTTCAAGAAGGGCACTGCTAGCAGGAAGCCAAGTCTGCATCACACGCTTCATTAGGGCCTTCCCCATCAAGTCCTTCTCATCAGACTTCATGGTGACTTGGAGCTTGCTCAACATGGGCCAGAGCTTATCCTTCTGATCATTCATACAAGTGTTGATGATCTGCTTGATGGGTTCATAACAGAATTGAACAAATCCGCGCTTGCAGGTAGCAGAGCCACTGTTCTTGGTAGTCCACTTCTTGGTAGCTGGATCAAAAAACTTCTCTCCCCAAAGTCTCTCCATCATTTTTCCCTCATCAACTCCAAACTTCGAGGCATACATTTTAGCGAAGTTGGTCAAGGTAAAAGCCCAACCGTGCAAACCAGCAGAGAAAGCAACTGTTCCCTTTTCAGGGTAGACTTGAACATCACCAAGAAGAGGATCTTCATATGTGGCCATGATGACATTAGCATTCTCAATCACTCTTTGGAATGTCTGGTAAGCCTCCTCGCCATCAACCTGGAGCTCAAGGAAGCACCTGTCCATCTTGTTAACAGTCAAAACAGGCCTAATTCTTTCACCAAGAGCCTGACGGAGGACAGTTTCTGTTTGCACACAGACACCTTCAATACAGTCGACAACAACAAGGGCACCATCAGTAATACGAAGAGCAGCTGTGACCTCAGATGAAAAGTCAACGTGCCCGGGGGAATCAATAAGATTGATGAGGTACTCATTCCCTTGTCTCTCTCCTTTGTAGCTCTTCAAAGATTCATCAGACATTTCATAATACAGAGAGATACCAGTAGACTTGATTGTGATACCGCGCTCAGCCTCATCAGCACGGGTATCTGTCATACGAACATCACCTGCAACTTCTTGTGCAATAATTCCAGCAGCAGCAACAAGAGAATCTGTAAGAGTTGATTTCCCTGCACAACACAAAAACTAGATGAGAACCACTGCCAGGTAGAGGAATCTACAAAACTTGACAATTATCAACACCTAAATAGCTATTGCAGTGAACTGATTCTCAATCTGAGACTAACCTAGCATAAATTTCATACAGCTTTTATCTTCATATTACTGTAACTATCTTACAGATGAAATTTCATAGAAACAATCGTAAACAGCAATAAAATGAAGTAGAAAATTACTCACACAAGCTATGATCATTTTAATGTTAAGTTCAATGATAAACAAACAGGAACAGAAACAAGCTTACCGTGATCCACATGAGCAATAACAGACATGTTACGGATGTTGTGCTTACGGTCCATAATGGCCCGAAGCTCCTCAGCTGTAAACTTGACCTGTAACACATCAAACATCAACTCCAATCAAATGAAAATCACACATAAAATAATAAATGAAAACCTAACAAAAAAAATCAGCAAAAAAGGAACAAACAGTTCAGTCAAACTTACCATCTTGGCTTGTTTTTAAAAAAGAATCAAAACCTGCGAAGCGAAACAAAGCACATAAGTTCTAATCCAAAAAAAAAGTATATACTCAAAGTAACAACAAAAGAAACTTAATCTCAAATACGAAAAAAATCCATCCATAAAATTTCAACTACATGAATTTAGAGCTAAGCAACAACATGATTTACTTAGTAAACAGAATCATACACGATCAAACATCGAAGAAACGAGTATCAAAATCAGGATCCAAGATCAGAACAATAATAAATGAAAATACATGGATATAAACGAAAGAGGAAAAGAGCGAACCTGGAAGAGAAAGGCGGGAAGCGAGAGAAAGAGAAAAGTTGAAACACAGACTCTTCTCTCTCGAAACGAGTGGGAACAAGAAAAGGAGTGGAGATTCGCTACTTCTTTCGATGCGATGGGGACGAAACGATTGTGTGAGCGAAGGATATAAGCTCAGTTCGGTTAGGGTTTTTCTATTTTTAGGGTTTGGACTTTTCGTTTCGTGGCCTTTTTAATGCTGTTAGACGCTAGTGGTTACACAGCATTTAAAAAATATCTTTTGACTTCCGAAATGGTATAAAACAATGTTTAGTCCCTGAACCTGACAGTTATTCCTAACTTGACCCTTAAACTTTTTTGTATGCATTAATCTTGAACTTGAAAGTTTTTTCTTTTTAGTTGTTTTGATGGTTTGCACGATGGGATTTTGCCATGTGATACAGTTTAGTGTCCCTTATTTGTGATGGCGTTGGTTGCCATGGATCATGGCCTGTGTCTGCGAGTGGATTTGGAGGTAAAAGTCGAGCAATACTTAGGCAATGGTGCTGAGGCTCGGTGGCATGTTAATCCCGGTGATTAAGGGGTTGCTTGTGTCGCTTATTCCATGGTGTTTAGAGTCATGGCTATGGTAGTTTTGTGATTAGGCTTATGTAGACGAGATTTTGTTCACGTTTTTCTTTGTATTGGTATTTCGATAAGTACTTTTTTTCCTCATTTAAGTTTAAGAGGTTTTTTAACGAGACCTATAGGTATACCCAATTCTTTTTATAAAAAAACATTTAATTTAAGGATTTATATGGATAAAAAGTTTAGAGCTATTGTAAAAAGTAATTAAGCTCAGGGAGTATACCCTTTGAAAACATTTTTTTTTGTGTGGATATTTTCAAACTCTTTGATTTTTTATTTTATTTTCGTGGACTCATATTGTTCTTGCACGCCAAGATTCAAGCCTTGTGAATATGTATAATTGATTAAATTGTTTTAATGTTGAATCAGTCAATTTGCTCGCAATTTCTTTATTGATTTTTTATATAATTTATGTGTCAAAACATAAGTTATTTAGAAGTTTGATATACAAGCCATATAAAATTTAGTTTATAAAAGTTTACATATTTTAGGGTTTAAGTTTTTTTATTATTTAGAATTATGATTTACAAATTTAAATAAAAAGTATTGGGTAAGTTTTGTTATATAGTTATTGTATCAATCACAATGTCTGCAACGTGTGTGTATTGTTAAAATATTAAAAATATTTATAAATAAATATTATATTGTAATCACCTTTATATTATTCAAAAAAATATATTACATTATTTATTAGAATAAAGTTTGTGTAAATATGGTATCATCCCTTTATAGCATTAATGAGCCTCCACAATTCGCCAAAAAATGTATACCAACAGGCCTTATAATTTTAGTCAAAACCTGAATACTATTGGAAAACAAATTTAAATACAAAACAAATAAATAAATAATGAGTTTTTGTTAAAATTGATAATAGGGGGTGTGAAAGAACCCAAAAAAAAACAAAAACTCGGAAAAAATAACTGAAAAATTCAATTTCAGTTTGGATTTTTGTTTTTTTTAAAAAAGAAACCGATTCGGTTACGTTTACAGTTTTAGAATAAATCGAGTAATCGAATCAGTTATATAATAAATTATTATATTATATGTCATTTTAATATTTTATATTAAAAATAGATTTTATTTTATTTTCTCATTCCCAAAAGTAAAAATCATATTTTTATTTTATGAAGTGTAAGTATTTAACTTGTTAGTATTAGAAAATATACTAATATCATATGTCGGTTTTTAAAAGTATATATTTTTTTCTAACATATTATTAAAATTTATATTTGTAATAAACAAAATAAAAATCGTTACCCCAACCAAACCAAACCGAATTTTTTGATTAACTGAATAAACGGTTACGTTTAGGGTTGAGAATTGGGTGATCCGAACTTACCGGTTAACCGAAATAATTTGTTAATGGTTAATCGAACCCGGTTTTGCACACTCCTAATTCATAGAGAATTCAAATTCGAATCTTGAAGTCGATATTATTAAAAGGAAGAGAGTCGCTAATCTCGAATATAGCCGAGAGAATGGACACGTAATTTACCTAAAAACGTGTTTTTAAAGTTCAAACCAATATCGATATAATCATAACACGAGAATTACACGAACACATATAATATAAAAACACGAAATGTCAAAACATAAATCAAAGAAACTGGATTAAAAGATGCAGAGAAAAGGAAAAAAGGAAGAGCGAAAATCACTTGTGCTTGTCCTTTCTTAGAGGCTCTGCTCCCTTGCTTGCCCTCCGCTTTACTTGGTATTATTTTTTAAACTTAAAACCAGTCTTATAAAAACATTAAAACAAGAAAAGACGAAAGAAAGTCCATTCGAACATTTTAACCTAAAAGATTTCGAGACAGAAATTGAATGAAGTAATATGTTAAGAAACCCATCATTTTATTATAGTAATATTCATGCAGAAGAAACATTCCATTTTCGGGGAATTGTTAAAGATTATTCAAGACATGTAAACGTAAGACTGTAACAGTAGCATTGTACGCAGAAGGAAAAAGAAAGAGATGGGCTTCAGTGCAACAGCTTTCACCATCTGCAATCGTAGATATTGGAGTCCCTGCCGCACTTATCCAGGAAGAAACCCGCCAAGATATTCAAGTCAATATTGGGAGAACGTACGGATCTTCTGTATTTCAAGAATTGGCAAACACAAAAAGCTGTGTCCAAATCGCTCAAATCCTGAAACCGTTGGCAGCATTGAGTGTTAGGGGTTAGCGGCAACGTCGGTGTCGGATCTAGGTCGCAAGGAGTCAGATCTCGAAGACATGCTGGAGGAGTTTTAGAGCTAATTACCAGAGTGAACAAAACAAGGTTGAGGGAAACAATGAAGACAATTGATGCTGAAACCTTGGAACCCATTTTTTTTCTTTCAGTTAAGCTTTCTTGGATTGCTTGTTGTATAAGGTATGAGTGAGCTAGGGTTGCATGGACTGAGGGTATTTAATATATAAGGGAGATGACCTCCGGACACCGCAAATAATTAAGGTAAATTACATAAGTGGTAGAGGTGAACAAAATTTGACTACACTTAAAAAAATTAAACTTTTTATTTGAATCGAAAAAAAAAAATTTGAGTTATAAAGTTATAGTAATTAGCGGATCGATTTTTATATTTAAGTCAAAACATTCCATTCTGCCTAATTAATTAATATATATATATAAAGAAGCATATATGCATATTGTATATGGTTGTAGATAACATTATAAATGTTTTATAATTAAATTTGAAATAACAATTCAACTTGACTAAAAAATTTTAAATAAAAGTTAAGTCACAAAATAGGATTTTTCAACTCAAATAACTCATTTTTTTATTCGACTTGACTCGATCCAATGCACACACCTAATAAGTAGTCATAGGAAAAAAATAATAATAACTTTTTAATTTAACCGTTATTAAAAACATCCATGACTGCGTGTCTAAAAATTTAATTAATTATTTTTCCTCACTTATAAGTTGTTCATCATCTAAACTCACAGTTAGATTGAAAGAATGGCCAAAATGAAAAATCATTCTAATAACCAGAGAAATTATACCATGTGTTCTTCCCACCACGTCATACATGGGATTAACTAATTAAATGCATTAATTTCAATAATTTTTTTCATCTCATCTTTTTACCAAGTTAATCTTCCTTTGGTAAAATTGTTTTTAAAATGGATTTACAGTAAATATGAGTAAACATTCACTTGACAAAACGATGAGATAGAAAAAATTAATGAAATAAATGTATTTAATTCGTTGGTCCCATAGATAATGTGGCAGAAAGAACCAATAATATAATTTCTCTTAATAACCATGATTAAATGAAACGAAATTTCTTATAATCACCAATGTAATTTATCTTTATTATTATCATTTAATAATCAATTAGTGATGTGATGATATATCATTTCATGTCCGTCTCCGTAAACTGAATTAAAACTCTCACATACAAGTTGTTTTTTTTTGTTTTTTGTTTAAACTTAAACGATTATTAAATGCTAGTTGTGTAAGAGCTTATAGAAGCTAGTTTCTAATGCTACACGTGTTGAAGGTAATTTTATATGTTTATTTTTTATTATATTAAATATTTTTATACTTTTAGGTATTAATTGAATGAAAATACCTAAACATTGAATGCTAATTTATTTATTTTATAGTGCTAACTCTTGGTTATATTGTTGAAATATTAAAAGTGTAACTCTTGGTTATATTGTTGAAATATTTATTTATTTTATAGTGCTAACTCTTGGTTATTTATTACAATATTAAATCATATTGAAAGTATAATTTAACATGGTTACATAGTTTAATTTCAGCGGTAATAAAATATTTTTATACTAAAATTTAATAATGAAATAAAATATTATTCTAATATAATAAACAAAATATTACTATATTATATATATAATATTAATATAGTAATATACACGTACGCAAAAAAAATAAATGGTTATTAACTTATTGATTGAGGCCTAACATTCTCCGTTTGTTGAAGTTGTTAAGAGTACTTAATTTCTGCTCATTAATAGTAATACTTAATAGTTAGGTAAAGAATTAATAGTAATAAAGGTGTCCGACCTATACTTTTTGTTCAAGTTTGGAGCTTAATATTTTTTTGTCACTTTGGTGCTTAATGTTAAATTTTTTTGTTATCCAATAAAAACACGACACGTGACATATTCTAGTATTTTCTTAAATTTTTATTTTTAAAAAAATTAGAAAATCTTTAATTTTATAAAAACCCCACAAAATCGTTAGTTTCTCTAAAACCCCAAAATTCAAACCCTAAATCCCTAAATTCTTCCCCTCCCACCACCGATTCAACAATCATCGGCTACACTTGCCTTCGTTGCCCCCATGATTCCGTCGTCGAAAATCGGCGAATGAATCGTCCATTACTCTGTCGAAGAACATTTAAAAATGAAGAAAAAAGAGACCGATTGAGCTTCTAATTGACGGGTAGAGGGTGGGGATGTTGAACGATGAGGTAGCCGACGCTTGGGTGGTGAACAGTGAACCTCCGATGTAACACCCCTAGTTTAGTAAGGCCAAAAAAAAAAATTGAAATGAAAAAGGGTGAACAGAATGAACAAAAAAAAAACAGAAAAGAAGGGGTTAGTGCTAGCATGGAGCTTTGAACCTATGACCTAAGCTCAATGAGCCTAAGCCTTAACCAGCTTAACTAAGGCTTTTCTCTAATCTTTTCTTGTCTAAATATCAATCTAAACATGTGTTATAGGATATCAAAAAAAAAAAACTAAAATAATAAGATAATGAAAATATCCTACCTACTCATATTGGTTCAATTAATTCCAAGAACCCAGATCTAAAAAAAAAAAAATACGACCCTTCACCTCCCCTCACCAAACCTTTCATCTTCCCCGTCGGACCCCGCCCGATCCCGGTCACCGCCGCTTCGTGGCGTTCACCGCCACCACCGCCGGCTTCCCCGTCGAGTCCCAAGCCAAACACCCATAGCCACTCGCATAGATGTCGTCCCGATCGCCGCCAATCGAAGGATCAAGATTCAACGAACCTAGGGTTGAGTCGTTAGGTTTTTCGTCGATTCCGGCCGCCGTAGGCGTTCGTTCGCCGCACCGTTGCCACCCCTAGACTCCCCGTCGCGAGGTGAGCAAAACCCTACCGGTTGCTCAGCCGCTCGCTGCCGTTTAGCGCCTCGTCGGAGATACGACCGTTTGGTTGTTTTTTTTGTCCGAATTGGTAAGTCCGGTAAGCTATCCGACTCGATTTTGGATGGATTAAGTGTATAGATAAATTTTTGAGGTTGTTTTTCGCATTTTGGGAAGTTTTTCGGCCATTTTAGGCCGCGCGTGAGCCTCACGCGCCGTCCGGGGCGATTTCTGGCCGCCCAGGACGGTGGCCGTTGAACCGACCGACTCAGGCGGTCTGACCCTCGAACCGGTCCACCCAAACCCGAGTCAACCGAGTCAACCGAGTCAACCCGACCGAGTCAACCCGACCCGACCCGTTGACCGACCCGACCCGACCCGTTGACCCGTCCGTACCCGACCCGTTGACCGAGTCAACTCACCCGAGTTAACCCAGTGAGTCAACTCGTTGAGTCAACCCAGTCAACCAGTGACGTCAGCATGATGTCATCGTTGACTTTGACGTCGGCGTTGACCGTTGACCTGCCCGTTGACCGTTGACTTTGACCAAAAAGTGAAAATTTCTGAAAACTCATATTTTATGTTTTTCGACGTCCTGAGTCCGATTTTGAAGCCCGTTTCGTGAAATTCTAACCCGAAAGCCTCCAAATTGGGCCTTGCACTTGAGTTTGCTTATGTATTTTAATAATCAGTTGTGGGCAATGTGATTAAGTACTAAAATTGGATTTTGTGCGATTGAAGGTATTCGAAGTTCCTTGTATTCGGGATGTAGAGGACGTCGCATTCAGGTTCGAGAGGGATTGAACGGAGTATAATGGTCGATCGATATAGCAAGTATTAAAGGTAATACACTACTACCTCTTGTATGCTTTATGCACATGTTGGTATTTGTTAATGCATGCATAAAAATGATGAAAAGTACTGTTAATTCTGCCCAAGTCAAACCGAATATGGAAACGAGTATGATTTTTTAGATAAGATTGAAATGCTCGAATAAGAAGATCAATAAATCAGAAGGATCTGGAGTTCAATAAGTAATTAATAAGACAATTAATCTCCAAATCCGACTATTGGTGTCAAATGATAAAATGTGAAAAATATTTGGATATGAAATTACGAAAATGCCCTTAAGGTATGAGAATGACTAAAATATCTTTGAAATTGGAAGCGATCTAGAAATCTACAGTGGATATGGTAAATCAACTCGATTCATCTGGAAACCTCGATCTACTTGTAAGTTATGGTAATAAGAATTATACCTTCGAGATTGTAAGGTGTTAGGTTTCCTTGAATTTAGAATGGATCCCTGAATATATATATATATATATATACATATTTTCTGGAAATTATTCGTACCTCTAAATTGATCAAGCGACTCAAAATACTGAATTGACGAAAATGAATAAAAGTACAGGAAATACTATTATGGTTAAATTAATCGGAATAATCGTATTGACAAAAAGGGGATAAAGTATTCTTGGACATCGAGGTCTGCAATTAATTGGAAGGATGGATAAACCCTTGAGTTTTGAAATGAATGAAGTGGTTGGAGGTACCGAAATTTCTTGAATGGCTGAAACACCCACGGGTACTTAAATGATTGAAATTCTACATATGGTCCAATTGACAGTAATGATGGATATCTCGAACATCAAAATGACCGTAATACCCCCATGATTGGAATAAGTAAATTACCTCTGATAAAATTTTGGAAATGCCAATAAGGATGAAAATGACGGTAATGCCCCTAAGGGTAGAAGCATGACTTACGTATGTCAATCACTACTAATATTAATGTAAGGATGAAAGTTTCTCCGCACAGAATATAAGTTTGACTACTCTGTGGAAAATCTTGCGGTGAAATATGAAAGCAACCGTTCAGATATACGATACAGCCGGATACATTAGAAGGGTTGGTTAGTAATGCAAGGTTGGGATATGTTAGTTCGAATAGTTTTGGAGGCTCGATAAACTTCTAGAAATCTTAAATATTGTAAATCATAATTTTCTCATGATGGGGCTAAATTACAAAATCACCCCTGATCGTTAAATGACCAAAATGCCCTCGTTGGCCCAAGTAATCGGAATAGCCCCGAATGTTTCTGATATCGTGAAAGATCTTGACGTAGAAATCTCCAAATGCCTGGTTGGAAACTTAATGAGCAAATAAAATTTCTGAGCCACCGTTTATGCCTTGTTGGTATAAATTACCAAAAATGCTCGTGTATGATAAAAAGACCATAATCCCCTGTAAGCTTAAATGGCTGAATCACTCATGATATGCCTAAACTCTCAAGATCTTGATGTATCATCTCCTGACTATCTGGTTTGAATCGTTAGTACAAACCCCTCTTTTAATAGGGGCATTGTTTCAAAGATCTACTCAATTGTCAAAAGTTAATATGTTCTCTTCCGTAAATATCAAGTATCTCCAAGGAAATAAACTATTCCACCTAGTGTGTTCCATGTGTGCTACACGACTGTTTTTGCATATTGATTTACATGTTATAATACTGATTATGTGCACATGATAGAATACTTGAACTCACATGAACATGACACGTTTTATAATTTAACATGACCGTACTGTATTTTTTATATATGCATATGCACCTGATACGATCAACATGCTATATGGATAATATATTACTAAACACAACTATTGATTAACCGAACCGTTACATAAATTGTTACTGGGGTACTTGGGATAGAATATGAAGTGACCGTAGGTTCAGCCCTGATCCAGCTGATAATTCCTTTACCGTTACAGGTTCCTATGCTTCGGCTAGGGTAATACCTACCATACCGTACCGTACCGTTCCTAAGGTAATCCCTTAGGATGGCACCTATGCCTAATGGGCACTGGTTAACGCCTTTGACGCAGTTTTGGGGAACTGCCTCTTGGAGTATGGTTGGAGGGTAAATAAAAGATTAAACTGAACCGTATTATTACTTGAACTCATGTTTTTGAACTAGAAATGCATTTTATATTGTTGTTGCACATGTTTTACTTACACTGTTGGAACACACTAGGAACCGAACTCTCTATTTCCACCTCCGTTCATTAATAGCCTATAATTCCTGTCTAACTCTCAATGATTTAATAAAGAACAAATACTGTTATTATCAAGTATAACGTTATCCTAAAATATCGAAAAAGAAATGTAGATCGTTACTGCGTGGAACATCATGAAAATGTTATGCCTACCATATAT
This sequence comes from Hibiscus tridactylites, assembly GCA_958450335.1. NCBI lineage: Eukaryota > Viridiplantae > Streptophyta > Magnoliopsida > Malvales > Malvaceae > Hibiscus > Hibiscus tridactylites. Next base: position 4,223,686 of record OY288267.1, read on the forward strand.
CTGCATGAGCTTATAGCATCTTTTGGTAGTTTTGTATTACTGAGCTTTTCCAAGCTCACGTTGTTTTTACCATCGCAGGTTAAAGGATATATATCATGGTATAACGTTTGACATCAGTGTTGGGAGTTCTCCCGACGTTGCTTTTGGAGTACGGTACCGGCATAGTTAGTGGGCATGCATATCATTTTTGTTTCATGATAGTGTCTGTAAAATGTTTTTCTGAAATCCTGTTATATGTTTATATGATTTTATGAAAGAGTATTTTCAATAAAAGTTACCGTTATAATTTAATATGTGTTTTTTTTAGAGGAAATGTTTTTATGTGTATTTTTATCGTGGGTCGCTCTTGTGACCCTAATGTGACTTCCTAGGATCCGTCGTAACGTATAGGCGGGTCTAAGGAGTTACATCCGACATGTGGGGATGCCGAACGGTGATGGAGATGTGATTTGAGAGTTTGTTTGAAAGAAATTAAAACTCTGAGCTTTTTTAAAAGTATAAAATTTTTAAGTAATTAGTAATTAAATAAATATAAAATAGGCCATGTGTATTTTTTAAGGTTTGGGTTTAAAATTTAAAATTTAAGATTAAAATTTAATAATGAAACATAGAAAGAAAACACCAAAAAAATAGAATATTTTTGTACCCTTGTAATTTTTGACAAAACTATATGAAAATAAAATTGAATACAACACGAAAAATAAAATGAAGTTTTGTTAAAATCCATATAAACGGTGCTTTTTAAGTTCCAACCAATGTAGATATAATCATAACACGAGAATTACATGAACACATATAAGCTTATGAAATGAAACAGAGTTACTAGGTCATTTAAAATCCATAGTTACATTCTTCACATACCCGCACAAGCGTGCTAGGCCGCACCAAAGAGTCCCAGACGACACACTGATCGTCGCATTTCTCGCAAAGCCGGCCGAGTGTAACCACTAATTTTTGTTCGGGTATTATTATTATTATTTACGAAAAATAAAAATTATAAATAATATAAAGAAAGGGAGACAAAAGGGGATGATAACCCACACCTTCTCCTATTATGGGCGGTGCCACCATTTGAAATGAGGTGTCTCATATAACTTCTCAAAAAAAAAATTTAGAAATTTATTTTTTCTATATAATTTGTTTATAAAAAAATTTAAAATATAGAAAAACGACACTCCTTTTATGAATACATGACACCCATTTATAAATAAACGACATCCCTTTATAAATAATTAACATTTCTTAAATATCGTTGAAAAAACGATACCCCTTAAATAAATTTCTGGCTCTGCCCTGTCTCCTATGGATAAAAATCCTATACCCCTTTTCGGTGCCCCTACTTATGTCCCACACTCAAAATTAAGTTTAGGGTTTAGGATTTAGGGTTTTAGGTTAGGGTTTAGGAAATTTAGGGCAAAGTGTATTTTTTAGTGTATAGGGTGTAGGGTTTAGGATTTACAATTTAAGGTTAGAGCTTGAAATTTAATTTTGTTGTGTTTTTTAATGTTGAGGCATAAGTAGAAGCACTGAAAAGGGGCAGAGAATTTTTATCCGTCTCCTATTACACCTCATATCTCTAACACCTACACCTATACATGCCATTACCATGCTCCTATATTGTCTACCCCATGCCCTAAGCATGCCATCACTGCCCATATTTACATTCTCCTAGCCCTTCACCATCTCCCTTCATTATTGTCTACACATGCCCTAAGCATACCACCACCATGCTTCTATGTTAGCCTTGCACCATCTCCCTTCATCATCTTTAAAACTGGACCATCTTCACGAAACAAAAGGGGACACGCACGGCCATTATTCATTTCCCCTAATCAATTCTCCCACTGCCCATATTTTCCCTAGCCATTCTCGACAACACCCGTACCCCTTCATCCCCACACTGCCGCTCACTCAAACTCTCATTCACTCACCTTTCGATTCCCTTATCCACCATAATTTCCCCCTAACCGAAATCATTCTCTACTATTACCGTTCCTGTTCCTATTGAATCGAGCTTCTCAACCTCAACAACAAGTCGTGGAATTTAGTTGATCGAGCATAAATATTTGGATTTTTGGTATATTCTTCTCTCTTTTTTTTTTCTCATTTGTTGTGTAATTCATTCCTATGGTTTAATGAAATGTTGTTGAGTTTATTGGTAATCATTGTTGGAAAAATTCGATAATTTTGAAGCTTTGAATGAAAAATTGATTCAAACGTTGTTGAGAAAAATGTGGAACCAATTGTTGGTTTGTAAATATGCAAACGTGCACGACATGAGTAACGCAAATGTTTGAACCGGTCTGGTCCTTCATGAGCCTGCAGATATTTTTGACCCAAATTTAAAATGATTTTTTCTCAAATAAGAGCATATTTTTGTCAAATTTTATCTTGAAATTAAAAGGATAAATATTGAAAGTTACCTTTAATTTAGATAATAATTTTAAAAATTGCTCTTTAAAACAATCAATTTATTTTCAATATTAAATGCTCTATTAGGTCAAAATTTCCTTATATCCCTCATGAAACCCGTATAAATAGTGTGCAAATCTTCTAGATTTTGCTGAACTAAAAACACGAAGATCTTTCTATTGTTTTACTCTGTAGTTTTTTTTATAAAAGTAGTTTTGGCGATAGAAGAAGGCAAAGGCATAGTTCGTGATCTTTACAGATGTGTTACTGTAGAAGATCATTTAGTTATTGTATCTTGGGAGACTGGCGACTGAAAAATCTCAAGTACCATTGAAAATTTGTCTTAAGAAAACTGTGTAGATACAAGCCTCAACATGTTTCTTCTGGCTTTTCATTTTAAATTGGTTTGGTTTAAATAAGTTGTATTTATTTGTTATGTTCAGTTAATAATAATATCAATATTTGATTTGTTGTTTATTATTTTATTACTGAACTAATGACTTTTCTAACAATTCTAAGATAAATTTTTTGAGTTTTAATCTAAGACAGACCTATTTCATATTTATGGTCATGATCAATATATATAATACGTGTTGGTGGATTCGATGACACCTCTAAAATTTGAATACTTTACAAAGGCTATAAATAATCTATCAATATACATAAAGGATGATTAAACGTGCAAAGAATCCTTGTGAGGGCAAGGGTCATATTCGAATATTAAGTTGCTGTCATTTCTATGTTATGGTGCAATGGCAGCCATATCTCATCCTATTCAAAGTGGTTAAATGCATATAAGGTAATTTTTGTCCTTATTAACATTTTATAGATTTTTTTGAGAAAAAAAATTATATCCATGCATATATTAAGATAAATCCTTAATTTATGATTTTACCCATAACTGTGCTTTATTTATGGTGTTATTATGATAATGTTTATGGTATTATTACCTTATAATTTTTTGGTCTTTTAATATGAAATATTAAATATGACATGAAAAAATATCACGTGCCTTGTATAATAACAATAATAATTATTATTACATGTGTTTTTGGAAACACTGTGAATTTTATTCGTACTAATAATTTTCTTTTGAAAAATTTTATAGTGGCGAACATGATACTCAGGCGAAATTGTGATTTGTTTTGAAAATAAAGATCTCGTAAATAATTTATTTCGAGAATTAATTCTTGTCGTTTTAACGAGTTTACTTGATATTCCAAACAAGAATCAATGGAATTAAAATTAAAGGATTGATTCCTTGTAACCCCCTCGTCCCGGTCTGGCCGGATGACCGGTCCGAGTGAGCTACACGGGGAAAACCGAGTGAAAACTCCCTAAGGAACTCTCCCTCGGTTAGCAACCCTATACCCTTTTTTTTATTTTAATCTTGTCTAGATGAAAATTACATCCTAAGTGATCATACAGCGGAACGATATTTACGAAGCAGTCAAACGAACCCAAACTAACATTTAAAAGCCCAATTTTAAAGTCAAACTGCAGGCGGTATCGATACCCTAAGGGGGGGTATCGATACCCCTGGACTTGGTCAACAAGGTTTGGTCAATCTTGAGGAAATAGTATCGATACCCCCAATGAGGGTATCGATACCCTCTCCTAGAGTTGACTTCCCACGGTCAAAGCTAAGGCAACGGTATCGATACCCTAGAGGCCAGTATCGATACCGAAATCGACAGTGGCACCAGTGGCCAAAAAGGTATCGATACTCCCCCTCGAGTATCGATACACGAGGCCTGAAACCACAGGGCAGTATCGATACCAGACAAACGGTATCGATACCCCAGCTACGAATCTGCAGGTTTGAACTGATTTAGAGCACAAGGAGGCCCCTAAATCCCTCTAACTCATAAACCAACACACTAACATCAATCCCTAAGGCAAACCAACCATAAAGCATGCTTCCACAAGGCTTAAACATGTATAATACAAAGGCAACAATCCACATCATGCATTCATTCATGCTACATTCAAACACATGTAAAACTCTTAAGGCAATGGCTAACAATGCAAGCAAGTAAATAGGCATGAGTTAACACACACATCATGGCAACACAACCATGCAAAAGCAATACATATAAAGGAGTCTACACATGCTCCTATCAACCAACAATCACCACAAAACACTCATATCCCATTGCTCAACCATTACATGTCTAATATTTTAAACCCATACTTGGGGAAACTCAAGTCACAAACACACTTGGAGGCCCTCCTCTTGCCCGAGCAACCCACGAACTAAGGATCTGCAATGTCGAACAAAGAGAGCGTAAGCAAATAATGCTTAGTGAGGGCAAGCTCTAAAAACAAACCTCAACATTGCAGGGTCCGAGCACGATCTAGCCACAGCAACACACGTATAACAAGAGTCCACAAGATATAGATGCATGAGCAATTATCTCACATATATGTCATAATCATGAGCTTAACACAACCATACATGTAATCACATTTAACATCCAACAGCTCATATATCTCAATACATTGTTGCATATATCAATCAACATTGGCACCTAGATATGACTCAAATACGCGGATAGACTCGTTGGAAACTCATATCCAACAACCACATTACCTCGGTGGGATTCCACTCATCACCGGTCTCGCGGAGGGGATTCCACTCATCCTCACGCCCCGTCGATGGGATTCCACTCATCACCGACTATATTTAAATACCATTTCCGGGCGTACCCGTACTCCTCCTTGGTGACTCAACGCCACCAAGGCCACGCGCGACTTTAGACTCATGTGTACACACTAACATCCTAATGATCGATCATTTGTATTTAAGTATACTAGTGCCAATATTTTACCCATTCATAACACACATTTCAATCATTTTCGTGCTTAGCACGTACTCACCATGGACACAACTGTTGAGTGTGTAAAAGTTCTATCATTTACACCTTTTTAAACCCATATTTCTGCTGCATTCAAGCATCATTGCATTGCATTTAGGTTAGTTTTCAATAAAACATCACAATTATATAAAAGGCACGGATTCTACTGAAAGATGGCTATTTTTGCAGGTAACTATCACAGTAGATGTCGAAGGCAGGCGCAGGGCAGATAAGCAGGAGAGCTGAACTGGACAAGCAGCTGAAGAAGACGAACCTGTCACGGACCTGTCGTGACAGTGTGATGACAGCAGATTCAAGAAGAGGAAAAGTGAAGTGGACCTCGATAGATAGAGAAAAATCTGCTCGTTTGTCGTGTGGAAGCCGAATATTTTTCCAAGCCCCGGATCAAAAGATATGTCAAGCCAAAGCTCAAGGAGAAGAATTCCCATGAAACAAGGAGGCGGCTGAAAAGTAGGAATCCTTAGAGATTTAGTCTTTATTAGAATCTTACTTTTAATTAAAGTTGTAATCCTTGTTACCTTAGATAACTTGAGCCCAAAGCTTATATAAAGGACATAAATTAAACCTAGGGCATAGCCGACTACCCCATAACCGAAACCTAAACCCTGCCGATTACCTGTCACCGATATGTTCTAAATTCCCCCTAGGGCTACGGGTTGTTTTGTAAAGTAGTTGCAAGGGTTGTTTTGTTTTAGGATTTTTCAAGTTCAATAAAATAAACTTCAAGTTCTTTTATCTTGGTTTTAACATCTTGCAAGAGCATCGGGAGAGCATTGTGAGGTTATCTATTTACTTAGCATCGGGAGAGTTAAGTATACGAAAGAGATAAAAGCGCGTTCTCTAGTTTATAGTTGAACCATCTCGTGCTTAGGGATAAGGCGAGGTTAAGTGGCTAAGGAAGAATTCATACACATCGGTGTTCATCCTTCGATTCACGCCGGGAGGTATCATCAAAGACGTGATCATCGACAGACTTGTGCCTAGGGATAGGGCAAGGCAGATCTGGGATTCTTGCCAAGCTTGAAGTACGAAGTTAGTGTTCGCTGCCGCGACAGCTAACAGACAGACGCCGCGACAGGTGCTGTCGGCGACGGGTGCGACGACAGAACTGGAGATCCTAAGCAATTCAATACCTACACTACTGAGCAACTCAATACCAGCCCATTCTCTCTACCTTGATATCTCAATTCCTTTTAATTACGTTTTCACTTTATTATTCTCGTGACAATTCTTAATTATTTCCTTTACTTTCGTGCAGTGAATTTAGGTGAAGCTATTAGCCCAATCCCTGTGGAGACGATATCCGATACTTTGTATCACTTTACTACTTGCGTCGTGTATACTTGCACTACAATTGCGATAGACTATTTTACACGCAACAAGTTTTTGGCGCCGTTGCCGGGGATTGGCAACATAACTACACCTTTCTTTCCTTGCACTTTTTGTTTCTATTTTCGTTTTTGTTTTTGTTTTTATTTTTATTTTCTTTCGCGTTTTAAACTCTTGCTTTTCACAAGGTTTTCTTGTTTATGCGCAGATCGAAAAGAGGCGAAGATCCTGAGTATAAATTAGATCCGGAGATCGAACGTTCCTTCAATCTCAAGAAACAGATTCGCTACCTTTTAGATCGGAACGAGTACCTTGAAGAACAGCTAGAGCAGATGGCCCGTAATCAGCCTGCCGGTGAAGACATCCCGCCTGTCGGTGACCCGCCTGCGGCAGGAGGACGACGGTCATGTCGTGACTACATGCTGAACGATCATGTAGAACTGGAGACCACGCTGCCGGACATTGACGTTGACAACTTCGAGCTTAAACCTGTCATGTTTAGTATGATCAACAACGCTGGACAGTTTGGTGGTTCCGCGACAGAAGATGCTAGGGAGCATCTCAAAACATTCCAGGAGATCTGTGGTTCGTTTAGACTACCAGGAGTTAGTCCGGAGATACTGAGGCTTCGGTTATTCCCTCATTCATTAAGGGATAGAGCTAAAACTTGGTGGAATAAACTTACACCGGGTTCTATAATGACTTGGGCAGATCTAACTCGTGAATTTTTGTCTCGTTTTAATCCTTCTCATTTAGCTGAGCGATTACGTAATGAAATTGCTACTTTTCAACAGGAAGATGACGAGCCAATGCACGAGGCCTGGGACAGATTCACAACCCTTCTTCGAAACTGCCCAATGCATGGATTCCCCGTCTGGAATCAGGTAACTAAGTTCTATAATGCTGCTAACTTACAAACTCGCATTCGAATTGATTCTGCAGCAAATGGATTATTATTGGATAAAGATCCGGACGAAGCCTTGCAAGTTTTGAAACATCTGGCTAAGAATGAGGAGCAGTTTCCAACCACAAGAAGAGGAGGTAAACGGGTACTTGCTGTCAAGGATTATGAGGCCGACAGCACTATGAAATCACAGGTAGCGTTCCTCACTAAAGCCATGAAACACTTATTGAGTGAAGAGGAAGTACGAGGATTTGCTGTCGAGGAAGTTTGTGCTACATGTGAAGGAAATCATAGTAGGGATGAGTGCCCCATAAATATAGAAGAAGGAAAATATGTTGGAAATTACAAGCCAAACTACAATTCCAACAATTACAACCCTAATTGGAGGAAAGACCCCAAATTTTCCTGGAGTAACCCCAACAACGCCCTGAATCCGCAAGCCTATAATCAGAATCAAGGGGGTCCTAGATTGTTGACGCGACAGCAGCCACAGCCGCAGAACCTGCCGCAGAACCTGCCGCCTCAGCAACAACAGCAGCCACCACCTGCCATGAGTAGTGTATTGGAGCAGACTCTGGCCACATTTATGTCTCAGACGGGTACGTATATGGAAAACATCAATAAGTTTGTCAGGAAAACGGAAGACTTTATGGATCAAACTAAGATGAGAATGACAAACCATGAGGCCACCTTGAAATCTCTAGAGACACAAATGGGTCAGGTGTCGCAGCATATTAAGCCACGGCAGAATGGAGGTTTCCCTAGCAATACTGAAAATGCTAGACCTCCCTCTCATGAGCAATGTAAGGCGATTACTACCAGGAGTGGGAAAAAGTTACCAGGGCCGGAAAAAGAAGCTGAAAAAGGCAAAGAACCTGCCTTGGATAAACCTGCCGAGGAAGCTGCCCCGACAGGTAATAAACAGACTGCTGCCGATGAGCCTGTCACGACAGCAGAAGCGACAGAGGAGGAAAAAGAAGATTATCGTCCTCAGATTCGCATGCAGTGGGAAGGACGCATTGCTGATTATCGTCCCCCACCACCCTTCCCTCAACGGATACAGCAAGCTAAGCATGAATCTCAACTTAAGAAAATTTATGATATTTTTAAACAGGTTCATATTAACATTCCGTTGTTAGATGCTGTTAGGGAAATGCCCGGTTATGCTAAATTTCTCAAGGATGTCATGTCTAAAAAATCTAAACTTGGGGAATTTGAAACGGTAAGGATGCAAGAAGGGTGCATGAGTATTCTTCATCGACAACCACCCCAGAAAAAGAAGGATCCAGGGAGCTTCCTCATACCTTGCGTAATCGGAGATAAATTTGTGGGTAAGGCATTATGTGATCTTGGTGCTAGTGTTAATCTAATGCCCAAATCTGTTTTTCAGAAATTAGGTATTGGCAAGGCGCGGCCCACGACAGTTACCCTACAGCTAGCCGACCGCTCTTACGTTCACCCCGAGGGAAAAATTGAAGACATCTTGGTAAGAGTGGATAAACTTATTTTTCCTGCTGACTTTCTTATTTTAGATTGTGAGGCAGATGAGAACGCACCAGTCATCCTAGGGCGACCCTTCTTAGCCACGGGAAGATCATTGATTGATGTGGAGAAAGGAGAACTCACCATGCGCGTAAACGATCAAGAAATTAAGTTGAATGTTCTCCAAGCAATGAAACATGCTGATGTGGATGAAGAATGCAAGGCCATCATTGAGGTGACCTTTGATCAACCCTGCATCAGGTCGGGCTGCCGGGATATAAAATTTGGTCACTGCTGCGACAGCCATTTACAAGCCTGTCACGACAGCAACGACGACAGCACCGACGACAGCGACTCCTCTGAATCCAATTCATCTGATACTGAAGGTCATGAGGAGGTAGACTGGTTAGACCATCGCCCAGGTAAGTTATTCGAACCCTTGAATTACACTTCGGATAACCATTTAATCCAAAAGCCATCTACTGTTGAACCACCTGTCTTAGAACTTAATCCCCTGCCAGGGCAGCTTAAATATGCTTATCTTGGTAGTGATAAAACACTACCCGTAATCATCTCTGCTAAGCTGCCGCAGGAACAGGAACGACAGCTGATCGACATGTTGAGGCAGCACAAAAGGGCGATAGGATGGACCAGAGCAGACATTCAGGGCATTAGTCCGGCAATCTGTATGCACAAAATCCTCTTAGAAGAAGATCATAAGCCGACTATTGATGCCCAAAGGCGGTTGAACCTTGCAATGAAGGAGGTAGTGCGTAAGGAAATAATTAAATGGTTAGACGCTGGTATCATTTACGCCATCTCCGATAGCAAATGGGTAAGCCCGGTGCAATGTGTTCCCAAGAAAGGAGGCATGACTGTGATAACCAACAAAAACAATGAGCTAATCCCAACCAGGACTGTGACCGGTTGGAGGGTTTGTATGGACTATCGGAAGCTTAACAAAGCTACCCGAAAAGACCACTTTCCTTTACCCTTTATTGATCAAATGCTTGATAGATTAGCGGGTAAACCTTACTATTGTTTTCTTGATGGTTATTCAGGATATAATCAAATTGCTATTGCACCGGAGGACCAAGAGAAAACGACTTTCACCTGCCCCTACGGAACATACGCATTTAGGAGGATGCCGTTTGGACTCTGTAATGCACCTGCCACCTTCCAAAGGTGCATGATGGCAATATTCTCCGACATGGTAGAGGACTTCCTTGAGATCTTCATGGATGATTTTTCTGTCTTTGGAGACGATTTTGAGAGCTGCCTTGGCAACCTTCAAAAGGTACTTGAAAGATGTGAAAAAGCTAATCTTGTTCTTAATTGGGAAAAATGCCATTTTATGGTAGATGAAGGGATAGTTTTAGGCCATAAGATTAGCTGCCGTGGGATAGAAGTCGACAGGGCAAAGATTGAAGTCATAGAGAAGCTGCCGCCGCCAACCACAGTCAAGGGCATTAGGAGTTTCCTAGGGCATGCTGGTTTTTATAGGAGATTCATTGCAAACTTCTCAAAAATCACAAAGCCCCTATGTCATCTCTTAGAGCAGAACCGACCCTTTGACTTTAATGAAGAATGTACTGAAGCAATCAAGGTTCTGAAGGAAAAGCTAGTGACAGCCCCCATAGTACAGCCACCAGACTGGACGCAACCGTTTGAAATTATGTGTGATGCTAGTGACTATGTTGTCGGGGCAGCACTTGGGCAGCGCAAGGACAGGCTGTTTCATGTCATATATTATGCCAGCAAAACATTGAATGATGCCCAAGTAAACTATACCACCACAGAAAAGGAGCTGTTAGCTGTGGTGTTCTCCATCGACAAGTTTCGTTCTTACATACTTGGAACGAAGGTAATAGTGCATACCGATCATTCTGCCCTTAAATACTTGTTCGCAAAGAAGGATGCAAAGCCTAGGTTGATACGATGGATCTTGCTATTACAAGAATTCGACCTTGAAATCAAAGACAAAAAGGGAACAGAAAATCAGGTGGCAGATCACTTGTCGAGGTTGGAATTGGGACAGAGTCTACCTGTAGATGAGACACACATACTAGAGACCTTCCCAGATGAGCAGCTCTTTGCTGCCGCAATAGCTGTCGCGACAGCCATGGCGGCAGGTAAGTCTTCTAACCTTCCCTGGTATGCTGATTTCGTTAATTTTATAGTTAGCGGAATATTACCTTCTGATCTTACTTATCAAGCCAGGAAGAGGTTTCAAAATGATGTTAAACATTATTATTGGGACGAACCTCTTCTTTTCAAAATGTGCGCAGATCAGGTTATAAGGAGATGTGTACCACAAGAAGAACAAGAAGACATTCTCCATCACTGTCATGCTTCACAATATGGAGGACATCTAGGGGGCAACAAAACTGCTGCCAAGGTGCTGCAGTCAGGTTTCTACTGGCCGACACTGTATAAGGACGCACAGGAATTTTACAAAAACTGTGACAGGTGCCAGCGGACAGGTAACATCTCAAGGAGAAACGAGATGCCACTGCAGAATATCCTAGAAGTCGAGATCTTCGACGTATGGGGGATTGATTTTATGGGACCTTTTCCATCTTCATGTGGAAATCTTTACATCCTCCTAGCAGTAGATTATGTCTCCAAGTGGGTAGAAGCAATCGCAACTCAAAAGAATGATGCCAAAACAGTCCAAAAGTTTTTGCACAAAAACATTTTTTCTAGATTTGGCATCCCTAGGGCGATTATCAGTGATGAAGGGAGACATTTTGACAACAGGGTAATTGCTGCCGCCTTGAGAAAATATGGTGTCAAGCACAGGATCGCGACAGCATACCACCCACAGACCAATGGACAGGCTGAGATTTCCAACAGGGAAGTGAAGAACATTCTTGAAAAAATGGTCAAACCAACTAGGAAAGATTGGTCTTTACTTCTGGATGATGCATTATGGGCATACAGGACAGCTTTCAAGACTCCATTGGGCATGTCTCCATTCCGATTTATCTATGGGAAAACCTGTCACCTGCCTGTCGAGATAGAGCACAAGGCATATTGGGCAATCAAGGCAGTAAACATGGACTTGGACAAGGCAGGTCAGAAAAGGCTGTTAGATTTGAATGAGATCGAGGAAATACGGACAATGGCCTACGACAACGCAAGAATATACAAGGAGAAAACAAAGAAGTGGCATGACAAGAAGTTGCTGCCGCGACAGTTCTGCCCTGGGCAACTTGTGTTGTTGTTTAATTCAAGGTTGAAACTCTTTCCAGGGAAGCTCAAATCTAGATGGTCTGGTCCATTCCAAGTAATTCAAGTTTTCCCCCATGGTGCCATTACAATTCAATCATTAAAAGACGGGCACCAATTCAAGGTCAATGGACAACGCCTCAAGCATTATCAGGGGACTGAAGCCCCAGGCATTCAGGAAGTGGTTACCTTAGGTGATGCCCCACAAGGCATCCCTAATTTAACCTAGTTGTTTTTTTTTATTTATTTTATTTTATTAGTATTATTAGGAATTAGATTTATTTTAATAATGTTTTGTTTTAATTTCAGTTTTTAGGAAATAAAGGAGTCAAGTGAGAAAGAAGAAGTGGCCCAAGACCACCGCCCATTCACCAGCCCAATAAAGCCCATTTATGATAACCTGTCGCTTCGGCTGCCGGCGCAGACGGATTTGACAGGCTGTCAACAGACGCACGGCAGACGAAGAAGCGTGCGGCAGACGCTCCGCAGACGCATTAATGCGTGTCAGACGCGTCAGACACGCCATATCCAATCTGCCGCCCCGTTATTCCCGCCTGCCGTTGCGGCATTAAATGGGCAGCTACTCGACAGCTATATAAACCCCTTCTCCCTTTCATTTTTTCCTCACTTCTGATTTTTCTCTCTTGTATTCTCTTCTAGTTTTATCTATTTTCTCTCCTTTTTCAGCCCTTGCAACCAAAAATGTCTTCACGACAGACTCGCCAAAATGCTGATGCCGCCTCTTCTTCCGCAGCAGCATCCCCGTTCGCCAACAAGGAACTTTGGGAGGAACGGAGCTTCATCTATAACAGAGATGCTCCTCTTTTTGGACTCCGGCCGTTCATTATGAAGGCCATTACGGCGCAACTTTGGGAAGACTTTGCCGAGCAGCCGGCATAGCTTAATGACACCCTGGTTAGGGAATTCTATGAGGCGATCGAGAGTAAGTCGGCGACATCTGTCGTCGTCCGAGGAGTGACAGTTCCTTTCACCGCCAGCAGCATCAATCATGTCTTCGGCCTCTTCTTTGGCCCCAATGACGACGCTCATCAACAGTTTTGGGACTCCCTCGACGCTGCCGGCCACGATGCTGTCATGAGGGAATTGACAGAAGAGGGCACAACTTGGAGCACCAGCAAGAAGAACCCCAACTCCGTCAACCGGGCAGAGCTGCTCCCTGAGGCTAAACTATGGAACGCTTTTATTAAAAAGCGTATCCTGCCCTCATCCCACCACACGACAGTCAACAGGCAGCGGCTTGCCCTCATCCACTCTATCATGCATGACAGGCCGATCAACGTGGGCAGGTATATGCGAGAAAGCATTCTCGATTGTGCCTTCAGAACAGATTCACGACTATGCCTGCCCTTCACCATTACGGCCCTCTGCCGCTGCGCTGCCGTACCGGAGGACCCTTCAGACAAAATCAAGAAGGGCAGCGGCTGGACCGACAGTAACATCTCCAGCCTTATGGAGATCATCGTCGTAACGCCCCTCAACGCCTTCGATCCAAACGCCCCACCTGCTGAATCTGATGATGAACCTGCCACCGAGCCTGCCCCAGAAGCTGCGACCAACACCGCTCCGGCAGGTCAGAACGCCGACATCTTAGCTGCCATCTTGAGGATAGAGGAGCGGCAGATGGGTTTAATGACATTCATCCGCGACTTCTCCAACGCAACGGTAAACTTTTTTACCAACACTTTGAATTTTTCGGATGTCATTTTCCCCACCTTCCCCGCCCATTACTTTAATATACCCTCCCCCACTCCCACACCACCTGTCTCTCCCCATGGAGAATCTGCCTCCTCCACACCTTCCCCGACAGCAGCCGGCAGCCCACCGGCGGACACTTCCCCTCGAGGCACCAAGCGAGCTGCCACTGACGACAGCCCTCTCGTCCGGAGAAACTTGGACAGCGCCTTTACACGGGTGAAAAGAATCAAACATGTGGCAAACAAGAGGATGCTGTCCAAGGCCATCACGAGTAACAGCTGGGACAGCAGCAGCAGTTCGTATATCAGACTAGTAGAGCCACCTGTCATTCAACCTGCTGACGACCCTGTCCCCCAACCGGAGGAAGAACCTGCACCTCAACAGGCCGATGAACCTGTTGATCCACCTGCCCAGGAACCTGCCCAGCCACCTCCCCAACGCAGACGCTACCATCAGATCCGCGTCAGCAGCAGTGATGAGGACAGCGCATAAAATTTAAGTTTTTATTTCTTTTTCTTCTCTTATTGTTGCCTGCCCTTATATATTTGTGATGTACTTTTATTTTTCATGTTTTTCTTTATTTGTTTTAGTGTCATTTTGCATTGAGGGCAATGCAACCCTTGAGTTTGGGGGTGGCAACCCTCCATATTTAATGGAGTCTTTAGCACATCTTTTGTTTAATTGTTGTGTCTTGTTAGTCATTTATTCTTTTAAAAAAAATCAGAAAAAATCAGAAAATTTAAACTGTTGGCTTAAAACTGTGAAATTAACTTACCTGTCATGACGGCCCTGTCGTGGCAGCATCTTTAGGACATGTTAAGGAAAAGTTTAGAGCCTTTCTATAGTTCTAAAAACTTAAACACTTTTGTGACTGTTATCTTGCTTAGACTTATTTTAGCCAAACTAGAATAGGAAGCTTAGAACTTGGATAGCCCCTAGAGGTGCCTAACACTGGCTCTAGGAAAGAAGTTTAGCAAAAATCAAAAACCTAGAGGTGCTCGAAACCGGCTCTAGGAAGCTAACTAGAGGTGCCCAAAACTGGCTCTAGAAGAACTTAGCTTGAAAATAGAAGAAAAAGCATGAAAATGTGCCTTTTTAAAAGAAAGTAAACTTTGGCATAAAATTCAAGTTAAGGAGTTGAATATTCTAGTGAAACTAAGAGAGTCTTAGCATATAACTGTTCACAAGCATGCACACACTGCACGAGAGCTATAGGGAGATTCCGGACAGATCCTAACCCTTTCGACAGGTTGCTGCCGCCATAGAGAATGAGCGACAGGTGAGGGACAGTTCACTGTTTGAAGGCCAACACAAAAATTTTCAGTTTTCTTTTAAGTCTTCATTGCTTGAGGGCAAGCAAAAACTTGAGTTTGGGGGTGTGTTGAGTGTGTAAAAGTTCTATCATTTACACCTTTTTAAACCCATATTTCTGCTGCATTCAAGCATCATTGCATTGCATTTAGGTTAGTTTTCAATAAAACATCACAATTATATAAAAGGCGCGGATTCTACTGAAAGATGGCTATTTTTGCAGGTAACTATCACAGTAGATGTCGAAGGCAGGCGCAGGGCAGATAAGCAGGAGAGCTGAACTGGACAAGCAGCTGAAGAAGACGAACCTGTCACGGACCTGTCGTGACAGTGTGATGACAGCAGATTCAAGAAGAGGAAAAGTGAAGTGGACATCGATAGATAGAGAAAAATCTGCTCGTCTGTCGTGTGGAAGCCGAATATTTTTTCAAGCCCCGGATCAAAAGATATGTCAAGCCAAAGCTCAAGGAGAAGAATTCCCATGAAACAAGGAGGCGGCTGAAAAGTAGGAATCCTTAGAGATTTAGTCTTTATTAGAATCTTACTTTTAATTAAAGTTGTAATCCTTGTTACCTTAGATAACTTGAGCCCAAAGCTTATATAAAGGACATAAATTAAACCTAGGGCATAGCCGACTACCCCATAACCGAAACCTAAACCCTGCCGATTACCTGTCACCGATATGTTCTAAATTCCCCCTAGGGCTACGGGTTGTTTTGTAAAGTAGTTGCAAGGGTTGTTTTGTTTTAGGATTTTTCAAGTTCAATAAAATAAACTTCAAGTTCTTTTATCTTGGTTTTAACATCTTGCAAGAGCATCGGGAGAGCATTGTGAGTTTATCTATTTACTTAGCATCGGGAGAGTTAAGTATACGAAAGAGATAAAAGCGCGTTCTCTAGTTTATAGTTGAACCATCTCGTGCTTAGGGATAAGGCGAGGTTAAGTGGCTAAGGAAGAATTCATACACATCGGTGTTCATCCTTCGATTCACGCCGGGAGGTATCATCAAAGACGTGATCATCGACAGACTTGTGCCTAGGGATAGGGCAAGGCAGATCTGGGATTCTTGCCAAGCTTGAAGTACGGAGTTAGTGTTCGCTGCCGCGACAGCTAACGGACAGACGCCGCGACAGGTGCTGTCGGCGACGGGTGCGACGACAGAACTGGAGATCCTAAGCAATTCAATACCTACACTACTGAGCAACTCAATACCAGCCCATTCTCTCTACCTTGATATCTCAATTCCTTTTAATTACGTTTTCACTTTATTATTCTCGTGACAATTCTTAATTATTTCCTTTACTTTCGTGCAGTGAATTTAGGTGAAGCTATTAGCCCAATCCCTGTGGAGACGATATCCGATACTTTGTATCACTTTACTACTTGCGTCGTGTATACTTGCACTACAATTGCGATAGACTATTTTACACGCAACAACAACCATGAACCATCACCATGCATGCTTTAAGCAATACAATCCATGCCACAACTCACATGTATAAAACAATATACATAAACATTCATATCACATGGCATACGAGGCATATACATTCACACAATCGAGTTCATCCAAAGGCTTAGATCAAGCTTAGGATTAGGCTACCACCCTAATCCTAACTCTAGGTGGGTCTACCAAGCCCAACCTAGTCCACACACTCGAACCAACTAATTTAAAATCATTCAAGGAAATCAACCACTCACCTAAGCTTCCAAGCACAAGACCAAGCAAGCCACAACCTTCAACTCTCCGGATTTACTCCCGATGCTTCACCGATGCCCAAGCTCGATTCTAATCATCTCAAACACAACCAAAACGTTCGAATCAATAACACATCATCGGAAACAACCCGGATTAACATTAACAAGCATTTAACACCCCAAACAAAGTCACAAAATAGAATTTTCGAGTAGCCTCTATAGCCCACTGATTTCTTCCATTTCAAGCACCCAAACAAGCCTCAATTTCATCCAAAATGATCCTCATATATCATGCTACCTACAACCCTCAAGAACCAACCTCAAACAACCCCAAAACCCACTTTAAAACCCTCCAAAAACCCTCTCAAAACCAAATTCCGAAAATTGCCCCAACTCATTTGAAATTCATATATGTGGTATCATTTGGCCTCTATACAACATTACTAAACATATTAATTCAAAACATTTAACTTTGCAACATAAAGACACCATTTTTAATCAAAACATTCAAAACCCCTATTTTCCAAAAACTTCATGAAAATGAAAAAGAAGAGTACTTTCATGTAGGGAATGATGAGGGAAAGCCAGAAATGCTATTACCTTTCGAAACGGAGGTGAAATGAAGAAGAGAGGTGATGGAATAGTAGATTGGAGAGGGAGGGCTTCTTCCACGTTGAGAGAAGAAGATGAATAGGAAAAGAAAAATAGGGAGAATGGGTGTTTTAGTTGTTTCTTTGAAATCAAGGCTAAAAGACCATACTGCCCTTAATGAAATGGGGCATTTACAAGGGCACACCATTAGAGGCTATTTAGGATTAAATTTCAAAACTTGATCCACATTAAATTAACACATTTGAAAATGAAACCCGAAATTCTTGGAAATCATTTTAATTATAAGACCGAGCCCAAAATAATATTAATATATTATTTTCACCTAACCCCTAAACCCGGGTGTTACAACTCTCCCCCACTTAAGGAATTTCGTCCCCGAAATTACCTGGTGGAAACAAATACGGAAACTGCTCAACCATATCAGCTTTCCTCTCCCACGTGGCCTCTTCCACACCCCTATGTCTCCACAACACCTTGACCAACTCTATGGTCTTGCCACGCAACACCTTGCTATCAGAAGCAAGTATCTCGATGGGCTCTTCATTATAGGACAAATCCGGATTCAACTCTATTTCCTCAACGGGCATCACATGCGAAGGATCTGATCTATATCTCCTAAGCATAGATACATGAAAGACATCATGGATCTTTTCTAACTCAGAAGGTAGCCTCAAACGATAAGCTACAGGCCCAATCCGCTCAACTATCTCATACGGACCAATGAACCTCGGGCTCAACTTGCCCTTACGGCCAAATCTCATTACCTTCTTCCACGGAGATACTTTCAGAAACACTTTCTCACCCACTGTGTACTCAATCTCTTTCCTCTTCAAATCTGCATAAGATTTCTGACGATCCGAAGCCGCTTTCAAACGGTCACAAATCAACTTCACTTTCTCTGTGGTTCCTTTAAGCAAATCTGGCATGGGTAACAACCTCTGACCTGTCTCAGCCCAACAAATCGGAGTTCTACACCGTCTACCGTACAAAGCCTCATAAGGAGCCATCTGAATACTAGACTGATAATTGTTGTTGTAAGCAAACTCAACCAACGGTAAGTGCTTCTCCCAAGAACCTTGAAAGTCAATCACACAACAACGAAGCATATCCTCTAAAATCTGTATCACTCGCTCTGACTGCCCATCGGACTGTGGATGATAAGATGTGCTGAAATGCAGACGACTACCCAAAGCACTATGCAAGCAACTCCAGAACCTCGAAGTAAATCTGGGATCTCTATCAGAAACTATAGACTTCGGAACTCCATGAAGTCTCACAATCTCACGAATGTACAAGTTTGCCAACTTGTCTAAGGAATCCGTAGTGTTCACTGCTAAGAAGTGAGCACACTTAGTGAACCTATCAACAATCACCCAAACTGAATTCTTCTTCGAAGGAGACAAAGGCAACCCCGATACAAAATCCATGGTGATTCTCTCCCATTTCCATTCCGGAATCTTCAAAGGCTGTAGCAAACCTGAAGGAACCTGATGTTCTGCCTTCACTCTCTGACAAACCATGCAACGGCTCACATACTCGGCTACATCTCTCTTCAAACCAACCCAGAAATAATCATTCTTCAAATCTCGGTACATCTTGGTACTACCCGGATGCATAGAAAAGGGACTCGAATGTGCTTCACTCAAAATATGTCGCCTCAGCTCAACGTCTTCCGGTACCACAATTCTATCCCTAAAGCACAACAAGCTCTCACCACTGAAACTATACTCAGTCGGTCTTCCTTCGGCTATGTCTTGAACATGAGAAACTAAGCTTGCATCTTGTAACTGCTTCTCTCTAATCAACTGAATCAAAGGAGGCTTCACTTGCAACTCGGTGATCAAACCACCATCATCGGACACACTCAATCTAGCAAACATAGCTCTCAGCTCAACGGCCACTTTTCTACTCAAAGCATCGGCTACCACATTTGCTTTACCCGGATGGTACTCAATAGTTAAATCATAATCTTTTAACAACTCTAGCCATCTCCTCTGTCTCAAATTCAATTCCTTCTGTGTCATCAAGTACCTTAAGCTCTTGTGGTCGGTGTAAACAACACACTTCTCACCATACAAGTAGTGACGCCAAATCTTCAATGCAAACACAACTGCGGCTAGCTCTATGTCATGAGTAGGATAGTTCTTCTCATGAATCTTCAACTGTCTAGAAGCATAAGCAACAACTTTCCTATCTTGCATCAAGACACACCCTAGGCCTACGTAGGAAGCATCACTGTAAATCACAAACTCCTTACCTGAAACTGGTTGTACTAGCACCGGAGCATTTGTCAGAGCTTCCTTTAACTTCTCAAAGGCCTTTTGTCTTGCATCTGACCATTCAAACTTGACCCCCTTTTGCAACAACTTAGTCAAGGGAGCAGCTACCCTAGAGAAGCCATCAACGAACCTCCTATAGTAACCAGCTAATCCTAGGAAACTCCTAGTCTCGGTCACGGACTTAGGTTGTTTCCACTCAACCATCGCCTCAATCTTCGATGGATCAACTCGAATGCCTTCGGCCGAAACAACATGGCCAAGAAATACAACCTCTCGAATCCAGAACTCACACTTACTGAGCTTCGCATACAACTGATTGCTCAACAATCTCTGTAAAACAAATCTCAAGTGCTCGTCATGCTCTTCTTCTGTCATCGAGTACACAAGTATATCATCAATGAAGACAACCACAAACCGGTCTAGATAGTCTCTAAAAATTCTGTTCATCATGTCCATGAATGCTGCTGGTGCATTCGTGAGCCCAAATGGCATCACGAGAAACTCATAGTGACCATATCTAGTCCTAAAAGCTGTCTTCGGAACATCACACTCTTTCACTTTCAACTGATTGTACCCGGATCTCAAATCTATCTTCGAGAACACTGAAGCACCTCTCAACTGATCAAACAAATCATCTATGCGCGGCAACGGATACTTGTTCTTCACAGTCAACTGATTCAGCTGTCTATAGTCAATACACATGCGCATGCTACCATCCTTCTTTTTCACAAACAACACTGGAGCACCCCATGGAGAACTACTAGGCCTAATGAAACCACGGTCTAATAATTCTTGCAGCTGGCTCTTCAATTCCTTCAACTCTTTCGGAGCCATACGATACGGAGCTATCGAAACTGGGTTAGACCCTGAAACTGTCTCAATCACAAACTCAACATCTCTGTCAGGTGGCAAACCCGGCAACTCTTCAGGAAACACATCTGGAAAGTCACACACTGTTCTGATATCTTTCGGTCTAGCTTCACTCATATCCGGATTCATAACATAAGCCAAATAGGCCCCACATCCTAAGTCCATCAACCTATGGGCCTCTAAAGCTGACACCACATTAGACAAGAACTTAACGTTCTCGCCCACTACCACTATCTCGTAATCATCAGAGAGTTTCAAGGAGATTCTCTTTGTCTCAAAATCCACACTAGCCCGATGCTCAACCAACCAGTCCATACCCAAAATGATATCAAAACCATAAAAGGGGAGTTCCATCATGTCAACTGAGAACACATGACCCTGAATCTTCAGTGGACACCTCCTATACATACGTCTAACTACAACTGTCTCACCAAAAGAACTAGTAACATGCATACCTACATCTAAGATCTCAACAGGAATATCTAACTTCTGTGCATGCTTACTCAAAATGTAGGAATGCGTAGAACCCGAATCAACCAAAGAAAGCAAGGACATAGACTGTAACTCAAAATTACCTGCTATCACATCGGTGTCGTTCCCGGCCCCTCTCTGAGCATAGACCCTCGCTGGTCCTCCCGCCTCTGGCTGCACAGCCACAACATGTGCAAGGTTCCTCTGAGCATCTACCCTAGGTGCATCAGCCCTCGGCTGGAAGTAGCCACGACCGCGCCCACGGCCTCTCTGAAAATCATTACCTCTCGCAGGAGCCTGAGCTATGTTAGGTGCCTGAGCTGCCTGACGTGGACAGTCCCTCCTAAAGTGGTCCCTCGAACCACAGTTCCAACAAGCATGAAAGTTACCCCAGCACTCTCCAGTGTGTTGTCTCCCACATTGTGCACACTCGGGCAAGCGCCCTCCTCCTCTATGGCCCTGATGGCCTCTACCATGATGGCCACCGCCACGTCTCTGCTCAAACTGATGTCCGCCACCTCTGTGCCTCTTAGCATCTCTACCATCAAAGTGGTTATGCCTCTTTCCAGAACCAGAACCACCAGCTCGTTTGGCTGAGCCCAAACTATGCTCCAAATCCTTGGCCCTCGCGACCAACACATCAAAGTCTGAGTAGTCAGAAGCCAAAGTGTACCTCTTAACCTCTTCATTCAATCCGTATCGGAATCGTTTGCAGCGTTCCACTTCAGTAGGAACCAACTCTGGGGCATACTGACTCAAGCGAACAAAGTGGATCTCATAATCAGTCACTGAAGCATCTCCCTGAGTGAGAGCCATGAACTCTCTCTTCTTCTCATCTAGGTACCTCGGTCCTAAGTACCTCTTCCGGAAAGCAGACTCAAAGAAATCCCAATCTATCTCGGCCTCTGGGATCCCGGTAGTGATGGTGACCCACCAGGTGTAGGCATCACCCTGAAGCAGTGAGATCACACAACCCAATCTACGTGCGCCCGCACAACCCATTTGAGCCAAAATACGAACTGTCTTCTCTAACCATAACTCCGACCTCTCCGGAGTAGATCCTCTAAACTCCTCGGCCCCTAAGCTACGGAGCCTCTCCAACGGTAAGCTAGCATCATCACCCCTAGGCTGAGCTGCAGCCTGGGCTCCCGCGACTGCGGCCTGGAACGCTCCCGCGATTGCTTGCACAAGCGGAGTCATATCAATTCCAGCTGGACCTTGGCCACCTTGAGGTCCATTTCCCCCGGCTCCATCCTCGCCCCCAACTCCCGGTGGAGGAGGTGGTGGTGGTGGAGGGGGTGGAGGAGCGCCAACTCCCGCTGCCCCTGGTCCTTCTATGTGAGCTCCCGCACCAACTACCGGCTCAACGGGAGCCACAACTCGCGGTTCCTGACGAACCAACCTCGGTCTACCTCTCGGTCTAGACATTGCTCTCTCAGATATTAACTACAACCACAACAACAACACACAAATTGGGTTAGCAAGGTGAGGCTCCCAAGTGTCCAAGTATGTTTCCTCACTTAAAAATCATTTTTTCCAATGTAATAGTAGCAATGGGACCCACACACACATGCTTAAAAGTAAAACAATCAGCATACTTGTCACATAAGCAACCATTCTTGCAGAACAAGCAAACACCGTGCAATTCAACTTAAAAACTTAAACTTACCTCACTTACCTGCCCAAGGTCTCGGTAACCTTAGGCTCTGATACCAACAAGTGTAACCCCCTCGTCCCGGTCTGGCCGGATGACCGGTCCGAGTGAGCTACACGGGGAAAACCGAGTGAAAACTCCCTAAGGAACTCTCCCTCGGTTAGCAACCCTATACCCTTTTTTTTATTTTAATCTTGTCTAGATGAAAATTACATCCTAAGTGATCATACAGCGGAACGATATTTACGAAGCAGTCAAACGAACCCAAACTAACATTTAAAAGCCCAATTTTAAAGTCAAACTGCAGGCGGTATCGATACCCTAAGGGGGGGTATCGATACCCCTGGACTTGGTCAACAAGGTTTGGTCAATCTTGAGGAAATAGTATCGATACCCCCAATAAGGGTATCGATACCCTCTCCTAGAGTTGACTTCCCACGGTCAAAGCTAAGGCAACGGTATCGATACCCTAGAGGCCAGTATCGATACCGAAATCGACAGTGGCACCAGTGGCCAAAAAGGTATCGATACTCCCCCTCGAGTATCGATACACGAGGCCTGAAACTACAGGGCAGTATCGATACCAGACAAACGGTATCGATACCCCAGCTACGAATCTGCAGGTTTGAACTGATTTAGAGCACAAGGAGGCCCCTAAATCCCTCTAACTCATAAACCAACACACTAACATCAATCCCTAAGGCAAACCAACCATAAAGCATGCTTCCACAAGGCTTAAACATGTATAATACAAAGGCAACAATCCACATCATGCATTCATTCATGCTACATTCAAACACATGTAAAACTCTTAAGGCAATGGCTAACAATGCAAGCAAGTAAATAGGCATAAGTTAACACACACATCATGGCAACACAACCATGCAAAAGCAATACATATAAAGGAGTCTACACATGCTCCTATCAACCAACAATCACCACAAAACACTCATATCCCATTGCTCAACCATTACATGTCTAATATTTTAAACCCATACTTGGGGAAACTCAAGTCACAAACACACTTGGAGGCCCTCCTCTTGCCCGAGCAACCCACGAACTAAGGATCTGCAATGTCGAACAAAGATAGCGTAAGCAAATAATGCTTAGTGAGGGCAAGCTCTAAAAACAAACCTCAACATTGCAGGGTCCGAGCACGATCTAGCCACAGCAACACACGTATAACAAGAGTCCACAAGATATAGATGCATGAGCAATTATCTCACATATATGTCATAATCATGAGCTTAACACAACCATACATGTAATCACATTTAACATCCAACAGCTCATATATCTCAATACATTGTTGCATATATCAATCAACATTGGCACCTAGATATGACTCAAATACGCGGATAGACTCGTTGGAAACTCATATCCAACAACCACATTACCTCGGTGGGATTCCACTCATCACCGGTCTCGCGGAGGGGATTCCACTCATCCTCACGCCCCGTCGATGGGATTCCACTCATCACCGACTATATTTAAATACCATTTCCGGGCGTACCCGTACTCCTCCTTGGTGACTCAACGCCACCAAGGCCACGCGCGACTTTAGACTCATGTGTACACACTAACATCCTAACGATCGATCATTTGTATTTAAGTATACTAGTGCCAATATTTTACCCATTCATAACACACATTTCAATCATTTCCGTGCTTAGCACGTACTCACCATGGACACAACCATGAACCATCACCATGCATGCTTTAAGCAATACAATCCATGCCACAACTCACATGTATAAAACAATATACATAAACATTCATATCACATGGCATACGAGGCATATACATTCACACAATCGAGTTCATCCAAAGGCTTAGATCAAGCTTAGGATTAGGC
Source organism: Hibiscus tridactylites (assembly GCA_958450335.1). Taxonomy (NCBI): domain Eukaryota; kingdom Viridiplantae; phylum Streptophyta; class Magnoliopsida; order Malvales; family Malvaceae; genus Hibiscus; species Hibiscus tridactylites. The sequence goes on from OY288267.1 coordinate 4,248,389, forward strand.
TACCACCCTAATCCTAACTCTAGGTGGGTCTACCAAGCCCAACCTAGTCCACACACTCGAACCAACTAATTTAAAATCATTCAAGGAAATCAACCACTCACCTAAGCTTCCAAGCACAAGACCAAGCAAGCCACAACCTTCAACTCTCCGGATTTACTCCCGATGCTTCACCGATGCCCAAGCTCGATTCTAATCATCTCAAACACAACCAAAACGTTCGAATCAATAACATATCATCGGAAACAACCCGGATTAACATTAACAAGCATTTAACACCCCAAACAAAGTCACAAAACAGAATTTTCGAGTAGCCTCTATAGCCCACTGATTTCTTCCATTTCAAGCACCCAAACAAGCCTCAATTTCATCCAAAATGATCCTCATATATCATGCTACCTACAACCCCAAAACCCACTTTAAAACCCTCCAAAAACCCTCTCAAAACCAAATTCCGAAAATTGCCCCAACTCATTTGAAATTCATATATGTGGTATCATTTGGCCTCTATACAACATTACTAAACATATTAATTCAAAACATTTAACTTTGCAACATAAAGACACCATTTTTAATCAAAACATTCAAAACTCCTATTTTCCAAAAACTTCATGAAAATGAAAAAGAAGAGTACTTTCATGTAGGGAATGATGAGGGAAAGCCAGAAATGCTATTACCTTTCGAAACGGAGGTGAAATGAAGAAGAGAGGTGATGGAATAGTAGATTGGAGAGGGAGGGCTTCTTCCACGTTGAGAGAAGAAGATGAATAGGAAAAGAAGAATAGGGAGAATGGGTGTTTTAGTTGTTTCTTTGAAATCAAGGCTAAAAGACCATACTGCCCTTAATGAAATGGGGCATTTACAAGGGCACACCATTAGAGGCTATTTAGGATTAAATTTCAAAACTTGATCCACATTAAATTAACACATTTGAAAATGAAACCCGAAATTCTTAGAAATCATTTTAATTATAAGACCGAGCCCAAAATAATATTAATATATTATTTTCACCTAACCCCTAAACCCGGGTGTTACATTCCTTTTGGTTTCTGTTGGTTAAACAAAATTAAATTGGATTGATAACTTTGTTGTTTAACAGAATATATAATGGAAATAAATTACTAAATTTATTTCTTCATTAGAATCATGCGTTGATTCTAATTTTGGAAAAGAAAATGAATCATTGAATTTATTTTCGTGAGAATCTTGTATGATTCTACCGTTGCAGGAAAAAGAACTTCCTTAAGCATAAGAGAATGAAACCCATAAAAGGTGATTGAAAGAAATTTTAAAAGTGCATGTCTAGAATTGGTTCTTTGAGAGACCTGGTATTCAAGCGTGCCTAGTGCACCACCTCTCCTTCATTGACGATATCACGAAAATAGTGTTATGTGCATTTACTTAAAAGCAAAGATAAAACTATAGAAAGAATTGTTTTCTGTGAGCATGATATTGAAACACAGGCTTAATTAAAGAATTACGGTGGAGTGAAGCTCTATATGAGTAATGTCGGTACTAAAATGTGCCTAACATGCGGAGAAAAGCTGTTCTATAAGCTAATTACTTTTTTAAATAAGGTCCGTCACAATTAAAGCGATAAGACACCATATGAGTTATAAAAAACAATAAATCCTTTCTACAAGTGCTTAAAAATGTGGGATGTGTTGCAAAGGTAATAACTTTATTATCAAAGTAAACGAAAATAAGTCTCGGAATGAGGGATTGTATTGGCTATGTAGATCATAACAACATATATCAGTTTTTTGTGCGTAAATCAAAATATCTTAAGATACACAGAAATATGATAATGGAATCAAAGAATTGTCTCATTCTTTGAAAATATATTTTCTTGTATAACTAAGGAAGTTAATCCAAGCTCAACGAAACGAACTTTAAAAACTATTAGTGAAGATAGTCCAGATGGTCAACAAAAGATTAAAACTACGATATTGTCATGATGACAAATAAGTGTGACAAATGTGTGTATGTCAAATCTACTAACATTAATATATGATCCTATGTTGATGACATACTCATTGTTATAAGTAACAATGAAATGGTAAACGTAACAATGACGTGTAAAAGTCAAAATTTGAAACAAATTGAGTAACCGAACCAGTTATATAATATATTATTATATTATATGTCATTTTAATATTTTATATTAAAAAAACAGATTTTATTTTATTTTCTTATTCCCAAAAGTAAAAATCGTATTTTCATTTTATTTGTGAAGTTTGAGTGTTTAACTTGTTAGTATTAAAAAAATACTAATATCATGTATCGGTTTTTAAAAGTATATACTTTTTTCTAACATATTATTAAATTTAATATTTGTAATAAACAAAATAGAAATCGTTACCCCAACTAAACCGAACCGAATTCTTTGGTTAACCAAATAAACAGTTATGTTTAGGGTTGAGAATTGGGTGACCCAAACTTACCTGTTAACCGAAATAATTATTTAATTGTTAACCGAACCCGGTTTTGCACACTCCTAATTGATAGAGAATCCGAATTCAAACCTTGAAGACAATATTGTTGAGAGAGAGAGAGTCGCGAATCTCGAATATAGACGAGAGAATGGACACGTAATTTACCTAAAACGGTGTTTTTAAAGTTCAAACCCATATAGATATAATCATAACACGAGAATTACACGAACACATATAATATAAAAACACGAAATGTCAAAACATAAATCAAAGAAACTGGATTAAAAGATGCAGAGAAAAGGAAAAAGGAAGAGCGAACCTAATAAAAGAATGAGAAAATCACTTGTGCTTGTCCTTTCTTAGAGGCTCTGCTCCATTGCTTGCCCTCCACTTTACTTGGTATTATTTTTTAAACTTAAAACCAGTCTTATAAAAACATTAAAAACAAGAAAAGACGAAAGAAAGTCCATTCGAACATTTTAACCTAAAAGATTTCGAGACAGAAATTGAATGAAGTAATATGTTAAGAAACCCATCATTTTATCATAGTAATATTCATGCAGAAGAAACATTCCATTTTCGGGGAATTGTTAAAGATTATTCAAGACATGTAAACGTAAGACTGTAACAGTAGCATTGTACGCAGAAGGAAAAAGAAAGAGATGGGCTTCAGTGAAACAGCTTTCACTTGCAATTGTAGATATTGGAGTTCCTGCCGCACTCAAGCAGGAATAAACCCGCCAAGGTATTCAAGCTAATAAAGGGAGAACTTATGGATCTTTTGGTTTTCAAGATTTGGCAAACACAAAAAGCTGTGTCCAAATCGCTCAAATCCTGAAACCGTTGGCAGCATCGAGTGCTAGGGGTTAGCGGCAACGTCGGTGTCGGATCTAGGTCGCAAGGAGTCAGATCTGAAGGACACATTGGAGGAGATTGAGAGCTAACCAGAGTGAACAAAACAAGGTTGAGGGAAACAATGAAGACAATTGATGCTGAAACCTTGGAACCCATTTTTTTCTTTCAATTAAGCTTTCTTGGATTGCTTGTTGTATAAGGTATGTGTGAGCTAGGGTTGCATAGACTGAGGGTATTTATATAAGGGAGATGACCTCAGGACACCGCAAATAATTAAGGTAAATTACATAAGTGGTAAAGGTGAGCAAAATTTGACTCGACTCGAAAAAAGTAAATTATTTGACTCGGCTTGAAAAAATTAAACTTTTTATTTGAATCGAAAAAATAAATAAAATTTGAGTTATAAAATTATAGTAATTAGTGGATCGATTTTCAAGTTCGAGTCAAAACATTAAATTCTGCCTAATATATATATTACATATGAAGAAGCATATATGCGTATTGTATATGGTTGTGGATAACATTATAAATGTTTTCCTTTAAAAAAAACATTATAAATGTTTTATAATTAAATTTGAACAAAAACTCTAACAACTCAACTTGACTAAAAATTTTCAAATAAAATTTAAGTCACACAATATGATTTTTTAACTCAAATTATTATTTGACTTGACTCGATTGATTGTACACCCCTAATAAGTAGTCATAGCAAAAAAATAATAATAACTTTTTAATTTAACCGTTATTAAAAATGCCCATGACTGCGTGTCTAAAAATTTAATTAATTATTTTTTCTCTGTTATAAGTTGTTCGTCATCTAAACTCACATTCAGATTGAAAGAATGATCAAAATGAAAAATCATTCTAATAACCAGAGAAATTATACCATGTGTCATTCCCGTCGCGTCATACATGGGACCAACTAATTAAATGCATCAATTTCAGTAATTTTTTTCAACTCATCTTTTTACCAAGTTAATCTTCACTTGGTAAAATTGTTTTTAAAATTGATTTACACTAAATATGAGTAAAAATTCACTTGGTAAAAAGATGAGATAGAAAAAATTAATAAAATAGATGCATTTGATTCGTTGGTCTCATAAATGACGTGGCGGGAAGAACCAATAATATAATTTCTCTTAATAACCATGATTAAATCAAACGAAATTTCTTATAATCACCAATGTAATTTATCTTTATTATTATTATTTAATAATCAATTAGTGATGATATATCATTTCCTGCCTGTCTTCGTAAACTGAATTAAAACTCTCACATGCAAGTTGTTTTTTTTAATTTTTTTTAAACTTAAACGATTATTAAATGCTAGTTGTGAAAGAGCTTATAGAAGCTAGTTTCTAATGCTACACGTGTTGAAGGTAATTTTATATGTTTATTTTTTATTCTATTAAATATTTTTATACTTTTAGGTATTAATTGAATGAAAATACCTAAACATTGAATGCTAATTTATTTATTTTATAGTGCTAACTCTTGGTTATATTGTTGAAATATTAAAAGTGTAACTCTTGGTTATATTGTTGAAATATTTATTTATTTTATAGTGCTAACTCTTGGTTATTTATTACAGTATTAAATCATATTGGAAGTATAATTTAACATGGTTACATAGTTTAATTTCAGCGGTAATAAAATATTTTTTATACTAAAATTTAATAATGAAATAAAATATTATTCTAATGTTAATATAATAATATAATAAACAAAATATTACTATATTATATATAATATTAATATAGTAATATACACGTACGCAAAAAACATAAATGGTTATTAACTTAATTGATTGAGGCCTAACATTCTCCATTTGTTGAAGTTGTTAAGAGTTCTTAATTTCTGCTCATTAATAGTAATATTTAATAGTTAGGTAAATGTTTAATAGTCATAAAGGTGTTCAACCTATACTTTGTTGTCTAACGTTAAATTTTTTTCGTTATCTAATAAAAACACGACACATGACATATTCTGATATTTTATTTAATTTTTATTTTTTTTAAAAATTAGAAATTTTTTTAATTTTATAAAAACCCAAAATCTTTAGTTTCTCTAAAACCTCCAAATTCAATCCCTAGATCTCTAAATTCTTCCCCTCCCACCACCGATTCAACCACCATCGGCCACCCTTGCCTTCGTTGCCCCCATGATTGAAAGCCCCATGATTCCGTCGTCGAAAATTCGCGAATGAACCGTCGATTACTCTGTCGATGAACATAAAAAAATGACGGAAAAAAGAGACCGGTGTATGAAAGAAATTAAAATTCTGGGTTTTTTTTAAAAGAAATATATAATTTTTAAGTAATTTAGAAATTAAATAAATATAAAATAGACCATGTGTATTTTTAAGGTTTAGGGTTTAAGATTTAAAATTTACTATTAAAATTTTATAATGAAACATAGAAAGAAAACACAAAGAAGAACAGAAGATTTTTGTCTATACCAACAACCCTTCTAATTTTAGACAAAACTATATGAAAATAAAATTGAATACAACACGAAAAATAAAATGAGTTTTTGTTAAAATCCATATAAACGGTGCTTTTTAAGGTCCAACCAATGTAGATATAATCATAAGACGAGAATTACATGAACACATATAATATACAAACACGAAATGTAATGCTTAGTTAGTTGCCATAGAGCATGATCTTCAAAACTCAAGATGTTCATTTAAATGGCTTCTGGTCCAAGCCCACAGGAAGAGATATAAGCTTATGAAATGAAGCAGAGTTACTAGGTCATCTAAAATCCAACAACATCCAACGATCGAACTTCCAATTATGGTGATTGATTTTCTGTAATCTTCTTGTCTTAAAACCACCCTTTGAAATGAGACACCCAAATTTTTTTAGAAATTTATTTTTTATATAATTTGTTTATAAAAAAGTTAAAAATATAGACAAATGACGCACATTTTATGAATAAAACGACACCCATTTATAAATAAAACAACACTCTTTTATAAATAATTAACCCTCTTTAAATATCGTTGAAAAAATGACACTCCTTAAATAAATTTCTGACTCCGCCCCTATCTCCTATTACACCTCATATCTCTAACACCTACACCTACCTATACATGCCATTACCATGCTCCTATATTGTCTACCCCATGCCCTAAGCATGCCATCACTGCCCATATTTACATTCTCCTAGCCCTTCACCATCTCCCTTCATTATTGTCTACCCATGCCCTAAGCATACCACCACCATGCTTCTATGTTGTCATTGTCTTAGCCTTGCACCATCTCCCTTCATCATCTTTAAAACTGGACCATCTTCACGAAACAAAAGGGGACACACACGGCCATTATTCATTTCCCCTAATCAATTCTCCCACTGCCCATATTTTCCCTAGCCATTCTCGACAACACCCGTACCCCTTCATCCCCACACTGCCGCTCACTCAAACTCTCATTCACTCACCTTTCGATTCCCTTATCCACCATAATTTCCCCCTAACCGAAATCATTCTTTAAATATCGTTGAAAAAATGACACCCCTTAAATAAATTTCTGGCTCTACCCTGTCTTCTATGGATAAAAATCCTCTACCCCTTTTCGGTGCCCCTACTTATGCCTCACACTCAAAATTAAGTTTAGGGTTTAGGTTTTAGGGTTTTAGGTTAGGGTTTAGGAAATTTAGGGTAAGGTGTATTTTTTAGTGTATAGGGTGTAGGGTTTAGGATTTGCAATTTAAGGTTAGAGCTTGAAATTTAATTTTGTTGTGTTTTTTAGTGTTGAGGCATAAATAGAGGCACTGAAAAGGGGCAGGGAATTTTTATCCGTCTCCCATTACACCTCATATCTCTAACACCTACACCTATACACGCCATTACCATGCTCCTATATTGTCTACCCCATGCCCTAAGCATACCATCACTGCCCATATTTACATTCTCCTCGCCCTTCACCATCTCCCTTCATTATTGTCTACCCATGCCCTAAGCATACCACCACCATGCTTCTATGTTGTCATTGTCTTAGTCTTTCACCATCTTTAAAACTGGATCATATTCACGAAAAAAAAGGACACACACGGCCATTATTCATTTCCCCTAATCAATTTCCCCACTGCCATTCTCGACAACACCCTTAGCCCTTCATCCCCACACTACCGCTCACTCAAACTCTCCTTCACTCACCTTTCGATTCTCTTATCCACCACCCCCTAACCGAAATCATTTTCTACTATTATCATTCCTATTGAATCGAGCTTCTCAACTCCAACAACAACTCGTGGAATTTAGTTGATCGAGCATAAATATTTAAATTTTTGGTATATTCTTCCATTTTTTTCTCATTTGTTGTGTAATTCATTCTTATGATTTAATGAAATGTTGATGAGTTTATTGGTAATCATTGTTGGAAAAATTAGTTTTGGAGCTTTGAATGAGAAATTGATTCAAACGTTGTTGAGGAAGATGTGGAACCAATTGTTGGTTCGTAAATGTGCAAACGTGCACTATGTGGGTAACGCAAATGTTTGAACCGGTCTGGTCTTCCGTGAGCCTACAAATATTGTTGACCCAAATTTGAAATAATTTTTTGCTCAAATAAGAGCATAAATTTGTCAAATTTTATCTTGAAATTAAAATGATAAATATTAAAAATTACCTTTAATATTTAGATAATAAATTTAAAAAATTGCTCTTTGAAAGAATCAATTGATTCTCAATATTAAATGATCCATTAGGTCAAAATTTCCTTATATCCCTCATGAAACCCATATAAATATTGTGCAAACCTTTTAGGTTTTACAGAACTAAAACACACAGAGATCTCTCTACTGTTTTACTCTGTAGCTTTTTTTATAAAACTAGTTTTGGCGATAGAAGAAGGCAAATGCATAATTCGTGATCTTTACAGTTGTACTACTGTAGAAGATCATTTAGTTGTTGTATCTTGGGAGACTGACGACCGAAAAATCTTAAGCACTAAGAAGTGATAAAAATTTGTCTTAAAGAAACTGCGCAGATACAAGCCTCAACATTCTTTTGACTTTTCGTTTCAAATCAGTTTGGTTTAAATATGTTGTATTTATTTGTTCTTTTGAGTTAATAATAATATCAGTATTTGATTTATTGTTTATTATTTTATTATTGAATTAACGATTTTTCTAATAATTTTAAGATAATTTTTTTAAGTTTTAATCTAAGACGAACATATTTCATATTTATGATCACGATCAATATATATAGTACATGTTGGTGGATTCATTGGCACCTTTAGAATTTGAATACTTTACAAAGGCTATGAATAATCTATCAATATACATAAAGGCTGATTAAGCGTGCAAAGAATCCTTGTGGGGGCAATAGCTATATTCGAATATTAAGTTGCTGCCAACTCTAAATTATGGTGCAATGGGAGTCATCTCTCACCCTATTCAAATTAAAAACCCTTTAAGAATTTTTCAAACATATTTTCAAGTTGTTTGAACTTAAAAGCATTTTGAAGTCTTTTCAATTTAGTCTAAAATTATTTTTCAATTATTATATCAAAACACATATTTCTACAAGACTATTGAGCATGGTTCTTATTAATTAAATGTTTAATTAATTCAAACCCGCTAAATTTTAAAGTCCACTTAATTAGAACTTATATTCAATTGAGAACATTTAATCAAATCCAATTTAAATTTCAATGATTTACATTGATATAAAAGCAACATATGATTTGGTACTAATTTTGGACGTTGTGAGTGTTAATCCTTCTCCACACGTAATCAACTCCCGAACTTATTTTTAAACGTATCTCTGATTTTATGGTGTCTGATCTACCTTATTCAAGTGACTGGTGAGTGGTGACGACTCTAAATTTTTATTTTCAAAATTTGATTTAAAAATCCCCTAAAATGATTTTTTTAAAACATGAGATACTTCGTATCGATTTTTTATTAGTCATTACAGGTTGTACTTGGTTGTTTCCAGCACATGATCAAATCAGGATGGTGCTTGGCCATTGCAGTAATCAACAACACCTTCACCTGTACACAAGTAAGAAATATCAAAATATAAATCCAAAAAACTCGATTAAAAAATGCCGAGAAAAGGGAAAAGGAAGAGCGAACTGAAAAGAAATGAGAAAATAATTTGTGCTTGTCTTTTCTTATAGGCTCTGCTCCCTTGCTTGCCCTCCACTTTACTTTGGTATTATTTTTTAACTTAAAACTAGTCTTATAAAAGCATTAAAAATAAGAAAAGAAAGGTCTAACGAAAGGAAGTCAAAAGATAATAACTATATGTATAATTTTAATTCTCGCCCGCCAAGTTTCGACTATCCAAAACACAAAATGGGTCCCACTTTTTTTTTTGTTCAATAATGGGTCCCACTTGAACACTAGTAATTTTTTTTTGATAAATTATATGCCATTACGTAATTTTACTCTTAAACATATTTTAATTATTAGAGTTTTAAAACGTTTAATTTAATCATAAAAGTTTAGACATTGAACGTTTTTCTTGTCACTCATTCGTTAACTTTTTTGACGACGTCCATTTACTAGCGAACAAAGAAGCTTTTTTAAGATGAAAAATTTCATCGACATGAGAGAAGCAACATACTGAGAAACGAGCTCCATCCGACGACGAAGGAAAGAGATCGTCGAGAGAGAAACCATAAGGCTTTTGGCTGATTCGTGAACTTCTGTGCACTTTTCGACAAAATGAAGTTCGAATTCAGACTCAGGAGGCCAAGACGAAGTGACCGGAAAAATTTGGGACTGAACTACTTTCATCAATGACCGTTTGGTGTTTAAGAGTGACAAAATCGTTCAATTTAGTGACAAAAAACGTTCAATGTCTAAACTTTAGTGAGTAAATTGAGCATTTTAAAATTTTAGTGACCAAAACAGGCTTAAGAGTAAAGTTTAGTGATAATATACGTAATTTTTTTAGCAATTTAACCTAAAGAATTTGGAGACATGCGTAGAGAAATGGAGTGAAGTAATATGTTAAGAAACCCATCGTTTTATTAAAATTCATGCAGAAGAAACATATAAAAGGGAACGTAAGAGTAATTCCATTTTCCAGGAATTATTAAAAGATGATTCATGACATATAAACGTAAGACTGTAAGATCAGTAGCATTGTACGCAGAATGAAAAGAGAAAGAGATGGGCTTCTGCCTTCAGTCGACCAACTTTCACACGCAATTGTACGCAGCGAGGTTCCTGCCGCAATACCTCAAGAAGAGATTCGTCATACGGCTCAAGCTAACAAAGGCAGGAATTCTGGACCTATTGGCTTTCAAGATTTGGCAAAAGCAAGCGGCTGCACCGGCATCGCTCAAACCCTGAAACCGTTGGCAGCATTCGCTGCTAGGGTTTGGCCCTGCCCCTAAGAACGCCGCTGTCATGGCTGATTCGCAAGGACCCAGCTCTTGAGGACACGTTGGAGGAGTTTGAGAGCTAACCAGAGTCAACAAAACAAGGTTGAGGGAGACAATGAAGACAGTTGATGCTGAAACCTTGGAACCCATTTTTTTCAAGACCCACAATTAAGCTTTCTTGGATTGCTTGTTGTATAAGGTATGAGTGAGCTAGGGTTGCATGGAAAGAGGGTATTTATACAAGGGCGATTAACCCAAAACAATTTCCAAGGGCATTAAATTAATGAAAATACCAAAACATCGAATGCTAATTTATTTGTTTTACACTGCTAACTCTTGGTTATATTGTTGAAATATTAAAAGTGTAACTCATATATCCATTTTTTTGAACAATTTCTGTCTAAACGAGAAAAATGGAGAATTTGCTTTTTGAACCCACAACCTAAGATAGAAAAATTATCAAGTGCAAGTTTTAACAATTTGCTCTAGAGATTATTGATTCAATGTCGAATAATTTAAATCATATTGAAAGTATAATTTTACATGGTTACATAGTTTAATTTCAGCTGTAATAAATTATTTTCAATATTCAAGTTTAATAATGAAATAATAAACAAAATATTGCTGTATATAGTATATTATAGATATAATATTGATATAGTTAAATTCAAGTACGCAAAAATCATAAATGGTTACTAACTTAGTGATTGATGCCTAACATTTTGCACTTGTTGAAGTCGTTAAGTAATACTTAATAGTTAGGTAAATAATAAGTTTATCAAGTACTAATACTGTTATGTCATAATTTTATTATCATATATAATATACTAATAGTATATAAAATGCATTTCGTTATCAATAATTTTTAAAATAAGTGGTTAAATACTCCCGATTGACATTTTTCTCTTCCCTAGATTATGAATTTTAGACCTATTATGAGTAAATGTTTCATTTCTCTTTTTTTTCTCTCCCTTCGTAGGAATTGTTCAAAAAAAAATTAAAACGTCTCGTTAAAATTAATTTAATTTTTAAAATTTATAATGATGTGTCATTCATCGATAATAGACATTGTGTTATTATTTTAAGAGAAAAACTTTAATACACATGCCGCAAATTTTAGTTTATAGCCTTTTAATTTTAGGGATTAAGGGTTTAATTTAAGGTTTAGAGTTTAGGGGGTTGGATTGTAGGGTTTAGAATTTAATGTTAGCATTTAAAATTTCAAGTTTAGAGTTTAAAGTTTGGGGTTTAAATTTTTAGGGTTTGAGATTAATAATTTAGGATTTTAATTTATAATATTAATATGCAAGCTTGTGTAAAATTTATTTTACACGATCTATATATCAAAATTAAATCCTTATTTTAATTTAATGTTGCAAAGTGAATTTGATCAAGTTGATTTTTCGCGTCGTTCTTAAATTCTTTTAAATAGATAATTTACTTTCTTTTAAACTTCTATAACTAGGATTACCCACTTGAATGCTCGTCAATTAGATCATAATTTGAAGATGGATTAATATCCTATACACTGGCGGTGAAATTTTTTTGTTTACACATGCCCCTCAATTATAGGGTTTAAGGTTAGGGTTTAAGATTTAGAGTTTATGAGTTTTGGTGTAAAGGTTTAGAATTTAGGATTCATGTTTAAAATTTAGGATTTAGTGTTAGAATTTAGGGTTTAGGGTTAGGGTAATATGGGTAGGGATTTAGGTTTTAACCTATAAACTCTAAATTTTAACCCTAAACCCAAAATTCTATCAACAATCCCTAAATTCAAAACTACTACACTTATACCCCTAAACTTTAAACCTTAAACGGAGTCCCTAACCCCTAAAACTAAGACGCTTGTGTAAAAAAATTTCCACAAGCACTTGTGTATAGAACAATTACCCTTTGAAGATTACGAAATTATATATATTTAAATTCGAACGCAACACGTATCTGTTTTAACTAATTTAAACTAACAGGGCTAAGTTCCGATATAACTAAATGGAATGATATGAATCTACAAAAGAATCCACGTTCCGATATAACAATTCCAGCAAAAAAAGGTTTTGTTTTGAATTTCAACCGAGCAGTGAGTAGATCTCCTCCGTTCCAGCAGAATAAAGACAGGGGAATATGATAGGTAAAAACCGCATGCCGAATTATCGGACAAAAGGCTTTTTGAACGGTGAAGGTGCTACCGAATGATGTTAGTTTTACACAAGGGGCTAATCAGCCTTCCTAAGGAGGATGGAAGTCCGAAACTTGGCGTCGTCCCTAATGAAGCTCCACCACAGGTAGGTAAGTGGGATAGTTGTGGCATGCCATATAGCATGGGCATCAAAGAAACCTTGATAAGGAGGAAAGTCGTAAATCTCCAGAAACATCGCGAGGGCTCCTCCAATGATCACTATCCAGCACTTCCAACGATAAGGATGGCGAGTGACACCAGCCCAAATTGCCCAGATCAGAAGTTGAGCAACCCCCATCACTACACAAACTTTCATGTTCCACCCTGTACAATGTTTCGTGCCATGTTATTGTGCCCAGTAATGCACGAAAATCGTGTACAAAGCATTTAACCCTTGGACCAACCAAATGTTAGAAGTAGAAACAAACAATCAAAGAACGGAGATCTTACCGTAGTCGAAGGTATAAAAGTTGAGGTACAATATATGGGTAGTCACAAAGGCAAGAAATGGAGCAGCAACCATCACTCTAGCAGCCTCAACTCTCACATCGAAACATCTAAGTATGGCTAGAATAAGAGAGTACCCAAGCAGTGCCACAGCGGATGAGTAGTCTAATTTCTCTGTCAAATCCACATCACTGTGGTTCAAACAAACATGCCAGAGCAATAAATAGGACAATCGTTTGGGTGTACATGTGGTAGCTCGCGAGGAGCTTAGAGTTTCTACGCAAGTGTGTGATTTAAGATTAGGCCAACTAAACCAAATATTTTGCAATCTAGACAAAACATCAATGAAAATGCAACATAACCAAATGTGTACCAATTAACAGAGAGAATGCATTCATTAAAAAAACAACTCCAGATTACATTATTCTTGACTGTTCTGTTTTCCTAGACACCTATATTATTGGATGCCTTAAGCTAGAAGACAACATAATGAGGACCCGATCTTCTAAATATAGGGAACACCTTGCTAAAAGTTAAAAACATACCATGTCTAGTACATCTGACCATGACACTTGAATCCAAGCACTTGCAACACAGGATCTAAATTTGGTAAGACGGTACTGGGGCAAGAAGCATCTTATTCGCCAAATTAGTTTCTTGCACTCCCCTTGTTACATTGGTTTTATGATTTTCATAAAAAAAAAGATACACCCAAACCAACAAATAACCTCTACTCTATGTAGCAGACCAATATTTCAAAGCCGAAAGTTTGAAGGTACTATTTCAAAAGAATCGCCCACATTATTGATGCAAAGTTCCAATCAAACTTATCTTCATGGGAAATAGTGGGAGAAGTGGAGAATGGAAAAAAGTAATTACCGACTATGGAAAACAGCACTCCAGAGCCATGAGTTCATTGCCAGGAGTCCATATATGTGCCACAAACTTGCAAACTCATAGTATGCCTTCTTACCTTGTCTTAAAGGCAAGTTATAGTAAAGAAGGATGAAGAACGATAGCCAACCATGAAAATGCATTGCAAGATTGAGTGCAGAGAAAGCTACAGAAGCTGGTTCCTGAGCAAATTATCAGTGAGGTCAAGATGGATACTGCAAAAAGAAGACCATAAAATTCCATGAAAACTAAAAATATGTTTAATAGGGTAAAAGTAAAGAAGCAAACCTGAATTCCAAAAACTCGCTTGAAGGGCCATTTACCATGATACTTGACAGGTCCATCACCAACTGCTTCCCTTTCTTTCTCTCTGTCAACCATGCAATTGTAACGACAATCACTTTGGCAATCCCATTGTTTCCACTTCAAGTAAAGTGGTTCTTGCATATACCATGGACCATCATTGGCAACACCATCAGAAGGAAACTTGCACTGCGGAAAGCATCTTCCCCCAACACATCCAGTTTTCTCACATTCTGTCACACAAGCCCTAAAGTAAAAAAGAAATCCATGGTTAGACTACTTAAATGTCTGATCAATTCATAAAAAAAGGGTATAGGAATCGGGACTAAATTGATTTCAAGTCAGAGAAAGAATGTTGCATATTGAAATCTATAGCAAGTAAAATTCTTGCCCCATTTCAAACTACACTGAGAATTAAGGTGCGACTCAATTTACTTTATTCCTTGGTCATTTATTTATTTATTTCCTTTCTTTCGTCTCTCTCTTTTTCTTTAGACAGCTTTATAAATGCTTAATGCCGTTAGAGTACTCCCACAAACCAGTGATATATGAGCATTTCTTCTCCAAATATAACTTTCCCAATGATATGTACACCTTTCGGCTGACTTCAGGTAGAATCTACAAACTGCTGATGACTTCCATAAATGCTCAACAAATCAGTAAAATCAAAAGACTTAAAACCCAGGGAAGCTCATAAATAATCCACATAAAGTAACACCCTATTAATTTAGACAACCAATACTTACAGTTCTGAAAGGTAATATCACCTAAAGCAATTATCCTAGCACACTGCAAGTTTGAACAATTAAAATGACCAAAAATACAGTGTGTTACTCCTGTATAGGCTGCAAACTCAAGTTTTTTTTTCTTGTTATAATCTCCTAGAGAAAATGACAGTATAATCGGTTATTATTCCAGGAATCAATCAAGTAAATTGTAAAAAATTATCCAGATAAACAAATACCCTATAACAAAGTTGAAAGTTTCCATGAGGTGCTAATATTGATTACTTATCACCTCAGCTAGGAAAGCTTGCTTTTTGACCACAAAGATGAGTACTTTAACTTCAAATTCTTCTCTCATTACTAATTGAAGTAATACTAAAGATCTTTTTTTCTATGTGTTCTCAAAGCTACATCCCCAGGTTTTAACAAGAAACATTGAAGTTCCTCGTTTTACACATAATCAATATGTACATGCCCCTGCTAGTTAACCAAATGAATGGTATAACAGTCAGCAGAGAATCCCCAGTTTATCTATTAAGGCAGCAACACAAACCCATCACAATAAAGCTTCCATAGCATTTCTTATTGAAGAACATGCCCCTACTAGTTAACCAAATGAATGGGATAACAATTATTTCTAATGAAATGACTTCTTCCAATCTAAGATCTAAAGAAATATGCATGCCTTTTCCTTCAGCATCCTTATCGAAAATCAATAACTAAGAACATTTTTTTAAATTGAAAGGAACACTAAGAAATAGCAATTTCTCCGGGTTAATTGGAAAATAATTATGGGTAATGAAGGGGGAAATTAAAATGAAAAAAAAACGCAGAAAACCTGTAAAGTGGATCAGCATCACCAGCACTGGCATCCAAAGCACCAACAAGAAACGAAAAAACCAGAAACGAAGCTATTGAATAACGATCTACCATCATCAGATAGGAAAAGTGTGAGTAGCAAGAGGGAAAATATTAGAAACCAAACAAATGGAGCATATAAAACTTTCGATGGGCAAGTTGTAAATCTGGGATTTTTCTATTAAGAACATGAAGACAAAGGAGAGTAGTGACAGATCACAGGGCGAAACATATGAAGAATATGAATCAAAGGATAGTAATTTTTTTAGTAAACTATATAAACGATCATCATGTTATTGGTAAAGTTATCATCTGACCACTTTTTTTTGTCCATTTTTTTCTAAGCAATTAAATCGCCAAATTATTTAATGGGTAAACTACTGCAGTGATCACTTTCGTTTTCCGTTTGTACAGATTTAATCACCACTTTTGAAAAGTGTCAATAATTGGTCATCTACATTTTCGATGGGTAGAGACTTGATCACTCCGACGTTATAATCTGTTAGTCCCCTAACGGATTGCTGATGTGGCGGAATTAATTAACGAAAAAATAAGGATAAATTACTGCAATAGTCATTAAAATTTATCTCTTGTACATTTTTTCTCATCAATTTAAAAAATAAACATTATAGTCACTAATAAAAATGTTTCTTTATAATTTCACCCTTAAATTTTTAAAAATTCATTTTTCAATCCTAAAACTTTTACAATAAATTAGTACAATAATATTATAAATGCTTAGATAAAAATATGTGCCCAAAGTATACCCTTTGAAACTTAGGTGCCCAAATTGCTCCTATTTAATAACTAAAACTTAAAAATTTAGTCCACTAACTACTAAAAAATTCGAGTTATTAGAATTTCTATTTTATAATTCAAACTTTATTTTGAATTTCTGGGTCGAGTTTATAAAATTATGAGTCGAGTATTTTCACATCAAACCAAAAAATTTAATTTTTTCGAGTCAAGTCGAGTTATTGGAATTTCTATTTTATAATTCAAACTTTATTTTGAATTTTTGAGTCGAGTTTATGAAATTATGAGTCGAGTATTTTCACATCAAACCTAAAAATTTAATTTTTTCGAATCAAGTCGAGTTATTAAAATTTCTATTAGTTTGTTTGGCATGTTTGTTGTTTGTTTTTTCCTAGAATTTTTTTTCTAATAAAGCCGGTATTTTTATGTTAAAAAATACTATATAAAAATATTTAAAGATATTTACATCACTTCTAAATTTTAAAAACTACCGTGCTCTCTGATGTACGTGATCCTTTCATAATGCAATTACAATTACTATCAACCATTCAGGAAAAAGAATACCCCACTTCACCTATATTATTTTTTAATGGTCTAAAGATAATTACAGGGTGTCTATTCGTACATATTCTTAATTATTTGGCAATGCACATACACCTTATAGACAGAGCGATTTGAACTCGTGTATCTTAAGATGAACATCATCCGCTTTTTTACTGAGACACTTGTTGAGTTCCGCTTCACCTCTATTATTAAAAGATCATTAAGACGATTTAGATACTTTATTATCCTGAAAACAACCTAAAATAATTTTATTAGTAATAATTGATTTTTTGTTTATTTAATAATATTTTTGTTACATTATATAAGAAAATGTGGATTCAGGTATTTTAAATACAAATTATCATCTAATTTATAAATGAAAAATAAAATAATTTAAACATCGTATAAAAAATCCTACACTTACTTAACGAGCATATATAGATAGAAATATTGTAAAGCTCTCCAAGTCTAACATCCACATGCAAAAACATTGATTTTTTTTGAAATTTTTATATAAAATATTAAGAAATATATTTACGGCCACTCTTTCAAATTTTAACCCTACACCTCAATTGAAAACAAACTTTATAGTCTATATATGTGCTCTTTAATGTGTGTGCCCCTCCAATAATGCAATTACAACTATTCCAAACTATTTAGACAAATAAAAAATCCCACTTCACCTCCACTATTAAAAGATCTTCATATGATTCAGATATTTTTTCCCGAAAACAATCCAAAATAATTTTAATGATATTGATTGATATTATTGAAACCATGCTATAAGATAGACGAAAATCGTACATTAAAGGTAGATGAAATAAATACAATAAGATGTACCAAAAGAAAAAAATTCAAGACAGAAAATTCTTATTGAAAACTAAAATTAAAAAAAATATAAAGAAATTACCAGTGTTCGACAACCAACATAAAATAATGTTGACGCTGATGGTATAAATAATAAAAACGATAAAAAAGTATTAGATTAAAGAAACTTTTGTTTTAATTTTTATAAACAAAAAATAAAGATGCAATATATTTGTATTACTCAAAATACTTACTTAAAATTCTTGATTAAGGGCTCGTTCAACATAAATTTTCAAACTCTGATCGGAGATGTATATCAGCTGAAAAAATGTAACGGGTAGCATGATTTCTTTGGATTGGGTTCCATGGAACATGATCGGAAATGATATCAGAGCGTTTTGAAAGTGTTTGCAAAATACACTAATACATGGGCCGACGATCTTTTAAGGATTAGGGGATATGGCCCTCAAAATTTTTAAAAATTTAAATTTTAATTTAATCATATTTATAAAATTTATATTAAATCTTAAAATTTTAAATATATTTAATTAAATATTCAGGTTAAAATTTTGAATATTTAATTTTTTTTGTTAAATCTTTCAAAATTATTAAAAAATTTAGGTAAATCCTTTTTTTTGAAATTTTTGTTTAAGCTTCTAAATTTTTAAAAAATTTAAATTTCTCCAATCTCTTACTCCAAGTTTCGCCACTAAAAAAATATATATTACTATAGAAACAAACTTTTTAATAATATGTTGGTTGACCGTTAGAAAGTAAAATAAAGAAGTTTTCCAAACGAAATGAAAATGTAGCATAAAACAAAAGACAAAAGAAGACTAAAAAAATAGAAAGCGAAACATTAGACAAGCAAAACATGACAAGTTTGGAGAAAGGAAATAGGAAACAACACGTCTTATCTCTATCCACCTATGTTTGCTTCGCAAAAACAGATTTAATTGTATCGGCAAACGAACCACAAAAGGGATCAAACTATTAAAGACTACTAATAACTACACATCAGAGTCGAGCGTCGTAAAAAAACTATCCACGAACGTAAACCTACCACAAAAGTATGCGAAAAACATGATACAAGATAGAAGAAAAGCCTGGGACAAGACAAATAAAAACTAGTAGAAAACCAAAACATAAAGAAAACAAGAACCGAGTATAAGAGAACACGAGAAAAAATAAAAACAAGTTTGCACTACATTTGCAATATATATAAGGATAGGATCCAATTACACAATGTAAAACTCTTAAAGTTTTATACGTTTTTTGGATCATTTGATGAGTGAAACGGATGTATGAGATTAACAGCAGAATATGTGAAGATTATCCCTTGGAAAAAAAAAGTAAGGAGTTAATCTCAAGCATCCATTTTCCTTATCCAACGATCTAAAAAACGTATAAAACTTAAAGTGTTTTACACTATGTAAGTGGATCCTAACCCTATATGGGATAGAGTTCAGTTACACAGTGTAAAACTCTTTAAGTCTTACACGTTTCTTGGATCGTTTGATGAGTGAAACGGATGACTGAAATTAACAGTAGAATATGTAGAGATTATAAGAGAGATTTTGGATACATGCAAGAGCCAAGAGAATAGATATGCAAACAACATAGCTAGGATAAAGCATGTAAGAAGTACATGTATATCAAAACTAAGTAGATTTGATCTTTGCAAAATCAAGTGGCCTCTTGCCATCAAGTGCGTTTTCAAAAATGTTGTCCATATAATCACCAAACACAATTTCTTTATAAGTGCAATTCCATTTTTTTCCACCGCTTGAGGTAAAGGTGCAATCTTTGACGGCGTCACTTCTTCGCGGTGAGCGCCATGCAGGGACGGACCGAGGGGTGCTGAGGGGGGCAACCGCCCCCCCTAAAATTTTGAAAATCATATATGATTTAGAAAAATTTTAGAATTTTTCTATGTATTTTCTATTAAAAATTTATTTTCGCCCCCCCTAAACTTCTATAAGTTCGCCCCCCCTAACCTAAAGTCCTGGGTCCGTCCCTGGCGCCATGGCCGTCGAGCTTCGACAAATCGAGGGGCGGCAGCTCAAGTTTGATGGCGTCGTCCAAATTTGGAGCCATTATGGTGTAAAAGAATCAGATTTTGGTAGTGAAGTGAAAGCTTATTAGTTTAATGAAAACCGGCGAGAATGCCACATTATAAATAATGCAGGAATTGTTTAAGTTTCCTATTACTATTAGTGTTGCCCCCACATTAATTATATATTTTTGTAATGATATTTTAGGTCTTGTTAGTTAAAATATTAGCTAAACAAAGTGTTCTAATTTCTCTTTCTTTTTAATAATGATAACTGAATTTTATTAAAAAAACATAGAATATATCACAAATACAACTATCCGGATGAGAAAACAATAAGGACTAGACCACTAAAATTTCATACAAAAATTCAAAGGTGCAAAGGAAAATAAATGCTTACATAAAAGTCTTTCTGAATCACATTATCTATATCTAAATGAGTCATTTTACGGAGTAAAAAAAATAGCGAGCTAAATAAAAAATTGCAGCACTAAGATTAGGACAGAGAAAAAAATTAGGTTAAAACTTCTTCCTAACATAATAGCGATGATTATAACTATTATCTCTCTAAAATTTTAAAACTAAGTACTAATAATTTAGTCCCTCTTTATCACTAGTGCGGACGAATTTTTGATTAAGATGACATAACATTCAAGAATTTTTTGTTTGATGTTGCGTTCTATTGTAGTTTGTTTGGCATGTTTGTTGTTTGTTCTTTTACTGAAATTTTTGGTTCCCTTCATCACTTCGAAATTTTTTTCTAATAAAGCCGGCATTTTTATGTTAAAAAATATTATATAAAAATATTAAAAGATGTTTACATCACTTCTAAATTTTAAAAACTACTGATGCACGTGATCCTCCAATAATGCAATTACAACTACTATCAACTATTCAGAAAAAGAATACCTCACTTCACCTCTATCATTTTTAATGGTCTAAAGGTAATTACATGGTATTATCTATTCATACATATTTTTAACCCTTTGGCAATGCGCATATATGCCTTGTAGACAAAGCGACTTTAATTCGTGTATTCTCAGTGTCGGATATACATATAACATAGGGTGGGCCCGTGCCCATCCTAAACTTTTTAAAGTTCACACATTTACCTTCAATTTTCTTAATTTTTTTGAATTAACCTTTAAATTTTTGTAATATTTGTGATTTGTGCCCACCCTAAAATTTTGAGATTTTATATGTGCTTACCCTCAAATATATTTCCGGATCTGCCACTGTGTATCCTACTATGAACATTATCTGCTTTTTTACTGAGACATTTGTTGGGTTCTACTTCACCTCTATTATTAAAAGATCATTAAGACAATTTAGATATTTTATTATCCTGAAAACAACCTAAAATAATTTTATTAGTAATAATTGATTTTTTATTTAATTAATATTATTTTTGTGACGCTATATAAGAAAATGTGGATTCCGGTATTCTAAATACAAAATATCATCTAATTTATAAATGAAAAATAAAATAATTTAAACATCGTATATAAACTCCTACAGTTACTTAACGAGCATATTATATAGAAATATTGTAAAGCTCTCCAAGTCTAACATCCACATGCAAAAACATCGATTTTTTTTTGAAATTTTTATATAAAATATTAAGAAATATATTTTCGGCCACTCTTTCAAATTTTAACACTACACCTCAAATCCTCAATTAAAAACAATCTTTATAGTCGATATATGTGCTCTTTAATGTGTGTGCCCCTCCAATAATGCATTACAATTATTCCAAACTATTTAGACAAATAAAAAATCCCACTTCACCTCTATTATTAAAAGATCTTCATATGATTTAAATATTTTATCCCGAAAAAAATTTAAAATAATTTTAATGGCATTGATTGATTGATATTATTGAAACCATGCTACAAGACAAATGAAAATCGTACTACAAAAGTAAATGAAACAAATATAACAAGATGTGCCAAAAGAAAGATTTCAAAACAAAAAATTTTATTGAAAACTAAATTAAAAAAAAAATCACCAGTGTTCGACAACTAAAGTCGAACGTCGTAAAATAAACCATTCACAAACGTAAACCTACCACAAAAGTATGCGAAAAACATGATACAAGATGAAAGAAAAGCCTGGGACAAGACAAATAAAAACTAGTAAAAAAACCAAAACATAAAGAAAACAAACCGAGTATAAGAGAACAAGAGAAAAAAATAAAAACAAGTTTACACTACATTTACAACATATATAAGGATAAGATCCAGTCACACAGCGTAAAATTCTTTAAATTTTACACGTTTTTTGGATCGTTTGATGAGTAAAACGGATGGCTGAGATTAACAGTAAAATATGTGAAGATTATCACTTGAAAAGAAAAAGTAAGGAGAAAACGTATAAAACTTAAAATGTTTTAAGCTATTTAAGATTTGATCTTTGCAGAATCAAGTGGCTTCTTGCCCTCAAGTGCATTTTCAAAAATGTTGTCCATATAATCACCAAACACAATTTCTTTATAAAGTGGAATTCCATTTTTCTCAACCGCTTGAGGCAAAGGTGCAATCTTTGCGGTTTTCATCGGCATTGCGGAAATGGGCAACGACACCCTCGAACTTGTGCTTGAGGGACGAACTACATGCTCTGCACTTTTATACTTTCCATTGCTTAGTACCTGTTAATAGACGACACAAATTAGGTTTAGACTTTAGAGTTGTCTGAATTTTTCGAGTTTTAATTGAAACAAAAAAAGGTTTCGAAATTACTTGTAACATATCACCAACATTAATGACCAAAGCACCGGGAACATGAGGGATCTCTATCCACTCTCCTTTCTTACCATAATCGATTTTGACATATAAACCACCAACTTCATCTTGCAACAAAGCCGTTAGAATACCTATATCGGAATGACGACCAATCCCAACTGTAAGTTCCGGATTAGGACATATCGGATAAAAAATCATATTAATCATCTTGTTTCCTGTAAGTTCATCGAACATGGAGTCATCCAATTCCGCCCCTAAATTTCCCAACAAAACTTGAAGCAATTTTTTCACCAAGCTGGTTGAAGACCACAAGTACTCAAGTAGAATGCCCCTAGAAATTAGTATAAAAAAGATTTGTAAAAACAAACATAAAAACCAGAAACTAAGTTGTCTGAATCTCACTTAATCTCTTCAGGCCAATGTTGAAGAGCTTCGTCGTCATTGGTGTATTGCATGAGGAGATAATCTTTCCAACCCAATGCTTTCTCTTTATCTGGCCTAAAGCTGGTGCCGTACTTCACCAATGGAGTTGGAGTCACCGGTGCAAGATAAACAGCCTTCTTTTGAACAGGCAAGCTGAAGAATTTACGCACAGTTTCTTTAAGGGATTCAAGTAGTTGAATAGGGATTCCATGGTTAACAACTTGGAAGAATCCCAGAGTTTCTGCGGCTGTAATAATTTGCCTGGTCACTTCGTCGCGGTGAGCGCCATGGCCGTCGAGCTTCGACAAATCGAGAGGCGGCAGCTCAAGTTTGATGGCGTTTTCCTTGTTTATTCGCTCGTTTGGTGGCTGAACGTAAACTTCTGGCACCTTGGAAAGGCCTGAATCTACCAATCCTTTTATACCATTTCCTTCTTTGACAACGAACTCAAAAACAGACTTGGCATCGTCGAGATTTGGAGCCATTATCGGTGTAAAAGAATCAGATTTTGGTAGTGAAGAAAAAGCTTGTTATTTTGATGAAAACCGGAGAGAATGCCACAGTATAAATAATGCAGTAATGGTTGAAGTTTCACTTGTTGCCTCCCCTAATTATAAATACTTTAATTCCCTATTAATTTAAATATTAATTAAATAAAATATTTATTTTTTATAATTTAATATTTAATAAATAATATTTTTTAAAAAAATATTACACTCTGCAGTCTGCTGCTGACGGAGCCAGACTTTTAATTGAGACACCCAATAACTTTTTTTAGTTTTGAGGTTTTTTTAAGGTTAAATATTCTATACACAGGCGGTGGAAACTGAAAATTTTCGCAAACGTCTTAATTTTAGTGTATAGAGAGTTAATTTAGGGTATATAGTTTAAAGGTTTAGGGGGTTAGAATTTTGGGATAATTGTTTCAATCTAAGGTTTAAGGTTATAATTTGGAGTTTATAGGTTAAAACTTAAATCCTAACCATATTACGCTAAAAACTAAACACTAATCTATAAACCCTACATTATAACTATAAACCTTAAATTGAAACAACTATCCCAGAATTATAAACCCGTAAACCTTATACCCTAAACTAACTCTCTATACCCTAAAACTAAAACGCGTGTGGAAACTTTCAGTTTTCACCGCCAGTATATAAGATATTAATTCTTTTAATTGGGTTAGTTTTTGGATTTATAGATTTATTTTAAAGGTTAAAGTTTAGGGTTTAGGGTTTAAGGGTTTATGGTTCATTCTATAATTTAGAGTTTATTGTTATAATTTATAATTTTATGGTTTAATGGTTAGGGTTAAGGATTAAGGATTTAAGTTTTAGCTATAAATCTTAAAATTTAACCATAAACATTAGCCCTAAATTAAAATCACTAAACCTTAAAATCTAAATTTAATATCAACCCCGTAAAATCAACCCGTTTATAAAGAAAAATTCACTGTCTAGGTATAAAATAATTATTTTTTTTTGGATAAAAATAAAATTTTAAATTATAGTAACACCTTAATTATTGACAAAAATTGCCGTCCCCATGCATCTGTTCTCTTTAATTTGCGTGCCCCTCTAATAATGCCAATACAACTACTCCGAACTATCCACCCAACTTTATGTTAAAAAAATCTCAAACTTCACCACAATTATTAAAAGATCATCCATATAATACAAATATTTTAGTAGTAAGCTCTTAAATATTTGGAAAAAAAATTAATTAAGCACTTAATTTTTTACCTAATTAAGTTTACACTCTAAGATTTTATTAATTCATCCATTTGACCAACATTAAAGGTTAAATTTAACAGTTTTTTGGACCAGTTGGTGTAATGTATGATATTACAGTATTATCATATGATATTTTCATAATTTCTTTTATTTTATTTAATTTTAAGCTCTAAATTAAAAAAAACATAAAAAAATATAAAAAATACATTTCTAAACAAAATCTAAAAATGTCACATGACATAACTGTAGTGAGTCACGTGACAGTAATATCTCAAGAAAAATTGTCAAAAATGAATGGTCAAAATAGGTTAAAAAGTTTAATTGATTAAATTGATTAATTTAGATGCTTACTTTGAGCAAATAAAATTGAAAAGCTTTTGTTTTTCAAAATAGTCAATATTTTATTATCTTAAAAACAACTAAAAAAATAGACCTTCGGACGAGGTGCGTAATTTGTTGCTTTGCGGATGGATTGGTGCCCGGAGAGTGAATATTGGTGATGCTTGTTAGCCTTGGTTGCTTTGTTTGTATACGCTTTTCTTCTAATTAAATCTAGAGAAATTTTTAATAAAAAAATAAACTTCACTTTTATAGGACTTTTATAGGAGTAGCATAACACAAAATCATGTAAGAAAATATTATCCACATCGTCCAAATCCCACAGGTCATTAATCCAAATCTCTCAACTACTCTCTCTCTCTCTCTCTCTCTTTTTAAATAAAAGTTAATTTTTAAATAGTTAAAAGGAGTTACAAGATAATATTTATTTAAAGATATTTTTAATTATTTGACAATGTACATAATTTTTGTAGACAAAATAATTGAATCCGAGTGATGTATACCGCTGCACACCACTAACGCAATCTACCATTACACATTATTAATTTTTAATAACTTTAAAATAAATATTAAAACGCTCATGGACTCAACATACAATTAACTATATTTTAAAACACAATTAAAATTTGGATCGAATAATCCTTCCATCTTTTTCCAATTCTACTATTTTTATAAATTATTGGTTAAACAAATTTTAATTCATATAGAAGGTTGAGAAATATATCCCTAAAATTTATTATCATCAATATTTTTGTGATAAGGTTAATTGCAGTGATCTTTGGGAGACGGCGGCATAGCGGGAAGAGAAGGGTTGTTTAACTTAAATTCTAATTTTATTTTGAAATGTAGTTAAAGGTTGAATCCCTGAACATTTTAATATTTATTTAAATTATTAAAAAATTATAATATATAGCGATGTATATTACTCATCCAAAATTTAAAGATTATATTTATAAAAAAACTCATATAAAAAGAATAAAACTTAAAAGGATGTGAAAATAGGCGTGAAAAAAATAACTAAATATTTTTTTGAATTTATTTGTCTCTGTTTATCTAGACTCTTGAGTAGTGATATAGAGTAGTGATGGACAAAATCAATTTTATAGACTGCTTCGATAATAGTTTTTAAATACTTTGACAAACTGCTAATAAAGAGAATTTAACCATATTAGATCGTCGATATTTTTTGATTGGAGACATGTGTCGAGATAATCGCTATACAACAACAAATTATCACAAATATAGATAATAATAATATCATAAGATAAAAATCGTACTGTAAAGACAAACAAAAAAACGAAACAAAATATTTTATCATCCACAACACAAAAAAATATATAAAAGATATTGTTAATACTCACTCCACTAACTTAAACGGATGATCAAAGTTATAATAAAATCCAATCATGTATGACGATAAGATTGGGAGTTGGGACGACGTCTGAAATGATAGCATGATTCCCTTGGTGCGGGTCCCATGGATGCACATGAATTTGCTTCAATCAACGCCTTATAATTTCTCGGTAGGACGAGTAAAATTCGACTTGACAAAAATTGAAATTTTCGACTTAACTCGAGAAAAAGAAATTGAATTTGATTTAAAATTTTATAAATTCGACTCGAATTGAAAAAATTTAAATAAAGTTTGAGTTGTAAAATGGAAATTCTAATAACTCGAAATTTTTAGTAATTAGTGGATTGATTTTTAAGTTTTAGTCGAGTTACTCAATTTTTCCTAGTATATATATACCGATATAAAAAATATGAAGAAATATATGCACATATGAAAAATATGAGGATATATATATATATATATATATATATATATATAATTAGAGAAAGTCATTTAAATTTGAATGAAACTGTACTATAACATGATAAATAATTACAATTAAAATTGTATAGGAACTCGAAAACTCGACTCGAAATTTTTTTTAAATAAAGTTTAAGTTGTAAAATATGATGTGTCAACTCGAATAACTCAAAAAAAATTTACTCGACTCGATCGAACGCTCACACCTATTTGGTGGAATGAAAATTATTTGTATTTTTTCGGTGTCTTTATCTGTGTATTTAACGGTAAAAATAAATTTTATACTCTAACTTTAATTTTTAAATCATAAATTATAAACCTTAATATTTAAAAACTAATCCATATGCCCTAAATCTTAATCCTAATCCTAACATTAAAATATAATTCTAAACTTTAAATTTAATTTTTAAATATTAGAGCTTACATAAGAACACTAAAATGGACAAAAAATTCTATTATATTTGGCGTGGCGTAATCTACACTTTCACGGTGCATTGATAGTGTTTTATTTTTTTAAAAGCAATTAGTTTTATTAAAAAGTAAAAATATTCAATATAAAATATTCAATACATGTTTTAAAATCATTAAAGTAAACTAAACATATAATTTAGATATTTTTCTGTTGAAATAAGAAATTAACTAAAAATTTAAGATTATAAAGGATCCTTACAGAAAAATAGCTAAAAACTAAATTAAAAGAACTTAAGTAAAGATAGATATAAATAACACTATTAACCAACGGTAATTTATTATTTGGGGCTGCAGTTGTCATGTTTGATTTTCTCATGATTTTGATCATTTTATTTTTGCGGTTGTATGGGGTGCTTCTGTTGTAGATCACTTGGAGTCCGATTATGTGTTTGTATAAAGAGTGTTTTTTGGTGTTGTGTTTGGGTTCATGGTTCTGTGTTTTCTAGTTTCTTTTGATCAAGTATAATTTTATTGATGTCGAAAATCATACAACAATTATCGTGTGCCTTATTAAAAAAAATTTTAATTCTAAAAGAAAAAAAGAGTACATCACGATAATATAGAGTATATAAAAAAAACAAAGTGAAAAACACAAAACACAATCAAACTAAATAGGCCTGTAAACGAACCGAACAAACACGAACGAGGGTGTGTTCATGTTCGTTCATTTAACTTTAACCGAACAAATGAACGAACACGAACATAAACGAACACAAAATTTTTTGTTTAGTGTTCGTTCATTAAGGAATGTACATTGTTCGTGTCCGTTCATGTTCGTTCATTTAAATGATAAACGAACATAAACGAACACAAATGAACATTAACGAACACAAACGAACACATAATTTCTTGTTTGTGTTCGTTCATTTTGTGTGTTCGTTCATTAAGGAATGTACCTTGTTCGTGTTCGTTCATGTTCGTTCGTTTAAATGATAAACGAACACAAACGAACATAAACGGACACAAACGAACATAAACGAACACAAATAATGTGTTAAATATTTAATATTTTGGGTCAGTTCGATTAATTCAGTTAATTAACTGGTTTTAAATCAAATTAATCGATAATTGAAATTAAAAAAAAATTAATCATTAACCGAAACCTAAAAGTATCTAACAGATTAACCAATTTTGTTTTGGTTCGGTTGGTTAGTTAGTCGATTTAACCGAACAATGAACACCCCTAGACATATGTGAATAAACTTAAGTGAACATAAACGAACACAAACGAACGAACATAAACGAACAAATTACTGAACATAAATGAACGAACAAGCCATTTGTTCGTGTTCGTTCATTTATTTAAACGAACAAAAATTTTTATTCATGTTCGTTCATTTAATAAATAAACGAACTTTCTGCCGAATGGTTCACTGAACGCTCGGTTCATTTACATCCCTAAAACCAAATAATAAGCAGAAAACCATAACACTTGACCTAAACAGCCGCTTAAAAATACCCACCCAAATACACACTCCAGGGAAACTAAAAACAGCTCTCAGTGCCCTATAATACAAGTTACCCACCAACCAAGATGCACCCGCCCCTAAACCCAGCGAATTCATGGGCCAAAAATTTCCACAATGCTTTCTTCTTTGCCAATGACCCCAAATACCCCACATTTCATGACAACACCTTAATTGCACCTAATTACACATCGTGATCCCCCTTATCTAACAATTTTACAATATCTCGGACAATAGACTTTTCATTCCCAATTGTAGAAGCTAATAAGAGTTTACCCTTTTCAACTGTTGCGCGAGCCTCTTTCAACAAATATTGTTGTCGATTTTCACCCTCAAGATCCCCAACGAATAAAAGAATAGTAATGAAAAGCATAGACAATGGGCATGACAGAGACTAAGGATGAATCGAGGGGTTAAAAGGATATTCGCTCTCTTAAAAATTTAAAATTTGTATATGATGTAAAAATAAATTTAAAAAATTTACGTAATTTTAATTGAAAACCTATTTTTAAATCCTAAAGTTCTATATATTTTACTCCTAAAATTTTATAAGCTTATTATCTCTAACATTGCCAAGACTTTTATTGAAAGAACGTAAAGCACCATAGTTGAAGTGAAAGAAATTCCTCCACTTCAAATTAATCCAACTTTTATTGAAAATAAATTGTTTAACTTCACACTCTGCTAGTGGAATTATTCTATACGGTAATAATGATTAAAACATATCAATTAATTAGCAGAGTTTATTGATTCTTTTAAATATAAAAGTTTTGTTTATTCGGATGGAAAATACTGATTCGAATTTTGTTAAAAAACTCTTTATAATTAAGTAGAGAAAAAAAGAATGCATCAAATCAATGTTGAATACACGGCACATTACGACCTTTTAACCATCAACAAAAAAAAAACAATGATTAAAGCAGGATACATGAAACCACACAACTCATGGTAAAAATCAGTATCGTTCATGGCATGGGCAGGAAGGGTGCCCATCCAGGGCTCATTTTCTATAATAATCGATATTAAAATTTAAATTTTTAAAATTTATTAAAAAGAATCCAATTTTTTCAATAATTATTATTGAGTGCCTATTTTTCCCCAATATCTATTATTAGTGACATATTCTTAATTTATTTTCAATACTTGTTATTAAACCTGATTTTTTAATACTTATAATTAGGGGCCCAATTCCCCACATTTGTTATTAGGGGCATTCTCTTAAAATTTAATTTTTTAATATTTGTTATTAAGGGTATAATAGGGACATGATTTTTTCCCCAATATTTGTTATTAGGAACAAATTCTTACAATTTAATTTTTTTCTAATACTTGTTATTAGGGCCTACTTTTAAAATTCATTTTAGGGTAAACTAGAGTAATGACCACCGAACTATGGGGTTGGTGTCGATTTGACCACTATATTTTCAATTGTGTTAAATATACCACATAACTATTTAATTGGTTCCAATGTTACCACCTGCCATTAAAAAATAAAAAAGTTGACGAGGCTGTTAAAATAATTGCTATAATTATAAATTTGGTCCCCTTTATCCATACAATCTATCAATTTGATCCTAATTTTAATATAATAAAAATTCATTTATTTTAATTAGGTGGTGACACGTGTCACCCTGATTTGAGTAGGAAAAATAAAAACTAAGGAACCACCCTTGGTAAGAATCGAACCTGGGACCTTGGTGGAATAGCGCGCAAGTTTGCCATTAAGATAAGTATATACTTGTAATATGCAATACTAATCTGTGAACCAATCCACTGTTAAAATCAAAAACACCTCAAGAATACTTGATTCATAGATTACCAACTTCTCATTTTCTTGCTTGCCAAACAGAAGATAACGGGTGCATTATATGCAATATTAATAGCTTTGAAAGCTAATAAAAATGCTACCCTCTATTATTTTACTAATATGTAAGGCTTAACTCACATTAGTGTAAAAAGATGAATTTAATTTTTCATTTCTTGGTAGATATCGATATCGAATGCCTAACTATTAAAAAGTAATAAAAAAGAGTAGATTGACAGTGATTGTTGTTTCCTTCAGTACTACATGGAGTTTGGCCTCGAGTACTTTCATCTAATTTTTTATTTTCTTTTACTTAAGCCTGCCTTCTGTAACCATACAGATTTTTCGGGCTCGGATTTGAGACTGAACATTGTGTCATGAATGTAGGAAGCTTATTGTGCTTCTTCACTGTATGTTCTTGTATCAATATGTTGAATCATTCGGTATCTGTCAGCCGACGAACCCTTTTCGTGCCTGAAAAAATCGTATACTATGTTACTCAGACACAAGCATGTTTAATACCTTGCATCCCCGGAAAGACTTCTGAATTCGAACAGCTCCAATCAGTTTCACTCCGTTTTCATGATTGCTTTGTGAATCGTTGGTCGTTGTCGAACTCGTTCCCTTTTCAGGTTCTTCATGGCCTACCCTTTCATCACCATTTGATTTTTCATTACTTGAGTGTACCTGTATTGATGGGGCTTGAGAGTAAATTAGAGACGACCCCCCAAGAATTACATTACTAAATACGCTACAAATATTATTATATATATAATATTTCAAATTAAATTACAATCGAATAAAATATATATTATAGTTAATATTTTTCTTATCAAAAATACTTATTTGGCTTAGTATATTGTTTGTTTTTTTCTTTCTCCAATCGTATAACACATATATTATTATTATTATTATTATTATTATTATTATTACATATCACAAGTACATGCTTGGCTCAAGGGCAAACTTGCACGCACTACTCTCCCAAGGTCTCAAGTTTGGTTCCTACCAAGGGCAGTTATAAGGTGGTGACATGTCAATTTTAAGATCAAATTGATAGACTATATAGATAAAGAGGACTAAATTTATAATTATACCAATTATTTTAACAATCTTGTCAACTTTTTTGTTTTTTTAATGGCAGGTGGTTACATTGGAACTAATTAAATAGTTATGTGGTATATTTAACACAATTAAAAATATAGTGGTCAAATCGACACCAACCCCATAGTTCAGTGGTCATTAATATAGTTTACCCTTCATTTTAATATTTATTGTCCTAATTTAAAATTTAAGATTAAAACTTAAAATTTAATAAAAGTAAACAATATATAGATTCACCCCATATCAATAAAAGTGAACACCCATTTATTCAAAAACCATATATAAGAAGCAAAAGCCTGGAATCTGGAATCTCAGACCTGAGATTTACTCAATTCCAAATGCTTTCTTCAACTGCAGGACAAAGTCATAGATTTTCTCTGGGTCGGGAAGGGACTTGGCAACGCTCTCCTTCTGCATGCACCTCTTAGCCCATGCTATCAGCTTGGGGCACTCCGCTTCAATGCTGAACTTCCCACACTTCTCGTACGCATAAAACCAGCTATAAAATGGAACCAAAGCAACATCCACGTATCCAAAATCCTTCCCTCCAAAGTACGGATTCTCCCCAAGCTCCCCTTCCAACAATTTCAGGCACTCTATAAATTCTTTCTTTGCCGCTTCCTGTTCTTCTCCCTTGGTCCTCCATATTTTGGCCCCCAGGTCATATATCTGCACTTCATTCAACAATAAAAAAGATTAAAAAAACATAAACATGCACGAACCAGTTTGTCTCAGTGATTAAAGGAACGATTATTATTTTTAGAGGTCACGGGTTCGAACACTAGCAGCTGCAGCAGGCTGATTGAGCGTTCATTATGAAATGGTTAAGAGTATATTTAGAACATATACTAAAAAAACATAAGCCCCAAATCAGCTAAAAGAAGAAAACAAAGTACCTTCTTGTCGACAAAATCAGCCCAGAATCTAGCAGTGGCCCTTTGGTAAGGATTAGCAGGGAGGAGAGGAGCCCTGTCATTCCAGACCTCGTCGATGTACTGGACCTGAATGAGTGATTCACAGATTGGTTTGCCGTTGTGGATGAGAACCGGGATTTTCTTGTGAACCGGGTTCATCTGCAGCAGCAGAGCACTCTTGTTCCTCAGATCTTCTTCCCTGTACTCGTATTTGATCTGTTTCTCGGCCAGAGCAATCCTGGTTCTCATCCCGAACATGCTTGGCCAGAAATCCAACAGTACTAATTCCCCTTCCATTTTCGTAACCTAAAATATTGGGTTTGTTTTGATTTCGATCTTTTATTATTTTCTCGCTGATTCTGAGACTGGAGGGCTGTCAGCCCTATATTTATAGGAAAAAGAACTTGGTAGGTCATTCTATAGAATGTTTCTCGAAAGCTCTCAATTATGTTATTTTATTCCACGTTTACCTATTAGGTTCATAAAAATAGTTTGTCTTAGATGTATATATTAATTAATTATTAAATTTAAATTTATATATTAATTCATGTTTCAAAAATTAATTCTTAATTTATAAAATTATTTTTTAATTTTATTAGTTATTAAATTTAAGTTATTTAGAAAAATTTTGTAATTGTTAAGGACAAAAAAATCTTTACAATTTTTATATTTGATTTTCTAATGCAAAAAACTAAACTTTGTTAAATTTCTAAGAATGGTTCTAACTTTTAATTTTGACTCAAAGAGTTGTTTATCAAATATTATTACTATTTTAGCTCGATTTTATATTTGAATAAACTCACACACTTACAAAATCACGCTGCTCAAATTCAAATTAACTAGAAAAAATATACTACTCTTTATTACTGTAATCACCTAATAAGTTCAAACGAATATAATTTTTATATTTAATGTTGAGTACCGCTTATAACTACATTTTTTGAAAATAATAATAATTATAATAATAATTATTCTAGGACAATCTATGAGAAGATGTATATGCCATTCCTTACGTCAGCAGCCTCCGGTAGTGAAAGATACGGTACGGGTTGCCCGTATCTTACGAAATTGCATGCCGTCACTACCTTTTCAATTTTTAACATTTATATCACAAATAAATACTTAAGTATATAATTCTTTTATTGGTAAAATATAAAAATGGTAACTAAAATTTATTATTAATACTCCCTCTGTCCCACTAAAACTGTCACATGTTAACTTTTTTTATCGAACTTTTTTAACTTTGACATCTTATAATTTAAAATTTATTATTAATAAAAATATGAAAAAATATATTTTAAAAACTTTGAATCAACTAATTTTTAAATATATTTTTTATAATTTTTAATTAATTAAAATATTTAAATAAATTATAGTCAAAATTAAAAAAATTTGACCAAAAAATCAACATGCGACAGTTTTAGTAGGACGGAAGGAGAATAAAATAATAATAATAATAATTTATGTTTTGTTATAAAACGGTCATTTGACCGTAAATAAACGTTAAACAAAAAACTTTAGAATTACAAAATTTTGAATAATAGCACATTTAGCAAATAAAAACTAACAGATTTGTTAGATCAATTACAGAAGAAGAAAAAACTTAGTGAAGCCTTCGATTTGCTGCTCGGAAGACATTACATTTGGAGGAAGCAGACCACGAAGATCCAGGCGAATAAAGATGCTAATGCCACTCCACCTTCAAATTCAAGATCTACCCATTGCTTTAAACTGCATTTTAATCCCACTGGTTGGTTGGTTTCCAAGAAAACAGACACAAGGGAAATGGAAAAATCTAGTGTTGTTTTCCCATTTTATTACAAAAACATAAAGGAAAACAATCAGTTGAGATGAAACTGGATTTAGAACCTGCTTGTTGAAAATGTTGAAGTAGATATTCAAAAGATACCAGCTTATGGGATTTAGAAACCTGCATTTTAATGCTTGTATATTTGCAGGAAACTATAAAAGTAGTGGTTTTCTTAAAGTTTCTTGCAATGAGATAAAGGTGATTAAATTTGAGAGAAGTACGGAGGATTATGGGTTTTTTATTCGAAATTTGACTAAATTGATTAAATCTATAAACATAAAGAATTAAATGTGATATTATTTAAATTTATGTAATTCTAACATTACCCGTTTAATATTTGTTAACGGTCGAGTGACCGCTTTGTAACATAGCACAAGATTTCATTATCATTTTTTAACTTTTGAAAATTGGTTACCGTTTTAAAATTTTAAATAAAGTTTAATTACCATTTTAGTATTTTATGCTTTTTTTATCTAAATATCTAAAATATTTTTTTATTAAAATAAATACCCAAACTTATTTTTAATCAAAATATATCTAAAATATTTTTGGTCAAAATAGATATCTATATATATATATATATTTCATCTATGTTCCTAAAAATTACATGTGACACTGATTAAAAAATACTTTAAGTACATATTTTGACCAAAAAATATACTTTAGCTACCAACTTTGACGAAAAATATTTTATGTACCAATATGAAAAAGGTGATATATTTTAGGTACTTACTTTGACAAAAAATAAGATACATCTTTTAATAGTGTTCATCGCTACTTGTCGTTAGTGGTGCTCATCAGTGTTCGTCGAGCGCTGTAAACTCATCATACTATAATGGTAATAAATACACTTTTTAACAACAATACCAAACGCTAAAATTCAAAACTACACAATCTAAATATACTTTTAAATGTTAATAAATACACCTTTTAACAATAATATCAAACCCTAAAAATTCAAAACCACACAACCCAAGTATACTTTTTAATGTTAATAAATACACCTTTTAACAACAATACCAAACACTAAAATTCAAAACCACACAATCCAAATATATTTTTAAAACGTATTTTTCTGACATATATATATATATATATATATATATATATATATATATATATATGAATGTTATATGTATTATATTTATACTACCTAATAAATAGAATGTTAGAGTTTTTAAAGTAAGATTAAAAATTTAAATTTTGACGTTCTAAGTAAAATAAATTACATTAAAAAATTATTTTTCATAATAATTTTTATAATACCTTAACTAAATTCATCGATCAAATAATTATATAAAAATACAAATAAAAACTATTAATGTGTAAAAGAAACAAAGGCAATTAGATATAATTTTTTTGAACGCTCTAATTTGATTACGTAAGAATTGATAGTCTCTCTCCAGAAGCGAAAGATACAGTATGGGTTGCCCTAATCTTATGTAATTGCATGCGTCATCAGTCTTTTCATTTTTGTAACGTTCTATAGTAAATAAATACTTCATGTATGACGTTTATTTTTATTTAAGTATCTAAAATCTTTTTTATTATAATGTTTAAAGTATTTTTTGGTTAAAATAATTACTTGAAGTATAAGTAGAAGAGTTAAATATTTTTAAGAGTGTTTTTTTCTTTGAATTATATTTAAGATGTGTCAATTATTTATAAATAGGTGCTATATATATTAGTATCTTTATATACAAATTATATAAAATAAATTATTTTTTGTGTGTCAAATGACACCCTACTCCACCATGCGGCTCCGCTCATGTATAGTATATATATTTTTCATGTAAATTCCTAAAAGTTAACACGTTACATTAATTAAAAACTACTTTTAAGTATATATTTTGACCAAAAAATATAGTTTAGATACGTACTTCAACGATAAATGCGTAGATGAAAATAGTATTATACTTTGGGTATTTTAACGAAAAAAATACTTTAAACCCTTAAATAAAAAAAGTTGGATACTTTAGATACTTATTTCTAATATA
This sequence comes from Hibiscus tridactylites, assembly GCA_958450335.1. NCBI lineage: Eukaryota > Viridiplantae > Streptophyta > Magnoliopsida > Malvales > Malvaceae > Hibiscus > Hibiscus tridactylites. The sequence continues at coordinate 4,285,202 of OY288267.1, forward strand.
TTTTTAAATCATTTATTTATTTGAACGTGCTCAAATTTTATTTTAAAAAAAGTTTCTCTTGTTTTATTTAAGAATTCGCATAATGTCAAAAAATGCCCTAACGTTTGATTGAAAGTCACTTTGGCCATATTTTTTTGGGCAATTTAATTTGAGTCAAAATGACCATTCCGTTAATGAAAATTGTTAGTCAACTGACGCTAAAACAATTTGAAATGACTTACATAATGACGCGACAAAAGAAAAAAAATATGTTTTATATTTTATACAATTTTATAAATTTATTTTTTGACTAATGTGTTATTTTGTAAAGTCAGCATATTTGTTTATATGACACTGCTACCGCGACGTGCACTGCCATATAGGTTTTTCACGACATTTCAAGTCATTTAGCGTTAGTTAACTAACAGTTTTCATCCGCAAATAAAGTGTCTATTTATTTAAAATAAAATATTAAAGGTTAAATTGCTTCAAGAAAAAGAATAAGAACTAAATATTATAGCTCAACAAAATATATATTCACCCATCAACAAAAGAGAAAACCAGGGGCATAACAAAATGTCTATTTATTTAAAAATCATTACTAGTAAAAACATGGAATTTGGAATCTCAGAATTGAAATTAAGTTTTACCAATTCCAAGTGATTTTTTTCCACTGCAGGACAAACTCAGAGATTTTTTCTTGGTCAGGAATGGAAATGGCAACACTCTCCTTTTGCATGCACCTCTTACCCCATGCTATCAGTTTGGGGCACTCCGCTTTAAATATATTATTAAATTATGATTGAAACGCACTACAATAACCACATCGTAATAATTTTAAAAATTTTCGTAATATATAAATATAACACAACAGAGAAACGGTCAAAAATCATTACGTAACGCCGCAACATGTAATATAATGCACCGAAACACCGCAATGCCGTCACAAACTTTTAAAATGTCCAAAATAAAATGTCTTTTTAACATATTTCTTACCAATGATCTTTAACTTCTCTTTAACTTCCCTATTCTCTTTCTTTGCTGCTTCTTGGACCTCACCTGTTGCAAATGGACTGTGCCAAAAGTTTTTGTTTCTTTGGACTTCCATCGGTCAGGCCCTAAGCTTTGGCCCAATTTGAAAAACAAATGATAATATCTATGCTTTCTTTCAGTTTTGCCCTTGTATTATACTTAATTTTTCAATTTAATCCCTTAATATATGTTTCTCAATTTGCATCATGTACTTTCATTATGTTTAATTGTTTATTACGTTACTCCTCATTTGCCCATTAGAAAATACTATGTAATCCAATCGTATGTTGTCGCGTGTAATACATAAAAAATAAAATTATTTTAAAAAAATCATATATGATTTTCTCCGGTAAGGGATTTCGATAAAAATTCACCGACTTCCAAAATATATTTATTAGGGAATTTTAGAAACTTTTAAGTAATTTTTACAATTTTATGAACTTTTAAAAAAAATTATAAATAATTAAGCATTATTACATCTTTCAAAAGATATCATAATTTCAAAAAAAGAAAGTTTGAAAATTTGATTTTTTACATTCTTTTCAAAAAAAAATTAACCATAATTACATTTCCAAAAATAATTCAAAAAAGACTCACATTTTTCGAAATTTTACATTATTATGATTTTATTTGAATTTTCGTGTGTGATTAGGTCACACAAACTTTTTAAAATGGAAAAATTGGGAAGGGTAATGTGATAAACAGAATGAAAGTAATAAGACAAACTGATAAAAACAAAAAATCTTGAGGGGCCAAACTGAGAATTTAATCTATATTTTAGGGGGGCAAACAGGTATTAAGCCAAAATTCTATATGAAACTGCTATCATTGAAATTCCATAGTGATAGATTGAGGGAGAGCCACTATTGTCACTTTCGATCCTCAACAAATTTTCTCAATTTATTTTTATATACATTCATCCGAACAAAAATTTTCTGCGCCTTACATGCTCAACACAAAAAAATTTAATTTGAAGTTATAATCTTGAATTCTAAACTCTAAAATATAATATATCTCTAATTTCCTAAACCTCGACATTAATTTTTTTAATGTGAGGCATAAATATAGCACGGGACATAAGATTTCTATTCCATTCAACCTCCCTATCCTTTTATTTCATTACGGATGAGATATGATAATATACAAAGAAATGCTGTGAAACACACAAAGGGTGTGTGGACGAGAGTTCCCCAATGAGTCTTAGCAGGATTTGCTCTCAAATTCTCACCTCCAAATGCTCATCCACTCAACTTGTAATTTCCCTCTCTTTTTTCGTATGGTTTATCTATGCTACGTGTTATTTACACGTACCCCACTTTTTTCTTGTCAACTTTCGAATTCATATATAAACCCTTTGGTGTTTTCTTCATTTTCCAATCTGTGTTCTTTGTCTTGCATTGAGATATATAGTAGAGTTTTATCTCTTTAACTGCTTTCTCTGCATGCACTGTGGTGCATAGTTTGGTAACCTAAGGGTATGTTTTTCTTTTTCTTCTTTGGTTCAATCTCTTTTTCTTTAGCTTGTTGACGTGTCGGTTTCGATTAATGATTCTGCTGTAATTCTCTTTACGTGATGCTTTTTCATATTGATATGTACTTGTTTATATGATTCTGTGTTTTGAAATTGTTTGTGTTTATGTCTTTTACGTTTCTCCCCACTTCCTGCTTGCGTGATGATACAAACTGAACATGATTACCTTATTTAAGGCCTGATACAAAGAAACCAGACTTAACTTTGTTCTTAGTTTTCCCGGGAAACAAACTAGACATAAATTACCTTATTTTAAGGCATAGTAGCAAAAACACTGCTTGTACGTGGGGTAGACCCCAACCGCAAGTTTTAAAGTTGTTCTATGCTCTGGACGAGAATTAAACCCTCGAGCTCTAGTTAAGATAAGAGAGACCCTTATCTTCTCACCTAAGCCCCGTACGTGGTTGTACTTTAGATACGAAGTAATAAGAGTTTGTAAATATAGGCTAGATATGAGATTGCAGAGTTTGCATGTTTTCCTTATATGCTGTCAAGTCTAAAATCTCAATTTCAAAGGTGAAAATGAACCTTTATTTACTAATTACCTGGATGTGTGTCTAAAATATCTAGAAAACATAGCTCTAGCTTTCGGCCACCATCTGTTTGGATTGTTTCTCTCATGAGTAAATCATCAATCTTATATTATTTTGGCTTTGGCCCCAAAATGCTAACCAGTGGAGAAAAATTGCAGGCAGAATACTAAAATTTAAGAGCAAAGATGGAGATAACCAATGTGACCGAGTACCAGGCAATTGCAAAGCAAAAGTTGCCAAAGATGGTGTATGACTACTACGCATCTGGTGCTGAGGACGAGTGGACACTGCAGGAGAACAGAAATGCTTTCTCAAGGATCCTGTGAGCTATCTATCCATCTTTTATTGTAAAAGATCTTTAGATTCTTGTTCCTGTCTGTTTAAATGTTTAGATTTCCATTTCATGAATTCTTTTCTCTCTGCAATGCTTAGGTTTCGTCCTCGGATTCTCATCGATGTAAGCAAGATCGATATGACTACCACTGTTTTGGGTTTCAAGATATCAATGCCTATCATGCTTGCCCCTACAGCCATGCAGAAAATGGCTCACCCTGAAGGTATGGAACTTCAAAGGACTATCCTCCTCCTGTATTGTAAATACAACCAAATAATTGGATGAGACTGTATCAATTTAAGAATATGCCACCTTTTCCTTTGCACATGTATGCTTAAGTAGACAAAACCTCAAGTGGATTAGCTATGGACCATGGTTGACTTGACATGATTGTTTTTGCTTTTTACATAAGCATTGCTATGTTTAACAACCTTACTTTTCTAGCTTCTTTCATGGTAGATCATATTGCATTTACAGGAAGAGTTGAAATTGGATCAATATATCATGTGCTTATCTTATCTGATCATTATTTTTTTTGTCATTAAACATAATTTAAAGCAATTTGATTGATAGTCTAATGACAAGATCCTTCCATTTTTGACAGGGGAGTATGCAACTGCTAGGGCTGCATCAGCAGCTGGAACAATTATGGTTTTGCTTCAAGCTCCAATTTTCCACTTAAATATTTATCCATTAACCATATAAAGTCATTTGTTCATAGGAAGCATGAACTTCCATGCAATGTTTTAAACATATTTGACGAAAAATAAGCTATTTTATTTACATGGTCATTTCAGACATTATCCTCATGGGCCACTTCTAGTGTTGAGGAGGTTGCTTCAACAGGACCAGGCATCAGGTTTTTCCAACTCTATGTAAGTTTGAAATGATGTTCCTTAAAGACCAATTGTATAATCTAATGATTCATTCTCCGGGATAAGTTTTTTAGGCATTATGTGATAACTGATCTCTTGTGTCCAACCTTCAGGTATACAGGGACAGGAATGTCGTTGCACAGCTTGTGAGAAGAGCTGAAAGGGCCGGTTTCAAGGCGATTGCTCTTACAGTTGATACTCCGAGGCTCGGTCGCAGAGAAGCTGACATCAAGAACAGGTATGATTATCTCCTTTCGAGTCTCAATGTCCCTCGAAGCATTCTTCAAATATCTTGTCACAATTAGTTCAAGTTAGATGTTTGATTCTGTACATATGAAAGTCGAGTTGCACACCAGAATTCATCATTTTCAATATTCTCTTACAGGTTTACTCTACCCCCATTTTTGACATTGAAGAACTTTGAAGGTTTAGACCTTGGCAAGATGGACAAAGTGAGTAGTCCCTTTTAATTGTTCGGTTATCAACCGAGCAAACAACAATATAATCTTTCAATTACAATAATGAGCCTATAATTCATCTAATATTTAATTTGTTCTTCTGAGCCATGCAGGCTGATGACTCAGGACTTGCATCATATGTTGCTGGACAAATTGATCGTACCCTCAGCTGGAAGGTATATATATATATACACACACACACATATATTTATAATGATCATGTTTAGGGGAATGTATACTAGAATATGCTAAAAAAACTCATGAGCTTATTATGGTTTGGTTATGTCTAAAGATTCTTTCAGTTAACAGTGCACTGAATGAAATCTTTTGGCTGTGTATAGGATGTGAAATGGCTTCAGACAATTACCAGCTTGCCAATTCTGGTGAAGGGTGTACTCACTGCTGAAGATGGTAAGAAAATTTGAACTTCTCTTCTCTCGGACCGTTTCGATAACATATGCTTTTCTTGCAGCAAGGATAGCGGTACAGGCTGGAGCAGCTGGTATCATTGTCTCCAACCACGGAGCCCGGCAGCTTGATTACGTTCCTGCTACTATCATGGCCCTGGAAGAGGTATGCCAATGCTTTCAGATTTCATCTAACATGAGACAACAATACCAAAACAACATGCTTGACAAATTCTTAAATTCCAGGTTGTGAAGGCTGCACAAGGCCGGATACCGGTCTTCTTGGACGGTGGTGTTAGGCGTGGAACTGACGTTTTCAAAGCTTTAGCACTGGGAGCCTCTGGTATATTTGTAAGTATCAAGAGTCAAGACTGCCTCATGGAAAGGCATTACATTTACACATTGCATATTGGCACAATAGTTGTCTATGTTTATACTAATGTCACAAATTCAGAGTAAAAACTTGTTCTGTAATGGCATTAATCTCAGATTGGACGACCAGTGGTGTTCTCATTGGCTGCAGAGGGGGAAGCCGGTGTAAGGAAAGTACTCTCGATGCTGCGTGAAGAGTTTGAACTAACCATGGCGCTGAGTGGTTGCCGTTCCCTGAAAGAAATCACCCGCCAGCACATCGTGACGGACTGGGACAGTCCTCACGGTCTTCCCGCCCCAAGGCTATAGATGCATGGCTCAGAGTATCAAACTCTGCAATCCAATATTGCATGAACTAATGATGAATGCATGGCTTTTTTTCTTTGAAGAACAATATTTCTGTTTGAATGAGTTAAAAACTTTTGTAATGATGATGATCATGGCTACTTCTGCCTTCACTGTATATTCTTTTCTTTAAATTAAGATATGGTGTATGCTTGAAAATGTCATGGTTAATGGGAATTACAGCATCAATATCTCTGCAAGTTTCTGTCATGAATACACATAGCTAGGAACTAAAATAGGACCTTAGTTCTTCCAGCCATGGTGTTTATCCGTGATTGGTTAGCAAATGAACCTTACACCACCTACGGTATGTTGCCACCGAGTGTAAATGTTGTATGTATGTATGTATGTATATATATATATATATATATATTTATATGAAGGGTCATGTGATGTTATCTATGTCTAAATTTGTGTTGGATGCAGGGTTTGCAGTAGATAGATCAGTTAAAACTCCAACACTGGCAAAAGGGTTATCAGTTAACAGATTTGATGGTAAATTCTACTGCTGTTCTTTCTAAATTTGAAGTATTTACAGCAAAACTCAGAATTACAGTGAAATTGCACAATATATACATTAACTTCAAGTGGTCTATGCACTGTATGATGCACACAAGTGAAGATAAATAATCAGAGATCGTTAAGCTTCGATACTTAAATTTGAATAACTCATATATGTTTTTTAAAGTAAGATATATTCTCGTATATATAATTTAAATAATTATTTTACTTTCGAACAGATGAAATTAGTACATATGTTTCAAAAATCATTTAAGTTTAATAACTAATAAAATTATATTAAAGAGATAGTTCTATAAATAAAAAAACTAACTATACATCCTTCAAATATGTATAATAATATTGTATTAACGTTAACAAAAAAGAAAATATCAAAGATATTCATTATCAATCTCTTTTACATATAGGATAGTTATTTGATACACTGGCGGTAAAAACTAAAAGTTTTCACAAGCGCCATAATTTTAGGGTTTAAGTATTCAATTTATGGTGTAGGAGTTTAGGTTTAATAGTTTAGAATTTAAGGATTATGAATAAAATTTAGGGTTTATACGTTAAACCCTAAACCCTCAACATATTACACTAAAACATAAATCTTAACCTTTAAACCCTAAATTCTAACCCTAACTTTTAAATTCTAATCATTGCCCCTAAATTCTAAACTCCTACACCCTAAACTAAATCTAAACCCTGAAACTAAGGCGTTTGTGGAAACTAAAAGGTTTCCACCGCCACTGTATTGAATATAAATCCTTAAATATATTCTATAAAAAATATTAATATTATATACACTGGCGGTGGAAACTGAAAGTTTCCACAAGCGCCTTAGTTTTGGTATAGGGAGTTGGTTTAGGTTTTAGGGTTTAGGGGTTTAGGTGTAGGGGTTTAGAATTTAGGGATAGTTGTTTCAATTTAAGGTTTAGGATTATAATTTAGGGTTTATAGGTTAGGGTTTAATTTTTAAGGTAATATAGTGAGGATTTAGGTTTTAACCTATAAACCTTAAATTATAACCCTAAACCTTAAATTGAAACAATTATCTCTAAATTCTAACTCTACACCTAAATCTCCAAACCTTATACCCTAAACTAACTCTCTATACCCTAAAATTAAGACGATTGTGAAAAAATTTAATTTTCACCGCCTGTATATAGAATATTTATCTAAAAAAATGAGAATACATGTCAATGAATGATTGGCATGTGAATAGAGAGTACATGCACGTGATAATATATAAAAATAGTGGGGGTTGCAATTAATTGAACAACTTCTTCTATATAGAGAGAGAGAAAGAAAAGAAGTTGTTCAATTAATTGCAACCCCCACTATTTATTACTTATTAGTGTATGTTTTTCATGAGCAAAATACAGCCTAAAACGGGCCGACTGCCTTGTCTGGTTGTACTACCCCTTTCAACTTCCTCGATATACAAATTATTTATTTAATGTAATTTGAATGTGTATATACCATATAGCATACTTTAATTGTGAACTCAATGAGTGATTTTAATAAAAAAAAATATTATAATATTTATTTTAAAAATTTTAAGTTCAAATATTATGTGTATAATGTATATATATATTTTATCAAAAAATTAAAAAATATAAATAAATACTATCATATAATCACAATAATATATTAAAAAAACATATCATCAATACACATTTTAAGGAAAACCACCAAGACTTTAACACCAATCACTATTCTACAACATCAAACCCCTTTCTTGGCCAACACAAATCACTCTCCCTTTCCCAATCACTTTATATAGCTTGGGACCAGCTATTTATTTTATTTCTAAATAATTGAGAAGGTCTCTCAAATTGAAAATTTCCAAGTTTTTTTTTTAATTTTTTATCTTTTGAAGAATGCATTAAAATGTTATATATATTGAACGAAAAAATATAATAATAAATATTAAAAATATGAAATGAACGCATTAAAATATTTGGGGAGGAAAGGTGGTAGAAATTTCGAGACGATAAAAATGAAATTATAAGATTAAAAGTGTCACATCTCTAACGCGGTTTTCCGTTGGCCGAATAGCTACCCTCGGTTTCCTGATTATTCCTTTATAAAATTCAGTGGTCCCAAATTAAAAATAAAATAAAATAAAAGGGAAGTTTCCTTTTCTTCTATTCATTCAATCAATTGACTCTTTTAAAAATTATATCATTTTTATATTATAAATATTAAACATAATGAATATATATTTAGTAAGAAATTCAATGATTAATGCTTTCACGATGATGGTCAAAATTTCGGATTAATTATTTGTATCCTTTTAAAATTAAAACAATTGTTTTCAACTTTCAACTCTGATATTTGGTGCTAAGTGCTAACATACGATATATTCATCATTCCAACCATTGCTATATCGATAATTCAACATGTTATTTGATATTTATCGATTTGATTAATTTGATTCTAATTTTAAGTAATTACAATAAAGATATCACTAAATTTTCTTTTTTTGAACATTTGGTATGTAACACATACATTATCCATACCATTCTCCATCTATGAATAAGAGAATATTAAACGTTTAAACATACTTTATTTTATGTTCTACTATATATTGCACCAACGATAACTTCAATCGAATTAGGCTATGATAATGGAGATGTGGACTTAACTTATGATCTTTGGTAATACTAACATATAATAATTTAAGGTGAAAAGTATTTGTTAGGTATCTATCATACATGTTTGAATATGCGGCGGGAGAATTGATTTTGGATTATCGTGGTTTTAAGAATTGATTTTGTGTAAAATTAATTTTAAATTTAACGTGATTTATGTTTGGGAGTTTTTTTTAATCACGATCGTGTAAAAATATGACAAAACCCAAAAGCTACTATCCTATAGCTTTTCTCGAAATCACGTTTGGTACTCATAATTAATTTTGAATTTTTTCATCCAAACATGTAGGCACGCCGTTAGAGATACAAAATCCCGGTTGAATGTGATTTTGGCCCTCCCACCGCAGAAACAAACACACAAACTAATTCCAGCATGACCCGGAAGACGAGTATATTTTTATTTAATATTTAATAATTTTATTTATTATTAAATTATTCTTTGACTTTTTCATTCATGAACAACTATTATACTATTAAGAAAACTATTAAACTATTTTATATTTTATTATAATACATGATATATACTATTTTATATTTTATTATAATTATATGATATATACTATATAATTATTTTTGACTACAATAACAATAAAAAATATATTAAATAAAAAATCAAGTTGAGTTAAGCTCGGTCTTAAAACCTAAATTCGGCCCATATTTTAGACAAATCTTTTTTTTGTCCAAATCCAATTTTCGATCATAATATTTTAGTCCAAACCCTCCCACATTCGGGTGGACCTTTGATTTGAATGTACTACTCGACTCTTGAACATGTTTACTCTATTATAAGGATGGTATCAATTTAGTGTCGCTGCTATTAAATGGCTTAGAATGGTCATTCTATTACATAGTTGAGTTGGAATTAGTTCATCTACTATTAAAATGATAAATTTCGTTCTTATACTAAGAGACTGAACAAAGATTAAGCATCAAGAAGGGTAAGAGTTTATTAAGTCTTTAAAACCTGGGAAGGGTTGTTGCCCCTTCCTAACCTATTAATGGCTATGTCCATGTTTATACTAATAAAAGAAATCGAATAATAGATTAGTTTATAAATTCTCAATGGTTTTGAAAGAATTAATATCTCCATAACTTTTATGGTATAACGAAATGAAATATTATGTTTGTAGTTGAATTGCAAATGAAAAAAAAAATATTTTAAATAATAATCGTTGTCTTAATTAATTTAGATCGTCTCACGTCGCCTACTGATTTTGGTGAGTGAGTCTTCTAGTGAAGATTTTCTGCATATACAAGACGTCAAACCCGAGACATATTTAAACAATAACAAATTACTTACCAATTCGAGTAACATGTTGATAACTTTTTATTTGTGCTAGTATAAAAATTAAAATAACGGATTTTAAAAATAAATGAACTAAATTGGTACAATTTCACCTAACAAGTATTTTCACCAACAATTGTAATGTGTATACGTGGTCACCAGATATTATTTTAATAATTAAATAAGTATTGTTTTCTATTAATAAATCCTTGACTTTAGCAGGTAAGACCATTTTGAATCTGGAACTGGAGGAATAATTTGCACGTAAAGTTTGAATATTTTAATCCTATTGTCTGGCCATAAAAAAAGTTATTTCTCGACAAATCGACATGTTTTTATGTCATGTCAGGTCGTATAATTTATTCTTGTTACAATTGACGGTGTATAAAAAAATAGTCCCGTTGTATTATTTTTAACCCAATTGTAGTTGAAAGTAGGAGCAAGAATATTCCTCATATGTGCTATGGTTTATTATTATTTTTATCATAATGTATGTACGTATGTATGTATGGCTTGATGGATTTGTATTTTATTATTTATACACATTGATCGCCGGTATTTCAATTAAATTTTATAATTTTCAACCACCTTAAATAATGAATTATTTGTCAACTAAATTATAATTTTATTGATAATTTTATAATTATAATATCTTACATTTTATGAATTTAACAAATGTCTCAGTGAAAAAGTAAATAATGTTCTTCCTAAGAGACACATGTTTAAATGACTCTGTCTATAAGATATATGTGATTTATCAAAAGGTTAAAAATATGTATGAACATATATTACCTTATAATCACCTTTAAACCATTAAAAAAATATATTGCATTCCATAAACTCAAGCACTTAAATATTATATTAAGAGCTCATCCCCTTGTGTCCTGGTGGTAAAAGTAGATATTTATCATTTTTTGGGATCCGGGTTCGAGCACCAGTAATGTCATGTTGTGTGTGCCGTCTTTGAAAAGACTTAGAAAATTGAACAGATGCTACCCTTGCATCGCACCAGCATATAAAAAATATTATATTAAGAAAACACTTAAATGTTGAATAATCTTTATATTAGAAACTCGAGGAGCGAAGCGAGTATGAGATTTTGTGTAAATAAAAAAAATTTGTTGAGAGACTCACTTATTAAAGTCAGGTGTGCGACACGAGTCGATTCAAATTAATCATGACAAAATTTTAAAGATTCGGGAGGATAACAAAAAAAATATATAGATATACACTATATCAAAATCTTATCAAAAATAATATTAGGGACGGATCATCGAATGTATATTCACTTTGTGAGGGGCTGTTACCCCCACCCGGATTTTTTTGTTTTTCTTTTTTCACTTTTAAATTACACGGTAAATTTTAAATTTCAATGGAATAATTGTAAAAGTTATAATCCTGACTTTGTTCTTATTATAATCAAGTATTAATTAATACTATTATCTTAAGAATATATAAAAAACGTGAGTTTATGAATGAAGTCATGAGTTTTTGAAAGATTGATATAGCTTAAATTTATATAAAAAATTTAATAAAGTTAAACTTAAATTAATTATTATAAGACGAAAGACAATTTCATCACTTTTTTTAACTTAAAAACTTGAAATTTTTAAGAAATTAAAGATGAGTCATTTTGTTTTTATTTGAGGAGGCCATTTCCCATCTTATTTTTGTCATTGTAAAATATTTAAGATATAGTGTCGAAAAATTATTTTTTTAACATTTAACTGAATAATTATTTTAGTCGTTATTATTTTCAAACATTAAAAATAAAAATAATCCTTTAATAGATAAAATTCATTAGTTTACTAACGATAAAACATCGTTATATGACGTGATAATGTTACATGACATTATACGCTAATATAATTGTGCTACATTTATAAAAATTTTGTAATTTGACAGTAAAAAAGAACAAACTCAAATCTTAATTAGGAATAGTTCACGTCTTAATCACTCAAAGTGTGATATCATGTAATATCTCATGTTGTTTGATATTAGTTAACTAATAATTTTCATCCATTGAATAATTATTTTGACTTAAAATAAAACATTAAGGATTAAAGTGCTCTAAAAAATAAGAACTAATATGACTATTCAGTCAGACGTTAAGACTATTTTTTGTATTATATTAATACGTTCGATAATCAACTAAATTAATAACCCAATTAAATCAAACTTACGTTAACGACCCGTCACCTTATTAGTTTGCTATATTTATGAAAGTGGTTGATGATAAAGACGGGAATGAAAACTGTACTATATTAACAAGAAAGATAGTTACATTCAGTAAAAACAAAAGCCAGAAAAAGACTAAAAATTACACAGTTTCCTTTGAAAATTTTGCCACTAAAACCTTTCTACTTCTATTTTCCTCTTCCTCCAAGTATAGTGAAAAAACTACCCTTTTTTAAACAACAACATAATGCTGCCCTAAAAGATGTGACATAACTAAAGATTATGAGGCAGCTATTTTCTCAAAGTGCGTCAGCCTGTTATCTGCCAATCTAGAACTGTAAGCAGATCTTTTGTACTCAAACCATGTAAATTCTTTGTACAAGCTTTGCTGATCTCCTCTCATCAGAGATGGCAACGGCGCTATTTTCTCACTCAACGGCGGTCCACAGAAATATATCATCGACAGCCGTGATTTCACACTGTTCGCCACCACCCTGTGCTTCACACTTCTGAACCTTCCGTTGGTCATTACCTGAAAAAAAAACAACAGAGTTGATTCAAGCTCACATTTTGAAGATGACCCAGAGTTGCTGTTCTGGTTAAAATGCTAAAACAAAGATAACCCAGAGTTGTTTGATGGGTTTTGCTTGTTTTCATGTGTTTGGATGGAGAGAAAGTGTTGGTTTTTTTTTCTTACCTGTAGGGAATCGCCGACGTTGATGAAAAATGAGTGGTGGTCCGGTGGGACTGAAATCCAAGAGCCGTCTTTAAGAGAGATTTGAAGGCCGGAAGTGTTGTTTGATCTTAGAACCGAGATGATTTGTGGGTCAGTGTGTTCACCGAATCCAATCACATTGTTGTTCAGAGATTGAAGAACATCTGGGCATGGAGGGTAATGGTTTAGTCTGAAAACAGAGTCACTCTGTTCATCCATCATCAGCTTACTCAACGCATTCCTCGGTTGAATCTTCAGCCCATCCGCCACCATTTCCAGTATTTCGCACGCCATTTCCTTCACCGCCGCCATATAATTATTCAAAGCAACCCTGGGAAAAACAACAAGAAAACAAACACAGAACTTTCAAAAACCATAAACAAAACACAACAGATACCCTGTCTCTGTCTCTGGTAAGAAAAAGTACCTGAAAATTTCTGGGTTTTCAGTAGAGATATTGGGGTCTTGGTTGGTCGTGAGAAGGAGATATTCAACCCAACCAACATCACCATTAGGACCGATCCTTTTATTCCCATAACCATAAGGTTTGGGCTGCCCTGTTTTCTCCTTCTCGCATAAGGGTAAAGAGAAGAACTTGGTGGCTTCAGATTCAAGCCTGGAAATGAATTCCATGGGAACCCCATGGTTGATCACCTTGAAGAATCCGAATTCCTCACAGGCTTTGATTATCTGGTGTTTGGAATCCGGTTTCGAGAGGTCAACAACAGGGATAAGCGGAGGGAACAATGCGGCGGCCGGCTGCTTGTTTCTGATATAAGAGAACTGTTCAATTGCTGGTTTCGATAATATCACCATTGTTTTCTTCTCCTTTGCTGGTTTTCTCTGTCAGATATGTTCTTTTTCCTGAGAAAGAAGAGAGCAGATAAACAAGATTGAATCTTTTTGGTTATGAAAATGGATGGTTTTTGAGTTTGAAACAGATTTGTATACAAGGGGAAATGAACAAATGGCTTTGGGTTTTGCCATACTATATATAGAAGGGGAAGAGAGAGAAAAAAGAGAGGTTTTTAAAATATATATAAAATTAAAATATAAAATAATTGTATTAATTAAAAAGAAATTATTTTTATTTATTTGTTGTACATAAGAGAATCAAGTGATAATAGAGAAGATATGTAATTTTTAATTCAAGCAGTCTGAGGTCGGCCGTCAGAACCTTTCAGAAAAGAAAAATCAAGTCAACCCTCAATACCAATCCACCATTATTATTATTATTATTATTATTATTATTATTATTATTGTTATTATTATTATTTGAAAGGTAAGTATATATTTTTGTACTTAAACATTATTTCAAGATATAATTTGATATTTAAAATTTAATTTTTTTAAGTGAAGTCTATATATAATTTTAAAGGCAAAATGACAAGAAATGTCCTCAACGTTTGTATGTTTTGTCGTTTGGCCCCTTATTTTTTGGGTCCAAATATGCCCCTAACGATTTAATTTAGTCTAAATATGTCCCTAACATTTTAATTTGGTTCGAATATGCCACCAACGTTTCAATTTGGTCCAAATATGCCCAGTTAGATGAAAACTATCAGTCAACTGACGGTCTACGGCTGATGTAGACTAGACTTGTCATGTGCTAAGATCTGCTAATGTGTCAGTATTAAATTTACCATGTATCGTCATCAGATTCGACCACATGTCAGCATGATAGTCCGCCACATGTCACCATAAAAAGGGTATAACAAATTTTTTATAAAAAACATGACATGGCATATATCGTAACACGTGACAAGTCCAGTCAATATCAATCGTTGATCGTGACAGTTTTCATCTAACGGATGACATATTTGGGCCAAATTGAAACATTAACGGTATATTTGGACCCAAAAAAATAAGAGATTAAATGACAAACATACAAACATTGGGGCATCTTTTATCATTTTTTCAATTTTAAACAATGAGTTAAGCCGAATAATCTAATTAGACCAGAAAAAACTTTAAATACCAACTTAAATCTTAATGTCAAATTCATATAACTAAAAAATAAAATTAAATATTAAATTGTATCTTCATATCAAATTCATGTATCAAAAAATATAGGGAAAACTATACCGATGGTTCTCAAATTCTTACCGTTTTTCTATTTTGGTCCTTAAACTATGTTTTTCGACAAAATCGTCCCTTCTGTTACATAGTTCTCCTGTTGTGGTCCTCTGACGTTAAATAGCTAACGGTTTTGCTGACATGACATTTTTTAAATATTTTTTAATTATTTCTCTCTCCTCTTAAAAAAATGTCACGTCAGCAAAACCGTTAGCTATTTAACGCCGGAGACTAAAACAGAAGAACTATGTAACAGGAGAGACGATTTTGCCGAAAAACATAATTTGAAAATCAAAATAGGAAAATAGTAATAGTTTTAGGTCCACCAGTGTAGTTTTCTCAAAAATATATTTACTGTTACTGTTATTATTATTATTATTATTATTAAACTCTGATTTCTCTTCCTAGTACATGAAACGTGATGAAATGTATCAAAAAGTCACATCAAACGAGACCAATTTGGAAACTTATCCATTCGTTTTTTTTTTTTATTTCAACCTTTTTATTTTAATTTTGATAATTATATACCAATAAGGTAATATAATTATTAAAATAATAATTATATATTCGATATTATAAGAAACTATAATTTTATATGTATATTTAATTGTAAAAATTATAATTACAAATTACTATAACTATACAAATATGTAATACAGGTATACTTATAAATAATTGTGCCTAATTTTAATTACAAAGTAGTTTTTCAAAAACGTCTTAAATATTTTTTTAACAAGAGAAATATATTAAATTATATTTGAAGTAAAAGGATTACAAAAGAATCATACTGCATATATTAAAAATTCAATAAAAAAATACAATCAAAACCAAATGGTGTAAAAGGCGTACAAAAACAAAATTCAACACTTTCAGAAAATTTGAACTATTTTCTGAATGAAATTCAGCAATCAACTACTTTGACCAGCGTGCTTTATGAAGAAAGCAAATCCTTTTGTTGTTTTGATTAAATACATTTAAAACGTTTTAAATATTAAATCAAAAGTGAAGCGGATAATTTTTTTATTAACTGAATGAATTGATGTGTTAAATTAATTTTAAAAAAAATATTTAAATGGTTATTCAAAATAATATTTAAAATGGTTCAGCCTTTAAACAAATATAAAATATAATAAAAATATTTAATTTAATAGTATGATTTTTTTTTCGAATGCCGAAATCTAAAAACATTTTCAAATTGCCATCATTGGTTCATTCATGGAAGAAGCTTCTTTCATTTTGAATTGTCTTCTGAGACTAAAATTACAAATCTTATATCCTTTCAATATCTTTTTCAATTACATGAATGCTTTGCTAGAAAGAACCAAATTCGATTCCATGCACCGAGGGGGTCTACAACAAAGCAGTCATCATAAAACCATTTATTTATGGGTTATATTTTTGGTTTAGCCACCGGTATCCCGCTATTGATTAATTAATTTGGATCGAGTATTATAAAAGTTTATTATGGAATGACTTTCTCAACCCAATTTGCTCCATTCACAATGTCAGAGTTCGAACTCATGACCTTGCTTAAGGGATCAAGTGTCTCATCTCACTAGACTAATTGATTATTGATATGAGTTATATTTTAATACACAAGTTGTGTAAAAAAATTACACAACCCTTCATATTTAAATTATAAAAATTTAAAACCTAAATCCCTAACTTTTACACCCTAAATTCTAAAGTCTAAACCATAACCCTTAAACTATAAATTTTAACCATGGCACTTAACTTTTAAACCATATAATCTAAACTCTAAACCCAAAATTAAAAACTTATATAAACTAAAATTTACACAAACTTAAACACCAAACTATTTTCCTTTTATTTATTGAACCCACATATGACATAACATAATATCTCTCAACATATTACACAATACAAATATATACTAAGATATTTTAAATTTGTTCGGTCAAATTTCAACTGAACACGAATATTATTTTGAAATATCAATTAATATCTTTATCGATACTTTAAAGTTTAAGGTTCAAACTCTGACATCATTGTTTTGTTTTTTATATTATCATTTTCAAAAATGGAATAAGAAATTAATGAGTTGCATAATTGAGGGAGTGGGGTTAGAGAAAGTGAGGGTTGATGATATTGGTGTGTAAAACATGTGGCTAAACCTTGATACTATAACTTTCAGTACCATGTTTCTTGCTGATTTTTTTTAAATGGCTGACATGAGACATAGCTAATAATATTCAATACCAAAGATTTTGACTAACAACAAGTGTTTTTATATGCTTTTCATGAACCCAATTTGACTTTGTGTTTACTGCAAAGTCCAGAGATCTTTCATCTTTTCAACTTTGGTGTTCTCAAGAATTTATTTTTCCAATTCAAGTACTTGATTCTTTATATTATATTATTAATTACTAAAGAATATAAATTATTTGTCCTTTTCAGTGTCTTATTTACGTTCCACATTAAAAGTTTAGATTTAAATTTAATATATAAGGTTAGGGTTTATGATCTAAGTTTGAAAAAATAGAGTAAAGTGCATTTTTAAAATTTTGGGTTATAACTTAGATTTTAAATTTTTAGTGTTGAGACATAAAAAATACCAAAAAAGAGCAGATAATTTTTACCTATTACTAAAACCATCAATTATATGTGACGTTGTTTACTATATAAACAACTCCTTTTCCATTTTAGGTATATAATAATATATGAATATAACAGTGACTTAAGCCATCAATTATATGTGACATGGTTCATTATATAAATAATTCATCTTCCACTGTATGCCATCTATATAAATATAATAGTGACTTAAACCATCAATTATATGTGACATTTTTATAAAGATAATCAATTGGTATATCAACTGTTGGTTTAATTCATCGTCATGTATTTTTAATTATTTATTTAGATATTATTTCAATGTATATGATAGATCAAGGTTGTCTGTAAAAAAAAAAACTCCATCACAATGTACTAAATAAACTTTGGAAATTCTATGGTAAGGCGCCTTAAAATGAGGCTAAAATAAGGTGCAACTGAAATTCTTACGAAAATTGTAAGAATTGCGGTATTAATTTTTTCGGTATATATCAAATTTTTTACAAAAAAATTGAAAAGGGTGAGAATTTCGGTACACTTTTTGTAAGAAATTCGATATATACCGAAAAATCGATACTGAATTTTTATAATTTTTATAAAAATTTCGATTGCGTCTTTTTTTAGCCTCATTTAAAGCGCCTCACGTTAGAAAAACTTAAATAAACCTTCTTACAACATTTTACTTTGTAAAGATTCTTTTGCACCGTCCAATTGAAATAATTTAAATCCATTTCTTTTCTATAGAGAGGACGTTGTTGAAAATAAACCTGAAATATAATATTAATAAAGAGGTGACACCAAATGCGCTTGTGAAAATATAAAATTTTTATTTATCTTATGTACATTTAAAATATTTAAATGACCAATAACAAAATTTAAATATGTAAAATGACTTTCGATAATAATATTAAGTTCTGTCACTGTATGATCCACATTTGTACTTATTTTTAAGTTCTCATTTATTTATTTATATGTAAAACCAGTTAAGATGGGTATTGACAGTGTATTGTTGGACAATAGAGACAAATATAATGTTTTTTTTTTTATTTTTTTGGTGTCCCTATTTATGCTCCACACTAAAAAATTAAGTTTAAAGCTTATTTTTTAAGGTTTAACATTTATAGTTTATAGGGTCATAACTTAGAATTTAATATTTTAATGTTTGACATAGAAAGTGACACTTAAAAAAAAAAGGTGAATTTTTGTTCAATGGAGACAGTGGTTCCTAATATTAGATCACATGGCTACAGTGTTTTGTGTTAATGACAAGTATTATCATGTTTTTCTATTTATAGGGAGAAATGGAACACAAACAATCGGAGGAGGTGACTCCAAATGTTTCAAATTCATCTCCCCCAGGCAGTTGCAATTCCAATCCCACTAATCAAGTACTCATTTCAATGTTTAATCAAGTACTTTAACACCCCCATTTTCGTACGTTATTGGTTTTACATTTCAATAACGTTGAACACATGATGTCGACCACTTAGACAATAATAACATGACTTTACTAACCCAACAGTGTCTTGTCCTAAATTTCATGTCCAAAGACTAGTTTTTTTGTACAAATAGGTCACAATTTCAATACTGGAAAAATGTTTCTGATATCGGATTTGATTTGAACTCTAAATAATTGTCGATGAAATCAGATTCAAGTTTGGTGTACATATACGATAATTATCCCATTGCATTGACGGTAAAAATAAAAATTTAGAGATAATAATTATCCTTTATATAAAAAAATATTTCATGCACCGGTAGTGGAAATAAAAAGTTTTCATAAGCGCCTTAAT
The DNA here is from genome assembly GCA_958450335.1 of Hibiscus tridactylites. Classification (NCBI taxonomy): domain Eukaryota; kingdom Viridiplantae; phylum Streptophyta; class Magnoliopsida; order Malvales; family Malvaceae; genus Hibiscus; species Hibiscus tridactylites. The sequence goes on from OY288267.1 coordinate 4,304,850, forward strand.
AAAGGCTTTAGGGATTCAGTTTAGAATTTATGTTTTGAGGGGTTAAGTTTAAGTGTTTAAAATTTAGAATTTATGGTTTGTAGGTCAGAACATAAATCTTCAACCATAATATCATAAAACTTAAACTATAACCTCTAAACCTTAAATTCTAATCAATAACACTAAATTTAAAACCAGGCCCCTAAACATAAATCCATAAATCCTAATCCTAAACTACATTCATAAACCCTACAACTAAAGTGCTTCACTCGGAATAATTTTCATAAATAAAGGGTAATTACTATATCTAACCATTATTTTATTTTTTTCATATCTTATAATAATATCATGTATAAGTTATCACTTGTGGGTAATGGGTTTTATGATGGGAGGGGAAAGGGGAGTTTAGGTGCCCATTGCTTAGCCACATGTACTTACAGCAATTATGTTAGGAACTGTTGAGAACACATGCTCTGAATTTTTTTTAAAGTAAAATATGTACTTGTGAACCCTTCAATTCATACATATCCACGAAAATCTGATAAGCTAGAATCTTGAGTTCAGTATTAATGTAATCTTTTGTGTTCATCATATGTTACTCTATTTGAAATCATTTGATTATTAATGAAAATGACATTTTATTATAATTTTGATATTTATTTTAAAATAAATATTCTGTACACAAGCGGTGGGAAACTGAAAGTTTCCACAAGTGCCTTAGTTTTAAGGTATTAAGAGTTAGTTTAGGATATATGATTTAGGGGTTTAAGTGTAGGAGGTTAGAATTTAGGGATAGTTGTTTCAATTTAAGGTTTAGGGTTATAATTTTGGGTTTATAGGTTAAAACCTAAATCCTCACCATATTACCCTAAAACTAAACTCTAACATATAAATCCTAAACCTTAAATTGAAACAACTATCTCTAAATTCTAAACTTATACACCTAAACCCATAAACCCTATACCCTAAGCTAACTCCCTATAGCCTAAAACTAAGGCGCTGGAAACTTTCAGTTTCCACCGCCAGTGTATAGGATATTAATCCTTTATTTTATTAGATTTTTCATATAATTGATGTATTATTACTCATTACCCAAAAAATAAATAAGTTATTATTTATTTTTAAGAGTTTTTTACGTTCAAAGATGTAAGATTTGATTTAAATATAATTAAATTATCAAATTGAATAAATTATTATTGTAAACACTAAGCAAGTGGTAGAAGCCTACCCTAGAACATTTTATGTGCAACATATATAATAATATTATTATTATTTTAATCAAAGTGAAATATATATATATATATAATGTAGTCAAATATGTTGTATCCTTTGTCTTGTAAAGCCAACAATAAAATGTTGAGAAGAAAAAGGTAAAGAAAGAAAGATAATCAAGAATGACCATAGTTGACCATTGAGTCACGCTCAAAAGATTTTTTGTTTTTGAAAATTTAAATTATTTGAATTAATTTATTAGTAAAATGAAATCTTAGGTGGAAGATAAGGAAAGACCCACTTCTCTGCAATTCATGAAAGATTCTTTTTATGTTTTTGGCATTCCCGAGAAAAAGGTGAGTCAGCCTTTATTTTATTTTTTAAATTTAATTTATGAGCTCGAAATTTGGGACAAAAACACACGTGGTAGAAGGGCACACCACAGCCTCCACTAGAACAGTACAGCTCCAACGCGTAGGAGCGCCTCGTCCTTATCAACACTACGTGGACTTATCTCATTCGTATATCTCACTTTCACCCTAATTATTTGTGCACATCATTTTCTTCTAAATTCTCTACTTCCATTACATTAATAATAGCAAAATAGTACATTTATTATTATTATTATTATTATTATTATTATTATTATTACATTTACGAGACAATTATTGGAATTTGAACATATACAAAATAAAATAATACAAATACTTTAATTGATTCATTTTATTAGTTTAAAAGTTTTATTGGGTGCAAAAAATTGAAGAATTTATTTGATTACTTTTTAAAAGTTCAATATTTTCTTACACCCTTAAACCTTATTTTTAATATTAAATAAATATGTAAATATTAATAAAAATAAGGATAAAATTTTACAAATTGTTACTAAACTATGCAAAATATCGTTTCGGTGACCAACCTTTTAAAAGTTACAAATAGTCGTTACATTTTATCGAACTATTATAAAATGGTCATTAAATTAATTAATTAATTTACTATACTATTTTATCATGTATAATATATTTTATAATAGTTTGATAAATTTAATAATTATTTTATTACATTTAAAAAGTCGATGATTAAAACAATCAATTTTTATAATTTAATAACTAGAAAATAAAAAAAAAACTTGTCATTTAAACACAAAAAGTTGATATCCAACCGATTCTATACTTAATTAAATTAGATGATTGATCGATTATTGATGAATTCAATACTTTATTCACTGTTTATGCCATCAATTATTTTAGCTCAAAGGTTGGTTAAACGGAATATGATTCCTCAAACCAACATATGACCCATCCCCCTTTTTTATAATACTAGAAGCTTTCCCAAGTTTTATAGATATTTAAAGTTTCATGTTGGAATTCTATTTTGTATAAATTATGTCTACGTTGAATTGATTCATTCGGATATATATACACACACTAAAACAATTATTTTAAAATTCCAAGAATAAGGACTTTTAAAAAAAATACAAAATAATTAAGACAAATGTTTATATAAGAATCCAACAAGTGATTTTAATAGAAAAATATTATCTTAAGAGGTCTGTGTTCGAGCATTTATATGTACTTTATCAAAAAATTAAAAAAACTATAAATATATACTTCCATATAATTACACTTGTATATTAATTTATTTTACACAAATATTGAGTAGTATTTAAACAGCACACATAATTTTAAATTACAAAATTTTTCAATTACTACACTTTAAGTTCCAAAGTTGCCTTTCATTAATCATTATAGCAACTTAAAATTTATCTATTCCTATTCGTGTTATTACTAGGCTAGCTGGCAATGCTAGCTTTAAATTAATTTTATTTAGATAATCATATTATATATATACACACACACGAGACTAAATTATTTTTATTATTTTTTGTTACATCACAATTATAATTGATAGTTGAAAATATGTTTTAATATAATTGATGGTTGAAAATATGTTTTAATATATTATTTGTAATTTAGAATAATTTTAGATTGTGATATTAATTATTCGTAAGTTGTTAATTATTAAACACAAAACTATAATTGTATAATTACTTAATGTAAGTTGAATTAAATTTGTTGGCCCCTTATTATTGGGCCCTGTGCAGTCGTTTATATTGCACATGTCCAGAATCGTCACTGCCAATAAGTTATTGACTCACAATAAGATTGAGTTTTAGAGAATTTTGAAATATCAAGTTTAACTTCCAACCATATTTATTCTGATTTAATCTTGAATATATTTTTATTTCGAATGATAATTATTTGAAAATGTTAAACGTATTTGTCGGGATGGTAATGGACATGTGCAATATGTACACGCGCATTACCCTCGGAAAATAGGACCCCAGAATAAATTTTATATATGGGTAATTATTTCATAGACAGACGGTGGAAACTAAAAGTTTCTACAAGCGCCTTTGTTTGAGTGTCTAGGAGATTAGTATAGGGTGCATGGTTTAGGGGTTTAGGTATAGGGGTAATGGTTAAATTTTAGGGATTATGGTTATAATTTAGGGATTATATGTTAAAACCTAAATTCTCACCATATTACTCTAAAAATTAAACCCTAACCTCAAACTCTAAATTATAACCATAAACTCTAAATTTTAACCAATATCTCTCAGTTCTAAACCTCTACACCTAAATCCTACACCCTAAATTAAGCCTCTAAAACCTAAAACTAAGACGCTTGTGAAAACTTTTAATTTTCACCGTCAATGTACATACAAGCAGTGTAAAGTTTTTATTTACACAAGCATTCCTAATCTAAGGTTAAAATCCAAAATTCAAATCCCTAACCATAAGTCCCTAAATACTAAATCATAAGCATTAAACCCTAAATTCTAACCATAAACATTAAATTATATAATCTACAATCTAGACTCATAATCTCTAAATTTTAAACTCTAAACCTTTAAATTATTCCGCTTGTAAAAACTAAAATTTTCAATGTTGATGTATGAGATAATAATCATATATATATATATATATAACAATTTTCTAAAAAAAAGTGACAGTGATCTTTTGAAAACAAAAAAACGTGTTTTTGATGATTTTAAGTCACTTTTAAGTGAAAATTCTTACATTTCATTTAATACGTAATATCATCCGTCCATACTTCCTCTTATTCCTATCTTTGTCGTTCAACAATATGTAACATTATGTAGAAAATTGAACATGGTTTCGGCCTAAGACTTATTTTTGGTTGCCTTTTTAAAGCAAGTTGGGTATTTTTAAACACCCTTAATATATATAATAAGCAAAAAAATTTATATTTTTTGTATCTTATATATGTTTCAACACTAACAAATTAAAACTTTAAGTTCTAATTTTAATTTTCACTTCCTAAACCTTAAAAACTAAAACTTACCCTTTACACCTTGAAGCCTAAGTCCTAGAAACTAATCCTAGACTCCAACTATAAACCCTAAACATAATTTTCTAATATTAAAACATACATAAAAGCAGAGGCCGATCCTTTAAAGGACTAGAGGGCATGACCTTCCAAAATTTTGGAAAATTTAAATTTTATCCATACAAATTTTGAAATATTCAATTTGGTCCCTTCAAAAATTATAAAAATTCGCATTAAACTAAACCTTTTGAATATTTTTGATTAGTTTTCCTCTCTATTTTTAAAAGTTCTTATGAAATCTCTCAAAATTATTAAAATTTTTTGAAATTTTTTGTTTAAGCTTCTAATTTTTTCAAAAAAAATTAAATTACATTCAAACTCTTACCCCAAGTTTCGCCGCTGCATAAAAGTACCAAAACAAGACAAATAAATTCTATTCTATCTATAGTATACGACCCACAGAAACAATAAAATGATTACAAAGTACAATTAATAACATTGTTGACATCTAACCAATTATTTTTTAATACATATAGATTGAAAATAAAACACAACAACTTAATGGTTGTACGTAAAAAGAAAGTTGAGATGCATGGCACCTGCTCACAATAATTTGGGACACCCAAAACAGCTCATCGACAGGTATGCATGATTGCCTTTGAATTTTGATGTGACAAATGAACCAAGGAAACATACCATTGGCCCTTTGATCCAAAATTCTCCTCACAATCACATTATAATTTATATCTGATTCTTTCGTTCAATTAAATTATTTCGAGACTTAATATCTGAATTCGAATATTATTATAATGTTTTCGCCCACTACCTCCATGGTCACATCTTAAAGGGAAAATCTTTCGTTTTTTATATTGTTGCTTTACACAATAAAATATCGTTCAACTTTTTTAGCATATAGGAAGATAGGGATGATGATCATATCTTAATGTAGAGCGTTGTCAATTTTCTTATGATTATAGAGTAAACTATTCGATAGAAAATAAGGACTCGAGTTCAATGATTATATCTATGATATTTCTTAATCGTAAGTTGTAACAAATGTTGATAAGGGAAGCCAAGGTAAATTGTTCATGTCCCATTAACGATATTCATGTATTGATTTAAATCAAGTCATTGTTTGATGTATTTTTTTTAAATTTTTATCCGTGATGAACAGTCAACTTGATCAAAAAGCTTAATGTGTAGTGGATTTCATTATATGGATGTATTTTTCGGCTTCGTTGGATATATAAGGCATTTAGGGATTAAATCTAGGGAAATAAGGGACATTGAAATATATTTCAGAATCTATGAAAAAATCTACGGTGCAAGGGGAAGGGTACCACCGTCCTCATTTTTTCTAACAATTTTTTTCTCTAAAGCTGTAATGCACATGGACATTTTAAGTTAAAAAATTATATAAAAAACACTGATGACGCCACCTGCAGGTGGCGTCTTCACCCCACTATTCAAATTGTGGTAGTTTTCAAAATAAAACACAAAGAACCCCATTTCCCTAAAATTAATTTTAAGGGCAATACTCCCTCAATTTCTCCTTATTTTTCATTCTACAGTAAGATCGACCCCTTTAAAAATATAAATCTCAAATAATTTTAATTTTTTAATTAGATAATTAAAATTTAATGATATAAATTCAAAATAATTTAAATTTATATATTTCTAAGAATGACTCAAAATATATCAAATTTAAAATAACTCCAGTTTTCATGAAAGAATGATCAATTTTTTTAGATAAATTTTGTATATTATTTTATCCGAAGCAGCTACAAAGAATACAAAAACAGTAGCCTAGGGAGCTCAAATTACCCAAGCAATACAAAGGGTTTGATTTACATTCTCTTCTCTAATCTGCTTACTATGAATCTTTAGCCTAACTATCTCTTTAATACAATGAATAATCTCGCTTGTACATCGAGCCTCACCTCTAAAACATCTATAATTTCTCTCCTCCCATATACAATAAAGATATGCACACCAAGATAGCTTTAAAATATGCGTAATAAGAGATTTTTCTTTCAGAAGAGTTGCTGCCCATTTCAATTTTTCTTCCCAGCTCCCCACAGCTTGTTAAATATTACACAGGCCCAATATAGCTCCCCAGATCTCCTTGGAGAAACGAAACTCAAAGAAGACATGACCCTTAGATTCTGGTGCATCACTGCAAAGTTTGCATAATGCCACGCCCCATCCTTAAGCACCGAGGCTAACCGAGGCCAAATGAAGAACTTTGGGCGTGCACAATGCACCCATGAGCATTTTAAGGCCAAGCATGAGCCAATGAAGGTCATAAAACATCCTAGAGAGGCCGACAACTCTCTTGCAACGTTTTCACCATGTTCTAGGAGGTTCCAGAACGCTCCACAACCATCTAGGCTCATCCGGAAGGACCTAGAAGGCTCAAAAAGCTCGTGAAAGCATCAGACAACTTCAGAAGGCTCGAGACTAGTCTGGACATTTCCGGAGCATTTTAGAAGCCTATAAATAAGTGTAAAACTATAGAGAGTTATCTAGAATACTTTAAATAATTAAGGACATGTGTAGAGTTTTCTAGAACATTATAGGTCTTGTAAGATATTTTAGGAGGCAACATAATAACCGTCGGATCAAAATGATCTCAATCGTCCATTGAGGAGGTGGGAGCCTATAAATAGGGCCACCCTCTCATTTGTAATCCATCCCTCAAGTGCTAAACTTTCTCCAAGACTTATAAGTTCTTAAGCTTAATACCAAACTTTCCTTTTAAGTTCTTTGCCTTCTCTACTTGTGTTTGCTTGTTTGCCATAACGTTGCGCAAGTAAGGCTTGCTAACATTGTGTCGGGAGTATTAGCGCCGCACGGATTAGCTCAGTTGAATCTAAGTCCGTGACAAAGCCATCCACTGCAATCTCCATCTTGTTCAACCTGTCTGCAGTAGGCAACATGTCCGTGGATGCCATTAAAGTATAATATATTAATATAAATTTTATGTGTTGTCCGTGGATGCTTCCGTGGAACCTAATACATATGAAGCTGGTGGAGAAGTAAGGCCGTGACAAAGCCCGTGACAAAGCCATCCGCTGCAATCCCCATCTTATTCAACCTGTCTGCAGTAAGCAACATGTCCGTGGATGCCATTAAAGTATAATATATTAATAAAAATTCACAAGGCTGAGCGTTTGGCTTTTAACGAGGCCTTAGATTGATTGTTAAAATATTTTAAAAGCAGAAACATAACAACAAGGCTAGTTCTTGCGAGAACCGACCGACAAAATCTTCGTTTTTTTTTTTAAAACAAAAAGTTCACAAATACCAGGCCCGGGGAAATAGACAAAAAAAATATGTGAACATGTTCAAGAAGCTTAACATGCTTGATGATTTTGAGGTTGTACACATCATCGAGAACGTCAATACACTTGCTGATAAAATTGCACAAGGAGCAAGGTTGGGCTGGAATAGAGAGAAGATTAAAAAAATAGAAAAATTAATTCGTGAACAGGAAAAATCCGGAGATAACGGTAATTCTGAGGGCGAAGATGATTGTGACTATGAGGGCAGACACAATGAATATGGAAAGTATCGAAACTGCTTTACATGAAGTGTCTGATGCGGGAGGATATGATGAGCAAGTTTCCAATGATGTGTCTGCTCAAGAAGGATACGACGAGCATGTTTCCCACTATTACGGTGAGGAGGCTTTTTACTGGTACAAAGAGCAGCCTCCTCACTCGTACGACGAACAAACTTCTTATCAGCCTTCTTACTGGTACAACGAACAACCTCCTCACTGGTACAACGAGCAACCTTCTTATCATCCTCCTCACTCGTACGACGAGCAACCTCCTTATAAAACATTTACTGAGCAAGGTTTCGACGAGCAGCCTTCTTATGGAGCATCTACTGAAGAAGGCTAGTACGGTGAGCAAAATTACTAGTGTACTATATAATGAGCAAGCATGTGACAATGATTAGATGTTCAATCTAAATTTAGTTTAAATTTAGTGTGTTTAATTTCAATGATGTTTATTTTTAAAATAAATTAATATAATTTTTTAAATACTACTTATATACTTGTATCGGGTTGATATTACTTGTTCATATTCTATTATATTATAATTATCTTTAATGCCTTATAATATTTTGTTATTTTAAAAACAATAATTATATTATATTTAAAATTATCAGGGGAAAAATACCACATAGACAAGCAAAGAAAGGTGCAGTCTAGTCCACATAAGTTTGATGCTGGCGTGAGCCGACATTTAATTTTCACGTTAAATCAAAAGATTTTTAGACATTTTTTTCCCTTTCCTTTTGTAATATTTTCTTTCCCCATTTATAGAATTATTAATATCCATTTCTTATTTTTTGGAATAAAACTTTTAGCAATTAGATTTCGTTTTATGGTGTTCTATTCAACTCATATCTTCATTTTGCAGGTCTATTATACTATTTTCATTATTCTTTTAATTTAGTTAATTTTAATCAAGTGCGGAGCCACCCTTTGAATAGGAGTGTCAAATAGGGATATTTATCGTGCGAGTCGATCGCGAGTTGAGTAGTGATTGACTCGTGCTCGTTAAAAAATTTCGTTGCTCGACTCGACTCGTTGCTCGTTAAGCTCGATAAATTTTTGCTCGACTCATTCCTATTAAAAAATCTTGTTGCTCGACTCAACTCGTTGCTCGTTAAGCTAGCAAAAAATTTTACCTTATTTTTTTAATGTAGGTAAAATCTAGTGATACTATTAGAGCTTAATCTAAACATAGAAATTGAGAGAGAGAAAAAAACGTGAGATTTGAGAAGTTAAATAAACAAACATGCCATGACCGAGTTAGAAATAAAGTCGATATTCGAGTGTGAGGTTCTTTTTAGTTTCTTGACAATCTTCAATGAACAACAAAAGAGATAATGCTTTAGGAAATTTCGGGTTCCAACTTTCAATCGTATTCTTTTTATATGAGTGAAAACCAAAGACTTTTTCCTTTTCTACTTTTATACGTAGAGTAATAATAAAAAAAGAAAAGACTTTAATAAAAGAAGAAAATACTTATTATTATAATTTAATTTTTTATTAATACAAATTAACTTTTTTAATTCTCAAGAAATACAAAACGTTTTTAGAATTTTGAAATATGCGTAAACTTCCTAACAATTCAGTGAACTTTTCTAAAATTTTTAACTAATATTTAAACTTCTTAGAACATAAATTTTAAGGTAGCCGCCAACAAATCATAAAAGAATTTATAAAAAATGATGAGCTTCTCACGAACTTATCAAGTCGAGTTGGGTCTTGCTCCACTCGACTTACTAAGATCTCGAGTCGAGCTCGATTTCGAGTTGATCTAACTCGAGTCGAACGTTAATCGAGTTTTGACCGAATCGAGCTCAAGTTGTCTGTGAGTTGCTCAACTCAATAAGCATCCTAGTGTCAAATGACACTTGAAAATATTTTAGAGAAAACATTATATATTTATAAATTTTATATAAAAAATTATTATAATTTTAAATATATTAACACCCTTTCAACATGAAATCAACATTACTTTAAGAAAATTGACACTTGTTATTTGTTCCAACCTATTTAATTTTTTAAAATTTTGACATTGTAAATAAAATTTTTAGCTCCGTTGACTTTAATATGTAACTATAGAAAACTCTACGGAATTGAGACTCAACCGAGTGAACAATGCATCATCTCACTGTTCTCCCTTTATTTTATTTTCTTATTTTTTTTCAATCAGCCAACTTGAAAAACATGCGCGCCGAGTGTACCACTAAAGGCTAAAAACAAGATCATCCACGATTAATATTAGCATGTCCCATTTATTTGTAAATATATATCATAAAAAGAATTTTTCAAAATAAAATATATCATAAAAAAAAGATTATTCAAAAATATATAACATAAAAAGATGTGGCAATCTAAGAATAAAAGAAAGAGTTGCAAATATTGAAACTCACATCTCAAGTAAGATTATTGTGTAATTCAGTTTGATCAAGTTTTAAGTTAATCGGTTACCTAAATTTGTACTAAGAAAACATAAAAAAATTGTTTAAATTTTTTTTACGGAAAAAATTTTTGATACACACGCCGTGTAAATTTTAATTTATACGTGTCTTTCAGTTTTAGGTGTTAGAGTTTTAATTTAAAGTTTAGGAATTTAAGTCGTAGGGTTTAGAATTTAAGGTTAGTGTTTAAAATTTAGAGTATAGGGTTTAATTTTAAGGGTTAAGATTAGGAATTTAATATTTAAATTTTATAGTGTAAATATACTTACTTATATAATATTAATTTTACACAACTTGTGTATCAAAATTTAACTTCAGCGAATTACTGAATTTCATTACAGGTTTGAATCTTTTAGAAATTCGATCACTTTCTTCATATAATGTTTTACTGTGAAAAAAGATATGCTTTTTTGGGAGGAAGTGCCAAAGAAATGGATAAGTGTTAGGTTTCGCCAATGTGCAAAATGATCCCACCTTTACCTTAAACAGTCACTGCACAGTATCATCCGAGACGAACACGAGATTTTATATTCGAAGTGTGATATTTTAGAAAATTATATTAAAAATTTGAGCAGTGAAAACTTAGATTATCGATAAAACATTTGTTTCTTTCTTTGATCATTTCATTCACATAGTGCTATGGTCAAGCATCACAGAAGCATGCTGACAAGACAAGTCTTCAACTTTAATCACCACTAAGCTGATTAAGATGAGCATTAATATACCAATAATTGATACATTAAGCCGATAAATATCCCGCTTTCAAAGATAATTAAAAAAAGAGTTTATCCATTGTGGAAAGACATGCATGGTGAACCTAGTAATGCCATTGGATCAGTTATCATATCAGACAGAAATTCAAACCAGACATTAAGACAGACAGCATGCTATCAAAATAAGCACGAGTCGCGAACCTTTTTATCGTATGGATTCGGAATCAGTCGCATGCCGAACTTTCTGACAAAGACAGGCAGTGCAGCCAGCCACCACACTTCTCTCCCTCATCCTCTTCGGCTCTTACCCCTCCGGAGTTCCACCTGTATTAGTGAACAATGCATTTTAACAAGGATAACATTAATTATAGTCACCAATTGAGATACATGATGGATGCTCTGAATGTGGAATGAGCAGCTCACTTTAGAGCCACACCGTGCGCCCTGCGGTGCAGGCTTGCCCGGTTACCAGCAGAACCGTAATAATTTCTGTGGAGGAAGAATAACAAGATAAGAGTAGTTTCAGTCCATGCCAACTACCATGGAACTAGCCTGCATTACAGTCAAATCCCATCTATCAACAATGCATCACGGTTAGCACTAAACCGAAATCATAACCGAAGTGAAAGTTCATTAGTGCTATAGTCATGGTTGCAATTATGTTCTAAAAGTGACACTATAATCTGCAGCAGATTTGGAAGATCTCTTGAGTCTGTGCAAAATGAATGAACCAAAACCTGAAAGTCACATTTCAATATCATTGTAGTCACCAATAGTGCAGCTGTAAAGGAACAAAGCATTTCTACAGTCGAAGAAATATCAGTATACCAGTTTAGTAATTTATTTTCCTGTGGTGCCGAAAAATGGTAGGTCTAGTTTCACACCATTTTCGAAATGAAAGGAACTGAACGCAAGATGTGAAGAAACAGTGCTAAAGATAGAACAGTATGAGTTACAGATATCCACTAACACCTAGTTGGCAAGCATGTTTCTTTTATCTTGTCAGATTTAACTTTCTCAACTAATAAGGAAGCATGTTTCTCTTATCTTTTCGGATTTAATTTTCTCCTGCCAAAGCTTTTCAGTTTTCTTCCCTCATTGTTGGCAAGCCAAAAAGTAACACTTATGGGACTAAACAACAGTTCACCCTCTACTCCCCCCCCCCCCCCCCCCCCCTCTCTTATAACATTATGTTCATTGCTTACAGGAGTAAAAAACAGTCTCGATACGGACAGAGAATAACTTTAATTTAATGGTTGTTTACTTGTTTGATGGTAGGAAGAGTGGTTATTTCGCTGAACTGCTCAGTAGTACTTTAGTGGCTCCCCTCAGTTTCTGGTGGATCTGGCGGATCAGAGACCGAGAAACCATGTTAGCATAATCACATTAGGCCATATATATGTGATAATAACTAAGGTAGAAAGTTAACCACGAGACTGACGAGAGTTCCTAATAACATTATGCTTCGACAAATCCTGTGAATCTCAACTGCTGCTACAAAATAAAAAGAATTCTCAGTAAATGCCAAGGAATGCAATTAAATCTGGGATGTAGGCTTCAGTTCTTTGTTTCCATGTACAAGGGCATGCATAGAGGGACCACTTTCTTAACATCAAAAGTGAGTTCAAGAGTCAAAATCAGAAAAGTTTCACTACAAAGAACAAATTTCACATTTAGTGAATGGATGATTACCTTGTACCAAATTTAATAGCTTGAACTTGCAAAAGGAGAACAGAAACTACAATGAGAATTACCTAACTCCGTCAGACCGTCACCGGAATCATGTATAAATATTATTATGCTTGACAGATGCAGCTGATTTAACTAGACAGCTTCATCTATCACCAAGCTCCCTGATGAAATAGAACAAATAATATGGCCAGCCTGAGGCTATATATAGTATTTTTCAAATCACAAAGGATTATGCCAGGAAGATGACTGCATTTCAAAAGATCAATTTCATCAAAAAAGAATAACCTACAGATTTGCGGCGATGCGTTAAGATCAAAGATGAGCAAATGTTGGAAATTCATGAATTCAGCGATTATTTTTACCAGGATGGGACTGTTTGTTGTATAGTTCATGATATGCAATTAATAGTCTTTTTCAGCACAAGCTGGAGAAGAAAGTAGAGTTGCTTCTTCAAGAACCAATTCTTGCATGAATTTCAAGACAAGAACTGATTGGTATACTGCAAAAGTAGCAAAACATATCCATCAATATCCCGAGTATGATCAGTAAAAGTATTTCGGTCGTGTAAACCACCAGACAGGGCTCTCTCTGTGTTTCTCATTAAACACCCACAATGAGGCATCTGAGGCTTTGAGCAAGAAAACCAGCAAGGAAGTAATGAAGTTGCAGCTATGAGGGATCTAGATATAGAGAGATAGGGCATTATAAACAATGTGGTCTTGCAATATATCGTTTGCGAATCTTTCCCAAGGAATCTAGCTAGTAGAACAATCATTTCCAATAGAGAAGACAACCAGAAAATAATGATTCAAGCCTATTTTCCTAGATGAAGCTGAATAGATGGCATTCCATCAATTCTCCTCTCTTTATGCATCATGGTTAGCACTAGAGCATAGCCATCAGAGATACAAAATACTAATTTTAATTCCGTATTATTTAATAAAACACCATTCCATGAGACATGATCATAATGGTGAATCAAACCTGCACAAGATTAGTACAGCTGCTGCAGCACCTATGGAAAATGTTAGAATATCTAATATGATGATCTTAATACTGTAGTAATGAAAAACTAAACCTAGAACAATGCAATATCTCATGCAAGATCAGGTATTCATCACATTAGGCCCAGAAACCCATATCCAATGCAAAATGAGAGGGACTAAAGGCAAACAGTCGGAGACCATAACAGAAAACAAGAAAGGTTCCGAAATATAGATTTCATTATAGATGGAGAATAGACAGAGTTCAATAAAAGAAAGCAAGAAATGTGCAGAAATATATATTTCATTTGAAAGTTGGTATATTCCACGAAAAATTTATATAACTTAAACAATATCCAAACATTATCAGTGACAACACTAGGAATGTGTAAACAACTTAAACAATATCCAAACATTATCGGTGACAGCAATAGGAATGTATAAACAACAATAAAATGCTGTACTGCTCGAATTGTTCTTCAAGTTGCAGCTTCAATTACCCTCTTCAATTTTAGGCACTTGATTCATTCTGGTGAGCCACGTCATAAGTGGCATGAAGGCCAACAAGCAGGTAGTACATTATCATTACTGCACTGCAAATGATAAACCTCAAAATTGCTACAAGACCCAAAGATCCTATGAGAAACAAGTTCATTACAACTGACAAAGATGGCAACCAAGGAACAAGTGGAACTCCCCAGACCTTAGGAACACGCTGCTTGGAAAGAACTGACATTCCCAAAGTCCCCAAGAACCAAACCAATCCAGCCACAGTGTATCCTATCCAGCCTCTCCCATCAGAATTCCAAAGTGCTGAAACTCCAATTGAGGAACCGATAATAATGAACAAGCAGATGAGAAATTTTATCAAATCATTCTTTGGAGTAACATTCTTCACATAATATCGTCTCACAAGCAATGCAACAGCAATTAGCATAAAAATGAAGAGTGTACTGAAAGATAAAACACTAGACAAAACATCCAAACTAGAGAAAAATGCAACAATAGCACTAATCGATGTCACCAGCAGGGTAGCATATACAGGAGTTCCAGTTTTGGGATGAACCAAAGCAAAAATAGGTGGAATCATATGAGCTCTAGCGATCTGAGTCGTGTATCGAGCTTGCCCAAGAGATCCAACCAACAAGCTTGTAGTCATTCCCTTGAGTGCACATATACTAACCAAATACTTGGCCCATTTCATCCCAATTTGTTCAAAAGCGACAGAATATGCAGCATTTACATCGATCTCAGTATACTTCACCATCATGGTCAATGCTAAAGCCATCAAGCAATAAACCACAGTAATTCCAGACATCGAGCCAACCAACCCAATTGGTATATCCCTAGAGGGTCTCTTAGTCTCCTCAGCCATATTTGCCACCATATCAAAGCCTGTATAAGACCAATAAACCACAGCAGCCGCCTCGAAAACCCCTTTTACCCCATATGGAAAAAAAGGTTCCAGATTCGAAGTTTTCGCATGAATAAAACCGAACACTATAACAAAAACAATCACTGCACCACTAACCAAAGAAGCAACCCAATTCAACCACGACGTCCTCTTAGTTCCACTCATAGCTATCCCATTAGCAACCAAAAGTACCACAACTGCAAGTGGATCTAAAAGATTGAATCCATCAGGCAAAGAATCAACCTTAATTCTCAAAAAATCAGAATCACTCTTAATCATACTAGCAAAATAAGAAGACCATGATCTTCCTAACCCTGCAGCTCCTACTAAAGCTTCTAGAAGAATATTACCAGCAGCTATAAATGCAATGAAATCACCTAGTTCAATACGAAGAAATGAAAATGAACCACCAGCAACTGGAACCTCAGCTGCAAATTCAGTGTAACAGAAAACTGATAGCAATGCTGAAAGCCCAGATATAGCATAGGACAAGACAATAGCTGGACCTGCATGATTATGAGCTTCTTGACCTGTTATGACAAATATGCCAGAACCAACAACCGAGCCAAAGCTTAGCCAAATAAGGTCCCACCAGGTTAGACATTTTTGCATTGGGTTTTCACTCACTTTCGAAAGGGTTACAAGCTCGTTGGTGGAGGAGGAACGTGCTAAGAGACGGTCGGTGAGACGAGGACAGGTTTGGGAAATTGCTGTTCTGTAAGATGACATGGATTGAAACGAGGTTTCTGGGAAGAAATCCTTTTTGCTCCATCTCCAGTAGCTTCTTGCGGTTGTTGAAGAACTTGGCTTTTCTTCAGCCATGGAGGTTCAAAGATTCAAACTTTGAAAGACCCAGAAGACAATATTCGAGAGAAGAGATTGATTCAGAGGGAACTGGGAAGAATATGTATGGGAAATCGTATTATATGGTAAAAAGCAATGGAAAGTGCTGAATCTGTGATAATAATAAGAGATTCAATACAATCGAGAATCAGGATGGACCACTATTAAAGATTTCATTCGCACAAGCGAATCAGGTCAGCTCATATGATCCAATGCCCACAACGCCAGATTATAATTTATGTGCAGATGTGATAATTAGTTGGAATGTCATTTTCAAATAGAAAAACAGTACCCTCAAACATGGCTTTATTTTGTCAGAAAACGGCAAGCTGAGTGGTAAAATAAGTTCCTTTGCCTGATTCTGGTCGTATTATGAACAAGAATTATCATTTTTGATCAAATTTAATCCATTTCACATGTAAACTTGTTTTCCTCTAAATTTCCGGTTAATTAAGAATGGAATTTAGAAGATCAATGTATGAAATACAATCTCTCTAAAGGCAATTAACTGCATTAAATCTCCAGAATTTTTTGCATGTACAGCAAAAGAGAAAGAGCTTGGACCGTCCATGCATCCTATTAGTTCCTATGGGTTTCAGCTGTTTGCTCTTCACAAGGAAATAATAGGTAAAATCTCCATACAAGCTATGCTTCTTCCGCAATTACTCCGGAAAAGGTTCGATCCCAGTTAGTTGATCACAACCACCATATCAATACTTCAAAAATTCTATTTTGCAATTATGATGCTAGAATCAGGCTTTTGAGAGAAATGCAATGGAGTTTGATAAGCATGATTATACACGAGTAGGCATCATTTCATCCTTCCACGATCCTCTCGTAGAAAAGTAAGCTTGCTTCTGCAGCTAAAACATCCTTCTCCGAGACACTACATACTTGAGAATCTGAAATGCAGAACCATTTGGTTGTAGCAGGCTCAGAGCACTCATTGGAATCTTCCTCATCAGATTTAGTTCTCATACTTCTGTAAACAGTATAATGCCCACCTCCAGGTCTCCCAAAGTGCTCCACAACCGAGACGAGCCGGTATAATTTAGTTTCTGAAGGAGGTAACTTGCCACTCAAACTTACCTGCATCAAGAAATTACATACACAGCTGTCAGCCCTCAATCCATTAAAAAACTATGCATGTTATGTCCAAATCATGAACCCCAAATCTAAGGTGGTAAAATAAAATTAGTTTTGAAACTTAGTCAAGAAGCTTTTTTCCTCCTAATCCGAGTTAGGAAACAGATGGTTATATGCGAGGAATGAGTCAAAATTTTCAACAAACAGATTCAGAGTGCTAGACCTGCAATGTTTCTCAATGTAAATGTCAACAAATTGCCATTTGTGAATCACATGCAGCAAAAGATCTCTGAGAAATTGTTCGCTTGGCACTTCATTCATGCACAAATACTCAAATTTGATAACAATCACAGTTTTTCGATGATGAAATGGGAAAGAGAAATTAATGCTTCTTGCTGAAAACATGCACAAAAATAGCAGCAAGCAATAGTAAAAAAGAGGACATAAGGAAACTGCTAGTTTGGCATTCATTGCACAAATGCCAAACTGCGAAAGGCATGAAAGAACCAAGGCAAGAAGCCTCTAAAGCTTTAACACCTAAACACATTTTACAAGATATGCTCCAAAACCGTTAAAAATTAACCTTTTAGTGAACCAACAAAAATAGTTATATATGTTGCTCAAAATTGCATAACAACCTACATATGTCCAGATTAGTAATTATATCCACCAACCTTGTCATCATGTTGCTCATGCATGTCTATGTCGGAGGCTGTTGAACAGCCACCGGTTGGGTCCAGCTTACTCTTCTTAGGGAAAGATTCCCCAGGGAAAGGAGTACATTGAGAGCCATTTGAACCTAATATTTCTGAAGAGACCTTTTCTCCCATTGGTTTTATAATGTGATTGAAAATGGTTTCATATTGCACATTGATAAGGTTGAGATGAGGCCTTGGCTTTTGATTTTGCAGCTTCAGTTTCCCTTTATGGACTCCCTCCCAGTTTTTTATTTCCACCTCAGTAGTCATGAATGGAGACAGGTCTAAAACCAAAGGAAAAGAAATATGACCCTGCATCCATTAATGTGTGGTTTACTATTAGACAACCATTCTCATATAACTTTCAGCAAAGAAGACATACAAACAAGAAATACTTTTCTTAGGAAACAATGCTGTGAGACTAATTAACAAGCGGAGAAACTACCTGAAGCTTGATTAGTTCCCCAAATTCATTCATTGAAGCACGTTGTAAATGAAGGCATAGAATCTGCAATTGTGTGATTTGGAAAAATAAACATTGTAGGAATTCAACAAAATATTCATGCAGAGTCTACAAGAATATTAAAGTTTCTATTATGACCCTAAACAACATACGGGTACTTTCGAAGCAAATCAGAGTTTGTCACAAGCAATTCGTACAACAATATTAATACCTTCGGACAACGAGCAATCCGTAGCTGCTTTAGAGTATTAGAAAAGTTATTTGACCAGGGTAGACTTTCTAGAAAACGAGAATTTCGACAATCACAAGAGTCTTCAGCACTGCATCTCTTCAACTTTTCAATCTCAACCTGAGATCAAAGTTCAAGCATTATTTTAGTAAGAATATGAAGCAATTGATTGTATCGATAACCAAGAGACTGAAGAATCAGACTTAGGCAAGCATGCTATGAATTCAACAGATTAAACCAACTAAACAAGAGAGAGAGAGAGAGAGAGAGAGAGAGAGAGAGAGAGAGAGAGAGAGAGAAGCCTGTATTGCTATATAAAATCTTAACCAGTAGGAGTGTGGAGGGTCTCAGGATAACACTTCATTGTTATAGGTAAGCATCATAAAAAGATAGTGCATATAAAGAATCTATACTGGAGTTGGTATTCATCATAAGATCTGTTTAGGATATTTAGATTAACAATAATGGTTCTAAGAGTATAACAATTGTGTCATCAAGTAAATAGTAAAAGAAGCTAATGTTTACATTATTGTAGTAAAAAGACGCTAACCTCATTTGCTCCTCTACAAGATAAATATTTTATTGCAGCACCATGCCAACAATGGCTGCAGTAGTAATTCTCAAGTTTTTCAGCAAGGACAAACTGCCATAAGCAATCCTCCAAGGTACATCCAGCCATCTAGTGTTGCATTGAAGAAATTTGCATTAGAGTTAAAAGAAAGGTCCACAATGTATAAAAGAAATTTTCAAAGAAGCTATGGGCTTAAGCATACACAATTAAAATTATTAAAGAGAAGAACCTTTGGTTAACATACAATGGTAGAAGAACCATAAAGCACCGGGAAAAGGGGCAAGCTGTGAAAAAATTGAAAATCCAAAGAAATCTGCAAAGTCGAATACAAGATTAAAAAGTATGGGAAATAACAAAAAGAAAAGGAGAGGTTAGATAAAAATTTCATAAATATTTTTTTAGTTCCAGATTCTCAAATGTGGCTATGCCATAAAAATGAATCACAGTCATGTATTTAAATATGTTCAAACATAGCTGACCAATGGTTTTGCTTACATGAACAAGAGTAAAGGAAGATAATTATTAAGATGTGTCCTACAGGTGAATAAGAACCTGATATGAGCAACTCTGACATGTTAAAATGCTACCAATAATGCCATCAAAGGGTCCAAGATAGTGTTGCTGCCATCTTTTCTGCTCATTCTGATCCTCCTTCCTTTGTGGAGTTAGAATCCTACTACTTTGAGAAGTAAAAATATCTGCTAGTGTACTTTGACTAGGAACATAGACATCAAAAAATTCTTCTCTTAAAGAAGACAAAAGATGGAGAAATGCTTCAGCTGCATCCTGCATGTATAAGTAACATAAGAGATAAATTACACTCTAGATGGAGATAATTTATTGCTAAAATATCGAAAACACAAATTCACCTGCTGGCTTGTTAAATCAAAATTTTGAATATAAAGCGCCAATGCACGCATAACTTTATGTGGGCTTAATGCAGTTCTCCTTTCTCCGGCCATGCCTAATTCTGCAAAATTGGAATATATATATAGATCATGCTGTGATGACCACATTGAGTTCAGTCTATAAGGAGATTGACAAGGTCAAATGTGTACTTCTGATCCTCAACTTACTAAACTAATCATTTGAGACACAGCTGTGGTACCACATTATATGCCTTGGTCATTAGGGAAACATGAAAACAATTACAGACAACAGTTGAGTGCATTAAAATAACTGTGATATAGAAAATTTAGAGAAAGAAAAAGACTTCACAAAGTTCTGATGTTACCTTCTAAGAGATCAGATAAAGTAATTGTAAGTGGCAAGCTTTCACACTGTCCCTCAATTAGCGTTGATTCACATTTGTCCAGTATCTTCTGAAGAAAAGACTGAAAATATGAGCAGCTAGCCAGAGCCTGAAAAATTCCAGATTCAAGAACCCAAAATGAACAGCATTTTCCATAATTTTCCTTTAATGAAAACTGAGCATCAACAGACAAAAGCAAAAAGGAACAAGACTCAAGATGTAACTAATTTTAATTTCCTATTTCGTCTTCTCCTTTCCTTAGCGACCACAAAGAGTCCTAAAAAAATCCACTTGCATAAAGGAACCAAACCTGCAAAATAACATTCAAGAAGCAGTTGTTGCCAAGATTTTGCAGCCCAGGAACCAAGCATAATTTCTCCAAATGTTTATTTCTCTTTTCCCTCAATTTATCGTCTCTTATTATAGCCAATATGAAACCAAAAACTCCCACTAAACCAACCACAGATAAATGGAACCCAAAAGCAGCAGCCCATCTCATATGCGACAAAGCTCTATAACCATGTTTGCAATTGCGGATTATTGCCCTTACACTTGTTTCTTGTTCCATTTCCATTATGCTACAGATAATAAATCCTACAAGGGTGAAAGAAAAACAGAAAATAAGCTTAATGAATAAATAGATGAAAAACAAAATTCAACCAACAGAAACTGCACCATAGACTCCAAGGATAAGATGCTAAGCTATGCATAATTGAGGAAACAATTTTAGAATAATCATAGGGATCTGAGTTCATATACAAACACATATACATAAAAGAATCCTGCAAATCATGGATTAATTGCAACTTTGCTAGTTACATCAAGGACTAAAGAACCTCCAAACTTGAAATTAAGGCCTACAACTAAAAGGAAGAAGTTAAAAAATAAGATGGTTCACCATCAAAAATAAGTTCTCAAAACAATATATCCATATCCATATAACTTAAAAAGCTTGAGTCTTCCCTAATAATTAATAGAATCCAAAATCTTGCACGGCTCAACTTCAATGCTCAAATTCAACAACAAAAAGAAACAAATTTAAGCCAAAAGAATTGCATCAAATCAGGCTACTATTCAAATGTGAATAACTCTAGTAAGCTTAAGTCAAAACCAACAACCAACCCTACAATAAAGTAGAAGATTTTCTTGCATTTGATGAGGAAAAGTTCGACCAAACAGAAAAGAAATTATATACCAGGGGTTCATCGATCACCAATTTGGAGACTTTGGGGATTTGAGTTCTTGAAACGAGAAAAAAAAAACAGAGCTTTGAAATAGAGTTTGGGGCAACGATTAAGAAAAAAAACAAAGAAATGAAAGAAGATGATACGGGTCAATTTATAAAGAAATAAACCGGTGCGTTTAGGGACATTTTGGATTTAGGGATGATACGGGTCGGGTTTTTGGCCCAGTCAAATCTGACCCGAAAAAAAAACCCTAAACTCGAATCCGGCTCGAACATATTCTTTAAAAAACTTGACCCCGCCTGAATATAAATACACTAAACTCGACCGCGACCCCGACCCGACCCGAACTATAGAAGAAAAAAATTAATTTTAGGACTTAATTGTAAAAAATAATTTTAAGAGACTTAGTTGTAAAAATTTATAATTTTAAGGACTAAATTGTACATAAAAATTTAATTTTAAAAACCTATATATATATATATAAAGTTGGGTATTATTATAAATATTCTTAAAAATTTAGGAAAAATTACACATTTAATCTTGGGTCAAGTCAGATATTTTCTACCCTAGACCTGAACCCAACTCAATTCGACGTCACCCTTAATAAAAACATGACCCTATCCAAACCTGATTTTTTTCATTAAAAATCCGACCAGGTAGACCAAATCTGGTAAAATGCCCATTCCTATTTGGATTATTGAAAATGGGGTTGTTTGTAATTAGGGTAAAAGGGGTTTTAGGGCCAGGGTTAAATGAATCAATTTAGTCCTTTTATTATAAAGATCCATTCAATTCAGTCCCTCTATTATATGAACCAGTTCAATTTACTCCCTTTGTTTTAGGAACTCATTAAATTTAGTCCTTCTAGTACATGAATCGATTCAAATTAGTCCCTTTACTATTAAATGAATCAGTTTAGTCTTTATACTAATAAAAGAGATCAATAAGGCTAAATTTTAATAAAATTAGCATTTACCGTTTAAAAAAAGAAAATGACATGAAAATTATTAATTTTCATTTGCAGTTCAATTCCAAAACAAAGCAAAAAAAATTCATTTGTAGAGGCCATAAAAGTTTTGGAAATACCGAATCTTTTAAGACATTTTTTAAAACAAAAAATGTTAAATTTTATTTGAGGGACTAATTTGAATCAATCATGAAATAATACATGCCTGGTGGCAATAGGATTCGGAATACACTTGGGATATTCGAGCTAATAAACCAATACCCTGAATTAACAAGTACTAAATTACTAATGTAAAGGTGTATATCAAAGTGCAAATAAGATGAAGCTCATAAACAGGGACGGACGCAAGATTTTATGTTAGAAGAGTCGATCTATAAACCAATACCCTGAATCAAAGTCGCAATTGCAACTACTTTTTAAAGATATAGGGTCTTAATAATGATGAAAGAAAGTCTTCAACTGCAGAAGACAATCCCACCGCTAAAAGAATCTTAATATCAAAGTAATCATTTTTTTTCCTTTTCTAGTTGATCCATAAGCAATATCTAGATCCCAATCAAAACAAGGGAGGAAAAAAAAGAAATGAACGGTGACGAGAAAAACACTGCTGTAGTTGTAGATCACCAGCATAATCAATATGCAACTTTCCAAGGAGTAGCCAACTACCCTCCACCTCCTCCTACACAACACCATGGCCCGGCTATTGGCTTTCCTCAGCCTGTTTCGCCACCTGGTCCCCAACTGTCCTCTGCTCCGCCTCCTCAGTATTATTCCCCTGGTCCAGGTAGTCTTTGTCTACACATAAGAAGAAAAAAAAACTGTTCTTTTGTGATTAGTCAATCAAAGGTAGGATCTTGTTGCAAGAACAGCAGCTGTGATGGAAAATCCTGCATAACATGTTTGTGATTCATGGATATGTATCACAGAACAAGTGAACTGAAAGATATGTATTTTTGCGATTCGAGTTGGTGTGTCCAAGTTTCTTTTCTCTGATAACAATATTTCAAGAAATAAGATGTTTGTTCCTTAGGTTCAACAAATCCTGCATTGTTTGAATGAAAAATTCATGTTCCTGATATACTGTCCTTGATACCTTTGATCCCTAGGCTATGCTGTTGCTGAAGGAACACCTGCAAGAGAGCATCGGCTACCGTGCTGTGGCTGTGGCTTTGGATGGTTCTTGTAAGTCATACATTGTTTTATAGTTTTAAGAGATTTCCTCCACCTCCGGTTGCTGTGGGCTACTAAAAAATCTCATAACAAAGAAAACATAAGCAAAAAGAGGGAAGGACAGGATAAGAAATGCGATGCACAGCCTGCATCTATTGGGCCTTACTTGAAGATCATGTCCTACATAAGCTTTTTCATGTGCAACTACTATGATTCTATCAGACATTTTAACTATATGATGTTAACCTTAAGGCTTGAATGGACCAAATTTGATAACATCCCATTTTACCTGCTTAATGGTTCATGAAATGTATAGCTCTGTATGTCTCCTTTAAGTTCCCGTTTCTGCAAAACAACGTTGTTAAGCTAATTTACGACAATTCAGGGGAGAGTATTGGATATAGGTAGGTTTCTAACTCAGGAATGCTGAGAGTTTTCCAAGTGTTTATATATATATATATATGATGCATCAGACCTCCTTAGTCCTTACCCATGTCAAGGAAAATGAACAATCACTTCAATATATGTTATGACATAACTGCTAGACGCCCCCAAATATAAAGTATTCTAAATTTCTAATATGAATTCAACTTACACTTGGATATGTACTCAAAACCCGAATCCGGTGCACAATCCACATGACATGCATTTTTATACAAATCCACATAATACTTATCATGGTATTGGTTATTGTTTCCTGAATTCGTATCGACCCCTTAAATAGTCTTTATGATTCTTGATCTGTAAGAGGATTATACCTTTTTTGAAGGTTTATCATTGGTTTTTTCCTTGGGGCCATCCCCTGGTACATTGGATTGTTTATGCTGCTTTGTGCGAGGGAGAGGATGGACCACCGAGAGAAACCGGGATATGTTGCTTGCACAATTGCTGTTAGTATCAGTTCTGTTCCACTCCTTTTCAATTTTATGAAAGCCATGCTGCATTGAAATGACCATCAACTGACAGTTATAAAGATATACACACGCACACACACATATATTGGTAGTATGTATAGGAGTTGGGATCGGTTCCTAGAAAACTAAGGGGACTGTTGCTGCTTGTGCAGGCTGTTCTTGCTACAATTGTTATCATCATCAGTGTAACGCAGGGAATCGATGATTGACAAATTGTTCCGAGCCATGCATGTGTGTGAAAATAATGTACATGCCTTCTTCTTGTAAGCTATCATTGATTCATTGTGACAATTTGGTATAAGAATCCGTGTGAACTATATAAATGATGCATGTTATGGAACATTAGTTGATGTCTGTTTTATGCCTATTGCCTTACAAAAATGCATGCCTAGGTGCACCGGACATGCGCCTAACCAAATTTCCCTTGCCTGAATGGGGTCTGAGGTGTTTTTGTAGTATAATGCTAAGGCGCAGGCAGGCCTTGACAACACTAAGTTGTGTCCCAATCTTCTAAAGCTTATCAACAACTATTTTAATCTGAATCTAATTTGCTTGTTTGAGACATTAACAGCAAAAGGTTTCCACCAATTACCAAACTATCCTGAGTATCAAGCGAAAAAATTCTAAATCATTTAAAGCCGGTTAAGTACACAATTAAGACATGTAACACCAACATAGTTGAGTCAGTTAAGCATGATCTTAGCTTTTTAAGCATTAAAAGTTTCTTCCCCAAATTCACTGAAAAAATGGTTGTATGACATGCAAGAACTAAACGTGACTCAAGACGGATTACTGCGAACAAGATAAACGTGAGATGCAAAGGAAATCGTATACCAAATCACTTCATGTTTATCATATGACCTATATTACTAATTCCAACAAAATATAGTTCAATTCATTCTGGGGAACAAATCCAAAGACAATAGAATTAGCAGTGCTTACCCTCATAAACACTTTCCCTTCAATAAGCCCATAAGGAAGAGGACCAAAATGCCGCAAATCATACAAGTTATCCCCTTGAATCCAAACATGCCCAAGTTTGGAACCTATCCATTTAAACCCAAAGTAAAATATCAGAATAATGATCACTCAAGAATCTAAATTCTATGCCATATGTTTCTGCAAAGATCCAAGCTTTTACCTTTTTCACAATCAATCAAAAACTCAATTCAGTTGTTACTTTTACTACTTTCTTTTTGCTAATTGTTTTTGCTTCATCAAATTACAAATTTTAACATAATTGTTCCGTATCAAAAGAACATGCAATTTGTTCTTAAAAGAAATTAGAATTTTAATTTTCTAGTTATGAACAAATATCAGAACTTTGCTGATAGTTGCAAAATCATATAAAAAACAGCAAAAACAACAACCCAGAGCCTAAATTTTCATCATTTAGCTATAGCTAAGCCAACAACTTAGATTGAACTACAATACTCAACAATATGAAGAAGGAAAAAATGAATAACGAAAACCCAATTAGGGTCTTTTTAGGGTCGAGCGGCGACCGAACCAGGACCAAATCACCCGAACCCAGTTTCCCTAACCGATGCGAAAAGTGTTCGACAAGTACGACGTCGCCGGTTATGTTTAACGTCGGAAGCACGAGCCATGGCTTCTTCTGCTATGATTCTCCGTTGTCTCATTTTTTTTTTCTTTCCTCTTCCTTTAGGGGTTTTACTGGGTTTAAGTAAGTTCAGAAAATTAATATGGCATCCCTGTTTTAGAACTTATTTATACATCTGACTCAAAAGTTTTGATTTTTTCCCAAAATGGTACCTTTAATTCCATGTCCAAGCATACGTCAAACAGTTTAGAACTAAGCTACACAATCATGTACCTGGAAATGAAATTTTATTAGCTTAATATTGATGACCTCAATAGTTTTATTGTTCATCAATTTAATTTAACAGACAAGTGTATGATTTGAAGAAACTGATACTATGAGCTCAAGTCAAAGCTCAAAACCTTGTATGAATATACAACCAGTGAGAGTCCTAAGAAAAGCTGTTCTATATGGGTACAGGCTTCAACTTCATGCCTTGTTTTTTGTCATGTCCGAGGTTGTTTGTTTCGGATTATCTAAACTAGTCGATCCTTTCGAGATTAAACATCACCATATCTTGAAGAGCTAACCGGAAATTGCTTTGAGGAAGACATTGGAGACTTTTTATTGCAAGATCAGCTTTCTCCTTTGCTAACTCTTGTGCCCTTTCGATTCCCCCGCATTGCTTTACCAGTTCGATTGCTTCGTCGAGGGAACCGGTGTCGCAGAACTCAGATTCGATGATTTCTCTAAGTTTTGGCTCTTTTTCGAGCGCGAAAATTACAGGTGCTGTGAGGTTGCCTTTTGCTAGATCAGTACCGGCTGGTTTCCCCAGCTGCTCTGCTGATTGTGTAAAATCCAATATGTCATCAACGACTTGAAATGCTAGGCCGAGATTCTTTCCAAATTCATACATTTGCTCGGTTACACTACGATCAGCCCCACTGAAAATAGCGGCTCCTTTGGTACTAGCTGCAATCAATGAAGCTGTTTTGTAGAAACTCTTGAGCAAATACTCCTCAAGTTCGACATCACAGTCGAACAAACTCGATGCCTGCTTAATCTCACCACTGGCAAAATCCTTGATAACCTGCAATATCATGTAACGATACGATTCAGATTAATTTGACTGAAACTATCTCCATAGCCAGAGCACATTTCCAATCTCTACAGGTGGAAACCGATTACATCCGAAGAAGATGGTATGTTGGGCATAGGTCATACATACCTGGCTGATAAGCTTGATGACTTCAAGGTTTTCAAGATTTGCAAGGTACCATGACGACTGAGCAAACATGAAGTCCCCAGCCAGTACAGCTACTCTCGTGCCGTATAGTTGATGAACAGTCTCTTTTCCTGCAATTAAGTTAACATACAGTTTCAAATCAGCAGTCTTTCAAGTGATGAAAGACTAGGAAAGAAAAAGATATCGAAGAAATTCAAGCTCTTCCCATGAGTTTTTCGATTATTACTATTACAATTACCACTGAAAGTTTAAAACCTAACAGTCCAAAGTCCTAACCATCTTATGGAATGGTAGACGCAGTAGTTCCTCTCCCTAACATGCGCCGACAAGAAAAGTGGCCGGACTTTGACCTCTCAACCACCACCACAACTACAAAAATTAGTTATTTAAATGTGTACAGAGGTGTACAACGAACATAGATGCTCCACAAGTACATATGTGATTGTCGTATATACTGAAATAGAAACTTTTCTCTGCCCCTAGACAAGGGTATTGGAGGCTGAACCGTAGCCCCACTTATCGCAAAGAATATGTAATTTTACCTGATTCTTTAACAGCTAGGAAATAATACAGATTAAAGAATCTTACACTTGTAACCTACAAAAAAAGTATAATATTTTCTCAACAAAAAAAAACTTGGACAATTTCATTCTTAAAACTTTTATTTTCTTTTTTTTATGTAGAAGCTCGCCTTCAACAATGATATAGTGTTAGCCTAGAGTAACTCGTGCACCAAGATGATCCATCGAATGGAAAGATCTATGTGGTGATAAGACCAAAACCAGACTCCTAAATTTCTTAACTCACTTGAATTCAAGAACTAATCTCTTCTGGTTAGAGATTATTGCTACTTAACTTGGGATAGTTGAGAATAAGAACAACACATTGGACACATGGAAAAAAATCATTTCAATTTACGGGCTAACCTCTTCGCATATCACTTTCATCTAATACATCATCGTGTATCAAGCTTGCAGTGTGAATCATCTCAATTATCTCAGCCAGACGTCGATGCTTAGTGGTAAGGTCCCTGGAAAGAAAGCAATACAAAATGGAGATTAGTCTAAAATTATAACTAAAATGTTTTGAATATATCAGAGAATCCCGAAACGTTACTTCAATCCGGCCAACTCTGCTGTAGCTCTTGAAACCAAGAACACCAGGGCCGGTCTAATTCTCTTACCACCTGCACCAAAGATCTGCTCTGCTGCAGACATTAGAACAGGGTTCTCTGCACCAACAATCTAGCAGACCATCATCATCAGATACATAACCAACATCAATAACTTCAAATAACTAAACCAATAAGAATCAGATCAAAAAG
The DNA here is from genome assembly GCA_958450335.1 of Hibiscus tridactylites. Classification (NCBI taxonomy): domain Eukaryota; kingdom Viridiplantae; phylum Streptophyta; class Magnoliopsida; order Malvales; family Malvaceae; genus Hibiscus; species Hibiscus tridactylites. Next base: position 4,333,693 of record OY288267.1, read on the forward strand.
TCGATCAAAAGCGGACAAATTAAAAGCCCTATGCAAGCATCATATAGACTATAAGTTAATTCATCTGGCTTCACACGGGGAACCAAAACGTGCAAAACCTTAGGAACAACTATAGAAGTTGAACAATATCATTTCAAACAGGCTGAAAATTTTACATATGATACCAGAACTATAAAGGACACATAAGAATTAAAGCCTCGATGAGCACTTACCGACCGGAGATTTTGATTTAGAGTCTGGAGATCATCAGCAACCACTTCAAACAAGTTGGCCAGTGAAATGGGACTTTCAGCCTCTTTCTTCAAATCCAACACTGGTTCAGTACGTTCACCAACTCCTACATTAATGTCAAAATGGCACAAAATCAATTCCAAGTACTGAAATCGAATCTATAATAGCAAAGTCTAAAAACCAAAACATAATATGAAAATTGAACTATCATGTCCTATTAAACATGGAACCAACAGACAATCTGAGGAAAAGAAAAGAACTAGAAGTAAACCAAAAGAATAACTCCAAGTATATGAACTCCAATATTAACAATAAAACTCTAAAAAAACAATTAACTAGATAGAGCCAGATTAAGGATACTAAACCAAAGAAATTTAAAACCAAGTATAAAATTAAATCTGAATGACTTACAGCCAGAAACAGGATTGAAATTATAATGATTCTTTTGGTAGCAAAATATTACCATCAAGCAGAGCCTCAGAAGTATTTGTGGAGAAGGCACGAGTTCTACTAATGTTCTGCCTGCAACAAGCCATTCTTCTAGCTCCATAGACTTTACTGGTAAATCCTTTTCCATGATTCTTCACCGAGTGCCTTTCAATCGAAGCATTAGAAGACGAGCCAACAGCAACCAAATCAAGCACTCTTGTTCCAAAATCAAGATTATGACATGTCATTGACATCATTCTTGATACCAAAAAAAGAGCAAAAATGCCAAGTTTCACTCTTTATAGCAAAAACCCAGAAATAAAGACTCAACCTTTTTGTCAGTTCCCCATAAAAGAATCACCAAAATGAAGAAGAAAAGATGAAACGAAAACTGGGTGTTCAAATAGAGCATGTAGAAACAACTTCAAGAGAGCTCAAAAGGGTGTGTTCAATTTTTTAAAAAGGCTTCCATTTCTCATTCCGAAGTTCAGAATTTTTGGGTGGATGGAAAGATCCCACATAGGAGTACTTGTAGTTTTGTCCGAAGCTGCTTATCAAGTTGAATTTGAAGGAGTTTTGAGAGGCTCTTGATGTTTTTCGGACAAAAATAAAAAGAGAAAAAGAGATTTGTTTCAAACACATGTAAGAAAGGGAAAAGAAATTAGATTTTATAAAATTAAACAAAGGCCTTATCTTTGGGGTCAAAAATCAAGAGGCCTTATTGCAAATCGGCAATTCTTGATCGAAACAAGAGCCATGTACTACCCCCTTCTTTATCTCTGAGTGATCGATATAAATTTGACACGTGTTCGATTCTTCTTAGATATTCAAATTTTGATCATTTATTTTATAAACACAGAAATTTGACAATTTGTTGTTTTGTTGATAGTGATGTCCTAATGAATTTGTGTTGGATCTCAGTTATAGGTGAAATTACGAAATTATGATTAAATATTAATTAATACAAAATTACAGCCATGTAAAAATAAATTAATTTACACAAACATAAAAAATAAAAAATAAAAAAAATGGATGATCGACGACTGAACATTAAAGTTGATATCATCAACGACTAAATAAAATTAAAAAAGAAATAGAGTAAAAGTATGCTCTACAGAGATGTTGCGGCGCAAAACCCTAATATAAGAGGTAGTATTACTTAAAATTAAATCATTTATAAAAAAAATGTATGTATTGTAGAATTAAACTATTGTGTCAGATTTAAACCTTGAAGAATGAGAAAGCAGAAATCGTATTTATAAGGAGACAAATACATGTGATAAAGAATTAAATATTTTTTATTTGTCAAAAAAAAAAAGAATTAAAATATTTGTATTGATTTATCCAAGAAAAAAGTCCAAAAAGATCTTGAACTATTCATTTTTGCATTTTTTTTCAATTAACTGAGCCTCCAATCATAAATTTTAGTTAAATCGGCCTTGATTGGTTCGTTTAAAAGGACTGAATTCATTTTTTAAGTAGTTTAAAAAAGTTATGAAAAAAATTATGAAAAAGATAAATGAACCTTTTTCCTTTTATACTTCAAATTTGATAATTCTTTTTTATTTGGATTTAATTTTTAGTTGGACTTAATTAATTTTTCGAAGTAATTTAATTAATTTTTCAAAATATTTTTGAAGATGGACAAAAAGTATATTAAGCCTTAATATAGAAGCTACGAGAACAAATACCTTATTTAACTACTATTATCCAAATTAAAAAACATCTGAAATACAATTATATTGAAAAAAATTTGAAAAAGGGCAAAAACCCTTCCTATACTGTACAATGTACATGGCTTCGTCCCGGCTAACCACTTCGCGATTAGACCACGCTAATAATGAATATTAGTTGATCAACAAAATAACAGTTTATGTTTTACCGAAATATCTATTTTATATTATTTATGTTTTTGACAACCCAAACAAAAGTAAAGTTGATAACAAATATTTATAAATAAAAAATTCGTTAAAGAATAAAAACTCAAAAAATTCATCATGTTGGTATGACAAGTTTCATGAATTTTTATTTTTTAATGAAACTTGTCATATCAATTAGGTGTGTACCTGCAAAAGAGTACTAGATCTAAAAATAATTTTGTTTGAATGTCAGAAAAGTAAATAATATTAAAAATGAGAAATTTGAATAAAACTGCACATAAAAAAATCATGGCTTTGGTCCTCTAAAAATTTAAAATTTTTAATAATACTTTATTTTAAAAAAAATGTATTAGCTTGTCCTATTCAATATTTAGAAATTTATATTAAACGTATATATATTTTTAGTATTTTTAACTAAATCCTCTATAAAATTTTAAAAACATTAGAAAATTTCTAAAATTTTAATCAAACTCTTATTTTTAAAAAATCTTAGTAAAACCCTTAATTTGTCATCTCAAATCAATTAATTAAGATCCGTCGTTGTTAAAAACATACATAAGTCTAAAATGATCTATTAAAAAAATCTAGAATGATCTATTCTCGTTGTTAGCGTCTCAAAATCAACAGTTATAAATAAAATTATATTACTTCATCACATTAAAATCTTTTAAAAAATATACCAACAATAGTTGGGTGTAATGACAAGATATATTGCTCTCTCGAGGAGAAAATCGAATCCAAACCTAAGAGATAACAGTTAAGAGAGAGAGGCACAAATCCCGAACATAAGTTTTAAAAATAAAGATTCACTTGATAAAAATATAACATTAAAAGATCATGACCTTGCGGACCATATTATTTAAAAAAACAATTACAAATTTCAAATACGAACCATAAAATAAACATGTACATTTTTAAAAAAAATTCTCCAAAAAATTTATCGGTAAATCTAATTAAAGACCAACCGTCTGCATGTAGATGGAAACCACATTATACTCCAATAAACTCAAAGCGATGGGTCCAAAAATCCAACCTTATCAATTAATTTTGATTAGGTGATCGGTTCAACTACAAAAATTAATGTAATTACTTCTTTCAATATTCTTTTAAAAATATATTATTTAATAAATTTAAGTTTGAGTTTTTGATAGATATTTAACCATTTTTTATCAATATAAACAACATTTTAAAAAAGTACACATGATTAGAAGCTCATAAATAAAAACGATTAAATATTTAAGTTCGGAAAAATTATATTATGAGTCATTCCCACCACGTTATTCATAAGACCAACCAATAAAATGTAACAATTTTATTATTTTTTATCTCTTCTCTTTTACCAAGTGAATCTTCACTCATATTTACTGTAAATCAAATTTAAAAACAACTTTTACTAAGTGAAAATTCACTTGGTAAAAAGATGACATAAAAAATAAACAAAATAAATACATCTTATTGGTTGGTCTCATAAATAATGTGGTCAGAAACACTTGTGAATAGTCTAATACTACTCATCTTTCAAATCACAATTAATAAAATAAAAAGGTTGTTTAACGAAACAAACTTAAGTAATGAAAAAAGGGTTCACTAAACAGTAATTACGAAGTTAGGAAAACAACACTATTATCCAATCAGACGATGAAGAAAATAATTGCAAACAGCTTTGATTTTAAGTAACATAATCCAACCTGATAACTACTTTTTTGTTTTTCTATGTTGTTCAGGGTTTTGCCCTAATTATTTTGGACTGATCCGCATAGTATATATGACTTTGGTGAGTGAGTCTTTCAGCGAGGATTCTCTACATATACAAGGTCTCGAACTCAAAATTGTAACATAATCCAACCTGATAACTGCTTACCGCTTGCACCAGCTCATGTTGGTTATAAGACAATTATATATATATAGTGGTGGATCTAAAAATATATTTGAGGGTGGACAATATAAAATCTCAAAATTTCAAGCTGGGCACAAAACATAAATATTACAAAAATTTAAGGATTAATTCATAAAAATTAAAAAAATTAAAGATAAATATATGAACTTTGAAAAATTTAAGATGCGCACGAGCCCATCTTATATTACAGATAGACCTGCCATAATAAATATATATATATATGTATGAATTATAATTTAATGCACGAGTAATAAAAAATATTTCTACAATTCATCAAATAATATACAAGCCACAACTAAAATTGATAAATTCCTTTTATGTACCATTTTATATGATCTTTCAATAATTTTATAACATTATAACACATGTATTAATGATATTTTTTACTATTTTACTAATAATAAACATAATATAAAATTATAGATAGAGATAAAAAAGAACGGATGATTCAATTAATAAGCCGCAAGATTTAATATTTTCCCAAAGGAACCATACGTTTGTATAAAGCAGTGTTGCTGCTGCCACCTTGCCAATAATAGATGCAGTTTCCATAACCTGCACGGCTGCAAAGCACCGCAAAACGCCATGGATTTTAGCACATTTAACATGTCACATGTCCATCCAGTAAACTGAATAAAAACCTATGCTTTTTTATGTATCTATTTATATCTCTATTTAAGATTAAAATTTATGGTTAAGATTTAAAAAATTTATGGTATATTATGTTTTTTAAGTTATAAGAGGTAAGGTTTAGGATTTAAAATATAAAATTAAGACTTTGAATTTAATTTTTTAGTGTTTTTTTAATATTGTGGCATAGAAATATACACCAAAAAGAGGCAACAAAATTTTGTCTAATAAACCAGTACGTAACCTTCAAGTTTTTTTAAACCCTGAATTTTCACTATATTAAACATAAACATGCATCAACCAACAAAGATTCGGTACAATGAAAAAAGTCAACCCACATTATTCTCTTAAGAAAAAAATTCAAGTTTAATCTTTACAGATTGACATTGTTAATAAAGAAAACAACTAACCCTAAATATGGGCCGTACCCTTTAAAAACAAATTTTAACTTTTTAAAAATAAAATTATCATTTCAATTGTTTTACAACACATCCGTCACACAAACTTTTTTCTTCTAAAAATTACTGAAAAGTCAATGAGGGATAATTTTAAAGAGATGAAACGAGTATGTAAACATGCATTATATTTGGTTGTGACTCACTAGGATCAGTTATGACAATAATACTAGATAATAGTAATTAGAGTATATTTTATGGTCAGCCGTATAATCGCGGCAAGTTATTAATCACTACTCGAATACCCGATTCCGACAAAAAATAAATAAATGTAAATAAGGAAGAAGTCAGTCCAACAGATACATAGATTCTCTAGCTTAGTTTAGTTAGTTCATATAGTCTGTTTAAGAGATGACCTCTTTGTAAAAATGGAAATCCAGTAAGGATCTCTTGGAGAAAGGACAAACTGTGAGGGCCTACTAATTGCTCAACTTTACTGCTGCCGCAGCTTTGTAATAATCTTCTTTCAATCTACTATTCTTAATACTGGTTTAACAAATTAATCCATGATTGATTATTTTAGATTATTGATCGGATCGACAAACAACTATAAGCTTCAGTTCCCTTCAACATTCTCCTTTCTTTTCTAGTCCCGAAACTGCAGATTTCAGCTTGCAAATCAACACAAGAAGCTCAGAAAATGGTTGGGTTTGGATCCATTTCGACACCAATGTGCTTCACTTCACCATTGCCGTCTAAACTTCTGAACCCCAATCCCAGAAGCAATTTCCCAGGAAAACTTTCAAACCCACTTCTTGAAATTCATAAATTTCCTTCTTTGTCTCTGTCATCTCATTGCTCTCCTCAGAAGAACAAAGTAATCCAAACCCATTTCACTTTGAAAGCTTCTTCTTCATCTTCTTCAGGTAATTTCTCAAAATCTGTTTTTTTTTTGTAAAAAAGTTTTGAATTTTCTGATTGAACCAAAACGAAGCTGGATCTTGTTTTCCTTTTATGTGCATTCAAACATGCAGATGGCTAGAAACTGCAGATTAATGTCCTTTTTGTCAATGTGCAGTAGGAACTGCAGATTACACTGAGGAACCCACAACCAAAGTGAAATTTCAGACATCCTTAAGTTTGCCTGGTTGCTCAAGTCCATTGTCTTTGCTTGGTACAGGTCGGTTGCTACAATATCTATGAACAAGTACTAGTCGTAGAAAGTTTTTATAAAGCTGTCTTAGCTGCCTAATGATTTCAGGGTACAGGGAGAAAGTTTTTGCCATCATTGGTGTTAAGGTTTATGCTGCCGGACTATATGTCAATCAATCCATCTTAAGCAAATTGGATGCCTGGAAGGGACGGTCTTCTACTCAGCTTCAAGATGACATGTTCTTGTTCAAGTCGATTTTCGAGGGTGAGTTTCGGATGCAAATATGTTACAGATATGTGTCTAGATGTTCAGGCAACATGAGGAAAGAGATAGTATAAGGTTTCTAATTAACTTGCTTTAAGTGCAGCTCCTGTGGAGAAATCGTTGCAGATTGTTCTGGTCAGAGATGTTGATGGTAAAACATTCTGGGATGCTTTGGATGAAGCTGTCTCCCCAAGAATCAAGGCGCCGACACCGGTCGATGAATCTGCTCTATCCACGTTTCGTAGTATTTTCCAAGGACGACCTCTTAATAAAGGAACTTCAATCTTCTTGACTTGGCCCGACCCTTCCAAAATGCTTGTGAGTGTAACTTAAATATGGACATTGGAACACTCTATATTTACATGGTTAATCCGTTTTATCTTTCTGGTTCAGGTTGCTATCTCAGCAGATGGAATGCCAACTAGTATGGATGCTACAATTGAGTCAGCAAATGTAAGTTCTGCACTTTTTTATGTGTTTTTTGGAGATTCTCCGGTTTCTCCTTCGTTGAAAACATCAGTTGCCGATGGACTGGCTGCCGTTCTCAAGTAAATACAATGAGTCAAGTTTTCAACTTTAGTGAACAAAAGTCTGATCTCGTGTAACTTAACATTTTCATGGTTATTGAATCGAAAGGAGAAAAACATGAGTTCTTGATGAATAGATTGTGACGCCCATTACCGGGTCGTGACAACAACTAAGAATAACAAAAAGAATCAGGTAGAGCTTTCTCTGACTTTTATCTGCTCCAACATCTTTACAACCTCAGCCATTGTCGGCCTCTTGGTCGGATCTGTTTCAAGGCACAACAATGCTGCATTGAATGTTTTGTTAATCTCATCCATAGGACAAGAACAACCTAAGCTGCTGTCGACTACATATTCTTCCCTCCTTTCTTCAACAACTCCCTTTACCTGTTCATCTATTAGCAGAATGATTAGTACTATGGTAATGGATTTGGTATTTTCTTTGTTTGAATATTTTGGATTTAGATATTTATTTCAATGTTGATGAAAACTTTACCCATGTAACAAGCTTTGTTCCCTCTTCAAGAAATGCCTCATCCGTAGGTTTCTTTCCTGTTAAAATCTCCAGCAAAACGACTCCAAAGCTGTAAACATCGCCCTTTGCTGTTGCTCGTCCTGTGTCGAAATATTCTACAGATAAACACCCGAGTTTAGTTATCAATCTCTGAAACATAAAGAGAAAGAATGACTGCAACTTTGTTCATGATACCTGGGGCTAAATATCCAAAAGTTCCTGCAACAAATGTTGAAACATGAGTCTTGTCTGGTTCCATCAATGTCGCGAGTCCGAAATCTGAGACTCGTGCCTCCATATCGTCGTCGAGTAATATATTGCTCGACTTGATATCTCTATGGATGATATGAGGGATACAATCATGGTGAAGGTATGCTATTCCTCTTGCAGCCCCTAATGCTATTTTATATCTTGTTGGCCAATCCAAAATCTTGCTTTCCACTGATTTTCCTGCATCACAGTTTAATCTTATCATCAAACAACCCCAGAAAATCCAGAAAAATAAAAGTTGAAAACATCCATTAGGCATTAGTTCATATATAAGAAACAATGTGGTGCTTACCATGGAGTAAGGAATCCAAGCTTCCATTAGGCATTAATTCATATATAAGAAGATTGTAGTGAGGAGTGGTGCAATATCCATGAAGTGTTACGATGTTGCGGTGCTTGATATCCCCCATTGCTTCGAGTTCTCTCTCGAAACCTCTCTCTCCATCCGCAGTTCCTCTGTTTAGTCTCTTCACAGCGAATGCCATGGCCTCATTCATCGTCAACCTGTAAACGGTGCCATACCCTCCAGCACCAATTATGTCTTTGTTGCTTAACTTCAATGTTTTCTTTAAGAACACATCTGGGGTTACAGATTGCAATAATGGAGACCTGAACATCACCATTTTCCCACCTGCAATTGTTTTTGCATTTTCCAGAATACACCCAATTTAGTAAAGCATGTTATCCAGATGTTGCGGATGTAACGGATGCTATTGCTTCACGAGAAAGTTCAAATACCTGAGAAATTACCTTCCTCGTAAATCATGTTCTTTCTTTTCCATCGCTTATACAGGAGAATCATGAGAATTATCTTTGAAATGATGAAGGCAACGCAGCATATGGTGATGTAAAATGCTAAGCCGAGATCGTTTGCCATTTTACGTCTGCAAAAGCTATCGATTCGAACGGGAAGAAGAAAAACCAATCAGCTTACTCACAGATTTCTTAAAGCTTCACAACTTTGATTCTAGAACCACCATAGATAGCAACTGAGGTGCTTTGAAAAGCAGCAGCTTGGAACAGAACAGAACAGAACTCTTTGAAAGAAAATAGAGAATCAATGGAATACTAGGAGTTTAAGACTTAAAATTTTCAGTTCAAGTCTCCAAATTGATTCTCAGAAGCAACATCTCTCAATTATTAGGACATAGCTGACGACCAACTTTGAACTTTCTACCCAAACTCTTACACAGTAGCTCTCAATTATTGTCCCCAAAACACTCTCTCTCTCTGTCTCTCAACATATCATTTCAAGAAAGAAAAAAATGGTAAAGACAGGAAATCCCAACATTTGACATTAAAAGTACCAAGAAAACAAGCTCATAGACCCTGTTAAGAACCGTTAAAAGTGAAATGGATATTACTAAATACGAGAAAGTGAAATGGAATTATGGAAACAATATCAGTTAGACTCGAAAATGAAAGCAAAACAGCAGGAAAAGTGAATGGGAAACAGCCAGCCAGCAGAGATGTGTTGTTTTGTTGACTCAACGATTCCACACGTACTGGAACAGTGATTTAAGAAACCGATCAACTCAGTTTCTTTGGCATTGTACATTTTGGTGCATGTCGAGACTGTTTTCTCGTGAAGTTTTGAGGGGCCACGTCATATGTATGCGTGGCGGTAGGTGTCAAAGATATGTATGTTACGTTGTCTAAACTCTAAATCATGCATGATTCATGTGTTTGAGTAGTTTATTTTTGAACCCTTTTATTCCATGGAATTTCCTTAAGCCTAAGCCTATTGGAATTAGAAAAATCAAAGGTGAATGTACAGATGTTAAGAAAATTAGTTAGGCACTTTTTTGTTGCATATTGTGACATGAAAATCTCCGTTTTATAAAACTTTGTTATTTTGTTCAGCTGGCCGGTCCGGTCCAAGAAGGAGGAAGCCGATCAGATGCCACAGGAGGCATGCTACAGACGTTGATGTCGATCGGATATAAGCGGTATTTGATATCCAAGTCGTTGAAAATCTTGACCATCTCTTCTACCAAGAGAGCTCTTCTTACAAACCTCTCTCCCATGTCTTGATGATTCATTCTGTGTGTGAGCCATATCGCTATCCTTACTCTGTTCAACTCTTCGAGTTCCTTGAATATGATCATCGGGTCTGGGTACCAATGCTCACTCTTGTGCTCAATGTAACTGCAGCAAGAAACGATAGAGTCAATCCGACATAGTCAGTGTAATATGCGATTTCACTAATACAATTCATGGATGCTGCAGGCAAGCATACCAAGATCATATATAAATCGCCACACATCGACAACGAAAACTCTCGTAAATGAAAGCAATGCAGGGAAAAAAAGTTGTATCTCTCTAGACTCACCTCAATATCCTCTTCTTCATTAGACCGATCTTGTCCGCAGGAGTTTTCACATGGATGCAGAACTCAACCGCATCACCCATATCCGGACTACGATAGTAGTTATGGATGGCCTTAGTAGCCAGAACACTGTTCGGGATTATGATCTTCTGGTTGTCATATCTTAGGAAAACGGTACTCAAGATGTTCATTTCCTCCACTACCATCTAAAATTCATTGAATATGACTTTTTGAGACACCAAGGATTTAAAAAATGGATTTTATAAACAGGATCTATATTACCTTCCACATAAAAATTAAAAGCAAAGTCAATATGCTTATATAAGTACCTGAACACCATCAATTTCACACCTGTCGCCCACATCAAATGGGTGCATAACGAATAAGAATATGATAGCTTCAAACACTGTCTTGCAGGTGTTTCCAAATATGAATGCAACTAGCAGCAGTTGAGAGCTAATAAAAACGAGAACTTTGCTCGAGGCGATTTCAAGTATGAGAAGCCATATAACCGCTATGATGATGCCAACCAAAACGTTCACCATCCGATGAAGCCTGTTCACAGCTGTTTTGGTATCATTCAATGTCAAGGCAAGTGCCCTTCGATCTCTAAAAGCATTGACCTAAGATATTGAAGTACAATACGTTATAGCAAGCCTTAAACTTGTACATGCAACTTCCATTTTACTGATCAAGTCAGAAAGTAAAAGGGGATGCTTTTAAGATATAAGGTGTTTTCTTTTCTTTGGATTTTATATGCGACCATAATCCAACAATCAACCTCAATAAGGTTTATGGACATAAACAGATGTTTAAAATATAAGATAGAAACTATGCAGTGAACAGACTGTATATACAAAAGAGAATACATTAGTGGTAAATCATATTGGAAATTGCAATGCATGGTTTGTCGGTTCTTACCACCCAATTCTTGAGGGCCTTCTTGCTAATTCTGTGGCTTTCAGATGCTCCTTCAAAGAGACTCATAGTCTTCAAAGCCTCATCTTCCGGGAGAAATCGTTCAATGTCGTCCAAGAAGATGAACCTGAGAACAATTATATCATCTAAATATAAGTGTAACAAAAATGATGCAATTGTAACGAAAGCTTAAAAAATACAACAATCAACAAGCTAATAAAGAAAAATGTTAATGTTAACTTAAGAATTTAAAGGCACAAATAGATACACCCGTAATATAATGCATAGCAATAGGAGTGATGGGCATACTTGGATCCTGGCTTAGCAACATTCTGGAAGATTTTCCTTGCTGCAACTTTTGCCTCGTATTCACTTCTAATTTGTGTTGCAGACTCATCTTCTTGAGCCGAACCTTGTATCTGCTCATCTAAAGTGGAAAGAGCTCCATGGCGGATGATATTCATCAACCTTTTCATATTCCAAGCAGAGACATTCTTAGGATTCAACTTGTGCAAGTGATCAATTGTTATCCCCTTATCATCCTTTTCTCCCTTGTCAGCAGAAAGCACACCCGAAATCATAGGGCTTTTCCCCCGAGGACTTTTCTGAATCAGTCCGCTCCCAATCGGCCTCACATAATGAGGTGAGGAAAGGGTTGATGTCTTGAGGCCAGGAGGAATTTTAGCACCAGCGTTCTGTAGGTTGGCGATTTCATTTGCGATTCTCTCTTCCTCCTCCTCGGCCTTTCGAATCTCGACCAACGGTGGACCAGAGAGAGTCTCGATTGCGTATTGGTTGAACAACGAATCCTGGATTCTATCAAAATAAGTACTCACATGGAAAGAAGATGCTAGTACCTTCACCAAAAGTGTCTTAACTAGCCACAACATAACACCAACCACAAGGCAAATCATAATTTTAGTCACATACCTAAGAACTTCATTCTTAGTCTCCCTTTGAACCTTCTCATCAAACAAGTAATGCCAAGCAATCAAAACCAGCCCCAGCCACAAACAATTCTGAACAGCTTTCCTCACTCCATATACAAAATACAATACCCTTTTTCTCAAAAGAAAATTCCTCTCTATAAAAAACACAATTATCCTTATAATCCACCCTGAAACCAGTCTACCACATATTAAAACCAACACCAAAACTTCCCATTTCCACAACATAAGATCCCACAAACGTTTCTTTCTTAAATAAGGAATTGCAAGACTGCAAACTAAAGCCGCAATTATCAAAATCAAACTTAGCCATTCAAGCAATATCAAAACACTTAACTTATCTGTCTTATACTTGCCAGGCAAATCCTCTTCAAGCAAAGAATCATCATCTTCTTCCTCCATGCTTTTCCCAAGAAACCCAGAACGCATTACCTGTCCAGACTTCCCGGCTCCAGTTTTCGCCCTTTCCGGTGTGGGAGGGTCCATCAACCTGGACTTTGTCTTGGTTGCTAACAAACTTGACTTCCTTTGAACAGAAGAATTTGAACTGCACTTTACAACCCCATCACTCTCCTTAGAGTCCTTACTTTGTCTTCTTCTTAAAGGGTTGTCTTCGAATGACACTCTATGGTGAAGAGCAGCTGCTGAAGGTGAAGGTGTTTCGGCAACCGTAGGCAGTGGAATTCCGCCACGAGATTGCTCTTGAAGTTCATCCATTTCCAAATCCATGTCCAATGAAACCTCTCCTGAAGCTTTTTGTTTATGTAAAAACTGGCCGATCAGCTTCGACGGTGGATCTTCCATGGCGGCTTGTTTGTTGTGCATGAATTCGAACTCTTCACTTTCCTTATTACAAACACCGCCGGTACTACTGCCGGCACCATTCAAGTTGGCATTCTCTTTTTTCTCACTGTATTTCCAAAAATCATTGTTCGATTCACCCCGAATCTTGCCCCCACCACTGGCGGTTTCTCCGGCCGCAGGAGTAGAAAGATTACTGTCGTTGCTTTTATCATCAATCTTCAAGATGAATTCTTTCCTGTCAGCCGAATCAACGGCCATGATTTTGCTAAATCTTAAACCAATATGCCTAGCCAAAGAGTCGTGAAATGTGAACCAAGAAAAGAAGGGTTTGGAGGAATTCGAATGATGGAGATAGTTTGAGTAAAAAAGATGCAAACTTTTTTCCTGGAAAGATGAGACGCAGTGCTTGGTTCCTAAGAAAGTGCGAGAAAATCGAATTTTACTTCCTGCTCAGAGCTGACGCGTGTAACGAGGATATGAAGGAGTGGCAAAGATTGGAATTTTTTAAAAAAAGATTTGAACACAGTCACATGCAGAGAGACTAAAACAGAAAAGAGATTTTCTTGAAAGAAAAAGAAAATACCAGACCAAGTATGTTCGCAGGTTTTAAAGTTTACAATATTAAACGAATTTACCCCTAATCTTCTATTCCCATTTCCCATTTCCCATTGCTTCTTTTCTTTCTTTTTGCCTTAAAAATTCTACAACTACCCCTTTAAATTAGATGCTTGTATTATTATTATTTTTGCCTAGTTTGGTATTTAAATTTTATTTTTTAAATCAAGTATTTAAACTATACATAATAATTTTAAATAAAAAATAATTATTGATAATACTTTCAATATTTAATTTTATCAAAATATTTTAAATACTAGATTAAAAAAGGTAAAATGTCAAAAATAGCTCTCAACGTTTCACCGTTTGGTTATTTCAGCCCTATTCTTTTTTTGGTGTAAAAAATCACTTAACGTTTAATTTTTCATTCAAATTTCACATTTGTTAGATGAAAATCGTTAATCAACTAACGGTCAACGCCTGAGACTGACGTGATATTTTTGCAGGGCATGAGGAGATGATGTGGCACTACCACGTGGTATTTTTGCTGACATCGCATTTTTAAAAATTAAAAAAATATTTTTTAAATATTTTTAACCAATCGTCATGTCAGCAAAAATGCCACGTGGCAGTGTCACGTCATCTCCTCAAGCCCTACAGACATGCCACATTAGTCTTAGGCGTTGATCGTTAGTTGACTAATAATTTTCATTCAACAAGAGTGAAATTTAAATGAAAAATAAAACGTTAAGTAGTTATTTAAAAAAAATAAAATTAAAATTAATAAAAAGTTAAAATGTTGGGGGCTATTTTTTACCTTCTATCATTAAAAAAATATTTGAAGGTTTTCAGTAATAAGCTCCTTTTTTTTCTTTCTTTCAGAAGAACTATCTAGATTCTCGAGTTGTCGTGCGGCTTGATTCATAATGTACAGTTGGCCTTTTCCTTTTTTCCTTTTCTGGAAAGATTTTTCAAACATCATTTTCTTTGTCATAAATACCGGTGATTCTTCTGCACATGGATAAAAATAGTCTATGCAATGTTTGGTAAATAGCGGTTTGGGCAAAAACTAGAGGTTTGAGGTATAATTAGTAGGGGTGTTCATTGTCGGATATCGGATCGGATTCCATCCGGTTTTTTCGGATATCCGGGTTTTCGGATCGGCAATATAGTGATCCGTATCCGATCCGGAAAAAATCGGATATCCGGTTTTTCGGATACCGGATAACCGAATCGGATATTCGGATATCCGATTATCCGAACATATAATTTGATTCAACTATTTTTTCGAATTTGAAGGTCATATTTATGAAATTTTCGGAATTTCGAATATAACAAGCAACAAATTGCTAAATATAACTAGATTCACATCTATGAAATATTCGATTTTTTAAATTTTCGGATATAACAAGCATCAAATTGTTTAATATAACAAGATTAATATTTAAAAAATATTAGATATTCGAATTTTCGGGTTTTCGGATAATCCGAAACTTGTAATATTGCGATCCGTATCCGATCCGGAAAATCTATAATCGGATCGGATATCCGATCCGAAAATAAAAATCGGATCGGATATCCAAATTTTCGGATCGGATCAATGGATAATCGGATCGGATCGGTCGGATCGGATATTTTTGAACACCCCTAATAATTAGAGGTTTGACTAGTCAAATCCGCTAATATTGATGTTTGGTAAATAGCGGATTAAAAGAGCGAATTGGGGTGAAAAAGCTAATTTTGAAAAAGCTCCTAATATGATTTTTCTGAGATTAGAGGTTTGATATTAGAGTTGTAATGACTCTTTTACCCTTAACAATTACCAAAAATCTTCAAATAACCTAAACTAAATAATAATAATTTTTAATATAAATAATAACATATTAAATATTGGACTTATTTGTTGTTACTACTAATTTATATAGTGACATTTGTAAGTTAATTCTATTTTTTATTATCACATATTTATATGTGCATATAAAAAATTTAATAATTATATAAATAATAAATTAATATATAAATCTTTTAAAATATGTTTAGGAAATTTATATTAAAAATAATTTTTACAAATCTAATTAATATTTATTAGATACAAAATATTAATAACTGATAAATTATTCAAACAAGTATTAAATATAATCATGTCCTTATATGTCATTTTACTTGTTTAAATAATCAAACAGCTATCAGCTATCAGTTAATTTTACCAAACAGTTTTATACAATCAGCTAATACAATCCGCTAGTCAAATCAGCTTATGCAATCAGCTATCAACTATCAGCTAATGTAATCCGCTATCAGCTATCCGCTAATTGCCAAACAGGGTATCTATTTTCGATGCCCATTAAATTTTAAGTTTAACTTTAAAATGTAAATCATAAACCCTACTATTTATAATTTATATTAAATTTTTTAAATTTTAACCACAAGCTATAAATCTAATTTTTAATGTGAGTTTTTTCGGAACAATATAATTATCGATTAACGAGGTTAGTTTAAGTGATAATTTATTTGCTATTGTTTAAGTATGTTTTGAATTAGATGTCTTGTGCATGTAGAAAAATTTGTTAGAAAACATTGATTACAATTTTGATTTACAAATATGATCGAAGTTAGTCTAAATTAATCAATAAAAAACTTCAAAAAATTAAGAGAACAGAAAAAACAATGCAATTATTAAAAGAATGTATGACCAAATATATACCAAAAGCATGCTAGTTAATAATATAAAACCATGCGTTCTTTTTTATACGGATTGATTTTCAATCAGATCATCGTATTATTATTTTTTATATAGAGGTCAAATTATTTTATTAATTTATATATTATGAAAAATTATAAATTTAATCTATATATGTTGATTGATTATTTAGTTTTTTTTTAAAATTTAAAATCTCTAACATAATTTAAACAATAACAATTAAATCTATTAAATTAAAGTATTTTATTAATTCTTGGGTTCTACATAAATATGATTTTTTTCCCAGCTTAAACTCTATTTTGGACTTACTGCTATGTATTTCTTATCTTCCTAATGTCTATTCAAATTCCACTTGCTGTTTTATACTCATGTGTGTTTGGTTTTGCAGCTCTAGAATTAATTTTGGATCATTGTAATTTTATAAAATTAATTTTAAAATAACGTGATTTATGTTTGAAAGTTTTTTTTAAAAGTCACGATTGTATAAAAATATAGTGTAAAAATCACGATGAAACGCAAAAGTTATTTCTACCTTACTTTTTCTAAAATCACGTTTGACGTCTACAATTGATTTTAGATTTTTAAATCCAAACATGTATGCACGACGTTCGAGGCACATTTTCCTGTTGAATCGGGATTTTGTGCCTCCAAACGCAAAATTAGTTCCAATTAATCTGCATAAAATGCAGCATTTACGGTTCAACAAATATAAACCATGATTTCGACATGTAACAAAGCAGTTCCAGACAAAAAACAAACATACAAAAAGAAGAAAGGGGAAAGGCATATTTGAACAAACTCCTCTTGTCTTCATTTTAGTTTTGGAAATACAAGTTTAGAGGCAGTATCTGAAATATTTGTTTTTCATTACAGGCTATGCTTTTGTTTTCCACTTCTGGTGCTGCCGGGACCTTTCTTGGCTTCCTTGAGAATGAGCTCCAACAGCTTTTCATATGTCGAAATTGCGGACTCGAGCATATCAATGGCTCGACTCCGATCCGTTGCGGCCACCCTCAGCACATCTTCCAAGTCCAAAGTGTCCTTCAAGGACTTGCTCAGCTCCACCCTGTTTAGTCCACCATACCCATCACCAAAATTCTCAACTTTTTTACCAACTTTCAACCCTTGCCCCATGCCATTAGCTACCACCATTCCACTAATGCTTCCTATATGGTTTCCATGTCCCATAATGGCCTCACCGGTTTCAATTTCCCATATATAAACCATTCCGTCTTCGGAAGCCGATACCAAATTCCCCGTCGCGCTCCCCATCACTAAAGATACGATCCCGCTCTCGTGTTTTTGTGCCCATCTGGTGCACTCATGGCCCTGGTTCACATGCATTTTGCTTCCAACGTTGATTAATCCCTTATAGATGAATCCATCAGAGCCTGCAGCAAAGAATTCTGCCCTCATTTGATCCAATGCTATCCCCATAATTGGACAAGGGAATGCCACTGTCCTCAACTTTGTCCCATCCAATAATCCCCAAAATTTTACCGTGCAGTCCAAGGAACATGATATTATGGTAGAGTTGCACTGTGACATACTAGTGTCTATCGCCGTGACCGAGCCATCATGTGCAACAAATCTCCGCAACATCAAGTCGACGGAGCTCGTATCGGGCGATGCGTCGACTATTTGAAAGATCGGAACATAAGAAACGGTACCATCATCACCGCCGGACATCAAAAGTGACCCGTCCTCACTTATTTTGAGGCAAGAAACAGGCTTGTTATGTGCGGAGTATGATGTGAGTATATCCCCTGAAGGAACAGAAATGACATAAACACAACCTGAAAGTCCACCGGCAAACAAATACAAGCCGTCAGGGGTGGCGGACAAGGGCGCGACGGGTTCAGGAACAAGGAGATTATGCAAAGCGGATGAAGACCACCAATTGTAGAGATGAATAGAGGGTGAAGTGGTGTCTGGGGAAATATGAGAAGCGGCAATGTATGAGTTGCCAACAAGGGCAAGGCCATGGCGAGGTGATCTGCTGCCGGAGAAGTGGCAGAGAGAGACACCGGAGACGGCATCGAAGGCGGTGATGGGACCATCAGGGGAGCTGGTGAGGACAATAGGATGCGAAGAAGACGATGACATGTTTTACTGAGAAGGGGATGTGAGGTTGGAGTTGGATGAGTGCTTGTGTTTGAAGAGGAATTCTGGGGGTGGTTGGTGGAAGATACCCTCTGCGATTGGTTGGTAATACCTTTTGTGGTTACTTTAATCGCATTTTATGCAAATTGTCTTATTGGAAAACGCTTTGACCGTTTGTGCTTTTACATGAATGCTTCGTTAATACTAAAGTTAAATTTTCAAATAGTAATGTTATTAATAGAAAAATTTAGATTGAAAAGACCGCCTTCATTAGATCTGACAAACTTCACATTAGACTTGAATCAATTTACTCAACTCAAGATTCGATATCAACCTAAACACAATGATTTAAAACCCCAAATAAATTGAACCGAATAAAATTGACCAAAATTTTAGTTAAACCAAAATAAACTCAGATCGATTTTATCTGAACCGAAAACAACTCGATTCGAAGGTAACTCATAATAAAAAATATATATAAAAAGAAATAAAGAAAGATGAGATGTGAACCGTCGTACAACTCACCAAAAAGCCAAATATATTGGCTTTATAAAGTCATATAGGGGTGTAAAAAATTAACCCGACTTGAAAACTCAATTGAATTCGATCGATCTCCTATTGATCTGATATTGACTCGACCCGAAATTAACTAGCCCGATATGACGTGAACCGACCTGATATCTGACCAAATCACCA
This sequence comes from Hibiscus tridactylites, assembly GCA_958450335.1. Taxonomy (NCBI): domain Eukaryota; kingdom Viridiplantae; phylum Streptophyta; class Magnoliopsida; order Malvales; family Malvaceae; genus Hibiscus; species Hibiscus tridactylites. Next base: position 4,352,936 of record OY288267.1, read on the forward strand.
TAGGCTCGAACTAAAACTGAACTAAACCTGAACCAAAAATAAACATACCCAAAATGACTCGAATCGAAACCGACCGAATGACATGTTTGCCGTCTCTAATCTTATATTGGACCTCTATAAAATCCGTCTGAATTAATCAGTCGTATATCGATGTTTAAAAAAAGCAATATCATTCTTACTCGAGCTTTTTAACACTTTTATTTTGGATTTGGCTATATTTAGCTATTATGTTTGGGATTTAATTTTTTTGACAAATTTTAATTCTAATTTTACTTAGAGGGAAGGAGAAGGAAAAATTCTATGGGAAAGAAAGAGATACTCTTACTGAGTCCAGAACTCATGACCTAAAAAATTGTGAGTGAACAAAGACGAGCAGCTTGACCAACCAGCCAAATGTACTTCATCGGTTTGAGATTTAAAATCATTTCTCTTATTTAAAACCGAGTTGATAATGCAATGTGCCTTATTATTGTGTCTAACGGACGTTAATTTTCGTCTTAAGAATTTGGTTGCCCTGCTTGTCTATTAAAATTTAAATAAAGACCTATTCAAAATAAAGTAAATAAAGATCAATTAGAAACACTATTAATGGACTTTTGTTAAATTTTAATGTATTACCCATTCGACTCTATTTTAAAATTAAACATATTTGAATTTAATAAAAATCAATTAATGGTGTTCTCAACTAAATTTTAATTTTCAAAACACACTAGTGGAGGGATTAAACTCCTAGAGATAGATGTAAACGGATTAAATTTCAAAAGTCTGAAGTATACAAGGACTGGAAAAACATTAAACCTTTATTTTTCAATGCGGGTTTGGGCTTTACTTTTTTCAAGCCAGATAACTCGCGGTCCGAACCAAGCCTAGTTCGGTTTAACGAAGAGGTTTACTGTTCGGCCTGGGAAAACTGAACGAAAAACGAAGGAAAATAAAGGACATCTTATCCAAATTCTGCAAGTAGTTAATCGAATCAGGAAGAGTGAACCGGTGGAAGAGAAACCAACGAAAATGGCACTCCTTTGTGCTTCAACCTCAGCTATCTTCTCTTCCTCTTCTCCATCAGAGAGACCTTCATTTGCTTCGTTGAAAAGGACCATCCCCAGTAACCAAAGCTCGTTTCTTGGCTTCTTCCCTGTAGTAGCATTGTCCAAACCTTCTTCTGCTCCGACAACAACCTTGTCTTTCTCTAAACGGGATTTCCGGGTTTGTTGCCAGGACCTCTCTCTTGTCCCTGAAAATCAACGCTGGATGTTCGAGGAATCCGAGGCTGATGGCCCTGTAATCACTCTCTGTCTCATTTGTTATTGATTTTCTTGCTTCATTTGGTGAAAGTTAGTTTCTTTTTTCTTTGGCTTCAAATTTTGTTTCATTCTTGAATTTGGGATTGTTGTTGTTTTGAATTTTGAACTTTTTAACAAGATGTAGTAAAATTTTATGCTTTTTGTAAATTTGGGTATTGTTTTGTTTTACTAAATAGTTATGTTCTGATTATGTTATATGACATGATTTCAGTCAAAGTTATTAATGTGAGATTGCAGTCAATTTCTGTAACATTTTTCTTAATGTTTCTGCTTTTTTCCCTTCTTGCTTACTTAACTTGAATCATGTTCTTTTTGTTTGCAGGACATTTGGAACAACACATGGTACCCCAAAGCTAAAGACCACATTAATACTGAAAAACCATGGTATGTTGTTGATGCAACCGACAAAATACTGGGAAGACTGGCATCAACAATTGCTGTGCATATCCGTGGGAAGAATTTGCCCACTTACACGCCGAGTGTCGATATGGGTGCTTTTGTGATAGTGGTATGTGTTGTGCTTTTGTGTAACATGTAGGAGTTTTGTTTATGAACATTGTTGTTTGCAATTAGTAAGATGCTGGATAGAGATTTAACCAAATAGAAAATGGTACTTGCTTTTTACATGTTCCGGTGCAAGTCTATAAACGAGTTATTGATATGATTGAAGCATGATATGAGTTGTTTCCGCTCCATGACCTCTCGATACTTCTTCAATTGTGAAATTTGAACTTTGCTACATCCATGTTGCTGTATAATAGTGTGTTTCGATTTTTTATTTTCCGGTAATTGTTCTTCCAACATATTGTGGAACTGATATTGTTAGGATTTATACTATTTTGGTAATGTGGGGGGAGCTTAATGATACTGCTTGCTTTCTCATAATATGTTTGTCATTTGATCTAAAATCCTAAAAATTTGTGCTGGACATCAACTTGATAGGTAAATGCTGAAAAAGTTGCTGTATCTGGAAAGAAAAGGACACAGAAGCTCTATCGGAGGCATTCAGGACGACCAGGTGGAATGAAAGTGGAAACATTCAATCAGCTGCAGCAGAGAATTCCTGAAAGAATTGTCGAGCATGCTGTTCGTGGTATGCTTCCTAAAGGAAGGGTGAGTTCGTAGGTTTAAAACTCCCGACTGATATCTGCATTTGAGTCATTCGAAAATATAACAAGTCTATCATCCAAGATTATGCCGGCTTTTGCAGTCAATCCATTGGCGTCATTCGAAAATGGCATGCATGATTCTTCTTCTTCTTTTTTATCTATTATTGCTAAGGTCTGAAGTAATCTTCATCTTTTTTCCAGCTTGGTAGAGCATTGTTTAACCACTTGAAGGTTTACAAGGGCCCAGATCATCCGCACGAGGCTCAAAAGCCTATCGAGCTGCCTATACGGGACAAAAGGGTGCAGAAGCAGCGATAAACAAACTTAAAGCAGGGTCCGGAATGAGTATAACTTTCAATCTTCAGCCCTTATGCTACAGCATGCTGCTCTTGTTTATATTAAATGGATCCTACTTTCTTTAGCTGTGAAATTAACAACTAAACTCATGGGAATTTATCCTGCATTATTATTTTCATTATTAACAAATGAATTATTTTCAAAGAATAAGATTGTAAAGAAGCTCGTTCCATGTATCTGGAACTCCCGCCAGACACCAATGGCTGCAATCCAATCCAGTGGAACCAGTAAGTCCATAAATAGAAGGATGTCCATCTTTCCGTAGCAAAGACAGCAACGTTATATCGAGCAACGTCGCTGGCCTTTTCATTTTGCTTATTACTCTCTTCACCACATCCACCGGCGGCGGTAATCCTCCGGGATATGTCATGCCGAGCAACGGCTGCTTTTGCCCTAAACAGCTCTTGGCTTTTGGTTCACCCCATAAAGTTCCACTGCCATTACCAAAATTACAACCCTTCATTACTCCACTTCATCAAACAAAACAATTATAATGGAGGCTTCGTTAAGCTTACTTGTAATGAGAAGGAGATATTCCCTGGAAAAAGACCAGCGATTTCGAAGGATCGACGTTGGTGTCCACCCATCCGGCCCATGTGCTGAGAGCTATTTCGAAAGCTTGCATTCGATCCATATCCTTTTTAATCACACCTTGATACTCGATAAAATCCCATCTGAAACGCGACGGTTCAAATGAATTACAGATGCTGAGATTCGAAACTCGAATATAACTTTCTTAAAGATAACACATACGGTTGAGTAGGACCGCGACGATACCACCAATGCCAAGTATTAAAGATGAGCATGTCAATTCCTTTCCATAACTTTCCCGATTGGATGGAATCGAGCTTTAAAACTCTCCCAATCTTTTCCCTAACAACATCTACAAGATACACACTTCGATCCAGCATTACTTTTACATCAAAATCCTGCAACATTTCACAGATCTCAACTTGTTAAGCTGTATCGGAACAAAATTTTAAGAACTAGGAGGGCAACAAAAAATAGCATAGACGTACGGACCGGAAATACGAAGGTCGAGACATCGTTAACTCTTGTAATGTTGAATCGGGCAGTAGGAACCGCAGAGTGAAGCATGCATGTCAATGACTGCCATTGATTTAGACTTAGAGAGTCCCCTACAAACATTATGCTCTTCCCTCTAAACTTTTGTAGGAATTTCAATCCATCAAATCTACAAAATATTTAATATACATTACAAAACTATGTTAAAATAACTATGCTTTCTTTTTCATTTATATAAAAATATATAAATCTTTGGTAATAAATTTAATATACACTAATCCTACATCAAATCCAAAATCTTGTTTGGAATTGATATTTAAATGGACAAAGAATCAAGGGCAGAAAAGGGAATACAGAAAAGACATCCCACGGCCGATCCCGTGAGTTTGACGGTACCAAAACACACCTCCGTTTACACGTGCTATAGAATCTATGTCGATTATATACATCCTTATTTTCATAATTTTATTTTCTTGGAGATGATGTATACAACGTATATAAATTAGGGAAAACTATACCGGTGGTCCCTAAACTATTACTATTTTTTATTTTGGTCCCCAAACTATATTTTTCGGCAAAACCGTCTCAAACTATACCGGTGGTCCCGACGTTAAATCGCTAACAATTTTGTTGACGTGACATTTTTTAAATATTTTTTAATCATTTATCTCTCCTATATTATTTTTATTTAATTCATCCAATTATGTGTTGTTGGGATTCGAACCCAAGACCTCCAGCACACAAACTATGCACGTGAACCAACCAATTGGGTAATGCCACATGGCACCACATGATTGGGTGAATAAGGTTAAATAAAAATAATATAGGAGGGAGAGAAATGATTAAAAAAATATTTAAATGCCACGTCAGCAAAATCATTAGCTACTTAACGTCGGGAGACCAAAACATGAGAACTATGTAACAAAAGGGATGATTTTTCTGAAAAATATAGTTTGGGTACCAAAATAGAAAAATGGTAATAGTTTGGGGACCAAATTAAAAAAATGGTAATAGTTTGGGGACCACCAGTGTAATTTTCCCTATAAATTATACTGCTCTTTATAGTGTCTCTGTTTATACTTAAACAATAAAAAATAGATTTAGAATTTATAATTAATGTATAGAGTGCAAGGTATATTTTTTAAAGTTTAAAGTTTTGAATTAATTTTTTAGTATCATAGCATAAAAACCAGTATGCTAATTCATTTTTTAATACATAAACGAGCCTAATAAGTCGAAACTAAGTGGCATGCAATTAAAAAGGAAGTTGAGCCCTCATAACCTTTAACTTCCTGCTGCCTATCGGAGACAACTCCTACTTTTAAGTTTTAATGAGGCAAAAATGGAGGCTAAAAAGAATCGAATTATACATAAACAACACACAGACATTAAGCTTCTTCACCTTCCCTTTATCAAACACAGAACTAAGCTTAATTGTTCACAATCCTGCAGAAAAGAACAGGAAACAGGGGAAATTACCTTGTCAAAGAGCAATCAAGAGGCTGCCATCGGTATTGAGTGTAGCCCAGATCTTGGCGTCCGTTCTTCTGGCAACTGAACTCCTTTTGAACGAAAGGGCAAGCCGAAGCAGAGTAAAGAGGATAAGATGGATCCAAAACCCACTTTCCTGTAAACAAATCGCAGCCATTGGCGGAGCAGCAAACTATAAGCAAAACCAGCAGACCAAAATACGATGAAAATGGGGAATTGGAATCGACCCAAGGTCCCATTTGGACTGCTAAGTTGAATAAATTTCGAAAACCGGGGAATAAAGAGAAAGCAGGGGAGCTTCTCTCTCAGAGGAGCTGTGTTCTGGTCTTGCTCTGTTAAAACTTATTTATACAGGGTTTTTTATTGTATTTATTGCAAAATTTATGGAATGTAATAATATTAATGGTGCTAATAAGCTGTAATTTTACTTGTATTGGTTTTTATGGGAACAACTCGTGATTCTTTCAATTTTATTTCCATTTATTTATGGGGGTTTTAATTTAATGGTATGTAAAAAGATTTTGAGCCTGTATTTAAGCTAAGTTTTTTAAAATATGGGATTTTTGATTTAATGGTTTGGCAAGAGAGATTTTATAGCTAATTTAACGGATTTAAAAAGTTTACGTGACTGTACTCATCTAGTGGTCCATGTAAAAAAATTGTATTATCCTTAAATGAGGTTCGAATAACTCATCTATATGATGTATGTTAATTTTTTTTTTATTAAGTAGTGTTATAATATAATAAAATTCTCAAAATCGATGTTGAGATTTGAACTCATTCCATGAGTGAAACAGATGAACATTCATGACCACTTGACCAATTAGTGAGTCTTGATATGCGTGTTATTAAATAGCTAGGATTAATAAACATATATTGTCCTGAAATGACACCATATTAAAAAAAATTACATGACTAGGCACAACCTTATCAAATGCTAAACTAAAAAGGAAATGAGCGTAGAAAAACCATATCGCATAATTTGTATCCCTTATAAAAAAAAACCATATTGATCGATCTACATTGCTTAGTTTCAATTAGTTTAAACTTCAAGTTAAACTCCCTTATAAAATATATATTTTTAATCAAACACTAGATTTTATTATAATAATGAGAAGAAATACACACATAAGTATACCTAAAATATAAAAATAAGGTAGAAAAACAAAAAATATGTAAATATGAATAGAAAATTTAAATCTTCTCATAAAATCTTCATCAATGTTCTTCAAATCTATCACCATAGCAAAATCTTGGAGTGCTCACTAGAAGAACACAGATTCAACGGTAACATCCAGGTTGTAGACGTCTTCAATATCAGTGTGCCATAGAAGTATATAAAGAGCGTGTCATAACAACAGATGAAAAACATGCCAAAACAACTGACGAAAAACAAAAAAAAACAAAAAAACGAGCAAAAGTAAAAAAATACAAAAAAATCACCGTCAGTAGACGGTCAAAACCACCACCATAGACTTGAAAAACTTAAAATTACTAAGAAATTTTCAAGGAAAAGATAATTGTTGCAGAGAAAATGTAAGAGTGTGAGAAGTAAAGATAGTAATATAATTAATTATTACCCTTTAACGATATATTTTAAATGAACTCAACAAGTAGTCTTAGTGAAAAAGCGGATGATGTTCATAAAAGACTCGAATTCAAATCACTTTGGCGTTTGGAGGCACAAAATCTAGATTCAACGGGAAATTGTGCCTCGAACGCCGTGCCCATATGTTTAGATCCAAAAATTCAAAATCAATTTTGGACCCCAAACGTGATTTTGGAGAAAAAAAATAAGATAGAAGTAACTTTTACGTTTCGTCATGATTTTTATATCATATTTTTACACAATCGTGATTTTTAAGAAAAAACTCCCAAACATTAAATCATGTTACTTTAAAATTAATTATACACAAAATTAATTCTATAAAACCAAAAAGTGTGTGAATTGTCAAAGGGTTAAGAATACTTGTGAACATATACTACTTTGTAATCACCTTAAGACTATTAAAATTTAGGGTTTAAAGTTTAGGGCAATATAGTTAGAGATTAGGGTTTAACCTATAAACCCTAAATTATAATCACAATCCATAATTCTAACCATGACCCATCAATTCTAAACCACTAAACTTAAACTCCTAACCTTTAAACTTTAAAGTGTAACTCTAAACCCTAAATGTAAAACGATTGTAAAAAAAAATCGTTTCTCCCGCGTGTGTATTAAATAATTACCCTTAACAAAAAAAAACTTGATTGTTCATCTGTAGCAGTTGCTGGTTTGGAATACAGCATACAAATTCATCCCAAAAAATACTTGACTGTTTAGATTGAACCATGTCTAAAATTGTGATTCAGACAATGAACAACTGCCAACCGGTAGATGAGAAGTGCCGACATAGAATATTGTTTTGTGATGCAAGAAATCTAAAGCCAAAAGCAGACAAGACAAAAACGCTGTTTGTTGTGTAACCAAGATTGGTTACAACTTACAACTTACAACTCTCAAGGTTTGTTAAATATGTCGTTCATTTCCTTGCTTCGTTTTTGTTTACTTGAAAGTAGAGAATTTACTTACATGAAACTTCCACTCAATCAAAATAAATTGATTTTCCTGAAAATGATTGATATAGATGGATTAACTCTCGTTAACAATGCTTAATTAATTAATTAATAACTGGTGTAGTAGTAAATAATGTTAAGATTGTAAATAGTTAGTTTAGTCAATTAGTTAGTTGTTACAACTTACATTCGGTTAGTTAGCTGACTAGATAGTTAGTTATTTCAGACTTATATATATATATATATATATATATATATATATATATATATATATATATATATATATATATATATGTATGTATATGAAAACAGTTAAATTCTATAATTTCTTTGATTCTCAACAATTGGTTAAGTGGTAAGCAATTTAGTATTGTTTAAGTATGTCTCAAGTTTTTTTACTGACATTCGAGCTTGTGTATGCAAAAAGTTACTGACTTACTGTTAAGAAACCCACTCATCAAAACCTAGTGTACAACGTAAAACAATACGAATTAATCATATAAAAATCCTGAAAAATCAAGATGATAATAAAAAATTAATAAAATTGCTTTCCTTAGTTGATAAGTTTTTTGGTGATATTCGGGCTTTCTCAAAATGTTAGGCCCAACCATCTTATACCAAAAAAAAAAAACAGCAACTTTCTCTCAAATCTCAATGACCCAACCCGATGACAGAGATCTCTTGGGTGTCTTGAGATATCAATCAAAAAACCTTTTCGGATTACGATATAAAACCAACCTTTGCTAAATGGGATAAAAAATCTCTATTTATGTTTCACGCTTAAAATTAAGTTTAGGGTTTAAGAAATTTAGAGTAGGGTATATTTTTTAGGGTATAGAGTGTAGAGTTTAAAATTTAAAATTTAAAATTAGAACTTAAGATTTAATTTTATAATATTTTTAGTGTTGGAGCATAAGTAAAAGCACCGAAAAAGGACAGAAAATTTTTATCCTGCCAACTGTCTCAAAATCTTACAAAAATCACTTGGGGACCCTAAATTATTATCATTATTTAAAAAAATCATCCATTCATTATGTTAATTTGATTCAAAATGAGTGACTCATGATTATGTGTTTAATTAATAAGGTACACTCAATTTAAAAAAAAATCACATATTTTTAAAAATAACATATAATCTAAATGTTAGAATATTACGTTGTTAGAAGGGAGAGCTACAGATCTCAAACATTAATCATAAAATAAACATGCAATATATAAAAAAATTGGACCACAATCAATAGAGAAAGATACATGTCTCCCCCATTTAATATTTTCCCAAACATTAGAGCCACACACAACTGTCCAATTTTATACAGTCCTTTTCCATGCCTTAAAATCTGATGTGGTTCCATTTCATTTTGAAAACCAGACTTTGTTTAATTTTGATCACTATTTTGTTTTATGTTCTCCTTTTTCATACAAAGCCCCCACTGTCAGGTTGATAGTAACCATTCACACAATCCCCCATGTTTTCCTTCTGTTTTAAGAGCAAGAAATTTGTTTAGTTAGATTTTTTTTTATTAAAAACATAATACGAACCACACGAACTGCCATGTCTAAATGCTGAACGGCATGACACACAAGGCTGTATCATACATACACCATGTATACAGTGAATATATAAAAATTTCCGACCTAACCAACGGGATTGGTCCAAGTAATATGTAATATTATATTGCTTAAGCAGGTTTTGAGTTTTAGGTTTTTTGTATGTGAAAAATTTCCGTTAGAAGCAGTGGTGGAACTTGAGGTAAAAGTTTAGGGGATCAACTTAATTTTTTTTAAAAAATTTGATGGCTTAAATTAAAATTTTATAAATTTTAAGGGTTTAACTAAAATTTTTAATAATTTTGAAAGATTTAATAAGAACGCTAAAAAATTATGAGATAAAATTCAATTAAAAATATTTAAAAATTCTAAGTTTAATATGAATTTTTAAAAATCTTGACGGAGCAAATTAACTTTTTAAAATAAATTAGGGGTCAAATTCCAATTTTCTCAAAATTTTGAGGGCTATAGCCACCCCTAGTCTCCACTGAGATACTACTCTAGTTGAGAGGCTTACTCACCAAAACTAAGTGTACAACGTAAGTCTGTTCAGATTAGTTAAGATAAAGCCTTAAAAAACCGGGAGGTAGCCAAAAAAAATTCCTACCTATAATTATAGACATATAAATGCATCAAGTAGGGCAATAATGGAACACAACTAAAAACATCATTGGCCTAATATTGACAAAATTTGGAGATGTATCTTACAAAGAAATTACCGGTGAGTTTGAGCCTTTAAGGCACAAAACATGCAGACAAGTTGCCCAGGTAACCATGTTTCAAATCCCACAACAGACACAGTAACCAAGCAAAGCCATTTTCCTCAATCTAATTTACTAGAAAGGAATCAAGATAATGGCATCCAGTTCAACTCTATGTTGTGGGTCCAATTTTTGGCTCACATACGTTGCCTATGGCTAGCATAGTTACCTTGTGTTCATTTGAGATAGATAGACCTGGGCCTGTATTACAGTTTTACCGATCCTGAATCCCGGAACAACCGTGAAAGCCACCCGCGGTTCTGATTCCGGTGTAATATCCGACGAAAGGAACGCTTCCTCAGCTACACTTTCCATGTATACTTCAGAGAATCTACACCCTTTGCTTATTTGAAAGATTGATGCCTCTGGCTCGAAAGCAAAGGCTAAGCAGTGCAGGAGCCAGACCCGCTTCGCCATTTCCGCGAATAAGGTGAAAAAAGTAGTGTCCGGGAATTCATAGGAACTCACCATGTCCCTACTGATCAAATTGTCGAAAAAGGATGATTCCATCTTAGGATGAACGACTTGCAAGTACTTGGCTCGACAAAATTTCGCGAATGTTGACTTCGGTTTCATGGCTAGATATTCCTTAACTTTCAAGGATTTCAGTTCCATGAATCTATCGAAGAAGACTTGTGGATGTTTCTCTCCGTCGGGTATAGAGATGCCGAAAAGAGAGAAGTAATGATGGTGGAAGGCCTTGAACATTTCCCTGCAAATGAAGGACTCGAATGCAAAACATTTGTCATCTGCTTTCCAATAGACCACACCTTGTTGTATGGAACTAGCTGCCGCATTGATATCCCAGTCGGCGGACTTCATTTCATCGATCATCAGCCTGACGAAGTTTCGAAGGGACTTAACAGTTTGCCCAAGAATTGTAATCAAATGGCTAGGATTCAAGTTTGATAGGTGCAGGTTGTTGGGCACAGATAACTGACCACTTTGATTCAATCTCTTCTCCAGCAACCTGTTTTGCTTATTCGATTCGACCAACTTTTCTCGAAGAAAAATGATCTCGGACTCTTTGAACTTCAGCTGAGATTCCAATTTCTTCCCCATAATCTCAAATGTCTTGGAAAGACTTTTCTGTTCCTGAAGGTCAGCTAAAACTATTGTTTGTTCTGGGGAAGGATCATGCTGTTTCTTCAAGAAACATTGCTTCAATTCGGACAATTTCTTCAAGTCCGAAACTATCAATTGATCAGCAGCTTGAATCTCCTCAGCATCGTAAGGTGACTGAGCATACTGCAACCGAGCATATTCCGCCTTAATAGCTGAAACTGAAGCAAATAATTTTGCAGTGAGAGCTTCCAAGGCAATCCTTCTTTCGAGCTCTTCATCGTGTAAGCTGTCGAATTTCTGAGATAATCTCTTGGTGGTTTTACTTTCGTTCCATTCTTCTGTTTCTTTAGGCTTAACCTTCTGAACCCCATCATCAGGGACAATCCCGGCCGTAGCAGCGTGCCGGTGAAGTACTTTCGACAATGTTCGAATCCATTTACTCTTTGATGGAGTAACAGCTGACGACTTCACCACTTCCATCTGCAAAGTATCACAAATGACAATAACACTTTTAAGTCTGAGAGAATTTCTTCAAACAACTTTTTAAGCTTCTAATTAGCCTATTTTAGACAGATGAGAGGAGCATGAAGAACAAGAACAAGAAGAGCAAAATGGATAGAAAAACCATGAAACGACACACTCTGAAGACATGTTTTTCAACATTCACAGAGTTCAAAAAGCTTGTCTTTCCAACATATACACCAATAGCCAAAATATTCAAAGCAAGGGGCGAAATCGAGCGGTGGAGAAAGAGCACATAGAGGAATAAACATTGTACATCTCAAGAATTTTGCCTACAACTTACATGTATCTTTCCTGGAATTATAAACATTGAAGAATTGAGAACTTCATTTTAATATAAAACATGTCAGTTCCAACCACATGGAAGAATCAGAAAATGTCCAAGGAAGAAAACCAATGCAGGAGAAAAAGCATGGACCGGAAGCATCAACATATAGGAGGTGATCTAAACATACCATAAAAATGTACCGATGAAATGGTGAAGAAGGCTTAAAATTTGAGCCCAAATCTAAATCAAGAAATGCTGCATTTTTATAGGATACAAGAGATAAACAGCCCTACAAAAATGAGCAAAGTTTACAACAGGACAGCCTCCCACTGTGGTTCATGGACCACTTGAAATTTCCACCAAAGTTGCACATAATTTTTGACAATTGCCTATATTTGACCCCACAACATTAAAAATCAAAATACCTATAAACAATTTGATTGAAGTGTTAAACATGAAATAATATTCAACAATTAGAAAATTGGGAGTTCCATAAATTCATAGGATTCTTTAGGGTCTATGCATTCACAGTTCACACAGCTTAAAAGAACTCTAAAATAAAGTAAGCTGAGTTTATTGGGGGGTCATTTGGGGACCACAAAGTGAGAAATCTGATATGAAACAGTTGCAGCATATTCATGAGCTTTGCATTTTCACGTGGCTTGCCAATGAGTGCACTGTCATGCAATGACTTTATTCTTTTGTAGTATTTCTCATATGGTAATTTTAAATATCATGCAATTGGTCAACAATCTCCGGAACAAATGGTTAAAAGCTCTCGGTATATGATATGAAATAAATAATCGAAGCATAAAACAAAATATACAAATGACACATTCCAATTTATCAATATATATAATGCTGTTAAGTACATATATAACTCACAAAGATATATGAACATGCAAATTATGAAACTATACAATAGGCATAGATCAAGTCAATATAATAATTATAAAAGAAAAAAACAATGCACTGCAAAGTTGTTTTCTTTCTGCAGTGCAACAGCTTTAAACATCCGTTGGATTTCTGCAACATCTTTTTATATTTACTGAGATTTGTGCCTATTTGTCTTATAACCAAAACCCCTTTGCCAAATTTGTCCTACACACTAGTTGCCTAAATCTAGATATAAATCTAGTTTTTATGGTCTTTGGTGGGAATTACACACACGTGCATGTGTTAGATTAAGATCTCCTCCATGTTTAAGAGATTAAAAGCTTAAGCTTCTTTTCTTTTCAAAAGTCTAAACCTTTTGTGGCAGTAGACCAGAAGCAAATTTCTTATAAATATCAATTTTTGCTTAAAAAATATCGAGTTCTTTATCGCTCGATCCAACAAAGCCAATATAAACACTTAACAATTTCATTCTTGATATGAATATGATGGTTTAAAAATTTATGAAAAATCAAATGAGCAGCTTGAAGATATACAAAAATCTTGGAAATGGAAGCAACAAGGCCCTACCTATCAATTGTGTATTAAAAATCTTTCAACAGAAGAAGATATTAAGCAATAAGATCACTACCGGACCTACTATGAAACACTATGTTTTATACAGAACCCGACGGGTTGCCCCGTTGGTTGTGGACGGTAACCTCGATGGGAGACTCAGGTTCGAGCAGGTGTGTGGGTATATGTATAGAAAACACTATGTTTATACAATTGCACTTGTACAAAAACATATCTATAACTTCATCAAACTAAAAACATCAATAAAAATTATATTTGAAACTGAAAATACTACCTTATAATTAAATTAAAACGGTAAAAAAATCTATAAAACTGTCTCCGCTCTAATTTAAAACCCATAACTGAGATGTTACAACAGTAACATGTCGATTCTAAAACCCTTAAAAAGAGTTTTTTTTTTCAAGAAAATAATATGCTTATGAAAATCATGGAAAAATAAATACTAATCAATATGCAAAACTTAAATTATATAATCTTACAATTATCTTAAAAAATGTTAACAAAATCTATGTTGTACTGATAAAAAAAGTAAAAAACATTTCGAAATCGAACTTGTTTCTTCCCCCTTGTAAAAAATAATTAAAGAGTCGTGAGATATCGTACAACTGTGTCATTCTTTACTGTGTTGATTACGTGAATCTCAAGCAAACAGATACGTTCACACTCCTTTTAAAACATAAAACAGAATCCTGTCGTGTTATACTAATAAAAAGGGAAAAATGAAATTGACGTCATATTTTGCTGGAAAATCAGAAGGAAAGTGAAAGAATGACAGCCCAGAAGCAGAGTTCGGAGCGAAATATTTTTTTAAATGATGAATACGAAGGTAGAAAAACCCAGAAGCTGAATCCCGAGAAACAAACAGAAAGTAGTACCACTAAAAATCAAAAGGCGAATCAATGAGAAAAAAACAACTGGAACCCAGAAAAAAAAACACACGAATAGAAGCAAACCGAGTTTAGCTGAATCAAAAATGAATACTTGGAAAATAAAATATAAAACCTAATGAGAAACTGTTAGAACACTTACCTTTAGCTCCCCCAATGAAACTAAGCTGAAAACCCCAAATAAAACCCTCAAAAAAAGCAAATTAAGATCATTACTGATACAGAAAATTTTATACATGTATGAACAGGCCAATCTTGAGACACCCTTTTTTTTCTAGATTTATTTGGAAATAATAGAAAACGGTATCGAACAGTAAATGGAAACAAAATAAAACCAACCCATAAAAGTAAAGCTTCATTAAAATTTGTAACTTACCTTAAAAAGAAATCCCGTTTATCATACAATTACCGAGCGGAGAAGAAAAGAAACAAAACTACTGCTTAGCTTGAAATATCAAAAACCCAACCACCGAAACTTCTCCAATGCAAGAGATTTTTTTTTCCTTTTTTGAGCGGATATTTAATTTTTTATTTTGATGTTTGCAGAGGAAAAACAATGGTGGAAGCTTGGCAAGAGAAGAATTTGAAATGACGGAAACAGTCAAAAACATGTTTTTCTTCGTACATGGAGAGAAAAGTAACCGTCAAAGGTTGGGCCATTTTCCGTTATGTTTTGTTTTATGTTTCTGCCATTTAAAAAAAAATCTTCCTTGATGTTATCTAAGTAGGATTATTATCGTATTAACTAGCGGTGAAAAATAAAATTTTTACAAACTATAGTGTATATAGGTTTAGGGTTGTGGTTTAGGGATTTAGGTTATATGATTTAAAATTTAAGATTTAAAGTTATGGTTGAAAATAGTTATATTTGTGTAAATTTTTTTATACGGGTAGTGTATCAAATATTAATCCATCTAAGTATTAGGTTAAAAAACATAATATGATTATTCAACACTAATACGTTAAAAATAATTAAAATGTAGTAATATGAATTTAATTCACGAAGTTGTGGTTTAATTATAAAAATTTTCTACTACAACTAAAGAAATAAGTAATTATAAGACCAAACCGAATCAATTTTTTTGAATAGTATAGAGTGATTATAAGTTACTAATGCACACACGCCTCACAGATAAAGCCATTTAACCCGAGTCTTTTAGGATGAACATCATATGTTTTTTTACTAGGACTAATTGTTTCGTTTTAAAACAAACTTATTTGAATTCCGGTTTTTGTTCTTTTGTTATTAAATTTCAAAAGTATTATTTATATTTGTACTTTATAATTATTTTTGTTATTAAATTTCAAAAGTATTGTTTAAAATTATGAATAAGACAATTGATTAAGAGCCCTTTAAACCTCTAACATTGCAAGTTGCAACTATTTGTAATTAACACAAGACAGAAGCAGGGTAAATCCATAAACCCTGGTCCAAACAGGATTTGAGATTATAATTGAGAAGTCAAGAAATGATACATTGATGTCTTGTCAAGCATGACATTAACATAAATCATGGCATTGGCATGCTTTAATTAGTACTAATTTAGATTTAACCCTTTTTGCTGTCTTAAGCTTCTTCTTCTTCTTTTAGTTCATTTTCAACTTGTATACTTCCATGAAGGGTAAATAGATGTTTTAATTTGATTTGAATGTTCAATTTAGTGTTTTTTTGTCTAATTAGTAGTATTTGAATTTAATTTTTTATTCTAATGAACATATAATATAATTGAATTTTTTTATTTTCGGTGTCAAAATTCAAGCATTTGTTTTACTTAAAAGACATAACACCTCATTTCGCTAAACCAACTTATAATATAAGGATAAATATTTTATACACTGACGGTGAAAACTGAATTGATTATCGAAACCAACATTTCTCTCTTATTTTCTAATAAACATAGAGTAACGAATGGAACAAATGATGCACAGTGCACCAAATGAAAAAGCAGAAATAAACACAGTATGAGCATAAGGGTGAATTATTGTTGTTGAGAAAGTTGTTATCTTCTGCAGCCAAAAATTTTATTCAAAGTTGATATGAGAGCTACCTATCTAGCTTGGCTATGGATACATGCCTAGTTATTAGTATTTTCATAAATCCGAATAACCATATTTTATATCGATTCTTGGTATAGGTCATGTCTAAGATTCGTGGCTCTCACTCTCAATATTGTGTCTCCAAATTCGAAATTGAATTTTCTCTTTGGGGACACTTATATCCATTTATTTATATCTGAATAAATATCGAACACGAATACTAAATCCTGATACTAATACCTAAATCTCGAGTATCAGACATTTGTGAGGAACTTTAAGGGTCAAAGGACACAGTCCTCATCCCCACTTTGGAATAAGATAATGTGGAAATTTCTCAGCTTTTTCTCTACTGTCTTTGAATCCATACCCATCACATGGAATCCAATGGCAATTGGTGGTGGAAATGCACAACTTTGATTTTTGTTTTTGTTTTAACTGTTGAAATTCAGATGTTGTGGATTCATATCTTTTTACAAATCCTCATCTCTGCAAGTGCATACTTACTTTTTCTTCCATTTCATCAAACGGATTGTAAAAGTACATACATACATACATACATACATACATACATACATACATACATACATACATACATACATACATACATACATACATACATACATACATACATACATATTCGTTTTCATGTTCGTGTTCGTGTTCGTGTTTCTTGATCTTGGATCACTTGTGATCTGCAAATGAACCAAAATAATGATCATGGATCACTTGTGATCTGCAATGCAACATCTCATTTTTTGTGTAACTTTCAACTATAGTTGCCACATTGATCATTCAATCCAAATACAGTGAAGTAAAGCAAGTTTTTTAAGGATTGAATTTTACGATATTGCAAAGTTTTCTGTTCAGCCTCTTGGTCTGCCCGTCGGAAAATTCTCCGACAACAATTGAAAGTACACGACATAGCATGTGTCCAAGCATAATATGAAGGGGATATTGTCCATGGTTTATCATGAACATATATATGTATATACAAAGAGTTTTATCAAAGGGGAAATAAGCGCAAATTTCACCAACAACCAGTTGGTTAATTTCAATACTTCAAACATGTAAAACTTTTATCATATATCGAGTATAAATATTGAAATGTTGTTTGTTTCGACGTCTGTGATCTCTTCAGGTTTGCAGTCAATGCGTGTTAAAGGATTCGTGCAGGTTTGCTAACAAGGGTATGTGGAGAATTGCTACGGAGAGCTTGCTTCTAGTCGATGTATGAAGGTTATAATCTTGTATGCTTTAGGCCAAGAGCACCCGAAGCTCACAGTCCCGGACGAAGCCGGTGATTCAGCTAGCAAATTGCTGGAGGAGGTTATAAAGTTATGTCAAACCACATGACAGGGCTTCTAAACTGTTCCTACAGGTACTTGGGGTGAACTCAGCTGTAACTTCTTCTCTACTATCTTGGCTGTTTACATCGATTTGTTTTGTATGCTTTCGCGTGTGTGTATATAATGTAGTTAAATACCCATTTGCAGAGATTTAGCTTTATTGATTCGATTAATACATTACTTCCACTGCACTGCAACAACCAGCAGGAAACATGGTGGAAAGGTGGTCTTTATGATTGCTTAGGTGTCCAAGAGAACCAAGAGCACAACTAAGCCTAAAAACCATGTATACATACGTGATATGTCGATAGTTAGTAAATATAGAAGACGATTTGGATCCGGAGCTTAGTTCAGTTGAGAGGTGGCATCCAACAGATTTAACCTTTGGAGTTCGGACCCCTACTGCAGGCTGCAGCCTGCTAACAAATTATTTAAGTGATGTAAGAGAGATGGTTTTACCTGTGGATGTGTTGGACTCTTGAGCAGCAAGAAACCCCAACTTTCATGGATGTTTTGATCTATAATCCTTTAGCTATTTTTGGTTCTTTTGAATTTTGAGATGATCATAAGCCTTTTCTCCACCAGCCATTCCTCTTTGTCTCGAAACATGACATTTCCAACGCAAACTCCGATTGCTGCACCAAAAATGTATCCCACCACAGCAATAACCCATACCCAATCCACATTTCTCAGCATGGAATGGTTTTTTCCATTTACATCAGAACTTTTGGGGACTGTTTCAGGATGATAGTCACAAGGGGGCAAGGGTATCCCACATAGTTCTAGGTTGTTTTCGTATCTAGAAGCCGGAAACGTTGTAAGTTGTCCGGTTAAAGGAATAGGACCGGTGAGGTCATTATTGGAGACATCCAAATCTGTAAGAAATGTGATAAGCCCCAAGGATCCTGGAAGCCTGCCCTGAAGTGAATTATAAGACAGATTAAGCAAGCAAACTTCTTTCAAACCCTCAAAGGTATCAGGGATATGTCCAGTTAATCTGTTGTGTGACAAATCCAGAACATGTAAATTGGACATGGAACCGATGCTGCCGGGAATAGTGCCGGAAAGATGATTGAAAGAAAGATCCATAAAGAGAATGGTGCCATTACTTGTTTTTATCATGTGATTTGGCCAACTATATATTGTTATCAAAGAACAAGAATTGGACTCAAAGCTTTCCTGCAACTTTGCTTCACTGATTCCTTCAGAGTAGATTAAACCATTCCTCATCCTACAATCACTTCTCCCTGTGTCTCTCAGGAACATATATCCACCTTTGGAACTCAAACTAAATATCGGATCAAAGCGTTTTTGGGAAGCGAGGTTCGATGGAATTTGACCTGTAAACTGATTGCTTCCCAAATCAAGCCATATGAGGTTTCTGAAACTTCCAAGATCAGCTGTTTGAATATTCCCAGAAAATGAGTTATAACTTAACTGCAGAATGCTCAGTTTCTGAAGGTTGTGAAGACCAGCAGGGATGGTTCCATTTAGTCGATTAAACGAAAGTGACAACCATGAAAGATTTGTACAATTAGTGATTGATGCAGGAATGTTCCCACTGAAGCCATTGTTGTTGAGAGCAAGCTTCTCCAAGTTTCGAGTTCCCGAGCATATGTCGTTTGGGATTTCACCAGAGAAAATGAAGCTGAAGAGATACATGCATTGGTTCTGGAAAACACAGAAATTTCCCATTTTCAGTTATTTGGATGAAC
Source organism: Hibiscus tridactylites (assembly GCA_958450335.1). Lineage (NCBI taxonomy): Eukaryota > Viridiplantae > Streptophyta > Magnoliopsida > Malvales > Malvaceae > Hibiscus > Hibiscus tridactylites. Next base: position 4,372,401 of record OY288267.1, read on the forward strand.
ATCAACATGGTCCTGATTGCTTATTTATAGCTACAGAAGTTATGATCGCAGAGTTACTAGGAAATTTCTCACCTTGAAATGTGTTTGCTTTTCATCTGACTCACTGTAACATCAAAGCATTATCAAGTGTGGGGTTAAGAACAGATTGAAAATTCATTGAAAAAAGGAACAGAAATTGTTTCCTTCTAACATGCGTCTGGCAAGGGGAGTAGCACGAGCGTCCACTCTGAGTCTTACCTTCTACTTTTATAACTTCACAAAATTTTCAAATTATAATCTAGTAAGTTAGTGGTTGTTCTATATAACATATTTTCGTTCTATATAAACCCATTTTTTATTTTTTCACTCAGAGAACTCCGAAAATATCTGAGACAGCTCTAACTTTTAAAAAAGGTTAATATTTCCCTAAAATCCTTTGATTCGTCTTTTGTATTGTGTTGATCCAAAGTCAAAACAGCTTGTGCATAACGCCATTGACAAAATCAAAGGAGAAAACATTTTCATTCGGTTCATCGCCTTCTGATTTCAGTTGTTGACGATGATCGAATTTACTCCAAATATCAAAAAGGAAGAAAAAAGCGGTGCGTCCACAAGTTCTTTGTCGTCTTCATCTTGACTTGTGTCCCAAGTTTCACCAAATCTTGGTTTCCAAGTCAATGCGATAATGGCACTATTTGACTATAGGAACTGAAGTTAGATTTGAGTCATGATTTAGGAGTTGATGGATCCGAATCGATTTCAAATAGTTTTGATTTTATTTTAACCAATAATACACAATAAATCTGTTTATGAATCGAGTTGATAGCAGTTCAAAAATATGTTTACGTCCGAATTCAACTCTATTTAACTTTTCACTGTTTATTTTAAAAGTGAAGGTGACCTTGGCTTGCGGGATTTGAAGACTTGGAATAAAACATGTCTTTTCACCCTTATGAGGAACATTTTAGCTGGACAGGGATCTCTTTGGATTGCTTGGATCCGTGTTTATGTATTGAAGGGTGCTAGCTTATGGCAGGTAGACACTAGACCCCATTTCAGTTGGTGTATGAGTAAGATTTTAAATGCTCGTGATGAGGCTTTTCCCCTCTTTGGCTCGATTAGGGATTGGTCTTTGATTAATACAAACTACATATGGTCTGAACTTCGCGTTAAAAATACTGTTGTCCCTTGGCAACGTTTACTTTGGTTTCCTTTGCATGTGCCAAAGCACGCCATCATTGTTTGGCTTGCTCTCTTGGATAGATTACCTACAAAGTCATGTCTTGTGAAATGGGGCATCATGGCTGAATCTAGTTGTGTTTTTTGTGGTGGCATCGAGAGCAGGGAGCATTTCTTGCTCCTTCTCGAGGCATGTTTGGCGCGGCGCTCTCTAGCTCTGCAGGCTTCCTCGACAGGTTATAGATTGGAACCAAGAGCTCCTATGGGCTACTTCCTACCTCAAGGGAAAGACCCTAATTGTGAGTATCCTAAAGATTGCTTGGAATGCTCATCTCTACCTTGTATGGGCTGAGAGGAACTCTAGGATTTTTCAGAACAAGCAAAGCACTGCTGAGGCTATCCTTAGGCTTATCAAAGAAGTGGTTAGTATTCAATTCAGTGGGAAAGATATTGACCGGTTGGATTATGTAAATTTTCATCTTTGTCGTGCTTGGGGCATTTTGCCTTGACCTTGTTCCTTGTACTTTGTAGCAGTTTTTACTGCTTTCTTGGATAATAATATCAAAATTTATTTAAAAAAAATATTGAATAAATTTACTTTTTATATTAATATTTGTATGTTTTTAAAATAAAAATAAATGAAAATATTTTTTATTATTTAATTTCAATTTGGATCAGGGCAACCTAATCATATACGCGAATATCTTGTCCAAATTTAATTCATAAATAAATCTAATTAATAAATCATTTTAAGTCGGTCGACTAGATTAGATCGATTAATAGAGTTAAGAGAAAATTAAAAGGTACTATTATTATAATTTACAGTTATAATAAAAGCTTAAATATAAATATTATTATAATTTAATTATTTAAGAGATTATATTTAAAGCTTAAATATAAATATTATTATAATTTAATTATTTAAGAGATTATATTTAAAGCTTAAATATAAATATTATTATAATTTAATTATTTAAGAGATTATATTTAAAGCTTAAATATAAACATAAATATTAAAATTATTTAATATATTTTTTAGTTTAATCACTAATATCTATTTTATTGACTGACTAATCTAAATCGAATACTACAAAATGATTATTATGGGCAGGGATGGGCATTTTCACATGTACCCGACGGGTTTTGACTCAGCTCGGCCCGATCGGGTTGTGTTTTTTGTGAGAAAAAAAATTAGAGTCGGGTTTCTCTTAAGAGCGAGTTCGTGTCGAGTTCGGGTTTTAGGGCTGAAAAAATTCAACCCAACCTAAAACTAATAGTATAATTTTCCTTATATTTTTAGGGATGTTTTGCAATGTTACTCCTCTTTATATATTTTTTTATAATTAGATCCTTAAAATTGAATTTTTACAAATAAATTCTTAAAATTAATTAATTTTTTATAATTAAATTTTAAAAATTAATTTTTTTATAAATTGGTTCAAGTTCGAGTTAAAGTACATAATTGTTTGATTGTGTTCAGTTAAAATCAAATTTAAAACAATTATTTTCGAGTTGAGTTTAAATCGATTAAAAACTGACCCAACTCGTACACATCCCTAATTAAGGGACGACACTTCCCACCCAAATTCTCTATTCACATCTAAATTAAAATATAAATACGAAAACTATAAAGCCCTGTCAAATAGGATCAGAAAAGTACACAGCAATCTACATCAAAGAATACTCTTCATCAATCTAGGTTTTTCTTCTTCTTTTTTACCGATGAAAGCACAAAACAAGGGTTTTTCAAAGCAGATCAGTAAAATGGGAGGGAGCCAAAGGATTTACCCCGCCAATCCCGCCGACTACAAGCTTCTGGAAGAGATCGGCAATGGCGCTAGCGCTACGGTTTATCGAGCAATCTACCTCCCTCTAAACTCCGTCGTGGCCGTCAAGTGTTTAGATCTCGATCGCTGCAACAACGGCAATCTGGATTCCGTACGTCGTGAAACTCAAACGATGGGCTGGGTCGATCACCCGAATCTCATCAGAGCGTATTGTTCCTTCGTCGTGGATCGTAACCTGTGGGTCGTCATGCCATTCATGTCGGCGGGATCTTGTTTCCACGCGATGAAAAGGGCGCGTCCCAATGGATTAGAAGAGATCGAGATTTGTTTTATACTGAAAGAAACCCTCAAGGCATTGGATTATCTCCACCGGCAAGGGCATATCCACCGGGATGTAAAGGCCGGCAACATATTGCTCGACAACAATGGCGCGGTTAAGCTTTCTGATTTCGGGGTTTCGGCTTGCATGTTCGATTCCGGAGATAGACAACGGTGCAGAAACACATTTACAGGCACACCTTGTTGGATGGCGCCCGAAGTTATGCAAGCGGAAACCGGTTACGGCTCTAAGGCTGATATATGGTCGTTTGGGATAACGGCCTTGGAACTTGCGCATGGTCATCCGCCATTGTCGCAATATCCGCCATTGAAGGTTCTTCTGATGACCGTGCAGAATGATCCTCCAAGACTTGGTGATAAGAAGTTCTCCAAGTCCTTTAAAGACATGGTCGCCATGTGCCTGGTGAAGGATCCGAATAAGAGGCCGACTGCCGGGAAATTGTTGAAGCACTCGTTTTTCAAGCATGCCAAGCCACCGGAGCTTTCTCTGAAGAAGTTATTAGCTGAGCTCAGGCCATTGTTGAATCCTGTGAAAGCCCCTCAGAATTATGAATACGCAGAACAGCTACCTTCGAATATAACAGTAGCAGCAGCAGCAGCAGAACAAGCAGGATCAATGAGTGAGTACCAGAAGGGAATTAGTGCTTGGAATTTTGATATTGAAGAATTGAAAATGCAAGCGTCAACTCTTCCACTTGATGATGAAAATGGTGAAACCATGGACTCTAGCATTGTTGATAACTGCAGGGACGTTTTTACATTAACGGAGCAATGCAAGAAAGTTCCCCCAGTGAAATGCTAGCCTCTTGTAGCTTCAAACATTATGTAAATATTATCAAGCTAGTGAAGTTTAAACCATTTTGTTCAAATAAATAAAGAAAGAAGTTTTAACCATTGCAATTTGCACATTTGCATTATATTCATGTTGTATACGAAATTATCATATGATCGAATGTGTACAAGAATGATTTTCAATCCAAAAAAAAAAAAAGCAAGCATAGCCATCACCAGGAATAGTTGAATGTAGAGAATATAGCATTCATGTTATGGACAGCAATGTTCAAAATGCCACTGTCATGAAGATCCAGGATCATGGAATTAATGTGCATTAAAAGATGTAAGGGTTGAGCCTCTCAAGATCCTGGCAGTGAATGCAAGTCCAGGGAAATAAAGGGGGATCAAGACAGTATCCATGTATATTACGTATCTGGCAAACATGGCAGCTGATAAGAAGATCCTCCGGTTCTCGAGAACGGCACATGATGCAAACTGAAGCAGCTGAGAACTATTAAAAGAAAGCCCAGAAAAGTTCAAAATCAGTTCAGGAAAATCAGCTATTAAGAGACATAATAATGATAAGTTGTTGGTGTCAGCAAGAGTAGGCAACAAATGAAAATGGATGAAAGACAAAGTTACTTAGACTCGAATGTCACTGTATGTGTCTGAAACTCAATTATTCAATTTTTTATTGCATTTTTACACATTAGAAGTTAATATCTTCATATGCATGCCTGAATATATGTTGAACATGAATGTCAGACGTGAATACTTCAAGAAAAATGGAAGTCGGAGTAACACGGATCAAGTATAATGTAACAGTGGTGGCTCTACTGAAAATGCTAGCTTTGCTTACTGATTGTGCAAGATAATCATCAACTTGACACATCCATTTGCAGTGCAGAACTGTAGAGTTTTAAGAAATTAGTAGATAAAGGAGCTTCTAAATGGAGATTCGGTGTATGCTTGTCATTATGTTTGTTCGGTGTATCCTTTCTAAACTTCTATACAATGTACTTTCCCTTTACCCCTTCAAATTTCATCAACCCCACAACATCTAAGTGTACTATTTCTGGTTTTAAAATGCTATGCATAAACATCATAAAGCATGGCATCATGCCACAAAGATAGAAGCAATGTGATTTTTAGTATTAGAATACCCGCTACCTGAGCACCAAAGCCAGCTCTTTCCTGATCAGAAAGAATAGGAACATCCAGTGTTGGTGTGGCACAAGGAATGGTTTGGGAAAATATTTTTTGATCAGAGATGGCCGCATCCTCCACTTTTGTGATGCTTGTAAATCTTGCCTTGCACAAAGGACAAAATGGAGTCTTTCTCTTTGACGTCTGTATGCAGCATAATTAGTATAAGATATTTTCAAGTTGGATCAGGTTCAAGGTAAGACATTAGGGGGAAAATCATATGCAACAAATCATCATGATAGTAAGATCCAAACTGGTGATACAACTAACATGTAGAATACTGAGATGGAAATCAGTTCTCATGATAGGTTATCAATGCTGAAATATTGGATTGCAAGCCAGGAACATAAATCAGTAAAATGGTGCATGCTTGTACAACAGTGACAGCAAAAATGGTTGTTTCACAAAATAGAATATAAGCTAGTAGAAGACGAGCTTGAAACCTCATATAGTAATAATACTAAATACAATACTAAACGAAGTATAATCATATCTAACCTAGCTTCTCGTGTAGGATATTAATAATAATTAAAGAAATGTCAACTATAAACATATGGATTAAATTATTAAAAAGGAGAGAGAAGATAATATTGTGTACCATATTGTCAGCCCACTCCTGGATACATGAATAACAAAATCGATGTCCGCATGACAAAATCCCTCTTGTTGTACTAAACTCAGTCCAACAGATAACACATGATAAATTCATTGAAGTAGATAATCTGGAAGAAAGATCCTGGGTATCTCTCTCAGCATCAGAGCACCCAACTGGTGAAGTTCTTTCAGTGGAAGGTTGTGCATTTTTTCCTGGTGAAGTTAAACCATTGGAAGGAGGTTGGTTGTTCCACAATTCGATCTCCTCAACTTCTTCTATTTCTTCATCTACTCTCTGAAGCTTACTGAAATCACAATTAGATGGTCCTCCAATTTCAGATGTACTAGCAGTACTCCAATTAGATGGTCCTCCAATTTCACGATTACATGGATTTGTAACTCCAGCGAATGGTTTACGGACCCTGAGGAGTGGAACTGAATAGCACTCTTGATCAGAATCTGAGGAGTCAGACACTACTATTTCTCTGCTACTCTTCTTCACAAGCCTCCGTCCTTTCCTCTGAGATGACTTGGCCAAAGAAGTGCCTCTGCTACCATCAGTAATATCTCTTTCTTCCCTCAGCAACAGAGCAGAACGATGAACATTTCGCTCTTTGTTCTTTGAGCTCTTCCTTTTGTTCCTCATTGGAGGCATAGAAGCATAAGAAAACGTCTCCCCATGCTTTTCAATCAAATAAAGTAAAAAGGCAAAGTCAGGAAAATAAGAGGGGGCAATTATTCCTTAGAAATTCATACAACAACACCTAGAATTTGAAGATCGTGTTGAACTTTAGCAGACACCTTGAAAGTCTCACAGGCTACCTCTAGAAATAGTTTACAGGGTTACTTTCTATGGGTTAGAAAAGAGATACTAATTTACTTATGCATGGACATAAACTCAACTGATATACATTACAGTACTAATTATCAATCAAGATTCCTTTATAGTTGTCTAACTTAAAGAACCACTGATTATGTACCTTGACAAAGAATTCTCTTGTGGTGTGTGCAAAACAGAAAGAAAAAAAGCAGGAAAACAGAGAGGCCTAGAGACAAAGCAATGAGGAGTAGAAGTTCATATGATCACCTCATCCAACACTGCAGATTTGGACCAACCAGATAAGCCAGAACCTCCATAGTCAACATCAATTGTTTCATTTCGAACACCATTGTGAACATTAGGTTTTTCAGAAAACACTTTGCACTTCTTAGTCGAGGCATCTCCCTTAGGAACATCAGGGATCTCCAGCAGCAGAGGTCCCATTTCTTCTCCACTAGAACGAAATAAGAAGGTACAATAAGACTTCAACAGTCCAACCTAATCTCATTTTCTTCAATTTCTGAACATTAACTTCAAACTTATCAAGCAATAAGTTCCCATCAGCCACAATCATAGAAATTTTGAAGGATTCTATTAACAGCTGCTTACAGAAAACTACACTTTAAAATATTGTTCTCGCCAAATTCTAGGAGAAAATGATGCATCAATTACAAAAACATTTAAAGCAGTGGCAATTTTATCCTCAATTATTCTCTCACTTTCATTTTCAATCTCGTCTACCAACAAAAGAGAAAAATACTGAATTTCATTCTTAACTACCAAAATCAGCCTTAATAAGTTATCAACCCCTTAAACATTACAACCAAACAAGCCTCACAATTTCTCATTTCGAAATTAATATAATCTAACTGTAAAGATCCATCAAACCGAAAAAAAATCTAAAAATTAGAAAAGAAAAGAAAAAGTAAATTAATACCTTTGCAACATATAAGGTTCCTCAGGCAAACGCTTCCCTTCCTTTATACAATCTTCAATCCACCGATGATTTACAATTTTCAACTTTAACTTCTTAGCAAGCTCGTATTTCCTTCCTTCGAATCTCCGGCATACCTAACAAACGAACGATATTCAGTTTTTTCTCTTTAATTTTCTTTAAATCAAAGTAGTACTACGAAAGGAGAAATCAAACCAAATGAGTGATTGATCGGGAGAAATTGCCGACATAGCTGGCACCGGCTAGAGATATGAGCTTGATTAGGTTGAACCGCTCAATGCCGCTGTATCCACTCACCGACGCCACCACCGATTCCATTTTTTTTTTCTTTTCTTCCCAATTTTTTAGATGATTTTTTTTTTCTCTTTTTATAGCGAAAACGGTGTCTGATGGCGGGAAATTGGAGGTTTTTTGAATTTTTTGAGAGGAAAATAGAAGGAAATGGGATGGTATGGCCCACACATGAGCCCGACATTATTTGGGCCGAGAAGCAATATTGCACCATTAGGAGTAGCCTAGGACCATAACTTGGTTTAAAATTGTTAAATTATTTTCATTTGCTGAAGTAAAATTTGAAAAAAGATTAATGAGTTAAACAAAAACATTATTTTTAAAGAAAAATAACATACAATTTGATATAATTAGTATACTATCTTTATCTCCACCTATAAATTGAAGGGACAATGTCTAACGAGTTAAATTTAATCGAAAAAAATAAATTCATTTCTTAATTTTATATATAAATTACAATTACTCTAAGATATCAGAATATATAGTCAATTTTATTAATTTTTTAAAATAATTTCTACATGTGGGAGGAGAGGGAGAATTTTATTAATTAAATTTCAAAATTTTTGATGAAATGGGTCGTGTTTTAATAACATAATAATAAAATATTTAGAATAAATTATATTTAGGTAAAATATATGATGCACTGGTGGTGGAAATAATTTTATTTCCACAAGCACTCTAATTTTAGGAGTTAGGGATTTTATCTATACCCCTTATATCCAAACTCTAAACTCCAAATTCAAACCACGGTCCTTTAATTCTCACATACATATAAACCCTTAAACTATAAATCCTAAATTAAATCACCAACCTCTATAATTAAGACGCTTGTGGAAACAAAATATTTTCACCACCTGTGCATGGTATAATTATCCTTATATTTATAATTTTTTTTCATTTGTGTTATTATGTTTAGGTAATGATTTTCTATCCATATTCCACTAAGGGAAAAATAACTCTTAACTATGTATAAATTAATATTATATCATTTATATTAGATAAAATTCTTCAGGTCCTTTTCGGTGCCTTTATTTATGCTCCAACACTAAAAAATATTATAAAATTAAAATTCAAGCTTTAACCCTAAATTTTAGATCCTAAACACTACACTCTATACTCTAGAAATACATCCTAACATAAACTCTAACCTAAAATTTTAAATTGTAAACCATAAACCTAATTTTAAAGTGGGACATAAGTAAGGACACCGAAAGGGCAAAGGATTTTCATCCATTTATATTAGCCAATGATCATAATTGTGTGAATATTTAACTATGTATTCTTCAATCCCAACTCAATTTTAATGAGAGTTGAGTTTTTTTATTTATTGAAACACATATAAATTATAGAATTATTTGAAGAATGATAAGAGTTCAAACTAGTATGAAAAACCTTAAAACTTACATTAAGTTGATTATTTTTCTGACAAATTTTAAATTTAATTTTAGTGGGTTTAAAACCATGATCTAAGGGAAAAGAAAAAACAAAAATAAGCAGTTTGACCAACCGGCCAAATGTGCTTCTCACATTAAATTTATCATTAGATCACTAACTTAGTAATAAAATTTATTTGTTTTGAGATCAAATTAAATAGTTGAGTGGTAAAAATTACTCATATAATCTCATATTGTACGAATTCGAATACTAATATTTAGTTTCATTAAAAGATAAAATGGTAACATTTTTTTTGTTCAAACACACCTATGCATGATCATAAGTCATACGTTCATTCCCATTTTGATCTAATCTTATGAGTATGCCTAAAATCACATCTCAGCACCAAAGTCCCATCCATCCTTCTCAAATGAAAGCTCTCCACCAACATATAACAACCAAATCTCAACCACTCACTGTCTTCACTCCTTATTTCTTCTGCTCTTTCAACCCTCACTTCACTCTCATCTCCATTATACCACCCTCCTTCTTCCTGCAACCATTTCATCTTCTCCATTATTGCTAAACTCAACCCAACGTTGCTGCCCTTTCTGCCATCGTTTCTCGACAAAGTTCTGAACCACCAAAATCCTCCCTGGCTAACCTTATGATCTCTACCAGCAAGCATGCCGTTGACAGATATGAACTCCCTTTGCACAATCTTGTTGATGTTCACGACGGTTTGTTCATCGTTCTCCCTGTCGCATGCATGAATCTGTTGCCACCATTGCTCGAGTGTCATCGTGTAGAACAACGATTTCTTCATCTGTCGCCGTAGCCTTGTTTCTTCCCTGACGAATATGAAGGGACAGTACCATTGTCCGACCACAACCGACGGCGACTTCTTGTTGAACATCGGGAAGTCGAAACTCGGGAGGCGTTTACGGAGCGGCGAGTCGAGGCCTAGAGCTTGGTCTAGTTGTAATCTATATGAGCGTGAGATACGAAGTTTCCATCCGTATCTCCTCAAGAATTTCGGTGGGGTTGAATCTGTTGCGGTGGATTTGGCGAAGAAACTGTGCCTATGGTGACGAAGGATCTTGAATTGTTGATAAACGTTTCTATGATCAAATGGTTTCGGTTTTACATCAGTTATACCATCATTGAAGAAGCAATTACATAGTTTGCTGTCTATCTCCCTTGAACTTGTACATGCTAGCCTGCAAGTTTGAACTTATACATTAGAATTTAAACATAGATGTCGAAGTTCGAACATAAATACTTCATGAAACATACCCTTTGTATCTGCCCTTGGCTCGAATAACATAGTACTGGTTAGAAGAAAGAGGCTGGTCGAGAACAGGGATAAACCAGACCTTTTTGACCATAGTTTCTTCAACCTCGGATGAATGAACAACGTTCAACATCTTGTCTTGTGGGAAAGGCAGTTTTTCGACACCCTTTTTCTTATAAGCCCCGAAACAGAAGGTGTCTTGTTCTTCAGCTTCTTCATCTGTAATCACTAAGTAACCCGAATATGGACCTTCAGCAGGTGGCTCGTCTTCAAGAGCAATTGGAGATTTCCTGTATAAAGAAAGAGGCCTTGTCACATACATCACTCCTCCCTTTGTTTCTTTGAGATGGTGAGATATTGAATGACCCTTTTTATGATTGTTTTTTCTTATTGCTTAAGCTTTAAAAAAGGTTGGTCGATTGTAGAAACTTGAATTATTTGATTGATTTTTACATAACGAGGAGCACATGGGAAGAAAAGTTCCACAAATGGTGACCACAACTTTAAAAAAATAAGCACAGACAAAGTAAGTAATAAACTAAGGTTTGATATGTAGATTATGCTCGAATTGTAACTCATTAACACGTAATTGTGGAACTTTTTTAAGTAATAAACCGTTAAAAAAGGTATAACTCAGGGTCTGGTTTATGATTAACCTGTAGATTAGAAGTGTTGAGAGATAAGGCAAAAGAACACAGTGCTTTGTTATGCACTCTTTTTTGTGCACTTGCTTTTGCTGATGTATTACACATATCACATATGCAACTTACTAGTAGGGAGACTAATGCTTGCTTTATTGTCTGCTTTTTATTTTTTTACTTTATCTGGAGTGTTTAAATGATAAACTTTATTATATAAAGAATGGAAATATTTAGAATAATTGGGAAATTCTTATGGATCAACAGTTAGTCAACTTGCATATTCTTAAATATTCCGTTTGGAACTTGATATGGAGTTTTCAATTTGATTCTGGAAGATGCCAATGGTTTTTCCTTTTTCAAAAGAGAACTGTTTCATGAGTCTTGCCTAGCTTGCTATCTGTAAGAATGGTGAATGGTTTTATTGCAAAGAAATCTCCAGCGTCCGTGTGCAAACTGGGCTTCTGCCTTTAGCAGATGTCTTATACCGGTTGTCCGTCTCCGAGCATGAGTCTCGCGGTAAGGACGAAGGAGTACTGTTTGGAGGTTTATATGCATAGCAGCGAAAGGTATGAACATAAATGAAAGTTCCATTAGAATTTAGGATTCGGCATAGATTACAATCCTAGTTTTGTTCGCAAAACAAAAACAATCGTTATCATTCGATAACAGAAGTCTATTTCTGGTACTTGATGTCAAAAATGCAGAAGAGCATTTAAAATTGTTGAAGTTTCAAGAGCATATAACATCACATGGTTATTTTCCAGATTATAAGTACCTTGTTCAGACACTGAGAGGTTATGAAAGTCATGCATTTAATTTAAGAAATCTCTTTACAATTCCCATCATCTCTCCACCAGGGAACCGTCCTAGAGATCCCCTTGCGGCAGCAATCTCGTTGAACTCGAAAACTGAATCACCCGAAAATGATTGAACTTGCTTGCTTTGTCTTCCTGCTTCTAAAGCAATGTATTCATTTAGGTCTTCGCCCGCCTTAACGGTCGGAAGAGGAAATGGATCAAGAGAAGTTTCTAAGACAACAGATTCCCCACCAATGGCACCCACAAAATTTTTCAACCGGCACATTGTAAATGGAACTGGTTCAAAACTGTGGTCTCCATATTCGACCGGTGTTGAGTGATCACCAGTGACACACATAAAATATTGAAAATTTCCAGTCAATTCGGCCTGCCACAGGAGCTTAGCCAGCTGCCCTATAGCTTGATCTACAGCTTCCAATCCTTTTACTTTGAAAACAGTTGCCTTATCATGACCAGCATCATCTATTGCCTGTAATTTAGGAATATCAAGTACATTGCATTGCTTAAACGACATGGAGAACGATGTACATAGATTTCAGGACTCCATAAACATCGGACCTTGTTGGTGTCCATAACAAGGACAGGAGACACAAATAAAGCCAAAATGGAAGAAATAAATCAATCTCTGTGATACAAGAACATCAAAAAGGGGAATGGAACAAATAAGGTCATTAGTCATTACCTTAATATGGAGAAATCCAAAATCATAGCCATCTGATCTGCCGGGCTTGTGCTCATCCTCCCCTGGTACAAAGACACTAGGACAAGTTTGTGAAGGAGCAGAGAGTGCATTGGCTATGGCAGTTGCTTTTGAAGTCAAAAGTGTCCGATAGTCTCCTGTTGCGCCAGGAGCTTCTAGGATATCGATGTCAAGTGATAGGCCCAATCCTGCAATAATTTTTGTGGGAGCCACCATGCAAGGCCACAAGCCATGCTTCTTTTCAAATGGAGGAACCTACATACATAATTAGAAAAGATAGAACCATTTATTGGTTATCCTACTATGGAAGAACAAGAATCAAGTAGAAATTGCAAAATGCGGAAACATTTTTTCTGGCATAAGTGTTTTTCTCCACATAATGCATAGAGAGAATACCTCGATTCGAATACCACAGCCTCTTAGAAGGACAACGTTAGCAACGTTCTTCCCTTCTGCTAACCTTTTTGCATTCAACGGGTGAGACACCAGTATCTTCGATATCTCCCTAGATAATTCATTAACGACTGCCGCTGTGTGTCTTGCTTCATCGGTGTCATCTAAAGCTTTGGCTTCCAGAAGTAAGCGATTGTCCTTCAATGGGTCAGTTCCTGATATATTTCCACTGAGTCTTGGCCCTTTAACAACAACTCCACATCGGTGTTCTGTAGCATACCTGTATGAGGTTAATTATGAAGACGTAGCATTAAATAGTTTGCAATGTGAACTTAAAATGTCAACCCAATCCTTAACGGAGTTCACTTAGAAGAAAACAATCTCATAACCTTCTAACCTAGCCATCGTAACCATTTACACTAACATATTTTCAAGTTCAAAATTGTCAATCAAAGGAAAGTCAAAAACCAAAACGGACATGTAAAAATGAAACCTTGTCGAGTAAGCTATATATCCTGCAGAACTAAGAAAAAGAATACCACAGCATAAACTCAAATTTACAGCAATGAATCACAATGTACCTGACTCTAACTTCATACTCGGGAAAAGATGGGAGCTTCATTCTATCCAGGGCACTACAAAGGATAGGCCCCTCTTCTTCAAAATGTCTGTCTGCTCTCCTACTCGTAACTATGCCGGTTTTCTCATCCAAAGTTGCGAAATTTGACTGGAAATAGATAATTGGAATAGGTAATCATGTATAAGAACACCAAGTGAACTCAGAAGCTAGATCATATCTGGCAGGAGAAAAAGGGACTATATACCCATTTTCAGAGGAAATGGAAATTAAAGATGTAAGATTTGCAAGTAAAAGGTCATACAAAAACATCTCAAGCAACAGTTAGTAATCTATGTTTTAATATTAAATCCGAAAATAAGATATAGCCTATGAAAAAAAATTCTTCAATCAAATAAAAGTACATAAAACTTGACCAAGAAGTTGAAATTCTTGAATAAAAAATCAAATTACCAGTATTAGAACAGTATCATAAATTCATAATATTTATCAGATTGAGGGGGAAAAAGGGGGAGATGTAGAGGTAGAGCAGGTTACACACCTTGAATGCAATATCTCCAGGTGACATTGCCAAACCAGCCCCCATGGACTCAAATGCACCTCGCCCTCGGTAATATACTCTGGGATCATAGCCCAACAGCGAAAGGTGAGCAGTGTCGCTGCCGCAACCCAAACCTACTTCAACAGGATCCATGAGACCATTAACTCCAGCTGATGCTATGGCATCCAAGTTAGGAACATAGGCTGCCTGCAGGGGAGTCTTACACCCAAGCTTTGGTATTGATACATCTCCCAATCCATCAATCAACACGAATGCCACTCTTCTCTTTGGCTCGGCAGGACTGCCCATGTTTCTGTGTATATTGATGCCTTATTCTGTTTAAAAGCAGTCACAGAAACTAACAAAAATCAACCGAAAATAGACTACTTCAGCATAGCAAAGCAACCAGTTCCTATAGCAAGCAAAGATGCTACAAATTGCTACAGTAGAATAAAGAAAAATAAAGTTTTTAAGCTCACCAAAACCTCTGAACCAAGCACAAGTTTAGTGTCTTTTGGGATGCTAAAGGTTTACGAATTGGATCATAATTCGAAAACGATCCGCAATTGGATTTGAAGATCGTACATGGGGTTGGTAACCACAAAAGCAACTGACTTGATTAAAGTTATCAACAGATCATCAGGATTGAACATTCTAAAATGCAGCGTAAATTTCAGTCAGGATATCAACAAAATATGAAATGAAAACTATTTAGCAGAAATTATAGTCTAACAATTCTTTGCTGCTGCCTAGAAGCATCAAATTTACATTTCCTGTCGTGAATTCCTAAAGTTGATGCCAAAATACACGATGGGTACAGCTTATATTATAAGCTAAACCAAATAAATAATAAAAACATAAAATATTCAAAAAAGAAAAAACCATTAAAAGTTGAATCAAAACAAGACCCAATAAGCAAAAGAAATTAGAAAAAGAAACAATGAGAAAAAAGAGAGAGTGAACTATTACCTGAAAAAAATAAACTTCAAGGACGATTAATGGAAAATTTCAGTTGAGCTGAAAGATATGAGGGGAAGAAGAAGATGTGGGTTTATCTAGATATGAACCGTTTCAAGCAAATGTAACTATGTTCTATTCATCTATGGAAAGCAAAAGAGGCCCGAAATTCTACGCAAATTTTCCTTTCCTTTTATTTTCTCTTTCTTAAGAGAATCTGAAATTTTCTTTCGAAAGTGGAAGGGGAAACGAAGTAGGATATGACGTGTAGCAATTTGTATGCTTCTTTGGGTGGTTTAAGGTTGTCCGTATTTCATTACATAAATCTCAGTCCAAACTCTGAATTTCATAAATTTAGGGATGGGCATTTACCCGGACCCGATGGTTCCGACTTGATCCAGCTCGATCGGCTTCGATTTTTTAATTAAAAAATTGAATTCGAGTCAGTCTGAGTTTAAATTTATGGTAGAAAATATTGGACCCGATTCATGACTAATAGTATAATTTTCTTTTAAATTTTTAGAAATATTTATAATAATACCCTTCTTTATATATTTTTTATAATTAAGTCATTAAAATTGAATTTTTATTTATAATTTAGTCTTTTAAATTATATTTTTTTACAATTAAGTCCCTTTAAATTATAATTTTTACAATTACCCCTTAAAATTATTTTTTACAATTAAGTCCCTTTAAATTATAATTTTTTACAATTATCCCTTAAAATTATTTTTTTACAATTAAGTCCCTAAAATTAATTTATTTTATATAGGTCGGGTCGAGGTCGGATTTAGTATATTTATTTTCGAATCAGGTCAAGTTTTTAAAGAATATATTTGAGTCGGGTGTTGGTCTAGGGTGTTTATTTTTGGGTCGAGTCCGTGTGGGCCAAAAACCCGACACATGCCCATCCCTAATTTCATTGTTTTTTAAATGCTGAATTTTATTGTTTTAAACTACAAGTTTAATATCATTTATTTTAATTTTATTCAATTTTATCACTATTTTTTTAAAAAAATAAGTTTTTATCACTTATATTATCATTCATAAAATCTTATTAAAAATTATTAATTTTTAATTTGATTCTAATTTAAAAAAAATCTCGTTTAACTCAAACACTAAACCGAACATGAACAAAATTTGTGTTTGGTTCGTTTGTAAGCTCGTTCTCCTTTTTCTTTTATTTTTATTTTTACATTTTAAATAATGGTAAAGGTATGGACTAAATTAAACACATGGTAAATTTTGGAGTTCAAACTATGAACCTAAAGAGCTTAAGAACTAGTGATGTAATTTCACCAACACTAAACAAACGAACACGAATACCTCAAAAAATAAACAAACGAACACGATAATAAAAATTTAAACGAACACGAACTAAACATAAACACTTTCAAAAATAAATATATGAATATAAACAAAATCTTATTCGTTCAAACTCGAGTTATTTACACCCATATCCCTATCCATATTATCTACGTTTGGTTAACTTTTTTTGAACAAATATGTTTGGTTAACTTAGGAAACAATTACACTCAACTATGAGTTTTTAGTCGTATTGACGTTTTGCTCGGGAACGAAGACATGATTCTATGTTAAAGGGGCAAAATTATAAAATTTTAAGAGGTAAAAATAAAATTTTAATAAAAAATAAAAAAAATTTCTAAGTTATAATTTTAAATTTTTAAGTGGCGATCGCTACCTATTCTCTCGGTCCATACCTAATTTAAATTTGTACAAAATCATTGCATATAATTTTGATTTCATATATGTTTTGGTTCATTAATAGTTTTGCTTTTCTGTCTCTAACTGTCTTTTTATTTGTTTCAAATTTCAGATTTATGTCTTTAAGGCTGTCCTAATGATTTAAATGCGGCCTTAGCCTCCTTAAAATGGATTTTTTTTCTAGTAGTCCCTTAAATATTTATAAATTCACTATAGTCATTTTTTTAATAAATAATAACAATGGCGTCTCTACCACAACTGTTTCCATCTATTTATTTAATTGCTTAAATAGATACTAATACTATTCGATGAAATAGAATTATAAAATTCATTAAATATTTTTAATTAGTCTAAAAGTTATAAGATAATATATATTTGTATATATATTCTTACCCATTTGACAAAATGATTGAATTTAGATTTTTTAAGATAAACTTTATCCGTTTTTTTACTGAGATCGCTTATTAGTTTCAAAATTCATTAATTATTCAATGGTATGCATTTGTAAATTTTTATTCAAATACGAGATACATGAATTGAAATTATCGAGTCAAATTGTTTAAATACATGAACGGACGCATGACTTTATGTTAAAGTGCGAATTTAAAAAATTTTAAAGACGAATTTATAAAATTTTAAAAAATAAAAACAATTTTTTTAAAAAATACATAAAATTTATAAATTATATATAAATTTTAAATTTTCAATAAACTCATGGTATCATGATTGAATAGTGGTTTATATCTTCATTAATTTTTTTTTCAAAAAGAAATGAGGAGAAAATCTCTATGCCAATAGCCACACGTTTATCTCCATCAACATGGAAGCATGACAAATCTTTCATTTCATTCTACTAAATTCTTTAGTTCCTTTATTTGATTTGATTTTTTTTTTACATTTCATCTCAAAGCCCATAATATTTAGAACCCTAATTCCACTTTCCTTTTTCTGAAGCTCAAAAATACTAATTTCCCATTTTTGTAATTTCAGAGCCTGAATAATAAATCCATTTCATTCTTATAGTTTTTTTAAGCTTTTAAATTGAAGGTTTTAATCATCTGGGTTGATTTTCCTGTGAAGCTTTAAACTTTCCTTTGAAAAGTTGGGAAACTCAATAGTCAATACCCTAAAAACTCGGCATTTCTTTATAGTAAGTAATCCACTAATTTAATTATCAAAACCCAAACGAACCCAATTTAGTTTTCTTATGAATTTTTAGATTGGCCGCTTCAATGTCCGTAGAAAGGTCATTTGAAGCCTGGGAAGAGGTCCAACGCCATGGCCAGGACCTTGCCGATCGGCTAGCTCAAGGCTTCACTGGTTTAATCCAATCCCACATGAACCCACCTTCGTTTCCATGGCCAAACCCTCCAAAATCGAAGCTTTTCGACCTCGAGTTCCCATCCCAATCTTTTGTTAACAAGGATTTTGGTATTCCCATTGATAAGTCGGCTATTTTTGACATCGGCAATATCGGGAACAGGATTGGCCAAGTCGGGGCGGAGTTTGGTGCTGGCTTAAATGGGTTGGTGCAGCAGTTCTCCCGGAGGTTACCGATCCCGTTTCGTGTCGAGGAGAGTGCGGTTGTGTCGGTTAGAGGCCATACGAGCTTTAAAGGCCAAAAGGCTGAGGTGAGTGTTAATGATATGGAGGGATTGGTAGCATTTTCAGAGTCAAGGGATTTCGGGTTTGAGAGTAATGAGAGCAATTCCGAGGGAGTGGGAGTCGGAGATGAGGAGATTCCAGGGTTTAATTTGAAGTCTGCTGGACTACTTGGGAGACCACAGGTAAACAAACAAATAAAAAATTGAGAATCTTTAGGGATAGTTAGGTAGCTGAATCCATGAATTTTGATTATGTTAAATTCTTGAATAATTGCTATTTTAAGTTTGCAATATTGATTTATTAATAATGGCGAAAATGCGATTTCAATCCTAAATTGCCATAAATGATAACTTTAGTAACTGGAAATGGGAAAGGAGTTGTCTACTTTACTTAATTGATACATAGGCTAATTTGTTCTTTAAGTATTTTTTTTTCTCCACAACCGAAAGGCTTAGAACAAATTGTTGCAGTTTCTTGTGAAATATAATATCGATTTTGTTGTGCACACACCACCATTAATTATTTCTTAGACAGGCAGGGACAAAGCTTGGGCTTGGCATTACCTACAATAGTTCTTTTCTTTTTCAAGTTCTAAGCTAACGGTAAATACTTACTATAGAGGCATGTGTTATGAATATTATCTGTTTCTTTTTCCCCCTATACCTATAGAAGTGATAGGGTAATGGAAGGTTTGTTATTTGTTCCGTTTGAATTGGATGTGAAAACTATGTGTTGTTTCTTTTCCGTTCACATTGTTATTGACAATTACTTTTGCACATGTCTTAATTGTTTTGTTTTCTCATGGTTAATCTTTGATTCACTGCAGGGAATTATAAATATTACCTCAACATTTGAGAGTAGAACACGAGATTTAGAAAGTTCTTTGGTTGCAAGGGGAGACCTATGGAGAGTAGAGGCATCGAATGCCAATTCCACGTCAAGAAATGACAACTCTTTATTTCTTGTCCAGCTTGGGCCAGTACTGTTTGTACGAGATACGACACTCCTTTTACCGGTTCATCTATCAAAGCAACATCTGCTTTGGTATGGTTACGATAGGAAGGTATGATAATACTTTCAGAGAAAAATTGGTGCTAGCTGTAAAATTTTAAACAAAGGAAATTTGAATACCGTGAGAATTGCATTTATGCTCCATGAAACGCAGTTTTGCATGTTCTTGTGGAACTAAACTGGCTAGAGTTTGTGCTTAATGTGGTTTTACTATTAACTTTCAGTGAACTAATGTCCCACGATGCATACTTTAGTCTATATTAGATTTTCTGTTGAATCAAGTAAATAAGGGATTAAATTATTTCAACTATTTCCTTTTTCCTCTTTTGTCCGACTGCAATAAGCCGCCTCTCTATGTCCACTGGTTGCTGTGAACTAATGTCCCACGATGCATGCTTTGGTCTTTATTAGATTTTCTGCTGAATCAAGTAAATAAGGGATGGAATTATTTCAACTATTTCCTTTTTCCTCTTTTTTCCAACTGCAATAAGCTGCCTCTGTATGTCCTCTGGTCTCTGCTATAGTTCATTTTTGATCTAATTTACAGTAAAAACATGAAAGAATAGAGTCATAGACACATTCCATCAGAAGTCAATTTACTCTTTCCAGAATAGTCCGTAATTTGCCAAGTTTTCTTTATGTTACTAAAGTTTAAGCACAAGTGAGAGTTGCTTAAGTTAGGATATAATCTTTTAAGTTCTAGTTTAAGTTCTGTTACAATTGATAACTTTTACATTCTTTTGTCCAAGTTTTAAGCCTTTGGATCATTTTAGTTTTCTTCTGTACATCATTACATTTGCCGAATAAGATGCATAATAGGTTTACTTGGTAGTTGGTAGTGCTTATATTGAAATGTGAAAGCTAGTAATATGGCTTCATCGTCATGTTTTGATGTTTTAATGTTTCTGTAATTTTTATCTTTCTTCCCTGCTATTTAATTATAATTTATTTGGTTTCAGAATGGAATGCATTCTCTTTGTCCTGCAGTATGGTCGAAGCATAGGAGGTGGCTATTGATGTCAATGCTCTGTCTTAATCCTTTAGCATGTGTAAGTTGGTAGTAGCATTTATATCTCTTTATCCGGTGTTTATGCTTCTTTTTCAACAGTCTGAAGTATCCACCTTGGTGGAAATAAAATATCTGATGTTTCCAGCTGTCTTGTTTTTAGGTTACTATTTATCTATGATGGCCGAGAAACTTGATTTATCTATTTTACTCTTTTTTCATGCTAAAGAGCGGCACTTGGTATTTATATCCTTCATAGTAGTGGACTGTTGTGATAGTTGAGACATTCCTCAGGACTCTTACTCTCTTAGCTTTCTGCACTAAATATTCAAGAAAGTTTGATTCTCTTGGGGTGATTTTCTAACATAACCGATTTTGTCTTTCTCATGTTTACTCTCCCTTCTTTTATTCAGTCGTTTGTAGATTTGCAATTTCCAAATGGACAGTTAACCTATGTATCCGGTGAGGGGCTGACAACAAGTGCTTTCCTTCCTCTTTGTGGGGGCCTCCTTCAGGCTCAGGGCCAATATCCAGGGGAAATGAGATATAGTTTCTCATGCAAGGTCAGGTCCCGAGCTCTTTACTTCCTACTACTAGTGACAGGCAACGAAAGAAGTAGTAATTTAGTTTTTTTAAAACATCTTTGGCATATGGATTCACTATTCTGTTTTGGGGTGCTTCTTGCTAAAATGTTTTGTTCGTATGTTTCATCAGAATAAATGGGGAACTCGTATCACACCAATGGTGCTATGGCCAGACAAATCATTTGCGCTAGGTCTTTCACAAGCCTTGGCTTGGAAGCAATCTGGGCTCATGATGAAGCCATCCACTCAATTTAGGTAAGATCGTCCTTATTTGTCTTTTGCCTTGGTTTAGAGTTTGTAAATGAATGTCTCCTTGCCTACACCTATAAGTTTTGTTGAGGAATGTCTTATTACCTTTCATACACACCTTTTCAAGAGCTTCACTAAGACTTATTGTACTTGCATGAATTTCTTGTAAATTGAACCTGAATTATTTGTCTAGGAATGTCAGATATTGATACATTTGAATGCCTTGAGTATTCAACTGACAACTTTTCAAGTTCCATAAGTTAATAGTATTCATTTTGTATTTCATGTAATATTGGTTAAAATACTTGGAATTTACACTTTTATCTGTGGAAAAACAAAATTTAGTTGGGTCATTTCACGAGTTGTTTGGTATTGCTTCATACACTTTGTTCTTCTAGTTATTGTGTGATAGTTGTCTGTATTCATCGATTTACATCCTGCATGGTGTTCGCTAATTTGTTGCTACATCAATGATCAGCTTGTGTCCAACATTCGGTGGAAGTAATCCGGGGTTGCGAGCTGAAGTTATACACACAGTGAAGGAGGATCTCAATCTGATATGTGGCTGTTCTTTGGCTGCGCATCCTTCAGCATTTGCATCAATATCAGTAAGTTGTTGCTATAAAATTCTTATTTTAAAAGCAGATCTTATCTGTAAAACTTGTTTGTTTGGATTTGCAAAAATGTGAAATTGGTATTCTGCATATCAGCTTCAAGAACTTTTAGATTTTACCCTGTTCTCGACTTTTCCTCTCGATAGTGATGTTTTTCTTTTTCCCATTTCCTTGCACTCGCATCCTCATTGAAGATGATGTACCTTGATGCTCATATAAATATTTGCCATGTTTTTAGCTCATGCTTTTGTCCTGTTTAACGCAGCTCGGGCGTTCTAAGTGGAATGGAAATGTTGGGAACTCAGGGATAGTAGTAAGAGTTGACACTCCGCTTTCCAGTGTTGGACGTCCATCCTTATCTGTTCAGATAAACAACGTAATCGAACTTTGATTTGTTTGACATCCGAAGCATGCGTAGAAGTGTATATATAGTGTCAAGCATATAGACGAATGATAGATACCACATGTGAATACCACAATGCTTCATTTGTTAACTACATTAATCTCTGATCAAAGTTTGGAGATTCATTGTCTTTTATTCCATCTGTTTCAAATTCCATATTTCACTTGTTCCTGATTCTTGTTTTCAAAATATCAGGTCAAATTTTGGTTTTTCTTTTCATTTCTTTTTGTCCTATATGTGCCATAGTAACCCAAGTAATAATGTATATGTGCTTCCTGGAATGAGTCTCATATGGACATGCCTTACACATGCATGGATAATTTATATATGGATAATTATTTCATGCACTAACGGTGATTTTTTTTTTCCACAAATGGAGTTATATGGTTATCATATACAAGGATCTTTTCTGATTGTTGATGAGCCGTTGTGCCTTTACTGTTATCGTTTTATAGCACCGATCCCTTCCATCGTTTGGAAGCCTCACTCGAATCACCTTCCTTGATTTTACATAAAATGATTTCAAATAACAGGTTCCAGGTGTTTTGAGAACCTGAACAAGTTAACTATTCAGATCTTGGTTCCTGCAATTTCTGTGGCCAAGTTCCAAGAACTGTGTAAACTATTAGTTTCCTCAGCTTGCTAGAATGTTGTTCTTTTCGTCTAGCATAGTTTCTTTCGAATATCAAAAGTGGAGGTTTTGGATACTTCAAATAACAAGATATCTGGTGGAATTTCCAAATGGGAAGCTGAAGGGTGGGAAGGGTTGAATATGTTGAATCTTTCCAACAGTTTTCTCACCAGTTTGGAGCAGATTCCGGGTAATGCTGACATTCTTCACCTTCATCCTAACTTGCTTCAAGGGCTATGGAGGATGTGGATGTGGATGCAGAACAGTGTTGGGATTAAGCTTCGGTACATCGTTTTCACTACCGGAAAGCCATGGTGGATTGTAAGATTCATACAGAAAGATCTGCAATACAAGGTTACAAAGTGGATTAATAACAGAAACAGAGCAGTACATTCAAACCGTCTTTTTCTATGTCGAGGAGGGACTGTCAAAATGAGTCCAATGTTTTGGTTGTCTTCATGTATAATTTTTGTTAGATGATATATTAGTGCTTTATGTTGTAAAGAGATGTTAAGTAAATTGTTCCACCAACTATTTATACTGTTCTTTAATATTTTTTTACAGATCTTTTCACAGCTACTTAACTTACAAGGCAATATATATGCTGATATTACTCAAACGTTGCAGTTTCTTCAATACTTACTTTCATTTCTTTAATGGTAAAACTGAAATGGTGAAAATAGTTGTTTCAATTTATAATTCTGAAAGACTACGACTTGATTTCATGTTTAGGGTAAGAATTAAGATGTCAAAAGTTTTGATTTTTAACAATAAATATCAGCACTGAGTTCATCAAAAGCAGCTGCCAGCAAAGCCACCATTAATGGCTTCCTTTGAATTCACTCTCCAATTCTTTCTCTTGCTATTCCTCTGCCACCTTATCTTCTCCATGGCAAATCTCCATAAAAGCAAGAACATGATCCTTCGATCGAATCATCGTTCTCAACTGAACGAAAACACGATACCCTTCAATGAAAACTCACCAACTGTATACTTTGAAGTAACCAAACCAATCAAGCTACCAAATACCAAACCATGTTCATACAATGTTCTTTATCATGATTTCGGTTTCACTTACGGAAGACCCCCGGTTGTTGCAAACTACACCCCACCGGCTTGTTACTCTCGAAAATTCTCCAAAATTGTGCTCGAATGGAAGGCGACCTGCAAAGGAATACAGTTCGATCGTATTTTCGGGGTTTGGCTATCCGGTGTCGAGCTACTTCGGGGCTGCACGGCGGAGCCTACGCCGGATGGAATTGTTTGGACTGTTGAGAAAGATGTAACAAGGTATCACTCATTGCTATTGAAGAACAGCACACAAACTTTAGCTGTTTTTCTTGGTAACATTGTGGACCAGACCTATACTGGTGTCTACCATGTTAATGTAACCTTTCATTTCTATCCTGCTGATTGCGATGTGACGAACGATGATGAGAAGAAGATCGGTTCGAATAACTTGACATCTAACTATCATTCTAAGGCTGATCTGATCTTACCGATTTCCCGAGATCAGCCATTGAATGATGGTTTGTGGTTCCAAGTTCGGGATTCGAACGATACCAAGTCGAAGCAATTTCGAGTACCCCCAAATGTGTATAGAGCTGTATTGGAAGTGTATGTATCTTTCCATGAAAACGACGAGTTTTGGTATGGAAATTATCTGAACGATTACATTGATACAAATAATCTAATTGACACTCCAGGAAATGGACCATTTAGGGAAGTTGTAGTCAATCTTGATGGTGAAGTGGTGGGTGCAGTTTGGCCTTTCACTGTCATCTACACCGGTGGAATCAATCCTTCATTTTGGAGTCCGATAACCGGCATTAGCTCTTTCGACCTTCCTTCGTACGATATCGAAATCACCCCGTATTTAGGCAACATGTTGGATGGAAAACTCCATACATTGGGGTTCAGTGTCACCAATGCCTTGAATGTCTGGTTCGTAGATGCCAATTTGCACCTCTGGTTAGATTCGAAAAGTGCGAAAACCGAAGGGAAACTTGTGAAGTGCAGTAACAATGCTGTTACTGTCAATGAAGAATCTGATTTCAAGGAATTGAATGGTAAATTCTTGACAAGTTCAAAGAGGTTCATATCTTCAACTGGATGGATCAAATCTTCTCACGGCAATGTCACGACGCATTCGATTCAAGATTTCGGTTACAATAACTCAATGCAGATAGCTAAAGATGGAGATTTCCAGGTTGTGAACCAAACGATCCATTTCAATAACAGGGTTTACAGGAAGCTACCATTCCATTATGTTCATGCAGAGGAATCGTTCAAGACTTTTCTCTTCAGCTTCTATGCAGACTTTACGGTACAAGGAGAAAGATCTTTCTCTTTTGTCAGAAATCTCACGTTAGGATTTAACGAGAACAAGTACAAGAATGTTGGTTTCGATTCCTTCATTGGCTTTCTCCGAAATATCCAGAAAGCACAGTCGGTCCTTGCCGTGGAAGACGGCACGACCCGGAACAGATCGCAAGGCACGAAACAGGTGTATGGATACCATGGAAGTGGTCTGTGCTATTCCAGGAACATAAGCAGCTCCAACAGCTTGATTGACTATGATGAAGTGATGAAATTGTGTGATGATTTTGAGCTAAAAAAACAGCAGCATGTTCCTGCAAAGGGTTTCATGTAAGGTGTATATTCAGCTTCACTGATCAAACTGTTCCACATTTAAATTTCTTTTGCTTGTTCTTTGTTACTTGATTAGTACTCTTTTACATCATAAAAACTTGGCTTCGGAGTAACATTGCTTTTATCCAACAAGACTCAGACTTCTGCTGTATATTTAGGAAATCTTGTTGATAAAACTTATACTGGTGTGTACCATGTCAATGTGACTCTTTACTTTTACCCTGCTGTGGAAAAATTGGATCTTTTTAAGGAAAAGATGAGAAATTTAGGATCTGAGATTGAATCTAAAGCTGATCTGATTATACCCTTTTCTCGAAACTTGCCGTTGAATGATGGTTTGTGGTATGAGATTCAGAATGCTAATGATGTCAAGGTGAAGGAATTTGAAATTCCTCAGAATGTTTATCGAGCTGTATTGGAAGTATATGTGTCTTTCCATGAGAATGATGAGTTTTGGTATGGAAATCTTCCGAACGAGTTTATTGCTGCCAATAATCTTACAGGTTATGCAGGGAATGGAGCTTTTAGGGAAGTTGTGGTTGGTTTGGATGGTGATGTTATCGGTGCTGTTTGGCCTTTCACCGTGGTTTTCACCGGTGGGATCAATCCCCTCCTGTGGAGACCCATTAGTGCCATCGGTTCGTTCGATCTCCCTACTTACGATATCGAGATCACCCCATAACCTAAGCTTTAGTGTTACAAATGCATTGAATGTGTGGTATATTAATGCCAATTTGCATCTATGGTTAGATAGTAAGAGTGCAAAGACCAAGGGGAAGCTATTGCAGTATGATACAGTTCCTCTTGGTGTGTCTTCTGTGTTGGATTTTAAAGGTTTAAACGGAACATTCGTTACGAATACAACTAGGTTCGTATCCCCGACCGGATGGGTTAAGTCCAGTTATGGGACAGTCACAACCAAAGCCATTCAAGATTTAAGTTATAGTAACACCATGGTGATGAATGGAAATCTGCAGATCATAAATCAGATCATTTCGGATATGGTCTTAGCAGATGGTTGCCTGTTCCAGCTTGAAGAGCTTCTCTAACATCTCATGTAGTTGATCCGAATTGAAATTAGTAATTCAACTTCTTTGATTTTTGAGTTGCTTTACTGGAGTTGTTAATTAGATTAGATCTTTCGAGATTCCTGCATACGGAAACGATGAATAAGTTGTAAGTGAATCGATTAGTCGCGTATATTATCGGTTTTCGATATGAAGTTTATTGTTTAACTATAGTTTTAAGCCAATGGTGCAATGGGGGTTGCATGTATGACATTAGAAGTCTTGCTAAAAGGCATTGTTTTAATCATTTACAACCTTAATTATTCAAGATACTTCGTATAAATCATAGTTTTTTCAAGTTGATTACAAGATAGTATCTGTTTATACATATTCTTAACCTTGCAGATAAAACGATTTGATAATTTTCTTTCTTAAACAGCACTTTTTAAGGACAACTATATAGTTAAACCTGATTAAATTGCATATTCAAATCAGAAATAATTTCTACTGGGACTCTTGGAGTATTTGATACATCCCACAGGTGTAGCATTTACATGTTTGATCAAAGTCTCAAGCACTGGGGCAGTCTAGCATTTACATTTGCTTTGCTCGGTACATTTTTCTTTACTCTGTTCAACAGGGTGTTGACAACATTTGAAATAGTCGATCTGCGTTATCAACACCCATGGCCGATGTGCTTTGTAATTTCAAATGGGCAGCGGCGGCGGCAGGCAACGGCTAAAGTTGAGAGAAAAAAAATTAGTGAACGGCTAAGCTTGTTATTTCTAGCCTCAAAATTTTGTATATATGAAACTAGATTTATAAATTAAATATGAAACTAAAGCAGGTATTTTATAAATTAATGAACACAAGAATAATAGGTTAAATTTTAATTTAAAACTAGATTTATTAGTAATGCCGGTTGCGGAGCGATTTCTTTTATTTTTACAAAAAAAGTTTAAAACTTTAAGTTAAACAATCCGTTCTAAAATTTTTAAAGATACATTTTATTAATATATATATATATATATAGATGGATGGGTTATTTTGGGGATGATCCAAAATGGATTATTAATTAGAAACCTAATTAATAATTCAAAATAGATTATTAACCAAATTAACCCTAGATAGATATATGTGTGATAATTAAACTTATATATAATTTTTATTATGAAATAATAACTCAAATTCTCATAAGGTATATATATTTTAATTAAGTAGAAGTTATACATTCTCAAAACAAATAGTGCGATTCAAATTTATACAAAATTATATAATATAAAATATTTTAGTTACTCGATCAATTAATAGATCTATTTCGAAAGGTTTATGATATAAAAAAGAAAGTGGCTAAAACAAGATGCCAAATCCAAGTGACCCCCAAGTACATGCGAGGGGTAGTGCGCCAAGCGGTGGCTATTGCTTTAATGCTTATCGCTTTGCAAATTGCAATGCCCAAATATAAAGGTAAGATCATTAACGGATATAAAATTTTATATTAAGAGTGAATTTATAAAATTTTAAGGGGTAAAAATATATTTATATAAATTTTTTCTAAATATATATTTTAAAAATATAAATTATCTATAAATTTTAAATTTATAAGTAGGTGATCATCCACTCGAGTCCCTAATTCTATTTATGGCTAAGACCTAAGATGAATAATTGCAGCACAGCTAAGGTGATGCTATGGACTTTTCAAAGCCATCGTCCGGTCCGCGGTGGCGGCTCTTGCTTTCAATTTTGCCCAAATAAGCCTGGCCCCTGGATTTAATGTTTGTTTGCTTGCTGCAGAAATGTGTGTAATATACAATACAAAGCGAATAAAATTCGTTTCGGTTTTTAAAAATCGATATTTTTTAAATTTTTATTCGACTCAACTTGAATAACTTACAATTACTATAATTTTATAAATTTGACTCGATTAGAAAAAAAAAATTCAATAAAGTTTGAGCTATAAAATGAGACTTGAATAACTTGAAATTTTAGTACATAATGGATCAGTTTTTAAGTTTAAGTCGAGTCCTCAACTCTGCCTTATAAATTTATATCACATATAAAAAAAATGAAGAAATGTGTATGTATATTGTGTATATTTATAGAAAGCTTTTTAAATTAGAACCAATTAGTATTGTAATATTATAAATATTCACAATTAAATTTGAACAAAACTCAAACAACTCGACTTGACTCGAAAAAATTCAAATAAAACTTAAGTTTAAAACAAACTCGTAAACTCGACCAACTTAAAATCTTTAAACTCAACTCGACCCTAATACGACACATATACCATAAACATGAATATGATACGTATATTAAATTTATCGAAATTATTTTATCATTTATATGTTCATTTAACAAATAATTTGTTTTATACGGAAAATGAAAAAGGAGTTGATTTTTGGGTGCTTAGGTAATTAGGTTTTCCATTTATTATTGAATGCCGAAACATCCCCTAAGCGGACTGAACTTCCAGAATTAGCAAATGTTAACATCAGCAGCAGTGCTTATTGTTTTGTTCTGTCTGTTTTATAGAAAACAAAGGTCAAACATGGTGGATTTTATAAGACATTATCCACATCTTTTGTAATAATAATAATAAAAAAACTCTTTTTTCCCTCCTTTTTTATATCTTTAATTTCCAAAGGGAACCTTATAAATATAGCCCTACCTGGCTGCTTCATTCCCATCAACTTGAAATAACAGCAAACAAGCTTTGATCAATGGCCAAAATGTTTACGTTCCCTTCTTTAATCATCTCCTTGTTTCTCTTTTCTTTCAATGCCTTAGCTACTGTTCCTCCTTCTGCAACATTTAAGCACGTCAACAATGGCGAATTCGGGCCATTTGTTGTTGAATATCTCGGAAATTATCGTGTCATAAATATAGCTACTGCCCCATTTCAGCTTGCCTTTTATAACACCACCCCTAATGCTTTCACCCTCGCGTTACGCATGGCCACCACGCGTTCGGAGTCGTTGTTCCGTTGGGTCTGGGAAGCTAACCGGGGAAATCCGGTTCGCGAGAATGCAACATTCTCTCTCGGGGCCGACGGAAACCTTGTCTTGGCCGATGCCGATGGCCGGATTGCTTGGCAGAGTAACACTGCCAACCGAGGTGTGGTAGGGTTCAAATTGTTGTCAAATGGTAACATGGTGCTACATGACTCCAAGGGCAAGTTCATTTGGCAAAGTTTTGACCATCCAACTGATACACTATTGGTGGGCCAGTCTCTTAGAGCCGGGGGCCCGACGAAGCTCGTGAGCCGAGCTTCGGCCCAAAACAACGCCAATGGGGCTTACAGCTTGGTGATGGAGCCCAAAGGATTGGTCTTGCAATATAAGGGCTTGAACTCTCCTAAGCCATTGGTCTACTTCAAGTCATCTGTTTGGCCAAGTACACAAGATGGCACATTACAATCCGTGACACTAAATGTTGAACCGGACACTCATGAGGGTTTCGCTTACAACATCGTTCTAGATTACACCGTGGCCAAATCCTCCTCCGGCGGAACCGGAAATCTCATATTGGCTCGACCTAAATACAACAGCACATTGTCAATCCTCCGACTCGGGATCGACGGTAACCTCAGGGTTTTTACCTACAACGACAAAGTTGATTCGAGAGCATGGGAAGAGACATTCACTCTCTTCTCTAGAGACTCCATATGGGGCACGGAATGCGAATTGCCCGAACGATGTGGGAGCTTTGGGGTTTGTGAAGAGAACCAATGCGTTGCTTGCCCGTCGCCGAAGGGATTATTGGGTTGGAATAGAAACTGTCAGCCGAAGAAGGTGACCTCTTGTAGACCTAATGATTTCAGCTATTACAAGCTTGAAGGAGTTAACCATTTCATGAGCCAGTACAACGAAGGACAAGGGCCCATCAAAGAGAGTGATTGTGGGAAGAAATGCACTATGGATTGCAAGTGTTTGGGGTACTTTTACCATAGGGAAACATCCAAATGTTGGGTTGCAAATGAGTTGAAAACCCTGGCTAAAACCTCCAACACTTCTCATGTGGGGTACATAAAGGCACCCAAAAAGTAATGGACTAATGGGTATGGGGTACTAAGGCAAAAGTTGGCTAAAATAATCAAAGTATTAAGAGCAGGCGCTGCTAAATTGCTAATGTAAGGGCTGAAGTGTTGCAAAAGTTTACAAACAAGATGATGTAAACTAAAGCGGAATAAATCAGTTGTACTTTTTTAAAAATAGTATTACAATAATATTCTCAAAGCAAATGAGAAAGTTTAAACGCGAAACGAATGAGCATTTATGATCACTAGACTAATTAACGAATCTCCTCATTTTATGATATTCAAGGGGAGGACGAGGGGACCTAGGGAAGCCATGGCCCCAAAATTTTAGAAATTAGATTTTGTCTCTTAAATTTTTTAATTTGGTCCCTTAAAATCTTTTAAAATTCAAATTAAACTTTAAAATTTTTAATATTTTAAATTAAATTTTCTCTTATAATTTTTAAAAGTTAACTTTAAATTTTTCGGAATTATTAAAAGTTTTAGTTAGACCTCAAAATTTTCGAAAATTTTAATTTAAACCTCCAAATTTAAAATAAATTAAATAGACCCTCTAAACTCTTTCACCAAGATGATATATAAATTTAAGATTTTGAAGTGAATGCACTAAATACCTTAAAATTTGAACTGACCAATTGACTCATCAACTTGACAGGTTTTGTCAAATTGGTCCCTAAGCTTTTGACTTGTTTTTCAAGTTAAACTACACTAATGGTTATTAAATTTTTAGGGCGTTTGTATTCTGGATACCAAAATCGAAAAACAATCGGTGGAGTATTAATTCAACAGAAGTTTTCGAGTATTAATTCAAATGGTGTACACTTGACGGATTCTTTAAGTAAATATGATTTAAGCCTTCAAATAATCCCGGGGGGTATAAACGGAAAGTTGAATTCCATTATTGTTCTCTTCTGAAAAAATAATTGAGGGGACTAACCATTTCTGTATAGTTTTAAAGGGAAACCTTATTTCGCTTCTGAGATGGATGGTGTTCAACATACACCACTAATATTACATTAATACATCAAATATTTTGAATTTTACGTTATAGTCCCTACAAGTTGAGTAAAATACAGGGGCTAGTTACAGAATTTGTCCTTCATTTCAGTTTTTTCCCCTTTAAATTGAAGTTTTTGCTCAACATCCAAAAAGAACAGGAAAACTACAAGCAATGTCGTGCAATTAAAGCTCAATCCCATCGCTCGAGTAATCTGAGTATTGTTACTACTTGCAAATCTAAAAGTACGACCAAACTTAAATTTAAGGGGAAAGTTCACAAATGAGTCACTAAATTATACTTCAATGTTTATTTTGGTCATTAAACTTTCAATTATTACAAAATGGTCACTAAACTATTAATTTTGTTTTAAAATGGTCACTGAGCTGTAACGGCCGCTAAGAGGTGATATGGCACACTTAGTCCTCCATATATATACATTAGAATAGTTTGGTCTTAATTCAAAAAAATCAATAAATTTAGGCTGATTATTTACAAATTCTATCAATTTAGTTCTATTTTTATGAAAAATAATTTAATATTTTTATTTAAATATTAAATATATCAAAAATTAGATAAAATTAAATATTAAATTGTTTCTAATAAAAAATAAGACCAAACTGATAGAATTTGTAAATAATCAGCCTAAATTTATTAGTTTCAAATTATGACCAAATTAATCGACTGTATAAATATGGAGGAATAATTTTGATATTAAACAATTTTACTCAAACTGTCACGTCATCTGACTTGATTTGAGTATAGCGATCATTTTGTAACAAAATTAATAGTTTAATGAGCTTTTTGTAACGATCAGAATGTTTAGCTCAGCCGACAAAAACTCAGTTTGAGTATAGTGATCGTTGCGCCGGTGGGTTTGGGAAGCCAACCGCGGCAACCCGGTCAAGGAAAACGCCACGTTGACGTTCGGACGTGACAGAAACCTCGTCTTAGCCGACGTCGATGGCCGGATCGCTTGGCAAACCAACACCGGTAACAAGGGTGTGACGGGGTTCAAGGTACTCCCGAACGGGAACATGGTGCTTCATGATGCCGAAGGTAATTTTATTTGGCAAAGTTTTGATTATCCTACCGATACACTCTTAGACTCTTAGTAGGTCAGTCCCTTCGGCTGGGCGGTGCAACCAAGCTTGTGAGTCGAGCCTCTGCTCTCGATAACTCGGCCGGTGCTTATAGCCTGGTCATGGAATCCAAATCGTTGGTTTTGTATTACAAGGGACCGAATACCCCTAAACCAATCCTTTATTTCAATCCTGAATTTTGGGTGAATATCAGAAAAGGTCCTTTAGAATATGTAAACTTCGGTTCCTACCCCGAAGACGACGAGGGCACTGCCTATGGGCTGTATCTATCGTTTCAAGGTTATAACTCTTCGTACGGAGGGAGTCTGACTCTGAGGATCGGAAGGCCAAACTACAACAGCACGCTGTCGTTTCTTCGACTCGAAATGGATGGAAATCTCAAGGTTTACACATACTATGACCCGGTTTACGACAGTGCATGGGACGAAACCTTCACTCTTTTCAAAAGAGATGGATCTTGGGACGACGAGTGCCAGTTGCCGGAACGATGTGGGAAATTCGGGGTTTGCGAGGACAGCCAATGCGTGGCTTGCCCGTCGCCGAATGGTCTGATGGGTTGGAGTAAAGATTGCGAGCTGAAGAAGTTACCGAGTTGCAAAGAGAATGATTTTTATTATTACAAGCTTGAAGGAGTTGATCATTTTATGACTGGTTACACGAGAGGAAATGGCGTGAAACAGGAGGAGTGTGGCAGGAAATGTAGCAGGGACTGCAAGTGTTTGGGTTACTTTTACAACCAGGAAACCTGGAGGTGTTGGTTGGGTTATGATCTTAAAACCCTGAAAAGAGTTGGGAATTCAACCCAAGTGGCTTACATCAAGGCCCCCAAGGCAGTCATAAGCTGGGAATAATTCCCTTTGTTTTTAATTATCATTTCCTTGGATGAGGATCCACTGAAGTAAGTGAACAACTAACTTCTTTTATCCAATAATAAGTAGAAATATGCGTTTGTGCTTTCTCTCTCTTTGATATTATGGATGTCTGTCTTATGGTCTATATTCGGAATACGTAGTTATCTCTCTCAACAATGTTGTTTTGAAGATTCAAACGAGTATTATCCTTAAAAGTATAATGTATCGGATGAAAATCCTCTGCCCCTTTCCGGTGCCCTTACTTATGACTCCACACTCAAAATTAGCTTTAGGGTTGAGGGTTTAGAGTTTTAGGTTAGGGTTGAGGGAATTTAAGATATGGTGTATTTTTAGGGTATAGGGTATATGGTTTAAGATTTAAAATTTAGAGTTAAGACTTAAAATTTAATTTTATTGTATTTTTTAGTGTTAGGCCATAAATATAAATACCGAAAAAAGATAAAAAAAAATTTATCCACAATCTATTTTATCAAAGCACTCAACACTTATGTGCTCTCTTTCTTTTTTATACTCCATATAATTTTCCCATCAAGATGAAGAAGCCCATTACAGTTTTCCAGCAGTGAAACCATTATCAAGCCTTTGCAAGTTCCAAAGTGTATTACGACGCTTTTGCAGCACTAACCGTCATTAAGGTTCAAATCTGGCCCAATAAATATTTTGAGGCCTAATAAGTCTATTATTATTATGTTTATTTTTTCTCTATTTTTAACTTGTATTATAAATTTGTTGGGTCACTGAATACTTATTGGGCCAGTTTTGAACACTCTTAATCATATTATTAGCGCATATTATTTATGTAAGCAATAAACAATTGGGATAAATTGAATTAAGGGAGAAGTAGGGTTGTGAATGAATAGATTGTTAGAAGAATTATTTTTGAGTTGTGCGTATAATGTTCGCTTATTAAGTTAAATAAACTAGTCTGAACAAAATGTTTATGTTTATTTAATAAACGAACGTACGTGAACAGAGGTGTGCACTGTTCGTTTATGTTTACAAATAAGTTTGTTTATCGACTCGTTTACACAATTCTCCTTTTTCTTTTCTTTTTTTACATTTTAAATATTGATGAAAGCATGAACTAAATTGAACATGGCTAAACCTTGGAGATCAAACTATGAAACTTGAGAAACTTAAGGACTGGTGGTGTAATTTCACTATTTTGGTGCACATATAAACAAACATGTTAGCAAACATTGAGCGAACATTTTTGTGAACGTTAAACGAATATATTCGCGAATGCTAAACAAACGATCACGAATACCTTAAAAAAACGAGCACGATATTAAAATTTTAAAGGAACACGAACACCTTCAAAAATAAACAAACGAACACGATATTAAAAATTTAAACGAACACGAATCAAACATTAATACAATCAAAAATAAATAAATGAATACGAACAGAGTCGTGTTCATATACACCCAGGGAGAAGTCACATTTTAATCTTGAATTTGTTATTTTTTATATTGGCATTTAATTCTTTTTGTCCACGTTTGTATTTTAATTTATATAGTTTCCATGTGAGTTAGAATTTCATGCACGGTGTACAATTCATTCACTTTTATATTTTTGGAGCGTTTGATAGTAATAATAAATAATTAATTTTTTTTTTATTTTTTATGATAATTTTCATATTTTTTATTGTTAATTTTATCTCTGTTTTTATATTGATATTTTAAAAAACATCCAAACTGATATGAATTAGAACTTTTATTTGATAAAAATTAAAAGAAAATCCAAACTTCATCCATTCCCTTAACAACTTCTTCCCTATTTGTATTCACAAGCATGTATTAGTTGGACTATAACTTAAGATTCTCAACCTTATTAATTTTACTAAAGTCGCGTTGTTATTAACATTTCAATTATCGATCACATTTTTTGTTTTTTGTTTTGTTGATGATTGAATTTAGTTTAATTTACATGTCATTGTATAATATATAATAGAGCATATCTATTTTGAGCATACTCACATTCAATATCTTTTGATTTTATGAATAGAAAAAAATTAATTATTATTATTTTAATTATGTTGTATATTTTATAAATATTACCAACAATCAATTGGTCTAGTGGATGTGACGTTAAATCCCTTAAGCATGGTCAAAGGCCCGAATCCTTACATTATGAATTAAACAAATTGAGTTGAGAATATTGCCCTATAATAAACTTTTGCACTATTTGATTCGAATTAATAAATTAATAAATTAAATATCATAGTTAAACAAAAAAAAATGTTGTTTTTAATTTTCTCGTTTTACACAAGTAACTCATACTTTAATTTGCTGGTAAATGGTAAAGCCACCACCATGAACCGACCAAATGGTAATTCAGCATTTTTCATCAGGTTCCCCATTCTTTCTTATTTATCAAACAGTAACCATCATTATTAGTTAGAAAATAACAAAGGGATATCCATTATTCTCTTTCGACTACCACGCCATCTTTTTTTCCACTTCTAGAACATTCTACAGTCAACTCTATTCCCATTAAATATTACATACGTTTTTAAAAAACAAATAATATATATTTCAGAAATAAATATTATAAAAAATATTTTAATACGCAGCTAAAATAATATTATTTTAGAGTTTAAAGTTTAATTTGAGATTTTAGGTTAAAATTTTAGAATTTAAAATTTAAAATTTATGTGCATTTAGACCCATGAATGTGTCACTCAAGATTATAATATAGTAAATATTATAAATTAAATGAAGTCTATTTTTAATATATATATATATATATATATATATATATATATATATATATAGGTCATGAATGTGTCACTCAAGATTATAATATCCTACATATTATAATTTTTTGACTCAATTAATATTGCACATTTACTCAATAATATAACTTTTTTGGTTTAACCACGGTATTTTATTTATTAACAGACTACTTCAGATTAAGTACTGTAAAAATTTATTATGGGGCGACACTCTCAATTTAATTTGTTCTATTCACAATATTAATATTTAAACCCATGGCTTTACTTAAAGGATTTAATATCATTTTAATTGAAAATATTACATATTTTTTAGCAATGATTATAATAATATTAGGACCTCTTTATATTTTTATAATCTTTAAATTAAAATTAATTATTATTATTTAAGGTTTGAACATGAAATTATCATATTCATATAAAATTATTTATAATTACAATTATAAAATAGGAGTATAATCTTTTATATAAAACTAAATATATCAAAATTTAAAGGACATAAGGGAAATGACAAGATAGTCAAACTCAAATGCCACGCTCCCGCTAATTTCAAATGATATGAATCCGCATACATAAGGGAAGATGTCATAGTCGTTTAATTTCAATCATTTACCTCATGGATATGGGATATAAACATGATTTTATGTTAAAGGCATGAAATTTTAAAAAAAAAATTAGAAATTTAGGAGAGAAAATAATAAAATTTTAGAGATATAAATTAGATAATTAATAAAAAACATAAAAAATATATAAATTTTATGAGAGTTTTTCATGTTGCTTATCACGCTATTTTGCTTCGATTTCAAGCACTTATCGTGCTATCTATATATGCAAACATGCATGTTTGACCTTTCTTTTTCATTGAAATAATAATAATAAAAATTAATAACCGTAATCATGCAAATGTTTCTTATTTGTTTATTTATCCAATCACTTTAAAAACACCCATAACATGGAGCGACAAATATATAAATATTTTTATTTAAAAAATCATAGAAATAAACGGTCATAATAATTATGAGTTTTCATCTTAACTTACACAATGAGTTCGAATCATAAGAATTACATGTTTATGGTCTATGTGTATGATATATTAGTGATTTTTGTAAATATGTGATAATAATTTATTTATGTATGAAATATTAGTTTTTTTTTGAAAGATGTATGAAATATTAGTTAATAATTTAAGAAAAATAAACTATTTGAAATTGAATTAAATTAAGTTAATTGTTTAAGTAAATCATAAATATAAATCGGATTTTAAAACCCATTTAAAATATACCATACTTAATTGCTTCAAGCTTACAAAAGAATACACAAATTATTCAAAACTAAGTTATTAAATTAGATTTATATTTAAAAAAACAATTTCTTCGAAATCCACTCATTAAGCCTCGTTAGTTCACAATTAACCAAATTGGTATTTTGCTTTTGGTCCAACTTTGTCATAATCTATTCTTTTGATATCTTGTGACAGTCTATATTTAAAAAATATGAATAAAAAGGGGATATTTATGGTTTATGCCCGCAGTTTCATATTAAATTCAAATACTTTTTTAAGATCTCTGAGTTAGAATCCATTCATCTTTTCAAATGTAGCATCCACTTATTTTGATTATATTAAATTTATTATTTTTCATACGTTTCAAAAGTAAGAATCAATTCATTATTGAGTGTTTGGAATCAATTAATACAAAAATATTCTAATTTAATTAAGAGTTTTAGATAAAATATTTTAAGAATACAATAAAAAATATGAATATATACTAGTATTAAAAAAGAAAAATAATTCCTTTTAATTTTAGAGTTCAAGAATTTAGGTTAAAATTTAGGGTTTAGGGATTTAGTTTGTAAGGGTAGAATTTAAAGTTTAAGATTAGAATTTAGAGTTTAGAGTTTAGAATTTAGGGTGTTAGGGTTAGGAATTTAAGTTTTAGATTTTATAGCTTAAATATAAAGTGTTATGTAAATTTTATTTGAAGCAAAATAAAAAATTCTTTTAAACTTATTTATTCAAAATATAACCCTGAATTAGTCAACATTAATCAGGGCAATGTTGTAGATAACAGAGATAGAAACCAGACCACAACTCAATCAATATTAATCTTTTATTTCTAAAAATTCATCTTATTAACTTCTTTTAGGACACTATAAATTCTAAGAATTAAAAAATAAGTAATAATTCCTTATTTGAACCAAAATAGAAAATCCTTTTAAACTTGAAAGAATATTCCTAGAAGACAATTATTTTACAGCTTGATTGTTCTTAGACTTCAATTTAAACACTAATTTCTTAATGTAAATTGTTTTTCTTTTCGTCTATAAATAATCGTCCAACTTTGTTCATAGTTTTCATCAGTCATATTTTGTTTTTTGTTCTCTTTCTTTCTGATCCAAAATTTTCTTTCTCAGTGAACCATAATCAGGTACTTTATCATCATAAACTCAATTTTGATTATCCAAATCTGGGTTTATCTCTTTTCTTTTCTTTTTTAACTTTTTAGTTCTTACTATTTCATTTATTCATTTACATGCTCTGTTTTTCTAATTTTTTTACTATGGCTACTTTATTGAAATACAGATGGTTTTTGCTCTATCAAGTTTTTGATTTCATAGTTTTTTCTGGGTTTTAATGGAAATATAGTATGTTTTAAAATAAAATGTAAATTAAATATACGACAGTTTTTTAACTTCCTCGTTGAAATAACTTAACTGCTAGTGTATGTATTATGTATAGGGTACTTATCTTGTTATATACTCCATCAAATACATGATTCTGGGTTTCTGATGTTCTGTTAATTTTCTTTTTTAAGTGTGGTGATGGCGAGTTTCATTAACAGCAATAGCAAGGTGGAGAAGTTGGCATCCATTGATGCACACTTACGGCAATTGGTTCCTGCTAAAGTGAGTGAAGATGATAAATTGGTGGAATACGATGCTTTGCTTTTGGATCGGTTTCTTGATATTCTTCAAGACTTGCATGGCGAGGACCTCAAGGAAACGGTATACCATTCTTCTGTTTTCACTTTTGTGTTTTTGAAATTTGTTTTTTTTGATGGTTTGGTCAATACCCTTGTTTGCTGAAACCGGTCTAAGTGGGAGTTTGAAGTTTTAATGGCTGGAGGTGTTTGAAACGATGATGAATTTTCATGGTAGTATTACCCTTTGTATGAGACAATAATTTGCTTCATTATCAATTGATTATACTCTAAATTGACTATACTCTAGTGGTACTCTTACTTGTATCGAACACTGTTAGTAGTTCTCGAAACATGTACTACCCTTTGTATGAGACACTAATTTTTTTTTGAACAATTTGCTTCATTATCAATTGAGTGCTAAAGTGTTTGTGTCCGTCACATTTGAACATGTGGTAGAGTCTATGATTCTTCGAATATATGAAAAAACAACAACTATACTCCAGTGGTACTTTTACTTGTATGCAGTGCTTGTTACAGTTTGCAAAACAGAGATTGAGTGTACATTGACTTGTGAGAGTTTCATATTTCTAGTTTCTGAACTCCTTGAGATCAGAGTTTGGTTATGTAGATCCTGGTAGTTGTTATCTGTTTCTTTTATACTTTTATTATGTTTATCATTTTTTGTGGTAGATGGTAAATAGAAAGTGTTGTTTTAGAAACTTGTGCAGATTTATGGTGATAAAGTTGTATTTTTTGGTGTTTGATTTGTTTAGGTTCAAGAATGTTATGAACTTTCTGCTGATTATGAAGGGAACAATAACCCCAATAAACTTGAGGAATTGGGAAATGTTTTGACTAGTTTGGACCCGGGTGACTCCATTGTTATAGCTAAAGCTTTTTCCCACATGCTCAACTTGGCTAACCTGGCTGAGGAAGTCCAGATTGCTCACCGTCGAAGAATCAAATTAAAGAAAGGTGATTTTGTTGACGAGAACAGTGCAACAACCGAATCAGACCTTGAAGAAACTCTCAAGAGACTTGTGGTTGATCTGAAGAAATCTCCTCAGGAAGTTTTTGATGCTCTTAAGAACCAAACTGTGGATCTGGTCTTCACTGCTCATCCTACTCAATCAGTTCGGAGATCTTTACTGCAGAAGCATGGAAGGTTTGTTCTTCGATTCTAAATAATTGTTTTCTGATGAAACAATTTCAAGTCAAAGCCTACTTCTATTCACTAATATATTTCTGATTATTTTTTTCCAGGATAAGGAATTGTTTAGCTCAATTGTATGCTAAAGATATTACTCCAGATGATAGGCAGCAGCTCGATGAGGCTTTGGGGCGTGAGGTATGTCTCCTTGTCATAATATTTCTTTAATGTATACATAAGCTTGCCATCCATGCCTCACGTAAGAAGAAAAACTTTTTCCCCTTTCTATGTAGATACAAGCTGCATTTCGTACAGACGAGATTCGAAGGACCCCTCCAACTCCTCAAGATGAGATGAGAGCAGGAATGAGCTACTTCCATGAAACAGTATGGAAGGGTGTTCCAAAATTCTTGCGCCGAGTTGACACAGCTTTGAAGAACATTGGAATTAATGAACGTGTTCCCTATAATGCACCACTTATCCAATTTTCTTCATGGATGGGCGGCGATCGTGATGGTAAAATCCTACTTGAACTAATAAATATTAAAGATCAAACCTTGTACTATGAACTAATTTTTAATTAGTTAAAATTGGAGGTACTCAAATATCTTTTGGGGTGTTTCAACATTTTCTTGATATAATGCAGGCAATCCAAGGGTAACTCCTGAGGTCACAAGGGATGTTTGCTTGTTGGCTAGAATGATGGTTGCCAATTTGTACTATTCCCAAATTGAGGATCTGATGTTTGAGGTATTAAGCTCGTGTCATCTAACAAGTTATATAGAGCTTTTTCTATATTACCCATTTTAGGCAAATTCTTACTGATGTCTTTGCAGTTGTCCATGTGGCGCTGTAGTGACGAGCTTCGTTTTCGTGCTGATAAACTTCATAGTTCCTCAAGGAGAGATGCCAAGCACTACATAGGTATACCTATATTATGGATATATGTTGGTTTCAGTTTTGTGTACATTTTCTTCTGAATCTGGATTATGCACCCATCTCCAATTCCCCATGAAGGGACATAATTCTTCTAGATTGTATGTTCTATAGCATGCTCAAAGATTGAATTCAGACTTTATGCGAGTCAGAAATAGCAGCTTCTAAAATATTTTGTTCAAATTTCTGTTATCACTGGTTAAGTTCTAATTGATGTCATTCTTGATGCAGAGTTTTGGAAACACATACCTCCCAGTGAACCCTACCGTGTGATTCTCGGTGATGTTAGAGACAAGCTATATCAGACGCGAGAAAGGTCGCGTCAGTTGTTATCTCATGGTGCATCTGAGATTCCAGAGGAAGCAACTTTCACCAACGTTGAGCAGGTATCTGCTTGTTTGTCCTATATCATGGTTTTAGTGTTAGTTTGTAATACACCTACTTTTCACTAGTGAAATAGAAATTTCTCTTTGTTATTCGACTGTGTACAAGTGCCTGCTACGAGTATGCATCCGACACTGATATGTTCAATTGTTTCTAAGTTTTTTTCTCCATGTATTTGAAAATCTTTGAAGGATCATACCTGTCTGGCCCCTGGATTTGCATTAGACTTAGGCTTCAGACATAGGTACTTTAAAAAATGAAGAGTCGGAGTAATATAGAGATTCATTAAATTCGGTTTTGTCTATATTGCTTCAATAAGGATAAAAACCGTAGCAAATGGGAACCAGAAAATCCCCTGCCAAACAAAAATAATAGTTTCTGGATTTGGCTCTGAAGGGCCATACTATGTCACTCTCAAGTAATTACTTTTGTTATGATCTAGAATAGCATTTTCTCATGTCTATTTTTATTTTACAGTAATCTCTTCTTAACTGACCTTGGCACTAATTAAGCTTTTAATTTTATGCAGTTTCTCGAACCTCTTGAACTTTGTTATAGGTCACTTTGCTCTTGTGGTGACCAGCCAATTGCTGATGGAAGCCTTCTCGATTTCTTGAGGCAAGTGTCAACCTTCGGACTCTCACTTGTCAGACTTGACATTAGGCAAGAGTCTGACCGCCACACAGATGTCTTAGATGCCATTACCAAGCACTTGGAAATCGGTTCCTACCGAGAGTGGTCTGAAGAACAAAAGCAGGAATGGCTATTATCTGAACTAAGCGGCAAGCGTCCATTGTTTGGTACTGATCTTCCTAAAACAGAAGAAATTACTGATGTTTTGGACACATTCAATGTCCTGGCAGAGCTCCCAGCCGACAACTTCGGAGCATACATCATTTCAATGGCGACTGCACCTTCTGATGTTCTTGCTGTTGAGCTCCTGCAACGTGAATGCCATGTGAAGCAACCATTAAGAGTTGTTCCACTGTTTGAGAAGCTTGCAGATTTGGACGCTGCACCTGCTGCTTTGGCTCGGCTCTTCTCAAT
Source organism: Hibiscus tridactylites (assembly GCA_958450335.1). Classification (NCBI taxonomy): domain Eukaryota; kingdom Viridiplantae; phylum Streptophyta; class Magnoliopsida; order Malvales; family Malvaceae; genus Hibiscus; species Hibiscus tridactylites. Next base: position 4,415,290 of record OY288267.1, read on the forward strand.
AGATTGGTACAGAAACCGGATCAATGGAAAGCAAGAAGTTATGATTGGGTATTCGGATTCAGGTAAAGATGCTGGGCGTCTCTCTGCTGCATGGCAGTTATACAAAGCTCAGGAGGAACTTATAAAGGTTGCTAAGCAATTTGGGGTGAAGCTAACAATGTTCCATGGTCGTGGTGGAACTGTTGGAAGAGGAGGCGGTCCAACTCATCTCGCTATATTATCTCAACCACCAGAAACTATTCACGGGTCTCTTCGTGTTACGGTTCAAGGTGAAGTTATCGAGCAATCGTTCGGAGAGGAGCACTTGTGCTTTAGAACGCTCCAGCGTTTTACAGCTGCCACACTTGAGCATGGTATGCACCCACCAGTTTCACCAAAGCCTGAATGGCGTGCACTAATGGATGAAATGGCTGTTGTTGCTACTGAGGAGTACCGTTCCATTGTCTTCAAAGAACCTCGGTTTGTTGAATATTTCCGCCTTGTAAGTGAACTTGCATCATTATGTTCTTAACACCATCTAAATTATTTAAAATCAGTTTTTGATTGGATAATACTGTTTACTTTGGCTGTAGGCTACACCAGAGTTGGAGTATGGTAGGATGAATATTGGTAGCCGACCTTCAAAGCGGAAGCCAAGTGGGGGTATCGAATCTCTCCGTGCAATCCCGTGGATCTTTGCTTGGACTCAGACAAGATTTCATCTTCCTGTTTGGCTTGGCTTTGGAGCTGCATTTAAACATGTGATTCAGAAGGACATTAAGAATCTGCAAATGCTGCAAGAGATGTACAATGCATGGCCTTTCTTCAGGGTGACAATTGATTTAGTCGAAATGGTCTTTGCAAAAGGAGATCCCGGGATTGCAGCCTTATATGATAAGCTACTTGTTTCTCAAGAATTGTGGTCGTTCGGAGAGCGGTTGAGGACCAACTACGAAGAAACAAAACGCCTTCTCCTTCAGGTACAATAACCGGAGCATGATACCTTCTATCATTTATTTCTTTTTAAAAAAATACAATTGTGTATATTTTGAACCTATATTCACTCCTTTTTCTCTTATATTTCCAGATTGCTGGGCACAAAGATCTTCTTGAAGGGGACCCCTACCTAAAGCAAAGACTCCGACTGCGTGATTCATACATCACAACACTAAACGTTTGCCAGGCCTACACACTGAAACGTATCCGTGACCCGAATTACAACGTGAATTTGCGGCCGCATATTTGCAAACCAGCAGATGAGCTTGTGAAACTGAACCCAACAAGTGAGTACGCCCCTGGTTTAGAGGATACCCTCATCTTGACCATGAAAGGTATTGCTGCCGGCATGCAAAACACGGGTTAATCCGAGTTAGCACTCGCCACTCGGTACTTATATATATCAGAGATGGTAGTGCAGAAAACAATAAGTATGCAAGATGGTAGCGTTTTCAGCATAAAAGGCTTTCATATCGTAAGAAGAAAAGCAGTGGATGTCATTTAAATTATCTGTAGACTGTATGGTTATCTAAGTGTGATTAGACACTCTTGTTTACTAGTGGCAGTTGTTTAACACTGTCTTAAAATGGATTGGAGATCCATAAATATGATTACTTTTTGGTTTAATGCAAGTAAACACTTTGTGGCTTTTGATTTTTGTTTGCATATTTTGGTCTTTCTGGTTTCTAGTCTCATTCCTCGTCTGCATCTATATATATATAGAGAGAGAATGAAAATCATCTATCCATGCTTTTTCTGTGCCCCACTCTATAAAAAACATTTAAGGTTAGAGTTTAGAGAATTAGGGGTATAATGTGTTCGTTAGGGTGTAAGATGTATGATTTAAGATGTGGAATTTAATGTGAGGGTTTATAATTTAATTTTTTTAGCGTATTTTAGTGTAAGGTATAGAAAAGGGAAATAAATTTTACACCGTAAACTTTAAAATACACATTTTTGGGGAATGGATTTTGTGATTTTGTTTTTATTTATTTATATCGTGATATCCGAGAAGATATATTTTTTTATTTTATTTTACATTTTCACAAAAAGATACATAGTATGGATTTATTTGAATGTAAATATTTTATTCAAATTTGGTCTAAATAAAAAAAAAGTGTAAACCAATAGAAAATTAGATAAAATATACAAATAGTTGTTATCAAGTAAATTTATTTTTTATCACAAAAAATTTATAATGTCACTAAAGTTTAATAAACTATTACAAAACTCATTAATACTTTTCAAAGCTATTATTCTGATAAAAAATCAAATTATTATTAAATAATTGTTAAATTGGTTAAAATTTATCACTATTTTATAATGAGAAAATCTTCAATACACATGCTGCGTAAATTAAAGTTAACACGAGGTTTTTAATTTTAGGGGTTATGATTGTAATATAAGGTTTAAATGTTAGGAGTTTAGGTTTTAAAGTTTAAAATTTAATGTTAATGTTTAGAATTTAAGAATTAAAATTTAAATTTTAGGGTGTTAGGGTTAAGAATTTAAGATTTTAGTTTTATAAGGTAAAAATATAGTGTATCAAAGTTTTACCCTTTTATAATATATTAGGATTATTTTATAACAGTTGAAAGTTTAATTGTGATTACAAATAAGCTAATAGTTATTGCCACCCTTGCAATAAAAAATATTACTTATTTAATAAACACAATATTATCAATAAAATTTAAATATAGATCTTTTATCATTATACATATATTCACTTCTATTAAATATTTTTTTGTTTTATTTATTAAGTATTTTATTATGTTTGACGCTACTTAATTTGATAACATCGGTTTAACAAAAATCAAGTATCTATTACTCGAATTTTCGAGTAACTAAATTTCACGAATATTTCGTTAAGGCAGGCTGAGACACGAGTCGAAGAATCTAGTACCCAAGACTTCAGGTAGCGGTACTTCAAGTACCCGATATTGAATAACCTTTAATATATAATGACTATTTTATAATAATATAATAAATTTAATAATTCTTGAAAGTTCAATAATTATTTTTACTTAATTCAATAATTATTTGTGCATTTTTTAGCCTATGAAGATTGAAAATATAATAAAAAGTGACTTCGTTAAGAAGAAAAGCATAATTCTGGACCTCCCTTTTTCTCAATTTTCTCGCGCCCCACTGCTCTTCTGTTGTAAAAGTTCAACCTTTTTCTTCTCTTCCGCAGAAAAGCAGCACTCACTGAGTCACTTCTCACTCTCAAACCCGTAAACAGTAAAGGTAAATTCCAAAAAAATGTCTCTCTCGACTCGACAGAGGCGAGCGACGGTGTCGGATCTTCCGTCATCGTCGTCGCCACCTCAATCGTCGAAGCCCGAATCATACACGAAAGAGGACAAACCAGGACGATCATCCTCATCGGACGGCGTGGGCGAAGACCGCGGGTTGGGGTGGTTCACGGTGTTGTTTGCTTTGGGAATGCTACGGTACATGAGCGCCACATCGAATATAATACACGACTGCGATGAAGTCTTCAATTATTGGGAGCCTCTTCATTATCTTCTCTACAAATCCGGCTTTCAAACTTGGGAGTATAGGTAAACGCCCATACATACGAATTCACTCTTATTTTATACGTACTTGTCCATCAAATTATACTTGACTGCACTTAAAAAAACAATGTAAGCTCTAAGCTGATCTAAAAATGTAATCCTGGATTTGAAAAAGAAAAAGAAAGAGAAAGAAAAAATTTGAAGTATAAAAAAACTTGAAATTTTTGTGTGTCAGTTTAGGTTATTTATTATTTGTTATTTTTTAAGTAGTCAAGTACCAATTGAAGGATGCATTGAGTTTTTTTTTTTGAGGTATTTAAGCTTTATTTAGTGAGTGATAACTGGAAAGTGAGGAACTTGAATGTAATTCTTTGGGAAATACGATGCTATTATTATTTGTGTACTTATCGAAGAAAGAAATGAAGTGAGCTACTGATAGATGATGCATAATTTTCATGCTTATAGTCTATGCATCAATGAATATATATGTTTTTGAGTGTGTTGGATCATAGATGGTGCTTGCGCTCATCGGTAAGGATTGGGGTCAGGCGGTCAGCGGCAGCGGCAGAGAATTATTTTTGAGGGTGGGCACACAAAATCTCAAAATTTTAGGGTGGACACAATTTATAAAGATTAAAAAGTTCTAAGGACCAATTCATAAAAATTAAGGAAATTGAAGTCAAATGTGTGAAGTTTAGAAAGTTCAGGGTTGGCACGTGCACACCCTGAAGTACACATACATCCGCCATTAATTGGGGTAGATTTTCTTCAAAATAGGTTTGAATAGAGTTCAGTGACTGACTTTTAGTCGGTATTGTTTGTGTGCTGGTGTGCATGCATTTTGAAATGGATTTTGATTGAACAGAAGATGTTTATTTTCTTCTTGCAAAGTAGTTACATATGGTTATTATGTTGCATTTGATTTATTTTCATCATCTTTAGATTCATTCTTGTATTTTCTGGGAGCAAGAATCTATTTGAGTTATAAAAACTTCTTTGGCTAAAAATCCTCATCTTACATTCTTACTGCTACTTGGAAAATAATTTGATTTTTCTCGGTTGTCAGTAACCGTTTTACTGAGGCTGTTGTCTCATTTATGTGTTTGTTGCAGTTCTGAGTTTGCACTCCGGTCATATTTGTACATTATTTTCCACGAATTATTTGGCCGACCTGCTTCCTGGCTGTTTGCCGAAGAAAAAGTAAGTTTCAAGAATAAAAAAAGTTAAGTTTCTGTGTTTTTTTGTTAACATTCCTTATATTTGCCTTTTTTATCTATTAGGTGAGAGTTTTCTATGCAGTGAGACTCTTTCTTGGTCTTCTATCTGTTATTTCAGATGCTACTCTAGTAGTAGCAGTTTCCAGAAAATATGGAAAGCGTCTTGCTTCGTATGCACTTGCAATGCTTTGCTTGGCTAGTGGTTGTTTCTTTGCCAGCACAAGTGAGTGGCTTTTACCATCTTTCTTTGTCAATTTCCAGAATACTGATGAAAGTTTTATGTTCATGTTTTTCCATGTAGTTATAGATTTCCTGCTTTTTATAACCAAGTAATTGTTAAATACAAATTTAAGCTACAGGAGAATGCCTAGAATATTCTGTTTTTCTCTCAGATTGCTATTTTTTAATTACCGTGATCCCCCCAGGTTTCCTTCCTAGTTCATTCTCCATGTATGCCATGAGCCTCTCATCAGGGTTATTTCTACTTGAGAAACCTGCATGGGCTGTTGCTGTTGCAGCTGTGGGGGTAATCCTAGGTTGGCCATTTTCAATCTTGGCATTTCTTCCAGTCACATTGTACTCTTTGGCTAAACAATTCAAACGAGTATTTCTTTCTGGTGCTGTCACCTCAATAGCTCTTCTTGTAAGTAAATTTAATCATTAAATTTGGTTATTATCGGTGAACTTTATGGATATATGATTTTAATATCTTAACTTGGTGATTGACATTAACATGTTTGTAGTCAATTAATATTTAGTTTTTCGTTTTGTTGTTCACTTGTGAATAATTGAAGTTCTTTCTCCAGGCCCTTTCCGTGCTCGTTGATTATTGCTATTACCAACGCTGGACATCATCTGTTTTTAATCTCTTAGTGTATAATGTATTAGGAGGTGGTGAGAGCCATTTGTATGGGACTGAGGGGGCACTTTTTTATTTAAGGAATGGGTTTAACAATTTCAACTTCTGTTTCATCCTTGCTTTGCTTTTCCTCGGAATTCTGCCAATTGCAAGGAAAAAGTATGCCCCTGACCTGCTTATTGTGATATCTCCTCTTTATATATGGCTGGCATTTATGTCTCTGCAGCCACACAAAGAAGAAAGGTATGGTTTATCTTTTTCTTAAATGTCCTTGCCTAATTTTCTTTAGATTTTATTTCTTGTTTCTTTTCCCTGCCATAAAATAGATCAATGAATGAAGAATATTCTGACATGACATTAGAAGTTTCAAGGAGGGTTTGGGTCCTTTGGGATTGCTTTGGTCCTAAGCTTTAGGCTAATCTTGCATGACATTTTCTTCTAGGAAACAAAACAGAACATATTTTTTTATCGTCTCTTTACATCTCCTGAACAATCTTTAATATCCATCTTGCCTGCTTTGAGATGTAACAGTCCATTATATTTGATTTTTATGCAGATTTCTTTATCCCGTATACCCGCTTGTTTGTGTTGCTGCTTCAGCGGTCATTGAGAGCTTTCCTGATATATTTCGAGACAAATATAATCCCTACGATAATTCTATTATAGTCATGGTGGGAATCTTCTACAGCTCTTTAATTTTCCATCCGTACAACACTAAGCCCTCATTCAAATGTTCTTGGCATGTTTTTGCAGATGGCCAAATTTCTTAGACCTGTGGTCCTCAGCCTCATATTATGTGCCTCACATGCACGTACATTTTCATTGATCAATGGCTATGCTGCTCCATTGGAGGTTTACAAGATCTTGGAGCACCATGATGATGCGGGAACTGGTAATGAGTAATCTCTTATATGATGCACCAATGTTGTACCTTGTTTGATTTTGTTATTCCTAGACTTACAAAGAATGAATTTTCTTTTCAACAGCCATGTAAGCTGTAGCATTAATGACATTTATTTTTATGCAGAACTTTATCAAGAATGCATAACATAATTTTCCTTGTATGTAGCTTTTTTTTTGTTTTGTTTCTAATGGCTATAACCTTCCTTTAGAATTGCCTTGTAGTTCTAATAAAAGTTTCGAAGATGCATTCTTTCGGTAGATTTTATCGATCGTTTATGTTTGGCATTTATGCTGGAGAATGCCGTCACCAACAAGAACGAATGCTTCATTGCAGGTTCTGTACTTTGTGTTGGAAGTGAGTGGCACCGTTACCCATCATCTTTTTTTGTGCCTGCTTATATTGGTGAAGTGAGATGGATTGATGATGGATTCCGAGGTCTTCTTCCATTCCCTTTCAATGATACTCTGGGAGGGACTGCAGCTGCACCACCATACTTCAACAATAAAAACAAGGCATCAGATGAGCAATACGTAAGTAACCCTTTCTATGACCTAGTTCATATTAAAATAACTAATATTTATGCTTTACTGTTATATATTGTTTCAGTTGTATATTGACCCACTATAAATTGCAGCTCCAAAATGTACATGCTTGTACATTCCTGGTTGAGCTGCAGCTGAACCGACCTCACCCTTCTCGTGGAAATGACCTATCAACCTGGGAGGTAAAGCAGTATATTTTATATATTTTCCCGTTTTCCTAATATATTGTTCTTCTCACATAATTTAACGAAACTGTGCCTGTTTCAGCCTATCGCAGCCCTACCATACTTGGACAGGGAGCTCTCACCTGCCAAATATCGGTCATTTTTCATCCCGTACCTGTGGCAGGAGAAGAATGTCTTTGGCATGTACAAACTTCTGAAGAGAGTATCAAAGCAAGAATGATGAATGTCATGTTAGTTGTTTCCTCTTTATTTCCTTGAGTTTTTTTTTTCTTTCAGAAGTATTGTGCCCATTGACTGCTTAGAACGGTATTCTTTTCTTCTGTTTTTATGTTATTCCAAGCGGAAAAAAAAGGAAAAGGAAAATTTATAATGCTAACATACATTGATCCCAGTGATTAGACAATTTTGTAGCTGTTGTTGCTTCATATAGGCTTTATGTTGTGTTTGTGCTGGTTAAGTTCTCTTGTTACTTGGTTTGTTCAGTTAATGGTTTATAGCACTTTGATCTCCCTTGTTTGGGTTATAAGTTTGGAAATGTGATTCTTTATACCATGAAAAAACTCGGAAATGTTAACCATTGCCTAAACCCGATTTTGCAGACTTGTCATGCTTCTTGTTTTTTGTTTGGTCTCACCTTGCCAAATCCCAACCAGAAAAATAGGCATAACTCTATGATACTGAGGTTTAGCAGGAATAAGAGATTGAGCTTCAATTAATATCATTTTACAAAGCTGCATATGCAACAAGGATGGATCTCGACATTGAAATCCATCCTTTATTCTTGAATTGTGGCCTCTGTCGTAACAAAAGGCTTGAATACCGGTAGAATTTAGGTCTTACAGTTGGCTATGTAATGACTCAAACTGCTGGGGGATTCGAAGGAAGTGGGTAAATATACCTGCAAATCCCTGTAATGGTTGCACGATTTGAGATGTAAGAAGCTATAGATAGAAAGGGCAACGGTGTCGATATTTCGATATCAGCTCCTAGTGTTTGCCGCCCGGTATCTATGTTCTCATAGCCTCGCTCAATATGTTGGATTTTATGGATCTCAAGTCCCTTGCAGCCAAAAGTTACCATCTGATCAATGATTGTGTTAAACGAACATCCAAAACCTTGTACTAAAAGGAACAGCTTACCTTCCTTCGTCTTTCCCAAAACTAACACGCTGCTCTTGCTAACCAGTAACCAGAATTCTCGCACCGAGCTTCTACAGTTCCCTTGCCATCCAAAGGAGAAGAGGTAGTTAGACTACGCTTATTGCTGATTTCATGGAAGAAGGAAGCAAGCATGCAGTGGGTTGATATATATCAGAATATCGACAATGCTTAAGAGAACAACGGGAATCTTGCAACGTTGTCTCCTTTTGATGTTTCTCCTTCGTGGATAATATAATTAAAGCGAAAAACCAATGCTCGCTCGATCGATGACATATGGTTTGGTTTATACGTACCATGAGTCATACGGTTGTCAATCATGGACTCCACCAGGCTTGAACCAGTGCACGTAGATGTAGTGAGAAGTGCCATTATTTGAGGTTGGAAACCCCGGAAACGTGCTCGTCTTAATACCAAAACTTTTTAAATCTTCACCAACATATATAAGAAGATTTTTCATACCTGCAGTGTGTGGTGATCAAGCTGTGAAATTTTGCAGCCAGCTTCCGAGAGTTTGTCGATCAAACATGAAACATATGACCAGGGGCGAAACTAGAAATTTGTAAAGGAGGGGACCAAAATGAGACTAAAAGTTTCGAGGGGGGCTAAAATAAAATTTTATAAAAATTGAAGGATTAACACACTGATTTTACCTTTTTTTTTCTTAAAGAAATTAGTAAATTGGCGAGGGCCACATCCCCGTAGGCCCCCGTGATGTTCCGCCACTGCATATGACATGTGACATTGAAATTATAGTATTAAAATGCAGCCGCAACGCAACCACATCATACAAACTGTAATCATATTAAAAATTATAATTATTTCTCAAAAAAAATTACGCCGCAACTGCGACAACAACTATAAGGGTGTGTTTGGTTCGCGGAAAAAATGATTACCAGGGGTTCTCATGTTTGGTTTAGGAGGATTCCCACTAGGAGGTATTATTCTTTTCCCAAGAGTTGCTCTTTTCCCCCTAAATGGTGGGAATGCTATTCCCCTCATTTTTTAGGTGTTTTACAATTCCTTCCCCTTTGGACAATATTACCCTTATGATTATGAATTATGTTCATGTTGATCCTTTATTGCATTTTTAATTAGGTAACTAATTATTTATGGTGTAAATTTATTAAATATTTATATTTAATATTAGTTTAATATATAAATGGTGTTGTATATATTTAGATAATTTTGTAATATTTAATAGTACATTTTATTAATATTGTATTTACGATGTTTCTAAGGTTATAGGATGAGATTGTATGTTGCTTGAGACTGAATGCGTTAAGACTTGATGTTATTAATTTTGTTATTTGATTTATAAGATATTTTTTATCTTAAAAATTTAGTAGGTTAATTTATTTTTATCATTTTTACTACTTTTAGATTTGTTTTATTATTTACTTTAATTTGTTTGATAAATGGTCGAAAGTAATAAAAAATTAAAAATCTAAGCATATTAAACGTTTAATATTTTGATGTTCAAAAAAAATTAAAAAGGGATAAATGTATATAAATATAAAATATTTTTTAAAAATAATTTAATAAGATTAATTATATTATAAATATTTGTTTTTTTTTTGCAAATTTTAGGTAATGTAACGAAAATAGTTCTATAAATTTTTGTGTAAATATTTTTAATTTAATGATTAAAAATTAAACTTGTTAAAAGGAAAATATATCATAAGGACAAGTTAGTAAATTTTGCTTCCAATTAATCTTATATTTCTCCAACCAAACACTACAATCCAACCAAATGAACCAAACAAGGTAATATAACATTCCCAGTAATGTGTCAGGTAATGTTACATTCCAGTAATCCTATTCCCACAGGTAATCTTACATTCCGTGAACCAAACGCCCCCTAAAGGTTATTGAGATGCATGAACGAGTAATTACTGTATCAATCATGAAGGTGCCAGCTTCGATTCGATCAATGTCCCACTGTCAGTTTAGAAATTGAGCAAGATAACATTAGTTTAATTGGAAAATACGTATAAATTAAAACCTACTTAATTATTTAAAAAATATTTCGACTTTTATTAAAATTGTTTTTAAATATATTTTTTAAATTAAGAAGATATATTATATTCTTAAGAGTAAACGCCATGATTCGATTCAAAGCAATAAAATGACATTCAATTACTGGATTTTTTAAATATATATTTTTGGTATAACCATATATACTGAATTTATTAGCATCCGGATTAAGTTTCGTAGAGACATATTTTGAAGACGACTTTCAATTTAGTTGTTCTATTCACAATATTAAAATTTAAATTCTTCATTATGCTCGCTCAAACGATTTAACGCTCCCATCTCATTAGACCAACTGATTGTTAATTATATGTCAACATAATTATTTTTCATAAATTTTAAGCTTATAATACAAATATGTACCTAAAGTATATCAACTTTTTCATTTAAATACTTAAAATATTTTTTGGTCAAAATAAGTACTTAAAACTATTTTTTATATCCAAATAGGTACTTAAAGTATATTTTTTTTTGGTTAAAATAGGTACTTAAAATATATTTTTTGGTCAAAATATATACCTAAAGTGTATATATATATTTCATCTAGGTTCTTAAATATTACATTGAATAAAAAATATATTAGATATCTATTTTGACAAATAAAATATACTTTAAGTACCTATTTTCATAAAAAATATATTTTATGTACTTATTTTGACGAAAAATACTTTAAATACTTATTTTGATAAAAAAATATACTTTACGTACTTAATTTAATTAAAATATATATTTTAATATTTATTTTGACAAAAATATACTTACATGCTTAATTTGACAAAAAAAACTACTTTAGATACCTAAAAAAAATTAGTGTGCTTTAGATATTTTTTGTGATATTAGCCTAAATTTTATAATTGTAATTTTTTTTTTCACGTGAGTGCTTAGAATTTAAGAAGAGCAAAGTCAAATCATTGCATCTTAGGGCATCTTTTCTCCCATCCTTCTTATTCTCCGATTTTCTCTTTCCATTTCTCATTTCTCAATTCTCAAAAACCCTAACTTTATTTTTTCATTTCCCTTTTGCTTAATCAGTCGATCCTTGCCAATGGCCAATAGTAATCTCCCCCGAAGAATCATCAAGGTTCCTCTTTTGATCTCCGTTCTGTCCTCAATTTCTCTATTTTCCGAGAAACGTCAAGAAAATTTTGGTTCTTTTACTTTTACATTTCTCATATTCTGTTTTCTTCCTGGATTTCTAGAATTCTGATTAATCAAAAGCCTCAGCTAATTACTTTAAGATCGTTTTCTTTGATTGAAGATCTTTATTCCCTTTTTTTGTTTGAATTTTTAAATATTTTCTTGTTGTAACTTCGTTTTTTAATCTTTGATCTAAACAGGAAACTCAGCGTCTCCTCAGTGAACCTGGTAAGTACTTTGCTATTCTTTTTTGATAAATTATTGTTGAATTTGGTTTCGTAACAGTGTTGTTGTTTACTCTTTTAAATGCTATGTGCAGAGAAAATATTGCTTTTTGAGTTTTTTCGTTTTCCTGTTAAATAAAATAGTTAACGGGTATTTTGGGATACAGCTCCAGGAATTAGCGCTTCACCATCGGAGGATAATATGCGATATTTCAATGTGATGATCCTTGGCCCCACACAGTCTCCATATGAAGGTAGTTGATATTTGCATCAAATGGTTGCAAATAGTAATGCAATGTTTAAGTGTTTGTCTTGAAATTTAGGTCCAATTAGCTTGCTTCTAAGGCTTTTCTAGTGCTTAGTCTGTTTATGGAGTTTCATTCTTGTTAATATCTCATTGCACTTCTATTTTTTTTTTCATTTTTGGTTTCATTCTGTACTTGGTATCGCTCTTTTGCGTCGGACATGATGCATTTTCTTGTTTTGAATATTTATTTAGGTGGTGTTTTCAAGTTGGAACTGTTTTTGCCTGAAGAATATCCTATGTCTGCTCCCAAGGTAAACAATTTTCGAGTCATTTTTAATTACTAGCATGACTTTCCTGTGTCTTTATGGCACATGATAAACTCGAAGGTACAACTTTGCGTCTTATGATCATTGTAATTTGAAGTTGGTTTGCAGTCTTAGTTTTGGAGTTTTCAGTTTCAGTAAATTTGATCTCTTCTTTTTTTATTGGGTAGGGTATATAATTAAATGTCCCTAAACCCATAGCCTGTACTACTACCTAGGTTGCTGATTCTTTGCTTTAAACTTTGCACATCTTACTTAGTGTATACTACCTAGGTAGCCATTTCTTTGCTTTAGACTTTGCATATCCTACTTTTACTTGGGGAGAAAGTTTATTCTCAAGGATTTTTTTCCTTTGTATTATTAGTTGCGAGGTACAAACACTATTTGGTATACAATGGTCTAATTTGTGTTTGATCTCTGTACTGGTCTGCATGGCTAATATATGATTCGGGACTTCATTTTCATTTTGTGATTGAGACTGAGTTGTCTGGTTTCCAAGATTGGGACTTCATGAGTGTAGTATGTTTGTAGAATTGCTAATTGACAATAGTTGGCATTTCTGCATCATTTTATCGTTCCCCTCCATTCTTTCGGCATGGTTTCATTACCCATTAATGTTGTACTTTTTCCTATATTTTGTGCTTTTATCCACCTTAACCAATTTGGTGCTTACAGGTTCGATTTCTAACAAAGATATATCATCCTAACATTGATAAGGTTGGCACCTGTTTCTTCTTTTGTCCTTTATTTTATGGCGTGAATGTGTATTTTATTGGCTCTTAAGGGTTTGATCTATCTTTCAGCTTGGAAGAATATGCCTTGATATTCTCAAAGACAAATGGAGTCCAGCACTCCAGATCCGAACCGTACTTTTAAGGTATTAAAAGATATAATTTGATTTGTTGTAAATCAGTATGGGTAAATTATCTGATGTACACATAATTCTAGGCTTACTAAAAGAGTTTTTAAAAACTATTGCCAGAGCATTTGAATATTGAAGCTATTGCTCTCTTTAGTTATGGTAGCACTTTAGTTTCAAGTTAATACCGACATTATTATGTTTATTTCAGTATTCAAGCACTTTTGAGTGCTCCAAATCCCGATGACCCTCTCTCTGAAAACATTGCCAAGCACTGGAAAACAAACGAGGTTGAAGCTGTTGAGACAGGTAAAACATGTGGTTTCTTTAGATTGGGATTTGGTTGCTATAATACCACTACAAATCAAAGATGATATGCTTCCATTCTTATAATCAGTCATTCTTATCGTCCCTTAACTTTTACAGCGAAGGAATGGACCCGTTTATATGCAAGCAGTGCATGAAGACACTGGCGAAAATCGTTCACCCACTTGAAATAACATCTTATGCAATGTTATAGCTAATTGACGAAAACTTATATGGAAATTTGGAAGAACTGATGTTTGAAAATGAGTCTGATATTAACAAAAAGCTTCCGGTTGCTACCCGCTTATCGTATTCGGGTTGGAAGCAGTCTCAGAAGTTGTATGATAATATACATTGTTATCCAAAACTATCAAATGCTAAATTAAGAGTTTATTCTCAAGTTCAACTATTTTTCTGATTTTTGGTTATATATCTGTCATTACAATTATTTAACTCAATACGTATGTGTGCATGTATACAGGGACAAAGCAACTTTTGGTTATTGAGCTTAACAAATTTCTACGACTTAATCCTTGATTTTTTGTTCAAATTAGTCCTCGTATTTGATCATTCTTCATATTTTTAATTCTTTTGATGACGTTTTATTTTCGAAAAAAAAGAGAAAATTAGGGCTAATTGCAAGTGATTAAAGTTTATAACTATAACCTATCCCAATACGTGGGACATCATGAATTCAACATTGAGGATGGCTAACTTTTAGCCATATAAGCAATGCCATTAAGATTTTATGAAGGATAATTTTGGTATTTTAGTAATGAATTGTATATTGAGGATTAATTTTTAAGCTAAATAAGCAATATCATCTGCTATTCCGAGGGGTTATTTTGGTATTTTAAAACTAGGTTAACAAAAATAATAAATATTTTTGGATTTTTAATAATAATGAACATACCTGATGTTAATTAAGTCGTTTGAATTTTTTATACGAGTGTTTTTTAATGTGATATATTTTAATACATAAGCTGCGTAAATTTGTAAAAAAATTTATACAATTTTTAGCCCTAACACCTTAAAACTTAAAACCTTAAATCCTAAAGTATAAATTCTAACCCTAAACCTTAAATTCCACATCTTACAACATAAATTCCTAAAACCTAAATCTCTAAACCCTAAAATTGAGAGGCATGTGTAAACTAAAATTTACACAAACTTGTGCATCAAAGTATTTTTATTTTTTAATATTCTAGTGTGATTATATGGTAATATATGTTCTTTACTCTTAGTCCTTTGTAAACTCGCACACACTAAATAATCAAGATTACATCACTCATTTTTCATTAAGACCACTTAATAAATTCTTTTATACATGTACGTTTAAACATTAATTTACATAACTTTTAAAGGTTACTAATTAATTATATATTTTGATGTTGCATTCATGTTATTTATTTAAATTATTTTCAATTCTTTATGATACGTCTTAGTTTATCACATTTAAGCATAGCTTTTAAATATCATATATAATTTCCACACACTAAAAGTTCGTTATATGTATATTTTGGTACGTTGTATATGCGTTACT
Organism: Hibiscus tridactylites; assembly: GCA_958450335.1. Classification (NCBI taxonomy): domain Eukaryota; kingdom Viridiplantae; phylum Streptophyta; class Magnoliopsida; order Malvales; family Malvaceae; genus Hibiscus; species Hibiscus tridactylites. The sequence goes on from OY288267.1 coordinate 4,430,321, forward strand.
TTTATATTGTACTGTATTAACACAATATACACTATCTATGCTCCTTACAGTGAGCAAATAAAACTTTCTTTTTTCATGTTTCTTTCATAGTGTTGTAAAACGCTTATGGTTAAGCTCCGTAGCGACAAAATTATGGGCTCTATGGTTAGCTCGAAATGATATAGTTTTCAACAATAAAACAGTGTAAAAAAAAAAACAAATGCTGGTTGATGAGCCTTTTTCGTGCGATAACCCGAGGCAGAGTGCCCGTTAAATTCAACATAGATGAGGCTGCGAAAGCAGAGGCTGCAGGGTGCGGTGGCGTGTTAAGAACGGAAACAGGGGAGACCTCGTGAGGGGTCGGAGTTGTCTGGTATAGCTGGCTTAATTGTGATGTCGGACCGAGTGTTGCTCTAAAGGAACTCTAATGTCTAGACCTTGGCGACAGAGGAATATTTTCCGGGACATTGATCGGTTGTACTCATCAATTGGGCAGGTTCAGTTCCTCTATTCCCCGTGACGTTGTAATCAGATAGCGGATTGCCTTGCATACTGTTGTAATCAACCGGTGGTGAGATCCAAATGTATGCAGGAAGATCTTTGTGCGAGGGTTTGAATTGGTAATATTTTCCAAAGCTTTTATCTTTCAAATAGAAAATACCAATATCTCGAGGACCAAACGGCTCATATGAATTCGCATAGAAAAAGTCATCAGTGAAATATATTGAATCAGGCTGGCCTTCAGGAAAATCCAGAGCTGACACTGCTAAAGTCTTGTTATCGCCCACAAATACAATATCCCCATCTATATGATTCACCTCTTTCTTTTCTAACAATTTCCCATTTTCTTCATCAAAAATCAACTTGAAAACGTCGAATCTCTTTGTCGAATGAGCATAATCATATTCTTCAATCACTTCCAAATCCAGATGCTTATGAATAGAGTATAAATTTCCCCTAGATGACTTAACGAGATAAGCTTGATCCGAATAGTCCTCTGTTGGAAGGTTTGGTAGGAGCATGTTCAATTCTGGTGATGAAACTTCAATACCATTAACATCGAAAGAGAACAAATTGTTACAACATCCTATAGCATAAACCAAATTTTTATGGAAAATAATATCTGTGAAATTAAATTCTCTACATTCATCTCTATCGATGTATATCCAGTCTTTCTGGCCAGATTTGTGAACTGCTAATTGTGCATCCGGAGCATAGATTACGACAACAACATAACTATCCGGATACAACAAAGGGTCGTCCGATAACACAACCTTAGGGACCGTAAACTGGTAGCCAGTGGTATCAAAATCCATGGTTTTAAGTCGAGGGAGACTGATGCTACTTACGTTTTTGAAAGGGTTTGAAAGAGTTATAACCCCTCTCTCTCCACCGCGGCTAACCAACCGAAACAAGAACCACAATATCTCCATGTGTGAAGCTTTGGTAATTCAATCTCACAGACTTTTGATTTGGCTTGTAGGCTATATAGCTTTCCCTTTGTGCTGCTCTTTTTGGACGGAGTCAAAAGTAACGGAACCGGGTTTGTGGATGATCGCCTTTTATAATCGAGAAAAGTATTGAATATTGAATGCCAATGCCTACTAACTGCACCAAATTGAACTTGGCTGATTGGTGCATCTATTTTCTCGAGAACCATTAAAAGGCAAAGTTCTGGTAAATATTCCCAATCCGATTCAGAGTTTCGTTCAGAAATCATATCGGAGTAGCAAGCCTCAAACAAAAGAATCAAATAAAACAACTTAATTGAAGAAGAAAAAATATGAGGAGGAGGGCGACGAAAATATGAGTTTTCAGCAGATATAGGGTGAATTTATAACGTAGATATATTAGGTTTTTGGATTTGCGTGCGATAACGGAAGAGCCGAAAGAGACTTGGGTGACAAGTCAGGATAATTGTGTTTTGGGCTGTACTAACTACTAATAGTCTAATATAGTGAAAGCAATGAACTTGTAATTGGGCGAATGGAGTTTTCCGGATAAACAAGGATTTTAAATAGAGTAAAAATCATCTGTTTCTTTTTGATATATTTATATATAACTTATCATTAAAAAAATTAGGTTTAAAGATTAAAATTATAATTTAAGGTTAGGGTTTAGAGTATTAGGAGCAGTGTGTATTTTGAGGGGTATGATTTAGGGTTTTGAGTATTGGGAGTATGATGTACTTTTTAGGGGTAAAATTTTTTGATTTTTGGTTAATTTACGTAAATCATCACTGGACTTTACTATTAAACTTAATTTGATCAATGGAGTTTCAAAACATTTAATTAACTCATTGAAGTTTAGACATAGAATGTTTTTGGTCACTAAAGTTTAGGCATTGAAATTTTTATGTCACTCTCAAACTCTAAACAGTCATAGATGGTGGTTGTTCAATCTAAAATTTCACTAGTCACTTAGTCTTGGCCTCCTGAATTTAAATTTAACTTCCATTTTGTCAAAAAATGTTCAAAAGTTCACGAATCGACAAATTTTTTTCTAATTTTTCTCTTATCGGTCTTCCTCATTCGATGTCGGATGGAGCCCGTTTTTATATGGAGCTGTAAATTCTTTAAACAATATATTTCTATGGTTGAAACTTGAAAGGGTGGGTAATGAGTTCGAGAAATTGAAGAGAAATACTTGGCTAAGGAAGTTGATGGAGAAGAGAAAAGTATCAAAGCCGAAAGGGATTATTGATAGGATAGCTAACGACTCTGATTTCAGAAGCCGAAGAAGCTTGCACCTTCAGGTGGAGGGTGGTTTGAAGATTTACAGTTGAGTTTGATCTTTTTATTTCTTGAATGGATTTGTTTTTATCAATTTTGAAGAAATTACCTGGATTACTGGACTACTTTAAAGGTTAAATTGATGCGAAAATATTATAAGAGCAAAATTAATAAATTAAGTCTACTATAGGGACAAAAATAATCCTTTAGCCGTTTTTTTTAACTCCATATGTATGTGTTCATATATGCAGGGATGAAACAAATTTTGGTTATTGAATTTAATAATTTTCTCCAACTTAGTCCTTGTTTTGTTTTTGTCCGTCTGTATATTTCACTTCCATGTGGCATTTGATAATGATTTCTTCATGATGATCTGTTACAGTGAGACTGGGTTTGTTTCCAAATTCCAATGTATACTAACCACACCAAATTCAACCTAATTTATTGATACATTTATTTTGTTAAGAATCATAAAAAGACAGAGTTCTGCTGGATATTTTCAATCTGGATCATAATTTCTATTATAAAAAAAAATCAGAAATCTTATAAACCGAAGACAAGAGGTACGAATAATTGTAGAAGAAAAAAAATACACTTAAGTATACAAATGGTCTAGACCTTGGCGACAGAGGAATATTTTCCGGGACATTGATCGGTTGTACTCATCAATTGGGCAGGTTCAGTTCCTCTATTCCCCGTGACGTTGTAATCAGATAGCGGATTGCCTTGCATACTGTTGTAATCAACCGGTGGTGAGATCCAAATGTATGCAGGAAGATCTTTGTGCGAGGGTTTGAATTGGTAATATTTTCCAAAGCTTTTATCTTTCAAATAGAAAATACCAATATCTCGAGGACCAAACGGCTCATATGAATTCGCATAGAAAAAATCATCAGTGAAATATATTGAATCAGGCTGGCCTTGGGGAAAATCCAGAGCTGACACTGCTAAAGTCTTGTTATCGCCCACAAATACAATATCACCATCGATATGATTCACCTCTTTCTTCTCTAACAATTTCCCATTTTCTTCATCCAAAATCAACTTGAAAACGTCGAATTTCTTGGTAGAATGAGCAAGATTTTCTTCTGTCTCTTCCAAATCCACATACTTATGAACAGAGTATAAATTCCCCAGAGATGACTTTACCAGATAACCTTGATCCGAATCCTCCTTCCTTATTAGTTTGCTTTCCAAGAGTATGTTCAATTTTTGTGTATCATCATCTCCGATACCATTAACATCAAATGACAACAAATTGTTTGGACCTCCAATGGCATAAACAAAACTTTTATGAAAAATAATATCACTAAGACCATATGCAATAAATTCATCTCTGTGGATGTATATCCAGTCTTTCTGGCCAGATTTGTAAACGGCTAATTGGTGGTGAGGGAGATAGATTATGACAACAACATAACTATCCGGATACAACAAGGGATCATCTGATAACACAACCTTAGGGACAGTAAACGAGTAATTAGCGAGATGAAAATCTTCGGTGTCAAGTCGAGGAAGAGTGATGCTACTTACGCTTTTGAAAGGGTTTGAAAGAGTTATAATCTTACTCTCGTTCACCGTGGCTAACCAACCATAACAAGAACCACAATATCTCCATGTGTGAAGCTCTGGTAATTCAATCTCACAGACTTTTGATTTGGCTTGTAGGCTATATAGCTTTCCCTTTGTGCTGCTCTTTTTGGATGGAATCAAAAGCAACGGAATCATATCGAAAAAACAAAGACGTTTTTTTAATCGAAGAAGAGAAAAATATGGGGAGGAGAGTGACGGACTTCAGCAAACGTATGGATATTTATAATGCAGAGATATTAGGTTTTTAAATTTGGTGTGGTAAAGGTAGAGTGGAAGAGACTTGGGTAACAAGTTAGGGCAATTGTGTTTTGGGCTGTACAAATACAGTAAAATCATGTAATTGGGCTAAAAAAAAATCAGTTCAGGATAATGGAGCTCTAGAGACTTGGGTGACAAGCCAGGGAAATTCTGATTAAGGCTTTAATCCTAATGAAAACAGAGGATTGAAGTTCATAATGGAGCTCCAGAAAGTGTGATTTCTTTAAACAATATATTTCTATTGTTGAAATTTGAAAGGGTTTACTCACCTCAATAGTATTTTTGTTAAAAAATACATTAGTAATTTAATAGTTTTTTTTTTTGTTAAGCCGGAATTTTTTATTAATAGAGTTGAAACCTTCAACATTGAGGTTACGAGATGAGAGGCTACAAAACAGTCGCCTTAGGAAAACAAAGACAACAAGAGTTAACTCTCCCAAAGAAGACCTTCTCAACAACGCTTAGATGTTTATTTCAATATTTTGATACACAATTTTGTTACAAATCTATTGTTTAAACATTATGAATTTACTTTAAAATTGCCATGCATAATCTTTAGGAAAATACTTTGATACACAAATTTGTTAATTTTAGGATGTAAGGGTTTAGGTTGTAGTTCTTAAAGTGTATGATTTATGGTTAGAATTTAGAATTTAGAGTTTAGTGTTTAGAGTGTATAATTTATGGTTAAAATTTAGAGTTTAGGATTTTAAGTTTATAGTTAAATATTATAGATTTATTTGATGCTTGACATTCATTATCTGAACGAAAAACCATTGTTGAGTGGAGGTGGTAACCGACTACTCAACAGCCACGCTACCAGAAACCATGTAGACTTCAAGACACAAGAAGAGAAGGAAGGATTCTTGAATACTTAGAAATGAAGCTGATCTACCAGCTTAACCAGGAGATCAAGCACCAGCTTATCTGAACGAAGCTGATCTGACAGCTTAAGGGAAAGATTCTTAAAACTTAAAAATGAAGCAAATGAATTGTCGGACAACATTAACTTGTATGATCAGCATTATACGTTTCCGTCTGCTGAAAGTAAAATGTACACGAATTAAACGGGAGAATGAGAATGAATGTTGGAACAATTCAAACCAAATTACATTGTTTAAAACCAACTTCTTTCCACCCTTACAGCCAGCACATAGCGTACTTGGAGCTTTCTGAGCTAACTAACTTATTTGCGAACAATAATTGAAATATTCATAACATGTTACTATCAAATGTCAGACAATGAACTCGTTAAAATCCAAGAACAATGGATTACATCTACAAAGCAGGCAAAACGCCCATTTTTAACACAATCTCGTGCATTAAGCAAAAGGAAAACCAAATACCGCAACATATCATTACGAAAATAAAAATATACATATTCGAATTCCACAAAGATTGCTTCCACAGATGTGAAGGTCACCGATACTCGGCCAACCATCTCAAGCCTATGAAAAATAGAATGAACGGAAGCACATATTAGAAAAGAATAATATCAACAAAGGGCTCACAAATCAGCCAGAACTTACCTTGCTAGTTATGTTGTTGGAGAGCCAGTCTAATCCTTCGTACAACCCTTCACCAGAGGTAGCACACGTACTCTGGATATACTTGTGATTCACATGAAAGAAATGGTCAAATTCTATCAAAAAGCATGAACGGTTCTTCAGAACAAAACAGATCGATTTGGAAATTAATCAAACAGGGAAGAAGCTGATTATAAAGTACTAGTGGCGCTGACGGAGGGAATAAAGACCAAGCTTATCAGTGATCTCAGCAGCATTCATAGCATTTGGTAGATCTTGCTTGTTTGCAAATACAAGCAGCACAACATCCCTCAGCTCATCCTACACATATTAGAAGCAACAATATTAATGAAATAATAATTAAACATGCATAAACAGCTAATATAGACCAGAGCCCCATAATTTCTCTCTTCTCTTCTCTCATTTATGAAAATTTCAACTAAATAGTGAAAACAAAACCAATAAAGTGCAAATAAGCAAACTGGGACCACATATGTGCTAATGGAAAAACTTGAAAGAAAGATAGCACATGTAAATGTATCTTATGATACTGATACGTGTTAATGGAGAGCATCTAGCCGGCACAATACCACATAAGTACTCAAATTCATCATCTGCAGATTGCAATCATAATGCACTGGATAAACTAAAACCACATTCATATAGTAAAAAAATTAAAGTTTTTTACAAATATCCGCAATAAATCAAGATATCACAGGTTTCTCTTATGTGTTGATGTAGGAATATCAAATCACAGCAAACAAATGAAAAATAAACATAATTGAAAGAAAAATACACAAAAATAAGCATGTTATGTTTGCCACGCAATAAATACCCTTCCTCATCCAGTGAAAAGGAAAATCATAACATATGGCAGAAGCAATACATATAGCTTACGAGTATGTTATGTGCTAACCAATGACAATCTAATCAGCACAGGATCGTCCATAAGCACACCAGATGAAATACAATAAAGGGCAAACCGGCAAAGGCAAGAAGCCAAATAAAACCTTAAAAAGCTGCAATTGACTTGATTAATACAATCTTAAATACTTAGAAATGAAGCTGATCTACCAGCTTAACCAGGAGATCAACCGCCAGCTTATCTGAACGAAGCTGATCTGACAGCTTAAGGGAAAGATTCTTAAAACTTATAATTGAAGCAAATGAATTGTCGGACAATATTAACTTGTATGATCAGCATTATACGTTTTCTGTCTACTGAAAGTAAAATGTACACAAATGAAACGGGGGAATGAGAATGAATGTTGGAACAATTCAAACCAAATTACATTGTTTAAAACTAACTTCTTTCCACCCTTACAGCCAACACATAGCGCACTTGGAGCTTTCTGAGCTAACTAACATATTTGCGAACCATAATTGGAAAATTCATAACATGTTACTATTAAATGTCAGACAATGAACTCGTTAAAATCCAAAAATAATGGATTCCATCTACAAAGCAGGCAAAACGCACATTTCTAACACAATCTCGTACATCACTTGTAAAAGTTAAGCAAAAGGAAAACAAAATATTAGAATATATTATTACGAAAATAAAAATATACATATTCGAATTCCACAAAGATTCCAAACAAACCCATTTCATTGATGAAGTATAAAATAAAACAAAAAACTTAAAAAAAAATAGAGGATAAAACATAAACTACCAACACACAGCAAACACTCATACAAACTAGCAACTTAAAAACATCCTGCAACGTAAACGAGATTGATTGATCATTTTTAACATGCTCCTATATTTCTGCTTTGGTCATTTTTAACATGCTCTTATATTTCTGCTTTTGTTCGAAAACGACGGACACAATTATGCCTATTACATTCGTAATCGAGTCTAATAAGAGTTGATTGATCATTTTTAACTCTCCAATATATCAGCTGATTTGAGTCTTTTTTTGCTCTGATACTATATTAAAATTTAAAAGCTAAAAATTTTAAATTATTAAAAAAGTTGACTTGATTATATCTTTTGCTCTGATACCATAATAAAAAATTGTAAATTAAAATGTTTTATATTATTAAGAAAATTGATTTAATTATAAATTAAATAACGAAAAATATTTATAAATAATTTGGTAATTTATTTTAGAAATTAACTAACTTTTTTAACGGCTATAATGAAATAAAATATATTCTTTATTATTAATATGCTATAAAAATAATAAAGGCAGGCATGTGTCAGATTACCCAAAACGCAATTCGGACGAAGGAGAAACAAACAAAAATAATAAAGGCAAGCATGGCAATAGAAACCTCAGAGACCGATCGGGCAAACCCGACATGCAGACACAAAAAAGCAAAAGACACGGAATCAGAAATATGGAATACGACAAGGCAGAGAGAGATTATTTTCATTTTCCTTTAGACTTGCATGTAACCTTCGGTTATATAGGAAACCGAAACCAAAAAAAACAAAAGAGAGAGAGAACAGTGAGCACGAGAGAGATTGTAACTAAAACCACTGTAAAAGATTCAAAAAATTCAGAGAGAAATCAAAATCAAAAAACCTTCTAAGGTAGCACTTTTTCTCACCTTCTTCGATTGCATGCATAAGAAAAATAAAAAAGGAGGCAAAGAAAAAAGAAAGCCAGAGTTTTTTACCTTTGGTCGTGTCGACTCCCTTCCGGCCGAGTCACCTTCGATCGTTGATAAGCCGTCGGGCCTTCGCGAAGGTTCAAACTCGGTGAAACGACGGCGGGATAGTCAAGGAAGGGGAGGTTTCAGATTTTCAAGTAAAAGGGGTTTTCGTGTTGCATTTTAGGGTTTCACAAAGGGGGAGATTCTTTTCTGTTTTCGGTTCTTTTAAAAAAAGAGGAAAAGGAAGCATTTTTGGGGGCTTTTGGTTTCCCTGATCACCGGTAGCGATGGCCGGTGTGATTTCCGGCGTCGGAGAATGAGAGGAGTAGAGAGGGAGGGTTCTGAGAAAGTTTAATTTGGGCAAAAGGGGAGCCAAGTTTTTTAAGACCCCTTTTATAGTGTTTTAATATTTTAAAAATGGTTCAATCCTTTTCTAGTCCCCCGCGTCTCTGAAATATCACCCCTAGCCATTCTGTCTTTTGAAATCACATCCCTGGTCACTGTTGTTTTAAAGTTTTTTTTCAATTTCGTCCCCTAATTTGCTTCAGTCAACACCGAATGGTTTAATAACCATTTCGGTCCCTACAGATTTCAGCGTCTTTTAATTTTGGTCACAGTTTTGACAACTTAACCCTTTTTTTTGGTTTAATTCTCTTACTAGTCCTCAGAGTCTGTCCAGAATTCATTCTAGTCTTTTTAGCAATATGGCTTTTATCTCATGATTTTTAATTTTCTGGCTCAATATTTATATTTATATGCTCATCTTAGTCTATGTTTTATTTACATGTTTATATATGTTTGATGATGTATATACGTATTTGTGTAATTTATGTTTGCTACGCCATCACGTGTCATGCCACTTACTTTATGTTTAATTATTTTTTTATGTCACGTTTACGTTTCTAAGTTGCATACGAACTTATAAAATGCAATGCGAGCGTCTTTTTATTCGGAAACGAACGAGGCCAGTACCAGTCGTAGTGGTGGTGGTTCGGACGTTCCTTCTCGAATATTAAGACCTTTAAAATTTACTCGCTCGTATAACCAAATTTCGATACGATTCGTCACTTTAATTCGCAAAATTTAATATTAATTAAGCGGTAATGTTTTTTGTACCGATTTTCGGGCAGGACGGGGGTGCTCATCATTCCCTGCGTGTAACCGACTCCCGAACCCATTTTCAAAAAGAATCTCTGGTTTTATTTCGGTGTCCGGTCTACCATTTTTAAATGGCCGGTGGCGACTCCTTTATTTCTTTAAATCCGATTAAAATTTTCAAAATTCATTTAAAACCCGGTTCTTCTAAGTGACACCGAGGTATTTTCTAAAATTTTAGTCGCATTAGTTAGAACTTAGAAGAAGATTAGAAATGGTGTGAGTTGCATGGGTTTTGAGGGGTATATATAGGAGGTAATTGTTTTTTGGCTCTCCACTATATCAGCTGAGACTTCAATGATTCTGCTTTTCATCCACCAAAACTGGAAATATGGTGGTTGAAAAGAAGACAAAAGAAATTGAAGAAGTTTTGGCGTGAAGAGGCTTTGCCGACCATGTGAGAGGCCAGTGGGAGCCCTGGCTCTCCACAGTAAAATAGTGTAAAATCCGGGTCTGCAAATGTATGCATCCCACGTTACTTCATTTACAAATGTGAAAATATGATTTAAAAAATCTCAAAAATGTAAACCCAACCATAGTTACCCGGAATGCATAAAGTCTCAGAAATCTCAGGCACTAAGGTGGCTAACGAAAGAAGAAGCAAATAATATTTTAGATTGATGAAGCAGAAAGAAGAAAAAAAGTAAACCGTTGAAGGAAGGAAGAAGAAGCGGTGACATGTTTTAATTTATTAATATTGGGCCCTTATTTTAGGCTTAATTTAATGGGAGAAATTATGAGTCCAGCCCTTAATTAGTTTAGAGTTCATATAAATTGTTTAAAGCGTCTAAAATTTATGAATTGATCCTAACAATTTTATAAATTTTCTGTGCAATCCGAGGATTTAATAACTTCAAATCTGCTTCCGTTGCTTTTGATTTCGTCTGAAAAGAGCAGCAAAAAGCGGAAGTTAGGGGTATTAATGGTAGAGTTTGAAGAGAGAGGGGTGAGTGAGTGGTTAGAACTTATAAGAAGATTAGAAATGGTGTGAGTTGCATAGGTTTTGAGGGGTATATATAGGAGGTAATTGTTTTTTGACTCTTCACTATGTCAACTGAGACTTTAATAATCTTTCTTTTCATTTTATTCATCCACCAAAACTGGAAATATGTTGGTTGAAAAGAAGACAAGAAATTGAAGAAGTTTTGGTGTGTATAGGCTCTGCCGACCATGTGAGAGGCCAGTGGGAGCTCTGGCTCTCCACAGTAGAATAGAGTGTAGAATCGGGGTCTACAAATGTATGCATCCCACGTTACTTTATTAAAAATGTGTAAAAATAATTTGAAAATTCTAAAATTGTAAGCCCAACTATACTTATCCGGAACGCATAACGTCTCAAAATCTCAGGCGCTGAGGTGGCTAACGAAAAAAAAACAAAGAAAATTTTAGATTAATGAAGCAGAAAGAAGAAAAAAAAGCTAACCGTCAAAGAAAGGAAGAAGAAGCGGTGACATATTTTAATTTATTAATATTGGGCCATTACTTTAGGCTTAATTCAATTGGAGAAATTATGAGTTCAACCTTTGATAAGTTTAGATTTTATAGAAATTGTTTAAAACTTCTAAAATTTATGAATTAACCCAAATAATTTTACAAATTTCTGTGCAATCCTAAGATTTAATAGCTTCAAATCTGGTTCTGTTACTTTTGATTTCGTCCGAAAAAAATTTAATTTTTTTGCGGGTAGTAGCTATGCTGACCATGTGAGGTGCCAGTGGAAGCACTGGTTCTCAATAGTAAAATGTAATAAAGAATATATTCTTACTTATTATAGCTACTAGAAGTTAGTTAGTTGTTAAAGATAAAAAAAAGTTAATAGGTTATATTAGCTATAAACTGCAAACCTTGAATTTATCTTTTTTAGAAAACTTATTTAAGTCTTTTTGCTCTGATACTATATTAGAAATTATAAGCTAAAATTTTTTATATTATTAAGAAAACTGACTTAATTATATTTTGCTTTGATATTATATTAGAAACTGTAAACTAAAATCTTTTTATATTATTAAGAAAAATGATCTAATTAAAAACTAAATAAAGAAATATATTTATACATAATTTGGTAAGTTCGATTTAAAAATTAACTAATTTTCTAACGGCTATAATGAGATAAAATGTAATCTTTATTATTAATTTATTGTGAAAAATCAAGACTTTTACTAGTATCTCACATGGCACATCACGTGATTAGTAAGGCTTATACACGCTAAAAAATTAGATAATTTTTTTGTCTTTTTTTCAATCACTTGATTTTCAGTTTTGGTGGATTAAAGAAATATAAAGCAGAGCCATTGAAGTTTCCAAATACTCAGTTGATATATTAGAAAGCCAAAAAAAAAGATCAATTACCTCTTATATATACTTAAAAAAGGAATAAAATGATCAAATTTTATACCCGGGCACCGTTATTTTATTATAAAATAATATATAAAATATAACTTTAGGCTTTAGCTGTTAGGTCTAAAATTTCAGTACGACTCTTAAAGTCAAAAGTACGAAACCAATTACATGTCCAATGCTGAATGACACATCAATAACAAATATTTTTGTTAAGTTATTTAAATGCAAATTTACCTACGAGTATGGGGATGTTCAGATATCTTCTTTCTAACCTGGAAATCAAGGGATGGGAAAACTTTTAATAATAATAATAATAATAATAATAATAATAATAATAATAATAATAATAATAATAATAATAATAATAATAATGATAATGATGTCATAATTTCACTGCCTATAGAAAAACTAGCCTTTATTAAAAATGATTAATGCTGGAAACCTAAAACCTTTCTAAAACTCGACCAATAGCAACAGATAATGCTGATTTAGTGATAACAACTCTTATTTGTTTGTCAATGTATCATGTATGCTTACACCTATTTTAAGAATATACATGTTAAAAAATAATAAAAAAATCCCAAAACTGCTTCAGTCTTATATGACATCACCTTGGGATCATTCAAGGCTTCTATCGTTCTTTGTTTGATTCGTAAACGTGTCTCTGTGATATACAACATATGAACATAAAGATTGAAACCAACGTGATCTAACTTAAGTTTTAGAGCATTGGTATCGGTACTATGTTTTCATCCTTTGTTCTATGGCACCCTCCTTTTATTTCCCAGTCCTATCTTCCTCCTCCTTTGCTCTTCCTTGTAGTCTTCACCACTGAAGTATTCCTGAGAGCTATAACAACCACATACCTGAGCCTCCCCACTCGAGTTTCGAATCTGTTTCGACTTTATACTATCTTTTGACCAACAACTGTTGCAATTGCAAAACATGAATCTTTATCCTAAACCCATGAAATCTGAAAGGCTCTAACAGGTTGAAGACTCAAGGAATATGAGGGCAATACTTTTTTCACAACAAATTGATGGTAGTTTGACAGCAGTGTGTTTGGTTGGCAATGCATATAACCCAGCAGAAAGGAAGGAGGACACAGAAGGGTATCTAGAACATACAATCTCCTGATAAACTCAAATGAAACAAGGTATTCATAAGACGAGCAAAATTTTAAAACCAAATTCAAAAATAACTCCGAATTGCGAAGAGAAACCTTTTTCAAATGGTAAGTAGAGCCTTAAAGAACAGGAAATGCAATATAACTCTATTCGTATCTACAAAAAAAAGTTAAAGTGTTGTTGAAAGAAAGAGAAACTTATAAGTGAAAAAATATCATCTGAGATTTTGCTAGAATCGAGATGATAGAGCTATCAGAGTTTATGAAATAGGTTTTGACTTCTTGATGAAAAATGAAATATAGTTGAATAGCAAACAGACGTTGAGAAATGTCTTTCTTTCGCATTTTACCTACGCCTCTGTTTCGTCCAGACTTTAAATTTAGGCTTAAGGATATAAAAGGTCCTTGGATTTTTGGGGGGAAAATCAGTTAAGCTTTTGAACTTTTTTTTGTACTCAGTTAAGCCCTTAAACTAAGAAATTTAATTAATGAAACTCTTTGACCAATTTTGACCATTAAATCTTGACAGTTTTTTCTTCATATATTACCGAAACATGATACACTACAGTTCTATCATATTGTATTTACAAAAAAAATTCAAAAAATATTTTTTATAGAGTTTATAAGTATTTTTAGAATTTTTAGAACAATTGAATATTTTTAAATAAAATAAAATTTTGAAAACTGTCAAGTGGAAATACAGTGATATAGCGCACTGCAATAATGGATCGAAAAAAAAAATTGTTCAGATTTAATGGTCAAAATTGGTCAAAGAGCTTAATTGATTCAATTTATTGATTTAAGGACTTGATTGATTAAATTTTGTAGTTCAAGGGCTTAACTAGGTGCAAAAAAAACTTTAGGAGCTTAATTGATTTTTTTTTAAAAATTCAAAGGCTTCTTATACCCTTAAGCCTTAAATTTTTTTTTTTGGATAAATTGAACTTTATTCATCCAAGAAACCATCCAAAGGAAATTTACAACCAAAACACCTATACCAGTCAACTCCCTATACAAGTATACCTATTAACACAAACCCCATTTTCCAGCTAAAGAATTGTCAAAATTTCTTAAATGACTACAACCAAGTAATCTATAACGAACGTCATTCTTCACCAATAAAAAAATAGTAACAGCCGTACGAGGCTTAGCTTCATGCCTTCTGCAATTTCGCTCATGCCAAACATGGTAATTCATGTCGCACCAAGCCAACCTAATGATCACAGCTTTCATAGATCTTCCTTTTCCCACACATTGCATCCAGTCTAAAATATTTGACCATCCATTCTGCTGAACTTGCACATCACACTCTTGCAACAATAAGGTCCAAACCTGCAAAAAATAAGGGCACTCCCCGAAAAGGTGATCCCTGGTTTCAACACCATTTTCACACAATAGACAAGAAGGATTCGATTGAATGCCCCATCTAATCAAACGATCTGAAGTTGGCAATCTGTTTAATATAAGCAACCATGTAAGAAAAGACTGTCTAGGTATTGCCAAACTGCCCCAAACAACACGAGCCCAAGGGACTTTATCACTCTTGTGCCTAAGGGATTCCCAAACTATCCGAGCTTTGAAGTTCCCCTGCAAATTTCCAACAATTACCCATTCATCACTAAGTTTCATAAGCTTTTTCCAAGCCCAACTATGAGAATTTTTTACTAAGGCATCCAAGATTGGACACCCCTTCAATATATATTGTTGCACCCATGCCACCCACAAAGAACCAGCTTGCGTAATCAATAGCCAGATGCCACGCATCACACAAGCCTTGTTCCATGCCACAAAATCCATATAAAATAAAGTTCACATGTGCTTGTCAAATTCACGGATTAGCAGTTTAGTTTAGAGGTTTTAGTTGGTTGTACTTGTTCATATACATATTTTTAATCATTTGACAGTTCACATACAACGTGCAGACAAAGCGATTTGAATTGGAGTCTCATCTCATCAGATGAACATCGTCCTCTTTTCCACCGGCCCACTTGATGGGTTCTCTCGATATTTTAACTATATAAGCATATTTCAAAAAAACTATATAAGCATAAATTTATATTCAATACACAAGCGGTGGAAATAAAAAGAGTATCTTAGTTATAAGGTTTAGGATTAGGAAATAGGATTCAAATGTTGGGATATTAGAATTTAGGGGTTGTGGTAAGAATTTAGTGTTTAATGTTAGAATTTAAGTTTAAAGATTAGGGTTTAGAGTTTAAGATAATATGGTCTGTGTTTAGGTTTTGATCTATAAACCTTAAATTTTAATAACAATCCATCAATTTTAAGCCACTAAATCTAAACTACTAAACCCTAAATCTAAAACAATTTGTGAAAACTTATTGCATCAAATATTTTCCTTTAAATGTAGCATGGTTTGATGGTGTGAAGCAATTAATCCATTGGGGGGTTCCTATTATATAGATGTATAGATTATTACATATGAACAATATCTCATCTAATGGAAAAGCTAAAGTGTTGTAGGAAAACCCAAACAAAGATGAGGCAAAGTAATGTTTTAATCCCGTTGTAGGAAAAGCTAAAGTCTGGGAACCATTACTGATTATAGCAGAGCAAAGTTTTTGCAAACTCAAAAACCATTATTATTACATAAAGCACAAGTTCAACTAGCAAATGCTACTAAACATAAAATACAAGTAATCCTGAGTATTCCGCTGAGGTACAAAACGTATTCTTGATCCCTTAACCTAAAAACCCTTTTCGTTTTTAAGTTAGGATTCAAAAATAGGTTCCACTTCGGTTCCATTTGAGAGTCCCGTCCGAGGCATCTCAATTCAAATCGAATTGATAATGTTGTTTTATGACTAGATTAGACATAAAACAACATAATCAATGCGACGAGATGCCTCAAATTGAACTACCAGATGAAAGCCTTAACCTCTGACATGAATAATCACATTCATTAACCACACAGATCAATAAGACACCTAAAGTAGCTAGAAATGCAGCAAAGTCTTGCCATGGGGAGTACTGAAAGATCAGTTGGGGGAATATAAACCACTGCTCACAGATTGGCCATGAAAGTCCATTGCATTGGCCAAACAGTCCTTGAAACCCTCGGTTGCCTCGGCATGTTCCTTGTACAAGGCTTCCAATTTGTCTTCAATGGTCTGCAACATTTGCTGTCCGATGTAACCGAAGTAAGCTCGAACGATTTTCTTCAGGTGGGACATTGCAAACTCGACCTTGAAATTGATTCGAAGAGCATCCTTAATGGCATCTCTCCATGTCAGCATCTTTTTCTCAGTAACTTCATGGAGCTGTAGATCTTCCATCTCTTTGATTGTGGCACAGAAAAACAAATAAATTTTCCCCGTAATATTTGAGTTCTTCATCGAACTCGAGGCCGAAACATCGCCATAAATATTGATGATTCTTTTCACAGTAGGGACCAAAGACAATGGGAAACTGTATCCTACAATTGTTTCTTGCTCCCCATCGAAGCAAATCGTAAAGTCCAGGAAATCGACATTGCTTGCAACATCTTCATCAATTTTTATAAGAAATTCAGCCATGGTGTTTTGCTGAGAATTCTTTGGAATTGTCTCTTCATTTGGCAGTGGATCATCTAAGTCATCCAGTCCCATACCATCCAGCTGAAAAATAAGTTGGGATATATTTATCTCAAGATTCATAAACCCGTTCAGGGAAGTAAAAAATCTATTATCAATGCTTCGAATATGAACTCTGAGAATATTCAAGTAAAATTTATAGATGCTTTCAAAACAAATGATAAATTTCCAGACTATTCAAAGCTTAGAAGCAATAATGAATAACCTCTTCATCATCTCCTTCTAAACCAGAGTCCATTCCCAGTTCATCCTGCAAAATATAAGGGGATTTTTTTTCAGTGTCAATTGTATACATGACACTTTCACTTTAGATATATGCTCATATTCGAATCCGGTGAAAACAAACCACAACAAAATCAGGAACTTAACTTATAATGGTAAGATTAATTACCTTGACATCAAAGTCTGAATGAAAATCTAGACCGGCTAATTGATCGATATAAATTTCTTGTTTCGGAATTGCAGGGACTTGCAAGTGGTCAGCAATGAACTGTTCAATAAATTCTTTCAAATAACTATTCTCAGCAAACAAATCCTCAAATTCCTTCTGCAAAACATTTGTTCTTTACTATTATTTTGCACAACAAGAAGCTATAAAAACAAAATTAAAGCAGATTTGATAAACTTTATCATCAAAACAGATTCCTTTACCTGCTGATTTCTGGCTTCAGTCTTGCTCTTGCATATTGGCCTTTCAATTTGCCTTAATTTCCCTTTAGGTTTTTGTTTGTTTGAAGCCATCTGAGAATGCATCACTGAGCCAATTGATCGCCTTACCTGAAAATTCCAATTATTATGCAGATCAAAAATCAAAATATTGAAAACCCAGATTTAGATTTTTAACAAGTTGACATAAACAAGATCAAAACAAATAAAGAAGTGGGAATTCAGTCAACCTTAAGTCTAGATTCTAGAATAAAAGCTGGGAAATGCAGGAAATAAGATGAACAAACCCAGAAAATCTTTACAGAAAACGGAAGAATCTGATTCAAGGAAAATTGAATGCTTTACCTGATTTACAATCCCGAAGCCAAGCCGCTTAGGAGCTTCCCCTGCACTCTACTCTTTTTGCAAAACAACTTGCTTACTAAGGAATCAAAAGAACTGTCAACTACAAAAATAGTCTAAATTTTTTGAAAAATACAAACTTTTTGATGTTTAACTTGAACCATTGGATTTGATCCCAAGAAGACTAACAAAAACCGTCGGATTAATAGATAATGAGAAAAAGCAAAGAAAAGGTGCATGCTTTTTGTTTCAACTCTGTCCTTTACTATGAATTTCGATCGCGCGATTAGCCTCGAGTGATCGAACGTTTTTGACCCACTTTCGTGTAGTTTAGTGCGTGGGTCGGTCCTCGTACTGTATGATGTGGAAAGTTGTTCCACCCCAAATCTCCATTAAAGTATCTTTCCATTGGAATCTCCATTAAAACCCCAAGAATTATTGGTTTTCAAAGGCTTCTTCTTGGAGTGTTATTTTTGCCCTTAATACTGTGATGGGTTAAGAAAATAGGTATTCAATTAATTTAGTCATAATTTGAAATAATTTAATATTTTATATTTAAAAATTTCATCAATTTAATTGTTTTGTGAGAATATCAAATCAAGCGAGTCCATCGGATCAAAGCAACAATTGGATAACTAAATTCTAACAACAAGTTATGTTTAAATTTTTATTATACCAAGAAAGTAATATAACATTTCTAAGAGAAGAACAAACAATTGAGGTGAATAACACATAGTAAATTGATAGAATTTTTAAATATAAATAGTTATTTTTATTGAATTGTTTCAAATTAGGATCAAATTGATAGAATGTACAAATTTTGGTACTAACTTGGGATAAGGTGTCTAGTTCAGGTACCAACTTGGAAGCAAATATTCTTTAGATACCAAGTTGAGAGAAAGTGTATAATTCAGGTACTAATGTGGGAGAAAAAAATTTTAAGTATCAAATTGAGAGAATATATTTAATTCAGGTACCAAATATATATTTTAAAAAAATAAAGATCAAAAATTATTTGTCACGTCTTATTATTATAAAAATTTATTTAAATTAGTTTTCCGACCATAGAAATTAGTTTAAACTAGTACACCTGTGATTAAATGAATAAAATTACCTCACATGTTAGTAAGATTAATTAAATAAGACCAAATTTTTGTGTATTTAAACATTGAAATTTTATAAACAAAAAATGTTAAATTTGTATAAAAAATCAGTATTGATTTATTGTTTAATAGTACATAGGTTATAATTTATTCAATAATAGAGAGATTGATTTAAATCAATCTAAATTAATGGTGTATTATAGTATGGGTGTTCATTCTCGGGTACTCGGTTCATCTGGGTATTATATATGTCGTCCCGTGTCTTAGCTCGTTTTAGTTGGGTATCTTAGAAATCGGGTAACATGTATCTTGTTCACATTTTTTATTTATTTATTTTTAAATTTTATTTTTTAAAAAAATTACATAGTAAACACCTACAATTTAAAAGTTCATAATACATAATCCAAATGCAAAAATTAGTGATTTGAAGTTATTTTTAAGATGATTATTTGGAGATTTAAATTTAGTTTTAGGTAAAAATATTAAGAACCTAAAATAAAAATATAATTTAAAACTAATATATATATATATTAGAACTACCGGGTCGAGTATTCAGATACCAAAAAAATTCAACTCAAACCCGGCCCAAGTACTCTCGATAAATATCTCGTGTCGGGTAATTTATTTTAATAAAATGTCCACTTTTTCCATTTCGAGGGGAAGGGGAAAATTTAAATAAAGACAACGTTCTTTAAGAACTTTGAACCCAAAATATAACAGGAAAGGAATAGAACAGATGAACGTGCTCTAACCACCGAGCTATCATCGCATGCTCGTTTAAACACTCTTATATAACGGTATATTTCACTCATTCTAAAATTTTCTCATAACATAATATTAAAGTATTATATCATTGAAATGAACCGAACTCAGATTTATATATATATACATATGATAAATATTTTATACATATACGATGAAAACTGAAAGTTTCTACAAGCGTTTTAGTTTTAGGGTATATAAATTTAGTTTAGGGTATAGAGTTAGGGGTTTAGGTGTAAGGGTTTAGAATTTAGGGATAGTAGTTCAAATTTAATGTTTAGGGTTATAATTTAGGGTTTATAGGTTAAAACCTAAATCCTCACCATATTACCCTAAAAATTAAACTCTAATCTATAAACCCTAAATTGTAACCATAACCCTTAAATGTAAACAATTATCCCTAAATTCTAAACCCCTGCGCCTAAACCCCTAAACTATATACTTTAAATTAAATCTTTATACCCTAAAACTAAGGCGCTTGTGAAAACTTTCAATTTTCACGGCCAATATAGATATATATATATAT
The DNA here is from genome assembly GCA_958450335.1 of Hibiscus tridactylites. NCBI lineage: Eukaryota > Viridiplantae > Streptophyta > Magnoliopsida > Malvales > Malvaceae > Hibiscus > Hibiscus tridactylites. Next base: position 4,450,623 of record OY288267.1, read on the forward strand.
ATATATATATAAAAGAGAGGCGCTGAATTCAATCGAAAGGCCCAAAATCCTAGCTCTGAATATTAAACCCAACTCGAAAAGCCTGTCCACATTTCCCCTTTTCTCCTTGAACTCTCAGAGCAAAACCTGACATATTTCCATAAATCGACAACACACAACCGAGTATTTTAGAAATTTCATGCGATTGGAATTCAATGTGTAGTTTAAGAAAACTAAAATAGGTTTGAATTTCTCAGGCTTAAATATAGATTAGTACTTAAACTAGACACCTCTAGTACTTAAAGAATTTTGTACCCCTAAGTTTGTACTTGAATTAGGTTTTTTTCTAAGTTCGTATTTAAAAAAAATTGTTTTCAAGTTGGTACCTAAACTTTAATTTTATTCATTGTTTTAATACCTTTATTAATAGTTTTAGTCCCTAAAACTTATACATTCTATCAATTTGATCATAATTCAAAATAATTCTAATAAATTTAACCTTTCATGTTTAAAAAGTGCATCAATTTAGTCAATTTTTCACGATACAGTCAAACCAAACGAGTCTATCGGATCAAAACAACAGTTGGATAACTGCATTATACGATAAAACAATAAGTTATTGTTATACTTTTATTATATTAGGAAATTAATATAACATTTCTAGTAGAAAAACAAATAATTTAGAAGAAAAAAAAGTAAATTGATAGAACTCTTAAATATATGGAGTTAAATTTTTTGTTTTGTTTCGAATTTGGACTAAATTGATAAAATATATAAGTTTTGATATCAATTTGGGAGAAAGTGTCTAGTTGAAGTACCAACTTGGGAGTAAGAGTTTTTTATGTATCGACTTAGGAGAAGATACCTAGTCTAGGTACCAATGTGAGAGCAAAAATTCTTTAACTACCAACTTAAAAAAAATGTGTTTAGTTTAAGTACTAAATGTATATTTAAGCCAATTTCTAAATACGTTATACTTTTCTCTATTGCTTATTAAAAATATATAAAATTATTTCTACTGATGGATGAAATTGAAAAGCATAAAATCAGCGGTGAAGCTACCGCAAGGGTTGGGGGGCTGTGACCCTCTAAAAAAAATCTAATGAAATTTCGATTTATATAGATCCTCGATTTCTATTTTATTTTTTATTTTTATGATTAATTATACTTTATTTCTTAATCTTTAATCTTAATTCCGTCCTACATATAATCAAAATATATTTGAAGAGACAGTCTCTGAATGTATACCATTTGACATGAAGTTATGCAAAATGGTACATGAAACATATAGTGGGAAATGAAGAGAAAGGGCATATTAATCATTTTGCGCAATGGATTTTCTTTTTAAGGGTTTAATGTGGAGTTTGAATGAGAAATTATAGGGAAGGTGTTGGATAGAGTTTGGGTTTGGGCATTAATTATTGATTATGACAACATGCAGAATGTTATAAACATGCTTACATTCAGTGCAGGCAGGAGGTAGGATTTTTGGTGAGAGTGAGAACAATTAGAGAATTATATTAAAAATTCTAAAAATATAAAATTATAAATTATTATGAGATATAAATTTAAATCGTCGATTAAAAATTTAAAAATATATAAATTTTAAATTTTTAAATATGTACGACTGTCCTTTCCAGCATTCCTATTCTTCCATGCTTACATTACTTGTCTTCGGAATCTGCATCTTGTCTACTACGACCATCATCAGTATAAAGTATATCGAAGTTAAGTCAAACGTTCCCTGTACAATCAATTGTTCACATATATTTATATTATTGTTCCATATATATTATATTTTTTTAATTTTTTCATAATTAAATCAAATATCAACCATAGTCAATCCCTAAATCAAAAAATTCTAAATCTTTTTTCTTCCCTAACAGTTTGATTGTTTACTCGACATACAAATTTTTTCACTCAAAGATTAAACAATTGGAAAAAAACGATACTTTAATGTATGTTATTTCCTAACAATTATTTACAAAGTTTGAAAAAAAAATGATGATTTTAGGTTTTTTCGTGTATGCATCTACAAGTTTTTTTACTCAAAGATTTAGGGTTTTTTCGTGATTGTTTATAAAGTCTGAAAAAACAGTGTTGTATGTCGAGTAAACAATCAAATTGCGAGTAAACAATCAAACCGTTAGGAAAGGAAAATGATTTAGGATTTTTTAATTTAGGGATTGACATATTTAATTCAAATATTTGAAAAAAAATAAAAAAATTAAAAGATATATGAAAAATAATTTAATTGAAATTTTATTTTAAATAATCATTAATTGTATGTTGAGTCCTTAAGATTTTTAATTTTTATTAATTAATTTAATAATACTCAATTATATTTAACGTTAATGGTGTTTAACGATGTTCGACATCCGTTGTAGAATTTTCTTTATCATTATTTGTTATTTTATCTTTTGAAAAATAATATATCTTATCGTTACACTAATATTTATTGCTTTGCCTCTAAATAACATATAATTCACTTGTGCTCTTTTGATCCGATTCTCTTTGATTTTATTCTCTCAAAAGAAGAGGAAAAGAGAATTTCTTTTATTTTTTTTGAAAACAAAAGAAAATTTCTTATGATTCTATGATAGATACATGGTTATTGTTTAATATATATATATTCCTAAATTTTATATGTAGTATATAAATATATTTTCGTAATTTATATCCGCAATTTTTTATTTGTATCTAAATAAACGTTTAAGTTTTAATTTATACATGAATTAACTTTTAACCTAACATGAATTAATTTTTTATTCGAAACAACTAGCTCAACTGAGTGATGATAAAAAGTAAGCTTAAAAGTAAAATTATTCAAAACTTATTTTTCATATTGGTTTTAGAATAATATTTTAAAAAAATAAATGTGCATGTATATAAGATATGCATGGTCGGTGACATGGACATGCACTGATTAGAGAGAGAAAACATTGCTTCATAATTTACATTCTTCAGATTTTTCTGTATGGAAGTATAGAGGACTGAAAGCAACTGAGATAGTTTTGCTAAGCCATGACCTCATTCATACGTATCTTTCCTCTCTTTTTTTTTCCACTTCATTAGGGTACATATAATAAATTAAAATTTAGTTCGATTCAAATAACCACAATTTTTAAATGTATTAGACATAAACCGTTCAAAGACTGATTCGAATCGATTTTTATTTTTTATTGCTTAACCTTAATTTTCACCGCAACAAACTGAACAATAAATTAAAAAATTGGACCTATAAAAGTGTTTTTCCTTCTTATCCGCATTAAAAAAAAAAAACAAGATTGCCTTTCAATTTATGGGACCTGGTTTTGCTTGTTAAAAAAGCTCCCCACATAAGGTCAGTCAATGGTAGACAAGTTGTCATGAATTGCAATTATGAACATTCCTATACTCTTTACGTAATTTGGATTTAACCAATTCAAGTAAAAATTATAATATTTCAGTTCGAATATATAGAAATAGGTATACAAAATTATAAATATGAAATTCCAACCTCGCATTAAATATTATTTTAAAGTATTTATACGAACGAATTAAAATAAATTCCGAAATCATTAAAACGATAGCTTGAAGAAGCAAACATTGAGAAAAACTTTTTTTTCAACAGGCATGCGATGAAGAATCGTGCAAGATTTATAATGAAGAAGACCGCCACTGACTGCAACATCGATCAAGACATCATCTTATATTCAACTTGACAAATATAACTTAAAAAGAGAAAAAAAAATAGTGCAATATTTAATTTAATTTAATCAGAGTTTCAAATGATATATTAGTATTTATTACTAAATTAAGCGATTGGGGTGAGCAGTAACCGGCGACAGGAGTGAGTAACCGCCAATGGCGGAGTGAGCAGCGATTGGCGACAAGGGGATGTAGTTAACGTTTTTGGTCAAATTGATATTTATTTAAAGTTTATAGTTCAAATTAAAAATAAAGTTTTTTGACTAATACGTCGCATCATCATACTAACGGGACGGGAGTTAACGGCTTGATGACAGAAATGTTATAAATCAATAATGTAAATGATCAAAAATGTTATAAATTAATTATGTAAGCGACCAAAATATAATTTTTTAAGTTGGTGACCAAAATCAAATAACTCAATAACAAAAGGGACAAACCATGTAGTTTACCAATATTTCTTTAATTTTTTTCAGTGCGAGTAAGAATAAATTAAAAGAAAAAATATTGACGAGAATCTAACGAAAGACAAGGAATTGATATTATTAATAAATTTGCAAAGAGTTATAGTCACATAATTGAATTAAATAAAATATAAAATAAAAATTTGAGAAACTAGATTACAAAACGAGGAAAAATTATTTTTAGAAAATATGATGTAAATATTTTAACTATTCGAGTCTTAATTTATAACTTAAATTTTATTCGAAAATTATGTGGGTCAAATTAAATTTTGGTCAGTGTAAAATGAGAGAGGATTGAAAGAATATAATTTAATATGTTAATTTACTTCAAAAAAATCTCTATGTTTAAAATACCTTAATTATCAAATGTTGAAAAAAATACCTTAATTATCAACAGATCATAATCATAGTTAATATAACGGTAAACAATATAAATGGTCCACAAACTATGCTCTAATTCTTTTTTGTATCCCTTAACTATCAGAAGTTATAAATTGGTCCTTCGACTTAAAAGATGTAACAAATTAGTCTAACATCGATAAAAAATTAACGTTTAATGACGTGGCCGTTTATAAATTTGACATAATAACAATTTTGACCCTCAACTTTTACATTGTGTTTTAATTTGATCATAATACTAAAAAATTAACCTTTGATATTTCAAAATTACTTCAATTTAATCCCTCCTATAACTCCCTCCTCTTCACCACCATCGTCGACCCACTCTTTATCATTGTCTTATATACCGACCTTAACTAGACATTTCCAAACACCTTTTTCGTTGTGAGAGATAATGTTTTCTATCAACATATAATCTCTCTATTTCTCATACTCATAATCTTCCCCATTTCCATTTTTTTCTATTATTCAATGTATTGTTTTAATCTCCATTGTCTTCAATTTGCTGCTACCACCGCTAATTACTTAAAAAAAACACATGAACTGGAATTGCTCTATAATCTTTGTAGTTTACATTTAAAAAACACCTTTTTGTTTTGTTTTCTTCTTCTAGTGAAAGTTGACGTTCTTTTTTTCAAATTTTATCATTTTGAATATTTGAGTCTTCGTTACATTGAGCATCTTAGTGTAGGCAGGGAACAAAAAGCATTTCTTATATTCTTTTAAGTGTAATGTGCTGTATAGCGAAATATTGAAGCACATGAGGTGTTTGATGAAAGAAACATAAAAATTCAGAATTGAATAAACTTATAAAAGCATGAAACTTATAGAAACACGATTTTATGTTGCTTTGGATGGCTTCTCCTCTATTTTTTGAAGCGAAAACCTTCAAAGATCCAACATTTATTGTTCTGAACTGGCCATTGCTCTTCAAAACAAAACGCAAAAATGTGGGAAAATTACTTTGAGAGTTGATCCAAATCTAGAGTTTTGATGAAAACGGCGACATAAGTGCTCGGGAATGGCAAGTTGATGTCGACTTTAAGGCCGTGATGGAGAATGGGTTGACGGTGGTGGTGAAGAGGAAGAGGAAGTTATAAGGGGGATTAAATTGAAGAAAAAAAGGATTAATTTTTAGAATAAAGGGTCAAATGAAAATAAGTGTAAAAATTGAGGGCTGATATATAATTTACATTCACTGTCACGTCATCGGCCGTTAAATTTTTAACAGCGTCGAATCAATTTATTACTTTTTTTAAGTCAGGGGACCAGTTTGTAACTTCTGATAATGGGATGCAAAATAAATTAGAGCATAGTCGGAGGACCATTTATGTAATTTACCCTTAATATAATCTACAACCCTAATCCCCGAAGCTCCAACATAATCCATCGTTGAAACAGTTAACTGTCGGTTAATTAAGTATCAAGAACAAAAAGCATCGGTCAATGAAATCATTGTCAAGATTTTATCATCGGTCAAAGTAAAATAAGTATACAATTATTATAGGAAAAAACGAAAATGCGACACATTGATTTGATCAAACTCATGAAACTCCCTTGAGATGCTTGCCATGCTGAGTAGTAATCCGACAATCCCAAAAAAGGGGTGTTTGGGAGATGGGAAATTGGTGGGAAAAAGATGATAATGTTTCTTAAATTAAGCAATAAAAAGAAAAAGAAAAAAAAAAGCTGTGGAAGTGTCACTGTCAGAAAGTTGTGTGATGGTGGCAAATAAAGGATCTATTATCAATCCATTCGTTCATCTAAAAACACTATGAAAAGCAAAACTTGCATAAAATTATCTTTGAAATAATTAATTTCGATTGAATATAATTGCAGTGATGAGATCAGAGGGATATTTAATTCCATTTCTGAACAAACACTGCCATGAAAGTCTTCCTCTTTCATGAAGTTCCTATTTTTTTCCCGAGAAAATCCTTCTTGGGCGAGAAAAACACAAAGAAAGGCCCAATTGCCAAATGTTTATAGAAATTGAAGGTGGTTTTTAGCTTTGTGGAGGGGTCCTTTGGTGATGATGGAATTAGAAACATTTAATGGCAGATGCAAACAGTTTCAGGTTTCTAGGAAATTAGGACGTTTTTCAGAGGGTATAACCAGTGTCCGCCATTAAAGCCGAGTCTGGATCCTCAAAGCAATTATCTTCAGCTTCAAAACCCGATTTTGAAACCGACCCAACATGCAGGAGGAATGGGAGATAGCAATTACCAAGCTGCAACGTCGTCGAGATTGGGTTTAAGGCACGGCGGAGGCGAGATCGTTGAGGTTGAAGGAGGTCGCATTGTTCGGTCAACTGGAAGGAAAGACCGTCACAGCAAAGTTTGCACCGCTAAAGGTCCTCGAGACCGCCGTGTACGACTCTCGGCGCACACCGCCATCCAGTTCTACGACGTCCAGGACCGACTTGGCTACGACCGCCCTAGCAAAGCTGTGGATTGGCTCATCAAAAAAGCCAAATCCGCCATTGACAAGCTCGCTGAACTGCCTCCTTGTAACGCAGAAACTTTGAAAACAACTACTTCAACCACAAAATTACCGAATAACCAAGAAGAACAAATTACAATAACAGCAACAGACAATGAAAAATCCGATCAGCTTCACAACCTTGCTGCTGGGTCCGGTTCTCGTAGAAGAACGGCTACAATAATGGGAAACCAAGTCCAAATTCTTCAAGAAATGGGAGATAATCCGAATCGGAATTCGGGTTTTCTTCCACATTCTTTGGTTTCTGGTGAGATTGAAGAAACTTTCAAGTCTTTTATTCCATCGGAAGCTTCCACTGAGACGCCGTCTTCTTCATTACAGTTTCAGAATTATCCACCGGATTTTTCGACCCGAACCAGCAGCCACAGTCAAGATCTGCGGCTTTCGCTTCAGTCATTTCCGGAGCCAATGCTTTTGCACCAACATCACCAAGCTGCAGCTCAGGCACATCAAAGTGAACCAGTCTTATTCTCTGGTTTCGATGGTTCTTCAGCTGGATGGGAACACCACCACCAACATCCGGCGGAGATTGGGAGGTTTCAGAGATTGGTTGCCTGGAATAGCTCTGGTGCTGGCGGTGGTTCTAGTGGCGGAAGTGGTGGATTTCTGTTTGGCAATCCATCAGCACCGCCACTACCACCTGTTTTTGGCCAAAACAGCCAGTTTTTTTCTCAGAGGGGACCCCTTCAGTCCAGTAACACGCCCTTGGTTCGTGCTTGGGTAGAGCAGCCAGTTCCCACAAACAACCAACACCATCAAATCCCACAAAACATCCACCATCAAGCTGCTTTATCCACCATTGGATTCACCGCATCAGGCGTATTCTCCGGCGTCCGCGTTCCGGCACGATTCCAGGGCGAAGAAGAGGAGCACGACAGTATTCCCAATAAACTGTCCTCTGCTTCCTCTGATTCTCACCGTTGATCCAATACAATAGAGAAAACAGGTTTAACTTTTACTACTACTACTACTCTCCTAATGAACAGTCCAATTTTTACATTATGTTTCACTTACAAGTTACAATCCTTGTTACTTCTCTAAATAAGTGTTGTTTCAGGAACAGTCCAACAACGGTTCGAGGGAAGAAGAAATCTGGGTTAATTTCAGGTTTATTTAATCCCGGTTTATTTAGTTTCTATCAGTTGATTGTGTATGTTTGATTCAGCTCTTCAATCTCAGCTATGATTTCACTTATTGTACTACCTGTCATTTGTTTGATGTCGATTTCTACTGTTTCCCGGAGTTACTATCAAGATTCGAACTTATAGTTTTAGGAGCATCTAAAGAAAAATCATTATCTTATAATCAGTGCGTATTCGTGTTATGTCGATATTATTTTACCGTATCATAACCGTATTCGTACATGTATAACTTCAGCCAGCACAAAATTGGTGTAAATCATGTCATAAATGGTCCCCATAATTATACGTACATATATGTGCATGTATATGGCTTCAGCCTAGCTGGAAATTCTTGTTTTCTATATGAACATAAAGAAAGAGTGGGTTTGTTGGCTTCCATTGACATTTCTATACATAGTAGTATGACTTCATAGGTTATATAAAACATTTGAACAGTTGAAGAACAATACAAGTAGTTTGCCCCTTCTTTGTGTATGGTGATGTAATGTAGAGATTTGTGAAGAAAATGGTTAAAGTTTGGGATATTTATAGAATTTGAGGGTGGTTGGGGCTTTACCTGTGACTATGAATGCATAACTCAATGAATAATTGTTGTTTGATGTTTAATGGACAATGAGTTGGAGCATTGTTTATTATTATTGATTATGTGGGTTTTTTTTTTTGTCAATATCTGCACTTGAAAATGATGGAAAGATGAACACGAAGAATGGTTTTAGTGAGAAAAAATGATATTTATTTTAGGAGTTTCGAGTTTAATCAGCTTTATCTGTAAGATATATACGTATTGTCAAATGAATAAGAAAAAACAAGAACATATACTATCTTTTTGTAGCTTGCTGGTTCCCTTTTGTTGGTTGAAGTAACCTTTCTTAACAAGGGGCTGGGATTACTTTTGGTTATAGCCATTAGAGGTGTGTTTTCATTTGTTTCGATATAATTTGATTAAATTATTTAAATACAGTAAATCGAATCAGTTTGATTAAAAAAATAATAAACTGATTTTTTAAGGTTTTTTCATAAAATTAAAAATTATTATTGTAAAGTTCAAAATTATACGTGATTAATAAATAATTAGATTGAGTTATTTTATATTTGAGTATTTAACTTCATATTTAGATCAGATTAAATAAAATAAAATAAAATAAATACGTGTAATTTATTATTTGAACAAATTTATTGGATTTAAAATTTTAAAATCAGAAATTGAATCAAGCTGAACGTCGAAATTAATAAATTGAAAGTTTTAGTTAAATTAATTTCTTCAATTCAATTTAAAAGATTTTTTTGCACACCCATAATAGTAGAATGAATGAATCCGATGTTCGGGTGAGCTTGTTAGACTTTATAGTCTTTATTTGCTCTTTATTTGTTGTTATTATTATTATTATTATTATTATTATTATTATTATTATTATTATTATTATTATTATTATATTCGTTCGATACGTGAAAAGTCAAAAAATTACATTGATTCCAGCTTATTTTTGTTATAATTCAGCTTCAAAATTCCTCTTATTATTTTTAAAATAATACTTAAATTATTTATAATATTTAAAAAAACTAAAATACAAATAATTATATAGATATTTGGTAAAGTACATGTCTATTTTACGGTCCATGTTTATGATTCGTGGCTCTCCTTCTCAACAATATTTTCTCCAATATTCAAATTCGAATTCTCTCCTTTAAAGAGTAACGTGCCTTGTCATTGCACCCTACATTTGTTAATAAATAATTACATATTTAAACATACACAAAATCCATAATATCTACAATATTACAATAAAAACAATAACATAATTAAAATTTTAAACAAAAAAATATGATTTTTATCATCTTTATTTTTTTTTATCATTCAAACCAAGGAAATCAATGCCTAATTCAAGCAAAACCCCATCAATTAATTTCATTTACATTTCCAAATGCATGTGTTAAGGTAGAAGTGAGGCCCACAATTCGGTCCAAAAGTTGTAAAGCCAGAAAGAGATGGTCCATAAATCAAATCGAAACAAAGCTAAGGTGACGTGGGAACTCCTACTCTTTTGCAACTTTGAAAATATAATTTCAAAATTGATTAGAATCAATTGCTAACCTTTGTTGCAAATTTAGACATCTATTATTAATGTTCCTTTTGTTTTTGCAGTTTGAATAAATTCATATCCAAATAATATAATTATGATTCAAAAAATTATACAGAGATATCTGTTAATTAAATTTATAATAGATTTACTTATCTACATTCTTATTTTATATTCGAATATTTATTATTGATAAACTAATTTTTTTTCAACTGAACTCAACAAGTAGTGTTAATGAAAAAGTGGATGATGTTTATAAAAATTCGAGTTCAATCGTTTTATCTGTAGTATGTATGCATTGCCAAAGAGTTAAAAATATTTATGAACAAATACTACATCAAAACATCGCATGGTTTTCATTTTCATTTTGATGGTTCGATGTTCCAACTTCTCTTCCTTTTCTTATTGAAGCTTCAATGCTCAACTTCTCTTCCTTTTTCTTTTTCAAGGTTCATTGTTCAACTTTTTCTTATATAATTGTTTGATCTGATCTTGAGATATAATCTGCAACCTCTTTAGATACACTGATCCTTCTCTTTCCACTCTCTTTTTCAATATTTTAGCTGAAAATTTGGCTACCCTTTTGCCTTTCTTCTCTACACTTCCAGTATATTAACCATGGTAGCTGCCCAGGACTTGTTAAAATCTTGTTCCTAACACGTTTTTGAGATTTGGGTGTTTCTCAAAAGCTTTAAATTCCTGGGGTTTTCTTCAAATTTTGAAAATTTTTGTGTTTTATATGGAAACTGGTTCAAGCAATGGCTCAAGAAGATGAGAATCAAACCCAGAGATGTAGCAATAGTACTAATACCAGCAGTGGAGTTAGTGGAGCTGGGAAGAGTAATAATATTGGTCGGTCTTCTAAAAAGCAAAGGCCTAAAAAAGTACCCCAAAGAGGGCTTGGTGTTGCACAGCTTGAAAAGATACGAATCGAAGAAGAACAGCAAAAGAAAGATGGTGTTGTTTCATCATCACCAACTGTTTGTCATAATTCACCGCATCTTTCTTTGCCATTTCCAAGTTTCCATCTTTCAAATCAATCTTCTTCAACTCCTTTATGTGTTCAAAACATCGGTTACAGTTTATCGAGTTCTTATGGAAATAACATTGAAAAGGAGTGTTCTTCCGGGTTGGATCCAGGGCTGATTTTCAAGACAAGTTTGAGTAGTTTGACTTATGAATCTGAACCCATTTGGCCTCTGCCTAGTCTGATGCAGAGGGCACAAGCTTCTTCTTCAATGGTGAGAAAATTGGTTTCCTGTTGTTTTTTGGGTTCTTTTAAAACATTTTTGCCATTGAATGAATGGGATTTTTGGTTTTTATGCAGGTGAATAATTTGACATCAAGAACTTCATCAACATCTATACTGAATTTCCAGATGGAGCCCCCTTCAAACCAAAGCTGTTATGGAAATTGTACATGCTTGTTGCCTGAAGAATACAAGGTAAATTAGCTTAAAGAATCCTAGTTTTAAATTTCTCATTTTCTTCATATAGGCCTCTAAACATCAATTTTCATTAAAATTTGAATCCTAATATCTATAATCGCTTCTTTATATAGGTGATTGGCATGAAGAGATCATATCCTTTGTCTCTAGACAATGCTCCAAGCACCCCTATTCACACCAAATATCCTTCCATTGTTCATTCTATCAATGCACAAACTGAAGTTGCTTCAAGTAGCAATGGCAGCACATTCAATTTCGAACTCGGAACCCCGAATTTCAGGTTTGATTATATGGAATGAACATTAAGGTCGAAGATTCGAATTCCGTCTCCTTGTGTCTCGACAAAGGTTTTTCAATTTTCTTTTTGCATTGTTTTCAGGAAAGAGCATTATTATTCAACCTCAAAGGGAGTATTTGATGGAGATTTCCTCACATTAGCCCTTCCCACGACAACTTCAATGAGTTCAAGTTCAAACTCCAAGCACCTTCAATCGGATTTAATCAATGGTGAACCAGCTTATCAAGTGAGCTTAAACAGCAAATTCTTGTTTGATCACTTTTGTTATCTTTTCTCGAAACAATGCTCATGTAATTTTGTGAATCTGTTGAAGGCAAGCTCTGAAGATTCAATTCTCCGGCAAGGTGCCACCAGAACTGGATACGGTTCGAGCGAGTATCGACCTTACTATAGCTTCTTTCCACCAGCAATGGTGCAAATTGACCAAGCGGCTACTCTAAGCATGGCCAATTGTAATGGTGAAGTAGGGCATGTTGATCTCAATTTAAAGCTGTAATTTTTTTTTGGAAGATCATATAAAATTTGTATCTTTATAGGCATTTTTTTCATGGAAAATAACACATTAAGACTCTTATTTGGTGCATTTTTTTCTAAAAAATATCATTTTGTTTTCGTTTGGTTTGTTGGTTTGGTTGGTGAATGGGTCAGGCACTTTGATTGGTAACAAACTTTTGCATGTGGATCTGATTTAAGATTTGTCCTGTATGAGTAAGATGGGTCCCCCAAATCTGACCCTTCATTTGTAAGTTGCACATTAGTGACGTCTAGGATGGTCCACACTGGATTAACTGTTCATAAGAAGAATGAGAACCATTTCTAAAAGAATACACATAATTCAACCAAATCAAAGCTTATTCTTTAATGAAAATCCAAACACCAAATCAGTTAAATTCAAAATCAATGCTAAAACATGGTAGTTAAAAAGCAAAACTAAAATAAATAAATAAAAGTCTTCGGCTATCCGGGGATTGAATCCGAAACTTAATGTTTATCGAGACATCAAATTTGAATGAAAATTTTCGGCTACTGCATTACGGACTCGGTTGACATGTGTTTTCATCTTCTGAAGAAGAAGAAGAACTGGGCAAAAGATGAACCTTGTAAGCTATCAGTAGCTCCTCCATATCATCTGTGAACCTTGAAATGAACTCCAAGAATTCATTCTCTGTAAGCTCCAAAATGCTATTAAAACTCCTATCCTTCTTCAACAACTTCTTTGACTTAATAATCTGAAAAACTTGATACCGAGGTATCACGCGGTCTTCCAAACTATACATCAAAGTAAATGGTTTAGAAACCAAAACACTCTTATCAAACTTTGCTACATCAATGAAGAACTCAATTCCCAACTTCAATTTCTCCTCAGAGACCCGAAAAAGGCCTGGTGCTCTCTTAAACATAGTCGCACAATCTTCGTTTGAAAAGCCAAAACTCTCGAGTAATTCCCATTTCTTTTTAAACGTTTCTTCACTCAAGCAACTCATGGTATGAATGGCATGTACTAGCATCCTTGAATCAGTCGAAAAACCCATAGCTAAAGCCCTCGAAACAAGTTCCCTTAATGCAGACTCTCGCATCCTAAAAATCCTAGGTTGTCTCCTTAGCAAAGATGAGAGCTGGGATCCAACAATCCCGCAGCTTTCCAAATACTCAATATTTCTCGACAACTTTAATATGCAATCTCTAGCAATAAAACCATTACATCTGCTGAAAACCTTGAACAAGTCTTCATTGCTATTCCCTAAAACTTTCTTGATGAATTGGATTGAAGGAATCAACTTTTTGTCTAAACTACAAGTAAACAGCGTAGAATTCTGGGAGAAGAACTTACCTATATCGGGTTCCATAAGACCCAAGTCTTGAAAAAACTTTACTTTTGGCCTAAGTTTCTTTTCTACATCGGCAAAGAGAATTTGGGGGGTCATACGAGCAGTAGAGGCAATATGGGCATTAGAAAAGCCATGACTTTTGAGAAAGTTGACAACTGATTTCGTTTTTTCCAAGGATTTCACGTGACAGAAACGATCACAGATTGAAAAGGCCTGGGTTTCACTGAAATTCAAGTTTTTTACAAGGTAATTGAAAAGGAAAGGATTTGAAACCGAGGAGCACGAAGAAGAAGCCGAAAAATATTGAAGAACAATAAACGATTTGGGTTTCAACGAAGAATTGAACAAACGAAAAGTTGAGAAAATGGAAGATGATTTAAGGGTCTGCATTGACTATTTGTTTAGGAATTTCGCGCTGAGGGTTTTAGGGTTTATGGTCAGGAGAATGTCAATGAAGAAAATAATCAAACAGGTGGTGGGTGATACAAGTTGCCACCTGCTTCATAAACAAATTATCATCAGAAAATGAAAATACACTAACTTGGCGACCAAAATCAAAAAAAGCAATGAACAATCGGAACGACATAATATCGAAAACTGAAAACACAAATTTTGAACAATCAAACCAAGACAGAAACTCGGCTCTCTTCAATTTCATTGTAATCTATGTTGATACAAAGATAAATCTTTTTAAAACCCCATAGCTCAGAATTAAAATCTAGCCTAAATCTGTTCTTTGAAACCAAATACAAACAGAATACAACTTGTTTTCAAATTACAAACACAAACAGTTCTTGCATTTCTTGCTTAAATTGTCAAATTGAAAAGCTTAAGAGAGGAACTATGAAAAAGTTAAGAGACAAACTTGATTTCGGCTGCTTATTCCCTCCCGTCCGTCAAATAGAGATATCGAGCAAAATGGAAAGAAGGCGGCAAAAGCATATAAATATGTTCGACATTTTTACAAGAATATCGCCCTTCTAAACTTTATTTATCAATATAACTTAAATAATTCAGTGATATTGAAATTAACAAATAAAATAAAATTGCATAATTTTTTAAGGGAAAATCACCCAAATAGTACCTCAGCTATTGTCGAAATATCGTTTTAGTACCCCAACTATTTTTTTTTTGTAAAATGATACTTAACATTACGTTTCATTTTTACTTTGGTACTCCATTGTTAAAAAACTAACTACATGTTGAATAAGAGAGAGAAAAAAAAGATGTGGCATGTTGCCACGTGTGATGTTTCTCTCTCTCTTAATCAGCGTATTGTCAATTTTTAACGACATGGTACCATTTTGAAAACGAAACATAACGTTGATATTATTTTGTCAAAAAATAGTTGGGGATCTAAAACGATATTTCAACAATAGTTGGATACTATTTGGGCAGTTTTCTCTTTTTTATATGTTGGTGTAATTACTCTGTTCGATATTTTTAGCTATTAATAACGCGTACACACACCGTTAGGGGTGTTCAAAAATACTCGACCCGAGATTTTTCTCAAGTAGTTGGGCTGAGTTTAGGCCGATTTTTTTGTTACCGAGTACTCGACCCGACCTGATAGTTTTAATATATTTATTTTTTAGTTTTAAATTATAATTTTTATTTTAGATTCTATAATATTTTTACGTAAAACTAAATTTAAATATCTAAATTATATTTTATGTTTGTATTACGTACTTTAAAAATCTAAAATTTTCAAATATTTTTTTATTAAATAGAAATATATTACATTCTCATAGCAGGATTCAAAACTAATGTTATATTTTAAAAAATTTAAACTAAAAAGTAAAAAATTATGAATCGGGTACCCGTTATCCGAGTTTCACGTGTACCCGAGTAGCGGGTACCTGAATATAGTGGGTCGGGACACGGACCGACGAAAAATATTTTAGATATTTATTTTGACAAAAAATATACTTTAAAGATCTAAATAAAAAATTAATATATTTTAAATATTTATTTGTGATATAAGCAAAAAATAAAAATAAAATAAAATAATTGGGCTAAAAGAGATCCAACAGAAACAGCCTAAACAAAAGCCCAACAGAGAAATTGGCAACAAAATTTAATTGATAAAAAAATTGTGACCAGTCATTTGTCAATTTTTTTAGTTCTAGAATCTTACATGACGAAAGTGAAACTAATACGAAAGAGTTAAAAGATTAAGAATACAATTTACAATGACCTAGTGGTTTAATTTACCATTTTTATGTTTTCTTAACAAAATAAATAACAATAAAAAAACTAGAGAAATAAAACCAGCAATCCATTATTTTCTTCCTCTTCTAGACAAACAATCAGACATTAACAATCAGTTGAACTTTTTTCATCCATCCCAAAACAACCCCACACCTTAAAATCCCCACAATGTTTTGTCTCCCGTTTAATTACAATTTTTAACCCCCCAAAAATGAAAAGTTAACTATTTTCATCATCATAAGTTTAAGAGAGAAAAAAACCAATACCCTTCCTCCCAAAAAAATCACACACAAAAATGTTAATATTTTTTTTTTCTTTTTACACCACAACATCTCAAAGCCTTTCCTTTGATCCCCTAGCTAGCTCTCTCCTTTCCTTTGATCAGGTTGTTCTTCATTTTGCGGTGGTGATGATGATAGTTGTTGTGGCGGTGCATGGTGGTTGTTGGCGGCTGTGGTGTTCATGTTGTTGAGATGATGTTGTTGTTGATAGACTTGTCTTAATCTTTCAATTTCTTTCTTCAATGCTTCTTGATGAGCTGCTCAAAGGGTTTTAAAAACATTTTAAAGTGGGCAAATGATACATAATTAATAATGTATTAAATACAATTAAATATCTCAATGCCACATTTTGAAATAAAACTAAAATCTCCTTACATAATCGAATTCATATATTTTTTTTGGGAACAATCACTACCTAGCGGAGGAAAAATGAGAATTTTACTCGGGTATTGAACCTACAACCTAGAAAAGGGGAAAGAGTACCAACTGAACGTTTTTTTTTTGTAATATGAGAACTTTTAACCACTTGTTCTAAATATTGTTGACAATTCATACAAAAATTTGTCATATCGTACATAAAATAAAAACATCATATGCAACTATTACGTATTATATTAGTATAATTTTCTCTTTCATGTCACATCTTTAAAAAATATCTTGAGATGTAAAAATTAATTTAATTATGACATTAGTTAATGAAAAAGTGTTACCATCTTTGAAAAGTTTATCTTGAGCCAAAGCAGCAATCCTTTGTTTCAAAGCACTATTGTCGACGTTGAGAATCAACCTCTGATGATCCAAGAACGCAACCCTTGGTGATAATGCTGATACTTCGGTCTTTCAATTTCCATCAACCAAAACAAATCAAAACAAATTCCAAAACTAAAACTATATGTATATGTATATGTATATGTATATGTATATGTATATGTATATGTATATGTATATGTATATGTATATGTATATGTATATGTATATGTATATGTATATGTATATGTATATGTATATGTACCTGTAATGTTGTAATGCTTCTTTCAAGCTGTGAAATATATTGAAGCTTTCTCACTCTTGATCTTTGAGCTGATTGCCGGTTCGCCAGAATTCTGATCATTAAGATTAAGAGTTTTAAGCTGTTTAATACAAAGGGTTCTAATTATTTTGATATATATACTTACCTCTTGACCCTTTTGGGATCATATATAGAATCGCCATTGGAGGATGGTGGAGCTTGAGCAGCTTCTGCACCGGATAATTTGCGTAAGCTCTCTACCTCCCCCGGTTCATTTTTGGGTTGTTGCGGATCCATTGACGGTGCTGATTTCTCGTCATTGTTGCTATCCGACGGCGTCGAAGGGTTCGACGAAGATAACGTTGGTAGTGGTACCTGAACCTCCGCCGCCATGATGACGGGGACATCGTCGGAGAACAAGGACATGAGCTGGTCGTTGTCGAGACGATCGAACATATCCGTTTCTTTCGTGGATGTGGTCGTCATCATCATGGCATTGGAGTCCATGCATCCATGATCCCCCGCCAATGGTTGCTCGAGGAAGGCTATGGAGTCGCTCATGGACCGTCGGTGATCCCCTCGACGAGCGGACGAGAAGTCGAGGAACTCGTCCACCCACGAGGCGTGGTTCTGCTGCTGCTGGTGCTGGTGGATTGAACCGTTCACGAAGGTGGTGGTGGAAAAGAAGTTTGCCATTGCGGGCATCTTGTCGTGAGGAAAAGAAGGCCAATTTTGGGTGATGGTGTGTGGTATTTTGGGTGGTAATTCGGCCATTCTAATCCAAACTCAATCCTTCGGAAACCCACACTCACAAAATTTATATACAAAAAAGAGAAAAGTATAGGGGCGTTAAATGTTAATGCCCGAACCAAACCTAATCTCAATCAATGAAAACTAACCAACTAACTATAAAAATAAAAAATCAAAAACCCAACACAACAATATGGTTCAAAATCTCAAATTTTGTCCATTGAAAATAACATGAAAGGATGACACTAAAACAGCAAAAGGACCCCATTATTGATATTATTATAAAAATAAATATTCTAGTGATGTTTGATGCATGTTATGTTTTTTTAATAATTAAATTATTATAAAATCAAACAAAAAAATAAATGGAAAAAGGTAAGGGGAGGGGGAGTCACATGGGAAGGGATTAGGGACAGCTAGCAACAGCTGTGGGGGCTGAGCCCAGCCCCTTGCTTTCCTTTTACTGCCTAAATCGTAGTGGGAGTTTAATAAGCGGAGGAATCAACAATCCCACGTGCCGATGTGATTTTTAAGTATTTCGCATCGTAATTATATGCTTCAAATATTTATACAAATATATGTTAATTCGTCAAATAATTAAAAATGCTTATGTTATTTGTTTTTTTCATGAATATAATTTTTGACATTTGTTTTGAGTACATATATATTTATATACTTAATAAAAAGTATTTTTATACACAACTCTCTAAGTGGTCTTAGTACATAGAGAAATTATTATTTTTAAAAAAATTAAATTTGAACGAATTATTTATAATATGTATGTGCATTATTAAAAAATTAAAAAATAAACAAATACTACTATAAAATCACACATGCTCAACAATTGCATTTCCTTCTTTTTGCAAACTTTGATTTTTTTACCAATAAATGTTTTTACATAGAGATAGCGTCACAACTGATTCATTTTAATAAAAAATTTAATGCAGTCTTTGTACTTTTAAAACTTCTAATATAGTTATTGTTATTTTATAAAGGTATAAAGCTTAAAAAATACCCTAAACGTTTAATTGAATAATCACTTTGATCTTTTTTTTAGAGCAATTCATTTCTTGATGTTTTATTTTGGATTAAAAATAGCTCTTTTGCGGATAAAAACTGACGATAAATGACTTGAAATGATGTGACAAATCTATATGGCGGTGCACAATGACATGACAGTATTATATAGACAAATATGTTGACTTGAAAAAACGTTACATTGGTCAAAAATAATTTTATAAAATTATACAAAATACAAAATATATTTTTTTCATTGACTTATCATTCTATCAAGTCATTTCAAGTTGTTTACGTCAGTTTTCTAATAATACTTGTGAAAAACAAATTTTACACCGCACATGCATATAATATGTTTCCTTCATTAACACCTAATTAAAAGGTTTTATTTGGATTAACACTCTTAGTACGAGTCGAATTAGTCAATAAAACATCCACATGTATTACAATAACACACAGAATGACAACTCAAGCACTACATTAAAAATTTTAAAAATACAAATATCACATTAATATTAAGTCAAAATATAAGTGGTGAATGTGACATTATCCCCTTAAAGTATAGCAATATCAAGAAAAGAAGTTTCATTAAAACTTAATTAAAAGGATTTATTAGGTATTATTACGGTGGCAAACGGGTAAATTAATTTGGGTTTGGTTCGGGTCATTTCAATTATTTTGGGTCTGATATTATTCGATTTAAATTCGATTCAGTTCGATTCTATTGTACTTTGGGTCATTTCGGGTCAATTTTTAAATCATCATATTTGATTCGATTTTAAGTTCGATTCAGATAAATCAATTCGGGTCTCGAGCTTCGGGTCAAATTTGCCATGTTTAGGTATTATTGTAGTGGGAGAAGTGTAGTAGTAGGATATTTGGGGGTAGTGGTATGAGCTGTGAAAGAAAGGGAAGTTGAAAGAATCATGTCCCATGTGAAGTGTTTGTAAGACCCCACCAGCTTCTTTGCTTTGTCCCTAAATCACAGCCACGTGGAGGGCAATGTCACCTTTATTTCTAATTTCCCCCTCATCTCTTGTAGGAGTATTTTTTAAACTCACAAGTGTTTTAAGAAACATTAATCGTGATTAGTTGAAAAGTGTTTAGCACTGCATGTTTCAATTTTTCATTACCCTTCTGTTTAGTTAAAAATGTCGGTCATACTAAAATTAAATATTTTTATAAGCTACTTGTAAAATTCATCGACCTCCCCCACTTTGATCCCATTAATCACAATTTTTTATTTTTTATTAACAATTAAGGCATCTGAAAACATAGGACCCAGCTGGCTTAAATAAAAAAATTTATACCGTGGTTGAATTACTAAATTTGAGTATTCTTTTACCAATAGTTGGTTTAGTTGGACGTCGTGACAGATCCAGAAATACTTTTTAGGGTGGACATAAATTAAAATATAATTAGGTTGAATACAAGTCATAAAATTAAAAAAAGAGTATTAGTTTATAAAAATTAGAGTTAAAAAATCAAAGCTAAATGTGTAAATTTTAAAAAGTTTAAGGTAAGCACAATTTTACTCAAGCTTTCACGTAGATTCACCGTCGGTGGGATGAGGTTTAAACAAGGTCATAGGTTCAAATATTGGCGTTGTGAATGAATAAAATTGGGTTGGGAGGGTCGCCCTACATTGAATCTGGACAAAAATCCTATCCCTTTTCGGTGCCCATTTTTTATACCACAACAGTAACAAATTAAAGTTCTAAGCCCTAAGCCTAAATTCTAAATCATAAATCCTAAAAATATACTCTACTCATAATTTTCTAAACACTATCCCTAAACCCCTAACTTTAAACATTAATCCTAAATTCTAAACCTAATTTGTATAAGGGCATAGAAATGAGCACCGAAAAAGGGTAGATAATTTCTATTCAATAATTCTATGCAAAAACTAATCAGAATTAATCGGCCAATGAGTTGAATACCACTGAATTTGACTAGTATTGACTTTTTAAAAGTCAAAATTTTTAAACTTTGACCTCACTCATATTTTAAATATTTTAATTAATTAAATTTTATAAAACATATATATTTAGACTACTTGGTTGAATTTTTTTAAAATATATTTTTTATATTTTTATCAATAATAATTTTAAAGCAATAAGGATCAAAGTTAAAAAAAAAATTGACCAAAAAAATCAATACAGAACATATTCAGTAAAACATAAAACATAGGGAGTAAGAAATATTATATTATATAAAGTATATATTTATTCTGTCTAAGATTAATAGTATTTTGTTTAAACAGTGGTACACGAATTTGTTGTTTTTTTTATATATAATATATCAATCTGGTTTTGCTTTAATATCACAACATTTTTTTTATTAAATAGAAAGTTTTACGTTTCAAATGACAATATTTTAAGTAAACATGAAAACTAAGATCATATTTATTGAGGGATCTTCGGAAATCAATCAAGTATCGTATTCCCAAAATATTTTTATGCGATTTTAATGTCAAAAGACAAGCTCAAAACTAAAAATTAACACAAATAATGTGTGAACACAATATTCGATTATTAAAAGTTGACTCAATAATATTATTATATAACAAAAAACAAAAAACTGGGATCAGGATTCACGATCGAAGCTTTTAAAAGAATCACGTAATGTAAACAAAAAATTCAATATTCGTTGATTTGTAATGGATTTGCATGTGCAAACCATGACTAATACAAATAGTAGAAATGCTGTTTTTTTTAATAATTTATCTCTTTGGGATCCCAAAATTCGTTAAACAGGGATACAGAAAAAGGCATCGAAGAAATTGAGCCGCAGATTTGATAAAAATAAATATATGTCGGTTTAGATTACATATATTATTTGAAAATTTGATTGAGTTAAGCAATATCAATAATGAGTTTTAATACGAGAGAGCACATATGGCCGGTTGATTAAATTGTTCATCTTTATTCATTCGGATTTTTTTAAATAGAAATCTCTTATCCATTTTCGATACTCTTATTTATGTTTTTATACTAAAAATTAGATTTAGAGTTTATAGTTTAATGTTTAAGGTTAGAGTTTAAGGAGTTTAGAGTATGGCGTATTTTTTAAGGTGCATGGTTTAAGATTTAGAATTTAGGGTTAAGACTTAAAATTTGGTTTTTTTAGTGTTTGGGCATGGAAAAGAGCACTAAAAATGAGCAAGAAATTTTTATCCTATTCTATTAGATCAAGCGTTATAGATTTATTAGAAACACCCCCTTATTTCTTGGAGAAATTGAGTCTCCATTCCCTTCTTCTGTATGTAGGATTAAGAAAAAAATAATGAGTTTTAATACTTATAACTAGTTGGTCAAGTGAAATGAGACACAAAATTCTTCAAATATGGTAAGAAGTTGAAGTCTTCATATTATGACTCGTCTCTATAATAGACCTTTACAATATTTAATCTCGACTAATCAACTAATGAGATAAATATCGATGGTTATACTTAAATAATAATGAGTTTTAATTTTAGTTGAAAATTATTGAAAAAATATTCTTATAATTGATATTATTGTAAACTTATTTTTTAACTTATGATATGATATGGTCTTATAGTAATATCTGTTGTTTTTTATACTTATATTATTATTAAATAAAAAACAAAAAAATTAATACACAAGTGACTCGTGAATCTATATCTATATATATATTTCATATTGTCTTCACATTCTATATACCCTTAACATTGTACTTGACGATGGATTCTAAGCTTTTGGCTTCGGAGAGATCGTGAAGAAAGAAAATATATAAAATACTATGTTATGGCATACCAAATATATAAATATTATATGAATATATTCGAACTCATTTCAATGGTGAAATTTGAAGTAAAAGTTTGAGGGGCCAACTTAATTTAAAAAAAATAAATTTGAGGATTAAACGAAAATTAAAAAAAATGAAGGTTTAACTAAATTTTTAATAATTTTGATAGATTTAATAAAAAAATTTAAAATTTTGAGAGAGAATTTAGTTAAAAATATCAAAATTTTAAAGCTCGATATAAATTTTTAAATTTTTTGAGAAAATCAAATTAAAATTCAAAAAATTTTAGAGATAAAACTTAAACTTTTAAAATTTTAGGAGAGCGTGACACAACTAGTCCCTTAAATCATCCGCCGCCCCTGACTCGTTTATTTATAATGAAAAAGAGCTTTATTCTTATACTCACTTCTACTTTCTAATATGATCATTTGTATTTAAATTTGAGTTCAAATTAAATTTTAATTAAAAAATTAAAAATATTCAACAATAAATTGTTAGTTTGAAAGTTCCACATCCCTAAAAAAAACGTTTAGGGTATTCAATTTAAATTAACCAATCAATAAACTAAATAGTGAGATGATTATAAAAAAAAGGTTCAAACTAGATTTACTTGATTTTTTAAATCGTTTGATCTCGTTTCAACTATGCAATTGGGCCCTAACCAAATCCAATTTTTCTGACCCGACCCGATATTTATGCTTAAGTTAGGTCATATCCCATTAATCTAAACCCAATTTCTGATCCACCCCCTTTTCAATTTCGAAAATATATCACAGCAATGTCACCGATCTCTTCCATTTATTAACCCCTCCCCCCCAAAAAAGAACTTGAAATTTTTATATAAATACCCATAAAAGAACCCGACCCGGTGACCCGAAATGGCGGCGTATAGAGCGGATGACGACTACGATTATTTGTTCAAGGTGGTGTTGATCGGAGATTCCGGTGTTGGGAAATCGAATTTGTTGTCGAGATTTACGAAGAACGAGTTTAGCCTTGAGTCCAAATCAACAATCGGAGTCGAATTCGCCACTCGAAGTATTCGGGTCGATGATAAGGTCGTTAAGGCGCAGATTTGGGATACCGCCGGACAAGAAAGGTACGTTTTTCAAAAACTTATTTTCCATTTTCTTTTATAATTACTCTTATTTCAGATTTTTTTTGTTACTTTTAAAGGTTTTTGTAATTCTGAGAGCTTTGAGGAAAGTGAAGCGTTTTTTAGCTGGTGCTGTATTGGATTGGCAGAACCAGTATTTTGAATTTTGAATTTATGGGGCTGTTCGGTAGCTGAGGAAATATGTGTAGATTAGAAAAGGTGTTTCCTGATTAGTGTATTGGGTTTATGAAATAGGTTTTAGCTCAAATTTCTTCTTATTCTTTTGTCTCGGTTGTTTGTTTGCTGAGAAAATCTGGGTGCATTCAGTTTTATTCTTTTTCATTATGTTAAAGCTTTTGTACTTGGTTATTTTGTGAAGAAAAAAAAACTAGTTTTTTATTAAAAAAATATTGGTTTATTGATTTTAGCATATTCAAAAGACATTTCTTCGTTAGCGGTAACCATGTTCGATTTAGTTTAGAAATTAGTATATGTTAGGTTATATACAAAATCCCAATCTTGGCTTACTAGTGGATCAGCCACCAAGAATTTTGCATCTTGGTTTAGTTGAAAAATGTTACAGCTTTATCCATTAATCGAATGTTAAATTATTTTCTAACATCATTTTTGCTATGAATACCTGAATCATGCTTTCTTCTGTAACTTCTTTGAGGTGTTTTGTAAGATCTTCGACAGTTGATTTCTTGTTATTTTCTTTCCAAAGATACCGGGCGATTACAAGTGCATACTACCGTGGAGCTGTTGGTGCGTTGCTCGTCTACGATGTCACTCGACATGTCACATTTGAGAATGTTGAGAGATGGTTGAAGGAACTACGAGGTCACACGGATTCCAATATCGTGATTATGCTTGTTGGTAACAAGGCGGACCTGCGACACTTGCGTGCTGTTTCCACCGATGATGCTAAGGCCTTTGCTGAGAGAGAAAATACCTTCTTCATGGAGACATCTGCCCTCGAGTCTATGAATGTTGAGAATGCATTCACTGAAGTACTAACGCAAATATATCGCGTCGCCAGTCGAAAAGCACTTGAAGGAGGGGATGATCCTGCAACATTGCCAAAGGGACAAACCATCAATGTTGGAGGCAAGGATGATGTTTCCGCCGTCAAAAACGCCGGCTGCTGTTCTGCTTAAATGTTATATATGATGTATCCTCCATTTTCAATCTCTTTAAGCACAAGAGATGACAGATTGAGATCAAAAGGGAACAAAGCGGCATCCAAATTTCCTTCATTTGACATCAGTTCCATCCTCATGGTTCTTTTATGGTATTGTTCTTCCTCATGTAATGTTCCATTTCATAGTTTTGATAGTTTTATGTTGTATTTGATTGTTTTAGATAACATGACAGATCTAGTTTGGGGTGTTTAAATAATATTCATTAGTTGTGGATGATAAATTATTATTTATCTAATACATCTTAAACTCGGACTAAAATCCTTTGCCCATTTTCGGTGTTTTTTTTTTTGTAATTTCTACCCTTAAAATTTATTTGAACTGAAATGAATTTCACTGGATAAGGTTCTTTAGCAAGAAATATTGGGGGAAATGAAACATTTCCAACATAATATTATAGAAAAAAATAAGAAAAAAGTTGTGGAAACACATTATAGCAGAAGTTAACATTACAGCATGAAACAGCACAAGGAGAGTCTGTACATTGTTTGATAATTACAAAGCCAACAAATAATGGATTGACTGTCTGTTAGATATCTGCAAGTTCATGTACAAAATACTTGACCAAATATCAATCTAGAAACATCTAGGAGAGCTTTCCCAGATTATGATTCTACCAACATCAACCCCTTTATGTAATTTATTACTTTTCCTGGATTGTCACCTCCATTATACTTTCTTCGACCCCGTAGTTAATGCCTCGGATTTGCAGATGGGGCATACGTTCTTCACGAACAGCCACTTCTTCAAGCAATCTGCATGATAGTTGTGTCCACAATCAAGAGTTCCGATTTTCTCTTCGTTCTTATAATCCTCCTGCAACAAATCGAAGAGACATAGCGAATACCATCCATTAGGAATGAACGACGTAGTCTAGAGAAGATGTATGCTTCAAACTTGAACAAAGAAAGAGATGTGCAGAGTTCAAGCTTATATAGAAGTACTCTTCATTACCTGGCAAATAATGCAAGAATCGGGTTCCTGGTCGATGGGTGCTGCTTCTTCCAGATTAATATTTGTAGCAAATGTTGAATAAGTTCTTGTTTTCAATTTACTTGTAATGATTTCCTCAGACAAACCAGTATTCACATTTCCAATCCTCTCGCCGAGAGCCAACAGTTCCTGTGATCACTTGGAGAATTTTTCAATGAACAGACCATAAAAATAAAGTTAAAACCATAAGACAACATAATATATGAACTTACCTCGTACGACATGTCCTCTATATCCAAGCGCATATCTCTGTGATGATCGGAAAAATTTCCTACTTCATAATATTCTGGGAGCTCCAGTAAAGCAACTCCCTGCACCAAATCAATTAAAAGATATCACTATATCTACAAATCGAAAATTAACAAAAAAGTTGTATACGAGTTCCATTTTCCTGATTTCAGAAAAGAAAATGAAGTAATAAACATTAAATTAACAGATATACAACATTGCAGAAATGATGTGTACTAACATCTGGTGGAAGAACTCTCAAGTGAGGAAGATTGCGGTGTCTCACAGCTGTCTCGCGTACAATACCACTCTCTCGGCGAGAATGATATATCCTAAAGCCGGTAGGAGGCATTGGTCCTAAATGCCTACGTCCCACCTCCCAACCATCATGTGAAGGATTCATGGCACCTGGTGAGGCGTAACCTGCTGGGAAGCGATGAGGAGCTGCTGCTACTTGTGGATGAATGTTAATGTTGTGACCTCTTACTCCTTCGATAGGTGGTGCAGGGTGATGGAAGTTGTGGTTCCGAACATCAAGGGGAGAAGGTTGAGAAAAGTTCGCTGAACTTCCAAGGCTAGTCTCCATAGGTGCAGCCACATTGCTACCTGCAGAAACATAAGACAGAAAAGAGTCCACAGCAATCAATTTCAAGGGAAAACAGATTCCTCTATCACCTCATTTACATGGAAGCTGTTTTCAATAAAAGAAATATATCTTTTAAACGCAACTTATATTGAAATTGAAATTCCTTACACAACACTAGGAAAGAATAGAGGAATGCAGAAACTACCATGCATATAAGGAACCCCAGGAGCCTGGGTCCAAGCTGTGGCACCTCCATCTGCTATTGTTGGCTGAAAAGGCTGACCGATGTAATTTCCTTGAAAAACATGGTTAGCACTATGCATCAAAACGGGATCAACTGCAGTTGCCCCTAATCTGTTCCTAACACTTCTTTGGGATCCGGCTTCCCTAACTGGTGGAGGGCCATTCCCCCTATACTGTGGAAAGGTGAAGGGTGCCGCATCCATTGTGCCAACACCATCAGGATGTCTAGCATTTAATGGAGTACCCGAGGAACTAGAGCTTGACGAGGCATTAAAATGCTGAAAACTTCCTGGGATTCCTTCAGAATTCTTTCTCTTATACGAGCCTCTAACATTATCCACGAAGTGGCAACCCCTAGCATATTCATCTGCTGAAACTCCTGGGAGGCCATAGTTGCTTGAAGATGGCATCTGGTCTGTGGGTCCATGATTTACAGGAGTACTTGACGAAGGGTTAGCCACATAGGGAATGTAATAGTTGGATGTACTTCCAATACCAAGATCAAGATTCGGGGAATGATTATGATGTTGAACACCGGGGTACTGGGGAATCCCATAGTACATACCGTTGTCATAATGCTCCGGTAAGGGATGAGTATCAAGAGTACTTGTGTTCCCTGGAGCTGTGACCCTCATCTGCATATCAGGTGGAGGGTAATTAGGTCTGGCACCCAAAAAGATGCAAGGCTCGTGATGGGGATATCCCTGGCCTCGCTGATCCATTTCTAAATCTATTATCTGGCTAGGGCATAGCATATTTCTTTGACTCATGGTGTTCCAATAAATTATTGCTACAACTTGCCACTGCTTCGAAGTCCGAAAAAGAAACTTTAGCACATACTCAACCTAAATCCAAAAACAATGAAATGAAACTTTAGCACATACTCAACCTAAATCCAAAAACAGGACAAGCATCTTCTTTATCCATCTTAAAAAGCTGAAATACATGACATGCAAAGTATTACTTGCCCATCAAACCTTCTCATCTATTTATTTGGAGTTTATAATATGAACCTGTTTCACTAGAAACATAAACTTTAGAACATATTCAACCTAAATCCAAAAACGGGACTAGTATCTTCTTTATCCACCTTAAGAGCTGAGATACATGACATGCAAAGTATTACTTTCTGATCAAACATTCTCATCTGTTTATTTGGAATTTATAATATGCATCTATTTCACTAGAAACATAAACCATTTCCTTACACAAATGGAAAAGAAGCGAACAGACAAAGATCCACTTTTTAAAATGCTGCACTGGCAAACCAAGAAAGGGTTGACACTTGACATAGTATCCAGGACAAATGCAGAGATCCTAAAAAATATACTAATCATTGTTCTCTCTTAACCAAGCCCACAAAGGATTGCCAGGATGAAGAACCAATTTTTCCACAACTAAAATCGAGCTCGAATAGATTAAGTTCTGTAGAAACATGCATATCCATAAAACAAAAGTCCCTTTTGAGTTTTGACATATCTACTCGATTCTGAAAAGATCAACATGCTAATCATCCAATAGATACTTTCATACATCTCCTTCCTTACACTGTGTAAAACTCAATTTATTTTACACAGTTTTTGGACGTTGGATGATGGTAATCAATGACTCAAGTTATTTCCTTATCTTTTTTCCCCAAGTGATAATCTTCACATTTTTGACTGTTAATCTCGTCCATCCATTTCCCTTATCCGATGGTCCTAGATTAGTGTAAAACTAAATGAGTTTTACACCATGTAACTTGATCTCATCCCTATATATATATATATATCATCACAATGATCATACCTTAAGTTTTCCCCTAAAAGGATGGTAACAAAAACTATTCACTATCAAAATAGGCATTCAAAATAACAACCCATAATCAAAAGCATTCAACCAATA
Source organism: Hibiscus tridactylites (assembly GCA_958450335.1). Classification (NCBI taxonomy): domain Eukaryota; kingdom Viridiplantae; phylum Streptophyta; class Magnoliopsida; order Malvales; family Malvaceae; genus Hibiscus; species Hibiscus tridactylites. Next base: position 4,479,716 of record OY288267.1, read on the forward strand.
GAATCATCCGTATCAAACTCTAGAATGGAGAAATTTCCAGTATTCACCTTCTTGTATAACTACATTAAAGTTGTTGATAAGAAAATATAATTATTTATTAATCTTGTAAAAAAATATTTCAACTTTTTTTTTCTTATCATAATATTTCCAATCCTAAAGAGCATCCCACAAGTTATCCTACCAAGCTCCTTCTTTGGTTATAACTTCGAATAAACCCAAAACAATATTTAAAAAAAATTCAAAAATTCTAATTTCACACAAATTTGTGGAATTGTTTAATGCCCATTATTTATCGATCAATTAAAAATCTAAACTTGTAAACAACAAGCAAAACCAAATTAAACATGAGAAGACAATAAAAAGGATGGGTCTTTTTCTCTTTGCCGTGTACCTTATAAATTATAATAATATGAACAAAATCACAGCCCAGAAACAGAAAATCTTGAAAACAAAGATGAAAGACCCAAATCAAACATAAACAAAAGCATCCGTTACTTTTTCGTGCAATAATCAAATTTCACATGTAAAAATTTTGGAAAAAGAAATGAAAGACTAACCGTATCGAAGCCAAGTTAAGGAAAGAAATAGAATGAGAGATCTGAGAAAATATTATTTAGAACATAACATAAAAAAAGAGAAAATATTTAAAAGAGAGAAATATGAGAAAGAAAGGAAGAGCCAGACAGGGACAAGATGACAAAGACATTCCTACTTTTATAAACAGGGTCCTTTGTTTTTATTTTTTTTAATTTAATTTTAGATAAATTATTGTTGGTGAGATTTTAATTTTTTTAACTAAAATAAATTTAGGTATATTAAACATAAATTAATATATTTAAAAACGAAAAACATGTGCTTTTATTTATAACGGAAGATAATTGTCTATAATTATATCTCCATGGAGAAAAATGATGTGAAAAAAAAAACGAGATAGTTACTTTTTAATAGATAAAATTATAGATAACATTGTGAGAAGGGTCTATATATTAATTTTTTATATAACTGATATAATTGGATAATTAATTAATGGTGTAATTGTTAAATTAGATTAATGATTCAATGAATTAGGTGTTTAATTAATTTTCATATTTTGTAAATATTTTTATATATTCATTTTCAATCAGTAATTTCATTGAATTGTGTAATCATACTCCATCAAGTGAGCATTGTTTTTTTAATATTAGATTTATTTATTCAAGTACATATTTTTTCATAATACATAAAATAAAGATAAATATGACCATTGAGATTAGAATAAACTAATAGAAAAGAGAGTGTTGATCTGACTTTGAGCACTACCATATAATCACATCATAATATTAACGAAAAAATTATGTTTTTCCTTGAATGTGTAAACTAACACCAGATTCTTTCACTGTCTTGATACCCCCAATAAAATGGATTATTGTGCCGAGTTTTGTCTGGATTTTGAAGACCACATTCATACCACCGTCCACTAGGGGTGTTCATGGTAAGTTAATCGTACCGTTTAGCTTAAACGGTTAGTTAACCGTTATAGCGGTTATTATTCGTAACTTAACCGTTACTAACCGTTAAGAAACGGTTAACTGTTAATATTTTAAATGGTTAACCATTATAGTGGGTAACCGTTAAGGAACGAATCGGTTACAGGTTAACCTGTAACCTATTACGATTTTCTTTTCAAATGTTCATTCTTCCTTTTTTAGAACAATAAATATTTCTCTCCGATAAATATTGTATTAATTTTTTTAAAAAAATTAACTTAAATAGAGAAATTTTAAACATAAACTTTACACTTAGTTAAAATAAAGTACCGATAAGTTAACCTATAGGTTAACCATTAACCGTCTTTTTAACGGTTCAGTTAACCGAAACCGTTTAATCTTAACGGTTAGATTAATTAACCTATAAAGTGAACGGTTATACCGATTAATGGTTACGATTAACGGTTACGGTTTATTTTGCACACCCCTACCGTCCACCATCTTCAACTTCCTCAAATGTTTTTTTTTAATTTTATTTTATATATTCTTCTCCTTTAATAAATATATGAGTTGTTTTTTTTTATTTGGCAAGAGGAATTAAGGATGAATGAACCCTGGCCTGAGTGTTAACCCATTGGAAACTTCCTCTTAATAACATTTTATTCATCACTTAATTAATTTTGAGTATTGTAATCAACTACGGTGACTCTCATCTGCTCTAAGTTCCTTCCCCGCAACATCATCACCTCACCTCCCCACCACCGCCCACTTCGATGTTGTTGACGGCTATATCCTGCTCAATTTTTTTTTGTTGCCCTAACTAATTAAGACTAGGGGTGTTCAAAATTATCCGACCCGACTACCCGAACACAAATAATCGGGTATTTACCCGGAAATTATTTTACCCGGGTCGGGTACCCGGCCCGTCATTTCCCGAGTCGGGCCCAGGTCAAAAAAATATGAATTTTCCGGATACCCGATTCCTATTTTTTTTATTTTATTAAATTACTTAATATTTTTACTTTAGAACTATATTTAAATCTCTAGATTCATTATATATTTGTATTATATGCTTTCATGTTTTAAATTTTTCAACAAAAAAAAAATATTAATTTGTAATATGTAAGATTCGATATGAAACAAACAACAAAGTTTCTCTATTGCATTTATGCATTAGTAGGTTTCTTTAAAAAAATATGAGATTAAAAAAAATCACGATCGAGAATAATATTTTTAATGTCTTTCTTATGGTTATAAACTTCAAATCATTATTATTTTTTTGTTTGGATCATATGTTATAAACTTTTAAGGTTTTTTTTAATTTTAAAATAAAAAAAATAAGAACCAGGTACCCGGTACTCGATTTTACGGGTACCCGAGTTTAACGGGTACCCGATATTTACGGGTCTGGACACGGGCCGACAAACCTAATACCCGAAGGTCCGGGTACCCAGTTTTTCGGGTACCCGAATTTGAACACCCCTAATTAAGACTATTTTTTCCCTAACTAATTAAGACTGACTCGCGTCGCACACTTAGTTTTGGTGAGTGAGCCTTCCAACAGAGATTCTTTGCATACACGACACCTTGAATTCAAGACCTGAGCCTTCTAACGGAGATTTTTTTTTGCATAAACGACACCTCGAATTCAAAACCTGCTTAAACGATACCAAACTACTTACTACTTGAACCAAACCGTTGGTATGCTCAATTTCAATTTAATTTCTCATTATTATTATTATTAAAAACCAAACCAAGCCATTATCACCGCCCCCAAGAAACCTCATGGATGAGTCGAGCTTAAGATGCTTCCTCGCAAACCCTTCCTTTCTTCGCCTACACACATACAAACATGCACGTAAACTCTACCTCTACCTCTACTCGAATTTAACCATGTTTGTCAGTCCATCATTCCATTCCAGAACTTTTTCCTAATTTAATAAACAAGATTTAGACTAATTCAGTCACAAACCCTAGATCCAAATTGTACCCACTACCACTCATATTGCCTTATTTGAACTCCCAACACCAAACAAATGATCGAGTTTTGAACAAGAACTACTCTAGACCATGAGCCATCATCGAATATCAAATCCCCAGTCGCCAACTGACATCCAACGAAAGAAACAAACTACCTAAAAATCTGGTTAGAATGGCATATGATAGTTAGAAGATAGATGGTTTTTAAAGTTTTGGGGCCAATTTAGAATTTGGCCCATAGTTTGAATCAACTGGCATGTGTCCTGAGGTCAGTACAACAGAGTATCCTCACTAAGAAACATGAAAACATGAACCACCAGCATGTAATTTGAGAAGATCCCAAAGCAGATAAGAAGTTGAAATTAAGTTCAGGAAATTTATAGTGTCTATAAGTTTGTAATTTTCTTTCCATGGGATAAAAACTTTAGTACATAAAACAGAGAAAAGAGCCGATGGTAAACCAATCATAATCATTATGGTTCCTCATTCCTCAACCTATTTATTTGCGAGCTTCAACTTTCTTCTGTTCTTTTGCTGCAAGAACAAATAGAATTAAATTCAGCTTCAATAGAAATTGTAAATATATGTACAGGGCAGCTCTATTCTTGAGTTTTCTGGTGTTTATTGTCTACGTTACTCAGACTCAAGTGTCAGGTATGAATGTATGTCTTACAGTAGTATGTTCATATTTTTTTTAAAGAAAGAGATTCTTTCATGTATTTGAAGGGTCATATGAATATGGATCGGGCATGGGTGTCTGACACAAGTACTAAAAAAAGTTAATAATCAAGAGCTCGAGCAAAATAGCTTATTCTTTATGTCTGAATATTTAGTAATTAACTAACCAGTAAAGAAACATGAAATAGAGGAGCAAAAGGCGTGCATTATATAAAACCATACCAGCCTTCTCTTCTTCTCTCTTCTTAGCAGCCTCTGCCCTTTGTTGCCTAATCATGGCTAAGCGCTCTGCAATAGTAATTAATTCAAATTCAATAAAACAATCAAATAAAATAATGTAAACAGCCAATGGTGAAAACATGATAGGGTGCAATCATTAGAGAACACATAAGATGAAACAAACAACAACAATGGAGAAAAAGGGAAGGAGTCAGCTATCAGCCAAGTGCACAGCAATGTGCCCATGAGACATCAAGGTGATACCTTGAGATTATTATAACAAACTCATATGGAATAGAAGAAACCAACTCCGTTGTATCATACATAAAAACCAACATTCTTCTCGATAAGGTACTTTCCATCCTCATTAAAAAATGTAATAGTCTACATCAGAATAAAACAATTATGGCAGCAAGAAACCAGTTCAAACAGAAAAGAACGGAGGAAAAGATCCTATATGTCTACAAACTCATACACACACCTCATATTACACATGCATACTCTCCTCTTCAATTAATAGCAGCATTTAAACAACTGAATGCACCTCTGTAACCATTTAGGTCCATGGACAGTGATCTTCAACCAATGTTTACAAAAATCACATCATTTGGTCACTTATATGGAGGATTATTTTACGCACATCATACATTATTACTCTCTATAATGACTCAAAAGGAGATGAGTTAATATAATTGTTTTCATCTCCCTTCTTTAGCACCAAGTCAATGAATATAATTTCAACCTTAGCTATACATGTTCAATTAATTACAAACAACCCAAAAAGTCTCATGGAGAGGTTAAAAAAAGCCATGTTGAATTATAATGATATTTGCCAGGGCTATCAGAAATCCTTGGGAACTTAATGAGCACTCAATTTAGTTTTCAGTACAGTATAAATTTGATTAAGCAAGATAAGTACTGTGAACCATATAGTTGTCCACTAGTTACCTAAATCTTTTTTTGATTGCTCAGTTTTCCCTTGTTCCTGCAGCTTCATATATCGTTCATGTGCTTTTTGCTTTTCTATCTCCTCTCTGCAGTCAAAAATAGATAAGCGCACAATCTGAGCTTGGTCAAAATGAAATAATCGGTTCAAATAGAATTACATTTTTTAGCATGACTCCCCATTGATAACAAATTTTTTTCATAATAAGTTGGAAATCTAGTTCCAAAAGTTGGAGATTCATGACCAAGACCACCATAATTTGAAGCACATAATTGACAACATTTTCAATGAAAGTAATAAAGAGGCTTCTAGCTCATTACATACCAAAATGGCAAGGCAAAGCATTTTATCATATCCCGCCCATCTCCAATTAGTATTTAAACAGGATGAGATAGGCATCCACAACAAAAAGGTACCAAGGAACTCTAAGGATTAGGAAAGTCTAGAACTAGCGTTGATTATTTAGCTAAAAAACTGAGGTTATGGTCTCCAATTAAACACAGCAAGGCACTTTTACATTGTTGATGTTATAATTCAATAAGTTTATATAGAAGCTATATTCTGTAGAAACACAAGGAAGTTATAGGTGCATATTTATCCTCGCAGTTGGTAGAGTTACTGAGAAGGATTTAGGCATGTGGCATATCCACATCACATTTTCGTTTGTAGTAGTTCTTTTTCTTGCCAAGAAAGAACCAAATTCAAATATCCAATGCCCTAAGCTTATTACCTTTTCACCCTCAAAGTCACCGGAAAAACTCAACTAAACAAAGCACTCCTTGTATTAATTCTAGATATTTTATACTCATTTTGTGTTTGTTTTTCACATTTTTAACAGGGCAATTGCAGAATATCTATCATCTGATCTTCCTTATAAACTGTCATCTGATGATGTTTTCATAACATCTGGCTGCACACAAGCTATTGATGTTGCATTAGCGATGCTTGCTCGACCAGGTGCAAACATCTTGTTTCCAAGGCCAGGCTTTCCAATCTATGAACTCTGTGCTTCCTTTAGACGTATCGAAATTCGGTATTTCGATCTTCTCCCCGAGAAAGGCTGGGAAGTTGATCTTGATTTGGTTGAAGCACTAGCAGATCAGAATACGGTTGGACTCGTAATCATAAACCCCGGTAATCCTTGTGGCAGTGTGTACTCCTATCAACACATGAAAAAGGTTGGTATGCATCAGGAAAATGTAACTTTTTTTATATAACCATGGTTGCGCCACGGGCCGAGACTTGAGTGCATGGACCGTGATATGCAGTGGTTTACTGGGAAACTGGGAGACACTTAACTGTTTGTTTAATGTAATTAGATTGCAGAAACTGCAGAGAAGCTTAAGATTCCTGTTATTGCTGATGAAGTCTATGGGCACCTTGTTTTTGGGGACAATCCATTTGTACCGATGGGAGTTTTCGGATCAATAGTTCCGGTCCTAACGCTGGGATCTCTATCAAAGAGATGGATCGTGCCTGGATGGCGACTCGGTTGGTTCGTCATAAATGATCCCTCTGGCATGTTTAGGAATCCTAAGGTCATTTTCTTTCTCTTGAATATAAGTATTCTTGATGTTATACAATAATGGACCCGGTACAGCATGTCTGCATCTATTGCTTCTGGTACTTGTCTATTTCAACAATAATGATGCACATGAAGTTTCCGATCATTATCTATTTCGACGATAATGATGTTATAGGAATGATCTCAGGGGACTTGAGCATTTAATGTTTATATTCACTTTCACTCCTTACATCCTACAGTTGAAAATCTACTTTGTTGTATGAAATCTGTTTATTATCTCTTTGACACTTTCGTTTCTTATCAGATTATCGAGCGTATCAAAAAGTATTTCGAAATTTTAGGAGGACCTGCAACTTTTATTCAGGTATGTATATATGGTATCGGCTTGTTTATGGACTAACCAAATGCAAGCATCCTATTGTTGTTCATAAGTATAGGTACTGACTGGTCCAGGAAAAAGACTTGCTAAACTGTTCAATGGATTTGAATGTTTCCATTTCGATTCGAGTCTTTAATGCCATGACCATAGGTATTCACTATGTTGTTTACATGGCTTTCTGATGTGTGTCTTAGGCGGCAGTTCCACGTATTATCGAGGAAACCGAGGAAGTTTTCTTCGAGAAAACTATTAACACACTGAAGCAGGCATCAGATATTTGTTGGGATTTGATAAAGGAAATCCCTTGCATTACTTGTCCCCATAAGCCTCAGGGGTCAATGTCTGTCATGGTAAGGCACTATTACAATTTGCAATCTCTGTTTCAAACTCGAAGGACTCGTAAACATGTTCGAGCTAATTTTGTTCATGAATTTCACAGATCAAACTAAATGTTTCCAGTCTGGAAGACATCAGCGACGACATTGACTTCTGTTTCAGGCTGGCCAAAGAAGAATCTGTTATTATTCTTCCTGGTAAGAAACAAATCAAATTTAACATTCATGAACAATAATGTTATCATCAGCATAGTTCCTCCTATCTTTGTAATTTGCAATTAGTCTATCAATGAGTCCTGTTAGTACTAGGGAACAATGACAGGCAAATTCGAACCCGGACTTAGCCTAGTTGGTGTATGGTTCGAATCATAGCATCTACGGGCTACGGCCTTCTTTGTAATGGAAAATCGATGTCATATAAATCGTCAAGCGATTTAACGGAAAATATTCTGGTGCAGGTACTGCAGTGGGGTTAAAGAATTGGCTTCGAATCACTTTCGCTGCAGATCCACACTCTCTGAAAGAAGCATTAGGGAGGTTAAAGTCTTTCTGCAAAAGGCACAGCAAGCTAATGCAGCTGCCATATTAGAAAAAGTTGAAGGAATTCAAACATGGCATCAAGCCGCATACAGTATACCAGCAAAAATGAATGTTACTTCCACTTCTTAGATGCTTGCTAATTTATTGTTAACAATACTTAAAGCAGATGTTAGATATGGTTTGTTTTATGGAAACTAAAATGTTTATAGATCCCTCTGCAAAGTAGTCTTCTATATGCAAGGAAATTGCCCAAGGTTCAAAATTTCTGCTCTAAATTATCTGAACCAAAAACAAGTGTCGGATACGAATACGTGTCTGAGATGAATAAATTCCGCTTTTCTTTTTTAGTGAAAAACGACCATGTGAACCAACTCTGGTCTTATAGTAGACATGCTTGTTGATAGTCTAACAAGAACTTTAAATGTCAATTCGTAGCTAAAAATTATATTCTAATATTCGAAGTCTGAATGTTAGGTTTTAATGTTCCAAATTATTGAAGAGATACGAATCCTGAACATAAATGTTAAAACGAATATAAAAGAAAGAAAAAGTCTACCATTGTTATTCACGTACAGTACATAAAGAGAGTAACTCCTTCTGACATTGGTTTCTTCAAATTTACATGGATTTGCAAAGGCCAATTCAGAAGAAGAAGAGGGTATTTATCGTTTTGCATTTGGAACAAGATAATATCAGAAGAGATGGAGCCGTAAACGGCAAAAGCTACCTACCTATCTAGGGCTGTCGACCTCTCCCAATGACTTCAAAATTACAAGTGTTTCATTGGCTTATTCTTTCTAACAGAAAAAAAGAGAGGATAAAGGCTTAAACGTCAAAAATGACTAAACTATATTTCTTTTGTCAATTTAGTGTTTGAAATTTATTTTGAGTTAAATTAGTGTTTAATTTTTTCTTCGTAATTTAGATTAGGTTTTTTCGTAACGGTCGTTAAAAAATTTTTGTTATCTAATTAAAACATGACATGTGGCCTATTTTTTTAAAATTTTATAAAAAAAAATCAACAATCTTTAATTTATCTAAAAAAACCCAAACCTTAAATCCCCAAATTCATCCCCTCCGACCACCAATCAACCACATCGACCACATTTGTCTTTGTCAGGCCCCACCACTAAAACTCTATCATCTCGTCGTCGAAAACGGACGAATAAATTATCGATATTGCACCGTCGACAAACACTTAACAATAAAAAAGAAGTTGATTGGGTTCTGACCGACGTTAGAAGGTGGGGAATGTTGAACTATGAGGTACATGACACTTGAGTGGGAAATGGTGAACCACCGACGTGTGGGGATGTCGCACGACGAGAGAGATGTGATTTGAATGTTTGTTTGAAAGAAACTAAAACTTAAAAAAATTAAAAATTTAAAAATAAAAAACAGGTCACTTGTCATTTTCTGGTTGGATGATAGAACTTTTTAATAGCCGTTGATAGAAAAATTTTATTTGACTAACAGAATAAAACGTTGAACACCTATTTGACCTGAAAAATAATTTAAGCACCTAACTAAAAAAAGTATCGTTCGAGCACTTACTTAATAATTAAGAAAAAAACTTAAACATAATTAACAACCCATAAATATCATAAACCAAATAAATAAATTGACTTAATTATGACTAGGGTTGTTAAAAAATACCCGGCCCGAACTACTTGACCCGCCGACTCGTCTACCCGATTAAAAATTATCGGGTATTTATTTTAACATACATGAATTTTTGGGCCGGGTACCCGACCTACAATTTTTTCCGGGTAGTTGGGTCGGGTCAGGGCCGTGGTTTTTTTTATAACCGGGTACCCGACCCGCTAATTTTAATATTTATATATTTTAAATTCTATTTTCGTTTTATGTTTCTTATTATTTTTCCCTAAAATTAATTTTAAACCCCTAACTTCTTTTTATACTTGTATTATATATTTTTAAGTTTAAATTTCTTTTAAATATTTATATTAATTTGTCAATATGAGAGTCGGAAGAAAAATCATGATCAAAATTAATATTTTTAATAACTTCTTTTGTCGATAAACTTTAATATATATACATATATATGTATCCAAATATTTCTCTCTTAAAACTAACCTCAAATCAATAACTTTTGTGTTTGAAATATATATCATGAAATTTTATGCGTTTCTTTTGTATTTTTTTAAAAAATAAATTTAAAAATATATTAAAAGAATAAACCGGGTACCAAATACCCGATTTTATGGGTACCAGAATTTTACGGATACTCAATTCTTATGGGCCGGGTCACGAGCCGACTTTTAGGTACCTGAAAATTCCGGGTACCCGGATATGAACACCCCTAATTACAACTAATGAATCCTGATAAATATATGTGATTTAAAATTCGATCAAATTTGGGTTTAGTGGCGGACCTGGGCACAAGTTAAAATATTTTTTAGAGCTGACACAAGTCATAAAATTTTTAAAATTTCAAGGTGGACACAAGTTAAAAAATTAAAGATTAATTCATAAAAATAAAAATAAAAACTAAATGTGTGAATTTTAAAAAGTTTAGGCTCCACATAAATCCGCCGTGTTTTGGTTATCTTGATAATTTTAATATTATAGCTTCGAATGTGAATGCTTAAATCAAAACTGTTGAAGTGATTGAACCTAAGATTGCATTAACCAAATAACACAAATCTGGAAGACTCAACAGTACTTGGTGAAGAAACTTGTGAGGATGCCCTAAAATGGGAGAAGATGGTTTTGCAATTTTACCCGTATGGGCAAACTGAACCTTCACAACTACAAAAAGGAAGCTTACACGTTGGGTACATACATCATCAAGAAACAAAGATTTAATGATGAAAGACCTAAGCATGCAAGTTGCAGGCTGCAGATCCATGAGATGATTTGATGTAATCTCAGAATCCCAGACATGACGTGTCAATATTTCATAACATCAACCGCCCCCTTTTCTCTGATGGGTGATGGATGGATGGGATTGCTTGAATTGATGCATGCATGCATGCATGCATCTTCTTAATCATCTAATCATCAAATTCCAATCTTTCAAAATTAAAAGGAAGAAAAAAAAGGGAGGTTCTGCTATGAGTCGGTTAAAATACTACTAATATATGATGTGATCGGTTAAAAATGCGACTGAATATGTTATATATTTCTACCGAAAAGATTATTTGTGCTGATAATATTATCAACATATTAGGTAGTGCCTATTATGTTATTAAAGTTTAAACTAATGGGGCCTTGGAAAACCGACAATAACAAAATAAGTAAATTATTTATTTGTGCGGATAATATTATCAACATATTAGGTAGCGCCTATTATGTTATTAAAGTTTAAGCTGATGGTAACAAAAAAAAGTATCGATACTTTGTTTCTAGTATGTTATGTCAGTCCGTTTGCTTTCAAAAATATCAATACCTTTATATATAGTGAGAAAAATATCGACATAGTGGGGAAAAAATATCGATGCTTTCGAGTCACATTGCAATCGGTAACATTGCTTTTTAAAAAAGTATCGATACAATTGTACATAGTGAGAAAAAAATATCAATACTTTGTTTCCAGTATGGTATGTCAATCCATTTGCTTTCAAAAGTATTCATACTTTCGACCCAAATTTCAACTTGTTTGTTTAAATTCCAACATGTTTTCTTCTCATTTGCTTTCAAAAGTATTAATACTTTCGATACTTGTATATGTTTGTATCAATACCTATCGATAATTAAAGTTCGCCGGTTACTAATTTTTTAATATTTTTTCATGTTTTCTACCGGCTACATTATATTATGTTAACATATCCGATCACGCTTTACCGACTTTGTTATTTATCTTATTATATTTTCGGTCACGCCGTTTTTTAGCCGTATATTAGTCTGTCTTTACTTAGAATTTTTCGAAAAAACAAGTTAATATAAAATACGATGCGGCTAGGAGACATAAAATCTTGAAATTTGTCTTGAATTAAAAATGCTAAATTTTCTTGATAATGGAGATATGAAACAGCTTTAGCGATTCATGGTGAAAAATCTCATCTTTCTTACCCCTTTTCCTCTCTTTTGTAAAACCCCAATGGACTTTACTCTCATAAAAGCTTCTTTCTGTTCCCCTTCCCTTCTTCTTCTTCACTGACACTGAGAAAACCTGCCACTGCACCCTTTTCTCACGCACGCACGCATACTCAATTCCCTTTTTTTCTTCACACACAAGGGAAGAGCAAACCGAGAGGTTTCAGAACAGCTCAGAATTTCAGACCCAAGACAAAAACAAACACAGATTTTATATAATTATTTGCCTTTGAGTTTGACAATTGACACCCCAATATAAACCCTTTCTTCCCTTCACTTCATGCTGCTCAACTTTGTCTTTCAAGTCTAGGGTTTCACTCTTCTTTGAGTAAATGGATAGTTACCATTATTTCGACAATGGCGGAACACATTTACCTCCTGGTTTTCGTTTCCATCCCACCGATGAAGAGCTCATCACCTGCTATCTGTTGAAGAAAGTTCTTGACAGTAGTTTTACTGGTAGAGCCATAGCTGAAGTTGACCTCAACAAGTGTGAGCCTTGGGAACTTCCTGGTTAGCATTCGTTTTCATATTCTAAAACTACCCTTTTCTTTTTTACACATATTCATACTCTTTTGTTTCATGGATTGTTGCAGAGAAGGCGAAAATGGGAGAGAAAGAGTGGTACTTTTTTAGCTTAAGGGACAGGAAGTACCCGACTGGGTTGAGAACGAACCGAGCTACTGAAGCTGGTTATTGGAAAGCTACCGGCAAAGATCGGGAGATTTACAGTTCAAAGACGTGTGCAGCTGTTGGGATGAAGAAAACCCTGGTTTTTTATAGAGGAAGAGCTCCTAAAGGAGAGAAAAGCAACTGGGTTATGCATGAATATCGGTTGGAAGGCAAATTTGCTTACCATTATCTCTCTACAACCTCCAAGGTTTACCAGTTCATGTTTTTACACTTGTTGAGATTACTATTTAACATGCAAGATGTCATCAGCACTGATGTTTAGTTTCACTGTTGCATTAATTGCTGATTGCTTGGGTGAAAAGAAAACTATTCATTGTTTGTTGAAATGCAAAGTTGTTTTTATTGATTGTTCCAGGATGAATGGGTCATATCTAGGGTGTTTCAGAAGAGTTGTTCCGGCAGTGGTGGTGGAGGAGCCAGGAAAACCGCTATGAGCGCCGCCTCCATGGTGATCTATCAAGAACCAAGCTCGCCTTCCTCGGTCTCCCTTCCACTGCTCCTGGATCCCACGGCTGCCGTTACCGGCGCTTCCCTTACTGACCGTGACAGTTGCTCTCACGATAGCCATAACCAATCCGAGCACGTGTCCTGTTTCTCCACCAATGCTGCCGCCTCTTTTGCCACGCTACCTGCCTACCACGGCGGATTCGACCTTGCATTGCCACCGCCTCCACCACCCCAAATGATCAACCAAAGCTTTGATCCCATTGCAACGTATACAAGAAATGTGGGTTTTCCATTGTTTCCAAGCTTAAGGTCTCTCGAGGAGAATTCACAAGTCCCTTCCTTTTTCTCCCAGCCAGCTTCTGAGGTGGCGGCGCCACTTCACGGCGGTTCATCTGTCAACTGGGGGGCCGTATCTGAGGAAGGCAACTCCGGTTCTGTTGCCGGTGGCAAGATGTCTCGCATGACTCCTACTGAGCTTGATTGCATGTGGACTTACTAACTAGAAGTTTAGGAATTTCCATTAATGTGTTAGAACAAAGTCTGCTGATTAATGTCATTATCCTAGCTAAGTTTCAGTTTAGTTTCAAGACTGCACTATTACTATTAATTAATCTTAGCATTTGCTATTATTCGTATTCTTATTTATTTTTGATAAACAAACGTCGAACATCTAACAGTACAAATACTTTTCTTAACCATTTGACAATTCGCATTATATCTTTTCACTAAAATCACTCGTTGGGATTATATCTTAATTTTGTCTCGGAATATATGTGAAAATCTGTTGGTAATGATGAAAGAGTGTGTGTGCAGGCAGCATATCTGGTTTATATTAAGGATGGAATTGAGCACGTGATTGTTGAAATGATTGGGTTTGCGATCAAAAAAGTTGCATTTCAGGTAATTTGGAAACCATTTTTGGATGCAAATGCCAAAGTAGCAGTTTGCTTGCTTTCAAGCCATGACTGCCACATAAAATCAGTTCCACAGATCCATTAATACAGGCTGAGGCCCCTCACATGTGTGATGTGCCCATACTCTTCCCTAAACTAGTTAAATTTTTTCGGACAAAAATTATCTATCTCTTTCTATATTCAGCATTAAAAAAATAAAATTTGAGTTATAATCTTAAATTTTAAATCCATACACTCTGCCTCTAATTATCTAAACTCTAAACCTAGTTTTTAGTGTGGGGTATAGAAAAGGAACAAAAATTCTTTGCCCCTTCCTATGCCCAAATACTAAAAAATTAAATTTAAGATCTAACTCTAAATTCTAAATTCTATACCACAAACTCTAAAACCTAAAAAATTAACCTTACTTTAGTTGCCTAAACCCCGATGAACTTAAACTTAAATTTTTAATGTATAACATAAAAAGATATCAAAAAAATTAGAGGATTTCTGTTCAATAAAAAGGCAAAAATTTTCTATTCCATCTCATCTCTTATAAAAATAGTAAATTCTTTTACATGATAGTTTTCCGAGTTTCAATTATATTATGTTTTAAAAAGTTTTTCATAAATATTTCTAAAATTTTAAGTATAAAATATTTATTTTATATCATAAAATAATTAAAATTAATTCTAAATTAAATAAAAAATTAAACTTGGTTTCAATTCGGATTAATTTTTTATTTATCATTTTTTTGTTGCTCAACCATACTTTTAGTATTTTAATCCAATTACAAAAATAAAATCTTGCTTTAATTTTATGGTCGAAGAAAATCACGTACACTTAACGTACTATATTGCTCCACTCGGATCACTTAAAAACATTTTAAAATTAAATTATATCTTAAATGTTTTACACAAAAAATTATTCAAACTGTATTAATTATTATAGATATTTTGAGAGGACAACAGGGGTAAAGTAGGAATTACAAAAAGAAATCCGCTCAGGCTTTCCCTCTCCTGGCTATGGATAAGCAAAAGAAGGCTGTAGGAAAACATAAAAAGCTCAAGTTTTCAATTGTGTACAGAATCAGAAAGGTGTGAAGAAAAAAAAATGGCGACTGCTGTTAATTGCTGCCTGTCTTCTTCTCTGTGCTTCAGCCTTCAATCCAAGCTCAAAAGCCTTTCACTTAAAAACAATGTCAACTCTTCTTCTTATGGTTTCAAGACTCTCAGTTTCTCCAATAGCCTCTCTCCCAATCTCCTCCCCAAAGGTAACTCTTTTCTCTTTTTTTCCCTATTATTTTCTCATGTTATCGTGCTTTATGATATACCCACTTCTCCTTTTGTTTATTTGAATTGAAAATCATGGTTGGAATTCTTATCTGGTTAAGTTATGTTTGGATGGCTGGAAATCCTGGGGAAAGTTGGAATTTTTAAGTTATTGTTTCTGGGTTTAATTGCTTTTCCGATTCCCATTGTTGTTCTTTTACTTGTTTCCTACTAGGTTTTCTTGGCAATTTAACTGGTCGTATTGCAAATTGATTGATTTTCTTTTGGCTATTGGTTGTGTGGATTTAATTTTGGAATTTGACTGCTTCCTTAGAATAAATCTTTTTGTGGAAATTGAGATTATGAGTTTAGAATGTGTGTTGTTTTGTGTTACAGGGAGTGTTTCTTTTAGCACAGTTACTCAAAAACCAAATCGTTATTCTGTTGTTTGTGAGGCTGCACCGACGAAGAAGGCCGATTCAGCAGCTAAGAGGGCTCGTCAGGCCGAAAAGAGGCGAATTTACAACAAAGCAAAGAAATCTGAAGTTAAAACCCGGATGAAGAAGGTAATATTTTTACAATTCACTTATCTGTTTGCTTAACAATGGTTATTGTGTTAATTGGTGCATAGGATTTTAGGAATGCAGACTTTATGTGTCATAGGGTACTTCTTTGTATGCCCTCTTTCATATGAATGAATCCTTTGTACTACTAGGCATCACTTGAATATGGCTTCGATTCAATGATGTGCGCAATAAAACAGCTGAAGCAACTTCGGCAAAGTGCTAAGTAAATATGGTCTATTGCCTGTTCGTAGATGATTCGTACTGTACGGGGAAATGCTAATGTATTGTGTGTTCTTGTTCAAGGTTTTGGACGAACTCGACACGCTGAGGAAGAAACCTGAGGCTCAAGCTGAAGAAATCTTCCCAATTGAGAAACTGATTGCCGAGGCGTATTCAGCCATTGATAAAGCAGTAAAAGTGGGAACACTGCATAGAAACACCGGAGCACGTAGAAAGTCTCGTCTTGCAAGGAGAAAGAAGGCTGTTGAAATCCACCATGGCTGGTACACCCCTGCTCCTGCTGCAGATGCAGCCTAGAAGAGGAACCATGTTCACAAGTCTTCTATTTTTCCTAGGTAGTGAACCCCAACTGCTATTTGTTACTCCATTCTCGGTTCTGTTGTCTAAATGGTCTCTCTTTGAACACATTTGAGGATCATGTTCTGTTGAGTTTGTAAATTTTCTGGATATTAGCAAATGGTCACATTCTCTTTCCGTTTCAATGAATATTTGCAACAAAACCAGAAGTCTCATATTCTGAATGGCAGGGGAACTGCAAATCATAATATGGCAGCCCATCGTCTTGAAGAAGACTAATAATCTGGTATGCTTGGTAAACATAAGAATAATACAATCTAGAAAAAGGTTTTAATAGCTTAAATATCACAAAACTCAATATCTATAAAGCAATACTTGATTAGTGGCAAATAAATAAAGGCTTGCAGATGAAAACTACAGGTTTTCTTCATTTATAGCATGTAGGATTGGCACAGCACTAAAACAATGTTACAATTTTAGAGGAAGCATAAAGCATTATCCAGCTTTGGTCCTTTTTAATCTTTTGGACCTAAGCCTCGGTGATTTGCCATTTATCCCTTGACCCTTCTTGTGTTTTTCACCTTCTTGCTCATTCAACTTGCTCTTCATGGCATTCACCAAAATCTCAGTCCTTGGTTCTGGCACCATTCCTTTAGATGTCATCTCATTATAATAGCTCAAAGCATCTTCAACCCTTCCCTTGCCATGCAACCAATGAATCATAACTGTGTAAGATCTCCAGTCTGGTCCAAATCCACTCTTCTCGATCTCATCCCAAGTATGCCTAATTCTTTCTTCATGATCCCATTTCATGTACAACCTTAAGACCAAATTGTATGTATCACAGCACATTTTGCAACCGTTTCTCTCCATCCTCTCAAAAATACCAGGAACCTCCTCCGGTTTCTTCGAAAACCTGAGCAAGTAATTGAAAGTTACATTGTCCGGTGAACAGCCTTTCTTCTCTTCCATCTCATCCACGATTTCATAAACCTTTTCCATCCTCCCAATCTTGCCTAGGTGCTTGATAAGCGAGTTGTAAGTTGCGACATTTGGGGCACAACCACGCGCTTTCATCTCACTAAACACTTCCAAAGCCTCGGGAATCCTCTTCTTGAAGCATAGAGCATCCATGACACAATTACAAATCACCACATCAGGATTACACCCTTTCTCCCACATTCCCCGAAACAATTCCATCGCGGTACCAAGTTTCCCCTTATTCGTTAACGCCTTAATAAATGTTGAATAGGTAAACAAATCTGGTTTATATTTTGACTCGATTATGTCCTTCCAAAACCTTTTAGCTTCGTGTACATTCCCCAACACGCACCATCCGTTGAGAACAATATTCATTGTCTTTAAATCATACCCGAACTCTCTCCTCTTCGATTGATACAAAGTTTCTGCAGTTTCTACGTGCTTATACCTACATAAACACATTAAAAGAACTTGAAATGCAACCAAATCATCCTCGATTCCGAATTCTTTCCTCTTATTGAACACCCCAATCGCATCCTCCAACTTATGTGCAGCAGCATACCTATTAAGCAAAATCCGAAAAGTCCTTTCATCAAGTCCATCTCTTTCAGACATTTTATCGAACACCTTATTCAACTCTTCGAACCGATGCATTTTCCCAAGAATGTCAAGAATTTCATTGTAAACATCAAAACCAAGTGAAATTTCAGCTTTTTTAGACACCCAATGGAAGAAAACATAAGCTAGTTTCCAATCAGACCGGTTTCGCCTAACCAAATCCAAGGCCAAATCATCAGTTATTGTGACCCTACATTGATCAAGAGCTAGCTCA
The DNA here is from genome assembly GCA_958450335.1 of Hibiscus tridactylites. Classification (NCBI taxonomy): domain Eukaryota; kingdom Viridiplantae; phylum Streptophyta; class Magnoliopsida; order Malvales; family Malvaceae; genus Hibiscus; species Hibiscus tridactylites. The sequence continues at coordinate 4,498,063 of OY288267.1, forward strand.
ATCTCTTCTGTTCTGCTATTTCGATGGTTTTTTAAAACGTTCTGGAGTCTCAACGAATACTCATCGTATGGGTTTTGCTGAAAGCCAGTTCTTTCATCAGAATTTGCAAATGAATGAAGAAAAGCAGGCTTTTTTATGGTACCCAGAAAATGAAATATGCGAATGCTTGCCTGGTTTTGAGGGATCGGGGCATTTGGGGCGAAGGGAAAATGGGATTTCGGGAAATCGAAAGGGGATTTCCGATGGATGGCTTTCTGGGAGAAGGATTCAAAAACTTGAGATTGGATTATGCGTCTCATCGTTGGCGAATGAAAATGAGGCTGGAGTTGTACACTGGAGTTGTCTACAAGTACTAACTTCAGAGTTCAAATTTTATTCGGACTAAAAAAATCCACAAACACAACTCATTCCACCCAAATTCAAATTAATCTAAGAAAAATACTTTGAGTTTATATAAATTTTTTAATTTTAGGGCTTAAAGATATAAATTAAGTTTAATTAAAAAATGAAATATAAATGTTATTTTATTTTAGATGATTAAAGTTTTCTTTTAAATACGTGGCTATTGTTTCAATGTTATATATTTAAATGTTTATGTTTGGTTCTAAACAATAGAATCTGTTTTATTTTTATCTTCTTATAAAATAGAGAACGGCAAAAGAAACGTGTTTGGTTGAAAATTTTTAAAATAACTTTTAAAAATAAAACAATAATTTTGAAATTTTGAAAACATAAAAAAGTAGTGAAAATATGAAGAAAAAAAGTCATTCTAATGCTATTTTTAAAACTTTGATTTATTTATTCATATTTTATTTATTTATTTATTATATTGATATATTTAAATTATATTTTATTTTAATCATTTAATAGTTATTTTTTTTCTTTATATTTTGAAAAGTTAGATACCAAATACATTTTCACTATTTTTATTTTTGAAAGTAAGTTTTTTTTGGATAATCAAATTTTATTATCCAAGAGCAGAGAACTGCTACAATCAACTACAAAACTGTACAATAACAACAAAACAAGAGTAACCCCACCTATACAAGTAAATCCCAATTACATCTCAAATTTGTATATATACCACTATGTAAATGCCCAACCTTTCCATGCAATCTAGTATGAACAGTGTCACGAATACTAGAAAAAATAGCCTCAACCGTAGAAGAAGACGAACGAAACATTCTGAAATCCGTTCTCTCCAAACAAAGTAAATCAAAGCACTCCAAGCAATTCTTAGAATCAAAACAATAAGAGATTTACCTCGAAAATGCTTCACCGCCCAATCAATCTCAAGATCCCAAGAAGAAACTAACATGGATATGCCACATGCACTCAAGATATACTTCCAGATTTCCTTTGAGAAACTGCACCCAAAGAAGATGTGATCTCGAGTTTCACTAGCCTCACCACACAGAAAACATGTTTAATTGACCAAACATGTTTTTAACTTTTAAAAAACTGAAAAATAAAATTATTTTCTAAAAATAAAATTATTTTCTAAAAATAAAAATAAAAAATATTTTCTAAAACCGAACGAAAATGTTTCATTTTGATAAGCTGATTTATTAAAAATAACATTCAATCATCAGTTAACATGTGACTGAATTTTTAAAAAGAATACCATAATACGAAAAAATTGTTTAATTGACTTTTTTTTTGAATTAGTTTAATTACCTTATTGAATAACAAAAATTTACTTATAAACATCTAAAAATCTAACATTTTCACTTAAAAGTGTCGCTCTTTTTGCATGTTTTAAAGTAAAATCATTTACAACATTTTCAATATTAACTTCTTCCAAAAGATCACTATCGATTGTCATCAAAGCAAGTTCATTTAATTTTTCTTGCAACATAATTTTCTGTAAGTATAACTTGAACAACTTCAATTTTAAAAACTTTATTTTGTAGAAACAACAATAATATAAATAGTCAATAAAATTCTATAAACAATAGTTAATAATAAAAATAACAATTAAGACATTTTAAAAATTCTAATAAATTACCTTTCTTAAGAGTATTTTCAAAATTATTACAATGAATTTTGAGATTAATGACGTTAAATGAATGTGATTTATCATAATGAAACAAAAGCCAAAATTATTGTCATATAATTGATATTGTTCAAATCTTGTATCGAAAGAAATAATGACTTGATTGAAAATATACAAGAAATATTCGATTCTAAATGCTCTATTTTCTTACTTGTCTCACTCCACTATGATTTTATAATTTTGAAAACTACTTACTACTTTCGTGTGCTTCATGCTGAATTCACATGTTTAATTCAGTCTATCAAACTGGAAATCTGGTACAATTCAAAGGAACTGAAGGCTTTTGTAATAATAAAATTAATGGAAACGCGGTTTGGCCAAGCTCTTTTTCTCATTGTTTCTTCTTTTTATTTTTTTTAATATTAAATTATGGCACATGTGCTTCAAATCCTTGTTATTTTATTACACTGTGGATAGTTTAATTATGACAGCGAATTCCCCACTCCACACATCCTGCTTTGACTTCAAACCAAACGCTGCGTTTTGTTGTTCGTCATTCTCTATATAACCCCACGTCTTTCGTCTCCATTTTCCAAATTAAGAGGCAAAGGAACGCAGACGCAGTGGAGATACTATGGCTCCGACATCAAAACCCGTTAACCCGAACTCTGATCGGGTTGCCAAAGAGATTCATTACCGCGGCGTTAGAAAACGCCCATGGGGTCGTTACGCGGCCGAGATCCGTGACCCGCGGAAAAAGACCCGAGTTTGGCTCGGCACCTTCGACACAGCCGAGGATGCAGCGCGTGCTTACGACGCTGCGGCACGAGAGTTCCGTGGCGCTAAGGCCAAAACAAATTTCGTGTATAACGACCCATTCACGCGTAGCCCGAGCCAGAGCAGCGCCGTGGAGTCTTCATCTCCGCCGCCGTTGGACCTCACTCTCGCCATGACGGGGCATCGTGAGAGGGTATCATTTGATATTTTCCCTTCTGCTGGCTCGGGTTGCCCCGACCCCGTTGGGGTCCAAAGCGATACGGATTCGTCGTCTTCGGTTGTTGATTTTGAAGGTGGGGCACGACGGAGAGTGGTTGATCTAGATCTTAATAAGTTGCCGGCTGAAATGAATTAAATTTTCTTAATTAAAGGCTAACATATAATGTGTAATTCTCTTCAATAGATTTTTTTGCCAACTTGAGAAGATGTTCTCAGTGTTGTTTCGAGTCTATTATTAATTAAATTTTAATAACACGATTACTTATAAATTCTTGTTTTTATATAGGATAATAACTTTATTTATTATTAAATCTGCGAGACTTGTATCAATTAAGGTAATTACAAGATAATATTTGTTCATATATTTATTTTTAGGGTAAACTATACTATTGACCACCGAACTAATTGGGGATTCCTATTTTGACCACCGAACTAACGAACTCGTCAATCAGACCACCAAACTTATTAAATTAACCTATTTTGACCACCGCCGTTAAAAAAACAACGGAGGACTGACGGAGTGATGACGTGGCAGTTAACTAACTTTTTTAAAATTATACATTTAATCCTTCTTATTTGCACATTCTTTCAATTTAGTCCTAATTTTAAATTAATAAAATAAATTAATTATTTAATTAAGTGATGACACGTGTCAACATCTTATTGGAGGAATTTAATTATTTATATTTAATTATTTAATTAAGTGATGACACGTGTCACCACTTGTTTGAAGGAAAATTAAGCAAATGTGAGAGAATGAGGCTGGGGGGAATCGAACCGGCAACATGTGGGTTCTAAACCCACACCCTTACCACTGCACCACACCTCTCTCAATGATATCATCTGCTCCATTTAATATATATCTTATAATGCAGTAAATGTTAGGGGAAAAAAGTAAAAATGATTGAAAGGGGATTCGAACCTTGACCAGTTGGGATGTGTATAATCACACAAACATTCGATTTAAAATATTCGAATATTTTTATTTTTCATATATAAATTAATCTGAATCCTTGATTTAAATATTTTAAATCGAATATTTAAAAAATATTTTTTAAAATATTCGATTTAATTTAAATACTTTAAAATATTTAAATATTCGAATATTTTTTCTTTATATACTTGATTTAATATATTTGATATATGTTATAATGCATTAAATCGAATATTTTTCTTTTTCATATTTAAATTAATTCGAATACTTGATTTAAATATTTTAAAAATATTTTTTTCTTTTTCATACTTTAAATATTCGATTTAATTTAAATACTTTAAAATATTTGATTTAATGCATTTTATTTTAAAATATTTTATATGTTATAATGCATTAAATCGAATATTTTTCTTTTTCATATTTAAATTAATTCGAATACTTGATTTAAATATTTTATATCGAATATTTTAATAATATTTTTTTCTTTTTTATACTTTAAATATTCGATTTAATTTAAATACTTTAAAATATTCGATTTAAATGCATTTTAAAGTATTTAAATTAAATCGAATATTTAAAGTATGAAAAAGAAAAAAATATTTTTAAAATATTCGATTTAAAATATTTAAATCAATGATTTGAATTAATTTAAATATGAAAAAGAAAAATATTCGAATATTTTAAATCGAATGTTTGTGTGATTATACACATCCCAAGTGGTTAAGGTTCGAATCCCCTTTCAATCATTTTTACTTTTTCCCCTAACATTTACTGCATTATAAGATATATATTAAATGGAGCAGATGATATCATTGAGAGAGGTGTGGTGCAGTGGTAAGGGTGTGGGTTTAGAACCCACATGTTGCAGGTTCGATTCCCCCCAGCCCCATTCTCTTAATTAAATAATTAAATATAAATAATTAAATTCCTCCAATAAGGTGTTGACACGTGTCATCACTTAATTAAATAATTAATTTATTTTATTAATTTAAAATTAGGACTAAATTGAAAGAATGTACAAATAAAAAGGATTAAATGTGTAATTTTAAAAAAGTTAGTTAACTGCCACGTCATCACTCCGTCAGTCCTCCGTTATTTTTTAACGACGGTGGTCAAAATAGGTTAATTTAATAAGTTTGGTGGTCTGATTGACGAGTTCGTTAGTTCGGTGGTCAAAATAGGAATCCCCAATTAGTTCGGTGGTCAATGGTATAGTTTACCCTTATTTTTAAATTCTTTGATAAGGTACACACATCATGTAGACAAACTTTTTTTTTTTTTGCTATATCCGTGATCACTATTGAATAAATTTCTTATGAATATTTATTTTTTATATAAAATATTATCTAATTATATCACGTGCACGTTAAAAATCAGTTAGCATTGACTATATTTTCTGTGGAAGTATAAGGTGAGGACCTCAAAATATTATCAAAGTACATAAATTGTTATAATTTCGTGTAACATTCAATAAAAATTTGTATGATACTCAATTACATAGAGTTATTAATTAAGTTCTAATTCGATTTGTATAAATGTTGCAACACTCAAGACATAAATTTAAACATGTACTAGTAATTTTTTATTCAAGAATTTGTTTATGTAGTTTGATAATATAACTGTCCCTTTGAATTTATTTTATTTTAAAACATTAGTTCTAAGAAACCATTTTGAAGTTCAGATCATACGTGATCAAAATAATTCGTGATAACAATCCGATTAACTTTTATATAAATCTTAGCAAACATTTATTTGTTTAGGGCACATCCGTTTTCTTTTTAATTAAATAGAGATATATTATATTCTCGTATCGAAATTCGAATTCATATAAAATGAGATAATTTTATATTCTTATCCACTAGGTCAATTAATGGATCTCAACCCACATCCATATTCTAAACCTCTTTGGACAAAATCAAATTGAACCATAATTTTTTTCCATAATTTTTTTCTCTATTTACATGAAACTATTAGATGAATAGTCATTCGAAAAAAATCAACAAAATATTTTATTCTACATTTTGATATAATCACTATAGTTTTTTTGAACAAAATGGTTAGAGTTAGTTTAATTATGTTAGAAAATCAAGTTTTTTTTTTTAATTTGAATATATACTCATAATAAAATCACACATATATATATATCAATTAGCAAAGAGAATGGCAAGTGTAATAAAATTATTGGAATGTGCACACGTAATAAAATCCATAGTGTTCATTTTTAAATTTAATTTTAGTTGGATCTAATATGTCGAAAATAATAGACTTGTACTATAGAACATCAGTTTATACGCATCTCATCAAACAAAACAGAAAAAATTCAAATAAAATTAATTGTCAATAATATAAACAAAATAATATTTTTAATGGATAAACTATTTCCAAAGCTTTTTATGGAAGCATATATTTTATTTAGGTGAGCTCCTTGAGGTTTAAAGGGAGATAGATCAATGTTGAAAATTTAAAAATAGTATTTATACTAATGTAACAAATAAATATTTAAATTTAAAAATGTGAAGTACTTAATAAAATATGAGATGAACTATTAACAATTTAAGTCTCTATAAATTTAAATACTAGACAAAGTAAAATTATTTTTATATTTTAAGTTTAAATACTTTATACTGTAGTCCATTAAAGCTCGGTTAGCTTGGTGAACTATTATCATACCGGTCCTTTGGGTATCATTTTGTAGGCAATAACAAATATACTCTTTTTCTTCTATTTGCTATGTAAGAAATTTTTTAATAAAGCACGTGTTCTAGTCCTAATTTGTATAATTTAAATTTTAAATAATATTAGTTATATTTTTAGTTTTTTTTTTAAATTTAATATTCGACTACTCTCAATATTTAATCTTAACTTCGTTCATATTTTTATTATTAAGATTTAAAAATTGAAGACGGTCGACATCCCATGTTAGCTAAATAAAATGAAAACTATGGAGTGAACAGATTAGTAGAAAGAGAATCCACTCTCATCACCATCGATCTACATAATTAAAAATAGAGTTAGTAATAAATTATTAGCAAAATCATTAAAAATGTAAATGGTACGTACAATACAGCAATAATTACAAAAAAAAAAGAGTCAACTATTTCCACACATACAGATTTGCAACTATCAAAAGTAATTAAGTTTTTTTAATTAGAATAATTATTTGATATATTAATAATAAAATTTATTTTTTATAAATAGTTTCAATACGTACCTTGATAGTACATAATATTATACCTAATCTACGAACTTATTTTTTATTCTAATTTAAGTTTTTTTTTTGAAATTATAATATATTTAAATAAAATAAGGTTCACGTGAAACATTCTTCAAAGAGGTGGCCGCGGCGGCGGCTACTTTTGGAGCTGGGCCACAAGGCCAGTATTCGTGTAGTCTTAAATCCGCCAAACATTTTTTTTTTTTAATTTTTGTGTTGAAGTCAAGCATAAGTATTTTTTTATGATTAATTGCTCCTCACAGTACGGCGGAAAAAAACCCAGAACTCCATCCAATCATCATTCGCCACCTGTTTGACATCACGTGAAAGTTTTGGATGCTTTCACCGGCGGCTAAGGGGAAAAAGGAAGAGGCGTGATATTCGGTGACATGTCTGAAGGTGAGTGATAATAGACATAGTTAAGCCCACGTGTCGGCTTTAAGGTTTTTTTGCAGTACGGGACTCGCAGATGAAGAGATTAAGCGACTCGCTTGCTTTATTTGTTCACTCTAACTTTCCAAGATGCGTTAAAAAAACAATCTTCAACAGAATTCCACTTGATTAAAAAAAATTAATTCTTTTAAAACTTTAAATGGTCGAATAACTCAAACTTTTAAAAGATCAAATTTCAAATTTGAGTCAAATTTCAAATTTGAGTCAAATTTCAAAACTATCATATATATATATATATATATATATATATATATATATATATATATATATATATATATATCACATATAAAAAATACATCGTATATAATTATATAAAAAAATTCATCAAAACACAACTTGATTTTTTTTGACTCACCCCTATCCTAAATTACGTAAATTTAGTCTTCAAAAACTATAAATAAATTAGCATCGAGTTAAATTTCAAATATTAAATAATAATTTTTAATAATTTTACAAAGGAAAGGGTGATGAGTTGTCTAAAATCAAATCTAGACATTACACTAAATAAAATTAGAACAATATTCTTTGTTAGTACACCACATCTATTTAATATTTTAATAACGAACTTAAATAATTATTTAATTGGCATAAACTGAATTTAATTAAACTCAGGCTTCATTATATATAATGCAACTTGAAATCAATTATAAAAATGAAACTCATTTTATACTAAAACACAAGTTCAATAGAATCAAATCAGTTTCTTTTAATCTCAAATCCAACTTGTCAAATGTTATTCAATATCTAAATTTAAAAATTCCAACATACGATGGCGTGAGATTTCAACAACCAATGAGATAGTCTTAAAATTGTCAAATTCCTATACCACAATTGGTAAAAACTATCAAATCCAAGTACCAAAATAGTTGATAAAAAAAAACAGGTACCAGGTTTGTAAAATTCAGGTACAAAATACATGAACCAAATTGGTTAAGAAAAACGTAGGAATCATATCTGTAAGAAAGTGAAAAATTCAGGTACCAAGAAAAAACTAAGGCTGCTTTGAATATCAGCATATTACAAAGGCAAAATAATATTCTAGCCAGATAATCATCCTATACTAACATTGAAATCTTGAAGAGCTTCTGTGAATGCACTTACTGTCTAGCGTTCTGCTAGTCTGGATAAATGACCTAGGCGTTCAGATATACTTTGCTGTAGTGATCTGCTGCTCTGGACAATGACTGTATAGAGACACGAAAACCCGGACCCATCTGCACACACGCATTTAAATTTGAAATGGACTTCTTACAAATCAGGATGTCCCGATATCACGGGAAAATCAGTGACGGTTTACATTGAATTAACATCTGAGATAATGCATATTTCATATGGTAGCATGTGCATGAAATTGTATGATACAATCCTCATTTCTCTCTCTTTTTGAAGTAAAGCATTTATAATCAACATCCGAAACAGGTTATATCAGAACATTCAAACATGCAACTGAAAGTTCCTTGCGATTATTAGCTTAGCCAAGTTTCCTAGAGTGCAGATCTTTCTGAATTTTTGTCATATTTGACAAGAATCATAATTCACAAGAATATCAGGTAGAGTGGGAGTAGTTTTAATAGTTTATAATATATCCGATTCTAAAAGAAACAGGCATAATTTAACAGCTGCTAAAATGCAACATAAATAAACATGACGAACTTACAGTGCTGCATATATGGAAGGAGTCCACATATCCCGCATACTTGGAAGCTGTAAAAAACCAATATTATGTATAAACAACAAAGAATCAGACAGAAAATAAGGTCCACGCAAGAAAGTTAATGATGCAGGAATTGAATTTGAACTAATTATAATTTGTTCCCAATCAAAGAAATTTAATTAACAAGTTAATCTTCCTCAATGATTATATTTACATTTACGTTGGCTTATCTGCATGCATACGTGCAATGGTTATTTCCCAATTCGCAAGTGTCTTGTATAAATTTTATTTCAACAGCGTTAATATGTAACTAAGGGTAACAACTAACCCTTTTCATAGTTTATGGTTTGTGGATACGAAAGTTTTAATTCATATGTAACTCTTTTACAGCTAAAAGATAATCCTATCCAGAATACATTCTTTTTCTGTTCATATACTTCACCACTATATCAGTTACACAATAAAAAGTGATTTATACATGCAACATATAGTCACACTAAGACTGAACAAATCTGCAAATATAAATATAAGGTGTAGCTCTCTTACTCTTCTTTAATCCTGCAGGCTTCGCTTGCAAAAGAGAATTCATAAATGCACCAATATTATCACGCAAAAACTCCTCTGACAAGCTCACCTATACCACAAGAGAAAAGTTTCACGACCTCACTTTCAGCAATGACATTCTTATACCACAATATTATGTTCTTAAGTAAGATATGTAACCTTTCCGATTCCGACATGAACGATAGATGTTTTGTCCATTCTGAATTTTACTTGACCCTGTTTTGCTTCTTTGACTGCCTTGGTCACATCTTTGGTTACAGTACCTTGCTATAGAATACAAGTAGTTGTGAGGGTAGTAACAAGTCAAATAGATTTGTTGAATTGCAATTAACACATGCAAGCATGATGAGAAGTGTTTCAACTTGCCCATGGATTAACAAAAATAAATATTAGATGATAAACTTACTTTGGGGTTTGGCATCAGACCATGCTGATTCAGAATCTTTGATATCTGCAAGATGTAAAAACACACATCGATTGAACCGAATGATAATATGAACAAGTGACACTATTTGAAAGAGCATCCGAAATCAAGAACCTTATAAAGACGTTTCATGAAACTATGCGTTGAGAAACATCGGTCAAAGTCAACCTTGCCAGTGCCTGTCAAGGATAGAAAGTCAGGCTCAAAGCGAAATCATAGATTAGCTTAAGAGTTATGCCAAAGGAAGTATCGACTCTAGTTTCTTCCTGTTCAAAGAAAACCAAGTGAATGCAGAAGTAAAAGCCTAAAGAGCATAAACTCCGACAAAGGTGATATAAAAGTAATTAACTTAGACAAGGAATCACTGGAATTAAGTAGATACTAGATATGGAAAACAATATTAACAAGAGTGGTTTTAATACTTGCAATTTCCTCTATAAGTTCAACACCACCAACAATATCAGCTCCGGCAGCTCTAGCTTCATCAGCATCGGTTCCTTCAGCAAAAACAGCCACCCTAACTTCCTGAAAATTCAAATATAGTACCATTAGCATTAGCAAACAAGAAGGCAATTTAGTATAACATATTCCCATGATCTAGAAGAAAAAGCTCCGAATACCTTCTTAGCACCATGTGGAAGTGCCATTGTACCACGAACAATCTGCATTTCGGTTGAAAAAGCAGTAAGTATGCAAACAATCTTAAAAATAAGAATCCAAACAGACTAAGATGCATACCAGCTCGGACCGCTTTTGGTCAATTCCCAACCGCACATGAGCTTCAACGGTCTCATCGAAACTCGCCTTGGCATTAGCCTGAACAATTTACAAGACATAACGTGCAGTAATTAGCAATGAAAATAAAACAACTAGACTAATTCAATTACAATAAATTGAGCGTTTGTTACAGAAAATATAACATATGATACTACTGCAGTTGGGCACAGATTAAATTGTTTCGAAAGAAGAAGCGTTTACACTGACCTTGACTTCCCTAATGGCATCCATCAAATCAAGAACAGCGCGCTTCTCCTTCTTTTTCTCAGGCGTAATCAGCGAAGGGAAGGGGAGTTTCTCCTCCTCAGCCGTCATCCTAAAAGGTTTCCTCCAAACTCGACTTTCCGCCTGAATTCTTCGAGTCTCTCTCGTCATCTCCTCGCTCTCGGCATCCCTCACTTCCCCAACTCGTTCGGAGCGATCCTCGGGGAGAGGGGCCACACGCGCGGGATACGAGACGGGTGAGATATCGGATACATCTTTGACATAACGGAGGTCCTCCCGGCTCCACGTGGATCTAGACTCTCCGGCGGTAGCTGGAGTGGGTTGGTCTGGTTGTGGTTCTTTGGGCTTGGGAGCGTAGGAGACGGGTTGAATGGGGAGGGGCTGGGAGTCGGATTGGGAAGAAGAAGAGAGGGATCTGTGGAGAGGGAGGAAAGGGGAAGAGGAGAAATGGGGGAGGGAAAGACGGCGTGATTGAGAGAGGAGGAGCTTGAGGCCTGCCATTTTTGTTTATTCAACTGGACTGGAATGAAATGAGGGTTGGGAATTTGGAAGAGAAGAGACAGGAGAGAATGGGGTTTAGGCTTCGGGGGTTTTAGATTACTTGGGCCAATAAATATATATAGCAGCTTTTTAGCCCCTGGACTTCAAAACTTTACAATTTAATCCTCCAAAATTTTCTTGGTCCATACTAGTTTGTAAATTTTAATGACTTCACATTACGACAATCTATTACGTTATAATATCTAAGAAATGGAAAAAAAAAATCAAATTTAAACTAATATGGACAGAAAACTGAAAATTTTGTAAAATTTATAGAATAAAAGTTACTTTGCCCCTAGACAAATTATCCAAATACCTTTTTCATCAATTTTGATTGAAATATTAGTTTAATTAGAACTTTTTTCTTCAATTTAGATTGAAATATTAGTGAGGAAAGGATGAGCAACATGGATAGAAAAGTTGTGTAAATTAACTTTAGGCAAAATGATAACAGATGTCCTTAATGTTTTTATATGTTATTATTTAATTTTTTATTTTTTTAAGCAAACAATTTCTGACATTTCAATTTAGTCCAAATATGTTTTTGTTGGATGAAAACTGATGGTCAACGACTGATGTTGACCAGACTTGCTACGTGTTAAGATCTGCTGACACGTCAGCATCATATTCACCACGTGTCAACATCATATTTGCCACATATCACCATCCGATTCAACCATGTGTTAGCATGATAGTCAATCATGTGTCACCATAAAAGAATGGTATGATAAAACAATTTAAAAAAAAAAACATGTCAGTGGCATATACCACGTCAGCCGATCTTAATGCATGGTAAGTCCAATAAGAATCAGCTGTTAACCGTCAATTTTCATCCAACAAGGGAATATTTAGACCAAATTAAAACGTTGGCTTTTTTTGCTAAAAAAAAGAATAAGAAGCCAAATGACAAAACATGTAAACGTTGAGAGGCATTTTTGTCATTTTGCCTTTAGTTTACACAAACTTGTTAGTTTTAAGATTTTTGAATTTAATTTAGTTTATATGTTTAGAATTTAAAATGAAAAGTTTTAGGGTTTAGATTTTATAGTTCAAATAGAAAATGTTGTGTAATAGAAAATTATCAGATATACCACAAAAGATATTAGGTTTAATGAATGATTAATGTTGCTGAGATTACATTGCAAACCCTAATTATACATCAATGATGCCAAAAATGTGAAGCAGAAATAAATACACAATTGCTTGCAATGTTATGTACATCCAAATCAGAACAAATGCATAAAATAAACCACACTAAGAAGCAGAGAAATGTATAATCGATCTCCCGGTTTTCGTTTCGCCTTAACTAGGGTCGAGATCCTGCGAAATTTGGCCTTGCCATCTGCATTATATGAGAAAGGTTTTAGAACAGTTTGGCGCCATTAAAACAGCAGATTGTAAGAAAGAGTTCATCTTCTCAAATAATGAATCATTTCTTAGGTAAGGGAGAAATGCTCCTTCAAACCTGGAGAGTAGAAATCTCCCGAGTGGGCTCAAGTTGGGATTTGAATGAAGTTCTTTATGCTGCAACTTTTTCTTACTGTCGGTGCCTGGGATTATATTTTGCGAATCCTCGGGGGTTATCTTGCCCTTGTTGAACAAGCGAGCAGCTAGCTCCTGCATATCTTTCATTGACGATTCCTTTGAGCTGCATAAGTTTATGTCAGCTTGAGTTTCATCAAGTTTAATGACCAAGAACAATTACGTACAAAAGGAGAGGATACTGCGAAATGCAAAACAAAAGTATTTTCTTTATGTACCTTGCCAATCGATCGAGCAACTTGTAAACAAGAGCTTCACAAGATCCAGGCTTTGTACGCTCCATATGTACAAGAGAATTTGTTACTGCACGCATAACTGGCCCTTCTGAATCATCATCAATTACCTACATTCCGTGCATTGACAAACTATTAAGATGTGAACAAGTCCAACGCAAAACAAACACGTCAGACTTCATCATCAATTTTACACGTATATTGCGGCCCTACCTCAAATCAAATGACCGTATATCAACATTCTACTAGCCAAAACCATTTCCAATATCCTAGATTTTAGTCCTGGTATTTTCCATTTTCTATCTTAATTTTTTCTTTAATCATAACCTAGTACCTACTAACTTGAGTTGGTATGGAGTCATTTCATCCGAGCATAATATGAATCAGTTAATACGATATAGTTATTTAGCTGTGGATGAAAGAGAGTTGCATCGAGATTAAGTTCTAGGTATTTCATACTTGATAGAGAAATTTGTATCTATCCAAGCAACTCAATACAGCCTCGGGGTTAAAGATTGCATAAATCCAAACATTTCAAAGTTACGTCTACCACACTAATCGTCAAGGAAAAACGTAACTAAACATCATGAGGTGCACACCTCTTTAATGGAAGGGATGAGCAACATGGATAGTGGTACAGATGATGACATGATCTTTGCATTTTCTTCTTCATCACTTGGTTGACGTGTTCTTGGGAATGCTCTTTGTGTATCAAAATATTCATGAGAACTTCAGGAATAAAATAAAAATAAAGATATCAACACAACCGAGCTATATAAAATTCAGCAGTGAATATACAAAAAGTTAGTTCTTTATCTGGTTTACCTCGAAGAGTCAGAACTCTTACTCATTTGATCTCTTCTTCTGCTTCCGTTTCCTGGACTACTGTTCTTGCTCATTGCAGACATGTCCCTAGCATTTCCTTTCCTCAGCCCGGCTTGAATTGCAGCCTTTGCCTATACCAACACATTAAAACAAATAGTATGATCATACACTCTGTTTAGAAGCTAATAATATATTTGAGTTACATACTAATCTCGGATTTATATAGGAGGGGTCTGAAAAAGTACATGATCACAAAAGATGAAAAGTGAAAACAACCTCGGCAAGATTTGCTGTACTATCTTCAGCTGATGGAGTCATAGGTTTCCCTTGAATACCTAGCCTAGATCTTGGAGTTTGAGGAGAATCGGAGTCACCATGTTGGCCACGTAAAACAATAGTTCCACTGGTAGAAGCATCTTCAAAAGAAGCATATTCGCTGCTAGACTACACAACACATTGAAATCTAAAAAAATCAATGGCTGAGACACAAGATTTAGTCCCTGTACCATATTCAACTTGAGGATTTAGTCCAAATCACTGATACCAATATTATAGTCTTCAACAGCCGATTAACAAAAAAAAATTAACAGTACTAGTGATTTGGACTAGGGCATATCATTAATAATGATAAAGGATCAAATTATGCCAAATTAAAGTACAAGGACTAACTCCTCAAGTTGAGTATAGTACTGGGACAAGAACCATAACTTGAGGAAGAATTCGTCAACTTCATATTTTTTGCGAAGACAACAGCGAGTGAAGTGAAGGAGGCTTACAAGAGAACTTGGGTCACGAATCAAGGCAGATGATTGAAATCCTCTAGGAGATCTTACGACTACAGTTCCTGACCCACTGATTGATGTTTCATCCTAGGAATAAAGCAACAAAACCAATTAGGAAGATCCAAGCCGAAAAGGTGAGAGACATAAACAGACTATATCAGAAATGGCTGGTAATCCAGCTAAGTGATCTTCTCTAGTAAATTTAGTGGTAGACAGGAAAAGAATTCTCAAAAAATTTATTCATGTTACAACAAAGCATGTCAATTATAACATCATATATTTAGCTCCAATCTTTCAAAAAAGAAAAATGTCTTTGAACCCCCCAAGATTCTCCCATGCAATGGAGCTTCTTATCGAGTGCATTGGACAAGAAAAGAACTTATGATTCCAAATGCCACAATTAATTGAAAAGTTGCCATTGCTTTGAAAGTTTTCTTTTGTCTGCGTGTGCGCGAGTCTGAAAGAGAATCTTACATCATGGTAATTATCCTGATTTTCATCAGAATCTGACTCTCTAGTGCCTTTTCCAAAGGAAACATCAGGGAATTCCTTAAGTGCATTCCCACTCTCTGGAGGTCTCGGTATAGCTTGATTATATGTGACGTCTAGTTTCCTTTCTCTAACTTGAGGAGGTTTTGGAGCACTTCGAACAGTGCCCGTATCCTGCGTTCCACCAATACTGAAGTCCCATCCAGCACTTCTAAATGTTTTCCCCTGATTACTGTTGATCAGAAGAAGTCAATAAGAACCCCATCAAAATCAAGAAAGTAATGCTAATTAACATGATAAACCCACCTAGCTCGAACAGTTCCTTCACCTCTTATATCTCTTGCTACCTTCACAGTGTCAGTTGACTCTACTAAAGATTTGGGGCCATTTCTGGGGGTTTCAGCATCTTCCTTTAATTGGTACTTTGGCCGGTCTCTATTAAGAATAAAAAATGCAAGCGTCTTAACTACAATAACCAATGTAAGAATGATATTTGAACCTAGCCTCCCCTAGTCACTACATTTTAGAAACATAACAAACACCATAAGCATATTTCATATGCTCCTGGTGCTGACACTGAAAATTCCGTAAGATACAGATTCCTATAACATATAGATAATGAAGAAACAAGTATAGGATGGCACCTAATTCTATCCAGAAGCCTCTGACTCTTCCTAGCACTCTTGATAAAACGATGCTTGAGAAGTTCCTTGGCGCTAGCTCTCTGAAATTTAACAGATTAAAGAAAATCATAAGAGGCAATTTAGAGCACTCAGAATAGGTTTAAAAGACAACACATCAAGATTAATGTTGCAGTTTATTGGCAGCTTACAGAGTTCAAGAGAAAACAACATACTTAAAATACAGAAACATATGAAAGCTGAAAGCATAATTGCTTACCTCAGCAGGTACCTTCTTTAAACATAAAGATACAAATTCTTTAATAAGGCGGGAAAAATGCTCTTCCAACTGCAGGATAGAAATTTTAGGATTACATCTAAAATGTAAAGCATAATGATTCCAGCAAGAGAACGAGAAACATAAGAATAAATCATTTAACACAAATTTCATCATGATAACAAAAAATACTGAGGTTTACCTGGGGTGGATTTTCTCGAGGTATTATAAAAAGAACTCTCATAGGGTGAAGGTCCGCCAGTGGAGGTTCTCCCTTGGCCATTTCAATCACAGTTATGCCCAAAGACCATATATCTGCCTGTAACAGCACAAATTGGGGTAATGGAATGCTCATTATTCAACAAATGGATGGCAGGTGAAAGAAGCAAAACATGTTAGAGAACTCAATAAAGATAAGCACAGCTTTAGAAGTACCTTTTCATTGTATCCATCTGAATTCTGAATCACTTCTGGTGCCATCCAGAATGGTGTTCCTACAAAAGTCTGATTTTGTCAACCATGTTAGTTCATTGCTGATCATATGACTAAACCATTCTACACACGCAGGGGTGGGAGACAGAGAAAGCAGCCAGAAATTAGAGTGTCACTAATGGCATAGATATTAAGGAAAAAATAGCAGGAGCCAAAGCCTGAAAAGAGCATTCAAGTTTATTGGAAAAATGACGTTAACAAAAGAAAATGCACTATACCTTTCTCCGTGATATCGTCCTCGTTAGTTGTGCTGAAACACCAAAATCTGCAACCTGCGTCACGGCCACAATCTCAACTTCCATCAGCAGAATGCATAATACATATACCAACTTTATACTTATATGCATTGCAACTCTACAGAAACAATTCATGCTAAATTTGAGTCCATTTAAGAGGAAGAAAAGTACCTTAACATCACCATTCTCAGCCAATAAAATGTTTGCCGCTGCCAAAAGTGATAGCAAAAAATGTTGGCAGTAATGAAAAGTAAGTTGCTATATACAAACAACAGTTCAAATCAAATGGCTCAAAAAATGAGAAGAATAATTTGACGCAGGAAAATACCTAAACAAATCTCTAAACCGAATGTTCTAAAACTATTCTATCTATGTGTCACTATATCTTATAACTTATAAGTGGGTAAAGTAAGGGAATAACAACCTTTGATATCTCTGTGAATCTTTCCTTCATTATGTAGGTATTCAACTGCATGCAGCAAATCCCTTGTGATACTGGCAATTGACATTTCATCAAGTGGAGGGCCGGATTGGAGCTGTACAGAAAGATTTGCCATTAACTTTCCAGAAGAAAAAAAAGAGCAGTTATTTGAGAATTATAGTGCACTGGAACAGATAACAAACAAGTTCAGACACAAATATAAGCGGACAAAGGCTAGTTCATATGCAAACCGGAGAGAGATATGATGAAATTGGTAGTTGCATTATACCCTCCAAAAAGTCAAAACGGAAATTGTGTGCTGAAATTAGAACAGGAAAGAAAAGATGAAAAAGACCACCTATGTTTACTAAGAAAAATGCCTTGAACTTGGAACTAAAAGCACTACTATAGGAAAGATGGTAGCAATGCCTTGAAAGTTTTGCAATTATCTTTACCTACTTTAGGTGAAATTTAGCAATGAAAATAGTTCTATAGATCATGAAGTTAATATTTTAAATTACACAAGGTCCACTATTAGCAACCCTCTCCCTTTACCGCCGCCTCCTACCCTAACACCCCCCAATTGAAAGACAGAGGAGGAGGAGAAAAGAAAAGAAAAGGAATTCAAGGTCATACCCTTTGATCTACGAGGGAAATATTATTAGGAAGTGAAAAGGAAAAAGCTAGGGAACTCATCAAGTGATACATAAACCCACTCATTATCATTTAAGGCGTGATCTTAAGCAATGACACTTCCTAATCTATCTCTTCCTTGTAATGGACTAATGGTACACAAAAGACTTCATGTAAATTGGTAAGCAAAACTTCCTTCTTAATCTTCAGTCAAACATCTTGAACCAAACATGCAGAAGCAAGTAATAGAAGTAACCTACTAGGTCAGCAACTGAACCACCAGCCATGTATTCCATTATTATCCACAGTTTAGTTTGGTGAAGATAGGAACCATAATACTCTGTGATGTATGGACAGCGGCATTGTGACAAAACAGAAATTTCCTGGAACAAAAACAGAACATATGAAAAACCTAGTAACCTACTCATTGAAAACTTAGGATACTAGCTCCCAGGTAAGTAAGGTAATACATTCTGGATGTCGTCAATTTCATCCTCACTGCAAAACGCAAAGCAACACAACCATAAGAAACAGCTAAAAACCAAAACAAAAATGAACACAGAGTGAAATGAAGAAGATTTATATGCCCCAGCTACTTGTTAGTAAGTAAAGGCTTTTGAAACTCCCATGCGAGTTGATCAATTATAATGCTTCTAAGGATGATATTGATAAAGGGAAGATAAATTACCACGCTGCACATGAGCACAAACTATTGGTGCAATTAATTTACATAGATTGAGAGGAAGATGGGAAGAGGACGGAAAAAGGGCAATTTAATATTTTAAAATAGCCTTGGCAGTTTGTGTTTTCTTGCTGTGTTTGTGTAATTTCATGCGTCATAATTGTGTTTAAGATATTAAATATTTATAAACTTTGATACGTGTTATTTTTTCTTGTCATGGTTGTGCTGTGTAATTATATTGTATTCAAAGTTGTCAAGTCTAACTTGAAATATGAACTATAAACAGACGAGAGCATACAAATTAGAAGACTTTCTTGCTAATTTAACAAAGGTATCAACTTACGATTCCTCTAAATCAATAACTTTAATAGCAACTTGTTTGTTCAACTCCTTATCAAACCTGCAAATGAAAAAAAAAAAACATCAGTTATCCATCTCATTTTCATCAACCATGATTCATTGTTTAAACAGCCACATAATTTTTGCAACAGTCATTGAAAGCCTATTTTATTATAAGCACATTCTTACAGCAAGATGATCCAACTGCTACAAACATTACAAAATGAAATAAGCAAATAAAAAACACAATTGAACAAAGCAATTATAATGCTCATAAAGTTCAGATGTCTCCATATTTCCCATTTGAAGTGTATATGATTTGATAGTCAATTATTACTTAGCCAATCAACACCCAACAGCCCTTTAAGCTCCTTTTACCCCAATTAACAGGCAGATGGATATATTTCTTTATATTTCAAATCTTAGGGACATGGACCACATGGTATATATTCAACTTAAAACTTGACAAGACATCAATTCAACAAAGCATCGGTACCGATAATCTAACCCCACAAACGCAAAGCAACTCTAAATTAAGCACCGGTAAAAACGTTCTATAATGTGCAACATAATTAACATTCAATCACAAGTATGACTATCACATTGAAATCGTTTTCTTATAACAAAATGTAAATAAACAATGCAAATGTACTCAAGCAATGCGATTGGGAAAGAAATCGAAATAATAGACTTACGCTTTATAGACATCACCAAAGGATCCCCTACCGATCAACTCCACCTGACTAAATCTAGAACCTGCAGCTGCTTGTAAACCTTCTATATCAGCCATTTCTACATACAAACTCCTTGGACGCCAAAGATTAAAGCCACCCCAAAATTCAACCCCTCAAAACATTCACATTCCACCCATTCTTCAATTACGATTCAATACCCACTTCCAAATTGCCAACACCAGCCTAAAAAAACCCAATCCCTGAAACATAAATGTTAAAAACATTAATATTCTCAAGTAAAAGCCACACCTATAAATAACACAAACGATAGCATATCTTAAAACATTCCCATTTTTCAAGATCTAAAAACCAGACACAAAATAAATAAAGCTAGAAATGCCTATAAGCTCTCACACTGAAAGCAAAGAATGCAGGATATACACCAAAAAGGAAAAGGAAATCAATAAAAGATGGGTGTCCTGAAATTGACAGGCTAACATAAACAACAAGAATTCTTACAACCAAATTAAAAAAAAAAAACTACCCTTTGCAAGCTTCAATCTCCGACACTGGAACCACAACATCCCCAAGTGTCTAGCGAGAAAAAAAAAAAAACAACAATTCCATTTGTTCGAGAATTGATTTTTTTTAATTTACCTGTTGGGTTTTTGCAGATCTTTCTCTTGGGTTGTCTCGATATTTGTCTCTCTCGGATTTTTGTCAAAAGTTTGGATTTTTATGGATTTGAAAGAGATCGAGAAATAAGAGCATAAAAAAATGTTTGTTGATGGTGTTTCTAGACTTGGTATTTTACTTTTGCTGGTAAATTTGATTTCATGGTGAATTAAAACGCGTCGTTAGGGTGCGTTTTGTAAAGGATTAAATATGTCAATGCTCCCTTTACTAATTTAAAATTTAAAAGTTAGTCCTATACTTTTTTTTACGAGATTGACTATTTTTTTTATTTAAAAATCTTGATCCCACCCTAAAATTTGTTCTAAATTACTTTTAACTACGTATCTAGCATCTATAAAAAGACAATAACTTTTTAAATGCTCTATGTTTCAATATATATCAATCATACCTTTAAAATTTGTAAATTAATATAAAAGAATTGTATTTTTAATTAATAATATTTTTATTTAACTTTACAGATTAAGTGTTAAATTGATAAAAAACAAATATACAAAGATTAAAAAGTTATTTTTTTTCTTTTTTATAATTGTTAGATCAATAATTAACGGTGAAACTAATCTTAAGTTAGACTAGAATAAAAATCTTCAAATAAAAAATAACACATAAACATAATTTTACAAAAATATATAAAAAAAAAACTAAATTTTAAGTTTAGAAATAATACAAAAAATTCTACATACCATAAAACACATTGAAGTCAAGAACATGGCTCAACAAGGCCCGTGTTCGATTTGGACCTTTGTTATTAATTTTTTTCATTTTTTAAATATTAATTTTCTATGCCCGCATTCTAAACTTCGATCCGATTCTTAATTTTAATTTTCTATTTTTCGAGAATTATGGAATTAAATTCTTTATTTTTTTTATAAAAACTTAATCTTTGTATTTTATAAAAAATGTAATTTTTTTTCTTCCAGTTGTCGGTTAAATTCATGGAATTGAATCGTTATTTTTTAATATCTTGTATATTTTACAATATTTGTTTAACACTTAATATATATTGTTGGTATATTTACATTTTAATTCAATTGTTCTATACCGTCAACAATCTTTAGAGTAAGTGGTTAAAGTTTTTCGTTAAAATCTTTCCATTCTCTATGTTGTGTGTTTAAAAGTCGTTAGAAGCTAATTTCTCATTCTCACGTTATCCATAGTTACCTAAAAGTTGAGCCGAGCCTATAAAATAATTTCTCCAAAACATAACTATGAGCTGCTTTACCAAATGCGAATGAAATTGCTCTCTTAAAAAAAACTAGAAAAAATAGTTCAATAATTTAATAATAACGTCTAACAATAATTCATAAAATAAACTCAACAAATAGTCTCAATTAAAAAAAGACGATTGAAACTTGAGTTCAAATAACTTTATCCAATTCGGACTCACCCATGGGCCATGAATATGAAATAACATAGATTTTTGTGATATTAATGAAACTAAAATCACGGGTTCAGTTTTTTCGTGGTTTTCTCCTGCTGCTATGTTCTTTACCAACTTGTCGTGGCCACAACGTAGGAGTTACGTTCCGCTTGCCTTGACAAGGCCCACCTCAATTGGAGTGGGAGCCTACCTTCGGAGGGAGCTCTCAGGCGAGTTTCGAGGATTTCTCTGTTGTCTCAAGCTTCGGCTGATCGTTGATGGATCGTTGTTGTTTTTACCGACGTTCGCTTGTTGTTTTAAGCTATCCCTGGTTGAACATGTTGTCTCAGCTTCAGCATTTTACGAATGTTGACTTTCTTTTGTTGTTTGTTGGTTTTCACCGATGTCTACGGCTAGTGGGTTTATTTTTTTATTTTCGGTCTTATTCGTTGCCCCCGCTTGGGGCTTGTTTTGTCATTGTATGTGCCGAGTTCTCTTTGAATTTTAATCGAATGTTATTTTTTCTTGATCAAAAAAAAAAAACCAAAATCATGGACAAACCAGCAGCACTGCAGTAGTACTCTGCCTTTGCAATGAAATCAACATCTTCAATTTTCTTATGTATATTTCTTTTACAGTTCACAAGAAATCTTATACCAAAATCCCAACAAATGATGTTCATCAACACAAACTCAAACAACATATATATATATATGAATTATGCAACACTGTCAAGTTTCTTGGAAGGTTCCATGGCATGGCATTGTCTACAAGCCAACAAAAACAACCTCAAGAATCTGAAGCAAGCCATTGATCTTCCTTTAGAAACAGCCCTCTTTTCTCGATGACCACCTTGTTTCTTAGCTGCTTCACCATTTTTCCTCCTGGAAACCTCACGTTTCAGAACAGGCACCGCAGTAATATACTGCCACCTATGGGAATAACAATCCCCATACAACTGACCACTTACAAGCTTGCTTGCTTTGCTATTATATCTGCTATGGTACAGCAATCGCCTCTCCGAACTGTCGCTCGAGCTTGTCCTCGCACTGCTGCAACTACTGCTCCTGCTGTTCGTGCTGTCGCTTCTCGACCACATCGATGAATGCTTGCCGTTGCTGCTGCTCGTTCGGCTCGTTGTCGATGTCTTTGTTGTTGGAGAATGTTGTAATGGAAAGGCGTGTGGCATGAGTCGGCCATTGAAGAAAAGATGATCGGCTGGTGAGGTTTTATATGGATCTAAGGATGTTGAATCGTTGCGGTTGAAACAACCGAATTCGAAATCGGAATCTGGGTTATTTGGGGCGCTGGGAAAGGAGAATAACTCACCGGAGCTTGACCTTTTCCTGCGACTCTCCATTGGAAAGATGTTGATTACACTTTGGGAGCTTGGAATGGCTCATATATATATAAGGACTCTGTACTTGTATTTATACTAAGGAGGTAACTAGATGACAGTAGAATAATAATAAATATTTTTAGGTAGAATAATTAATTAATACTACATTTTAATACTTTCTTATATAATTATTTCGTGTTTAAAATGATAAAATGTGAGAATTGGACAGCTTTGGAGTGATATGGGGCCCTTGTTGGGTGATAGGGGTGAATTTTATGGTGGTGTAAATCATGTGAAGCCATTCTTGCCAACTCAAGCATGTGTCTTCTTAAATATGTGTGTACAACAACCAGTTGGTATAGCGAGAAAAGGTGTTAGGTTTAAATTTTGATATTGCAAATAAAAAAAATTGCATTGAGAGGGTTATCTCATAACAAGCTTCTACAAAACTCGATTTAGATTAGTCGGTCAATAAATTAAAAATTTATGATTAAAAAAATAATAAATTTTGTTGTTAGAGTTTGAATTTGGTTACACTTTCAATTTCTATTAAAACAAATTCATTGCTTGAACACTTTACAAGGAAAAAAATGTAAGATGATATGATTAAATGATCAACCTAGAGCTTGCCAAAATGAGGCGCCCAAAGGCTTTATAATATCTTTGTTATATGAATTGACACAGTCTCCAAAAGAAATACTCTTCCACATAAAGCAAAAAAAGAGCTTATGGACCATGAATAGGAGAGACGTTGACTGCTTAATTGCCTTGAAATTAATGTTAATAAGTACCAATTTATTGGTTTGTTTAGCAAATGTGACACTGATTTCTCTTTATTTAACCAGTAATTAAGAGTTCGATCTTTATTATATATATGAAATAATTTAAAGTTAAAGTTAAAATTTACCCCAAATATGTATGAATTAACTTGTCTCAATAGTAAAGGGAATGATTGTTGTTCCTAGAGATTACATGTTTGAACACTAACAGCTGCAATCTAATAGTCATTGGAGATAGAAAAAAAAAAACATGGTTTTTAAAATATATTTTAATTCCATCCAAGTCTTTGGATCAACCCTAGAAATATAGACAAAGAAGTCCTTGAGAAATTTCCTTTTGTCTCCCCTTAGGGTTTCTTTGAATGAACTTTTGGGTCCATTTGAGTTCATGATGTCTTTGGGGACCACCAGCAGTCAGCCTAATTTTGGTCTTATTTTATCCCTCAAATCTTTTCCAATCCTTTTGTTGATTCTCTTGAATTGGTGTAGGTCCTTTGTTTTACAATGAGTGTGGGCTCAGCTGACTCTTGACCCAACTTTTGACCCTCAGAACTGCTCAATTCTTTATTTAATGGTCCTTTATTTGGGCCACTTTTTAAATTTTTGAACTATGTGGTTAGGGCTGTCACAAAGTTTAATGGGCCACTGAGGTAGAAAAATCCCAAGTTTATTACAGCACCAAAGACATCCTACTAATCTTACAAAGGTTGCATAAATGGCCACTGGTTCAATAGAAAACTGCATAGATAAAGGGTTCATAACATCATTACACAGCAAGGCGAGATCGCGAGAACGAAAACATCGTGGAACTTCGATAATCGAGTTCGAGTTCGACTTCGATGCTTCACATTGTTATTAAAATCCTCCATTATAGTATAGTAAGTAACTAGTACATAGTGCAAGACATTGAACCATGGGGTGACAGAAGAGAGGGAGCATGTTTCCTTTTTGGTCCTTAATTGATTAAGCTCCCTTTTATCTGATCTGGGAACGCTTAAAGGATGAACTTCCATGGATTGCCATTGGAACTCTGCCTCTTTGATCATCGGCATAGTAATGCGACTCTTTCATTCGAGCACTCGAACCTTCTGCTGCTGCTGATGACATCTCAGCCGAGCTCTTGCGACGTCTTTCGTTATGTCCAGCTAACCGCCTCCGACAGCTCCGTTTCGATTCATCGAACTCTGGCAGCTCGTGGAACCTGTGGAAGTGCATATGTGTTATGGATAAAATGGTAAAGCTTGATTGACTTGTTGAGCAAGTAATTAAGTTTCTTTAAAGCAAAAACCTGCTGCATTGCTGACAAAAACGTTGCCTGAGACCACCAACGACCACAAATGGCGCCTTGGCATGAATCTCACACACTTTATGTCGCCTGTGGTAGCGCTTGGCGTCGGATAAATCGACCCCGCATTTCTCCACTTGACAAGAAGGCGACGACGCCCGACCGCCGGATCCTCTCCTCCCGTGTGATTTCTTCTTCTTTTCATCATCCGGGAAACCATGATCACCACCACCAAGACCCTCTTCATCTTCATCTAGCACGTCATTGTCGGGTTCTTCGGCCGAGAAATCCTTATTCATGGTTTTTCCTCTGAAAAAACCTGCAGTGCGATTGCAGTGGAGCAGGAGATATAAATAATGGAGGGCCTGTGGTGAAATGAAAAAGGATGTTGAGGACCACAAATGAAACAACATTTGCCCTTGTTTTTATGTTTGCTTGTACCTGAAAATCTTTCACAAACTCAACTGATCCTTGAGAGAGACATATCAAAAGTGCCATTTAAATGAATCCTGTAATGCACTGTACAGCACTGGAATTAGATCCGCTTATATTAAAGTTAAACACATATAATTACATGATATGAAAATATATTATAGAATGTAATTTGTATATACGAATATTTCATGAAAAATAAAAATTACTGTTCTGAGTTGAACAAAGCTTTTATTGTATCAGGGTACTCTATGCCTTCCCCCCCCTCCATTTTCACCAGTCTTCACTCCATACTTTATTCCTTTACCTAACTTTTTCATCCTCTGTTTTTACCAGACGTGAAATAATATTTCCTTTGATTTTCAACGGTTGAATTATAGATTGTTTTTTTTAATTAAGTAGTGTTACAATAATATTTTTCTAGTAAATGTCGAAATTTAAACTCACACAAGGAGTGAAGCGGATGAACATTCATGACCACTAGACTAATCAATGGATCTCAAGGACTGGTTTTTCAATTCATGGATGAGTGTAATAAAGTAGGAAAATTCTACAGCGCTTGACGAGCATCGACGAGCACCACTATTGACGAGCACCGATAAACTAATTTATAAAAAATTTAAATCCAAAGTACTTAATGCGTAATTATAATTTTTTTAAAAATTAAAAAATGTAATTTAATTAAAATATATTTTCTTAATTTTATTTTTTTAAAACATTATTAATCAAAATAATCTATCCCCAAATCAAAGAATCCTAGTTATTTTAATTAAATTGCATTTTTATTTTTTTTAAATATAATTATGCATTAAGTACTTTGAATTTAAAAATTTTATAAATTAGTTCATCGGTGCTCGTCAATAGTGGTGCTCGTTAAAGCTCGTCGAGCGTAGAAGAACTATCCAATAAAATATCACCGGTTTATCGGTTATATTTTGTATTTTTGTTGCCTTTCTGGATCTCTAGGGCCTTGCCTTGACTAATTCGGACTATCTCGTGGTGTAGCACACTTAACCTTGTGGGTGAGTTTCTTAACGAAAATTTCTTGCATACACAAAGTCTCAAACTTAAGACATACTTAAATAATATCAAGTTGTTTACTAATTATGATTTATTTTTAACATTACAACTTGGGATTTAGCTATAACAATACTTACATTAAAAAAAAACAAGAATTAGTGACATCGATAGTTTAACACAACACAAAACGTTTCACATGGCAATTGTAGCATGGTACTCAATAAAATGTTCACGTGCATCGACGTATTTATAGATCGAGTTATTTATTAAACTTAATGTCATTTTGATATCTAAAATATTTCTTTTGTTCTATTTAGCCCCCGATAAACATAGAATTTCTTGGGTAAGAAGTTAGGTGAAAAAATGTGGAAACAAGGAGAATAGTAGAGGTGACATGAAAGATCAAAATGGGTGCCAACTAATACTATTGAGTTTGTGTTGATTCCCTCAATGCCAATGCCGACGGTCCATTCTATCTTTGTTTACATTTTTACCTCCCCACTCTTCCGCATCACAAATGTTTTGTATCCATCATTTCTTTTGAGTTGGGTTTTGGTCCATTTCTATCTTCTTAGATTCTTCTTCTTTTGGTTTTTTATTCTATCTCTTAGATTCTTCTTGTTTTGGTTTTTTTATTCAATTTCATTTCAAAATATCGTAATATAAAAAAGGATTATACATTTAAATATATCAGCTTAGGAAAGTATTTATATAAATGTAACTCAATTAAATTTCAAACTTTGCATTAAACAAGGTTTTTAATAAGATACACGATTATATTTTTTTATTATAAGTTTATGAAAAATTTTAATGAGGCGAATGATAATATTTTTTTGTATAATTTTTTATTTTAATATATATATATATATATATATATATATATATGAATTTTAACCAACCGCTTAAAAACCCTAGCAATTTTTTCCCGTTTTCTTTCGAACTATAGCGGCTTGTTTTTTTTTGTTTAATCGGCGGTGACACATGTCTTTGTATTGGTTGTAGACCGTATGTTATTCATATTTCACTTGTTTTCATTTATTTGTCTTATTTTTCTTTCTTCGCACATTTGGGTGCGTTTTCCTCTGTCTATGTGGCACGTTTTCACTGCCTTTATGGCACGTCTCTGCCTTATGGCACACTTCTATGGTTATTTTTGTAAGTTTTTGGTGTTCGTACAGTGACCCTCACATCGCTTGTCTTTGATTCGTGTTTGTCGATGATCACATAGAGTTTGATACCTTTTTGGGTTGTTTGTCGTTGTAATTTACAACGAATCGTCGTTTTTAAGAATATGCGTGAAAGGTTGTTGCCGGTTTTAGAGATTTTTTCTAGTACGTATTTTGACAACACACATTGACCTTTCCTATAATAGACCGTAAAAAAAATTTGGTGCAAAAAGAAAATATCTAATCTAACTGATGCAACACTATTTTTTTTCTTTCTAAATTTTGTGATTTTTGTTGTTGTTCTTTTAAATGTCTTAAAATCTCTATTATATTTATGTTTTAATTTTATTTTATTTATCAATAAAATTATTTGGTTAATGCGTAAAAAATAAAAAATTTAGAATAGAGGGTATTAAAGATTTTGAAGTAAAGCGTGGAGGTTATGATATGATGATGAGTGAAGCATTTATAAAGTAGAGGGATATACAGCTGTTTGATGAGACGTCCTTTTTAACAATATGCTTCCTAAAATGTCTGTATTTGGATGGTAAAATTTATAATTTATGCCATTTAAGGGCGGTTCAAAAATTTTGAAATTTTTGTGTAATTTGTTAAAGGATGAGTCTACCACGTGCGACGAATATCGATGGACACCACTAATGATGAACACCGCTGAATACCATTAAATTAATTAATAAAGATTTAAAATTTCAAGGACCCATCATACAATTAATAATTATTTTTAAAAATTTAATTAAATTATTTTTTATATATATTAAATTTTTATTTTTTAATAAGGGTAAACTATATATTTAGTACCTCACTTATTTTATGTATTTCTATTGAACCCTCATTATTTAAATATTATTTCAATTTAACCCTATTCTTTATAAAAAATGATTTAACCCTTAACCCTCAACCTAAAACCCTAAACTAATTGAATTTTTTAGGAGAATTCAACAATTCATTGAATTGAATTGAATCGATGATGGTGAAGTTATTTTTAACGGTATATGGTTTAGGGTATATGTTTAATAGTTTAAGGGTTTAAGGTTTAATAGTTTAGGGTTTTAGGTTGAGGGTTAAGGGTTAAATTATTTTTTTTATAAAGAATAGAGTCAAATTGAAATAATATTTAAATAATGAGGGTTTAATAGAAATACGGAAATATGTGAGGTACTAAATATATAGTTTATCCTTATTAAAAAGTAAAATTTAATATATATATATATATATATATATATAATAATTTAATTAAATTTTTAAAAATAATTATTAATTCTATGATCGGTCCTTAGAATTTTAAATCTTTATTAATTAATTTAATAGTGTTCAACGGTGTTCATCATTAGTGGTGTTCATCGGTGTTCGTCGCACGTTGTAGAATTTTTCTTTGTTAAATTAGGCTATTAGTTTATAACAAGTAAAAGATATGATTTTTTTAAAAAAAATTATCTTAATACAAAAAATATTATTAGATTATCTTCTTACGCAACAAAAAATTAATTTATAAATATTTAAAAATCAAATATTACTACTTAAAAAATGTTATTTTTATATGTTTTAAGTTTTAGATAATTGTTATATATATACACATGATTATATATATATATTGAAATTTATAATTTTTTACAAATATTTTATTTAATATATGTTATCTATTTTGGGGCCTTATGCGGTCGCTCTTTTTGCGCCTGTCTAAAACCCATCGATGTCATTCCTTTAATTTTTTTAATATTTCCCATATTTTTTTACACTGGTTTATATTTTTCCCATATTTTTAATTAAAATAAAATATATATTTGAATTTGAAAATTATTTAGAAATACATTAATAGTCACTAAATTATAAAAAGAATTATTTTAGTCGTTGACCTTTTAAAATACACTAAATACCACTTTTAAAAGATTCGATAAATCTAACTATCATTTTGAATTTTTTTAAAAAATAGTGATAAAAAATAATATTGTTTTTATATTTTAGTGACAACTAATATTTATAAGCAAATGAACTTAAAAAGAAAAAAAAAACTTTTTTGGGTGCCCACAATTTGCTTACAATGGTTGATTTGGTGATGTGCCTTTGGAATGGATTCTTCTATAATGATAAAATCTATACATTGGCTCTTTCTTCCTTTGCTTTCTTATCGCATTTTTATTAATATCAATAAAAATTCCCTCAACGTGACATTTTAGTGTTTTGAAAGAGATTTAAACTTTAAACTTTATCAACGGGTTGGTTTAAGTAGCAACTAGTAACTAGTTTGATATTGCTCAAGCAAATTTCGAGTTTGAGACGTTGTACATGCAGAAAATCACCGCTGAAAGACTCACTCACTAAAGTTAGGCGCGCGACACGAAAAGCCCCGGTATTTGCTTCAAGTTTTTGTGGCTCAATTTACTCAATTATCTTCCATCCATTGCCACACAATTTTATAGTGTTGATCATGTTGTGATTGCTTGTATAATTCAGTATATATGAACTTGAATTTTAAAAGACCCATTTCACAAAAAACATTGTTCGGACTTGAATATAAGATTTAATGTCAACAAAGACTTGAACATCAATTGGTCAATTTATAAATTAATTAGTTATTGAGTAGAGCTTAAAGATGTCTGAATAAAACATGTTTGAAAACTAATGACGTTAAAGTTATCAAGCTCATGAATTGTTATTAGATATGAATAGTAATTTTAAAACGGCACAAAAGGTGTTGAAACCAAATAATGGTAATTTTAACATTTTTGATCATATTAAAAAATTAATATTTTGGATTAAAATATTAACATTCTCAAAGCATGTAGAAAATAAAATATCTTTTGTATAGTAGGGGAACAAAATGAACTTTTTGTTATATTATAAGGACTTGCCGTAGACCTTAACCAAAATCTAGATATAAAATATTTTTAAAAGTAACACAACATTTAAGCTTTCACAAAAGAAACAACTTTTAAAAATAATATTGTAAATTACATTATAATGAATACTAAAATTGAATTTTAAGTAAACAAATGGGTTTAAACCCAAAAGCTTATGCTCCAATTTAGGGGCCCAATCTATATTCAGAGATTCAATTAATATTTTGGGCCAGTCCGTAATATTTTGGGTCCGTTCCTGAGACCCGTAGCAGCAGACTCTTTGCTGTAGGATTGGAAGTTGAAGATAAATATAAATATAAATATTTGAAAAATAGAAGATGAATTTATAATTCATTTAATAATAATAATAATAATAAATTGGGATTGAGGGCACGAGTCCTTCGATTTCCCGCTGTTATGAAGTAAAAATTGAATGATGTTATGAAAGATCGTGTTAAGAAGACTATCAGAAAATATTTTTAATTAATTGGATTTTAATTTAATTATATTGCATAAATATTAGTATAAATAAGTTAGATGACCTAGGAATGTTTTATGAAATATTGTAAACACTTTTAATATATTAATATTTCGTCCAAATTTTAATAAACCTCCTATCATTATCAAAACTTTTCACTAACAATTTTTAACACTTCCGTACAAAAACCGTCATTAGACACCAATAAATAATGAGACGATATGTTTTATTATTTTAATGCAATTAAATAGAATATAAGTGCAATTCTCAAAGAATTGTGAATATGTATTAATATATATTAGGGTAAATTATTCCAGTGATCACCGAATTTTAGGGGCGTATCTATTTTGGCCACCGAACTTTAAGAGTGTACTTATTTTGGCTACTGAATTATCGAACTCATTAACCAGACTACCAAATTTAATAAATTGTCCTATTTTGACAACCGCTGTTAAAAAATTAATAGAGGGGTAACAGCGGGGTGGCGTGACAGTTAACAGAAATTTGTAAAACTACACATTTAGTCTTTGTTATTTACCTATTATATCAATTTGATCATAATTTTAATTTAATTAAATAAAATTAACGAATCAATCAAATGACGACGCGTGTCTCATCTATTTTTAAGTTTTAATTTTTTATTTAATACATTTAATCAACCAACCAGATGGTGACACGTAAAGAATTGAAAGAAATAAAATGAAAAAGAGTTTGCTCCTGCGTCACTAGCATGGAAAACCCATGCTCCAACCGTTGAGCCAAGCTCACCAATCTAACATGGGATGCTAACATATTTTATTAAACCTTTATTTTGTTGGTGAAAACTAAAGAAAATTTAAAGAAGAAAGAAAGTATGTGAACATGGATTTGAACTTAGGACCAAGGCAAATAATTCTTATGCCTTTTCCATTACACCAAGTTACTCTTTTATATACGAGTCCCTATGTGCTGGTGCGCTCAATCCATCGATTGCGCCAACATAATTGGGTGAGGAAGATTGTTTGGATTCTTAGAGAAGTTAATATGCTTGTTGATGGTGTTGTCAAATTATGTTCATCCTTGTTCTATCAGACTGTGCTTCTTCTATCATTGCCGCCGGCTCTTGTGAATGTTCTTGATCGTGATGCGAGAATTCTCCTTATTGTAAATTTCTTTCTAGTTAGTTCCATGGCTTAGGCCTTTATTCGAAAAAAAAATAAGTGCTTATATTATATTTTTTTAAGTGCCTGAACTATATTTTGGGCCAAATAGGTGTTTAACGTTTTTTTTTGTGTGACCCATTTAAAGTTTTACCGTGATGAACATTATTTTCCCGTTAGCCAATGAAATGCAAACACGTTCCATAATTTCTCATTTTCTGAACTTAAAATTCTAAAAATGAGAAAAATAAAATCATCATCTAATAGTTCCAAACAATACGTAAAATCAAATCTTGGAAAGGCAAATCTTGATGTTACCAAGATTTTGTAATCTGACAATTTAAACTTGAGCTTGTCAACAAGGGATTCAGACCCAAATTATGCAAGTCACGTGACTGGCAATGTAGTAGAACAATTTTGAAATTTTGTTTTAAGGATAAAATTGAAAGAATGCATAAATAATAAGGGTTAAATTTAATGAATTTTTACGAATTGGGACTAAATTAATTGAATGTGTAAATATAAAAGATTAAATATGTTATTATACAAAATTTTATAACAAACACGTTAAATACTTAACCGGGTTTAACGTCTTAATTACTATTTTGCTACAAAACACAAAGTTTAATTGTTATTTTGTAACATTTAAAAGTTTAATTACCGTTTTATTTTAACAAAATTTAGTGACCGTTTGTAAATTTTTAAAAAAAATAAATTTAGCTACTTTATTGGTAGAAGGGATTATGGGAAGTGGAAATTCATACTTTTCTGATTTTTTATGGCGAGGTTGAAGATAGATGATAAGTAGTCAATTTTAAATATTATTTTTATTTTAACAACGGGCGACGAACATTGATGAACACCACTAACGATGAACACCGATGAACACTATTAATTTTTTTAAAATTTAAAAATCTAAAGGACTAAAATTATAATTATAATTATCTCTTAAAAAATAAAAATCAAATTTAATAGTTACTTTATAATATTTTTAATAGGTTAGAATCAAATATACTCAATTCTCCTAAACCCTAACAAAATCAATCTCTAAAAAAATAGAAATCAGTTTATAATTTTTAATAGATTAGAATCAATAATATGAGAATTGGGTATATTTGATTCTAATCTATTAAAAAATTATAAACTGATTTCTATTTTTTAAGAGATTGATTTTATTAGGGTTTAGGAGAATTGTGTATATTTGATTCTAATCTATTAAAAAATATTATAAAGTAATTATTAAATTTGATTTTTATTTTTTTAAGAGATAATTTTAATTATAATTTTAGTCCTTTAGATTTTTAAAATTTTTAAAATTTTAATTATAATTTTATTAGTTCATCAATGTTCGTCGCACGTGGTAGACTCATCCTATTTAATATGTTGATTATTACAAATATTCGTTATGATAATAATTCTTTCAATCCATTTTATTTTGTTCATATTAAAATTTAAATCTTTAATTTTATTTAAAAAATATATTGTCTCATTTCATTATATCTGATAAATAATCCTTCTATTTGTACTGTGTTGGGATGTGTGGAGCTCGATTCGATCAACCAATTTTGCTCACCAAGTGGTGGAGAGGTGGATATTTGGGTGGAAGGGTTAAGGAAGCTAGAAAGATTAAAGACACAATGATTTATAGTGGTTCGGCCTTCTAACAAGCACCTACATCCACTACCTTAGCTTCCCACTAAGGATTTCACAATCAATCCACTAATTGATTCGTCTCTTTTTCTAGGATTAGGAGGAAACCCTTACAACCGATCAAGCTTCTACCCAAGCCTTGATCAAAACCCTCTTTTACAAAGAGACAAATGAAAGCAAACTTAAACCCTCTAATAGGTGTTTGTTTGCACAATTAAGCACTCACCCAAAACCTAAAACACTTGAGCAAATTTGACAATTTTGGCTCACTAGTGTTTGTCTATACAAGAAATGACACTTTAAGCACTAAGACAATTTCTTGATCATTTGTTGATTGACAATTGAAGCATTAGTCTTCTCTTGATGCTTGGAGGTCCCTTTTATACTCCCAATTGAGTTTATAGCCGTTTAGGACCGTTGGAGTTGAAATAGAGTCGTTGGAGCCTTTAATTCCCTCCATAAATGTAGTTCTGCAGCTCCCCGTTTCGAAACGCTCGATGCCGTTTCGAAACGCCCTTAATATAGAAAGAGCCGTTGTAGTCTGTCAGGGTACCCGTTTCGGAACACCCCTTGCCGTTTCGGAACGCGTATCGGAACGCTATAAGCCCGTATCGAAACGACCTGCATTTAAAAGTTAGTTGGGAAAGAGCCGTTGGGGTCAGTGCCACGTGGGCGTATCGAAACGGCCTAGCCTGTTTCAAAACGCTGGCCCCGTTTCGATACGAGTATCGAAACGTTTTGGCCACTGGAGGCACCTGTTTCGAAACGCCCTAAGGTGTTTCGAAACACATGGTCAGTTTTGTGAAAATTGGCCTTTGAAAACATGAAAAACCTTTATGAAAAATTCCTTAAATATTATTTCAAGTTGTTTGGACTTTGGAAATGTTTTAAATACTTTTTAAATCAGTCCAAAACATTTTTCAATTATTATATCAAAACATTAGTTCTACATACTATTTAACTGGATTAATATTAATTGTCGTTGTCAATTTTATCATAAAAGAATTGTCGTTATCAATTTCCTGCAAAATCACTAATTTATTGATAGCATTGTTAGCTATCGGACAGATAAAGCTAAAATATCCCGAATTTTTTTAATCACTCTTCTTGTCAAGTGCTAAAGTCAAACATTGTGATTTTATTTGAATTTATCTTTTTGAGTTTAATATTCGTGAAAATCCGGTGTGATCTTATGATGATTTTTTTTTAAATTTTTCGATAATGCACACACATTGCAAGATAAATTGTTATAATTCAGATTTTTTAAAATAATAATATTAGATTCATTTTTTAAGATTATCAAATATCTTTTTCAGATTTGTAAAAAAGTTTAAGTATAAAAACCATTAATAAGTTGAGATCTAGTAATTGGCCTAGTGGCTAAGGATGCTTATATTGCATCATTTTGTAAGAGTTCAAATTCCGATATGAGAATATAGTACACTTTTATTTAATAAAAAAAAACTATTAATAAGTTTGGGATCAATATAAATTTTAGTAGTTTTTTTACAAATAGTTAATTCATGGGCGGTTTAAAGGTTTATGGGGACATGTGCAGTTTATTAAAATGGGACCCTTTAATTTATAATCTTAAAGATGTCACCCCATAGACCGGCTTATGCGGAATGACCATGTCTAGTAAGGCACATCACAAATAAATCTCAAGAGGAAAACCTGTTGGCAGATTAAGTATTTATTTCGACAGCATAACAGCAAAACTCAGTGAAAACCATCAAGATAGATAAACTTGTTTAGTACATCAAATAGCATTTCCAAAGCCGTTCATCACAACATAGACTCATAAATAATATAGGCAGCCATGACCACATAAGTGAACCCATCGTATGATGGTTACAAAATAAGCATCAATTAGCGTATCAAAATATTTCTAGTTTAACACCATACATATCAAAATATAAGCACATCTCACCCTGAAAGTACAAACGGTGGATATAAACATTACATTCAAATAGAATACCAAATGTGTTGATCCTCCAAGTGTCTACTACGGGGTGGCCTATCCAAAATATCTGAAAGGGAAAAAGTTTGGAGGGTGTGAGCTAGGAAGCTCTGTGTGTTCCAAAAGTGCAAGCAAAAACATGTACAACAACAATATGATATACATTTCTAGTTCAAAAGCATAAAATTCAAGTAACAATACGGTTCGGTTTAATCTTCTATCTACCCTCCAACCATACTCCAAGAGGCAATTCCCCAAAACTACGTTAAAGGCATTAACTTGTGCCCATTGGGCATAGGTGCCAACCTAAGGGAATACCTTAGGAACGGTACGGTAGGAATTGCCCTAGCCGAAGCATAGGAACCTGTAACGGTAAGAAATTACCAGCTGGATTAGAGCTGAACCTGCGGTCACTTCATATTCTATCCTAAGTACCCCGGTAACAACATAATCATAGAGCATACTGTTCAATCAAAACTAAAACGTATCATACATACAATATAATCATGCTTACTTTAGAAATCATATCATAATCATGCGAAAACACCTTATCAATCATGAGCATATGTTCAACTTAATAGCACACAAGGAACACAATTCAAAAGATCATATCGGTCGATCAGAAGATCTATTGAGCACCGGGATCACGCTCGCTACGGTACTGGAACGAGTGACGATAGGATCACGAGGTGGTACAGATCAGGACGAGCTGGGCTGGGCGTAGGCACGATCGGGAGATCTACGAGTACTGATCTTACCAAATCGGAAGAAATGTGATCGAAATAACGCGGCTTTGGCGACGGCCAATGCGACGGCCGTTAAACGCTTGGCGGTACAGGTTCTGCTTGCCTCGCGACAAGGAGCCCACTCCCAGTGAGAATGCTGCAAACGAACGTCGAACGATGCCGAAAAAGTTGAGCAACAGAGGTAACACGAGTTTGGGTTGTAGCCGAACCCTTCGACTGTTCTCAACGGCGCACGACGGGGGACTGGGGCGAGTGGCGGTCGTGGTTTTGATCGGGAAGGGGTGGCGGTCACACTGACAGCGGTGGTGACGTGAACGAAACAACGACGAGCGAGAAACGACGACGGTCGAAGTTTGGAGGGTTAGGGAAAACGATGGGTCGGTGTAGAAGGGTCTAGTCCCTTTCTTGGGGCTCATGGACTGAATTAATGCCATTATGGGGGTAGGTAGGATATTTTGGGTTTATTTTTTTTATTTTGTTTCAAAGAGAATATTGGTTTAAAATAAATCAAGGGGAGTTTATAACTAAAAGCTTACTTAGCTCAATTGGCTGAGCTTCTGGCTAAATATAAAGAGGTTGTGGGTTTGATTCCCACAACCCTCACTTCCCTTTTCATTTTTTTATTCATTCATTTTTTAAGGGCGTTACAAAAGATATATAAATATTTTTTAAATATTTTTATCTTAGTAAAAAATATATTATGAGGCCCTCTTTAAAAAAATTTTTATTTTTTTCTTATAATTTATTAAACCTTTTAATTTTGAAGATTTTACATTCTATCTCTTAAGTTTTTGAAAAATTTTAATTTGTCTCCTTCAAAAATTTTAAAACTCTTACTAAGTTTTTATCGCTTTAAATAATTTTTATTAAAGTCCCCTTTTAAGTTTTTGAATATTTCTCATTAAGTCTCAACATTTTTGAAAATTTTAGTTTAGATTTTTAAAACTTTTAAAAAATTTAAATTGCCCCCCCCCCACAATTTTATTATACCAAGATCTGTCCTGTTTGGGCCCCTCTTTTAAAGAGTTATGTGCGGTCGCTCACCTTGCCTTGCACATATCCAAACCTCACTTAGTTAGTTATAATAAAAAAATAAGAAATGTTATGGTCTAAAAATTTATGTACGATTAATTATTGCAACATATCTGCTGCTGCATTTTGTAATGAAATAAAAAACATTTACTATTTATGATAACTTATTGGATCGACAAAAGGGTGAAGGCTTTCGTATAAATGTTTTATTTTCTATTATTAAAAAAATGTTCGGTTTCTCAAATCTAGAAGGGTCAAGTGCTAAAGTCAGACATTGTGATTTTATTTATTTTGATGTTTGAAGGCCCCATTTGTTTTTTTAAAAGAAATTATTCTATTATTTAAATTTATCTTTTTAAATTTAATATTCGTGAATACTTAGTGTGATTTTATGGTAACATCTGTTTTAGATTTTTTTTTAAATTATCAAATATCTTTTTGGATTTGTAAAAAAGCTTAAGTATGATAAGTTGATAACCATGAATAAGTTTGGGATTTATATAAATTTTAGTGTTTCTTTTACAAATAGTTAATTATAATAGTAAAAAAAATAAGAAATGTTACGGTCTAAAAATTTATGTACAATTCATTATTGCAACCTATCTGCTACTGCTTTGTTGTAATGAACAAAAAACATTATCCATTTATCAAAATTGAGACCGCAGGAAGGCAAAGCAGCAGGAAATGTATAATCTACAGCGGGTTACGGTACGACACCAACCGAAAATATTATAACATTTAAAATATAGAACTAAAAATATTACACTGTTTGATAATATTTTCGGTTGGTGGTAAGTATCGAAACTTTAATTTCGAGTATCAAAACTTTCATCGCTTGATAACATTTTAAGTTTTTGTAAGTACCAAAAATATAATAAAACAATTTACAATTTCAATTTCATATTTTAAATATTATATTTCAGTTGGCGCCGCACCGTAGTCGACCGTAATGCATAATTACCCAAAGCAGTATAGAATAACAGAACATAAACAAATATTGTAATTTGAAGCCACCGCAAACTTTTTTATTCCTAGATTCTGGTATATTTTAATTAGCAATCAAATCATTTAAATGTTATAATAATTATTTAATATACATGTACTAATTATAATTATAGTTATGAACCCAACAAATAGTTTCAATGAATAAATGAATGATTTTTATTTTAGAGATCGAGTTTAATTACTTTGTCTGCAAAGGTGTGTGTATTGTCAAATGTTTAAGAATATGTACGAACAAATACTACTTTCTAATCACCTTTATACTATTAAAAAATTATAATTATAATTATATTTTATGTTATTTAATTTAAATTACAATCATATAAATAAATGATTAATATCCTATACACAGGCGGTGGAAACTGAAAGTTTCCACAAGCGCCTTAGTTTTAGGGTATAGAGAGTTAGTTTAGGCTATAGGGTTTAGGGGTTTAGGTGTAGGGGTTTAGAATTTAGGGATAGTTATTTCAATTTAAGGTTTAGGGTTATAATTTAGGGTTTATAGGTTAGGGTTTAGTTTTTAGGGTAATATGGTGAGGATTTAGGTTTTAACCTATAAACCCTAAATTATAACCCTAAACCTTAAATTAAAATGACTATCCCTAAATTCTAACCCATGCACCTAAACCCTAAACCATGTACCCTAAACTAACTCCCTGTAACCTAAAACTAAGGCGCTTGTGGAAACTTTCAGTTTCCACCGCCTGTGTATAGGATATTTATCCATAAATATATTGATTTTAATTATAGTTTAAGAAAAAAGAGTTAATTTCACCACACGTCCCTAAACAATGACTGCCATTTTAGATTGGTCCTTAAACTTTTAAACATTCTAATTTCATCCCCAAATTATGAATGTCATTGTTATTTGGTCCCTAAACTTTTGAGCATTCCATTTTCATCCCCAAATTATAACCCTCATCCTAAATTAGTCCCTAAACTTTTTGAATATTCTAATTTCATCCTCAAATTATCGTTTATACAACATCATATTATTACATAATACAAACAAGTGTTTCATAACAATTGACAATTTTAATAACAGTTTTATTAACAGAAGATATGATTGACATATAATGATAAAGTGAGGATGAAATTAGAATGTTCAAAAAATTTGAAGGCCAATTTAGAATGAGAGTCATAGTTTGAGGATGAAACAGGAATGCTCATAAGTTTAGAGATCAATTTAAAATGAAGGTCATAATTTAAGGATAAAATTAGAATGTTTTAAAATTTAGGGACCAATCTAAAATAAATGTTATAGTTTGAGACGTATGGCACAATTAACTCAAGAAATAAATTAATTCCTGCCTAACTTATCCGTTGGTTACAATAATTATTCATTAAAAACTTGCCAACTTCTACTTACATATTTATTGAATTATCAAGCCACATACATATTCTCTCCTTGAAGTTGAAAATAAGTTGCCTAGTTTCATTTTAATTTAAATAAATTAATTCAGATATTTTAATTGTAAAGCTAGCGAATTTAACTATTGGTTCAGGGAAAAAATGATATTTATCTTAAAAAAATTCGAATTAGAACAATTTTATCTGTAAGGTATGTGCATTGTTAAAAAATTAAGAAAAAAATATAAACAAATACTACCTAACATTTAATACAAATTAATCGATCAATATACCATATACTATAGATGTATCAAATATTAATATTAACCATAAATGATAATGAATTGAGGAGCAAAAAGTAGTATTTTCCAGAGTTTTTGTGCGTCGCCTAGTTTTTTAACTCTAATTTATTTTCTAACAACTCTGCGCGCTTGTAGTTTTTTTTAATTTTTCTGCGTTAACCGGCGATTGGCAATCACCTAGTTATTGGTTGTCGATCGCTTGTGTTTATTATTTTTTACTTTTTAATAAGAACCTGTGCCTTTATGACACACGTTTTCTCTGCTCTTGTGACACGTGTTTTCTTCTGTCCTTGTAACATGTTTTCTTTGTTTTTGTGGTTTTGTTTCATCTGTCCTCGTGGCATGATTCAATATACTCTAGCGGTTGATCGTTGCTCGCATAGAGTTTTTAATCATCGCTAGTTCTTGATTATGATTTTGTCGGTGGTCACGCAAAGTTAGATCCCCACTCGGTTGATAGTTGTTTGTCGATGTGATCAGTCCTGGGTAGCTGGACATTCTGTCTGATAGTTTGGATCGCTCACCACTCCTTGTTCATCAGTTATGTCCCGATTGGATATAGACAAGGAGATTCAGGAAGCTTCTGAATTTTGATGGTATGCTTATTTTCATAGAAGTTTTTTACTTTTCTTTATTTTGAATTGTAAAAAAATTAGACCAATTAATCTTATTATTTTACTTCCTAAATGCGTTGTAATTATAATATCTTCTATAGTTATAATAAACATTCACCGATCATATTTTAAAAAAATGATAATGAATTGGGTGAAGAAACGGTAGAGTAATTATAAATGATGAGTTAAAAATGTTTCAGGTAAAATATTTGGTTAACTAATTATACTCCGCATTAACTTTCCTTTTTGTTAATAAAGTTGTTGTTTATTTCCATTCTTTTAAGGCATAATGTCAAAAAATTTTAGAACGTTTGATTAAATAGTTATTGTAGTCTTATTTTTTTAAACAATTTAATCCTCAACGTTTTATTTTGTGTCAAAATAGTCCATCTGCGGATGAAAATTGTTAGTCAACTG
Source organism: Hibiscus tridactylites (assembly GCA_958450335.1). Classification (NCBI taxonomy): domain Eukaryota; kingdom Viridiplantae; phylum Streptophyta; class Magnoliopsida; order Malvales; family Malvaceae; genus Hibiscus; species Hibiscus tridactylites. The sequence continues at coordinate 4,539,707 of OY288267.1, forward strand.
ACGATAAATGACGCGACAAACCTACATGGCAGTGCACACGCGATAGCAGTGTCATATAAAAAAATATGCTGACTTTACAGAATGACACACGAGTCAAAAATTAATTTTTAAAAAATTGTATAAATTATAAAATGTTTTTTCTTCTAACGTGTCATTCTGTCAAATAATTACAAATTGTTTATCGTCAGTTGACTAATAATTTTCATCCGCATAGAGATTATTTTGACCCAAAATAAAACGCTGAGAGTTAACTTATTTAAAAAGAAAAAAATTAAAATCAAAATGATTATATAGTCCAATGTTATTGACTTTTTTTGTTTGTTGATATTATGCCTTCTTTTAACATCATATCAGAATATGGTGCAACATTAAAGTAAAACAATATAAATTCAAATTAACCCGAATGCAATAAGAATGAAATATTATAGTATTCTACAAAATACCGGAGAGCAAGACTCACAATATCTTGTGTAATATAATATAGTATGTGACGAGCAGAGCACCATCCATCTCAGAAGCAAAATAGGCTTTCCTTTAAAACCACAACAATGGCAGCTCCATTGAACCTTGAGTCTGCTAATGGCTGTAGTGCAGAAGGAACCAATGGAAGGTGCTGGAAAAAAGTTATGGATTTCGCAGAGGCTAAGGTTCAGATCTTGTTTGCAGTGCCCATGGTGTTATGCAATCTTTTTTACTTCTCAATCACCATGGTTTCTGTCATGTTTGCCGGTCATCTTGGTGAAGTCGAGCTTGCTGGTTCAACTCTTGCAAATTCATGGGCCACTGTTACTGGTTTTGCTTTTATGGTAATTAACCTTAACCTTAACCTTAACCTGGTGTATGCTCTTCAGTTCCTGTCTGAAAATTTGGTCAACTCCCATTGTTGGTCTCTCAGATAGGTTTAAGTGGAGCGTTGGAGACTCTTTGTGGCCAAAGTTTCGGTGCAAAAATGTACAAAATGCTGGGGATTTACCTTCAAGCTTCATGCATTATTTCTTTCTTTTTCTCCATTATCATATCCATTCTGTGGTTCTTCACCGAGCCAATCCTTGTTTTACTTCATCAAGATCCTGAAATCTCAAGAATGGCTGCTCTTTACATGAAGTATCTGATTCCTGGTTTGTTTGCTTTTGGTTTTCTGCAAAACATACTGAGGTTTCTTCAGACACAAAGCATTGTTACACCTTTAGTCGTGTTCTCTGTCATTCCATTGGGTATCCATTTCGGGATTGTTTACAGTTTAGTAAATAAGACAAGCCTTGGTTTCAAAGGTGCTCCCATGGCGGCATCGATTTCGATATGGATATCGTTTCTTTCGTTAGCTTTATATGTCGTTTTGGCCGACAGATTTAAGAACACATGGAAAGGATGGTCTTTTGAATCATTTCGTTACATCATACGGAACTCCAAATTAGCCCTGCCTTCTGCAGCAATGGTTTGGTGAGTTCTTTCATTTAATGTTGAAAACTCAATGTTTAAGACCATAATTTTCTTCCTTTAATGTTGAAAACTCATGCTAGTTTGGAGTTCTGGGCTTTTGACATACTTGTGTTCTTAGCTGGTTTGATGCCAAATCCAGAAATTACAACTTCATTGATTGCAATATGGTAGGCTTTTCTCTTATTCTATTTCATCATATATGTTCTTATCCATTTTTCCCGAGCTTTAATCGTGACAAACTTTTATTCTCTTAATATGATCTGCAGTGTAAATACTGAAAACATTGCCTACATGATCACATATGGCCTTAGTGCTGCAGCAAGGTTAGTTCTCTTGCACCGGATTTTAATTTATGTTACTCGAACTTAAAGATACGGGGCGGTAAGATTCCGTTACGACCATTTTTCCCCCCACAGCACAAGAGTGTCGAATGAACTCGGAGCTGGAAATCCCGACAAGGCAAAGCAAGCGATGACAGTAACACTCAAGCTCTCGGTCCTTCTTGCACTTGTGGTTGTTCTAACGTTAGCCTTGGGACACAATATTTGGGCTGGTTTTTTCAGTGATAGCCATTCGATAATCAAGAAATTCGCACAGATGACGCCTTTACTTGCCGTCTCGATAGCGATCGACGCCATACAAGGCGTCTTATCAGGTTTGAAACATATATCAAACAATGTATATGCAGATATCATGTTCATTTTTATATGCACAGTTCAAAACTAAAATGCAGGGGTTGCAAGGGGAAGTGGCTGGCAAAACTTGGCAGTATTAGTTAATTTGGGGACTTTCTATTTTATTGGCATGCCAATTGCGTTTCTTCTTGGATTTAAGTTTAAATTCTATGTTAAGGTGGGAAAATTGGTTCATAATAATTAATAATTTCTCAAATGATTTTTCACCATAATTTTTAAGATTGCAAATCAAACCACTTAATTAGTTTTCTCTCACTAATTATCTTTTTTTTTTGTGATTTATTCAGGGTTTGTGGATTGGCTTAATATTTGGTCTATTTTGTCAAGCTTGTACCCTTATGTTAATTACAATTTATAGAAAATGGACAAAATTTGATCTTTTAGAGGAGAATCACAATGATACTCAACTTTCTGTTTAATATCTTTGTTAAATTATTTAACTCACTTGAAAATCAGATGTATGTCATTCGAATTAATACTCGATTAATAAAATTTTCGAATCATTTTTTTTGAATTAATACTATGTTTAAGTCGATCACTCTGAACCGAATTACCACAGTTGTGTTTGGCTTTTATGGTTCTTGCTTGACTTCGTGCTAGACCTACATGCACGTGTTGCGACCATTCATGCTATTGATTTCATCGAAACTGATTTTGTAGTAAAAATCACCTGAAGATCATACTTAGAAATACGACGATGAAAATTATTCAACTATGCTACTTCTACCGGATGAAAATCATCTGCCCTCAAAGTATGCCTCCATTTGTGCCCCCACTTTAAAATAGTGGGTTTAGGGTTTAGGTTTAGGGGTTTAAGGTTGGGGCTTAGGGTTAGGGTGTAGGGAATTAGGGGTAGGGTGTATTTTTAGGGTTTGGGGTTTGGGGTTTAGGATATGAAAATTAGGGTTATGGGGCAAGATTTAATTTTTAAGTATTTTTAGGCAGGGGGCATAGAAGGAGGCATGGTTAGGGGGCAGAAGATTTTTATTCACTTCTACCTGAATTTCAAGCCTTTGTTTTTTTTCTTCGAACAGTTCTTACCTAGGCAGGGGCAGAGTCATAATTGAATTATGAGGGAGCAAGTTAACTAACTTTGAAACGAATAGGATTTTAAAAAGTAATTAAATCATAAAAATTAAAAGAATTAAGGTTTAAATTCACTAATTTTAAAATTGAAAGGTCTTAACAAGTGATTAAACCAGAAAAAATGAGAGGCCGTGGCTTAATTTCATTAATTTAACTTAAAGGTCTTAAAAATAATAAATCAATTTTTAGGAGAGTCAATGACTTAATTGCAAACGTTATAAAAGTGTCAATAGCCTAAAAATAATTAAACCATTCAAAATTGGGGGGCGATTGCCCTCCTCACCTTCCTTTAGCTCTCTGTCCATGTACCTAGAGGGAAGGGAAGGGAAAATTTGCTTTTAATGGGTCTAGAACCCACAACTTAGGAGAGGAGAATGTGTCAACTGAAAACTTTTAACCACTCGCTTTAAAGATTATTGACGAATTTCAAGCTTTTATTGTATTATGATTGTTCTATAAATCAAATATTATCATCAATTCTTATTTTGGTCCCTATTCTTTTTAAGCACTTTAACCCTCAATGTTTCATTTTTTAGTCAAAATATTTTATTCGTGGATGAAAATTATTAGTCAACTAACAATAAACAACTTGATAGAATGTCACGTCACCGGAAATAATAATTGTATATTTTATAAACTAATTCTTGATTTATGTATCATTATGTTATGTTGCACTTTTGTTTATATGACATTGATACGTTAGCGTAAATTGTCATGTAGATTAATCACATCATTTTAAGTAATTTATCATTAATTGACTAACAACTTTCATCTATACATGGGCTATTTTAACATAAAATTAAACGTCGGTGGCTTCCTCAAAAAAATTAAACGTCGGTTGTTAAAGTACTTCAAAAAAGAATAAAAACCAAATGATTGTCCAATTAAATGTTAGAGGTATTTTTTTAACATTATAACTTTATAAAAAAAAACTTTGACAATAATTGATCTTTCACAAGAAAATAATAATAAAACCCAACTTTTTCTTTTAAAAAATTTGTAAACAATTTATACTTAGGAGAAGGGAAGGGAAAATTTGCTCCTAAGGGTCTAGAACGTACAACTTAAAAGAAGGGAAAGATGTCAACGGATAGCTTTTAACCATTAAATCTAGAGATCGTTGGCAATTTTTCCTTAAATTACTTAGTCCATTTAAAGGAATAATTATATAGATATAATCTGAACTAATATTTTTTAATATTTTGGTATGAACACAAGATAATATTTCATTAATTTTAGCCTTTAATAAGGTACATACAATGTTTAAATAAATTGCTCAAAATCAGGCCACCTAAAATATGGGTGTGCATTCGATTAATTCGATATGTGGTCGAGCTGAATTAACTGAAACTGAAACAATCGAGTTTTTTTTTCTCTCTTTAACCGTTAATCAAACCGAATTTTTTAAACTTATTAATTGAATCGAATAAATTTTGGTTAATTCAGTCAGTTTTCGAATTAACCGAAATTTGTTATAATTTTTTAGGTAAAGTACACAAATGGTCAGTACACTATGCTAAAATGATCTTTTTAGTCATTGGACAATCATTAAATTTATCGAACTATTACAAAATAATTAGTGCACGTTATAAGTTATTTTAAAAAGTTCAATGACCATTTTGTAATAATTCAATAAATTTAATGATAATTTTGTGCTAATTTGATAAAGCTTGATAACCATTTTATAGCATATTGAAAATTTTATTATTTTATAATTTTTAAAGGTTTAGTGATCAAAATATATATGTAATATATTTAATATTTAATATATACTAATTTTAGTTAATTGAGTTAGTTAACTAGTTTTAATATAATTGTATTGACTATAAATCTATAGTTATAATTTTATTATATTTTGTATTAATTAATTTGAATTATAATCTTATCAATATATAAACTGTAACTATGCTAATAATTTAAGAAAGAAATTAATTCCTGCCTAACTGTATCTGCTGATTATAATAATTATTCATTAAAAACTTACCAACATCTACATACATATTTATTGAATTATAAAGCTTTTCCTTTCTAAAAGAATTATAAAGCTTCATATTAGCCATGTTTGATAAATAGAGGTTTGACAAAAATTAGAGGCTTGACCAGTCAAATTCGCTAATATGTTGTTTGGTGAACATCGGATTCAAAGAGCGAATTAGAGTAAAACTGCTAATTTTGAAAAATATCATAATATGAGCTTTTTGAGATTAGAAGTTTGATATTAGAGTTGTAAAGACTCTTTTACCCTTACCAGTTACCAAAAAATCTCAAAATAACCTAAATTAAATATTTTCTCATCCTATTTATAAGCTAATCCTATTTTTTTATTATCACATATTTATATCTGTATTTAAATTTATTAATTAATTAAATTATATTAAAATAATTATATAAATAATAAATTAATATATAAATCATTCGAATATATTTAGAAAAGTTATATTAAAAATAATTTTATAGATCTAATTAATATTAATTAGATACAAAATATTAATAACTAATAAACTATTCAAACAAGTATTGCATATAATCGTGTCCTTATATGTCATTTTTCTTGTTTAAATAATTTAACAGCTATCAGTTATCCGTTAATTTTACCAAACACTTTTATACAATCAGCTAATACAATCTGCTAGTCAAATTAGCTAATGCAATCCGCTATCCACTAATTGCCAAACAAAGTCATTCTCTCCTTTAAGTTGAAAAAATAAGTTGCATACTTTCATTTTATTTTTAAAATAAATTAATTTAGAGAATTGAATTTTAAAGGTAATAAATAAAGGATTATTATCTCATACACAAGCGAGATACTTTTTGTTTTTACATGTGCCTTAATTTTAGGGTTTAAGGTTTCCGTATAAGGTTTAAGGTTTAGAGTTTAGGGGTTTTAGTGTAGGAGTTTAGAATTTATGATTTATGGTTATAATTTAGGGTTTATGGTTGTAATTTAATGATTGGAGTTAGGGTTTAGGGTAATATAGTTAGCAATTTATGTTTTAATCTATAAAGCCTAAGTTTTAACCATAAACCTAAATTTCTATGAACAACTCATAAATTCAAAACGAATGCACTTAAACCCTTAAGCCCTCAAACTAAAGTGCTTGTATAAACACAGTTTCCACAAGCGTTTGTGCATAAAATAATTACTCATAAATAAAGGATTAATATCCTATACACCGGCGGTGGAAAATAAAGTTTCCACAAGCGGGTTTATTTAGGGGTTTAGGGGTTTAGTTTAGGGTTTAGAGGTTAGGGGTTTAGGTTGTATGATTTAGAATTTAAGAATTATGGTTAGAATTTAGGGTTTGGGGTTTGGGGCTTGGGGTTAGATTTTTAGGGTTTTAAGGTTAGAATTTTAGGCTTGAAAAATAGACATGCTTGTGTAAACTTTTTTTACACTGGCAGTGTATCAAATATTAATCCATAAATAAAATGAAGAGTGTTGGATGTTTTGATAGTATATAATTCCATGTACCATCAACGAATCATATGATACATTATCAATAATGAATTTAAAATAATTTAGTTTTAAAATTTTAACCAATAATCGGTAGGTTTAGTAGGATGAAACTCTAAGGCGCTTAAACAATATCTGACGTTTGAATCTTAATACTATGAACGAGTAACATGGATTGAAATAGACACACTTATAGTAAATTTATGTAATACACGATCCGAATTAGTCGACAAATAAATTAGATTATATAAAAAATAAAGAAGATATGCAATGAAAGAGATAATTTAATGAACATTCTTGAACTCTTTAAAAATATACTTAATTGAAAAACGTAACCGATTATTCAAAGCATTACCTTTCACAACATTTTATGTAATATAATATAGTATGTGACGAGCATCATCTGAGAAGCGAGATAGACTTCCTTTAAAACTACAACAATGGCAGGTCCATTGAACGTAGAGTCTGCTAATGGCTGCAGTGCAGAAGGAACCAATGGAAGGTGTTGGGAAAAAGTTATGGATTTCGCAGAGGCTAAGGTTCAGATCTTGTTTGCAGTGCCAATGGTGTTAGCTAATGTTTTTTACTTCTCAATCACTATGGTTTCGGTCATGTTTGCTGGCCACCTTGGTGATCTCGAACTTGCTGCTTCAACTCTTGCAAACTCATGGGCCACTGGTACTGGTTTTGCTTTCATGGTAATTAATCTTAACCTTAATCTTAATCTGGTTCATGCTCTTCAGTTCCTGTCTGAAAAATTGATAAACTCCCATTGTTGGTTTCTCAGACAGGTTTAAGTGGAGCGTTGGAGACTCTTTGTGGTCAAGGTTTCGGTGCCAAAATGTACAACGTGCTGGGGATTTACCTTCAAGCTTCCTGCATTATTTCTTTCTTTTTTTCCATTATCATATCTGTTTTGTGGTTCTTCACCGAGCCAATCCTTGTTTTGCTTCGTCAAGATCCTGAAATCTCAAGAATGGCTGCCCTTTACATCAAGTATCTGATTCCGGGTTTGTCTGCTTATGGATTTCTGCAAAACATATTACGGTTTCTTCAGACACAAAGCATTGTTATACCTTTAGTCGTGTTCTCTGTCATTACATTGGGTATCCATTTTGGGATTGTTTACAGTTTGGTAAACAAGACAAGCCTTGGTTTCATAGGTGCTCCCATGGCGGCATCGATTTCGATATGGATATCGTTTCTTTCGTTAGCTATGTATGTCGTTTTGGCCGATAAATTTAAGAACACATGGAAAGGATGGTCTTTTGAATCATTTGGTTACATCATACGGAACTCCAAATTAGCCCTGCCTTCTGCAGCAATGCTTTGGTGAGTTTTCTCTGTTTGTAATGCTCAAGAGGATACAGCATTATACCATTGAAGCAATGACACACATCGGACCGAATTTACTTTTAAGGCAGTGGTTATCCACGACACGGCTGCTTATTCATTTTCTTTGATTGCTTAATTTTTCATTACTATAATTTCTCATTCATCACTTCATTCTACTCAAAATTTAAGACCAATGCTGACCATAATTTTCTTCTGCTTATAATGTTGAAAACTTCTGCTAGTTTGGAGTTCTGGGCTTTTGAGATACTCGTTTTCTTAGCTGGTTTGATGCCAAATCCAGAGATTACAACTTCATTGATTGCAATATGGTAGTCTTTTCTCTTCTTATATTTTTTTCCATCCATTTTTCCCGAGCTTTAATCGTGACGGACTTTTGTTCTCTTAATATCAACTGCAGTGTAAATACCATAGACATTGCCTACATGATCACATATGGCCTTAGTGCTGCAGCAAGGTTAGTTCTCTTGCACCAATTTTGATCTATGTTACTCGAACTCAAATATAATGGTTGGTACGATTTCGTCACAACCATTTCCATCCCCTCGCAGCGCTAGAGTATCGAATGAACTCGGAGCTGGGAATCCAGACAGGGCAAAGCAAGCAATGACAGTAACACTCAAGCTCTCGGTCCTTCTTGCACTTGTGGTTGTTCTAACGTTAGCCATGGGACACAACATTTGGGTTGGTTTCTTCAGTGATAGCCATTCAATAATCAAGAAATTCTCACAGATGACGCCTTTACTTGCCGTCTCGATCGCGATCGATGCCATACAAAGCATCTTATCAGGTTCGATTTCGAATATATATCAATGTATTATGTATATGCAGATATTATGTTCATTTTTAGTTTCATATTACTTCTGTATTAAACATATCATGTTAGTACTATGTTCTCAAATCATGTCTGAAATTAATGAGCACAATTCAAAACCAAAACGCAGGGGTTGCAAGGGGAAGTGGTTGGCAAAACTTGGCTGTATTAGTTAATTTGGGGACTTTCTATTTCATCGGCATGCCAATTGCAGTTTTTCTTGGATTCAAATTTAAACTATATGTTCAGGTGAAAATACCATTTCTCTAATAAAATAATTTGTTATTTGATTAAAAAAATCATTAGTTTTCTCTCACTAATTATTTTTTCTTTAATTTATTCAGGGTTTATGGATCGGCTTAATATGTGGTCTATCGTGTCAAGCTTGTACCCTTTTGCTGATCACAATTTATAGAAAATGGACAAAAGTTGATCCTTTTAGAAGAGAATCATAATGATACTCAGCTTTCTGTTTAATATATTTCTTAAATAATTTAACTAACTTGAAAATCATATGTGTGATTTGAATTAATACCCAAATAATGAACTGGTTTTAAGTTTGTTGGAAAATTCTACAACGTGCGACGAACACCGACGAACACCACTAATGATGAACATCGATGAACACCATTAAATTAATTAATAAAGATTTAAAATTTTAAGGACTCATCATACAATTAATAATTATTTTTAAAAATTCAATTAAATTATTTTTTATATATATTAAAATATTATTTTTTAATAAGGGTAAATTATGTATTTAGTACCTCACTTATTTTTGTATTTCTATTGAACCCTTATTATTTAAATATTATTTTAATTTGATCCTATTCTTTATAAAAAATAATTTAACCCTTAACTCTTAACCCTCAACCTAAAACCCTAAACCATATACCTTTAAAAATAATTTCACCATCATCGATTCAATTCAATTCAATGAATTGTTGAATTCTCCTAAAAAAAATTGAATTGTTGAATTCTCCAAAAAAAAATCAATTAAATTTTTTTTTATGTATATCAAAATTAATTAAACTCCCATATCCCTGTCTTGGCACCACTTCCGATTGGATTTGCTGTGTTCATGGTTCACTTGGCAACTATTCCTATTATCGGCACCGGTATCAACCCGACTCGTAGTTTCAGAGTAACTGTTATGTTCAACCAGAACAAGCCTTGGGATGACCACTGGATTTTTTAGGTTGGTCCATTCATTGGCGGTGCTATTGCTGCAATCTATCACCAGTTTGTCCTGAGGGCAGGTGCTGTTAAAGCTCTTGGTTCCTTCAGGAGCAGCTCTGCCATGAGATTCGTATTCTTAATCGTATAAAGCATAAAGCTGAAATGACTAAGGAGGTCGATGTAGATCATCGTCATACATTACTCGCAGAGATAGATTGACCTTTTCCTTTAGCTTTATTTTTTCCTACGGGAATGATGCAACGGTTGTTGAGTAATATTTTAACGCAATTATATACTCTTTCTGATGGACATAGAGAATGAGGACTCTTGTTTGGTGCTTTACAGTGGCTTGGCAGAGTTCTGACTTGTGTTTAGACATTCAAGCTGGTGATGACTTGTTGCTCGTTTTTATTTTCATGAAAGAAGACAGCTTCCTCACCTGAACATAGAATTGAAAATGATGAAGGTATGCTGCTAACCTTATTTAATGTTTTATCTTGGCTATAAAACTCGTATTGAATAAGGATACCGAATCAACCGATATTTATGTGATTTCAACATGATTCCAGCGCACTGAAGGAGGGGGATGTATTGTTTGCTTGCTAAAGTTCCTAATTCATACTTATTTTACAGAGGTTTCAGGTATTCAGAACACTAAGCTGTTTTCTTACAAGGAGCTGAAAATGGCAACCGGAAATTTTCACCATTCCAATAAAATTGGAGAGGGAGGTTTTGGTATTGTCTACAACGTGATTTCAAATTTTGTTTTTTTTTGTCCCAATCTTTTTGAAAGAAGGCTTTAATAATTTCTTAAACAAACTAAGCATGTTTTATTATTTTAATATCCGATGTTAACTTTTTATCGATCAACTTCTGTTTGAATAGGGAACTTTCCAAGATGGTACCACGACTGCTATCAAGGTTCTGTCAGCTGACTCGAGGCAAGGGGTGCGAGAGTTCTTGACCGAAATAAATGTGATTGCTGATATAGAGCACGAAAACCTGGTTAAGCTGCATGGTTGCTGCGTGGAAGGAAATCACAGAATCTTGGTCTATGGCTATCTTGAGAATAACAGCCTTGCACAAACTCTTCTCGGTAATTTCTACAATTATGGATTTGTGTTTGTTAACTGCTCTCGAACAATAAAAAGCTAAGGCCTCTTTTTCTTTTAGGGTTTAGGGTTTACGGTATATGTTTAAGAGTTTAATGTTTAATAGTTTAGGGTTTTAGATTGAGGGTTAAGGGTTAAATTATTATTTTATAAAGAATAGGGTCAAATTAAAATAATATTTAAATAATGAGAATTCAATAGAAATACAAAATAAATGAGGTACTAAATATATAGTTTACCCTTATTAAAAATAAAATTTTAATATATATATATATATATATATATAATTTAATTGAATTTTTAAAAATAATTATCAATTGTATGTTGGGCCCTTGAAATTTTAAATCTTTATTAATTAATTTAATGGTGTTCATCGGTGTTCATCATTAGTGGTGTTCGTCGGTGTTCGTCGCACGTGGTAGACTCATCCAAGTTTGTTACATCTCAATTTGGTTTAATTGCGAGTTCAAATCGTTTATGCTATATTTGGGGGTTTGCGTTCGAACTTAAGGTATTAGATAATTTTGAATTTTAGTTATTTTAGGTCCAAATTATTACTATGATTTATGACCTCGATTTGCATTGTGTTCGAGTCATGTACCGTATGAATTATTTTAGAGTTCAAATCAATTTAATTTCAAGTTGAACTAATATTTATAATCAAATTAGGATAATTGGTTTGTGTTCAAAGAATAAAAGTGCATTAAAATCAATTAGATATTGTATATCATCAATATGCTCTATATCACGTTGCTTGCCTATCTTAATGGCAGATCTGCAATCGTGTAGAGATTATCACGTTGTTCGTATTTAATTTGCAATTATCGATAGTTTTTTAGTGATTAAATTTCCTTTTGTGGTTGTATATCATTATATTCAAATATATTTTGAGAAGCAGCATGTAAGTTTGCTTTGATTCGCTCGTCACTCTTTCATTATCTCAAAAGCGTCTAGTTGAATAGAGATAAAGGAGTAATATTGACGGATATTGAATTACTATGGATGATGGACTTCTGATTCAAAAGAAGCCTTCGACTGTCATTACGCTTTTGAAATTTCTTTTTCATTTGTCTTTGTTTGAGCTTTTTTGGTGGACATAATCCCCAAAATTTTCTCTTTGAAAGGTTGCATTGTTAAATTGCACTTTATTTTGTTTCAATAAAATTCAATATCGTTTCAAGATATTAAAACTAAATAAATATGTTTTGTTAATAAGAACATTATTCATTTCTAATGTAGATTAATATCTTTTACATCTTTAAGACATGATAATACTGAATCACTTTTAGTTCTAGACTAAAATTTAAAACCCAAGATGATCGACTTTACTCAACAACTCAAAACGTTTGTCTCATAATATGTTTTTTTCTTATATTTCGTTAACGACTCTCAACTAATCAAAAATAAATTATTTTCTTCCGTTCACGACTCAACTACTTTAAATATCATTTGAATTAATACTCCATCGGCAAAAATATTCGTTTTATTAATAAGATGTTATTTTCATTAGAGCAATTGATTTAGTGACGAATCACAACTACATTATAATTATCTCAAACCTTGTCTTCTTTATATATATATATATATAAAGCTAGTAACTAAGATTTGCCCTTGAATTCCTATGTGGAATCACGGAGAGTCCCTTAACCATTTTTCATAGGATAAATCTAGAGAGGATGCCGTACACCGCTGAACACTATAAATTTTAATTTATAAAAAGATATTAGATGAAAATTAAAGATAATGTGATTTTATATAATTGGGCAGGACCATGAATGATGTGGTGAGAATGATTCGTAGAATAATTTCTACTAATTTTGTTTTGAAATATGATTGATTGCATGTCGGACTTTCGAGATTTTTAATAATCATTTAAAAATTACTAAAAAGTTATTAGTCTTCAGCGACATATTACATTAATAGTGTTCAGCGTGTCCGTTCTAAAATTTTTATTTTCCTTTGCATAAAATTTAACACGTCTCAATTCGTTTCATGAATTACTTTTCTTCTAAATTTATTCATTTAACCGTTTCATTTTTTATGCATTGAATATGATTAAGCCATATTTGGAAACAAAAATGGAATATGATCTGGCAATTGGATTATTTCATTTATTATGCATTAATAAAGTTAACATACTGAAAATTAAATACGATTTCCCCAAGCATAACAAGAGAGTATTTTCTAGCATAATATTACAGAAGTGAGATTGGCTTACCCTCAACCACCAACAATGGGATGTCGAGTTATGGATTTGGGAGAGGCTAAGACTCAAATCTTGTTTGCAGTTCCAATGGTTCTGTCCAATGTTTTCTACTTCTTAATTACTATGGTCTCGGTCATGTTTGCCGGTCACCTCGGTGATGTCGAGCTCGCTGGTTCAACTCTTGCCAATTCATGGGCCACTGTTACTGGTTTTGCTTTCATGGTATAAGTATAACCTTAATCTGTTTCATGTTCTTGTCTGAAAGTTTTGTAGATTCCCATTTTTTGTTTTTGTTTTTCAGACAGGTTTAAGTGGAGCATTGGAAACACTTTGTGGCCAAGGATTTGGTGCAAGAATGTACAAAATGTTGGGTGTTTACCTCCAAGCTTCCTGTATCATATCTTTCTTTTTCTCGATTATCATATCGATTTTATGGTTCTTCACTGAACCAATCCTTGTTTTGCTTCATCAAGACCCTGAAATCTCGAGATCTGCTGCTCTTTACATCAAGTATTTGATTCCTGGTTTGTTTGCTTATGGTTTTCTGCAAAACATTCTGAGGTTTCTTCAGACACAAAGCATAGTTATACCTTTGGTCGTGTTCTCTGCCATTCCATTGGGTGTCCATTTTGGTATTGTTTACAGTTTGGTAAATAAGACAAGTCTTGGTTTCAAAGGTGCTCCCATGGCAGCTTCAATTTCCATATGGATATCTTTTCTTTCGTTAGCTTTATATGTCGTTTTCGCCGACAAATTTAAGAACACATGGAATGGACTGTCTTTTGAATCGTTTCGTTACATCATACAATATTCCAAATTAGCACTTCCTTCTGCAACAATGGTTTGGTGAGTTTTTTCTTGTAATGTCATTTTTCTCGACATATATGTAATCGTATCGAATACTCACACTCGAATATTTTGCCAGTTTAGAGTGCTGGGCATTTGAGATTCTTGTGTTCTTAGCTGGTTTGATGCCAAATCCAGAAATAACAACTTCATTGATTGCAATATGGTAGGTTGTTCTCTTTTGCCTTTTCATCATATATTTTCTTATACATCCATTTTTGTTCTTTTTTATTCCATCTGCAGTGTGAATACGGAATATGTTGCCTACATGATCATATATGGCCTTAGTGCTGCAGCAAGGTTAGTTCTCTTGCACCGATTTTGATATATTATTCGGACTCGAACGTAAGTGTTAGATACGAGTATATATAATTGATTTAATTAGATTTTTTTACAGCACAAGAGTGTCGAATGAATTGGGAGCTGGAAATCCAAACAAGGCGAAACATGCTATGGCAGTGTCTCTCAAGCTCTCGATCCTACTCGTGCTTGCAGTTGTTCTCTCGTTAGCCTTGGGACACAATATCTGGTCTGGTTTCTTCAGCGATAGCAAATCGATAACCGATAGATTCGCAAAGATGACGCCATTGCTCGTCGTCTCTATGGCGATCGATGCCGTGCAAGGTGTCTTATCAGGTTTGAAAAGAAAAATATTATGATTCATGTATACGTATCGTGTTTCGTTTTTGTTTTGTTAGTGTCTGCATATAAAACATGTAATGTTCAAGCATTTGACATTTTCTGATGTACCTGAAAACCATGTTGCAGGGGTTGTAAGGGGATGTGGTTGGCAAAACTTGACCGTGTTAGCTAATTTGGGGAGTTTTTACTTCATTGGCATGCCAATTACTGTGTTACTTGGATTCAAATATAAACTTTATGCTAAGGTAAGGAAACTGTGGATAGAATTTCATTAAATTTTAAAATTGCAACTGTATTTTTTATTATCTAAATCTATTAAAAATGACCGATCGAATTATTATTGTTATTATTATTTTTATTATTATTTTCTCCCACTAATTATTGTTTTTTTGTGTGATTAATTCAGGGTTTATGGATTGGTTTAACATGTGGTTTATTCTGTCAGACTTGTATTCTTATGTTAATAACATTTTGTAGAAAATGGGCAAAAATTGATCTTTAGAAGAGAAAATTAATGAAATGCAACTTTCTGTTTAATTTTTTTTCTCTTAACTTTGATTTTGAATTCCTATTTTCTCATCTCGAAAAAATCGATATAACGTATCTCTTGAACTAATACCTCAATGATAATAATTATTTATGTTCGTGTATTTGATTAGATAATGAGTATCGTGTATTTGATTAGATAATGAGTATAAATTATTCCAAAATTATAATATTATTTTTCCCATAAAAAAATAAAAAAAAATTATAAACTATATAATAAAAAAATTATATCATAGCCTTGTATGATTGTATCCTAACATTAAATTAGATAAATTTGACTCATGGACAGTATAGCTTTTATCCCTAACTTAAGGTCTCATTCATAGATTTTTTTTCCGTTAATGCGTAGGTGTATTGGTGTAAATAATTTCAATTATTTTAAATTTAAATAATTTTTATTTTTTAAAAAATAATTAAGCATACTACTAAAAGTACATGTACACTTTTAGTCATCTATTTTTTAAAATTGGTCGTGATGATCACTTATATTTTCGTTGTGTAAACTTATGGTCACTTGAACGCTAGTTTCTGTTAAGTGTTGTCAAATGAGTGACGTGGCAGTTACAAAAATATGTATAATAGCACATTTAACCTTCTATATTTATACATTCAATCAATTTAGTCATAATTTAAAACAATATCATTAATTTTAGCTTTATTATTTAAACATTCTTTTGATTTGATCCTATTTTATATTAAAAATAATTTAATATTTTTCTCCCAACTAAATGATATCACATGTCCCAAGTATTAGGGTTTTAACCAGATGGTTGAGCGCCTATGTGTTATACACCCACACCCTAGTTCGATTCACCATAAACCCAAGTTTTTTCATTTATTTTCTTTCAACCAGATGGTGACACATGTCACCATTTGATTAGAGAAAAAAGCTAAATTATTTCTAATATAAATAAGATCAAATTAAAAAATGTCTAAATAACGAGGCTAAGATTAATGGTTTATTTTAAACTAGAACTAATTGATTGAATGTATAAATATGAAGGGTTAAATATAATATTATATAAAATTCCGTAACTACAATGTCACCCATTTAACATCACTTAACAGAAACTAGCATTCGAATGACCATAAGTTTACACAACGAAAACGTAAGTGACAATAACAGTCAATTTTAAAAATTAGTGACCTAAAATATACATTTACTAAACATAAATGATCATTCGAATAGTTTACCCGATAATTAAATTCAGACATATGGATACAGTCAAATCCAGAACTTGTTGTGCATAAATAAATATCATATTGGCCCAATTCGTTGCCGACATCCATTGTTCTGGAACAGAAACAGAAACAGGCAGGGATTTAATGTCTGAAACAATTAATTCAAATATACCAACACATGCTGTTTAATCTCATCAAATAAACACAACAAAGCTCTTTATTATTATTTTCATCATTATTATATGAAAATGGAAAAGGCTTAATTTTGACAATACTCCATGATTTCAACTTTGGAACCTGCTCAAATGTTGCATTTTTTTGGTTATGTGTCTAGATTTTCTGATTAGTGCGTTTACGGTAGGTTAACTGTACTAATTATTTTAAATGGTTATCGAATCGTAATTTAACTGTCAAGAAATAATTAACTCTTTTAATCACTGATGGTTAACTGTTATTAACAATTCAGTTATAGCTTAACATGTAATTTATTACAATTTTTTTTCACATGTTCATCACTTTTTCTATAATAATAAAATTATCTCTCTGATAAATATTGTATTAATATTATATTATTAGAGGACACCAAAATTATTTAATAACATTTAACCACTATTAACCATCATTTTTAACAGTTCGGTTAACCAGAATTATTTAATCTTAATGGTTCAGTTAATTAATCTATAAATGTAACAGTACATTGGTTAACGATTACAGTTAATTATACACAACTCTACTTCTAATTATAAAATTACCAAAGATCTATCGCGCCATGACTAGATTCAAGTTTTCTAAAATGTATTCATTCAAACTTTTATCGCCAAACACAAATTTCTATGTTAAACCTAGAAAATAATCCACTTAAAGTACACAAATAGTCATTAAATTATCTTTTAAAAAATAAATTAGCCACTGAATTTTCAAAAGTTATATAATAGGTATCAAACTTTAGTTTTTATTACAAAATGATCACTAAGCCGGTTTAATGCCCATTATGTACTTTCTGAAAGTGTAACACCCTAATAATGTGGTAAAAAAAAAAGATTACGGTTGTGGGGTTTTGAACATGTGCCCTCTGGTTAAGTGGAGGAGTGTCTTAGCCATCAGGGCTAAGACTATTCTTGGAATTAAGTCTATCTCTGGTCAGTTTTAAACTTTATGTGTTGGGTATTTTCATATCAATAACAACAACAAACTAATTCGACTCTTCAGCTACCCCCCTCATTTTGGTGTTTCTATTCGAATGTAAGAACCCAGAAAGTTCTAAACTTTCTCCCCAACCCCCTTAACCGTTCTAGCTCTGATATGCCCTCACCGCCGCTCCGTGCACTCCACCGTCGCCGTCTGTGTGAGCCCCGTCATCCCCTGAACTGCTTTCCGTCAACCACGCGCGACGTCGGCCGGCCGTTTGCGGTAGAAAACATATCTGGAAGCTTAAAGGTTCGACCACCGCCGTTTTCCTCATTTCCGGCCGTTTCTGACGTCGGCTCGCCTCACCGTGGGCACAGTCGAGCTCCTCGCGTCCCGATCTACAAAACCAATGTGAGTTACCTCCGATTTGCCGCCGTTTTGCCCCTCGTCGGAGTAGCGCAACTTTCCGGCGAGATTTGGATTTTGGGGTAAGATCCGGCTAAATTCCGACGAGTTTTTGGCATATTGGTTCGTGTAATGTTGTATATAGTTGAAACATTTCGTTTTTGCAGGTGAATCGGGCGATTCCGACATTCTCCAGCGAGATTCCGGTCGCTGCCGGTGACGTTTTCCGTTTAGGGTAATAACCCGTTAACCCGGCCCATAACCCGTTAACCAAGCCCGATCCGCTCTGCCCATATCCGACCCGTGACCCGACCCGTTTGCCCGACCCGCCTGCCCGTCCGAAAACCCGGACCGAGTCAACCCGAGTCAGTCGAGTCAACTCGTCCGAGTCAGCCCGAGTCAACTCGTCCGAGTCAGCCCGAGTCAACTCAGTTGACCCTTACTAGTTGACTGCTGACGTCAGTGATGACCTGCTGACGTCAGCGTTGACTCTGACCCTGTTGACCGTTAACCTGCTGACGTCAACGTTGACTTTGACCGTTGACCAAAAAGTCAAAATTTTCGAAAAGGCTCTATTTTATATTTTCCGACATCCCGAGTCCGATTTTGAAGCCTATTTTGCAAAATTCTGACCCGAAGGCCTCCGAATTTGACCTTGAACCCGATAGTGCTTATGTATTTAATTAATTGGTTAAGTGTTTTGTGGATGAGGTCTGATCTTGGGATTTGTGTAATTGAAGGTACTCATAGTTCCTGGAATACGAATTGTTGAGGGATGTCAAATCCGGGTTCAAGGGTGTTCGAATGTCGTTCTCAGCTCGATCGTTGTAGCTCGGAGCCAAGGTAATACATTACTACCTTCTGCATGCTTTCAAAACTTGTTGGTACTCGGTTAATGCTTGCACAACCATGATTGAGCATATGATTAATTTCGCTAATGTCGATCAATTAAGAAATAAGAATATTAATGGCCAAGGTATATATTCGATTAAGAGATTTGATAAATCGAAAAGATTTCTGAGTTTAATAAGCGATTAATAAAAACTGTTGATCTCTAAATCTGATTGTGTTGGCTAATGAATTACGAAAATGCCCCGATGTATAAAAATGACTAAAATACCCTTATCAATGAAAGTGGTCTGAGAATTTACACTAGATCTGGTATATCAACTAATTCTTCTGAAAATCTTAAACTGGCTTGGGAAGTTATCGTAACGAGGCTTCACCTTTGAGATTGTAAATTGCTCAGATTTGAGGCTTCGCCTTTGAGATTGTAAATTGCTCAGATTCTATTTGAAATTGAATAAATCTCTAAAGACATTTGCGAGAAAATATTTGTAATGTTTGAATTAGTCAAAGTTGCGTAAATTGTTGAATCGTTTGAAACGACTAAAATGTTTGGAAATACTGATAATGTTGAACTGATCAGAATATCCATAATGACAAAAAGAATAATCTAACCTCGTCAGCAAGTGCCAAATTGATCAAAATGATGGTTTTACCCTCGAGAACTTAAATGAAAGAATAGTTGGAAGGACTGAAAGACTCTGAACAATCGTAACACCTTTGAGCATCGAATTGTCTGAAATACCCTCGGATATTATAATGATTGAGAATATTTCTAAGGCATGGAATTGAGAACTCCAAATAAGGCCAATCATGTAATGGCTCGAACAAGAAGTGGTAATATACGACCCGTGTCTGTTGGTCGTTTATGATACTAAGAGGATACTAGAGGAATACCATAAAAAGGCGTACAGTTTATTGGGAGAAAGTACATATCTAATAGTAAGAGAGATCTGTTCTTATAAGGTACATTCGATATTTTGGAATGTGCTCAAGTGCAATGCACATGTTTGGAATACTTGGAAAATACCATCTGAATATATGCTCGATTTCTAGAATAAGTTCAGTGGACGATTGGTGAATGTGAGCTATTGTTGTTACGTTTCGTAGTCAGTTCTGAGAAATGAATGGTTGAAGTGTACCTATCCGGTGAGATATTAAACACGGTGTTAATGGGTTCTGATTAGTTCAAAGGGGCTCGGAAACTTGACGAGCAACTAGAAGTCATAAATTCTGTACATCACCGTTTATACCTTGTCGGTTCAAATTACCAGTTTACCCCTCCCGAAGGTCAAATGACCTTAATACCCTCACAGGTTGTAACATTTAATTCTGCTCGCGTTATATCTACAGTTTCGATGATTCTAATGCATCAGCTTCCGATGTTGATTCGATCCGTCTTAGTGAACTCCCCTATTCGTAGGGACCTCGTTTTGAAATCAGACCAAAATTGACAAATGTCATCTTTCTGATATCTATCAAGTACGACCATAAAGCGCGTATCATGTATCTGTAAATAATTTCTGTTCTAAACCAAGTCATTATGCTTAAAATTTAGAAGTATGATACTGTAATACGAAAGAAAAGAAATTCTCTGATTTTGACCTCTGATATGAAAAATATATCTGATATCTGACATTTGAATATGAAATAATAATAATAATAATAATGTTAATAAAATAAATTTGATACATGTCTTCTGGTATAAAAGTAGATTTAATATTTATTTTCTGTTATATTGTCTTCTGAATACAAATTGAAATCATCTGTGGTATAATATCTGGATATGAATGATGATCTGTAGGCTCAGCGCTGATAAGTCCTTCTGTACTTAAGCTCCTACGCCCACGGGCCTAGGGTAAGTCTTTCTGGACCTAAGGTATCCCCTTAGGTAGGCTCCTACGCCTCAGACCTAGGGTAAGACCTTCTGTATGCAGTTCAGGTGGAATTGTATTTTGGGGTTCGGTTGGAGGATAGTTAAGTAAATTAATAAAACTTTCTGACCTCTTCTTACGTATACCCTACTAAATTAATGTATTGAAGTTGAACGCTCAGTAAACTTAAAATTCGCGTTTAATGAACCACTTTGAACTCCTTAATTCAACTTCTGAAATCTGAATCTCTTTTGAATCTCTGCTTTAGACTCACATCTTGAGTTCGGATGATCTAGTAAATAACAACTTTGTTACCTTCTAGTATAATGCTCCCCTGAAATCTCAAATCGTAATTTGAGCTTATTGTTACCTAGTTCTTCTTGACAGTGTTAAGCTTGCTGTTGAGTGTGTAAAAGTTCTATCATTTACACCTTTTTAAACCCATATTTCTGCTGCATTCAAGCACCATTGCATTGCATTTAGGTTAGTTTTCAATAAAACATCACAATTATATAAAAGGCACGGATTCTACTGAAAGATGGTTATTTTTGCAGGTATCTGTCACAGTAGATGTTGAAGGCAGGTGCAGGGCAGATAAGCAGGAGAGCTGAACTGGACAAGCAGCTGAAGAAGACGAACCTGTCACGGACCTGTCGTGACAGCATGATGACAGCAGATTCATGAAGAGGAAAAGTGAAGTGGACCTCGATAGATAGAGAAAAATCTGCTCGTCTGTCGTGTGGAAGCCGAATATTTTTCCAAGCCCCGGATCAAAAGATATGTCAAGCCAAAGCTCAAAGAGAAGAATTCCCATGTAAACAAGGAGGCGGCTGAAAAGTAGGAATCCTTAGAGATTTAGTCTTTATTAGAATCTTACTTTTAATTAAAGTTGTAATCCTTGTTACCTTAGATAACTTGAGCCCAAAGCTTATATAAAGGGCATAGATTAAACCTAGGGCATAGCCGACTACCCCATAACCGAAACCTAAACCCTGCCGTTTACCTGTCACCGATATGTTCTAATTTCCCCCTAGGGCTACGGGTTGTTTTGTAAAGTAGTTGCAAGGGTTGCTTTGTTTTAGGATTTTTCAAGTTCAATAAAATAAACTTCAAGTTCTTTTATCTTGGTTTTAATATCTTGCAAGAGCATCGGGAGAGCATTGTGAGGTTATCCATTTACTTAGCATCGGGAGAGTTAAGTATACGAAAGAGATAAAAGCGTGTTCTCTAGTTTATAGTTGAACCATCTCGTGCTTAGGGATAAGGCGAGGTTAAGTGGCTAAGGAAGAATTCATACACATCGGTGTTCATCCTTCGATTCACGCCGGGAGGTATCATCAAAGACGTGATCATCGACAGACTTGTGCCTAGGGATAGGGCAAGGCAGATCTGGGATTCTTGCCAAGCTTGAAGTACGGAGTTAGTGTTCGCTACCGCGATAGCTGACGGACAGACGCCGCGACAGGTGCTGTCGGCGACGGATGCGACGACAGAACTGGAGATCCTAAGCAATTCAATACCTACACTACTGAGCAACTCAATACCAGCCCATTCTCTCTATCCTGATATCTCAATCTTTTATTCACGTTTTTAATTTAATACTCGTGACAATTCTCTTAAATATTTCCTTTGCTTTCGTGCAGTGAATCTAGGTGAAGCTATTAGCCCAATCCCTGTGGAGACGATATCCGATACTTCGTATCACTTTACTACTTGCGTCGTGTATACTTGCACTACAATTGCGATAGACTATTTTACACGCAACACTTGCCTTACCTGCTTGTGCTTTTAGCATCCCTTGGTAGTTTGTATTACTGAGCTTTTCGAAGCTCACGTTGTTTTTACCATCACAGGTTAGAAGATCGACCATGTCGTAGCTGTCAACATCGGTATGGAGTTTCTTCGGGTTGCTTGCGGAGTATGGTATCTGTGTAATTAGGGGGCATGTATGTCACATCTTGATTTACATTCGAGTCTAAAACTTGTTTTAGAAATTTGTATCATAGTTTTTATTTTGTAGTTTGAATATTCTCTGGAATTGTATTCTAATTCAAAAATTTGAATTATGATTTTAAATGGTTAACGATTTGTTTATTTGTGTAGAGCTAATGTTTTGATATAATAATTGAAAAATGTTTTGGACTGATTTAAAAAGTATTTAAAACATTTCCAAAGTCCAAACAACTTGAAATAATATTTAAGGAATTTTTCATAAAGGTTTTTCATGTTTTCAAAGGCCAATTTTCACAAAACTGACCAAGTGTTTCGAAACACCTTGGGGCGTTTCGAAACAGGTGCCTCCAGTGGCCAAAATGTTTTGATACTCGTATCGAAACGGGGCCAGCGTTTCGAAACAGGCTAGGCTGTTTCGATACGCCCACGTGGCACTGACCACAACGGTCATAAACCCCAACGGCTCTTTCCCAACTAACTTTTAAATGCAAGTCGTTTCGATACGGGCTAAGGGCGTTCCGATACGCGTTCTGAAACGGCAAGGGGGTGTTCCGAAACGGGTACCCTGACAGACTGCAACGGCTCTTTCTATATTGAGGGTGTTTCGAAACGGCTTCGAGCGTTTCGAAACGGGGAGCTGCAGAACTGCATTTATGGAGGGAATTAAAGGCTCCAACGACTCTATTTCAACCCCAACGGTCCTAAACGGCTATAAACTCAATTGGGAGTATAAAAGGGACCTCCAAGCATCAAGAGAAGACTAATGCTCATATTGTCAAACATCAAATGATCAAGAAATTGTCTTAGTGCTTAATTTGTCATTTCTTGTATAGACAAACACTAGTGAGCCAAAATTGTCAAATTTGCTCAAGTGTTTTAGGTTTTGGGTGAGTGCTTCATTGTGCAAACAAACACCTATTAGAGGGTTTAAGTTTGCTTTCATTATCTCTTTGTAAAAGAGGGTTTGATCAAGGCTTGGGTAGAAGTTTGATCGGTTGTAAGGGTTTCCTCCTAATCCTAGAAAAGGGGACGAATCAATTAGTGGAATTGGTTGAGAAATCCTTAGTGGGAAGCTAAGGTAGTGGATGTAGACCTTGGTTAGAAGGTTGAACCACTATAAATTATTGTGTCAATCTTCATTTTAGCTTCCTTAACCCTTCCACCCAAATATCCACCTCTCCACCACTTGGTGAGCAAAATTGGTTGATCGAATCGAGCTCCACACAACTCAACAATTGGTATCAGAGCTTGGCTCAATCGGTGAGGATTAACATCCTATTGAGAAGATCCGGCAAGCTCGATCACTTTTTCATCAACCGGCTCAAATGGCGCAATCCATAGACAAACCGCCTTTCTTCGACGGAGCTCACTATGCCCATTGGAAGACAAAGATGAAGTTCTTCATCAAATCAAGAGATTACAAGCTATGGGATATAGTTGAAGATGGTCCGTTCGTGCCTCAAAGAAGCAAAGCGGAGTGGAGTGCCGACGATCGCAAGAAGATGGAGCTAAATTGCAAAGCCTTGCACATTCTATTTTGTGCATTTGGTCCATCCATCTATGAGAAAATGTCTTCTTGTGGGAGTGCCAAGGAGGTATGGGACAAGCTTGAAGTCACATACGAGGGGACAAATGAAGTCAAGGAGACCAAGATTGGGCTCCTAACCTTGGAGTATGAGAACTTTAAAATGGATCCGGAAGAGAACATCGAGAAGATGTTTGATAGATTCTCCACCATCACCAACGGTCTTAAAGGTTTTGGAGAAGCCATCCCGGAAGAAAAGCTTGTTCGAAAGCTCATCTACTCACTTCCCGAGTCTTGGGACTCAAAGAGGACCGCCATCATCGAAGCCAAAAATTTGAAGACCTTGAAGCTTGATGAACTAACGGGGTCACTTCTTACTCATAAAATCATGAAGAAGAACAAGGAGGATGAGAAGAAGAGGGAAGAAATAAGAGCTATGGGAGAGAAGAAAATCAAAGGGCTTGGCATCAATGCTAGTGCCATGGCTCTCAAATCCTCCACTTGCCATCATGTCTACTCAAGTGAAGAGGAGGAAGATGAAGAGATAGTTCATCTCTTCAAGAAGTGTGCCCCTTTCATGAAGAAAGCCTTGAGAGAGCTTGAACGAGAACCTAAAAGAAAGGAGAGGGCAAGCACTTCAAGCCATAAGAAGAAGGCACAATTGGCTACTTGGAGTGATGAGGACTCCACCGACGATGAACAAGCCAACCTTTGCCTTATGGCCATCGAAGAAGATTCAAGGGTAACTTCTAATTCATCTACTTCATGTTCTTACACTTTTGATGAATTACAAGATGCCTATGATGATTTGGTTTTAGATTTTAAAAGCCACATTTTGAAAAACAATAAATTGATTTCAAAGTTAAAAATTCAAAATGATTTGCTTTCTAAAACCAAACTTGAACTTGAAGCAAAACTTGAAGAGTTTGAGTTAAAATGTCTTGATTTACAAAAATTGCTTCAAAATGTTCAAGTAGAAAAAGATTTGATTTCCAAAGAGCTTGAAAAGAAAAACAATTTTGGAAAATCAAATTTTTATGTTAGACAATCTAGTGCCCCTAGATTTATAAATGGTAAATGTTTTAGAAGTGTTTGGGTCCCAAAAGGACTTAATACTTCAATTAAAAAGGATGAAATTGAAAAATGGATTCCTAAGGGGACTAAATTTTGTGCAACTAACGTTTATGGATCCAAAGCAATTTGGATACCAAAAGTTACTTGATTGTCTATTGTAGGTGTGATGGAGATGTTCAACAAGTCAAACATTGAGGGGGAGCTCCATATACACAAGGAAGAACACTTGAAGAAGAAAGGCTTCACATCCTCCCTTGGGTTCAAGTGTGGGTAAAATTTCTAGTTGTCTTAATTTTATTTGTCTTATTTTTTTATTTAATTCAACTAGATGATCATATATGTTGGACTAACATTTCAATGATGCTTTCAGTAAGGGGGAGCCATTTTTAAACCAAAATTCATATTTTTATTAAATTTTACCTCTATTGTTATTTTTGAACTTAATATTTTAAATCTTTTTGATATAACAAAAAGGGGGAGAAATGGTTTGAAAAATTGAATTTTCAAATGAATAAGGGGGAGCCTATGTGAATTAAAATTTTAATCTCTTATTCACTTTTTAAAGTTAAAGGGGGAGAATTCCAAACAATTTTTCAAGTGGTTTTATTATATCAAAAAGGGGGAGATTGTAGAACTAATGTTTTGATATAATAATTGAAAAATGTTTTGGACTGATTTAAAAAGTATTTAAAACATTTCCAAAGTCCAAACAACTTGAAATAATATTTAAGGAATTTTTCATAAAGGTTTTTCATGTTTTCAAAGGCCAATTTTCACAAAACTGACCAAGTGTTTCGAAACACCTTGGGGCGTTTCGAAACAGGTGCCTCCAGTGGCCAAAACGTTTCGATACTCGTATCGAAACGGGGCCAGCGTTTCGAAACAGGCTAGGCCGTTTCGATACGCCCACGTGGCACTGACCACAACGGTCATAAACCCCAACGGCTCTTTCCCAACTAACTTTTAAATGCAGGTCGTTTCGATACGGGCTAAGGGCGTTCCGATACGCGTTCCGAAACGGCAAGGGGGTGTTCCGAAACGGGTACCCTGACAGACTGCAACGGCTCTTTCTATATTGAGGGTGTTTCGAAACGGCTTCGAGCGTTTCGAAACGGGGAGCTACAGAACTGCATTTATGGAGGGAATTAAAGGCTCCAACGACTCTATTTCAACCCCAACGGTCCTAAACGGCTATAAACTCAATTGGGAGTATAAAAGGGACCTCCAAGCATCAAGAGAAGACTAATTCTCATATTGTCAAACATCAAATGATCAAGAAATTGTCTTAGTGCTTAATTTGTCATTTCTTGTATAGACAAACACTAGTGAGCCAAAATTGTCAAATTTGCTCAAGTGTTTTAGGTTTTGGGTGAGTGCTTCATTGTGCAAACAAACACCTATTAGAGGGTTTAAGTTTGCTTTCATTATCTCTTTGTAAAAGAGGGTTTGATCAAGGCTTGGGTAGAAGCTTGATCGGTTGTAAGGGTTTCCTCCTAATCCTAGAAAAGGGGACGAATCAATTAGTGGAATTGGTTGAGAAATCCTTAGTGGGAAGCTAAGGTAGTGGATGTAGACCTTGGTTAGAAGGTTGAACCACTATAAATCATTGTGTCAATCTTCATTTTAGCTTCCTTAACCCTTCCACCCAAATATCCACCTCTCCACCACTTGGTGAGCAAAATTGGTTGATCGAATCGAGCTCCACACAACTCAACAATTTGATATTTTAATGTGGGTCGCTCTTGTGACCCTAATGTGACTTCCTAGGATCCGTTGTAACGCATAGGCGGGTCTAGGAGGTTACATTTAGTGGTATCAGAGCTTAGAGTTGCGTCTTTCTGGATAGATCGGCCGATCGTCTGTCATAGGGTGTCTGGTCTGTGCATGCCCTCTAGATTATAACCGTACTCCTTAGCGTTGAGACTCCGACGTCAAATTCTTTCCTGTATTAAGTGTATCGAACCATTTTGTTCATAATAGCTCGATCTGTACTGACAATGAATGCTTGTAACTTTCGTCTGTAATTCAGATTCTCTTGGTGGATTTGGAAAAAAAACTGTGGTGGTTAATGAACGTGAAATTAAAGATCTGGTTCAGATTTAGAACAACTGTTTGACCATGTGGGGTAATCGATATTAGATTACATGTAAGGTTATTCGGTGACAAGGATTATGTTTGAGAATATTTTGAGGGGAATTTGATAAATGTATTGTGAGTTTAAAAAGAAAGGTATCTTTGAACGTGACGACATGTAAATTCCGCGGTTACTCTGTTGTGCACGGAGGAAAAAGTCGGTTGAACATGATGTTGAAGGTAAGTGTTAGTTAATCAAACCCTTGGTTATGATTGATCGACTTAAAGAAAGACTTTTCTATAAAAATAGGGCCTGGTGTATCGTTATATCATCCTTGATTGAAATTCGGTGTTACATCCTGATTCTGGAAGGCCTTGGTTGAGGCCTTGAGTACTCGTCTGTATTTTAGGTACCGCTTCTCTTCCGTGAATTAATATTCAACCTAGTAGAATGATTAAGATTATAGAGAAGATACTTCAGGCTTGTAAGATTGACTTCTATGATAGTTGGGAAGATTTTGACCCATGGCTGAGACTATTTTAATAACAATTATGAGACCAGTGTTCGTTTGACTTCATAAGTTCAGTATGAATTCACATATTGTGTTAAGATTGGTTGGTCTGAGATGTATAATGGGATGACTTTGGGTCTAAGGATAGTTTGAGTGACTGAGAAAACTGTCAGATTGATATATGACCGGCTGAGAGTCTTGAGAAACGATGACGCTATGATGGAAAAGATTCAATACAAGAAGTGATGAGAGAACAATTTTTGCTTTTCATCGACCCTGGTAAATTTCGAGGACGAAATTTCTTTAAGGGGGAGAGAGTTGTAACACCCTAATAATGTGGTAAAAAAAAGATTACGGTTGTGGGGTTTTGAACCTGTGCCCTCTGGTTAAGTGGAGGAGTGTCTTAGCCATCAGGGCTAAGACTATTCTTGGAATTAAGTCTATCTCTGGTTAGTTTTAAACTTTATGTGTTGGGTAATTTCATATCAATAACAACAACAAACTAATTCGACTCTTCAGCTACCCCCCTCATTTTGGTGTTTCTATTCGAATGTAAGAACCCAGAAAGTTCTAAACTTTCTCCCCAACCCCCTTAACTGTTCTAGCTCCGATATGCCCTCACCGCCGCTCCGTGCACTCCACCGCCGCCGTCTGTGTGAGCCCCGTCAGCCCCTGAACTGCTTTCCGTCAACCACACGCGACGTCGGCCGGCCGTTTGCGGTAGAAAACATATCTGGAAGCTTAAAGGTTCGGCCGCCGCCGTTTTCCTCATTTCCGGCCGTTCCCGACGTCGGCTCGCCTCACCGTGGGCACAGTCGAGCTCCTCGCGTCCCGATCTACAAAACCAATGTGAGTTACCTCCGATTTGCCGTCGTTTTGCCCCTCGTCGGAGTAGCGCAACTTTCCAGCGAGATTTGGATTTTGGGGTAAGATCCGGCTAAATTCCGACGAGTTTTTGGCA
The DNA here is from genome assembly GCA_958450335.1 of Hibiscus tridactylites. Classification (NCBI taxonomy): domain Eukaryota; kingdom Viridiplantae; phylum Streptophyta; class Magnoliopsida; order Malvales; family Malvaceae; genus Hibiscus; species Hibiscus tridactylites. The sequence goes on from OY288267.1 coordinate 4,568,613, forward strand.
TGTTGGTTCGTGTAATGTTGTATATAGTTGAAACATTTCGTTTTTGCAGGTGAATCGGGCGATTCCGACATTCTCCGGCGAGATTCCGATCGCTGCCGGTGACGTTTTCCGTTTAGGGTAATAACCCGTTAACCCGGCCCATAACCCGTTAACCAAGCCCGATCCGCTCTGCCCATATCCGACCCGTGACCTGACCCGTTTGCCCGACCCGCCTGCCCGTCCGAAAACCCGAACCGAGTCAACCCAAGTCAGTCGAGTCAACTCGTCCGAGTCAGCCCGAGTCAACTCGTCCGAGTCAGCCCGAGTCAACTCGTCCGAGTCAGCCCGAGTCAACTCAGTTGACCCTTACCAGTTGACTGCTGACGTCAGCGATGACCTGCTGACGTCAGCGTTGACTCTGACCCTGTTGACCGTTAACCTGCTGACGTCAGCGTTGACTTTGACTGTTGACCAAAAAGTCAAAATTTTCGAAAATGCTCTATTTTATGTTTTCCGACATCCCGAGTCCGATTTTGAAGCCTGTTTTGCAAAATTCTGACCCGAAGGCCTCCGAATTTGACCTTGAACCCGATAGTGCTTATGTATTTAATTAATTGGTTAAGTGCTTTGTGGATGAGGTCTGATCTTGGGATTTGTGTAATTGAAGGTACTCATAGTTCCTGGAATACGAATTGTTGAGGGATGTCAAATCCGGGTTCAAGGGTGTTCGAATGTCGTTCTCAGATCGATCGTTGTAGCTCGGAGCCAAGGTAATACATTACTACCTTCTGCATGCTTTCAAAACTTGTTGGTACTCGGTTAATGCTTGCACAACCATGATTGAGCATATGATTAATTTCGCTAATGTCGATCAATTAAGAAATAAGAATATTAATGGCCAAGGTATATATTCGATTAAGAGATTTGATCAATCGAAAAGATTTCTGAGTTCAATAAGCGATTAATAAAAACTGTTGATCTCTAAATCTGATTGTGTTGGCTAATGAATTACGAAAATGCCCCGATGTATGAAAATGACTAAAATACCCTTATCAATGAAAGTGGTCTGAGAATTTACACTAGATCTGGTATATCAACTAATTCTTCTGAAAATCTTAAACTGGCTTGGGAAGTTATCGTAACGAGGCTTCACCTTTGAGATTGTAAATTGCTCAGATTTGAGGCTTCGCCTTTGAGATTGTAAATTGCTCAGATTCTATTTGAAATTGAATAAATCTCTAAAGACATTTGCGAGAAAATATTTGTAATGTTTGAATTAGTCAAAGTTGCGTAAATTGTTGAATCGTTTGAAACGACTAAAATGTTTGGAAATACTGATAATGTTGAACTGATCAGAATATCCATAATGACAAAAAGAATAATCTAACCTCGTCAGCAAGTGCCAAATTGATCAAAATGATGGTTTTACCCTCGAGAACTTAAATGAAAGAATAGTTGGAAGGACTGAAAGACTCTGAACAATCGTAACACCTTTGAGCATCGAATTGTCTGAAATACCCTCGGATATTATAATGATTGAGAATATTTCTAAGGCATGGAATTGAGAACTCCAAATAAGGCCAACCATGTAATGGCTCGAACAAGAAGTGGTAATATACGACCCGTGTCTGTTGGTCGTTTATGATACTAAGAGGATACTAGAGGAATACCATAAAAAGGCGTACAGTTTATTGGGAGAAAGTACATATCTAATAGTAAGAGAGATCTGTTCTTATAAGGTACATTCGATATTTTGGAATGTGCTCAAGTGCAATGCACATGTTTGGAATACTTGGAAAATACCATCCGAATATATGCTCGATTTCTAGAATAAGTTCAGTGGACGATTGGTGAATGTGAACTATTGTTGTTGCGCTTCGTAGTCAGTTCTGAGAAATGAATGGTTGAAGTGTACCTATCCGGTGAGATATTAAACACGGTGTTAATGGGTTCTGATTAGTTCAAAGGGGCTCGGAAACTTGACGAGCAACTAGAAGTCATAAATTCTGTACATCATCGTTTATACCTTGTCGGTTCAAATTACCAGTTTACCCCTCCCGAAGGTCAAATGACCTTAATACCCTCACAGGTTGTAACATTTAATTCTGCTCGCGTTATATCTACAATTTCGATGATTCTGATGCATCAGCTTCCGATGTTGATTCGATCTGTCTTAGTGAACTCCCCTATTCGTAGGGACCTCGTTTTGAAATCAGACCAAAATTGACAAATGTCATCTTTCTGATATCTATCAAGTACGACCATAAAGCGCGTACCATGTATCTGTAAATAATTTCTGTTCTAAACCAAGTCATTATGCTTAAAATTTAGAAGTATTATATTGTAATACGAAAGAAAAGAAATTCTCTGATTTTGACCTCTGATATGAAAAATATATCTGATATCTGACATTTGAATATGAAATAATAATAATAATAATAATGTTAATAAAATAAATTTGATACATGCCTTCTGGTATAAAAGTAGATTTAATATTTATTTTCTGCTATATTGTCTTCTGAATACAAATTGAAATCATCTGTGGTATAATATCTGGATATGAATGATGATCTGTAGGCTCAGCGCTGATAAGTCCTTCTGTACTTAAGCTCCTACGCCCACGGGCCTAGGGTAAGTCTTTCTGGACCTAAGGTATCCCCTTAGGTAGGCTCCTACGCCTCAGGCCTAGGGTAAGACCTTCTGTATGCAGTTTAGGTGGAATTGCATTTTGGGGTTCGGTTGGAGGATAGTTAAGTAAGTTAATAAAACTTTCTGACCTCTTCTTACGTATACCCTACTAAATTAATGTATTGAAGTTGAACGCTCAGTAAACTTAAAATTCGCATTTAATGAACCACTTTGAACTCCTTAATTCAACTTCTGAAATCTGAATCTCTTTTGAATCTCTGCTTTAGACTCACATCTTGAGTTCGGATGATCTAGTAAAGAAAAACTTTGTTACCTTCTAGTATAGTGCTCCCCTGAAATCTCGAATCGTAATTTGAGCTTATCGTTACCTAGTTCTTCATGACAGTGTTAAGCTTGCCTTACCTGCTTGTGCTTTTAGCATCCCTTGGTAGTTTGTATTACTGAGCTTTTCGAAGCTCACGTTGTTTTTACCATCACAGGTTAGAAGATCGACCATGTCGTAGTTGTCAACATCGGTATGGAGTTTCTTCGGGTTGCTTGCGGAGTATGGTATCTGTGTAATCAGGGGGCATGTATGTCACATCTTGATTTACATTCGAGTCTAAAACTTGTTTTAGAAATTTGTATCATAGTTTTTATTTTGTAGTTTGAATATTCTCTGGAATTGTATTCTAATTCAAAAATTTGATTTATGATTTTAAATGGTTAACGATTTGTTTATTTGATATTTTAATGTGGGTCGCTCTTGTGACCCTAATGTGACTTCCTAGGATCCGTTGTAACGCATAGGCGGGTCTAGGGGGTTACAGAAAGTTTGATGACAATTTTATATTTTTTGAGATAGTTTAGTTACCATTTGTGTACTTTTCTCAATTAATCAAAGTCACATTGAATAATTTTCAAATGAAGCGGGTGTCGGTAACATACTTAATAAATTACTAACAACTAGTTGGTCTAGTGAGATGAAACACTAGATCTTTAAGCAAGATCAAGAATTTAAATTCTGACGTTGAGAATAGAAAAAATTAGGTTAAAATGATCGTCCCATAATAAATTTTTATAGTATTTAATCTAGATTAATCAGTACCGATAGAAATAAAATGTGATTAAAGAGAAAGGTGACACCACATTAATTTCATTAGGTGTTCAAATCATACCATACGGGTTGGTCCAGTCCATTAAATTCCAAAAAAAAATGTCAATCGTTTTCTATTATTTCGCCACGTAACTGGACCAAAACTTAGCTTCAAAAGACTTGAAAAAGAAAACACGAAATAAACACTCCTTTGTTATTTCATTTCTTCAAATGATGATACTCTTAACAATATAGCCCCTATTTCACACCTTTTTTTTTATTTTCTTAATTAAAATCACAAAACTCTGTTATTTTCCAACACTGAAAGCTTTGGGATTCCAGAGGTTTCGTTAAAGCTTCATGCGTGTATATCTCTATATATTCATAACACACAGAGATCAAATTTAAACCTTTCCCTTTCTTTTGAGCTGAAAAAAACATGAAATTTCAGAGGTTTCTTTCCCTTTTCTTGGTTTCATTAGCTTGTTTTGTTTCTTCTTCTTATTGTTCTACTTTCTATGTTGGTGGCAAAGAAGGCTGGGTTTTGCAACCTAAAGAGAAGTACAATGATTGGGCTGGTAAACAGAGGTTCCAAATCAATGATATACTGAGTAAGTTGTTCATGTTTTTGGGGTTCTTTTTAGTGTTCTGATTCATTTTTTGTTGGATTATTTTTTTGATTTATATGTTTTTTTTGTTTTCTTGTAGTTTTCAAATATGAGAAAGGATCAGACTCTGTTTTGCTGGTGAAGAAAGATGATTACTACAAGTGTGAAGGAAAGCAACCTTTGATGGAGATGAGCAATGGAACTTCAGAGTTCAAGTTTCCTCATTCGGGTCCTTTCTTCTTCATCAGTGGCAAAGAGGGTCATTGTTCACAGGGTCAAAAAATGATCACCGTCGTCATGGCGGAGAGACCGTCGTCACATCCGCCGACTGCTAAGCCTCCTGGGAAATCACCATATCCGGGGCCTATTGCTTATCCACCCACGGCTCAATCTCCCGGAAGCCATGGCCCGGTTGCTAAGCCTCCCACAGCACATGGCCCGATTTCAAGTCCACCTTCTTCGGTCCCGGCTGGCTCACCCATGGCTCATGGTCCGGTTCATTCACCGGCGCCAACGCAGTCTCCTTCTTCGGTCCCTACTGGCTCACCCATGGCTCATGGTCCGGCGCCATCTACCAATCATGCACCACAGTACGGTCCTTCGCAGTCTCCGGTGGCTTATGGTCCTACTGCAAACCCACCTACGTCAACATCGCCGTCACCATCTTCTTCGTCGCCACAAGCTTCAACTCCCACCGCTTTATCACCGGCACCGCCTACGGGTTCGGGTTCGAGTCCACCGGCACCTCCACAGGGTATTTCTCCATCTTCTACTACTACTACGCCTTCGCCGTCCGGAAGTCAAACCAGTACTCCGACCAGCCGGTCATCTGCCACGGCGACTTATACGAGTGTACTGGTGCTTGCTGCTGGCCTCTTGTTTAGTATGATCTTTTGGTAGTCTAGTGGGTGAGTTTAAGGAATGTTTAATATTTTTAGTGTTTTTAATTTGGTAATTATTATAGGTGATTTTTTTCTTCTAATTTTTAGTTGTGGTTATTCGATATTTCATATTACTTTGCTTTTTTTTAAGGAATTTCATATTTCTTCGCTATTAATTAATGTTGTGATGTTTAATGAACAATATTTGTGTTTGAACTTTTTATAATTTTGCCTTCAACCTCATGTTAATTTGCCCTTTTTATTATATATTCTTTGATTTCAATTTTTTTAAAGATTTGATTTCAAAATTAAATTACTTATGAAACCAACAAATAATCCCAATAAAAAAAATGATGATAATCGATTTAAAAAATCTAAATTTATTTTTTTCTACAAAGTAATACATGAAATTTGATTATATATAGTTACACGTAAATAAATTTTATGCATGACATTACATATTTTATAAAAGCTAATGTATAATTTTAATATTATCTTAAAATAATACACAACAATTTTTACCAGAGACGAAATTATGTGCCCTACTCTAAAGAATTTTTTTTTTATATTTGTCCTTTTATTTAATTCTTTTATAAATTAATTTATTAAACATTTATAATTTATCTCTGCCTCAAATCTTAACTTCGTCCATAATTTTTACTCTAATTTAGAGTTTTAATTCAACTCAAAATTTACATTTAGCCGATGTTGATATTGGACAATGGAATATAGGAAACCAAATTTTTTTATATTTGTTATTTGAGTGATATAGCTTTCCTTTCTTTTTTTTTTGTTTGAAGTGATATAGCTTTTCTTTGGACTATTCTTTTAGGAACATTTAATTTGAATTTATTGTTACTAGACTTTAGTGTATGTTGACACCTAATCTTTTAAAACCACTTAAAAATATATTGTTAAAAAATAATTTTTAAACGATATTAAGTGTTTTATTTTGTAAATTTTGAAGGTTAAAAATAAATAATGGGTCATTTGACATTAAATTGATATTATTTATAAAATTATAATACTGACAGTGTATTAAATAATAATTTATGTTTATTATATTTATCAAAAATTGTAATTAATGTGCGTTCTAAAAATAATTAATATTTTGTTGATTAAATCTTAGTTTAATTGACATCCTTACGGATTGTGGGTATGAATACAATAAAACATAATTTTCTTTAATAAGGTCGTTTAAAATATTTTCGGGAAATTGAACATGTTCATGTTGTTCTTTTTATGAGATGAAATTGGTCTTCAATTTAGGAGTTAAAGACGATTATGAGTAGTATAGATATGTATAAAGATTAACATTAGAAAGTTATGAATTCAGAGAATTTTTTGAACCTGCAATTTTAACTAATTTAAACGGCAATAATATACTTTAAATATTTTTTTAAAAATAGGAGTAGAATCATTTTTTAATATATATATATGATTTTTAATTGGTAATAAATGACTTTAAGTACATATTTTACATTTTATTTGATTTTATAAATGCTCTTTCTAAAACTTTAAATCAACAATTCTTTAGTTAAAAATTAATCCTTATTGATAAACATTTCTAATTTTTAACATGTAATAATATTTTCTCATAAAAAAGTAAATGTTCCTTTAAAGCAAGAATAAGGTTGGCCTGTCCAATATTTTTATTAGCATTACAAATTTGGTTAAGTGTATTAAGTGGTTTGTCACTTAAAATTGAATATCTAACCTAATCCCCCTCCCCTAATTAAAATAATTAAATCCCCATAACCTTAATTATTGTATGCCATTTATTGTTTCACCAGCCTTTAGTTTAGGTCATGATTTCATGCATAATTTTAGAGATTTAATTTTATGGAATGTCTTTAATTTACACTGTCGCTAATCTATTAATGGTATTAATTAATTCTTTTAATTGAGGGGAAAAGAAATTAATGTTTACGAAATAACTGGTATCGTTTATATTAAAAAAAATATTCATAAATAATTTTAAAATATTATGTATTTTATCTATACCTAATTACCTATATAGTTAACAATAATCCCCGAGTGCCCTTTATTTTTTACACATGTCCTCGTACCTTTATTTTATTTTATTTCTAGGCTTTGAAGTGAAAAGACGATGTCGTTTTGACGAGTTTTGACATGACACTATAAGGTTGAAGTTTTTTAGAATTAAGTCGGGTCGAATTTATGACGAGAAATTCAAAAACCAAATTATTAATTTTCATATATATTGATGGATAATTGATATAATATATTTCTTTATATGTATTTTAATTATTTTTATATTTTATTAAATGAAAATATTTTTATTTATATTGAGTGAAGTAGAGTGGAATACAAGTTTTTATCTCAAAATTCGACCTAACTAATATTAGGCATTGTGTCAAATAATTCTGGATAGGAAGATCCACTAATTGGCCTAGTGACTAAGGTTATTTATTTTATTTTATCTTGTATTGGTTCAAATCACGACATGTGAATATAATATATTTTATTTAATAAAAAATAATTCAGGATAGGAAGCATTTATAACACTTTTCTGACTTACAATGACAGGTGACTGAAGAAAAAAAAAGTCTTTGAATTTGAGCACCACAACTTTTGTCGTGTTGGCACACTTAAAACCCAAGATAAATTAAATTTTAATTTTCTGATAAAAAAATAATCTTTTTAAAGTGTAGTAAACTTCGAATCCTTATCTTTTGGGGGAAAAAAGAAAATTATCATTAACTTAAATATTCGACATGTCAATTTTACTTCTCCACGTAACTTTTTTTATGGTTTTAGAATTTAGATTTTTCAATCATTGTAAGAAATCATATGATGTGTTGTTATTCGGATGGGAAAAAGAAGTCATGGATATATTAATTAATGCCACGTGTTGGGGAGACATAGATAAAAGAAAATTGTTGATAATACTCGAATATCCACGTACACCCTACATATCAAACAAAATGACAAATCCTTTCGACAAGTACATTTTTAAAGAAAATAATTGAATTTAGAAAAAAGGAAATTTCAGAAACATGAAGTCCGAGAAAGTGGCTGTTACATATTTTTTCCCCGATTAATTTTTTAGTAGTCTAAAAATATTAAAAAAAATTGATCAATAAGGAAAACGGGGACGTACACAGATTTTATGTTAAAAATGATGTATTTATAAAATATTAATAAAAACGAACTTATAAAATTATAAAAAATCGAAAATAAATTTTTGATAAAAAATATATAAAATAAATATTTTTAAAATTTTTAAGGGACAACCACACTCACCCGATCCACACATGAGTGAAAATCAATTTGTGTCGGCAAAGCGAACAGTTTTATCAAGGAGAGAGACTTGAATGAGGGTGACGCTTTTTTCAACTGTAAAAACTGTAACCGGGGGGAGGGGGGTAAAAGTTAAAACTATGGCGTGTAGGGTACACACTTTTCCAATGGATTCTATTATGGGATGTGATACAAATTTCTTCATTTTTTTTTCTAAATTTATCCAAATACGTTTATTATAAAAAATTTATAAAACAATTTTCAACAAAAATTATTTAACGAAATACCTCATTTCATGCAAGTACAACAAAAATACTTTTAAACTGATGCACTTTTTAAAAATATTATTGATCAACGTGACTTTTCGTTTATACTTAATTTTATGCGTATAAAACAAAAATATAATATTAACATGTGTATTTTTTTTAATATATCGGTGCAATTATAATGTAGTATATGTTTAATTTTTTTTAACTTTTAAAGGCACACACTATGCACACATGTTGTTTAAACCCGACTCACCTAAATAAATTACATTACTCTTTACCACTGAAATCACTCTACGAGTTCTTTATTAAGTGATTTTTAAAGTACGTTATTTTGCTAAAAAAATTCAAAAAGAGGAATGTTCAAATAAATTACCGTAAATTTTTGTTGTCAAAATTTTTAAAACTATATTAAAAGTATTTGTTTTAACTTTTTTTACTAGAATGTATTTTTACTAAAATAAATAAATTGAATGTTCTAAACAAACTTATTTCACTTTTTTTAAAATAGTAGAGATAATAAGGAGATATTATTAGATGAACTCGGCTCACTACGTCATCCATAATTCATTCAATAATATTTCACTCATTTTAGTATAATTTTAAATAATTATGCACTTTTTAGGCTTAGTTTTTTGTTACAATTCCAAACCTGGATTTGGGGGGCAAACGCTCGTTTATAGAAGCTAGAAAATTTAGAGGCCTTGAAACGCCCGTTTGGGCGAAAAAAATCGGTGAGTAAATGAACTTTTCACCGTAATATCAACTAAGAACGCAACCTTAGTTACATGTAGAAAAGGGATGAAGATTCACCTTAAAAATGACATGAAAAATGTTATTGGATGAAACCATGAATGACGCCATGAGCTAGACACATCTAGTAAATTTTCAATTATGATATCCTTAAAAAAATTATTATTAGATAAGTGTAAATTTTCAATTAAAAAACTTTTACACACCCAGTGGGACTCGAACCCACAATCGCTTGATTAGAAGTCAAGCGCCTTATCCATTAGGCCATGGGTGCTTGGTGAATATTTAACTTTTGGGAGAATTAAAAACATTTGTTTTATTAACCAAAATGCATTTTTACTGCAGATATTAATATGTGATAGAAGAAATGATTCAGTTTTTAAATAAATTAAATTATTATAAGAATATACAAAATAACATAAAAATAATATGAATATGTTGGCATAAAATGAAAATATTATAAATATATGATCGTGTCAAAATTTACATAAAATAAGTTCTAAACATAACAAAATTTAAATAAATAACTTTCCAAATACAATTATAGCATAAATAAATAATACAATTATAAATACAACAGAAATATATACATTTTTAATGAGAACAATAATAAGAAAATATAAATAACTTGAGTTATTTATCAAATTATCCCAAACATGAACCTAAAGACACTGATTAGTTGTTTAATATCATTCTCCTTCAAATTATAAATCAATCAATGGCAATAACAAAAAAACAAAAGAAAAAATATATAAATAACATGAGTAATTTACTCAAATTATCGTCAAATATAATCTTAAATACATTGATTATTTGTCTAATAAATTGAATAATTCGAGTAAATTCATTGTCTTGTGTATTTTTTTTTCAATAGTAGAAATAAAAATATAAATCAAATTATCATGAATTTATAGATGATACACTTTATTAAAAAAACTTAAAAGAAATTAAAAAATACTCAAAATAGAAAACATTTTATATTAAGAAAAATATTTTTATACATATATTGAACGGAATAGTCACAAATGGAACAGTAAAAGATTTCTACAGATATTTATTAATATCATGTCCAATCCTTGAACGTTTAAATTATTTAAAATATCATTTTATTTAGAGATTATATAGAAAAAGAAAAGGAAAAATACATATAGTTATAATTAAGATGTAAAAGCACTGAAATTACACATGTTGAATTATTTTGATTATATATTTAGGGAGGAAAAAACGAGTCAACCATTGGGTCAAACAGGTTTACTTAGCGTAGGGGAGACTGAGTCGGACCATTTATGGGGAAATATCCTTCAAATTAGGAATGGTTAAACCCAATTCGTAAATGTTTGGTTTTAGGTTTGGGTCCAAAAATCTCGATTGAACGGGAAATCATGTCTCAGTCATTGTGCCAACATGTTTAGATTTAAAAATTTAAACGTGATTTTAGAACCCAAACGTAATTTTGAGAAAAGTAGAGTAGACGTAACTTTTGATTTTCGTCGTGATTTTTACACTATTTTTACACAATTCTATTTTTTAAAAAAATTCTCAAAACATAAATCATGTTACTTTAAAATCAATTATATAAAATCACGGCGGTCCAAAATCAATTATACCACTGCAAAACCAAACACACACTTCATTGTCAATCAATCATCTTCAACACACAGCTACTTTTTCCATCTGCCCTAAGAATTATTCAAAACTCCTAACTTAAAAATAGTTTTTTTTTTTTTTGTTAAAATCTACTAATTAATCGAGTGGTCAAAAATCCTCATATTATCATTTTTTTTTGTTAAAATATGCCGGTTTATATATCTTAATCTCACTCGTGATTTTTTTTGTCGAAATCGTGTGCAACTCTTAGCTCAAAAAATAGTTGCTTGCGATATATGTTCTCAATTTGCATATCCACGTAATGTTTGTGTTATATACATTGCATCAAAAATCATATTTAAAATGTTTTGTTTATATAAAATTAAATACGTATCTAATTCATAATGTATATATTCACGTTTAATCATTTTTTCTTCGATTAATTTGCTACACTTCCCCTTGCCATTGCCAGACGTGTTGTTTACGTTCAGAAGAGTAAACTTATATGACTAAAGAAGACATTTGAACATTTCGTAACTTAAGAAACAAGCTTAACTACAATGTTGTCGATACCCATAAATTCCTAAATGGACATCAAGTCATGAACATGCCAGTTTATTTTCCGTGTGGAATAAGACAACTTTGTGGAATAAAACCTTTGGTCATGTTTTACTTGCATATCCATACTATTGATTTCCCCAATTTTCCTGAAGTAGTCGCATTCAACACATCCGAAACATAATCGAATACAAATGTAAGACATACGAAACATATTCATATCTAACACTCCTCTAATCCGAGTTACACGGATTCCATCTCACTGATTAAAAAGCAGAGAAATTATACCAGCTATACCTATATCCAAGGGCTCTCCCTAAGTACAGGTAACGTATATTTCTTCTTATCGATACATAAAAGTGGGAAAACCATATCATGCATACTCATATTCAAATCCGATGTCCGAGTAACTTACACCAATAAATAATGTATTCATAAGGATCAATTTCCTGGAAACAATGTGTTCATTGCATATTCCACTACTTAATTGCCAAGAGAATATTTTATATCAAAGTCGATGATAATCAATAGTTTACCAAATCATAAAAAGTATAGATGAAACCTGGGCAAGTGCATAGGCACTGAAATTATCAGATACAAAAATGACTGAAATGATTTAGAAAAATAACCATCTCCTCCTGGATTTCTGCAACATAAACACAAATTACCAATATTAGTTAATCCCTTGCAATTTGCAATTAAAGTCTAAACTGCTACGTAGAGAACGTTTTTCTATCAAACTGGCTCAACGTCACCAAAGATAAGGTTTCAGGGTCCTACCTTTTAGAAGTTGAATAGCCTTATGTTACTTATGGTGCAAGGGTCGGATGTGGGCATGCTAAAACTTTTTCTAAGTTTTTCCATGTATTTGGAGGGTCAAATCCCTATATTTATATTTGGATTTATGTCGAACATAGGATACTTCAAAGGAATGAAGAGTTGAAGCAACATAACCATAGCTTGTGTAAAATTTCAAAGAATCCACATTGGACATCAATATAGCAATATGATGATGCATACCTTTATCAACACTCATGCCCGAGTCTGAATAACATAGAGGTAAACTATTCATGAATCGCGATGAAGTACAGATGAATATACATCAATGGGTTAAGATGAAAATTTCCCTACTTCCTTGGCCAAACTCAACTTACATGAAAATAGTTTAAGGCCCAATATCCAATAAACAAACATAAAGAATCAAAGATCATGAAGGTCTGCAATTTGGGTGTACTCAAAACAAAAGCTCATAAACATTACTGTCTTCCTCCTTGCTTCCATATGGTATGTCTTAAAAATAGGCCTTATTATGGTTCGTGACCTAGCATATTAGTGATTATACTATTTAATGGAGGAACAAATATGTTATTTCGGTAAAGCTATTATAGAATTGAACAGGACAAACAAATCATTTTTTGAGGACAAGCATATAAACTCTTATATGTGATAGAATGTAAATCAGGCCATTTAACAAGAGTAGAAATAACGTCCTGATGTCAACAAATAGCATAATATAATTTCCTTCTGGTTAACACCGTAAAAAATAACATTTCTAAGTGAAGAAAGATGAGTTCTAACCTTCTGATTTCCGTTTTGCGAGTGTATTACAATTGGCTGAGGAAGGACACCGTTATCGATGTTCTGAATGTATGGACGCACCTTTTCCTCCAACATCTCGTTTAACTGAAGACCAAACATTTAAGAGTCCATGAATAAAAAATAATTGGTATGAGTATGACAGTAACTATTTAAGAGTCCATGAATAAAAAATAATTGGTATGAGTATGACAGTAACTATTTCCAGAAAGCAAAGACAGACTGTTTTCCTCCCAAAATGCATGTATAAGAAGATACTAACCTTCTCTTGGCGCCATTTGGTTTCCCACTGAGCATCTAGAAGTTTATCAGCAATCTCTCTTTGAGCATTAAGAAGAACAGTCATTTCATACAGTTTTGCTGGATCTTTCAGATCGTCTTCACTCCATGAAGAAGTATTTAGAGGAAGATCCAGGTTCTGCAAACACACTGCAGTTAGTCCTTCTAATAACATTATAATTTCTTTCCAATGGATAAAATATATGAACTATATTAAATGATAACACAGTATACTCACGCCCCAATTCTGTGGTCGGGGAGGAGGATCAAGTTTCATTACTTCCGTCTCCAACGCCTTCTTGGCCTTGTAATAAGGAACATTTTTCACTACAACAGGGTCTTCCCTAGCACGAACAGGATCTATGGCAATTAAGGCCTGTGAACATTAAATTTATTCACTGTTAGCTGTCCAAACTAAAGGTATCATATGTACTTACATATGAGTAAATTATACTTTATTACATAGAGCATCAACTTGGTGGAGATACATCAAAAAAAAATTCTATTAGGTTTGATCCCCCCCCCCCCCACTTAGTTTAGCAGTAAATCAATCATGCAGGTTTCAAGTAAAATTAAACTAGTAAAACACCACTTCACTAGCTCTATTTCAGATAACCACAATGTCTGAGGTCATAGCCTCTTTGGCCATTGAATAATTTAATACTCTTCTGTTTCAATTCTCTAGCAATGGAAAAGTAAAAAAAAAAAAAACACATTTCGGTCACCAAAACTTGGAACTTCTTTCACAGGATGAGGTGGTAAGGTTAAAAACAGAAATGAAAAGATGATCCCATCTTTCATGGAAAATGAACACATTTCGCACCCAAAAAGACCTTGCAGAAAAAAAGAAGAAGAAATATAGTGTAATACAGGAATATAATCTTACTTCTTGCAAGTGCTCCCAGCCAGGGTTTCGCTTGGCCACCACATCACGAAGTTGGTCATACCGCATAGATTCCTAATCCAAGAGAAAACCAAGCAATAACAATAATTCTTTGATTGGCTAATGATACATTTGAGTACAGATATGCATATTCACTTAAACCTCTAATTAATTATTTTTACATATATTTGACTCCTAACAAATTTTTATTCACTATTAAATTAATCTCCTAAATATTATTCATTCATTATCTAGGATTGCTCACCACCTCCATAAATGTAATATAAGATAAATTCAAGAGTTGTGAGATCATAAACATCTATACCTTGTATTGCCACCAAATTTTTTGCTTCACATCATCATCATAGTCAAACCCACCCACAATCTGAGGTAGGGTAAGCAACCAAAATGCTGCAATGCTGGGGTCTTTCATGCTGTGAACTATGTGCTGGAACAGTAAATTTGACCACGAAATATCAAATTAAATGAGCAAAAAGAAGTAAACAACGTGACAAGAAATCATTTATGGACACTAATCCTAGGATTGGAATATGAGCGGAAAAATAGAAAGAAGACTCTGTTTTTATTGTGTAGTGTATTCAAAACTAGCATATCCATTTTCTTCCCCTTAGCAATTCAGACATTTAATGATACAGAAATATTCTCCACAAGTTCTACCACTGAAAAGAACAGAAAGGGAGCGATAAGTTATGGTACTTGCCTCATAAGGATAGTCCATCTTCCTTAAGATGTTATATGGTTTCCATGGGGGTTCCATTATCTACAGAAAGCATGTAAATTTAAAGATGAGCATCTTAGCATGAAATAAAACACAAACAGTAACTCTAATAGAAGTGAAGCACAATAAGTTGTCGGATGCTTTGAAGATATACAATCAATTACAAAGTAACGGGAAAAAAGAAACAGAAGTAGATAGTCTACTGCATAACCTCTGAATCCTCCTTAGTTTCTTCATCCATCTATTAAGTACAGTTTTTACATGGTTTAAACTATTAACCCTAAACTAGCCACAAATAAAACCCCTTAGCCCTAAGCTGGCAATATCTTTCAGAATATTTCTGAATTCTGATATACATTAAGTTGCACCCTTCATTTAGACATTTGTGTCATTGATACATTTGATTTTCTATCGATAAATTGTTATACCTTTAAAACATTGCAAAAAGGTATACCATCTCTAGAGAAAAATCTACTGTCCATGATAAGAGCATAACATAAAGTTCATTACAGCATTAGGGCTTTCTTCCCACACTAAAAAGTAAAAAGGGACACAAATCTGTTAAAGACAACAGATAATCTCTAGGCATGGCATGCTCTCAACAAGACAACAACTAACAAGTGAAAGAGAACTCACATCATCCGCAGAGATCCTGACTTGTAATTTGTGCTTGCATTCAGGGCAGTGCATTACTCCCTGCAAAAAATACATGTTTCACCCAAGGATCAAAACTGAAAAATTGTCTAGTTAAGGAAATTCTTTAACAATGGATGATAGTAGAATTGAACAGGTTAAACATTGGACAACTATATGCAATATGCCAAGAAATGTTAAGACTCACTGTTCCATCACAAGTTGGACATTCTTTAGATGGCAACGGTGTATTAAGATCTACGGCGGATGGAAGCTGCACCAGCTCTGCTCGATTATCAACAATAGCATCTGCAATGCATTCTGCAGTTGCTTTCTCCCCACTGCAAGAGATTCAAAGCAGATATTCAAAATTAAAATTAAAACAATCATCATTCACATACTGGATTGGGATTGGGTTCCTAATCAAGTGAGTTAAGATCACAAAGCAATTCATACTCTAAATGTTTGCCACACATAACACAACCAGAAAACCCTGAGTCTTTATTCTTTTACAGCCAGAACATCTTTAAGGATTACTATTGTACCCAAGCACAATAAGCCTTTTTCTTTTGTTTGACCTAGGCCATGTAAGAAATGGGGAAGAAGATAAGTAGAGTGTATAGCTACTAGTTTAAAGTCAGAAAACAATGACCGGAGGTTAATCTACCTTCTCAAGGAGTAGTTTTTCACTTGATAGTGCACCTTCCCTGATCCTTTACACATGGTGCATCGCAAAGCTTGCCATCCATTGCAGGTAACACAGTTCCTGAACATGACAGATCCATCTCATGTAATAAAGCATTTTATTTAAAAGATACATTTCAAATTTGAAGTTACTATAACAGAAACAAATAGAAATAGTCGTTTTTTAAGCTTCAAATGAGGTGGGGTGTGAGAAGGTAAAGAAATAATTCATGGATACCAATCTTTGAAACAAAAGCTGGCTTACTTTTTTTCTGCTATATCTTCTTCATAAAAGAGATAAATGATACGGTTGATGTCTGAACCGATAGTTTATTTTTAATAACAGACACCATTAAAAATGTGTCAAAAAGTTGAATGAGTCTTTGCTTTAACAAAAACATCAGAATCCTATTCTTTGCATGGATAATAAATCTTTAAGTGAAAAACATTTACTTTTTTTTCTTCTCCTTTTCACAAATATAGTACACACACACACACTATATTGAAGTGAAGTGAAGCAGAATCCAGCTCACATAACAGTAAACAGTGGCACATATAATGCCAAGAGTTCTAAAAAACCGGATCTAATAAACGATGATCAGAATCGACTATATAACTTTGAGGGGATATTGAAATTGCACCTTTGACATATCACCTTCTTTCCCAGCTCTAAAGCAATATCATAGGTTCCCAAAGCAGCAATAGCCTGCAATCAACCATGATAAAAAAGAACTAAAATCAATGGATCAAGCTACCCTTCTCTAATTCTCAGAAGGGTAAAACATTAAAAGAACAACCGATATTAATTCTAAAATCCTTAAACTTGGAAATGTACAAACAAGTAGAACGTCAAAATCAAGCCCATACAAAAACCCATTGAATAAAAAGTAGAAAACATTGAAGCTAAATGAACCAGCAGGTAAACAAGTAAACAACTCAGCACTCATTCAGCAAAAGAAAAATCTCACTCAAAATCAATAATAAATAAAATGAAAATTTTTTATCACCAATTTTAACACAAATGCAAATTCCAATAGAACGTCACTAAACAATAATAATCCAACAAAGAAAGTAGAAAAATCGAAAAAGGAACACCAAAGCTCAAAGCTTTAAACAGATTAAAAAGCTACCCATTTCAGCAAAAACCCACAACCCATTTAAGCAAAAGATTAAAACTTGAGATGGGAAATCTTACAAAGACAGAAGTATAGGAGAGCTTGGAGATAAACTCAGGGATGCCAAAGCCACGAGGAGCAGAGCCAGCAATGTCAAAGGCGAGGGTGAAAGGAGAGAGCACTACTTTAATTGGGAACTCCAAAATGTCAATAACTTGTTGCCCATATCTGGTTGTGAAGGACTTGTATTGGGAATCTGCAAATTGTTTCACACTCTTTATCAGTTTCTCCGTTCCTCTAGACATGGCTGTCAAAGAGAGCAAAGAGAAGCTGAGAACTGAACGGGGGTATTAGATAATGTTTAAGCCGGGTTTTTTATTGGGGGTTTATTCCGGGGCTTTGGATAAGCTTTTTTGCAGGATAGTTTAATCTCTGTAACCAAACACTTCCGTTTTGTCCTCCACTTAATTTTAATGGAAAATCTGAAGGATTAATATCCTATACATTGGCGGTGAAAAGTTTTTATTTCCACAAGCGCCTTAATTATAGGGTTTAGGGTTAGTATTTAGGGTTTAGAGTTTAGGGGTTTTAGTGTAAAGGTTTAGAATTTAGGGTTCATGTTTAGAATTTAGGAATTAAGGTTAGAATTTAGGGTTTAGGGTTAGGGTTTAGTTTTAGGGTAATATGGGTGGGGATTTAGGTTTTAACCTATAAATCCTAAATTTTAACCCTAAACCAAAAATTCTATCAACAATCCCTAAATTCAAAACTACTACACTTATACCCTTAAATTTTAAACCCTAAATGAAGTCCCTAACCCCTAAAACTAAGGCGCTTGTGTAAAAAAGTTTCCACAAGCGCTTGTGTATAGAACAATTACCCAAATCTGAATGTATATTTATTTTGGTGAAAAAATTATATTTTATAATTATATTTAGTTTTAGGGTATATGGAGTTAGTTTAGGGTATAAGGTTTAGGGGTTTAGGTGTAGGGGTTTAGAATTTAGGGATAGTTGTTTCAATTTAAGGTTTAGGGGTTTAAAATTTAGGGATAGTTGTTTCAATTTAAGGTTTAGGGTTTAATTTTAGGGTAATATGGTGAGAATTTAAGTTTTAACATATAAACTCTAAACCTTAAATTAAAACAATTATCCCTAAACTCTAACCCCTTACACCTAAACCCCTAAACCTTGAATTGAAAATGTATTTTTTTACTATAGTTTTGATTTTAAATGTTGGAAACTTGAAAATACATGAAATACTAAAATAAAAGAATTCAGCAAAATTTTATTTATTTTTTACTATAAAAATAAGGATTATTATCTTATTTATTGACTTTGAAAAACAAAGTTTCCATTAGTATCAAATATTAATCCTAAAAATAAGCATTAGCTTGAAACCAATAACAGATACTAAAATATGAATCTCAATATTTAAAATTATCAAAATCCAATAATAAAAATCCGCTGCTAAATGAAAAGAACTAAAAGAGTTTATTTATTGTTTTTTTTCCTCTGGATTTGGTTAGGAAAATTTGCAAATAAATAACACATTGATTTCCCCCATTTTTTATGGTAAATTGAAATGCTTTGATTAGTTCCTCCATAGAACATGGCCATTGCTTCAACTACAAACATCCTAAGAATCTCTCAATGCAAAGAGTATGGCATATGAATTGTCTGAAATAGTTTGCAGATCAAACTCTCATGCATGGGGAGCTGTAGACACTTGCAATTTCATTGTCTTCGCACGCAATCTCTCCATGAATGCCGGATTGGCTCGAAGTCGGTCCTTGACATATGAAGTACGAGCTTCCTCTGCCATTTTATTAGCCTTTCCGGCTTCCTCAATGAGAGAAAAGAGTGTTCTAAGGCAATCTTTCCTGTTCTCTTCTCGGTGTTCAAACCTTCAAAAAAGAAAACGAATATGTTTATCCAGAAGATCAAAGAACAGTTCATGAACCCGAAGCTTAGCATTGAGTCATATGGAAAGCAAAAATGTAGTATCTTTACCTCTCACTAGTAATTGTAAGTTCATCTTTGCCTGGATGGTATCTCTTTCCAACAAGCTCACGTAACCGGCGGAACTGATGCTTTGAAAGCCCGAGCTCCTTCACTGTAACAGACATCTTTACCTTTCTGTTTTTGGGATGCCATGCATCACCACCAGGAGCAAACACTGCCCGTGTTTGCCACCGAAGGATTGGTCCTTCACCAGGTGGGTCATCGGAGTTCTTTTTCTTGTCTGGTACACATGTCTCATCAAATTTTGGTGGGCCCTGAGCTTCCATCATCTTTCCATATTCCATGACCATCTGATTCTCGAACTCCTTGAATTGCTCATAAGCTTCTTCGACTTCAAGCTCGCCTCGTTCACACATATCACCTAGCTCATTAAACTTTTCTTCCACCTTTTTCTTCATTTCATCTGATCAAGCCAACATAATGCCATACTATTATCATTCACATAAAACCATGAATTATAACAAACCAAAGTTTAACAAGTCGGGATGCCACGAAACTTCAACACTACTCTAGTAATCCCTTGATCCAAGTCACTTCAAAAGATCACCCAATTGAGTGAAACTTCACATATTGTACAAAGCTCCATGCAGTTCTTAGTTAAAAGAATATATAAAGTTCAAATGAAAGTCTCGAGTCTAGAGGCCGAAATGACTAATGAAATATAATTGAAAGTTGAACTAGAAAGCAGCAACCCCAGTGACAGTAAAGTGAACTTGAAAAAAACTACATGGACTCGTGAAACGAATCCTTTAATCTTAGCAATAGCCTTGCTAGTGATATTTACGTGCAATCACAAGTAACCGGCTTTCGAGAAATGAAGAAGTCTAGGTGGCTTCCTCGAGTCCAGAATAGGAAGTGAGTCTCTAGGTTCAATTTTGTAACACAAGCAAGTTTAACAAATCTACTTACTCATCTAACTACACAAAGAAGCCCTGAGAATATTACAAGTGAGCATTTCCAGAGAAAATGGATTGATAATCTATACAGGTATCAGTACCGTAGACAGAAAGCTAGAATCGGCAGAGATTTACAAGTCCACCATAGAAAGTAAATCAATTCAGTATTTAAGATCAGTAAAAACCTGGGAGGAGCTTGTCCCAGCTAAGCATGTCCTCGAGAATCTCCTCACACTCCTTCGTGTCTTTAAGATGTCCATGCTCAACGGCTTCCTTAATCATTTCATCCCACTTCTGATCATCCATGTTAAAGTACTCATCCTTGACCATTTTCTGTACGGCTATATCCCTGGCACTGTACAAATTATCGATGTCTTCGTCGGTCGAGTACAATTGTTCAAAATCCTCCTCAAACTCTTGATCAGTCACATCGTCTCGTGGTTGAACCACCATTTCCTCCATCAACTCATCATCTGTCTCCTCATGTTTCCCGGCCAACTTTCTTTGCAAAATGGCCTCAAGAATTGAAGGGAGTGCCTCTTCATCCCCTTGAAAGTACTTCTCGATTCGGGTTTTTAGTTCTGGCACCAAAGAACTAACAAAGTAAAAAACATAACTAATAAACAAACTATCACTTGCTTTTCTCATCATCCAAACAAAACATATATAATTTAGTTTCCATCGTTTTTCTCATCAACCAAACAAATAACTAAAAAAGGAAGTAAATTCCAGCAAAGAAGAAGCACATATTAAATCACCAGACCCATTTTAAAACATTTTAACAAACTAAAAACATGAACATTAACAAACCAGTGGAAAAAAATCAAATTTCATTATCCATTTTCATTAACTTTACTCATAATCTAAACAAAGACACAACAAACAAATTGCCAAAAAGAAACTCAAATCCAATGTTTTCTTTTACCCATTTTTTTACCTTTATTACTGACATCCTCCACAGCCAAAGCCACATCCTTGCCAGAAGCTTGAGCTACTGAAGCAGATTCAGGAACAGGAACAGGTTCAGGCTTCTTTTCAGCAGTAGGATCCGATTCGGACGAGTAGAACCTGAGTCGAGACCGAGTTGAAGCGGCTAGTGCGGTGAATGAGTGAACTGGGTTTTGGCTGGTCTTGGTATAAGAGTGAAGCAAACTGCGAGCGGTGAGTGAAATACCTCTCAACAAAACCCTTTTCATGGTTTCCAAAAAGGGTTTTAGTATCCAAGTTTCTACCTTTGCTTTTCAGTCTTCCTTTGATTTCATTTGGGGAACAAAGATTAGGGTTTTAGATTTGGAGAAGAAGAAATGTTTCTTTCTTGGTTTGGGTTGTAGGCTTAGAACCCACCATTGATTATGCCTGTTATATTGGATCAATTTCAGTTCTACATTGGTTTAGGCCCAGACCAGTGTTCTTTTTTCATTAATATGATACTAATGTCAAGGTTGTATTCTGAACAGTAAAAATAGAAGAAACTTTCCAACTAAAAGAGTTTGAAAGGAGATATTTTGATTAAAAAAACAAATTTTGGCATTTGATATTCTACTTTAAAAATATTTTTTTGACATTTGATACCATTAGAGATGTAACACAAGCTTTGTTAATAAGTAGTGTCAAATTCAATCTTATAAATATTAAAATTTTAACATTTTTTGACCAGAAAAAATTTAACTTCAATCCCAAGTCCAAGGTGAGGTTCATGTACATTCCTTCTTATCTTAAACAAATCAATACAAAAAAATGTGCAACAGAAATTTGTCTTGTCCCACACTGAACAGAGAGTGAAGATAATAAGAAAGTAAGAGAGGCCATGCATATTAAAAAGCTCCCAAAACTGAAAACTCTCTTTTTATTTATTTAAAGATTTTTCCTTTTTCCTTTTATAGGATCCAGCAATATATAAAGAGAGAGCCTTTGTATTTTTGCAATGGCTGTACCAACAGCGGTGGCAGTAAACGGGGGCTTGTTGAAGATGGGAAGTGTTTCACAAGCTTATTTAGAAAGCAAAGCAGTGAAGGAGACGAGGTCTTTGATATCTGAGCTTTGCCGCCAGTTCTATAACCTTGGATGGGTCTCAGGAACTGGTGGCAGTATCACCATGAAAGTCCATGATAGTTGTATCCCCAAGCCTCAGCAACTCATCCTCATGTCCCCTTCTGGTATTTATCTCTCAATCTATCATTTTTTTTGGAGTCTGGATATTTGATATTGAAGCTCTAAGCCTTTTGTTTTAACATTTTTGCTTTGGGCTTTTGATATCTAGATCATTGCTATTATATCTTAACTATTGGCTTTTCTTGATTATGGTTGCTGGCTCTTTCTCTATTGAAGCTCAAAGTCTTATTTTTTTTATATCGGGTTGACGTTATTTTAGCTGAATTACTTGTTTTTAAGTTTTTTCGGTTTATGGGTTTTATTGTTCAAGCTTAAGGCTCTATTTTATTGTGATTAATTTGGGATCTTAGATAGTATTATTGTTTTAGGTCAGCATTTATTCCAATGTTCTTTTGGCATTTGACTCTTTCACTTTTAAGTTCAAGAGAGTGTTTGTGTAGTAATCTGTAACTTTTTCCTGATAAAGTAATGATTTTATTTATCCGAAGGAGCTGATAAACTGCTACATATTCACTGTCTATTTTTAAGGAATGTTTGCTACATGGTTTGTTGGTAATCTAGTTAAAGTTTTTGTTTTTGATTGTTCATCTTGCTTCTGGTGCATTTCATTGAACTAGAATTTGTTTTTGTTTTTTTTTGGTATTAATCTAAGTGTTTGATATCTTATGTGTTGTTGCTGTATGGTCACACATTTGTTTCGCTTTGCACTTAGGTTTTTGGGTGTTATTTATTTGAAGTATGAAATGCTTTTAATATTACTCTGTATGTTTATTGTTTGGCATGTAGGCTATGGTTAATATACCTAAAAAAATTTTATGGCCTTTGGCTACTTGGTATATGCTTTTCAAGACCAAATGAGTGTTCTTCCATTAGTATGAGATGTCCCCTGGTATTTTTGTTGTTGATTTTACTCGGACTTCTATATGAGTCTGATGTGTTATTTACATCCACTTTTTACTAGAGTTGTGGATATTCAAAACTCACTTTGAACTTTTCTTTTATTACATTCTGTATATTGTCATTCATCTTCAACTGCGTGTTTGTCCACGGCTAGAAATAGAAAGATATTATTTTCTGCCATTCTTTTCATTTGTGCATTAAGCTAGAAGAAGATCTTAATCTATAATGAAGAAATGTTAGTAGCTCGTTGTTTTATAGGCTTTATCATATTCCTTTGCCAATTACTGGAAGATTGTTTCTGGCATAGCTTAATTATGGGCTTGCAATTCGGTACTTTGATAGGTGTTCAAAAGGAGAGAATGGAACCAGATGATATGTACATATTATCAGGAGAGGGATCTATCGTATCTTCACCGTCTCCAAAGCCATACCCTCATAAGCCTCCCAAGTGCTCTGATTGCGCTCCTCTTTTCATGAAGGCAACTATTATATGTGCTTTCTTAGAAAACTACTATTTGACATTGTTTAATCAATCCAATAGTTTATTTTACACAGTATCTTTTATAAATTTGCAATCTAGAATTTACTAAGGTGATATCGGTCCTATTTTTGATGCTGTAGCATTGGTTATATTTGTTAGGATAGCAGGCTATTGTGATGTGCTTTACTTTTAAGCATTGTACTCCTTTTTAGCATGATATTTGAGCTTAATGTGTTTTACAAGAAAATATGTGCTTATGGTGTCCGTATCTTGTTGCTGGAGATAATGAGCATCATGTCCCTCATAATTCAGGCATATCATATGCGTGGTGCTGGCTCTGTTATCCACAGTCATGGAATTGAATCTTGTCTTGTAACAATGATCAATCCGCTTTCAAAAGAGTTTCGTGTAAGTTTTTCTTGACCGAAATATTTTTCTAAAGTGAGCTTCTCTCTCTTTCTCTTACTTTTAATTCCTTTCTGCCGTGTTCTCTTTGTTCTTTCTCTTTCAGCAACTTATTTCCTTTTGAACAATTGCAGATCACTCATATGGAAATGATAAAAGGTATTCAGGGCCATGGTTATTACGACGAACTTGTGGTCCCAATAATTGAGAACACGGCCTACGAAAACGAGCTCACAGATTCTCTTGTCAAAGCTGTATGTTTCTTTTGTGTTCATCTGGTCAATGAACTATGAAATTCACTTTCATGATGATTATAAAATTTTCATGTAGTCAAATAAGATTAATGAATGCTCTTATCAACAAGCAGTATGTGTCTATTTTCTGGTTACACTTTACCCGTCTATGCTACTTTGACTCTTCATTTTCTTGAAGTATCCTTGCTGACACATATTCAGAGATGGGTATGGGTGCATGATCCTTCAAATATATAGGAAAAAAAAAGATTGAGCATATCCATGCCGGACACATACTTGTATCAAATACTTACCCCAAGTTCGAGCCACATAGTTACCAACAACCTTTTTTCACTCTCTGCATTGAAGTTCTTCAGAATTCCATATTGTTTTTGCTAGAATATTCTTTATGCATGAAATTATTAATGTACAATGTAGTCTTCGTTAAATTGAAGTTCACTTTAATGATTTTCAGATTGAAGCATATCCCAAGACAACTGCCGTGCTTGTGCGCAATCATGGCATATACGTATGGGGAGACTCATGGATCAGTGCTAAAACTCAGGTTTGTAAACTTGTACAAATCTTCGAGTTCAAACTGGTGAATTGATGTTTGCTATTATTGACTTGTCATGATTCATGTGTATAGGATAAATTTCGGATTCTTACTTGTATAAACACTTCATTACAAATCGATGCTCAGATTCTTACATGTTGTGATGGTCATGCCGTCTTTCTTACTTCAGCCGTGACATACTATTTCAGGCTGAATGTTACCATTACCTCTTTGATGCTGCTATTAAACTCCATCAACTAGGCTTAGACTGGTCTACTCCAGATCATGGCCCCATTCAGAATGTTAAAGGATTTTCAAGAGTCAATAGAAGGATAAATGTGTCTACGAAATCCGGGACAGTGGATTCAAATTATAAACTTGAGCCATATCCAGTAAGAAATTTACATATTTTCCCTTCAATATGACATTCTGGGTTTCCTAGACATGGTAGTGTTTACATTGTAACAAAAATATTTGGCGTTCGGATGACATTGTGGTAGACAGACTCTTGACTGTGTTATTGCTAAACAGGAAGATGGTTGCATTCATTTATATGGAATATGCTCTCACTCTACAATTTTCCTCTGTTGCAGCGCTGCATTGTGCTTGACATTGAAGGAACTACAACTCCTATTTCATTTGTAATGGATGTTCTCTTTCCCTATGCCCGGGACAATGTCGGGAGGCATTTGTCTGCGACATATGATAGTGCTGAAACCCAAGATGATATTAAGTTGTTACGTTCTCAAGTAAGGTTTTTCTTTGGACCTTTTTACCTTTTATCATGTTCTGCTGACATCTGGTCACAAATTGTTTGCTTCGCTTGCTCGAGGCAATTACTTTTTAACATCTTTAAGAATTAAGTATAATGCAATCAACTCTCATTCTCTTTCCCCAAAATGGTATGCTTCCGACCTTTGTCCAATTTATATACATGAAACAAGAACATGCAAAGAACTAGTCTTTTGTGCAATATCATGCATAACTAATGAACCATTATCTATGACTTCAGAACCTTTACAGTTTCTTTGATTCTCAGAACTTTGTTTTGCATATATGACTTCAGAACCTTTACAGTTTCTTCAATTCTCGGAACTTTTGTTGTATATATGGAATCACTGTCTATCATTGTCATTAATGGTCTGTTAGGTTTCTGTCATCAACGATTTGTATGCCAAACCCGGTCTCTTTTTTTTGGAGTATCCATTTTGCTTGACATGCATTTGACACATGCATATAGGAAACCCGAAGAGATCTTCAATAATGTGTTTTGACGCATGCATATAGGAAACCCAAAGGAATTTAAGGATTTTTGTTCAGCTAATTTTCTGTGGTTAAGGCAGTGGGACTGTTTACCTTATAATTAGCAACCAAAGAAGTGTGGATTGACTCCTAAACGATATGTCTATATCGTGTCCGTAACATGTTTACCACAGGTTGAGGATGACTTGAAGCAAGGTATTTCTGGTGCTGTACCCATCCCCTCGGAAGTCGCAGGAAAAGAGGCGGTGATTGCGTCTTTGGTTGCTAATGTCGAAGCAATGATAAAAGCTGATCGAAAAATACCTGCCTTAAAGCAATTGCAAGTAAGCAAACATGAATTCAAAGAAAAGACATTTTCGGATCTTAGCTTGCCTACAGGAGAGGACTAATATGAAGTTGAATAGGGTCATATATGGCGTACTGGATTTGAGAACAACGAGCTGGAAGGAGTTGTTTTTGATGATGTACCAGAAGCTCTTGAAAAGTGGCACGCTTTGGGCATAAAGGTATTCTTACGCGTTTCCTTTACTCTTCTACAACTTTATTTTCGGAATTTAGTTCCGGATACAATGAGGCTATGTCGGGATATGTTTCCATGCATTTGCTCTAGATTGCAGTGTATTCACAAGCTGTTTTAATCATTCTGCCAAACCGAGGCTAATTGTCTATAGGTCCGCTTGGACCAAGTTTACATCCAAGTTCAGGTTATTGTATGTTCATGTCCTACCGAGTGATCGTAAAGCTGTATAATCCCTTAGCGTAGCACTGGCATTTTCTATTACTTCTGAGAAGACAATATATATCCATGAGGGAAAACCGAACCATATCATTAAATTTGGTTTAATGAGTACTTGGCCCTTTAAATATCTCTCTCCGTTCGGAAAGGATCTTACTAGGTTCTCAATCTTTTACAGAAGTTCGAGTTTCAGTGCTAATCTCTGATTCCTCATTCATCACAGGTATACATATATTCGAGTGGTAGCAGGTTGGCTCAGAGGCTTATATTTGGAAATACAAACTATGGTGACTTGAGGAAGTATTTATCCGGATTTTTTGACACTGCAGTAGGGTAAGTTTATTACCTTCACAGTTTGGTTCTATACTTAATTTCAACTCAAAAATGACATTCTGTTTCGCCTTTTCTTGCTTGCAGAAACAAAAGAGAAACACGAAGTTATGTCGAAATCACCGAGTCATTGGGAGTCGATAAACCATCTGATATACTATTTCTGACCGATGTCTATCAAGAAGCCACGGCTGCAAAAACTGCAGGTATTGTATGGCTCTTTTTTTCCTAGAGTCCGTATTCTAGCCCTGTTGATTCCCAACTGGTGTTTTAGACTTGTTTTGTTTGCTATAAGAATACAACCTGAAAGCTTAAACCATAACGAATCATCCTAAGAACAATTCTAATGTATTCTGCACAACCTTTGCATAAATTGTCAATTAAGCATGTTCCTAAAATGTTCGATGGACTTTTAGATCACCTTCTGATTTCAGCGTTATGAAAAAAAAATGCCCTTTGTTTATTAATTAGTGTTTTTCATCTATATCGGATTCATAGGTTTGGAGGCCATAATCTCTGTCCGGCCGGGAAATGGTCCTCTTCCGGAGAACCACGGATTCAAGACTGTCAACTCTTTCCTGGAGGTCTGATAGAAGCTTCTTACTTTTTCTGTGATAATGGACTTCTGTAATAAAATCGACCGTAACATTTCATGCACATAATAAATCCCTTTTGGATGCAATATATCTTTGATTTTGTGACAATCTAAGCGTGAATGTTGGATAGCTCAAGTTTCACCATGTTATTTCCAAGCATTTTTCACTCAATATGATATGAACCACCATTAATGTACAGCAAAACTTTCATCAAACTGATAACTCGCTCACCTATAGTCTTCCTTTCCCACTAACAGAGACGATATCTCCGGTCCCGAGAATTTCCGTGTTTCTTTGTAATGGTTGTTCAATTTACACGTACATTCCGATATCGGGCCGAGGTTCATCTGCATGCATAGTTCAGTAATAGATGTTAGGAGAACAAATTGCAACTAATGCTTCATCCAAAGACTAAATCCTTAACATAAAGGCTAACTTTAGCATCTCATTGCAATTTGGCAAACGGATAGAAGTCAAAATTTTAAAAATACTACAAACCAAAAAAAGTACATGGTTTCGGTCACAGTAAAGCATTAAGACTGAACTATCAGCAACATTATGAGTTTTAGTACATCCCTAATGGGATGCAACGAACGAAATTAACTAACTTTAACCACTATCAACCGATAAAGTCTGTCTATATAACTCAGTTCCGGTTCGAGTTTAACTTTCTTCAGGCGAGATAATAGTAACCCAAAGCTACAAGTATCAGCACCACCACCGCAGCTGGAGCGACCCACATCCAGTAGTTGGTCGACTTCTTACGTTTCAGGATGGGTCTTGGAAGTGAATCGCGACCTTTAGTTCGATTCCTGTACCTTACAGGATTCTCCTTTTGAACTTTATCCTTCACCACAACAGGAGCAGGAACAGGTGCATCGGCATTTTCATCTTTTTCAGGTTCCGGAGCCTCTGCCACTGCTTCAGTAGGTTCCTCAGGGTCAGCACCAGTTGTAGATGCTGCTGCCTTCTTCTTTGCTTTCTTCTCTCGCTCCTGAAGGGGGGAAATCAAAATAAGATCAGTTTCGACCCGCAAACTAATTATCAACAAGAAAAACATGGTTAAAGAATGAAATAATTTCCTTGAGCTTCTTTTCGGCTTCTTTTTGAGCTCTTATAGCTGCTTTGGCTGCTTTTTCTTCAGCCTTCTTCTTCTTCCTTTCCATAGCTTGCTTTGCTTTTGCTATTTCCTCTTCTCTCTTCATTTCTTTCAGTTTTGCCGCATCGATTTCCTTGTCAGCAGACGTCTTTTCGGCTTCCTTTTGCAAGTTGCTGGATCCAGATATCTCTTTCTCTTCTACGGCACCATTCTCAGGAAACGATTTTGATTCTATTACTTTGGTCTCAGCATCTTTCTTGCCTTTTTTCGGTAGTTTAGTATCTGGTTCAGGAGAAGGTTTGGCTTCTTCCTTTGGTTGTCGGACACTGGGTTTTGGAATGGTTTCAGGTGCAGAAGTCACTGGTGCCTCTTGTACAACCAGTGGTTTCTCATCAGGATTCCTTATCCGACCATCTCGACTTAATTGCCTCTGGTCCAAGGACGACAACATTCTTTTTTCATAATCATCCCTGACAGCTTTCTTGCTGCTCCACAGAGCCATAAACTTCTCGACCTACACGAAATACAAAAGATAAGAGAACAGCAAAAAATTAAAGCACAGGAGATACTCGGGACGTAGCATTAATCGATAGTCTCAACAAACCTCAACAGTCGAAAGCTCCTCAAGACCCTTTACATCTTTCTTTGCAGCTAGCTCTTTGGCTTTGTTTAAGAGTGAACGGCTCTGGTAAAAGTGAGCATTCTGGAAAATTGAAAAAAAAAATGTTGTAATTAAAACGAGTCCTACAAAATACGTATCGAACAAATACTCATAATATCGTCACAATCAATGACCAAAACAGCATTGGAAATGACCAAAAAGAAATGTTAAATTTTTTAAAATTTTGACATTCATAAGAAGAAAAAATCCCGATGTAAGAGAGACCTAATCGTCCTGCGAGGCTTGCATCCATACACGCACATACATGCAAAGAGCGAAATCGAAAGAAGCAAAACAGAGAATCTCATTCTCACCAGGAAAATAACACATTTAATTTAAAGCAAAGAACGGCATACCGCCTCATCACGTTGTTTCCACAGTTGCTGCATGGTTTCATAAGCTTTGTTCCTCTTCTGGATCACGGCATTCAACTCTTCCTGTAAAGCATCGATTTTACTCTCTATCGCAGTCACTTTTTCCTTAATTTGCTTTTTCTTAGACCAGATAGCATTTTGTTCCTTCCTTACGCCATCCAAATCATTACCCATAAGCTACAATGAAACACATATAGCAAGTTAATTAGTCTTATTTTACGATAGTCTTACTTATATACAAAAGGGGAAAAGAGCAAATTCCGATAGATAAATGGTGCAAAGCAGAATTTTTCTTACTTTAACTTGATCTTGAATGGCTTCTTTCTGACCCAGTGATTCCTGAATCTTCGTTCTCACCGCAGCATTAGCAATAACTTTGTCTCGGGTTCCCTCTAGTTGTTTGATTTCTCTAAGGATTTGCTTCTCCTCGGACAATGGGATGCTTTCATGCTGGATGCGATATTGCAAGCTATAGATCTGCAAATTATTAATTCCAGGTAAATGACCAAAAAAGAAGAGCAAAGGATAAACTGCAGCCGAAAACAATTCTTAAATCATAATGCAGTCGAGTTTACAATAGTAGCATACAATATCATTGAGCTCTTCCTCAGACGAACATATACCAGCACCACGACCTCCACCATTGTTATTATTGCGAAGCTTGCCTAAAGCCTGCTGCAGTGGTTCCATTTCCTTCTTTTTCTCACCTAACATCGTCTTAAACTGCTCGAAATCAACATTCAGGGCTTTCACTTGAGAAAGCAACTCTACTCGGTCCGACTGCATTAACAGAAAGATAATCATTTAGAAGGCAGCAGCAGAATGATTTTAGAAAATCTTTCACAATTTAACTTCAATTTGAGGCAAATACAGCAATGAGGAACCGATATGCCAAATACTATACCGCACAATGTGTAAAAGAACAATACTATACATGCAATTATTCATATCCCGCTCGAGGACTTGTGTTTCCAACATGCGAACAAATGCATCCGAGGATTTAATGTTTCTAGATTCATCATTATACAATAAGCACATCCTATTGCATTTAAATCAAGTTTTAAAGACTCGTGACGAACAATTAATTGCACCTAACCTCTCGGAACCAATGAAAAGCAAAACAGGATGGCATATAGATATCTTAAGAGCACCATAACGATTAACGAACCAGATATCATATTCGACACATATCTTATTGATCTAGTTTTAAACCAAAATATAATGCTATCCAACTAATCAACATTAATTGCACTTCACTCCTTCACTCACCTTGTACGATTTTAATTCATCGGTAAGCTGAAACCTAACTTTATTCAACTTTTGCATCTCCTTATCAACCTGGTCGACTTTGGCCTTTATCTTTGGATCATCAAAAGGGCGATACCTGATAAAATAAAAAGAGTGGATCTGCTTCGGCGCAGGCCACTCGGTGACAGCATCACTCGGAAAATCGGATACATTTTTCTCTTCTCCCTTAATTGGTTCCTCAACATCGGAACCGCCTTTAATGAGCTCCGTATGAACAATATCCTTGTCCAGTTTCCCATTTTCCTTATCATGAAGAAGTGATTTGTCAACTTCAGTTGCTTTGTCAACAGATACTTTTGCCATTTCAGATCCCACAACCTCAACACCCATTAATCACTATAAATTTAAAAGCCTGATAAAATAAAAAACAAAGAGTAAGATATCACATAGTATAGCAATATATATATATATATATATGAATCAAAAATAAAATAAGAAAATCAACCTAAAGCTATTTGTTCTGCTAGATTTATGTAAACTGAATTAAAAGAGTTGAAATGTATGAGATAAACAACAGATGATTCAAATTTTTGTTCTTTACTCTACATGAGATCTAGAAACAAGATCAAATCAGATAAACTGAACAACAAAACACACACGATTGATCAACTACATCAAGAGAAAATCCAGATCAAAAATTAAAAGGAATAAAAGAGTACACCAGACCAGATTTAAATAGAAAAAAAAACACCAAGATCAAACCTTTATCTATTAAAAAAACTAGCATGCAAATCAATAACCACACAATTAAGAAATACCCAGAATTTTCAAAAAAGTGAAAAGAAAAAAGGGTCAAAACAGATCAAAAGAAAAACAAAAACCCAGAGAGAAAAACATAAGAAAAAACGAAAGAAAGGTTAAAGGATTACCCTTTTAGAGATTAGTAAGAGAGGGTAAGGAAACCCTTTGAAAGATGAAAAAAAAGGGGTTTTTAAGAGTTTTTGGGGTTAGATCTTAGTCCCTTTCTCTTCTGTTTCTTTTCAGAGAGAGAATGAACTACAAGATTGAAACATTAGATTTATAGGTATAGAATTAATGGCAGGTAAAAAAAATAAAAAGGAAATATATTGGGTTTTTTTTTTCTTCCCTTTTTCCAGTTTCTACATGCAGTAAAATAAACCGTTAGAAGATTTTTGTTAGTTTTGCTGTTTATGGAGGCCTTCCGAAAGTTCATTTTTTTGTATGAATATTTTTTATATTGCCAATTTCTTATTTTACATTCACCAACATGCTTTAAACATGGTTGGAAAAATATTGAAATTATATAAAAGTGGAAACTAATTTGATGGTTAGAATGATATATATTTTAAAAAAATAATTTTAATTGAATCTTTTGATTCAAGTAGTTTTAGTAAAAAAGTAAATGTTGTCTATAAAGTCTATGCTTCAACAAAAGAATAAGAAAAAATAAATATTACTATAAGATTACACTAGATGCTCAAAATTGATTTTATAGAAAATTAGATTTATTTTATTTATAGTTATGATGTTATTTTTTTATAGATTTAAATAGAATTATCGATGAGGTTCAAACCTTGATTTATATAAAAAAAAAACATGGGTGAATTTAACGTGTGGTATGTCTAGGGTGTAGTTAAAGAGTGACAAATTTTAAAATTTGTCCTCATGTTGAAAATGTTAGACTTCTTGATGACATTTTCGGTTGTTTTTTTAGTTTTTTCTGCAAGTATCGATACTTATTTGGTAAGTTTCAATATTTTGTCTCAAACTGAAAAATTTATCAAAAAAAAAACTAAATATCGGTACTTATATAAAAATTAAAAAAAAAACAATCGAAAATGTTATAAAAAGTCTAACATTTTTAATTCGATGACAAGTTTCGAAACTTACTGTCTTTTAGCCGCACCCTAAACATGATGCACCTCAAACCTACCCAAAAGGCCAAAACGTTAAGGAGTACTTTACCAATAACACAAGTTAGATAAACTAATCATTATCTTTAAAGAATAAAGTAGAAGAACCCAACAAGTAGTTCTAATGAAAAAGCGAATAATATTTCTTTTTAGATTTTTAAGTTTAGTCGTTTTGTCTGCAATGTGTGTATACCTTGTCAAATGGTTAAAAACATCAATGAACAGATACTACCTTTGTAATCGCCTTGTCTGCAATGTGTGCTTCGTTTCTATCGATAGGAATCAAATTCTTGACCTCATGGTTAAGCGATGAGGTGAGCAACCACTACACTATATCTCATAGTTTGTAATATATATACATTAGTTTGAAAAAAAATAAACAAAAATACTTTTTTAGTTTTCTTAACGAAAAAAAAACTATAAAAGTATTTTGTTGATTTTTTATAGTTAATTATGTTATTAAATTGTCATTAAAACATTAATATATTTTCATAATAAAAATAATTTAATTGGATAAAGTCCATAGTAATATTGGAACGAACTTTTTATTCATATTAAATCGCATTTATTATTTTGGATTTACTATCACTCGATTAATATTATTGTGATCCCATTGCAAATCCAACAAAAACGAAGAAGATAATATTCCTTTTATGAAATTTGAATTTTAACAGTTTTATTTAAAAAGTGTGTGATTTTATATAGTACTAAAAAATAATTGTTATTATAGATAATAATACAATGTCATATTGATAATGCTAAAAAAATTATAATACAATTTTATATGTATAAACAAATATTATAATTTTATACTAAAAAATTATTCTCAACACTACTATAAATAAATTGAATTATTGTTATAGATAATTATTTGATACACGGTTGAAACTTGTAGTTTCCACAAGCGTTTTAATGTTAGGGTTTAGAAATTTAGTTTAGGGGTAGGTTTAAGGGTTTAAGTTTAATAGTTTAGAATTTAGTAAATGTGGATAGGATTTAGAGTTTAGGGTGAGAATTTATGGTGTATAGGTTAAAACCCAAATCCTCAACATATTACCCTAAAAGCTAAACACTAACATTTAAACCCTAAATCCTAACATTGATCCCTAAATTCAAACAATTACCCTAAATCATAAAACTAAGGTGTTTATGGAAACTAAAAGTTTTTACCGTCAGTGTATTAGATATAAATCCAATTTTTTTTGGTAATACAGCAATGTGGTTTTGGGGTTTATGTACCCCCTATCAGCTAGCATAAGCTCATGCAGAAGAACCGGCTCCGCATGCAACCAAGCCTCCCCCCGTCGATGACCGGCGAACCAATGCGCAAGGCGATCCGCAACCTTGTTTCCCTCTCTACCAACCTGTCGAACCCTAATCTCCCAATCACGACACAGTAATCCGAAGATCATATCTACCACCACGTCCCCGTGCAACACCGAGGACTCGTTCCGCAGGATCCGTACCACGTCCGTGTTATCCGACTCGACAATAACCTTCCGTAAACCTAAGCGCCATGCATGAGAGAGTCCATCATGTACAGCCCATAATTCCGATAACAACACCGAGCAACTGCCTATCCGTCGAGCAAACCCAAAGATCCACTCCCCATTGCAATCTCGGATCACACCTCCAATCGCCGCCTCACGGTGCTGTCCTCTAACCGATCCATCGGTGTTGAGCTTGCACCAATCCAGCGGTGGTCGCTGCCATGATTCCACGCGTAACCCTCTTCTCTGCATGTCGGTAAAGCTCGAGGCGGTACTCTCAAATTCCATCGCCAACTGCAGACATCTCTCCACGATGTCTCCCTGGACAGTCTCATCCGCAGCAAAGACCGTTTCGCAACGTCTCTTCCAAAGCAACCAACAGCCTACCGCAAACCGGGTGACCCATGATGATCCCCTAACCGGAAAATTGTCGGCATTCCTCAGATTATACAATAACCAATCATCCAAGTCCAGCACCTCCAACGCCTGCATCGCAGCCCTTGGGATTAGTTTCTGCCAAAGCTCTTTTGCTGCCACACACTTTCGCAAAACATGGTCATCATCTTCGTCCCCTCTTCGGCAAATACAACAACCCCTATCCGTAGCGATCTTCCGTCGACATCTTTCCACATTAGTAAGAAGGCTATGTTTCATCACAAGCCACAAAAATACACGAACTCGGAAAGGAAGTTTAAGTTCCCATACCATCCTCCATTTATCATCACCGGTGGTAGTTTGATCTCCGGTCAAAATCCTATACGCCGATCGGACGGTGAAGCTTCGTTTCTCCTCCCAACGGTAGCTCGGCACATCCTCCCCAAACCAAGGTCTCGGCGGTTGAATTGCCTCCAACCTAGCTAATATTGCATCCGGTAACACAGTTTCTAAGTATCGCCAATTCCACATACCACACGACGTCACCATGCACTTAACCGGCGTCGGATCGGGCATAAACGATGGAGGACACCGATCAATCAAAGGTCCGTCCATGTCCACCCAAGTATCATACCAAAAATCCGTACTCTCACCATTACGCACGTTCCACAAAATACTCCTCTTGACCTCGCCCCAAACCATATCCAACCCCTTCCAAAGTCTCGAGCATCGACTTCTAGTAATGCTTGATGGAACCAACTCACTCCACCCATATTTCTCTTTAATAACTCAAATCCAATTTTCATAAGAAAGGCGTTGTTTTGGGTTGCTAAGTCTTTAAAGCCCATGCCACCGTTCAATAACGGTTTACGCATAGCATTCCAGTTAACCAAAGAGATGCTTCTCTTCTCTCGGTTACCGCCCCAAATAAACCGACGAATGATCCTCTCCATCTCAAGACAAACTCCTTTCGGTAATAACGTAGCTTGCATCACATAGGTAGGAATTGCTTGAAGAACCGCTTTCGCAAACGTTATTCTCCCCGCTAGTGATAATGTATGCGCAACCCACCCGGGCAATCTTTTCTCCATGTTATCTAGGAGATATGCATACGTGGCCTTGGTTACCCTCTCATGCAATAACGGCACTCCCAAATATTTCCCTAGATCTCCAACAACCTCAAAGCCCAATCTCTGACCCAATTCATTGCACCTATCCGGAACACATTTTTTTGAAAAAAAGATCTAAGTTTTCGCAACACTTACCCGATGTCCAGAACATGCACAAAAATTCGATAAAACCTCATGGATTACGTTCATTTGTGACATATCCGCCTCCGCAAACAAGACTAAGTCATCGGCGAAGAAGAGGTGTGATATCCCTGTCCCATTCCTTGTCAGCCTGATCGGTTTCCACATCCGATCTTGTACCTTCTCTTCAATGCTATGGGCTAAGCGTTCCATGCACAACACAAATAAGTAGGGGGAAAGAGGATCCCCTTGTCGAATACCCCTCGACGGTCTGAAAGTATCTGTTACATTCCCATTCCATAATACTTGCATCGAAACAGAGCAAACACACTTCATGATTAGTGCGATTAAAGTATCCGGCAGCCCGATTTCTCTCAGAGTATCCTCGATGAAGTGCCATTCCAGTCGATCATACGCCTTCTCCAAATCTACTTTGATTGCCATAAATGCCTTTCTACCACTCTTGTTGCGCATCGAATGAATTATTTCTTGGGCTAAAATGATGTTATCAGTAATATGTCGCCCTGGAACAAAACTAACCTGGTTCGCCGAGACCCACGTAGGTAAGAACTTCTTCAATCGGTTAACCACTGTCTTTGTAACAATCTTATACAATACCGTACACAGACTAATGGGTCGGAACTGACTGATCAACTCAGGCACTTCTACTTTCGGTATTAGCACAATGAGGGTTTGATTCAAGCGTTCATCCAATGGAGCACCTTCAAACACACCTTTGACAAACTCAAAAATCGACTCACCTACCACGTCCCACTTCTTTTGGTAAAAATCCGCATGGATGCCGTCTATACCCGGAGATTTCGACGGATCCATCTCGAAAACAACCTTCCTCACCTCTTCCACGGTTATCTCCTCCGTTAAGGGGGCCATCTCCCGTGCGTTAAATCCATGGAATTTTCCAGCCGGCATCCTCACCGTGCAGTCATGCACCCCGGCCGTGAACAGCGTCTGGAAATACTCCACGGCATGCGACTGGAGGGTTTGCTGATCATAGCACCACTGATTCGCATCCAGCCTAAGCGCATTAATTGTGTTCCGTCGACGGCGGACAAGTGTACTAGTGTGAAAAAACCGCGTATTCCTATCCCCATCCACTATCCAGGAATTCCGTGATTTTTGTCGCCACAGGCTTTCCTCCTCCTTTAAAACTTTTGCCAGATCCAATTTTAATTCTTTTTCCAAATCAATCAGAAAATCTGAATCCCGTTTGCTCCGAGTTAATTCAATCCCCCGAATACGAGCAAGAAGGAGTGTTTTCCGGCGGCCTATATGCCCATACACCTCCTTATTCCAATCCGCACCCTTTGTTTGAAACTCAAGGACATTGTCAAAAACGCATCTCTCTTTCCGCCATACCTCGGTCACCAGATTGTGGAAATCTGGGTGTTCCGTCCATGAAGAGAGGTAACGAAAGGGTCTAGAAACTCGATTCCCATGCTCAACCCCCGTCTTCAACATAACTGGGCAATGGTCCGACTCAAGTTTCGGTAAGTGAAAAATGCTCGACTCCGGATATTCTGCAAGCCAAGTCTCATTACAGACGCAACGATCAAGTCTTTGTTTCAAATCCCCCCTCTCCCATGTGAAAAAAGGACCGTGAAAACCCATGTCAACCAGACCCGTATCAAATAGAAAATCTTTAAATCTCTCACAAACTCCAACCCGGTTAGCCGATCCTCCCTCCCTTTCCAGGGGACTTGCTATCGCATTAAAATCACCTCCTAATACCCAAGCCTCCCCCTGTGTTGGTGCAAGAGCACCAAGCTGATTCCACAAAAACGCTCTCTGACTAATATTTGGACTCGCATAAGATGAGTATCATTCACAATTCAAATAGTTAGTAGATCTTAATGTTTGATACTTTTTATTTGTATTTGATATTTTGTATTTTTTGTATAGTACATGTTTATTTCATGGTTTATTTTCGAGATTCGTGTCTCTCTCTCAATAATATTTTTTTTCTAAAATTTAAATTTAAATTCTTTTATTAGAATAACAATGTGTCTTGTTATGACCAAGCCATAAACTAAGGCTTTTTATTTTTGGCTAAAGAGTTAATATTGCCCTTGTAGTATTCCCAAATCAGTAATGTTGCCCCTAATTTTTTTCCCCGTAATTTCGCTCTTAAACATAAAAAACGTTAGCAATGTCCCCCTTTGACCGTCATTGACTAACGGTGCCGTTAATTTCTGTGAAGTTGGACGACAACGCACACGTTAGTCCCATGTGGCATCCACGTGGCTGCTGACATGTATTAAAAAACTCAAACCGTGTGGCATCCAATCGAAAAGCCTTAAAAACCCAGATTCTGTAGCTTCATTTAATTCATTACCCCCACTCAGTCCATTCATGTTCTTTATCACCACCGCCATTAGCAACCAACTATGGTTTCCGTTGTTATCCCCGTTTCTCGTTATCTTTAATAAATGGTCTCGAGTTTAAGCTTCCCTCGTTTTCCTCCTCTCTGCCCATGTAAAACCACCCTCTGTTTCGCTACTCGGCACAAGAAGAAGAACAAGACCCGGCTCGTCAATCTCTTCATCCCGCACCGGAAGTTCCGTCTCCTTGCTTGTTGTGCAATGCCCACTCCGAATCCCAACAGGCTTAATGTAAGGGTAGCTAGAAATCTCGTAGCTAATAGCTTTTCAAACGGGTTTGTCGATGGGGAGAGCGAAAGTGAAACTCAAGAAGCTTCAATCCAATTGGGGACTTCAAATTTCACTGGTTTCGAACAAGACCCCATTGTTGACAAGTTGAGGACTCAGCTAGGTGTTATCCACCCAATCCCTTCCCCTCCACTTAACCGTAACATTTTTGGGTTTTTTGTGTTTTTCTTTCTTGTTGGGGTTGCTTTTGATAAAATCTAGACTTCCAGGAAAAGGAGGAGCAAATTTGGGGTTTAGATGGGGACCTTGTTAGAGTGGGAGGAGGGGTTTGGCCTCAAGTTCCAACCAGTTTTTTTTGCTATTGAAAAAAGTTTTGCAAAAGAAAGAGTAAGTTGAATGGGTTAATATGGTGTTGGGAAAGTTGTGGAAGGTTTACAGAGGTGAGATTGAGAATTACACGGTTTGATTTTTTTAATACATGTCAGCAGCCACATGGATGCCACATAGGACTAACATGTGCGTTGTCGTCAAATTTCACAGAAATTAACAGCACCGTTAGTCAATGACGGTCAAAGGGGGACATTGCTAACATTTTTTATGTTTAAGGGCGAAATTACGGAAAAAAAATTAGGGGCAACATTGCTGATTTGGGAATACTACAGAGGCAATATTGACCCTTTAGCCTTTATTTTTAGATACCCGCGTGTGATTTTGTTATTAGTAATGTAAAGTGTAAACAATCGAACACTATATCAATTTTGAATTACACTTAATTTTAATTTAAATTATTATTATTACAACTAAATATAAATTTTGAATAGATAAAATCCAATGAATATTAAAGTATACTCTATATCTTAGTTACAATTTTATTATAATTTTTAACTATTCAAATTTAATATAATTAATTAAATAAAATAAATAAATATATGTGCAACGTATGTGTCGAAATAAGCTAATTATATAAAAAAAACAGTATGCATGATAACACATTATTAAATATTTTTATTATACTTTTTTTAAAATATGTGTTATTCAATTAATTTTTTATTAATATTTTTCGAATTATTTTATTAATATAATTTTAAAACCTTAAAACTTTTTAAGGCCAATTTCTTAATTTGATAATATTTTTAGTTATGGAAATACAACTTTTATTTAATGGATGAGTCTGTCACGTTTGACGAGCACCGATAAGCACCACTAACGACGAGCAACGATGAACACCATCAATTCAATTTATAAATACTAAAAATTTAAAAGACTTGTCGTATAATTATAAATTATTTAAAAATCAAAAGATAAACTAAATAAAATATATTTTTTATTTTTTAAAATTTTATTTTAAATATAATTAAATCAAAATACTCACACTTAAATTACAAAACTCTATTTTTTGTTCATTTGAAATTTAGCCGCGCCCTACGCTGGAATTCATTTGAATTCACTAGACCTTGAAAAACCATTAGTTAATTAGTTTGACGCTAGAATTGATATAAAAATTTAAAATTTTATATAAACCAATTGATCGCGATTTTAAAAGAACTAATGAGACAATTTAATTTTCTGTAAATATAAGTAAAGATTCATTTAATAAAAATGACATGAAAAAAATTAATATTGATTAATGTGGAAGAGATGACCTATGATATAATTTTTTTGAAACTTAAAATAATGATAATATTAAATAAAATAAATAATTTTAATTTATGTTGTCAATAAAAAAATGAATCGGCCAACAAATACAACAAAATAAGGAAGCAAAAGAAGATAAATCCAATCTGAAATTCAGATGCGTAACGTGATGGGATTTTGACATTATCGGTTTTCATAAAACACGTGTACTTCACCTTATAAGTTACATCCAATATCTGACTCCCACGTCATTTCGTTAGTCGGGTCGATGATTACGAGGGCCAACGCCTATCAGATATTTTTTTCATCATCTTCCTCACTCTGGGGCCTGGGCTTCAATCCAATAGGCTTTGCGTCTCAAAGTTCGGGTCGGATCAATATCGAATTTTTACTCTAAAATTCAAGATAGATTTAGGCTTAGTTTGTGGTTGCTTTTAAAAAGTGCGGTGAAAAAAGTGATTTTCAAACTAGCTGTTGAAAAGTAGTTTTGAAAAACTGGTTAGTGTTTGTCATTGATGTCAAAAAGTGATTTTGAGGAGATAAAATGTCTATTTTAGACATGATATTGAAAAGTAAAAGTAAATTTGGGTGGTTGTTCAAATTAATTAATGTTATGATTTATGAAATAAATCAATTTTAATTATAATAAAAAAATTATTTTTTTATAAAATTTAATTTGAAAATATAAACTACATTCTAGATTATATACGAGCATACCACTTACACATTAATAATAAATATAAAATAAAGTACAAATAAAACAATTTTATTTTCAATATAAATATTATAAAATATATATTATTTTACAATTATATATGCATAAATATTATTTTAACAATAAATGATAATTAAATAATAAGAGTAAAAAAGTAATTTTATTTTTAAACTAGCTTTTCCACCCAAGAAGCTATAAAATCCAGCTTCTTGGTTTGGGTGGAAAAGCTAGTTTTAAAAGCAACCAAAAACAGCCTGTTTTAATTAAAAGCACTTAAAAAAGTGATTTTTGGTTGCCAAACGCAACCAAAAACAGGCCCTTAGAACGGGTGGAGCACCATTAAAGGTTGGGACGAATCATGATTGAATATTGATTTTAATGTTTGAGTTGGTATCGGTTCGATTAAAAATTCAATTCACCCCGTCTCGTTACCATTCTATTATGAGAAATTGTATCG
The DNA here is from genome assembly GCA_958450335.1 of Hibiscus tridactylites. Taxonomy (NCBI): domain Eukaryota; kingdom Viridiplantae; phylum Streptophyta; class Magnoliopsida; order Malvales; family Malvaceae; genus Hibiscus; species Hibiscus tridactylites. The sequence continues at coordinate 4,610,559 of OY288267.1, forward strand.
GCATGTCTTCGGCGTTTTTCATTTTTTTGTGCCTATTTTTCGTATGTTTTAGTTGCGTATATAGAGTTTTCTCTATGCATGAATTTTTTTAACCACGGATTTTGATTAATATTGATCAGGTTTATATAGGGGACTCTAAGAGAAGGAAATGTGTGCTAATGTGGGTCTAAAACTCATGACCTAAGGTAATATAGTGGAACAAAGATGAACAACTTGGTTAACGGCTAAATGTGTATGCTCCTAAGAGAATATAATAGAACAAAAATAAGTGCTCAAACTATGTCTCTTTTTTGTAATGTGTCTAAAATATTTTTTGACTGCAATAGGTGCCTACAATTTCAATTTTAGTTGAAACATGTGGCTAAAGTATTTTTTTGGCTGAAATATGTGCTTAAAGTTTTTTTTGGTTGAAATATGTGTTAAAGTAGGTGCCGGTTGACTTTTAAACAAATCAAAAATGAAATTTTAGGCACTTATTTTAGCCAAAAAAATAAAATTTGTGTACATATTTCAGCCAAAAAAATATTTTAGGCATCTATTGTAAAAAATAGATATAATTTGAACACTTATTTTTATAATTTAACCTAATTTTTTTAAAACCAACTGTCATAAATAATTACGAATTCACGATCAAATTAAACACCGGATTATATTCAATTCAAATCAAAATAAATTGAAACAAACTACGGAATAAATATATAAGATCTTGTATCATATATTACATTCTGTTGTTTTATTTCCCATCAATTTCATGACTATAGTAAAATATTGTCCAAAATTTATATTAATTGATCTCGTGATTAAAGATATTTATATTGTCTAATCTTGTATGAATTTAAATTTCAACATGAGAATATAATATTTTTATTTAATAAAAATATTTAAAAATAATTTTAAAATAGAGTAAATCCCAAATATAAAACATCACCCACTTGAGAAAATATAAATTACAATCAACTTACTATTAATTTTCCGTCGAAACTGTTTATGATCAGTTAACAAGAAAATAATAATGATGTAAATTATTTTATAGTAAACTTAATTGGGTGTTATTTTAAATTTAGGGTTTAATTTATATATATATTTATTATAAATCCTGGTAAAATAATGAAAATCGATTAAATCTTTAGTAAAAAAAACAACAACACCCAATTAAACCCTTCATCAAATAATTCACGTCTCTTTCCATGTTATATGTTACATTTTCACTTGATGAATCATTAGGAGTTTTTTTTTTTTTTTTAAATAACTCGATTAATTGCAATTCATAAATCAAATTACTTGGGTGTTAGTTTTCACTTGACTGCCAAAAAAAAAACCTAGCCGCACAAGCTCTTGTCTTTTTTGTGTGTATGTTTTCTTTGTTTATAGGTGGCGACACCAATTTTAATACTGATTGTTGACCGTCTAAATTAGAGGTGGCAAATTGAACCGAGATTTGAAACCGATTTTACTCGATATCGACTCGAATAAGATGATTCAAACTTGATTCGAAACAAACTGAATCGAATAGAAATCGGCCTGATTTTTAGTTGAACCGACATAGACCCAATCCAATTTTTCAACCGAACAGAATGGACCCAACCGATTTTAAACCAAACCGAATGGACTCAAACTGATTTCATCCGAACCGAAGGCAACCCGAAATAAATAAAATATGTTAAAAGAAATAATGAAATATTTGATGTGAATTGTCGCACAACTCACTAAAAAGTCAAATATATTGACTTTATAAAGTCATATATGGGTTTAAAAAATGATATGGCCTGAAAACCGACCGAAACGTATCGATCTCCTATTGAACCGATCTTAACCCAACTCAAAATCAACCGAACTGATATGACCCGATCCGGGCTGATACCCGACCCGAATCACTATAGGCCCGAATTAAAACGGATCAGACCGGGTCTGACCCGAATAGAACCGAAACCGAAAGCACTAAAAAGCAATCAAAATGGTACATTTTACTCTGTCATTGTGTCACGTTTTATTCTACTTTTGTTACGTTTTTCTCCTCCTTTTAACATGTTTTTTCTTTTAATTTATTGGTCGATTGGCCATTTTTTTAATTTGATTTTCTATCAATATTGTATTTAATTTCGTTACGACGGGTTAAAATATGTTCTTTTGACTATCTAGTTAATTTTCTCGTTTAAACCCTCGAAATAAATTTGAATTCGCGCCCACAATCACCATGTTAAGAAAATGGACAGAGTAAGAAAATTGCGAAAAACGTGAAGATGGCCAAAGTACAAAGTTGAAGCAGATATTTGTTGGATTCCAACAAACCGTCCGCATTAAATCTGGGTAGATAGGCAGTTCATCTAAAATCCTGAATCCTCATTAAATTCTTCTATTCATATTTAAACAAGAGAAAGACAAATCAACTTATAGTTTCGAAACGTGCTAAACTTTACCCATAATTAAAATATTTAAATATAACTTTTAATAATTGAGCGATCCAAATATAATCTTACATATAATTGAGTGACCTCCATTGTAGTTTACCCTTATAATATTTAATATGAATTAAAGGACTAATAAAAATAGATACGGAGATTTACTAATTGACCTAATGACTAAAAACATTTATATTAATTAATTTTGTATTAGTTCGAATATAATTTCTATGACTATAAAAAAAATATTTACCCGAATTCCCCGGATCAGAATCATATGGCTGACAATCAACGATGATGTTTCACGTTATTATTGTGTAATAGCAGTCGGCATCAACCAATCGAATCTTTTGATTTCCGCGCCATTTGTTTTTACCTTAAAGAATGTCCGTTTATTTGCAACGTGGAGACTTCTGTGTGGAGGGATCTCTTGCTGTGTATTCCACTCACACACAACCAATTTTTAAAATAAATAAAAGTAAATAAATATCCCAACCCAAACGCTCATAAATGTGTTACTATTATTTTTATTTCTTTTAATGAGCCTTTATATTACTAGTAATTTTGTTAAGAAAATTTGTGCAAATTTTATGAATAAAATTATTCGAATCCAAATGTTTATTTGGTATTTCTCTTAAATGTTACTAATTTTTATAGCGTATGGGAAATTAATTATGGTTTTAGCGCTAATTATTAATTACTATAAATTTAACTATTTGGTGTAAGTTATACATTAATGACATTTGATCAGTAACATTAGATTAAAAAACTTAATTGAATTTCGTTAGAGTTTGAATTAGGTTTAAATTTTAATGATGGAATTGTATAAATATTGTGGTTGAAAATTTTTATTGTAAAAGTATGGTTTTTCTTAAATTATTTCCAACAATATAGTATTTTCCTGTTTGGATCATAAGAATTATAGATTGCTCCCCGTTTTTGAACAGTAATCAAACAAAAAATATTAAAAAATAAGGGTACTATTTAAAGTCCAAGTGTCCTCTCCCGTCTTCAAATAGTGCATCTTCAAAAATAAGGGTACACTCCACGTTTTTAAACAAAAAATATTAAAAAGATAATGGCACTATTCAAAGATGTATGGTGTACAATCTGACTTTGAACGATAACATGAATTTTTTAATGTTTTCTGGTAAAACACTATTCAAAGACGAGAGAAAATCTTTTGGTCTTCTGGTTTAAACAATAAATAACAATAAATTAAAAAATAAACATGGATAAACTATATTGTTGAAAAAAAAAATCAAGAACTATATTGCTAGAAATTCTCTAAATTTTAATTTTATTAAAACGTATTGAAATGTTAACATATTACTTTTAATCAATTTTTTTGATAATCTAATTAAAAATTTGGATAACGAGAGATTCACTAGATGTATTAGTGGCTAAAGATGCTCATCTTGTATAAGTTCAAATTTCGACACGAGAATATAATATATCTATTTAGTAAAAAAAACTAGATAAGAGATAATATATTTAAGTTTTGATTTAATTAAAAAAACAAGTTGTTTATCGAACTTAATTTTATTAATAGGGTTGATGTGTAACATATAAGATGACATAAGATTAAATATGTTTAAACATTCAATATTCTGAACTCAATAAGTGTCACAGTAGAAAATCATATGGTGTTCATTCTAGGAGACATGGATTCAAATAGCTTTGTCTACATAGTTTATGCGCATTGTCAAAAGGTTAAAAATATCTATGAACATATATTATTTTGTAATCACCTTTAGACTATTAAAAAACATTCAATATTCTATGATTTAAAGATGAACAACCTCTAATGCATATGGTTAAAAGTAGGGAATAGAGATGTTCATAGACAGTTAACCGTACCGGCACGGCTAATTGGTACGGTTACCGAAAATTTCGGTTCGACATTTTAATGAATCGTTACCATCTCGTTTAACCCGGTTACCGCTTAAACAATTAACTGGTTTATTCGGTACGGTTACTCGGTTAACCACAAACCACTTATATATTTATTACAACTAAATTTATTAGTTTACATCAAATAAAGTCTTCAATATTTATATTTTAGAAATCCTAAAAAATAAAAAAATTTAAAAAATTATATTAATTACATAAATATTAGTGATAATCAATCATTTATATTAATTACACAAATATTTGTATAATCAATTATGTGACATCGTTATAATTTAATATCATCATCATTTTTTTAAAGAAAAAATTTGGTTAAAATTCCCTTCACATTTTGAGTCAACCTAAATCGAGATATAAACACTGAAAGAAAAATGTACTTAAGATTTATTTCATTTCATGATTACAATACATGAACACAAGCTTAGCAGAGTTGTTCAAGAACAAATGTAAATTAAATAAGGACACAACAACATAAGCCGTAAAAGGTGATGCAAGATCAAACCAATACCCTAAGTCACAAACTGCCTACAACCACACTGAAAACTCAACATAAACAAAAGGATGCAACACATATCTCACCATATCTCAATACTAGAATAGATGGACGTTCGAATAGACGCGCACTACACATTTAATTATTCCTAATAATTTAATATCATCAAAAATATAGTTTAAGTATGATAATTACACATATATTAGTAATAATTAATAATTTAATATTAATATAAATTAATTTTAAAAGTTCTTATCGTTTTTTCGGATAACGTTTAGCGAAAAATTATAAATGTTCCCGTTCTATTTAACCGCTAATTTTACCGGTACGATTATTGTACCATTTTGGTTGATTTTTATCGGTACAGTTACCTGCCATTTAATGTGTTTTTTTTCTTCTATTTTTTGGTACGGTACATCGGTACATGTTTTTATGAACACCCTTAGTTAAAAGCTTTTGGTTAACATACTCACATCTCTCCTAAGTTGTAGGTTCAATACTCATGAAGAGCATATTTTTCATTCCTTCCGAATGTTAAAAAAAACAGTAATAACAATAATGAAAGCACTATATAAAAAAACAAAACTATACAACTTTACCACAAACTTGTTTTTAACATGCTGAGATGTTAGGTCTTTAAATAAGGTCAAGACTTTAAATTTTGAAGTTGAAAAAAAAGTCTAAATTAAAAGGAGAGTTGTCTCCATAATAGATTTTCGCACAATCTGATTTAAATTAACCGGCAAATAAGTCGAAAACAATTAGTTAACCATATATAACTTTGATTTTAGTTGTGTTTACGAGTTAAATCTAATAGTTGAGGGTAGGGGTGGCAATCGGGTGGGGAATAAACGAAAACCGTGGGGATCCGAACCGATGGGTATGGGGAATAACCGAAATCCTTACCCATGGGGATGGGGATGGGGGAAGTTTTATAACCGGAGCTCAAATGGGGAAGGGGATGGGGATTGCTATATCCGAACCGTGGGGATAACCGAACCGTACCCGTATAAATCACCGTGGGGATCCCAAAAAATATCCGTAGGGATCCTGATATTTTACAAAGTTTGATGGCCATAAGGGTAATTTACCTATGTTTCATCAAAAATCTATTCTCACTTGAGCATGGCCGGCTAGAGTAAGTTTGAAAATTCTTTGTAAATTCTATACAAATAATTAGAATATTATCTATGCATTGTTGTAAACATGATTTAGTCTAGTTTTGTTTAAAATACATGGTGATTGATTTAGATATGTATTCTAAATTATATGAATATTTGAATGTTGAAAGGTCATAAAAATTTGGCAGCATATTTCTTAAAAAAGTTTTAGCAATGGCTTTGAAAAATCACCAAAAATTCTACAAGTTAAATTAGGGAGTGAGCGTTATATTTATATAATCACACGAAAGTCTAGATTTGTTTAAAACAAGCAGTTATTGATTTCGAGTTACATATTAGGAAATATTAATTTTTGAGTGAGCAAATGTTGGAAGAGAAGACAACATATTGTTTCTAAAAACAACAATAACAATGACTTCGGAAATTTGCCATAAATCGTACGAGTAAAATTAGAAGAAGTAATTTATATGATTGGAAAAATTATCGAATCTAATTTCTTTTAGAACAAACATATCATTATTTGAAACTATAGATTATTAATCACATATTTTCTTTTAAAGGTAGTTCAAGATGTCATGTTTCAAACGGTTAATATTTAAGTCATGTTTTATAGTTTTGAAATTATTTGATTGTTGTTTGATAAAACTAAATTTATCTTTTATGTTTGTAATTTTGGAGATTTAATGTTGAGTATTTGTTTTATAAGTTAATTTATATTTTTTGGGTATGAGGATTAACCGAAAACCGCGGGGATCCGTAAGGGATGGGTATGGGGACGAAAAAATCCCCAAAATGTTTAATGGGGATTCCCCAAAACCGTACCCGCAAGTGTTGGGGACGGAGTGAAGAATGCAAAACCGTCCCCGATCCGCCCCGTTGCCACCCCTAGTTGAGGGTTTGCTTTTAAACATTAAAAGAAAAAAATGAGCTAACTTAAATTATTAAAAATTTGTGAACTTTAAGCTAACAAATTAAAATGCTTATTAGAACGTTTTATGCTACGGAAATTATTGTTTTATTTTTACAACAATATTATTCAAATCTAAATTATCACCGAAATCAAGGATAGATGGAGAAAGGACTAGAGATGGTAGTCATTTCTTTAAAAATTTAAAGTTTATATATGATTTAATTTTTTAATACATTTTTTTATCAAAATTTATTTTTACCTTTAAATTTTGTATAAATTTATCTTTATAACATAAAATTATACCTTCGATCCCGACCGAAACCGCTGGTTAAAATATTTAAGAATGGGACTTCAACCGAACTAAACCCGATTTTTCAAAGGTAAAAGAAGCTTTTTTCTTTAAATGCTATGATTGATGACAAAATTCATATCTAAGCAATCCTCAAACATTAAGCTCCCACCCCACCGCACCTTTTTCTAGTATTCTATTGTTTTCAATTATTTCATTTATTTTAATAAAATATTATATTCTGGAATCTTCACTTGCATATTTTAGTTTCGACATTTTATTTTCCCTTTAAAACTATTATTATTTATGTATGCGTTGAAAATTACGTTGACGTGGAAAAGGAAAATTCTTAAAATATGATCGGTTTTATTAAAAAAAAAATTGACAAAGGACCCAATTGTAAGCAACACTGAAAAGGGCTTCCCCTGATCATTTAAATAAAGATTAAAAAGAAACATTTTTTCTTAAAAAAATAGAATTTTCTTTTTTAATTAAAGAAACATTAATTTTCAACATCAATTGGATCAAAGTTTTTAAAATATCGATTAAATTTAACTAATTAGAATCTCATTGTTATAATATATAGAAAATTAAGTTATAATAATCATAATTTATTATAAAAAATTGAATAATATAAATATTATATCAAACTTTATTTTATGGTAAAAATAATTTCCATGACCTCAAGTCAAAACTTTATAAACTGAAAGATTTTAACGTGTTTAAATTTTGAAGGATTATATTTATGAAGTTTTTTTTTTGAATATATGTCTTTGGTCAATCAAATTTGGTCTTTTTTTTCATACAGAAACATAGATTCCTAAGGTTCAGGGGAAGAAGAGAGAGCTCAGGAAAACAAAAAGGAAAGAGACATTCTTTCTTCTTTAATTAACATTTACTCAAAAAACTCTGCTCTTTCACACCCCAATTAAAAACAACAAACCAAAAACGAAACAACCATTTTCTCCTTGTAAAGACACAATCTTTTGTTGTCTTACCAGCATCAAAACCCAGGTTTGTTTCTTCAGTTAGCTTCATTTCACGTTCTTTTCCCCCTCCAATGTTTTCTCCATGCTGTTTTTCGGTTTGCATTCGTTCAACCGTTTTTCTGTTTTCAACTTTATATTTAGATTTTTTTCTCATCAGTAGCTTTATGGCATGATTTCCAGATTTGGGTTTTGTTTCTTTCGTCCAAAGTTTTGATCTTTACTGGTTTTCTGTTTCTGAGCTTTGCTTATATTTTGACGGTAGCTACGAATCTTTAACCATATTTAGATTCCCAGATTTGTTGAAAAACAGAATTTTGATTTAGATTTGCTCTTTTTAAGCATTGTAAAAATTGGAAATAATCATTTTTTTGTTGCCGACTTTTCCTTCACAGATATCTAAGTTACAACAGTAGCCTAATCACAATGTATATATTTAACTAATTGTTCAGTCTATTTTAATGATGTTTTAGTTATTTGTTTATATATTTGTCTGGTTCTTTTTCTTAGTATTGCCGTCCATTTTGTGTTTTGCTTTTTGTATTTTTATTACTAATTAGTTTTTATGTTTGATTCGAACGGATCTACTTTCAGCTACTTCATGTTCTGGGAATTAGTAGAACAGGTTATCATAGCATAAAAAATAATTTTCCTATGATATTATAAGCTAATTTTATGGTGGTTGTTCTTTTAACAGCTATTTTCAAAGGTATGTCTTGGAATTATATGTTGGAGGGAAGGTATTTGATCTGAAGATTGATGGTATTTGCAGTTTCGATTTGTGTCTGAAGCTGGATAGAGGTTTTTTCTTCTTTGCTTTGTTCGAATCGTTGATGTTCGAAGGTTTTGCTGTTAAGATTGTCTGTTAGATCCTATGATAAGGTCCGACAATGGTGTCGATGTTGAACATGGAGAAGAAATGGATGTTTCCCCTTGTGATAAGTTCCCTTGTGTGCACGATCCTTGTTGTTACTTGCTTTAATATGGGGCTCGTTTCTTCGGTTAACAAAATTAACTCGATCTTCTCCATTTTCCCGGCTCATATTTCGATGGATCAAAGGAAGCCGGGCTATGCTGAATCGAAGATCGATGTAGGTCCTTCGCCGCCACCTCCTGCTGGTCCGGCATTACCTCGTTTTGCATACTTGGTTTCTGGATCAAAGGGTGATCTGGAAAAGCTTTGGAGAACTCTTCATGCTTTGTATCATCCTCGGAATCAATATGTTGTTCATTTGGACCTCGAGGCACCAACAGAGGAGAGATTGACGCTTGCTTCCAGAATAAAAAATCATACGATTTTTTCGAAAGTCGGGAATGTTTATATGATCACCAAGGCTAATATGGTTACTTATCGAGGGCCGACCATGGTCGCCAATACTCTCCACGCTTGTGCTGTTCATCTCAATAGAAGTAAAGACTGGGATTGGTTTATCAATCTCAGTGCATCGGATTATCCTCTTGTGACTCAAGATGGTAAGTCTTTATCACATGCCTTATTTGAGAACTGAACCGGCTGATATTGTTTTCGGTAGTTGTTTATCTGGTTCTTTGTTATTCGCAGATCTTATTTATGCATTTTCTGATTTAAACCGGAACCTTAACTTTATTGAACACACAAGTCAGCTTGGCTGGAAAGCGTAAGTTCTCTTGTTCTTTCCATATCTAAAACCTCTATATACGTCGAATGCCGACATATTTTGCCGGTTCTTGTGCAGGGATAAAAGAGCTATGCCTTTGATCATAGACCCCGGACTCTACATGTCAACCAAGTCTGATATATTCTGGACTTCACAAAAGCGAACATTACCTACCGCATTTAAATTATTTACTGGTTAGTACACTGTCATATGCCGAATTTGTTTAGTTTAATACCGGTAAGTATGAGCATTGCAATGTTTATACGTAAGTATCTCGTATGACTAGGGGATTGATTCCGTCTTCGGGGTCTCAATAGGTAAACCACATCTGTAAGACTGTATCTTCTTATTAGCAGCTGAGATTATTGTTTCTAATCTCATATATGGAGTATGGACCATCAATCTCTTTTTAATATATATAAAAGTGAATTATCCGAATCTTGCTCGTTAAGCAAGCTCGGTTGAAACCCTTGAAAACATATATGCATTGGTTTAGTTATGCAGCTGGATGGATCATAGATCTTAAAGCAGTGCCCTGGTTTTGTTCTGCTTAAGTTGGAACTACACATTACATTGATACATGTATAATTTGTTTTGTTTTACGAAAATTGGCAGTTAACTGTTTTCGTACATCCTCTTTGATTGCAGGTTCGGCATGGACAGTATTGTCGCATTCATTTGTCGAGTTTTGCGTCATGGGTTGGGATAATCTACCGAGAACTCTTCTGATGTACTACACAAACTTTCTCTCCTCCCCCGAAGGCTACTTTCAGACTGTTGTATGCAATGCTCCGGAGTTTGCTAAGACTGTTGTCAATCATGATTTGCATTATATTTCATGGGACAACCCCCCTAAACAGCACCCGCACGTCCTTACGCTTAGTGACTCGGACAAGATGGTTCAAAGCAATGCTGCTTTTGCTCGGAAATTCAATCAAGACGATCCTGTGTTGGATAAGATTGACAAGGATTTGCTTGGCCGGGAAAAGGGGAGCTTCACTCCGGGTGCTTGGTGCTCTGGCAAACCAAAATGTTCGGAAGTCGGAGACTTGAACAAGATCAAGCCAGGTCCAGGAGCTCAAAGGCTTCATCAACTCATTGCTAAGTTGTCTGCGAAAGCTATTCTCAGCCGAGATCAGTGTAAATAGGTTTCATGGTGAGGATGTTCGATCAATGAGGCTGACACGGCTGAGAAATTTGTATCTAATATTTTTGCTGCAACCTATAGGTATTCAAACTCGTAGCCATGTTGAGGATAAAAAAGAGTACTCAATAATCAATATTCCTACTTTAGGTAAGAGTCGAATTCGACAAAAACAAGAGTTCTGTACATCGATATCCGATACTTGTTCCTTGATATATTTCTTCTACAGAGCAATAATTTTTTGGCATATTGATGTTCACAAACCTGTTGATTCTTTGATGTTTGAGTTTTTTCGGATACGATCCGAAAGGCTGGTACAGACAAATACAGTTTGGAACACTAATACTTTACAAATCTGGAACACATTTGACAATAAGCTCAACAAGAATGGACCATATCTTTCAAATTTACAGTTGCTGAGTGGAAAAAAATGTGCACATATGATGAATCACAAAGGTTTCTTAATAATAATAAGCTACAAGCTTAGCTAAAATATACCTGCTACTAGCCATCTTCCTAAACACACCCGCCCTCTGATCCTTTGTTACTCGGAATTCGGAAACATATTTGTATCCAACACTAATGCTAGAGTCCGAGTAACAAAGCACCATCCTATACAAAAAAATATCCAATTGCCAACTTGGGTGGATATTTGACAAGTGAATCAACAGCCGAACTGCAAATAGTTATCATCTGGACAATGCTCAACTTTGATTTGCAGTTGTACAAAATTTAGTTCAACAACCAGAAACAAATAACGCGGTGGTTGATAATTGATTCCCTTCTAACTGAATCTTTTTCTTCTTTGCTTTATCGAGTCGTGCTTGCCGAACAGCTTCTTGGATTTGGCGATCATGATCCTTGAGCATTTGATCCGTGTTGCCTGATGGAACTAATAATGGACCTGAATAGTGAATCTTCTGACCTTTTGATCCGTAACCAAGCTGGGAACAAACATAATTGAGAAGCATGTATCAGAGACAATGGACAAAAACAATCTAAGTGTAAGAGATAGTTGAACTGCAAAACCGGAAAACATAAAATATGGGAATCAATGAATTACACTGACTTCTTTTGCACAAAGTGGACTACTTACCAGAACTGGATCTTTGGTGTTATTTATTCCATCTTCCTGCTGCTGCACATTATGTTCTGGGTCCTGTCGGATGGAAGATTCCGAGGCCTCTTTAAAAGACCCTGGAAATCTTGCAATTAATTTTGGAGCTTCAGATTGCAAAGAACCAGATCTTCCGTTGCTATCTTCAGATATAAGATTATTTCTCCTTGCTGCCACTAAACCTGACATCATTGACAGATTAGCCCCCGTAAAACATTTTGGAGGATCATCCCAGTTTTTCCCAGATTTTGCCCATGCAGCACGGTGAGTCAGTGGCCCTGAATGGGAGGCTCTCTTGTGAAGATTTCCATGTGCATCTGCATTTGGTTCTACTGCTTGTGATGGTCTAGGTGGATCTATAGGAAAGCCTGAGGCAACTTCTTCAGGATGCGGATTGAACTTCTCGCTACGGCTCTTTGAATTGGATTGATTTCGTCTTTTCTGAAGTGTCAAAGCAATTTAGTAATGTCAAACTAATGCAACAACTCTGAAAGACAATTTTGATGTAAAAATTGACAAACTATATTTCAACTGATTCGTTATATTTGCTTCCCTCCTCTCCCACATTGATTTTACCCAGATGTACAGAATCAGAAGTTTGATTCTGCCTCCCTTAGTTATTTAATTTTCAATTTGCTTTGGGGGTCAATTTCTGCATAAGTTAATGAAAACTTATGGATCTTGAGAGAGTTTACATCAGTCCACATCTTGATGTATACATACACTAGTTAAGGATTGCCACGAACATGTAGAACAAAAAGCAAGGGACTGCAGAAGCTTTTAACCAAATAATAAGTTACCTGCATTGACAAAACTAGTTCGGCGTTAGCACCGGGTGCTGGGACAGCTCGAGACTCTCTTGTTGCTCTCCTATCAAGTTCAGGTCTCTGCCCCTTGGTTCCTGCTGCTCTTTGTCTGTCAATACGAACAGAAGTAGACTATTAGCACCTAGACCAACAACTCAAGATTTCAGACCATTAGGCAGCTAAATGATGATAATAGCTACAAACACCAAGTCTACAGCAGTCCGGATTAGGCTAAAGAACAAAGAGATTCAATTATTTGTTACAAGTTTTTTTGATAATCCTTTTGAAGTGCTCTATTTTCGTTGGGAGTAAATGCCTCACAGGTATCTAAAGTGTTCGAAGAGAATTTTCCTTGAACATGAGATTTTCCATATAGCATACATAACTACATTCACACACACACACACATGAAAAAATAAGATAAAATAAATTATTATTTATTGTAATTAAATATATAACATGGGACCTTCTAGCTTCCTCGTCTCTCATTTTTGCATCGAGTTCTTTGCTAGGAGGATACTTTGGCAAGCTCGAAGGATCACAGGGAAGAGGCTTTGTTGTAAAGAACTGAAAAACATAAATAAAAAACAAGTCAAGGACAGTAGATAATATTGATTGATCATTAGAATATGGAAGTACAAAAATATGATTTTAGGCTAAAAGAATTACATCCTAATTCCTACCATTTAGAAAATGCATACAGACACATGCTTGCTTACATGTATGTGTTATAATCTATGTTACTTGAACTTGGGTGTGAATATTAGATATGGATATTTGTTAGACATGGGTATGTTTAAATTTTTGAAAGATTTTCTTTGTATTGGGAGGGTATGGTAAGTCATTTCCCCTTGCCCTATTCTGAATATGTGCCGGATACAAACACTGCATGGAAAATGAATAGATGGAGCAACAGAGATTATAATTGTCTAAAATTTTATGAAACATGATTTCTAAAAAACATTATACCTCATTCTTGAGAGCAGAAGCTGCAGATCCACGATCAGAAGGGTCAATGGCAAGTAAGGTCTCCATGAGAGCTAAAGCTGGTGCAGGAAATTCCTTAAAGGTTTCTGCAACACAACGTCTATAAGGCCGCTGTGGCTTAAAAATGGTTGCATGAGGCAGCTTTGATTTTCTCCAATAATCTTCAGAAGGTGAGCCGCAAAGTTTGAAAATTTTATGCAACTGTTCCACCTACAAGGTAGAAAGACATAAACCTCAATCATTAATTTTCTCAACCAAAGCTTTCCAATCAGACAGTTTGATGGAACCATGCCAGATTGCATCAAATTAAGACAGACAAAACATACTTCAAGAAAACATAAAAGCTATCCCAGGTAAATACAAATGAATTCCTATTTGACAAATGAGATAATAACAACATGCATACACTTGAATGAAATATACAAGCGGTCTAACAAACACATAGCACACACTCTGTCTCACTTTGAACTAAAGTTTCCGCTAAAAACTCTTGATGCTTAGTCAGAAGCATTTTATTTAAATGATAAAAGCACACCTCAGTTCTTCCGGGCATAATAGGCTTGCCGGCATATAACTCAGCAAGTATGCAACCAGTACTCCATAAATCCACAGCGGTACTATAGTAGGTGGCTCCAAGTAAAAGCTCCGGTGGTCTATACCAAAGTGTTACGACACGGCTTGTTAAGGGCTGGTTTTGATGGGGATCATAAAAACTAGCCAGACCAAAGTCTGCAATCTTCAAGATGCCATTGTTGTCGATTAGAAGGTTGGAACCCTTTATGTCACGATGTAGGACACCACGGCTGTGACAATGATCAAGACCACTCAAAAGTTGCCGCATATAACACTTAACCTGCTCAGTAATTCAATAAACTGTCAGAATTGCTAGTCAATGTAAATAAAAAAATATTGCAGGATGTTTCTACTCATTAAAATTGTAACTTCAAATTAAAAAGAATCATCTAATCCCCAGGTTTAAAGGACCTCTTATGGAAACTTATATTGGACCACATTTACTACTTCTACTTACAAGCAAGTAAAAACTTTTTCAATGGTATCAAGTACCTGTGATTCTGAAAACTTGAGATCAGGGTGTGAAGCAAGACCAGCCAAATCATGTTCCATGTACTCAAAAACAAGGTACAGGCTGCAAGACATCCTCGATGTAACAATCCCTTCAAGTTTTATAACATTTGGATGATCAAGTCTACGTAGAATGTGAATTTCTCTTGCCATAAATCGAACACTCTCTGGCTCGAGGTTATCAAATCTAACTTTCTTGAGAGCAACAACTTTTTTCTGATCCAAATCACAAGCCCTATAAACGTTACTATAGGTACCCTGGCCAATCTGCAAAGAAAATACAAGTTCATGTAAAGATGTGATGACTAGCCAACAAAACAGTCAATTAGTTCATAGAGATATGTTAAGAGAAATCATACTGAAATACTGTAGCAATAATTTAAAAAAAAAAAAAAACTGAATTCCCAAAGTCTACTTTCTCAAGCTTCATTGTTCCAATTACACACATCTAGATATCCATTAAAAGGTGAAATTTTCATGAGTGGAGGAAGACAAAAATGTTGAGAACTTAAGATGCCTTAAATTTTATTGAGCGTGATTTAGCACAATATATGCTTGTTTCAGGGTTTATATAGACAACTAGGATTCGGAATATAATAGCACAAGGAAAATCTTGACAGCTAGTGCGGAGTCTAACAGGGTACTACTTCAAAATCAACTGATAAGTCAAATAAAGAAATCACCAATGATATTTGCTACATGGGGATCAAGCATATACAAGTACAACAAGCAACAATGTACACAAAGAACTACATTTAAGTAAGAGCATGATTTATAGTAATTACTTTATCTAGCTTCTCAAATGAGTCTGCACGCCGTGGTAGCCATCCCCTGATTGCTTCCCCTGCCACTACAGATAACCAAGCAGGCCACCCAGCGGCCACCTGCTCTCCTTCTATAGCTTTTGGAACACTACCCCTCCCTGGGTGGTGACTAATAACAGCATGCTCCATCTTCTCCCTCTTCCTATCCAAATTCTCACCATGGATTTGAACCAAACCATTCACTTGTTTATCAATGACCGTGGTTCTCCGTTCATTGTGATCGTATAGATCCTTTATTCTATGTGCTTCCTCCCTCCTTGAAGAAGTTGTCTTTGGTACCCTAACATCTAATGAGGCCTTACTCGGAAGCCTCTCCCTAGTACTTTCTTTACTATCTTCGATAGCAGATGACTTACAACATATGCAACCCATCATGATGCACCAAATCCAACGCTAAACCCTTCTTCAGTTCTTCTTAAGGTCACTAAGAACCCTTCTGTCCTTCAAGAAAATTCTACTTTTGCAATATTATCATCCTCATTCAATCCAATCATATCCAAACAGCTTTTAAAAAAACTCAATTATAATCTAAAATATCAATCCAACTTAACCAAAAATCCCACATTTCCTCACCAGCATTCAATCAAATGATTATAATTCAAAACCCCATTTTTCCAGGGAGGAAGAGACCAAGCTGATAACTTTCCTAAAACCCAATATTCAATGCAAATTCTACAATCTAATCAAATCACATTTCTTCAGCAATATTGCGCGGAATGAACAAATGACAAGAGACCAATTCTCCATAAAAATCAACGAAACTACAACCTTTCTCTTTTTATCAGATAAAACTACAACGTTTAAAAAAAGATAATCCACTTCCAGAAATGAACAAAATAGTGCAAATTCAATACCACCATTTAAAATTGACCGCTATTTGCACCCTCTAATTTTCTTTTACTTTCCTAATCCAATAAATCAAAACCCACAATGCTAAACCACCTAAAAGCCTCCTAAACCAACAAAAAGAACGTTAAAATTCTCCACTTTTTTCCAAGTACCTTCAAGAAAAAGCTTCTTCTTTTCCCGTGCAAAAAAAGAAAGGGATTGTAACTCGGAAAATCCTAGAGAAAGTCAAGTGCAAGTAAAACTGGAAAGAGAGAATAATGGATCTAAAAAGACAAGTAAAAAAGAAATCTTCTTCTTCCTATTTTGAGAGTTTTTGTCGAAAGGGCGGGGGAATTCCTAGACGGAGGAAAAGGAGAAATTACTTATATTTGGGCCAATAATGTCATAGGTAAATTACAACTACAACATATCATTTAATGGTAATTTTAAAATTTTAGATCTTTTACTTAATTTGAATATTTATCAAATTGAATTTTGTTTTTTTCGATTTTAAATTACATATTAACTAAATTCATATTAAATTTGAAATTAAAAAACTTTATTACTTCAACTTTTAATGAAAATCCATGACATACTCGTAAAGAAGTGTTTTTTTATTCGAAGAGTAAAATTCTAAAGTTAATTCGAATATAACATTTTTTGGAAAAATATTAGTATCTCATTAAAAACCATTTCATAATTAACACTAAATTGATATTCGATGTTGGGCAGCGGGAGAAAGAACTAAATGACGAGGAATTAAATTAGTTAACAAAAACTTGTGGGATGGGACTTTAATAAGTATAAGAATTTGAATTATGATGTTGTAGTTAATAAATTTTTATAATATTTGATCTGAATTAGTAGATTAATAAATTTAGATTCGATTCAAGTTTAATTGTAGCTAAATAGTATGATGAAAGTTGTTGAATGCATGGGACCAATGAAAGCCATGTGCTTGTTTTGTTTTAAAATTTAAAGAAATGAGATGGAAACAATAGGTGTCCAAAATGTATTAAATTACAAATAGTAGGTCTTTTTTCTTTATCCATATGATCATATATGAAGTTTATGGCTTTTGTCTTGTTTCAGTAGGACAACTTAACAAACACTTCAACATTTGATAAAGTTTCTCATGATTATGGGCTTTTCCATATATTAGGAAAATATGAATGACTAATATTTAATAATATCCATTTATATGTTTTAGGATTTTTTTGAAATTATTTGGTGTGGTTATAATATAATATTTGTTTATTAATTTTAATTTTTTAATAATGTAAATTTATTGTGCGAACAAACTGTTCAAACTCGAAAAATATAGAAATAATTTATTGTTCCCATGAGTAAGAAAACACATGCGTTATGGGACTATCCTATGTCTAATCCCCTAATTAATGGAGATGGTGGACTTCATCCAATTATCATATTAATTTAGGGGGTGAAGTCCAATATTTATGTTAAAAGTTGAGATAAAATTATAATTATTCCCAAGGCTAAAACTAAAAATGTTTGTATTAAAAAGAGTCCAATCACTATCCGGATTTTGATTACTCTAATTCTTGATGCAATTAATATTTGATGAATTTTTTTTATTTTCGATGAGTTTGTAAATCTATCTTATAATTTTGATTTGGGTGTGTAATAATTTCATATGGTGTGTTTTGTGAATTATATTTCAAAATTTTTGTCACACTCAACGAGTATTAATGGACACCATTAATTTAATTTATAAAGATTAAAAATTTAAAAGACTCATCGTATAAATTATAAATTATTTTAAAATTAAAAGGTAAATTAATTAAAATATATCATTTTATTTTTAATTTTCTTTTAAACATATTTAAATTAAAATATTTATCCCTAAATTACAAAATCCTATTATTTTTCCTTTAAAATTTAAGCCACCACCGCCGACCACATTCTATTTTGAAATTTAAGCCACCCAAAGATAATAACATTTTAAGTTGACATGATAAGTTCAGAAACTTACTAACAAGTATAGAAACTTACTTACCATTATATATAACATTTTCGGTTGCAACTTAAAATTTAAAAAGCACGTCACTTAAAATGTTACCCATAACCTAAATGTTAAGTTGACATGGTAAATTTAAAAACTTACTAACAAGTATCAAAACTTACTATGATATGTACCTAGTACCCACCAACGTAAATGTTACCAAAAGAAATACATTTTAAGTTGACATGATAAGTTCAAAAACTTACTAACAAGTATGGAAACTTACCATAATATGTAACATTTTCAGTTACAACCTAAAATTTAAAAAACACGAACTTAAAATGTTAGCCACCAACTTAAATGTTAAGTTGACATGGTAGGTTTATAAACTTACTAACAAGTATCAAAAATTACTATAATATGTACTCACCAACCTAAATGTTACCAAAAGATATACATTTTAAATTGTCATGGTAAGTTTCGAAACTTACTAACAAGTATAAAAACTTACCATAATATGTAACATTTATGGTACCATTATATATAACATTTTAGGTTGCAACCTAAAACTTAGATAACATTTCTAGTTGTAACCTAAAATGTTTCCAAAAGGTATAACATTTTAAGTTAAAACCTAAAATGTAACTACTATGGATAACACTTTAGGTTGGAATGATACATTTTTTTAAGTTTTAAAACTTCTAACTAAGTTTCAATATTTGTTGTGAGTCTAGCCGAGTTTTAAGTTCTTTAACTCTTTAATGGTGATTTTGTTAATTCTGAGTTAAAGCTAAAATTTTCTATTGGGTAATGAAGATTTTTTAGAGTATACGAGTAATCTAAATTTGATTTTAACAAATTAAATCCAGAAATGGGTATTTGAAGAAATATGTTATTTTTCAAGTTCTTTAACTTTTTAATGGTGATTTTGTTAATTTCGAACTAAAGCTAAGATTTTTTATTGGGTAATGTAGATTTCTTAGAGTGTACGAGAAATCTAAACTTGATTTTAACAAATTAAACCGGAATTAGGTAATTGAGAAAACAAATAGCTTATCTTCAAGTTTTTGTAACTCTTTAATGGTGATTTTGTTAATTCCGACCCAAAACTAATATTTTGTATTAGATAATGAAGATTTCTTGGAGTATATGAGTAATCTAAACTTGATTTTAACAATTCAAACCCGTAATTTGGTAATTGATGAAAATTGTAATATTGCTTTTAAGCTAGAATTCTTAGATTTCAGTAAAACTTAGAGCAAGGTTTCGATACTTGTCGTGAAATATTTTCATTCTTGAATGATCAAATCTCATATAACAATTTAAGTTGAAGTGAGTAAAATTTTAAGTTTAAACCTAAATTATTATGCAAAATTATAAAATTTAAGTTGCAACCTAAAATGTTACCAATTTAAGTTTCAACCTAAAATATTACTCATACATATAACATTTTAGTTTTGAAATCTAAACCTGAAATATTACCTAAACTCGTAACATTTAGTAAAATTTTAATTTTCAACCTAAAATGTTATACAAAATTATAACAATTTAAGTTGCAACCTAAAATGTTACAAATTTAAGTTTTAACCTAAAATGTTATCAATACATATAACATTTTAGTTTAGAAACCTAAACCTCAAATATTACCCAAAATCATAACAATTTAGGTTGCAAATGAAATTATATATATATATATAACATTTTAAGTTGATAACCGAGTAAAGCAAAGAAACAGTTACGTCGTATATTAGCCTTATTTTAACGTGCCGTACAACAAACCTACCCCAAATTTTATAATCAAACTGATAATTATTATCGAAAATAATCAATATTTTTTTTTAATTTTTATCTTAAATAACAATAATAATGTCTTTTCATATAAACATTGATATTCGATTTACTAACTAATTGGAGTAATTATTATGGAAAACAATCAACAAATGTATCATGTTTTTACTTGTCTTGATTTTTTTTGTTATAAAAATTAAAAAGGGTAAATTTCATGATTTTTCCTTACTGAAACAATCACAATCGAAGAACGAAAACTCAAGAACATTGAACAAAAAATTTAAGAGGCAAAAAGGAATAAAAAAATCTGAAGGGGGACCTACATTTTTCTTAAAGGTAAGTGATTTCACCCCACATTTTTACATTTTAATTCCCTGATTTGAGGTTGGATTTGAACTCCTGGAAATACAGTGAGTGATTTCATTTAAACTGTGATTAATTTTTTTCCGTTTTATTGGCGTCGTTTTTGTTGCATTTTTTGTGGGGTTTGGGTCTTAACCATTTCTCTATGATTCCATGGATAAAGATTAAAGACCCAGTTTTTAATTTAAACGAATTTTCTCAGGTGTGTATATTTTAATATATTGAATCATATCAGTTCTGAGAAACAGCTTGATGAAATTATAAACCGGGTTTTAATTCCTAATGCCAAATTTCTATTTTTGATGTATTATTTTGTTGTTGTTGTTGTTGGGTTAATAGAATTCAATCTCTTTGGTTTCGTGATCAAGTTAAGTTAAAGTGAATCGTGGATTTTTCTTTATGCTAAGATTTATGTGGAAAAAAGTCTCCATTTCACCACATTTTGATGGCTTCTCATTCTGTATGCTAAGATAATCTAATTCTTGTTCATTGTAAAAAGATGTTTATTGGTTTTTGTTACTGAAATCTGAATTTCCAAAGTACATTTGCAAAAAAGTTATGATTTTTGTCTAAAGTGTTTTGAGGAAAGGAATTCCTGACTTCCTGTTTTTCTGGTCTGTTTGTGATAACAGAAATCAGTAACATTGGCTTTTGGGAACAAGTTGGAAAGTTAAATGCTTCGGAGAACCGTGTTACTGGTATATCGTGTGATATGCATGATAGAGATTTGATCAACCAGTCAATATTTGCTGTATTTTTTTTTACCTTAAATGAGAATTGAGTGATTGGATTTGCTTCTAACTGCCAGCAAAATAGGCAATTATTCATTGTACTGTTTTTTTTCATTTGTTAGAATTTCTGTGGAGTTGTTGTGAGTGAATGATAGGGTGAAAGGAAATGAGTGAGGAACTTGGGGTTGGGTTTGAGGTACAATGACTGGAGGGTCATTGGGTCTACGCACAGGGAGTTATGGGTCGTTGCCGAACATCAAAAATGTTTTCGCTGGTGGTGGAAGATTATTGCACTCTAAATCATTTGTTAGTACACGAAAGAATTCAATCATGATGCTTTCAGGTTCCAGGGAAAAGGAGAGGTCCCTCCCCTCAGTTTGGTATCGGTGTCTGGGTCGCCGGAAAGTTTCCATGCTGCTTCTGGTTGCCCTTACCCTTTTGGTCTTCGTCTTGGGTTCTTTTGTTCTTAACAGAGGTCCGTTCCTTTTTTCTGTTACTCTGGATTCAAGTTCTAACTTCTTGAATTTTGATTTCTGGAGCACTAAGGCACTAACTTTATAGGCTCACTTACTGATTTACATAGCGACTCTCCGACTTTTCATTCTCAGAACAGTAATTTAATTGAGACAACAACTTATTCATCTTTTTCTGTTTTGCATTATGTATGATTAATGAGACAGTAAGCACTAGTCCAACCGTTGATCAACGTAGTGGAACAATGAGCATGGCTCATTATCTGAATGGTGCCCATAATGAAGCTTCACGGATCCTCAGAAGGAAGGATCAACATAAAGATAAAAAGTATTATGCAGCAAATAGTGTGAACGGTGCCCATCCCTGCGCGAATTTCACATTTCCTCCTCCCCCTCCACCTAATCTTAGACGGATTGGACCTCGACGTAAGTTTAGGTTCATTGTTATTTTTCTCATTCTCATCCTATCATGCTTGCATCAATATGCGCATATTTAGAATATGTGTCATTATCTTGCTACTAATTTTATTCTTGCTCATCCCTTTTTCAGCATGTCCAGTATGTTACCTCCCTGTGGGTCAGGCCATAGCTAGCATGCCAAGTTCCCCATCAGAATCACCAGTGCTTCACAATTTGACATATGTTCATGATGAAAATCCAATCAAAACTGAACCACATGGTGGCTCTGACTTTGGTGGATATCCATCTCTAAAGCAAAGAAACAATTCGTTTGATATACAAGAGTCGATGACAGTCCACTGTGGGTAGGTTTCACTCCCCTATCACTTCTTCAATATAATCTACTCACTGACAACATTTCAGGTAGAGATTTCTAAGATTCTAATGTTATTCGTGGCGCATTTAAACGATTCAACGAATTACTTGTCTTCATAAATTGATCTGTCCTCCCTGTTGCATTTTTATATTGTAATTCCATGTACTTTCTCTGTCAGATTCGTCAAGGGAAATCAACCTGGTCACCGGACGGGATTTGACTTTGATGAGTCTGACCTGGAAGAGTTGCAGCAGTTCCATGAGATCATTGTTGCGTCAGCGATATTTGGTACTACTCGACATTCAGGGTTCCACAGGATTTTGTTGCTTTTATCTATGCTTTATCCTCATCATTTCTTTGTTTATTACTCTCCAGGGAACTATGATGTAATACAGCAGCCCAGGAACATCAGTGAAGAAGCAAAGAAAAATGTTCCTTTCTACATGTTTATCGATAAAGAAACAGAAGCATATATGAAGAACAAAAGTATGATCGATGACAGTAAAAGGGTAGGCTTGTGGAGAATTGTTGTGATTGACAATGTTCCTTACAGTGATGCAAGACGTAATGGCAAGGTTTGCACTTCAATTTTTTTATCATTATTTGGACCTTTTTCAATCTGATTCACCTTTAAACATTTATCAAGTCCTGGTTTATATGGACCCGGCTGTATGTCTCATCGAATTCATGATTAGTACTAGTAAACCAAATTTGATGTATAGTCTCTTCTATTTTAAGCAACAATTATGAGCTTGTCCTAGGGTAAGTTGGATTCATCGTTCAGTTCCGATTCTACCAGTGTTTTATTTTAAAGCATTTTCGACGGTGGAAAGAGATAAGAGGTCGTAGAGGGGATTTGGGTCATTGATTATCACTGTTGTCTCTGTTTTTCCTCTTCGAAATGGACCTATAGTTATATACTTCAGTTCACAAAATAAGTGTAACAAATAGGGAGTCTTTTTTATGTTATCACACTTAAGGGAGTCTTTTTTATGTGGCATGTTTTCCTAGCAGGTCCCAAAGCTTTTGTTACATAGAATCTTCCCAAATATTCACTACTCTATATGGATCGACGGAAAGCTCCAGCTTGTTGTGGATCCTTATCAAATTCTTGAGAGGTGCTCTACGTCTTATGATTTCTAAAAAGGATTATTATTAAATATTGAGCTTATATGAATTCTGTTGTGTTGGATGGACTACATCTCCGAGTTATAATGAAACGTGAACTCTTTGTCATTCAAGAATATTAACCACATTATTGCTTCATGGCTACCTAAATATAATTTTTTCTTTGGTTTAATATCCGTTGTTGGCAAAATGAGAGCTTCTGCCAATGTAATCAGATTCTCTAATTACATGAATCTTGGAGTAAAGCTGAATATACTCGTGTTCGACACTCGCATCTAAGTCAGTAACATAGATTTGAATTTTTTACTTTATATTTGACGATTCAGTTGAATTTATTTGACCATTCTTCTTCTCAGATTCTTGTGGCGTGAAAATGCTAATTTTGCGATCTCGAGACACTACAGACGATTTGATGTCTTCGTAGAGGCTGAAGCAAATAAAGCTGCAGGAAAATATGATAATTCATCGATTGATGCACAGGTGGATTTTTATAAAAAAGAGGGATTAACACCATATTCTGAGGCCAAGCTTCCTATAACCAGTGGTATGTACAATATTTTGTACAAATACAAATATGTACATGCGTTACACGATTTTTCAGCGATTTCTCTACTAAATACATCTATCTCTATGATGCTCGACTGGTTTTCTGCAGATGTTCCTGAAGGTTGTGTACTCATAAAGGAACATGTACCGATCACGAATCTGTTTACCTGCCTGTGGTTCAATGAAGTTGATCGTTTTACACCCCGGGACCAATTAAGCTTTGGTATAGTAAGGGATAAAATAATGGCAAAAGTGGATTGGGATATCAATATGTTTATGGATTGCGAAAGACGCAATTTTGTCATACAGGTACATGTTCTGTATTCGAGTATTAACTTCATGAGATTACGAATTTCGAGCTTGATAACATACATATTAATTTTTCAAATTCCTCTAGTACGCTAAAGCTAGGACTGAAGAAGAATGCATGTTTTAATATGTTGCCATGTAAAACATCACTTCCATTAGTACATTATATGCTTGACAAATGAATTGTGTTTTTTTAGAGGGATTTCTTCTACTTTTATTGGATACAACATGCAGAAGGTGCTTGTAGGTTTGATAGGTTCATGTAATCGTGTTCGACCGCTTTTCTTATCCACAGACATATCATCGAGATCTATTGGAGAACATGCCTCCACCAGTTGCAGTGATTCGACGCCCACCAGCTTTGCCGAATGTCAATTTCCGCGGGAGAAATCAAGGGAAGAGGACTCCAAGACGTGGTAGGGATAGGAGATCTGGTTCGAGGCATCACCGTAGGGCTTCTGCTGGTAATATAGAAGAACAATTTCTTTTAAATGCTGTCTGAACCAAAAAGAAGAGAAGAAACCTAGCTCTTCTTCTTCTTCTTCTTCATCATCGTCATCTTTTTTTCTTTCGAAAAAAGCTGAATTCGCTTCCTAATTGTCGTCGCAGAATAGGAGGACTAGTTAGCTGATTTTAGGATAATGTAAGGAGTAAAATTGGCACAGATTTTGGTCTGCAAATTTTGTTATCTATTCTTTTATTGTTGTACATCCTGAATGAGCTTCATAAATCTGCTCTCATTGTCCTTGTATCTTTGCTTTTAATCTTGTTTCTCATTTACATTTACATCAAATTATTCTTTAGTAACCGTTTATATATCTCACGTCTTCTTGTATATTATACTAACAACGATCGTAATTAAATAATTAAATTCGATTGACCAACATTGATTAACAAGATAGCTGCTCAATTTCAATGTCATGACATATCCTATAAGACTATTTATTTGAAATACATCTATTCATAATTAAGACTCAAAAGTTTTATTTTCGTTCTCCGCTCTCGATTTTGGTCTGGCATTACTTTTGAATTTTGATAATTCAAATATATATTTTTGAAACAAATATTTTTTTTAAAAAAAATGATGTTATAATTGAAATATTATTTGGAATTCAAATATTTTGGGTTTTATGGGTTATTATCATTTATGTTATCTCAACTTATTATGAATTTTTATAAATAAATGTTAAAAATATCACTAACAATTTGATACGTGTGTAATTTTAATTTACACAAGTTTGTCTATTATAGTACTTTGAGTTTAATATTTATGAGCTTAAAATTTAAGGGTTTAGGATTTGAAACTAAGAATTTAAAGTTTATGGTTAAAGATTTTGATTTTATAATTTAAATAGTAAATAATTTATATATATACATCAAATAAGAACTCAACAAGTGCTCCCAATAATAACTTTTAGATTATTTAAATATATATTTGTATATTTCTCACGTATATAAGCATATCTTATAAATATATTATAGAAAATAAAATTTAAAAAGTTCAATTTATGTAATGAATTCTAACAATTGGCTAGGAGGCTCAGAAGATATTCATATAAAACAAAGGGGTCATTTTTTAAGTATTTTGTAAATTGGTAAATTATAGGGTAAAGTATGCCAGGTACCACCGAATTATAGGGTGTGATCTGTTTTTAACATCAACCTTTCAATTGGTCTAAACTTAACACCAAACTTTATTTTTCGACTCGTTTATACCACTCTGCCGTTAAATCGTTAACTCCGTGATGACGTGGATGCTGCACCAAAACGACGTCGTTTTGGTGCCGCTATTTTGATAATAAATGACTCAAAACGACGTCGTTTTGCTAGCGGAAATATGTAAAATTGTGCACTTAATGAGATTCGAACCTAGGACCTTAAGCATAAAAGACAACCTTTTAACCACCAAGCCAACCTAATATCTTTGAATTAGTTTTAGCACAAATAATATATATTCCCAACTGTAGTTTGTCATATAAATATATTATTTCTAATATAATAATATTCAAATATTGGTATACATATATTAATACATAAATAATAAATCAAATGAAAATATATAAATATTTTTATATTATTAATAATATTAAATATATAAATAGATAAATATATTATTATAAAAACTAAAAGACTAATTTGTAAAATAAAATTTGTTTAAAAAATTTAAAATTCGACAACATCTTAATCCCTAAACTTATAAACCCTAACCCTAAACTATAAACTTTAAACCCTAAAATTTTATTCATAAACAAATAATAATAAAATATATAAAAAATAATATATTATTATTAAAACTAAAAAACTGATTTAAAAAATAAATTTTTCAAAATTTACGAAAATCGCCAAAAATTCACCAAAATCTTAAACCCTAAACCATAAAGCTTTGGGCTTATGGTTTATGATTTCAGGTTTAGGGTTTAAGATTTTGGTGAATTTTTGGTGATTTTCGTAAATTTTAAAAAAATTATATTTTTTAGTTTTTATAATAATATATTATTTGTTTTTATATTTTAATATTATTTGTTTATGAATAAAATTTTAGGGTTTAAAGTTTATAGTTTAAGGTTAGGGTTTATAGGTTTAGGGATTAAGATTTTGTCGAATTTTAGAATTTTTAAACAAATTTTATTTTGAAAATTAGTCTTTTAGTTTTTATAATAATATATTTATCTATTTAATATTATTAATAATATAAAAATATTTATATATTTTCATTTAATTTATTATTTATGTATTAATATATGTATACTAATATTTGAATATTATTATATTAGAAATAATATATTTATATGACAAACTACAGTTGAGAATATATATTATTTGTGCTAAAACTAATTCAAAGATATTAGGTTGGCTTGGTGGTTAAGAGGTTGTCTTTGATGCTTAAGGTCTTAGGTTCAAATCCCATTAAGTGCATAATTTTACATATTTCCGCTAGAAAAACGACGTCGTTTTGGGTCATTTATTATCAAAATAGCGGCACCAAAACGACGTCATTTTGGTGCAGCGTCCACGTCATCACGAAGTTAACGATTTAACGGCAGGGTGGTATAAATGAGTCGAAAAATAATGTTTGGTGGTAAGTTTGGACCAATTGAAAGGTTGATGTTAAAAACAGGTCACACCTATAGTTCGGTGGTACCTGGCATACTTTACCCTAAATTATATAATTATATTGAACTTTACTTTTTAAATCTATTTTGATTATTAAAGTTTTAAAATGTTTAATATAGTCACTAAAGTTTAGACATTAAATGTATGTTGTCACTTTATTGTTCATCATCATCGGACGCACATAGTAGATGGTGGTCGTTCGATATTAAATTTCACACGTTATTTCGTCTTGCCTTTAAGTTTGAATTCGATCTCCATTTCGTCAGAAAGTGTCCCAAAATCTACAAATAGAACAATTCTTTTTTATTTTTTTGTTGATCTTCGTCCTCTGCCAAAGGATAGAGCTTATTTTTTAGGGTAAACTATCTGTTTGACCACCAAACTATTGTGAAAGTTTTAAAATGACCACCATAGAAAAAACGCTACATTTCACTACCCAAACTATTAAAATGGGATCATTTTGGCCACCTGCCGTTAATGGGCTAACGGAAGGTGACGTGGCAGTTAAAAAATTAAAGGTATAATCACACATTTGGTCCTTATTATTTACACATTCTTTCAATTTTGGTCCCTCTGAAGAAAAATCACCCAAATCCTACATAACTCTCCCATTCATCTTCTTCCCCACAACACCCAAAGCAAGGTCACTTTAATGAAAACTGCAGACAGATTTCTCGATATCTTCGAATGCAGATGGACAAAGTATTGCTGTTCCAAACCGCCACATTCATTGTCGTTAGTCGATTTAATTTAATTTATGTATTTCAAATATGCTTTGCATTATAGTCGATTTAAGAATTTATAGATGTACAATAAAATTAAGTGTTAATAGCCCGAATAAGTAGCAAGCAAAACAAATGAGAGGAAAATACGATGAACAATTTTGGCGGGTTTGAAAGATTCAGCACCAAAATGTAAGGAACAAATGTTTTAAATTCAACCCAATTCTCTCCTCCACCATTAACGCCTTTAGATCGAAAGGAACAAGACTATACCCCCCGATTCTCCATTCACGGTTTCGGGGGTGTTGTAATCCTCCTTTTCTTCCTTCTTCCCGGTCTCCATGTCAGGCGTTCAAGGCCAGATTCTCGAAGTCACCGGTAATTACTTTTCCCCCAAAAAAAAATAAAATTCAATTTCGATTTTCGTGTTGTTTTGATGTTGAATTCATGTGGGTTCAGTTGTGGGGTGTAAAAAATTGAAGGATACCGAATGGCTTTCCAGGCAAGATCCCTACGTTTGCCTCGAATACGGTAGCTCCAAGTTCCGTACACAAACCTGCATCGGTAATTCCTCTTTTAATTTCTTTGATTTAGGTTTTCTGGGTTTGGTTTTACGATTAGGGTTTTGTTTACAGATGGTGGGAGAACGCCCATGTTCCAAGAGAAGTTCACGTTCTCCCTCATGGAGGGGCAGACGGAGATGAATGTGGCGGTTTGGAACAGCAATACTTTGTCCAACGACGGCTTCATCGGCTATGGAAGGTGACGACTAACGACAATGAATTAAAATATTTTGGTTGGTTTGCTTTTGGATTTCTGGGGTTCTAAATTCTAATCTTCTTTTTCTGGGATTCGAAGATATCGAGAAATCTGTCTGCAGTTTTCATTAAAGTGACCTTGCTTTGGGTGTTGTGGGGAAGAAGATGAATGGGAGAGTTATGTAGGTTTGGGTGATTTTTCTTCAGAGGGACTAAATTGAAAGAATGTGTAAATAATAAGGACCAAATGTGTGATTATACCTTTAATTTTTTAACTGCCACGTCACCTTCCGTTAGCCCATTAACGGCAGGTGGCCAAAATGATCCCATTTTAATAGTTTGGGTAGTGAAATGGAGCGTTTTTTTTTATGGTGGTCATTTTAAAACTTTCACAATAGTTTGGTGGTCAAACAGATAGTTTACCCTATTTTTTAATATATTATTTTTTCATGTCGATGAAGTTTTCTATCATTTTAATTTTGAATTTTTTCCCGTTTATTAATAAATGGATGCCATAAAAAATTAATAAAAAATGACAAAAACATTCCGTATCTGTAAACTTTAGTGTATAAATTAAAAGTTTTAAAATTTTAAAACTAAAATATATTTGAAAGTATACTCCATTATAATTTACGCAATTTATCTTTGTAAAATTCTAGCATTCTTCTAGGACTTACCATGTCCACACGTGTCAAGAACCCATTTCTTTTCAAACCCCCTTAAACCCTCGAGCCTCTCTTCAATACCCATTGCCAAAAAACCTATAACTTCACCCTTCAATTTCCATCTCCCAAAACCTCCAAAATCATTACTTTGATCGCATCAATGGCAACAACAGCAGCTGTTGCAAGAAACCTGCTGAAAAACAGCAAAACGTTGCCCCAGATTCTGCGTGGCCAAATCCTTGGTCGGTCCAATGCTACCGCAAACCTCAATAACATAGCCAAGGATCACCACCAGATTGTTCAATCTTTGTTCGTTTCGAACCAAAAGATTCACGCCCAAATACACATCTTCGATTTCACTGAAATCGGTTCTCTCGTCGGGTCTAATGGAGGCCTGAGCCTGGCGGAGAAAGGCGTGGTGGTGGAGGATGATGGTGATGAGTCTAAAGATGATTTTGAAGATGAGATTGTTGATGGAGATGACGATTTTGATGATGGTGAGGATGATGATGATGATGACGATGATGGGGATGATGATGATGGTGCGTTTGATGATGACACGAACAAGATTAAGTTTTAAGCTTATTTGATTATGCAATCTTGATGTTTGAAGCCTATTGGAATAACTGAGGTTAACAGTTTAACAAAATTGTACTATCAATTATCTGCTTAAATTCTGTTCATCTGAATTTTTATTGTAGAATTGGTAGTTTGCGTTTAGATTTCTTAATCAGAATTGTCATTTTCATCTCAGTTACTCGAGAATTTTCGACCTTAAATTGTAACTATTCAACCGATTAATTATTTGTTTATTTTTCTTAAAAAAAATCATTTATTCAGTTAATCGAAATAGTATTAAAAATTATAAATTTTAATAATATATTAAAAAATATATATAAACTTTAAAAAACCGACATATGATATTAACATTTTTTTAATACTAACAAATTAAACAATTAAGTTTTATAAAATAAAACTAAACTTTTACTCTCGGAAAATGAGAATAAGAAAAAATTCATATTTTTTAATATAAAATATTAAAAGACATAACATAATAATATATTATATAATTATCAATTCAGTTACCCGATTTTTTTTAAATCGTAATCGAACTATTTTTTAAATAAAAACTCAAACATCGTGTACTTAGATTCAAGCACAATTATAAGGTGAAGTGTTAGAATAAAAATTCAAACCGGACTCATATCTCTTGAAATAATATTAAATATTATTGTCGAGATAAATATATATTATTTTTATTTATTAAAAAATAATGTAATCTAATGTTTTTAGCCGGCTAACAATTTATCAATTAAAGCCTTATATTTCGGTTATCCAAGAGCAATAAAATGGTGCATTTGTGTTGAAACGTGTTATTCTACTTTAAGATTTATTAAATTTTAATTACTTGTATATATTTTTATCAGACTTTCTTCTCCTTTTGATAAAAGTTTACGACATGAATTTTATTTAATTTTGAGAAAATGAGACGTTTGTAACATGCAACTTTTATTGTACCGCACTATATTTGGATGTGACAGGTGGTAGAATGTTAAAATTCGGGTATTCTAGTCTTTGGATAGTGGTTTAGTCTGCCTGTGTTGGTTGGGTACCCGAAAACTCGGGTAATTAAGTATTCAGATATAAAAATATTTATTTTTTAATTATAAAAATATTTTATTAGTTCAATATAAAAATATGTATTTATTAAATATAAAAATATAAAGAAATTTAAGATTTTTATTAGTTTAATATAAATATATATTGAATATAAAAATATTAATTTTAAATATATTTGGGTACTCGAGGGTAACCTGGTACTCAAAATTCTTAATTTTGTGACCCGGGCTCGATTTGGGTAAAAAAAAATTCGAGTAAATACTCAATTATTTATGTTTAGGTAGTTCGGTCAGGTCATTTAGATCGGATATTTTTAAACACCCCTAGCTAGTGGTACGTATTTTAAGAAGCTATTTTTATATGAATTGCGTAAAATAATATATGTTTTTTTTAAAATTGATCACGTGATTAAAAATATGTTAAATCAAATGGTGTGAAATATAAATTTTCAATTATTTTTTTAATTGAGTTTTAGGATGAATAGAAAATGAACTAAGTTTACGAGTGTTGGTTCAAGTAGTAATCAACTTGATATCGCTTAAGTAAATATTGAGTTCGAGATCTTGTGTATACAAAAACTCCCGTCGGGAAGTCACCCACCAAAATTAGGAGTGTGATATGGGCCGATCTAAACTAGTCAAGGCAAAACTCTAAGAAAGCAGAAGAACAACGAAAACGAATTAAATATCTATTCTCGTATTTTTTGTTATTTAATTGTTTTGTATATAAAATAATAGTTAACATTATATTTTGTTTTTATTTTGATATCTTTACTGTTAGAAACTATGACAAATTTTATGTGAAAAAAAATAAAACGACAATATCTAAACTTGGCGTAATGCTTTATCTAAAGTGACGCTCTAAAAAATACACTCTATCCTAATTCTCTAAATCCTAATCACAACTTCTAACCTTAAACCCTACATCTTAAGTTTATTATTTTAAAGTAGCGCATAAAAAAAGACATAGTTTGGGAGTAAACGATTTCCATACTAAATATCAAGGGATGGCATTTAAATGATAGGTAAATCGTTTTTTTTCCTAGAAGCTTTGTTAATCTTGGGTGTGACTCGGGTTACTTTAAAAATGAGTAACCCGAGAACATGTGTTGATCCTTATCACTGTACTTTACTTCCCTTCGGTCCGGCGACTGCTTATCTGTGACTTGATTTATTATTAAATAAATTTTTATATTGCTATTCGAATTCATACAAAATAAAAAAAATATCCTAGGCGAATTAGTAACTCTCATTTATACTATTTTATTTAATTTGTATTATCAATGATTTTTATTTTTGTCCTGAAACTTTGTATTCTTTTCGTCTGTAAATAATGTTATCGTAAAATATATATTTTTCCTTGATTTGCTATTGCATATATGACGAATTTATTACAAAAAATGCCATCGTGGCGCACCTTGTGTTGCTAAAGAATCGACGTCCCAGAATATCCTAGGGTCATCTCGGAAACCAATCAGGCCGTTCACGTTTTCTTGTCCTTTACCGATCTCGTCATCCAAAAAAAATGTTCCTTTATTTACTATAATCCGATCCTCTCGCTCTCTTAGAAATCTCCACTTTGTTCTTAGGAATAATTTCCTTTTTTTCGATGGCTTCCTCTACGGTTCCGATCACTGTTGCTGTCTCTGCCCCTCCTTTGGTTTCTGATCGGAGAAAATCCGTTAGATTATTGGAATTTCGAGGTCTCAAGATTAAACAGAGGTCGGAATCGCTGACTCAGTTGTCCAGATTGGTGACTCAGGATCCGCATCGAGTCGGTCGAGTTGGACGTGTTGTTTGTGAGGCTCAGAACACCGCTGTTGACGGTGAGTTTCGTTTGTTTCGGTGAACCTTAATTTGTTTCTTCTGTTCAAATTGTTTGTATTATGCTTTTTTTCAGTTTGATTGATTGCTTGGATAGTGGAAGGAAATAAGAAAGGATTGTTTGATGAAAGTGAAAAAGGAGATTATATTCAAGTAAACAATCAAACCTTTCTTAGTTGAATTATCATAAATACTTGGAATTTAATTGTTTTGTGAACTTCAAACTAGCTGAGCAGGTGAGGTCACCTATGATAAACTTTATACTGAGTTCGTTTACTAAATAAGTTTTACTACAATTGATTGTTTGTTTATGTTGAACTTGAGGGTTCTAAATTTGTTTAAGCTTTAGAAATTGAAGTAATTCACTCGCATCCCATAAGTTCCTAATTCCCCTCCCGCAGAATCAAACTATAGAATTATAGGTTGAAAGTCCTAAGTTCAAGTTACTACTTACTCGGACTCGGATATGAATCTCGGACACAACTTCCCCAAGTTATTAGAAGTGTTTAGGAGGTCTTGGACTCGGATATGAAGAGTCGAATTAACATAACTTCTAACCATCGAGACATCCGTTTTTATCGTGTTAGAGAAATTGATTAGCTAACATTTGTGTTAGCATTGTCCGAGCCATGAAATTTGAAGCTCTTGTTGTTGCTTGTTCTCAAATGAAACAGAATGATGGAACAACAGAGGATCATGTTGTAGTTGTACTATTTTCCATAAACCTTTGAACTTTGACAAAATTTATATGTTTGTTTCCTTGGATTCTGGTTATACATGTGTATGTATTACTATTAAGATTGCTCTCCAAATTGGCAGCGCCGGCAATTAAAGATGAAAACTGGCAGTCACTTGTTCTTGATTGTGAATTGCCTGTTCTGGTTGAATTTTGGGCTCCCTGGTGCGGACCTTGCCGTATGATCCACCCCATAATCGACGAACTGTCAAAGCAATATGCCGGGAAGCTCAAATGTTACAAAGTTAACACCGATGAGAATCCTGACATCACAACCCGATATGGAATTCGAAGCATTCCGACTGTTATGGTCTTCAAGAATGGGGAGAAGAAAGATGCAGTGATTGGTGCCGTTCCAAAATCGACATTGACAACTTGCATCGAGAAATTCTTGTAGGGGAAATCTCATTCTTTTTTTTTTTCCTGGAGGTTTAAGCTATTTCAAGCAATTCTCTCATGATTTCCAGTGGCTTATGTTATGATACAGTGTCTGAAATAAACTCTCGCCTGTCCCTCCCTGTATAGTTTACCAGAGATGTATTTTGCTCGTCTTAGTTCATGTTAATTAGTTGCATGATGCTTGTCCGTAAACCTCACAATTCATATACACGTGTTTAATGTATTTTATATTTGTTTAAATTTGGATAAGTTAATAATAATGTTTGCCATATAAATTTTGTAACATTTGTGTAGTTAATAATAAGTAGTTAAAAATTTTGGTTTACAATTTGAAAAAAAATTTGATTTAAAACATTTAAATATTTTTTTTATATTTAAATCGAATATTTAAATATGAAAAAGGAAAGATATTCAAATATTTTAAATCAAATTTATTTTTAGATATTCGATCTAAATATGAAAAAAGGAAAAATATTCGAATATTTTAAATCGAATTTCTTTTCTTTTAAATCAAATATTTTTTAAAATCGAATATTTAATAGTTTTCAGATTTAAATTAAATTGGATGTTTGTGTGATTATACACATCCCAAGTAATCTATGTTTGAGTCGTATTTCAACATTTTTACTTCTGTTTCCCTAACTTTTACTGCATTATAATATATGTAAATAAAATGTGCAAATAATTTCATTAAGAGCAGTTTGGCTCGATGGTAAAAGCTTGAGGATTAACCCCTAATCCCAAGTTTAAATCACCATAATGCCCTCTTATTTTCTTCTTTTTTCCCTAACTTTTACTACACTATAAGATATGTATATAAAAGGTGCAGATAATAACACTATGAGTAATTTGGTTCAATGGTAAAAGCTTGGGGATTTATCCCTTTGGTCTTAGGTTCAAACCATTATAATACCCTCATGTTTTCTTCTTTAAATTTTCTTTAACCAAGTGGTGACACGTGTTACCACCTGATTGGAGTAAATAATATGGACTAAACATGTAATTTTAAAAATGTCCTGTTAACTACACGTGGCACTTCGTCACCCCTTCGTTAACTTTTTAACGACGGTGGTCAAAATAGGTTGATTTTATAAGTTTGGTAGTCAGATTGATGATTTTTATAGTTTGGCGGTCCAAATAAGTATCCCCAATTTGTTTGGTGGTCAGTGGTGTAGTTTTCCCTATAAATTTTGTAACATTTGTGTAGTTAACTATTTGTCAACAATCTCTAGAACACGTAGTTAAAATTTTTAATTTACAATTTTCTCATTTTCTTAAGTTGTGGGTTCAAAATTAATCAGGAACAAATTTTCCTTTTCATAATATGAAAAAACATGTTATTTTTTAGAGTTTTTTTTTTATTTTTTAACTAGTGCTGAAGGGACGGTCGTACCTTTAATTTTTTTAAATTTTAATAGTTTAATATTTTTTATAGATAATCTAATTGTGTACCTTTAAAATTTAGTAATTTTACACCTTGTATTTACAATATAACTTTTTTATAGTTCACATAAAATCTTATGTCAATTTTTTTTTTCGAGCCTATAAGATCAAAGCTCTTTCCTTCAAGATTATTTTTGTTAAGTTGAAATATAAAATTGTTGTTTTTTCAGAGAGAAGATTTGTTGTTTGTTTTGAGAGAAAATTAACGTGGCCTTGATAATTCCTTCTGTTTTGATTTGGCAGTTGTTTTTCTTTGTTAGCACGATATTCGAATGAGCCAATACTCTAGTTTATGGCTGGTTTAATGCCCATGCAACCTCTACTGGGATCAATAAAGCTTATTGTTCGAGTTCTATATATATTTTTATAAAATATTTATATTTGATATTCGTATGTTAACACATTTTAAAATATAACATCTATTAAAAAAATAGCATCTAAAATCTTTTAAATATATAAAAATAAAAATATATCCATAATAAATATACATATATCAAACAATCACATCCCTACACAAATAACATATGATCAAAGTCTTTTATATAAGAATAGATAACTGTTCGATTAACAATGAAAACGACGAAAAATATAGTAATTTAAGAATAAAATAAAAAGTATTAGAATTTAAATTTTGAATATTTGAAACATTACTTAAAGATGATAACATGAAATAATTAAAAGATGAAAATAAGGAATGAATTGTATGATTTGAATTCTCATATTTATTTCGAGAATATAAATAATTATACTTAATAAAAAGAACAAGTAGATTAAGTTTCAGGTTAATTTTAATAAACTTAGAGTTGAAGATAGAATTCAAACTTTTGGAGGCAATAAGCAGATCAGGAAAAGTATCCATGCAGGTAGTGAAAACAAAAAGTTTCAACAACCGTTTATTTTTAGGGTTTAGAAATTTGGTTTAATGTTTAGGGTTTATGGATTTAAGTGCACATGTGTAGGGCTTGTGATTAGAATTTAGAGTGTATAGGTTAGGGTTTTGGTTTAGGGTAATATGGTTAGAGATTTAGGGTTTAACCTATGAACCCTGAAATCTAAATTCAAGCCACACCCCATAAATTCAAAACTCATATACTTAAACTCCTAATACTAGACTCTAAACCCTAAAACTAATTTATAAAAGGGTAATTTACACAAATACTGCCTATTTAATATTTTTTCCACTCCTATTTGCACATTTTTAATGCTTGGGGTTAGTGTTGCAGGCAAAACAAGTAAATCCCTAGTCATGCAATCCATGATTCCGGATCAAGCCAACAAACCAAGCAAAACACAATTAGCATTTTCATGGCTTTTTATTTCCCCACACATTTTAAGCCTATAAAATCTATTGATAATCCTTCATTTGATTGAGCATCCAAGGAGAAACCACATAAAGATGGCCTCAATAACAAAATCTGCAGTCTTTATCATGTCGGTGTTTTTATCTTTAAGTTTCGGTTTAGGTCATAGAGTCCTCTTGGAACATCACAATGACGAAGACCACAAAAACATGGACCGTCTTCCTCACGTCGATGCATCCAGCTCCGGTCACGAGCAGAACAATGACGGTGACATTGAATCAAAAATCGTTGGAATTACTGAACCTGGTATAGTTGAGTTTCAATATGGTAGTCTTGGTTCCAGATGTCCGGGAAGATGTCATAACCCTAGTGGCTGCGCTCCACAAATCCCACAAGTTCCATCAGTTCCCGGTGGTTGCACTCCACAAGTCCCACAGATTCCGTCAGTCCCCGGTGGTTGCACTCCACAAGTCCCCGGTGGTTGCTCTCCACAAGTTCCACAGATCCCAGCAATACCACAGATTCCAGCAATACCACAGATCCCAGCAATCCCACAGATTCCACCAATCCCACAGATTCCTGCCATTCCAGCAATCCCACAGATCCCACAAATCCCAGTAATCCCACAGATTCCGGCAATCCCACAGATTCCGGCAATCCCACAAATTCCAGCAATTCCAGGGGCACCGGCAGGGTGCAACAATGGGAGGTGCTGCCAACAGCCGTGCAGTAGGTGTGACTCCGGCGGGTGTTACGAGCAGCCTTGCGGTGGGTGTAATACTGGATGTTGTGAGCCTGTTGCACATGAACTAAATGTTAAAGAGATGGAAGATGTTCAGGTCAGTGAGCCTGTTCCACCAAAATAGAGAGAGCCACAACACCAGACACAGTTTAAAGTATTAATTAATGAAAAGTTTGAAGTGTATTATTTATCTAAATAAAAAATTAAGTGATGTTTTAGAAGTTTGCAATAAATCCTCCCACTGAATCAAAAGAGTAACTACGGAGAATAAAGTGCTCAAAACAATCTTAGGGTTATTATATGTACGTAAATAATGCATGCTCAATTTCACGTGCTAATAAATAGATACATATATGATTAATGATTTTTTTTTGTTTTAATTTCTACTAAACTTTCAACATGCTTCCGTATGTGAATCTATGAATCATTCGACAGGGAATGTGAAGAAATATTGTGTTAACGAGGAATATAAATATAAGGGGTGGTCATTGTCGGGTACCCTCATTAAGCGGTCCGTGTCTCGGCTCATTATATTCGAGTACTCGGGATTCGGGTACCTGGTTCCTATTTCTTTTTAATTTTAAGCTTTAAAAAAATCACATGTTGAACACAAAAATATTTAAAAAAAATTAAACTTAAAACTTAAAAGAATATAATACAAACATAGAAAAAATGTAGGGATTTAAACTTAATTTTAGAGTGAAAATATTAAGAAACCTAAAATAAAATATATAATTTTAAATATAAAAATATATATATTAATTTTTATTGGGTCGGGTCGGGTACCCGGTAAGGGAAAACTTCCGGCCCATGTCCCGATAAATTTGTCGGGTCGGGTAATTTTTTTTCGGAAATTACCCAACATTTTAGGTTCGAGTTTTCGGGTCGGGTCAATCGGGTCGGGTATTTTTGCCCACCCCTAATAAATATATAAAGGTTTTAATATTTGGGTAAGCTATGTAAACAATCCTTTGACTATATGTCGTTTTTTGGTTAAATGCTCTAATTATAAAAAGTTATAAAATGATCACCAAATTTTAGAAAAATAATAAATTGGAAACATAAAATACAAAGCCAAAAATTATTAATTAATATGCACTTAGTTATTTTCGTTGAATAGCTACAATTATTGCTAGACAATTTGTTAAAATAATACTGAGTTTTTTTTATAGTACATATTTATTTTATGAGTTAAGTTTGAGATTCGTAATTTTTTTCTAATAACATTATCTATGATGTTTGAATTCGAACGGTGTCTTTAGAAGAATAATATGTTACCATTATAGCCAACTTTTATCAGTAATAATATTATATTATTTAAACCAACAAAAATATCTCTAAAGATGAAAATAGATAAAATTTAGGCTTAAACGAAAAGTAAGTGCTCAATTTTTTTTTTTTGTAAAAATAGGTGCTTAAAATTTTAATAATTGCAATTTTAATTGTCTGGTGTTTAAAAAAATCGTTGCCCAATAAAAAATCGTGACACATTACATGTTATTTTATTATTGTATTAAAAAATTAAAAAAGAATATATTTAAAAAAATCAATTTTCCCCCAAAAGCCCAGAATCTTTAATACCCACAACCACAAATTCTTCAACTTGTCGCCGTCGTCGGACACCACCAATATCGGTGCTGGAGGCCACCCCCATTTCCTCCAATAATCCATTACAAAAAATCGTCGGTATGTGTGTCAATCAGACGTCGTTCGAGTATAATCATTTGTATTCATCGTCCAATTGGTACACTTTTCGTTAGTTACCGGTGATGGCTGATTGGAGGAAATAAGCGGCTACTTTCGGCGACAGTTGTGGTAGTGTCCAGCGATGAAAAAAGCGACGACAACAACGATAACTTATAGACTTTGTGGTTTGGGTATTAGAGATTAAGGTTTTTTTGAATGTAACCCCCTCGTCCCGGTCTGGCCGGATGACCGGTCCGAGTGGGCCACACGGGGAAAACCGAAGCAAAACCCGTTAAGGTTCCTCCTCGGTTAACGACCCAGAAAATTTCTTTTTAATTTAATCTTCCCTAAATGCACATTTAATTCCTATGTGATCACAACAACGGAAGACAAGCATTCATACAACCAAGACTCAAACAACCTGAACCAAACAGTCCATTTTTATGTGATTTAACAGGCTGTTTCGAAACACCCTCAAGGTGTATCGAAACGCCTTGACCTGGTCAACATTTCTAAGCCTACACGAGGATGCCGTTTCGGAACGGGGGTCAACCGTTCCGAAACACCCTCCCTGGTCAACTTCTCGTGGTCAACGAGATTTGACCGTTTCGAAACACCATAGACCCGTTTCAGAACACCTTTATCTCGCCAATTTCTCAAAATTCCAATAGCAAAAGTGTACCGAAACGGCCCCTACCCGTTTCGAAACGCTCGACCAAAAACAAAGGAACCGTATCGAAACAGGGTAGCCCGTTTCGAAACGCCCTCTGTCTGCAGACTGGTTTTGGCTGTTTTAAGGCACAAGGGTGTCCCTAACCCCACCAAAACCTCCCACAACACACTATTAACAATTCTAAAGGCAAACCATCATACAAGCATGCTTGAGCATCATCATAACAAGACTCAACACCAAGGCACAACATCACAAGCCACCCATCCATACATGTCATTATAGATGTTAACCTTTAACATATCCAACACTTAGGCAATTCTAGATAGCAAGATACTAACATGGTCTCGAGCATAGCATACATCCCAAAAGCCGATTTAACAAGCATAAACGATGAGTCTAACATGCTCCTAAACAACAACAACAACAACAATATTCCAAAAGCATCATAACACGACACCTATCCCATTGCTTTACTATTACAATCTTTAAATTTAAACATCATACTTGAGCTAACCGTAAGCAACACTTGGAGGCCTTTCCTTGCCCTTGCCACCCACAAGCCATTGATATGCATTGTCGAACAATAAGAGAGCGTAAGCATAAAAGCTTAGTGAGGGTAAGCTCATAAAACAAACATTCGACAATGCAGGGTCCAAGCACGAGCTACAACCAAGATAAAATGCATGATCTTACCTCCGATCCACACGAGCCATAATTATGGATGATGCATGAACATATATTCAATATCATGTCATGCTCAACATGTTTAAATCCACAACATATGAAATCACATATATTAAACCATGTTAGCAACACATCCCAAATCACATTGGCTCACAATTAACCACATAAACTACAATCCGTATTGGCACCTAGCTATGACTCGAATACGCGGATAACCGTTGGAACTCACATCCAACAACACAACCATTACCTGACGGTGGGATTACACTCATCACCGTTCACGCGGAGGGGATTCCACTCATCCTCACGCCTCATTTCACGTCGAGGGGATTCCACTCATCCTCACGCCCGTCGATGGGATTCCACTCATCACCGACTATTATAAATAAGAAGATTTCCGGGTGAACCCGTACTCCATCTTGATGACTACCATCATCAAGACCACGCGCGCACTTTGACTCACGTGTGCACACTAAACATCCTAATGATCGATCATTTGTACTCAAGCATACTAGTGTCAATACTACACATTTCATTACTCTTTCACAATATCATTTCATAATAACTTCCGTGCTTAGCACGTACTCACCATGACTCACCGTCATGCACAAACCACATTTCCATACCTAGCGTATACTCACCATGGTCATCGGATCATACAATCATCTCATAATATCATTTCACATGTCAACACCACATGTATATCATTAACAACCATATCACATCATATTTTACACATGTGTATAACAATATCATATCTATCATCAACATGCATATAACTATGCATTAAACATGCCTCAACATACATGTATACAAGATATACATAATCAACACCATCACAATTTAACACGAGGCATAACAACCATTAGAGAGTGCAACCAAAGTCTCTAATCAAAGCTTGGGATTAGGCTACCACTCTAATCCCAACTCTAGGTGGGTTTACCGAGCCCATCCTAGGTTAACATGCTTGAACCAAATACTCAAAACTATTTTAAAAATATTTAACCACTCACCTCTACCTCCAAGCTCAAATACCAAGCAACCATCACCTCCAAGTTTCCGGATTCTTCCCGATGCTTCGCCGACCCAAATTCTTGCTTCTAAACAACCTCAAATCAGCCCAACATCAAAATATCAACCCGGAATACAATTCAAGTACAATTTACAATGTTGCAAGCCATGATCAAACCCCATACTTAGCAATTTCGGACAGCCCACTTATCCCTTCCAAAATCCATGTTTCCAACACCCATTGCACCCACAAATGATCCCAAATCAACCCCTAACCATAGTACTACCATTGGGCTATTAATTCCCACCTAAATCAACCCCCAAAACTCACCCAAAACCCTCCAAAAACCCCATTTATACCCAAATTCGGGAATTCATTTAAAATACTCCAAAAATCATATATGTTGGACTATTTGATTCACAAACAACATATCTAACATAAATAAACCAAAAGCCTTGATAAAAACTCATAAAGTCACAACCTTTAACCAAAACTTTGAAAAACCCAAATTCTAAAACATTGATGAAAATGAAATCTATTTGTACTTCCAAGTAGAGGAAGATGAGAGCAAGTCGGAAATGTGATTACCTTTCAAAACCGAGCCAAAATGAAGGAGAAAGAAGGTGGGATAGAAACTTGGAGAAAAACTCTCCTCTTGTCGTTGAAATGGTGGAAAATGGGGTGAGGAAGATGAGCACATGTTTAATTCAACAAAAAGGGGTTTTAATTTTAAAAGTTCATTTTATTTACCCTTTTGCCATTAATGAGATGACAACTCTCCCCTTACTTTAAAATCCATGAAATTTTAGTTTCATTTCAAATTAGCCCAACATAAAATGTTTATTTGAAAATAAAGAAAGACACAAGGTCCAAATAATATATGATATTATTTAAATAAAAAAAACCGAGACCCAATAATATTATTTTCTTCCGACCCCTAAATCCGGGTGTTACATTGAAAATTTTGGGAATTCTGAGTTTTTTAATATATATATATATATTTGATTTATTAATAATAAAAAAAAAGTATGACACATGTCTCTTTTTTATTGGGTAGCCATTTTTTTAAAAGGTCGGACACTTAAAATTGTAACGGATAAAACTTTAGACACTTAAAATTATAACGGTTGGAACTTTAAGCACCTATTTTTATCAAAAAAAAAAATTAGGCACCTAAAGTTCAAAAAAGTATAGTTTAAACAATTGTTTTTCATTTAAGCCTAAAATCTAGTCCGGGAATAAAATTGAATCAACATACCTTTTTCGTTTATCGTTTATCCAAAAGTTGGTTTATTAGTTACATGATAAATTACACAGATCATTATTGATTTATCTTCTTACTCCTATTTTATTTACTTAATTTTAAAAAAATAATTTAATAATTGAAATTTATGCATTGAATTTTTTTGTCACTAAATTATTTTATTAATATTTGGTATGACATAACATATTTTATTATTATTAAATATAAAAATAATTTAAAATAAAAATAAAAATATATTTTATTATTATTAAATATAAAAATAATTAAAAAATTTAAATCATGTAATTACAAAAAAAAACCATGATATCAATCTCTAACACACAACTCTTCCCTTCACATAGATTGCAAGCCCCATTTTAGTTGGACAGTGCAAAAATGATCGAAATTAAGATTTGAGGCCGCTGAATTATCCAATAATATACAGGATTGGACACTTGTTAAAGACCGTTGGGTATGGGATATCGTGATTTATGATTTTGTGGTATATTTTACGACTTTGTGGTATTTTACAATTGAATGTGTCTACCACATGCGACGAATATTGATGAACATTATTAACGATGAATATCGATGAACACCACTAACGATAAACATCGATGAACACCATTATTTTTTTAAAATTTTAAAAATCTAAAGACTAAAATTATAATTAAAATTATATATTATAAAAATAAAAATTAAATTTGATAATTACTTTATAATATTTTTAATAGGTTAGAATCAAATATACATAATTCTCCTAAACCCTAACAAAATCAATCTCTTAAAAAAGTAGAAATCGGTTTATAATTTTTTAATAGATTAGAATCAATAATATGAGAATTGAGTATATTTGATTCTAATCTATTAAAAAATTATAAACTGATTTTTATTTTTTTAAGAGATTGATTTTGTTAGGGTTTAGGAGAATTGGATATAATTGATTCTAACCTATTAAAAAATATTATAAAATAACTATTAAATTTTATTTTTATTTTTTAAGAGATAATTTTAATTATAATTTTAATCCTTTAGATTTTTAAAATTAAAAAAAATTAATGGTGTTCATCGGTGTTCTTCGTTAGTGGTGTTCATCAATGTTCGTCGCCCGTTGTAGAAATTTCATTTACAATTTTGTGCTATTTTACAACTTTGTGGTATTTTTCGCATTGTCCTCACCCGCAAAGTATATTCTGTAATTATTTATGACTTCACAGAATAACATGTTAGAAAAAATATTTTATTTTTTATTTATTTTTATAAAAATACTTTTTGATTGATGTGTTATTATATAAAGTCAACATATTTATCTATATAACATTGATATCGCAATTTTCACTGCAAGATAAGTTTGTCACGTCATTCTATTGTTTATCATTATTTGACAAACAATTTTCACACATAGAAATATTATTTTAACTCAAAA
Source organism: Hibiscus tridactylites (assembly GCA_958450335.1). Lineage (NCBI taxonomy): Eukaryota > Viridiplantae > Streptophyta > Magnoliopsida > Malvales > Malvaceae > Hibiscus > Hibiscus tridactylites. Next base: position 4,655,217 of record OY288267.1, read on the forward strand.
TAAAATATTAAATATTAAATTAATTTTAGAAAAATATATAAACTAAAATAATTATTTAATCAAATGTTTGAGGCATCTTTTAAATTTTAACTTTATAAACTAAGTATAGAGGAAGGTTTTAGTAAATTTTTAGTAGAACTTGTCTCTTTGTCACCTTTGGGCCATGAACAACCTTTTTTTTAGAGATGAAAATCTCTTTCAAAAGGAAAAGGAAGAAATATAAGTGCTGTAGGAAATAATACCTTTGGTGGAAACATTAAAGTAGATGTTTGGCGTCATCACCCTATTAATTTTAGAGTACACTTGTATGTAACTTCCAGGTTTCATAATTAAAATCTCAATTTCCATATAGCAATACGTATATTTATAATATATTAACATAGTTTCTATGCTTGCTACTTGTATTCCACCATTTATCACTTAATACATATATAGTCTATTTATTCCCTGATGAAAAGCTTTAGAAAAGATGTAAAAGATGAGCACAGAAAGCATGGTTTATTCATTAGCAAGAAAGGGTTTATAAACCCATGCAAGTACGTTCTAGAGATTTTGCCACATCAGCAAAATCTGTTACAACAAAATAACAACCCTAGCTGGTCATGCATATAGAGATTACAGCTGTATCATAGAACGATCTAGAGGTATTAGCTATTTTGCTTTTACGCTATCATCTTCCCTACTTCTTCCTTCCTGGTCTTGAACAACTTCAGAAAAAGAAACCGCATTGATCCTTTGCCGAAACAAAGAAAAGTGTGAGGTTGTGAGGGGTTTGGTGAAGCCATCAGCAATCTGAAACGGTGCAGGTACATAATTAACAAGAAGTGTTTTCGCAGCAACTTTCTCACGGACAAAATGAGCATCAAGATCAACATGCTTCGACTGAGCATGGAAAACGGGATTCATACTCATAGCGACAACACTGGTACTGTCACTCCAAATTATAGGTAACTGTGGCTGAGAAATCCCCATATCAGAAAGTAAAGCTTGTAACCAGACCACTTCAGAAGTCGTGTCTGCAATACTCCTGTATTCCGCTTCCATTGTTGAACGGGAAACTACCTTCTGCTTCTTAGAAGACTAAGTAACCAGATGTTTGCCTAAGAAGACACAATTGCCAGTGACGGAGCGGCGATCATCAGAACAGCTGCCCCAGTCAGCATCAGAGAAAGCAATAAGTCTGAAGTTAGGAGCAGTGGAGGGAAAAAGTAATCCATAATGAAGCGTAGCATTGAGATAACGCAGAATCCGTTTTAAAGCAGACAAGTGAGCCTCACATGGCCGATGCATATATTGAGCAACCTTATGAACACTGTAAGTGATATCTGGTCGTGTATGACACAGATAAAGCAATGCTCCAACGATGCTCCGATAGCCAGTAATATCTTCAATGGGACTGCCACTATTGAGAGTTAACTTGTCGGATGGAAGCATGGGGGTGGAGGCACCATTTGCTTTGTCCATGTTGGTGCGTATCAATAACTCATGAACATATTTGCGTTGATTCAAAAATAACAAGGAACCACAGCGTTGAACTTCAATACCCAAAAAATAACTTAAGTTGCCAAGGTCCTTAAGAGAAAAACGTGCCCCAAGTAAGCCAATGACCTCTGAGATGTGAGAATTGCAACAACCGGTGATGACAATATCATCTACATAGATAAGGATATATGTTGATATACTGTCATGAAGATAAACAAATAAGGAAGGGTCTGCTGCACTGCCACGAAAACCCAGACTCAGAAGAAATTGTTGAAGCTGAGAATTCCAATTACGAGGAGCTTGGCGTAAGCCATACAAAGCTCTCTCTAATTTGCAAACTAACACAGAACCATCATCACTAGAAACCTCAAACCCAGGAGGCTGGCGCATGTAAACTTCTTCCTCTAATCCGCCATTTAGGAATGCGTTGTTAATGTCTATTTGCCGCAAGGACCACTGATTTGATGCAGCAATAGAGAGAACTATATTAACTGTAGCAAATTTCACCACTGGGCTAAATGTGTCAGTGAAGTCCCGACCAGGAACTTGCGAAAAACCTTGCGCAACAAGGCGAGCTTTATACCGCGAGATAGAGCCATCTGCATTTTGCTTCACTCGAAATATCCACTTGCAGCCAATAGGTACCCGACCAGAGGGTAGCTTGACAAGTGACCATGTCTGATTTTTAAGTAAGGCTTCATACTCAGCCATTGCAGCTTGACGCCATTCAGGAGAAGCAAGAGCCTCAGTGACAGACTGGGGTAGGATGTGATTAGTAGGAGGCATAGTAGTAAGATAGGCTTTTGGTTTGAAAATTCCGGCTTTGCTCCGTGTGACCATCGGATGAAGGTTACCAAGAGAAGGGGGTAGAGGATCATCAACAGGTACAGAGGTTGCAAGGTCAAATATAGGTTCAGAAGAAATGGCAGTGGAAGGAGATATAGGAAGCACAGACTCAAGTAATGGTGCAGTAGGCAATATGGGAGTTGGAGAGGATGAAGGGCCAGTAGGTGAAATTTCAGAAGTAGGGTTAGTCACAGGAGTAGGGTTAGGTAATATGGGTGTGACAGGCTGAGAGGAGGGTGTAGGAGTAGAAGATATAGGATTATCAGTTTGAGGTATGGGGGAAGAAATAGGAGAAGTACCTTGCATGTTAGGGTGAGAGGAAGTAGGTGAAGGACGTGGTGGACTAGAAGGGAAAGAAGGTGACTGTGGTGAGGTAACATGTGATGAAGCATGAGCTGTAGAAGACCCAGGAGACCCAGAATTGGTTCGAAACAAATGCTCAACTCCAGGAACCAAAGGCAAGGAGGAACTTGTAGAAGAAGTGGAAACTGCTGAAGTAGTCTGTGGAGAATCAGCAAATGGAAACAATTGTTCATCAAAGACAACATGCCGTGATATATACACTCGACCATCATGAGCAAGGCATTGATACCCCCTGTGGGAGGGACTATAACCCAAAAAGGTGGAAGGAAGAGATCGAAATTCTAACTTGTGAGAATTGAATGGCCGCAAATGGGGAAAGCAGCGACAACCAAAAACACGAAGCAGCTCGTACTTAGGCTTCCTTCCAAACAAGGATTCAAACGGTGAACGCCCATGTAAAACCTTTGTAGGCAGATGGTTGATCAAATGCACTGCAGAAATAACAGCAAAGGACCAAAAACGAAGTGGAAGAGAAGCCTGTGCAAGAAGGGTCAAAGCAAGCTCAATGATGTGCCGGTGTTTACGCTCAACAACTCCGTTCTGCTGGGAGGTGTGAGGACAGGTAATGCGATGAATGATCCCAGCATGACGCAAAATCGGAGTTAAGATACGAAACTCCCCTCCCCAGTCACTTTGAATCGATTTGTCAGTAGCATGGAATTGAGTATGAACAAGCTTAAGAAAGGCTTGAAATGCTTCAACAGCCTGAGACTTACGCTTTAATAAATAAAGCCAGCAATGTCGTGTATGTGCGTCAACGAAAGAAACGTAATAAAGATAACCTTGCGAAGCAACATGGGCAGGGCCCCAAAGATCAGTGAAGATCAATTGAAACGATGAGTCATAAGTTGAGTCAGATGGAACAAATGGCAATTTGTGGCTCTTTCCCATTTGGCAAGCAGAACAAACATAAGACAATGTATTGGCATCACTCGAAAGGGAAACATTACACAGTTTACACACTTGAAGCAGTGTTTCATGAGATGGATGCCCTAAACAGCGATGCCACAACTCATACAAAGAAGAAGAACTATGAGCTAAATGGACCTGAGCAGTAGGTCGATTATTACATGATGATGAACTGGAATGAAACCTATAAAGACCACCATCTTCCTCACCCGTCAGGACCACAGCACCAGTGGATTCATCACGAACTACACAGGATCGAGCATGAAACTCCAGGTATACATCATTATCCCTAGCAAGCTTGGACACCGAAACCAAGTTCTTTGTTATACTAGGGAAGTGCAAAACATTGGTCAGCTTTAAAGTTCGATTGGAAGAAAATAAAGCAGACTGGCCTAAGGTCGAAATACCAAGAGAATCACCATTGCCAATAGTGAGCTTACCAGGGCCAGAATAGTCAACACTGTCAAGAAGCACATTCGAATCAGAGGAGACATGATGAGACGCACCGGAATCAGCAAACCAAAGTCCCTTGGTGGCAGTAACAGTGTTGGCCTGAGCAGAAGGAGCAGCGGGCGTACTAGAAGATGGTTTGGAAGCTGAGATAGCACCATGATTGCAACCACAATTGAACGAGGATCCATCAAGCGTACAAACATTAGCATCAGCAGAATCAGTACGAACCATATCTTTGTTACGAGCAGTAACACCAACAAAACTTTCATCAAACCGGTGCCAACACCGGTCAACCAAGTGACCCAACTTGCCACATAGTTGGCACTGAAATCTTGGACGCCCAAATCGCCCACGACCACGAGAAGTAGACTGAGATTGATAAGAGCGTGGAGAATTGGAAGTAGAACCCTTAGACGCAGAGAAATTCGAAGGGGCCTGCACCATATTAACACTAGAAGAGAGATCAGTTAAAGGATTAAAACTTAAAAGCTGTGTTTCAGCATCAAACAACACCGAAATAGCAGCGTCAAGTGTAAACGGTTGCTGACTGGCCGTAATAACAGCCACAAACGGCTGATACTCCATGGGCAAACCATTCAAGATGGTGGTTGAACGACTGGAAAAATAGCGAAGAACAGTGGACCAAATCGCAGCAGCAGTGTCGGCGCCAACAAATTCAGAAAGAAGATGGGAGCTAATCGTTGAAAGGAGCCAGGAGGCTAAGGCACTGTCCTGAGCCACGAAAACTTCATAAGCTTCATTTTCAACAGGAGAACCATCAGATCCAGGGACGGTGGCCGGCGGAGGTTTGAAATCACCAGTGAGAAGCTTCTCGAGTCGCAAACTTCGAACTGCTAGCAGAACCTGCTGTTTCCACATCAAAAAATTAAATCCATCAAGAACAATCGTTACTCGTTTATTGGTAAACGTCTTGCTCATTGGTGGTAAACCAGTAGACGAATCAGCATCGGTGGGAGAGGCAGCAGGCGTAGCACCTGGTTGCGTCATCGGAGCAAATCAACGGAGAAACCTTTAAAAAACGCAGCAGAGAAGGATCCCAGATCTTGTGGCGATAGATACCATGATGAAAAGCTTTAGAAAAGATGTAAAAGATGAGCACAGAAAGCATGGTTTATTCATTAGCAAGAAGGGGTTTATAAACCCATGCAAGTACGTTCTAGAGATTTTGCCACATCAGCAAAATCTGTTACAACAAAATAACAACCCTAGCTGGCCATGCATATAGAGATTACAGCTGTATCATAGAACGATCTAGAGGTATTAGCTATTTTGCTTTTACGCTATCATTCCCCCAATGATATATATATATATATATATATATAAACAAACGCATGTTTCAACGTCAAAAATAATGTACAAACAAATTTTAAGGTTTAAGGTTAAGTTCAATTTAGGGTTAAACATTTTAGAGTTTAAGTTTAGAGGTTTAGAATTTGAGGTTTGCGGTTAAAATTTAGTATTTAGATTTTAGGGTTAAAATTTATAATTTATAGGTTAGAACCTAAATTCCCAACCATAATACACTAAACCTAAACTCTAACCTTTAAACTCTAAGTTCTAAACCTAAATTATAAATTCAAATAATTAATCTTAAATTCTAAATTTATATATTTAAATCCCTACACTTTATGCCCTAAACTAAATCCCTGAACTTAAACTTAGCCAAAAAACACTCGTAACTTTAAAGTATTGGATCCGTTTATTATTAGACGAGTTCGGTCGGATTAATGTCGCTCACAGATTTTCGGTCAATGCATTTTTAAAGAAACAATATAAAATAATGCTTTTACTTTGTTTAAATTATAAATTTAATCTTGAATTTTTAATTTATATTTCTAGTTTATATGCTTCTAAAATTCTGAAATATTAATTTTCGACTTAAACAATAATGATTCAATTTATTAAATTATAATATGCTATTAGTTTTTCTATTATGTATAAGCTATAAATTTAATTTTTATTTCTTCATTTAAACAATTTAAGTTACTATATTTTAATCATATTATTTTTTATATTGTTTCGATCAAGAATAAAATTTTAATAACTAAAAAATACATAAATTAATCAACAAGATTGGTCCAAGTGACAAGTAGTTTAATATTGTTTAAGCAAGTCTCAAGTTCGAAGCCTTGTGTATGTAGAAAAGCCCAACTGAAAGACTCACCTACTACAGTCAAGTATGTGACACAAGGTAATCTAGATTAGTAAGGACAAAGCCCTAGAGAACCATGAGGACATCTAAAAAAATGAAAAGTACATATATTAAAATTAAGGGTAAACTATGTCAGGTACCACCAAACTATAGGGTGTGACTTGTTTTTACCACCGAACTTTCAATTGGTCTAAACGTGCCACCAAACTTTCTTTTTCGACTCGTTTATACCACCGCGCCGTTAATTCCTTAACGTCATGATGACATGGACGCTGGACCAAAACAATGTCGTTTTGGTGCCGTTATTTTGACACCATATTGCTCAAAACGGCGTCGTTTTACTGGAAAAAATGTGAAAAATCATGCTTTTGCTAGGATTTGAACCTAAAACCTTTAAAATGAAATGTAACCTCTTAACCACTAAACCAACTTAATATATTTGATATGTTTATAGTACAAATAATATATATTCTAAATTGTTGTTCATTATATAAATAATATTATTTTATATTTATAATATAAATATATTAATATTATTACCAAGTTGATGTGGGAAATGGTGCAGAGGATCGAAGAGTTAGATGGTGGCAAGAGCCAAGGCGAGCAGTTTGTATGGGAGAATCGCACCACGTCGAGGCAGCGAGTAACAATATCCAAAGTGGCCCTACCCAGGATCGTTCTAGTGCAACGACGAGGGCGTCGCTAAGCTCAGTGGGGGAGAATGTCACAACCCAAAGTTTTTGGTTCGAAACAATGGCACATAGATCCGCCCCAGAGGTTCAAGACGGATCATCGTGCTTGTCAAGACTACCAGACTTGGCCCGACACTTGAAGAATGCTAGTAAGCCCGTCCACATTGATTCGATAAACATGGCAGGAGACAACATATTAGAGAGGATTGTGGAAGAATCTTGCCATATTCGGTGTTGAGACCTATCCGAGGAAAGTTCCCTACTAATGGATGTAATTAGATAGGATTTTGATTCTCTTTCCATAAATAGGTGATTTTGTAAGAATTTGGGCTAATCCTGGCTATCCATGTAACTCAATCTAGACCATTGATTTGGAGGGTGCTCAACTATAAATAGAGAGCCCCTCCCTCATTTGTATTCATCCATAATCCATCATTTGTGTAATACACTTGGCTTTTACTCTAAACACTCTGTGGTGTTCTTCGCGTTCTTGAGCGTTCTTTTCATTGTTCTTGTTGCCTTTCTTTTTTGATCGCTTCCTCTAGAAACGATTTTAAGTTTGATCTTCCGGAGAAGGTTTTCAAGTTTACTTAGTCGTTTGTCTAAAAAACATCGACTAAGGTCGCACGTTGGGCTAGTCAAGACTCTAGCCACGTGACAAATGCTTCTGGTACAATTTTATGAATTCTCTCTCTCTCGTATGTTTCCAGGTAATCTCGTGCCCCTGCTGCTTGAAATTCTGTGTCTAAATATTGAAGGAATATTTATTACTTAGGGAGAATCAAATTATCAAACTAGCATCACAAACCGAAAAACTAACAAAATGAGAGTTGTTATAGTTTGAGAGAAAACGATACAAAATAGAAGGAAAATGATACCAACGAGGCTATCAACTTCTTGAATTTTTTAGATAAGTTTTTTTCAGACCCTAGTTTGCTGCGATTAGAAACATTGAAGGTTACAGATATGTGGATGACAAAAGAAGTCGCCTCACAGAGTGAGAATGGCTTACGCGTTTACAATTGGATTGATGGTGCTCTACGTTGTGGAGTTAAGGAGATCGAGGTCCAACCTATCAGTTTCTCCAAAGTCATTGTACCCAGACTTTTGTTTAATTGTCAGACTCTGGTGATCTTAGAGTTGAGGGACATATTGGATATCAAGTATCTTTCTAAGATTGGTTTGCCAATCTTAAAGACGTTACATCTTTCATCGATCATTTTTCAAAATGGTAGAGTACTCGAACTGATCTCAAGTTGTCCCCTCTTAAAAGATTTTAACTCTTTAGGATGCATATTCAACAATATTAAAGTTCTTATGTCCAGAACCTTGCACTTAGGAGATTATGTTTAGATGCAACTGAATTTACTGGTTAGCGAAGAGAGTTCAACGAAATAAAAATCAATTCTACTAATCTAACTTCTTTCAAATATGCTGACAACAAGTTTCAAGAATGTAAAATCACATTATGTGAAATGCAACATCTGAATATAGCTGAAGTTGATATCACTACGTAAAATCTCTCTCATTATTCATTAAGGATGTATCGCAGACCGTAAGTGTACATCCAACCCATAGTCTTATATATGAACTTTTTTAATGCTATATAATACATGTTTGTTTCCTACGGACACAGTTCTTTACTGGACCATTTCATCTGAAGCTAGAATTTAACCGTATGGTTAAACTGTTCTTTCATATTGACAAATTTCACAATGGAATGCTGATTGGATAATCAACTTCTTAATGGCACACCAAACCTGGATGCATTGTCGATGTATATGGTATTAAAACTTGTCTAAGTTCTATTTTAATTTTTTTTATATATAATTATTGTCTGAGTAGTTTTTTTCATATGTTCAGTCATATCTAGAAGATGAAGGGCCTAGCCCCTTGACTGCCAAAGTCCCGATATGCTTGTTAATGCACATAAAAACGATATAGATATGGTATTTTGAGGAAGAATGTATGTGGGATCTAATTTGCTACTTCCTAAAACACGGATTAATATTAGTCCAGCTGAAAATCAAAAGACCCCCTAAGATCCGTAAGGAAGATACAACTGCCGTCATTCAAAAACTAAATAATTTACCTAAGGAATCTAAGGACTTATAGAATTTGTTGTAAAAAATCTTCAGTCATAGCGTTAATATCTGCCATGAATAACGTAGGAGTTTCTTTCGTCTTCTTTAGGACTTTGAAGTAAAAAACAGAAGAGATGAATGATAAAAGATAGAGAATGTGAAGTTATCGGTCTCTAAATAACGAAAGTGTAAGGAATGTTGAGGTCTACTGAACTATTAGTCTGGTAATATATTGAGTAAGGCGCTCGCAAATAAGCTGTGTTAATGTATAAGCGGATTCTTGATTGCTAGTTGATAGCCAACGAGCTAATTGATTCAATGATGAATAGTGACGATAATGGCATCGCATTCAAGATTGATTTTAGAAAGCCTATGATACAATTAACTCGAATTGTTGCTTCGTATCTTAAAGAAAATGAGTCAAATGATAGTTGGTTAATTTATTAAATTAAATTTTGTTATAAATTTTCTATTATGTATGAATTGTAGATTTAATTTTCATTTTTCTATTTAACCAATTTAAGTTTTTATTTTATTTTAATCATTCCAATAATAGAAAATCCAAACTATGCAATTCTTTTGAAATATGTGCCTAACATTTTTTCTTATTAAAATAGATGGAAAAAAGTTTAATACACAATCCGTGTAAATAAAAATTTACATTTGCCTTTTCAAATTTAGGGGTTAGGAGTTTAGTTTAGGATTAAATGTTTAGGGGTTTAGGGCGTAGAATTTAAGGTTAGTGTTTTTAAATTGAAACAAATTAGTATCATAACATTGTAAATATCTACAATTAAATTTGAACAAAAACTCAAACAATTCAATTTAACTCGACTCGAAGTCCATAAACTCGACTTAAAATTTTTCAAATAAAATTATAAAATAAAACTCATCAACTCAACTAAATTATTATTTTTAATTAATTGGATCAAATGATCACCCTAAAGATGTGTATATCAATGGATCTAAAAGATTGTTCCCATCTTAAGTTTGTCTAGTATCTATCCCATGTTAAGCTTGTCTAGTATCTAATTTAGGTTAATCAGACAATACTATTCATAAAATCTTTTTAAATATATGTAATTTAGAGGGGTGGGGTGAATGAGATGAAAACTAAAAATGTTGGATGTAAAATAAAAATCGAAAAAAACAATGTTATGATCCTTATTTTAGGTTGATATTCACTTTTTTTTTCTCCTAGATGAATGGTTAAAACACCAAAAAACCACTTATAAAAATTGGCAACTAATAAAAATTTTATGATCTCAACTAACAAAAATTATTTAAGCTTAACTATAAAATAAGTGCTTAAATTATAACACCTTTTTGTAATAGGTGCCTAAAGTATATTTTTAGCTAAAATAAATACCTAAAGTTTTTTTGTCTGTTTTAAAGTCAACTTGTCAAAAAAATTCTATCACTCAATTATAACTGGACACGTGACTTTTGTTTATTTATTTTATATATTTATTTATTTTCATAAACAAACTAAAAATAAAAAATAAAAATTTTCCCAAAATTAAAAAAATTAAAAACAGTCATAAAATACCTAAAACCCAAAACTCTAAAGTTTAAAATTGACGCCACTATCGGTGCTAGTAACAGTGTCAGACCTCACTATCGCCGTCGTCGGAGTCTCCCGCCTATTTTTCCCAACCACCCATCGTCGGTAATCGACGAGAGGCGTGTCAATCGGACGACAAACGACGAACGCAAAAAGCTCAAATCGTTCGACGTCCAATAGGCACGCCTCCCGTCGATTACCGACGATGGGTATTTGAGAAAAATAGGCGGAAGACTACAGTGATGAAAGTGGTGAGGTCCGGGGACGCTACCGACGTCTACAGTGGCGCCAATTTTAGAATTTGAGTGTTTGGGTTATGGACTGTTTTTAAAATTTTATATTTTTTAAAAATATTTTTTATTTTATCATTTTTGAAATTCTTTTTAAAAAATAAATAAAAAAGACGTGTTAATATCTGATTAGATGTTCAAAATTTTTTAACGGTATTACATTGAAACAATAACAGAATAAAATTCTAGGCACTTATTTCAAACAAAAAATAAGAAACATTAAACACCTATTTCAACTAAAAAAATAATTTAGACAACTATAAAAAAATGATATAGTTTAAACACTCATTCTATAGTTAAGCTAATTATCTACTTAACTAGTTTTTTACCAATTGAATCTTTGTTCATATTTACAGTAAAAAAAAAATCAGTAGAACCAGATCTAGCTTTTCACTTCCGCGGGCCTAAGACAAAAGTAAAGACACCGACGAGAGCAGATCTGAAACTGAAAGACGAAATCAGTGCTCCATTCATGTGTTAACAACGCAGAGAAAAATGGATCGATTATTGAAAGCTGCAAGAACCTCCGGCTCTCTCAACTTATCCAATCGATCTCTCAGGTAAATTTCATTTCTTCAAATTTTCTTTTAATCATTCCAATTAATTGTTTTTTTAAATTCTATTGTTAAAAGAGATGTTCCGGAAGAGATCTACCGAAGCTTGGATTCTCTTGGGGAGGGTGAAAAATGGTGGGAGGTAATTTAATTTAATTTAATTTTGATTACTGTTCCTTTTTTAGGTAAATCATGAAACATTCTCCTGATTATAAGATTAATCTCGATGTAATTTGATTTGAATTTCCAATTTTTTTAAAGGCCGTGGAGCTACAAAAGCTAATTTTGGCACATAACGATATTGAGTTACTGAAAGAAGACCTGAGGAATTTATCTTTATTGACTGTGTTGAATGTTAGTCACAATAAGCTTACAGATCTTCCAGTTGCGGTTGGACAGTGAGTTGTTTTTAAACTATGAAATCTGTTACTTTAAGGGTTTTTTTTCTTCCAGTTATGCAATTCTGTGATCTTATTTGTTCTTCTAATTTAATAGGCTTTCTATGCTGAAGTTGTTGGATGTGTCTTTTAACTCTATAGTAGCAATACCGGAGGAAATTGGCTCAGCAACTTCTTTGGTCAAGTAAGCTCCTCCTGAATCCATCAAATAAAGAATAGATGGGTGGCTTTCTTTTTCTTTGCGGTATTATTAGTTTTGAGATGCTAATGTCTCGTTCGCATTTTATGTTCTGTTGATGCATTCGTGAATCGTGTATTCCAATGGGCCTATGCTTATGTTTGAACCGCTATGCTTCAACACAGAAAATGAATGGATGGTCTTGCCTAATTTCTATGATCATTTTATCTGCTGTTTCCTTATGTTTGAGATGTAGTAAATGTTTGTTTTATTTTGTTCTAGAGAGAATCAGATTATAATTTCTTCCGTAATGAAGAAAAGAGTAGAATTTTACTTTACCGTCTTGTTGGATCATTCCTTTGTGACTTCCAGGTTTGATTGTTCAAACAATCGTATTAAGGAGCTTCCATCCTCACTTGGAAAATGTTCAGATTTATCAGACCTAAAGGTATTGTATTTTCTATTTATCTATCACCGGAGTTATTATTTAACCTTTTTAATGGCCTTCAAGAATATGCTTTTTGGATTAGTTTTTCCACCTTTTGCTTTACATATATAAAGACCTTCATCTTTGAACAAATTTACCATTCCCAACAATAATGTTTAAATTCCATTACGAAGCCGCAAATAGTTTTGGTGTATGTTAAAATCTTCTTGTCATGAAACTATGAGTTCCATCTTTCTTTATTTAATACTATATACGATCCATAAATGGCTTCCCGCCCTTTCTTGTTCTGACAGGCATCAAATAATTTAATTACAAGCTTGCCTGAAGATCTTACGAACTGTTCGAAATTGACAAAACTAGATGTGGAGGTATTTAAAGAAAGTTATTTTTGTACATTGTAATTTTTCAGGAGACTGTTGTAATTATTTTATTTTGATAATGGGGTTGTTGTAATCAGTTATATTAGTGATGTATTTGGAACCTAATTTATGCTCTATGTTCTAATTGTGTCAGGGGAACAAATTAACAGCCTTATCCGAGCATTTGTTTGCATCATGTACAATGTTTATGGAACTCAATGCATGTAATATTTCGTTGTTATATAATCTTCCAGTTTATATTGGTTGTGTTTAAATCTCCAAGCTAAAAGCAAATTTTGACATCCGTGCAGCAAAGAACTTGCTGAGTGGTATACCAGAGAACATTGGGTGCCTTTCACGTCTCATCCGTCTTGACCTTCACCAGAATAGTGAGTGACATACAGAGTTAAGTTAGAAATCATCCTTTAGTACATGATAAATCATACTGATACTGTATGATGCAGGAATTTCGTCAATCCCAGCATCAATAGCGGGTTGCTCTTCTCTAGCTGAATTCTATATGGGGTCATATTCTTGTTTCCCTGGTTACAAAAGAAGTTTAAATAGTTACCTGAAAGTGTACCTTTTGTATTTATATGGTATTTGCCACCTCAAAATTTCAGGAATAATGCACTGTCAATGTTGCCCGAGGAATTAGGTGGTCTTTCTCGTTTAGGGACATTGGATCTTCACTCAAACCAGGTAGCTATTTCAATTCCTTTTGCCTAATCATTATATTTGAGCTTACTATTGGTCACACTGCTGCACAGGTGTCCTGATTGTGTGACTGTTATGGTTCTTTAATAGGAAACCTATAGTGAGACGAACATAGATAAAAAAATGGTTTACTTTTAGCCAAACTAGATTAAAGTTTAGTATGTCTTTTCCAAGATGTACACATGTAATGTCATTCAGATATTTTAAAATGAAATCCAATTAAATTCAATCCTACCAAGTACATGATTAGATGCCCACCACGATATTAATCCTCGCCGAAGCTGAATACCATACTAACAATTTAGCATCACATAGATACCTCGTCTGCCTTTTGTTTTGAACATCTTACGTCTACTTTGTGGTTAACTATCCATCAGGCCAGTATCTGGGATACATTTTGATTTCTTTGCTGTGGTATTTTGGATCATGTGACATATCAGTGTAATAGATGTTCTCGAAAAAATGTAATGTAATGTGTGCGTGCGGCCATTTGACTTATATTGTTATTTCATCGTGCTTTTTTGTGCTCGCGTTTTGTCGTCTTTTGCCTGCGGAAATAGTCTGAATCTTACCAAATTGGAACTGCATACTGAATACTTCAAATGCATGCAGTTGAAGGAATATCCAGTAGGAGCATGCAAGTTATCCCTGTCAGTTCTGGATCTTTCTAATAATTCGTTGATCGGACTGCCTGCCGAGCTTGGTAAGTTTAACAAACTTTGGATGGTTAGTTATTCACTTTTGATGCATCTTTAATAGGAGCATGTAGCACATGATGCTCTTAGGATGCAGCAAAAGCATCGATTTTGGTTGACCATATAAACCTTTTCTTTTCCCTATTTTACATTTGGTGGCAAAAACAATACAGATATGTTTGACACTTAAATATCCGTGAACGTATTTTATTCGAATCTAATTTGTTGTTCTGTCTAGGCAAGATGATGACTCTTCGGAAACTTTTGCTCAGTGGCAACCCTTTACGAACTCTAAGAAGGTCGGAGGCATTGAGGAATTTTTTGTTATTGTGTAAGTTTAGCGGTTGTGTTAGTCAGGGTTTTACCAACGCATAATCTTTATTTTCCCTGCAGTTCACTGGTTACGGGACCTACACCTGCCTTATTGAGATATCTTAGAAGTAGACTTTCTGAGGCTGAAGGTACATACATTTCCAATGCACATTCAACATAATACCATTTTAGTCTATAGCTTTTATCTGGTCTCTTTTGTACTTCCTCCTTGCTTCGGGTGGTGGTTATTGACCAAATTTTGAATTCCTTGATTTTGGACTCCGTATCATATCTTGTTTCAAGTAATAACAACGAAACACTTTTATAGATTCTGAAGCTAAATCTCCTGCCAAAGAGGAAGTAGTCACTATGGCAGCTCGATTGTCACTCATTTCAAAGGTTCTCCTTTACTATATCAACTTCCCCCCTCCCGAGAACTTGAATTACTGCTTAATGAAAGCTTGATTCATCGAAATATAAAATTCATATTAGCATCAGCCTTTTATTATGTTCTACAATAAATATTCAAATTCACTGACTTCAATTTTACAAGTAACAGTTCTTGTACATGTACTTCCAGGAACTTTCATTGGAGGGCATGGGTTTAAGTGCTGTCCCATCTGAAGCATGGGAATCGGGTGAAATCCTAAAACTCAACCTTGCCAAAAATTCTATCCAAGAGCTGCCAGTTGAACTCTCCTCATGTTTATCCCTTCAGGTATTTGCTATCTAGTTATCATTTCATCTAGAAGTATACTTCAATCGTTATAAAATAAAATGATATGTCTATCCATGTTTCTGAATCGGGGTAAAAGATGTATATCATGTATTGTTGCTTGAAGCTTCCATTGGAATTATGCTTGTGATATCAATATCAATTCTATAGCCATGAAGGTTAAAGCTCCCGGCTAATGTATTACATATGTATTTTTTTTTTTTTGCTTTCTTAAATCATATTAACTTGTATTTAAATTTGCAGACTTTGATTTTATCTAGGAACAAAATTAAGGACTGGCCGGTTGCAATTTTGAAGTCACTTACGAATCTCTCTTGTTTGAAGCTGGATAATAATCCCCTAAGACAGGTACTGTCATTTTAATCCGATGCTATTGGGATTTGGGAGAGAACTTCATGTTTGTACATGCACAGAATAGTCTAACTCATGAATTGCCTCATAGATATTAGCAAATAAATATGCCAAGTTTATTCTGTATACTATGTTTAGTCAACAATGGATCATCAATGTAAAGGATTTTTGCATCAGATGATTGGAACGAAGATAGCCATCGGAATTTCTGTCTATGAACATTGAAATAAACAATTTTTTGGTGATTGATCTCGCAGCAGGATATTTAAACCACATCAATTGGTTGCATATTTCAAGACCTTTCTACTAGCAAGATTTGCTAATGATATATATCTAGTGCAGCTAATGCCAATAAATGTTTCTGTATCACAACACATGCATGTTCCATTTTAATCTGAATGAGCTGAACTTTTGCTTATCTACTTGATCACAGATTCCATCCGATGGATTCCAAGCAATCTCTATGCTCCAAATACTAGACATAAGTGGTAATGCAGGTTCATTACCCGATAATCCAGCATTTTCTAGCTTACCACACTTGAAGGAGCTTTATTTGAGGTTAGTTCGTTGAAACTAATGAGATATATGTACAAGCATATGCACAACTTTCCATGTATTTATGCAACAATTGCTGTTTTTCTTACCTCCTTGCTGACTTGACAGACGAATGCAGCTACGAGAAGTCCCATCAGAGATAATGAGCTTACGCCAACTACAAATCCTTGGCTTGAGCCAAAATTCCCTTCAGTCAATCCCTGAGGTAAATGTTCTCTTCTCTTACAATTGTCCTAAACACGTGAAAGGTGGTAATAAGACACAGAGTATTTTTCTTGTTCTCGGTGCTAATTATTGGTCAGCGTCGTATCTTTTTCCATGATTTTTCTTTGACACCCCGACTGTCTTTTAGGCTTTATCCCTTGTTGATTCATGTGCAGGGATTAAAGAACCTTACATCACTCACCGAGCTGGACTTGTCTGACAATAACATTTCTTCACTTCCTCCGGAGATGGTCAGAATTAGAAAAGTCACTTTACTGTCTCCTTTTTAATAAAGAAAAAAATGTTTGGTTGTGCATGTGTTTCTTTTATAGTGGCCCTTATTCATATTATATATAATTAGTTAATTACAAAGTTCTTTGTTATCGGTCAATTTTGGGCAGGGTTTACTTGAACCAAGCCTCCAAGTTTTGAGGCTTGATGGCAATCCATTGAGAAGGTATGCTGCATTTGAACTATAGTTCAGTCCAAATTTAAAACCAGTAACAAGAAAACATTAAAATTTTACAAACCGAACTTAGTTCAGTTTCATGTTTTCTGTTTCGGTTCTAGCATGAAACGTTCTCTGATCATTTTTTTCCTTCCCCAGCATTAGGAGACCAATTCTAGACAGGGGAACCAAAGCTGTTCTGAAGTATCTGAAAGACAAACTTCCGGAGCAATAAGGACAGAATGCCACTCTGTCATCGATGATTGTCTAAAAGCTTGATCTCAAGTAGTGAAGCTTTTGAGTTTCTTGATTTAAGTTGATGGTGGGGAGAATGTAATATAAGGAGAAAATCTAAATTGCGGTGGTAAACACCTTTTCCGTTGTGGTTGCAGGCATTATGGATGCCGTTACAGTTAATTGCAGTATTATCGGTTGCAGAGAGAGGTGCAACCCGACCAATAGTAACCGAAACATTATGTTGTTGCCTGTATTTTTCTTAATAGTTATTTTTAAAGATATAGGGCATTGCAAAACTATCCGAAACTTAATTTGGAGCCTCATGCTTGTATGTTTTCACCCCCATCCCTTGTTTTGCTTGGAGGGTTGTTGTTTTGGGTGCTTTAACTGTTTGAAACATACATAATAATGTAATATACAAGATATCAGTAATTCTAACCTCTTTTTTTCGTATTTTTGCTTATTTTAGTTGTTCAATTGCTTTCGTGTAGGCAATAATATCGCATAACATTTGTCATTTAAATTCCGAGTAATTATTCTATACACAAGCTGTTGTAGATTTTTTTTTACACAAACGCCTAAGTTTATGGGTTAGGGATTGTTTAGGGTTTAAAGTTTAGGGGTTTAAGTGTAGTGATTTTAAATTTAGGAGATGTTGATAGAATTTTGGGTTTATGGGTTAAAACTTAAATCTCTAACCATATTATCATAAACCCTAAATTCTTAAACCCATAAACTAAAATCCTAAACCTTATAATATAATTGAGGCGCTTGGGAAACAAAGTTTCCACGGGCAATGTAAAGGATAATAATCCTTAAATACCAACAAAAAAATGCAATACAGAATCACCAAACCAATTGAGACCGAAACGTTTTCTAACACAATACAAATAGAATAGACCTAATGAAAATAGTCCGGAGTCACGAGTTCACATTTCTTTGATTCCTTGGGTAAACTCAATAGTTTTTCAATGACAGCCGACAGTTCTTCCTCGCACACTTTAATATCTCTAATTATGAGCTTCTCCAGAACTGATCCATGTTTTAAGAAATAACTAACCATTTCAAACGTAGGCTCCTCTCCCTCGAAGTCTTTGATTTCGATCACCTTGATTTGAAATAACAAACACGAAGGCACTATTGTAGGCATTGACTCGAAACCTTCCGACTTACTTGACTGAGCATACACAACAGAAGAGAAACAAATTAATAAGTTATATAACATGGATTTAGGTTCTCAACTCGATTTTCAAATTCATTGAAATATTTGGTAATTGTGGATATATTTGCTACTAAAATGGTCAATTGCAATGAATATTCACAGTAGCATAATTAAAAAGTTGTAAATTTGTATACTAAAACTTAAATGGTTATTAGAGAAGCCTTCATACCAGGTCAAGGATAAGTGTCTTTAGATTAGGCGTGCGACGTATAAACTCCACAATCCATGTTCTTTGCCGATCATGAGTATATTTACTCCGAAATTCCAGTTCAACAAGGCTGTTAAACGCAGGCATGGGATCAAGAGGTGCCAGAAAAAGCTGTACACAAAAAATTATGAACTATTATATAATGTTAGAAAGGAAAGACTTCTATATTCCAGACTGTGACTTGAATATTACTAAGTACACTAACCGTTTCAGAGGCATCTTCAATGGCTAAATAAAGAGATTGTACATTGCAAACTCCCCGGAGAAGATTTGCTGCACGTTCACGATCCTCGTTGTCCATTAGAATGATTTCAATATGAGCTCTTTCTAGAGATTTCATTTCACTCAAAGTACACCCTTCACCCATTCCATTTACATATTTGAAATAAACAAGATTTGGAGCATTGATCTTGATGGCATTGTAACCTCTACGAGAATTGAATCCAGCTCCGAATGACCACCTTAAAACCAAACTCTTAAGTGAAAGACTACGGATATTGAGCTCGCTTATCTTATGAAACCAACACATGATAAAAGCGAAATCTTCGAGCACAGGACAACTGGAAATTAACTTAAGAACCGAATTGCCATCTAGAAACTCGAAGAATGTAAAATGTAGAGTCTTGAGATTTGGTAAACAAGCATTAGTTGGAACATCATTGACACCATTGATTTTCAACTTCAGTGTCACCAAAGAGTGGCTGGTAAACAGAAGAGCAGGTGAAATGAGGTCGTCCTTCTTCTTTATAGAGAATATAACAATTTCCTTAACACCGCGCCGTAATGCAGCACATATCCAGCCATGAATGCGTAAATAATCATCATCCCATGAAAAGTCACTATTAACCCACAAGTCATTCACCTTAAAGGATTCTAAACTTAACAGGTTGGGGTTAGAAAAAAATCTGTCGAGAAAATTCAGAAAGGTGTCATCTTTTTTAAAAACCCCTATGCAGCTCTTAAAATCAAGGATAGATATTGAGGAGAGAAAAAGATACCTCCACCTGGGTGAAAGAACGGAGGTTCGAGCTGCTTCTTTAGCGGGAAGGAAAGACAGAATTTGACAAAGAATATGATCAGGTAAACTGTCGAAGACACCCACAGATTTTGGTTGTTCGGCCATTGAAGTATAAGCTAGAAAAAGCTAATCCCGCAAAACTACTGGCCGATTCGACGGCCGGCGACGGGAAACAGAGGTTTTTTGGCTGATAGTGTTGCGGAAGGACGGAAGAGGAAGCTTTTTGTTTTTTCTTAGAACCGAAGATGAAAAGAAATGTATAAATTGTTTGGGTCCGTCTTTTATTGGGTGGATCGGTCCAGAAGAGATATACAGAAGCTTGCTTAATCTCTATTTTGTTTTCAATCCAATTCCATTTTAACCTTTAATTTGAATGTTCTTGTTTGCTTCCGAATTTAATCCATCCATTCCATCTTAAATATGAATTATAATACTATACACGGCCGGTAGAAACTTTCTGTTTCCACAAGCGCTTCAATTATGAGGTTTAGGGCTATACTTTAGAGGTTTTAATGTAGGGATTTAAAACTTAGAGTTCATGTTTAGAATTTAGGGTTTAGATTTTAGGCTAATATAGGTAGCAATTTATGTTTAAATCTATAAACCCTAAATTTTAACCATAAACCCTAAATTCTAAACAGAGTCCCAAACCCTTAAAACTAAGGCGCTTGTGTAAAAAAGTCTGTTAGTATGCTAATACTATAAATATTTACAATTAAATTTGAACAAAGACTTGAACAAGTCAACTTGACTTGACTCAAATCTCATAAGCTCGACTTGAAAAATTACAAATAAAATTTGAGATATAAAGCATGACTCATCAACTCGACAAACCCATTTTTTTACTTGACTCGACCAAAAGCTCACCCCTAAAGATCTTTGTCTTGCAATTCACAAATTATCTTAAAGTTGGAGATTTGGATTTTAATAGTATAAATGAAGCAAACTGAATTAAGATAATTGTACTCATGTAATATCCAATTTAAATTAGTCAACCAATAATATAGGATATAAACTTTTTAAATGTAAGTATTTTAAGGGGCGGGGGGATAATAGCCTGAATATAAAAACTAAAAATGTTGGATTTGAAATGAAAATCGAAAAAACAATGGTATGATCCTTGTTTGACGTTGATATTCACTTTTTTCTCATAGATGAATGATTAAAACACGAAAAACCACTCACTCGTTCCTATCGTTTTTCTTTCTCTTTATTTATCGAAAAAAAAAACGAAAAACCACTTATAAAAATTGGCAACTTGTTATTTTTGCTTTGCCCATTCTTCATATGGACAATGCCAGTCACCTACAGCCTACAAAAGAAGGTTTTACAAATTACAACAGTACACCATGTAGAATCTGAGATGCACACTACATTCAACTGGTTTCTCCTCATAAATTAGGCCAATCCCACAAGTTTCTCACTCAGCTCCCATATTTTGTGTGCTTTCTCCTCATCACTGGCTTCCTCGGACAACTGGTTCTCGAATGAAGCCGAATCTTTGTTCCAGCTCCAGTAAACACCCGATTTCGTCAAGCTTGGCTCGCTCACAACCTGCGTCGAAGCAATATAGTTATGATGTACAAGACATAATAAGACAACAATCAATGCCATATACTGGTTTCATAATACCTGAGCTAGTCTTTTTCCGGCTTCCTCTTCGGAGACAAATCCCTTGGTGATGTACTTCTGGAATGGAGGGAAGAGGAGACGGAACAATGGGATGTGTTCCCTGAACAAGCCGGTCGTAGCTATGCAGCCCGGATAAAGGGAAGCGAATGTGATTCCGGTTTCCTCGTGGAACCGCCTGTGGAATTCTTGCATAGTGAGCATATTGCAGACTTTGCTATCCTTGTATGCCTTGGCACCATCAAATTCTCCACCATCAATCATGGTTGAGCTGTTCAGCCCATTTAGTCCCCCTGCCAGTCCCCTTAGATCCCCAAGGTTGGCCTTCGGAGGTACATTTCCGGCCAATGTATTCGTGTTTCCTATTCATTGTACAAAAAACAGCTCCAAGTTAGTACATCAATACAACAATCTTTTGTTCTATGATCATTAGTAATGTAATGTACCTGTGATCGAACCAACGATAATGAGACGTTTCGATGGATAATCCGATTGCTTCAGGTCTTCGAGCAATAACCGGGATAGAAGGAAGTGACCAAGATGGTTAGTTCCCACACTAAGCTCAAATCCTTCAGCAGTGAAAGAGGGCTCCTTGGCAGTTGGCTGGTAAACAGCAGCATTGCAAACAAGCACATCGAGAGGCCTCCCCGATTGCTTGTAACTATCGACGAATTGGCGGACGCTGTCCAAGGAGGCGAGATCTAAGTGCATAATGGTGTAGTTTTCTTTCGACATGCCAGCCGATTTGGCAGCTCTCTCAGCCTTGAGAAAGTCTCTGCAAGCCATGATAACATGCCATTTGCCAGTTTCAGCCAAGGCCTTTGCAGTGGCTAAACCTAAACCGGAGGAGGCACCGGTGATGATAACACTACCCTTTCTTAGTGTTTTCTTGCCATCCGTAGCAGATCTGGTGGCGGCCGGAGCTTCAGTAGCTGCCGTTTGGGCTCTGACAGCTCCAGTTCTTTGGTTGAATTCCCTCTACAATGAAACATAAGACCCTCAAATTACAGGCAAAAAACAGCAGAAACATCAAATCCAACCCCTGTCACAGAATTCCAACCTCTTGAATCATATGACTGAAACATGTAAGTTCAATGTTTTGTTCTTACAGAATTTAACAAAATAAAAATGCAACCTTGCATCTTAATGCAGAAGAACTGAAATCAGCTTTGACATTGTCAGAAAGTGAAACTCCAAAGAAAGTTGAATCCTTGAAAGATGCACTACATTTCCCCTGCAAAAAAACAATAAAAACCCCACCATTAAAACAGAAGAAGAAAAAATAAAGAACCAATTCCTTGAAAGACAAACCTCTTTGGGTACAGAGAAAGTAGCTGGAACCAAAGCAGCTGTCTGTAGAGCCATCACCAACTTTGAAGCTGAGCTTAGAATTGTAAAGCAGTAGCAGTGTGGGAAACTGAAACATATATATAAGGTGGGAAGAAAAGAAAAAGGCAAAGTTAATGGAAGGATAAGAATAAGATAATTAGCAGGGAAATGTACCCGCCATATCGATTCTGGGTGTGTTAGTG
This sequence comes from Hibiscus tridactylites, assembly GCA_958450335.1. Lineage (NCBI taxonomy): Eukaryota > Viridiplantae > Streptophyta > Magnoliopsida > Malvales > Malvaceae > Hibiscus > Hibiscus tridactylites. The sequence continues at coordinate 4,677,874 of OY288267.1, forward strand.
TAGCCAATGAGGCTTTGAGTTTTAGATTTCCTAAAATATATTTTCTTATGTATGGGGATATTTCGGTGCTGTCCAGAAGATTTATGGGTCTGGTTTTATAAGAGGATTGAAAGGGACATTGGTCTCTGGTGGGGATACACTGTAATTGTGTAAAAATAGTGTAAAAATCATGACATAACACAAAGTTACTTCAACTTTATTTTTCTCAAAATCACATTTGGGGTCCAAAATTATCAAGACATATTTTTCCGCTTGATCGAGATTTTTGAACCCCAAAAGCTATACCAAACATGGGGTGGTGAAGCCTGAGTTTCATATTCTATTTCTGTATTTGTATCATATTAATATCTTTTTGTGCATAATTTTGTTTAATTTAGGGTATATAAATTTAAATATTCTATTTTTTTTATTAAATAGAAATATTATATTCTCATGTCAAGACTCGAGCTGATACAAGATGAACATCCTTAATTACTAGGTCAATTAATGGATCTTAACATCTAAAAGAATCCTTTCGAGATTCGAATGTAAAGCTTTCAAACAAAATCAAATATAAAACGAACTATTCACATATCAACCAACCCATCAGATATTGAAAGTCCAGCAAAACTTTATTTGAAATTAACTATTTTTTGCTTCACCTTCATTGGGCTTAAGAAAATAGCAATAGGAGCAAAAAGAAGGGGGGAAATGCCAAAATTTCTCAGGCACCAGTGTTCAAGAACATAGGAATTGGTTGATGAATAATATGTAGTAAAAGAATTTCATTTTCAATTCAATAGGCTTTACGCCTCTAATCTTAAACTCTACAATTTCCGACATCGGAAATACATCGGAATCTAAATTCAGGGTGTAGTTTTTTGGGGGGGTTTCTATATTTTCCTCGATGCTCAAATGCAGTGGCTTTCCATTTCCCTACATTCATGAGCATAGGCACAAACAAAGAAACGAAACTGGCTAATATTACAAATCTCAACCCATATCTCTCTATACACAAAGGTGGAGAAGAAATGGATTGTATTGACATATTATCAACTCCATTTCCCACCACCCTTGAGGTTCCTTACCCAATTAAATTCGAAATGGCAACCCGAAATTTTGGAAAGTTCTAATCTCACCTCGTAGCCCAGCGGTTACAATCACCATACCCCAGGCTGACATGTTTGGGTTAACCCCAGATAAGTCCACACTTGTCTTGGGACTGCTCCAGGTCCGAGTTGCAGTAAGTAGTTTTTCCTCTGGCCATGTAGCTGAGATTCTGTCAAAAAAGTAGCTATTGGTGGCACTAGAAATGGTTCCATGGAGAGGGCTATTGGTGCACCCAGATGCTGATAATGAACCTTCGTTTCCACTATACTCAACAGGTGTAGGAGGATGATTGGCCGTCGAAACTTCATCGACATTGTCATCAAAACAGTTTTGATCATTCAATTGTGTATCTCTTTGTCCCCAAATATCACCCATGCCTGGCCAAGGGATGGCAACTGATACATCTTTACAGTGAAAATGTTCATAAGAGCGAGTCTCGGTGACTCCTTTACTTCTGCTAGGCCTTGATTCTACTTCGTGTTTCCACACGTAAACATAGGAGTCCTCACTAGCACAGACAACATATTTTCCATTTGCCGTAACAGAAGCTGAGATTTGGCTATTTGTGTTCCGAAATCCTGTCATGTATAGTCAACATCATCAGTGTCATCAGCATAATTACAGAATCTAATGTGGAATGTAGATGTTTAAGTCGTGTGAAAAATTACCTTTAAACTTGTGAATTAGATCAGAACCATCAACAACCCGAATTCGTGAATCTGCAGATGTGACGAGTACTTCCGATGAACTTCCAGGTGCAAACTGTTTGAGAAAGTAACCAGCAGGGGGAAACATACAGTGAACACAAGATTGCAAGAGATATGCAAAAAAGGGTTCTAAGTAATACATATGCCTTAAATATTTAGACACAGAATTTCAAGCAGCAGGGGAACGGGATTACCTGGAAACCTGTAATTTTCCTTTGATGAGACCTCTTCTTTTTATTCTGCAAATTGATTTGACTTTTCTGTTGCAACTTGTTCTCTGGAAAAAGATGCAAAAATGCAAAATATTTAAGAAACTTCTATGGCGTCATCAGTAAAACAAAAGAAATCATTTGCAGACGAGAGAGAGACAGAGAGGGAATTCATAAACTTGTACCAGAAGCATTGTATAAACGACAGCTTCCTTTGTATGAGCCAACCAGTGCACCCTTCAAAACAATTAAAAGTTTCATGAGATTTACTTACTCATTGTATATTATATGGGAGGAACGTGTAATTGACTGTTCCCAACCTGGCCATCCGGTGTATAACAAGCAGCGGTGACCATTTCATGCAGATCATTCCAATCAACAACTTTACGATCAGGAATGCTCCATATGCGAACTTTAGCATCTAAGGATCCACTAATGAAGTATCTATCATCAACTGGATTAAACTGGATGCAAGTTACTGCGTCAAGGCAGATCCACAAGAATAAAGCATGATTAGTAATACATAAATATATTTCAAGAGACAAGAAAAGGTTAATTACATATTTCTTTATGTTGGATATTGGAATTACCAATTCCATTGAATCAACACCAAGCACACTTAACCTGAGTCAACTCTGTGCACATTCTAATTTCTAAGCCACAAAATTACACTAAAGATTTAGCTACTCAAGAGTCTCTTAGGTTTTTCTATGTTGATATTACACCTACGGAGAAGAAAAGAAAATCTCAAATCATTCACTGCTCCAAGGTATTCTAACTATTTATCCAAAAAAAGACTACAATTTAGAGATGTTCTTAAGACTAAGAGGGACATTATGAGGTTAAACTCCGAAGTTGAACAATAATTTACTTACCATAATCACTGTGTGAAAATATTCTCAAACAAGTCTTGCTTGTCAAGTCCCAAAGCCTGACTGTTTTGTCCATTGAAGATGAGAGCAATTGCTGAAAAGGAATAATAGAGCCAGAGCATGACTGATCATGTGCAAGACTCCTGAATTGTTTAAAATTTGAAGGAATTTTAAGGCATTCAACTACACCTACATGCTAATAACATTCAGAATGGTTTATTAAACTTGTGTTGGTAGAACCAAAAATATTTCTAATCATTTAACTCGATATTTATTATTAGTGATATGCAAACTCAAAAGTGGTCCTAAGAAGATCTCAAAGAGTGCACAAATTATATTAGGGTATCACCAGGAACATTAACCAGAACTGATAAACTGATAGTGAGGAAAAAGGCATCGCAGAAGCATCAACGACAGTAATTCAAGCAGGATAGCAGTAGATTTTATAACTTGGGAAATTCACATTCATTTCAATCAGTTATGTTCACATATAACTTCTGAGTAAGTAGAAGATAGACTTCGACTTCTCGGATCAAGCTACTAAGTTTCTTCAGTCCCTTCAGAAAGATAGTTCTAGTAAAAATCGATATAATGTTATACAAGTCTGGGTTTAAATTTGCCACCAGAAACAAAAATGCATTCCTTTGTCTACCTTGGGCCAGCATGAAAATATACCAAAAATGCTCGTAAAAGAAAAACCAACAAATCTATTTAACAGATCAGCTAAATCCAAGTAAATAGAAAACTACAATGACCCTGGAGATCTAGTTATATAAGGCTTCTAAAGGCTAGAAATAGAAATACTATATAAGGTTCTTCCCAATAACATTACTGTCTGAAAACCTGAAAATCGAACTAACCGAACATATACTTCTCGAAAGACCGGAGAGGATTAAAGATTGATAACAAACCTGAGACTTGGACCATGAGAGGTCGAGCACATCATCCGAATGTCCTTGAAAAGAACAAATAGGCTTATCTGTAAGTGCAAATACAGTCTCTGGCACCACAATGTGGTCCAGGCTCATCGATTTCCGGCTTATTGATGACCTTCCTCTTCTCTTCTTCTCAGGATTGAGATCAGAACTCGGTGACGACAGAGTCGGTTCCGGAGATCCATTAGCCACAAGCAAAAAGCTCAAATTCCCATCTTCTGGCTTTTCCATCAACAACTCGCCTTTCCTCTCTGATTCAATTACCATCCATACATGAATTACACGATCCTCGCCTGCACTAGCAAGGTATTTGCCATCCAAACTGAATTTAATACTCCAGATAGACCCTGTATGCGCCTGTATCTCTTGACTCTTGTAAAGAGCGGTGAGCTCTTTACATGGTTTTCCATACTGCTTTACCCTAACTCTCTCCGGCCCATGAAACGAAACATCCTGGCTATCATCAGTGGCGGAGCTCGATCTCCTCCCGCCCTTCTCCGACGAGGTATCCCTCTCGTCGCTGCTTCGCCTTTCCTTGTTACCCTTCACGCTATTTGCAACGCTCTTTATACTCTTGAACCAGCCCCCTTTCTTCTTCAACTTTGAAACACCGACACCCCCACCGTTGACAATCGAATCGGCATTATCTTTATTACCCTCTTCCACATTCTGCCTTCTCATTAACTCTTGAACGATCGGAGAATGCCCGACACAAACCTCGAACTCCTCCATTGTCAACTGTCTCCCCGTCCCAACTTCCTTCAACTTGTTCCACATCCCATCTTCTCTAATCTCGTTAACCACAAACTTTTCTCCATTATCAAGGTTCTTGATAGTACACACTTGTTCGCCGCAATCCATCTCATCGTCCACCGCAATGGACTCTCCATCACCAAATGATTTAAAGCCAAGTTCCCCGTTCAGACTCTTGCTAATCCGCCCCGTCGGTGGCTTAGATCCATTGCTTTCGCAGCGTCTCAAGTTAGCAGCCGCGGCATTACTTTGATCGAATTCACTATTGCTGTTGTTGTTATTTACAGTACCTAAGCCAACAGAACGAATCGAAGAAGATGAATTGGAACGAAGAGATAGAGGCGAAGAAGAAACGGCAACATCATTACAATCACCGTCTGATTTCGATCGTACAATTGCAGAAGAACGGGTCTCCTTTTCTCCTCCACGATCTTGCTCTTCCAACTCTTTGTTTACCAGCCGATCCGACGAAACTGATCTTCTTCCGAACTCTACTCCAGCAGTACCACCACCACCCAGTTCCCGTCCCACGCCGACATCCGTTTCTGATTCGGGTCTTATCCGGGAAAGACCCGGGTGGCGGCTGAGCCCCATTTCACGGAGCAAACGGGTTCTTCTTTCTGAAACGGATGCGGGTTCAGAGATCCAGATGTCGAACTGGGAAACAACCTTGGGGAATTTAGGGACGGGGAAAGGGTGGTGGGCATTGTTAGAACGGGTAATTGGGTCAGAATCCGAGTCAGAAGAAGGAGAACAAGAACAAGAATTAGAAGAAGCAATGCGGTCAAGGGATTCGTAAAAACACTCTTCTTCTTCTTCGACTTCTTCGTTTACTTCAACTACTCCCCCCTCTTTTCGTTGCTCTTCTTGAGTCAAATCGCCGTCGTTTAACTTGCTCCTGTTGCTACCAATTGGGTTCTTGCTCATGCTTTCTTTACGAGCATTCCCATTTCAATTTGGGAACATACAACCATCAAAAACAAGAGAAAAGAAACTATGGGTTTTGGTTGGATCAAAAACAGTGTTTGGAGGGAAAGAAAAAGAGAGAAAACTCAGATCCAAAGCTGGGGTTTGGTGATGTCTTTGTGTGGGAGAAACGAAGGGAGATTGATTTGATTTTGTTGGCTTTTGCTTCTGGGGGTTTGGGTATTGAAAGGTGAAGGATCTATCTGTTGCAAATAAAATATTCTATTTCTTAACAAACATATAATTAGAGGAAATAAAAACTAAAAAAAAAAGATAATTACGAAAAAAAAATTTCTTGACTTTATTTAATAAATTTAAATTTAAAATACAATATCTTAAAATAAATCTAGAAATTCTGTCAATTACCATTAATTATTTTTGTAATAGGACCTAATTTTATTTTTTAATCATCTCTCTCTTATTTGGAGTTTTTATTTTGAATATATTTTGTAAATAACCGTCAGTAAATTTAAATAACCGTACAATCTTTTCACCATAATTATCTTAGAAGATAAACCGGTTTTTGAGTTTTTAAACTCCCAAAGTTGTTTTTTGAACATTTAATTTCCATGTCTTCATTGATTGTGAAATTAAAATTAAATTTATAACTCATTCAATTAAAAATGAAATTAGAAAAAAAAAGCCGGGTTAATTTAATATTTGTAATAAAACAATGCCTTATTTCACATAAAAATATATAATTTGAATCCAAAGTATTATATTTTTAAAAAATAAAATTAGGAAAAAATAATGATATTCAATCATAAGAAAAAACAAATTCATGTTCAAACAAATTATAGACATTTGCATTCAGATGAAAGTCTTTGATAGTATGCTGGTCAATTCAAAAAGTAAAAAGGACAAAAAAAAGTAAATTATTACTAATAATTAATAAAAAAATATTTATGCTTTAAATTTAAAAACTTTTTTAGACGCATTTTAAACAATTAAAATATCTAATATTTTATGTTTTCTATTCATTAAAAACTTTGAAAATAGTACCAACAAGGGTTGGGTGCATTGGTAAGGCACATTGCACTCCCAAGGAGAGGACGTGAGTTCGATCCTTGGAGACGACATTGTTGGGAGGGACAGCCACGCACCCCGAACACCGAACATGGACCGTAAGACGGACATGCATATCATCGATTTCGGCTCAAGCGTTCAATAGAACATTTAAGCATATCATGAAGGCAAAATTGACTGAATAATGCATGAATACATGCATATCATCGATTTCGGCTCAAGCGTTCAATAGAACATTTAAGCATATCATGAAGGCAAAATTGACTGAATAATGCATGAATACGTGCTAAACGATCATCTGCAAATGAATGAAAATATGCGCATGTATTTTGTTTTATATTTAGGTTTTAAATCTTATTATATTTTACGGTGGAAGATTATATCATAATGAATATTATCAGTGTTAAGATCTTTTAATTGGTTGAATAATTAAATATGTTTATTTATCTTTTATTTTGTTTGAATCTCAACATTTATATTAGAAATATAAATGTCGCTCTATTATATACAAATGAATTTTTTTTATACTTAATTTGGATCAACTAACTAATAAAATAGATACAAATAGTTATAAGAAAATATATTGTATATGTGTATATACATATTATACAAATTAAGATACATCTAATATGTTAATTATAAAATATGTAAGATATATCAATTAATCAAGGATGTTCATCTTGCCTCATCTTATATGGGTTCGAATCTCAACATGAGAATATAATATTTTCATTTAATCAAAAAAGTAATATCTATTCAATTTTTTAACCCCTAATAAAACTCGGGTACTTTATAAATAAAGTTGTTCGAACATAATAAAAAACTAATAAATAAATAATGCTATGCATCAAACACGGTAAAAAAATTAATAAATAAATAAAATTGCATGGGACATGGGAATGGGCCTAGAGTTGTGAAAAAGCCCAAAAAGATAATGCCGTTTTTGCCAGAAAAAAAAAACAAAACAATTCTATAATGCCCAGCCCCCCAGCCTACCACATTTTTGGACCATTTTATTGATATTTCCTTTTGTCTATTTTCATTAATGTGATAATCATATTTAAGATGTAATATATTAATAATTTTTAAATATTTATATATTCTTATTATGTCTATATTATCCCCCCCCCTAAATAGCTTTTATTTTTAATTTTTTTCAATGCCGTGTAATGTGATCGCATGATATCTAATATTGTATAGGTTTTAAACTTTTTATTTTTTTATACATTTGTTGGGTCTCTAATCTCTATGTTTTTTAAAGGTAACTTATGCTTTGAATGTTGATGGTATTTTACTTGAGACATTCATCACATTCATTATATGACTTTATTCAGCGGCGGAGCGAGGATTTTTATATATTAGGGTCAGAATGAGATGTAGTTCCCTTATTACTATAATAAGTATTATTGATCTCATACCCTAATAGATTAGGTGGAGTTAATTTTAACATTTCATGTATAAAACGGTGATACAATTTTAATATTTTCATATAATAGGTACTTTTAAGTGTTATCATTTGCACCCTAATATTTCCACGTAGCTCCGTCTATGTCTAAATTTACAAGAAATTATGTCTATAAAAATAATAAAAAATCCGGTTATGTATGTTGCAAAATATTTTTTTTCTACTGTTATTGCATGAAATAATATTCTCATGTATGTATTCAGACACCCAAAGTCGATCTGAATTCAAAACTTCAAAGGTTTATTTATTTTTGTCATATTTGTATATGATTCAATATTTCTTCCTAACCATTTCAATTTTTAATGTCAATAATGAATATAAGTTCATATTATAATTCTTAATTTTATGAAATTAAAGGGCCAAAAATTAGTCAAAATTCATATTAAATTTTCGAGTCTTTTTATAGATAAAATTTTCGATTTGAATCCGCTAATCATGCATTAATTCCAATTGTTTTCCACCACCTTTTCCTTTTTCCATGGCAAATAAAATTGACTTTTGAAACCAAATTGTTTTGCAACTTGCAAAATAAAATAATTCATTAATAAAAACAATAAAAGAATTTTTTGACAGAAAAAAAACCAGAATATTTCCAACACTTAAAGGTGGGCATTCTTAAGATTGACAGTGAAGTGCTTATATTAGGTAAAAACAACACAGTAGATTATGTTGTTTAAGTTAACATTAAATTTCGGATTCGAATATCGATAATCTTTTTCGTTGCTCTTAATCGATGCTTTTATTTAAATAAATGAGAGGATTATCCAAAAAAAAACATGCTTAGCAATACAATAATTTTGATTTCAGCTGCCCAAGATCCCGTTTATTTTAACCCAGCTAGAGGAAAATGAAGAGCTTCTCAAAGTATACAGCAAAAAAGGGTATGATTACAACTCATTGGTGCACATGATTTGTGCAATAATTTTATATTAATTAGCAAAAAGTAGTAAGAAATGGAAGAATCCTAGAAGCTATATAACGAAGAAATAAAATCGGTGGATTTAGACAAAATCAAGCTAATAATTATTTATTAAACAATTAATATATGGAATTATTAATCCATGCATGGGGCTGTTTTTTTGTACTATTTTGGTTTTTATATAATGAGGAATGATTTAATTGCATATGCGCAAAGTCCAATCACGAATAATATTTACATGAAATATATAATATTACCATCATATACATATATTTATATAAATAAATTTGTACCGATTTTTTTCATGAATCTTAAAATTAATCAATTAATGCAATTATTTTTAAATAAAATTTAATTTTATTATTCAAGAAGCAACAAGCTGCTATAAAATTACAAACAACACTATAATTTTATATGTTCATAAATTATTTGAGATCGATTACAAAAATGATACACGAAGGTGTTATAAAGTGATGGATGCAATTTTTTTTATCGGAATGGATGCAATTTAAATTGAATAGTTTATTCATAGATTAATTAATTAATTGATTAATAGGTTTAAAAATATTATAACGAATGCAGACAATGCATGTGTCTTGATTCTCAACAGCCTGTTTAAGCTTTAAAATGGATTCCATTTTCATGTCTTAAAATAAAGATAGTCCCGAAACTTGAATTTTCAACATGCTTTAGCATCTAATTGAAATTATTAAAATTTCCAAAATCTCATACCCAATATTTGGTGTCTTTCAACCATAATGTAGCAACCATCGTCTCAATTAATTAATCTAGTGGGTTTATATTAATTCACATTTATTTATTTTTTAACATGCATGTCCGTCTTAAGGTTTATGTTCGGGATACGTGGCTGCCTCTCGCAACAATGTCGTCTCCAAGGTTTGAACTCATGTCCTCTTCTTCGGAGTGCAATGTGCCTTATCAATATAAAACCATTATATGGTATATTAATTCACATTTATTAGCTATAATAATTCTAGACTCAATATAAAAACATTATTAAGGTATGATAATAATTGCGTTGTGTTATATTTAGATACACAAGTAAAAGAATATTACACAACCTTTTTTAAAATCTTAAACATAAAATTTTAAACCTAAACTCTAAACCCTAAATTTCAAAACCTACAATCTAAACTCATAAACCCTAAATTTAGCAAGTTTATGTAAATTGAAGTTTACACAAATGTATATTGAAGTATTTTCCAATAATAATTTTAACTCTCGAAGTTTATATCTTTTGTCAATTTAATTTTTGTTGAGTTAAATTTGTCGATCGAGCAAATACATTTGGCAGGTTGGCCAAGCTGCTCATCTTTATTCTCTCATATTCCTTAGATCATAGGTTTTAGACCCACCAGGTTTACTCAATTCCTTCCTCTAGAGTTTCCCATTCCCCTCCCTGTAACCCCCTCGTCCCGGTCTGGTCGGATGACCGGTCCGAGTGGGCCACACGGGGAAAACCGAAGCAAAACCCGTTAAGATTTCCCCTCGGTTAACGACCCTAAAATTTTCTTTTTGTTTTATCTTGTCTATATGCATAAATTAATCCTACATAAGGCACAGCAGCGGGAATACAAACATTTGCAACGTACATCGACCAACCAAGCATTAAACAGCTCATTTTAATGTTCTACAACAGGCCGTTTCGAAACGCCCTTAGGGTGTTCCGAAACGCCTTGACTTAGTCAACGGGCCAGGGTCAACCATAAGGTGACCGTTCCGAAACAGGGGTGACCCGTATCGGAACGACCTTGACGGTCAATATCTCGTGGTCAACGAGATTTGACCGTTTCGAAACATCAAAGGCCCGTTTCGGAACGCCTTCATCTCGTCAATTTCTCAAATTTCCAGTAGCAAAAATGTTCCGGAATGACCCTCATCCGTTTCGAAACGGCAGGCCATTTGCAAAGGACCCGTTCCGGAACAGGGGGACCCGTTCCGAAACGCCCCTTGTCTGCAGACACTATTTGGTTGTTTTAAGGCACAAGGGTGCCCTAAAACACCTCCAAAACACCTCACAACACCATACAAATTAAACACAAGGTATACCAACCATACTAGCATGCTTCACAAGATTTAGACATGTCTAACACTAAGGCAACATCCCACAAACATACATTCATTCAAACATCATTCAAACTTAAAGATGGCCTCTAAGGCATTTAGCTAGCATTCAAAATAAGCAATTAGGCATGAGTTAACATTCATCATGGCAACACAACCATGCAAAAGCAAGATATAAGGGAGTCTATACATGCTCCTAAACAACCAACAACTACTCAACAAAATCATACATGTCCCATTGCTCAAACTATTACATGTCTAACATTAAAAATCCATACTTGATGAACTCAAGCCAAAAACCACACTTGGAGGCCCTCCACTTGCCCGAGCAACCCACGAACTAAGGATTTGCAATGTTGAACAAAGAGAGCGTAAGCAATGATGCTTAGTGAGGGTAAGCTCTAAAAACAAACCTCAACATTGCAGGGTCCGAGCACGATCTAGCCAAGGTAAAACACAACCATACCAAGGGTCCACAAGAGCCATGAAGTAAAGATGCATGAGCAATATACAACATAAATGCCATGATCATAAGCCCAACTTTACAATACGTGTAATCACATTTAACATTCAATTCATAGCTCATATGTCACAACACATTGATACACATATCAATCAACATTGGCACCTAGTTAAGACCCGAATACGCGGATAGACACGTTGGAACTCACATCTAACAACCATATTACCTCACGGTGGGATTTCACTCATCACCGGTCTCGCGGAGGGGATTCCACTCATCCTCATTGTAACACCCGTGTTTTGGGGCTAGGAGTTAGCCAGGTTATAGTTCGAGTCAAATAAAATTTAATTAAAATAAACCAGCTATAAATAATGACCAAATTGAGCTTTAATAAGGAGTGAGGGACCAATGTTGTAATTGGACCCAAAAGTTTTAAAAAAAGCAAGAATATTTTAAAATAAAGTTGTCATCTTTCTCACCTTTTTCTCATCTTCAATGTTAAACACCCCAAACCCTCTCCAAAACCCTCTCAAAGCTTGACTACAATTCCATTGATTTCAACTTCATTTCAAAGGGGTTTTGAAAGGTAAGATCATATTCAAACTCTCCTCTTTAATCTCTACCTATCTATGGTTTTAGATTTCAAAAATATGAACATTTGGAAATTAGGGTTTGATTTAAAAGTTTAGATTTTTATGGGTTTTTCATCTTGTTTTGTTAAATTGAGTTGGGGTTTTGTTTAATGAAGTTGAAGTACACATTATATGTTAATTTGGTTGGATTTTGATGGATTCCCGAAATTGGGTAAAAATGGGTTTTTTGAAGGGTTTTAGGTGATTTTTGGGGGTTGTTTTAGGTGGAAATTGATAGTCCAATGGTAGTACTATGGTTAGGGGTTGATTTGGGATTGTTTGTGGGTGCTATGGATGTTGGAAACATGGTTTTTGGACATGGTTTAGGGGCTGCCCGAATTTGATAAAAATGGGATTTGTTCATGGTTTGCAACATGGTAAATTGCATTTGAATTGTATTCCGGGTTGGTATTTTGATGTTGGGCTGATTTGAAATTGTTTGAAATGTGTTTGAGGTTGTTAAGAAGCGGAAATTTGTGTTGGGGAAGCTTCGGGAAGAAATCCGGAAATTTGAGGGAGGTTGCTTGCTTGGCTTGGAGCTTGGAAGCTTAGGTGAGTGGTTAAATATTTTCAAAATGGTTTTGAGTATTTGGTTCAAGCATGTGAACCTAGGATGGGCTTGGTAAACCCACCTAGAGTTGGGATTAGAGTGGAAGCCTAATCCCAAGCTTTGATTAGAGACTTTGGTTGCACTTTTTAATGGTTGTATATGCCTCGTATTAATTTGGGATGGTGTTGATTATGTATATGTTGTATACATGTATGTTGAGGTATGTTTGATGCATTGTTATATGCATGTTGAAGATAGATATGATATGGTTATACACATGTGTAAAATATAATGTGATGTGGGTGTTAATTATGTACATGTGGTGTTGATGTGTGAAATGATATTATGAGGTGGTTTCATGATCCGAGGATCATGGTGAGTACATGCTAGGCATGGAAATGTAGTTTGTGCATGACGGTAAGTCAAGGTGAGTACGTGCTAAGCACAGAAGTGTTATGAATTAATATTATGAATGATTAATGAAATGTGTAGTATTGGCACTAGTATGCTTGGGTACAAATGATCGATCATTAGGATGTTAGTGTGTACACATGAGTCAAAAGTCGCGTGTGGCCTTGGTGGCGTTGAGTCACCAAGGAGGAGTACGGGTTCGCCCGGAAATTGTATTTATATTAGTCGGTGATGAGTGGAATCCCATCGACGGGGCGTGAGGATGAGTGGAATCCCCTCCGCGTGAAATGAGGCGTGAGGATGAGTGGAATCCCCTCCGCGTGAACGGTGATGAGTGGAATCCCACCGTCAGGTAATGGTTGAGTTGTTGGATGTGAGTTCCAACGGTTATCCGCGTATTCGGGTCATAGCTAGGTGCCAATACAGATTGTAGTTTATGTTGCCAATATGGGGTCAATTGTGAACCAATGTGTTTTGGGATGTGTTGCTAACATGGTGTAATATATGTAATTTCATATGTTGTGGATTTAAACATGTTGAGCATGACATGACAATGAATATATGTTCATGCATCATCTATATTTATGGCTCGCGTGGATCGAAGGTAAGACCATGCATTTTATCTTGGTTGTAGCTCGTGCTTGGACCCTGCATTGTCGAGGTTTGTTTTTAAAGAGCTTACCCTCACTAAGCTTTTATGCTTACGCTCTCTTTTGTTCGACAATGCAGATAAATAGCTTGTGGGTGGCAAAGGCAAGGGAAGGTCACCAAGTGTTGCTTTTGGTGAGCTCAATGTATGAATTTTAAGTAATAGAATGTAATAGTTAAGCAATGGGATAGGTATTGTTGATTTGAGTTTGATGTATGTCTATGGATGACTTGGTTTGTAAGCATGTTATATCTTGCCAAATGTTTGTTTGATCGATGGCTTATGAATGCTTAAGTTGCTTGAATGACATGTAAACTTATCTGATATGTATGATGCTTATTGGTTCTCTTTTAATGTCTTCAAGCATGCTTGTATGAAAGGCTCTTAATGTGTAATTTGCTATGTACGAAAGATTGTCTAAATCCATGCTTGTATGTGTTTGGGTATGTCAAATCTAGGATGTATGCCTCTAGACTTTGTTTGATGGTTTTGTGTGCCTTTAGGGGTCCTATGGGACCTTCATACGTGTTGAAATACCCTTAAATCTGAATTTCAAAAGGCTGCAGACAGCCCGCGTTTCGAAACGGGCTGGGTCGTTTCGGAACGGGTAAGGCTTCAGGGACCCCGTATCGGAACGCGTTTCGATACGGTATGGCCTTTGAAACCCTTGTTCCGATACGCGTTTCAGAACGTTTTGGCTACTGGAATTCTGAGAAATTCACGAGATGAAGGTGTATCGAAACGGGTATAAGGGTTTCGAAACGGTCAAAATCTCGTTGACCACGAGAAGTTGACCGTTGAGGGCGTTTCGGAACGGTTGACCACCGTTTCGATACGACCCCTCATAGAGGCTCTGGGACAGTTGACCTGGTCAAGGCGTTTCGATACGCCTCAAGGGTGTTTCGAAACGGCCTGTTTAAAATATTAAAAGTGGGCTGTTTAATTGCTGTTTTGGGATCGAATGTTTGTCTCATGTATTTTATTCCGTTGTTTGATCACATAGGACTTAAATGGACTTTTAGACAAGATAAATAAAAGAAATTTTTCTAGGGTTGCTAACCGAGGTGGGACCTTAACGGGTTTCGCTTCGGTTTTCCCCGTGTGGCCCACTCGGACCGGTCGTCCGGCCAGACCGGAACGAGGGGGTTACATTTGTTGGTATCAGAGCCTAAGGTTACCGAGACCTTGGGCAGGTAAGTGAGATAAGTTTAAGTTTTGAATTGATATGCATGGTGTTTGCTTGCTTTGTGAGTATGATTGCTTGTAGGACAAGTAAGTTGATTGTTTATTTAAAAGCATGTTGCTTGTTACCCGTGTATGCTGTGATGTGTGATTGTTTGATTGAGAATGCATGTTGTTTGATCGTACGCATTTGTTTGCTTGTTTAGCAAGTATGCCTTGTTATATGCTTGGTTGAGCATGTATGTGTGCTGATTTGGTTGAAACTTGTTTAGTAGAGTCCCATTGCTTCTATTACATCGGAAAAAGGATTTTAAGTGAGGGATATCATACTTGAGCCACTTGGACCTTTCCTTTGCTAACCCAATTTGTATGTTAAATTGTGATTGATTTATTGCTTTTAGTAAGTTTAGGGCCAGTGTGTGAGCCGTGAATCGGTAAGTGGAAGTTGTGGTTTTGAAAATGGGGATGATGTAGAGGAAGTTCTTTGCTATAGTTAGGGGAGTATAGTTGTACTGGAGTTGAGGAACAATTTGTTTGCTCGAGTCCGCGTGCACGTGAGTTGATTCTTGTTGGTGGGAGATGACGAGACCGATTCTGGTATTAGTTGGTGAAAAGAAGTGAAGACCTATGAGTGGGAGTCAGGTGGTATCTATGTTATAGTGGATAAGCCCTTGGTACAGTTTTGAGTTTGTCTCTTCTGATTGGTTCTGAGTTCGTACTTCCGTATGTTGTTAACAAGCATGCAAGTTTGAACGTGCTCGATGAGGTAGGTATGAGTACCTTAGTTCTTTTGGCGAGATCTAGGTAGGGGTCTCGTGTGAGTAATCTGAATTTCAGAAGTGTTAGTGGTGATCGTTGGGGTTCAGCCTATGATTTCGATGCAAGACAGCCGATCAGTGTCCGTGAATGGGAACCGATTTATGTGTTTGGGGCCAGTGTGCGTCTGGGTGGTTTTCCAGTATGGTTGTCTGTGTGTGCCCAGAACCGCGTTTTTTAAGTTTTGAAATGCTCTACGAATAGTCTAGAAGAGTCGGATTTTGTTGAAGAATCAGTCTGAAAACAAGAGGACCGAAGACTATCAGTTGTGTACTTGTGAAGTTACAATTTTAGCAGAATCGTCCGTTTGTGTGAGCGTGCAAAGGTTTTGACGTATCTCTGTTGAGATTTTAGACGTAGAGACGCATGTGACTAGACCTTTTGGGAGATAGTAGTGATCAGAAAGATGTACAGAAGATGTTTGTTGGTGGTTCAGAGTTACTAGTTTCTAGTAGATGTGAAGTGATTGCCTTTCTACGGTTTTGATATACCTTTTGTCAAGGTTTGGCTTGAAGAGCATAGAGTTAGTGTATACGTTGAGACAAAGAGAGAGTTGCTTTGAAGACGCAGATTTTTGTGTGACTGTAGTGGTAGGTGAGAAGGTGAACTTCTTGTTGAATGTTGATCCAGATTTAGAGGTCAAAGATTGATTGAGTTTAGTTGACAGGCTTGCTTAGTAATTGTGATGAATTTGATTTTGAATGAAGACTAGACCGCATAATGTTAGGATAGTTTGTGTTTTCTTTTCCTAGAAGTGTTTGGAAGAATTGTCGGCTTATCTCTTGTCTAGAGAGGAAGAGTTTGATATTGAGACCGTCTTTGAGTTTACTCCTGTTTTGATTGCTCCATATCTTATGATTTCCGGAAGAATTGAGAATGTTGAAGAATCAATTTCGAGGTTTGTTAGACCTTAGACTCATTAGGCCTAGTGCATCATCTTAGAGTATGACAGTGCAATTTGTGAAGAAGAGAGAGGACAATACAAGAATATGTTTAGATTTCAGACACTTGGAACAAGTGACAGTGAATGATTAACATCCGTTTCTGAGTGTCAGTGATTTGTTGGTCAGTTAGTGTGTGTTTCAGTCTATTTGAAGATTAGTTTGAGATCCGTTTACTACCAGTTGAAAGTGGGAAAATTTGAGGTACCGAAGACAGCTTTAGGAGTGAGATGTGATCACCTTGAGCTCTGAGTTATGCCGTTTTGTTTGACTAGTATATTAGTTACCTTCATAGAGATGTTGAACAGAATAATTCTTGAGTTCCTTGATCAGTTGTAATAGTTCTCATAGATGACACATGAGTATATTCACGTACCGAAAAAGGCCATGACAAGCTTCGAAGTTTGTGTGGTAGATCCTTTTAAGGAATCAGTGGTATGCCAAGTTGTGCAACGTGAACTCCGAGTTAATGAAGATATCCTCCTAGGACATGTAGATCAGCCGAGTGTGTTAGAGTAAATCCTTAGTAGGCAAAAGAAGATACGAGTTGGAAGAAATTGAAGACTGTGACAGATATCTATAGTTCCTAGGCCTAGCCTTGTTACTCTCAGAGAATTGTAAATAGTGTTTGAAGACAGTTGCTCCATTGATAGATTGCTACAAATGAATGTTCAGTTGTGTGGTTAGATGCGAGACAACGAGCCCTTGAGAAATTGAAGGAGACTTTGAAGAGAGCTTCGACCTTGAATCAACTTATGTCAGAGAAAGAGTTGTGAACCACAGTGATGCATTACATGTAGAGTTAGGTTGTGTGCTTATGCAAGACAGAAGATTGTGGCTTGTTCATCAAGATAGTTGGAAGACCGTGAGAAGAGTTAGTTGATATGAGACATAGAGTTAATTACAGTTGTATTTGCTTCGAAGACTTAGAGACAAAGCTTGTATAGTAAGGAGTGCACAGTGTGTATGTACGTATTATCCGAACTTGAATGGTTAGACAACTTAGGAAGGGTTGAAACTTGAACAGCATAAAGTGTTAGAATTGCTTAAAGACTGTGATCTCAAGATTGAGTACTATCTGAAGAGAGTCTACGTAGCAACCGAGTTCCGAGTTGTAATTGCTGATAGATTAGTAGTTGAGTTGCGAGTTGTATTTGCTAAATTCAGTTACCGAATGACAGTATTCTTGTGGCCGAGTTTCGTGATGAACCTACATTGAGTCAGAATGCTTGAAGAGAAACAGTTGCAAGACAGATTCGTGGCACCTCACGTGCAAGACATTGTGGAAGGAAGACCGTCATAATACAGTTTTAGAGATGATAGAATTTTGCATTTCAGAGACAGAATAGTTGTACCTATGGACATAGTGTTTTGAGACGCATTGTGTTGGCCGAAGCATACGGCAGTTTATTTGTATTGCATCTGAGTTGTGTGAAGACATATTGTGGGTTGAAGATGAGTACTTCTGGTTTGAGTGGATGAATAATGTGGTTCAGCATGAGAGTAAGTGTAAATTGCAGCGTGTCAAGACCGAGCTTCAGTTTCTTCTAGTTGTTACATCCGTGGAAGGTTCATAATGGAAGCTATTAATAGAGATTCGAGATTTCAACTAGAATAATTTTGAAGACGTCTGCATAGTGTTTGGTTAATTGGTGAAGACAGAGGATCAGTCAGAGAAACTTATGAGTCAAGTGATCAAGCAGTATTGTATGAGTTTGTGAATCGGGCTAGTTCTGTTGTTATCTGTTGCGGTTACCACCAGAGTTAGAAAGGGGTTTGAGATGTGTTCCGTGTATCTATGATTCAGAAATGTGAGTCAGATCTGTTCCGTGCTATATTTGTTGAAGAGATTGAGTTGAGTTTGAAATTGGCATGCCTTGAAGAATCAGTTGAGATCTTAGTGTAAGATAGCAAGTGTTGTGTGGTAAGTCTTTCGAGTTGGTTAGTATGTTGTGGTGAGAGAGGAATGCGTGGAGGTGCATGTTTCAGTGGCCCTCCGTGATCGATAAATTTCGGGGACGAAATTTCCTTAAGTGGGGGAGAGTTGTAACACCCGTGTTTTGGGGCTAGGAGTTAGCCGGGTTATAGTTCGAGTCAAATAAAATTTAATTAAAATAAATCAACTATAAATAATGACCAAATTGAGCTTTAATAAGGAGTGAGGGACCAATGTTGTAATTGGACCCAAAAGTTTTAAAAAAAGCAAGACAATTTTAAAATAAAGTTGTCATCTTTCTCACCTTTTTCCCATCTTCAATGTTAAACACCCCAAACCCTCTCCAAAACCCTCTCAAAGCTTGACTACAATTCTATTGATTTCAACTTCATTTCAAAGGGGTTTTGAAAGGTAAGATCATATTCAAACTCTCCTCTTTAATCTCTACCTATCTATGGTTTTAGATTTCAAAAATATGAACATTTGGAAATTAGGGTTTGATTTAAAAGTTTAGATTTTTATGGGTTTTTCATCTTGTTTTGTTAAATTGAGTTGGGGTTTTGTTTAATGAAGTTGAAGTACACATTATATGTTAATTTGGTTGGATTTTGATGGATTCCCGAAATTGGGTAAAAATGGGTTTTTTGAAGGGTTTTGGGTGATTTTTGGGGTTGTTTTAGGTGGAAATTGATAGTCCAATGGTAGTACTATGGTTAGGGGTTGATTTGGGATTGTTTGTGGGTGCTATGGATGTTGGAAACATGGTTTTTGGACATGGTTTAGGGGCTGCCCGAATTTGATAAAAATGGGATTTGTTCATGGTTTGCAACATGGTAAATTGCATTTGAATTGTATTCCGGGTTGGTATTTTGATGTTGGGCTGATTTGAAATTGTTTGAAATGTGTTTGAGGTTGTTAAGAAGCGGAAATTTGTGTTGGGGAAGCTTCGGGAAGAAATCCGGAAATTTGAGGGAGGTTGCTTGCTTGGCTTGGAGCTTGGAAGCTTAGGTGAGTGGTTAAATATTTTCAAAATGGTTTTGAGTATTTGGTTCAAGCATGTGAACCTAGGATGGGCTTGGTAAACCCACCTAGAGTTGGGATTAGAGTGGTAGCCTAATCCCAAGCTTTGATTAGAGACTTTGGTTGCACTTTTTAATGGTTGTATATGCCTCGTATTAATTTGGGATGGTGTTGATTATGTATATGTTGTATACATGTATGTTGAGGTATGTTTGATGCATTGTTATATGCATGTTGAAGATAGATATGATATGGTTATACACATGTGTAAAATATAATGTGATGTGGGTGTTAATTATGTACATGTGGTGTTGATGTGTGAAATGATATTATGAGGTGGTTTCATGATCCGAGGATCATGGTGAGTACATGCTAGGCATGGAAATGTAGTTTGTGCATGA
This sequence comes from Hibiscus tridactylites, assembly GCA_958450335.1. NCBI lineage: Eukaryota > Viridiplantae > Streptophyta > Magnoliopsida > Malvales > Malvaceae > Hibiscus > Hibiscus tridactylites. Next base: position 4,697,901 of record OY288267.1, read on the forward strand.
CGGTAAGTCAAGGTGAGTACGTGCTAAGCACAGAAGTGTTATGAATTAATATTATGAATGATTAATGAAATGTGTAGTATTGGCACTAGTATGCTTGGGTACAAATGATCGATCATTAGGATGTTAGTGTGTACACATGAGTCAAAAGTCGCGCGTGGCCTTGGTGGCGTTGAGTCACCAAGGAGGAGTACGGGTTCGCCCGGAAATTGTATTTATATTAGTCGGTGATGAGTGGAATCCCATCGACGGGGCGTGAGGATGAGTGGAATCCCCTCCGCGTGAAATGAGGCGTGAGGATGAGTGGAATCCCCTCCGTGTGAACGGTGATGAGTGGAATCTCACCGTCAGGTAATGGTTGAGTTGTTGGATGTGAGTTCCAATGGTTATCCGCGTATTCGGGTCATAGCTAGGTGCCAATACAGATTGTAGTTTATGTTGCCAATATGGGGTCAATTGTGAACCAATGTGTTTTGGGATGTGTTGCTAACATGGTGTAATATATGTAATTTCATATGTTGTGGATTTAAACATGTTGAGCATGACATGACAATGAATATATGTTCATGCATCATCTATATTTATGGCTCGCGTGGATCGAAGGTAAGACCATGCATTTTATCTTGGTTGTAGCTCGTGCTTGGACCCTGCATTGTCGAGGTTTGTTTTTAAAGAGCTTACCCTCACTAAGCTTTTATGCTTACGCTCTCTTTTGTTCGACAATGCAGATAAATAGCTTGTGGGTGGCAAAGGCAAGGGAAGGTCACCAAGTGTTGCTTTTGGTGAGCTCAATGTATGAATTTTAAGTAATAGAATGTAATAGTTAAGCAATGGGATAGGTATTGTTGATTTGAGTTTGATGTATGTCTATGGATGACTTGGTTTGTAAGCATGTTATATCTTGCCAAATGTTTGTTTGATCGATGGCTTATGAATGCTTAAGTTGCTTGAATGGCATGTAAACTTATCTGATATGTATGATGCTTATTGGTTCTCTTTTAATGTCTTCAAGCATGCTTGTATGAAAGGCTCTTAATGTGTAATTTGCTATGTACGAAAGATTGTCTAAATCCATGCTTGTATGTGTTTGGGTATGTCAAATCTAGGATGTATGCCTCTAGACTTTGTTTGATGGTTTTGTGTGCCTTTAGGGGTCCTATGGGACCTTCATACGTGTTGAAATACCCTTAAATCTGAATTTCAAAAGGCTGCAGACAGCCCGCGTTTCGAAACGGGCTGGGTCGTTTCGGAACGGGTAAGGCTTCAGGGACCCCGTATCGAAACGCGTTTCGATACGGTATGGCCTTTGAAACCCCTGTTCCGATACGCGTTTCGGAACGTTTTGGCTACTGGAATTCTGAGAAATTCACGAGATGAAGGTGTATCGAAACGGGTATAAGGGTTTCGAAACGGTCAAAATCTCGTTGACCACGAGAAGTTGACCGTTGAGGGCGTTTCGGAACGGTTGACCACCGTTTCGATACGGCCCCTCATAGAGGCTCTGGGACAGTTGACCTGGTCAAGGCGTTTCGATACGCCTCAAGGGTGTTTCGAAACGGCCTGTTTAAAATATTAAAAGTGGGCTGTTTAATTGCTGTTTTGGGATCTAATGTTTGTCTCATGTATTTTATTCCGTTGTTTGATCACATAGGACTTAAATGGACTTTTAGACAAGATAAATAAAAGAAATTTTTCTAGGGTTGCTAACCGAGGTGGGACCTTAACGGGTTTCGCTTCGGTTTTCCCCGTGTGGCCCACTCAGACCGGTCGTCCGGCCAGACCGGGACGAGGGGGTTACACTCATGCCCCGTCGATGGGATTCCACTCATCACCGACTACATTTAAATACAATTTCCGGGCGAACCCGTACTCCTCCTTGGTGACTCAACGCCACCAAGGTCACGCGCGACTTTTGACTCATGTGTACACACTAACATCCTAATGATCAATCATTTGTATTCAAGTATACTAGTGCCAACATTTACTCATTTCTCATTACTCATTTCAACCAATTCCGTGCTTAGCACGTACTCACCAACAACCATCATCATGCATGTCTCAATCATCACATTTCATATCTCATTCCACATGTATAATACAATATACATAACCATTCATATCACATATCATACGAGACATACACAATCACATAGAAGAGTTCATCCAAAGGCTCTAGATCAAGTTTAGGATTAGGCTACCACCCTAATCCTAACTCTAGGTGGGTCTACCAAGCCCAACCTAGTCCATATACTCGAACCAACTATTTTAAAACCTTTAAAAGCAAATAACCACTCACCTAAGCTTCCAAGCTCCAAGACCAAGCAAGCAATCACCTTCAACTTCCCGGATTCGGTCCCAAAGCCTCTTCCACGTTTCCTTTTGCTTCTAGTCAAACAAAACACATACATTACTTCTCAATCCAATGCTAATTCAACCATCAATCTACTTTGCAAATCACAACCCAATTTCCTCAAATTCTCAAACCACATAACATCTCAAAAACCCAATTTTCGGACTCCAACAACCATTGGCTGAAATACCCATTTCCAAGCACCCAAATGACTTCCAAAACATCCCAAATCACTCTCCTAACATAGGTAGACCATCAGCCCTTCAATTCCAACACTAAACCTCTCAAAAACCCAATTTTTCATACTTTAAAATTTGCCCTAAGGACCCACTACGAAATTTCATCCAAAATCAACCAAATTAATATATGTTGTATATTTCATTATGATTAAACATAACCCCAAAACAATTTCTCAAAACAAATTGAAAAACCCCATCAAAAACCCAAATTTCCATATGAACCCTAATTCCCAAAACTTAATATTTTTGAAATCTAAAACAATAGATAAGTAGAGGATAGAGAGGAGGTTAAGAAAATATGTTTACCTCTTAATTTGATGTTGAAATCGATTAGCAAAGTCAATGGAATAGTAACTAGGGTTTTAGGAGAGTTTGAAAATGGGGGAGAGGGTTTTGAAATTGGGAAAGGGAAAACGAGGAGGAAGATGACAACTTTTCCATAAAAGTTGTCTTGCTTTATTTAAAATGTGGGTAAATCACAACTTTGGTCCCTCCCTCTTTATTAAGATTCAAATAGGTCATTATTCATAGTTGGTTTATTTTAATTAGATTTTATTTGACTCGAACAACAACCCGGCTAACTCCTAGGCCCAAGACACGGGTGTTACAACTCTATCCCACTTAAGGAATTTCGTCCCCGAAATTACCTGGTGGAAACAAATACGGAAACTGCTCAACCATATCTACTTTCCTCTCCCACGTGGCCTCTTCCACGCCTCTATGTCTCCACAACACCTTGACCAACTCTATGGTCTTGCCGCGCAACACCTTACTATCAGAAGCAAGTATCTCAACGGGTTCTTCATTATAGGACAAATCCAGATTTAACTCTATCTCCTCCACAGGCATCACATGAGAAGGATCTGATCTATATCTCCTAAGCATAGACACATGAAAGACATCATGGATCTTTTCTAACTCCAAAGGTAACCTCAAGCGATAAGCTACAGGCCCAATCCGCTCGACTATCTCATACGGACCAATGAACCTCGGACTCAATTTGCCCTTCCGGCCAAATCTCATCACCTTCTTCCACGGAGATACTTTCAGAAACACTTTCTCACCCACTGAGTACTCAATCTCTTTCCTCTTCAAATCTGCATAAGATTTCTGACGATCGGAAGCTGCTTTCAGACGGTCACAAATCAACTTCACTTTTTCTGTAGTTCCTTTAAGCAAGTCTGGTATAGCTAACAATCTCTGACCTGTCTCAGCCCAACAAATCGGAGTCCTACACCGTCTACCATACAAAGCCTCATAAGGTGCCATCTGGATACTAGACTGATAACTGTTGTTGTAAGCAAACTCAACCAACGGTAAGTGCTTCTCCCAAGAACCCTGAAAATCAATCACACAACAACGAAGCATATCCTCAAGAATCTGTATCACTCGCTCTGACTGCCCATCGGACTGCGGATGATAAGATATGCTGAAATGCAAACGGCTACCCAAAGCACTATGCAAGCAACTCCAGAACCTTGAAGTAAATCTAGGATCCCTATCTGAAACAATAGACTTCGGAACTCCATGAAGTCTCACAATCTCACGAATGTACAAGTTTGCCAACTTGTCTAAGGAATCCGTAGTGTTCACTGCTAAGAAGTGAGCACACTTAGTGAACCTATCAACAATCACCCAAACTGAATTCTTCTTCGAAGGAGACAAAGGCAACCCCGATACAAAATCCATGGTGATCCTCTCCCATTTCCATTCCGGAATCTTCAAAGGCTGTAGCAGACCTGAAGGAACCTGATGTTCTGCCTTCACTCTCTGACAAACCATGCAACGGCTCACATACTCGGCTACATCTCTCTTCAAACCAACCCAGTAGTAATCATTCTTCAAATCTCGGTACATCTTGGTACTACCCGGATGCATAGAAAAGGGACTCGAATGTACTTCACTCAAAATCTGTCTCAGCTCAACATCTTCCGGTACAACAATTCTATCTCTAAAGCACAACAAACTCTCACCACTGAAACTATACTCAGTCAGTCTTCCTTCGGCTATGTCCTGAACATGAGGAACTAGGCTCGCATCTTGCAACTGCTTCTCTCTGATCAACTGAATCAAAGAAGGCTTCACTTGCAACTCGGTGATCAAACCACCATCATCGGACACACTCAATCTAGCAAACATAGCTCTCATCTCAACGGCCACTTTTCTACTCAAAGCATCGGCTACTACGTTTGCTTTACCCGGATGGTACTCAATGGTCAAATCATAATCTTTTAACAACTCTAGCCATCTCCTCTGTCTCAAGTTCAACTCTTTCTGTGTCATCAAGTACTTCAAGCTCTTGTGATCGGTGTAAACTATACACTTCTCACCATACAAGTAATGACGCCAAATCTTCAATGCAAAAACAACTGCGGCCAACTCTATATCATGAGTAGGATAGTTCTTCTCATGAATCCTCAACTGTCTAGAAGCATAAGCAACAACTCTCCTATCTTGCATCAAAACGCATCCTAAACCTATGTAGGAAGCATCACTGTAAATCACAAACTCCTTACCTGAAACAGGCTGCACTAACACTGGAGCATTCGTCAAAGCTTCTTTCAATTTTTCAAAGGCCTTCTGTATTGCATCTGACCATTCAAACTTGACTCCCTTTTGCAACAACTTAGTCAAGGGAGCAGCTACTCTAGAGAAGCCATCAACAAACCTCCTATAGTAACCGGCTAGTCCTAGGAAACTCCTAATCTCGGTCACGGACTTAGGTTGTTTCCACTCAACAATAGCCTCAATCTTTGATGGATCAACTCGGATGCCTTCGGCCGAAACAACATGGCCAAGAAATACAACCTCTCGAATCCAAAACTCACATTTACTAAGCTTCGCATACAACTGATTGCTCAACAACCTCTGTAAAACAAACCTCAAGTGCTCATCATGCTCTTCTTCTGTCTTCGAGTACACAAGTATATCATCAATGAAGACAACCACAAACCGGTCTAAATAGTCTCTGAAAATTCTGTTCATCATGTCCATGAATGTTGCTGGTGCATTCGTGAGCCCAAATGGCATCACAAGAAACTCATAGTGACCATATCTAGTCCTAAAAACTGTCTTCGGAACATCACACTCTTTCACCTTCAACTGATAGTACCCGGATCTCAAATCTATCTTCGAGAATACTGAAGCACCTCTCAACTGATCAAACAAATCATCTATACGAGGCAACGGATACTTGTTCTTCACAGTCAACTGATTCAACTGTCTGTAGTCAATACACATGCGCATGCTACCATCTTTCTTTTTCACAAACAACACTGGAGCACCCCACGGAGAACTACTAGGCCTAATGAAACCACAGTCTAATAATTCTTGCAACTGACTCTTCAATTCTTTCAACTCTTTCGGAGCCATACGATACGGAGCTATCGAAACTGGGTTAGACCCTAAAACTGTCTCAATCACAAACTCAACATCTCTGTCAGGAGGCAAACCCGGCAACTCTTCAGGAAACACATCTGGAAAGTCACACACTGTCCTGATATCTTTCGGTCTAGCTTCACTAATATCCGGATTCATAACATAAGCTAAATAGGCCCCACATCCAGAGTCCATCAACCTATGAGCCTCTAAAGCTGACACCACATTAGACAAGAACTTAATGTTCTCGCCCACTACCACTACCCCGTAGTCATCAGAAAGCTTCAAAGAAATTCTCTTTGTCTCAAAATCCACACTAGCCCGATGCTCAACCAGCCAATCCATACCCAAAATAATATCAAAGCCGTAGAAAGGAAGTTCCATCATATCAACTGAGAACACATGACCCTGAATCTTCAGTGGACACCTCCTATACATACGTCTAACCACAACTGTCTCACCAAAAGAACTAGTAACATGCATACCTACATCTAAGATCTCAACAGGAATATCTAACTTCTGTGCATGCTCACTCAAAATGTAGGAATGCGTAGAACCCGAATCAACCAAAGAAAGCAAAGACATAGACTGTAACTCGAAATTACCTGCTATCACATCGGTGTCGTTCCCGGCCTCTCTCTGAGCATAGACTCTCGCTGGTCCTCCCGCCTCTGGCTGCACTGCCACAACATGAGCAAGGTTCCTCTGAGCATCTACCCTAGGTGCATCAGCCCTAGGCTGGAAGTAGCCACGACCGCGCCCACGGCCTCTCTGAAAATCATTAGCTCTCGCAGGAGCCTGAGCAATGTTCGGTGCCTGAGCCGTCTGATGCGGAAAATCCCTCCTAAAGTGGTCCCTCGAACCACAGTTCCAGCAGGCATGGAAATTACCCCAACACTCACCACCATGCTGCCTCCCACAACGGGTACACTCGGGCAACCGCCCTCCTCCTCTATGGCCCTGATGGCCCCTACCATGGTGGCCACCACCACGCCTATGGTCAAACTGATGTCCGCCACCTCTGTGCCTCTTGGCATCTCTACCATCAAAGTTGTTGTGCCTCTTACCAGAACTAGATCCCCCAGAACGCTTGGCCAGCCCCAAGCTGTGCTCAATGTCCTTGGCTCTAGCAACCAAGACATCAAAGTCAGAATAATCAGAAGCCAAGGTATACCTCTTAACTTCCTCATGAAGTCCGTATCTGAAACGATCACATCGAGCCCTCTCAGTAGGTACTAACTCCGGAGCATACTGACTCAGACGAACGAAACGAATCTCATAATCAGTCACAGAAGTATCTCCCTGAGTGAGAGCCATGAACTCTCTCTTCTTCTCATCTAGGTACCTCGGTCCCAAGTACCTCTTCCGGAAAGCAGACTCAAAGAACTCCCAATCAATCTCTGCCTCTAGAACCCCGGTATTAATGGTGACCCACCAGGTGTAGGCATCACCCTGAAGCAACGAGATCACACAACCCAACCTACGTGCGCCCGCACAACCCATCTGAGCCAAGATACGAACTGTCTTCTCCAACCATAACTCCGACCTCTCCGGAGTAGATCCTCTAAACTCTTCGGCCCCTAAGCTACGGAGCCTCTCCAAAGGTAAACTAGCATCATCACACCTAGGCTGAGCTGCAGCCTGAGCTCCCGCAACTGCGGCCTGGAATGCTCCCGTTATTGCTTACACTAGCGGAGTCATGTCAATTCCAGCTGGACCTTGGCCACCTTGGCCACCTTGTGGTCCATTTCCTCCGGCTCCATCCTCGCCCCCAACTCCAGGTGGAGGAGGTGGTGGTGGTGGAGGTGGTGGAGGAGCGCCAACTCCCGCGGCCACCGGCCATTCAAGGTGAGCCTCCACACCAATTGCCGGCTCAACAGGAGCCGCAACTCGTGGTTCCTGACGAACCAACCTCGGTCTACCTCTCGGTCTAGACATCGCTCTCACAGATATCAACTACAACCACAACAACAAAACATACAAGTTGGGTTAGCAAGGCAAGGCTTCCAAGTGTTCAAGTATGTTTCCTCACTTAAAAATCATTTTTTTTCCAATGTAATAGCAGTAATGGGACCCACACACACATGCTTTAAAATAAAACAATCAGCATACTTGTCACACAAGCAATCATTCTTGCAAAACAAGCAAACACCGTGCAATTCAATTTAAAAACTTAAACTTACCTCACTTACCTGCCCAAGGTCTCGGTAACCTTAGGCTCTGATACCAACAAGTGTAACCCCTCGTCCCGGTCTGGTCGGATGACCGGTCCGAGTGGGCCACACGGGGAAAACTGAAGCGAAACCCGTTAAGATTTCCCCTCGGTTAACGACCCTAAAATTTTCTTTTTGTTTTATCTTGTCTATATGCATAAATTAATCCTACATAAGGCACAGCAGCGGGAATACAAACATTTGCAACGTACATCGACCAACCAAGCATTAAACAGCTCATTTTAATGTTCTACAACAGGCCGTTTTGAAACGCCCTTAGGGTGTTCCGAAACGCCTTGACTTAGTCAACGGGCCAGGGTTAACCATAAGGTGACCGTTCCGAAACAGGGGTGACCCGTATCGGAACGACCTTGACGGTCAATATCTCGTGGTCAACGAGATTTGACCGTTTCGAAACATCAAAGGCCCGTTTCGAAACGTCTTCATCTCGTCAATTTCTCAAATTTCCAGTAGCAAAAATGTTCCGAAACGACCCTCATCCATTTCGAAACGGCAGACCATTTGCAAAGGACTCGTTCCGGAACAGGGGGACCCGTTCCGGAACGCCCCCTGTCTGCAGACACTATTTGGCTGTTTTAAGGCACAAGGGTGCCCTAAAACACCTCCAAAACACCTCACAACACCATACAAATTAAACACAAGGTATATCAACCATACTAGCATGCTTCACAAGATTTAGACATGTCTAACACTAAGACAACATCCCACAAACATACATTCATTCAAACATCATTCAAACTTAAAGATGGCCTCTAAGGCATTTAGCTAGCATTCAAAATAAGCAATTAGGCATGAGTTAACATTCATCATGGCAACACAACCATGCAAAAGCAAGATATAAGGGAGTCTATACATGCTCCTAAACAACAAACAACTACTCAACAAAACCATGCATGTCCCATTGCTCAAACTATTACATGTCTAACATTAAAAATCCATACTTGATGAACTCAAGCCAAAAACCACACTTGGAGGCCCTCCACTTGCCCGAGCAACCCACGAACTAAGGATCTGCAATGTTGAACAAAGAGAGCGTAAGCAATGATGCTTAGTGAGGGTAAGCTCTAAAAACAAACCTCAACATTGCAGGGTCCGAGCACGATCTAGCCAAGGTAAAACACAACCATACCAAGGGTCCACAAGAGCCATGAAGTAAAGATGCATGAGCAATATACAACATAAATGCCATTATCATAAGCCCAACTTTACAATACGTGTAATCACATTTAACATTCAATTCATAGCTCATATGTCACAACACATTGATACACATATCAATCAACATTGGCACCTAGTTAAGACCCGAATACGCGGATAGACACGTTGGAACTCACATCCAACAACCATATTACCTCACGGTGGGATTTCACTCATCACTGGTCTCGCGGAGGGGATTCCACTCATCCTCACGCCCCGTCGATGGGATTCCACTCATCACCGACTACATTTAAATACAATTTCAGGGCGAACCCGTACTCCTCCTTGGTGACTCAACGCCACCAAGGCCACGCGCGACTTTTGACTCATGTGTACACACTAACATCCTAATGATCGGTCATTTGTATTCAAGTATACTAGTGCCAACATTTACTCATTTCTCATTACTCATTTCAACCAATTACGTGCTTAGCACGTACTCACCAACAACCATCATCATGCATGTCTCAATCATCACATTCCATATCTCATTCCACATGTATAATACAATATACATAACCATTCATATCACATATCATACGAGACATACACAATCACATAGAAGAGTTCATCCAAAGGCTCTAGATCAAGTTTAGGATTAGGCTACCACCCTAATCCTAACTCTAGGTGGGTCTACCAAGCCCAACCTAGTCCATATACTTGAACCAACTATTTTAAAACCTTTAAAAGCAAACAACCACTCACCTAAGCTTCCAAGCTCCAAGACCAAGCAAGCAATCACCTTCAACTTCCCGGATTCGGTCCCAAAGCCTCTTCCACGTTTCCTCTTGCTTCTAGTCAAACAAAACACATACATTACTTCTCAATCCAATGCTAATTCAACCATCAATCTACTTTGCAAATCACAACCCAATTTCCTCAAATTCCCAAACCACATAACATCTCAAAAACCCAATTTTCGGACTCCAACAACCATTGGCTGAAATACCCATTACCAAGCACCCAAATGACTTCCAAAACATCCCAATTCACCCTCCTAACATAGGTAGACCATCAGCCCTTCAATTCCAACACTAAACCTCTCAAAAACCCAATTTTTCATACTTTAAAATTTGCCCTAAGGACCCACTACGAAATTTCATCCAAAATCAACCAAATTAATATATGTTGTATATTTCATTATGATTAAACATAACCCGAAAACAATTTCTCAAAGCAAATTGAAAAACCCCATCAAAAACCCAAATTTCCATATGAACCATAATTCCCAAAACTCAATATTTTTGAAATCTAAAACAATAGATAAGTAGAGGATAGAGAGGATGTTAAGAAAATATGTTTACCTCTTAATTTGATGTTGAAATCGATTAGCAAAGTCAATGGAATAGTAACTAGGGTTTTAGGAGAGTTTGAAAATGGGGGAGAGGGTTTTGAAATTGGGAAAGGGAAAATGAGGAGGAAGATGACAACTTTTCCATAAAAGTTGTCTTGCTTTATTTAAAATGTGGGTAAATCACAACTTTGGTCCCTCCCTCTTTATTAAGATTCAAATAGGTCATTATTCATAGTTGGTTTATTTTAATTAGATTTTATTTGACTCGAACAACAAACCGGCTAACTCCTAGGCCCAAGACACGGGTGTTACACTCCCCTTTATGTAGGATTAAGATTAAAATTTGTCAAAAAAAGGTTAAATTTATCGACCAACAACATTTCAAAAACAATCAACTTTGTCGACATGAAATCTTGTGTGACAAGTCACATATATTTTATAATGTGAGTTGTCATGTCAACGGTGCTAAAGATTTAATGTTTTAGTTGATATATTCGTGTAAAAACAACAATTCGAGCCTTTTTGAAACATTAGAGTCAAATTTGATTATTTATTAAAGACTAAAAAGTTGAATTTAACTTTAAAAAATAAAGACTAAATTGATATAATATTAAACATCATAATTAATTTTATCATTCTGACAAATTGAAATTAAGAGTTTAATTAATTTGGTTTTCAATCCAACATTTTAAGTTTTTTTTTTATAAACCAACATTTTAGTATTGGTGACGACTTATTGGCCTTTCTATGACAAAAAACCCTTAGTGGAGAAAGTTTTTATTGAATTGGTGATGGAGAATATATCATTTTTAAAATTTTTAGTGTCAGATATTTAATATTTTTTTGTCACCACAAATGTATTCTCAAACAACACACTTTCCCTATGTCATATTATGAACTTACCAAGCTTGTTGTGGTGGTTGAAAAATGGGAAATATTTCGAATGGTCATTCTTGAAAGTTCCAAATGGTTAAAACCATGTCTCCAAATTTAGTTTACTTGGATCAAAATTCAAAAGCTACCTCTGGGAAAATGAATTGTCTCTTACATTTCAAATCAATGTCTTACCGATGGAGAGTTTTATGTTGGTTTTTTAATAATTTAAAGGCTTTGAATCTCGCCATACGTATAAAGTAACTTTAAAATTTATGACAAACGTAAAAAATTAATCACTGTGCTCGTTCTAGTGGACACATTGAAAAAAAAAAGACATTTTACATATTAAAAAGTACATCTTTCTGCTACATCATTTGAGGGATTGTTTATAAACTTTTGACAAATCGTAAATAATCAAATTTCTGTCTATTGTACAATGATCCACGATTGCTGGCCAATTATGGCATGCCTTGAAGATGTTAGAAACAACATTTTTTTCCTGACAGAATTTTGGTGTGAAAGAAATTCAATGGCTAGGAGAGTGAAACAGGAGGAGATAAATTTCATTGTTTTCTTCGAATCGAGACAACTATATATCTGATTAGATGGTCTTTCGAATACAACATGAAGCTTTTACGGTAGCTCGATAATGGTTGAAACTGATAGAAACATGACACCGCAATATCAAGGATGCATGACGGCCTGATTTGATCAGTAAGGTGTATTGTATACCTGCTCGAATTTAAGTATAATCGAACTGAACCGAAATAAAAATCGTAAGAAGTTCAAATTGAGTCGGGATAACTTTCGTTAAACTCGTTTAACAAATAAAAGATAAACTCAAATGTCATGCTAGACTAGATTATTTATTTCTAAATTTAAGCTCAAATTGATTTTTTTAAATATGTGGAATACCACTTCTCAAAATTAATTATTTTAATTAACTGAGTTAAGCTCAGAATTTATTGAATGATTAATTCTTTATATTGGAGTTTATGGTTTGGACTTTGGAGAATCTCTCAACTTCAATCGACAATGGAGTGCCCAATGCCCATCTTTGTTCAGTCACAATCAGGCTGCTTCCTACATCTTTAAATTGGCCCTGTAAGTTATAAATTCAGACAATTGGGCCTTGAAATTGGAGAAAATGGACTTTCAAATTATCAATGTATGATACTTTTAAATTAACAATTAATTTCTCATTTTCTAAATTCTTTTAAATGTTTTTATTTTTTTCAATTTTTTAATAAAATTCATATCTATTTTATAATTTATGTTGGAGATTGGTGAATGTTCCTCCCAATAACATTGTCAATGTACCTTACCATCGGGGACAGAGAGACATGGGCCCCGAGAGGGGCCCATGCCCCATCTCAATTTTTTTATTTTTATATTATAGATGTTTTTAAAAAATAGATTAATTGTACATTTGTCCTTTCACTTTTAAAATATTGTCCCGCAACACCAAATTCTAACTCCATCCCTGCTTACCATTGCACCCAACCATTGATGGTTTGATTTTTTTAAAATTTAATTAGATCTTTAGAAATCATTTGTCCTTTTTCAGTCTCCATATTTATGACCCACACTAAAAATTTAAGTTTAGAATTTAGGGTTATGATTTAAGATTAGGGTTTATAATGGTAGTTTAAGAAATTTAGAATATGTAAAGTTTAAAATTTAAAAATAAGATTTACGGCTTAAAATTTAGAAATAATATATAAATAATTCTTCGAAGATTATCCACTTATATAGAATTCTTTAAAAATAAATACACCCATATCCAAAATATAGCATCACGGCTTACAATCTGCCTGCCTAATGTATTGAACCCTTGGCACATGAAATAAAACTAAAAAAAATAAAATCAATAGTCACGGGGAAGTCACATAAACAGCCAATACTTTATTTGTGGCGGCGACGCCGATCCATCCGCCGCAAGCCTAGAGCTCGTGCCTGTTCTCCGTGGCATTGGAATAGCAAATATAGTAAAAATTGTTGACAACGGCAGTCAACAAAACGAAAGCCGCTCCTGCTCCAAAAACACCCTTCCTCACAGTCTCACAAGACGGCGGCTGCTCGCCGAAAATGGTCCGGTACTTGGTATGATACGCATTCCGCACCGATCCGGCGAGCAAGCATATCTCAGCAACCAGGAAAAACAACCTGCCAACAAAATCCACAACACCAAAGGGATCCAAAAACTGTACCAACCAATTGAATTAAGCAACAAAATTACTAGGGGACGTACCAGCAGAATATGAAAAGGATAACCGCCCAAGCCCTCGGACCAGTAGGGTTTAAAGCCTTCCCACAGCAAAAGCATCGGCTTGCGACCATTACAAGAGCTTGGCCGGCAAGTAGGATAAAAAACGCGCCAACGCCATAGCTTGTTGCGATGTCTGAATCATATACACAATAGTTATACTTTATTTCACTGTCCTCGACAATCTTTGCCTGCAGAAAAACACGATTTAGTCAAAGAAATAAACCCAGAAAATAATCCAGAAGAAGAAAATGCAGGAAAGTAAAGCTCACAGTGCTTCTTCTTTGTTCGGCTGCAACAGCTAAACCGAAAGCGATGAGATCAAGGACGAAGACAGAAATCAAAAGAAGCTTAGAAGCCATGGATTTATGGGCTACCTTGAATAACCCAGCAAGAGTTTTTTGGTTTTCTTTACTTTGCTCTTTCTCCCCCAAAATTCTTACTCTCTAAATACATAAAAATCACTATCAGCATTGAAGAAGCAAAGCAAATGATTAAAACGAAGAGGGAAAATAAAAACTGGGAATTTTCAGAAGAGAATGACACCTTCCCTTAGCATGAAAATGGGGTTTTCATCTTCTTTTTCAAAAGGAAATCATTTTTAAAACGTAAAGATATGTTGAAGCAATCGTTTCGGTAGGATTTCCGATTGATTTATACGGTTATTATTTTTAAAATATTATCAAACAGATTTGATTCTAAATTTAAGTCTTATTTAAAGCCTAGTTTTAAAACCGTACGATGTAGGTTACATTCGTTTTAATAAATAATTCATTTATCATAGGTTTGAGAAAAACCCTTTTGGGAGTATAACGTACATATCGAAATGTAATAAAATATGAAACCTAAAATATTATCTATCAACATAAGATGTTACACTTTTTGATAATATTTAAGGTTGATGGTTTTACAATTAGTATCGGTATTTAGAGAAAAGTTTTGATACTTAACATCAACCTAAAATGTTATTAGAAGTAACAAGTATCAATACTCGGAGCTAAGTTTCGATATTTAACCACAAACCTAAAATGTTTTCAAAAAGTGTAACATTTTAGGTTGCTGAGTAACATTTTAAGTTTCATATTTTATAACATTTTGATTGGTGTCGCACCGTAACCCTGCACCCTAAACTTGCCACCTTTATATGTTTCATTAATGATTAAATGACGCATGTATTAGTAATATTTAATATTTAGAAGTGAACGTACAAAAAGCTTAAAGCACAAGGTACAAGATGGGGATGCTTGCTTGGACAATAAAGTTCGTTGGAAGAAACACCCGCCATAGTTAACTGCCTTTTGAAATCCTCAAAAAGGAAACTCTTAGTCTTGGTGTACAATTTTTCAACCACTTTGTACACCATACAAAAACAATATATTAAACCAGTTAACCAAGGAAAATAGACCACGCCATAAAAACAACAACTTGCATATAGCATATTACAATTTATTAATATTCTCTACACTCTGCCGGTTGAGTTTACTTCGATTGACATTATTATCAGTATAATATACTCAAAACTATAGAATCTTCAATTTAATATTTTATTCGCAATCTATGATGCTTTTTCACTCAACAAACAAATACAAGAGGCTATCTGATTTCTTTACAAAGTTTAATGTTTGAGAAAAATAAATAAATGTCTTTCCATGAACATAATATATAAAAAAAAGTTTAAGAAAAAAAATTGAACGTACCAGGGCAGGACATATGAGTTTGACACTCACACCCGAATCCGAGTGGGATAGCTCAAACAACAAAGAATCTGAAGCAGAAGCAATATGGAATGGCAAGCTCACACACAAATCTGCTAGCAAGAATTAACTATTGCTATGATATCAATCTAAGCTGGGGAGTTTCTGGTTTTTCTTCCGAAGAAAAGCAGCTTTCTAAACACTTTGGCTGCTCTGGGAGAGTTTTCACCTGTGTTCCATTTCTTCCTAGAGTGCACTGCAGCTTCCATCTCCACTATTTCATTTGGCGGCGGAGTCGATATCTCTATTTCAGAAACAATCCTAGGCGATTCATCTTTTTCATTCATTTCGCTGTTCATTTCGATATTTACAGTCGAAAATGTGACGGTGTTGTTAGGCGATGGTGGCACGGGATCAACTGTGGTCATCTCAGGAATATCTTCATTAAAATCTTCTGCATTTACATGATCTAATTCCGCTGGCTTGTTATCTTCAGTAGGATGGTTCCCCTCGGAGCTTTGACAAATTTCATTTTCTTCAGGTTTTATGATCAAAGTAGTATTCTGCAACTCTTGGATGTTTCCGAAATCATCAACAATAGTAGTTTGCTGAGTTGCTTCGGGTTCGACTGTAACCTCTTTTGGATTTACATGTTCTAATTGCACCAGGGGATCAACTGTGATCATCTCGGGAATATCTTCATTAAAATTTCCTGCATTTACATGGTCTAATTGCACTGGCTTGTTATCTTCAATAAGATGGTTCCCCTTGGAGCTTTGAGAAATTTCATTTTCTACGGGTTTTACGACCGAAGTAGTACTCTGCAACTCTTGGATGTTTTTGAAATCATCAACAACAGCAGTTTGTTGCGTTGCTTCGGGTTCGACTGTAACCTCTTTTGAGTCCTTTCCATGTGCACCAGAGTCACTGGAAGGAACTTCATTTGTGCCACTTTTCTTATCTGAACCTTTTACTTTGTTTGTGCTTGATTTAGTCTTCGGAGATCCGGTTGTCAAAGAACCATTTTCCTTCAATGTCCACTTTTTAGGCTGATTTGGTCTTGATTCAGCTGATGTGACCTTCGAAGTGTTCCGAGCAGTTGCAAGGCGTTCGATAGTGGAACGTCTTAGTACTGGCTTTGGTACTTTCTTAGTGTCCTGAGTCGGAGGTTGATTCTTCATAGGAGTTGAGGAGGTTTTATTTTCCATGGAGTTTTTCCTGGAAGTAACAGGGTTAAAACCATTAGCTGCACTTCTCTCCATGATCCTCTTCTGGCGCTGAATCCGTAACTCCTCGATCTTCTTTCGAATCTCCTCTTCCTATTCAAAAACAAGCAAGGCCAAGGCCAAGAAATCAGAAACATGTTAATTGGAAGTTTTTATGTGTAAGCCATTAAAAAAGGCAATATGCAATGCATTACAATTCTTAGTCACATTAAGCATTGCAGTTTAGAGCCTAAAGGGTAAATAAATACCTGATCAAATCTAGATTTCCGGACTGCGGTTCTGCTTCCGGCCGCTGGTTTCCTGATCTTTGATGCCATGTCTGATTTGCTCTTGACAAGTGATCGGTTTCGTGATTCTTTATTCAGAAGTTTCCCTTTGGAACTTCCATCTGTTTTACCATCAGTATCCTTGTCATCGGCACCGGTTGTTTTGATATCCAAATGTCTTCCATTTGCTTCAGAGGATAATACATTCATTTCGTAGTCGATTTCTGGAGTCCGAGAAGCAATCACATTTATGTCTGCTGAATCACGTCCAAGCATCATGTAAAGGTCATCAGGTTCATATGAAACAGAAGCGGCCTTTTGTGAATTTTCAGCTTTGCCATTTTCGTATTGAGTAGTTTCGATTTCAGGAACCATGCCTACACCAATCCTTAACTGAGAATCAAGTTGATCTCCCATTGATGGACCTTGGATCATCAAAGAGTCGTCGACAAAAGCATCATTCTTGTTTACCTCGGTGTCAAAATGTTCAGCAGCTGAGGAAGAAGCATTATCCCCATCAAACATTTTGAGGCCTATAATCTCATCCTGGTTTGCTGATTTGTCCAGTTGGTTGTTCATAAACCAGTCTCCTTTTCCACTTTTGGTCACAGTAGACTCTGTGGTAAAATCTGAGATACCATTTCGAGAACTGATCCGAAAATCATTGCCTTGCAGCATTAAAAACTCCTCATTTATGCTTTCTCTTCTCTTAACAACCGGTCCATCGAATTCATTTGTTCCGTATTTTCGACCTTGAGTTTCACCTTCATAGACCCTATCCATCTGTGTGCCTAGAAAGCCATCACCAGACACTCCAGGCTGATTTCTTACTGAAGAATCCAAATCCTTCTCCTGCAAGAGAAGGTTTTGGAAAGCATCCCAGGGATTGTTTGCAGTGGCGGCCTTAGTTTCGTGTTCATCGTCATCGTATGAAACAGTGTCTCGATGCTTGCTTCGATCCTGCTTCTTATGATGCCGTGAGGTAGATTTATGTTGTTTGTTCAATGATCCAACAGCCTCCTCCACTTGCTGTTTGAGTGAATCTCCATCAACGAACTCATCTTCATCCGAAGCATCTTCAGAATTACTGTCCTTTTCCCCATTCCTATTGGAAGAAATGTAATTAATGTTACGGATGACTACGTTTCTTGAGGCTTTCTTTCCGTGCCTTTTCTTTCGAACCTGCTCTCCCGGTTCGCCCTCAGAGCTTGAATCACTAGGCTCAATTGATTCGTCTTGCTTCGAAGTTTCATCTGCCTTACCACGCGAAGATTTCTTCTTGCTCCTGGAAGATGATTTATGACTTCTATGATCATCCAGTTCCCAACCACGAGCAACACTCGAATCCTCTACATACGGAGGCCAATGCATATTCCCCGGATGAAATGGTGTAGGAGCATGCATACCGGGGAAAAAGTAGCCTTGGTATGGAGGCATTTGTTGCAATCCAGGACCCTGAAAATTGTGCATGAACTGAGGAACATGGGGTGGCCATTGCATTTGTACTTGAGCTTTTACATCAGATGCATCAGCTGAACCATTCTGCTTTGCACTAGAGAAATTCGGATCATTTTCTTCCCCGGCAAGTACAATTCCGGATGATCCGAGGTAAGACAAGTCTGGTCTAGGACTTGCTTGCATTGCTGCTAATTCAGCCATCCAAAGCCTATCTTCATTCTTTCTCTTGCATAGGTCCATGAAATTTATGCAGGCTTCCCTGACAGATCAAATCAAATCGACTATATTTCCGAATATTCAAGATAAATGGTCCTTTGTTCGATGTACAACATCAAACACACATGTATATAATGTTTATTCGAAGAAAAAGCAGAAGACAGTAAATTATGTAAATGACAATTCTATGCAAAGTTATGTTACAAAAATGAATAGAATCTGCATCAAAACATAGCTTCCATGGCTTCAAGTGACTAATGCTGCAATTTTTTAAATGAAATGTCTTTTTTTCCATAAGAAATGACACATACACTAGGAAGCATTCATTACCTTAATCGTGAAGCACCGAAAGCATCCGCGAAAGATATGAGATCACCAATATTATCGGGTTCATAACCGGCAACCAAGGCACGAGCATAAGCCATTGCTTGTTCTTTAGAAAGTACTTTCTTCCGAGTTTCCAGAACTCGTTGAAGTCGAACCCTGCAGGTTAACCTCAGGTGAGAAATGGCTGCATTCTAATCAAATCTAGTGTGAGTAAATTGCAAAGAATAATGTAATTTACTTTGAATTTTCTTCTTGAACAGCATCTCCAGTTCCATTGAATTCACCATTTGACTGAATCGAAGCACCGAAATACAAAGTTTTGAATTAAGATTTTGAGATATCAAATCATTAAAACCAAACAAATGTGTAGTAGATCAAACAGAACATACCTTTGATGAAGAAAATGTTTTCTGGAAATTCCCTGAAATAACTGATTCGGTTCCTGCCAATTGCAAATTGGATGAAAATCAGACAATTTGCTAGATATAGACATTTAGCTCAGTAGAGTTCGAGATCTGTCGTTCATATTCGAGTCTGAATAACATACCATTCAATCATGATAAACATGACTGAATTCTAAAACATAGAACACAACAGAACTGACGAAATTTCATAAACCAAAATCCGCTCTAACATCAAAAGATCTTCATAATGTAATGAAGTAACATGAAAAGAACAAGTTCAGACAAGGAAATTTCGGTCGAAACATACCATCTGTCTCTGTGACCACAGCAGCATTTGCTGCTTCATTTGATTGAATTGAATTCTCAATCTGCTGAATTTCCCTCTCTACAGTCACGAATCTCTCGAGAACTTCTGGTGTGCTAACAAACCTCACAAACCTGTCAAAACCATACCTTAGTTCATTTAGCTCGAAAACAGACAACCTTAATACGAGACATTCGGTTTATTTAAAGTTCGAATCTCGATATCGGTAACATATTTACCTTTGCAGAGTACCTTTAGTGAACCAGGAAGGAGTTGAGCCAACTGGCCGAAGAGTTATAGAGTAGCCACCTTTTGATATCTGATCTTTAGCAGCTTTGAGATGTGAAATGAAGGGATCTAATAATCCAGATGCCAGTTTCTCATTCTCTTTTCCAGCAAAAATCACCAGATCACACCTTTAATTTCAGACAGATCAAAACCGAAACCGAAACCGAAACCAGATCAGATGAAATGACAAGTTGACAACAATAATAATAAAAAAAAAACAGAGAATCAAATGAAGTTTACCTGGTTCTAGTTGGAGTGAGTTGGAACAAAGCATAATCAAGACGTGTGTTGAAGTTGAACTCCATAGTTTAGACAATTACAAATAAGCAAACACTGAATCTTCATAGGATGAGTTCATCCATTGTTGCAACTTTGTAACAGAAACATGTTCCGTTATGCTGACAGATTAAAACATGGATTTTTTTCTCTCCAGGCAATGTGGGAAAACTATAACTGTTGGGAAGTTTTTTCTTTCATTGGAGCATGTGCTGTTTCATTTTCTTGGCAGGGTATTTTGTGTTTGGATGGAAAGAATGTTAGAGAAATTATAGACACTAAAAACCAAACATTAAAAACGGCAGTTGCCAGCAAAGAGTTGATCAAAGGCACGTAGCTTTATCACATGGGGAAAGTTATGAAGATCACAGGGGGAAGAAGGAAACGAGGTTTTTATGATAATTTTTATGAAACTCGGGTCCCATTTACCGACATTACTGTATTCCATCAAATTCATTTTTTATACAAATTTTGACCTTATATTTTTCATGGCGAGAACATGACGTTAATCTAGAGTTTTTGGTTTTTTTATTATTTAAGTTAGATCTTAAATAGCTTAGATCACAAATAAATATCTAAAATATATTTTTTTTTATGTCCGAGCATATAAAGCTTTTTTAATCTAAATAAGTACATAAAGTATTTTTTTTGTCGAAATAAGTACTTAAAGTGTACTTTGTTTTCAAAATAGGTATCTAAAGTATAT
This sequence comes from Hibiscus tridactylites, assembly GCA_958450335.1. Lineage (NCBI taxonomy): Eukaryota > Viridiplantae > Streptophyta > Magnoliopsida > Malvales > Malvaceae > Hibiscus > Hibiscus tridactylites. The sequence continues at coordinate 4,718,897 of OY288267.1, forward strand.
CCTCCTTTCATCTAGGTTCTTAAAAGCTGTCATGTGACATTGATTAAAAAAATACTTTAGGTACTTATTTTGACCAAAAAGTAAAATTTAAATACTTATTTTGAGCAAAATTTATTTTAGGTGCCTAAATAAAAAAAATAATACACTTTAAGTACTTGCTTGTGACATAAATCATCTTAAATTATAGTTGATATTTTATACATTTTATACAAATTATTTGTTATGTAGGTGGAAAATAATACTTACAATTACATTTAAGATGTTGACAATTATATTTTTATTGACTTTTAATTTTTAAATACATTTTAAATATATTTATCACAATCTAAACATACTTATAAAATTATTATTTTTTACCCTCAATAATATCAAAATATAATCCTCAGTTGAAATTTATTAATTGATCAAGTGATCAAAATATACTCATATTATTTTATTTTATATAATTTTAAATATCAACATTTACTTATAAAAATAATATTACTCTACTTAATAAAAAATATCCTCACTTATTACCAAAGTAATGAATTTATGTCAAGGACGAGAATTTCAAATTATAGGTGCAAAAAGAAAATGACTGCCAAGTTAGCCCGAATTTTAATTGTTGGTTCAAATATAGCTTGCAAATTAAATATGCCATTAATTGTATAATTATGAAAGCTTTAGTTGGTTCTTGCTTATCAAACAAATTTGGCACCCACTTTTTCCCTTACATTATTTGAATTTGAGGTAATTATCTATTTTTTTTAAAATAGCATCATAACTTACAACAATGTCACAGTCTGACTTAATTTACATACATGAACTAACCATAAAAACCTAATTCAAAATTATTCTGTTTAAATCTGTAGAGACCTCGTAAAATTTTACCGTGTCTCTTTAAAAATACAATACCATGTAACAATGCACATAAATATATTATATGCCGAACAAATATTTTTCTTATCACAATTTGATCTAATCCAGACTGCGAGGTGTGAATTGTGTCGCGTGAAATAAATATTATTTTATAATTATTATGATCAAAATGAATAATTTCAAGGTGCAGTCTCAACTCTCACGAACCAATTTGGGTCTAGCTAGCCATAACAAACGATACTAAATTATGCTTAGTAGTTAGTTCTGAATCTGATGCATCAAAAATTGGCTTTTTTATTTTTAAAATTTTATTAGTTTTGGGTTACATTAGTTGGTTAATGGCACATGTGTCGAAGTTATTAATTTCTTGTCACATTAGTTGGGTCACGTAATTGAATTTTCAACTATTAATATTGAATTCGTATTACAATTCTATATATATTGTATAATACTTAAATTTCTATTAAATTTGTCCAGTATTAATTTTTTGAAAGTCAAAATCTTTAAATTTTAATAGTAATTAATTTAAACATTTTAATTAATTAAAATTTATAAAATATATATTTTAAACTACTTATTGAAGGTTTTTAAAACATATTTTTTCATATTTTATCAATAATAAATTTAAAATAATAAGAAGTCAAAGTTAATAAAATTTAACTAAAAAAGTCAATAATGGACATATTTAGTAGGGCGGAGGAAATATTTATTATATAAATTTCTGTTTAGGCTTGAACTACCGGGCATATAACCCATGGGATAAAAATTGTATGTCCTTTTTTGTGCCTTTTTTTATGCCCCAAGCCCCCAATACTAAAAAATATTAAAAAATTAAATTCTAAACTTTAACCCTAAATTCTAAATCCTAAACTCTACACTATATACTCTAAAAAATACACATTACCCTAAATTCTCTAAACCCTAACCATAAACTCTAACATTAAATCTTAAACCCTAAATTTATTTTTTTAGTGTGAGCACACACAACATGCATTATTGGTGCTCAAACTCGAGTCCCAATAGACGATGAATATATCTACCTTTAGCACCAGAACAGGGATGATGACAATACATAACTTAAATGAACTCGTTTTCCTTATATGGAAAATACAAACTCAAGTAGTTTTATTCATTCGGGTTGGTAGTTGATACATAAACAACTCGAGGTGGGATCTTCATGAAATGTAGGACATTCATTTCATCACATAACTGCTGCATTAGCTTCGGTTCTAGTAGCAATCATGGTACCTCTGTTTGCAAGAAAATGTTGAAACCATTTAGCGGAAAGCTTCGGAGTTCGCTTCATAGTTGCCCGATCGACTTGGTAAAGTCCGAATCTTGAACTGTAACCTCCTGCCCATTCAAAGTTATCCATCAAGCTCCATATAAAGTATCCTCGTACATCAGCACCCTTCCTGTCTCAAATCAACAACAGCCCATCTTCATGTTAATAGAGCTCTTCTTTTTGGATTATTCAGACTCGGATACTCCCGTACTCATTCGAATGTGCATAAGGTTAAGAAGATGAACTGAATTACCTAATTGCTCTGGCTAAAGCAGCAAGGTAACCTTTGTGGAATTCGATTCGGTTGACGTCATGCACCAAATTTGGAACTGCCTGTGGAGGAGAATATCCTGCAAGAATTTATGTAATCAAGTTGAAAGGAAATGTGTATACACACACAAACATATGGAGTTATTGAGAAACCGCCATGGACAAAACGTATAGCTCTGTGCTGTAACTTACCATTCTCTGTTACATATATAGGAATGTTCTTGTATCTTTTTGAAACATGATCCACAATCTTCTCCATGCCCCTTGGAACAACATAAAATCTTTGAACACCAGTCTGCCAAAAAAACAGCAAAGTGAACTTGTAATAAAACAAACCTGTGAATAGAACTAAATCATGCATTGTTAAATTTCAACTCATATACTAAAGCAGTCTTATAATCAGAAGTACATGTTAGCATTTAAGCAACTTTCCATAGACAGTAGCACACGGATTGCGTAGATACTTTAATCCGATGAAAACACATGAAATGAGACAATCAAGAGCAAGAAAAGGAATTACCGGTTCTCCGATTAGAATGCCATCTCTTTCACCAGTCGTGTATGCAAAGCCTCTGATGAAATGATCTCCGCCTGAGACGCAAGGAGAATGGATGCAGTCCTTGGCATATAATGTTGAATAATGATTAATGCCAATAAAATCAATACTGCCTTTCACATACTCAGTTTCTTCAGCGGAAAACCTTGGCAGTTCACTCCTATGGTACTGGCGCATTTCAGGAGGGTAATCTCCAAATACAACCGGATCAAATACCCTAGATTACGGGTGGCATAGGAATAGATAGCATCTTCCATGAGAATGTAGAAAGAAAAAGATCAAGCTTTTTCATGGGGATATAAGAAAACAGAGTGAATGGTGGTCCACAACCGACTTGCTTCCAAAATGAATATGACAGACTAATCCTAATGGCCCCTATATATGAATATCACCTCCAATAATTCTCCAAATACATATTGAATATATTCAGACATATTCACATCAAACATTCACACTCAGTCCAAGTAATAAGCAATCAGATTGTGAGGTTCAAAACATTTTCATCCTCTTTTTCCATTTACGTATCTTCGTTTCATGCAGCTCGTGTATTCTCACAATGATTGCAAGATTTGTTATTTTCTGTGGTTCACAATCACACAAACAATACGTGCCCTTCAAGCCAAGTGGATTTTAATTGGTTTGCTTTGGTTCACAACTTTTGAATGTCTTTAATTGCATTAATTTTGACTGGTTCAAAATGTAGTAGATCAAGTGGTCCTTCAAAATGAAAGCTCATCTAACTTGTATAGTTTTATCTGGTTCATTGTCAAATGAAGACCCAAACAAATCTTAAGTTCTGCCATTAACCGTGGCTCAGCTGCTTAAATGTTCAGTAAATTTAGAGGAAACAACATATAGATGCATTTATCTGGAAATTGCTTCTAGAATTATTAAAGCTTTGAAAGGTTGGAAGAAAAGGCAGTTTAATACTTCGGTTGAGATTACTTACCAGCCGCTTGTGAAAGCCAGAACTCGATCTACAGCTTGATGATCGGATTCTACATCTCTTAGCGGTTCATACATATGAGTATGTGCAACTATTCCTATGGAACCACCTTGTTTTGGCTGCAGCATCATCAAATTTGGCTAAGAGAAAAACATTATAAAACCAGGTTCAAGCTAGAAACATATATGGAATCTCATTCTTTAACCTGAAATTGTTCTCGGTATAGCTTAACAGCCTTGGCGTGGGCTAATAACATGTTGTGAACAACTATAAAAGGCTCTTTGTCGGAATTGCCAGCAGAACAATTTCCGAAAGGCTGAGAACAACGAGCAGGTGCAAAATCTCCCCTAACATATCCCATTTCTGCAAACATATTAGGTTCATTGATAGTTGTCCAGTACTTAACTCTATCACCAAAGCTCTTGAAACAAGTTTCAGCCAAAAGGACAAACTCCTCCCTGCAAAAGAATCAAGATTAGGCAACCTAACAGCATAATTTCTTCACAAGAAAAACAAAAACAAAAATATTCTTCAAACATGAAAACTTCAAATTCAGTAAAAAGGTATGGTTTTGTTTATAATACGGAACTACTTGAATGCGAGGAGAAAAGGAGAAATTACTGCATCAGAGGACTGAGCCAACCCCCAAATCTATCCCCCAGTTCTTGTGGATGATCGAAATGGTGTATTGTCACAAATGGTTCAATCCCTGTTTTGCATTTGCTTAATCAAATTCTATCATTTATCAAGATTCTCAAGAAATAATTTTAACCTCTTACCCCTCAGCAAGAGGTTGTCTATAACTTTGTTATAGAACTCGATTCCACCCGGATTAACTTCACCAAACCTTCCTTCTGTTCCACCAATGAAGGATTTTAAAAAAACTTGTTATAATCTAAACAAAATGAAGTAAAATTTTGAGTTTCAGAAACCATACTAGGTAGAATTCTAGCCCACGAAATCGAAAACCGGTATGCATTTACCCCAAGTGAATGAGCAATCTCGGCATCCTCCTGGTAAATTATACATAAAACAAAGCAACAATCAGACCCCTTTATTCTCATTTCTAAAGGCTGAAATCAGTAACAAAAAAATGAATTTATCAGTTAGACAATACCCAGAACAGATGGTAACTATCATCTGCAATATCTCCATTCTCATTGTTTTTAATGTTTCCTAACAGACATTTGAACAAATAGTTAAGCTTCAAACATATGAGCTAAACTCCAGCATCCAGGTGTCTATAATCTCAAAATCTGTTGTTTACCAGGAATATGACTGAAAACATCCCAATTGCTCAGGCCTTTACCATCTTCAAGATATCCTCCTTCAACCTATATACATTGAAAAACCAGAAGTGAAAAACAAAGAAACTGCTAATTACAGCCATGGAAGAACTTGGAAAAGCATGCTAGCATGCCTGGTATGCAGAAATGGCTGTCCCAAACAGAAAATTATCTGGGAATTCTGATCTCCTAACATGTTGGGCATTAGATGTAGAAGAAGAAACAAGTAGATATACGACCAAAAACATCAAGGAGACAGGAATTATGGCATACACAGGCATCTTAGAGAGAAAACAACAACAAAAACAGCAAGAAAATCTAACTGGGGATTACTGGATAATAAACATAAACCAATTTGCAAAGTTCCAATTATTGATAAACAAGTGGGCCCCAGCCCCAGCATGAATTGTTCATACTTGAACCACCGCCATGGGACATGAACAGTTGCCTGCCTGATATTAATATGGAAGTTCAACAACTACTTCTGATGTGTACTGAATCGGATTGGGCTGTCTGATTAATATTTGAGGGGTGTTAATTCTTACAAGTGATAAATTACGAATTTTTCTACTCAACTTTCTTTTTACTCATATTTTCATCTCTTATGTTTATTTTTTTCAATTTACTTACTAAATTTTTTATTTTCTCCTATTTTGACCATTCTGCCATTAAATACTTAACGACGTTATGAACAGGCGTATGTCTTTTAAAATTATGAAATGGTCGTTGATCTTTCTCTTTTTTGTGAAAAAACTTCCTAATTTCGTATTTCATTTGATTTCTTAACGATAGAGTATCTACTTCTAAATCCCAACGGTGAAGAGGTGGAGAAGGAGGAAGCAAGCAATATATCTTGATTCTATGTTGATCGAACAGTGGATATTGTAGATCAAGGTAGTTTGGGGCTTTGTAAATTTTAAATTTTAGGTTGAATTTTGCGAGTTTTAAAGTGATTTTAGAAAAATCTAAACTGATAGAGTGATAGGAGACGATGAGGCGAGCTCGTTGGTGTCTTGAGTGGTCGGAGAAGACATCGGAGAATGGTTATTCTAGTGTCGGCGTGACAAAGGGATGAAGCTGTGAAACTTTCACCTTTAGGGAAGAAGAAAAAAATAAAAAAAATGACGTGGATGAAATGTGATTGTCACGTTAGCAAAAAGCAGTTCACGACAACACATGTGGCCGCCATGTCACCTTTTCATTTCTAATTTAACGTTCGAGTGATCAAAATAAGAACAAATTAAAAATTTGGTGATTAAATTAAAAAAAATTATAAACTTAAGTGAATAAAATAGGAGTGAGAAGAAGGTTGAGTGATGTAATTTGTCCTTCTTAGAATTAGATTTTTGGAATATAATTATTTTACCTTATTTAGTTTATATAACATAAATGTAATTATGGATAGCCATTTGACTCATACTTGATGAGTTCGACTCGATCCGATCTTATAAGATTGAGTTTTTTAAAAGAAAATTTTGGGTTCGGGTCGGGTTTGGGTCTGATTTTTTGATGATAAGGTCAGGTCGGGTTTGAGTTTAAGGTGAAAAATACCCTACTCGACTCGACCGAAATAATAGTTTAATTTTATTCTAAATATTTAGGTATAATTGCTACAATGTCTCTCTCTTTATATATATTTCAATTATCTCCCTATTTTGTCTAATAAAAATGAAATAATTATTATAATGCTCTCTCTTTATTTGCATTTTTTCAATTAGCTCTCTATTTTGTCAAATAATAATAAAAATGATATTTTTTTTATTTATGCCGGGTTGGGTTAGATTTGAGTTTTTTTACTCTAGAATTCGGATTCGAGTTAGGTCGGATAGAGTTTGGATGGAGGTGTTAAATTTTTAAATCGGGTGCGATCGGCCAAAAACCTGACCCAACCTAACCTATGATCATCCCTAAATATAATATGTTAATCAATTTATTTAAATTTGAAAATGCTTAAATTTGATTTAAGATTTATAAAAAAAAAACTATAATGTTTAATTTCAACGTCATATTACAAGGTAAAAATTTCATGTATTAATCTGTATATAAATTTATACATGGTTAATAAATTAAAATATGATACATTAATAATCTTTCAAAAAATACATTGATAAATTAAATCTAATTTTAATACTTTATAATTTGTTCATTGATTATGTATTCATTTAATACTTTAGATAGTTCAATTTAGGTTTGACAGTCATAAATGTGCTTAAACTATTTTTTTATTGGATGCCTGAATTATTTTTTAGGTCAAGTAGATGCTTAACGTTTCATTCCGTGATTATTGTAAGGTTTCTCCGTTAACCGTCGTTAAATTTTTTCGTTATCCAATTATATATAGACACATGTAATTTGTTTTCATTTTCTTTATTTTTTGCTTAAAAAATCATAAAATCTTTTCATTTTCTAAAAACCCATAATATTCCAAAATCTCAAAATAACCCAAAATTCCAAACCCAAAATCTCTAAAATCTCTCCCCCTTCTGTCACCGATTCAACTGTCACCTGTCACCCTTTCGTTTGTTAGACCTCCACAATGATGGATTGGTGGTGATGGTCAGCGACAACAAGTTGATTTGAGATTAAAGATTTAGGATCTTAGCTATTGGAGATTTTGAGAATTTGAGAATTTAAGACGACGGTAAGAGGTGGTCGACCAATAGACTCCGACAATGATATGAGTGGGTGGTGGTGGTCGACGGAAAGTGATTTAAAGACTTTTCTAAAGAATATTGAAATTTTTAGGTTTTTTTCTAGAAAAATAATGATATTTTTATTCTATAAAAAATAAATAAAAATTGATAAATATGCCACATGTCATTTTGATTGGATGACAACTTTTTAATGGCTGTTGACAGAAAAACCTTACAATAAATACAAAGTGAAATAATAGGCACCCATTTGACCTAAAAAAATTTAGATACATATATTTAAAAATATGATACAGTTTGGACACTTTTCTGACGGTTAAATCTTCAATTTATTATTTAATAGAAAAAAGTGTAGAAAGAAAAAGTAATTAATAGAAGTTAACTTTTATTTAAAGTTTTTTAAGGTAAATTATTATTGAGAGAAAGAATAATTACAACAAGCTAATAAAAGGAGAAATTAGGTCAGCATATTTGTTTACTTTGATAAAACTGAAGTAGTTGTATTGGCTGGGCATTAGACAAAGCACACTTCAAAGGTTTATGCTTTACTCTAGTGATAAAGGTTTGAGTATTTCATTCCTAGTTCAAATCTTTTGGTTCGAGTCGAGTTTGCATTTCAAGCACACTGTCATACTTAAATATCTAAGAATTTTGCGAAATATAAAGAGAAGAAGTAGCATATAATTAAATTGAACAAGGTTGTTAAGATTTTCTACCTCTTTCATGTTATATATATTGTTGTTCTGTTGTGGTTTAGAATTCCCGATGTAAGAAACCTTTTAGTATTTTAATTTTAGCCGTCTGAAACACATAATAATTTATGGAAAAATGCAAAAGCTGTGCAAGTTAAGCAAGCTGAGGAAATTCAAGAAAAGAAAATGCCCAAATCAAACATAACCCATCTTCTCCTTTTCTGCATTGATCAATATCATCTTTCTTTTTAGTGTAACTTTGCTCTTTTCCCTCTCCTATATAGACTGAAAGTGATAGCTTTGATTTGTAACAATGGCGGAAGAGTTCGATATCGAAGCGGAAACTATGGCTGCTGCTGATCAGTTGGAGGCCACTGCCACTGCCACTGCCTTCTTTAAGAGTTCAAATCGCCCTGTTATTTTAAAGGTATGTGAATGTTGGTTAGATGTTTCGTTTCGATAATTTTAGGTGTTCGATTTTGAATTCTGATATACGGTTTAATTGTTACAGTTTGTGGATGTTGTGTACAAGGTCAAGTCCAGGAAAGAGGGAAATTTCTTGGAAAATAAGTCGAGATCGGATGAACATTTAGTGATCTTAAACGGAATAACAGGGATGGTTCAACCGGGTGAAATGTTGGCCATACTTGGTCCGTCCGGCAGTGGCAAAACAACATTGTTAACCGCGTTAGGGGGTCGACTAACCGGTGGTCGCATCGATGGAACCATAACATACAATGGCAAGCCTTTCTCCAATTCGATGAAGCGGAAAACCGGCTTTGTTGCTCAAGATGATGTTCTGCACCCTCGCTTGACCGTGACCGAAACGCTCGTGTTCACCGCCCTTCTTCGATTACCGAACAGTTTCAGTTTAGAAGAAAAGATTGCGAATGCCGAAAGCGTTATGAATCAACTAGGACTAATCAAGTGCAAAAACACCATCATTGGTGGTCCATTTTTGAGAGGCGTTTCGGGAGGTGAACGGAAAAGGGTTAGTATAGGGCAAGAAATGCTTGTAAACCCGAGCTTGTTGTTGTTAGATGAACCGACATCCGGTCTCGATTCGACTACGGCGCAAAGGATCGTGTCGACGTTGTTGGAGCTCAGTAAAGGTGGAAGAACAGTCGTGTTGACGATTCACCAGCCTTCGAGTAGGTTATTTTACATGTTTCATAAGGTCTTGTTGTTATCAGAAGGGAACCCTCTGTATTTCGGACATGGATCAACCGTGATGGATCACTTTTCGAGCATCGGATACGCCCCATCCGTCGCCATGAACCCTTCAGATTTCCTGTTGGATCTTGCAAATGGTATGTTTCATAATCTTAATTAGACATTAAATCAACCTGTGAAATAAAAAACATATGCAACATTTGCAGGGATTTCTTCAGATGAGTCACCAAAGGAGCAAACTCTGGTGAAGAAAACAGTAATTTCAGCCTATGAAACCAGGATTTATGAGAAATTAAAACGTGAGCTCGAGGAAATCAAAGATCATGAGCCTATTGATGAACTGGAAAACGGAGAGTTCGAAAAATGGCCGACAACTTGGTGGCAACAATTCACTGTGTTGCTTAAAAGGGGAGTAAAGGAAAGGAAACATGAATCGTTTTCGATCTACAACATTTCTGAGGCCCTGATTACAGCTCTTGTTGCAGGCTTGTTATGGTGGAAATCTGATATTTCCCGCTTGCAGGACCAGGTAATTTAACCTATTCGAACTCTGTGAATAAGTGTCGGATACGAATATGTATCTTATTTTCGGAACATGCAGATTGGACTCCTGTTTTTCATGTCAGGATTTTCGGCAATCTTCCCTTTAATGCAAGCAATTTTCACCTTCCCACAAGAACGAATGATGCTGCAAAAAGAACGATCGTCCGGCATGTACAGGCTCTCCTCGTACTTCATGTCGAGAATCGTCGCCGATCTTCCCATGGAACTTATTCTTCCAACAGCTTTCACTGCAATCACATATTGGATGTCTGGTCTGAAACCCACAGCGCTAAACTTCCTTCACAGCTTATCCGTCCTTCTTTACGGCGTCCTAGTCTCACAGGGCGTAGGGTTAGCCATCGGTTCACTGGTAATGGACCTTAAAGCAGCCACCATTCTCTGTTCGGTGCTGATGCTGATCTTCTTGCTGGCCGGCGGGTTCTATATCCAGCACGTCCCGCCGTTCATATCGTGGATCAAATACGTCTCGGTCACTGGTTATACTTTTAAACTCCTCCTCGGATCTCAATTCAAGCCAAATGAAACGTACCCTTGCGGCGGCGACGGTGGCGGTGATGATGTGATCGGGAAGTTTTGCAAAGTTGAAGATTTTCCGTCGGTAAAAGCTGTTGGCCTGGAGAAGCAATTCGTTTCTGCTGTTGCCATGGGTGTGATGCTTGTTGGTTACCGGTTCATTGCTTATTTGGGTCTCATGAGAATTGGGGTGACCAAAAAAGTTGGACCATAATTAAATTATATACTCGGGTATTTCAATAAATAATTATACCAATCTTTAGAAATCATCGGTGCAAAAAAAATTTAAAATAATAAAATAATTTAATCACTCAAAGTTTATGTTAGATGTGAATGTAAAAGGTGAGTATCAAATACAAATATATATTTAAAATAGATATACTATTTTTATATGTATAGATTACAAGATAGTATAAATTCATGCTATATTTTTAACTTTTTGACAATGCACACACATTTTGTAGACAAGGTGATTGAACTCGAGTCTTTCAGTATAAACATCATCCGCTTTTCTACTAAGACCACTTGTTAGGTTTCATTTTTATATATTCGAATATATATTAGACATAGATGTTGAAAAACCCGGGAAGGATAAAGCTGAATTATGCATATAAACAAGTGGCTAGCTTGCATGTGTGTGCGTGACGTGCATGAAGATGACATTTCATGCAAACCGCATATCTCCACATTCCGAAGGAAAAAGAGAAGAAAATAAAACTGTTGCACGACTTGTTTGTTTTGTTATCATCATGATCATTTCGCTTTTGTAAAATGGAGTTGGAATTTGTTAAAAACTTAAAATCAAGTCGTCCACGACTTCTTGGAATATTAGAAAGAAATACATAACCCTAATCATATATTTTCCACGTTTTCATCTTACAAACGCAATCTCTGCTTTTATTTTGGTATTCGTATTATCAGAGACGAACGCAAAATTTTATGTAAAGGGGTGTGAATTATTAATAATTTGTATTAGAAATGTAGGGGTGCGAAATTAGATTATCAATAAAAAAATATAAAAGAATATGCCTATTTTTCATGTCCCTTTATATGCCACACCAATGATTTTATGTCACATGCATTACCAACAAAATATAAATAATATATAAAATAATAAAAAATTATTAATACATGTAGCATAAAAATACGAAAAAATATATATAAAAGGACAAAAAAAAGGAACAAATGATAAAAATAATTATGATCTATAATTACATATTCTAAGAAAATAGAATTTAACTTTAAATTGAAAAAACAATTTGTAATTATATTTAATTCAATATATATAATATTAAAAAACAGTTATCTTGTGGATCATAAGTATAATATGTATGCCAACTAACAAACTGCAGAACCCATTGCATGTGAAAGGGTCATGCAAATTGTGATATTGTCGAAATCTGTTGGGAAAAAAAATGAGGAACAAATGGGGAACTGAGCTATCTTGAAAAGCTAGGTTTGTTTAATATGAGGAATAAATTTATTAAATTCGACTGAGACTTTAGGAATGTTAATTTTATAATATGATGTCTTATTTGTGCTTAATTTATATATGTGCATAAAAATGAATTTCATTTATAAATAAATTTGGATGATCAAAAAAAAAATTTATAAATAAATTTGAGTCGAAATGAATCGAATTAGATCCATATACTATATTTATACGTAATTAGTAATGTATATACTGTACTTACACACGTAACCAGCAATGTAGTTAAGCGTATAATTCTGCATTACTTCTTTACTTACAGTCTTACACCATGAAATACTTTGTTTCTATTTTATTTATAAACAAGCTGAAGAAATGCTATTAGCTTAAGTCTAATGCAATTAACATGGGTAGACTATAGAAAGAATATTAAGCTTTTAAAAGATTTTTTTGGGTTCTTGTAATCAAATTTGATTATCTAAGTTCGACTCTTATGTTATATAAAGTCTGGGGCGGAACCAAAAAATTTAATTTGAAGTGTCAGAATTTTAAATTTCTATGAAGGGATTTTTTTAAATATGTAGAAACAAACAATAGGTATGAATTTTCTTTAAGATGTGTCATTTTCTTTTTAAGGAGTGTCAATATTTATTTAAAATTGTATTAATTTTATTTTTTAATATTATTTTATATTAAATTTATAGGGGGAATTTTTCTCCTAAGTTTTTTTTAACCTCATTAGTGTGAGTCCTCTCCATATATATTCGATTACTCAGATGATTATGTTTTGTAAGAATTAATTTTATTATATGGGTCAGTTTGAAAGCTTCTAAATTTAGGAGGAGTTAATAATAAATTACATATATATATTTAAGACAAAAAAATCATTTTACTATCATCTTAATTTGTTTTTTTAATATTTTTGGTGCTCTTTACCTAAGGACCACTACTTAACACTTTCAAGATCCATCGGAATACTTCTCATTGCATTCGTCTAGGGATGGGCACGGAACCCGGACCCGACGGGTTCCGACCCGACCCGGCCCGATCGGGTCGGATATTTTTATGAAAAAATCGGGTTCGGGTCGGGTTTTTATGTAGGGTGAGGTCAGGTCGGGTCGGGTTCGGGTTTTAGGGTGAAAAAATTCTACCCGACCCGATCCGGGACTAATAGTGTAATTTTTCCCTAAATTTTTTAGGGATATTTGTAATAATACCCCTTTTATATATATTTTTATAATTAGGTCCTTAAAATTGATTTTTTATTTACAATTTAGTCCTTAAATTTATTATTTTTTACAATTAAGTCTCTTAAAATTATTTTTTTTACAATTTAGTCCTTAAAATTGATTTTTTTTATATAAGTCGGGTCGGGTCGGAGTCGGAGTCAGGTTTAAGGTATTTATTTTCGGGTCGGGTCGGGTCAGGTTTTTTAAAAGATATGGTCGGGTCGGGTCGAATTCGGGTTTAGGGTTAATATTTTCGGGTCGGGTTCGGGTGGGCCAAAAACCCGGCCCGACCCGACCCGTGCCCATCTCTACATTCATCACATCCTAACACTAGGTGTGTGCAAAAAAAAAATTAATTCGATTGATTTGATCTGTTTATACATTGATCTTAGCCAAAGATTTAAATATTTAATTTATTTTTTGTATAATTTAGATCGAATATTAGTAAATTTCGAATCAGGTATGGATAGTTAATTCACATTTGATTAGATATCCTAAAATTCAATTCTTTATGTATATGAATTTTGTTATATTCTATATTTTTTACTTGTTATATATGAGAAATTAAAATTTTCATGGATAACAATCTTGTTATATTCAATAATTTGTTACTTGTTATATTCGGAAATATAAAATTTTCATAGATATTAAGACCACCAAATTCGAAAAAAAAAATACTTGAATCAATTCATAAGTTCGGATATTCGAATATCCGATCGAAAATCTAATATCTAAAATTTTTGAATATCCAATTTTTTAGATTAGAAATGGATCACTAATTTTCGATCTTAAAATTTCGGATCCGACCCGAAATCCGAAATACACAACCTTACCTAACACCTACCCGTAAGATCTGGAGGTAAAACGTGTCATTTAACGAAAAAAATTAACAGCAAACTTTAAATGGGTCACGAAATGAAACTTTAGGTCCTAATTTGACCTGAAAAATAATTTGAGCACTTAACTGAAAAAATACATAGTTTGGACACCTATTTGATTATTGAGCCAAAAAAAATGGGTTTAGCTTGAGAATTTCAAAAAAAAACCAACATAATACAATGGCAACAAAAATGAGGGGTCATATTTTAATTTTATTAATTTTTTGGGAAAAATAAAAATTTAATTGCAAAAATTTTAAAACTATCAATGGCATAAAAATAATATCATTTAAAATTGGAAGGGCAATTGCTCCCACCCTCCTTTTTAACTCCGTCCCTATTTGCGTGGGCCTGTTATATGCCCACATATCAATTCCTGTCTCGCTTGGAAATCACACATCTTGATCCGGTAAGATTTGTTTGATTTGTATTGGGCAATGATTTATGTACGGGTTATAAAATATATACTGCAAATCATATGATATTATTTATTAAAATTTAACTTTTTATATTAATTTTTAAAGCTTTTAATGTTGTCAATATATAAATTTATATTTCACATAAGTCGACTTCGGCAACCAATGTCTTTTGTCAACCAGCTGTGCATGAAATCAGCTAACCAAAAACCTACTATCAGCAACCCATGAATTGACTAAAATACTTTCAAATTCGTATATTATTTAAAAAATTGTATATTTATTTTTTAAAATTATATATGTTTGCTCACTTAATACAAAATTTTGCGTCTATTCGTGTCTACGATACTCTTTACAGGCAAACTTTTAGAATCCAAAGCTAAATAATTGTCAATTTCATCACTGAATTAATGTGTTAAATTTAACAAAAATTTAAAAGTTCAAAAGTAAAAAAAAAGAATATTTCCAAGGATTAAAATGATATTTTCTAAAAGCTTAAGGGACACAATGTCATTAGACCCACTAATTAATACTATTCCTTAGTTTTAAAGTTTATTTATATTTTTTTGCACATAATTAAAGTTTATTTATAAGTCAATTATACAAATCCATTTGTATTGTTTCAAGGGAGAGACGTGAAGCAATTATGTGCGAAAAATAAAAGGGGAGACGTGAAGCAAACAATATCATCCACCAAATAAACGAATAAAACAGAGCTACCATTTTCTCTTCCCTTTTCCCTCATTTTCTCTCCATCCAAACAATACAAATCAAATAAAACACAAAACCAGCCATTGAAATTTGCATTACAGAATCTGACCCAGAAAAGATGTCAAGACAAGCAACGTTTCCAGACTATATTACTGAAGAAATCTTACTCGAGATCTTCTACAGACTCCCAGCCAAATCCCTGGGGAAATGCATGTGCGTTTCCAAAGCCTGGAATTTTCTCATCAAGAACCCATTTTTCGTTTCCAGCCATGTCAACCATCAGTCAAAGCTTCGTTTCAGGAACAACAACAATAAAAATCTCTTCTTTGTCATGACTAGCCGCCATCAAGTGGAATACTCGTTGCACTTCGATGACCTAGAATTCAGTAAGTACAGCCAGTTAGAATCCATGCCATTTGATAACCATCATTGTGTTGTTGGTTCTTGCAATGGGTTGATTTGTTTGATGGACTTTCAGTTTAGTTTCGATAGCGTCTTCATCCTCTGCAACCCAGTTATTAAAAAGTCTATTACACTCCCAAAACCATGTTTGTGTCGCTTGCCGTATAAAATTTCCGTGGGATTTGGATTTGATTCTGTGAAAAATGACTATAAACTTCTGAAAATCACCAAGGAAAATGCGTTGGACAAGTTTGTTGAGGTTGAGCTTTACTCTCTCAAAAGGAATTGTTGGCGAATTTTAGCTCCGCCAAGATATGATCTTTATTCTGATGATTTCATGGTTTTTGTGAATGGAATTGTTCATTGGATTGCTTATGAAAGAGTGAAAGATCAAGGGGCTTATAGGTGTAAGTTTTTGATTATGGGGTTTGATATGAGGGATGATGTTTTCAAAGAGATTATGTTGCCTGAGAATCTGAGGAATTTGCCTAACCGGTCAGAGATCTATGTAATTCCATATGATGAATTGTCATCAATTGCTGTGATTGAGTTGGGATGTTTACATACTCAGTGTAATATATGGGTGATGAAGAAATACGGTCTAGTAGAGACGTGGACTAAGATGTTCAGTATCGCGAATCCAGGTCCTGAGCCAATGCCAAGGGTTCTGGGGTTTATGAAAAATGGGGATTTGATGTTGAGCGCTTATAATAATCTGCAATTGGTTTCCCGTGATCCGGAGAGACGCGAACTTGGTTACTTTGGAATTCAAGGAACACGTACTTATGTTTCGACTTTCATGGAGAGCCTAGTGTTGCTTGATCAAGTAAATGGAGATGATATGACTGAGAATGGTGCAAAGTATGCGAGTAATGCTAGTCATTCAATTGAAAGAGCAGCTGACAGTTTTACTGAACTTGCTGCCAATGGTGAAGTAACCAATGGTTCGAGTGACGTCGAAGTAGCTAGAAGCAATGAAGCCTTTGAGTAAGAGAGAAGGATTACAGCTTAGAACAGGCAAGTGTAGTTGGCTATTATTTGAATAAGGCTCTATTTTGTTGATTATCTTATACATGTGACCATTTAATCTCAGCATTTTACTGAATTTCATTCTAGCATTCCTGGCTATACATGTATTTGTATGACCTGCTCGGTTGTTTGGCAGTCTGTACTTTGATAACTTATTAGTTGTCGATTATAATTGGTTCTGAAATCATCTTTAACCGGTAGGATTCGGTAGGGAGAAACTTTGCAACCTACCAAAAGTTTGCATTTGTAGTTAGGTTCCATTGGGGGCTTGAGCAAAAACTTGATGGGTTTTGTTGATGGAATTGTACTAGGTAGTGTGTAAAACAGCGATTACAGATTAAATTACACAACTCTTCATTTCTATAAAGTACTTGCGTCGGACACCTATGCTAATAGATTTTCAGACATTAATGTGTAGATCTGATACATCATTTGTATGAAAAAACTTTAGAAACGATTAAACATACTTGTGTTGCACATATTTATATCTGATACACAGCTCTGAGTTGGAGTGAACATATTACGTAGGTTCCATGCTGTAAACTTCAGTAGTAATTACTCTTTCTGCAACTGCCTGCTTATAAAATAATTTATTTCTTTCATTGTTTCAATTTTGTTTATTTCCCAATGTTTTCAGGAAAATGAAGAATCAATTCGGTTTGTTGGGCTGCGGAAGCATAAAGGAGACACTGATAATTTTATATAGATTCTTTTATTCAATATAGTTTGAGCACTAAAATGATAATACATATTTGCACACATAAAGAAGACTTTGATTATTGTACATAGATATGTTGATTCAATTAGGTTTGAGTACTAAAATGAAACATATTTTGATGTTTGTTATGTGCTTGAAGCTAGAAATGGGATGATTATTATTCTTTCCTCGGCCTCCCCCTTCTCCCTATTTCCTCCTTTTTGTTGATATTGTTGGTTTGAGTACATGAACAAGGCACCTTTAATCGGTACGAAAATAACGTAACGAAACACAACTCATTACTCGATACATCTAACATACTTTTAATCTGTTAACAGCTTATAAGTTGTATTCAAAACCAAAACTCACCTTTCTTTAGAAGTGGGTTGTAATTTGTACATCCACATATATCGATGTCTGTATATGCTCCTATGAGTAAGTTTTCGACAGTAGGAGACTCTTGAAGATGTGGTATCAAATACTCTTATCTGTAGTTCTGCACATGGTTCTTTTCCGAAGCTGAGAATTATAGACATAAGAACTGGGAATTGAATCTTTTTTTTTCGAATAGTTGGGAATTGAAACTTGAAAAAGCTTGAGTAATCATCAGAAATATTCAATGCTGATTACCTTAAAATCTCTAATATTGAAAACATTTAACAAAAAGTTACACACCAAATATATAGTTTCACCTAATCAAGCAACTCTGAAAGGCTCATTTCTCAACTTGATATCATTATCAAGAGTTCATTAAGATCGCCGATGACCTCTTCCACCACTAAAACGACCACGACCTCGATGATATGGTTTTCTTCCACGACTTGATGATGCACCCATGTTAAAGTTCTGGGATGATTCAAAGTTGCCTTGAACACCATTAGGTTGCATATTACAGTTCCCATCTACTGTAGGTCCATTTGTTACCATACTTTGTAAAGCACTGAGGAGTTGTTGGCCCTGCATATTAAAGTTCCCATCTGCTGTACCTCCATTTGTTACCGCACTTTGTAATGCACTAAGGAATTGTTGGCCCTGCATATTACAGTTCCCATCTACTGTAGGTCCATTTGTTACCATACTTTGTAATGCACTAAGGAGTTGTTGGCCCTGCATACCCATTCCAAATGGGCTTTGGTTAAAGCCATTTTGACCGGCAATCCCCAGCCTAGGTGCAGAGGCCGATCCAGCAAATGAGCTCGACTGGCCACCAGGTACGACCATATTAGGATGTGTACTCAAACTCGGGTCAAATCGCTGCTGCTGATATGGCATCATGGATGCCATAGATATTGCAGGGTTTGGCAAAGGAATAGGCTGCTGTGGGTAATTCTGTGAGAGCAGTGGCATTCCTTCTGCAGAAAACCTGTTCGGAAAATTTGTATTCTGTGGATGCTGGCCTTGCATTCCATTATTCCAAACTCCATTTGAGGGTGCAACAATACCAGAAGACTGTGGCATGACTGGAAATGGTGGGACAAAGCCAGATCCACCAACAAAATTTTGTTGCCCCACAACTGAAGATGAACAATTATGATTGACCATAGATGCTGAGACGGTAGAGATATTATATTGATTCTGATTAGGTGGAAGTTGACCCATTGATGTTGATGATGTTTGTTGGGCTGAGTTCCTATCGGTTTTCCAAGCTCCTTTTTTCTTATTGTTTTTCCGGTTTTCCACTCTCTGGTCATTCATGCCTCTCTTTGTCATTTTTTGCATCCTCTTGTATTCCGCCTCTTTTTCATCGTCCGAAAACTCGGCTTCATCTGACAACTCCTCATCATTCTCACCAGATGCATCATATCCTTTCTTGTGAAGACTCTTGTCGTTGAGAACATGATTAGCAAATTCGGGAACAAAGGAGATAGAAGTGCCTTCATGGATCATTTCAGGGACATCACTCTCGGAATTATATCGTACTATATAGTACGGGTTCTTTACAGGTCCAAAGATTTCATCCACAAATCCAAGTGGAGATCTGTTCATGGTTATCCAAAGGACCGAACCTTCGTTCAGAGGGCTGTGCCGTTCTCTTCCTTCAACAATAACTTTGGTACCAATCATCTGTAACAGTGTAAGAAACATCATTAGACTTAACTAGGCTGAAAAATGTGGCCAAGCTCCGAAACATAGGTATGTTAGTGTTAATAAAATTTGAATAAACTTTAAGGTTTCGCCTTTGAAGTTTGCAATACACGATCCAACTTAAGCTTAAGCTTACCGATAAAATAACTCCAACAGGCAGCATTTGGTGATGGGGTTTTAGTTCAACATCCAGTGGTGGAACTCTGGGAAGAACCTGCCAAATTTAATAGCTTTTACTCAGAAATATTATTCAACAAAAACAACTCATGCATCATGCCTTGCCAAAATTTTAACTTCAGTAATAACTATACTGCTCATATTGTTCAGAATTACAGAACACATGCAAGAGAAATCTAGACATAGGTTTCCGTGGCCGAGAACAGAGAGCGTGAAAAGCCTGATCTCTGGCAAGCAAGAATCACAATGCAATAAAGTAAAAAGTTTTGCACAGAACATAATATGTTTCAGTTTTGGTGAGTTAATATACATCCAAAGTTAACCAAATCTCTAAATGTAAACAAGGTTAATGTAAGATAAACACGTGACAGAGCCAAAAAAAACAATAACTTTAACACAACTAAAGCTTCACTTGGAAATATTAGACACCATACAGAAACGCAAAACAATCATACGAACATGATACAAATACACAAGTATATAAAAATCAATAAAACAATTGCTAAAATGTAAAAGTTCATATAAAGATAAAAAAAAACATATGACAAAAAGCTACAAATTGTTACCTCAACTTCATTCTTAGACCTGATGGGACCTTTTGAAGCACCAGCCTCCTCCTCCTCATCAACTTCCTCAAGTTCAATATCCAATGCACTAAGGATTTTGTCTGTTTCGTCATCGTCGTCCTCCTCATCGTCAGCTCCATCAATGGCAGCCTCTTCATTACTACCTAGTATCTCACCTTCTTCAAGTTCATCTGCACCATCCACCATTTTAGCCTCCATCTTCACTTTTTCTTCATTCTCTTCCTCTTCTTCCTCGCTGTCGTCGTCTTCGTCGTCACTGCTACTACCAGAAGATGATGACGAAGAAGAGCTTTCGCTGTCGGAATCTGAACTACTACTCCCACTCTCTAATCCATCATCCAAACTAACCTTCCCAATCACTTCCTCAATAGGTAAATTCGGATTCCCTTCTGGTTTTAACTCTTCTTCTTCCACCTTCACTGTACAGACTGACTCACCTCGAACCGGCTCAGACCCACAAACAGTTGGTTTGAACCCATCAAAATCTTCTGGCTTTGACTGCTCAATTGATAAACCCAACACCCCTTCTGATTTTGACTCTTCTTCTTCTTCCACCTTCACTGTACGGCCTGACTCACCTTCAACCGGCGCAGACCCATCAACAATTGGCTTGAACCCATCAAACTCTGGCTCAGACCCATTAAGGCCAAGGTCAGCAACATAGATTTTCCCAAAGCTAGCTTCTTTACCAATCTCCATAAGGTTCTCAATATCGTCGAATACACTCTCTTCTAACTCAATCCTATCTAAATTTGGGTAATCATCAAACCACTCTAAATTGTTGGTGAACATGAAACTAAAATCAAAAGAAAAATACACCCAAAGCCTTGATTTTTCTGTTTTATGAATGGAAAACAGGGAAACCCAAGAATTATATGGAGGAAAGAAAGTAAGAGCGAGTGTTAGGGTTTACATTAGGGTTTAGGAGACAAATATCACTGAAACGGCGCTGTTTTGGTACAGGAGATTTTAAAAAAATATAAAAAAGGTGGAGGCGGAAAATATTGGGTCCTGAGTTGGTTTATTATTAAATATAATATTTTTTGTAATATCTATATCTATAATTAAATCCAAATAAAATTTATAAATATCTTTCAAATTTAAAAAAAATATTACCCATAATTAAACTTGCTTGTACATCAAATTAAGCTGACCATCTTATTTTGTATGCGTGTGTTTATCGCATAATCAAATGCGGTATCGATATGATTTTGGAAAATTTTAAGGAATCAAATTGAATTAGATATGTATTCGTACAAAATAATTATCTCGATATTAAGTATTATCGTAAGTGGACATGTTTTTAGCGTGTTTTTTAAATTATTAATATCTTAATAATTATCAGTTGATTTAATAAAATAAAATATTAAATTTTTTTAAAAAAGTATATGACTTGAAATATAGCGTTTGAAAGAGGAAAATGAATTAAAAACAGCACCTCATAAATCTCTGCACTAACTAACGATCCCATTAACTTTTTTTTAACATGGTAATAAGATAGGAAAATTCTACAACGGGCGACGAATATTGATGAACACCACTAACGATGAACACCGATGAACACTATTAATTTTTTTTAAAATTTTAAAAATCTAAAGGACTAAAATTATAATTAAAATTACCTTTTAAAAAAATAAAAATCAAATTTAAAAATTACTTTATATTATTTTTTTAATAAATTAAAATCAAATATTCTTAATTTTCCTACACCCTAACCAAAATTAAAAATCAATTTTATAATATATTTGAATCAAAACACCCAAATTATCTTTCTTCTTCGGTTGATTGTTCATGTGTTTGTTGCAACTTATCCAGTGACTCTTTGCAAGATTTAAGAACTCGGTTCGCCATTAGAACCCGAGCTTCGTCATCATTAATAGCGGATCCGATATCATACTCATCCTGCAGACTGCATATCCTCTTTTGCTTTTCGGTTATGCCATTTTCGATTTCACATAATCTCTTATACCCTTGCTCATATGAGTTCTTGACCAACTGCCCTTCAGTTTGCATTTCTAAAATCTCCTTTTGAAGGGCTGGGTATTGGATGAAAGGTTGAATTTTTTAGGTTTAAGTTTAGGTTTAAGAGATTTGGGTGTTTTTGATTCAAATATATTATAAAATTGATTTTTAATTTTGGTTAGGGTGTAGAAAAATTAAGAATATTTGATTTTAATTTATTAAAAAAATAATATAAAGTAATTTTTAAATTTGATTTTTATTTTTTTAAAAAATAATTTTAATTATAATTTTAGTCCTTTAGATTTTTAAAATTTTAAAAAAAATTAATGGTGTTCATCGGTGTTCATCGTTAGTGGTGTTCATCAATGTTCGTCGCACGTGGTAAACTCATCCAATAAGATATTATTGAATTGAATAAATAACCTAGTCTTTTGTTAAAGCTTAGGTTTTTAATACTAGTGATCATAGATTCATTTTTTTGAACGGTTTTTACCTAGAGGAAGGGAATAAGGAATTGCTCTTACCGGGACTAGAGCTTAGAATTTAGAGAAAAGAATTAGATGTCAACACGATTCTTTAATCATCTGTTTCAAGTTGTGTCGAGTGATTTTAAATAACTTTATATATTCATAAATAAAAATTGACTTTTTTCGTGACATAACGAGAAATAAATAAAGCAAGATACAGAAGTAGAAATTCAAGGATATAAACACAAAGATGAAATTACATTAATTCATAGTATAAGTTAATAAACTATGTTACTACTGATTGAAACCAGATAAAACAAGAGGGTGAAGTTTCCAGTTTCCACACTCTCAGAAGCAAATGTCCAGGCAGCAGTAACAACACAAGCCGCTACAACTGCACATAAACCCCCAAAAAACAAATATGTAAAAATAAATCCAGTTTAATTTACAGAAAAATTAAAAGAGAGAAAAATTACAATCCAGTCCAAAATCCAGAGCCTTTGGTGTTGGTTTCCCCTGTAGGATCTTGAGGATAATATGCCATCTGGGGAGCTACACAGTTAGGATTTGGTGGTGTATCTGGTATCATCACACTCAATTCAAAAACTACTATATTTGCAAAAAAAAAATGATAATTAAACAAAGAAGAAGCTTACCTTTAGTATAGTTTTGATCGTACGGAACCGTGTCGGACCTCGGCATGTAACTCATTCCGATCTTGATTTGAAGTTGAAATTAAACCAAGACAAAGAGGAAGGGAAGATGAAAGATAACTATCACATGTAAGTTGTAACTCAAACAAAGGGTTAATATAAAGATGCATGTAAGTGGATTAGTTATAGTTTCACCATGGTATTTGTTAGACAGATGATGAGATGGATAAAGTAGTGTGACTCCTAAACCATGTTCGACATGAGTTTGTTCGATTGATTGAGTGTCTATTATCGTCATATATGTTGAAGTTTCGTTAATTATTTTATTTTATAGAATTTTTATAATATTGTTAGTGTTACTTTTTCTTACAATTGAGTTGTTCACTTGCTCTTTATTCTTATCATGTATAACTACTCAAACAAAGATACAATTGGATGTTCTTTATATAATCTAATTTGACCTATTGGTATTTGTCTTAAGACTTAGTTTTCTTTAACTTTCTTATGTTGAAAGCATCCAATCAGAATCAATTTAATCGAGGTTTTATATGTTTGGTCTAAATTGCTTTTGTTTGTTTATGATTTCACCACCTACTTTTGTCATTTAACCATCTGTTTTTTTATCCATTGGTTCAACAAATGTTTGATTTGTACCATTTTTATTTCGTATATTATCTTTGTTTGGTACACATATTTTCGAGTTAAAACTAGATGTTTGACCAATCAAATCTGTTAAGTTAGATGTTTGGTAAATAGATGATTGTAATAACGGACTAAGGTGAAACATCTCCTTTGAAAAACTCACTTTAGGGAGAAATTATATCATATGCCCGTCCCGCCATGTCATCCATGGTCCCAACCAATAAAAACCATCTATTTCATTAATTTTTTCCATGTATTTTTTTACCAAGTGAATCTTCACTTGATAAAAATTATTCTTTTAATTTGATTTACAATAAATATGGGTGAAGATTCACTTGGTAAAAAATAACATGAAAAACTTAATGAAATAGATGGTTTTTATTAGTTGGGACCATAAATGACGTGGCGGGACGAGTCTGAGCTTTTTGAGTTAGATGTATAAAAGATTTGTAAAAAAAAATTTGTCATTGATAATTATATATTTTTTAAATAACATAAATTTAAATAACAAATAAAATTAAAAATATGATTTCAAAAATAATAAATTAATGTATACATATGAATTTAATAATTAATAAAATCATATTCAAAATATAATTTCATAAATAATAAATTAATCTATACATCTAAATTTAATAATTATTAAAATTATATTAAAAAGAGTTTTACAAATAGAAAATAATATATACATCTTTCATGTATGTTTAATAATGATATTAAGAAAAATTAATTTTTATAATATAATTAATATTAATTGATACAAAATAATAATAATTAATAAATTATTCAAACAAATGATTAAAAGGTGATTAGGAATATTTTTATAAATAGTTTAAAAGTAATTAAAAAGTAATATCTATTTATAGTATTAAAAGTATTAAATTAAACTCTTTTGTACGAAAAAGAAAATAATGTGGAAAATTAAATAATGTGTTTCGTGAATGTAACAAATGCATAATTTTAACAAAAAAATTCTATAACCGCATTGGTTATAAGATTGAAGGTTAGATTTTAGGGTTTAAATGTTATGGATATAAGTTTAAACCTATAAACTTCAAATTATAACCACAACCTATCAATTTTAAACCATTAAACTAAAACCTCTAGCCTTTATATCATAAAATCTAACCCTAAACTTTAAAACTAAGTCGATTGTGGTAACCTTTTGTTTCGTGTGTATTAAATAATTCCACTAATTTAAGATAAAAGTAAAAAGAAAACAGTAAAACTTTAGAATTTTACAGATTAAAACATGTACACCAGAAACAGATTGAAAGAGATTCAATAAAAATTTACTGTTGAAAATCAACTAACTCCAAGGTTTCTTCCAATGTCAAAAGTCATATAGTTGAATACTTCTCTTGAAGATTACAAGTTTTGCATTTTTCAGCAACTTTTGGCATGCACATATTACTTTCCCCATCACTCTCTGCTCCCTCTTCGACGACCTCATCTCTACTACCAAACTCTCTAAAGCATGTGCCTCCTTCAAAACATACTCAATGAACTCGATGTGCTTTCTTTCAACTGTCGAAAACTTGACCGCCTTGACACGATGCAGCAAACCGGACGGAACTTCCTTCGTTATACACCAATCTGCAGGACTATAGCCCTGAAAACAACAACAACAACATTAAGTCATAACTGCAACATTAAACCAGTTCCAACCAAACTGTAATATTCATTGATTCATACCATGAAGTCGAAAGCAACGGTTTCGAGACATGGACTAGTAGTGAACAATGTGCCCCATCCTGCATAGCCTCCGTCCATCTTCAAATGAGTCAGCTTAGGGAATATTGGAATCCGATCGCTGGCACTCAGAAGGACAGGCAGCACCTCTACCGCTGCGTAACCACCGGTTAAATGAAGTGACCGAACATGACTGATTGCTCTCATCAAGTCTATTGCAGCAACGGTGCGTTTGCAGTTCGCGTCGGGAGAAAGGGTCAGTCCGATACCGATGCGTGCTTCTGAAAGAGAGCTTAGGTCTATGAACGAATGCTTTGTTTCTGTGCAGTAGTAGTAATGGAAGTGGACTAGATTTGGTGTGTTGATCTCCAATTCATAACCAGGGCCTTCAAAACTTGTTACGGTTAGCCTCTTAAGTATAGGGCTGCAAACACTGAGCTTTTTTATGTTGCTCAAATCACAGTTTTCCACAATAAATTCCTCGAGTGAATCGATGCAGCTCGAAAGCAGCCTTCGGATGGATTCTTCGTCTGGTAATTTCAGATAACTAAAATGGAGAACTTTCAGATTCTGCAGACAACAATTTGTTGGAACACTGGGGATGAAACTTAGGTAGAAAGATAACTTCAATTTCTCAAGCGTTCTACAAGTGAAAACCCCAAACTGCAACAGAGTAAACTCTGTTGTTCTAATGCCTAAATCCAGCTCCCTAACGCCGTGCCGCAGTGCATAATGTATCCATCCATTGATCCTGCAAGGATCCAGACCAAATTCGCGGCGGAGACGGAATCTGTTGACACTTATATCCTTACGCAAGAACAGAAATCTGTCCACAAAGTTCATGAAATTGTTACGCAAAGACTTGTTCTTTAGAAAACAATCGAGGTCAATATCGGATATCGAAGTGAAAACATCAGTCCATCGTTTCGATAAAATGCACGTTCGAACCGCTTCTTTTAACGGAAGTAATGAGATGATCTTCAAAGCAATATGGTCTGGCAGATCACTCAATCTGTCGACTGTGTCTTCCTCGTCCACTGCTTTATCTTCAACCTCCCTAACATAAACTCTAAAACAAGAACCAAATCAAGAACTCAATTGAAGTTGCTTGTCGACAAAGAAACAAAAGAATCAGACAAAACATACAACATACAGACCTGGTTTCATTGTTTTCAAGACTGCCGGTACCTCTTTTTCTTTTGTTGGCCATGGGATTTGGGCTTGATTCTCACAAAGAACGGCGAAAGATTGAAGAAAAGAAGATGAAGAGAAACCCTCAAATAGTTTTTGCCGCCAATTTGATTAGAGGATTAACCATACTTTACCTCTAAGCTACGTTTAAATAGATTATTTTGAAATTTCGGTCTACGTGGGCTTAGGAAAACAAGATATACAAATAGAGTAAATTTACTCTTTAAAAAATAACATCAAAAACTCGAAAAATTTTAAATTTTAATTCATACAAACTAAATTCTTAAACTTTAAACTCTAAACTAAATTTTTTATTCAAAAACAAAATAGACGTGTGATAAATATGCTTATTAATTTTTTCCACACATATGTGTCTTTATATTTATGTATATTCATGTTAAAATAGTGATATTCCTTATGTAGTAAGATTAAAGTCTCTTCGTCAGGGTTTTACTTATTATTTTTTAGGGTAAACTATCTGTTTGACCACTAATTTATTGGGAAAGTTTTAAAATAACCACCATAGAAAAAAAACGCGTCATTTGACTACCCAAACTATTAAAATGAGATCAATTTGGCCACCTGCCATTAAGGGGCTAACGACAGAGCTGACGTGGACAAGTGGGCTGTATGAGCTGTGATTATTTTTTCCACGTTGGATTAGCAGCCATCCACATCAACCTTCCACCTAAGCAAATAAAAAAAACGTTTATAAATTAAACCCAAACTTAACCCTAAAAACAGTATATCGTGAAGAAGAAGAAGAAGAAAGCAGGTGGTTTTGGTGTAGAAGAACATGGAAGCAGAGATGAATCGTGATTGCTATTGTGAGGTTCGTTCGAAGCTGATAACAAGTTAGACTTATGAAAATCCAAGTAGGAGGTTTTGGGGTTGTGGAAAATTTCAAAATGGGGTTAGGGCTTGCAGTTTTTTTTCTTGGTTTGATCCACCAATGACCGATAGGTCAAAAAGAGTAATTGTTGGTCTTCTTAATGTAACACCCGAGTTTAGGGGCTAGGTAAAAAAATAATATTTTAATATTATCTCGAGTCCGGTTTTATGGTTAAAAATAATGTTCAGGTTTTAATTCCAAAATAAATGGCAATGAGCAAATTTTGATTTGAGCCTAAATGGCCATGGAGCCCCTCCCTTGTGAATAGCCCAATTCATTAAGGGCAAAATGGTCTTTAGCCCCCCAATTTTAAACAAACAAAAATAAACACTTTTGCTCATCTTCTTCTTTCCTCCTCCATCTCTTTCCAACGACAAAACCCATCTCCCACCATGAGCTACTATTCCATTCCATAGCTCACTTGTTTTTGAAGCTTTCTCAAATGTATGGACGTTTTTGACTTGCTCTCACCTTCCCCTCCTTGGAAGTACCACTATTTTTCATTTTAGCCATGTTTTGAAATAGAAGCTTTTTAAGAGTTTGATTTAAAAATGGTGCCTTTATTGTTTTTGACTAAATGTTTTAAGTGATTAATGATAGACATGTTGTTTAGGAAGCATGACGTCCAATTCGTATGATTTTTAATGAGTTTTGTTAAGTTTCCCGGATTTGGGTTTTGGGGAGGTTTTTGAAAGGTTTTAAGTTGAGTTTTGGGGGTGTTCTATGTAGAAATGAGAGGGCCAATGGATAGGGTATATGTAAGCTTTGTTTTGGAAGCTTTAGGGAGTAGTTTGAAGGTTGAAATCAATGGTTTTAAGGGCTGCTTGAGGGCTGCTCGGATTTTGGAATTTTAGGCTTGTTCTCAATGTGAAAATTGATATATTGTAATTGGTTTGTAATCCGGGTTGAGTATTTTAGAACATGGACTGACTTGAGATTATTTTCTTGGTGTTGGATTGGCTAGAGGCGAGAATTTTGGTCGGAGAAGCTTCGGGGACAAATCCGGGGATTTCGGAGTCTTGAGCTTGGTCTTCGATCTTCTCTTGGGTAGCAACGGTGAGTAGAATTATTGGTTTTACATTGTGCACGCTAAGGACTCTTTTGGGGTTTGGGTGGAACCTTGAGAGGTCACCTAAACCCGTGTGTAAGCCTCCATACTCTTATGTTGTGTGATATATTGTTTGTGTATACGTTGTGATTAATGAATGCATCTTAAGTTGTTAAGGTTGTAGTCGTGTTGTGTTTGTGCCTCACGTGATGGTGGTCTAAACTACGGTGATGTGTAGTCCCACCGGTAGTGACTAGTAGGGTAGTACTTTGATGTGTAGTCCTATTAGAAATTCACTAGTCGAAACGGTGATGTGTAGTCCCACCGTAAGTGTGTGTTGGTTGTGCTTGTGCAAACCAAGTGTTGTGGTTGAGATAGACCCTTATGCATCCATGGCTTTCTTGCATACAAATCGTATTTTGAAAATTGCATGTTGTGAATTGTAGAGCCTCTCTCACTAAGCTAGATTGCTTATGCTCTTTTGTTTCCCAACGTGCAGATCGTTAGAGTTCGTGAGGCGAGCGGGCGAAGGAGGAGCTTTTGGAGTTCTCAAGCAAGTTTAAGTATGGTTTGCTTTTGTAATAATGCCTAGACAATGGGGAATAGAGTGTTAGGAGTTGGGGTCAAACTCCTTAGGAGGTTATGTTTGAAATTGTCAAACTCATGTTGTGTGTTATGCTCTTGCTTCTTGGATTATGACCTATGTCTCTTATGTGGTTTATTTGCATGCCTAAACTTGTATGATGTTGGCCTATGCATGCCTTAAGCTTGACTACCATGTGTATGATGCCTATGCTTGTTAAGTATGCTTCTTGTGAAATTGCATGAAGTTTAGATAGGTATGATCCTTGTTATATGCAATGCTTGTAAGCTAAAATCCAATTGTGGTTGTTGTATGTATGATTGTGTATGCTTAGGAGTGTCCAAATGTGCATCTAGAACCTTGCTTGATGTTACCAAATAGTGAAATGAAGAGTTGCAGAGCAGGGGTATCGATACGGCTAGACCCGTATCGATACGGCCTTCTTATTCAAGGCCTTACGTTTCGATACGCGGGAAGTCGTATCGATACTATTTTTGCTACTGGAGCTACTGTCCAGTTCTGTATCGGTACGGGCCTGCATGCGTATCGATACGGTCCCCTTAGCGTTGACCGTGGGAAGTCAACAATTGGAGAGGGTATCGGTACACTCCTAGGCGTATCAATACGGTCTCCACGGGTTGACTTTGACCAGTTGACCTGGTCAAGGGGTATCGATACACCCCTTAGGTGTATTGATACCACCTGCAGTAAAGTTTAAATTTGGCTGTTAAATGTTGTTTTGGTTTTGTCTGATTGCCTCGTGTACGATGTTCCGCTGTTTGATCACTTAAGACTATAATACTCCTCTATACAAGATTAAAATGAAAAAAATAGGGTTGCTAACCGAGGGGGAATCCTTTATGGATTTTCACTCGGTTTTTCCCGTGTAGCTCACTCGGACCGGTCATCCGGCCAGACCGGGACGAGGGGGTTACACTTAAAAAAGTTGATTCGATGGAGGAAGAAAGAAGCAAAGAATTGTTGCAAGTTTGCTTGTTGTTGTTGCTGTTTTGGTTGGTTTTATTTTGGGGAAAATTTTCTTCTAGGTTAGGGTTGTTATTGTGGTGGGTTTAGGGTTTTGTGTTGGTGAAGGAAGAAAGGAAGAACAGTGTTGAGGAAGAAAGGATTTTGTCCCTGATATTTTGGGCATGGCAGGGTTGTTATTTTGTGACTGTTATTGAAATGTATTGTAAGGATTATGTATTTGGAGAAGAACATTCAGGGAGGAAGAATTATGTAATGTAATCTTTAGGGTTTATCTTATTGAAATGTAATGTAGTTTTTGTTTGTTTATGATAATTGATCCATATGTTATCTTACACATTGAATCTACAAGACATAAAATAAAAGAAAGATGATAAAACAAGCAAAATATAATATTTCATTTGACAATTTCATAATAGTATTGCATACATATGTTTGACCAATACATGTGATACCTAATGTTTGTAATGACAACATGTTATACTTTGGTCAAACTCAACCCTAAATATGACAACATGGTGTCATACAAATGTTTGACCAATACATAACAAAAGACAAATATCTTTCCCTAAACATTGACCCCAAAAGCAAGTCAAAATAAAATTAACAAAATGTGATATTCATGTATGCAACACACATTCACTAAACAAAATGACCACCTAAGTCTTCAACAGAATTCAAGATGGATTGTAGGAGCTCTCTTGAGTTGTAGGAACTCTTGGTGTAGGCATCCATCTCATAGTGGTGACTTCTGAAGGCTGAGATGGTGTTAGACTTGGCCCTTGACTGGTTCCAGCACCACCAATTGTAGGCATTCGTCTCACAGTGGTGGGTTGTGAAGGCTGAGATGGTGTTAGACTTGGTCCTTGACTGGTTCAAGCACCACCAGTTGTAGGCATCCATCTCACAGTGGTGGGTTGTGAAGGATGGACTAGTTCAGGTCTTCTAACTTGCACAACAAAGAAGCAACAACAATTTAATATATATGAATTAAACAAACAAGTAACAAAGAAGCAACCAAGAAGTAACTTACTGGAAGTTTTGGAGTTCTAGGATTTTTCCTGGCAGCAACACCACTGGATGCCTGTCCATGTCTTCTCGGATTGGCACCAGCCTTTCCCTTGCACGTTCTGATATTATGACGACTCGAATTGCATCTTTTACAAAAGATTTTGATACCCCTTCTTGACACTCGACCAGTCTGAGATGGTGTTTCATCACTTTCCTTACGTCTTTTCTTGTGTGGTCGTCCCGAAGGTCTTTTAAAGACTGGTGGCAGAACAGGCTCTAGTGTGTCAACATGCTCCCATTGTTTCTCACCCCTCACAGGACATATCAAATGAGAATAGGTTGCTCTTTGGGTTGAGCTGAAATAGCACGAGTCAACATATCTTTCTGGCCTATCTTCAATGGATAAAATCACAGAAATTGCATGAACACATGGGACCCCTAAACAAAAAAAAAATATTTGTTAGTTAAAAAAATAAGTTAACAATAATTGAAAGTGTAATACCCTAAACTTATTTCCATGAAATACCTGTTAGTTGTCATTTCCTCCAATTGCATGTCCACTGTTGGATGTTAACAGAATGCTGGGTTGATGGACCACATGAAATCTGGTACATGTGTCCACCAGCATAAAGAGGCCAACAACTAGCATAAAACAAAAAAAATCAATTTCACAGTTCATAGTTACAATAAAAACACTAAAATAGTAAAAAGATGGTCAAAATACCTATATGCTGATGATGTGACATGTTCTAACTTCTTCTGAATTTTAGGGCAGAGAAGGTCTGTCTACTTTTCAGCTTTATCCTTCTTTTTGACAAGTTTTTGCATCAGCTTTGATCTGATGGATTCCAGGCATGTTATTATTGGTTTGTCTCTGGCTTCAAGTATAAGCTGTCAGCATTCAAAGATTAGTGATTAGCACAATTATTAGTAAAACATACACATAAACACTAAGTTGGAAAGTAATTTAGATAAGTTAGAAAGTGAACCTTATTAAAACATTCACAATTATTATTAAGGAGCATGTCAGACTTGCATCCAAAAGAGAAGTGAGACTTTGACCAGTTAGTGGGATCCTTAGGTGAGAGCCATTTCCATGCAGTTTCTGATAATACCTACAAAAAATGCAGTGGTCAAATTGAAACTTTAAATAATCGATAGTGGTCAAATTAAAACTTTAAATAATCGATAGTGGTCAAAATAAAACTAAACATAAAAGATAGTGGTCAAATTGAAACTCGACAAAACTTTAAAAACATAAGTTAACCTTTAGTTCATCCATGCAAGATTGGAATTCTCTCACATATGTAGCCCTTGCAGCTTTCCAAAGCTGGTCCTTCACTGCTTTTCCTCCAAAAGTCCCACTACTCTTAGCATTTGAGTACAAGTGCCTCACACATGTCCTATGTGCTGCATGGGGGAACACTTCTAACACAGCTTCCATTAATCCCTACACATACAAAAAAAAACAAAATAAATTAACAGTTCACAGTTAGCAAAAAAAAAATACAAAAGAAAATATTAAAAAAATTTACTTATACCTTCTGTCTATCAGCATAAAGGTATAACTGTGAGAATTTTCCATCTCCAAATCAGTGGCAAGTTATTCTAAAAACCAGAACCATGATGCATGATTTTCACTCTCCACAACTGCAAAGGCTATAGGATAGATTGTATCATTTGCATCTATTCCTACAGCTAACAAAAGATGACCTTTGTAGTACCCCTTCAAGTGACAACCATCTAGACCTACAATGGGCCTACAGCCTGCTTTGAAGCTATCTTTCAATACTTGCATGCAGATATAAACCCTCTCAAACTTTCTTTCATCCAACTTACAAACAGTTGTTGTCTCTGGATTAGAATGCCTCATTTCTCCTAAGTAAGCATACAGATATGCATACTGCTCATTGTAGTTACCATTCAAGTTCTCAAGAGCCACATTTTTTGCCTTAATACATTTACCCTTATCTACAACTAATCCCCAATCCTTGTGGACAGCTTCTTTTAGGGATGCACTAGAGAAATTAGGGTCAACAAAAAAATTACTAAAGTAGTTTTTAGCTAGCCACTTGGCAGTACAATTGGAATTTTTGAATTCCCTAAGACAACTATGTTCACCAATTATAGACCTAATCTGCCATGTACCAGTAGAAGAATCTTCACCATGTATAGGGGCTGCCCATAACACCCATTCACACTCTTCTTTACATTTTGCTTGAATCCTTCTATTATTATTTCTCTTTAACTTAACATTGTACCTATTCTTAATACCATACATTTTAATGGCATCTTTAAGTATATCTTTGCTTGCAAACAATTGACCAACTTTCAACTTAGGGTTCATTAAGTCTGACTCAGAATTAAATTCAGAAAATCTAAGTTGTTTTGGACCCTCTGAATCTGACTCATCTACACTGTGTAGTGAGTCAGATTTACCACTGTCATTGTCAGTTTCATATTGTACTTGATCACTGCCCAAACCAAAATTCCCACTACACATTTCAGTTTCAGAGCTAGAAACTTTTATTTCACTGTCACTAAATTCAGAATTATGACTGGATGAGTCTGACTCCACAAAGTACTCCTCATCTTCTGAGTTAGAATCTGAATCTAACCTAATTTTAGAATCTACCCTACTTTCAGAATCTACCCTAGTTTCAGATTCTACCCTAGTTTCAGGTTCTACCCTAGTTTCAGAATGTACACTCATCTCAGGCTCATTGTCCACTCCTATTTCCTGTAAGTGTACATGCATGTAATGATCTGTAGGTAAATGCCCTACCATCTCAAGTACATCATAATCAGTTATCAACTTTTTCAGTTCTAATGGTCTATCTGAAACCTTCCAAAAGACAGTCACAGCAGTAGTAATACCTAATCGTTCTACCATATTAACAATCTCAAACATGGACATAGTATTCACATTACAGTAATCGAAATAATTCAATTTTTGTCCATGATGTACAACAAGACTAAACTCGTCTGAATCAGCCCCTGTCAAATAACAGAAATATTGTACAACACTAAACATTAATGCTTTCACAGTGCAACAAACAAAGTATAACAAACAAATAATAAATACCCCACCCACCATTGCAATACCCTAAATATTGATATCAACCTACGTCAAACTTTAAGTGTATTTCATTGTTCAAAGTATATCTTATTAACCCAACAAACAAAGTATAACAAACAAAGTATATCTTATTAACCCTAACAAAAAAGACAAAAAATGTGTATTTTATTGCAATACCCTAATTTCTGAGATTAGTGTAATCTTTTAACCCTAACAAGCAGACAAAACCAACAACAAGCAGACAAAAGCGAAGAATCAAACTTTAAGTGTAATCTATTAACCCTAATCGCAAATTTTTATTAACCCTAATTTCTGAGATTAGTGTAAACCCTAACCCTAATCGTAAATTTTAAGTATAATCTGAAATCCCTAATCTTGTATTAACCCTAATATCAATTATTTAACCCTAATCTGAAATCCCTAATCTCGTTTTATCCCTAATCATTTTAACCCTAATCTAAAATTTCACCCCTAATTTCTGAG
Source organism: Hibiscus tridactylites (assembly GCA_958450335.1). NCBI lineage: Eukaryota > Viridiplantae > Streptophyta > Magnoliopsida > Malvales > Malvaceae > Hibiscus > Hibiscus tridactylites. Next base: position 4,754,018 of record OY288267.1, read on the forward strand.
ATTAGTGTAAACCTTAACCCTAATCGCAAATTTTAAGTGTAATCTGAAATTCCTAATCTTGTATTAACCCTAATATCAATTATTTAACCCTAATCTGAAATCACTAATCTCGTTTTAGCCCTAATAAGCTGAATTGGCTTTTTCCTTCTTCTTTTTTACAGCTAAGCGTCACCGTTTGTTTTAACGGTCCACGTCAGCTCTGTCGTTAGCCCCTTAACGGTCGGTGACCAAATTGATCCCATTTTAATAGTTTGGGTAGTTAAATGACGCATTTTTTTTTTATGATGGTCATTTTAAAACTTTTCCAATAGATTGGTGGTCATTCAGATAGTTTACCCTATTTTTTAACTAATATAATTTTTTGTTAATTGATACTCCCTCCGTCCCACTTAAAATGTCTCTTTTGTGTTTTAAAATTGTCCCACTTAAAATGTCTCATTGAAAAAATCAAATACTTTTACAATGTGTATTTCCCTTTCTATCCTCTTTTTAATTTTCCAACAAAATAAAATTCAACTTTTTAAGGGTAAAATTGTCTTTTCAATTATTTTGCATCACATCTATTATACAAATTTTTTCTTCCTAAAACTACGTGAAAAGTCAACAATGGACACCTTAAATGGGACGGAGGGAGTAATAAAATTTATTTTGAGTTAAATTATAAAACATGGAATTTTAATTTATGGTTGCTGTTTGTTTAAAATAAAGTACGCCATACATGCTTTTTTTTCGAGCAATATATGTCTTCTAAATAAATTGGCAAGCTAAGAGATAAAAACGACATTCTTTTAAAATAAAATAGGTAGTAATTATTTGAATTTGTTGATTAAACACGGGTAAAAATTAGGTTTAAATTGCTCATCCCTTGTGTACTGATGTCAAAGATATTCATTATCTCTAAGGACCCGAGTTCGAGTACCAGTAATACATGATGTGTATGCCGTTTTCGAAAAGAGTAAAAAAAATTGAACAAATGCTATCCTTACTAAGATAGTTGAACAGATGCTACCCTTGTATCACACTAGCATATTAAAAAAAAGTTTAAATTTGATAACATGATGTCTATAATAAAATTTTACAGAATCCTTTTTATTTATACTATAAATCAAAATTAAACATAAATTTTAAAAAAATTAAACTTCAAACTCTAAATCTTAAACCTACAACCCAAACGCTAAACTAAACCCTTAACTCCTAAAGCTAAAAAATTTGTGTAAATTTTAGTCATTTTTTTAATTAAATAGTGAAGTATTACATTCTCACACCGAGATTTAAATTCATACAAGACGGGGCAAGATAAACATTTTTAGCCACTAGGCCAATTAGTGGGTCTCTGTATATATTTTGAGTGTGTTTAGAAAGAAAGAAAATAAAATGATCTTTTTACATATTGTGATAAATAGATGACATGAAAAAAATAATGAAATAGATGATTTTCATTGGTTAGAACGATGAATGATGCGACGGAACGAGCCTATGATATAATTTATTATCTTTAGCAAAATATTTCGAATTAAAAAAATTATTAGATATATTCGGTTCACCACATCATCTGTGATCCAGCCAATACTCCCAGTATCCGTGAGATTAACTCCTATCCACTCTTTAATTTTCACGGGCAGAAACTCATCAACCTTTTCTTGCTTAATCAACACCAACCAAATTGGCCATGCCGAAGGACAATAACGAAGAATATGGCTAACATACTCAACGGTCGCCATGAGCACCGGGCACCTACTATCATTTGTGAAACGTCGACGAATGCATTCAATATTTGTCAGCAGTTTATCACAATACGTGAGCCGGAAAAAAAAAGTTTAATCCGTCGTAGCCCACGGAAATTATGAACAATACGCCAAATGGGATCATCAACATCAGTCAAAGAACCCAGTCGAACTTTATATGCCGGTTTCACCGTAACCCGCTGATCCTCACGGACCTTCCCTTTAATGGCAACAATATATCCATTGGTCCTTTAACATAATTGATTTGTTTCTTATAATGGAAAGAGAGAAGGGGAAAAGTTTAGGATATAATGTTTAATACTATGGAAAAACAAACAAAAAAGATAAGGGGAAAAAGTTAATTTTCTTTTGTTGAACAAAACAAGATGAAACTTAAACATGATGAACTAACAATATAGTTTCTTCAAAATATACTCAACCAATTGGAACTCATCTGGGTATCTTCTGAATGCAGAAACCTTGATTGCCTTAATGTGCTGCAGTAAACAAGAGGGAACTTCCTTCGGTATACGCCGCCAATCTATTAGACCGCGACCCTGAAATGCAATATTAAAACACAGCTGAAATATGAAACTAGTTCCAAACTGTAATCATATCAATGTTATATAGGCAGTTATTCCATTCATTAATCCATACCACATAATCAAAATCAAGGGTTTCAAGATATGGACAAGCATCTATAATGTTTCTTGCACATCTTCAAATAAGCCAGGTTAGGAAATTCCGGGATCAGACCGGGAATAATCAGTAGGTTATCCTGCACCAAAGGAAGATGTACATGTATAGTTAGTGACTTAGTCATTGCCTTTTTTTACAAGAAAAAAAGAAATCCGTAGTACCTCGGTTAAATGAAGCGACCGAACATGACTGATTGCTCTCATCAAATCGAATGTGGAAGCAGGGTCGTTGCAATGCCTGGAAGAAAAGTCTACTGCAAAATGAATACGTGCTTCTGAAACAGAGTTTAGGTTTATGAATGTCTGCCTTGTGGTGGAATAATGTGTGTATTTGAAGTAGACCAGATTCGGGGTGTTAATCTCAACTTCGTAGTACATAGGAGTAGGACCAATGGTTAGCCTCTTAAGTTTAGGATTGACAACAATGAGTTTACCCACGTTTGTCACGCCTTCAACAAGCAGTTCCTCGAGTGAATTGCAGCATGAAATTATCCTACCAATGGATTCATTGTCTGGGAATTTCAGTGCAATAAGATGGAGAACTTTGAGATTCGGCAGACAACAGTTTGTCGGAACAGTCACTATGAAAATTGGGTACAAGGAAACTTTCAATGTCTCCAATGTTTGAAGAGTGAAAACCTCGGGCTGCAACCGAGTAAACTCACTTTTTCTAATGTTTAAATCGAGCTCTCTAACGCCATGGCGTAGGGCATAGTGCACCCATTCGTTGATCCTGCAAGGATACCCGCCGCGTACACATTTGAGGCGAAATCTTCGGACACTGATATCCTGACGCGAAGACAGAAATCCATCGACGAAGTCAGCCAACGTATTGCGTATAGCCCTGTTCTTTGGGAAAACCAGGTCAATGTCAGATATCCAAGTAAAAACATCCTTCCATCTGTTTGATAGAATGCATGTTCGAACGGCTTCTTTGATCGGAATCGATGTAATGATCTTCAAAATAACATGGTCCGGCAAATCACTGAGTCTGTCGACCATGTCTTCCTCGTCTGTTGTTCTGTCTTTTATTTCCCTAGCATAAATAAATAAATCAAATTGAGGTTCCTTGCTGACAAAGTGAGAACAAAGCAAACAAACCATACCTAGTTCCTAGGATTTCAGGATCGAAGAGATACTCAAGTAAAAAAAATTTACCACTCAAATCCGGAGGATCTTCCGTCGGCCATGGGAATATGGGGTTGATTATCTAGAAAGAACAGAGGAGTTGAAGAATTAGATAAATGGAAACCCTAAAATAATTGCTTAAATGAAAAATAAGTGTTAAATTATATTCCTTGATAAAGTGATTAAAGTATTTCTTTTGATAAAAATAAATATTTCAAATTTACAGTTTTATACATGTTAGGTGTCGATAGTTAATTATTTTTTAAAAAAAATCGTTAACCAATCAAAAGATGACATGTGACATGTTTATTTTATTTTATTAAAAATTAAAAATAATTTTTTACGCAAAAATTTAAAATTTCAAAAATTTTAAAATTTTTAATTTTTTTACAAAATAGTCCCTAGATCTCTAAAAAAATTTAAAATCAAACCCTCAAATCGCCGCAGCTTCTACGGTCAATCGTCGCCTATGAGCACATTTCTTTGGTCGCGGGGACCTAACCGGTCATTTTCTCGTCCCGACTAGATGCTTTCAATACCCATTTGGATCCTTAAAATTTATAAAAAAAAATCGACCGAGTTAAATACTCGGAGTCGAGTAATTTTACCATCCCTATTTAGGTACAACTAAGTTAGAACATAAGACTTCCGGCAAAAGATTGATTTCAATCTGTTAGCCAAAGTAATGAGCGGTTGCTTATAATCCACTGCTGTTGCTGCTTCTGCTGCAGAGATAATTTTGTCAAAATCGTAGTGTACATATCAGTCTTATTTGGGCCCATGTTTCAACGGGTCATTTCTGACCCGATATAATAATTAGGCCCATTAAGATCCAAACCAACCTCCTCGTTCCTAATTCCCTCCATTCCAGATTTCTAATTTTCACACTTCTCGATGTCACCTGACGGGAAAACCCTAATTAAACTTCCACTACCCGACTGAAATTCCCCTAATTCGCGACTCAATCTGCCTCTTGTAAAGGTGAGTCACCCACTGTTCCTTCTCCTCAACACTTTCTTGCATCTCTCGTTTCATTTTTTTAAAAATTCTTTTTTCAGAATCAAATTGAGTGCTCAGAGCTCTAATTTTGATGTAGTTTTTGTCATTTTTAGTAATTGTAAGTTTAGGAAAAGAAATGAGGTTTTGTTGTTGGAGTTGCACTAGTTTGCTATTTTTCTGTAATTCAAGTTTGTCAGAAAATATATACAATTTGGACAAAATACAGGTAGATTCAATTCTTGATGCGTTATTTCATAGAATTGTGAAAAAGATGAGAAATTCACTGAGTTCTTTGGAATTGTAGGGTCGAGGAAATGCCTTCTTATTAGATTTTGCATGAAATGAACGCTTGTTTTTGTTGGATTGGTGATCTTCATGCATTGGGAAGGACTTTGAGGAGTTGATTTTGTGAAGAAAAAGTGATATGGAGACTCCCGTTTCAGAAGGGTTGGTGTCGAAGAGGTCGTTGAGGAAGAAATCTGGACAGAAGAACTATGATGAGAATTTAATGGATGAATTCATAGAGAAGCACATAGGCATTAGGACGAAGGAGGGGTTGGAGAAAGAGACTGAAACTGAGGCAATGATAGCATTATCTCTGGGGTTCCCTATTGATGCACTGATTGAGGATGAAATTAAAGCAGGGGTGGTAAGAGAATTAGGTGGAAAAGAGCAGAATGATTATATTGTTGTCAGGAATCATATTCTTTCTCGGTGGAGGAGTAATGTTCGGATATGGTTAACTAAGGGACAGATAAAAGAAACTGTGAGTAATGAATATGAACATTTGTTGTCTGCAGCTTATGATTTTCTTCTCCATAGTGGGTATATTAATTTTGGAGTTTCACCATTGTTTTCCTCTTACATCCCAGAGGAGGCAACTGAGGGTTCTGTGATAATAGTTGGAGCTGGGCTTGCTGGCTTGGCAGCAGCAAGGCAACTTTTATCTTTTGGTTTCAAGGTGGTTGTCAATTGTCATAGAAGGGAGGAATCGACCTGGTGGAAGAGTTTATACTCAACAGATGGGTAAGAAAGATAAACGTGCTGTTGTGGATCTCGGTGGTAGTGTAATCACCGGCATCCATGCAAATCCTCTTGGGGTTCTAGCTAGGCAACTTTCTATTCCACTTCATAAGGTCCGAGATAATTGCCCTTTATATAAACCTGATGGGGTGCCTGTCAAGAAGGACATTGATTCCAGGATTGAAATGATCTTTAACAAGATGCTTGACAAAGTTAATGAACTGAGAAAAATAATGGGTGGATTTGCTAATCATATTTCTCTAGGATCAGTTCTGGAAAAGATCAGACAATTGTATGCTGTGGCTAGAAGTCCGGAGGAGAGGCAACTTTTGGAGTGGCATCTTGCTAATTTGGAATATGCAAATGCAGGATGTCTTTCTGACTTGTCAGCTGCCTACTGGGACCAGGATGATCCTTATGAGATGGGTGGAGACCATTGTTTTCTTGCCGGAGGGAATTGGAGATTGATAAAAGCATTATCTGATGGAGTTCCCATAATCTTTGGGAAAACAGTTGATGCTATTAGATATGGTGTTGAAGGAGTTGAGGTTGTTGCTGGTAATCAAGCATTCCAGGCAGATATGGTTCTTTGCACTGTGCCTCTTGGAGTCTTAAAGAGAAAGACCATTAGATTTGAACCGGAGTTACCTCAAAGAAAGCTAGCTGCGATTGACAGATTGGGCTTTGGGCTCCTGAATAAAGTTGCCATGATTTTCCCTCATGTTTTCTGGGGAGAAGAACTAGACACGTTTGGATGTCTCAACAAAACTAGTGATAACCGTGGGGAGTTCTTTTTATTATACAGCTACCATACCGTTTCCGGAGGTCCGGTGTTGATTGCCCTGGTTGCTGGTGAAGCTGCACAAACATTTGAACGCACAGATCCTTCACTCTTGCTCCATCGAGTTTTAAGCAAACTTAGAGGTTCTACATATTTTTTGAACTTGTGACAAATGTCAACAGATTATTAGTCTCTTTTTTCATGGTTTTGCTTTTGTATTTTCTATATCTTCATTGGGAAAGCAATGTTATGATCTATTGATTTTCCTTGCAGGTATTTATGGTCCAAAAGGTGTAGATGTGCCTGACCCCGTACAGACAATTTGTACAAGATGGGGAAATGATCCCCTTTCATATGGTTCATACTCTCATGTTAGGGTACAGTCATCCGGCAGGGATTATGATATACTTGCAGAAAGTGTAGGCAATAGATTGTTTTTTGCTGGTGAAGCCACAACTCGGCAATATCCAGCCACCATGCACGGTGCCTATTTGAGTGGGTTAAGGGAAGCTTCACGTATTCTTCGTGCCACAAGAGCTCACCAAAACTACTTTAGGAGGTCTGTGCAACGGAATGCTGGACCAAGCAGTGATCAATTGGCGGATCTGTTCAAGTGGCCTGATCTAGTATGTGGGAAGTTCTCATTTGTGTTCAATCCGTTGACAGAGGACCCTAAATCATTGGGACTCTTGAGAATTTCTTTTGATAATTGCAAAGTTGATATGAGAAAGGTGCTGGAGAAAAGCTGTGACCCTCTATCAAATCAACCATTGCAGCTGTACACGGCGTTATCTCGTGAACAAGCACATGAGCTACAGATGGTAACTGGAGAAGAAAGTAAATTGGTTTATTTGATAAATAATATTGGATTAAAGCTTATGGGAGCTAATGCTGTCGGAATCACGAATATCTCTTTGGTTACCAGCATATCCAATGCAAGAAGAGGTAGGGGGGACAGGTATCGTATATCTGCTCCGCTGCTAAATACAGTCTAAATTAACTATCGAGGTCTTTGCAATTTTGTGTACTCTTTGTTAGAATGAAATCCTGATGCATAGTAGCGCACCATGAGTGGAAAGAATATAATGTCCTCTCTGGTGCATGTACATAAACCTAATTAGGTAGGTTATTCTTCATTGACGTCTAGAGTAATGGCTTCATAAGAATTTCAAATGTCGTAAATTCTTTCTTAGCCAAAATTGGTTGCGAATTCAGAGATCCATTGGTCCATTATGTAGGTGTAGCAGTTTCCGGTTGAGATCGAATATCATTGTTTTCCCATAATCGGACACCATGCTAAAGCTTAGTTCTGTTGTATCTTGTATGCCGTATATAGTAAACTTTTCATCTTTGGTACCAGCCAATATATATAGTTGGGTCGGAATGACTTATTGATGCAATGTATATTCCAGGAGCCATATTTTTTTTTACCTTGGTCAAGGCATATTGCTAATTTTGTGTTCATGATTATGAATTGTGGTGGTCCTATTGGATTATATAAACACAAATAAAGTTGGATTGAAACCAACTTTTGGAAACATTGCAATCAATCCATAACACAAATATTAAACAAGCAAATGCAAATACAAGCCATGAACTGTATATAGGTCAAATTACAATCACAACCTTTGAATTTTGTCCCATTAAAAAAATCTTAAAACGTTTTAAAACTTGCTGGCAAATGAAAGCCCTTCCTTTTTAAGTTGATCCAAGTTCTCAACTGGACATTTGAGCCTTGAAACTTTAGCAAGCGCCTTGTTTTCTTCAGGAGTCCCACCTTCAAGGAAAGCTCCAACAACCTTTCCATCTTTGATCCAGTAAGATCCAAACTTTGGCTTCGGTGATAATGGGTTGTTGTCTCCGAAAAACACGGTTTCACCAACATTGTCTCCATAGAACTGCCATGAAAGTTCGAAGGATCGAGAGTAAAAGTATGGAAGATAATCATACTCTTCAAGTTCTTTACCTGTTTCGTTTGCCTTAATAGCCTTGACTGCTTGCTCAGCCGATTTCCGGGCATGGTCGACATGTTCGACTCTCCTTGTTTCATTGTATAGTTTCATGGGGAAAGTGGCTACATCTCCAATTGCGTATACACCGGGCATGCTTGTTTTGAAGAATCCATCGGTTTTAATCCCACCTTTTTCTTCATCAAGTTGTCCTTTGAATAATGTTGTCAGAGGTCTTGCTCCGACACCGATGACAACGATGTCAGCTTCGACCACCCTGCCATCCTTGAGTTTCACTGCCTTAACTTCTCCACTTGTATTAGCATTGAAGCCAATTGCAACTGTTCCTTTGATGATTTTGATCCCTTTATTTTCATAGTAACTTTCATAGAATGCAGCTATGGGAGGAGTGAAAAGCCTAGGCATGCACCTGGGCTCAGGGTAAACCATCGTGACATCGAAATCATTGATTCTCATAGCTGCTGCAACTTCAAGACCAATGTACCCTCCTCCGACAATCACAACCTTTCCATTTTTCTTCATTTTAATCGCTTCGACAAGCTTATCGGCATCTTCGAGTTCTCTTAGATAGAAGATGTTCTTGGCACCAGCTCCTTCTACCTTGAAATCTGTCAACCTTATTACAGTGGAACCCGTTGCAATTATCAATGTTTGAAACTTAAAGATTTCTCCAGCAGCACTTATGAGAGTCTTCAAACCAAGATTTACTTTAATAATTTCGGTTCCGAGGATCAATTCAATTCCTTTTCCTTTATACCAATCAGGAAGTAATCTGTCACCTCCACTTCCAACACAGACATAGAATCCAGGCAGTCTTGCAGCTGCCTTCGGATTCAGATATCCCTTGCTCAAAGCAGGACGTTCATAAGGTGCCACCGTCTCTTTCGAAATAATCGCCAACTGCCCCGGCTTAAGGCCTTGCCGATCGAATTCCCTAGCTGCATACCCTGCTGCAACTCCGCCACCAATAATTATGTACTTGAAAGACTTTACTGTGCCAAGAAATGCTTTGCCTTTCCTGAGAAATGCCTTGAGTTCCATGACCTTTTCCTCAACCGGCTTTCTGAGGAACACCCGCGAAAGAAACTTCTTTTCTACAGCCTTTTGTTTGATGATTTCAGTTTCGGTTTCGATCCTCTGAACGTCATCCAACCAGATTTTCACTTCTTCTGTCTGCATTGTCCCACCATGAATCTCTGCACTTATTCTTAGTTCAATATCTTCCTTAACAGTATTCAACTCTTTCAACAGTTTTTTCAGAATCTTCATATTCTCATCGAAATTTCTGTTGAAGTTCAAGCATCTTTCAATGGGGGCAAATATAAACTTTGCAGTTCCAATAACTAAGTTGGACGAAGAAGCCATTGACGAGTAGCTGATGAAAACCTGAACTGAATAGAAAAACACATCTAATCTTCAGTTTGTTTTTCTTAATAATCAAAGTTTAGAACATGTATTTGAAGGGTCCTCAAATGTTTATATTTTCATTCCCATATCCTAGCCTAACATTACTTCAAGAAAAACAAAAAGTCCGAACAAGTTCCAATAACAGTAGGTTTTGTCATGTGCGAGTGCAAGCGTTGGATACAAGTATGTTCAAATTTTTCTAAGAAAAAAATAAATCAAAACAATGTAGAGAAAAACATAGAACAAAATAGAGTACGGATTGGTCTAGAAGATATAAACAAAAAACCAATTTTCAAGCAATAGTTTAGAAGAATGGCAATTACCTGTTACTTTTTGGCTAATGTTTCAGATTGTCAGTAGAGAAAAACACCTGGGAAAAATAGCCAAGATAATAAACTGCAACTATGAAAGAGATTTATGATGATTCCTGCTAAAAGCTTTGCTTGTTTTGCAAGAAAAGTCGAGAATCAAGCAAATTAAAATTCATGGAGGCAAAGTATCAGATGCAAGATTCGTGAAAAAGGAAAAGAATTGCAATTAGAGAAACCAAAGGATCAACGAAGATGATACTCGGATTCGATTGTGAGTTTCGTACACAGGCAAGTTCGGGTTTTCTTATCCCAATATATTCCTTTATTTGGGAAGTTCTTAGAGAATCATATTCCATGCCATATAATGTTATAAGAATGAAGAGTCGGAGCAACATTAGTTGTAACCTACTGGTTCATGCTAGTTCAAGCAGCTACCCTTAAGACATTGTTTTTCTCCAGAAAGTTAGGGGTTTAAATCCCAACATTCGAGCTAACTCGAGGAAGCAAACATAGAAAACAACTAGTAGAACAAACATCTTGCATAATTTACTAGAATAAAACATTGTTTTTCTCTAGAAACATGTGTGGATTATACTTGAAAGTGAAACACTGGTTTTTTTCCTATGCCTACACTTGAACAAAGACATTAGTACATGCACAAACATTGTGATCCTTGACGCAGTTCATACAACATAAAAACATGCGTGGGTCATACTTGGCACTCTTCCATCATTTCAACCTCTAGAAATTGCTACGGATGAATTCCATAACCGAATGAACTTGATTCTTGCCTTCTGGTTTCACAGAAACTTCAACTTGCTCGCGCAGGACACCGACTTCTTTCTCCAGTTTGCTCACTGTGGCTTGCAAAATCTTCAACTCTTCCTTCTGTTTCTTAGACTCGTTCTCACTTTCTAGCTTCTTATCATCATCACTTATCGACTTTGAGACAATTTTATAAGTTGGATATGCACCTGCAAACATATAGTAAAATGCTAAAATACCCATTGTACAAGACAAAATCACTCAGACTCCGGTTTTGTTTTTGGACATAAGTATGTGTTGGACACGCATATGTTCGATTACATCATATGTATGTATGTATGTATGTATGTATGTATGTATGTATGTATGTATGTATGTATGTATGTATGTATGTATGTATGTATGTATGTATGTATGTATGTATGTATGTATGGATTTAAGGCCCTCAATGGTAGCATTCTTGGCAACATCAGTGGCTACCCTGGAGATTTTGGATCGGGTTTGAGGATCCGACAAGTGATGGTTCACTTTCTGCAGTGCATCAACCGAGACCTCCTTGCCCTTGGTGATGGTTCACCTTTTGCAGTGCATCGGCTGATACCTCCTTGCTCTTAGTGACCACAGCGGAACCATGATCGTAAGAGCTCAGCACAAGGCCCTTCACAGCGTCCGTTGACCCAGAGATGAAGTCCCATATCCCCATTTCCTTGATGTTTTCCTCTGTCTTTGTGCAGTAATAGGTTCAAGAAGAATAAAGCACCCTAAAGGGAACAATGGGCGCCAGTTGTCTTCCTTTATTATATTCCTGGTACTAAACTGACTAATAGTAGCAGAGGTGGCAAACGGGACAATCGATTCGGGTTAGGTTCGGGTCATTTCGGTTTCGGTTATTTTGGGTCTGATATTTTTTGTTCAGATTCGATTTCGGTTCGGTTCGGTTTTAGTTCGGGTCTATTGTGTTTCGGGTCATTTCGGGTCGGTTGATTTTCGGTTCAATAAGAGATCAGCCGATTTTAATCAAATTTTTAGGTTGGTCAGATTTTTACACCCTATATATGACTTTATAAAGTCAATATATTTCACATTTTAATGACTTGTGCGCTTGTTCATATTTTATCTTTCTTTATTTCTATTAATCGGGTCTATTTGGTTCGGGTCTATTTGGTTCGGGTCTATTCGGTTCAACTAAATTCGGTTCAGTTTCGGTACGATTTATTTCGGGTTTCGGATCAGATTTCAGGTTAATTTTCAGTCTGAATTCGAGTAATTCGGTTCGAATTTCAGGTATCGGGTCAAGTTTGTCAGGTCTAAGTAGTGGAGTGGTGACAGTGTTAGGGGGAATCCTAAACCCCTGTTAAACATAACTTAATTCTAGTTTCTATACGTAATTTTAAATTTTTTCGAGATGCACCCCGATTAGTGGCGGATTCAGAAACATTTTTAAGTTAAGATTAGCATTTTATCCGATCTAATCAGGTCGGATTTTGTTATGCGTCTAAATATTAATTTTGGGTCGGGTTCAGGCTTAGGATAAAAAATATACAACCTGACGCGAGACTAATATTTTTTAGAGATATTTGCAATAATGTCAAGTCTTTATTTTTTTTTTAAATTAGTTGATTGAAATTGATTTTTTACATTGAGACCCTACAATTATTTGTTTTAGAATTAGATCCCTAAATTTGAGTTTTTTTATGGATTGGGTCGAGTGAGGTTGAGGTATATAAGTTTTAGGTCAGGTCATGTTTTTTAAATGATGGGGTCGGGTCAAATTTGAGTTTATGATGATTATTTTTGGTCGGGTTCGGGTCGGCCAAAATTCAAAATCTCAAAATTTTATAGTGTGCACAAGTCATATTTTTTTTTTAAAAAATAAGGACTAATTGATAAAAATTAAAAATTAAAGTCAAATGTGTGAACTTTAAAATTTCAGGATAGGCACAGGCATATCCAACCATACACATACATCTGACATTGTTAGTGTAAAAAAATTTACAAAACATGTCAATTTTCAACTTAAAATCTAAAATCTTAATACTAAAACTCTAAATTCTAAATTCTAAATCTTACATTCTAAACCCATTATCTTTAAACTTAAATTAAAATCCTAAACATTAAATAATGAAAAATACTTTTATACAAAAGTTTGTGTATAACATTTTAATTTTAAGCTTTAGGTTTTTAGGCTGCCCTTCATATTTAAACTATAAAATCTAAAACCCTAGCCCTAATTTCTTAAAACCTAAACTTTAAACACTAAACTTTAAATTCTATTCATACATTATATGCTCTACACTCTTAACCCAAACCACAATCTAAATATCCTAAAATTAAAAGGCTTATGTATGAAAATATTTTTTTTATAAAAAATTATTTTTAAGCGCTAAATTTACCGTTTATAATCTAAATCACAACCTAAATCTACAAACCCTAAAATTTATTTACCTAGAGTTGTTCAATTAAAATGGAAGGGAACCGGCAAATCGCAACCTTTCACACGTACGAGGTAACCGTAGAATGTAAAACCCCGCGGCCCCAACGAAACCAACAACTCTTCACACGCGCCTCAAAAAATCAAAGAGAAAATATAGGGACCCGAAAATTCGAAACCGAAAAATAATAACAATAAGGGTTTGTTTGTTTCACTGAAAACTGTTTCCGGAAAATGAATTCTGGAAAATGAACTACAGTTGTTGGAAAACTAATTGCAGAAACCATTTTCCGGTGTTTGGATGATGTTGTACAATTCATTTTACACTGTTTGGTAGAGTTTTCTGAAAATTTCATGAACAATCCACAAACAAGCATTGATAATGGTAAAAACAAGTTCCAACCAAAACATGGTTTAATGTTTAGGTTAGGGTTTAAGGTTTAGGGTTTAGGATAGTATTTATCATTTATAGTTTATGGTTTAGACCAGTATTTAGTGTTTATGGTAGCATTTATGGATTAATATTTAAGGTATAGGATTTAGGGTTTAGATTAGTGTTTATAGTTTAGGGTTTATGTTAGTGTTTAAAGTTTAGGGTTTAGGTTGGTGGTTAGGGTTTATGGGTTAGGATTTATGGTTTTATGGTAACATTTAGGGTTTGGGGTTTAGTGATTATGGTTTATGGTAGCATTTAGAGTCTATGGCTAGTGTTTATGGTTTATCATTTATGGTTTAGGGTTTAGGTTATTGTTTAGCTTTTAGTGTTTAGGGTTTAGGTTATCATTTAGAGTTTAAGGTTTATGTTAGTGCTTAGTGTTTAAGGTTTAGTATTTATGTTAGCATTTAGGGTTTATTGGTTAGTTTTTATTGTTTAGGGTTTATATTAGTGTTTAAGGTTTAGCATTTAGAGTTTAGGGTTTATGTTAAGGTTTAGGGCTTAGGTTAGTGTTTAGGGTTTAGGGTTTATTGTTTATAGTATTATTTAGGGATTAGGGTTTATGTTAGTGTTTATTGTTTATGGTTTAGTGTTTATGTTAGCATTTAGGTTTTATGGGTAGTGTTTAGGGTAAGGGTTTATACTAGTATTTGGGGTTTAATATATAGGGTTTAATATTTAGGGTTTAAGGTTTATGTTGGTGTTTATGTTAGCATTTAGTGTTTATGGTTTAACATTTAGGGTTTAAGGTTTTGTTTTAGGGTTTATGTTTATGTTTATGATATAACATTTAGGGTTCTGTGTTTATGGATTAGTGTTTAAGGTTTAGGGTTATGTTAGTGTTTATGGTTTAACATTTAGAGTTTAAGGTTTTGTTTTAAGGTTTAAGGTTTATGTTTATGATATAACATTTAGGGTTTTGTGTTCATAGATTAGTGTTTATGATTTAAGGTTATTTTAAGGTTTAGCATATATGGTTTAGGGTTTATGGTTTATCATTTAGTGTTTAGGGTTTATGGTCTAGTATATAAGGTTTAGGGTTTGGGGTTTAAGCTAGTGTCTAGGGTTTATGGTGTAAGTTCTCATTTAGGGTTTAAGGTTTATGTTAGTGTTTAATGTTTAGGGTTTTTTGTTAGTGTTTATGTTAATATTTAAGGTTTAAGGTTTGTGTTAGTGTTTAGTGTTTAATGTTAATGTTAACATTTAAGGTTTAGGGGTTCATGTTTAGGGTTAGGGTTTTTAATGTTTAGGGTTTAATATCTATTGCTTAGTGTTTAGGGTTTGGGGTTTAAGTTCTCATTTAGGGTTTAAGGTTTAGTTTAGTGTGTAATGTTTAGGGTTTGTTGTTAGTGTTTATGTTAATATTTAAAGTTTATGTTAGTGTTTAGTGTTTATGTTAACATTTAAGGTTTAAGGGTTCGTGTTTAGGGTTAGGGTGTATAATGTTTAGGGTTTAATAATTTATTGTTTAATGTTTAGGGTTTGGGGGTTTGAGTTTAAGTTCTCAATTAGGGTTTGAGGTTTATGTTAGTGTTTAATGTTTATGGTTTGTTGTTAGTGTTTATGTTAATATTTAGGGTTTAGGGTTTGTGTTAGTATTTAGTGTTTATGTCAGCATTTAAGGTTTAGGGGTTTGTGTTTAGGGTTAGGTTTTTAATGTTTATGGTTTAACATTTATTATTTAATGTTTAGGGTTTAGGGATTATGATTTAATGTTTATGCTTTAAGGTTTAGGGTTTAGTTTTTATGTTAGTATTTAGGGTTTAGGTTTTAAGGTTTATGGTTTAGGTTAGTATTTGTAGAGAGAATGGGAGGAAGGAAAGTGACTTACCGAAAATCAATAGATAAGTCATTTTACACTAAAACAAGGTCTGTTTTCCATTGACTGTAGTTGGTTTTCTTTTTGACTTTTTCATTTTCCATGAATCAAACAGTGGAAAGTTATGAAAACGTTTTCAGGAAAACCAATTACAGTGAAACAAACAGACCCTAAATCAGATATAAAACTAAAGAGAAGAGGGAGATTATTTTTCATTTTTTTGAAAAATATTTTTATTTATTTATTTCGCTCCATTTTCACCAGAATCGAATAATTGGAAACCGAGAACAAAAACCAAGAGAAGAGGGAGGGAAAGCAAGAGAGAAAGAGAGGCTTAGAAAAAGACCAAATCCACCTTTATCTTTCTTTCGATATTACCCTTTCTTCTTCGACTTCGCCCATTCGTAATCGTCTTTCTCGCACGCGCGCGCCATAGATTTTCCCCCCGTTTCCTTTTGATTTCTTGACATATGAACGAGAAGGCCCACGTTTCCAGGGAACTCAATGAGAAACATCGGAAGGTGATCTTAAATTTATCTCCTTTTTTTACGTTTTAATTCCGATTGTTAATCGCATTTTCATTTTGTTTTAGCTTTGTACTGATTCTATCTGTGTTTGATATATCGTGTTTCTTGTTGCTTTTCACCTGGTTTCTTGTAATTTCCTCTGAATTTGTTGGTTATTTGATTTAAATTTCATTTAAAGGGATTTGATTTGATTCGAATCGATGTCGAATGGAGAATATTAGCTGATTAAGACATTCTTTTATATGAATGAAAATGTGATTGCATTCATTGAGATCAATGGAATTCATCGCTAAATGGATTTTAAATTAGCATATGTTATGGTTTGCCAGTCTGGAAGATCTAAACTTGGGTTTCCTCAATCAATTTTGTTTGAGAGTTTAGATCCCGCCCTAGTTATGCATTTCTTTTCTAATATCTTTGACGAGTTTGCTGGTTATACTTGATTTGTTCATATATTTATAACTTTTGAAGGGTTGATTTTTGGAGGGTGTTAAATTCCTCCCTATTCTTTGTATGTATATACTAATACGTACACTTACATACACACACATTCTCCTGAATTCTCAATTCTTGTGCATGCATGTTAACCTATATGGTATGATAGACTCGTTTAACGAGTGATTTTGGTTGTTGTATATTTGGATTCAAGTTCTTATCTTTTGATCTCATATGTAGATTCTGGAAGGTCTTCTAAAAATTCCGGAGAATAGGCAATGTGCTGACTGCAAATCCAAGTAAGTAACAAGAAAATCAAGAGAGAAGATTTGCATATCATAATACCAAATAACGGAGTACCTAAAATAGAATCTGTCTTAATAAAATGGAGCTTTCTGTATAAATTTTTTCATGAGTTAGCAATGATATCATTCTTTCTTATCATAGGTGCTAATAATTGTCACATTTCATTGCAGAGGTCCGAGATGGGCTAGTGTGAATTTAGGTGTCTTTATATGTATGCAATGTTCTGGGATTCACAGAAGTCTCGGCGTACACATATCAAAGGTGAGTTTCTTGCCTCTCGAGTCAAATTCACACTTCATCTCTTCCTGACTCAAAAAATTTATTGAATTGCTGCCACTGTCTCAACTTCCATGCTTCTGTCTTGGAAACAAAACTTGGTGCCTCGGAAATGTATCTCACATTTTTTATTGTTATGCCTAAGACTGTAAAGGATTAGATTGGTTTGGAATTTACTTTTTAAAGTCACAGGCTGTTTTACATCGTAACAAACCAAGCTTATGTTTCTCTGGTCCTTATTTGCATTTTACTGTCTCTTGCTGCAGGTTCGATCTGCTACCCTGGACACATGGCTCCCTGAGCAGGTTGCTTTTATTCAATGTAAGCTTTTTTGTTTGGCCATGATTCTGTGTTCTGACTTATATTGGTTTTTTATGTTAAGATGGGGTAGAGCCTACTAATATGAAAATGGCTTTTCTTATTATACAGCAATGGGAAATGGGAAGGCAAACAGTTACTGGGAAGCTGAATTGCCCCCTAATTACGATAGAGTTGGAATTGAGAACTTCATCCGTGCAAAGTAGCCACTGTTCTTTTAGTATTTGGTTTTTGTGAAGAGCTTATGTATTATTCAAATTTTGTTGTGTATTTTTGTAGATACGAGGAAAAGAGATGGGTTCCTAAAAAACAGAGATCCAAATCATCACCTAAAATGTTGGATGAAAGGGCTCCTTCATATGGGCAGGGACCAACAGAAAAAAGTGGCCAAGGACATGTTACTAATTATGAGAATTCATTTGAGGAAAGGACCATTCAAGCATCTAGCAGAAACGAAAATCTTCCTGCAACAAGAATTAGTCTTCCTGTTCCTCCTAAGGGACCGAATCCAGTTGTGAGTTCTATTGCTGGTTATGAGCTCCTGTTTCTAATGCTTCTAGAAAACCGTAGTTATTCATGTTTCTTCATGTATTTTATGCAAATAGCCTAGTAGTGTTAGAGTAAAAAAATATGAGAAAAATGGCAGACAAAGATTGCAAACAATAGTATGAATTAGAACTGTGGTCTTGAAAATGCTTTGCATATTGTTCAGCTTGCTTTCTTGCTTCTCATGTCGTATTTCTTTTATTAATCTACTTTAATATTCTAAAAAAACTTTCATAATATTGTGCTGATCTAACAGCTTACACCTGTCCGTGAGCCTGAAACAGTTGTTGTGGCACCAGCTGAGGCAACGACAACTCCTCCCACTGTCGCGCCCCCTAAATTTGAATGTGCTACGGACCTTTTCAACATGATGTCCATTGATGATGCTCCAAGTGAAAATGCTTCTGATTCTGGAGCAGCTTCTACTGATGATAATGATTGGGCAGGCTTCCAGTGTATGCACTAAAATTTCCCCATAATTTTTGTTTATTGGCATCACCTTACATTTTTGTTTATTATCTTGTTAACATGCTTTCTGCCAAGTGCCGCCAACCACCTGGGTGTTGAGAACGATGGTGGGAGCATTTTATTATTGTCATTAATTTTGTGACGTGATAATTTTTAGCTGCTGGAGACACTTCTGTAACTGACAAAAATGATCCACCAAAAGCTGGTGAGAAGAATGCCCAGTCTGCTACTGGAATTGAGAATTTATTTAATGATTCGCCTCCACTAACAACCAACCAAGTCCCAGAGAAGCCACAAAAAGATGTTAAAAATGATATTTTGAGCCTCTTTGAAAAGGTATATCTTCAACATTGTCGTTTACCTTTTGGAGCTAGTTAAGATTATTCCTTAACATTTCCCCTCTGTTATGCGTTTAAATATGGTTTTTTAACTTCTTTAGTGTGGTCTTATGTTGTTTGTTTTCATGGTTTCAATCGAT
Source organism: Hibiscus tridactylites (assembly GCA_958450335.1). NCBI lineage: Eukaryota > Viridiplantae > Streptophyta > Magnoliopsida > Malvales > Malvaceae > Hibiscus > Hibiscus tridactylites. The sequence goes on from OY288267.1 coordinate 4,772,864, forward strand.
TTCAGTCCAATACAGTGCAGCCTTATGCAATGCATCAACAACAACAACTAGCATTGCTAGCACATCAACAGTCCCTTCTGATGGCTGCTGCAGCTAAATCTGCTCCCGGAAATACTCAACAGTCACCATCCAATGGCGCAATCATACCCACTCAACAACAACTAGCCTTGCTAGAACAACAAAAGTCCCTTCTCATGGCTGCTGCAGCTAAATCCGCTCCGGGAAATACTCAACAGCCTCCATCTACCACCACAAGCATACCCACTCAACAACAACTAGCTCTGTTAGCACATCAACAATCCCTTCTCATGGCTGCTGCAGTTAAAGCTGCTCCTGGAAATACGCAACAGCCTCCATCCACTGGCACAAGCATTCCCACTCAAGCTTGGCCAAACATTGGCTATCAAATACCTGGAATTATGATGCCAGTTGGTGCACAGGCTGATTTGCAGAAACTTATGCAGGTAGACTCCGTAGTATAGATAGTTGCAACAGTTTCTTTAAAGAAATATATGAAGCAAGGTTATCATTTTTTTTCATTGCTTTAGACAATGCAAATGGGACAGACACAACAAGTGGGAAACAATGTTGCATCATCGAGGTACATATTTAATCTATTTATTCTTGGTTTTGTGTCCACTTTACCAAGAGTTTGGGGTTTGTTATGCAGTACACTTAATATCCATATGGTTTTAAATGCAGTGTTAAGTTTCTAATTGTATTCCGAGAATCCCACACCACAAACATGTTACAACCATAAGTTGTTCCATGATCCTAACTTTTGCCAATTCTTGTCTTGCAGCTTTTATGCATTGGGGCAAGTTACCCCAGCAAGTGGTGCTGCTGCAATTAATGGAGCAAGCAAGCCTCAAACGGCTTCCTCAGTTTCATCGAGGAACTCTCCACAAACAGGAAAGGATTATGATTTTTCATCATTAACACAAGGGTTGTTCACAAAACGCTGAGTTGAGACAACCAGATGATGATTGTTTGCTTCGGTCACATTCATCATTGACACAAGGGTTGTTCACAAAATGCTGAGTCAAGACTAGGGGTGTTCGCGGTTAACCAAAATACTATAACGGTTAACCTATAAGTTATGTTCTTAGTGCAAAAGTTATATGTTCTTAATATAATTAGAGGGAAAATGTATAGAGAATGTATCTAAGAATGCATAGAAAATTAGGGACTCATTCTTAATGGTTAACCAACGGTTAACCATGAACACCCCTAGTCAAGACAACCAGATGATGATTGCTTGCTTCCGTCACATTCATCATTCTCGATCACACATGTTTGTTTTGAACAACATTATTTTGCAGTTTATCTATATTTGTAAAAGAGAAATTCAAGTTAATTATACAATCAAAAAATCTGTAAAAGAGAAAGCACATACCAACATTGACTTAGCATTTGCCTACATTTGTCTATGTTCCAAGTTTACCTTGTTTTTATCTGATCAACACGGAGAATAACACTCCTTTACACCGCCATTGTGGCTGGGAAAAGCCTATCCAAGAAAGTGTATACACCCCTGCCGAGTAGGAGAGCGCCGCTGTGAAAGAAATCAAGTTCTAACCATTTCCCAGACAGCAAATATATAAAATCTAAGAGCAATTACAACAAAGAAATACACGCAGATGCTTCCCTGCAGCGGAATAATATTACTTTACAAAGTGGCTGAGCGAGTACCTCATTGGGTTGATCCATGCAGAGAACTTCCTGAACGACAGCAGACTCTGCCAGTAGCCATATAATTAATTGAATTATGAGGTAAAAAAATAATTTAAGTAAATTAGCAGCGAAAGACGGGAGTAAGGTAAGGTGGCAGCAATTAGTTATGAAGTTCGAACAACAGAAGTATGCCAATAACAAAACGGCCAACATGATTCAGTTCTAAACAAAGGGCTTTGTGCATACCTGCAATGCTCCGGCAAAAGAAGCGGCAAGAAGTAGAGGAGCAACGTAGCCGGTTGTGTATGTCAAGAGTAAGCTGCCTCCTATTAGTGGATCCTGTTATACAGTTGTAATAAATTACTTATTGGATTTATGCTGAATTAAGAGAGATTTCATTCTTTTATAGACTCGAAGGTGTATTCATTTGAACATCTATCCAGTCTCTTTATCTTCGAGTTTACCTTGGATGTGGCTACGTATCCGAGCAAAGTGGCTAGCACTGGTGTGCTGCAAGGTGAGGCAGCTAATGCAAATGTAAGCCCAGCTAAATATGCTTGCACTCCTAAAATATAAAACAATTTTGAGATTAACACATTTTAAACATTTTATATATTCATGCATATAATTAACTTTTGTTCAGTAGGGGGAAATTATTGAGTCGTTTACCCGATGGGAAGTTGGCAGATGCAGCATGAGGATCAAAATTGTTAAAGAAAGAGGGAAGTTGTAACTCAATGACCTGTAATGTTAGTTTGGAGCATAAGAATAATTTGATCGTAAACGTCTAGAGCAGGAAACTCTGATACATGGTTGAATACGACATTGCTAATCTGGTTAGCTGTTCTGCACAATATTTGAAGCCATCTAAAGTTGTAAATGCCTAATTCAGACAGAAACAGTAAGGCATACGATGACATGTATAACTTGTAAGATCTGATTCTGACCTCCCGGAAATGGAAAAATGATTAGAAAACACGGACAAGAGCATGGATGGCAATACGAGGGACAGAAACATGGAGTTCCATACACACTGAGAAAATATGTGAACTTCAAAGGCAGAAGTGTAAGAATTCCTTCAATGTAAACAAGAGAAACTATATGATTGATGCCATATATTGAACGCTACCATTGGAATATTTAACCCCAAAAAGCTGCATAAATCAAATAACATTAGTAGCTTGATTCAATACCTCAAGTAGATTAAGACCCATAACAACAGCCAAACCAGAAGCAACCAATGGCAACCCTTGCCCTATCTGTCCATATGCCTTCCCAGCAAAGGAGGCTCCTACACCGAGGAGTGCTAAAGTAGTCGCTAATCCTAGTGAGAAAGCCACCGAATTCACAATGACCTGACCATAAAAGAACCCGAGTCATTTAGGAAGGAACACTTGTTACATCCATGATTGCATATGTAATTGTATGTCTCACATGTAAGAGAGGAAGGACCCATATATGTTTCAATTGGATTTAGCCTATATTATTTAGACTTGGATGTGAGTGTTCGATATGGGTTATGTGTTCGGCACAAGTATTTCTTCATTTTCTCCAAGTTTTTCCTTGTATTTGGAAGTTCTTTGGAGAATTGTATTCACCCATGACTCATGTCTGGAACGTGTCGGATATGGGTGTCAAACATAGATACTTAAAGAAAAATGAAGAGTTGGAGCAACATAGGATTTAGCAACACAGACATGGTACACATGCTATACTTTACGGACTGGTTCAGAAGATAAATCCTCAGCTATAATAAGAAAATTAAAAGGTAAAGAAAATAAGGAAGAGGTTGCGCCAGCATTGCAGAAAACTCAACCTGAACCTATATATATAACTTATTGGCCTTTGGTTTAGGTCACCTATGAGCCGAAATGTTTTTGAAAATTTACTTGTTTCAATTTTCTAATGATAGGAGCTAGCACTTACAAATACTTCTATGCATGTTTCAATGCTTCAATGAAGAACAAAAGGTTCTATCGGGAAATCTAATAAATGCAGTAAAGAAGATGAATCGCGTAGCAAGCTATTACCTCGGTTCTGCCCTTGCCGGAACCAAATGCACCTGGAAGGCAAATCAGACTCAAAAGACCAGCATCAAAAAAGAGAGGGACATGCAAGAAAGTAACAGAACAGATGATATAGGCACCAACCACCAAATAGCTACAGATTCTAACGGGGGAAACAAGGAAAAGAACCTAGTGAAACTCAGAGCTGATAACTGGCCCTGAACAGCTTCATTAGCTTGCTGGCCAGCTGAATACAGTAGACCTCCAAACCAATCTCCTGCACTTCCATCAGCTAAAGTGTAAAGTGAAGCAGCTCCTTCCTGCTTCCAAGGAAAATATTATCATAGCTATTTGTGTCGGGCACAAGCCGAAATACCCGAATCCGATTAACATAGCTAGAGAAGACCAATTTAATCATACCAAAATTGAATGAAGTTTCAAGACACTACATCCCAGGAAATTGGACTTTGCGAAGATAACAAATAGATGAAAACATTAAGCTCACCAAAATATTATCTTCAGTTAAAGCCTTTGCAGAATCAATTGCAACCAAATTTGCCACTAAAAAAAGAAAGAAATGAAAACTCAAAATATTATAAAACAAAACCCCATCACTTGTAAAGTAACTCACAACCGAGTTAACTATTAGAACAATCATAATTTAAGATTAAGAGCATTTATTCTAATGGAAGAAGACAGTGGTTACCTGCTATAGTATTTGCAAGAGCAGTTAATTTCAAAGATTCAAAGTCTTTGCAAAGATCCCCACTTTCTGTTGGTTTATTAATTGCCATAGTATATTTACCTGGAAAACAAATTAAAAACAAGTTTTAGAGCTTAAAAATCGATAATTTTTTCAACAAATTAAACTACTAATTGTTTTGAACTCACCATAGCTGGTTCTTGGGTGATTTTTGATTTTGGAGAAATTAGAAATGGAAGAGCTGATGATGTGGTTTAGAACTAAAGTCATCTTCAACAGAACAGACTCTGTTTGGCGGCAGAGAAAATTTGGTTTTGAATTTGCGGAGGCTTTTTTCTTTCTCGGGAACCAAACAGAGAGTGGGAGATATTTATGACATGTTACGATGATGTTTCGTGTGTTAAACGGTTTTTCAAGCTCTAACTTCAACCGATTGATGTGAACGGTTTAATTGGATTGATGATATATTGATACTACGAAAATATGAATTAAGTGGGGGGAAAAAGATTATAAAATATTTATAAATTATGGCATTTAAATCTTTGCAATTTTTTTTAGAATTTCGTTTTGCATTTCTTTTTTTAGCAAATTCTAATCCCCGATGTTTACACTTCCGTTCATTTTTCAACAAAATCGGACACGTTTCAGTCCTTTAATTTGTTCTCCGTTCATTCCTTTTTTTATTTTAATTTTTCACCTTAAAAATATTTTTTAATTTTTTTTGTTTCGAAAATCTTTTGGCTTTCTGTTTAGCAAAGAATTCAACATGAATTTCTAAAACAATCGCTTTTTTCTCCGTTGATTTTTGGTTGTTTTCCCCCCTTCCAGAAGCGATGTTTTCGTTTGCGAGAAATTCGCTGGAGGAGATGCTGGAATCTCTCCGGCAACGAGACGATGGCGAAAAGCCCAAAGACGTGCCCCCGGCATTACCTTCCCGACCGCCTTCCAGGGCAAGGGTTATCTCGGGACGCTGGGCTGCTCAGCCGACCTTCAATGCCGATGGCGAAAACGGTGGCGTTGATGACATAGTGAAAAGGAATACACTTTGGGGCAACAAAAGGAGGAAAGATGTGAATGTGGATTCACCCTATAATTTGGACGAGGAAAAGAAGGATTTGGAGGGGAGTGATAATATTGGGTATTTTATTGAGAAAGTAAGTATTAAGGGGAAAATTAGTACTATTTTTTTTAATTTTCTTGTTCTTTAAGTAAGCTTAGAAAGAGGTTTTTGAAGCTCAATATTGATAAATGGTGAATCTATTAAGTAATTAGTAAGCATAAAAGTACTTTTGAGTCAAAAATGCATTTTTTGTCTTCCCGGTTTCCAGGACTTTTACATAACTAATTCGGCACACACCTGGTCGCACACCTGATTTTGGTGTATACTTTCTAACAAATATTTAAATTCTTTTATGAAGTTTTGAATGTCTTTCTAGTCAGATCGTTCATGCGTTTGCATATGATGTATCATTTGAAGCATTAGACAACGCTGATAATTTCCCACAACAATTTGGTAGAACAATGTGAAACACTTAAATTAACAAAACCACATTGGTTTAATCAACTTTTTTAGCGTGTTTAGGAAGAGGCCTCTTTAGCTCTTACTTTATGTTAGGTTTGATATATGAATATGATATATCCATGAAAAGTTGTGTTTTCTTTGCTTTTTTGGGGTTGATACTATGTGAATTAGTGTGTTCTTTTTTATTTCATATGTATATAATATTGCTTAGGGGGTGTTTTTGATGATATGAGTTTAGGATTGTCATAATAAATCTATTTATTTAGAGAGGATTTGGTTTTAGAAACTTCATGTTTGGTGCCGGCAATCCCGTGGGGTGTGGGCATTTGGAACGATAGAAGCTACATCTGGGGAAGAATCATTTGTCTCCCTTGCCAATGAAAATGTGAGTTTCATGATTTCTGAAATTGTTCATTAGTCTCGACTGTTCTTTTTTGTTATCCGGTGTATGATTTATACTACATCATTGTTATAGGTTGTAAAAGTCTCTACCAGCCACCTCTTTCCTGCAAACCCAGAAATTCTGGATGGCGTGGATGATCTCATGCATCTTAGTTATTTGAATGAGCCCTCAGTTCTTCACAACCTTAAGTACAGATATTCTTGCGATATGATATATGTAAGCGGGATATGAACCTTTGGTGATGTACTTATTAATGAATATACATCTATTGCCACGCTTCATTTATACATTTTTCTCTATGTAGAGTAAAGCAGGTGCAGTGTTGATTGCAGTCAACCCATTTAAAGATGTCGAAATTTATGGGAAGGATTTTGTCACTGCATATAAACAGAAAGCTACTGACAGCCCTCATGTTTTTGCTATAGCAGCCACTGCTTATGATGATATGATGAATGGTGAATGAAACCATTTTTGCTCTCCTTTTTCTTTCATTTTTAAGTTACATTAAACAAGTGATCAATTGCTCATGGTGATACAACAACTTGTTTCTGATGTTCTCTTTATCTTTATAATTAAAATTTTGCAGACGGAGTCAGTCAGTCTCTGATCATAAGGTTAGTTGGATGTTCAAAATTTTTAGTTATATATGATAATGTAATATTACTGTTCATCATTAAGCATAGTTTTTGTTTTATGAACTGTAGAGTTATGTGATATAAATTTATCCTGCAGTGGGGAATACGAAGCTGGGAAAACTGAGACAGCAAAATTTGCAATGAAGTACCTGACTGCCGTTGGAGGTGGCAAAGTTGAGATAGAGGGTCAACTCCTCTATGCAAGTTGTATACTTGAAGCATTTGGGAATGCAAAGACATCTAGGAATGACAACGCTAGCAGATTTGTGAGTTCTTTCCCTTATTTATTTTAAGATTGGTCATATATATAGAATATGTCTCATGGCTGAAAGAATCTTTGCTGACCTTAGTGAAGGAGTTCCTACTTTGCTTTATGTATTTCATATCTGCTATAGCTTAGAAAGTGTCTTATTAATTATTCTGTTATGCTAAACTGATGCAGGGGGAACTTGTGGAAATTCATTTTACTGAAGTGGGGGAGATATCTGGTGTGAAGATTGAAACTTGTAAGCATGTTGAAAAAGAAAAGATTGCTACTATTACTTGATACATTGTAGTAATAAATAATATTTGATAAATCTTGGTGACTGACCAATCTTTGTGTTAATGTTGATTCACCAATAGTTCTTCTGGAAAAGGTGACTTCACGACTCCATTAAACTTCATATTGAATTTTATCACTGTTATCGTGTATAATATCTGATGTGAATGATTTTTGATGTTACCCGAGCAGACGAGAGTAGTTGAGCTAGACCCTGCTGAAAGGTCTTACCATATCTTTTATCAGCTTTGTGCTGGTGCTCCACAAACTCTAAGGGGTACTATTTCATTTTACAGCGTTCTACAATTCATGCAAGTTCAGAATAGGTTGTGAGTGTGTATAACATTGGCTCTGCCCTATATCATCTACATAGAACTATGCTAGTTCGCTTGCACCTTTTATCTCTTGAAGCTGTAGAACTTTTAAAGAATGGTATCATACCATTCAAATCTCAAGGTTGCTCAAATTATTCTTGCCACATGGCCTTTTTATTCAATAGATTGAACCAATTAAATGCTATGGGTGCTATATTTTTTTTTAAAATGCCAGAACCCCTCACCATCTCCTTTAAACTAGACATGAATACATCATAACATCTACAACTATGCAACTCATTAACTTGAATCTGTGTAATTTACTTATGATCTTTTTAATCCTGTGTTTGCAGAGAGGCTGTTTCTTAAAAAGGCTGATGAGTACAACTATCTGGCCCAGAGTGACTGCTTGGTGATTAATGATGTCGATGATTCTGAGGAATTCCATAAGCTTATGGTAACTCAGAAGACTAGATTTTAATGTTACCATCCATAGTGCTGGCATTCCTGTTCCATATCATTTCTATCGCATTGGTTTTTAAGCCATAGTTTCTCCATTTCTGTAGGAAGCCCTGGACATTGTTCTAATTTCCAACGAAGACAAAGATCAAGTGTTTAAAATGCTTTCTGCAGTGTTATGGCTGGGAAATATATCATTTCAAGTAATTGACAATGAAAATCATGTGGAGGCATCGAATGATGAAGGTAATAATATGGATTTGCCTTGCATAATGGTAAGCTTCAGAAAAGAAAAAAATTGCATTTGATATTGTATTTACATTTTCTGTTTCTTTTCTCGTAGCTGAGAGAGAGAGAAAGAGAGGATTCTTTCTTTGTTGTAGCATTTTTCAGGAAACTGAAAGCCTTGCGTGGTTTTATGATGGTGATGTCTCATTGGCAAGGTGGTGGTACATAAAATGAAGAGTAAAATTGAGTAAAAAAAAATGAAGAGTAAAATTGTCTGATAGTCAATGCACATACCAATTTGTTCTATTACTGGCAGTGGAGTCGTGAAGCTCCTACTTTAGAAGCTGGATTCATTTATTAATTTTAACATTGAATGCAGATATGCAGATCGATTGTCTCCTAAGCATTTTTTGCTAACCTGTGCCATGAACATGGTCCAACCTCTATAAAAGTTTTATAGGCTTGCTTGCTACATTGGGTGACTTTTAAGTGTCCTATTTTTGACAATGTATTTTCGCTACGAGAAAAGTAACATATCATGGACCCTTTAGAATTCTGTTCAGAACTCATCAGTCATCATCATACACGATAAAATACAATTTATAAAAATGCATGTGCTTTAAAGACCTTGTAATATGTTATCCTCATCATCATTAGTTTTGTGCATTCTAATTTTACTTTTTGTTGCACCTGTTAAAGCCAAATCTTTAATTAGCTTTTTTGTTAAACATAAGAGCATGCTTGTTAATATGTTATGTTTATCCTTGTTAAAGACTCGGATATTTATGTGAGATGCTATTTTTTATTCCTCGTTGCAGCTTTAATTAGTGCAGCCAGGCTGCTGGGTTGTGCGTCGCATGACCTGAATCAAGCTTTATGTGCCCATACAATCCATGCTGACAAGGGTAGTGACAAGGGTATTGTTGAAAAGTTTACATTGCAGCAGGTTTGTCCTGTATTTGGTTAACAAAATTATTCTTCCTCCGTCCTTTATATTTACTGTGATGCACTTGTTGACAATATATAATTCATTAATTGACTTGTAATTTAGGCCAGTGATGCAAGAGATGCTTTGGCAAAATGGATCTATGCTTACTTGTTTGACTGGCTTGTGGAAAAAATAAACAAGTTACTTGACGTGGGCAAACAGCACGATGGCAGGTCCATAAGCATCCTTGATATTTATGGGTTTGAGTCCTTTAAGGCAAGTGCACTTTGGTTAGCTCTTTAGAGTATATATTTGTTAAGTTTTTCCAGCTGTTGATTTTTCGTCTTCTCATCTTCAGAAGAATAGCTTTGAGCAGCTTTGTATAAACTATGCGAATGAGAGGTTGCAACAACACTTCAACCGGCACCTACTTAAGCTTGAGCAAGAGGTTAGCAACATAAATCTTTGACTTGTACAACATTTTTATTTTTTTACTGTTCTGTAGAAGAACAATACCTCTACACTCCTAAGCGAGGATTCCATTACTGTTCTGTAGAAGAACGATACCTCTACACTTCCTGTTATTAAGAGTCTTTTCTTTTTTAAATTTCAGGAGTACGAGTTGGATGGGATTGATGGGGTTAAAGTTGATTTTGTAGACAACCAAGAGTGTTTGGACTTATTTGAGAAGGTAATTTGAAGTTTGAAGGTTGAATAGTTTTTATTTGTCATCATTGTTCATTTGGAATTCTTTGGATTATGTAGCATGTGGATCTTGCATATATAGTTGTTTTTTTACTTAGAAATTGAGCTTGGTCTTGCCAAAGTATGCTTTTATTTTGAGTGCTAATGCTGGCTGATACTTTTATTTGTCATCATTGTCATATCTTGATGCGATGAAAGCAAAATGTTTGTGGGCATTCTGTCAGTTTTCTCTTTGCTAGTCATTTTGCAGAAATCAATTGGGCTACTTTCCTTACTGGATGAGGAATCGAATTCCCCCGATGCAAATGATTCAACCCTTGCTAGTAAGTTGAAGCAGCACCTGAGTGGTAATTCTTGCTTCAAAGGAGATAAAAGCAGAGCCTTTGGTGTTCGCCATTTTGCGGGAGAGGTTAGTTACTTTCTTTGTGAACAGACAGAAATCTTTGTAAGATTTTCATTCAACTCAATATCAAAGGCAAATGATCAAGAAAATACAAAATATCCTTTATTTAATATGGATTATTTTATATTCTGTTTCTAGTTATCTTTTGTTTACAAAAATATTTATTTATTTTTTAAGAAAAGAAAAAGAGAAATGGAAATTGAACAAAATTAGTTCTGACATACTTGAAAGTGATCAAAACATTGGGTAGATGTTGGCCACTGTAACACAGCTTTAATACATTTTCTTTGTTTCTCCAGGATCTATTATTTATAAGTTGATTTAAATTTTTATTGCCGTTGTCAAATTACAAACTTCTTTGTAGACTTTTGTTATTAATTGTAGTTTGGTTTATCAATGACTGAAATTGCAAACTTCTTTGTAGACTTTTGTTTGTTTTCCCTATTCTGAATTAGATTGTCTATTTTGGCCATAGCTTTAGATGCATGTATATCTATTTTAACCATGTAGCTTTAGAACAATTATTTGAATCGGGTGTCTTAAAAATTAATTAACTTGATATTTTAGTATCTCACTCAAACCATACAACTGAGAAAGTCCAGTTTTCGGAAAGGTCGAATTTGTTTGGGAAGATGCGTACTGCTGGTATGGTACTGCGCAAGGCATACAATGAATTATTGATTTTCAGAGTTCTGCCAGGTACTCTATGATACAAATGGCTTTCTGAAGAAGAACCAAGATACATTGAACACCGAGTTAATCGAACTTCTATCATCATGTGAGAGCCAATTCCCGCAAACATTTGCCATTAAAATGCTTAACCAGTCTCTGAACCCAGATGTTCCAAAGCAAGGTGTCGGTATACAGTTGAAGGTAAGTTTACTTCCTTAATTGTGATCCAAGTTTATCCATGGTTGTAATGTAATTCAAGCTAATCAATTAAACTACAAATCTTTTTTGCATGGTATCAATTCTTTATTGGAGAAGCTTTCTTACATTAGTCTTCAGTATAAAGCATAAAAGATTTATTTATTAGGAATTTACTGCACAATCAGATGTACCTGTCGCCAAAAGCATGCTTTGTAAGTGTTGATGTTTTTCTTCCATACTTGCAGGGTCAACTCTTCAAACTAATCCACCAGTTGGAGAATACAAAACCTCACTTTATTTGCTGCATAAAACCAAATCGCAAGCAGCTCCCTAGCATGTATGATGACGATCTTGTCTTGCAGCAGCTTAGATGTTGTGGAATTTTTGAAGTTGTTAGAATCTCTAGATATGGATATCCTGCTCGAATGACACATCAGAAATTTGCAGAAAGGTAAAGGCGAAAGCCTTCTTTAGTTCTTTTTAAATTTTTATTATTCCCTCTAACTAGTTCCCCATAATTATTCTCCTAATATGTGTTTAGGTATGGTTCCCTACTGTTGGAGACTAATGTATCTCAGGATCCATTAAGTATTTCAGTTGCTGTTCTAAAACAATTTAATGTCCTCCCTGAAATGTATCAAATTGGCTACACCAAACTGTATCTTCGAACCGGGCAGGTAAGTTGTTTTTTATAGCTTTTGATTGTTAGCTGTAATTTTCAACCTTGATTTCTCTTTCTCCAATTACTTCCAGGACCTATGTGACACTGTAGATAATTGCAAGAGTTAACCTTTTTGATTTATTCATATCAAGAGCCTGTACTTGACTTCATATGAGGCCAGCACCCTGTTCTAGCCTAACTTACTAGCTTTTCTACTCCGCTTGAGGTTGGAGATATTACTTTCTCTTACTATGGCTAAAAACCATGTTAGCCAAATTAGTCTTTGTAAAAATCACTGAGAATCCTTTTTCAAGTGGAGCCCAAGTAACCTGGTATATATATATTGCTATGCCAACCAGGTTTATTGCATATAAATGCTTGAAATATTTCTTAATGCTTAGAGCTGGACCTTCATGTTAATATGCCGGGCATTGAAAATGGATAAACAAAGCTATTTCCTTTTGTTTATGGTTATCTTATATAATAGTTTCTTTGATGCTCTTATGTCCGGCTGGGTTGCAGATTGGTGCATTGGAGGATTGGAGAAAACAGGTTGGTGCAGTGGAGGATAGGAGAAAAAAGCCGTTTCCATCAGGTGTTGCAAAAACCATTGCTTTTTTTTTCTAACATTGTTTCATGCAATTTAGTTTATCATTCTGCATGAGATTTTAGATTTGGTCTTTAAACATCTTCATCTTCAAAGCACCTTTTTATACTTTAGAGGCTTGAAACTGTAGATTTACTTGTGTTTGCACCTTAAGTTTATTCCCTTTTAAGATCACGGGCAGCTATATTTTGGCAATTTTTACATTTCTTTTTGTGATCAACTGGACGTTTCCTTTGCGATGCAGTTGCAGATGGCGAAATCCAAGGGAAGTACACTAATGAGGATGCAAGTAGCTACTTAGCATCTGATTCCCAATTACTTGACGAGCAGTTGACAGCAATCATAGTTTTACAATCTGGTAAGTTCTTTATGTGCTAACTAAATTTGTGTGTTCTGTCATCTGTAGTTTCCTTGTTTATCATCATCAGCATTTTTTTTTCTGTTGCAGTAATTCGTGGATGTTTGGTCCAGAAACATCTCGGTAACTTGCATGCTTTGAGACGGTTGAGATCTAGACGAACAATGTCCAGAAAATATTCTAAAGTAAAGTTATCATCTTCTCTTAACACTATAACATTACTTTGGTCCTTTGAAAAAACCATGATAACATTACCGAGTCTCTGTTTCCTGAAGATACTTTCTTTCTTGCCACGTCGTTTTTCTCTTAGTTGCATGCCTCCAAGCATGTTTTACTTCAATAATTTGTTTATAGTTTCTGTTAAGAAACTCCAAAGGACTTGAAATGTGATCCTCTTTTCTGGGCTGACCAGGACATACCAAATGAGCAGCCTTCAGCAATGGCGGAGCTTCAAAAAAGGGTTCTCGACGTGGAAGCGACTTTGGGGCAAAAGGAACAGGAAAATGCCACATTACGAGAACAAGTACAACAATATGAGGAAAATGTGCAAAAAGAACAGGAAAATGCCTCATTGCGGGAACAAGTACAACAGTATGAGGCAAATATGCAAAAAGAACAGGAAAATGCTGCATTGCGGAAACAAGTGCAACAGTATGAGGCAAATATGCGAAAAGAACAGGAAAATGCCACATTGCGAGATCAACAGTACGAGACGAAGATGCAAAAAGAACAGGAAAAGATGAAAAAAATGGAGGAGACGTTGCAAAAGCAAATTGCATCCTTGCAAGTAAGTTGGTGTGCTCGTAGATAAATATAACTAATTATAACATGTTTTAAGCAAGGTGGTTGTTTTTACCTCGACATAAAAGGTCCTGAGAACATCGATGCAAGTACAAAAGTAATGCAATCCTGGTGATTGCAGCTAATCACGTAAACTTGTCTATCTCGTTAAATAACTGGTGAATGTACATTGATTGGGAGCTCACAGCATGTATATGCCATTATGAGAATTTCATGTTTAATGTAAATATACATGCACACAAATTACGTGTTGAAGAGATTACAATTACAATTGATAACCTTTAACATAGATCCAACAGACGAATGCATGTATAATAATTTAGTGACTTAGATGCTTATTGATTTCAATTGCATTTTTTGCAGTCAAGTCTTGCTGCAGCCAAAAAGAGTGATGGCTCTGATGGTCAGCTAGGAAGAGGTGAGCTTGATTCAAAAGATAATGTGTCCATGCAACCTCGAAGTCTTGGTGGAAATAAAACTGATGTTGGGGGCAAAGAAAATGGTGTGAGCGGTCTGGCAAAGGAATTTGAGCAGCAGAAACAAAGTTTTGAAGATGATATGAGCAAAATGGATCCTAACTCGAGTTCTTACGAAGAACTACGGAATTTAAAGCGCAACTTCAGGGCATGGAAGAAAGATTACAAGACGAGGTTAAGGGAAATGAAGGCAAAATTCCCAAAAAAGCAAGGACATAAAGAATCAGACAAAACACGGAAAACATGGTGGCCGAAGCGAGGTAAAGTGTTACAAATGCAGACTTGCACTAAACCAACTGGACATAAAGGATCATAGTCTGTCCAAGCATGTCGGGCTTCCATTCTCTGGTACAGTTTCGTAATATTTTATGGCAGCAAATATAAACATTTCTATAATCCATGGACATCAAGCGAGACGTTTGTATCTGTATATCTACCAATTTTTGCTTCTCGGTGGAAGGAATGATAATGTGCAGAAACAGATGGGAATTTGTTGAGTCGAGACTGGTTTCTTCTTCTGATGGTTGGGTGTAGGTTGTGTATATTCTTCTGTTGTAAACTGATGTAGGATCCAACTTTGTAGTTCCTTGGAGTGCACAAAATTGAAATTCCAGGGAAAAATTTTCATATGCCCTTTACCTGGAATTTCAATTATACCTTGTGCACTCCATCTTTTTCTTGCACTTGACATGTAGCAAACTGTTGAAGGATTAGGGTCAAAACTCGACCCAGAAATTTTGAACATAGTCAAAATTTATGTAACTCAAATTATGAATGTGTTTATAATAAATATATATATTGTGTTTATGGATAAATGTATATGTGTGTGAAAATGATATGAAAATGAAATGAACACATAAATTCTCAGCTTTAAGTCATTTTTGAAGGATCATATAAAGTGAAGAAATGTAAATGAATGCTAAGCTTTGATGGTCTCTAAATCAGCAAACTGGTTCGCCTCATCAGCCTCTGGAGCAGCAGAACCTCGGAAAAGCAAAACAGGCAAGGCTGCCGACGGAAAAATAAATGAAACAGCCGGAACAGTGCGTCACGAATGAACCAAAATCAGTTCCGACAATGCATTGCCACCCCGGTCCGTATGTTCTGTCAAATTCCTGTAACAAATACAAAAAGCCTTCATTAACAAGATTGCAGATTGCACCAATCAAACTCAGAAAACAAGGGTAATTGTTAATTTACCTTCTTGATGAAGCAAGCAATGTCGGTGGACTGAGTGACGTCGAAGAAATCGAGGGCTTTAGCAGCTAAACCAACAGCATCGTGCTGCATGGTTTCAAGCATGTCGGTCTCTTCAACCACTGCCTTGCCTTCTAGCATGGCTGCTGATAATATGCAACCCAGCAATTCACAAAAAAAAAACCTTTTAATTCTGCAGAAAGTTTGGAGCTGATATAATATAACAGTGAAGCCAAACGTACTGTTGGGTAGTGGATTAAGTAGGGACAAAAGTGGTGGATTGGGTGGATATTGTTTTTCCAGCTTTGTAATAAAGTGGCTATTGGCTAATGCTGCTGGCTCAACCACGTCAGGGATTTCGATGCTTGTGGTTACAGACGACTGAGCTTTATTTTCTTTAATTGTCTGTATCTAATATTCGTATTCGACTCGTATTCGGATTTATATAATAATATCATTCCTTAAATATTTTTTAAGAATATGAAAATAAACATGTGTAATTGCTACATGCTATGCTAGGTAATGAATATTAAAACTTTAAAAAATGTGGATGCTCAGATCTTAGTAAACTGTGAGGAAGTAAGCTAAAAGAATAGCAGAAGGACAAAGAATCTTCAACCTCAGAAAACTTGTGGTTCAGTAGAGCCTTACGAATCAAGTTAAATTTCAGAGAAATAAAACGTGGAAAATAAGTTAACCCATCTATACAGGAGTGAGTGGCAAAATTGAAGACTACTCGATATTTTTCTGGTTTCCCATTGTATTTATCGGAGAGAATCGAGTGACTAATCTTCCGTATTCTGTTGAATCATAAAGAAAGTAAATATTGGCCAGAATACCAATATGCTTGTTTTGTTACTATGTTAGCACCCTACTGAAAAAAAGACAACATGTAAGAACATAAAAGAAAGATGTTAAGATAATAAAAACATGTAATAATTTTGAGGTCATTCAAAAAATGGAAATGTTCAAAACCCTAATAACTCTTAGCATCTTCTTTGCCACATTTCCCTCTCTACCATTCTTTCCAATGGCAATCACCCCAACAAAAACTGTTTTTTTTTTCACTTTTCTTTTTTTGTTTATGTGGTCTTTTATCATTGAATATTAGTATAATATTTCAAATGTTTCATCAATGCCATGAGCTGATGACACCACGCCATTAGGCTTTTAAGTTTTAATCCCTGAGGAGGAACTAATAGAGACGACGACAACGATGGGCCGTCGTCTCTTTTCTTGTTTCTGCAAGTGTTCCTCCTCATCGGGGACCGAAAGCCATGGCAAAACCAATGGAACAGTAGACGAACCACCGCCACCCGAAGGTCCGATCATGGTCGAATTGTTTTCTTCCCAAGGCTGCGCGACGTCCCCGGCGGGTGAGCTGCTGTTGTCGAGGCTAGGGAGAGGCGATTTCGAGCTCGAAACACCGGTGATCGTGTTGGCTTATCACGTCGACTACTGGGACTACAATGGGTGGAAAGACCCCTACGGATCGAGCCTATGGACCGTCCGACAAAAGGCTTACGTCGAAGCCTTGAAACTCGACACCATGTTTACACCACAGGTTGTTGTTCAAGGTAGGGCTCAATGTGTGCCTAATGACGAAGATGTTTTGTTATCCACCATTGCTAGTGCTCCCAGGTTTCCAGCTCCATCATTCCAGGTTCGTATTTCTTCTTTCTTCTTTATTCGATTCGAGCATCGCATCGTTATAACTTCGAAAAAGGCTAAGCTACTCCGATTACAGGCGAATTTCCAGAGGCCGACATCGGAGACATTGCAAGTGACTTTAACGGGAGCTTTAAGGTTCAAAGTAGACAACAATGGCGTCAATGTGATGGTAGCTTTATACGAGAATGGATTAGTAAACGACTGCTCCGCAGGAGAAAACAAAGGGAAGGTCTTGTCCAATGATTTTGTTGTAAGAAAGCTTGAAAAGCTGTGCAATGTCCAAGACATTCCGGCTAAAAGGACAATCTCCGGGACTGTTACTTTCACTCTGTGGGATAGTTTCAACAGCAACAAATGCGCCATTGCTGTCTTTGCTCAAAACAGCTTCCATCAAATTTTTGGTTCTCAGAAATTCCAAGTTCCAGATGATATATGAAATGAAAGAAAGAAAGAAAATATTGAATTTAATGTGTATGCATGTATTTGTATTGTACGTATAATGTTTAGGCAAATTATGTACAGGATGTTCTAATCAGGTATATATTGAAAACTATTGGTATCAAGTTTTATTTGTTTTCCATTCTTTGTAGGATAAAATTCGTCCGCCCCTTTTCGGTGCCCCTACATAAGACCCAACACTAAAAAAACACTACAAAATTAATTTAACCATTTGACAAGCACGCTCAATCACCCTGCTACAACTGTTGGTGCTCAAACCTGTGACCTCTAGGAACAACAACCGTTCCATTAACCACTAAGACAAATTAGTTCGTGTATGTAAAAAATAAATGTTAAATGGAAGGATAAAAGATTGTGTATATAGAGATCCACTAATTGATCAAGTAATGAAAGATACTCATGTTATTTTATCTTGTATGAATTCGAATACTAATATTTACCTTGAAAATATAAATATCTCTCTAATTAATTAGAAGGAAATTGTGTATATAATTTTTTTTTAATTCCAGATTGTGATAAAAGGTTTTTTCTTCTTCTTCTTCATATAAGTTATATTACATTTATAAAAGTAATCAATAGATAAATAAATAAGGTAAACAAATCAACATAAAATTAGGACAAAGTTTACATATGTGGATATTAATGGGGATATTGCTATCCCTAAATGATTAGAGTTCAAGTAGTACATTGTGTGTATTGTTAAAGAGTCAAGATCAATGAACTTATTGTAATTACAATATTTTTTTAGAAAAATATTCAAACTACCATTAAGAAAATGCATCATTGTCATTTAATATTATTTAAATTTTTATTCAAAAATAATCAAAAGGAAGAATAATGTTTACAACCCAAAATCACTTTCTTATAAAATGAAAGCGTTGATTTAATCACAGTCTTCTATCTCTAGAAAATCCATGAAACTTACATTAAAACCTAATTGTATTAGGACCCCAAGAATTTAGTTCCATAACTTTCTTCATAGACTTCTCGGGCTTCTTCTTTTCCTCCCTCATTTTACCGGACACTGCCACCGCGGTTGCCGGTGACACCTCCGACCGTACCTCAGACCGCAAAGACGGCAAGGATCTACTGAGATTGTTCTTGGCAAGCCTTAGGGAATAATTCCACCTGCAGATTCCTTGGTCCTTCAATGCCTCGACTGCATATACTGATGCTGCCACAATCCAAGTTCTCTTTGCTGCACTCATTGTTTTTCTTACTCTTGTAAGAAATAAGAAAAACAATTTGTTTTGCCTTTGAAAGATTGGACTGTGGCTAGCAAAAAGAGAGAGATTTATTTAAATATTTTTTTTCCTTTTCAATGATTAATAATGGAAGGGATTGGTCTAATTTATATGGCTTTGGTGACTAAATTTTTATTTACTTAATATATATAAATGAAAGGGCATTAAACAATTGGTTGGTTGGTGTTTCTTGTTTGACGAATTCTTAATAGCTCTGATTTGCCTTTATTTAGTTCATCCAATTCAATTTTGGTAAAAGATGCATGCATGGTATCTAGAATGGAAAAGGTGACTGATTTAGAATTTAATTAAATTAAGTTGTTTCTTCATTTTTATTCTCTATGATTAACAGTGAAAAAAAACTTTTTCACAATTATATCTAAATTCACCTTAAAAATTAAAATTCAAATCTCTAACTTTAAAATCCTAAACATAAACTCTATCCTACAAACTCTAAAACTTAAAATCTAACCACAAATTTTAAATTTTAACCCTTAAGCTAAGTCATTTATGAGAAAAAAAATTCCACTTCCTTGTTATATAGTGTGTTTTAAACTATGGTTTAACTTTGAAATTGTTTTTTAACTTTTAAAATATTTTAATTAAAATTTTGAAGTATCAATATCATATGAATTGAATGTTTTCATACTCTAAGAATAGGATTTTTCATCAATCAACTAAACAAGTGAACAAACTATCATGATATCATATTCATCGTAAAAATCAATATTTAAAAAAAAAAAGTGAGAAAAAACAAAATTATTCAAATCAAAATATTTATTTTTTTATATTCAAATTAATGCATTAATATTACAAATATTTAAAAAAAATATTACATATAGTAAACTAAACAAACAAATATCATAATATCATATCATATCATAATCGTTTAAATAATATTCATTTTTTTCAAAGTCATTATCATTAGAGTAACTATTACTCTCTATTTCAAGGACGGAGTCATAATCAAATATTGAGAGGGGGCAATTTATTGAGTTTATTAAATATTTAAACTTAAAAATGAGTGGTAATGCTTAATTTATCTAATATTTAAATTTAAAGGACCTAAATTATTATTAGACCGAAAAATTGAAGGAACAAATTAAAATTTTAGAAGATTTAATTAAAAAAATATTCAAAAGTCTTAATGTTTAATATAAAGTTTTAAAAAATTAAAGGGGCCAAATTAAAATATTCAAAAAATAAACTTATTATGAAATTTCTAATTGTTGGAGGCAAGCCCCCTTATATCAGATGTCCCTTTTCGGTGTCTTTACTTATGCTCCCACACTCAAAATTAAATTTAGAGTTTAGGGTTTAGGGGCTAAGGTTAGGGTTTATGGAATTTAGTGTATGATGTATTTTTTAGAGTATAGGGTTTAGGATTTAGAATTTAAGGTTAGTGTTTGGAATTTAATTTTTTAGTAATTTTTAGTGTTGATGCATATTGTCACGGGGTCAGAGTCTTGACGCAGGGACATCTCCCCTGTGCGGCACCTCAGGGCTCCCACACGCCCGAGGCTCAGCCTATTCCATCTCGAATGCTTACTGGTTTCGCCCTCCCATGGGCTCATCAGGGAAGCGGGGACAACTCCCGACTAGTGTGGTGCTTAACCAGCACGCCCACCAAAGACTGGACGGCTGTACGGCACGTACTACACCCTTATTGCTATCCCGCATCCCGCATTTAGCACAACCAGCAAGCATCTCGTCACGGTCTCGCCTATCATGTGAACGGACCGTGACAATCTCCCCTACTCAATTCATGCACGCCCTCGTGCATGGGGAAAAAGTTCTTTCCCAGATATCGTGTGCAATTCCCTGCCTGCTCGCCCTCTTCACTGAGGCTCCGACATATGCGGCTACGAGTGCTTGGCGAACTTTTCGCTGCGGCTTCCTGCCTACTCGTCCTCGTCTCAATCTCTTTCTAGAGGACACATTCGCGAAAATCCCCTCATTCGGGTGCGAGACACATGCTCGTCCACTTGACTCGCTACGCAGCACAAGGAGCGCTTGGTAAACTCACAACTAGCACACAATCTGGCTCTGATACCATTTGTCACGGGGTCAGAGTCTTGACGCAGGGACATCTCCCCCGTGCGGCACCTCAGGGCTTCCACGCGCCCCGAGGCTCAACCTATTCCATCTCCGATGCTTACTGGTTTCGTCCTCCCATGGGCTCATCAGAGAAGCGGGGACAACTCCCGACCAGTGTGGTGCCTAACCAGCACGCCACCAAGGACTAGACGGATGTACGACATGTACTACACTCTTATTGCTATCCTGCATCCCGCATTTAGCACAACCAGCAAGCATCTCGTCACGGTCTCACCTATCACGCGAACGGACCGTGACAATATATAGGAGCACCGAAAAATGACAAAGATTTTTTATCCAAACCGGATGGAAATCCTTTGTTTCTTTTCGGTGCCCCTACTTATGCCTCCACACTCAAAAATAGGTTTAGAGTTTAGGGGTTAAGGTTAGGATTTATGGTTAGGCTTTAGGGTTTAGAATTTAATTTTTAATATTTTTTTAGTGTTGAGGCATATATAGGGGCACCGAAAAGAGGCAGAAATTTTTTATCCCCTTAAACCTTCACTATGCTCCGTCCCGGATGAAAATCATCTGCCCCTACTTATGCCCTACACTTAAAATTAGGTTTTAGTTTTAAGGTTTAGGGTTTAAAGACTTTAGGATAGAGTGTATTTTTTAAGATGTAAAATTTAGGATTTAATATTTTTTTAATGTTGGAGCATATATAGAGTTACTAAAAAAGAGCATATGACTTTTATCTGCTCCGTTCCTCCCTGCTCCGTTCTATTCCAAATATATATATATATATATATATATATATATATATATATATATATATATATATATATATATATATATATTATCTCATTATTATTATTATTATTATATAAATATGGATATAGATTAATAAGCATCTAAAAAATCTAACAACAAAGTGATTAAAAAGTGTACATACTCTAAAGTTGCTAATGCAGCATGATATTGCCTCGCTATTTTGCGATTTTGTTTATGGTTTGGTCGATCGTAATAACTAAATATATGTTTATAATTATAGTTGAAAATTTTTAAGGGAAAACCAAAAAAACGTGGACGGCAGGATTCGAACCTGCCCGCACATGATTTCTAGTCATGCCCGATAACCACTCCGGCACGTCCACAAGCTCTAATATAAAATTTCAATACCATATTAAGTAAACATAAATCTAACTCAT
This sequence comes from Hibiscus tridactylites, assembly GCA_958450335.1. Classification (NCBI taxonomy): domain Eukaryota; kingdom Viridiplantae; phylum Streptophyta; class Magnoliopsida; order Malvales; family Malvaceae; genus Hibiscus; species Hibiscus tridactylites. The sequence goes on from OY288267.1 coordinate 4,794,977, forward strand.
TGAAGAGACCTTGGGCTACTCAAGAACAGAAGGTCCACTAAAACACCTGCGGAAGCCCAAACCCAAAGCTGCGGTATAGAAGAGAATGATAAACTACATAAATCGTCATTAAACTTTGTTCTCTTATTTATTTTAAAACGTTTCACTAAACTTTATACATTTATTTTTTTATTACTATTCCGTTAAAATTTTAACACTATCATGACATAGAATAAAAAAATAAAAATTAGTGGATAAAATACATAAATTATCATTGAATTTTATTTTGGTCACTGAAATTTTATATGTTATAGTCTATGTCGTAACGATGTTAAAAAAATAATAGATAAATGATAATAAAAAATCAATATTTTAATTCAATGAGTAAATTAAAAATCTTAAAACTCTAATGGTCAAAATAAATTAAAGAGCAAAACTCAATAATAGTTTACGTACACCTGGTAAACTTGACCTGAGACCGGAACCGATTTATTCGAAATGAACTCGAACCCGAACGGAATATAATGACCTGAAATTGAACCGAAACTGAACCGGTTTTTAGTTGAACTGAATGGACCCGAACTGATGGACTCGAACCGAAAGTAACTTGAACCGAAGACAACCCGAAATAAATAAAAGATACTAATAGAAATAAAGAAAGATGAGATATAAACAACTACAAAACTCACCAAAAAGTCAAATATATTAGCTTTATAAAGTCACATAAAGGGTGTAAAAAACCGACCAACCTAAAAATTTGATAAAACCGATCGATCTCCTATTGACTCGAATCGAACCGAATATTAACCGACGGCCTGAAGTTCCATAAAACTAAACAAAAATTGAATCTGAACTGAATAATAAAGACCCGAAATTAAAATAACATGAACCGAATCCAAACCGATGGACCCTTTTGCTGCCTCTAAGTTTACATATTTTACCCACAAACCGGTTCCAATTCAATATTGTTTTCCCATGGATGATGACGACTGACGAGTGAGAAGTGGTTTCACTTTGCTTTTGTCGACTTTGTCTTGTCTCCACTTCCCAGTCTTCAAACTCAAGTTCTTCTCCCTTTTCCTTCCTCTTTCGTCTCCAAAACTAACTATCTAAAACACTCCCTTCACCTCAAACCTATCTCCACCAAACATAATGAATCCTACAGATAACACTGATCATCCTCACCTTCCAACAATCAGGATCCACCATCCCTCTTCCCCTCATCACCCAAACTCCGCCGCTACTCCCACCCCAACCGCCGGCGCCCGCCGTAAGATCGGGGTAGCCGTCGACCTCTCCGATGAGTCTGCTTTTGCCGTGCGTTGGGCCGTCCAGAATTACCTCAGACCCGGGGATGCTGTCGTCCTCCTCCACGTTTCGCCCACTTCAGTACTCTTCGGAGCTGACTGGGGTCCACTCCCTCAAAGCCCGCGAAACCCAGAAACCCCACAGTCCCAGCAGCAACTCGAAGACGATTTTGATGCCTTCACGGCCTCAAAGGCGGCGGATTTGGCCAAGCCCTTGAAAGAAGCCGGGATTCACTTCAAGATTCATATAGTGAAAGATCACGATATGAGGGAAAGATTGTGTCTTGAGGTGGAGAGGCTGGGGTTGAGTGCTGTTATAATGGGGAGTAGAGGGTTTGGAGCTGAGAAAAGAGGCAGTGATGGGAGATTGGGGAGTGTTACCGATTATTGTGTGCATCACTGTGTCTGCCCTGTGATTGTTGTTAGGTATCCTGATGATAAAGACACTGGGAATGCGGTGGAGGGAAAAGATGGCAAAGGTTAATTCCTTTTCGGGCTCTTATTTTTATTATGTTTCAGTTTGATCAGAAATTTTGGATATTTGTACTTGTTTCAATGCTTAATTTGGATGGATTGAGAAGTTCTTTTAGCATAGTTGACTTGCATCATGTGATCCATATAGCTGATCCAGGCATACTTCGTTTTTGGTTTCGAATGAGTGAAATTCGGTTTCTTTCCTGTGACCATCTTAGTGTTTTTTTTCTTGTTTTTAGATGATGATTAGGTGCACAGCAGCATAATGTAATCAATATGGCAGATGACATGTAGTGGGAAAGGTATCAGTTTGTTGTTGTTATGGCAGACACATTATTTATGTTACCATAGGTTGGCCATTTCTTGGTAAATTTTGACAAGTTTTTGTTTAATAGGGCATGGTAGTATAATATGATCGGTGTACGCTTCATACGTAGTGGGAAAGTTTAGTTCTATCTGTGTTCTTGTAGCTTAGAATTATTTAGTCTGATTCTTACTATAAGTTTTTTAGCAATGGGAATCTTTCTTCAGCATTCGGAGTGTGGCTATTCTTATCATTGCTAAGTTGGCATAATACAAGTGAGCCTTGCTTAAATGTTCTGAAGATATATGATAGCAATTGTTATTGTGTTTATATCAAGTAACTAAATGTGCTTAAATCATTGACGGTAATAGTTCTTCTTTCTTTTGAGTTTCGTTACGGATGTTATGTTGTTAAGTTTTTGAAGCTAATTGAAATGGGAACCTGTGATTGGAAATGATGACTTAATAATGGAGGAGGAGGATATATAGTATTGGAAATTGGAATGGTTGGTTGGAGCTAAAAAGGACTACCAGAAAGCTTATGGTGGGGGATACCCCAATAGTTTCATAGTCATGTTTACTTTAGCCGGCATAATGCTTCAGCATGCTTTTTTCTCTCGATTTCATATATTTTACTTCACGACACACCATCAGGATGTTTGATCTGCTAGAGTGGATAAGTTTTAGGAATATTTGGATTCCGATTTGGGGAGTTAATTGAGACTGAAAAGACAAATCCCGATGCTGAATTACATGCCTCGATTGGGAAAAGACACTTGCATTTTGTGGGAAGTTGTTATATACCAATTGATCATACACAATTGTCTCCTTGTCTTTATTTGTTTATTAAGGACATTGGCTGTGAATCACAGTCGAACAACGTATGAATAAGAAGACTTGGAATGAAAAAGATCTTTATGTGGTTTCCACGCGAAAGCATCTTGAATTGTTATGAAATCCGTAGCATGTTCCAGTGGGAAAGCTTCCCGAGTTTCTGTCACGTACTTCGGTTTATGTATTTAATTTGTATGAGTTGCTGAATTGTTGAACTTACCACCTCTTCTTGTTAATTAACACATTTGTTTAAAATGCTTCTTTCCTTGCAGATGCTTAGCAAGTTCCCCATAAGTTCAGCTTTATACTATCAAGGTTATTGGTGTTGAAAACATCTTAAATAATGTGATGTTTGTTATTCTTTTAACAATAGAGCCTGTAATCTAATCGTATTATATCGCTTTTCTCGTGTTGTGACATAGCACAGAGAAGGCCCCGATCATGAGACGAAGAGAAGTCATCAAAATGCATGGTTAAAATTGATCCTAGGTTTTCCTCCTGTTTTCGTCTCATCGTTGTACGAGTCTATATATATTGACAATGGTTGTTGTATGGTTGATGAGGTTCTTGATTCCCATTTTAATGGCACTCGAGGCGATTATGTTTTACTGCAATATGATATACTATAAGATGATGTTTATATTGTCTTGTAAGAAGTTCATACAATGCTTCAGTGACTATTAATACAATCAATTCCAAGGAATTAATAACATTGAAAAGTTCTTAGCATTTCTAATCTTTTATCTTGCTTCTGACATTGTAATGGTGAAATCATTAGATGATAGGAGTTTCTGGGTGCACGACGAAGTCGATTCGACGACATCTCGTTCGGTGAAAAAACCTGGTTGTTTAGGGTTTGGCAATGGCCCTTGACTTCCCAACATCATTACTACACTAGCCATGTTCGGTCGGTCCTCCGGACTTTGTTGCACACACAACAGGCCAACATGGATTGATCTCAACATTTCAGATGGATTACAAGTTTCCCTCATTGTTGATGCCATCAACTCCATGGATTTTCCTTCACAAAACAGTCTCCATGCCTACATATTCAGCAAACAAGCACTCAATCAAACATGGTACGTTCGTTATTGTCCGGTTTAAATCCGTGATTTAAGTTTGACAAAGACTTACATGGCCAAGAAGATTAAGATGATGATCTGGATGGCAGAAGCCTCTGTTTCGCTTTCCGGTTACAATCTCGAGCACCAATACACCATAGCTGAAGACATCAGATTTAATGGAGTATAGACCATCAATTGCATACTCTGGAGCCATGTAACCACTGCAGATAGTTTTGAATTTTACGTCAAACCTCGAACAAACATTTTAAAGACAAGACCATGAAAAAACCAGATTAAAGCTCGGGTTGTTTCGGATTTTTACTTACTATGTTCCAACAACTTTCTTTGTATTTGCCTCGGTTTCCTTTTCTCCAAAACTTCTAGCCAGCCCAAAGTCTGAAATTTTAGGGTTCATTTCATAGTCTAACAAAACATTAGCAGCTTTCAAATCTCTATGTATTATTCTCTGTCTTGAATCTTGATGGAGATAAAGTAGACCACGAGCAATCCCATTGATAATGTTATATCGTGTAGGCCAATCCAGTGGCTTGCTCTGAGTTTCATCTGTTCAGATTTTTTCACACAAAAGTCAGCCATATGCATTTTCGTAGTAATTACCGACGTGATGAATGTTATCATAGTAAAAATCTCGACTGAACGGAAGCAGTTTGGATCGGAAACTTGTACCGAAAATAAAGAAATCGAGGCTTTTGTTCGGCATAAATTCATAGATCAAGATCTTTTCATCGGCGTGTATGCAGCATCCTAAAAGCTTCACTAAATTTCGATGCTGAAGTTTTGCAATGTGCATGACTTCATTTTTGAACCCATCAAGTCCTTCCCCAGAGCTTCTCAACAACCTCTTTACTGCAATTTCTCGCCCATCCTTCAAGATCCCCTGCAAAATTGCACAACTATATATTCATCTTTGCAAGCCAGATATCTTGCTGAAATAATCATTTCCGATATTAAGATATCCATGTCCGATATTTATACCGAATCTAACACTGACCCCAAAACTATATAAGCAACATGTTCATCCCTGTAAGTAATACAAATAACATGGAGATTGAACAAGAATGCTACCTTATACACGGATCCAAAACTGCCTTGTCCGAGTTTATTCTTGATCGAGAAGTTATCAGTTGCAAGAACAATTGTGGCTAAATCAAATGATGGTAACTCGAACTCTTCATTCTGATTTTTAACACTGAAACTGCTTTCAGGGGCAGATGTGGGTGTGGCCAATCCTGCAATGTAGAAGTTGCAGAAAATGTAAAGGATACATACTCATATCTCCGTATTCATGTCCAATTATGCGTCGAACACGAGTGTCTGATATTTCTATCCTATAAGGTATAGAGATATGCCAACAGAAATGAGAAATACCAGATTCAACATGAAAAGTTTCTGTAAAGATCTGATGAAGAATTATAATAAAAACAAAACAACACAAGTGGAAGTGTTAAATAGTGGATTTGTGAGAGCTGTGATGCATATATACCAGGTTTTTCATGGCGTCTCTTCCTCCAAATATATAAGATCAAGGTTAAGCCAAGGATCAACACTGCTGCAGACAACATTGAGATGAATGCAACCCTAATTCTTTCCTTGTCCTTGGATTTTGGACTCTCTGTTTCATCGAAATCATACGAGAAATCTTCGAGTTATAAATCATTGAAGAGAAAAGATACTCGAATTCAACTTGCTCGATAGCTCGAGCCATCAAGCATTAAGGAGAAAAGAAAATTTCGTACCTAGTTCTGATGCAGCCATCCTTACATATAAATCTTGTCCGTTTTCACTGAATTGTTGAATGTCAACCAGATCAACAAACCAAAGCATGCACCCACTTCCTCCATCTCTAATATCCAAATTCGAATATGCAGTACAAGAACAATTTCTAGTACACAAATTCTTACACTCTTCAAGATTCATACTGTAATTAAACCAGGACTGTCTCGAATCCGGTAACTTCGCATTCGAATACTTCAAAAACCCGTCACTCGAGCAGTTCAAAGTGGTTCTTCTAACACAACCGTGAGACCAGTTTTGAGTGTCCCAAACCTTCTGAAATTTCGGCACAAATCCTTTCAGACAACTACATTTTACACTGTTGCTTGCATTGCAGCTGCCATATGCACCACATAGTCCATAACTGTCACAAGGGTCCATTTGAACCGTCACGAAAACTTGCCAACTTTGTGTTCGATCGATCCACGTTAGCCGCTCCCAAAGTCCGTCGTGACTCAACACCATCATCGAAAGAACCGAGCTATTATGAAGCACAAATGTGTCATATACTTCCTTGTCATTGATCACAACAGAAACTGTGAAGAACTTGTTCGGTTTTAGTTCCGGTGTGCCGCTAAACCGTACACCGTTCCAAGGACCAGGCCGGAACCGAATGACGGAGCCTTCTCGAAGTATAAGTTCCGGAAAACCACCGAAGTCGAACCGATACGTAAAATTACCAGGAGAAGGATCATCAGGAGTTCTCCAGGATAACAGGGGTCGATCCAGGCCTGTGACTAAGTCCCTCCCAAGCTTCATCCCTTGAAGCAACTTATCACACGGATAATCAAAGCTTTGCCACAAGGAATTCTCCGGATCACTCTCGTTTTCGTCTCGCACGACGAAGTTCCCCGTATCGAAAAGCGTTGCGGACGGATTCCGAGCCGGTTTCGATGCTTTCGAACGCCAAATGATGGTTCCATTATGGATCTGAATGATTAAAATCCCTTGTTTGGTGAGTTTCAAAACAGCTGATGAATCATTGATGGGGGATTCTCGGTTGGCTACCCATACAGCAGTTTTGAGTGGTATTTGTTTGTACCAAATTCCCAGGTACTTGTTCTTGGTTGAATTACTTGGAGTGAAGAACCCTAGCTCAAATCTTCCGGTTGCTGAAACTATTGTGTCGCCATCTTTAAGTATTTGAGTTGCATTCAAGGTGTCCACTGCTGTGGATATGGTTAGATTAGCAAACAAAAAAGAGCAAAGAAGAAGAATGGCAAAGGCTTCCATTGATATGATGAAGAGCTAAATGCTTGAAAGTTGCTTCAGTAAATAATTTCCATAACTAATGAAAACATTCTGAATTAGAATTCGAATCTTAAACCGATTGAATTGATTTTTCTCGGGAAAAAATGTTTGTTCACATTACTATAGTAAGAAACGAGAGTTGAATTTAAGAGATTATTTTTTACTTGTTCTGTAGATAATTATTTTCCTGCATCAAGCAAGTGGTCCAGAAATTATAAAGAAAATTGAAAATGAGTGGACAAGTATTTCTATGTCACACTTGACCAAGTCAAAAATTAATTAACCCTTTTTCTTCTACATTTGTTTTATCTATTGGTTGCTTCTGTTTTTATATATAAAAACACAAAATTGAAATATAATAGAATATAATATAATATAACATAGCGGGATCAAAATTCAAAATTATAAATACATATATCTTATGAAATAATAACAAATTTTAATGAGAAATCATGTTATCTATGTTGATATCTGGAAGTTGAAATTAAATACAAGAACAACAACCCAAAACCTAACATCACAATAAAGTTTTGCAAATGGTTAAGCTTTTTAATAACTAAGGGTACAACTACCACCTCAACTACCCAATTTATGCCTTCAAATACAGCATTCACCGCTGTTTATATTTGAATAAAAATCTTCCGCCTTCTTCGATGCCCCTTTATATACCTCATATTAAAAAATATATATTTAAGATTTAAGGTTAGGGTCTATGAAATTAGGTCTAGGGTATATTTTTAGTGTTTAAGGTTTATGTTTTAAGATTTAGAATTTAAAATTAGAACTTAAAATTTAATTTTTTAATGTTGTGCATGAAAAAGACACCGAAAAGAAAGAAAGAAAAAATTATTTTATATATTTAGGGTCTACTCAATATTTTAAGGTGCTGATTAAGAATTATTCAATTGTCAATTTAAGAAAAATTTAAAAGGAAAAATTGAATATTTATAATAAATAAAACTTATGAAATCTTAAAATGTACTAATATCTTTAAAGGAAAGTAGATCCAAGACAAAAATATGGACCCAGGGATACAACTTTTCCCCTGCATGCACGGAATGAATTGATGACATCTGCAAATTCATCCATACAATTCAATCAAGTGTGACTTTTTTTTGTGTGTCAAATTTTCAACACATCTTTTTCACGTATTTCCTCATTTCCACGTTACTTGTATTGGACGTTTAACATACATTACGAAAATAATGATTTTTTAAATAAAAGAATATTCCAAACACATTTAAAATAAAAAGCATTTTTATAGAAAGAAACTTAACTTTTCCTGCTACTTTGAAATTTTGACCTAAATTGTACTAACATGTATAACTTATAAGTTTATGTGTTTGATATAAATATATTTAATTTTTTTTTAATCGTCATATGTTAAGAAGATTTATCTGATACTCATATTCGAACTTGAATTTTGTTGTTGAAACTTCTACCATATAGATTAATTGAAACATAAAACTCAAATCAGTTTTTGTCACAGCAAATTACGATCAAACATGTTCCAAATAAAACTATTACAGTCAGTTTTTACCTTGTAGACATATCCAAAACCACCTCCTTCTTCGATATCAATATTCCGTCTGAAAAACGTGTCTATAATCCCAGTCTCGAGCAGATGACATGATCCGCATCTGAACCTGCACATCCATGTCTTGCTCTTAGATTTTCGACTAGTATATCGAAAACTCGAATATGAATACGGATCGTGACATCTACACAAGAAAAGATGAACTTTGACCACAATCTGATATAGATGTCACGATATGCATCCATGCCAGCATCAGCATGCATGGGTCATAATTTTTGGTAAGCCAAAATTCCAGTCCCGTGACAGTGACATAATTATTAGCAAGTCAACCACAAGGACTTAACTGTAAAAGAAGTCATTTCGTGGGACCTTGGTTAAAAGAAACTTGTGTTTATTGTCGATCCAAAGAAGAAGTGGTTTGAGAAACTACAACATTGGTTCCATTGAATTGACAATTGTACCCCTATCCAACCTTCCTGGAAAGCTTGGCATGGCAGGCCATCGGTTCCAAAAACCCTGAACTGACCCGATTACCTGTATCTTAGTTGTCTCAATGGACTCCTCTTTCTTGGAAACTTCAACTCTTCCATATATTCCACCCCATTCCTCAATCAACCCAACTTTCTTTCTTCCATGGCGAAACCTTCGGCTTCTGCAGATTCTTCTTCTTCTTCTTCTTCTTCTTCTTCTTCTTCTTCTTCTTCTTCTTCTTCTTCTTCTTCTTCTTCTGGTTTGGAGGATTTCTTGCCCCTGATGGCTAACAAGCTGGGAGGGGAAGGACTGGTGGGTGAGCTCTGCAATGGGTTCGAGTTGTTGATGGATAGGGAGAAAGGGGTGATCACTTTCGGTAGCCTGAAGGAGAAGGCGGCGGTGTTGGGGTTGCAGGATCTGAGCGACCATGAATTGAGGAGCATGGTGAGAGAAGGTGATTTTGATGGCGATGGGGCGCTTAACCAGATGGAGTTTTGTGTTCTCATGTTTAGGTTAAGCCCTCAGCTGATGGAAGCGTCGAGGTTTTTGTTGGAACAAGCTTTTCAACATCAATTCAAGGATTGTCTTTGATCTTCTTTTGTTTCGTGTAATGAAAGTTGAGAATAAAAGTTTATCAAAGATTTGCTTTTTCCCATTCCTTTGAGCTTGGCAAATACAATGATATCATAAAAAAAATCACGAAATTAGAATATTCAAAAGTTTGAAGATTGATTTAAAATGAAAGATAATTTGTGGATGGAATTAAAATATTAAAAGTTTTGGAAGTAATTCAAAATGAGGGTCACAATATGATGATGAGATGAGAATATTAAAATAATTTGGTGATCAATTTAAAATGAGCATCATAGTTTAGGAATATATGGTGCAACTAATATTTTTTTTAAAAACAATTACAATTCGACTATTTTATAAAGTCCAACACTAATTGTAAAATTTGGGAATGAAATTAAAATGTTCAAAAATTTTAGGGTCAATTTAAAATAAAGATAAAATTAAAATATCTTAAAAATATTTTAAAATGAGTGTTATAGTTTGAAAATATATAGCGCAATTAACTCTTTTTTTTACAGAAAATGTAAATTTAACTATTCTTTAAAGCCCAAAACAAATTGTGGGCTGGATTTATTTTATTTAGGACAATATTTTTGGATAAACAATTGGAGTTAGTTGCATTTTATTTAATACTTTTTCGTCACATTAATTCTATTTTTATTGATTTTTTAAAAATTAATTTTTAAAAATTTTGATATGATTATTTTAAATAATTAAATTTTATAAAATATATAGTTTAAAACTACTTGATTGAAGGTTTGTAAAATATATTTTTTATCAATAATAAATTTTAAATAATAAATAATGATGAGTCAAAGTTAAAATTTTGACCTCAAAAAGTCAATAAAAGACAACCTTAATGAGACAAAGTGAGAAAGGAAAGTTATTTTTGGATTAAGTAAAGATGAATTATATTTTTTATGTGAAGATTCCAACTATACACAATGAGACAAAAATAAATATTTTTAACCATTAAGTCAATTAATATTTTTTTGGATAAATTTGTGTTTTGTATTATCCAAGAAAGCAGTTCAAAAAACACTGCAACAGTCTCCTATGTATGCAATTGGGCATCCATCCCCTTAGGGAATTCCCCAATTAGCACAGATTCGCCTATTTACATTATCCATATGTATATCTCTACCCTGCGTCTTTATACACACTGTCTCCTGTATACAAATAAGTAAACCAGTTCAATCTCTACAAGTATGTCTAAATTTCCTCAACAGTGACCTCCTTTATCAAAGAAGAGTGAGCAGCATCAGGAATGCTCATAGGCAGCAGTTCCCTCAAAACATCCACATTGCAGCAATGAACTTCCTTATCCACAGATTCAATCTGCCTTGTGAAGAACTGAATGAGCACATCAGCCATTCCCTCAAAAGTACTAATCTTCTCTCTTAAATCATTAAGCAAAAAGTGGATAGTGCTTTTCTTCTTTTTTATAGCTACAGCAGAGTGAAAGAAATTTGTTCTTTGATCTCCTTCTCTTAGCCAATCAATTTTAGCTTTTTGCCTGTAATAAGACAACTCAGTTTTCTCCAATTCAACAAGCTCAAGGGAGGCCTGCTTTTCAGCAGCAACATTTTCTAATTGTACGGGCATCTGCATATTAAGGAGCAGAAGTGTTTCTACCTGCTGCCTCTTCAGCCTCACTCTCTGAGAAATGTTCCTATACTAAGACTGATTCAAATTCTTCAAACAGGGCTTCAGTCTCTTTAATTTGAGGAACAATACTTGCATCGGATTAAGTTCTCCAGGAACAGCTTCAGACCAAGACTTTAAAACCAAAGTTTGGAACTCAGGATGTTGAGTCCAAAAATTAAAAAATTTAAAAGATTTTGGTTTATTCACAGGAGCCTTAACCTTAAAAGTCATCACTGCTAGACTGTGATCAGATACCCCAGGAGCATGAAATTCTACAGTAGACATAGGCCAATCAATATGCCACTGAGGATTGACTAACACCCTGTCAAATTTTCTGGCTAAAAAACTCCCCTCCTGCTTATTTGACCAGGTAAAGATAGGGCCTAGAAAAGGGTGATCAACTAAACCCACATCAATAAAGCAATCCTGAAAATCTTCCATGTCAGAAGTAATGTGGTCACCACTCGCATCAGAACTCTCAGAAGCCTGCAACAACACATTAAAGTCTCCCCCAACGATCCATGGGAGGGAGCCAATAAGATTAGCCACATACCTGAGTTGTTGCCAAAGATCTCTTCGAAGGAGTCCATCGTTGCTCCCATAAACAGCTGATAATATGATCTCCTTTCTCTCAAGTTCACCCTTAATTGGTATCACTTGAGAGCCAACAAAAACAAGTGAAAATTGTAAATGCTTCTTGTACAAAATCCAGATCTTCTCCAAGTCTATAATAGAGTAGTTATTATAGCAACTCCAACAATCAAAATAAGAATAAAAAATACCTCCAAACTTTGCTTCTCTCACTTGTGTTTCAAGAAGACACAAAACATCAACTTGCAACTGCTCCATACGTTGCAAAACCTGCCTTTGCTTTTGGGGCTGATTAAACTCTCGCACATTCCAAAATGCTACAGTTATTTTAAAGGAATAGAACCTTTCGAGAGGCTACTAGCCTCAGACCCTTTATTAACCTTTGTAGTCTTCATTTCCTGCAATAACATGGTCACTCCAAGGGATGCAGCCCTTGGTTTTCTAGACTCATCTTCTTCCGCAGTTAATACTGCATACTTATTTTTAGATCCAACAAATCCCACAGGCTTGCCCTAAGCACCCCTCTTCAATTTTTCAGCACTTTGTAAGAGTGGGAAATCAACTGTGTTAACTTCGACGACCCCAACCAACACACTAGGGGACTTACCAAACTTGGCATCACTCAACTCAGCAGCAGGTAAGTCCATATCAGCACTAGTAGAGCATCCAACATCACCCGACGCAGCAGGGTGGGAATCCGTATCAGATGAGCAACCTGCAACAAAGCCATCATCAACAGCAGGTAATTCAGCCCCACCAACAGTAGCAACACTAACCTCATTAACTATTTCAGCATTAACACCACTATGCTCTCCAGGTTGAGCAACCACAACACCCTCCTTAACTCTCCACTCAGCAGTTTTTCCAACCTTATTCGCGTAAGTAACAGTGCACGAGTTACTGGAATGTCCAAAGCTTTTGCAGCCCTGATAGTAAGGGGGCATCCAAGGAATTCGAACCTTAACATACACCACTAAATTATCCTTCATTTTGACTAGTATAACTCTCGGTTAATTTTTAGTAAAAATTATTTTAAAACACAAAATAATTTAAAGATAAAAATTATTTTAAAAAATTACCTACATTTTTTAAAATCGTTGTATTTCTTAAAACACAAAATTTATTTTTTAAATTATTATTTTTAAGTGTCAATTTTTAGTAAATAAAAAAAGTTTTTTAAATTATTTATTTATTACTTTATAAATAGCCAATGTCTTTGATTAACTGAACGTAATCCATAGTTCCTTAATTTCTCCGAAATCTTCATTCTTATTTTTAATTTTTTTTTTAAATTTTCTTCGAATTAGCAACATGGGCGGAGGAGTAATGAGGGCGGCGGCGAAGGTCGCCGGGACCAGTATTGTTAACACCGGCCTTCGTGGCGCTGTTCAGGTGACTCCATCGTCTGCGGAGTACACCGTCATGCGCGTCCCCGCTTCTCGTTCGGCTTCTTCCGGAATTTCTGTTTCTGGCGGTGGGGTTTGTTCCGCTTCTGACATGACGGTGTCGGTTAATCAGATGGCGTCATGGGAGATGGTGGATGATTGGGAGTTTGCTGGCGGTGTTGAAGAGGAGGTGCCCACCGCCATCTCCGGCGGAGGAAAGCCGATGGCTCGGGTGTTGTTTGGCGGTGTTCCAACCCTTGAGGAGGCTAAAGAAGCCACTACTGATTTGAAAGATGCACTGGATAAGTAAAATTCACTGCTTTGAGAAAATTTCTATTCTTATTAAAATTTTCTCTCATTGGATTCATTTATTCAATACAAGATCCATCTTCACGAAATTTGAAATGAATTATTCTGATATATGATTGATCATCACTTTCCTTTGATTAAGATGTTGAATTTCATGAAAAAAATTTAAATTATAACGTGGGAAACATCATTTTAAGGACTAAAACTTAGCATCCAATATTAGAAAACTTGAATCTTCCAAGTTATGGACTGGATTGGATTAATTTAAGGGTTACATGGATCATTGATGTTCTAATTACATAATTGCTTGTCATCATCTGTTAGATAACTTGTTTTTGTTTTCAGGGCTTATCTATCATCTCCGAATTCGACCGCGGATGCTGATTCATCTCGATCGCCATTGCTTTCGGAGGAGACTAAAGATTGCATTGCATATGATATTAAAGCCACTTTAGCACCAAAGCCTGCTGTTCAAGCATTCAAGTTACTCAATGACAGTCCTGGAGTTCAGGTTGTGGTTTAATTCTTTCGTTTTTCGTCATGTTTTCTTTATCATGTCGAAAACATTAGAGGAATTTCCTTAAAATTGTTGGATTATGTCTGGTCTTCGAGTTGGTTTTCGACATGTTTGAATACGAAGCTTTCATTGAGATAACAGAATGTTAGTAGTGTTGTTATGTTCTGCAAAAGTACTTGGGAGGCTTAGTCTCTAGAACCTTTTATCTTTAGATTGTTTTGTGAAAGTATAACTCTGTTTGTTGTTGGTTTCGGTTTTGTTCCTAGTCTATTGTTGCGTCGATTGCTGCGGATCCAAATGTATGGAATGCTGTACTGCACAATCCGGCTTACATGGACTTCATCCGGTCGCATAAGACCGGTGAGAATTGTTCGTATTGGTTTCTAAATTTGATGCTTCTCTTACTCTCTTTTTATCTTCATGAATTTGAAAGAATGAATGTGTTGCAGGTTATGCATTTGAAAATATTGGATCCCATGGGGGTTGTGAATCTTCTTCGGTAAAGATCGAAGACTATTTCGATGCAAATCAACCTCAAGAAGTCAGGAATCCATTTCTGGATTTTGTAGAGAATTGCAAGACTAGTGTGGTTGAGATGGCTAACAAAGCAACCGATTTCCTCCAGAACCTCTTTACTTTACCCTCTGGTGAAACAGAGAAAGGAAATGCCGGATCGAACTATTTCGAGAAGACGATCGGAGCTAGCCTAATGGGGTTGGCCGTGATGGTTATTATGGTTGTGCTTCTTAAACGAGTCTAGATTAGAAGTATGTGAATTTGTTGATCTTACAAAACAAAAATAGTCATTTATGCTTTTTATGGATGATAATGGTGCACTGATATTAAATTGCCATGGATCAATGGCTGGCTAATAATAGCTGATTCCTGGCTTATGCAACTTTTTTATATGTTCGCCATCGTAACATAAAATCATGTGTCCGTCATGTTCATATATGTGTGTGTATACACGCCTTATGTAACACACATCTAAACAGGCAATATCGGCTTTCTTTATCCGATGTTAACTCATCGGCCTGTGAGATTCTCACCTCCATTGTTTATTTAACCTTTGTACTACAAATTTTGCAACCAACATTACAAATGAAGTGGCAATTTCTTAGAACCTTCATGCTGAAAGCAATGGCTTACAACTACAATTTGTAAACCTACAAAACAATTACATGTTTGTAGACCTGAAACAAGAAATTGGTGTTGAACAAGAAGTAAAGTAATGTACAATACCATTCTAGGCTTTAAATTGGAATTAAAATTTAAGAGATTCGGGCTCGAACACCTGAAGGTTAAAAAATTATGAACTAATATTACTATTAAATAAATAACACAAGTATATTAAAAAAATTATGTCAGTCTATAGATAAAACAAGAAGCTTTATTAATCGAGGACGGAACAAAGACTATCCTAAAAATTTATACTTTTCAGCTCGATTTTTCTTCTAAAACTCAACTCTGAACTTTGTAGCTAGTTATGCCGTTCATAAATTAAGATCTAATTATGTTCAAATATTAAACAGTAATATATATAATTAAAATTAATTTCATTTATAATTAATTTGTAACTAGTTTATGTATGGAAGGTCCTGAACCGAAGAGATTTTTTTTAAAAAAAAGTTATACTTGAATATAAAGTAGAATATATGTTCAACCAACGGGTTAGTCCAAGTGGTAACCGATTTTTTATCATTTAAGCAAGGTTTGTGTAGGCATACAATTTTCGCTAGGAACACACCCATCAAAGTCATGTGTGCTACACAACTTGGTCTGGATTAGTCAAGGTGAAGGAAGCCTGGAAAACTGAAAGGACAACAAAAAAATAAAATACATGTTCAGTTTTAAATCTGAATACACTCATACACATTTATAAATTAAATTATTCAAATTCGAATAAACTAAATATAACATACCATTTTTTTTATTAGTGGGGTCACTCTTTAAAATCAAACAAAATCACTCCATTTTGCAGCTATTTATTAGATGATTGTATGATTCGAATTTACCGCAAACAAAATCTGAATTTGATCTCCTTCAAAGATTATGTCTTTAATCTTCGCACGCATGTTTATATAAAATTTTTGAATTTTTTTTATTTCATTGAAAATAAGATTTTTAAAATTTAACATTTTCAATGTTTTTTAATAATTATATTCAAATTTCACTTAATAGAAAATTTCAGAAAGTGTTGGCTAAGACAAATAAGTGGTCATTTATCAATTAATATTAAACAAATTCAATTGTTTTTATCTTTTCAAAAGATTATATTTAAAACAAGCTATCTCATTTAAAATAATTTCAATTCTTGTATTTAAAATTAGTTTGAAGTATAAAGTATCTAAACACAATATAAATATTATTTTAATAATATTAAAAATAACAAATAAAGCAGTTTTGAAAACAATATTTACTTTTATCAAACAAAAGAATTATATTTCAATTCTTATTTCGTACTATTTTACCAAACAATTCTCAAAAACACCAAATTTCACTTAAAATTATCAAACATAAAATTTCAAGTTCGAACTGTTTAATGAAACAGAATCTTAATCAGAATCCAAATCAATCTACAAAACAAAATTTTAAGGTGTCTATTATTTTTATCCTTATAAGAAACCAAATTAACATAAATAACGTTACAAACGGAGTGCAATGTTTTGATCAGAATTCACCTTCAGTAAAAATACAAAAAGAAGAAAAAAAATTGGAACTTTTCGGCTCAGGGTTAGCTTTAAACGATGAGTTCAGACACTTTTGATTTTCTCCTGAAACCCATTTTCCTTCATGGCTTTTCCGCATCATTACACGTAGTTTTGTTGCTTTCCTCGTTGGTCTTATGGGTACTGAACAGAGATGAAGAAGCTGGCGGGGAAGGTTCAAAGGAGAGGTTCAGGCAAAGGAAGGTATCCTCGTACAAGCAAACTTTAGCCTGCTGTTTTGTTGTTTCAGCTTTTAATATTGTCTGGGGTTTGCTAAGTTATTTTTATTGGTATTCAAATGAATGGTCGGATGATAAGTTAGTAACGCTTTCTGATTATGTGCTAAAAACACTTGCTTGGGGTGCAACGGGTGTTGTTTTGCATTGTGGATTCTCCAATCACTGTAAACGGAAAAGATTCCCGGTTTTGTTGAGAATTTGCTGGGTTTTTTATTTCTCAATTTCTTGTTATAGTCTTGTTGTAGACATTGTTTTTATGAAGAAACATGTTTCTTTCCCAAGCCAGTATTTAGCATCCGATGTTTTCTCTGTTATTACTGGTTTGTTCCTGTGTTTTGTGGCGTTCTCTTCTAGAAGAGAGGTTGAAGATGCCTTACTTGAGGAACCCCTTTTGAATGGAGATTCTAGTGTTAGTAATGTTGCCGAGTCGAGTGAGAAAAAAGGCGGGGATACCATAACGCCGTACTCGAATGCTGGTATTTTCAGCCTTCTCACATTTTCTTGGATGGGGCCTCTCATTGCTGTTGGCAATAAGAAAACTTTAGACCTTGAGGATGTTCCTCAGCTGGATAGCAGTCTCAGTGTCATCGGGGCTTTTCCGCCATTCCAAAACAGGCTTCAGGCAGCCGACAGTGAGGGGTCTGGAGTTACCACACTTAAGCTGGTTAAGGCATTGTTCTTATCAGCTTGGAAAGATATTCTTTTGACAGCCTTATTCGTGTTTATGCACAGTGTGGCTTTATATGTCGGCCCGTATCTCATCGACACTTTTGTTCAGTACTTGAATGGGAAACGGGAGTTTAAAAATGAAGGGTCTCTCCTGGTTACTGCTTTCTTTGTTGCAAAGGTTGTAGAGTGTATATCTGAGACATGGTTTATCTGTAAGTCACAGCAAGTTGGAATTAGGTGTAGAGCAGTGCTGACTGCAATGGTTTATAACAAGGGCCTAACCCTTTCATGCCAGTCGAAGCAGGGCAAGACAAGCGGGGAGATCATCAATTTTATGACTGTCGATGCGGATAGGGTTGGTGACTTTTGTTGGTACATGCACGATCCATGGACGACAGCTTTACAAGTTGCTTTGGCCTTGTTGGTCTTGTATAAGAACCTTGGGGCTGCAACCTTTGCAGCTTTTGTCACAACAGTACTTGTTATGTTGGTGAACATTCCTTTGGGGAAGGTGGAAGAGAACTTTCAGGAGAAGCTGATGGAATCTAAAGATAAAAGGATGAAGTCCACATCTGAAATTTTGAGGAATATGAAAATTCTAAAACTTCAGGGGTGGGAAATGAAGTTTCTGTCTAAGATTATCGGGTTAAGGAACATCGAGGAAGGATGGTTAAAAAGATTTGTTTATACCAGTTCTATGAGTAGCATTATTTTCTTGGTTTCACCTTCATTTGTTTCTTTGGCCACATTTGGTGCTTGTATATATTTAGGCATCGCACTCGAGTCCGGTAAGATCTTATCTGCACTCGCAACATTCAGGGTTCTTGAACAGCCAATTTTCGGTCTTCCTGGATTGATTTCAATGATAGTTCAGACAAAGGTGTCCCTTGATAGAATCGCGTCCTTTCTTCGACTTGATGACTTGCAGCCTGATGTTATTGAGAAGCTTCCAAGAGGAAGTTCTGATATAGCAATAGAAATCATTGATGGGAATTTCTCATGGGACTTGTCTTCTCCCACTCCAACACTTGAGGACTTAAATTTGAAAGTTTTCCATGGTATGAGAGTTGCTGTTTGTGGTACAGTTGGCTCTGGCAAGTCGAGTCTACTTTCCTGTATTTTGGGGGAATTACCGAAGATATCCGGAACTCTCAAGTTGTGTGGTACAAAAGCCTATGTTCCTCAGTCGCCTTGGATACAAAGTGGCAAGATTGAAGACAACATATTGTTTGGTAAACAGATGGAAAGGGAGATGTATGAAAGAGTTCTGGAAGCTTGTAGTCTTAAAAAGGATCTCGAAATCCTCTCATACGGTGATAAGACAGTTGTAGGTGAGAGGGGAATCAATTTGAGTGGTGGACAGAAGCAAAGAATACAGATTGCTCGTGCTCTATACCAAGACGCCGACATATATCTTTTTGATGATCCTTTTAGTGCTGTGGATGCCCACACCGGATCTCATTTATTTAAGATAAAACAGCATGCATTTTTAGAAGTTCTCTACTCTTAGCTTATGCAGTAAGCTATATTGTTGTATCTGAGGTAGTGAATTGAAATACTAATATTTTCATTTTGCTCGGTTTAAGGTAAAATCAATTGATCTAATTATATATGTTTTATCGTTGAATGGCAGGAAGCTTTACTTGGCCTTTTGAGTTCAAAAACAGTGATTTATGTCACTCATCAACTTGAATTTCTACCTGCTGCTGATCTAATCCTGGTAAGCTATTTATCATTTCAGTGGTTTTTATCCTATTCCTCGGATCCATGAAACAATATAGTTACAAAGTTCAACTTCTTATTAATAGGTGATGAAAAATGGGAGGATTACACAAGCAGGAAGGTATAATGACATTCTCGATTCGGGGTCTGATTTTATGGAACTGGTAGGTGCACACCAGAAAGCTTTGTCAGCCCTTGATACCGTTGAGGCAGGATCTGTTTCTGAAAAGTGTGTCAGTGAAGCAGATGGTGCTGGGGGAAGTGTTATTCCTGAAATGAAGAAAGAAGGAAACGAATGTAACGAGAGTGGCGAAGTGGATGATGTTGGTCCAAAAAGACAGCTTGTTGAAGAAGAAGAGCGAGAGAAAGGAAAAGTCAGGTTTTCGGTCTACTGGAAGTATATCACTACAGCATATGGAGGAGCTCTTATACCTTTTATATTGCTGGCAGAAATTCTTTTTCAGGTTTTTCAAATTGGTAGCAATTACTGGATGGCTTTGGCATCTCCCGTGTCTGCTGCTGCCGAACCTCCTACTGGAAACCTTACACTTATACTTGTCTATTTTGCTTTTGCCATTGCAAGCGCTTTTTGTGTATTTGGCAGTTCCATCCTTGTTAGAATAGCTGGATATAAAACAGCCACTCTTCTATTCGAAAAGATGCATTTATGCATTTTCCGTGCCCCCATGTCATTCTTTGATTCGACACCTAGTGGAAGAATTCTAAGCAGAGTAAGTATCTGGTATTTTCTCGTCTGGATTTCAATTATTTCATTCATGTTCATGTCTCCCTTGGTTCTGAAGGTTTCTGAAATTTTCTTCTCCCGACTCAGGCTTCTACAGACCAAAGTGCTGTGGACCTGAACATTCCAAATCAGGTTGCGAGTGTTGCCTTTTCAGTTATCCAACTCCTTGGAATCATTGCTGTCATGTCTCAGGTTGCTTGGAAGATCTTTATCATTTTTATACCTGTGGTTGCTACCTGCATTTGGTATCAGGTAAATATTGTTCTACCTTGTTGTATGACAAACCGGGGATATCTGACGCATGATACTTTGAGATACAAATTCTCATGAACTTGTAATCGTGCAGCAATATTACATATCTTCTGCTCGAGAGCTTTCACGGTTGATTGGAGTATGCAAAGCTCCAATAGTACAGAATTTTTCTGAAACAATTTCGGGGGCAACAACTATCAGAGGATTTGATCAAGAATCAAGATTCCAGCAGAAGAACATGGTACTAATGGATGCGTATTCTCGCACAAGGTTTCATTCTAGCAGTGCAAAGCTATGGTTGTGCTTCCGCCTCGACATGCTGGCTTCTCTTACTTTTGCCTTCTCTTTGTTCTTTTTGATATCTATACCTGATGGAATTATTGATCCAGGTAAGTGATTGCAGGTCGGCATATTAATTTTAGTTCACTCTAACGGTGAGTGACTGAATACATTCATATTTTGTTTTTAGGTATTGCTGGGTTAGCTGTGACATATGGGCTCACTCTAAATTCGTTGCAAGCTAATTTAATATGGCTAATTTGCGGAATGGCGGACAAAATTATATCTGTTGAGAGAATTCTTCAGTACAGTATCATCCCTAGCGAGCCTGCCCTTGTTATAGAAACTAATTGCCCTGACCGATCTTGGCCGTTTCGAGGAGAAGTCTGTATTCATGATCTGCAGGTAATGCAGTTGTACGATGCTTATGACTAGTTTTAATGTATTTTCAGAAATTTATGATGATGGTTGGTGTAGGTGCGGTACGCCCCACACATGCCGCTTGTCTTACGAGGGCTGACATGCACATTTTCCGGAGGGTTGAAAACCGGCATTGTGGGGAGAACAGGAAGTGGCAAAACAACTCTCATACAAACACTTTTCCGGATTGTTGAACCTGCAGCAGGCCGGATTATAATTGATGGTGTCAATATATCATCAATCGGACTGCATGATTTGCGGTTACGACTCAGCATCATTCCTCAGGATCCTACCATGTTCGAAGGGACTGTACGGAGTAATTTGGACCCTCTTGAAGAGTACAGAGATGAACAGATTTGGGAGGTGAGTTCATTTCGTGTTTTATCCGTACCGTTTCTTTTCTAATGAAATGCAATCTTTTTATGACTAGTATTCGAATTCCAACATCTATCATGTAACATGCATGTAGGCATTGGATATGTGCCAACTTGGGGATGAAGTTAGAAAGATGGAAGGCAAGCTCGACTCTCCAGGTTCGCTATTTCAATAAAATAACATACAAATTGTTTAAAATCTAAGTTGATTCAATATTTGAAAGCAAAATTTATGTTATTATGGCAGTTAGTGAAAACGGAGAGAATTGGAGTATGGGACAAAGGCAGCTGGTGTGTCTTGGACGTGTGCTGCTCAAGAAAAGTAAGATCTTAGTACTCGATGAAGCTACGGCGTCGGTCGATACGGTTACCGATAATCTGATCCAGACGACCTTAAAGGATCACTTCTCTGACTGTACGGTTATAACAATCGCCCACCGAATAACTTCGGTTCTCGACAGCGATATGATTCTACTTCTAAGTCAGGGTTAGTATTGCAGTAATTTATAAATTTGCTTATAAGAACTGTTTGAAGTTCATTGCATTTAAAACTTTGGTTTTAATTGTTGCAGGAGTTATTGAAGAATATGATTCTCCAGGTAGTTTACTGGAAAACAAATTTTCATCATTTGCACAACTTGTAGCAGAGTACACTACGAGATCAAAATGAACCTACGAATGATTCCGAAACTACATCGTATCACTGTTAGAATAGTTTTATATTTATCTTCTACTCTTTATCTAATTCGACCAATATCTTGTAAATTTTCTCAAACTTTTTTTTTTCTTTCATTTTTCTAATATTGGCCAATTTTCAATATAGTTGCATGATCAAATAATTTAATTATAAGGCTTATATATACATTCGGTACCTTAACTAGGTACATCTTTCTAAGTTGGTACCTAATAAATTTTTTCTCTCAAATTAGTACCTAAATTAGGCATATTCTTCTAAGTCGATACTTAAAGAATTTTTACTCTCAAGTTGGTACTTGAACTGGAAACATTCTCCCAAATCGGTACCATAACTTATACATTTTATCAATTTGGTCATAATTCGAAACAAATCAATAAATTTAACACTTTATATTTACAAATTCTGTCAAATTATTTTTTTTGTTATTTTCCTAAATTGTTTGTACACATTCTCATGAATGTTAGGTTACTTTCCCGGTATAATAAACGTTTAATAATAATTTATCGTTTTATCGTGGAATGCAGTTGTTCAACTGTTTTTTTGATGACTCACTTGATTTAACAATATCATAATTTTTTATTAAATTGATGTAATTTTAAAATATTAAGAGTTAAATTTATTGAATTGTTTTAATTAGGGTCAAATTGATAGAATGTTCAAACTTTTAGAACTAAAATTAATAATAAAAATATCAAAACCATGAATGAAATTAGAGTTTGGGTACCAACTTAAAAGCAAAAAATCTATGGGTTTTAACTTAAGAAAAAATGTTTAGTTCAGATATCAACTTGAAAGTAAAATATTTTTAAGTATCAACTTGAGAGAAGATACATAGTTTAGGTACCAAATATATATTTAAGCGTAATTATAAAATTTAATCCAAATCAATTGGATCCGACGTGCAATTGGTTGTTAGAATATATATCTACTTTAATTCTTTTTGAAACACTTTTCTATAATCAAATAATTTAGTTTCTTACCTTTTAAAAAATAAATTTAATGCTAAATCGATGGGATACCAATCAGAAATTCAGAATGCATAAAACGTAGATTGTTACCAAAACTTAAACCTACGTAATATTTTTTCCTTAAATAAAATATTTTGTTTAATTTTCTCAAAAATATATTCAAAATAAACTATCTCTATTAAAATATTATCTATTATTGTATTTAAAATTAGTTTAAAGTTTAAACTATCTAAAAACAATATAAATATTATATTAATAATATCAAATCAAGAAATAAAAAAATTTTAAAAGCAATATTTACTTTTATCAAACAAAATAATTTTATTTCAATTCTTATTTTTGAACTATTTTATACCAAACAATTTTCAAACAATCCCTAATTTTACTTAATATAATTAAAGACAAAATTTCAAGTTTGAACAGTTTAACAACACAGAATCCAAATCAGAATCCAAAATAGAATTTTAAGGTGTCTATTATTTTTTTCCTTAGAAGAAACCAAATTAACATAAATAACGTTACAACGGTGTGTAACGTTTTGATCAGAATTCTCCTTCAGAAAAAATACAAAAAGAACAAAAAAAATTCGAACTTTTCGGCTCAGGGTTAGCTTTACACAATGAGTTCAGATACTTTTGATTTTCTCCTGAAACCCATTTTCCTTCATGGCTTTTCCGCATCATTACAAGTAGTTTTGTTGTTTTCCTCGTTGGTCTTATGGGTAGTGAACAAAGATGAAGAAACTGGCGGGGAAGGTTCAAAGGAGAGGTTCAGGCAAAGGAAGGTGTCCTGGTATAAGCAAACTTTAGCCTGCTGTTTTGTTGTTTCAGCTTTTAATATTGTCTGGGGTTTGCTAAGTTATTTTTATTGGTATTCAAATGAATGGTCGGATGATGAGTTAGTAACGCTTTCTGATTATGTGTTAAAAACACTTGCTTGGGGTGCAACGGGTGTTGTTTTGCATTGTCGATTCTCCATTAATCACAGTAAACAAAAAAGGTTCCCGTTTCTGTTGAGAATTTGCTGGGTTTTTTATTTCTCAATTTCTTGTTATAGTCTTGTTGTAGACATTGTTTTTCTGAAGAAACATGTTTCTTTCCCAAGCCAGTATTTAGCATCCGATGTTTTCTCTGTTATTACTGGTTTGTTCCTGTGTTTTGTGGCGTTCTCTTCTAGAAATGAGGTTGATGATACCCTACTTGAGGAACCCCTTTTGAATGGAGATTCTAGTGTTAGTCATGTTGCTGATTCGAGTGAGAAAAAAGGAGGGGATACCATAACGCCGTACTCGAATGCTGGTATTTTCAGCCTTCTTACATTTTCTTGGATGGGGCCTCTCATTGCTACTGGCAATAAGAAAACTTTAGACCTTGAGGATGTTCCTCAGCTGGATAGCAGTCTCAGTGTCATTGGGGCTTTTCCGAAATTCCGAAACAGGCTCCAGGCAGCCAACAGTGAGGGGTCTGGAGTTACCACACTTAAGCTGGTTAAGGCATTGTTCTTATCTGCTTGGAAAGATATTCTTTTGACAGGCTTGTTCATGTTTATGTACAGTGTGGCTTTATATGTCGGCCCGTATCTCATCGACACTTTTGTTCAGTACTTGAATGGGAAACGGGAGTTTAAAAATGAAGGGTATCACCTGGTTACTGCTTTCTTTGTTGCAAAACTTGTAGAGTGTATATCTGAGACGTGGTTTATCTTTAAGTCACAGCAAGTTGGACTTAGGTGGAGAGCAGTGCTGACTGCAATGGTTTATAACAAGGGCCTAACCCTTTCATGCCAGTCGAAGCAGAGCAAGACAAGCGGTGAGATCATCAATTTTATGACTGTCGATGCGGATAGGATTGGTAACTTTTGTTGGTACATGCACGATCCATGGAAGATAGCTTTACAAGTTGCTTTGGCCTTGTTGGTCCTGTATAAGAACCTTGGGGCAGCAACCTTTGCAGCTCTTGTCACAACAGTACTTGTTATGTTGGTGAACATTCCTTTGGGGAAGGTGGAAGAGAACTTTCAGGAGAAGTTGATGGGATCTAAAGATGAAAGGATGAAGTCCACATCTGAAATTTTGAGGAATATGAGAATTCTAAAACTTCAGGGGTGGGAAATGAAGTTTCTGTCTAAGATTATCGGGTTAAGGAACATCGAGGAAGGATGGTTAAAAAGATTTGTTTATACCAGTTCTATGAGTAGCATTATTTTCTGGGTTTCACCTTCATTTGTTTCTTTATCCACTTTTGGTGCTTGTATATATTTAGGCATAGCGCTCGAGACTGGGAAGATCTTATCTGCACTCGCAACATTCAGGGTTCTTGAACAGCCAATTTTTAGTCTTCCTGGTATGATTTCAATGATAGTTCAGACAAAGGTGTCTCTTGATAGAATCGCGTCCTTCCTTCGACTTGATGACATGCGGCCTGATGTTATTGAGAAGCTTCCAAGAGGTAGTTCTGATATAGCAATTGAAATAATTGATGGGAATTTCTCATGGGACTTGTCTTCTCCCACTCCAACAATTAGGGACTTAAATTTGAAAGTTTTACATGGTATGAGAGTTGCTGTTTGTGGTACAGTTGGCTCCGGCAAGTCGAGTCTACTTTCCTGTATTTTGGGGGAATTAACGAAGATATCCGGAACTCTCAAGTTGTGTGGTACAAAAGCCTATGTTTCTCAGTCGCCTTGGATACAAAGTGGCAAGATTGAAGACAACATATTGTTTGGTAAAGAGATGGAAAGGGAAATGTATGAAAGAGTGCTCGAAGCTTGTAGCCTTAACAAGGATCTCGAAATCCTCTCATACGGTGATCAGACAGTTATAGGTGAGAGGGGAATCAATTTGAGTGGTGGACAGAAGCAAAGAATACAGATTGCTCGAGCTCTATACCAAGACGCCGATGTATATCTTTTTGATGATCCTTTTAGTGCTGTTGATGCTCACACCGGATCTCATTTATTTAAGGTAAAATAGCATGCATTTTTAGAAGTTCTCTACTCTTAGTTTATGCAGTAAGCTATATTGTTGCATCTGAGGTAGTCAATTGAAGTACTAATATTTGCATTTTGTTCTGTTTAAGGTAAAATCAATGATCTAATTATATATGTTTTATCGTTGAATGGCAGGAAGTTTTACTTGGTCTTTTGAGTGCAAAAACAGTGATTTATGTCACTCATCAACTTGAATATCTACCTGCTGCTGATCTAATCCTGGTAAGCTATTTATCATTTCAGTGGTTTTTATCCTATGCCTCGGATCCATGAAACAATGTAGTTAAAAAGTTCATTTTCTTATTTTAATAGGTGATGAGAAATGGGAGTATTATACAAGCTGGAAAGTATAATGACATTCTCGATTCGAGGTCTGATTTTATGGAACTGGTCGGTGCACATGAGAAAGCTTTGTCAGCCCTTGATACCGTTGAGGCAGGATCTGTTTCCGAAAAGTGTGTCAGTGAGGCAGATGGTGCTGGGGGAAGCGTTATTCGGGAAATGCAGAAAGACGGAAACGAAGGCAACGAGAGTGGCGAAGTGGATGATGTTGGTCCAAAAGGACAGCTTGTTGAAGAAGAAGAGCGAGAGAAAGGAAAAGTCGGGTTTTCGGTCTACTGGAAGTACATCACTACAGCATATGGAGGAGCTCTTATACCTTTTATATTGCTGGTAGAAATTCTTTTTCAGGTTTTTCAAATTGGTAGCAATTACTGGATGGCTTTGGCATCTCCCGTGTCTGCTGCTGCCGAACCTCCTACTGGAAACCTTACACTTATACTTGTCTATTTTGCTTTTGCCATTGCAAGCGCTTTTTGTGTATTTGGCAGTTCCATCCTTGTTAAAATAGCTGGATATAAAACAGCCACTCTTCTATTTGAAAAGATGCATTTATGCATTTTTCGTGCCCCAATGTCGTTCTTTGATTCGACTCCTAGTGGAAGAATTCTAAGCAGAGTAAGTATCTGGTATTTTCTTGTCTGGATTTCAATTATTTCATTCATGTTCCTTTTTAAGCATGTCTCCCTTGGTTCGGAATGTTTCTGAAATTTTCTTCTTCTGACTCAGGCTTCTACAGATCAAAGTGCTGTGGATTTGAACATTCCAGATCAGGTTGCGAGTGTTGCCTTTTCAGTTATCCAACTCCTTGGAATCATTGCTGTCATGTCTCAGGTTGCTTGGCAGATTTTTATCATTTTTGTACCTGTGGTCGCTACCTGCATTTGGTATCAGGTAAATCTTGTTCTACCATGTTGTATGTCAAATTGTGGATATATAACGCATAATACTTTGAGATACAAATTCTCATGAACTTGTTATCATGCAGCAATATTACATGTCTTCTGCTCGAGAGCTTTCACGGTTGATTGGAGTACGCAAAGCTCCAATAATACAGAATTTTTCTGAAACAATTTCGGGGGCAACAACGATCAGGGGATTTGGTCAAGAATCAAGATTCCAGCAGATGAACATGATACTAATGGATGCGTATTCTCGCTCTAGGTTTCATTCTAGCAGTGCAAAGCTATGGCTGTGCTTCCGCCTCGACATGTTGGCTTCTCTTACTTTTGCCTTCTCTTTGTTCTTTTTGATATCTATACCTGATGGAATTATTGGTCCAGGTAAGTGATTGCAGGTCGGCATCTTAATTTTAGTTCACTCTAACGGTGAATGACTGAATACATTCATATTTTGTTTTTAGGCATTGCCGGGTTAGCTGTGACATATGGGCTCACTCTAAATTCGTTGCAAGCTAATTTAATATGGCTAATTTGCGGAATGGCGGACAAGATTATATCTGTTGAGAGAATTCTTCAGTACAGTATCATCCCTAGCGAGCCTGCCCTTGTTATAGAAACTAATTGCCCTGACCGATCTTGGCCTTTTCGAGGAGAAGTCTGTATTCATGATCTGCAGGTAATGCAGTTGTACGATACTTATGGCTAGTTTTAATGTATTTTCAGAAATTTATGATGATGGTTGGTGTAGGTGCGGTACGCCCCACACATGCCGCTTGTCTTACGAGGGCTGACATGCACATTTCTTGGAGGGTTGAAAACCGGCATTGTCGGGAGAACAGGCAGCGGCAAAACAACTCTCATACAAACACTTTTCCGGATTGTTGAACCTGCAGCAGGCCGGATTATAATTGATGGTGTCAATATCTCATCAATCGGACTGCATGATTTGCGGTTACGACTCAGCATCATTCCTCAGGATCCTACCATGTTCGAAGGGACTGTACGGAGTAATTTGGACCCTCTCGAAGAGTACAGAGATGAACAGATTTGGGAGGTGAGTTCATATCGTGTTTTATCCGTACCGTTTCTTTTCTAATGAAATGCAATCTTTTTATGACTAGTATTCGAATTCCAACATCTATCATGTAACATGTATGTAGGCATTGGATATGTGCCAACTTGGGGATGAAGTTAGAAAGAAGGAAGGCAAGCTCGACTCTCCAGGTTCGATATTTCAATAAAATAACATACAAATTGTTTAAAATCTAAGTCGATTCAATATTTGAAAGCAAAATTTATGTTATTTTGGCAGTTAATGAAAACGGAGAGAATTGGAGTATGGGACAAAGGCAGCTGGTGTGTCTTGGGCGTGTGCTGCTCAAGAAAAGTAAGATCTTAGTACTCGATGAAGCTACGGCGTCGGTCGATACGGTTACCGATAATCTGATCCAGACGACCTTAAAGGATCACTTCTCTGACTGTACGGTTATAACAATCGCCCACCGAATAACTTCGGTTATCGACAGTGACATGGTTCTGCTTCTAAGTCAGGGTTAGTATTGCAGTAATTTATGATTTGATTATAAAAACTGTTTGGAGTTCATTGCATATTTAGGAAATTTGTTTTTTAATTGTTGCAGGAGTTATTGAAGAATATGATTCTCCCGTTAGCTTACTGGAAAACAAATGTTCATCATTTGCACAACTTGTAGCAGAGTACACTACGAGATCAAAATGAACCTACGAATAATTCCAAAACTACATCGTATCAATGTTAGAATAATTTTATATTTAAACTGTTGCGTATTTTTACTAGGATAAATATTCTATACACAGGCGGTGGAAACTGAAAGTTTCTAAAGTGCTATAGTTTTAGGCTATATGGAATTAGTTTAGGTTATAAGAGGGTTAGAATTTAGGGATAGTTGTTTTAATTTAAGGTTTAAGGTTATAATTTAGGGTTTAGCTTTTAGGGTAATATAATCCTTTTTACTATAAATTTTAACTCATATATATATTTATGTCGTGTTTGTTTTTGATATAACGTTATTAAATTAGTTTTATTTATAGGGTAAATTATACCGGTAGTCCTTAAATTTTTAGAGCGCTTTTAATATAATCATTAAATTTTTAAAACTTTTAGTACAGTCACTGAACATTGATTTTATTTCATTACAGTCTCCGTTACCTTTTTTTTTCAGATTTACGTTCCTCTCTCTCTATTTCTTTTTTGTTCCTCACAGCATTCAATGGGATAATCCCATGAATTAGGTAAGAAAATTAAGGAGATTTTTTTTAAGCTCACCAATGGAAAGAAACCCAACAAGACAATGTTCAATGGATTCAAAGTAAAAGGGGAAAGAGGAGAAGATATGTTAACCCTGATAAAAATAATTAGGGGAAAATACTCTTAACCAATAGGAAATAATATTTTATTTATTGGACGTAGAAACAAAAAATATCACAAAGCGTTTTAGTTTATAGTTTATGTGTTTAGAATTTAAGGTTCATAAGTTGAATCTAGAGTTAATGATTAAAATTTAGGGTTTAGAATTTATATGTTTAGAATTTAAGGTTCATAGGTTGAATTTAGAGTTAAGGATTAAAATTTAAGGTTTATATATCAAGTTTACATTTTAGGGTAACATGTTAAAAATTTAGGTTTAAATCTATAAACCCTAAATTTTAACCATAAACTCATAAACCCAAAATTAAGTATTTGTAAATTAAAATTAGGATCGTGTCTCTTTTATTTTTTCTATAGGTATTATAATTCTTTTTATTTTTTAACCTATTTGCCAAAGAGAAAGTCGAAAAAAATCTGTTACATTATATATAAGACTGAATTTTAAAAATTAAAAGAAAATAGAGGTCAATTTCAATAGATGGTGTAATTTTCTTTCTTTAATATTTATTTTATATTTTTTTAATTGTCTAAAGGTGATTATAAGGTAGTATTTGTTCATACATATTCTTAACTGTTTAATAATGCACATACGCGGACAAAACGATTAAACACGGATCTCATAAAATAAATATCATCTATTTTTAAACTAGAACTATTTGTTGAGTTAATCATACACTGAATTGACTACAATCATCTTATAAGTGAATTATTGGGTAAAAAGATAATGTTACGGTGTACTATTAATTAAATGAAAAAGAAAACAAAATATGAGAATCGCTTTCGACTATAGGCGTTTAATATCAATTCATTTATTGGTTCAGACGCCATAATAAGTATGCTACCAAATTGTACTGAAAAAGAAAACAAAATATAAGAATCGCTTTCGACTATAGGCGTTTAAATGTTCAATACTTAAACCGAATTACTTAAAATTAAATTTATTATTTTTTCAAAAAAAATTAGATTTCGCATTTTAAGTAATTCAGTTTAAGTACTAACCGTTTAAACGATTCATCATACACTTAAATTTTAAGTAATTGGATTTATGTTGGCCGCATTTTAACCGTACATTAGAGTGCCGCACCATCAAAACAGTGGGACTTTTGGGGTCTGTATTTGCTAAATGTTTCATATAAGTGTTCGGCCATCGAGTGTTACATGGAATACCCTTTAAGGATATTGTTCTTTTGGGTTAAAACAACAATTTTACCATAGAGTTTTTTTTTTTAAAAAACAAAGAATCATTGTTGAGCTGATCATAATACATAATCCCTTTAAAATATTGTATTTAATAGATATGAAATTCGAATTCTATTAATACATTTGTTTCAATGCACGAGGCTTCATACATGGGCCTAAAGACAAAATCTCTATCTTCACGCTTGTCCTTAAATATTGATAATAAACAACGAATTGCCCTTTCTTCGTTATCCATCGTTTGCGTGCATGGTTTTTATCACACATTGCTATGAAACTAATCAAGGGTGCCAAGGCGGTTGCCGTCGTTGGATTTCCGAACCCCGGCTTCACGTTGCACTCACCTTTACTCCATTCCAACAAGGTGCCCGAATGGGAATCCGGATTCGAACCGGAGAAGCTATGCATAGACGACATGTTAGATGTATATTGCGGCGAATTCGGGTCATGGCAATTGAGACATTTTGTTTTAACGAGCCTTGCTTGGGCGTTGGAAGCTTTGCACACCATGGTTATGATATTTGCCGACCGGGAACCCGATTGGCGGTGCGTAAAAAGGTTGGGGTCAGGGTGCGGCGAGAATGTGACAAGCGTTTGCGGGCTCGAACCAGGGTCATGGGAATGGGAGGGTGGTTCGGAGAGCTCCACCGTGACTCAGTGGGGGTTGGTTTGTGGGCAGAAGTATAAGGTTGGGCTTGTTCAAGCCTTGTTTTTCGCAGGCTGCACGATTGGTAACTTGTTTACATCCATTATTGTTCTCCTCCGATTTCTCGGTACTCGATAATATCATACACGATACGAAAGATACGGATATAAATTCTTAAATTGTCACGTCTAACACGTTAATTTTGCTACATAAAAATTTTCAGGTGCAGGTGTTTTTGGTCGCCTATCAGACTCTGATCTAGGAAGAAAAGGTGCCTTAAAAGCAGTTTGTATCTTAAATGCCATCTTTGGTTGCCTAACATCATTAGCCCCGGACTACTTCACATATTTGCTGCTCAGGTTCCTAACAGGATTCAGCACCGGTGGGGTTGGGCTTTGCTCCTTTGTGTTAGCCACCGAACCAGTCGGTCCAACCAAGCGTGGTGCTGCCGGAATGTTCACATTCTGTTTCTTTTCAACCGGAATTGCCTTACTTGCAGGCATTGCTTACGTTTTTCCTACATGGCGTGATCTTTATGTTGCCTCCTCTGTCCCCTCTATCCTTTACCTCCTCCTCGTTATTCCCTTCATTTCCGAGTCCCCACGGTGGTACCTTGTTCGGGGGGAAATGAACGAAGCGATGATAATCATGCATGCTATAGCAAAATCTAATGGAAATAATCTCCCTGAGGGGGTTATTCTAGCACTAGACGATGAAGTTATCGACGCTTCGAATGAAAACCAAAGTTGTTCCCCGGAAGAAACTGGCTCCACCGGAGATGTAAGCCGATCACCGGCCATCCGTATTCAACTATTCTTATCGGTCGCGATCAACTTCACTTGCTCGGTTGTGTACTATGGCATTAGCTTGAATGTTGTCAACCTGGAGACAAATCTTCACCTAAGTGTCCTGCTTAATGCAGTGGCTGAAATGCTTGCATTCACAATAACAACAGTTTTATTGGATCGATTTGGGAGGAAGCCATTGGCAATTGGGACACAATGGTTCAGTGCTATATTCTGTTTAATGGGGTGTTTTGTGGGAAATGTTGGGATTTGGAAAGTAATCAAATTGTGTTGTGGGGCTTTGGGGATATTTGGGATGGCTGGGACTTACAATATGTTGTTCATTTATACGGCTGAGCTTTTCCCAACAGTGGTGAGAAACACCGCCCTCGGAAGTGCCACTCAGGCAGCACAAATGGGGGCTATCTTGGCACCGTTGGTGGTGGTTTTGGGTCGCCTTCTTCCGTTTCTGGTGTTCGGGTTATGTGGATTGGTTGGTGGATTGTTTGCATTTTACCTACCGGAGACACTGAATAAACCCACCGGAGGGATTGAAGAAGAGAGGGCTGATTGGAGAATTACTTGAAACCATATTTACTGTAACTTTTTTTTTTCAATTTTTGACACTGTTTATTATCTTCATGCCATTTTTTAGCATTGTAAAGCTGGTACAATATGGAACAAAAATATGATAGAGAAATATAGATGTGAGGGCTACGCAGTCATTTGCTTGCTGTATTAAATTAGGGTTTAATCGGAGCTTGAACCCGAAAATCTATTTTTACTATTCAAGTTTTATTAAAACACTAGTATTAAATGGACAATGAGAACCAACACAAGATGCATGGAATTCTGCACGTTACATGCCCTGCTGGACAAACAAAAAAAAGGCATTTAACATTAAAGGTAAAGGGTCAAGACATACACTTAGACTAATAGGTATGTTATGTTTGCAATCATATGCAAAATAATAGTTAAAAGTCTTTTACTTCATCTATTATTGTCGATGAAATTGTGTTTATTGTTTTTAAGGAGAGGTTCCTCTACTTTAGCTTTAAATGGTTGTGTTTTTCATTTTTTACGAGTTTGTTCCTCCACTCTTAGGATCAGTTTCTCATCTATATATAAGACATTAGAAAATTAATAAAGAAATTAGGGTAAACTATACTAATGACCACCGAACTATGAAGTTGGTGTCGATTTGACCACTATATTTTCAATTGTGTTAAATATACCACATAACTATTTATTTGGTTCCAATGTAGCCACATGCCGTTAAAAAAAGAAAAAGTTAACGGGAGTTAAAATAATTGGTATAATTACACATTTAGTCCCCTTTATTTATACAATCATTCAATTTAGTCCTAATTTTAATCTAATCTAATAAATTAATTATCCAATTAGGTGGTGACACGTGTCACCACCTTATTTGAAGGATTTATCTATTTTTATTAAATTTATTTTCCTTTCTCCAATCAGGTGGTGACACGTGTCACCACTAATGGAGTAAGAAAAATGAAATTATAGAAGTTGGGCCCAAGGAGATTTGAACTCGGGTCACTATGGAGAGGATGCAACGCCCTTGCCATTGGGCCAAGCATGTTTTTAGCATATGGAATGCAAAATATTCTATATGTGGTATATGTGTTATCCGTTTGGTGGTGATAATACCCTTCTTTCCCCTGTAAATTTTATTGCTAAACATCTTTGAAAGTGAGAATCTTGATGATGCTGCATCCGCAATAAACGTGCAATGTACAATGCTTCACTTTGTTATTCATCTGGGGTTGGCTTGTCGCAAAGTCGTCGACACGCAAGGAGATGGATGAGGAGGGCAGCTGATCGTGGTCACAGCAAAGCTCAATTTGAACATGGACTTACTTTGTTTTCTGTATGTCGCATTCTTAGTTCTTTGTTTCTGAGTAGATAAACAATAATAGAATCATGTTCTAATGCATCTAGGATTCTTTACAAACAAATGACTTCTGAAAAGACTTCGTTTCTCTTGAAATATCCATATTGATCCCTCGTATTTGCCTCATATTCAAACATGAGTTTGGGGTTATGACCCTCCAATTTCCTGCTCAAGAAATGCTGAAGTAGGTTGGGGAAATATGAATGAATGAAAATAATAGGGTGTTCTAGTTGGTTAAGAGAAAGAAAAATGTACGCAAGTGTGCTTTTTGATCCAAGTCTGGTTTATAGCCTTTTGACCCTCCAATTTGAACATGGACTTTGCGACAAGACTGTCGTATACTTTTGTTCTTTTAGTTGTGTATAGCCGTTTATTGCGGATGCAGCACCATCAAGATTCTCACTTTCAAAGATGTTTAGCAATAAAATTTACAGTGGGAAATAAGGTATTATCATTACCAAACGGATAACACATATACCACATATAGAATATTTGGTATACCATAAGCTAAAAACATGCTTGGCCCAGTGGCAAGGGTGTTGCATCCTTTCCATAGTGACCTGAGTTTGAATCTCCTTGGGGCTAATTTTTACAATTTCATTTTTCTTACTCCATTGGTGGTGACATGTGTCACCACCTAATTGAATAATTAAAATTAGGACTAAATTAAATGATTGTATAAATAAAGGAGACTAAATGTGTAATTATACCAATTATTTTAACAGTCCCGTTAACATTTTCGTTTTTTTTAACGGCAGGTGGCTACATTGAACCAATTAAATAGTTATGTGGTATATTTAACACAATTGAAAATATAGTGGTCAAATCGACACCAACCCTATAGTTCGGTGGTCATTATTAGTATAGTTTACCCAAAAAATATTATGTACAGGTTTTTCAAATTCTAAATGATTACATGATTGAAGGGGAAGAAATTCCAAAATTAAACTAACATGAATAAGTCAACATGCACAAAATAAGATTAGAGAAATATATAAAATATATAATAAATCAACATATTAAACAAATTTACCAATAACCCAAAAAGCACTTAAATCAAACCCATTAAAAGAAGTATTTTTTTTTCATTTCCCACATTTTCCCAGCAAGTAAGCTAATAAACCAGCATACATGCAATACCGATAAGAAATCCCATAAAAGGACACTGAAAAACATAAAAAAAATATAATTTGCAAGTCATGAATATTCTTCATGCAGATAAGAATCGTTTTCTATGTTCACTTTCATATACGTATTCTTTCATAAAATGTTACATCACGTGTAATATGTAATGATTTTTTCGTTTTGTTTCAATTAACTATACATTTTACATGTTTTTAATTAATTTTTTTTACTTTTATTTTTCTTAAAAAACATATAAAATTATTGACGAGACTCAAATATTATTATTTTTATCAAGATACAAATAAACTCAATCAGTTTCAATAAATTTAAAATTCCTTTTTGTTACTTCAGAAAGATATATTACAGACAATGACAAATATTAATACCTAAAATATCGAATTATAACCGAAATCTTTAGTTGCCTTAAACTTAATTGTACTTTTACACTTTATCTTATACTATATGTTACATGTAGAATCTTCGGGTTGTTTTGTATTATTGAGCTTCCCGAAGCTTGCGTTATTTTTGCCATCGTAGGTTAGAAGAAATATATCATAATATAATAATCGACACCAGTGTTTGGAGTTCTATTGACGTTGTATTTGGAGTATGATATTGGTAAAGTTAGTGGGCATGTATATCGTGTATAATTTATTTCACAGTCTATAATATATCTTTCTAAACTACTGTTATATGTTTAGATAATTTTTTAAAATTATATTTTGAACGATAGATTGTTTTACATATTTTTTATGTATTTTAAAAAAAGATATATTTTTTGTGAATTTTTAATTGTGTGTCGCTTTAGCGACCATAATGTGACTTCTTAAGATCTGTTGTAACCCATAGGCGAGTGTAGAGGGTTACATTTAGTGGTATCAGAGCGACACACAATGAAAAATTCAAATATGATGTTTTTTAAATAAATAAAAAAATATGTAAAAAATATTTAATTAAAAATATAAGTCCTTCAACCTTACCACACATGCATATAATATGTAAATTAAATATGTAAAAAAAATCAAAATTCCCATAAAATAGTTTAATCGGTTGCCGATAAAAGTAATGATAAATTCAAAGGTGGCGATTGGCTCAATTCACATGATCATAAAGGATAAACGGCTGAACCAACGTCTAATTAAAATGAAAAAAAACATTTGGCGGCAGTGGGCTTTGAACTCACGCCCCCTTTCAGCCAAACACAAGCCTAATATTCCCTATAAATCCACGCTACTGTAGTTGGAATCGTTACCCGAACATAAGCAGAATCTCATATATTCCTTCAAATGCTCTGTCGTTCGACTTTCTTAGCAGTCTTTGTTTTGCTCACCATGCAGCTGCAAGCTCCTCCTCCCCCTCCAATCGCTGTTAAGCCTTTCTCTCTCATCGCTGCTAAGCGTTGGGATAATCTATTCCCTAATAGTACCATGCCTCAAGTTTTGGCTGAGCTTCTATTGGTCTCCCCTGAGGATTTTACTGGTTTGTTACTTCTCCTCTTCATTCGTGTTATTTTTGTATAGTGCGTTTACATATGTTCAAAATTTGTAGGGGGTTGTTTTCGGTCTATTTTGTCTGATATAGTGGCTCCGGGTCCTCCTAGCAGAAGCCCGGAACTCAAATATGAGATCTTGGGAGATGAAAGTTTTTCAACCATAAGCTTGCACCATGATGCTTTTTTTCTGAAAGAAAAGC
This sequence comes from Hibiscus tridactylites, assembly GCA_958450335.1. NCBI lineage: Eukaryota > Viridiplantae > Streptophyta > Magnoliopsida > Malvales > Malvaceae > Hibiscus > Hibiscus tridactylites. Next base: position 4,832,082 of record OY288267.1, read on the forward strand.
TTCGCACTGACAGCCGCATGGATTCGACCGAGCTAACTATGGAAGCAAACAATGCTTCCTTTCTTCCTCACTCCATTGAGCAGACGATACCGTTTTCGAGCAAGAATATCTCAAAAATCTTGACCAGCTTCCCCTTGCGGCCGGAATCTATGATAGTCAAGCAAGTTATTGATCTATGTGAAAGGACTCCATTGCCGGGTGAATTGAAAAGCTACTGTAGAAGCATCGAGTCTCTCTACGTGAGGAGTGAGCAACTTAATGCGTTTTCCCAAAACCTAGGCAGCAAAGTCGAGTAAAGACTCGAAGCTTCTACAGTAGCTTTTCAGTTCACCCGGCAACAGAGTCTTTTCAAATAGATCAATAACTTGCTTGACAATCATAGATTTCGGTAATTCCGGCAATTCCGGCCGCAAGTGGAAGCGGGTCAAGATTTCTGAGATATTCTTGCTCGAAAACGGTATCGTCTGCTCAATCGAGTGAGGAAGAAAGGAAGCATTGTTTGCTTCAATAGTTAGCTCGACCGAATCCATGCGGCTGCCAGTGCGGAGCTTTTCTTCCAGAAAAAAGCATCATGGTGCAAGCTCATGGTTGAAAAACTTTTATCTCCCAGAATCTCATATTTGAGTTCCAGGCTTTTGCTAGGAGGACCCAGAGCCACCATATTAGACAAAATAGACCGAAAATAATCCACTACAAATGTTGAACATATGTAAACGCGCTAGACAAAAAGAACACGAAGTAGGAGGAGAAGTAACAAACCAGTAAAATTTTCAGGGGAGACTAGTAGAAGCTCAGCCAAAACTTGAGGCATGGTACTATTAGGGAACATATTATCTCAATGCTTAACAACGGTGGGAGAGAGAGGCTTAAAGGCGATAGGAGGGAAAGGAGGAGGAGCAGCTTGCAACTGCATGGTGAGCAAAACAAAAACTGCTAAGAAAGCCGAACGACAGAGCATTTTGAAGGAATAGATGAGATTATGCTTATGTTTGGGTTACGATTCCAACTATAGTAGCGTGAATTTATAAGGAATAGTAAGCTTGTGTTTGGCTGAAAGGGGGCGTGGGTTCAAAGCCCACTGCCGCCCAATGTTTTTTTTTCATTTTAATTAGACTTTGGTTCAACCGTTTATCCTTTATGATCTTATGAATTGAGCCCTTCGCTACCTTTGGATTTATCATTACTTTTATCGGCAACCGATGAAATTATTTTATAGGAATTTTGATTTTTTTTACATATTTAATTTACATATATGTGGTAAGGTTGAAGGACTTATATATTAAATTAAATATTCTTTTACATATTTTTTATTTATTTAAAATAACATCATATGTGAATTTTTTATAATGTATCGCTCTGATACCACTAAATGTAACACTCTAGACTCGCTTATGGGTTACAACAGATCTGAAAAAGTCACATTATGGTCACTAGAGCGACACACAATTAAAAATTCACATAAAAAATATATGTTTTTAAAATACATAAAAAATATGTAAAACAATATATCGTTCAAAATATAATTTTAAAAAATTATCTAAACATATAACAATAGTTTAGAAAGATATATTACAGACAGTGAAATAAATCATACACGACATACATACCCACTAACTTTACCAATGTAATTAGAAACATGTAAAATTATAGTTATTTTTTTAAAATAAAACTAATTGTTTGAAATATGAAACTCAATTGTTGACGTGGCAGCAATACAACTCCACACATAACAATGTGACATTGGATGTATCACACCTAAATGACAAAAATGAATAAAGCAAAAGGTTGATAAATACAAATAGATTAGCATATTAACTTCGTACATTAATGTAAACTGATTAAGTTCATTACAAAGAAAGCAAGCTCGATAAGTTCAACTTTAGTACACCAAACACTTATTTAACTTAGATTTTCCCCCCCGCTCCTTTGCTGCTCAACTTGCCGCCGGCCATGGTACCCACACAATTGTTCATGTCTTAACAAAGTGACAGATAGAAACAGTACCCGGCTTCACCTTCAGAACTTGAAAAGCTGGGTGATTGGGGGTCCAAGACAATGTGTCTTGGTGACAAGTAGCCAAGGAAATACCGGAAGAGCCATCATCCCCGATTAGGGGAACCACATAGACATTGGTTTTCTCCAATTTATGGCACAAGAAAACCGCATACGCAAAGTCAAATTTGTGGCAGACGAGATTTGAATTGGCAACCAACTATACTCCATCAGCAACGAAAATCTCTGGTTTCAAACTCTTGAATTCCACGTGAGGAGTGAGCAGCTTAATGCGTTTTCCCAAAACCAAGGCAGCAAAGTCAAAAGTTTGAAACCAGAAATTTTCGTTGCTGATGGAGTGTAGTTGGTCGCCAATTCGAATCTCGTCTGTCACAAACTTGACTTTGCATATGCGGTTTTCTTGTGCCATAAATTGGAGAAAATCAATGTCTATGTGGTTCCCCTAATCGGGGATGATGGCTCTTCTGGTACTTCCTTGGCTACTTGTCACCAAGACACGTCGTCTTGGACCTCCAATCACCCAGCTTTTTAAGTTCTGAAGGTGAAGCCGGGTATTGACAGGAACAATTGTGTAGGTACCATGACCGACGACAAGTTGAACAGCAAAAGAGCGGAGGAAAAAATCTAAATTAAGTGTTTGGTGTACTAAAGTTGAACAACTTATCGAGCTTGCTTTCTTTGTAATGAACTTAATCAGTTTAATTAATTAATGAACTTAACATGCTAATCTATTAGTATTTCTCAACCTTTTGCTTTATTCTTTTATGTTATTTGGGGGTTATATATCCAATGTCACATTGTTATGTGTAGAGTTGTATTACTGCCACGTCAACAATTGAGTTTTATATTTCAAATAATTAGTTTTATTTAAAAAAATCAACTATAACTTTACTTTTTACATGTTTCTAATTACATGATATTGGTAAAGTTAGTGAGCATATGTGTCGTGTATGATTTATTTAAATGTTTGTAATATATCTTTCTAAACTATTGTTATATGTTTAGATAATTTTTTAAAATTATATTTTGAACGATACATTGTTTTACATATTTATTTTATGTATTTTAAAAAATATATCTTTTTTATTTGAATTTTTAATTGTGTGTCGCTCTACTGACCATAATGTGACTTCAACCTTACCACATATATGTATATAATATGTAAAAAAACCTTGTTTGCTACCATTGTCAGCTCGGTCGCATCCATCCCGCTGCCGCTTCGGAGCTTAGTCTCCAAAAAATTATCCTAGTGCACGATTTTGATTGATAACTGGTCATTTTCATTTTTCAAGAAATCATAATAAAGTTTTTCGTTTAGAGGACCCGCAACGGTCACCATCTCAGACAAAATAGTCCGAAAATAATCTCCTACAAATGTTAAAACAAATAAAAACAGACTAGCCAAAATAAATTAAAAGAGCACAAAAAAGGAACAAACATGTAAAATTGTCCGGCGAGATTAATAAGAGTTCGGCCAAGACTTGAGGAATGGTTCTATTGGGAAACATAGTGCCTCAATACTTAAACGCGACAGGAGCAAGAGGAGGAGCACGTCGGTATGCAGCTTCAAGCTGCATACATATTATTACAACAAAAATTGTCAAGACAATTGAACAACATGCTATTTTCATAGAATAGATGAGAAGCTTAAAATGTTATGATTTAAGCAACAATAACCGTGAATTTATAGTGCATCGAAGGGTTATGTTTAGACTGAAAGAGGTAAGGGTTTAAGCCCACCGTCACCCAATATTTCTTTCATTTTAATTAGGCCCATAACTTCTTAATCCATCATCACAAATTTTATATTTAAGAGAGTTGTTGAAAGGATTAAGAGATTATGGATTGAGAAATTATGGGCCTAATTAAAATGAAAGAAATATTGGGTGGTAGTAGGCTTGAACCCTTGCCCCTTTTCAGCCCAAACAAAGCCCTTCGAAGCACTATAAATTTACGGTTATTATTGCTTGAATCATAATCTTTTAAGCTTCTCATCTATTTTATGAAAATAGCATGTCGTTTGATTGCCTTGACAATTTTTGTTGTTCTGCTCTGCATGCAGCTTAAAGCTGCATACCGACGTGCTTCTTCTCCTCTTACTCCCACCGCAGTTAAGTATTGGGCATTCTCCTCCTCTTACTCCCACCGCAGTTAAGTATTGGGCACTATGTTTCCCAACAGAACCATTTCTCAAGTTTTGGCCAAACTCCTACTGATCTCGCCGAATAACTTTACAGGTTTGCTCCTCTTCCTTCGTGTTCGGGAACCCACAGCTATGTGGTGTCCTTAATCGAGGATGTTAGCTCAAGGGGACATCATTGGCCACCTATTATTATGACACGTAATCGTGGCCCCCCAATCAGTCGACTCTTAAACCTCTAAAAGTAAATCCAAAAACTGTGCTAATTTGCCATTTCGTGAAGAAAGACATTGTTGTATGGATGTCATTGCCGGCAACAAGTTGAGCTGTAGATGAATAAGGAAAATTTTTATTTTTTCAGTTAAATAATATTGTTTAGGGTGAAGAATGGTTGATATATTTGTTTTGTGTGTTTTATTTTATTTTGTTTAGTTTGTTTATAGGGGTTTTAAGCAATAAGCAAATTAACCTACTGGTTGAACTTAACTTAAATCGCATATCAAATCCGAAGAAAAGCTTGCTAAAAAAACGTTGAATGTTGAAAAAAAGAGTTGTTGAGAAGATTAAAAGATGGTGGATTAAGAAATTATTCGCCTAATTAAAATGAAAGAAACATTGGGTGGCAATGAGCTTTGAACCCACGCCCTCTTTCAGCCCAAACATAAACCTTCGATGCACTATAAATTCAAGGTTATTGATGCTTGAATCGTAACCATTTAAGCTTCTTTATTATTCTGCTCTCCATGCAGCTCCAAGCTGTTTGCCGACATGCTCCTCCTCTTCCTGCTCCCACTGCAGTTAAGCACCGAGACACTCTATTCCCTAACAGTACCACTCATCAAGTCTTGGCTAAACTCATGCTAATCTCACCGGACAATTTTACAAGTTTGTTCCTTTTCTTTTGTGATCTTTTAATTTACTTTGGCTAATGTGTTTATATTTTTTGAAAATTTGTAGAAGATTACTTTCAGACTATTTTTTCCAAGATGGTAGTCGTTGCGGAACCTCCTGACGAAGAACTTCATTATAACTTCTCAGAAGATTAAAGTGACCAGTTTTCAACCAAGAGCTTGCAAAAACATCCCACACCAACACCTTATTTAACTAATAAAGTTGGCTGCATATTCCTTGCTCATTTACACGCTCACAGAAATCAAGTGGTTAGCGGTGAAACCCAAACAGTAGCCTGCTGGTATGATCAATAAATAAGTGATAGTATTCAGTTTTCAACTGACGAATATGATTATGACAATGTACACAAAGATTTCTTCTTCGAGACCAAGTTCCACATAGGGAGAAAGATGGATGCCGAAGAGCTCACGATAGAAGAAAACACACAACTACATGGTGCCTCCGAATGAGAGACATGTGTAATGTGTGTTCTTTCCAATTTATGACAAAAAAATGACATAAATATAGTTGATTTTATGTCACAATATTTAGTTTAACTACCCGTTGAAGATCATCACAGTAAAATTTAGGTTAGATATCTTGATTTTCAATTGAAGAGTTAAGAGTTGGGTGTGTTTTCCGAGCAACGAAACAACGAAATTAAAGGTAGAACGGCATCTTTGCATCTATCTTGCTCCCTTTGTGGAGCTTGGTCTCAACAAAGAAGACATCTTTGAGAACATTGTCATATTTAGGTTCGTTAGTTGAAAATTAAGTACTATCACTTTCTTGTTTCGAAAAGTCATATTTTAACTTTTGATCCGTTTTCATGTCCCGAAACTTATTAGTCAAAATAGTTTGAAAGTGATCTCCTACATTTTATTTGTAGGGATAGAGAGAGCATTAGAAGAGTTACAAAAAATTAGACTAATTTGCAAATTAATCTATTAAAGCCAATCAAGTCTAATTAAAAGCCCGTTCACAAATTAATCTATTAAACTCAATTAATCATCAAATGTAAACACAAGATCAGATTGAATTAAAATTTACCTTAGAAGACTTAATTACTAATCAATTTAGTGAAATAGGACCTAATTGAAAAGAGAAATTAATCACATGGCCAAATTATTAAGCAAACATGCAAAACAGTGATCTGAGTGTACAAAAAACTAAAATCTAAGGCTTAATTATCAATTAACTAGCCAATTATTAGGACCTAATTAAAGAAATCTAAATATGAAGACCTAAATGATCAAATTAACCAAAACTAGGACTAAAATGCATATAATTCAAGCTTAACATGTGAAATCAGGACAAAAATGGAATGCTGTCTAATGCGGAAGGATCAATATCATGGTTATCCCCTACTAAAAAATGCGCGGGTAACCTATAGAGACAAAGGTCGGATATTTTTACCTCATCGCCGCCACAGCCGTCGTGCGCCGCCACCGCCGGGTACCGCCCGCCGTTCCTCTTCTATTGTCACTAGGAGACTCGCCTCGACGTGCTGAGTTCAGATCCGGTGACCGTTTCTTAAGAAAACGCTTCATCGATCGCAAATCTGGACCAAAACTCTTCGGCTCACATAGCTCCGAGGTTCGCCAGAAAGCAATTCCGGAGAAAAAGGCTAAACATCAGTTGCAGAAGCAGGTGTGGGAAGGAAAGCCTGCAGCGACAGATGAAAAGAAAGATGTAGCAGCAACAAACGGTGATTCGATCAATCAACCTAGCAAAAGAAAAACATTACATGCAGAATCTGCTCATGAAATCGTACGCGCCCCACGCGCCTTCCGAGGATTACGTCCTCCTGAAGCTTTTGACCCTCAGACGGTGCTGTGATCCGTCCGTTCCGGTTTACTTGCTAGATGCCGAACGAAGGTGGTTTTCCCCTTCCAAAGCTCGTCGGTTACCGGTCTTGTGGTGGACGACGCCGACTGGTGGCTTGGTCCAGGTCTCAGAGGGGAGGATCTTCCGAAGTGTGCAGTGGGCTATGGTGAACAGGACTTGGACAGACTGCTCCTACTCCCCGCCTCGTCGTAGATTTCAACCAGGCCATAAGTGCCGCCCGACGCCATGGCTCCGCAAAAGCTGTCGCCTTCGTCCGTCGTGGGTGGTGTGCAAGAACAGTTTCCGCGTTGTTGTTGGGCCCCCTTTCTTTAGGGCGTAGCGTGAACGCCGCCACTTCTGGTTTTTGGTGGAGGCGTCGCTTAACAGGCTGGTCCATGAGTATTGGTTATGCGGTCAGTTATCTCAGGTCCGGTTTACGGGCATCAGCTCTTTGGAAGAGGTGACGGCGTGCTTAACGGTGGTGTCGCAGCAAAGGTCTGAAGGTTTTCCTTTATCTTCGTGCAAGGACAACGGCGCGGTAGTTTCCTCCTCGAGCAAAGACATCGGAGCGGCAGGTTTTGGTTGTTTAAAGTCTCTAACAGTGCTCCAGCCGGCGATGTACGACGGCTTCACAGCCCAAAGAGCCGTGATGGGCGACGTTATACCGGTGGTGGATTTGGCTAAGACGGTAAGCTTCCGTTCGAGGGAACAAGTCTACTGCGGCGCTGCTTTCCTATGAAGCACGGGGACGCCACCTTAAGGCCGTCCCGCGTCCCCAATACGTCTCCGGGACGGGGACAATGCGGGGACGGCTGGGGGACGTCTCCGGGACGTCCCAACTTTACCGGGTACGGCCAAATATAAATCGGGTACGGTCAACGCTAGTTGGTGACGTACCCAGAGACGTACCTGAATGTATTTAGCTTGAAAAAAAATTGAAAAAGAAGAGTTACAGAGGTTGAGTTGCAGAAGAAGAAGAATTGCGATGTAGTTGAAGAAGAAAGAAGAAAACGCGTGATATTTTCTTATTCTAATTTATTTCTCATTTATTAGTTTTTTGTGGGGCCCAAAAATACTTTAATGACTTCTTACTCTTTCTTATTTTAATTCATTTTCAGCTATTTATTAAAATAATTAGGGTATTGTTTTTACTTTAATTAATTTTTTATAAGGATTTTGTATTATTATTATTATTATTATTATTATTATTATTATTATTATTATTATTATTATTATTATTATTATTATTTCAAACATAGGTGGTGGAAACAAAAAAAAATTCACAAGCTATTTAATTTTAGAGTTTATGAACTTCATTTAAGGTTTAATGGTTAGTGATTTAACCATAGAAGTTTTAAATTTATGGGGTGTTGTTAGAATTTAGAGTCTAGAGTTAAAATTTAAGGCTTGTAGGTTAAAACATAAATGACTAACCATATTCTTTAAAAATTAAACATTAAACTCTAAATTCTAGCACTAAACCAAAAATTCTAATCATAAACTCTAAATTTTAAACCCCTAAACCTTAAAACTAAGAGCCATTGGTGGAAACTTTCCGTTCTCACCGTCAGTGCATGAGATAATCTGCATATATAAAATAACTATATTATAAATTTTATGACTTAAGCTCCTAATTTAGATTTAGAAATTTAATTTCAATACTAATTTTGATTTAAATTAATTTTATAGCTCAACCATATAAGCAAAGTAAGTCGTAGACAATTCTTTTTGAAATTATCACTTAAGCGAGTTGATTTCGGAAGATATTAATAATATTTAGTTTGTGTTGTTTAATATTGTTTTAGACTTAATTTATTGTTTTAGTCTTGAGATTTGATACTTTAATATTGTGATTTACTCATTGATTTTATTTTCTAATTTTTTAAGAAGTATTTAATTTATTTATGATTTTTATATTTATATATAATTTTAATTTTTTATATGTCGTACCCTTGCCATCTCTGTACCCTATAATTTTAAAAATTACCGTTTTTTGTCTTCGTCCCCATCCTCGTATCCGTCCCCGTATCCGTATCAGTGCAACCTAGCTGCTTTCAATGCTTTCCAAAAAGCTGAGGAAAATCCCAATTTTCACGTGATTCAGCAGGCTTTTCGAAGGGACCAAAGTTTTGTCTTTTCCGCTGTTTCGTGTTTCAGCACAGGTCCCGAGTTCTGTGGTCTGGCCTGTCGCAAAAACGTGGTCCAAAAGCTTGCCGCTTTAGGCTTTTCTGCTGCAACTTTTTCAAGCCTTGGGAAGTGCACCTGGGAAAGCTTATCTTAATTTCCACGAAAGAGATTGACAGCTCACAAATTTCTGTCTCTTCAGCAAAATGTGGAGTCAATTATAGTGGGACCCAGTCAACTTTTTTCAGCTTACTCTCGAAGTTTTATCCAACGGTTTATGGTTTATTAGAAGACGTTGAGCTTTGGAGTTTTGATGGTAAGTGGAGTCCGATAGCAATAAGGCTTAAATGGGATCCGACGGATTTCGGGCTGTTCGGTTTCAGTCTTCTTTATTACAGTCTTTAGTTTCAAGTGCGTCGGATTCAATATCAATTGACCATTTAGTGCAGCTAGAGCTTGTAGGGTTTTGTTTTTTTGCGGTTTTAGTGACAAGGTCCAATCTCAATCTAGGATTGGGAGCCTGCCTCCGGATGCAGCTCTTTCAGAACAACAGGAATCACACATTTGCCCTTCCGGCTCCGAGGCCTTCTTGTGGCAGATGTTTAGATTGCCGTGATTGGTGGTTTCTCAGAACTGTGGGCCTAGGTGTCCCGACTTTGAATAGGCTCTTTGCCTATATTTATTGGTACTTCCTCTGCACTACTCAGCGTTGCATGGATACCGGTTTAGCCGCTTGTTGGCCTCGCACTCTATGTTTGATGTCGTCTCCTTGTTTTTCTGCATTTTGCTGGTTATCTTTTGTTGTTAGTGGCTCCCATGGCAGTTTACAGCTTGTGGGTTTGCTTGTAGGTGTTCAGGTTTTGCATGGCCTTATGCTTGTGTTTTTCTTGGTTGTTTTGCACGTCCTGTACGTTTTTGGGACTTCTTATTTTCGGATGATGTTTCTTTTCTTTTAATATGAATGGAAGTTATTTTTGAACAAAAAAAAATTCTTCTTAGCAAAAGAAATTGAATCAATTTTTGTTTTGAAATTTTAATCTTATGTTTAATGATATATTGGTTTCTTTCATTTTAACTTTTTAAGTTAATCCTTTTACTTATAGTAAATTATTTAGAACCGGTTCAAATTAAATATGTTCCAAAAATTCATACTACTACTTAAATATTCAATAAATTTTATGATTAATTTTAAATTTATTCATTTTGCTCGGTATTTGAAAATTAATTAGTATTTTACTAATTAAATCCTTGGTTAAAAATGAGGAATTGACAGATAAAATTGATTTTGAAATGTTTACTTTTAATTTAATTAATATTTAATGGTATTGATTCAGAATCACTCCATAATTAGTGCCTCTCAACAACCCTAATCTATTTATGGTTCGAGTTTAGTTAACATTTGCATGTAGTTATTAACCATTATCACTTGATCCGAACAAATTTTTTTTTATCTCTTTTTGATATCTCTTTCTATCACTAACACTAAAAAATTAAATTATAAATCATAATTCTAAATTTTAATTATAAATCTTAAACACTAAAATACACTCTACCATTAATTTCATAAACCATAACTCTAAACCTTGGTCTCAAATCTCAGACATAATTTTTTTAATGTATGGATACTAAAAGGGGGAGAGGACTTCTAATCACTTAATCCTCTCGACTACAACATTTGTCACGTAGGGTTTAAATAACATTAAATAAATAAAAATTATTTGTTTTTTTATGCTCTAATATTAAAAAATTTAATTCAAAGTTTAAAGTTGATATTTAATGTTTAGAGTTTATTCTTAATGTTTAAAATTTATAGTTTATAAATTAGAGTTAGAATGTAGTTTTTTTTTTATTGTTGGAAACTTGATAAGGACAATAAAGAGGGGACATAAGACTTATATTCCATTTAAATGCACTTATTAAGCATTATCCCTTAATCCTCTTAATCGCCCTCTTAAATACAACATTTGAGACGAAAGGTCTAATTAGTATTTATCGATGTTTATTAAGAATCACAATATTTATCTTAAAAATATAATATTCCTCTACTTCATAAAAATACAAAAAAAAAAATCACTTCTCAACAACCCTCACAAGTGTTTAATTCCATGTACATATTAACCATTCTCCCTTAATCTTCTCAACTACCATCTTAAATACAACATTTTGTGATGAAGGGTTTTATTGTCATTTACTAAGAATCACATCTACCACCCCTCACAAGTCACAAGTCACAACTACAAGTCAACAACTTTGTCATGTAGTTTTAACATTCTCATGTAGTACTCCATGTTTGGTCCCTTTTATTTTTAGATTGTTTGATTTTGATCAGCAATTTTGGAAAATTATATTTTAGTTATTTACGTTATCGATTTATAACATTTTGGTTATACGCCGTTATCTTCGGTTAGTATGGTAACGTGACATGTTAGTCAAAAAAAGTTTATTTTTAATTTGATCCATACACTTCTGATAAAATATTAATTTAACCCTTAAACTTTAACTAAATTTATTGTCGTTAGCTAGCCCTCACCACCTTCAACAACGGCCCCAAAATACTCATTCACCCATTTTTTGAATTCATGAATGAGAATTTAGTGTTCGTTTCACTTAAAAAATTTCCCAAACTTCACAAATTTAGATTCAACAAATAATTAATAATTATAGCTTAATGTCGCATGTTTTATTAAATTAGAATAGGAAAACGTATCAAAATATTTTGATATTTGCGACATGATAAATAATTAATTATTATAAACTAAATTTAGTTAATCAAAAGAGTTATGTATAAGTATAATAATTGAATAAACTCAACCACCCAAATATTAAAAAAAATAAAGTTTCTTTAAAATTGGTAAATAAAAAATATTATAAATGACAAATGTAACAAATATAGTCAGAAATTTTGCAAGCCAGTGAGGCTAGCTGCTTCTGCAACAAACTCAACGGGCGCCTTAATAAATTGGAATGAATTCAAACGCTAGAAACCACAATTCACAAAACTATGGGCATCCAGAAAGAAAAAATTGGAAATTCAAAAGCCAGAAATAATAGAGATCCCTACCGGGAAACCATAAACTGTAACAATCCATACAAGGTCAGAGTCACAGTTGAATTATGAGGGGACAAGATGTTTAATTTTGAAATGATCGAGATCTTAAAAGTAATTAAATTATAAAAAATTAGAGATAAGATTTAAATTCGTTAATTTTAAAATTAAAAGGTCTTAAAAGCAATTAAGTCATAAAAATTTGGGTCAATGCTTAATATAATTAATTTTCCGATATATTTTTAAGGATATTCGCAATAATACTCCTTCTACATATTTTTCTTTACAATTAGTTCTTTAAATTTTATTTTATACAATTAGGTCCCTAAAATTTATTTTTATTATAGACCATATCAGGGCAGGTTCGTGTTTAAGTATATAATTTTCGAGTCGTGTTAGGTCGAACTTTTAAAAAGATAATGTTGTCGGACAATTAGGTCCCGACCGCTGCCAACCTCTTCTCTATGTCGATGCAAGCACGTGATAGGAAGAAGAAAAAGGGTGGTTTAATTCCTCTTTTGTTTTCCCTCTCATTGATTTGAGGTGTAAAATGGGGAAAAATAACTTCAATGCAAGCACGTGATAGGAGCTTATTGCGGGAATAAAAATATCAGACGAATGTAGCTTACGGAATTTCTTAATGGGATAGCTGCTCAGGGGCACGCATATGACCGTTGTTACAGGGTTTTCCTATTTGCTTGGATAATAAAAAGGGTAAACTATAGAGATGACCACTGAATTATGGGTTTGGTGTCAAAATGATCACTATATTATTTTTTGTCGCAAATGCACCACACAACTATTTAAATGGTTCCATTTTAGCCACACACCGTTAAAAAAACGAAAAAGTTGACGGAACTGTTAAAAATGGTATAATTACACATTTGGTCCTCTATATTTATACAATATATCAATTTAGTCATAATTTTAATCTAATAAAATAAATTAATTATTCAATAAGATGGTGACACGTGTCACCACCTTATTGGAAGTCTTTAATTATTTTTATTTAATTAATTTTCCACCTCCAATCAGGTGGTGACACGTGTCACCATCTTATTGAATAATTAATTTATTTAATATTAAAATGAAGATTGTTTCTAAGTGGAATCAAACCTAGGACCTCCAATCAGGTGGTGACACGTGTCACCATCTTATTGAATAATTAATTTATTTAATGATAAAATGAAGATTGCTTCTAAGTGGAATCAAACCTAGGACCTTCAAATGCAAGGAGCAAGTGCTTATCACTAAGCCAAGAATTTTTTTGTGTTATAAAATACAATCTTTTGTATTTTACTGTCTTTATAAGTTATTTTCTTTCATCTGTGGAGTAAATATTCTTTACTGTTAGTATATTCCTATCCTTCCTAAGGGAGTCCTATAGAGCACTTTTCTTAATCTTGATATTCTCATTACTTCCTAGTTCTATGGTGTCTGAAGTTAAAAGAGTGGTATACTTATTATATTGAAAACGAATGGGCATGACTTTTTAATTGCATTTGTTTGTTTCTATTTCCTTGATAACATATTAGAATTGACTGTAAATTGTCAGAGTTCTGAAAAAAATAGGAGAAAAAGTTTTCACAGACTCTTGCAATTGCATTAATGATCTCATTGTCTGTATTGAATATTTCACATTCATATGTGATAGTAAACTGAGTGAACTTTGACTTCTAATGGTCTGCTTCAGCATTCCCTTCAATTATTTTGCCTACTTTCAATCTTAAGTAATATTGTGACTGCTTGCGAAGTCGTTAACTTTTTTTATTAGTGGTTAATATTTTATATTTACTGCAGCGCCAAAAGGAGGAAGAGAAAGAGTGACTCAGGTGTTGAGGTCTGGTTTGTATAATGATATCCAATGGTTCTTACTTCTTACCCTCTGTTTTTGCATTTCAACACGTGTTTCAATAATTGTTAGAAAGACAACTCGTCCCTGGAAAAACTTGTCAAGATCCAAGTTCCATCAACCCTAAAGAAGCATCTAGTTGATGACTGAAATTTTGTTAATCAACAGGATAAGGTGCAATAACTTTTGAACTACAAAAGACTGTATTTTATAACATAAAAAAGTGCTTAGTTTAGTGGCAAGTACTTGCCCCTTGCATTCTAAGGTTCTAAGTTTGATTCCCTTTAGAAGCAATCTTCATTTTAACATTTTTTCACCTCCAATTGGGTGTGACACGTATCACCACCTGATTGGATTTGGAAAATTAAATAAAAATAATTAAAGACTTCCAACAAGGTGGTGACACGTGTCATCATCTTATTGAATAATTAATTTATTTTATTAGATTAAAATTAGGACTAAATTGATATATTGTATAAATATAGAGGACCAAATGTGTAATTATACCAATTTTTTAACAATTCCGTCAACTTTTTCGTTTTTTTAACGGCGTGTGGCTAAAATGGAACCATTTAAATAGTTGTGTGGTGCATTTACGGCAAAAATAATATAGTGGTCATTTTGACACCTAATCTATAATTCAGTGGTCATCTTTGTAGTTTATTTTTTTAAATAAGTTTTGTGCCTTTTTATTAGGGTAAACTACATAGATGACCACTGAACTATGGGTTTGGTGTCACAATGACAACTATATTATTTTTTGCCGCAAAAGCACCACACAACATTTTAAATGGTTCCATTTTAGCCACACGCCGTTAAAAAAACAAAAAATTGACGGAACTGTTAAAAAAATTAGTATAATTACACATTTAGTCCTATATATTTATACAATATATTTATACAGCAACACATGAATCAAAGCTGAAGATATACGGTTCAACTCACTTTTGTTAGCATTGTTTTGGCGAGTATGTGATAGTGCCGCTGCCAAATCCTTTGTCCAACCATTGTAGCCACCAAAACACTGTAAAATATGCCAATGATAGTAAACAGTCCAAGCACAATCAATGCCATTATAAACAATAATGGCAACCCTGCTTCACCAGCACCTCCTAGGCAACCACACTCAGTAGCAGCAGTAGCACAGCTTTCAAAGCATGTAGTAGTAGTACAGTCAGTCCACATGCAAAGAGTGCCAGGCAAATGGCAGTCTGTACACATTCTGCAAGTTAGGAAATGAACAAATTAATAATCCGATCAGTATGTCACAATTCTCACGTATATTAATTATTGAATGATATACGTAACGTAAGTATGTATATCAATATGCATATGTACTTCATCAACATAATTAGCACCACTTCAATAGCTTAGTACATCAAATAAATCAAATAAATAAGAGATATATGCAAGTTGCTTTAAAATAAATCATATCCCAGAATCCATTAAATATCATAAACTTCTTTAGACCATCTGGAAGCTAAGTACACCAAATAAATGAGAGGCAAACGCAACATGCTCTAAAATTAGGTAACTCAATATACGTTTCAAACTTGATGAGCGAGCAACACAGGAGAACTCTTCTAAACTATGCATATGGAAGATGATAAATATATAACAAGCCTAAAGGAAAGTAAACCAACAGGTGCATAATAAAAGTTTCAAGGAGAAGAGAGAAAAGGTGAGTGCTGCTGTAATAGCTACGTGACAATTGGCAAATATTCAGACATCATCAGTTTCAGCTATCACCACATCAGCACAGTAGACATATATTATTATTAGTATTGCATATCACAAGTATATGCTTAGCTTAGCGGTAAATTTACATGTGTTACACTCTCAAGGTCCTAGGTTTGATTCCTAGCAAGTGCAATTTTTTGATTTTCATTTTTCCTACTACAATCAGGGTGACACGTGTCACCACTTGATTGGAGGGGAAAATTAATTAATTTAGTTAAATAAAAATAATTAAAATCCCCCAATAAGGTGGTGACACGTGTCACTATCTTATTGAATAATTTATTTATTTTGTTAGATTAAAATTAGGACTAAATTGATATATTGTATAAATATAGAGGACCAAATGTGTAATTATACTAATTTTTTTAACAGTTCCGTCAACTTTTTCGTTTTTTTAACGGCGTGTGGCTAAAATGAAACAATTTAAATAGTTGTGTGGTGCATTTGCGGCAAAAAATAATATAATGGTCATTTTGATACTAAACTCATAGTTCAGTGGTCATTTTTGTAGTTTACTAAAAAAAATAAGAAAAAATGTAACACGTGTATAGCGGGTTAAATTTATTAAATTAAATTTTATAAAAAAATGATAACACATGTCGGTTTGGTGGGTTTAATTATCATGTAATTATTATCGTGATATTTTTTTGCCTTTTATATCATCTTCTCTTCGCTTTGAAATTAACAAAGGCTTGAGCCTCGTGGAATGGGCAAGTTGGAATAGCCCTTACAAATTTGATCGAAGACTCGAATTGATTTATCAAATTTGATGTCTGATATCGACCAAACATAATGACTGAAATTTGATTTGAAATTTAAAATAAGTCGAACCAAAATTGAAATCGACCCGAGTTTTAGTTGAACTGAATAGAGTCAAACCAATTTTCAATTGAACCTAATGGACTCGAACTTATTTTACCTGAACCGAAAGCAACCCGATATAAAGAGAAGATATTAAAAGAAATAAAAAAAAGTATGAGATGCGAATTACTGCACAACTCACCAAAAAGTCATATATATAAGTGCAAAAAATCGACCGATCTGAATGTTGACCTAAATAAAAAATAGACTAATCTATTGATTCGAACTGAAATCAACCGACTTGATATAACGCGAATCACCATAAATCGGAACTAAAATTAAACCAGACCCGAATTGAAACCAAATATAACCAAACTCGACATAACCCGAATCAAAATGATCGAAATGAATCCGACCCAAAAACCCGTTTGCCACTATAAGTTGGAGGGGTGGCATTATCAGCAATTTAATAGCAATAAATATTCCTTGAATTGTCCTATTGTTACCGTCCAACACCCTAGGGTCCAATCTGCCGCACACCTAGGGGCCATTTCCAGCACCCATGGGTCCTCACACCGTTCAGCCCACTCTGCCGCACCCATGGGGCTACAATTCAGCCTGCCCGCGCGCACCCAAGGGCCTGTCCGCCCAGCACCGAGCAGGCCGCCCAGCAGCACCCGAGGGCCTGTCCGCCCAGCACCGAGCAGGCCGCCCAGCAGCACCCGAGGGCCTGTCCGCGCAGCACCCAAGGGCCTGACCGAGCAGCACCGAGCAGCCCGGCCTTCAGCACCCATAGGCCTGTCCGAGCAGCACCAAGCAGCCCGTCCAGCCACCCCTATGGGCCCATCCGGATTTTCACCATCCATGGCCATTCAAGCCCATTCTTTGGGGAATATCTACCCCTTTGACCATGGCACACAAGGCAAGTATCAAGCATCCATCCATCCCTCGATTCATGGAGAATCATATCCCGTTCACAAGGAAAGAAGACCAACCAAGATGGAAGGAATCCTTAATAGTAAACTCTTGCCTTTATTAGATATCCTAGGCCAATCTTGGCCATCCATTGTAATCAATAGTGACCGTTAGATCGGGAGGTGCTAGGCTATAAAAAGGGCCTCACCCCCTCACTTGTAAATCATCCTGAATTCTCTTTGTTTTCATCTTTTCTCTCATTAATAAAAGCTTAGCACGTCGAGTACTCTTTTCCCCCTAACTAGGCTTAGAGGGGGTTTTTAACGAGGCTCTTCGTTTGCAAATCACTCGAGCCATCTTGTTCTTTCTTTCTTCGCAACGCTTCCGCAACTCTAGCCAAGCCAAGACTTAGCTTTAAGGCTTACTTGGTCCCTTTCAAAGTTCGTTTCCCGACCAAGTGCCGCACGAGCTAGCCATATAAGCCTAGCCCCGTGACAAGTGGCATCAGAGCCAACGTTTTAGCGAAGAATTGTTCGAGATGACAAATCCAAGTGACGCTACTATCGACATCTCAAAGCCAATGGAGACTCGTGGTGGAAAAACCAAGAGGGCTAGTTCGAGAGATGCCATCTCAACCTTGCAAGACAAAGTTACCCGTTTGGAGGACAACACGAATGAGTCGAGAGATAGACTCGATGTTGTCGAGAGCCGACTAGATACGTTGGAGTCTCATGGTGGTGATTGCAAGGGTGATTCCCAGGACCTCGAAGATAGACTCGAGACCGTGGAGTTGGAGAATCGTTCTCTTAAAGATGGGCTAACCGAACTAGAGAAGGCGATGAATGTCTTAAAGGCCGAGCTCAACATCTATAAGTCCGCCGTAGCCAACGGAGTGGTTTCAAATCCGAGTAGAGTGCTAGCCGATGTGCCGAAACCAAAGGAATTCAAAGGATCAAGAGATGCTCAAGAAACCGACACTTTCTTGTGGAGCATGAACCAATATTTCCGCAACACTAACGTCGTGGATGAATCCACCAAGGTAAATATTGCTTCAAGTTATTTTACTAACAATGCTCTTTTATGGTGGAGACGTAGGTGTGCCGAGGAGTCCGATAGAGACGTCCCCGTTGAATCTTGGGAAGAGCTTCAAGATGAGATTCATGAAGCGTTCTATCCCAAGAATGCTCAAAGAGAGTTGCGCTCAAAGCTACGCCAACTCAAGCACGATAACAACATCCATGAGTACGTGAGGAAGTTCACCGAGTTAAAGCTTCAAATCACCAACTTAGGTGAAGATGAAGGCTTCTCGATTTTCATGGATGGGTTGAACCGATGGGCTAACATGGAGTTGGAAAGACGTGGTGTCAAAGACCTTTCTCATGCCCTTGATGAAGCCGAGGCGATAGCCAAGTTCGAAAAGCGAGACTCGCCCAAACCAAAGCCAAAGTCCAAGATTTGGGGAGACAAGAATGCCAAAGCCGGAGGTGAGAGAGTTAACCACGAAAAGATTTCCAACAACAATCGACAAGGCCGATCTACTAAGCCACATGAGAGACGAGGTTTGGAATGCTTTCATTGCAAAGGACCTCACCATATTCGAAATTGCCCACAAAAGACAAGCCTTTACACCGTCAAAGTCAACGACGAGCCCACCGCCCAGCTTGGAGCCATTGTAAGTAATCTCCAAGTGAATTCATTATCTAACAAGCCCAAAAGTGGTCTTATGTTTGTAGAAGTCACAATTGCCGGAAAGCAATTGCGTGCACTTGTGGACACCGGAGCATCCGAGTTGTTCATTTCCGAAGGAGCCGCCCAAAAACTCAAACTCAACGTGTTGAAGACGAGTGGGTGGATTAAGACGGTCAACTCGAAAGAAGCGCCCATTGCCGGAGTTGCAAAGAGGGTCGAGATCCAACTTGGTAGTTGGAAAGGCCGCGAGGATATTAAGGTAATTCCTCTTGACGATTATGATCTTGTGGTTGGATTATCCTTTTTGGACAAGATTAATGCACTTCTCTTGCCTTTTGCCGATGTATTGGTTGTGCTCGATCGCGCCCAACAATGTTTGGTCCCCGTGAGTCGAGATGTAGGTATCCAATCCAAGATGTTGTCTTCCATCCAATTCCGCAATGGCGTGCGAAAGGAGGAAGAGTCTTTCCTTGCCGTGCTCAAGGAAGACGAGGCGATAGAAGCCGAAGAAGTTCCCGAAGAAGTGGAACGTGTGCTCGTAGAGTTCGAGGACACTATGCCTTCCGAATTGCCGAAGGCTTTGCCACCCAAGCGAGAGGTGGATCATCGCATTGATTTGGTGCCAAATGCCGAGCCGCCGAGCAAAGCACCTTATAGAATGGCGCCACCGGAGTTAGAAGAGCTCCGAAAACAACTTAAAGAGCTCTTGGATGCCGGGTACATTCGCCCATCCAAGGGTCCGTTTGGAGCACCCATCCTCTTTCAAAGGAAGAAAGACGGTAGCTTGCGTATGTGTGTCGACTACCGCGCTCTAAACAAACTCACGGTAAAGAATAAATACCCTATTCCTTTGATTACCGATTTATTTGATCAACTTGGAAGTGCTAGATTCTTCACAAAGTTAGATCTTCGCTCGGGATATTACCAAGTTCGCATAGCCGAAGGTGACGAGCCCAAAACCGCGTGCATCACAAGGTATGGATCTTTTGAGTTTCTTGTAATGCCATTTGGCCTTACAAACGCTCCCGCAACGTTTTGCACTTTAATGAATAAGGTACTCTCACCTTTTCTTGATCGTTTTGTTGTTGTCTACTTAGATGACATTGTCATCTATAGTGAGACTTTCCATGAACATTTAATGCACTTGAGGAAGGTTTTGCAGGTTCTTCGTGAGAACGAGCTCTACATCAAACGCGAAAAGTGTAGTTTCGCTCAACAAGAAGTTCCGTTCTTAGGCCACATCATTGGAGGTGGTAAGATCCGAATGGATCCAAGCAAAGTTCGAGCCATCGACGATTGGGAACCGCCAACTAAGGTAACCGAACTTCGTTCTTTTCTTGGTTTAGCTAACTATTATCGTAAGTTTGTGCAAGGTTACTCCGCCATAGCTACGCCTTTGACCGAACTCTTGAAGAAGGACAAACCTTGGGAATGGAGTCCAACTTGTCAACAAGCGTTCGAAAGGCTTAAACAAGCCATGGTAAGTGAGCCCGTCCTTGCCTTGCCCGACCATTCCAAGCAATACGTCATCCACACCGATGCATCCGATTATGCCATTGGTGGAGTTTTGATGCAAGAAGGCCATCCCATTGCCTTCGAAAGCCGAAAGTTGAACGACACCGAAAGGCGCTACACCGTTCAAGAGAAGGAGATGACCGCCGTCACCCATTGCCTTCGCACATGGCGACACTACATATTGGGTTCCAGGTTTGTCGTCTTTACCGATAATTCTGCCATTTCTTATTTTCTAACCCAAAAGAAGTTGTCTCCTAAGCAAGCTAGGTGGCAAGACTTCTTGGCGGAATTCGACTTTTCAATGGAGCATAAGCCCGGAAAGACCAACACCGTGGCCGATGCGCTTAGCCGAAAAGCTAGCCTTGCCTCCATTAGCCAACCAAGTGGTGAGTTGTTAGAATCCATCAAGGAAGGCTTGACGCATGATCCCACCGCAAAGAATCTCATCACCTTTGCCAAGGAGGGTAAGTCTCGCCGATTTTGGGTCGAAGATGATCTTCTATTCACAAGAGGCCAACGCATTTTCGTCCCCTACTTCAACAATTTGAGAAGGACATTGATGAAGGAATGTCACGATTCGAAGTGGGCCGGACACCCAGGTATGCATCGTACCTTAGCTTTACTTAATGAACGTTATTATTGGCCTCGTATGAATGAAGATGTAGAAGCGTACGTGAAGACTTGTCTTGTTTGCCAACAAGACAAGATCGAAGCAAACAAGCCGATGGGACTACTCCAACCTTTGCCAATACCGGAAAGACCATGGGAAAGTATTTCTCTTGACTTTATAATTGGCTTTCCTTGTGTTAATAATTTTTCGAGTATTATGGTTGTAGTAGACAGGTTTTCAAAGTATGCTACATTTATTCCCGCCAACAAGACATGCCCCGCCGAAGAAGCCGCTCGTCTTTTCTTGAAGCATGTCGTGAAACTTTGGGGCATTCCAAAGTCCATAGTAAGTGATCGGGACGCTCGGTTCACGGGTAAGTTTTGGACCGAGTTGTTCAAGTTGTTGGGTTCCTCCTTGAACCTTTCAACGAGTTTTCATCCACAATCCGATGGGCAAACCGAGAGGGCCAACGCATTATTGGAGATCTACTTGAGGCATTTCGTCAGTGCATCCCAAAAGAATTGGCCCGACTTGCTAGATGTGGCCCAATTCTCCTACAATTTGCATAGGAGTGAAGCCACGAACCAAAGTCCGTTCGAGATAGTGATGGGCCAACAACCGCTCACACCCGATGCCATCGTGACCAAGTACCAAGGTCCAAATCCAGCCGCCTTCCATGTAGTGAAGGACTTGCAAGAGCAACGAGATCTAGCCAACGCTTGCCTCCACAAAGCAAGCAAGCGAATGAAGAAGTGGGCCGACAAGAAGCGACGCGACGTCGAATTTCAGGTAAATGATTTAGTTTTGGCTAAACTTAATCTAACACTTCGAAATGCTTCTGTTCATAGGGCTCTTGTGAGGAAGTATGAAGGCCCATTTCGTGTGATCAAGAGAGTAGGCAAGGTGGCCTACAAGCTAGACTTGCCGCCCAATATCCAAGTCCATCCCGTCTTCCATGTTAGTGTCCTTAAGCCATATCACAAGGACGAGGAAGATCCGGAGAGGAACACTTCCAAGCGAGCACCCGTTGGAGTTAGGGCCTCGTTCGAAAGAGAAGTCGAAGCCATCGAAGCCGATCGAGTCATTCGACGCAAAGGCTACCAACCAAGGCACGAATACTTTGTGCTTTGGAAGGGTCTCACCGAAGCCGAGGGTAGTTGGGAGCTTGACAAAGACTTGTGGCAATTTGAAGACAAGATTGCCGATTTTGAAGCCCAACGAGCGACGAGGGCGTCGCTCAATTCGGTGGAGGAGAATGTTACCGTCCAGCACCCTAGGGTCCAATCTGCCGCACACCTAGGGGCCATTTCCAGCACCCATGGGTCCTCACACCGTTCAGCCCACTCTGCCGCACCCATGGGGCTACAATTCAGCCTGCCCGCGCGCACCCAAGGGCCTGTCCGCCCAGCACCGAGCAGGCCGCCCAGCAGCACCCGAGGGCCTGTCCGCCCAGCACCGAGCAGGCCGCCCAGCAGCACCCGAGGGCCTGTCCGCGCAGCACCCAAGGGCCTGACCGAGCAGCACCGAGCAGCCCGGCCTTCAGCACCCATAGGCCTGTCCGAGCAGCACCAAGCAGCCCGTCCAGCCACCCCTATGGGCCCATCCGGATTTTCACCATCCATGGCCATTCAAGCCCATTCTTTGGGGAATATCTACCCCTTTGACCATGGCACACAAGGCAAGTATCAAGCATCCATCCATCCCTCGATTCATGGAGAATCATATCCCGTTCACAAGGAAAGAAGACCAACCAAGATGGAAGGAATCCTTAATAGTAAACTCTTGCCTTTATTAGATATCCTAGGCCAATCTTGGCCATCCATTGTAATCAATAGTGACCGTTAGATCGGGAGGTGCTAGGCTATAAAAAGGGCCTCACCCCCTCACTTGTAAATCATCCTGAATTCTCTTTGTTTTCATCTTTTCTCTCATTAATAAAAGCTTAGCACGTCGAGTACTCTTTTCCCCCTAACTAGGCTTAGAGGGGGTTTTTAACGAGGCTCTTCGTTTGCAAATCACTCGAGCCATCTTGTTCTTTCTTTCTTCGCAACGCTTCCGCAACTCTAGCCAAGCCAAGACTTAGCTTTAAGGCTTACTTGGTCCCTTTCAAAGTTCGTTTCCCGACCAAGTGCCGCACGAGCTAGCCATATAAGCCTAGCCCCGTGACACTATGCTGAGGGTGATGTGACTCTCTAACCACTCATCTGCCAAGCCACCTGAAATATTATGGGCATCAGGGAAAGGAAAAATTGGAAATTCCGAACCCAGAAATCATTGAGACCCCTACCGGGAAAAACCACAAACTGTAACAATCCCGTGACTGAGACTTGTAGTTATCTATTCTGATATGCTCATTCAGCAACTTCAACAAAATTATAAAATGATCCTTAATTAAAAAAATTATTAGAGGTAAAAGCTGAGATGAAAAGGGTAATTAATCAAATCACTTTAATTTGTATTTCTTTTGCTGTAAATGGTTTTATCCCAAATGGATAAAATTGGTTTTGAAGGGGTTATCCCCAAAATAGTATATTTTTGGGTTAAATTTTCTAAAATAGCACCGACCTTCATTATTTCCCACTCTTATAGTGAATTTGTTGTGCAAGTCCTAATAAATTTTTTCGTGTTTTAATTTAATTAAATAATTAACAAGTTATTACGCAAGTTCCACTTATTTTTTTTTTGCGGAAATGAAAAAAAATAAACTATTACTAATTAACGTTTTACTCTATATTTGAAAATTAGTATTACTAATCAAGCCCTGATTTTAAAAAAAAGGTGAGGAATTGACATCCCGAATTGATAAAATTGGTATTGAAATGATTACTTTTAATTTAATTAACATTTTATGAGAATTCAACAAGTAGTTTTAGTGGAAAAACGGATGATGTTCATCCTATGAGGATCATTCCATAATTCAAGCTATTTGAGTCTCATTTTATAACTAAAAATTTATTTAAAAAATTTCGGCCAAGTTTGTGAAATTATGATCAATTCAATTTAAATTTTTTTTATATCGAATCGAATCAAATTTTACTCACCCTAAAATCTACAACTACCACCTAACTTATGACTTTCAACTACCACATCAACTACCCTAAGTCATGACTCAACCAACCTAAACCTAATTTGGTTTTGAAATGTTTACTTCTAGGATAACCGGCCGGCAAGAACCAAGTGCAATGAAGGGTGAATAATACTTTTAAGGAACTTACTAGTGGTTAGTCTTTTGTTTACTGTTCATTATGATTAAAAAAATTAAGGTGATTAAAGGTAGTATTTGTTCATATATATTTTTAATTGTCTAACAATGCATACACCTTGTAGATAAAATGATTGAACTCGAATTTCTTAAAATAAACATCATCGACTTTCTACTAAGATCACTTGTTGAACTCCATAGAATATTTTGAATTAAAATTCAAACCTTAAATAAATTGATTGTCACCTTTACCTTTTTACATTTGTTTATCAATTCTAAACCAATGCAAATATCTCAAAATCTTTATGAAAAAACTATGTGATCTATATCAGTATCTAATAATTAAAATAGCGGGTAGTGGCGGATCTTTAATTTTTTTTAAGTCTACACAAAATTACTAAGTATAGGGGAATATTGTATAAAGGGGAAAAAATTAAAATTTTGCATGCCCATTATTTAAGGAAGAGAAAAAGACTACAAGAGTATTGGGTCCGTGAATCCAAAATTGTCCTGTGTGTGCATGTGAATATGTGCAGAAAATTAAAAAGATAGGCTCCGCTACGTTCGAGATAAAATTTATTTGGGTCACTTTAGTAGTTTTGTTTAACTCTTAGATCGAACATTCATCTATGGTTCGATTAAGCTGATTTTTAACAATAATTAGATGATTTAATCTTCTTGATATTTTACGGTCAAATTTTTTTATTCAAGACTTGTAATAGCGAGAATCCAAGTTTTACAAGCAGTTCTTCATAGCAGCGGGAATCCGGATTTTTCATCCTAGCTGCCTTCTAAGTTATTCATTTATTATCTTATTTTTTTAACTTTAGTTAAATTCATATTTTATTTTCAAATTTTTAAAATTTATTTTCTAATTTCACTAAGTTAAAATTGAAGGATTAAATTTGAATTATGGGTTCAATTGGACATATTTGAGTGATTTTGTGATTGTATTTTTTATAATTTATTTTATAATTTTTATGTTAAATTTATCTAGTAGCTCACATAAAAGAGAGCTTTCACTTGAAGAATTGTTACCGTCTCCACAAACAAGTCGTTTACTATTTTAACGAACAAATTTTTGCCTCTATAATTTTTTGAAACTCCATTATTTAAATTTATAGATCTGTCACTAGTGGTGTTGTAACTTGTTGCAGTTTATCGGAAAACAAACAAATGAAATCATGCTGCTTGAATCAGGTTTAAGTTGAATAAAACGCCCAAATTAAATAGTTAATTAGTTGCCATGCTTAGGGGCGGCATTATATTTATTCGGAAGTCATGCATTAACACTAGATAAAACACCTGTTCAACGCCAAAAACTACACTCATAGGTCATAGCACACAAACATCACATAAACTAACAAACCAAGAAGTAAAACATTTTACACACAAACATCTTATTTAACTAATAATGGTGACCATGGAAGGCAACGCACCGGGATTCTTACCTCGCTCCATATCCGATTTTATTCACTTCTCAAGTAAAAAATTTACACAAATCTTAACATATTTTTCTCTTCACATGAATACTAAATCTTCAAAGAAGTAATTTACACGCACATCGAAATTAAATTGTTGGCCATGAAACCTAAACAACAATGCATTTCTTTAGAAAGTGACATATAGGCACAATATACGATTGAACTAAACTTTCAAAACATGAAATGTCAGCGTTTTGGGCACCAAGACGATGTGTCTTGATGACAATCAGCCAGTGACTGTCATCCAGACACATCATCTTGGAGCCCCAAACACCTGGCATTTTATGTTTTGAAAGTTGAGCCGGGTACCGTTCCTATATGTCACTTTGTAAAGAAAAACATTGTTGTTTGGGTTCCATCGCCAACAACTTGATTTTTGTGAGCCTGCAAATTACTTCCTTAAAGAGTTCGGGAATATGCATGTCTTCCCGTTGGAGAAGGAGCGTGTCTGGAAGCAGCTCCAAGCTGCATTGAAAGCAAAGCCATAGCAAATATTTTGGTTAATGGTAAGAAACGCCATTGACAGAAGAAAAGGTTTGGAGAGAGTGAAGAGTTAAGTTGAAAGCAATAGCAACCCTCTATTTATACCGGATTGGAAATCCGTTTGCTCCTAATGGGAGTCTACTTCTGTTTGTAAATTTTTAATACTATATGTTTAATGATATATTTTAATCCTCTCTCAACCACCCTCTTAAACACAAGATTTGTCGTATAGGGTTTAATTAGAATTTTTAATAGTCTATTAAGACTCACCTCACAACTACAAGTCAACAACTTTGTTGTGTAGATTTTAATTAACATTCGCATGTAATACTTATTAATTATTCTCCTTTAATCCTCTCAACCACCCTCTTAAACACAAGATTTATCATATAGGGTTTAATTAGAATTTTTAAGCGTCTATTAAGCATCACCTCACAACTACAAGTCAACAAATTTGTTGTGTAAATTTTAATTAACATTCGCATGTAGTACTTATTAATTATCTCACTTAATTCCCTCTTAACCAGCCTCTTAAACACAAGATGTCATAGAAGGTCTAATTAGAATTTTTAAGCGTCTATTAAGCACCGCCTCTCAACTACAATTAAAGGTGTCTTTAATAAGTTGGATTTTTCTTTTCAAGACAAATAACGAAGAATCGCGAAAAAGAATAATAAAGTCACATAAAACTCGACGAAGAAAATAGGGAAACTGAAAAACAGATTCAGAAAAAGAGAGAAGAGAATCGGAAGCCTTACGATGTCTTCGTAGAGGGAGGTTTACTGTTCTCGTGCAGTGAGCGGACGAAAAGTATAATCTCTACAAATTCTTATCAAATTGATAAGATTTTATATAATTACACAAATTCTTACAAAAAAAATGATAAAAATTTATATAGTTACACAAAAATTTATGTAATTACACAATTTTTTATCCATCGTACACAAATCCTTACTAAAATAATAAAAATTTATGTAACTAAACAAAAATTCGCCTAACGGTAAGCTACCTAATTTTAGAACTTCCCAGAGAAACTGGGAGAATAAGTCAAGTGTTGAAAATTCATTAGTATTGTGTCAACTGTCAAGGATTATTATGAAAGACAAATTAATTCAAAAAAATTTAAACATGATCGCCGGTCACTCATCGAAGAATATAGGTTAGAATTTATGGTTTATAAGTTTAGTGTTTAAGGTATAAAATTTAAAATTTATGATTAAAATTTAGTGTTTATAATTTAAAATTTAAGTTTTAGGGCGTTAGAGCTAAGAATTTTATTCGATTAACAGGAGCGAAGAATTTTGATTTCTTCATTCCTTTCTACTTACGTAAAAGCAAAAATTAAAATAAAAAAAATTATGCATTTATACTTTTCTTTTCAATTAAGTACAAAAGTTATTAATAATACTGATTTATTATTTAAATATTATTTTAAATTATGTATTTGGAGCGGTTCAGCACGCATGAATTCAAAGGTGGATTACTTTGATCTAAGAATTAAAATGGTAACAACAACTGCACAATTAAGATGACAAAGAATTTTATTGGATTAAAAAGAGGTGAAGAATACTGATTTCTTCATTCCTTTGTACATAAAAGTACAAAAATAAAGTTATGGTTTCTGAATTTAGACTTTTCTCTTCAATTAAGTACAAACTTCATAGAAAATAAGAGAGGCCAGTTTTTCAATGTTCAAAGTGGGATTGGATTGATCAACAAAGAAGTGATCCCACCTTTAGCCGCTTTCCCAACATGAGTGTAACCATCGCCTTCTCTGTAAAGCACATCCATAACCCTCGCAAGGTTGAGACTCCGGCAAAGAACCGGTGTCGGCATTTCCGTCGGCTTCAAGAACTCTTCGTTTACGTCTTTCCACGAACTCTCGATGTGTTTGTTGAATTCATCGTATGCTTCTTGCGCTGTCGCGCCGTATTGTTCCATGTAACACTCGATGGCCGAGCAATCGTCTTCTCTCCTATGTTTGAACTGCACCCATATGAAACATTTAGCAAATGCAGACCCTAAAAGTCCCACTGTTTTATGGCATAGTTGATCTTTAGAATTTCGAAATGTGGGAATGTAGTAAATATACCTTGTGTTCAGCGATGTCGTCCATGAACCTACAAATAATGGTGGAAGCTTTGATGATCTTAGGGTCATTGGCTGCCCATTCGAAGGTCTCGGGGGTTATAACATCGCCCATCCCGACGAAGGCCGTGATAGCAAGCATGGCATAGCCGGAGGTCGGCAATGCATTGTCTCTAAACTCCTCGAATGTTGGTTTGTAGTTTAGATGCGTCCATTTTGCTTCCAAAAGGTAAGCTTGAGCAAGGCGTATCATCTGAGGATTTAGAACATCAAGTTCAGAACTTTATATATATGTTTATGACCAAAACAAGTCGGATGATCGTATCATTACATACCGCTTTTCTTGCATACTCGACTCGGTATTGTCTGCCTTGATCAGCCAAGAGTTGTTCCATTTCTTCGTAAACATCCAACAATGCCTTGTAGCTTATTTGCATGTACTCCGGGAGTTCATCCATGCACTTAAGATCCCACCTGAAACACAATTTCAAGGTTAATTATCAAGTCTAGGATTTGGGTATCACAAAATGAATGTTAACTTGTAATACAAGAAAACTAACTTTTCAATAGCATCAGTATAGGGAATGAGTTCATCATATGTAGCAAATGAATCATATGTGTCATCAACAATGGAAGCCATAGCTATGACTTTGGTCAACATCTTCCTCCCAAGAGAGTATTGGGGTTCAAAGTAAACTCCCATTATCCAAAAATACCCTTCCACCACTCTGTCTCTTGCGAATGGCAACTTTCTTGTAAAGTCTAAATCCTTCCACCACCTGAACAAATCATAAAAAAACAGGGGTTTAATTCATTTGTAAGAAAATAACTTTTAACAACAATAGTATGATTCACTAATGAAGTGTTAGGCTTCATAGCTTTAATGAAACTTACCTACAGATCTCACTTAGCTCTTTCCTGTGCAAAAGTTGCAACAAATTGAAATCAATCTTTGCAAACTGAAGCAATGCTTTGTTATGGGATTCCATATCTTGGTATATCGAAATGAAATTCCGGGCCTCCACCCTCGGCAACCCCCTTCGGATCGTCTGCTTCAGGGCATGATCGACCTGTTCCGATAAAGGATGGTCTAAAGTTGGTAATGCAAGTGTAAGTTGAGCTGTGGCGAAAGAAATGGCTTCATCAAGTATATCATCCCCATGGATCCTCATGTAGGAAGCTTCGTAAAGTTCCAACAATCCTCGCACATCACTCGTCAATGATGCCTTGAAATTCCCTTCCTCATCCTTCAACTTGTTGAAATCACCGCTGGAAACACGGTAGCCGTGCTCTCGGAGTAATCGGAATCGAAGGGCTGTGGTGTAGAGATCATCCTCAACATCATTGCTCTTCATGTCATGGTAAATCTTCTCGAGTTCATCTTCAATCTCTTTCTCAAAATGATAACTCACACCCAATCTTTGAACTGCATCAATCAAGGGCAACTTGCGGTTCAAATCATCGGTAGGTTCCACAATCATCTTCCTCACTTGCTCTTTCAATTCTTCGTATTATAGTTCAGTTGCGGCATCAACATCCTGCTCAAGTACGACAATTAAATCTAGGGACTAAAGCTTAAAATCCATAAAAAAAATGTGTTAAAAGCATTAAAGAAATTATAGATTACCATATTGGGACATTGGATGAACATATCACCCCAAACTCCTGGATGGAAATCAGCCTTGGGTCGATTTTCGGTGTCGGACGGAATGACGGAAAGGGTTGAAGCAGGAACTTGAGAAACTTGTGTTGAAGCCATTATCAAAGATGTCTTGAAGGAGAAGGAGTGGGGGTTTTGGAAGCAAATAACACAAAGATTAATATGCTGCCTTTTCCTACTCTTTCTTATAAGGTTAAAACCAGAGATTTGGGATGAGACTAAGTAAGCAATTGTTGCATGTATTTATAGATAGTTGCTTGCTCATTATAGTCAGAAAAAGACGACGTAAATTGATGATATTTTTTTACAATATTTGAAGTAGAAAATGTGCAAATATACTGATAAAAGCTATTAATAATCATTCTTTTGTTTCTTTCTACTTTCTTTTCTACAATATTGGTGCCTCAGATACATTATTTTAGTATGTTTAGAATAGTGGTGCCTCAGATACATTATTTTAATATGGGACACATAGTTTGACTAATTTTAGTCTTCAGTAAAGTACTTAGCAGGCTTTCTTTCTAATCTTGCTGATGTAGCAATTTGTTGAATTTTCTCGGGAAACAAACAATGAAAAGTTGGTGAAGCCTTTATCGAGTATAAAGCAATAAATGTAACCCCGCGGAAGATGACAAATTCCACATAATTAGATTTTGTAGTATTTAAAATACCAACTTATATAAATAATTCCAACATTTGGTCTAACTTTTTTTCGGTGATATTCAATAGGTATATGTAAAATGACGTCACACAGTCAATTTTGACTCATTTAAACAATTCCATTAATTCATCCAAACTTAAACAAATGACACCTAGTTCAAATGAATATTGATTTTATGAATATATTAAAACGATATGCGTAACCCCTAGACCCGCCTATGCATTAATACGGATCATAAGAAGTCACATTAGGGTCACTGGAGCGACTCACGATAAAATTTTAAATAAACAAATTTGCTGAACCATTTGAAATCATAAATCAAGTTTTGAATTAAAATACAAATTCAAAAAAACATTTAGACAATGAAACAAAACTCTGATACAAATTATTAATACAAGTTTCAAACTCGAATATAAATCAAAACATGACATACATGCCCCCTAATTATACATATATCATACTCCACAAGCAAGCTGAAGAAACTCTCATACTGACGTTGATAGCTGCGACAAAGTCGATCTTCTAACCTGTGATGGTAAAAACAACGTGAGCTTCGGAAAGCTCAGTAATACAAACTACCAAGAGATGCTAAAAGCACAAGTAGGTATATGGCAAGCTTTACATTGTCATGAAGAACTGAGCAACGGTAAGCTCAAATTACGATCCGAGATTTCAGAGGAGCATTATACCAGAAGGTAACGCAGTTATTCTTTATTTGATCACCCGAACCTTAAGAGATGAGTCTAAAGCTGGAGATTTAAAGAGATTCAGATCTCAAAAGTTGAATCAATGAGTTCACAGTGGTTCGTTAAGCGCAAATTGTAAGTTTACGGGGAGTCCAACTTTGATATATTAACTTAGTAAGGTATGTTCAGAAGATGTCAGAAAGTTTTATTAATTTACTTAACTACCCTCCAACCGAACTCCAAAATACAATTCCCCCTGAGCTGTATACAGAAGGTCTTACCCTAGGCCTGAGGCGTAGGAGCCTACCTAAAGGAATGCTTTAGGTTCAGAAAGACTTACCCTAGGCTCGTGGGCATAGGAGCTTAGGTCCAGAAGGACTTATCAGCGTTGAGCCTACATATCTTCATTCATATCCTAAATAATATACCCAATATGATTTCAGTTTATATTCAGAAGACATTATTACAGAAAATAGATGTCAGATCTATTTTTATACCAGAAGACAGATGTCAAATTATTATTATTATTATTATTATTATTATTATTATTATTATTATTATTATTATTATTATTATTATTATTATTATTCCTATTCAATGTCATATATCAGATATATTTTTCATGTCAGAGGTTAGAAACCAGGGAATTGCTTCCCTTTCGAATAACAGAGTTGTACTTTTAATTTTTAGCAGATGGTCTTGGTTTAGAACAAAGAGTATTTACGGATATATAGTACGCGCCTTACGACTCAATTTATTTTTCAGAAACACTCGGTAAGTATCAGAAAGAGGCATTCAACAATTTTTGGACAAATTTCAGAACGAGATACCTACGAATAGGGGAGTTTGATAAAACGACTCGGACCAAACATCGGAAGTTGATGCATCAGGATTATCGGGATTTCAGATATATCGTGAGCAAATCAAACGTTACAACTTACGAGGGTATTATGGTCATTTTGACCTTCATGGGTAATTTGATAATTTAGACAAACCAAGCATAAGTAATGATACACAGAATTCAAGAATTCGAGTTGCTCCTCGAGTTTCCGAGTCCCTTGAACTGGTCAGAACCCAACAATACGATGTTTATTATTTAACCGGATAGGTAAGCCTTAAACATTTGTTTCGCAGAACTGACCACAACGTACAACCAAAAGTAGTTCACCTTTCACTAATCGCCCACTAAACTTATTACCAGGAATCGAGCATATATTCGAACGGTATTTTCCAAGTATTTGAATATGTGCGTTACACTTGAACTCATTCCAAAACATCGAATGTGCCTTAAGAGAACAGATCTTTCTTACTATTAACTATGTACTTTCTCCCAATAAATTGTATGCCTTCATATGGTATTCCTCTAACATCATCTTAGTATCAGAAACGACCAACAGACACGGGTCGTATATTACCACTTTTTATTTGAGCCATTACATGGTTGGCTTTATTTGGAGTTCTCAATTCCATGTCTTAGAAATATTCTCAATCACTATAATATCAGAGGGTATTTCAAACAATTCGATGCTCGAAAGTGTTATGATTGTTCAGAGTCTTCCAGTCCTTCCAACTATTCATTCATTTAAGTTCTCGATGGTAAACCATCATTTTGGTTAATTTGGCAACTAGTGCCGAGGATAGATTATTCTTTTTGGTCATTATGGATATTCTGATCAGTTCAACATCATTAGTATTTCCAAACATTTTTGTCATTTTAGTCAATTCAGCAATTTACGTAATTTTGACTAATTCAACATACAAATATTTTCTCGCAAACGTCTTCAGAGATTTATTTAGTTTCAAAAAGAATTTGAGCAATTTACAACCTCAAAGGTGAAGCCTCGTTATTGTAACTTCCCAAGCCAGTTTCAAGATTTTCAGAGGAATTGGTTGATATATCGAATCTAGTGTAGATTCTTAGACCACTTTCAATGATAGGGGTATTTTAGTCATTTTCATACACCAAGGGTATTTTCATAATTCATTAGCCAACATAATTAGATTTGGAGATCAATCGTTTTTAGTAATCGCTTACTGAACTCGAAAGCCCTTTCAATTTATCAAACCTCTTATCCGAGTATTTGTACTGGCAATTATTATTTTTATCTCATAAATGATCGACATAAGCGGAAGTAATCACATGCTCATACATGGCCGTGCAAGCGTTAACCAATTACCAACATGTTACAAAAGCATGCAGAAGGTAGTGATGTATTATCTTGAATCCTTGTTGTATCGGTTGACCCTCAAACGACATTTGAACAGCCTTGAACCCGGATTTGACGTCCCTCCACCATTCGTATTCAAGGAATTGTTTGTACCTTCAATCACACAATATCTCATTTTAGTCCTTATTCATAGAAACACTTAACTGAATAGATAAATACATAAACATGTTCAGGTTCAAGGTCAGATTCGGAGGCTTTCGGGTCAGAATTTTGTGAAACGGGCTTCAAAATCGAATTCAGGACGTCGAAAAACATAAAAAAAAGTTTTCAGAAAAGTTACTTTTTGATCAAAGTCAACGCTAACGTCAGCAGTCAAGTCAACGCTGGCGTCAGCGTGACGTCATCGGTCAAGGTCAACTGAGTTGACTCGGCGAGTTGACTCAGCCGTGCTCACATGTTTGGATCTAAAAATTTAAAATTAATTTTGGACCTCAAACGTGATTCTGGGAGAAGCAAGGTAGAAGTAGTTTTTGCGTTTCGGCGTAATTTTTACACTATATTTTTATACAATCGTGATTTTTAAGTAAAAAAAACTCTCAAACATAAGTCACGTTACATTAAAATCAATTTTACAGAAAATCAATTCTATAAAAGTACGTTGATCCAAAATCAATTCTACCACCGCAAAACCAAACACGCATATTGTAGCTACCAACACGAAAATTCTTACAATTTATTTTTAAAATATTATACTAATATAACTTTTTTTGAACAAATATATCGATATAAAATCTTAAAACATTTTACAAAAGGTATTATATAAACTTTAATTTATTTATATATTTATATAGTATTTGTTTTATTTTATTTTATTTTGTCATACATAATTGAAATTATGAAATCTGACAACGGCTTTGATCAATAAAACGATGTTTTGGCAAGGCATGTACATTGAAGGTAGACAAAATCAGTGAGTCAAAGCAAATTTCACCAACTTTCATCAAAGGATTTAATTATTCAAATGAAAAGAGGAGGATTATCATTGTAGACTTCGTTTTTAATATATAATTAAGAGATTAACACATGTTTTTGATAGCTTGAATGTACGTTTTTAATATATATTAACTTTCTAATATAATATGGATTAGTATTTGATACACTGCCAGTGTAAAAAAAGTTTACACAAGCATGTCTATTTTCAAGCTTAAATTTAAAACTTAAAATTCTAACCTTAAAACCCTAAAAATCTAACCCCAAGCCCCAAACCCCAAACCCTAAATTCTAACCATAATTCCTAAATTCTAAACCATACAACCTAAACCCCTAACATCTAAACCTTAAACTTAACCCCTAAACCAACCCGCTTGTGAAAACTTTATTTTCCACCGCCGATGTATAAGATATTAATCCATATAATATATGTAACACCCTGAAATTAAAAAAATGAATGAGAATGAAATAAAAAAAAAGGGGAGGGTTGTGGGAATCAAACCCACAACCTTTGCTTCTTTAACCAGATGCCCGACCACTGAGCTAAGAGAGCTCTTGGCTCTAATTTTTTCCCCATGATTTATTTAAACCAACATGTTCTTTTGAAATAAAATAATAATAATAGACTTAAAATATCCCACCTACCATTTTTATTGGAAATTAATGAGATTGCAGTCATAAAAAGTATTCAGAAAACCTCTCTAATGTCGTTTTACCAGTTTATTCCCTTAAACTGAACCGACTACCGTCCATTCACCTCCACCGCCGCGACGTTTCTTGCACCGCCACCATCAAAGTGACTGCCGCCCCTTCCCGATCAAACCACAACCGTCACTCGCCCTAATCCCTCGCTGTGCACCCACTACAAGAAAATAGATTTTTAGTGAGATTAAAAATAGTCACAAAAAGTGTTAAATTTAGTCACTAAAATTTACAGTGACTATTTTTCTGAGTTGTCACCAGTCGTCACTAATAACTCCGTCATTATTATATTAGTGACAAACATTCTATAACAAATGCATATTCAGATATCAATTTTTAGTAAATAAATGTGCAATGCCTGGCTTCAAGAAGGATCGAACCTAGAACTTTTAGGGCGAGAGTGCAATACTTATCCACTAGGCTAGGCAAGAAATTTAATACTATTTTGAAAGAAAAATAATATTTAGGTTTAAATGTAATTGAAATTAATTTTATTTATTTTAAAAATATTTATTAATTATAACCCTAATTATTATAATAATTATTTTGACTAATTTTCTATGGTTTCTTATACAAAGTACGTATGTTGAAGAAACTATTTAGATTTTTTTTGAAGAAAAAACTAATCAAAATGCAACATATCTTTTAAAATTTTCAATAAAATTCTATCATATATTGTGCAATATATCTTTTTTTGAACAAATATATCGATATAAAAATCTTAAAACATTTTTCAAAACGTATTATATAAACTTTAATTTATTTATATATTTATATAGTATTTATTTTATTTTATTTTGTCATACATAATTGAAATTATGAAATCTGGCAACGGCTTAATTTGATCAATGGTAGAAAACGATGTTTTGGCAACGGCTTTGATCATCAGATTCAAGTGAAAAGAGGAGGATTATCATTGTAGACTTCTTTTTTAATATATAATTAAGAGATTAACACATGTTTTTGATGGCTTCATTGTACGTTTTTAATATATAATTAAAAGATTAACTTAATTGATTTTTTAAAAATAGTTCAGGGGCCATTGGTACCCTTAAAGCTTATTTTTAACTACTAGGCTATTTAGAGGAAAAAACTTATTCATTACTTTGATCTAAGAATTAAAATGGTAACAACAACTGCACAATTAAGATGACAAAGAATTTTATTGGATTAAAAAGAGGTGAAGAATACTGATTTCTTCATTCCTTTGTACATAAAAGTACAAAAATAAAGTTATGGTTTCTGAATTTAGACTTTTCTCTTCAATTAAGTACAAACTTCATAGAAAATAAGAGAGGCCAGTTTTTCAATGTTCAAAGTGGGATTGGATTGATCAACAAAGAAGTGATCCCACCTTTAGCCGCTTTCCCAACATGAGTGTAACCATCGCCTTCTCTGTAAAGCACATCCATAACCCTCGCAAGGTTGAGACTCCGGCAAAGAACCGGTGTCGGCATTTCCGTCGGCTTCAAGAACTCTTCGTTTACGTCTTTCCACGAACTCTCGATGTGTTTGTTGAATTCATCGTATGCTTCTTGCGCTGTCGCGCCGTATTGTTCCATGTAACACTCGATGGCCGAGCAATCATCTTCTCTCCTATGTTTGAACTGCACCCATATGAAACATTTAGCAAATGCAGACCCTAAAAGTCCCACTGTTTTATGGCATAGTTGATCTTTAGAATTTCGAAATGTGGGAATGTAGTAAATATACCTTGTGTTCAGCGATGTCGTCCATGAACCTACAAATAATGGTGGAAGCTTTGATGATCTTAGGGTCATTGGCTGCCCATTCGAAGGTCTCGGGGGTTATAACATCGCCCATCCCGACGAAGGCCGTGATAGCAAGCATGGCATAGCCGGAGGTCGGCAATGCATTGTCTCTAAACTCCTCGAATGTTGGTTTGTAGTTTAGATGCGTCCATTTTGCTTCCAAAAGGTAAGCTTGAGCAAGGCGTATCATCTGAGGATTTAGAACATCAAGTTCAGAACTTTATATATATGTTTATGACCAAAACAAGTCGGATGATCGTATCATTACATACCGCTTTTCTTGCATACTCGACTCGGTATTGTCTGCCTTGATCAGCCAAGAGTTGTTCCATTTCTTCGTAAACATCCAACAATGCCTTGTAGCTTATTTGCATGTACTCCGGGAGTTCATCCATGCACTTAAGATCCCACCTGAAACACAATTTCAAGGTTAATTATCAAGTCTAGGATTTGGGTATCACAAAATGAATGTTAACTTGTAATACAAGAAAACTAACTTTTCAATAGCATCAGTATAGGGAATGAGTTCATCATATGTAGCAAATGAATCATATGTGTCATCAACAATGGAAGCCATAGCTATGACTTTGGTCAACATCTTCCTCCCAAGAGAGTATTGGGGTTCAAAGTAAACTCCCATTATCCAAAAATACCCTTCCACCACTCTGTCTCTTGCGAATGGCAACTTTCTTGTAAAGTCTAAATCCTTCCACCACCTGAACAAATCATAAAAAAACAGGGGTTTAATTCATTTGTAAGAAAATAACTTTTAACAACAATAGTATGATTCACTAATGAAGTGTTAGGCTTCATAGCTTTAATGAAACTTACCTACAGATCTCACTTAGCTCTTTCCTGTGCAAAAGTTGCAACAAATTGAAATCAATCTTTGCAAACTGAAGCAATGCTTTGTTATGGGATTCCATATCTTGGTATATCGAAATGAAATTCCGGGCCTCCACCCTCGGCAACCCCCTTCGGATCGTCTGCTTCAGGGCATGATCGACCTGTTCCGATAAAGGATGGTCTAAAGTTGGTAATGCAAGTGTAAGTTGAGCTGTGGCGAAAGAAATGGCTTCATCAAGTATATCATCCCCATGGATCCTCATGTAGGAAGCTTCGTAAAGTTCCAACAATCCTCGCACATCACTCGTCAATGATGCCTTGAAATTCCCTTCCTCATCCTTCAACTTGTTGAAATCACCGCTGGAAACACGGTAGCCGTGCTCTCGGAGTAATCGGAATCGAAGGGCTGTGGTGTAGAGATCATCCTCAACATCATTGCTCTTCATGTCATGGTAAATCTTCTCGAGTTCATCTTCAATCTCTTTCTCAAAATGATAACTCACACCCAATCTTTGAACTGCATCAATCAAGGGCAACTTGCGGTTCAAATCATCGGTAGGTTCCACAATCATCTTCCTCACTTGCTCTTTCAATTCTTCGTATTGTAGTTCAGTTGCGGCATCAACATCCTGCTCAAGTATGACAATTAAATCTCGGGACTAAAGCTTAAAATCCATAAAAAAAATGTGTTAAAAGCATTAAAGAAATTATAGATTACCATATTGGGACATTGGATGAACATATCACCCCAAACTCCTGGATGGAAATCAGCCTTGGGTCGATTTTCGGTGTCGGACGGAATGACGGAAAGGGTTGAAGCAGGAACTTGAGAAACTTGTGTTGAAGCCATTATCAAAGATGTCTTGAAGGAGAAGGAGTGGGGGTTTTGGAAGCAAATAACACAAAGATTAATATGCTGCCTTTTCCTACTCTTTCTTATAAGGTTAAAACCAGAGATTTGGGATGAGACTAAGTAAGCAATTGTTGCATGTATTTATAGATAGTTGCTTGCTCATTATAGTCAGAAAAAGACGACGTAAATTGATGATATTTTTTTACAATATTTGAAGTAGAAAATGTGCAAATATACTGATAAAAGCTATTAATAATCATTCTTTTGTTTCTTTCTACTTTCTTTTCTACAATATTGGTGCCTCAGATACATTATTTTAATATGTTTAGAATAGTGGGACACACACATATATAGTTTGACTGAATTTTAGTATAAAGAAATAAATGTAACCCCGCGGAAGATGACAAATTCCACATAATTAGATTTTATAGTATTTAAAATACCAACGTATATAAATAATTCCAACATTTGGTCTCACGTTTTTTCGGCGATATTCAATAGGTATATGTAAAATGAAGTCACACAGTCAATTTTGACTCAAATTTAAATAATTCCATTAATTCATCCAAATTCAAACTTGATTAATTCTACCCAACGTAGTACAAAATGGAAAATGTTTGATAAACAAATGACACCTAGTTCAAATGAATATTCATTTTTATGAATATATTAAAACGATATGAATTTAAATTAAATATAATTTTGTTTTCAAAATTATTTTAATAAAATATAATTGTATTATACAACTAAAATCTGAAAATTGAACTTAATAAAAAAAAAACTGAAAATTGAAACCATAAACTAAGTTGAATGGATTGTAAACGCGTTAAAAATACTTATGGGTAAGCAATGAGTTTTCCTTTTAGATATTCTGGTTAGGGGTGCTAAAAAATATTCGATTCGACCGATCCGATCTGAAAATTTAGATATTTGATCTTATTTTTATTTTCGGATCGGATATCCGATCGGATTATAGATTTTTCGGATCGGATACGAATCGCAATATTTCAAGTTTCGGATTATCCAAAAATCCGAAAATCTATTTTTTTAAATATTAATCTTGTTATATTTAACATTTCGATGCTTGTTATATCTGAAAATTTAAAAAATCGATTTTTTTCATAGATGTCAATCTTGTTATATTTAGCAATTTGTTGTTTGTTATATTCGAAATTCCAAAATTTTCCTAAATACGACCTTCAAATTCGAAAAAATAATTGAATCAAATTATATTTTCGGATAATCGAATATCTGAATATCCGATCTCATTATCCGGTATCCGAAATAACGGATATTCATTTTTTTCCGAATCGGATACAAATCACTATATTGACGATCCGAAAAAAACAGATATCCGAAAAAACCAGATCAGATCCGATCCGATATCCGACGATGAACACCCCTAATTCTGGTGTTCGGTGAAAAATCGAAACCTAACTAAATCGTAAAATCAAGGCTTAAGGTCTACTTTAGCCCCTATACTATTTTCGTAGTTGAATTGCACCACGGTTTGCCCCTTAACTGACACTCTAAACCTAATTTCTAAATCTCAAACCCTAATAAAAAATTTATGAATATAAAGTAATCATGAAGCATAAAAGTATTCTTAAACCCTAAACGATGATGCAATTCAACTACTTTAGGGGCTAAATTGATACGAAAATACTATAGGGGCGAAATCGATAAATTTAGACTACTATAGAGGTAAAAGTTGTAACCACCGGACCCACTTATGCGTTTCACCTAACTCCGGGCGATCACAACCTATAATCAAACTTCCTGTGAAATATCTCAGTCAAAATATAAAAAATGATATAGTTTTCCCCTACGGGAGATTTACGAACCATACCTTAAAACCTGTTAACGAAGATATATCAATACTATTCTCAGAACGATTATAAAATCTATCAGTATTGCTTTCAATTTCATTCCCAAAACAGTAAGTATTAGTTTAGTAACATGTGGTTATAAAATATGTTATATGAAAGCATAAAGTGTTTGGTTATAAACTAAAGCCAACATCCGGCAAAACCAAAAGATAAGTCGTATCAAAATATAGGCATAAGTCACCCAAATACAGTCAGTTTGGAAGATAAGAACATTACAACAGTCTAAAGCTAAATGTGCCGATCCTCCAGTTGCCGGGTCCAAAAGGGTAGCCTATCACAAGTATCTGAAAGGGGAGAAGAGAATGGCATGAGTTAGGGAGCTCAGTGTGTTCCAATAAGTGCAGATCAAACACGCAATAAATACATATCAATCATATCATATGAACACATAACAGAACAATACAAATGCTCGAGTGCATGGAAGGGTTTACTAGTGACTGCCCTCCAACCTTACACCAAATGCACCCATAGGGACTTACCCTAGGCCCGATTGGCATAGGTGCCACCTAAGGGGATGCCTTAGGTCCATAAGGATTTACTCGTGCTAAA
Source organism: Hibiscus tridactylites (assembly GCA_958450335.1). Classification (NCBI taxonomy): domain Eukaryota; kingdom Viridiplantae; phylum Streptophyta; class Magnoliopsida; order Malvales; family Malvaceae; genus Hibiscus; species Hibiscus tridactylites. The sequence goes on from OY288267.1 coordinate 4,873,278, forward strand.
GCATCGGAACCCACTCAATGAGAGACCTTGAGTCCATAAGGATTTACCAGCTGGATCAGGGCTACACTTGCAGAAACTTCATAACATAACCCAACAGTATACCCTAGATAGTAAACGGTGTTCAGATTCCAGACATGAGTAACAAAATACATGTGACAGACATATTCTATTCAGAGTATCAGAAGCAGAAGATTCATGCTTTTGACAGATAAATGGGCATACCATTTAGCAGAGCAGACATTTTCATCATTCATCATGCAAACAGATTGTACCATAATAGGTCAAGCTAACAGATCATGCTATCAAATTCATCAGACAGCCAAGCATTACCATCACAGATCAAGCAATCACATACCAAGTATACAGATTGAGCAGACATACATCAGGTAGGCAGAGAATGTCATCATATATCCAGTTCATCATTTCATCTCATTTTCTAACATAGTGTTGCAATCTCAATAACAACTGAACATTCATCAAACATAGCATTGTTCATGATTAAATCGTTAGATTGTTTACTAATATGTAATCATTATACAATTCATTCAATAGAATACAGCACACATGGAACACACCTCAAAAGCTGGTCGGAGAGGGGTCTAACGGACACCTGCCTCGGTACACTCAGATACAGGGTCGGATCCTAGATCATGAAGGAGTAATATTCATAATGTGAAATAAGTGCTAAACTTGTGCTTAAACATAGAGTTCAAATCCATGCTGATATTCACCGGAGCGTGAGGGTGAGCGGATCGAGAGGAGCTAGGCTGAGCTGGAGAGTGGTCACACGAGTCTTGAGTACCTTTCCACAAACTGGGGGTCTTAGAGTCGGAATTTCACAAAACGGGCTTCAAAAACGAACTCAGGACGTAGAAAAACTTAAAATAGGGCTTTTCGGAAAGTTTCTTTTTTGTCAAAGTCAACGCTGACGTCAGCGGGTCAACGGAGCCAGACATGATGATGTCAGCATCCAACATGGGGTCAACTGAGTTGACTCGGTAAGTTAACTCACAGAGTCAACTCGGGCGAGTTGACTCTGACACGGGTCGGTTCGTGTCAAAGACGGGTCGGGTCGGACGCGGGCGATAGGCTCAGGTTGACTGGGTTTGAGTTTGGTTGATGGGCCGACCGGTCCAGCCGGTTCAGGCCGGCTCACTTACCCAAATAATCGAACTCGCCAGCCGATCACCGAAAATTGTTGCCGGAGACGATTTGGGCACCTAAACTTTCGAAAAAAGATGCAAAAACATCAGACCAGAACGTTACCCTTTGAAACAACTCACACCCAATCTTCATGTCATGGTGTAGAGATCATCCTCAACATCATTGCTCTTCATGTCATGGTAAATCTTCTCGAGTTCATCTTCAATCTCTTTCTCAAAATGATAACTCACACCCAATCTTTGAACTGCATCAATCAAGGGCAACTTTTGGTTCAAATCATCAATAGGTTCCACGATCATCTTCCTCACTTGTTCTTTCAATTCTTCGTATTGTAATTCAGTAGCGGCATCAACATCCTGCTCAAGTATGACAATTAAATCTCGGGACTAAAAGTTAAAATCCATAAAAAAAAAATGTTAAAAGCATTAAAGAAATTATAGATTACCATATTAGGACATTGGATGAACATATCACCCCAAATTCCTGGATGGAAATCAGCCTTGGGTCGATTTTCGGTGTCCGACGGAATGACGGAAAGGGTTGAAGCAGGAACTTGAGAAATTTGTGATGAAGCCATTATGAAAGATGTCTTGAAGGAGGAGTAGGGGTTTTGGAAGCAAATAACACAGATTAATATGCTGCCTTTTCCTACTCTTTCTTATAAGGTTAAAACCAGAGATTTGGGATGAGACTAAGTAAGCAATTGTTGCATGTATTTATAGATAGATGCTTGCTCATTATAGTAAATTGATGATATTTGGGGAGACTGCTTAAGTTTCATTCTTTTGTTTCTTTCTACTTTCTCTTCCTCAATATTGGCGCCTCTAAAACATTATTTTAATATATTTTCTTTCTGATGTAGTTGTTTGTTGAATTTTCTCGAGAAGCAAACAGTGAAAAGTTGGGGAAACCAGCAATATGAATATTTCTGCAGAAGATTACAAATAAGTGGAATTAGATTTTATAGTATTTAAAATACCAACGTGTATAAATAATTCCAACATTTGCTCCTACTCTTCCTCAGAGGTACATATAAAATGAAGTCTCACGAATTTAGTGACAGTCAATTTTGACTCAAAATAGAAAATGTTTGGCATACTAAATGATATTAATTTTTTACAAATAATAATTCGTCAATTTTATTAAGCAAAATATACAATAAGATTAAAAAAAAGAGTTTATAAATAAAACTAGAGCAGACTAATCTTATTAACAAGTGATTCAAACTAGCCACTAAGACATAAAATATAATCATATAAGGGTTAAAACATAAGCAAATTAACAATTCGTAAAAGTAATAGATAAATAAATATCATTATCGTCACTAAAGGATAAAAGCCACTAAAGCATAGAATATAACAATGATAGCACGTTGACAAAAATAATTTTTCCACAACTCAACTGCAAACTATCTCTGGTGATTGCAACTTCCAAGTGCCTATCAATACAAGAAAACTATTTTAAAGTTGATGAATTTAATTAAATATAATTTGAATGATAGGTATTTTTGAATTTAAAATTATATATACGCTATTGCTTTTAAATAATCAAAAGTTTAAATAAACTTTAGTTAAGTGTCTGCATTATGTTTAATTAAAAACATTACCGATATATTAACATACTATATTTCCACATAAAAAATATTATCATCTTGTAATGCATTATATTATCATCGCACAACTTATTTGAAGTTTATAAATTAATCATATTTAAATAAAAATATTAATGTGGCCACTAAATGATAACGACTCAGATATTTGTATTGCGTTGATTGACAACTTATGGTGGTCTACGTGTACCTAATTGTTAATGTAATAATATTTTACAATATGTACTATGTTAATGTAGTAATATTTTTACTTAAAATAGAAACAATCATAATAAATTTATTTTTAAAAAAATAGGAACAAATCATAATAAATTTACTTAAAAAATATGCAAGTCATAACAAATTTTTATCTCTATCAATCAAGCATGTTTTCTATTTTTTTAAAAACTAAAAATAAAAATTATTTTCTAAAAATAAAATTAAAAAAAATTAAAATCAAACGGACGCTTAATACATGGGAGGCAAGAGTCTCATTCTGTGTCAATATGAATTTGTCCCCGAAATCAACCCTATGTTTATACATTTTATTAGTTATAATTGTATCTAAAACATTTTTTATTTTATATAAATATTGATATATTAATAATTTGGTATTAATATTCATATAATTATATCATATTAAAAAAATCTGAGAAATTACCCTGCAAGTCAAGTGTCGAAAATCCATTAATTATTTTATCTAAAGGACAAATTAATTCATAAAATCAAAACACGTGCGCCCTCCCTTGACAGCCTTTCTTGATTCCAAACCATTCAAACAATACCGCTATATATAATAATTTGTTTTAAGCTTGTAATTTACTTTAAAATATTGTGTATTCATTTAGTCAAAAAGAATATTGTGGATTTATATAAATTTTAAAATAATTTATTATGTATTATATAAATATTAATTTATTTATATAATTATATGAAACGATATTATGACCCTGTTTGGCAATTAGCGGATAGTTGATAGCGGATAGCGGATTACATTAGCTGATAGCTGATAGTTGATTGCATTAGTTGATTTGACTAATGAATTGTATTAGCTGATTGTATAAAAGTGTTTAGTAAAATTAGCTGATAGCTATTAGATTATTTAAACAAGCAAAATGACATATAAGGACATGATTATATTCAATACTTGTTTGAATAGTTTATTAGTTATCAATATTTTGTATTTAATCAATATTAATTAGATCTATGAAATTAGTTTTAATTTAACTTTTCTAAACATATTCAAATGATTTATATATTAATTTATTATTTATATAATTATTTTAATATAATTTAATTAATTAATTAATAATTTTAAATACGCATATAAATATGTGATAATAAAAAGAAAAAAGTAAATATGATTAGCTTATAAATAGGATAAAAAAATATTTAATTTAAGTTATTTTGAGATTTTTGGTAATGGGTAAGGGTAAAAAAGTTTTTACAACTTTAATATCAAACTTCTAATCTCAAAAACTCATATTATGAGCTTTTTTAAAATTAGCGGTTTCACCCCAATCTGCTCTTTCAATCCGCTATTCACCAAATAACAATATTAGCGAATTTAACTGGTCAAACTTCTAATTATGCATTAAACCTCTAATTTTTGTCTAAACCTCTCCTTACCAAACAAGGACATATATCAAAGGATTTAATTATTCAAGTTAAAAATGTAAATTTTTTTACCAAACAAGGACATATATAAAAGGATTTAATTATTCAAGTTAAAAATGTAATTTTTTTTACATATGGATTAAGAGGTTAGCACTTTTTTCTATATATCACTAATGGAAAATTTTAAATATATATTTATATACCAAAAATGTAATGTGAAAGTTACTATGTTTATTTATTATTTTTTTATAAATATGTTTCATCATAATCAGGGGCAAAGTCAGAAATTTATTGAAGGGGTGTTAATTTTTTAACGATATTTAAAAAGAGTTAATTATTTATATATAAATATAATTTTATTTATAAAGAGATGTCATTTTATTTATAAAAGAAGCATCATTTATATATATAATTTTTTATATATAAATTGTATTAAAAAAATATTTTGACACCTCATTACATGGCTCTGCACATGATTATAATAAGACATATTAACCTTCCAACCTTACTTATGCGTTGTATTCATGTATTGGATATTCACTGCGGACGATTCTGAATTTTCTCAAAATATTTAACTTTTTCTTTAGAAAATTATCCAATGAAAATCATTTCATATTTAATAAAAAAAATCAAATGTTAGAAATTTTCCGAAGTATGTTATCTTTTTATGTTTCATCACATCATAATCATCCTAAGTAGTTTACGTATTGTATTTTTTTATAAAATTTATTTCGTTAAAATTGCACTTGTGTTATAAAGGTTGAAATCTTATTTTGACTCTAAAGTGTTCTAATAGAAAAGCGGATGATCTTTATCTTAGAAAATACGGGTTTAAATCGCTTTATCTACAAGATGTATGCGCATTGCCAACGAATTAAGAATATGTATAAACAAATACTACTTTGCCATCACTTTTTGACTATTAAAAAATTACATTTTATTGTCACTTTGATGTTGGAAATTAATATATAGTATATTATTTAATGTTGGAAATTACGAATTGAATAAAATTTAAAATGTGATTTGTAACCCCCTAGACTCGCCTATACGTTACAACGGATCCTAGGAATTCGCATTAGGGTCACAAGAGTGACCCACAGTAAAAATACACATAAAACGTTTTTTCCCTCAAACACTTATTAAACTGTAAAATCAACTTCCGTTTAAAATACCATTTCAGGAAGTCATTTAAACACATAACAAAATTTCGGAAAGTGGTTTACAGACACTATCATAAAACAATACATGACATACATGCCCACTAACTATATAATATTGTACTCTAGAGGCAACACCGAGAGAACTCCGAACACTGATGTCAAACGTTATACCATGGTATATTCTTTTAACATGCGATGGTAAAAACAACGTGAGCTTGGAAAAGCTCAGTAATACAGAACTACCAAAAGATGCTATAAGCTCATGCAGATATATGGTAGGCATAACATTTTCATCATGTTCCAAGTAGTAACAATTTTCATTTCTTTTCCACTATTTCAGGGTAACGTTATACTTGAGAATAACGATACTTGTTCTATATTCAATCATCGAGTAACAACAAGAATTAAACAAGATGATAGATTACGAAGATGGAAACAAAGATTTTACTGTCTAGTGTGTTCCAATAAGTGCAGATCAAACATGCATAAATACATACCAATCATTTCATAAGAACACATAACAATTCAATGCAAATTGTTCAAGTACATACAAGAGTTTACTAGTAACTACCCTCCAACCTTACTACAAATATGCAGTCTTCCAGAATTACATCCATAAGGACTTACACTAGGCCCGATGAGCATATGTGCCACCTAAGGGGCTGCCTTAGGTCCACAAGGATTTACCTGTGCTAAAGCATCAGAACCTACCCAAGGAGAGACCTTGAGTCCATAAAGATTTACATACTGGATTAGGGCTGTACCAATAGAGACTTCATGATATAACCCAATAGCATACTCCAGATAACAATCGGTATTCAGATTTTAGACATGAGTAACATAATACATATGACAAACATATTTCATTCGAGGCATCAGAAACATAAGTTCATGCTCTTTATACACATTTATGGGCATACCATTGAGCATACGATATCATCATTCATCATGCAAACAGAGTGTACCATCATAGGCCAAACTAACAGATTATACTATTACTTACATCAGGCAGACAAACAATATTATCACAGATCAAATAACCACATAGCACAATCATATATTAAATATACAGATCAAGCAGACTTACAACGAGGAGGCAGAAAATGTTATCATATGTCCAGTTCATCATTTCATCAAGCATATCATCGTTCATAATTAAGTTATTATATTGTTTACTAACATGTAACAATCATACAACACATTCAACTGAATGTAGCACACATGGAACACACTAGATAGAACAATTTATTTTTTGAAGATACTCAGTATTTACAAAAGGGGACACATTGAACTTTTGACAATGTGGACAAATTTCCAAAAATGAGATCCCTATTAAAAAGGGTTCGTACTAATGGTTCAAACTAGATATTCAAGAATTGATACATCAAGATCTTAGAGAGTTCAGATATATCATGAGTGATTCAATCATTTAAGCCTACAAGGGTATTATGGTCATTTTCCATACATGGACATTTTGGTAATTTATACAACAAGACATAAACAGAGACTCGAGAATTCCATTTGCCCATCAGGTTTCCAACCAAGCATTTAGAAATTTCTAAATCAAGATCTTTCATGGTATCAGATACATTTAGGGCTATTCTGGTCATTTTGGCCAACAAGAGCATTTTGGTCATTTGACTGTTAGGGGAGATTCTGTAATTCCACATACTAAGGACAAATTAGTAATCTGCATACATGAAGATCTCCACGGTTTATTAGGTTTCCAAATTCAGTCAAACTTACAGATCCCAATACTGCGATATTTACCAAGTATTTGAACATGGGAAGTACACCCGAACTTAAACCATAGTATCGAATGTACCCTTAAACAGACTACTCTTACCATTAACTATATATATTCCTCCAAATGGATCGAATATGCCTTTATATGGTATTCACACAAATTCATATATATCAAACGGCCAGCAAACACGGGACTTAGAGGTATTTTCAGTCATTTAAGTGTTCAGAGGTTTTTCAATTATCCTGAGCCTTTCGAGTCCTAAAATATTCATTCAATTCGAGTCTCGAGGTTACATCCATCATTATGGTTAATTCGGCATCTAGTGCCCGAGGGTATTTCCGTCCTTTTGGTCATTATACACATTCTGACTAGCTCAACTTTATCAGCATTTTCAATCCTTTGTCATTTCAGATCAATTCAACTTTTATGCCACTTAGATTAATCTAGACATGCGAATAAATTTTTCGCAGTCTTATCTTCGGAGATTTATTCAGAACTCGAGAAGATCTTAGCACTTTGCAATTTTGAAGGTTTAGGCTTCGTTAACATAACGGCCGGAGCAAAATTAAGGTTTACAGATGAATCGATTGTGTTACCAGATCTAGTGAAGGTTTTTAGATCTCTTCCATTAACAGAGGTAAATTTTTTTGTCTTTCTCATACATCAAGGCGTCTTTGTCACTTCACAACCAATCATTCTGAGCATTAAACCTTAAATCAAGAATATAGTCTGAATTGGATGTTTCGAAGTGCATTGTTTTACCGATTAACCATTGAACTTGGATCACTCATTGATCAACAATTCCTTATTCGCATCAATTAAAATCTTATTCAAAATTAATTATAGAACTCTAGATCTTTTCAATTTATTTATATTATTATTACTTTTTTATCGAATATGTCATACTTATCTGAATTTTCATACCTACTTTTCGTATCTGATTTGATTTAGGTAGATTAACAATATACTTTATCAGGAGCATACATGCTACAACCGAATACCAACATGTTCATAAAGCATACAAGTGGTAGAAAAGTATTACCTTAAATCTTTGCTATATCGGTCGATCCTTGAAATTGACATTCGAACACTCTTAAACTCGAATTTGACATCCCTCAAAATCTCGTATTCAAGGAACCACAAATACCTTCAATTACAAAAATTTCTATTTCAGTCCTTATCCATAGAGCTCTTAACTGAATAAATAACTACATAAACAAGTTCGGGTTCAAGGTCAGATTTGGAGGCTTTCGGGTCAGAATTTTTCAAAACGGGCTTCAAAAACAGGATCAGGACGTCAAAAAACATAAAATAGGAGTTTTCAGAAAAGTTGACTTTTTGGTCAACGATCAAAGTCAACGGGTCAGGCATATGGGTCAGGCAGACTGTTTAGGTCAACGGGTCGGGCAGACGGGTCAGAAAGTCGTTCGATTTTTGCCGGTGACTCCAATGGTCATAATCTTGCTGAAAAAACGAAGCCCATAACACACTCAGTTCAACCAAGCTAGAAATTTCCAAAAGAAAAGCCGGAAACACGCCGGAACTTACCCAAACAGAAACAAAGTGGCCGGAAAGCAAGGTAGCCCAGACGAAGCTTCTACCGGTGTCAGACGAGTAATCTACTAGCTGGGTTTTGCTCGCCTTATCCCAAGGAACTCGCCAGAGGTGACGACGCGCCGAACGAACGGTCGAGGCGGCCGAAAATCTCAAAAATCAGAGGCGAGATGTATGGTTCCATCGGATCTTCGTACCGATCTCCACGATAGACAATGCGTCGGTTCTGTGCGTGGTGATTGAGGTTCTATTCAGGGCACGATGACGAACAGGTAGGTGACGGCGGTGCACGCCACGACGGTGGCCGGAGATCGGATCAGAAGCCGAATGGTGATTTAGGGGAGATGAAGGGTCAAAGAGGATTCTAGAACTCCCGATATTATTTTTTAGACTCATATTCGATGCACTAGGGGGTTGTTGGGCTAATTAAAACTCGATATAGACCAGAGAACATCATTCAAAATTTTTGGGCTGAATGGAAATCAAGTTTTAACCTTAACTCAATTGGCAGAGGTTTGGTTCACCAAGCAAAGGGTTAAGGGTTCAAAACCCCACAACAACACCATTTTCTTTTCTTTTCCCTTTTTTAACTACAAATCTTAGAGTGTTACATGATTCCTAAAAGTATGAGGAATGATAAATATGAGTTCTAGAATATTTAAAGAAACATTCCTTTATTTAGAATAATCGAAAATTTCACACTACCTATACGTTCCTCAACAGTTAAAGGAACAATTGTTGTTCCTAGAGGTCACGGGTTCGAGCACTAGCGGTTGCAGCAGGGTGATTGAACGTTCATTGTCAAATGGTTAAGAGTATATTTAGAACAGATACTACTTGTAATCACTCTAACTTTCATCAAAATAATAATAATAAAAGATATTTATTTATTTAAAAATATCGAGAATGTACGCCCCTATACACCCGGGACACAATTTCTCAAACTTCCTAAATAATGTAACATTGTCTTACTACTTTATTTAAAAATAAAGTAAATCATATGATGCAAAATAGCATACGCAATGAATGAAACTATACTAATAATGATAGAAACAACAATGACAATTATTATAATAACAATAATTTTTAAAACAATTTTTATTTAGGTAAAGAGAAATTTTACTTCTAGAGAAGAGAAGGATGTCAATTGAGAGCTTTAACCATCTACTTTAAAAATTATTGATCTAACCCCTAGACCTGCCTATGCGTTAATACGGGTCCTAGGAAGTCACATTAGGATCACCGGAGCGACCCACGTTGAAACTTCAAATAAACAAATTGCTAAACCATTTAAAATCATAAATCAAGTTTTGGATTAAAACACAATTTCAGAAAACATTCAAACAATGAAACAAAAGTGTGATAAAAGTTGTTAATACAAGTTTCCTACTCGAATATAAATCAAAACGTAACATACATGCCCCCTAAGTACACAGCTGTCGTACTCCGCAGGCAAAGCCGAAGAAACTCATATACTGACTTTGATAGCTGCAACATGGTCGATCTTTAAACCTGTGATGGTAAAAACAATGTGAGCTTCGGAAAGCCTAGTAATACAAACTACCATGCTAAAAGCACAAGTAGGTATATGGCAAGCTTTACATTGTCATGAAAAACTAGGCAACGGTAAGCTCAAATAACGATTTGCAATTTCAGAGGAGCATTATACCAGAAGGTAACAGAGTTGTTCTTTATTTGATCACCCGAACCTTAAGAGATGAGTCTAAAACCGGAGATTCAGATTCCAAAAGTTGAACAAAGGAGTTCAAAGTGGTTCATTAAGCACAAATTGTAAGTTTACGGAGAGTTCAACTTTGATACATTAACTTAGTATGGTATGTTTCAGAAGATGACATAAAGTTTTATTAATTTACTTAACTACCCTCCAACCGAACTCCAGAATGCAATTCCTTTTGAACTGCATATAGAAGGTCTTACCCTAGGCCTGAGGCATAGGATCCTACCTAAGGGAATGCCTTAGGTCCAGAAAGACTTATCGTAGGCCCATTGGGCGTAGGAGCTTAGGTTCAGAAGGACTTACCAGCGCTGAGCCTTCAGATCTTCATTCATATCCCAGATAATATACCCCATACGATTTCAGTTTATATTCAGAAGACAATATTACAGAAAATAGATGTCAGATCTATTTTTATACCAGAAGTTAAATGTCAAACTTATTTTATTATTATTATTATTATTATTATTATTATTATTATTATTATTATTATTATTTCGTATTCAATGTCATATATTAGATATATTTTTCATATCAGAGGTCAGAAATCAGAGAATTGCTTTCCTTTCATATTATAGTGTCATACTTTTAGATTTTAAGCATATGGTTTTGGTTTAGAACAGAAAATATTTACAGATACATGGTACGCGCTTTATGATCCAATTCATTTCTCAGAGGTACTTGATAGATATCGGAAAGATGACATTTGACAAATTTGGGCTGATTTTAGAACGAGGTCCCTACGAATAAGGGAGTTTGATAAGACAGACTGAATCAACATTGGAAGTTGATGCATCAGAATCATTGGGATTTCAGATATATTGCGAGAAGAATTAAATGTTACAGCTTATGAGGGTATTAAGGTCATTTTGACCTTCAGGGGGTATACTGGTTATTTGAACCAACAAGGTATAAATGGTGATGCACAGAATTTAGGAATTCTGGTTACTCGTCAAGTTTCTGAGCACCTTCAAACTAATCGGAACCCATTAACACAATGTATAATATCTCACCGGATAGGTATACTTCAACCATTCATTTCTCAGAACTGACTACAGAGCATAACAACAATAGATCACCTTCACCAATCGTCCATTGAACTTACTACCAGAAATTAAGCATATATTCGAGTGGTATTTTCCAAGTATTCAAGCATGTGCATTGTATCTGAACTCATTCCAAAACATCGAATGTGCCTTAGGAGAACAAGTCCCTCTCACTATTAACTGTGTACATTCTCTGAATAAATTGCACGTGCCTTCACACGGTATTCTCCCACTATCATCATGGTATTTGAAACGACCAACTGGCACGGGTCATATTTTACCATATTTGGAGCCATTACATTTGTTTGCCTTTATTGGGATTTCTAATTCCATGTCTTAGGGTTATTAGGACCCATTTTAGTCTTATCAGTATACGAGGGTATTTCAAATAATACGATGCTCGAAAATGTTCCAATTATTCAAAATTTCTCGGTTCTTCCATCTATTCATTCGTTAAAGTTCTCGAGGGTAAATCCATCATTTTTATTAATTGGGAAAACGGTGTCGAGGAATGATTATTCCTTTTGGTCATTAAGGATGTTCCGATCGATTGAGCCTTATCAGAATTTCCAAACATTTCAGTCATTTCAATCAATTCAGCAATTTACGCGACTTTAACTAATCCAAACATACAATTATTTTCTCGTGAATGTCATCAGAGACTATTTAATCTCAAAAAGAATCTGAGCAAATTTGCAGTCCCAAAGGTGAAGCCTCACTACTATAACTTCCCAAGCAAACTTCAAGATTTTCAGAAGGTTCAATTGTTTTACCAGATCTAGTGTAGATTCTCAGACCACTTTCATTAATAGGGGTATTTTAGTCATTTTCATACATCAACGGCATTTTCGTAATTCTTTATACAAAATAATCAAACTTAGAGATTAACCCTTTTTATTAGTCGTGTATTGAACTCAGAAGTCCTTTCGATTTATCAAACCTCTTATTCGAATATTTGTCTTGACCATTAATATTCTTATTTCTTAATTGATTGATAGTAGCAGAATTAATCACATGCTTAATCATGGTCGTGCAAGCATTAACTGAATACCAACAAGTTTTGAAAGCATGCAAAAGGTAGTAATATATTACCTTGAATCCTTGTTATATCGGTCGACCCTCGAACGACATTCGAACACTCTTAAACCTGGATTTGACGTCCCTCATCCATTGGTATTCAAGGAATTGTGAGTACCTTCAATCATACAATATCCCATTTCAGTCCTTATTCATAGAGCCCTTAACTGAATAAATAAATACATAAACAAGTTCGGGTTCAAGGTCAGATTCGGAGGCTTTCGGGTTAGAATTTTACGAAACGGGCTCAAGACGTCGAAAAACAAAAAAACATGAGTTTTCAAAAAAGTTGACTTTTTGGTCAACGGTCAAAGTCAACGCTGACGTCAACAGTCAACAGTCAAAGTCAAAGCTGATAGGGATGGCAAAAATACCCGGCCCCGACCCGACCCGAGGTGCCCCGACCCGACCCGGCCGGGTATTTTTACTAAAATTTCGGGGATCGGGGCGGGGCGGGGCGGGGCGAGAAAAGCTTGAAGTCGGGGCGGGGCGGGTTCGAGTATTTGATAGAAATTCCCCGCCCCGCCCCGCCCCGGTATATTTTTATATTTTTATATATATTTTTATTATATTTATAAAAAATATCATTATATTTAAACATTTTTATGTGTTTTAAAGTTGTTTTTTGTTTTTGTTTTGGTTCGTACATTTTGTAAAATTTGTTTAGATGTTGTTCAAGTTTTAATATATTCGATTCTAACGGTCAATGATTCAAGTTTATTCTTTTAAATATGTAGTTTAACACGTGATAATTTAAAATTAGTTTTATTTTATTTTCTTATATAAGTTTGAAGTCCTTTGAAATCATAATTTGTGATTGTGGTGAAAGATTGATCGAATCTAACATTTACCGTCGACGAAGATTAATTTTTTTTTAATTTTTCGGGGCGGGTCGGGGCGGGGTCGGGTTTAAGGGTTATTGTATCGGGGCGGGTCGGGGCGGGTAAATTAATATTTTAATTCGGGGCGGGGCGGGGTCGGGTATAGTATCTTATAGGTCGGGGCGGGTTCGGGGCGGCCAAAAACCCGCCCCGCCCCGCCCCGTTGCCATCCCTAAAAGCTGATGCCATACTAATGTCAGCAGTCAACTGAGTTGATTTAGGTTGTAATTTAGGGTTTATGAATTTAGGTTGTAATTTAGCTTAAATTTAGGTTTAGAGATTTAGGTTGTAATTTAGGGTTTATGAATTTAGGTTGTAGGGCGTAGAATTTAAGGTTCGTGGTTAGAATATAGAATTTAGGGTTTAAGGTTTAATGTTTTGGTTGTAGGGTGTCAGGGCTAGGGATTTAGGTTTTAAATTTTATAACTTAAATGTGAAGGGTTGTGTAATTTTTTTACACAAATTGTATATCAAAAAAGGGCAAGAGGAACATCTTTGGCCACTAAGCCAATTAGTGAATCTCCATTTCTATCATTTTCTTTCTCTTGATATTTTTTTCCTCGTAGAACTCTCTCAAAATCAACCATAATCTATCTAAAGATTCAACCTTTAGTGTTGTGATATTCTTAGTTGATTATTTGATGATGAGGTTAATTTTGAGATATATTCTTTTTTTCTCAAAAAAATATTTCTTATTATTTGAAATTTCGAATAAATACCTAAAATTCTTTAAATTCGAGAAACTCTCAAACCCCTAAAAATATGAAATTTTTAGTTTAATTTTATGAATTTTAAAGAAATTTTGAGAAAACTTACCAGTATGGAAAACATGTGTTAATCGCTTAATTATATATTAAAAACGAAGTCTACAATGATAACCCTACCTTTTTTTTCACTTGAATAATTAAATCCTTTGATGAAAGTTGGTGAAATTCACTTTGACTCACTGATTTTGTATATCTTCAATGTATTTATTTGATAAAATATAATTTCCTAACCTCGACCAAAACTATTATTAGATTTGAGATTTATTAATGGACAGAGTGATTATAATACTGATCTAGTCATAGTTTAGATTGTTAGATTAGTTTTCTTGTATTGATAGTCACTTGGAAGTTGCCATCACCAAAGATAGTTTGCGGTTGAGTTGTGATAAAATTATTTTTGTCAACATGCTATCATTGTTATATTCTATGCTTTAGTGGCTTTTATCCTTTAGTGACGATAATGATATTTATTTATCTATTATTTTACGAATTGTTAATTTGGTTATGTTTTAACCCTTATATGATTATATTTTATGTCTTAGTGACTAGTTTGAATCACTTGTTAATAAGATTAGTCTGCTCTAGTTTTATTTGTAAACTCTTTTTTTTAATCTTATTGTATATTTTGCTTAATAAAATTGACGAATTATTATTTATAAAAAATTAATATCATTTAGTATGCCAAACATTTTCTATTTTGAGTCAAAATTGACTGTCACTAAATTCGTGAGACTTCATTTTATATGTACCTCTGAGGAAGAGTAGGAGCAAATGTTGGAATTATTTATACACGTTGGTATTTTAAATACTATAAAATCTAATTCCACTTATTTGTAATCTTCTGCAGAAATATTCATATTGCTGGTTTCCCCAACTTTTCACTGTTTGCTTCTCGAGAAAATTCAACAAACAACTACATCAGAAAGAAAATATATTAAAATAATGATTTAGAGGCGCCAATATTGAGGAAGAGAAAGTAGAAAGAAACAAAAGAATGAAACTTAAGCAGTCTCCCCAAATATCATCAATTTACTATAATGAGCAAGCATCTATCTATAAATACATGCAACAATTGCTTACTTAGTCTCATCCCAAATCTCTGGTTTTAACCTTATAAGAAAGAGTAGGAAAAGGCAGCATATTAATCTGTGTTATTTGCTTCCAAAACCCCTACTCCTCCTTCAAGACATCTTTCATAATGGCTTCATCACAAATTTCTCAAGTTCCTGCTTCAACCCTTTCCGTCATTCCGTCGGACACCGAAAATCGACCCAAGGCTGATTTCCATCCAGGAATTTGGGGTGATATGTTCATCCAATGTCCTAATATGGTAATCTATAATTTCTTTAATGCTTTTAACATTTTTTTTTTATGGATTTTAACTTTTAGTCCCGAGATTTAATTGTCATACTTGAGCAGGATGTTGATGCCGCTACTGAATTACAATACGAAGAATTGAAAGAACAAGTGAGGAAGATGATCGTGGAACCTATTGATGATTTGAACCAAAAGTTGCCCTTGATTGATGCAGTTCAAAGATTGGGTGTGAGTTATCATTTTGAGAAAGAGATTGAAGATGAACTCGAGAAGATTTACCATGACATGAAGAGCAATGATGTTGAGGATGATCTCTACACCACAGCCCTTCGATTCCGATTACTCCGAGAGCACGGCTACCGTGTTTCCAGCGGTGATTTCAACAAGTTGAAGGATGAGGAAGGGAATTTCAAGGCATCATTGACGAGTGATGTGCGAGGATTGTTGGAACTTTACGAAGCTTCCTACATGAGGATCCATGGGGATGATATACTTGATGAAGCCATTTCTTTCGCCACAGCTCAACTTACACTTGCATTACCAACTTTAGACCATCCTTTATCGGAACAGGTCGATCATGCCCTGAAGCAGACGATCCGAAGGGGGTTGCCGAGGGTGGAGGCCCGGAATTTCATTTCGATATACCAAGATATGGAATCCCATAACAAAGCATTGCTTCAGTTTGCAAAGATTGATTTCAATTTGTTGCAACTTTTGCACAGGAAAGAGCTAAGTGAGATCTGTAGGTAAGTTTCATTAAAGCTATGAAGCCTAACACTTCATTAGTGAATCATACTATTGTTGTTAAAAGTTATTTTCTTACAAATGAATTAAACCCCTGTTTTTTTATGATTTGTTCAGGTGGTGGAAGGATTTAGACTTTACAAGAAAGTTGCCATTCGCAAGAGACAGAGTGGTGGAAGGGTATTTTTGGATAATGGGAGTTTACTTTGAACCCCAATACTCTCTTGGGAGGAAGATGTTGACCAAAGTCATAGCTATGGCTTCCATTGTTGATGACACATATGATTCATTTGCTACATATGATGAACTCATTCCCTATACTGATGCTATTGAAAAGTTAGTTTTCTTGTATTACAAGTTAACATTCATTTTGTGATACCCAAATCCTAGACTTGATAATTAACCTTGAAATTGTGTTTCAGGTGGGATCTTAAGTGCATGGATGAACTCCCGGAGTACATGCAAATAAGCTACAAGGCATTGTTGGATGTTTACGAAGAAATGGAACAACTCTTGGCTGATCAAGGCAGACAATACCGAGTCGAGTATGCAAGAAAAGCGGTATGTAATGATACGATCATCCGACTTGTTTTGGTCATAAACATATATATAAAGTTCTGAACTTGATGTTCTAAATCCTCAGATGATACGCCTTGCTCAAGCTTACCTTTTGGAAGCAAAATGGACGCATCTAAACTACAAACCAACATTCGAGGAGTTTAGAGACAATGCATTGCCGACCTCCGGCTATGCCATGCTTGCTATCACGGCCTTCGTCGGGATGGGCGATGTTATAACCCCCGAGACCTTCGAATGGGCAGCCAATGACCCTAAGATCATCAAAGCTTCCACCATTATTTGTAGGTTCATGGACGACATCGCCGAACACAAGGTATATTTACTACATTCCCACATTTCGAAATTCTAAAGATCAACTATGCCATAAAACAGTGGGACTTTTAGGGTCTGCATTTGCTAAATGTTTCATATGGGTGCAGTTCAAACATAGGAGAGAAGACGATTGCTCGGCCATCGAGTGTTACATGGAACAATACGGCGCGACAGCGCAAGAAGCATACGATGAATTCAACAAACACATCGAGAGTTCGTGGAAAGACGTAAACGAAGAGTTCTTGAAGCCGACGGAAATGCCGACACCGGTTCTTTGCCGGAGTCTCAACCTTGCAAGGGTTATGGATGTGCTTTACAGAGAAGGAGATGGTTACACGCATGTTGGGAAAGCGGCTAAAGGTGGGATCACTTCATTGTTGATCAATCCAATCCCACTTTGAACATTGAAAAATTGGTCTCTCTTCTGATGGTTATTTTCTATGAAGTTTGTACTTAATTGAAGAGAAAAGTCTAAATTCAGAAACCATAACTTTATTTTTGTACTTTTATGTACAAAGGAATGAAGAAATCAGTATTCTTCACCTTTTTTCATCCAATAAAATTCTTTGTCATCTTTATTGTGCAGTTGTTACCATTTTAATTCCTAGAACAAAGTAATCCACCTTTGAATTCATGCGTGCTGAACCGCTTCAAATACATAATTTAAAATAATATTTAAATAATAAATCAGTATTATTAATAACTTTTGTACTTAATTGAAAAGAAAAGTATAAATGCATAATTTTTTTTATTTTAATTTTTGCTTTTACGTAAGTAGAAAGGAATGAAGAAATCAAAATTCTTCACCTCCTGTTAATCGAATAAATTTTTTAGCCCTAACGCCCTAAAACTTAAATTTTAAATCATAACGCCCTAAAACTTAAATTTTAAATCATAAACGCTAAATTTTAATTATAAATTTTAAATTTGATACCTTAAACACTAAACTCATAAACCATAAACTCTAACATATAATCTTCGATGAGTGACCGGCGCTCATGTGTGAATTTTTTTTGAATTAATTTGTCTTTCATAATAATCCTTGACAGTTTACACAATACTAATGAATTTTCAACACTTGACTTGTAGGGAATTGTCTTGGATGGTTTTTAATACGAAAATAATAATATATTCGTAATATGTTTAAATATTTGTTGCTATATAAGTGACTAATTGAATAGATCTCATACACCAATTTAAAAAAAAAAAAATTCTAAAACTAAAAATATAAAATTTATTACAGAAAGTATTGTCTTTCAATAATGGTATATATTTCTTAAAATGTAAATTATGTATACGTTTATTAAATTTTACTCTTAAATTTATTTTGATTATTAAAAGTTTCAAAACGTTTAATTTACTCACTGAAGTTTAGATATTAAACGTTTTTGTCACTAAAATTTAGACATTTAATGTTTTTGTCACTCTTAAACCCCAAACGATCATAGATGGCAGTCGTTCGGTCTCAAATTTATCCAGTCACTTCGTCTTGGCCCCCTGAGTGATTCGACTTCCATTTTGTCAAAAAGTACTCTAAAGTTCATGAGTCGCCCAAAAAAAAATTTAGTCAACAACGAGACAACATAGTCAAGCAAAGATTTCAAACATAGTCTGCTTTTCGTAGAGTTTGATCACATCCTTGATGATTATGAATTTCGGCGATTTCGGCTGCAAGTAGAAGCGGGTCAAGATTTCAAACATATTCTTGCTGGAAAATAGGATTAACTGCTCAACGGATCGAGGAAGGAAATAAGCATTGTTTGCTACCATTGTCAGCTCAGACGCATTCATCTCGCTGCCGCTCTGGAGCTTAGTCTTTAGAAAAAAACATCTTAGTGCACGTTTTTTGTTGACAACTGGTTGTTTTCATTTTTCGGGAAGTCATAATAAAGTTCTTCATTGGGAGGACTTACAACGGTTACCATCTCGGATAAAATAGTTTGAAAGTAATTTTGTACAAATGTTGAACAAATATAAACACACTAGCCAAAATAAATTAAAAGAACACAAAGGAAGAGGAACAAACCTGTAAAATTATCCGGCGAGATCAGTAGGAGTTCGGCCAAAACTTGAGAAATGGTTCTG
Source organism: Hibiscus tridactylites (assembly GCA_958450335.1). NCBI lineage: Eukaryota > Viridiplantae > Streptophyta > Magnoliopsida > Malvales > Malvaceae > Hibiscus > Hibiscus tridactylites. Next base: position 4,892,651 of record OY288267.1, read on the forward strand.
TTGGAAAACATAGTGTCCCAATACTTAACTGTGGTGGGAGTAAGAGGAAGAGAAGCACGTTGTCTTGACAATTTTTGTTGTAATAATATGTATGCAGCTTGAAGCTGCATACCAACGTGCTCCTCCTCTTGCTCCCGTCGCGGTTAAGTATTGAGGCACTGTAACACCCACAAGATTATAAAAAAAAAGAGAGAGGGAGAGTGCTACCTGGGTGTGTTGAACCCGTGACCTTTTGAGTAATGTAGAAGAGCCTTACCGGCTGAGCCAACGCAATCCTTGCTTTTGGATTGCATATTGTTTTATAATAATTTATGTTTTTTTTGACCCGATTATTTATAGAGGTCTGACTCCTCACCTACCGATTTTGTTTCCTGGGAAATCTGAAGAAGCCATCGTGATATCCCAAAAGCCACTCCCTCTCACCAAACTTGCACCGTTCACCGACCGTGGTCACCGATCTTAGCCACCGCCGTGACGTGGCGTGCACGACCACCATCCCAGTGACCACCTCACCATCTGATCTCACATCCGGCAGTCACGCGCCATTTCGTCGAACCGTTGCTGCCTAAAATCGTGATTTCAGTTCGACCGAAAGCCACATTCGTTTTCCCTTCGGTTCCGGCCAAATGCGTCGCCGGTTAAGAGCGTCGCCGGCTCAGCCGTGTTCTTCGAGGGGAGACGCGCAAAACCCCTAAGGTTTCTTGTCCGATCGACGCCGGCGAATCCTCCATCGGAGCTACGCGAATTTTTGCCGGTTTGCCTCTATTTTCGACATCTCCGGTAAGATTCCGACAACTTTCTGAAGGTTAGTCGTTTATTTTTAAAGCCCATGTCATGATCTATGTAATTTTGACAGAATCGCGGTGATTCGACGTCTCCGACGAAGATTCCGGCGACCGTCCGACGACCCTGGAATTTTTAGGGTAAGAACCGGTCTGAACCGTCCGGCCCAAGTAGCCCGACCCGACCCGAGTCCAACCCGCTTCTTACCCGGCTGAGTTAACTCGTCTGAGTTGACTCAGTGAGTTAACACGTCCGAGTTGACTCAACTGACCTTGACCGTTGACCGTCTGATGACATCATGCTGACGTCAGCGTTGACTTGACTGCTGACGTCAGCGTTGACTTTGACCAAAAGGTCAAAATTTCTGAAAAAGCTCTATCTTATGTTTCTCGATGTTCTGTGTTCGATTTTGAAGCCCGTTTTGCAAAATTCCAACCCGAAAGCCTCTGAATCTGATCTTGAATTTGAGATTTGCTTATATGTATTTTTTAATAAGGACTGAAATGTGAATCTATGTTGTTGAAGGTATCAAAGTATCTTTGAATTTGAGATGTCGTGGGCTGTTGAATCTTGGGGTCGAGTGCGACTGAATGAGGCGTCATGAATCAACTGTTGTAACTCGAAACTAAGGTAATACACTACTACCCCTAGTATGCTTTATGATCATGTTGATATTCGGTTAACGCATGCATGCTTGTGATGAAGTGTATTCATGAACTCTTCTTAAGTCGAATCAGATACGAAAAATAAGTATGAGAATTAGTAAGATCAAAATATTCGGATAAGAATATTAATAGATCGGGAGTATCGAAAGTGCTAATAGTAATAAATAATACAATTAAATCTGAAACTCTATCAGTGGTGTCTAAGAACCAATGCTTAGAATGCGGAGTATGAGATGTTGGTTATGAAATTACGAAATTGACCTTGGGTTATAAAATGACTAAACTACCCCTCTAATAAAGAAATGTCTCGAAATCTGCATTCTGTCTAACTAAGAAAATTTTACTCCACCTAAGATGTATAATTTATTGGAAAGACTCCGACACCTTTGCATAAATTCGTGTGATTCAAAACTTGGATTTTCCCCTTAGCTATGTATAACACATGAAGGTGAATTTACTAGAATTATCATTGTATTCTTGGGTTGATCCTTACGACAATAATGGATGAATTAATTAGAATGATCGTAATGACCAAAAAGACTGTAGTACCTTCGAGCACCGAAATTCTTAATTAATCAGAATGACAATTTTACCCTTAAGTTCTAAAATGTGTAAACCGTTTGTAAGGGCCGAAGAGATCAAAACGACTTAATCTCTACCGAGTACGTAAATGATGGAGGTGTTAAATAGTAAAATTTGACAAAAGTGGTGGATTTATCCCAATTTTCAAAATAACCGAAAAGCCTTTTTGAGTTAAATAGACAGTTATGCGTTTGATGAAATTCTGTGATTTCTAATAAGACTTTAAGGGCTAAAGTGCCCCTAAGTGTTAGGAAGCACACTCATGTATGTTAATCACTCCTGATATTAATATAAGGTTGGAAGTTTTCCACACAAAATATAAGTTCGGCTACTCCGTGACGAGTCCTGTGGTAAAATATAAAAACAACCGTTCAGATATACGATACAACTGGATACATTAGTAGAGTTGGTAAGCACTGCAAGGTTGAGATACATTAGTTTGAATGGTTTTGGAGCCTCGAAAAATGTTTGGAAATCTTAAATATGGTAAATCGTCATTTTATGTTTTGGGGCTAAATTACAAAATTACCCATGTTAGTTAATTGATCAAAATGCCCCGTTGGCCAAAGTAATTAAAATAGCCTTGAATGTATCCGGTATCGTAAAAGATCTTGACATAGAAATCTCTGAATGCTTGGTTGAAAACCTGATGAGTAAATAGAATTTCCTGAGCAACTGTTCATGCCCCGTTAGTATAAGTTACCAAAACGCCCATGTATGATAAAATGACCATAATGCCCTTGTATGCTTAAATGACTAAGGTACTCATATTATATCTGAACTTTCTAAGATCTTGATGTACCAATTCTTGAATACATGATATGAATCGTTTTACGAACCCCTTTCTAATATAGACCTTGTTCTTGAAATCCGTTTAAATTGTCAAAAGTTTAATATGTCCCTTTTCGTAAATGCCAAGTATCTCCAAGAAATGATATGTCCCACCTAGTGTGTTCCATGTGTGATATGTTCTATTGAATGAATTGTATAAGGATTTAATCATGAATAATATTATGTTTGATGAACATTTCAATTGTTATTGAGATTGTATCATTATGTTGGAAAATGAGATGAAATGATAAACTTGATATATGATGACGTTCTCTGCCTACTTGATGTATGTCATGTATTGTTTTATGACAGTGTCTGTAAATATTTTTCGAATTTTTTGTTATGTGTTTAAATATTTTTCTAAAATTGAATTTTAAACAGAAGTTGATTTTTTTTTTCAGTTGAATAAGTGTTTTGAGAAAGAAAATGTTTTATGTGTATTTTTAATGTGGGTCGCTCTTGTGACCCTAATGTGACTTTCTAGGATCCGTTGTAATGCATAGGCGGGTCTAGAGGGTTACAGGCACTATGTTTCCCAATAGAACCATTGCTCAAGTCTTGGCCGAACTCTTATTAATCTCGTTGGACAATTTTACATGTTTGTTCCTCTTTTTTGTGCTCTTTTAATTTATTTTGGCTAGTGTGTTTTTATTTGTTTGAACATTTGTAGGAGATTATTTTCGGACTATTTTGTTCGAGATTGTGACCGTTGCGGGTCCTCTAAACGAAGAACTTTATTATAATTTCTTAAAAATGAAAATGACCAGTTATCAATCAAAATTGTGCACTAGGATAATTTTTTGGAGACTAAGCTCCGAAGCGGCAGCGGGATGGATGCGGCCGAGCTGACAATGGTAGCAAACAAGGTTTTTTTTTACATATTTAATTTACATATTATATACATATATGTGGTAAGGTTGAAGGACTTATATTTTAAATTAAATATTTTTTTACATATTTTTTATTTATTTAAAAAAACATCCTATGTGAATTTTTATTGTGTGTCGTTCGGATACCACTAAATATAATCCTCTAGAGTCGCCTATGGGTTACAACAGATCTTAAGAAGTCACATTATGGTCACTAGAGTGACACACAATTAAAAATTCAAATAAAAAAGATATATTTTTTAAAATACATAAAAAATATGTAAAACAATATATCGTTCAAAATTATAATTTTAAAAAATTATCTAAACATATAACAGTAGTTTAGAAAGATATATTACAGACATTTAAATAAATCATGCACGGCACACATGCCTACTAACTTTATCAATATCATGTAATTAGAAACATGTAAAATGTAAAATTATAGTTGATTTTTTTAAATAAAACTAATTGTTTGAAATATTAAACTCAATTGTTGACGTTGCAGCAATACAACTAAACACATAACAATGTGACATTGGATATATAACCCCCAAATGACATAAAAAATAAAGCAAAAGGTTGAGAAATATTAATAGATTAGCATGTTAACTTCATAAATTAATGTAAGCTGATTAAGTTCATTACAAAGAAAGCAAGCTCGATAAGTTGTTCAACTTTAGTACACTAAACACTTACTTAACTTAGATTTTTTCTCCGCTCCTTTGTTGCTCAACTTGTCGTCGGTAATGGTACCAACACAATTGTTCCTGTCTTAACAAAGTGACAGATAGAAACAGTACCCGGCTTTACCTTTAGAACTTGAAAAGTTGGGTGATTGGGGGTCAAAGACGACGTGTCTTGGTGACGAGTAGCCAAGGAAGTACCGAAAGAGCCATCATCCCCGATTAGGGGAACCACATAGACATTGGTTTTCTCCAATTTATGGCACAAGAAAACCGCATATGCAAAGTGTGGCAGACGAGATTCGAATTGGCGACCAACTGCACTCCATCAGCAACGAAAATTTCTGGTTTCAAACTTTTGACTTTACTGCCTTGGTTTTGGGAAAACGCATTAAGCTGCTCACTCCTCACGTGGAATTCAAGAGTTTGAAACCAGAGATTTTTGTTGTTGATGGAGTGCAGTTGGTCGCCAATTCAAATCTCGTCTGCCACAAACTTGACTTTGCGTATGCGGTTTTCTTGTGCCATAAATTGGAGAAAACCAATGTCTATGTGGTTTCCCTAATCGGGGATGATGCCTCTTACGATATTTCCTTGGCTACTTGTCACCAAGACACGTCGTCTTGGACCCCCAATCACCCAACTTTTCAAGTTCTGAAGGTGAAGCCGGGTATTGTTTCTATCTGTCACTTTGTTAAGACAAGAACAATTGTGTGGGTACCATAGTTGAGCAGCAAAGGAGCGGGGGGAAAATCTAAGTTAAATAAGTGTTTGGTGTACTAAAGTTGAACTTATCGATCTTGCTTTCTTTGCAGTGAACTTAATTAGTTTACATTAATGTATGAAGTTAATATGCTAATCTATTAGTATTTATCAACTTTTTGCTTTATTCTTTTTTGTCATTTGGGTGTGATATATCCAATGTCACATTGTTATGTGTGGAGTTGTATTGCTGCCACGTTAACAATTGAGTTTCATATTTCAAACAATTAGTTTTATTTAAAAAAAATTAACTATAATTTTACATTTTACATGTTTCTAATTACATGATATTGGTAAAGTTAGTGGGCATGTATGTCGTGTATGATTTATTTCACTGTCTGTAATATATCTTTCTAAACTACTGTTATATGTTTAGATAATTTTTTAAAATTATATTTTGAACGATATATTGTTTTACATATTTTTTATGTATTTTAAAAACATATAGTTTTATGTGAATTTTTAATTGTGTGTCGCTCTAGTGACTTTTTAAGATTTGTTGTAACCCATAGGCGAGTCTAGAGGGTTACATTTAGTGGTATCAGAGCGACACACAATGAAAAATTCACATAGGATGTTATTTTAAATAAATAAAAAATATGTAAAAAAATATTTAATTTAAAATATAAGTCCTTCAACCTTACCACATATATGTAAAAAAATCCAAATTCCTATAAAATAGTTTCATCGGTTGCCGATAAAAGTAATGATAAATCCAAAGGTATCGAAGGGTTCAATTCACAAGATCATAAAGGATAAACGGTTGAACCAAAGTCTAATTAAAATAAAAAAAACATTGGGCGGCAATGGGCTTTGAACCCACGCCCCCTTTCAGCCAAACACAAGCCTACTATTCCCTATAAATTCACGCTATTGTCGTTGGAATCGTAACCTAAACATAAGCAGAATATCATCTATTCCTTCAAAATGCTCTGTCGTTCGCCTTTCTTAGCAGTCTTTGTTTTGCTCACCATGCAGCTGCAAGCTGCTCCTCCTCCTCTCCCTCTCATCGCTGTTAAGCCTCTCTCTCCCACCGTTGTTAAGCATTGAGATAATATGTTCCTTAATAGTACCATGCCTCAAGTTTTGGTTGAGCTTCTATTAGTCTCCCTTGAGGATTTTACTGGTTTGTTACTTCTCCTCCTCCTTCGTGTTCTTTTTGTCTAGCGTGTTTACATATGTTCAACATTTGTAGTGGATTATTTTCGGTCTATTTTGTCTAATATGGTAGCTTCGGGTCCTCATAGCAAAAGCCCGGAACTCAAATATGAGATTTTGGGAGATAAAAGTTTTTCAACCATGATGCTTTTTTCTGGAAGAAAAGTTCTGCACTGGCAGCCGCATGGATTCGGTCGAGTTAACTATTGAAGCAAACAATGCTTCCTTTCTTCCTCACTTGATTGAGCAGACGATACCGTTTTCGAGCAAGAATATCTCAGAAATCTTGACCCGTTTCCACTTACGGCCGGAATTCCCGGAATTATCGAAATCTATGATTGTCAAGCAAGTTATTAATATATGTGAAAGGACTCTGTTGTCGGGTGAACTGAAAAGCTGCTGTAGAAGCTTCGAGTCTCTGCTCGACTTTGCTGCCTAGGTTTTGGGAAAACGCATTAAGCTGCTCACTCCTCACGTAGAGAGACTCGATGCTTCTACAGTAGCTTTTCAATTCACCCGTCAATGGAGTCCTTTCACATAGATCAATAACTTGCTTGACTATCATAGATTTCGGCCGCAAGTGGAAGCTGGTCAAGATTTTCGAGATATTCTTGCTCGAAAACGATATCGTTTACTCAATGGAGTGAGGAAGAAAGTAAGCATTGTTTGCTTCCATAGTTAGCTCGATCGAATCTATGCGGCTGCAAGTGCGGAGCTTTTCTTTCAGAAAAAAAAAACATCATGGTGAAAGCTCGTGGTTGAAAAACTTTCATCTCCCAAGATCTCATATTTGAGTTTCGGGCTTCTGCTAGGAGGACCCGGAGCCACCATATCAGACAAAATAGACCGAAAACAATCCCCTATAAATTTTGAACATATGTAAACACGCTATACAAAAATAACACGAATGAAGAGGAGAAGTAACAAACCAGTAAAATCCTCAGGGGAGACCAATAGAAGCTCAGCCAAAACTTGAGGCAGGGTACTATTAGGGAATAGATTATCCCAATGCTTAGCAGCGGTGGGAGAGAGAGGAGGAGGAGCAGCTTGCAGCTGCATGGTGAGCAAAACAAAGACAGCTAAGAAAGTCGAACGACAGAGCATTTGAAGGAATATATGAGATTCTGCTTATGTTTGGGTTACGATTCCAACTACAGTAACGTGAATTTATAGGGAATATTAGGCTTGTGTTTGGCTGAAAGGGGGCGTGGGTTCAAAGCCCACTACCGCCCAATGTTTTTTTTATTTTAATTAGACGTTAGTTCAGTCGTTTATCCTTTATGATCATGTGAATTGAGCCTTTCGCCACCTTTGAATTTATCATTACTTTTATCGGCAACTGATGGAACTATTTTATGGGAATTTTGATTTTTTTTACATATTTAATTTACATATTATATGCATATATGTGGCAAGGTTAAAGGACTTATATTTTTTTATTTATTTAAAAAAAGTATCATATTTGAATTTTTCATTGTGTGTCGCTCTGATACCACTAAATGTAACTCTCTAGACTCACCTATGGGTTACAACAGATCTTAAGGAGTCACATTATGGTCGCTAAAGCGACACACAATTAAAAATTCACATAAAAATATCTTTTTTTAAATACATAAAAAATATGTAAAACAATCTATCGTTCAAAATATAATTTTAAAAAATTATCTAAACATATAACAGTAGTTTAGAAAGATATATTATAGACAGTGAAATAAATTATACACGATATACATGCCCACTAACTTTACCAATATCATACTCCAAATTCAACGCCAAGAGAACTCCAAACACTGTTGTCGATTATTATATTATGATATATTTCTTCTAACCTACGATGGTAAAACCCGAAGATTCTACATGTAACATATAGTATAAGATAAAGTGTAAAGGTACAATTAAGTTTAAGGCAACTAAAGATTTCGGTTATAATTCGATATTTTAGGTATTGATATTTGTCATTGTCTGTAATATATCTTTCTGAAGTAACAAAAAGGAATTTTAAATTTATTGAAACTTATTGAGTTTATTTGTATTTTGATAAAAATAATAGTATTTGAGTCTCGTCAATAATTTTATATGTTTTATAAGAAAAATAAAAGTAAAAAAATTTAATTAAAAACATGTAAAATGTATAGTTAATTGAAACAAAAACAAAACGAAAAAATAATTACATATTACATGTGATAGTAACATTTTATGAAAGATTACATATATGAAAGTGAACATAGAAAACGATTCTTATCTGCAGGAAGAATATTCATGACTTGCAAATTATATTTTGGGTAAACTACACAGTTGACCACCGAACTATGGGGTTGGTGTCGATCTTACTACTATTTTTTTTTCGTCTCAAATACACCACACAACTATTTAAATGGTGCCACGTTTGCCACACGCCGTTAAAAAAAACGAAAAAATTGACGGAATTGTTAAAAAAATTGGTATAATTACACATTTGGTCCTTTATATTTATACAATATATCAAAAAAATTAGTATAATTACACATTTGGTCCTCTGCTTTTATACAATATATCAATTTAGTCCTAAATTTAATCTAATAAAATAAATTAATTATTCAATAAGATGGTGACACGTGTCACCACCTTATTGGAAGTCTTTAATTATTTTTATTTAATTAATTTTCCACCTCCAATCAGGTGGTGACACGTGTCACCCAATTGGAGATGGAAAATTGAAAGGAACAAAATTCGCCCCTACTAAGATTCAAACTCAAGACCTCTGGGTAGAGAGGCTGTGTGCTTGCCACTGAACCAAGCACACTTTCATGCTATATGGTCATTAATATATGTATTTAATGATTGTTAATGCCCAGAAAATTAAAGAGAAGAAAATGCAATTAAAAGGATTCGAACCAAGGACCTCATGGTTGAAAGGACATGTGCTTGCCACTGCACCAAACGTATTTCTTGTGATACAAAGTACAACATTTAATATATGTCTTATATAGATTTTAATGCTTGAATTGAGAAATTCGAATGAAATGAAATGTAGTTTTAAGAAATTCGAATGTAATATTTTTATGATCCATAAAAAATCTAACCCAATTAAATAAATCTAATAACTAAATTAATATTATTTTAAAATTTTTATATTTTAAACTAAATTTAATATATTTTTCAATTTTAGATTTATTTTTATAATTCCACGTATATAATCGTTGAATTGAGTTTTTTTTACTAAATTAATAATTTTAATATTTATTAAAAATTTAATCGTGAAAATAATATTAACCGAATTCGAGGGCAAGCACATCGTGAAAATAATAATTTTAATATTAATTTAGTTATTAGATTTATTTAATTGGGTTAGATTTTTTTATTGATCATAAAAATATTACATTCGAATTTCTTAAAATCACATTTCATTCCTTTTCTCAAGCATTAAAATCTATATAAGACATATATTAAATGTTGTACTTTATATCACAAAAAATACACTTGGTACAGTGGCAAGTACATGTGCTTTCAACCATGTGGTCCTTGGTTCGAATCCTTGCAATTGCATTTTCTTCTCTTTAATTTTCTGGGCATTAACAATCATTAAATACATATATTAATGACCTTATAGCACGAAAGTGTGCTTGGTTCAGTGGCAAGCACACAGCCTCTCTACCCAGAGGTCTTGAGTTTGAATCTTGGTAGGGGCAAATTTTGTTCCTTTCAATTTTCCATCTCCAATTGGGTGACACGTGTCACCACCTGATTGGAGGTGGAAAATTAATTAAATAAAAATAATTAAAGACTTCCAATAAGGTGGTGACACGTGTCACCATCTTATTGAATAATTAATTTATTTTATTAGATTAAATTTAGGACTAAATTGATATATTGTATAAATATAGAGGACCAAATGTGTAATTATACTAATTTTTTGATATATTGTATAAATATAAAGGACCAAATGTGTAAGTATACCAATTTTTTTAACAGTTCCGTCAATTTTTTCGTTTTTTTTAACGGCGTGTGGCAAACGTGGCACCATTTAAATAGTTGTGTGGTGTATTTGAGACGAAAAAAAAATAGTGGTAAGATCGACACCAACCCCATAGTTCGGTGGTCAACTGTGTAGTTTACCCTTATATTTTTTATGTTTTTCAGTGTCCTTTTTCTTATCGGTATTGCATGTATGCTGGTTTATTAGCTTACTTGCTGGGAAATGGAAAAAAAAGTACTTCTTTTAATGGGTTTGATTTAAGTGCTTGTTGGGTTATTGGTAAATTTGTTTAATATGTTGATTTATTATATATTTTATATATTTCTCTGTTCTTATTTTGTGCATGTTGACTTATTCATGTTAGTTTTATTTTGGAATTTCTTCCCCTTCAATCATGTAATCATTTAGAATTTGAAAAACATGTACATAATTTTTTTTATTAATTTTCCAATGTCTTATATATAGATGAGAAACTGATCCTAAGAGTGGAGGAACAAACTCGTAAAAAATAAAAAACACAACCATTTAAAGCTAAAGTAGAGGAACCTCTCCTTAAAAACAATAAACACAATTTCATCGACAATAGGTCATGCCAATATGAAAGTGTGGTGGGGGAGGGGGGGAAATTTCGTCGGGATGGGCGATGTTATAACCCCCGAGACCTTCGAATGGGCAGCCAATGATCCTAAGATCATCAAAGCTTCCACCATTATTTGTAGGTTCATGGACGACATCGCTGAACACAAGGTATATACTTAGTAGATACCCACATTCCGAAATTCTAAGGATCAATTATGCCATAAAACAGTGGGACTTTTAGGGTCTGCATTTGCTAAATGTTTCATATGGGTGCAGTTCAAACATAGGAGAGAAGACGATTGCTCGGCCATCGAGTGTTACATGGAACAATACGGCGTGACAGCGCAAGAAGCATACGATGAATTCAACAAACACATCGAGAGTTCGTGGAAAGACGTAAACGAAGAGTTCTTGAAGCCGACCGAAATGCCGACACCGGTTCTTTGCCGGAGTCTCAACCTTGCGAGGGTTATGGATGTGCTTTACAGAGAAGGCGATGGTTACACTCATGTTGGGAAAGCGGCTAAAGGTGGGATCACTTCTTTGTTGATCAATCCAATCCCACTTTGAACATTGAAAAAGTGGCCTCTCTTTGAAGATGATTTTCTACGGAGTATTATTAATAAAGTTTGTACTTAATTGAAAAGAAAAGTATAAATTCATAACTTTATTTGATTTTTTTTTGCTTTTATGTACAAAGGAATGAAGAAATCTATATCCTTCGCCTCCTTTTAATCCAATAAAATTCTTTGTCGTCGTTATTGTGCAGTTTTTGTTTTAATTATAATTCTCTTAGAGTAATATTCCACCTTTGAATTAATTTGTGATGAGCCACTTCGAATATGCAATTTAAAATAAAATAATAATTTAGTAAAAAATATATGTTCTCTGCATTCAATCATATTAAAAAAGTTATTTAGAATTTAGATAATTATTTAATACATTAGCGATAGAAACTTTTAGTTTCCACAAGCGTCTTAGTTTTAAGGTTTAGGAATTAGTTTAGGGTGTGGGATTTAGGGGTTTAGAATTTAGTAGTTGTTATAAATAAAATTTAGGGTTTAGGGGACTAAAATTTAAGGTTTATAGGTTAAAATCTAAATCCTCAACATATTACACTAAAATATAAACCTTAAACTCTAAACCATAAATCCTAACTTTAACCCCTAAATTCTAAACCCATACACCTAAACCACACACCCTAAACTGAGTCCCTAAAGCCTAAAACTAAGGCACTTGTGGAAACTAAAAGTTTCCACCGCCAGTATTGGATATAAATTCTTAAAATTTTATTATAGAGTTTCCACCGCCAAAGTATAGGTTGTGGTTTAGGTTTATGAGTTTAGTTTGTAGGGCATAGAAATTATGGTTTATAGTTAGAATATAGAGTTTAGGGTTTAAGGTTTAAAGTTTAAAGTTTAGGTGTTAGGGGCTTAGGGCGTTAGGACTAGAGATTTAGATTTTAGATTTTATAGCTTAAATATGAATGGTTGTGTATTTTTTTACACAGCTTGTGTACAAAATATAACAGAATAATAAAAATATTTTGATACACAAGCCTTTCAATTTTAAAGTTTAGAGATTTAAGCTTTACGAGTCATAAAATTTAAGGTTTAGATTTTAGGGTATTAGAGTTAGAATTTAGGTTTTAAATTTTATAAATTAAATATGAAGAATTGTATAAATTCTTTTACACATTTTGTATATCAAAATATAATATTTCTAATAATTAAGTAATAAATTTTCTCTACATTGAATTAATGTTGTTGGTCACCATTTGCAGCAAGGCGAATTTCAAAACGTTCACATTTCTATCATTTTCCTTCTCTTGATATTTTTTTTTCATAGAACTCTCTCAAAATCAACAATGATCCATTTAAAGATTCAACCTTTAATGTTGTGATATTCTTAATTAATTATTTGATGAGGTTAATTTTGAGATATATTCCTTTTTTTTCAGGAGCATATTTCTCACCATTTAAAATTTTAAATAAATACATAAAATTCTCAAACTCGAGAAACTTTTAAACCCCTAAAAATAATGAAATTTTTAGTTTAATTTTATGAATTTTAAAGAAGTTTTGAGAAAACTTACCAGTATGGAAAACATGTGTTAATCTCTTAATTATATATTAAAAACGAAGTCTACAATGATAACCCTCCCTTTTTTTTTCACTTGAATAATTAAATCCTTTGATGAAAGTTGGTGAAATGTACTTTGACTCTCTGATTTTGTCTACGTTCAATGTATATGCCTTGATAAAATATAGTTTTTACCAAAATTATTGTTTTAGATTCACTAATAGACTGAGCGGCTAAAGATATTAATATTATCTTATTTTATTGAGAATGTAATATATTTTCACTTAATAAAAAATTTATTGTTTAATTTCATAATTTCAGATTATATAATAAAATAGAACAAATACAATATAAATATATAAATAAATTAAAGTTTATATATACGTTTTATAAAATCTATTGAAATTTTTATATCAATCTATTTGTTCAAAAAATTTATATAAGCATATAATATTTTTAAATAAATTGTAAAGCATAAAAGCATTATAATATAGCGGTCTTCTTTGAATGGTTTGGACGAAGAAAGACTGATGAGAGAGGGCGCACTGTGCACATGTTTGAATTGATGTAATGCTAATGAATTTTCAATACTTTTGTAGGGAATTGTCTTTGATGGTTTTTAATACGATAAAAAAAATATATTTAAATATTAGTTGATATATCAAGTATTAATTGATTTGATAATATTTGTTTAATTTTTAATTCTTATTAAAACTTAGATCCATTTTATTAATAAAATTATTCAAATTCAAATTTCTATAAAAAATCACAAATCCTTTTTAACTCAAACTATTTCTTTTAGGATAATTATTTGATACACTGGAGGTGGAAACTAAAAGTTTCCACAAGCGCCTTAATTTTAGGGTTTATAGACTCAATTTAGGGTGTAGGGTTTAGAAGTTTAGGTTTAGTAGTTTAGAATTTAAGGATTGTGAATAGAATTTAGGGTTTAGGGTTAGAACTTAGGGTTTATATGTTAAACCTAAACCATCAACATATTACACTAAAACCTTAACCTTTAAACCCTAAATTCTAACCCTAACCCTTAGATTCTAACCATTTTCCCTAAATTCTAAACCCCTACACCTAAACCCCTAAACCCTACACCCTAAACCAAGTCCTTAAACCATAAAACTAAAGCGCTTGTGGAAACTAAAAGTTTCCACCTCCAGTGTATTGGATATAAATCTTTTCTTTTATCCAATTGTTTATTGTTTTTGTTATAAGATGATATTTACATGAGGGTAATTATTCTATACACTGACAGTGGAAATTGAAAGTTTACACAAGCGCTTTAGTTTTGGGTTTGAGGACTTAGTTTAGGGTGTACGATTTAGGGTTTTAGGTGTATGTGTTTAGAATTTAGAGATAGTTGTTAAAATTTAAGGTTTAGTGTTAGAATATAGGGTTTATAGATTAAAGCTTAAATTCTCACTATATTTTCTTAAAAACTAAACCTTAAATTCTAACCATAAACCCTACGCCTAAACCCCACCGGCCGTATATTAAATATAAATACTTACCTAATGTGTTCCAATTAGTCCTACCCTTTATTAAATTTTAGAAAACGAGTTACTTTTTTACATGTACAATAGAATATTTACAAATTTATACTCGATAAATTAAATGATCTCTTTAAAATAATAGTCCCTTCGTCCCATTAATTTTGTTCCTTATTGACTTTTTAAAAGTCAAAATTTTTAAACTTTGACCATGATTATTTTTAATATTTTAAACAATTAAATTTTATAAAATATATATTTTAAAACTACTTGATTAAAAGTTTACAAAATATATTTTTTATATTTCTTTTCAATAATAAATTTTATATAATAATAGGTCAAAGTTTAAAAAATTTGACCCAAAAAAAGTCAATAATGGACAAAATTAATGGGACGAAGGGAGTAATTTTTTGGGTAAACTATACAAATGACCACCTTACTATTGTAAAAGTTGTGATATGACCACATTACTTTTTTTCGTCACAATTAAACCACCAAACTATTTAAATGGTATCAATGTGACCACCGGCCGTTAAAGGTTAACGGAAGGGTGACGTGGCAGTTAAAAAAATAAGGGTATAATTACACATTTAGTCATTGTTACTTATAAATTTTATCAATTTAGTCCTAATTTTAATTTAATAAAATAAATTATTTATTTATATTTAATTAAATTATTTTATTTTTCTCCTCCATTTAGAGGAGAAAAATTCAATTTGCATAAGAATGCCAACGGTGGGAATCAAACTCACATATGGACGATTTAAAAGCAATGGCTTAGCCACTGCACCAAGCATGTTGTGTTAAAAATAATCATTTTAAATATATGTTCTATTGTGTACAGAATGAATGACCACCCAAAAACTATAATATTTTAAGTAACAAAATCAAAACCAAAATCTTCAATGGAAACATCCGATGAAAGGGTTCAAATAAAAAAAAACTAGTAAGGTTTCAAAAAGCAAAAGGTGAGGTACATTTAAGAATCTGCAATGGTGACCTCCATCTCAACACCAGGTTCAATGGTGATAGAAGTAATCTGCTTCACCACATCCGGGGAGCTGAAAAGGTCGATAACTTGCTTGTGAACACAGAGTTCAAATCGATCTCATGTATTTGTTCCTACAAACAACAAAAATTGTTTAATCAATCGTACATACAAATTGCTCATGTTATACGAAAATATTAAAACCGTTCACTTTATCACCCAGACTATCATATTGATTGGTAAACCCATGGGCATCCAACTAAAGGAAAACATTTTAACATATAAACTCCGTTTATGTAGGAAAGAACACACCAAAAGGAAGAAAAGGCAGTCATTGATGATAGTTGCAATACAAAATAATAAAAGAGTAGAGATGTATAATTTGAAATTATGGTAAGGGGCAGGAGAATCATATCCATAGGCATATACTCCTTTTAGGTTTCAGAACATGCTTTAAAGATAAGAATCAAAGCAATCATGTAGCCTAAGCAACAAGATATCATCAGACCGTACGATGCAACGCAAGTAAATACCTTCACCACAGGGAGACTTCCTTGTAGTAATGTGAAGAACCTTGGTGGGCATTCGTACTGGTCCCTTGACTCTCAGTCTCTTATCCTTGGCACCACGAACCAAATCAGCACAAACTAGCAGTCAAAATAGAAATACATTCGTAGTGATCCAAATACATTATCCTTGGCACCACCGGTGAATTCACAGCTGAGAATGTGTTTTTGGGTGGTCATTCATTCTGTACATAATAGAACATATATTTAAAAGGGTTATTTTTAGCATAAAAACATGCTTGGTGCAGTGGCTTAGCCATTGCTTTTAAATCACTCACATGCGGGTTCGATTTTCACCCTTGGCATGTTTGTGCAAATTAAATTCTTCTCCTCTAAATGGTGGTGACATGTCCAATAAGGTGTTGACATGTTATTAAATAATTAATTTATTTTATTAAATTAAAATTAGGACTAAATTGATAAAATTTATAAGTAATGAGGACTAAATGTGTAACTATACCCTTATTTTTTAACGGCCATGTCACCTTTCCGTTAACCTTTAACGGCTGGTGGTCACATTGACACCATTTAAATAGTTTGGTGGTTTAATTGTGACGAAAAAAATAATGTGGTCAAATCGCAACTTCTACAATAATAAGGTGGTCATTTATGTAGTTTACCCTAATTTTTTTGGTCTCGACTTGGGCCCAAAGTCTAAATTAATAATTTTGGTAAATTAATAAGATGATAATTTTCCGGAAGACTCTTATATAAATTTTTGGTCCTTTCAATATTATAAATTAATAATTTTATTAAATTACAAATATAACTAGGACAACTTAGTAAAATATGATTCTCATACACACATAGTGCTTTACGTATTTGATATGTCATGATTCTTTTTTGGACACCTTTTAGATGTGAAGCCATGGTTGGTTGGTTTTTATTTAAATTGACTAATTAAAAATGTTTGATGTTGTTTATATAGTGGTTGATTTCCACACCATACATTGAAAATTTTTGTTTAATCTACCATGAACTTTTCTTCTATGTAACTCCACTCGATTCTAACATTACAAAAAAAATGTCATGTTACACATAATATGTATTAATTTTAGAAATTCATAACTTTTAAATACATTTTTTGTTTTCCAAAAGATTTTTATGGATTCAAAAAAATATAACTTTAGGCCAAAATATTATATAACCCTAAAATAAAACACAAACTAGTCAAGACTAATATATTAATTAAGAAATTTTGGCTGCGGAATTAATGATTCAATGCCTTGGAAACTCCGGCGTCTCATTTATTCAATAAGTTGAACATTGTGTTTTCCAATAACCTTTGGAAATTTAGAAATTGTCAAGAAGTCTAAAGAATGAGGCGAAAAGCGAAATACATATCTGATAGCATGAATATCAAACTGATTCAATGATTTAATATTCATAACAACTATAACTATAGTAAAAAAATTTCAACAATTACCAAAATTTTAACACACACATATATATATATATATATTTAATCATTTTTATCTATAAAAATAGGAAAATTTGCTCTTAATAAATTTTGAACTCACAACTTAAAAAGAAGAAAATGTATTAATCGAGAGTTTTAACCACTTTAATCTAGAAATTATTGAAATGTATATAATTTTTTGAAAAACATGTAAAATTTAATTAATTCTATATCTTTTATTTATATTCAAATAATTATGTTAGAAAGGTCATTATTTTGGTCCGTTGTGTTATCTGCTCCAACCCAAATCTCTATATTTATGGATCCTATTGAATCCATCATAAAAGCCTGTCATCGAGGTGGTATGGATCGTGGTCGATGTGGAATCAGCAGATTGTAATGAAAATCTGATCAGGGGTCATCTTGGTATTAAAATTAAAAAAATACTTTAATACATAAATTTATGTAGTTTATACAATTTTTTAATTTTAGTATTTATGATTTTAAGGTATAATTTAAAGTATAGAGTGTAAATTTAAATTTTATAGTTAGAGTTTAGAATTTAGGATTTGAAATTTAAGTTTTAGGGTGTTAAGGTTAAGGATTTAGTTTTCAAATTTTATAGTTTAAATATGAAGGGTTGTGTAAAAAAATTTACTCAGCTTGTGTATCAAAATATAACTCATTAAAATTAAGAAAATACTTTGATACACAAGTTTGTGTAAACACAAGCCTTTTAATTTTAGGGTTTAGGATTATCAGTTAAAGTTTAAGAGTTTTAGGGTAGAATTTAAGGTTTATGGTTATAATTTAGAGTTAAATGTTTAAGATTTAAGTTTTAACGTTTGAGATGTATGTTTTCAATTTTATAAAAATGTTGTGTAATTCTTTTTATTCAGCTTGTGTAGCAAAATATAAGCCGCCTAATGGTATTAAAAGAATATCAGAAAATGCCCCCTTTGTGTATTCAAAATACAATGTCATCATCCATTACTATACCAAAGAACAAAGTTATCTATATCTCTAACCTATTCGTAAAAAAATGAACTGATTATTTCTACATTACCTTTGTATGTGTCTCGGTTTTAGCAATGCCAAGCCGAAGCCGATATAAGGTTCCGATCCTTCCATCCCAACAACATAGCTCCATCCTTCTCCACCAGTGTATAATGTTTAGAGTAGCACCTCAGCAGGCTTCCTATCACTGAATTGACATAAGAGCTTAAAGGGTATTGTCGAAATCCGGCCATTGTTAACCTGGACTTCCATTTCCCGAAGAGCTCATGGCGCTCCACTCTCTCCCTTCCCTCGCAAGCAATGATGTTCACGATATCCCGAGCCAGGCAGTGCTGCTCCACGTTGATTCTCTCTTTTCTGTCCCTTGGAAGTGTCTCGTCGATGGACTCGAATATTGCTAGGTAGTACTCTAGAGTCTCAATGAACCTAGGGAGGAAAGGGGCTGTGTTTGTGTTTGATTCTTGCTCTACCAATGTGGTAACGTGGGGGGAAAGTGACTTCACTAACCGTAGAAGCCCGTCCCTAGGGTTGTTCACATCAACGCTCTCATCGGGAGTGTGATGGAGCTGCAGCGGGAAGTTGACAGCCAGAGCCTCATCGGGCCTGACATTAAGCATGTCCCTTGTGATATCTGGGGCAAAAACTGGCACTCCGTGAAACTCAACTGATATATTGAACTGTTCAGATAGTTCCGACAGACGCCTTCCAACAGCTTCCAATCCACCACCACGAGCATAATTTGAAACAGGATCATCAATTCCTGTAATCCGGACATGAGGAGCTCCACCTGGTCTGGCGGCAAGTGCTTGCAAGAGTGTCACCCATTGAGTTCCCTGAGCAATCTGGAAATCAATAATGTGAATGCGATCTTCGGTTCTACATGCTTCAGCGATGGCACCATTGGCTGCCAAGTAGCCAAACTTCAAGTATGGGCAAATACCATACAGGATATGCATGTAGGAAAGCAAGTCCTTGCCTTCAGGTTCTCTGCAATGAAGAGCATGATATATGTTAGAACCTGATGCTTCCTTCCTTGCAACCAACCCTTCCACCATGTAAGCACCGAGACACTGGATCGGTTCTCCACATATAGACACAGCATCCTTGGCCTTTGCAATCAACTTATCAAATTCGTCCATATTGTTTTCGGAGAGTGCTTTAGCACATGCAATCAACAACTGCTTCAGATTGCCTGGCGGACTACAATGCGAAGGCAAATTGGCTATTGCTTTCTGACGTTTCTCGTTATGAACAACTTCAGTCGACTGTCGATGCCTAGAGACAAATGATGTCTGAGGATGAAGCATCAGAGATCGCCGGCGCTCCTGATTCCACGACCTAGATCGTGGGACTGTTTTCTTTGGTCTACTACTCTCTCCGTAGGAAACACTTGGGGTCGTTACTTCTTCAACCCCTTCAGGTTCCATGAGTGTTGTCTCTAATTCCTGCAAACTGTATAGCCTTTTGTTGCTGGAGTTTGCATCTTGTGAAGTTCCACCAGAATAGATTGGTAAGCTTTTGCTCCTGCAGTTTACAGAGGGACTCGATGGATGGAAATAAGTGTTAGATTCAAGTGAAGAGTTACTAGAAGGGCCGAGTCCCGAGAGATTCTTGGTGGAACTATGCTGCTCCTGGTTGTCACTCAAAGAGGTATTGGTATCACAATCAAATTGAATCGAAAAGGCCACGTTGGGTGAGTTTCCTATGTCGGATTTCAAATAGCTAAACACCCTCTTAGGTGTTGAAGGAATAGCTGAATAAGATGTTGAGTTGGATAGGCCTGCACCAGTCACACCGGATGGTCTGAAAAGCTGGTGTGAATCCATGCTATGGGTTTAGCATCAGCTTCCCAACATGATGAAGAGATCACAGAAATTTTATCGGAAGCATAGAACAAGATTGTCGAACCCCTTTTGTCACAATGGCTACAAGAAACTTCAACACTATTGTAGTGTTATCCCCTCAGAATAACAAATTTAACCTGAAAAACAAAGCAAAGAATTAAGTTCTATATGTTCGCATCTGCAGCTCCGAAATCAAGCTTTAATAGACAGTACGGATATTCTATCATAATCTGTAATTTCTTGGCAGACAATCAAACCGCAAGTATCAAACAGCAATCTAGTAGGTTGACAGCTATACACATACTCAAAACAGATACATAACTAACTATTTAAGAAAGTCTCTCATAAGTCCTAGTATCGAATTAATTTATGATTTCTTGGTAGGTAGCTTGATCGACGTCAAAACTCCGTCGAATTGTGTAAAATAGTGTTAGGGGAAATTAAGGAACGAACAACTAAAACAACTACTTATTAACACAAACAAGAAAGAAGAAATGGAAAGGCGGCAAAAACCATATATCCTTGAAGCAATTCTGTATAAGGTTCCTAAACAGCAACAACCTAATTCTAAACCTATAACTAAGCTTGTGCATTCAATCAATTCAATTTACTAGGCTTTAAGACTGAAGCAGACCTAAAAGCTAAACAAAAGACCCCGAGAATCGAAACTATCTGAACCGACATAAATCCGATACTCATGAAGTCATCCTAACTCACAAGGTTATAAAAGTCCCCTGTAACTGAAGAATTCGATGCAGAGTGATTTAACTCATTTGAGTTGATAATAACTTTTTCTCTTTGTGTGAACTAAATCAAATTTCAGTATGAGAATCCTAAGATTTCTCAAATTCAGACATCAGTCATCTGCTTGAAAAGCTGCAACGTTTAACAATTACAATAAATACAGAACAAAGTGAAATCCCGGCTCAACAATATCAGATCACCGGCCATATTTCCTAATCAAAATGTATATAATATTCAACCCGCAATGTCATATGTGTGTGTGTGTGGAAGCTTAAAGCAATTCTTTCTATTCATATATATAATTAAGTTGCCAAAACAAGAGAGCTAAATTTAATATAAGTAACCCTGAAAGAGAAAATCTTTGGTAATCTTCTTAAATGAAAACTAACCAAGTTTCTCACAAAACAAACAACTTCTAAGCACTTAAAGCTCAAAAGCTTTTAAATTCATACATAAAGCACCGGAATCCAGCTACTTTTTTCATCTAATACTAACCAAAATGAAAACCCAGAAAAAACTAAAAATCTAAATTAATAATAAAAGCCAATTAATAACCGAAGAACTCAAAAGAAACACCAAGAAATAAAATCAATTTAACCGTAAATTTTGCAAGTTTACCTGGAAATTCTTGCTTCTCAAGGATCAAATAACAAAACCCAAAGCTCCAAATTAAGAGAAAAAAGGATCATTTTTTTCTTTTTATGCTTAAAATCTAGGAATTTTTCAAAAAAAAATCAAAGCTTGAAATCGAAAGAGGCAAGAGATTCTTATATTTATAGGAGGGAAGCGAGGACGGTTGTAACGGAATTTTTTAACGGGGAATTTAACGATAACTGTTTTTTAAAAACAGTTGAGGTACTTGAGGAGGTCGTTTTTGTACTGCGGATGCTAACGACGTTAAAGCAAACGAACGGCCGCCGACCAGACACACGTTCGACAGCATTCTCCGAGATTCCTTTTTTTAATGCGTGGCAGAGGACAATGTCTGTCCCACGCGCCTCCATAGACTGTGTCAAATAAACTCCGTCAGCCCTTGCGCACTCGCGTGATTTAGTGATCTCGTTAATCTTTCTATAAACACCCGATTAAAAGTTAATGAGTTTTCTTATGGAATGTTTTTTTTATTATTCCTTTTAATTTAATTTATGCATTAAGTTTTAAAAATTAAAGGATAAAGTACACCATTGGTTACCGAACTTTTAGGTCGCATTTATTTTGGTCATCAAACTTTTACAATTTTCATTGGGGTCACCTAACTTTTATTTCGGATTCATTTTGGTCCATCCGTTAGTTTTCCTTTTCTTCAAGGGTAAACTATATAAGTGGTCACTGAACTTTTAAAATGCTTTAATTTTGGTCACCGAAATTTTAAAACTTTCATTGGAGTTGCACGACTTTTATTTTGTTTTAAAGCAACTTTTATTTTTCTTCAAGGGTAAACTATATAAATGGTTACTGAATTTTTAAAACGCTTTAATTTTGATCACTAGAATTTTAAAACTTTCATTGGAGTCGTACAACTTTTATTTTGCTTTAAAGCAACCCTCTTGATTTAAGAAAAAAACTTTTTCAATGTATAAAAAATAAAAGTAAAAGTAGATTTTACCTTATGATTATCGATGAACAATATTTAAAGTTGTGTATATTGATATATTTACGAACATAAAATATTTGTATATATAAAGTTCTTGAATATTGTCTGTAATGTAAACCCATTATTTTGATATATTGATCACATTGTATGCAACTTCATCTTCAAGCTACTTCAAGGTTAATAAGTACAAGGGGATAAAAAAACATTGAGGTTAATTATTGACCAAGAGTATAGCATTTTAGTTTAATTCTAAAAGTTGTATCCAAAAGATGTTTGACAAATTTCTTAGAATATGCAAGCAGAATTATGCACCTTGTGTTTAAGTTCAAACATTATTTTACTTTGTCATTAGAGATGGAGTTAGGACCAAAGATTAGGAGGGGAAGAGTCTATTAAACCTTTAAATATAAAAATTGGGAGGAACAAAATTCTTATTTGAATAGTATTTAAACTAGTAAGGACCTAAAATACTATTATACCTAAAATCGGGAGAGGGAATCCATACATCCCTTCGTCCTTGTTCGCCATCATGTTCGGTGTTGTTTTGATAGATGCATTTGTGTTGGGTGACTCCAATGAAAGTTTTAAAATATCAATGACTAAAATGAAAGCATTTTAAAAGTTCGGTGACCATTTATATAGTTTACCCTTGAAGAAAAGGAAAATTAACCGGCATTCTAACGGAAGGTAACGAGAATGACCAAAATAAAACTAAAATAAAAGTTGAATGACCCCAATAAAATTTTTAAAGTTTGAACGCGCTCTAAAAATTCGGTGACCATTAGTATACTTTACCCAAAATTAAACTTCAACAATTTCGAAATTTTAATGCTGTCGAATTGGAAGATGATTAATTGACTACAGTGAGCACGTCATGGGCGGATTTTGATAAATTAGTTTGAGGGGATCCATTAAATTTTAAAAGAAAATTATGAGCCTATATTAAATTTATTTTTGAAAGGTTTAGTTTAATTTTTTTTAAAAAAAATAGGGGTTTAATTAAAAAATGAAATTTAATTTGAAAATATAATAATAATTTTTAATTTTTTTTAAAGAATTTAAATTAAATATTTTTCAGAATTAAACATCAGTTTTTTAAAAATTTTGAGGACCATGACCATTGACCCCATCGGCTTTTATATTGGTCCGCCCTTGGAGCCGTGACGTTTGGGTGAGAATCAGTTGGGTTTGACGTCGGGGAGACGTGGCAGTACAAAAACAAAGGATCAGGCACGTGGCTAAAGGATGCATGTTCTATTTGTCTGCTTTGAGCTGACGTGGCAATCTTGGATTTATAGCCGAACTAAAAAGGAAATGTCTATTTAGTTATGATTGAGAATGGGAAATATTGTTGATTGCTTTAGTTACGAGTTTTATAGTATTTACGATTTTACCTTATTCGACCAGATTAATTATGACTTAATGAAAGATATTTATAGTTCACATCAATATTAATATATTTTATAAAAAATTACTTGATTCTTATTGGCATTTACAAATAAAAAAGAAACATCTAAAAAAATTTGATAAAAAATATGAATGTTTCCTTAATGTAATCATTAATTACAGGACTAATAAATCATGTGAACCTTATGAAATTAATTTATTTGCTGTTGTCGACATCAACAAGGTGAAGATGGATAAGGGAAAGACAAAAACAGGTGGCGGGTTACTAAACTATTGATTAATTGGGAACATGCATCTAGAAGGTTTAATGGATTTTTTTTTTAGTATAATTATCTATATTTAATTTATTGATTGGTTAATTTAAATTGGATACTTTATAAGTTTATTAAAGGTGCTCTTCTTAACCCAATTTATTTTATTTGTAACATCGAAAAAACTGACCTTTACTTAATTAAATCAATTGA
The DNA here is from genome assembly GCA_958450335.1 of Hibiscus tridactylites. Lineage (NCBI taxonomy): Eukaryota > Viridiplantae > Streptophyta > Magnoliopsida > Malvales > Malvaceae > Hibiscus > Hibiscus tridactylites. The sequence goes on from OY288267.1 coordinate 4,917,128, forward strand.
TTGTTGGTTTTAATAGAATTTTTTTATAATATATTCAGATAGAGTTATAAAGAGGAATATTTTCACATCATTAAAAAATATTATCTTTAAGAAAGAATATATCTAAATTACTATATTTTTTTTGTTTATGGACTTTTTTAATATACAATATTTATACTATTCAAAAAAAATATTATTAACGTGCTCGATCTCATATTATTTTATATATAGTATAAGATATGGCAACTGAGTAAAACTCAATCGATATTTTTTAATATGTATATGCATAGTATTATCATATTTATAAATTAAAATATATTAATTTATTGTAATATGTATATACATAATTATTATACCCTTGAATAACTAAATTATATTAATTTTAATTGTAATTACTAATTTGTTTTAATAAAAGCACTCAGATTTTTATCAAATGATTTTTTTGTCATATAAATATCCTTTTAAATTATGTTTTTATCATATTTTTCTCCATTAAACTGTTGAGTCGGTATCAAGTTATCTTTTATGAAACTAATTTCCCAAGACTTGGTCATAGTCATAGAGGAGAGACAACAACTACTTTTTTCTTCGATTTGTGAATTAATTTTTTAATTAACCGTTTTTTTGGGCAAAACTTAAAGGTTAATTAATATATGGGGGCATGTGCTTAAATGATGTCTACACTTCATAGTCATTGATTAATGATTAATTCATCTAACATTGACCAAGTTACATATGTAATGAGAGAAAATAATAATAATAACGAGTCTTCCATTAACATTACTCTCAAGTTATATTTATCCTATAAGAGATAGATATTTATTTAATATCTTGTTTTAGTTAGAAAACTTTTTATAAAAAAATTATTTTAGTCCTTAATTTTTTAGTATCATTTGCGTCAATTATTTTATCATGTTGTCTTTTTTATATATATTTTTATAAAATTTCTAAATTTAAATTGTTTAAATATTTTATTTATATTTTTTCAAAATTTAAACATTGTATATATATATTAATTTTTTTTATTTTTTTTATTTTGTATCCTGATGGGGAGGGATCGCTATAAGTGGCGTGGATCAAAGAATACATACTGAAAAGGGGTTAGCTTCTGGAAGTTGAAACAAAACCTCATTTGAGCTGAACCCTTAAAAAACTTCTCAAAATGAGACCCGAGGCCGAAAGATTATTTGCGAACGGTGTAACTAACACACTTATCTAATTTTTTTATTTTTCAATTTTTAAACATTTTATATATTTATTAAATACTTTTATTATTTTTAATATTGTTTTTTAGTTTTTACCCATAATTGATATCAGCATCGACTAAGAGACAAAATAGATGATGTTAGCATTGCCAAAGATAAATTTATTTTTTTATCAGTTGATTTAGTTTGTTAAAAAAATTAAAAATGAAAGTTAAGAAAGAGAGGAAAAATATTTAAGAGTTAAAATGATTGTTTAAAATTCGAGGGTAAAAAATTGGCATTTCTCCTCAAAGTGTGACACATGAGAAACGCAAAACCGGAATATTTGGTAACGCCGAATGAAGGTTTTGTTATCATTTCTCGCCTATTAAATCTAATGTCCAAAACAGAGTTAAATATTTTTTGGTGTGACAAAAAATGGAAGGATATAAATACCGAGTTATCAAATTTTGTGGGCCACGATAGGTGATGTGGAGGGATCATATTTGGCTGGGAATATTTTAAGTAGGCCCCATTTAGAGTCTTATCTACCAATTCCAACTTCCAAGTAATGAAAAAGTTAAAATCAAACATGCGGTTATGCTTAGGGCAAATGTCCAATTATTTGACCATCCATTTGGTAAATATTTTACGTGCATGTCTTGTTTGACCATCATCGGATTAGGAATTCAACACTTAACATTAATAATAATAATAATAATAATAATAATAATAATAATAATAATAACTCTTCTGTTTATTTTTTTTATTTGAACAAATGCACATGCATCCATATGTGTAAATCACACGTTATCTTTGGACCTAGAGATGCACACATAATTTTATGGTAGAAACGAATTTATAAAATTTTAAGAGACGTAAATAAATTTTTAATAAAAAATATATAAATTTTTTAAATTATATACAAATTTTAAATTTTTAGGGGACGACCGTTCCTTTAGTCCTGCTTGTACCCAACCCTTAAATGGACTAAACCTTCGCTTTGTTTGTCATTCATGCTACCAAAAACTATTAAAACAAGGACAATGGTGGCACGATGCGATTTTATCGTGATAAATGATAATGTAACATATACCATAATATGAAAATATTACACGAGCATGGTATAATTATATAAAATATTGGTTCGTTCCTTTGTGTCCTGGTGGCAAAGGTAGATGTTCATCATCCCTTCGGACTCGAGTTCGAACACCAGTAGTACATGCTGTGTACGCCTTCTTTAAAAAAGACTAAAAAAATTTGAGCAGATGTTACCCTTCATCACACAAGCATATTTAAAATAAATTATATAAAATATTGAAAGAAAATTCCTATTCAATTATTTTAAATTTCTAATTGTTTTTTTTTATTTTTTTGTTTTTGAAACAGTCTTCGGTAACCTCTGTCAAAAACATTCAGCTACAAATTTCCATGTTATTATTAGTCTAAATTAATCCCTCTTGTCATGTGTCATAGTGGGGTACTTTATTTTATTAAAAAAATGAGCAATGTACATTTTGCACATTATTATTAGTAGTAGTTTAACATTGACAGCCACTTTTACATATTTCTTCTTAGATATTTTTTAAAAATCAAAAATTACTTTAATGAATTATAAAAAATAATGTAAATTCATTCAAATAGAACTTATTTTGATATACCACATCTATAATTATGTTTAAACACTGGTAAAAATCAAATTTGATTAATATTGAAATTTGTTGATCGCATATGTGAGCAACACCTCTACTAGACGGTATTTTGAGTTGCTCCCCAAGTAGAAATGAAGGATCTAAGTTGAGTTTTTGGGGGTCTAGTTTGGATACTGACACTTTTTTCTTTTGTTAGGAGGTGCATGATATCTAATAAGAGTCTAAATAAAATGAGATATGTGTCAATCGAGGAGGACAAATGTCTTAGTAAATTGAATTTGTTATAATTCGAGCGTCGGTGTAAATCACGTGTATCATCACGTGATCTATGATAGTGTTAGCTTGTTAGGTTCGCCATGGACTATAATTGATTGTTTGCACGGTCGTAATTTGTCGGCATATTCACAAACAATCTACTGATCAGGTGTCCACTAGTTATAATTTGTTGGTACTAACAAAATTCATGGGACAATTTAATGGTTTATATTTGGCAATATATAGGTATAGGACATGAATTCAAGTTCAATCGAATCTCTGGCACGACGATGAATATGTTTTAAGAATAAAGTATTTTATTGATATTATATTTTGAGATTAATTTTATATTCCCTTATTATATAAGAAAATAAGTTATAAAACTATGTTTTCTATATAAAAAATAAGAAAAAATGAAAATTGAGACGCCAGGCCACTTAAGTTAGTTTAAAGATTTGAATCATGTGAATGAAAAAAATTAGATTGGGATAATCGTCTTTATATTAAACCTTTATAAAATTCGATTCGAATTAATTACTTAATGAATTAAATATCGATGGTTAAACTAAAAACAACAAATTTTAAAGAATATAATTAGTCATTTTCATCCAGGTAAGATGTGAGCTTCACCTATTTTTATTAAAAAATCCAATTTATATAAAATTATTTTATTTTAGTCTTTCCACTTCGATTAGGTGCGTTAGGTTGAGGGTTAATCCCTGCTTCCCATATCTGTTTAGGAGGAACTCTCACAAATCACATCCACTTCATTTGGTGAAATCCAGATTTTAAACATATATTTATTTTTATTAAATATTTGTTACATTTAATACTTATTCGATATTTATCATTTTTACTTTAATATAACCAACTAGTTATATATATATATATATATATATATTAAAAAAACCCAACTGGTTTGACTTTCAATTATGTATTTCCAAATATTCCATCACATTAATGTACGGCAGCGACAACATTATGTACGGCAATACATTTAATTGTATCCCCAATTTTATAAACTATTTAATTTATGTTTAAACTCATTGATTTACCCACTTTCTTTGTGATTGAGATTGAGATTGATAAGTATTTATTTATAGTATAACAAAAGACAAGCCGATAAGTACTTGTATCATTTAGGAATTATGAATTAATTACATGCAAAGCTCGTGTTTAATAATATATCAGAATGATTTATTTTTAAGCTAAAAAGGTGAAGATTAGAACTTAATTTATTTTAATATATAATTTTGTAATAAATAAAAAAAATTATATGTAACATGTTAGTCAATACTAATAAAAAAACTAAACAACTTTTAAAATAAAAAATGTAAAAAATACTTTTGTTTAATATTATTTTTTTGAACAGATTATATTTAGTATTATTGATTTAACATTATGGCCCTATTTAGCAATTAGCGAATAATTGATAGCATATTATAATATCTGATAGTTGATTGAATTAGCTGATTTGACTAACTGATTGTATTAGCTGATTATATAAAAGTGTTTGACTTGTCAAACTTTTAATTATGCTTAACCTCAAATTTTTGCCCAAATCGCTCTTTACCAAACAAACACTATAATTTTTTTAGGATTTTATAATCTATTTAGTGTTATATTTTCAATTTAATTATGTCAGAGTCACACTGCAACCCAATCAATTGATACTATTAATATAATTAAAATAAGTCCCATAATAATTCCACAATAATTAAAATCTATCTTCTCAGACCTCAAACTTAAGATTCTTTGTTTATAATCCTACTCAAAGAATTTTCTTAGCCACATTTGAACAGTCAATGTTTTTGTTTGATTTATTCATCAATATATTTAATTTCACCTTTTTCACGGGAAACAAATTCTGAGTTTTTTTCATGTCTCATGGGTTAATACTTTTCTGGGTCGGTTTTCTTTTTCTTGCATTGTACTCTGTTTGGTTGGTGGGAAAGCTTGGGAAAGGGGAACTGTCAACTGAAACTGAAAGTGGGAGATACTTGCTGGTTTGCTCAAAAGCACTCTGTTTTATTGAAACTCTTTTGGAGTTCATAAACTTTCTCCTTTTTCTTACCGTCCAAACAGATCAGTATAGTAGTAATTAACTAATTATTGTTCTGTAAGCTGTAAATAATCTGCTGAAAGTTTCAGTTTTTATACTTTCAAATGCTAACCAGATCGAGTATATTTTCTTCATAAACTTTACTCAAATTTTCTCTTCTTTTTTTGCTTTCAATATTAGAATTTGGGCAATTTTAGTTTAAGGCTGAAAATTTGATCTTTTTGTCATGTATCTCAATTTTGACTTTGATTTCACCTGCTATATAAAACATGACATTGAAATTCTAGATAAAATTAACATTATTTGACTCAGTATTTGTTATTGTCAATTTGTTGATAGTTTAGACTTTAGAGGTGGCTTAATTTGACCTCAGAATTATTTTTGCAGTTGTTTCAATGGGCTGCAGGCTTGAATAGCAAATAACAAAAGAGAATGGTGGAGTCATCTGGTTTGATCATTGGGATTTCTATTGGAGTAGTGATTGGTGTGCTTTTAGCTATTTCTGCATTGTTTTGCTTTCGATATCACCGAAGGAGATCCCAGATAGGAAACAGCAGTTCCAGGAGAGCTGCAACTATTCCTATCAGGGCTAATGGAGCTGATTCTAGTACTATATTATCGGATTCGACTATCGGTCCCGACTCACCTGTGAAATCCGGAAGAAATGAAATGTCAGTGTGGTTTGAAGGGTTTAGAAGGAGCAGCGTTGTCTCCGCTTCTGGAATACCTGAGTATTCGTACAAGTATGTTTGTTCGAAACTCGTTGAATCATGCATCGTAGCAGCTGGTTTTGGTTGGTATTGGTATAAACAAATATTTTCTTTACTTTTTATATGTAATGTAACCCCCTCGTCCCGGTCTGGTCGGATGACCGGTCCAAGTGGGCCACACGGGGAAAACCGAAGCGAAACCCGTTAAGGTTTCCCCTCGGTTAACGACCCAGAAAATTTCTTTTATCATTAGCCTTATCTAGATGCATATTTAATTCCTATGTGAAACACTACAGCGGAAGAAACAAACAACGTAACATGCACCGACCAAACAACCATAACAGCCCATTTTACTTCATTTTCGCAGGCCGTTTTGAAACACCTATAGGGTGTTCCGAAACACCCTGACCTGGTCAACGGGCCTGGGTCAACCACAAGGTGACCGTTCCGAAACAGGGGTGACCCGTATCGGAACGACCTTGACGGTCAATATCTCGTGGTCAACGAGATTTGACCGTTTCGGAACTTCAAAGGCCCGTTTCGGAACGGTTTCATCTCGCCAATTTCTCAAAATTCCAGTAGCGAAAACGTTCCGGAACGGTCCTCATCCGTTTCGAAACGGCAGTCCATTTACACAGGGGCCGTTTCGGAACACGGGGACCCGTTCCGAAACACCCCCTGTCTGCAGACTTTTCTGGGCTGTTTTGAGGCACAAGGATGCCCCAAAACACCAACAAGCCACCAAGCAACTTCAAGACAAGACATCTTAAGGTATAACAACTATTTTAGCATGCTTCAACATTAATTAGACATGTCTAATACTAAGGCAACAATCCACAACATGCATTCATTCAAACAACATTCAAACACATGTAAAAACTCCTAAAGCATAAGACTAACATTCAAAAGAGCAACTTAGGCATTCTCACAAGGCATATGACCAACACACATGATAAGCAATTTAGACATGATTTACAATCCAAACATGGCACCGACAAGCCAATCAAAACAACACAATTAAGGAGTTTAAACATACTCTTAAACATCCAACATTAACTCAAATCAATAACACTTATCCCATTGCTTTACTATTACAATCTTCAAGTTTAAACATCATACTTGAGCTAACCGTAAGCAACACTTGGAGGCCTTTCCTTGCCCTTGCCACCCACAAACCATTGATCTGCATTGTCGAACAATAGAGAGCGTAAGCATAAAAGCTTAGTGAGGGTAAGCTCATAAATCAAACATTCGACAATGCAGGGTCCAAGCACGAACCACAACCCAGATAAAATGCATGATCTTACCTCCGATCCACACGAGCCATAAGTATAGATGATGCATGAACATATATTCAATATCATGTCATGCTCAACATGTTTAAATCCACAACACATGAAATCACATATATTAAACCATGTTAGCAACACATCCCAAATCACATTGGTTCACAATTAACCACATATTGGTAACATAAACTACAATCTGTATTGGCACCTAGCTATGACTCGAATACGCGGATAACCGTTGGAACTCACATCCAACAACTCAACCATTACCTGACGGTGGGATTCCACTCATCACCGTTCACGCGGAGGGGATTCCACTCATCCTCACGCCTCATTCCACGCGGAGGGGATTCCACTCATCCTCACGCCCCATCGATGGGATTCCACTCATCACCGACTAATATAAATATAATTTCCGGGCGAACCCGTACTCCTCCTTGGTGACTCAACGCCACCAAGGCCACGCGCGACTTTTGACTCATGTGTACACACTAACATCCTAATGATCGATCATTTGTACCCAAGCATACTAGTGCCAATACTACACATTTCATTAATCATTCATAATATCAATTAATAACACTTCCGTGCTTAGCACGAGCTTACCATGACTTACCGTCATGCACAACCACATTTCCATGCCTAGCATGTACTCACCATGATCCCCGGATCATACAAACACCTCATAATATCATTACACATGTCAACACTACATGTATCTCAACAACACAATTATCACATCATATTTCATACACATGTATATCTCTATCACATTTATCATCAACATGCACGTAACAATGCATTAAGCCATGCCTCCACATACATGTATAACAACAAAAGCATAGCCACCATGAGCATGATTAAACATGAGGCATAATTCAACACTTTAAAGATCAACCAAGGTCTCTAACTAAAGTTTGGGATTAGGCCACCACCCTAATCCCAACTCTAGGTGGGTCTACCAATCCCAACCTAGTTCCCATGCTTGAACCGACACTTGAAAACCATTTAAAAGTATTTAACCACTCACCTAAGCTTCCAAGCTCCAAGCCAAGCAAGCAACCTCTCTCAAATTTCCGGATTTCTTCCCGAGGCTTCTCCAACACAAATTCCCGCTTCCAAACAACCTCAAACACAATTCAAACAATTTCAAATCAGCCCAACATCATAAGACCAACCCGGAATACAATTCAATCACAATTTACAACGTTGCAAGCCGTGACCAAACCCCATACTTTGCAATTTCGGACAGCCCACATACCCCTTCCAAAATCCATGTTTCCAACACCCATTGCACCCACAAATGATCCCAAATCAACCCCTAACCATAGCACTACCATTGGGCTATCAATTCCCACCTAAAACAACCCCCAAAAATCACCTAAAACCCTTCAAAAAACCTATTTTTACCCAATTTCGGGAATTCTTCTAAAATACTCTAAAAATTATATATATTGGACCATTTGATTCATAGATAACATATCTAACAATAACAAATCAAAAGCTTTAGTAAAAACCCATAAAGCCTTAACCTTTAGCTTAAAACTTTGAAAAACCCAAATGTAAAATACATGGTTTTAGTGAAATCTAAAAATACTAAAATGTAGAGGATAGCAAGGCCAAGTCAAAACTATATTTACCTTTCAAAAAGCTCAAAGGATGAGGAAGAAAGGAGGTGGGAGAGTGAAGTGAAAATAAGCTCCATTTTCACGTTAGAAATGGAAAATGGGGGAGGGAGGATGAAGATGAGCACATGCTCATCTTTTACTTTATTTTAAATTCACCCAAAAACAATGTTTACCACAATGCCCTTAATGAAAGTCCAAAACTCATATCTCTTAAAGTCCATGGATTTTGGACCCGAGAGATAGGCCCAACATAGTTGTAAATATTTTGAAATCCCGAGGCCCACGAAAATATTTTTATTATCTAAATTGTAAAACCGAACCCAAAATAATATTTTAATATTATTTTCACCCGACCCCTAAACCCGGGTGTTACAACTCTCCCCACTTAAGGAAATTTCGTCCCCGAAATTTATCGGACATGAGGAGCCACTAAAATATGCTACTCCACACTTTCCTTGTCTTCTCACCACTATATTAACCAACTCGAATGACTTACCACACAACATTCGCTACCTGACACTAAGATCTCAACTGATTCTTCAAGGCATGCCAATTTCAAACTCAACTCAATCTCTTCAACAACATAGCACGGAACAGATCTGACTCGCACTCCCGAATCATAGATTCATAAATCACATCACAACCCTCTCTCTAACTCTGGTGGTAACCGCAACAGATAAACAACAGATCTAGCCCGACTCCCAACTCATACCACACTGTTTGAACGCTTGACTCTTAACTTTCTCTGACTGATCATCTGACTTCATCAATTAACCTAACACTATGCAGACGTCTTCAAAAACAATCTAATTTAAGTCCCGGACCTCTATTACCCACTTCCATTAAGAACCTTCCACGGATGTAACAAACTAGAAGAAAACTGACGCTCGGTCTCAATATACTGGCAATTCACGCACTTACTCTCATACAGAACCACATCATTCATCCACTCGATTTAGAAGCATTTATCTTCAACCCACAATGCGTCTTCATACTACTCGGATGCAATACAAATGAACCACCGTGCTCTTCAGCCTAAACAATACATCTCAAAACACTAGGTCAGTCGGTACAACTATCCTGTCTCTGAAATGCAAAACTCTATCATCTCTAGACTGTATTCTGAAGGTCTTCTTTCCACTATGCCTTGCACGTGAGGTGCCAAGAATCTGTCTTGAAACTGTTTCTCATCAAACATTCTGACTCAAAGTAGTCTCAACCCGAAACTCGGCCACAAACTACTATCATTTGATATACGGAATTCGGCAATTGCAACTCGTAACTCAACTACTAATCTAACAACAATTACAACTCGGATCATCGGTCACTACAGAGGCTATCTTCGGATGGTACTCACTCTTGATATCACAATCTTCAAGAAATTCTAACTACTCATGTTGTTCAAGTTCCAACCATTCCCAAGTCTTCAAATATTTCAAGCTCTAATGATACGTACATATACACCGCGCATTTCTTACTATACAAGCTTTGTCTCTAAGTCTTCGAAGCAAATACAACTGTAAGTAACTCTATGTCTCATATCGAATAACTCTTCTCACGGTCTTCCAACTATCTTGATGAACAGGTCACAATCTTCTGTCTTGCATAAGTACACAACCTAACTCTACATGTAACACATCACTATGGTTCACAAATTCTTCCTCTGATATAGGCTGAATCAAGGTCGAAGTTCTCTTCAAGGTTTCTTTCAGTTCCCCAAGGGCTCATTGTCTCGCATCTAACCACACAACTGAACATTCTCCTGTAGCAATCTATCAACGGAGCAACTATCTTCAAAAGATTATTTACAATTTCTGAAAGTAACAATACTAGACCTAGGAACTATAGATATCTGTCACAGTCTTCAATTTCTTCAAACTCATATCTTCTTTTGCCTACTTGGGATTTTCTCTAACACATTCAGCTGATCTACTTGTCCTAGGAGGACACCTTCGTTAATCTCGGAGTTCACGTTGGCTCAACTTGGCATTCAACTGATTCTCTAATAGAATCTACAATACTAACTCTAAAGCCTGTCATGGTCTTCTTTGGTACTTGAATATACTCGTGTATCATCTATGAGGACTACTACAACTGATCAAGAAGCTTAGGAAAATATTCTGTTCAACATCTCTATAAAAGTAACCAACACACTAGTCCAACAAAACAGCATAACTCGGAACTCAAAACGGTCACATCTTGCCTCAAAAGTTGTCTTCGATACTTCAATTTTTCTCACTTTCAACTGGTAGTAAACGGATCTCAAATTAATCTTCAAATAGACTGAAGCACACACTAACTGATCAACAAATCACTGACACTTGTTTCGACGGTATGTAAACTGAACACATTCTCGTACTGTCACTCTTTCTTCTTCACAAATTACACTGTAGAACTATGAGATGATGCACTAGGCCTAATGAATCTAAGGTCTAACAAGTCTCGAAGCTAATTCTTCAACATTCTCAATTCTGTCGGAAGCCATAAGATACAGAGCAAACTAAAACACGAGCAACTCGGAGACGACATCAATAATAAACTCTTCTTCGCTGTTAGGACACAAACTGGGCGTTTCTTCTAAACACTTCTAGGAAGAATGACAAACTATTTTAACATTCTGCGGTCTAATCTTCGTTCAAAAATCAAATCCATCACACTTGCTAAGCAATCCTGTCCACTAAACTAAATCGATCTTTGACCTCTAAATCTGGATCAACATTCAACAAGAAGTTCACCTCCTCACCTACCACGACCGTCACACATAAATCTGCAACTTCAAGTCAACTCTTTCTTTGTCTCAAGTATACACTGACTCTTTGCTCTTCAAGCCGAGCCTTGTCAAAAGGCACACCAAAACTGTAGGAAGACAATCACTTCACATCTACTAGAAACTAGTAACTCTGAACCACCAACAAACATCTTCTGTACATCTTTCTGATCACTACTATCTCCCAAAAGATCTAGTCACATGCGTCCCTACGTCTAAAATCTCAACAGAGATACGTCAAAATCTTTGCACGCTCACACAAACGGACGATTCTGCAAAAATTGTAACTTCACAAGTACACAACTGATAGTCTTCGGTCCTCTTGTTTTCAGACTGATTCTTCAACAAAATCCGACTCTTCTAGACTATTCGTAGAGCATTTCAAAACTTCAAAAACGCGGTTCTGGGCACACACAGACCACCATACTGAAAAACCATCCAGACGCACACTGGCCCCAAACACACAAATCGGTTCCCATTCACGGACACTGATCGGCTGTCTTGCATCGAAATCATAGGCTGAACCCCAACGGTCACTACTAACACTTCTGGAATTCAGATTACTCACACGAGACCCCTACCTAGATCTCGCCAAAAGAACTAAGGTACTCATACCTACCTCATCGAGCACATTCAAACTTGCATGCTTGTTAACAACATACGGAAGTACGAACTCAGAACCAATCAGAAGAGACAAACTCAAAACTGTACCAAGGACTTATCCACTATAACATAGATACCACCTGACTCCCACTCATAGGTCTTCACTTCTTTTCACCAACTAATACCAGAATCAGTCAAGTCGTCCCTTCACCAACAAGGATCAACTTACAAGCACGCGGACTCGAGCAAACAAATTGTACCTCAACTCCGGTACAACCATACTCCCCTAACTAGCAAAGAACTTCTTCCACATCATCCACATTTTCAAAACCACAACTTCCACTTACCGATTCACGACCCATACATTAGCCCTAAGCTTAATAAAAGCAATAAATCAATCAACAATTTAACATACAAGTTGGGTTAGCAAAGGAAAGGTCCAAGTGGCTCAAGTATGATTTCCCTCACTTAAAATCCTTTTTTCTGATGTAATAGAAGCAATGGGACTCTACTCAACATATTTCAAACAAGTCAACACACATACATGCTCAACCAAGCATATAACAAGGCATACTTGCTAAACAAGCAAACAAATGTGTATGATCAAACAACATGCATTCTCAATCAAACAATCACACATCACGGCATACACGGGTAACGAGCAACATGCTTTTAAACCAACAATCAACATACTTGTCATACAAGCAATCATACTTCCAAAGCAAGCAAACACCGTGCATATCAATTCAAAACTTAAACTTACCTCACTTACCTGCCCAAGGTCTCGAAAACCTTAGGCTCTGATACCAACAAATGTAACCCCCTCGTCCCGGTCTGGTCGGATGACCGGTCCAAGTGGGCCACACGGGGAAAACCGAAGCGAAACCCGTTAAGGTTTCCCCTCGGTTAACGACCCAGAAAATTTCTTTTATCATTAGCCTTATCTAGATGCATATTTAATTCCTATGTGAAACACTACAGCGGAAGAAACAAACAACGTAACATGCACCGACCAAACAACCATAACAGCCCATTTTACTTCATTTTCGCAGGCCGTTTCGAAACACCTATAGGGTGTTCCGAAACACCCTGACCTGGTCAACGGGCCTGGGTCAACCACAAGGTGACCGTTCCGAAACAGGGGTGACCCGTATCGGAACGACCTTGACGGTCAATATCTCGTGGTCAACGAGATTTGACCGTTTCGGAACTTCAAAGGCCCGTTTCGGAACGGTTTCATCTCGCCAATTTCTCAAAATTCCAGTAGCGAAAACGTTCCGGAACGGTCCTCATCCGTTTCGAAACGGCAGGCCATTTACACAGGGGCCGTTTCGGAACACGGGGACCCGTTCCGAAACACCCCCTGTCTGCAGACTTTTCTGGGCTGTTTTGAGGCACAAGGATGCCCCAAAACACCAACAAGCCACCAAGCAACTTCAAGACAAGACATCTTAAGGTATAACAACTATTTTAGCATGCTTCAACATTAATTAGACATGTCTAATACTAAGGCAACAATCCACAACATGCATTCATTCAAACAACATTCAAACACATGTAAAAACTCCTAAAGCATAAGACTAACATTCAAAAGAGCAACTTAGGCATTCTCACAAGGCATATGACCAACACACATGATAAGCAATTTAGACATGATTTACAATCCAAACATGGCACCGACAAGCCAATCAAAACAACACAATTAAGGAGTTTAAACATACTCTTAAACATCCAACATTAACTCAAATCAATAACACTTATCCCATTGCTTTACTATTACAATCTTCAAGTTTAAACATCATACTTGAGCTAACCGTAAGCAACACTTGGAGGCCTTTCCTTGCCCTTGCCACCCACAAACCATTGATCTGCATTGTCGAACAATAGAGAGCGTAAGCATAAAAGCTTAGTGAGGGTAAGCTCATAAATCAAACATTCGACAATGCAGGGTCCAAGCACGAACCACAACCCAGATAAAATGCATGATCTTACCTCCGATCCACACGAGCCATAAGTATAGATGATGCATGAACATATATTCAATATCATGTCATGCTCAACATGTTTAAATCCACAACACATGAAATCACATATATTAAACCATGTTAGCAACACATCCCAAATCACATTGGTTCACAATTAACCACATATTGGTAACATAAACTACAATCTGTATTGGCACCTAGCTATGACTCGAATACGCGGATAACCGTTGGAACTAACATCCAACAACTCAACCATTACCTGACGGTGGGATTCCACTCATCACCGTTCACGCGGAGGGGATTCCACTCATCCTCACGCCTCATTCCACGCGGAGGGGATTCCACTCATCCTCACGCCCCGTCGATGGGATTCCACTCATCACCGACTAATATAAATATAATTTCCGGGCGAACCCGTACTCCTCCTTGGTGACTCAACGCCACCAAGGCCACGCGCGACTTTTGACTCATGTGTACACACTAACATCCTAATGATCGATCATTTGTACCCAAGCATACTAGTGCCAATACTACACATTTCATTAATCATTCATAATATCAATTCATAACACTTCCGTGCTTAGCACGAGCTTACCATGACTTACCGTCATGCACAACCACATTTCCATGCCTAGCATGTACTCACCATGATCCCCGGATCATACAAACACCTCATAATATCATTACACATGTCAACACTACATGTATCTCAACAACACAATTATCACATCATATTTCATACACATGTATATCTCTATCACATTTATCATCAACATGCACGTAACAATGCATTAAGCCATGCCTCCACATACATGTATAACAACAAAAGCATAGCCACCATGAGCATGATTAAACATGAGGCATAATTCAACACTTTAAAGATCAACCAAGGTCTCTAACTAAAGTTTGGGATTAGGCCACCACCCTAATCCCAACTCTAGGTGGGTCTACCAATCCCAACCTAGTTCCCATGCTTGAACCGACACTTGAAAACCATTTAAAAGTATTTAACCACTCACCTAAGCTTCCAAGCTCCAAGCCAAGCAAGCAACCTCTCTCAAATTTCCGGATTTCTTCCCGAGGCTTCTCCAACACAAATTCCCGCTTCCAAACAACCTCAAACACAATTCAAACAATTTCAAATCAGCCCAACATCATAAGACCAACCCGGAATACAATTCAATCACAATTTACAACGTTGCAAGCCGTGACCAAACCCCATACTTTGTAATTTCGGACAGCCCACATACCCCTTCCAAAATCCATGTTTCCAACACCCATTGCACCCACAAATGATCCCAAATCAACCCCTAACCATAGCACTACCATTGGGCTATCAATTCCCACCTAAAACCCTTCAAAAAACCCATTTTTACCCAATTTCGGGAATTCTTCTAAAATACTCTAAAAATTATATATATTGGACCATTTGATTCATAGATAACATATCTAACAATAACAAATCAAAAGCTTTAGTAAAAACCCATAAAGCCTTAACCTTTAGCTTAAAACTTTGAAAAACCCAAATGTAAAATACATGGTTTTAGTGAAATCTAAAAATACTAAAATGTAGAGGATAGCAAGGCCAAGTCAAAACTATATTTACCTTTCAAAAAGCTCAAAGGATGAGGAAGAAAGGAGGTGGGAGAGTGAAGTGAAAATAAGCTCCATTTTCACGTTAGAAATGGAAAATGGGGGAGGGAGGATGAAGATGAGCACATGCTCATCTTTTACTTTATTTTAAATTCACCCAAAAACAATGTTTACCACAATGCCCTTAATGAAAGTCCAAAACTCATATCTCTTAAAGTCCATGGATTTTGGACCCGAGAGATAGGCCCAACATAGTTGTAAATATTTTGAAATCCCGAGGCCCACGAAAATATTTTTATTATCTAAATTGTAAAACCGAACCCAAAATAATATTTTAATATTATTTTCACCCGACCCCTAAACCCGGGTGTTACATGTAATTATGATTCAACATGGTTTTTTGGTGATTAGTTTGTGTTGTTTTCCATATGACATGATCAATGATTTAATGGCTATGGAGTTCTTTTGGTTCATTGTTGAATCATAATCACAAGGTAGATGATACTATGATAGCATGATATGAACTTTTCGAGGTTTTCCTGCCCTGGAACCTGTGAAGTTGCTTGTTTTCGTTTAAAGAGGGCATTCTACATGAGAAATAGCTGAAATTATTGTATTTCATTATATCACACAATTAGTATCTCGAAAACCGATCTAATGGCTATGGAGTTTGTGTTGCTTTGCTAATTCATTGGTGGCATTGATCATATAGAGATTTGCAAAAAGCAACCTGTAATTTTACAACACTAATTGGACAAGGAGCATTTGGTCTGGTTTATAAAGCTCAGATGTCAACCGGTGAGACCGTTGCGGTGAAAGTGCTTACAACTGATTCTAAACAAGGAGAGAAAGAGTTCCAGACGGAGGTAGGAATGGTTAATGGTTAACTCACTCTCATTGTCATCTTTCCATCGCAACATCTATAAATTCTGTATTAAAATTTGCATAAGCAATTGTGCAGTACTATTATTCGTACAAGATACAGTCTCGAACTTATTTAATGCTTCAGGTTATGTTGTTGGGAAGGTTGCACCATAGGAACCTTGTAAATTTGGTTGGATATTGCGCGGAAAAGGGTCAGCATATTCTTGTCTATGTATATATGAGTAATGGCAGCTTGGCTTCTCATTTGTACAGTAAGTTGTCTCGATTTTCTATAGAAGATCAGTATATTTTTATGAATGATCAAAACTGAAATACTGTATTATAGACTTATAGATCAGCGTATTTTTGTCTCCAGTCCATCGAGTCATTGTTGCCATGTTATTGCTAAAAAAACTCTGTTTCTGAGCTAACATGATTAGGTTATGCAAATGTGTGATATGGTTAAAACAAGTATGCATAACAATTCAAGCATATACACGATTAGAAACCGTGTTTCATCTTTGTGCAGGTGAAGAACATGAATCTCTGAGCTGGAATTTGAGGGTTTATATCGCTTTAGATGTAGCAAGGGGCTTGGAATATCTTCATGATGGGGTAATATTTCTTCCTATTTGGACCATACATGGACCTGTCTCTGTTTGCAGGCATGTATTTGTAGATTTGCGTGCATGCATTTTATGTTTGTCGAATTCGATACACGTAATTTATTCGTATCTCCTTTCAGGCAGTCCCTCCTGTAATACACCGGGACATCAAGTCATTCAATATCCTGCTGGACCATTCCATGAGAGCTCGGGTATGTTCTTCGTGGTTGTTGTATAATACATTTGCACGGAGTTCTGTAGAAAATCTATATGCTTATTCATTAGAAAATCACCCTTTGTTTCCGAAATATTGGTGCACATATACTTAAAAGAATGTAGGGCTTAATCTTATGGGATTGTCATCTTATGCAGGTAGCCGATTTTGGGCTTTCAAGAGAAGAGATGGTAGACAAACATGCAGCTAACATACGCGGAACTTTCGGATATCTCGATCCAGAGTATATATCGACGCGAACTTTTACGAAGAAAAGTGATGTTTACAGCTTTGGGGTATTGCTCTTTGAACTCATAGCTGGCAGAAATCCTTTACAGGGGCTCATGGAACATGTTGAGCTGGTAAGATCTTTAACTTCCTCTCTTTATGACATGTTCTGAATATGATAATGATATGACAAACAGGCAGCTATGAGTACCGAAGATAACATCGGTTGGGAGGAAATCGCCGATTCACGATTGGACGGGAAATTCGATGTGCAAGAGCTCAACGAAGTAGCCGCCCTCGCGTATAAATGTGTCAACCGTGTTCCCAGAAAACGGCCTTCGATGAGGGACATTGTGCAAGTGCTAACACGAATCCTTAAAACGAGACACATCAAGAGGCATCGGACGTCTCTATCTGCCGTCACCACGGATGAGGCTTCGGTTGACTTAGAGCAAGGAGAAACTAAGATTCCGTTAACTGTGCACCGGAGAGACGAGTCCATGGACAGCGCAGCTGACTCCATTTTTTAATGTGTTTGGTTTGACCTTTGTTTTTGTATAATGTAGTCCGGATGTAAAGGCTGTTTAGTGTTGGGAAACCATTGTTTGTAATTTGGTGTAACATAATTGTTTTATGATTTAAATTTGTATATTAATACTTCAGATACGAAAATGAATGAAAACAAAGATATGTCTTTTTTAAAAAATGTGTTTTTTAATATTTTACAAAATTTTAATTATAATAATTCAACCCTAATTGATTAATACCATATTCAATTAATCTTTTCAAGTTGTTCAACAAATTGTTTTCTTAAAAAATAATATGGACAAAAAACCTCAAACTTGCTATTTATGTTTAACATGCAACTTAAATAGCACATGATATTTAATTTCATTCATCAATTTATACTTTTTCAATAGTTTAAGATCACTATAAATTTTATCAATAAGGATTGAGTCCAATGGCAAAACACGTTATTCTCCTAAAAAATTTTAAAATTAAAAGCCACAAATCTCGAACATAGACTACAAAATGAACATGCACTTTATAAAAAATATTATAAAATTTAAATTTTTATAGTGTGTAAATAGATCCTAACTAATACATACCGATATTTAGATTTTAAAAATATTAAATGCTGATTTCAAAAAATATTAAATGTTTGTACATCCCACACTCGATTTTGAACGTGAGCAAATAGCAATTGTTTAATAGTATGTTTATAGTTTAAAAGAACTAAAGGTAATTGCAATCGATACCTCTAAACTCTAATGCATCTTTAAAATATTTTAATCGAGTATTTAAATTTTTAATATTGTATTTAAAATACGCAGAACAAATGTACAATTATGACATGAACATTTTAAATTCGATATGTTAAGAATGTAAATAATACAAAATATAGCAGAATAAACTTTTTTTAATCACATTAGATCTAAATTATCCATATAAGCATGCGTCTAAATTTGACCTGTATATTTTAAATATATTTCACGTTAGATTTAAATAAACATTGAACAACTGAGTTGTCAGTTAAGTTGATAGAAGTGTTGATTGATATGATACTGAAAATTTAAGAATTTAGTTAAAATGTTTTATTAGTAAAGATACTAATTTAAAATTTAGGTTATAATTTGGGGATGCATATTGAAATTAGACGAAATAATTAATAAAAAGTTGCTCATTGACATTTTACTCTATTCCAATAAAATCCCAAATCAAAAGAGAAAGAAAACGAAAAAAAAAAAACTGATTTTCCCTCAAATTTTAACCAACTAATATCCGCAAAAGCAAAAAGGCCGAAGCGGCGTTCGGTTCAAATCGGAGCCCTTCATTTTTTGACCATCCAACGGTTAATGCTTGACGATCCGTGTCCTCTCTTCCCATTGGCTAGCACCTTTACGCTTTCCACTATATGTAAACCTAAACAACCATTTATTCCGTCACTTAGATCTCTCTTTCTCCTTCCAAAGCTTTCCACTTTTGCATTTCACACATATATTTGGGAAAGTTCATAGTTTTTATTCGGGTCTAAAATGGCTGGTCGGGGCAAGACTCTCGGATCCGGGGCGTCAAAGAAGGCAACATCGAGGAGTAGCAAGGCCGGGCTTCAGTTTCCCGTGGGTCGTATCGCTCGGTTCCTTAAGGCTGGGAAATATGCTGAACGTGTCGGAGCTGGAGCTCCGGTTTACCTCGCCGCTGTTCTTGAATATCTTGCGGCTGAGGTATAGTAACCTTCTTTCCTAATTTGGGTTTAATTTGTTTTAAAATCTTAGGGATTAGTAGGTATGTTTTTTTTTTCTTTCAAAATTGTTCATCTGGTTTTAACCTAATCTGGGTTTCCTTTAATTTTTAGAAAATTTATTCTTTTATTCATTTTTATTGAATTGTCGGCGTTTTCTCTCTTACTAAGTAAACATTGTATGCTTGTTTCAGGTTCTTGAACTTGCCGGAAATGCAGCCAGAGACAACAAGAAAACCCGGATTGTGCCTCGTCATATCCAGCTCGCCGTTAGGAACGACGAGGAGCTGAGCAAACTACTTGGAGATGTAACTATTGCCAATGGAGGTGTGATGCCCAACATTCATAACCTCCTCCTCCCCAAGAAAACCGGAGGCTCCTCCAAGGCAGCTGGCGGCGATGACGACTAGGCCCAGATCGATTAGTTTATATTCCGAAAGCCGACGAGTTCCCGTTTTGCTACACATCTATATGATTCTGAGATGGAACAGGTCTTGAATTTTAGCTTCAATTGTTGTTGTCATTAGTTGAGTAAGAAGAAGAAAAGTCTTTTAATGTCTTTTGTTTGTTCACAGTGTTTTAGTTTGGTAGGTAATTTAGGTTTTTTATTTACTTTAATGTGTATATAATCTAATCATAAATCTTACTCTCCTGCTTGTTTAATAGAAAATTGTGACCCCTTTTTTCCCATTAATGTGTAATGATCCATTGGATTTTATATGGTTGATAATTGATATAAAGTTAAAAAAATAGGGGCTAAACGACTATTTTGTTAATGTTTGGATAGTTTTTTTTAATATTATGCCAAATATAAATTACCTTAAAATCGGATCTAATTGATGAATAAACCTACTGGGCTACTAATATATCCGCAGATATCGGGCAATTTCATGTACCCTAAGTCAATACAATGATACGTCACCTAATGTTTATTTTTAGAATATAAAAACATTAATGATGTAAATATAAATTAATTTTGAATTAGTGTACAATCGGACGGTTTTTTAAAACCCAAAGAAATTTTGGTTTGAGTCTTGCATTAGGGGTATTTATTTTTGGATTTAGTTCAATCTTGAAATATTGGATATTTGAAATTTTGAATTTATAAAATTACAATCTGTATTTAATCTGAAAAAATCTAATATTTGAATTTTGGAATATCGAATTTATGGTTATTGAAGGCTGAATCAATTCAATTCCATTAAAATCTAGTATCCGATTTTTCACATTAAAATCTACGAACAAAGTAGGCCCAAGTTTGATTGGTTCAATACTTCAGGACAGGCTAAACCAATTCAATTCCATGACCTTGTACAATCTGCAATGTGGTTATTTATTTGCAGGAATGTAGTTAGAATTGAGGTCGAGGATCTAATATAAATATTTTAAAAGTGATGGTGAATTTATAATTAACTAATTTTAAAAAGAAATTATTTATATAAAAGGCAAAAAATAAGGTTTAATTGACAAATTTGAAAAAATCATGTATTTTTCCTTTAAATTTATTTCAATGAAATGTTTGAGAAATTTATCACAAAAACTTATTTATATTATCAGCTAACCATTATTTGATGATGATACGAAAAAAATATTAAATGAAAATAAATATCAAATTTAATTATCTAAAATGTTGAATAATATAATTTGGCCGAATTAAAATTTTATAATTTAAATAAAAATAAATATCAAATTTAGTTATCTAAAATAGATTAATTACACAAAAATTTAATGTATTTTTTTGTACATCTAAAATAGATTAAATTACACAAAAATTTAATGTAATTTTTTGTACAATTTCTACCTACAGAAGGAGAGAAATTGCTCCTAGTTAATTTATGGGAGGAGAAGACAAGTTGAATTGTCTGATTCACCCTTCAAATATGATAAAATTACAACATGAAAAACTAAAAAAGATATTTTTCTGATGCAATGGGCTGGTTATGGGTTTTGAGCCCAGTTTGCTCTCCTAAATAGCAAAGACTTGTATCCGATTAAATTTTATTATTTAAATAAAAATAAATATTAAATTCAGTAATCAAAAATCTTAATTACACAAAAATTTGATCTAATTGATAATAAACCTACGGGCTACTAATATATCCGCCGATATTACCGTACGTTATCCCCACACGTCGATGGTTCACCGTTCACCACCCAAGTGTTGGGTACTTTATCGTTTAGCATCCCTATCATCTAGTTGTCGGTTAGAAGTTTAATCGGTCTATTTTTTATTTTTAGATGTTCGTCGACGAAGAAATATACAGTCCATTAGTCGATTTTCGCCAACGGGGCTGACGAAGGTAAGAGTGACCGTGGTGGTTGAATCGGTAGTGGGATGAAAAGAATTTAGGGATTTAGAGTTTGGATTTGAGAGAAATTAAAGATTTAGGAGTTTTTTTATAAAATTAATTTTTTTTATTTTTTTAAAAAATAAAATTAAAAAATATACCAGATGTATATCACATGTCGTGTTTTTATGAGAATATGAGAAGACAAAAATTAACACCAACCGTCAAGTGTGCTTGCTCTAATTATTTTTATATAATAAAAATAAAAATATTTAATACGTAACGATCCATTGAATTTTATATGGTTAATAACTTAATAGTTGATATACAGTTAAAAAATGGAAAATAAGTATAAGGTTTTTTTCTAAAAAAATCTATAATAGCTCGTGTTTGGTTAAATTACGTAATTAACCTTGTTTTTGTCTCAATTCTTAGGAAATTATTAGTTGAAAGAAAAGAATACTCCTTTCAAAACAACTAGTAATAATTTTCACTACTTAATATTTTTTATTTTCCCCTAATCAATGTATAACCTGTCATAATTACTCTACTAATTACCTCACTTTTAAATCCCAAAATGTCTTTCTTCAAAATGCATTCCCCCCTTGTCTACACTCATTGTTCGTTTCAAACCCACAAAAAATGAAGATAAAAATAAAAACAAAACAACGCACTAAAAATAAAATTAATAGCAGGGAAACTTTACCTTGGAAACATTGTATATATACATGTGTGTATTTCCCCCCTTCTTCAATGAGTTGCAATTGATGGGATCCCGTCGTAATGATAGGATCCCATCTTTGCCATCTCTTGTTCAAATTTTAACATCTTTGAATCACCCATACAGATTAAAAAGAAAAGATTTTGAAATTGATTGGTTTTCCATTCCTTCTTTTTGAGCTCTTTTCTGTTTTTTAATCAAAATATGATCATCATCCCATTTCCTTTTGGCTCTCCCAGGGAAGATAAATTCTGGGTTTTGCTTGGTTTTTGGAGTTCTGATTCCAAGTTTCTTTATTTCATCAAGTTTTGGAGGAAAATCTGCTTATTTTTATAGCAGATTTTTAAGGTTTCCTTCCGAGGGAAAATTGAATTGTTGGTGCTAAACATTATAAGGAATTGAACATTTTGCTGATAGAAATTTATAGGGTTTTGGGATGTGTTGGTGGCGGGGGCTCTGCTTATTGATGAAATGAAAAGGAACCCTTTTTGTGTCTTTGATGATGCTGATGACACAAGGACAAATGGGTGTCACAAGAACAAAATGCTTGGGGTATTTGGTAGTTCTGCTTTTTGTATCATTTGCTATCCGATTAGAACCAGCAACCGGACAGATTGATGATAATCTGGTAAAGGAGATTGCTCCACTTGTTTGCTTTTATCTTCAATCAACTTGTCTACTATAAGCTCATTGCACATAAACAGTTTGGTTATGTGATTGGTTTTGTTTACTTTAATGTCCATTGAATGCAATTGATTTTGTTTGAATAATGTTTTGTTTATGGATAGGAACCAATTATGGATTTCTTTACTTAAAAATTACTTCATGTTCATTGAAACAGTGTTCAAGCCTTTTATTGTTGGTGTCTAAATGGTTGGCAGCACCTTTAATGAAACCTTGAGAATACGATGGAATCATAATTTAGCAATTAACCATTGTTTAGATGTATAATGTAGTTTCAGCGACTTCCGTATTGATTATCTGTGAGGTATGTTTTATAAGTTGGTCGGAACAATATTAGAGGTTGAAATAAGTAAGCACGAATGCATTGAAATATCTGCTGGAATACAGAAGTTTTTTTTACGATACCAGCAGCTTGCATATGCAGATGGATGGTAGTGGTACATACTCAACTTTTGAGAACTGGAAGAGGCATTACATGTTCTACTCTTTGTGAACTGCTGGAATTGTCTTCAAACATGTTTCATATCGTTTTAAGGCTTGCTATTGCCATTTTCTGATGTCAGTGGCATTGAATATTGATAACATAAAAAATGAAAATGTATGTTAGGAGATGAAAATCATTATTCATAATGTTAAAGCTTGTAATTTGCATCCTAAATAGGTTAGGACATTAATATGTTTTTCGTTTCTGTTTGTTCCTGAAGCAACAACTACGTCCTGTTTCCCTTTGTTCTGACGTTGTTTGAATTAAGTTGTTTACATACAGGCTGAGCTGTTATGGATGAGTTGCAAACAAGATGTGAATGATTTGAAGGAAGCTTTTGAAGATCCCAAGTTACATCTTTCGGAGGAAACACGAAGTACAACCAATGTTATCTATAAGAAAAGTCACTCATTAGCGAAAGAAAGCTTTAAGAATTTGATTAACGTTCTTCGTCCCCAGTTAAAGCTATCTCTTTCTGACTGCATAAGAAAGAATAAACTTCTATTCCAAGAATCTGGAAAAGATAGTGGCTTTAAGACTTGTTACCCCCATTATTCTGAGTCATTGATTCGCTGGTGTGAGGTTTCTAGGAGTTTAGCTACTCAGAGCTTTGCAGTAGACTCTGCCTCAAACTTAGGCCCACCCTCACCCTCACCCCGACCCTCAGCTCCAGCCCCCTCACTTTCTTATGAATCTCCTGGTTCTAGTATATATCTATCGCTAAGTGTCAAATTATCAACTTCTCAACTAACTATACATAAGAAACAAGCTGTAGAGGCAAAAGAAGGATATTTAGAAGAGGAAGAGGCAGAAGAAGTAGACAATACAATAATTGTCATTGCTTGTGTCACGACTGCAGTAGTAACGTCTCTTATTGCATTAGTGGCACTATTTTTCTTCTGTCATAGTGATTCTGGATCTACATTAAATGATGAGAGTCCCCTCCTTAGTTTAAGAAGTAACTCCTCAGGTGGTATTGACTTTCTCTTTCGAGCTTGTTGTTGCCTTCCAAAAGCTTTTTCAATTTTTTTATTTATCAAAAGTTCATTTTTTCCAGATTCTTTTCATGCTGCTGGATCTAGTAAAGAATCAAGCTTGCATAAAAATGCTTCAACTAATGGTATCGAATCCAATGCTCTACAAATCTCCTTGGATGGAAGCGCATCAGATGGAAATGCCGCCAATGCCTCAGCTGAATCTTCACCAGGCAATGCCGGTTTGCAGTTACAGTTGCCTCCAGGAAGGGCCGGTCCAGGTGGATTACCTCCTTTGAAGCCTCCTCCTGGCAAAGATGCTCCTCAACCTCCTGCCCCATCTAATGCTCCTCCTCCTCCACCACCTCCCTCTGCAGGCTCTCGACCTCCTGGACCTCCTCCTCCACCTGCACCTCCAGGTGCTAAACCAGGTCCTCCACCACCACCTCCTCCTCCAAAAGGTGGTGCTCCTTCACCACATCCTCCAAAAGGTGGTGGTCCTCCACCTCCTCCAAAAGCTGGTGCTCCTCAGCCACCTCCTCCAAACGCTGGTGCTCCTCCAGGACAACCTCCATCCTTAGGTTCAAAGGTACCTCAACCACCAAATGCCTTGGGTCGTGAGGGACCTGGCTCAGGGGAGGCCAAAGCCAAACTAAAGCCATTTTTTTGGGATAAAGTTGCAAATACCCCTGAGCAAGGACAAGTGTGGAAACAGATTAAAGCAGGATCGTTCCAGTATGTAACTATTCCTTTCTTGTTTCCTTTTACTCTTGATGGCAACGGATAAATATGAGATACTTGGTGCTAACTTTGCAGGTTCAATGAGGAGAACATCGAAACACTCTTTGGGTATTCGTCCGTTGACAAGAGCAAAAGTGATAAAAAGGAGTCCAATAAGAAGGAACCTCAGTTTATTCAACTCCTAGATGGCAAGAAAGCACAAAATTTAGCAATCCTTCTGAAGGCATTGAATGTGACCTCAGAAGAAGTTTCTGATGCACTTGTTGAAGGTGCTTTCCTCCACCTTATTTATCCTTTCAAAAATGTGCTTCTGAGAAACATATGTTCAGGTTTTTGAATCGGCGGTGTGGACAGATTTTTATCTGGCATACATGGGTAATACCAAAGTATGCCTAGAGATTACTGTCAGAAGCATTTGCACCACTAACTATAATGTCCCTGCTTGCAACTACTGGTGGATAATCATTGGTAATTAATAAAAGAATTCAGCTGGGGATTTTTTTTAATGCCTATTAGTATTGATCCTTCCAAAGTAGAAAGACCTCGCCTTTTTCCCTCTTAGTTGATTCCTTTTGATTTTTCCTACATTGTGCCTCAGCTTGAGAAAGAATCTTGGTTCCCATGTTTTATGTCTTCCATGACTATAGTTACACAAGTGCCTGAATCGAACATGGATATCTAGTTGAAGCTAACCATTTGGGATAAAACAGCCTGAAGTCTTTTTGTTCATCCTTCTTTCGGTTTTGGGTCAAGGAGGAGAAAAGTAATTATCATATTGAATGAGCTTTTCTACACATGAAGTTAAATTGAGCGTACGTAGGCTCAGATGTTCCACTAAACCCAATTTGATGTTCGGAGGAAATAGACATAACTACATAAGTTAACGATTTGTGATTTAAAAGTATTTTCTTAAATATCAAGTGAGGGAATAGTTCATAACTGAAAGAGCTTCAAGAAACTTTATGTTCTTGATCAATCATGTGTTTGATTGGCTTTATGCTGTTACACTCTCTTGCAATTTCAATTGATATAGTATTAGTAATGTGTTCAGTTTTCAATCTTGATAATCTAACCAGTTCTTCTGGAATCAGCAAATGAGCTCCCCACTGAACTCCTTCAAAATTTATTGAAGATGGCACCGACCGAAGAGGAAGAACTCAAACTTAGACTGTTCACTGGTGAAATTACTCAACTTGGCCCTGCTGAGAGGTTCCTGAAAACTTTGGTCGACATCCCTCATGCTTATAAAAAGATGGAAACACTGCTATTTATGTGCTCTCTTCATGACGAGCTTATTGCAAGTAGAGAATCCTTTCAAACATTAGAGGTGGGTCATTATATTTTAAACTGTATGACTTGCATGAAAAATATGGTTTGATAATTCCTGCGGGGTATGTCATTCATCGAAAACATATTTTAGATAGTGAACCAAAGGTAAATTTAAGGATGTGTATTTTCAGGGGAAAACACAAACTCTTCTACGCAATGATATCTAGTCTCTTTCCTATTTTCAGTCTGCTTGCAAGGAACTCAAAAGTAGCCGCCTTTTCCTCAAGCTCTTAGAAGCTGTCCTTAAAACCGGAAATCGCATGAATAATGGGACATTCCGTGGTGGTGCACAAGCTTTCAAACTTGACACACTTTTGAAGTTAGCAGATGTTAAAGGAGTAGATGGTAAGACAACACTATTGCACTTTGTCGTCCAAGAAATAATACGCACTGAAGGGTTGAAAGCTGCCCGTGTTGCAAGAGAAAGCAAAAGTTTTGGTAGCATAACATCCGAAGATCTTCTTGAGGATGTTTCCCCTGATGAAGAAGAGTACTACCGCACCCTTGGTCTCCAGAAGGTTTCAAATCTGAGTAGCGAGCTTGAATATGTCAAGAAAGTTTCTGCTCTTGATGCTGAAAACTTAACAGCGACTGTTGCCAAAATTGGCCAAGCAATGGTAAAGGCACGTAATTTCTTGAACACGGAGATGAAGGATAGCAACGAAAAAAGTGGTTTTCATGACACACTAAAGAGTTTTGTGCAGAATGCTGAGGCTGATGTCATGTCGTTGCTTGAGGAGGAGGAGAAAGTAATGGATTTAGTGAAGAGCACTGGCGATTACTTTCATGGTAATGTAAAAAAGGATGAGGGCATACGATTGTTTACCATTGTTCGAGACTTTTTGATTATATTGGATAAGGTGTGCAAAGAGGTTAACAATGCCCCTATTAAGCCACCACCTAAAAAGCAGGGGTCCAATGCATCTTCTATATCTGAGTCTTGTGCTGCACCGCCGCCTTCTCCTGATCCTCGTCAGAAGCTTGCTAATGCAATTTCTCAGCAAAGGGTGGATTATTCTAGTTCCGATTCTAGTTCAGATGAGAAGAGTTAATATTTGTTCTTTTGGTAAAGGTATGATGTTCTTACCCTTGCCAATCAAATCTTTTACCTTGCCACATTATATACTGAAACTTAGTATTGAGACAATATATGATTTGAATAATGTTGCCTGTGAGATCTAAGTTCTGTTTTTTGTCAGATGCAAGATATCTGTGGAACTAACATCACAAAGTGCCGTTGACCTTCCTCTGGTACCCGAACTTGTGCTTATATCGATTTTGAACAAATTTTTAACTGGGTGTTGAAACTAGAATCTACTTTATCTTGAAGGGAAGAAAACTTTGGTATATATGATTCTTCATTGAGTGAACCGTAATACCCTTTTCTTTCCTTCTTGACACGACATTAACCGCTCCGCCCCCGCTTCGGGTTACTTAATGCTCCGCTCGGTAGGACTGAAAGATGGAAAGGGATTGGAATGGAAAAAAAAATTCAATTCAATGGCTGAATTACAAATGTAAGATATTGTTATGAATTTTAACTATTATATACAATTTTTTCTATTCTATTTAATGTTTCACTTATATCTGCATTTTGTCTGGGATGGCTGAAACATGCAGACCAGGAGATCAGATAATCTTGTATATATTCATTGAAGAAACTGCAACATAAGGGCAATGAATAAAAATCGGATTAGTTTAATTACAGACTCGATATCAAATCTTTTATCGTAAATTCGATCAACGAACGATCAAATTATTCTAAGATTGAGAGCACAAAGATGAGCATTTATCTCAAGGAAAGGCATTATTTATTATATTCCAATATGCCAAGTGGTTGCTGCATTTCCACAGCTACAAATCCAAGCATCTATGAAGAGAAAAAGAAGATACCAATTCTTTTTTTTTCCAGGAAAAGTAGCTCTAAAAGATGCCAAAAACCAGATGCATGCATATGTGCCATCCAAATTGCCACTCAAATAAAATGAGAGGGAAAAAAAAGGCCTCAACAGGTGGAAACGGAACTAGACAGCAGGCATCCATTTACTTGAAAGATATACTTTTAAGTTGCTTTGATTTTCATTTTTATTCGGTCTTCGACATATATTCAGACATAAGTAAGGAGATGTGATATTTTAAGTCGAATCCGGATAAAAAAATATGCTTTTCACACACCTTTAACGTTTATTTTATTTTATGCCGTTTCTATGCTGTCCGAACCAGTTTCTGATTAGTCTTTTCGGTCTGTAATCTTTTGAATACATTAGAACAATATCGAAACTTCATGAAGGTTATGGAATGATTGTTGAAATTTATTGGAGAGCATGGCATCCAGAATTGATGGTTTTCCAGCAAAAAAGCATCAATTCATGCATAGTCTACCAGCTGTTAGTGCTATATCAAATGTGAATAGTTTAGGACAAATGAAGAGTCCATGTTTCTTCTCATAGTAATCAATTTCCAGAAGAGAATGATTCCTTTTTCTACTTTTTTTTTTAAAACTTTACACTCTTCAAAATGTTCCCAGGGAATCTGTCCACTGCTTTATCAAAAAGACTCTCATTCACACTATAAGATGCCAAATTCCACAAAACTCACGCAGGAAAACTCTGAAAATCATATTTTTTTTTCCTTTTTGTTTGGTTTTGCAATCTTTCAATGACTAGTTTTCTTAAACTTGAAGTTCAAACAGAAGATCAAACTCCTCACAAATGGTATATTTCATTAGCAGAAGACGAATTCAAGAGGCTTCTCTCCCAGGGAAATCCAACAGTGCATAAGGTATTTGGGGAAGGATCATTGTTTAGTCCACTGTTGTTTGGAAAATTCTTTGATCCATCAGATGCTTTTCCTCTGTGGGACTTTGAATCAGATAGCTTATTATCAAATCTAAGGAATTCCGGTAAGAGCTCGGTTGATTGGTTTCAGACAGACCAGGCTTATGTTCTTAAAGCAGAACTACCAGGTAAGTGTTCTTTTCAGTCACCCTTTTAAGAATTCCAAACTTTGAATCTAAATTTGATGTTCATATAGCTAGATATGAACCCTAAGTTGGAAGCTGTGTGTGTCTTGTAAAACAAGGAACCTTGTTTACAGACCAGTTATGGCATCCCATAGGTTTAGTAGTTGTTTATTTTTGTCGAGGCTGATCGATGATGTTTTAAT
The DNA here is from genome assembly GCA_958450335.1 of Hibiscus tridactylites. Taxonomy (NCBI): domain Eukaryota; kingdom Viridiplantae; phylum Streptophyta; class Magnoliopsida; order Malvales; family Malvaceae; genus Hibiscus; species Hibiscus tridactylites. Next base: position 4,947,374 of record OY288267.1, read on the forward strand.
GGTCTTAAAGATAGATAGGAACCCAAGTGCCTTGTAAAACAAGGAGCCTTGTGTTCGAAACATTTTTGGTTCCGAAAACGGGAAAACTAAGATGAAGTTAGTCATGGGGAATCCTTTGAAAGAGTAGGGATTAAGAGATTCCATAGGTTTAGTGGTTGTTTATCTTTGCCAAGGCTGATCAAATGATGTTTTGATTGATTAAACCAGGAATAGGGAAAACGAATAATGTACAAATCCATGTCGAAAAGGGGAAAGTTGTTGAAGTTTTTGGCCAACTAAAGCTGCTGCAAAGGGAACCTCAGAAAAAGGATTGGAGAAGCTGCAATTGGTGGGAATATGGATACGTAAGGAGGCTCGAACTGCCAGAAGATGCAGATTGGAGAAGAATAGAGGCATCCCTAAGTAACGATGTGGTTCTCGAGATCCGGATTCCTCGAAATCCTTTGCATATGGATACTTCTGCAGATGGAGTTGGAAAAAAGACCTGAATGATTGTGAAACAAATTGACACAGAAGAACTCTAAGAACATGATAATCTGGAAATGATGAAAACTTTTTATATGATATTACAACATGAGCTAGACCCTGCAAGAATATGTGTAGTCATAAACATTTGGTTTCAGATAGCAGATACAGTGCCTGGTTAATTATCTGCAATTCAGACCTGGATTCTTGTCTCCTTTGTTACTTGGACTCGGGAACGAGTCTGGGATACAGGTATTGTCCGACACGGATATGTTCTAGACTTTCAAGTTTTCCATGTATTTGGATGGTCCGACATTGGTGTTGGACATGGTTACTTCAGAAAAATGAAAAGACAGAATAACATGTAACACATGACATAGCTTGTTTTGAATTTTGATACCAGTAGATACATCTTACATTAAAACCAACAACCTAAAAGTTAAATAATGTGTCTGAAATCTAAAGAATAGGTCAAAATCTTCAACACTGAAATATGGATTAGTGTTATTAGTACTTGGGACTTGGGAGCTTGCAAATCTTCAGATTCTTGCTTCAGCTATGCTTGTGCCGATATGGATAATACTCAATTTCTTAAAGTATACCTCATAGATATGTCAAATATGTATCGGACACGAGTACTTTCATATAAATAAAAATTGGGAAATTGATTCTTGTCATCAAATTGAAATCAGACACAATCATCTTTGTTTTTTTTTCTTTCATATATGCTAATGTATTCAAGGACAAATGCGCTGCATCAATGTGTTAAGCATATAGAATTTGCCCAATATTTGACAAAGAAAGATGCTGCAGATTTAGGCCATTCGATCCATGACCTCTTGGAGAATAAGTGTTGTGTCTCGATAACATGACTCGGTCTGGGGAAAATTACGCATCTTCACAGCATCTTCGAGCTGCAAACAATATCAGAAAGCATTTACAATTCTTAGCCTGATATGAAACATTCATTTTCTGCAAAGATTGATTCTTTTACCTTTTCAAAACTGTCAAATAATCTGTTAGCCAAAGTAATGAGCGGTTGCTTATCATCCGCTGCCGCTGCAGAGATAATTTTGTCGAAATCGAAGTACATAACGGTAGATTTAAGTCTCAAATACTTCTTAACATAATTCAAAGTGTCTGGTCCAACCAAATCCGCCATTGCAAGGAGATCAAATGCATATTTCTTGAGCCTATACATGCGGTTCTTGGTGTTAAGATTAGCCACATATAGTCCTGTCTTGACGAAAGAACGAGTTCCAGTCTCTGGATTCGTAATATCTTCTGTCATTGGAGAGAGAGAAAAAATGGAATCACCTTTCAATTCATATCAGAGAAAGCTTACTGTTAACACCAGCAAGAATGAGCACATGATCATAAGAAAGCTTACTGTTTTCGACCGAAGGAACGGGCAAAAGATCGGTAATCCAATAACCATTATCTTCAGCGAGGGAGATACCGTTGCCAGAAGTTCCAACAAGAGCAATGGAGGCAAGGGCCAATGCCATTCTTCTTGTAGTTTGTACAGGTTGTTGTTCATGGAAGTTTGAAGTGTTCTTGCCGAGAAACCCAATGATTTTCGATGTTTTTCGGGTTCTTTGGACCGTTGGAAGCTTCGGGATTGCGGGAAGAGTCTCACAGATTCCATTTAAGCTGGCTAAATGCGCCATTTTCATGAAAATTTTGAGGATTGAAGAAGAGTTGCAGTGTTAAGTTAGAGATAAGAGTAAGGTTTCTTTGTGTTTCGGTTTATATCCGTTGAAGCATTGGCAACTACTGACCACCAGAAGGATATCCATCTTAAGGATAGTTTTGTCATTTCAGCACATCTATTACTATGTTTTTATTTTGGTTAGTCAACTATTGTTTTTGACAAAATCATACCTAATGTTATATCTTTTTCATTTTGGTCACTGTTAAAAAATTAACTGTAATAGTTAAAAAATACTGCCAAAGAATGATTAGTATTTGAACAAATAGAAAAGTCCATTTTATTTCCGCCCGGAAAGAAGAGTTCCAGAAAACCAGAAGCCTTTTTGTAACATTTCAATCCTAAAATCTGTATTTCAGGCCATGAATTCGTTGCTCATATACAACATGTACTCTTATCATCCTTATGTCTCACTAAAATCTCTCAGCACCCCTCGTTTTCACGATGCCCGAATGTGACAACCCCTGATGAATTTATCCGAGAAATCGATGTACTTAGCCCACAGAGGTCGAAGTTGAGGGAATGCAATGTCAAGCCAAGGCTTAGCTCTGCCATTGAAATGGATAACACCAGCCGTCTCAGCATCAGATAAAGTTGTATTATCTTGGTAGCCTAATCCCAACATGTGCCAGAATGGATCGATAACTCGAACTTGACCATGGAATGCTATTAGTCCAGGCGGCAATGTTCCCAGCTGCCATAAACTCAGGTCTGATTTCAAGTTCTGCAGCACCAATGGAATTAGTCAGGACACCAAAGTTACAGGGTGCCCGAATATTATATTTCAAAATCGAATATGTGAGCTTACCTGTTCGAGCCAATGATAATATGTGAGGGTAATGTTGGACTTCCTCCAAGCCTCGAGATCGAATATGTTCATACCATAAGCCCATGCACATTCATTAGGATCAAAACTATGTGCAATCAAAGGATGTGAAAAGTTGAGATAGCTCTTGAGTCTCTTCGACATCACGAACGAATCTTCGCCTCTACATGTCTCCACTGCTCCGTTTACTTTCCCATTCATATCGATGTCCCACAGAGGGGAAAGATCGGTTTGTATCACGATATCGTCATCCAGGAAGACTACCTTGTTCAGGCTGGGAAACAGCTGAAAGCAGAAACGGAGCTCAAGAAAATGTGGGGATATGATATGAGTACGTGTTCGACACGGATTGTATATTACCTCGGGTAAATGTATGCGGATGTGATTCATCAAGGAGTTGTATTTAGGACTAAGTGCTTGTAGTTTTGCTGCAATGACTTGAGGCTTCTCGGTGTTATTTGCTACTATTGCTGATGAGCCCCCTCTGAACTTGGACCTTACTCGTTGATCTTTTTCCATCGCCTCCAAAACGGGGATCTTCCCTTTCGAAATCCAATCGAATTGATTCAATGACTTGACCTCAATAACAGCAGGAGCTAAAGGATGCAACGAAAACCAGGCCTGCATTGGTGCATACGTTTTTTCATCAGTTATGATGTGTAGCACGAAATTTCGAGGGCGCAAGGCGTTTTTAACGAGGGATGTCGCAACGACCGAGGCGGCAAGCACATTGTCAGACGCCAAGACAAAGTGGAAGTAGGAGTTGTCGACGAGGGCAGGGACGAGCTCGGCCGAGGGGAGCTGGAGGCGAGCGGCGGCATTGTTGGAGTGTTCATTGGCTAGCTTTAGTGCCAAGCAATGCAACTGTTTTGGTATGCTGCTTGATGCTACATGTCGGTACAAATATTCTTGGATTTTAGCATTTCTCGTTCTTTGTTCAAGGAGAAGTACCTGAAAAAACATGTCAAATTGTTATCATATCTCTGAATATATATATATATATATATATATATATATATATATATATATATATATATATATATATATATATATAACATTTTCGGAACAGAACACTGACCATTTGTCTGAGCTTTAGAGCAAAGGATTTAGCATCAGATTTGCTGCTTTCTTTGATTTCAGCCATGAAATCTTGTAATGTCTGAGGTATATCAGATTTTCCTTGCACTTCATCTTCGCTTACTGGTTCATCTAATATTCGGTATATCACCTCTGGAACCTTCAAATGTAAAACCCACAATTCATTTTATTTTCTTTCTTTTTTAAAAAAGAAAAACCCTGATATTTTTTATTATTGTCAAATATTTTAACAAACATAAGATAAATATTTAATGAAAATAATTTGTTAATAACTAGAATACATGAGTTTCAGAATTTACATTTGACTGAATCCTCCTTCCCAAGATCTTTGGCGCTATTCGTTTTCCAAAGCAACCTATCATAAATAAAACAAAACAAAACCGGTAATTAAAATTCAAACCCCAAATTTATCATCACTATTTTTCAATTTTAAAAAATCCATATTTAATGTTTGTTATTAGTATGAATTTGGATATACATACATAAATATGCTCATATAAAGAAAAATAATAATAACCTATATTTTGTTTCCTTTAACCACCAATATTAACTTATTGGCTGATTCAGATCGAATATTACAGAGGCCAGATATAAGTCGATCCTTCTAACTCAATTTTTTTCATTCACAACGTCAAAATTCAAACTTCCAGCCTTATTTAATAAAGTTAACGCCTCACGTTTCTAGACCAACTTGTTGTTTGTAATAATAAATAAAAATATATATGATTTTGCAAAGAAAACAAGAGGGAAATACCAATGGTGGAGCACTTGGAATGATCCCCATCAATGGCATCAACAGTGGACAAAACGAAGATGAATCGAAGGAGGAAAGTGAAGAAGAGAAGAGAGTAAAAGAGCATCCGATAAGAAGCCCATCGGGGACCAACCCTGACCTTGATGAACTCTCTTACACCTTTCCCCGGCAACACCGTTACATGTCTTAGGCTCGGCGACACATGCAGCTGCATTGCTCTGTCTGTGTTCCTGAAACAAAGACAAAAGCCGCCGCCCGCCGGAGTTCTTCTGAAACGGTTTTCAGAGGGGAAGAAGAACTGAGAAAGGAAAGAAGTCCAAGGTGAAATGGGTGTAAAAATGGAGGGTTTTGAAAGGAACTGTAGTTTTCAACAGTTACCTAACATAACATTGCTTGGAAGCTGTAAGGTTTTCTAGAAGTTTAGGGGTTGTTGGAGAGAAAAAGACATGGGACATTGTTGTTGTTGAGTTCGGAGGTTTTGGCTTGGTTTTCAAGTTGAGAAGTTGAGAGATCAAAAAAACAACAATATGTTTGGTGTTACTTAGCTTTGCCTCCACATGAAGGCATATAGATATGTAAACATGCATGTTAAAGTAACATATTCATTGGATATATAAAACTTTAAGCATGGAGTTTATATCATAGAAATCAATCTTTTCTCTCACCTTCATGGGGAAACAAAACAATAAACCTTTTCTGTTTTAAAGTTTAGAAATAACTGTTTAGCTTATATCATAAATAAGTATTTAAAGTATATTATTTTTTTTATTTACATATTTAAAATATTTTTTTGGTCAAAATAAGTATTTAAGATATACCTTTTAGTCAAAATAAGTATTTAATATATTTTCTAAACTTTAAGTCTGCTCTCTGTGGCACGTTTTTAGTCTGCTCTCTGTGGCACGATTTTTTCTTTTTTTCTGGTTTCTTTCCACGTTCTTTGTTTGTTGCTGAGATGGCTGGTGTGGAACAAGATCTCGCTGCTCTTTCTATTGACAACGGAGAGGAGGAGGGCATTCAGTTGGAGGTGACTGATCCACTACCCCAGGCTTATCTGGGTCTATGCTTTGTAGGTTCATTCCTCACTTCCAGTGTTGTGAGTTTTCCTGCGATGCGATCCACAATGGCCAATTTATGGCACCCCCGGGTGGTATCTCGATTTCCGATTTGGGGGAGGGTAGATATCTGTTCCGCCTCTACCATATTGTGGATGTTGAAAGGATTGAAAAGGGAGGCCCTTGGAGTTTTAACTCCCATCTCTTGATACTGCATCGGCTAAAAGAGAATGAGGACCCTTTAACAGTCCCGTTATTCTTTGTGAATTTCTGGGTTAATATATATGATATTCCGGTGGGGTTTATGTCGAGCAAGGTGGCACGCGCGTTGGGGGATTTTATTGGAGTATTTATAGATTACGACTCTACGGCGACTAATTTGAGCTATAGACGAATCATGAAGGTCAGATCACGAGTGGATGTTAGACTTTCGTTAAAAAGAAGGAAAAAACTTATTTTTCAGAATAGGAAGTCACAATTTGTCCGATTTGAGTATGAACGTTTGTCCTTGTTCTGCTTTCTGTGTGGCCGTTTGGGTCACGGTGAGAGTTATTGCGCTCTTCGCTTCACTGAGGGTGGCCGCGATCTTCCGATGGGGTGGGATGCTTCTTTGCGTGCACCACCGCGTAGAGCGGTTCCGGTGCAGAGCAGATGGTTGAGGGAGGAGAATTCCGAAGATCTTGTTTTTGGTCCCGGAACTTCGTAAAATCTAGCGAGATCTCCGGATTTGCTCAATGGTTTTTTGCCCACTAATTCCGCACTTAATCCTCAGCAGACTAATTTGAGCGGTTATCCCCCAAATCCCGCCCAGGGTGATCTCTTTAATGATAAGGAAAATATTCCACCCAATTCAGGAAATCTCGGAGGAAGCGCGGATTTGCATGAATCTCGTTCATCCAAAGTCATTACTCCCCCTGTTCCCAGTTTTGATGAAATTATGGGAGTCGAGGATGAAGCTTTGCCTATGTCCGGTTCTGAAAACACCAAACGGCCGCGTACCGTTGTTTCTTTGCCAGGAGTTTCTGCTCAACTTGATTCGAATGGCAACTCTACTCTTTCATCGGCAGGTCTCGCTCAGCGAGCCGGTCGTCCGCAATGAAACTGATATGTTGGAACGTTCGGGGCCTGGGGACGCCCCGTTCGGTTCGTCAGATGCGCGCTTCTTTGCGTGATTTTTCCCCGACTTTAGTTTTCTTATCAGAGACAAAACTTCACTCATCTAAAATGGAAAGGGTTCGTCGTCAGTGTGGGTTCGTTAATGGTATTGACGTGAGTTCTATAGGACGCAGTGGTGGTCTCTCTCTCGGGTGGAAGGATAATATTTCTGTTTCGCTCTGGTCTTATTCTCCACGTCATATCGATGTTATGATAGACTCGGATACAGAGGGTCTATGTTGGAGGTTCACAGGCTTCTATGGTGCTCCTGAGGTTAGTAATCGTCAGGCTTGTTGGGATTTTTTAAGGTCCTTAAATGATTTGCCCGAAATTCCCTGGTGTGTTATGGGGGATTTCAATGAAATTCTTAGTTTGGATGAGAAACAGGGAGGTCTTCTACGAAGTAGGTGGCAAATGGAGAATTTTAGAAATGCTCTCTTCGATTGCAATTTGGAGGACTTGGGTTTTCGAGGTTCGTGGTTTACTTGGGAATGGGGGAGACATGCGTCCAATAACATCCGAGAAAGATTAGACATGGGTGTTGCAAATCCGGCATGGTGGAGTCTCTTTCCAAACTTTCAGGTCGATCACCTCCAGCATACAATTTCGGATCACTGCCCTGTTTTGTTAAATTCGGATGGGTTGTCTTCTAGTTCTAATAGGATTTGGCATTTCCGGTTTGAAGCAGCATGGTTATTAGAACAATCTTGCGAGGACGAGGTGAAGGCGTTGTGGTTGGAGTCTTCTGGCACCTTAATGGACAAATTAGCCCTTGTGGGGCGAGGTTTAGAGATTTGGTTCAAGAAACTGCGGAAGGAGAAGAAGTTTTCGGTTCGCGAGCTCCAACAGAAAATTGACCAACTTAATTCTAATCCGGTTTCGGATGATTCGTTGGGAGAATTGTTGGAGACGAAACTTGCTCTGAATATTGAACTGGACAGAGAAGAGATTTATTGGGAACAGAGGGCAAGGGCAAACTGGTTAAAAAATGGGGACCGGAATACAACTTTTTTCCACCGTTATGCTAGCCGGCGCCGTCGCAAGAACAGAATTGTTAGGCTTGATTCTGGTAATGGTGTCCACGTGGAGGAGGAAGATGAGTTACAAGAGGTGGCAAAGAACTACTTTATGAATCTTTTTTCATCTTCTGGTCCAGCGGATGCATCTTCTATTTTGGGAGATATCCCCACGTGCATTAATGGGGATATGAATAATGAATTGGTCAGAGATTTCACGAGAGAAGATGTTTGGGCAGCTTTGCAGTCCATGAGCCCTCTAAAGGCTTCTGGGCAAGACGGGCTTGGGGCCATATTTTATCAGCGGTTTTGGAGTATTGTAGGGAATGATGTTTCAGATTTTTGCATTGGGTTGGCCAGGGGAGATGCTATGGTTTCGGACATAAATCAGACGCATATTGTCCTTGTTCCGAAAGTTAGTAATCCGAGCACTATGGACCAATTCCGCCCCATTAGCCTGTGCAACGTTCTGTACAAAATCTATTCTAAGATGTTAGCGAATAGATTCAAAGTTGTTCTTGATTCTTGCATTGACGAGGCCCAAAGTGCCTTTATCCCGGGAAGGCTTATTTCGGACAACATCATTGCTGCCTACGGAATTCTACACTCCTTTCAGAAGCGTCGAACAGGGTCCAAAGGCTATTTTGCGCTTAAAATGGACATGAGCAAGGCTTATGACAGAGTAGAGTGGGCTTTCCTAGAAGCTGTTATGGTGAAGATGGGGTTTGCTAGGATATGGGTTGACCGCTTGATGGCCTGTGTAACCTCGGTATCCTATTCGGTTGTGCTCAATGGCCTTGTGGGTGATAGTTTCTATCCATCTAGGGGTCTTCGCCAAGGTGACCCGCTCAGTCCATACCTATTCCTCATTTGTGGAGAAGGTTTGTCTGCTCTCTTCCGGAAGGCTACTCGTCTAGGTTCTTTACAAGGAGTTCGGATCACTCGTGGAGCTCCGCTCGTCACCCACCTCCTTTTTGCTGACGATAGCCTTGTGTTTGGAGAGGCTACGCAGGAGGGGCCCCAGTCTGTTTTTGATTTGCTTTCTGTTTATGCTTCATGTTCGGGACAGTTAGTGAATTGTGAAAAATCTAATGTCTTCTTTAGCAGGAATGTTTGCCTTAATAACCGACATGCTTTTTGTGCTGCTCTTGGAGTTACTGAAATTACTTCTCCAGAAACTTATCTCGGGTTACCTTCTATGGTGGGTCGAAACAAAAGGCAAGCTTTCAAAAGACTTCTAGATTCAACTGAATCTCGTTCGCAAAGCTGGAATCATGTTAATTTATCCTATGGAGGTAAGGAAGTCTTCATTAAGTCAATTTTACAGGCTCTCCCCCTGTTTGTCATGTCTTGTTTCCTGCTGCCCCTAACCCTTTGTCGTGAATTGGAGGCCATTATGGCTCGGTTTTGGTGGAGAAATGCTACTACAAAGAAGGGGATACATTGGTGTGTTTGGTCAGACCTCTGTTGTTTAAAGAGTGAGGGAGGAATGGGCTTTAGGAAACTCGCAAAGTTCAATGTGGCGTTACTTGCTAAACAAGGTTATCGTTTGCTGACTAATACGAACTCCCTAGCTGCCAGATTATTACGGGCGAAGTATTTCCCGTCTTCTACCTTCCTACGGGCAGAGCTAGGTAACAATCCCTCACTAATTTGGAAAAGCATTTGGAGCTCACGGAAGCTGCTAGAGATGGGTATGGGGTGGAGAATTGGAGATGGTCAATCAGTTTCCATTTGGAACGACTTCTGGTTGCCATCCTTCCCTTCGATACGGATATCGTCCCCGTAGTTGCCGCATTTAAATAAGGTGTCGGATCTCATTGCACTACCGGCTAGGTGTTGGAAAGAACCATTGATTCGTTCAAGCTTTTCACAGTCTGAAGCTGATCGTATCCTCCAATTACCTATCTCGTCCTCAGGTCAGGAGGATGTTTTTGTTTGGTTCGGGGAAGGGTCAGGTGTCTATTCCGTCCGTAGTGGTTACAAGTTACTTCTAAATCCATCTACGAATTCTCCTATGGGAAACATTTTTACCTATCTTTGGAGTATAGAAGGCCCATCTAAAATCAAGATTCTGGTCTGGAGATTCATTAAGAACTATGTTCCTACGTTTCATAACCTGTTTATTAAAAGAGTCTCCCCCACTCTATGTGTACCCGCTGTTCGATTGGAGTGGAGGATGTGAATCATGTCATCAAAGGGTGTTTCTATGCTATACAAGTTTGGGCTAATCTAGGGGTTTCTTGGCCATCGCACTTGAACCAAGAAGCTTTCGATGCTTGGCTCCTATGGTTATTTCAACACAGTAACAATAAGCGTAGAAGGAAAATTATTACAGCTATCTGGGCGCTATGGTATTCCAGAAATAAGTACATCCATGAGGGTTTAACCACAAGTATTACGGATATAACAATCTTTATTATCAGTTACTGTGAGGAAATTACTGTGCTCACCTCGCTGTTGGCGCACCCAGCTCCTAATGTCAATGCCCGTTGGCAGTTCCCAGCGGCTGGTTCGATAAAGCTGAATGTTGACGCGAGCTTCGATGGGTCCACAAAGAGATCGGTTTCGGTTTTCTTGTTAAGAGACGACGAGGGCTTCATTGTCGGGTCAGGGATCCGGCATAACTTCGGCATTTCCAGCGTGTTTCAGGCGGAAGCAACGGCGGTCCTCCAAGGGATTACATTTGCATGCGACATCGGGTTCCGTCACATAGAAGCAGAGAGTGATTCGAGGTCAGTAATCAAGAAACTACTCTCTACGAAGCCAGATCTATCGGAGATAGGGTTTCTTACCAGAGATATTCGCGCCGCCGCCCGGAGGTTGGATTCGTGTATTTTCCTCTTCTGTGGCCGAGAGAAAAACCGAGCGGCACACGAAATGGCTTTAGAAGGACGATCGATGCGGGCTGACTGCTTCTGGGTGGAGGATGCTCCATCGAAGGTCGTGCATGTGGCCGATGAAGATCGCCGCTTTAGGGATCCGTCGTGATTCCACCGGTGATGTCTTCATTATTTTGGGAATTTTAGTTCTGAACAGTTACCCAAAGAACACTCCCTCTTTTTCTGCTTCCCTCACACGCTTAAGGGTTTTTTCTCTCATGTTTTGGGAAGATGAGTCGGTTGAGCTGCTAGAGACTTTTTATTGCTCTTTGTTTATTTGTCTTTTTTCGAGTTTTTTTTTGTACCGCTCTTTTAAATACTTTGTCTGTTTTCTCCCTACTTAATAAAAGCTTGACCGTCTTTTTAGTCAAAAAAAATATATTTTCTAAACTTTAACATGTGATATTCATTAAAAAGTACTTTAAGTACTTATTTTGTCTAAAAAATATATTTTATGTACCTACTTTGACGAAAAAATAATGTAAGTATCTATTTTGACCAAAAAATATATTTAAAATACTTATTTTAACAAAAATACTTTACATACCGAAATGAAAAAATTAGTATACGTTAGGTGTATAAGCCTAACTATTTCTTACAAGTTTATTAAAGAATTGTAAATTTCGCAAATTAAAATTTTTTCATGAGCAAGCAAATTTGGTTGGTTGACCAAATTGCACATCTTTATTCCCTCACATCTCTTTAGGTTATAGGTTCCAGACCCAATAAGAACAATCCTTCATTATTATTTATTTATATTAAAATCCAAACCCTAAAAGAATATATGAAAAAACTGGATTAATTGTCAAAGTATCATTTATTGTTTTCTTTATGAATAAAAGAGAATCAATATTTTCATTTGAACTTAAAATTGAAAATTGATTTGAAATTTTGAGTTCAGAAAGTCATAACAAAATTATGCATTACTTGATTTGATTTAAATAATTAAATTATATAATTAGTAAATTATTTATCTAAATCCTGACAATGATAGAAATGATGCCTCAAAGCTAGTAAGAAAATTACGTTTAACTACAATTGTTTATATGTATAAACATCACCTTAAATATCAAAAGAGAGTTCTATAAATTAACATCAGATGGTCAAAGGGAATAGATATCTCGTAAACTAAGACGATTCAATAATTTAAGAGATAATGTGTTATTTATTAGAATAAAGTTTCCAATTTTAAAAGAAAACTATTATTATTTATTTGTATGTGTGTGTAATATTAATTTTTGAATAAAAAATATTCCGTTTAATATGACTAAAACTCAATTTTCTCGTGTGTTTTTCCACTGGTCTATAATTTCTTTTTCTGTGTGCAATTTCTCTTATTATGTATGTCCATAATAACCACGGTTGTAAACTAATCATAAGAAATAATTACAATTTGTCTATTATTTATATTTCTGTCATGGCTATTTCTTATTGGTTTGAAGCTGATATATCGCCTAATCTGTTTTGGTTAGGAAACCTAGACAAAATAACTCTTACCCATATTGTTTATCGGTTGGTCTAACTGAATAAGATGTTAAGCCTTTTAAATAAAATTAAGGATAAACTACAACAAATGTCATTTAGTTATGAGTAAAGTTACATTTAAGTCACTCAATTATTAAAAGTTATATTTAGGTCACTCAATTATAGGTAAGGTTATATTTAGGTCACCCAATAATTAAAGGTTACATTTGAATCGCTCAATTATGGGTAAGGTTACACTTCATATTTATAAAAAGTATATTAATTTGTGTATTAAATTAATTAATAATTTCAAATGAAGTATTCTGATGTTAACAAAGGTATACAAGTGATTTGAAAGAAAAAATAACTAAATTAATGTATTTTTTAAACATAAAGGGTGACCCAAACGTAACCTTACCCATAACTGAGTGACCCAAATATAACCTTTAATAATTGAGTTACCAAAATATAACCTTACCCATAATTAAGTAACCCAAATGTAAGTTTTAATAATTAGGTGACCCAAATATAATCTTACTCGTAATAAAATTTACCCTAAAATTAAAGATTCAAATTATATTGGGAATTGAGAAAAATTAATTAAAAGAGTTACCTTATAATAAATTTTAACAGATTAGTTCATATACATAAGCTTTTTTTAAAAACATTAGCAACGGAACTTTTATCCAACCGGTCGATGAGGCCAATGTATTAGATTCATGACAACATCTTTGACTTGAAAAAACATTTTTGGAGCTGAAACTTCCTATAAATAGGAAAGACAAGACAAGCAGTTTAGCATGTTTGTTTTTTCACTACATAATTTAACACTCAGTTAACAGCAAGTCAGCAACATGTTGGAAAAAAGCTTTCATAATGTTTGTTCTGGCTGACTTATGGGAATGATTAGTTGCTCGGGACAGCATCCCATCGCCATATCGTCCCGTCCTCACAGCAACTGAGAATGGTGCTGCAACAATCAAAATCAAAACCAATGTTTGTTATGCGCATAAACGGGGGGTGTCGTGTTTCATTGATAAAAGCAGCATCTGAAATGTGGGCGGTGGTTACCTTCCGTCAAAGGACATTGCAGTCTGTCTAATTGGAGACTTTGACTGCGCGTGAGATAATCTACCAGAAAGACGATACAAAAGACCGTTAAATATGTAAAGGAAGACTTTCCTTTCATTGCCAACGAGAGCAAATCAAGCAAACCTGGCAATGAGAACAGGAGGGCTACTTTGCACTTCCCAGACAAAAATCTTGCCTTCTCTATTCCCTGCCACATCCGAAATACGTATAAATGAGTACAAGCTCTAACAATAATATTAAACTTACCAAAATGCACGGTTTCGTTTGGGAGATCAAAAGATAATAAACGAGTAATAATCAGATAGGTGATAAGGATAATTGTACCTGAGCAAGCAATATACTGTAATTGCTAATATTATTTACATACAAAAACAAAATAATATAAGGCATTTGGCCTTCCATATTACCTATTGCAACGGAATTGTAATGAAAGTCGTAAGAAAATTTGATGAACCAAATGTCACACTCCGGGACAGGGTACTTTTGAAGGATGTCAACCGTACCCTAAACAAGAAACATCATGAAGGTCATCATAGTAGAAGTTGAGAGTTTCTCAGAAGGTATATATCTGTAACAAGAAAAATAAAGAGAAATCTCAAAGATCAAACCTCTCCGGGAGATTGCTCCTTTGTCTTTGGTTCCCATAGCACGATTTCATTGTCAACACTCTGTAATTACACCATACAGCAACTTATATCTCCCCATGTGACATGAAATTCATATATTACTGACTGTTCAAGCTGACATATTATCGGACATGGATACGGGAATATGACCCTTCAAGGATCCTCCAAAAACATGGAAAAGCTTTTAAAAAAGCTGAACATATCCATGCTGGACATATGCCTGTGTCCAACACTACACCCGAGTGCAAGAGACGCAGCAAAATTCCAGCATATGACAAAGAAGCATAAATGAAGATTTACAATAACAAGCTCTAGGAAAGTTTCACAAGAAAACCTCAACTCGAACCTTCTGCCAGTAAGTATAGGAGTTCTAACTTAATAAAAAGAAAGTTCATAAATATTGTATCTCTAACAATGTAACTTGGTTTCTAAAAGAAGATAATTGCCATCTAAAAAATAAGTGTCTTTCATCTTAGATCCTTACTTCAAGTACCCAAGCACGACCTTAGAAAATGAGGGAAACGTAATGCATAACATTTAAAGTAAGACATCCGAAAGCTGCCTACAATTTATACTACTTAGGCAAGTCATGTACACAAGGCTGTTTAATTATACTTAACAAAAATAGCTCAAGTTACTCGAAAACGACGTGGTAATCCTTGCTAAATCAAATTTGAGCTGTCCATGAAAGATGATATAACAATATATAGAGAAAAAAGTTTACCTTTGACAGAATGAAATCACCAAGCCACCGATTACAGTCCACATAATTTGAATGAATTGAAGCTAAGAACACCTGAAAACAATAGATGTAACCATTAAAATATTAGAGCAACGGTCATGATTTACATAGAGAAGAAGAAACAGCAGCTACTCACAGGGAATTGCACGTATTTTGTTGGGAATTTTGAAGGAAGATCCGTCCATGTGAATGATTTCTCAACGTAAGTCCAGAACTCTGTAGAAAGATTAAAAACATGATAGAAAGGAATGAATACCTAACTCGGTGTTTACTCGATGCTAATTCTCACATGAAATCACCCGTCTGACAATCATAACATCATTCAATTCTTTTTGGTGCTAGACAATATCGAACCTCAGATCCAAACATTCCAGCTTACCCCAGAACCCCAAAAACCAAGGTCCTAGACAACATACAACCAGTCCTTGCCCAGTAAAAACCTTGGACATCCCTAGTTTTCACTCTAATTCTCCAATTATATCAGAAGATTCTGTTTGCTGCCACCAAAAACAACAAGAACAACAAAATCCCACAATGATGACTTTCATTTCATAATCATACCTTTCATTGACCAAATCTTAACAGTGTTGTCCATCCCACAACTTGCAATTCGATAAATGTCTGAAGGATGGAAATCCTACAATAGCAATCATAATCATCGGTAAATGATTGGTGGAAAATATGGAAATAGAAAACATACCAAATATTAAAAGCATGCTTCCATTCTCCCAAGGGAAAGACAATTATAGGATAAGTAAATATTCTCGGCACCTACCACACTCAAAACTTCATTGCGGTGACCCCCGGCACCAGCAAATATCAGGATGCATATTCCAGTATGGACATTCCACAATCTAACGGATTCATCCTGATCCAGCTTCAAACATTCGCCGTTTGATAAAGAAAACAGTTATCAAGTTCGTGTAAAGGTTTTGATGCTTACTTTACTTGCAGACACTATAAGTGATGGTTTCAATGGCTGAGTCCTAATTTCATTTACCGAGTCCCCATGGCCAACATAACTCTGCACATATGTATAGTATAACAATATCAATTTTCAACAATGCTGAATGGACATAAAAATAACAGTCTGAATGTGCAAGGATGATACCTTGTGTATTTTCTCATTACTTGCATCAATTACACGGATTATGCCATTAATACCTCCGGCAACCACAAATGGGGTACCGTCAACGTTGCAAGCCCAGCTAACAGTGTAGAAAGACTCATCCTTCTGATCTACAAAGCACATGGAATGATGCAGTAATTCAAAAAGATAACTTCAAAGGAAGAAATAAATACAATCTAAGTGTTGTTTCTTACATCTTCATCTACATAAGATTGTAAAACAGCTATAACACCGCCGTCGAGGCATTGGTATACAGTCACCTGTAAACAAAAGGACAAATTAATATTCATTAACATCACTTCAATAGATGAATGAAGGTAGAAAAACAAATAAAACTAGTTAAGATTGAAAATTTTCTAATCAGAATAAGAATAGAAACTAAAACTAAAATAACAAAGTATCAAAAGGGTTAATTCATTCATAAAAAATAGTCCCAAAGAAATGAGTTTTCCCAAGGAAAATAGAATGATATCAGCTAATCTAAAGCTTCAGATATTAAAGTGAACAATTAAAGCTACTAAAAACCAAGGCAAAAAAGGTGTCTTTTTCTCAGCAAATCGAAGCAAAATCTTGCATTTGAACAGGTTAAACACAAAATAAAAAGAAACCCATTAATTCACAGGGAAAAGGGTACCCAAAATGACAAAGACTGACCCGATTACCACCGACGGTAGCAAAGACGTTGAAGTAACGAGAGTCAATGAAGTTGAAAACGACGGCGTACAAGGGACGTTTGCCCTCTTGGAGCCGATTAGTGACTCTGTATTCTCTCTTCTTAGATGACGTTAACGATCCCACCACCGGTTCTAACCCTATCGGCGTCTTTGCCATTGCCGCTTTCCAACTTTATTTCCCAACAAGACCAAATTCAAGGTTTTAGTTCCAAGTCGGTTTGTTTTTCTATGTTTCACTTTGAGTGAGATTTTACTAAATACATAAAACACATCAAAACTCAAATTATGTTAATAATTAAAAATCTTGACCGATTCTAATGTTATGAGTTTAGGCCTATTCATTTAATTTAAATTATTCAATTATCTCATTTTATATTATAATTAATATGGTTATAGAGTATCTCAATAAAAACGGATGATATATATTTTAAGATAGACAGGTTTAAATTATTGTCTACATATATCTACGAACATATATTATCTTTAACCTAATTAAAAAAAATATTTGTATATAATTTTCACATAAAAATTCCATGCACATTGTAAGCATGATAAAATTTAATTTATAATAAAATTTAAAATATTTATTTCCTAAATAATTACATCCAACAACATATTGGTTTAATTTATTAATTATTTACAACGATACACATAATACCATTGTCATTGCCAACCCCTCGAATTTAAGAAAATAGTGTTGTATCTCAATATTAAAATTATCATTATTATTGAAATATATACATCAAACTAAAAAATTATAATAAATGGTCTTCAACCCATATAATCAAATGAATAAAAATATTATATTTTTTTAAATAATTACAGTACAATGGACGTGGTGGTGATGGGCCTTTGAAGTTTATCTTTATTTGGGCTTATTGTTAAAATTCTTGAAGGAACTGCTCTTGTTTTCTTGTGGTCTCATTTAAGGTGAGTTAAATTTTACTTAAAAATGATTTCTTTGATTTGATATAGATAAAAATTGATGCGAATTACAATTTTATAAATATAAGTTGTCTCGAAAAATTTTAAAAGTAAAATTTAATTTGTAAATTTGAGATTTCAAATAATTCAAATAATTTAAAATTTATCGACTTGATTTACCAAATGTTCATCCCTAATCCTATCTCACTTAATTTCATCTCAATAACATTTTTTCTCTAAAAATTAATAACCTTACCGATACAAACATAAATGTACTAACAATTCATTGTGATAATAGATTATTTAAAAAATTAAAAGTTTTCTAAAAAAAAATATCTAAAAAATTTAAGGTAAAGTAATCCAATGGTAACTAAAATGTGGTAAAATGTTTATTTTAGTCGCCCAACTTTTAAAAGTTATAAAATGGTCATTAAACTTTGATATTTGTTATAAAATAATTATTAAATTGTTAACTGCAGTTAAAAGTTAAAAAAATTTGTACAGTAACATGTTTAATTTTCATATTTATACAAATAATCAATTTAGTCTTAATTTAAAAGAGTTTAATAAATTTAACTCTTATTATCTAAACATTCTATCAAACTGGTCCTATTTTAAATTAGAAATAATTTAGATTAGAAATATTTTTGCAATATCTCCAGCAAACACCAATAAAATTTTTGGCGGCCTTATCTCCTTCAGCTCACTCTGGTTTTACAACATCTCCCATGGCTTCCACTCTGCTTCACTTCCTTTCTCCCCCAACCCTTCTTCATAATCATACACTAAACTCACCAAAACCACTCCATTTCACCGTCAAATGCACTTCTCCAAACTCAGACAACTCATCTCCGAGTCCAAATCATCAACCCGCAGGTTTCCCATCTCCACTCAACCACGAAACCACCATCAGCCCAGAAAATTTCCCCATCGAGAAACGAAGAAGGTCCGAAATCATCCGAGAAAGAAAGCCAAGACCCGAGCTCGCCAAATCAGAACCGCCGAATTTCGAGGTGGGATGGAAGCGGACGAAGGAGATCAACCTGGAGAAGCCCACGGGGTATGTGATAATGGACTTTTTGGAGAAGCTGGAAGGGCTGATGGGGAGAGAGTTCGGGTCGACGGAGCTGTTGGCTAAAGCGGGGGAAATCGTGGCTGAAAGAGCGAGGGAAGAAGCCGAAGTGTTGAGGGATGAAGGGAAAGTGGAAGAGAGGATGGTGACGGAGCTGTCTAGGGTTTTGAGGCTGATGGAAATGGATTTGGCTATGGTGAAAGCCGCTGTCAAAGATGAAACTTTGAATGAGCGGCTTGAACAGGCTAAAGCTAGGTGCAGGCAAGCCATTCTTGTGGCCAATTCTTTTTGAACAAAAAGGTATCAACTTTGAATATTTTAAGAAATGTTAAGGATTTGGTCTGCGCCAGCGGTATATTCCATCTGCCAACGATGTGGCAAATCCTCAATGGCCTGCCTCTTTGTTCATCGAAAGTTTAGATTTTGTTTTAACTTTTACTTGGTGAAAATGAAAAGCATAATAAAAAGGAATCAATGGAGGTGAAAGATTCAATGTCATTTGTACAACATCTATAATTAATCCAAAACTATTGTTTTTGTTTCTTTGGATCAACGTTTGAAAAGGCATAAAATGTGAAAACAAATTCTAATCTTCAGAATATAAAAATTGCAGAAGAAAGTTTCTTCTTTTCTTTGAAAATTTTGCTATGCTATTGTGTTTGACACATTAGACAAATGAGTGGCTGGAATTATTGAAACCAACATTCATTCTGCTGTCGAAAGATGCTCAAAGCCGGCCGATTTAAAAACAAATTTGATCAATTCCATTTGTCATCGGCATAGAAACTGTAATAAACTAGGACAACAAGGTAGATTCTGCCTGCTAATAGATTGAAGATGACTGTACATATAGTCAAGTGTATAAAGCTCGTCTAAGCTTCCATTAGAGTTGATGAAAGGAAACAAAAATCAAAAGACAGGTTCTCATTTCTGCTGAAAGGAAGCATCACTAATGGCTGCCAAAGATGGCATGTTTCAATATGCCGACCGCATCGACAAGCTGTTGATGTTCTTCGGAACTTTGGGTAGTGTTGGAGATGGATTGCAGTACCCTCTTACAATGTTTGTTCTTAGCAAAGTGATCAATGATTATGGAGGTCCCAGTTTCAAATTGACTAATGATACTGTAGATGAGGTATGTGCCGCTAACCTCTATGAAAATCTAGTTACTCGAATGGCAGTTTATATTGTCTTCGGATCAATCCGAGATAATATAAAGGATCGTCAACAAAATAACTACACCGTATTGTTCAGTTTCCTTAACACTTATCATTGCAATAAACACTTTTGTTTGAGATACATAATTACTATAAATCTGTTCTGCAGTATGCAATTAAGCTGTTCTATGTTGCAATCTTAGTCGGACTTTCTGCGTTTGTTGGTAAGTTCAACTATGATAACTGGTGCAGAACCTTTTCAAGAATCATTTGTTCCGTTTGACTGAATGTCATTTTATATATATATACAGAAGGGGTTTGTTGGACACGAACCGCGGAGAGACAGACTTCTCGAATAAGGACCGAATACTTGAAGTCCGTCCTTAGACAGGATGTTGCTTTCTTTGACACCCAGGAAACTGGCGCCTCCACAACCTTCCAAGTCGTGTCAACGATATCAGCTGATGCCAATGCAATCCAAGTTGCAATATGTGATAAGGTCTGGAATCAACTAGCACCCTTCTTCCATTTTATATTTTTGCATAGAAAACTGATTCAATTATGTTCAACATTGTTTCCCGTTTTTCTCTTCATGTAGATCCCGAATTGCCTTGCATTTCTTTCGACCTTTTTCTTCTGCCTCGTGGTTTCCTTCATACTGTCTTGGAGACTTACCTTAGCTGCAATTCCTTTGACACTGTTCTTCATCGTTCCCGGACTGGTATTCGGGAAAATGATGATAGATGTGATAATGAAGATGATTGAATCTTATGGCGTTGCTGGTGGGATTGTAGAACAAGCAATTTCCTCCATAAGAACTGTATATTCATATGTAGCTGAGAATCAAACAATAGAGAAGTTCAGCCAAGCACTTGAAAACACTTTGGAATTGGGAATAAAGCAAGGCTTTGCAAAGGGCTTGTTGATGGGAAGCATGGGAAGCATTTATCTAGGATGGGCTTTTCAGGCATGGATTGGGGCTTATTTGGTCACCGAGAAAGGCGAAAAAGGCGGTTCAGTTTTTGTAGCTGGAATCAATGTCATAATGGGAGGATTGTAAGTCACATTCTTCCTGATAATGGACTTCATTTTCTTATATCCTGATTGAACTTGTTAACTCGTTTTCATTTTGATTTGACATTTCAGGAGTGTATTAGGTGCACTACCAAATTTAACTGGCATCACTGAGGCAAATGTTGCTGCAACTAGGATTTTCGAGATGATTAACCGGATTCCTTCCATCGATGCAGATGATAGGAAAGGCAAGGCTTTGTCGTATGTAAGAGGAGAGATTGAATTTAAGGACATATATTTTGCCTATCCATCAAGGCCTGATTCACCTGTCTTGCAAGGTTTGAACCTTAGAATTCCAGCCGGTAAGTCCGTCGGTCTCGTTGGAGGCAGTGGTTCGGGAAAGTCCACAACCATTGCTTTGCTTCAAAGATTTTATGATCCTACTGAAGGAGAGGTTCTCTTGGATGGATACAAAATAAGGAGACTTCAGCTGAAATGGTTGAGATCTCAAATGGGACTAGTTAGTCAAGAGCCTGTACTCTTTGCAACATCCATAAAAGAAAATATATTGTTCGGGAAAGAAGGAGCATCGATGGAAGACGTAATAAACGCAGCTAAGGCGGCTAATGCGCATGACTTCATTGTGAAGTTACCGGAGGGATACGAAACTCATGTAAGCTAACTTCTATTCTCTCAACCAGAAAACTGTTTTTGAATTGTTATACCTTGTTATAAAATGAAAACTACGTGGACTGCAGGTTGGTCAGTTCGGGTTTCAGATGTCCGGTGGCCAGAAGCAGCGAATCGCCATAGCAAGGGCTTTGATCCGGGACCCTAAAATCTTGCTTCTTGATGAAGCTACAAGTGCATTGGATGCACAAGCTGAAAGGATAGTACAGGAGGCTATTGATATGGCATCGGTAGGGAGGACGACGATCATCATTGCTCACCGCTTATTGACAATCAGGAATGCAAATCTGATTGTGGTTCTTCAAGCTGGTAGAGTAATTGAATCAGGGTCCCATGATGAATTAATGCAAGCGAATGGCAGAGAAGGTGGAGAATACTACCAAATGGTACAGTTGCAGAAAATGGCATTGCAAAATGAATCTTCTGATGATTCAGACTACAAAACCGAAGGAAGAAATCACCACAGGATGCATGTTGCTCAAAGTCCGATGAGTTACAGATCGAGTGTTCCGAGCACTCCAGCATTGAACCCTTTCAGCCCTGCTCTATCTGTGGGAACACCCTATTCCTACACCATCCAATATGATCCTGATGTTGACAGTGATGATGAAGACTTCAAGCAAGTAGCTCATCCTACTCCATCTCAGTGGCACCTGTTGAAAATGAATAAGCCGGAATGGGGAAGAGCCTTGATTGGAAGTGTGGCCGCAATTGGCTCAGGAGCAGTTCAGCCTATAAATGCATACTGTGTTGGATTACTTATATCAATTTACTTCCGCACAGACAAGTCCGAAGTCAAGTCAAAATCCAGAACTTTGTCATTTGTTTTCTTAGGCATAGCTGCTCTTAACTTCACATCCAGTCTCCTACAACACTACAATTTCTCTGTTATGGGAGAGAAGTTAACGAAAAGGGTTCGGGAGAAGTTCCTTGAGAAGTTGATGACTTTCGAGATCAGTTGGTTTGATGAAGATGAGAACACAAGTGCAGCCATTTGCACAAGATTGGCTACTGAGGCCAACATGGTTCGTTCCCTTGTTGGGGACCGAATGTCATTGCTGGTTCAAGCCATTTTTGGGTCCATTTTTGCATACGTACTAGCACTTATACTTACCTGGAGGTTATCGGCCGTGATGATTGCAGTTCAACCATTAGTTGTTGGAAGCTTTTATGCAAGGAGCATCTTGATGAAGAGTATGTCGGTAAAGGCGCAAAAAGCGCAGAAGGAAGGAAGCCAACTAGCAAGTGAAGCAGTGGTGAACCATAGAACTATCACTTCCTTTTCATCTCAGAAAAGAATATTGGGGCTTTTTAAGGACACATTAAAAGGTCCGAAAAAGGAAAGTGTCCGGCATTCATGGCTTTCCGGTTTAGGCCTCTTTAGCTCTCAGTTTTTCAACACAGCCTCTACAGCATTAGCTTACTGGTACGGTGGGAGACTGTTGACACAAGGGTTAATATCATCAGAGCACCTCTTTCAAGCATTCTTGGTGTTGCTGTTTACGGCTTATGTCATTGCTGAAGCCGGAAGTATGACCAATGATTTATCGAAAGGAAATAGTGCCATTCGATCAGTTTTCGCGATCCTTGATAGGAAAAGTGAGATCGATCCTGATTATACATGGGGTCTAGAGATTAAAAAGTCAATTAAGGGTCGAATCGAACTGAAAAATGTGTTCTTTGCATACCCAACCAGACCTGACCAAATGGTCTTTAAGGGTCTAAACCTTAGAATTGAAGCAGGGAGGACAGTGGCACTGGTGGGACAAAGTGGTTCTGGAAAATCAACCGTTATCGGACTTATTGAGAGGTTTTACGATCCAATGAAGGGATCCGTGTTCATAGATGCACAGGACATAAAGAACTATAATTTGAGAATGCTGCGAACGCATATTGCACTTGTCAGTCAGGAGCCAACCCTGTTTTCAGGAACGATCCGTGAAAACATTGCCTACGGGAAAACGAATGCTAAAGAATCCGAGATACGAAAGGCTGCGAAGCTTGCCAATGCTCATGAATTCATAAGGTATGTCAATTGCATGGTATTAAACATTTATGAAATCAACAAGATTAGGTAGTCTAAAAAGATTGCCTGATAAAGAAGATGACTGACACTAAATCAGCCCTGAAGAAGGACTAATCAAGAACCGGAACTCTGAAATGCTAGTCATTATCCGAACAATCTGCAGAAGATAGATATAGATTGCATACTTTTGTCAGATAGTGTTAGAGTTTTAGTAGTCAATGAAAATCCATTTTTGTATTGTGATTTGCAGTGGGATGAAGGATGGCTACGACACGAATTGTGGAGAAAGAGGTGTTCAGCTATCAGGGGGTCAAAAACAACGGATCGCACTCGCACGAGCCATACTGAAGAACCCTTCAATTCTCCTACTGGATGAGGCCACCAGTGCACTCGATAGCGTATCAGAAAACTTGGTTCAAGAAGCACTTGAGAAGATGATGGTCAACAGAACATGTGTAGTCGTCGCTCACCGTCTATCGACCATTCAAAAAGCCGATTCCATCGCTGTTATCAAAAACGGAAAAGTTGTGGAACATGGTTCACATAATGAACTGGTTTCCTTGGGTCGCGGCGGAGCATACTATTCACTGATAAAACTCCAGGGTGGTGGGAGTTCTCCATATAGGTAAACATGATATTAGAAGTTGAAGTCAAATGCATCAGTCATTCACTAGTTCTGTATACTTGAACAAAGATGTTTGTGGTTGATTTGCATTTGATATGTAGACATTTATGCCTTCATTGATAAATTTATTTACATTCCAATCTATCAATAAATGAGAGAATTCCCTGTAATTTGTTAGTTTTAATGAGACTTAATACAAAGTGAAATAAAGAGGGTGGGATGAAAAAGCATTTTACTTACCAGTACCCAACAAAATAGCTGCAAAAGCAAAAGATAAAGCTCAGAAAACAAAAGCAACAACCGAAAGAAACTATGATCTATAAACAATTCAAGACAAATTAAATGAATCATTTAAAAGGACCAAAAATATAAATTATATATTTGTGGAAAAAATTATTTTACACGTTAATATTTTCACTAAAAAATATTTTTCATACACTAAATGTTGTTTAGCGGGATTAAATCTTTTAAGTAAAGTTAATGCTTAAATTATAATGTTTTCAATAGAATAAATTGGATTAAAATGGTTGTCTAATAATAAATTTTTAGAGTATATAATTTGATAGTTGACTAATTGTTTAGATATAGAAAACCAAAAAAATTGTTATATTTAATATTTAAATTTAGATAAAATTATTGTTTTCAAATATAATTAATAAGTATATTCTTCCTGTATGATAAATCTTATTCAAGTCATAATGATATTTGAATAATATCTTCTAACAATAACAACTCTGAATTCAACAATTTTTTTATCTTTAATGTACTATTCGATATCACACATACTTTACAATAGTTTACATACAATTTACTCAAATATAAAACTTTTAAGAAAATAACCCAAAAAATTCTAATGCAACATGAAATTTACTATTTATTATTAAATAAAGTTCAAATTTAAAGAATTAACCCTAAAGTTAAAAGTCCCTATTCCTTAGGTGTCCCACAAGCAATGATTTCTATTTTACAAACAAACAATTTCTTTTTTATATATAAAAGAAGGGAATTATTATTTTAGGCCTCATTAAAAACTTTTCTAATTCTAACAGAAAGAAAAGAATACCTAAAATAATAATTAAATAATATCAAATAAAATATACAAGCAAGCAACTAACGACCAACTCAACAAACTACATAAAACTATTTATTAAATAAAGTAATAAACAAACAATTTTTCATCTAATGCAATATGAAATTAACTATTTATTAAATAAAGTTTAAATTTGAGATTCACTAATTGGACTAATGATTAAGAATGTTTATCTTGTCTCATTTTATATGGGTTGGAATCTTGGGTTCGAATCTCGGTACATGAATGTTATATTTCTATTTAATTAAAAAAATAAAGTTTAAATTTAAAGAATTATCCCTAAAGCTAAAAGTTCTTATTCCTTGGGTGTCCCACAAGGCACAAGCAATGATTTAAATTTTACAATCAAACAACTTCATTTAATTGGCGTATGTTTTTTTTAAATTAAAATAGAACTAATAAAATTATTTATAATCTTTTTAAATTCTTAAATCAAAATAAACTCGTGACACAGGGATGACAACGGAGCGAATGAGACGAGTTTTTAACCGACCCAACTCTTACCAGACATAATTAAAGCATAACTCGATCTCGATCCAACCCTGAAATTTTAATAAAATTCGACTAAAACTCTTTTGTCCGAAAAAATTATTAAAAATAATAAATAATATATATATATCATATAGGTTCGTGAATTTTCACTCTAAACCTAAACCTGCCTCGCCCCTACTTAATTTTTTTCAAGATCCACCTCGCCTCAAACCTGATTTTTAATTAAAAAATGTCCCTTTCAGGTCGGGTTAATCCGGGACCCGGCAGGAATGAGTTATTTTGTCATCCCTACTCATGAGCACATTAAAATTTATTCTTTGAAAGAAATTTATTAATTGGTCGAAATGGCTAAAAATGTTTATATTATTTTATTTTATATAAATTTGAATTTTCATTTATTTTAAAAATATAATATCTCTATTCTACTCGAAAAAAATATCTCTATTTTCCTCGAAAAAAATATCTCTATATTATTAAATTTAAATTAAATTTATACGAGAATTTAACATTCTTGATATTTTTCGGTAAAAAAACACTTTATATTTATTAAGCCTGGCCCGATCCATAATATAAACTTAAAATTGCGTCCAAACGTATTTAACTCTTGTAAGTTGTAATGGTTAAACCAAATCCGTTTTGACTTTTCTTTATAATTGTTTATTAAATTGACTTTTTACTTTCTTTTTTACATGAATAACATTTATATATTTAGTGCAATAGAAATTATATGAGCTGTAAAAACAAGATAATACAATATAATAAAAACACAAAAAGTGGCTGTACTTGAGCCTTGAATGTTGAAATTAAAGTTTGACCCATATTTTAAACAAATTAGTTTTTCACAAAATTTATTGTTCAAATCTAATAATTTATTCAAATCCTGCCGAATTTTAAACTAACTTTAGTCTTAGACAAATAATCCGACTCATTACCAGAATAATTATAGGATAATAAATTAACATAAAACAAAAACTGTCTCTAAGTTTGATTGAATATCACTTTAAATTATACATTTTTAAACAATTTAATATTTAATGTTTCATTTTAGGTTAGAATAGTCTTTTTACGAATAAAAACTATTAGTCAACTAACGGTAAATGGCTTAAAATGACGTGACATACATATATAGCAGTGCATGTTGAAATGACAATGTCATGTAGACAAAGGTGATGCCTTGAAAAAATATCATATCAGTCAAAAAATAAATTTATAAAAATATATAAAATATAAAATTATTTTTTATGATGACAATTTATTTTTGTCAAGTTATTTTAAGTTGTTTATCGTCGGTTTATTAACAATTTTAATATGCGAAAGGATCATTTTGATCCGAAATAAAATATTAAGAGTTGAATTTCTTCGAAAAAATAATATTAACTAAAATGACTATTCAATCAAATGTTAAGAACATTTTTAACATTATACCTAATAAATTAACAAAACTTCCCATGTTAACTTATGTTACCTAATTTCTTATTTTGGCTCAATATTCACAACTAATTTTTATGAAAGATATTATATCATGTCTTTGACATCTTCAATGCCTAAATAGTGAATACCTATGTTCTTTTATCTATACAAATATAGAACAAAAATGATCGAATATTGGGTGTAAATATAATAATAACATTAACATCACAGGAAAAAAAATAGTTTAATTTAAATTTGTCCATTCTGATGTCATCCAAGCGCGTGTTCTGAAATCGCCTCAAAGGGGCGTGTTCGGCTGGAATCTCCTAATAAATATCTACCACTCCACGACAAGAATCCTATCATAAATCCTGTCGTGCAGGCCAAATAAGAGCGGAAGGACATGAGTATGACACGTGTCCCTATCCATTGGTTGAGATCAAGCCCTTTTTCGTCATTTGACGTGCTAAATCGGCCTATAAATTAAGGCGATTTAGGCCTGGAATTCCTCGTCTCAAATTCAAGAACAGAGAGATTAATCCATCATTTACGCCGTCTTCGAAATTCTCCTTTCAAGGCAATTAAAGTCTTTTTTTTTTTTTCGTTTTCCTTCTTGTTTTTCGATTATAGTAGATTTGTTTTTAAATTAGTTTGTTTATTTCTTTAAATTTTCGCAAGAATTTTATGAATTAAGGTTAGGGGTTTTACTCTCCTGTCGATTTTTAGGGTTTCCTTCTAATTCAATCGCAGATCATAAATTTATTTTCTGTTTTTGATTTTGGTTTTATTGGATTGGATTACTTCCCTTCATCTCCTGTGTAAATGTTACATGAACCTTATGAATCGAAGTTAGGAATTCCCCTTTTCTATTCTAAGGTTTTCTTTATATTCAATTGCAGAAAATAAACCTATCTTCTATGTATTTGGTTTGACATGTAGATTTTGTTTATTCTTTTAAATTTTTGATCTCTGATTTATTATTTTTCATTATTTATGGCTTGGATCTTATTATTTAAAGAATTTAGGTGAAATTGGGGTTTACTAATCAAAACAAGATGAATAATTGTATTAGTTAGTGCTGGAATCGTGATCTGTTAGGACCCTCTTCGTAGGATTTTGTATATAATTTTAGAAAAGATCTATTAAATTTGCTTTGCTTGGTTTGGACTTGTTATATATATACTTCTGTTATTTTCTTTTGGTTTATTTCTTATTTGTGTTTTATTTTGATTCAATGCAGATGCAAATTTTCGTTAAAACCCTCACTGGAAAGACCATCACCCTCGAGGTGGAAAGTTCCGATACCATCGACAATGTAAAGGCCAAGATTCAAGACAAGGAAGGAATCCCACCAGACCAACAGAGGCTTATCTTTGCTGGTAAGCAGCTGGAGGATGGCCGTACTCTTGCTGACTACAACATACAGAAGGAGTCCACACTCCACCTGGTCCTTCGATTGAGGGGTGGAATGCAAATTTTTGTTAAGACACTCACGGGGAAGACTATCACATTGGAGGTGGAGAGTTCAGATACCATTGACAATGTCAAGGCTAAGATTCAGGACAAGGAGGGCATCCCCCCAGACCAGCAGAGGTTGATCTTTGCTGGAAAGCAACTTGAGGATGGCCGCACCTTGGCCGATTATAACATTCAAAAGGAGTCCACCCTCCACTTGGTGCTCCGCCTACGTGGTGGGATGCAGATTTTTGTGAAGACCCTGACTGGAAAGACCATCACCCTGGAAGTGGAGAGCTCGGACACGATTGACAATGTCAAGGCTAAGATTCAGGACAAGGAGGGTATCCCCCCAGACCAGCAGAGGTTGATATTTGCTGGAAAGCAACTCGAGGATGGCCGCACTTTGGCTGATTATAACATCCAAAAAGAGTCCACCCTCCACTTGGTGCTCCGCCTTCGTGGTGGGATGCAGATTTTCGTGAAGACCCTGACTGGAAAGACCATCACCCTGGAAGTGGAGAGCTCGGACACTATTGACAATGTCAAGGCTAAGATTCAGGACAAGGAGGGTATCCCCCCAGACCAGCAGAGGTTGATTTTTGCTGGTAAGCAACTCGAGGATGGCCGCACCTTGGCCGATTATAACATCCAAAAAGAGTCCACTCTCCACTTGGTGCTCCGCCTTCGTGGTGGGATGCAGATTTTCGTGAAGACCCTGACTGGAAAGACCATCACCCTGGAAGTGGAGAGCTCGGACACCATCGACAATGTGAAGGCTAAGATCCAGGATAAGGAGGGAATCCCCCCAGACCAGCAGAGGCTGATCTTTGCTGGGAAGCAACTTGAAGATGGGAGGACCCTTGCAGACTACAACATCCAGAAGGAATCAACTTTGCACCTTGTTCTCCGCCTCCGCGGTGGCTTTTAAGTATGAATTGTGGTGGGGGATCCGACGACAGTCCAGTTATATGTTTGATATCGTTTGTGGTTTATGTTGATGGTTTTTATGCTCATGTGAGCTTACTGCTATGCAGTGGCTGCTTATAAGTAAAATAATTTGCTTAAGTAACTTTTATTGTTCTTGTTGGTTAAGGTTCAGGGTCTGCAGTACGATGTCGTTGGATGAATTTGATCTTTCATATAAGTTTGATTTATTGAAAAATCAAAATTTTAATGTTTGAATAAACAATAATTTCTCAGAAAATTCTCACTAAAATTCTATAAGATAAACAGATAGATAATTAATTACTTATAATAATTAAATATTCAATAAATCAAATGACTAAATAACTAATAATGAAACTTTGGCAAGCCTAATAAACATTGTTTTGTAATAATTGAATGTTTAAGATCAAATTGATAAAAATATATAAGTAACGAAGATTAAATATGCAATTATACAAATTCTTACTAAATGTCATATCATTCTTTCCGTTAAGTTCTAATAGCAGGTGGTCACATTGAGTTCATTTTAATAGTATGATAGTCGAATTACTTCAATTAAAAGTATAGTGGTCAAATTGAGTCTAAAATCATAGTATAGTGGTCATTTATATAGTTTACTTTTTTTTTAACCAAAGCCTAATAATATTTCTTGATCGTTAATTAAAGTAAACTGTGCTTGTTTGGGTCAAAAAGCTGTTAAGGTCCTTAAGGGGGTATATTTGCATTCGACAAAACCATACTTTGAATTTATAGTTACTTATATTACATTAAATAATCACATATATACATATATACATGATGGCTAAAGAATTATATTTTAAAACCCTACAATATACTTTTGCATTCTAAAATTAATAAAATCAAAATGTTGATATGCTGGGTTTTTTTGAAAAAAAATATAGAAGACGTTTTTCATATAATATTTCAATATTAATTTTCGTATATATTCGTACATTGTTTTAATATTGTTTTTTAATATAAAATTTGTGATAAAGATTAGTAAAGAATCACATAAAAATATCGAGAGCCGTTAAAGGAGGTTCTTATTATAATGCTTAAAATATGTAAAAAGAAAAAAAAGAAGGCTCTTTTTTTACCCATTCATGTGGATCGTAGGTTTATACAATTGAATATTTTGATCTAATCTGAATTTTATACAATTGATTTGGTTCAAAAAATAAAATAATTTTAAATAATAAAATAAGATTGGAATAACTAAAAGTAATTTCAATTCCATTTTTAAAACAAATTTCGTTCCTTTTCTAATTAAATCCTTATGTTTTATTCGATTTAATCTTATGACTCCAACTTTGTAAACTCTTTCCTTCCATCAATTTCTTCACTCCTCTATACCCACATCAATATTTTCCCTACAATTTTATTTTAAAAATATAATATTATAAATATATTATAAAAAAAATTTAATCTTATTTATTTTTTTCTCAACCAAATCGATTTTTGTTACTAATAAAACAGTTGTGAAGTCGATTCACACTAAAGCAACCGCTACAAAAACATGTATTTGATTTACTAGCATTCCAAAATTTATTTATACATATAAAAAAATAAGGAATATGCATATATATATATATATATATATATATATATATATATATATGGATTAATATCCTATACACTGGCGGTGGAAATTTTTTATTTCCACAAGCGCCTCAATTATAGTGTTTAGGGTTAGGGCTTAGGGTTTAGAGTTTAGGGGTTTTAGTGTAAATGTTTAGAATTTAGGGTTCATGTTTAGAATTTAGAATTTAAGGTTAGAATTTAGGGTTTAGGGTTAGGGTTTAGTTTTAGGGTAATATGGGTAGGGATTTAGGTTTTAACCTATAAACCCTAAATTTTAACCTTAAACCCAAAATTCTATCAACAATCCCTAAATTCAAAACTACTACATTTATACCCCTAAATTTTAAACCCTAAACGGAGTCCTTAACCCCTAAAATTAAGACGCTTGTGTAAAAAAGTTTCCACAAGCGCTTGTGTATAGAACAATTACCCTATATATATATATATATATAAGATTAATATTTGATACACTGCCAGTGTAAAAAAAATTTACACAAGCATGCCTATTTTTAAGCCTAAATCTAAAACCTAAAATTTTAACCTTAAAACCCTAAAAATCTAACCACAAACCCTAAACCTTAAAACCTAAATTCTAACCATGAATCTTAAATTCTAAACCCTACAACCTAAACCCCTAATATCTAAACCCTAAATTAAAACCCTAAACCCCTAAATAAACCCGCTTGTGGAAACTTTGTTTTCCACTGCCAGTGTATAGGATATTAATCCATATATATATAGTATATAGCTATAAAAATAGATTAAACTAGAATCAATCATAACATTATAAACAATTGTAATTAAATTTAAATAGAAATCGAATAACTCACTCAATTTGATTAAATTTAAATTTCAAAAATCTAACTCAAAAAATAGTAAATTAGAAACTGTCATTTTTTTTACTAAATTCGACTTGATCGACTTGATCGAATACTCGCACATAAATCTTATCCAAAACTAAATCCACTTCTGTCCTAACCTATGCAATCCATTAAGACAACTACGTACGTGCCGACTTTGAGATTTTCCCAGATGTAAAACGACGTCGAACTTGAACCAAAACCAAAGATTCCACATCCGTTGACAATCCTACCCCTCAAGTTCAATAACTCCCTCCTTTTTTCCTTACCTCACGCTTCATTCCATCACATGCCACGTTTCCTACTTCAATCATCGAAAGGTTACCCTGGCGAGTACGAATTCTTTATCGTATATGTCGCGAGTACAGATTCCCATCACCCTAAGTTGCGTGCTACTTCCGAAAATAAAAAATTGCCCTTTCCTTTTAATTTCCTCGCCGCTCGAGAACGAAGAAAAAAATTAAACCCCACCACCCCCAATTCCCAAACGCCTCTCAGACTTTATCCGATTTTTAGGGTTTTTATCTGATAATCCCGAATTTCGGTTATCTAAAAGAAGCCCTAAAATCCTCGGATCAGGTAACTTTTCCTCTCTATCGTCTCCATTTTCTTTTCATTTTTTGTGTTAAAGATCGTTTCTTTATCGACTGTTTGCTTGATCTTAGATATTCTGATCTTGGGTTTTGATTATATGCATATGGTCAAAGTTTATAATTCATTTTTGGATTAAGAATATTTTCTTCTGAAGAAAAGGCACAGAATTTAAGATTCAAGGTTAACTTGTCTTTGGGGAAGTTGAAGATCGAACAGAGAATTTGCAACTTATGCTTTGATATTTCTAGCTCGAATCTTGGTTATGGTTGTGTGTTTCTTGTGTTCTGTTTAGCCTATGGTTTTGATTTCAGAGTGATCAGATGCATGTTTGTGTTATTTTGCTAATTTTGTTAGGCTTTTGTTTTACTGATGAACTTGTTGATGGTAATCATTGAGATGATTTACTTTTGTTTGGTTTCTGAATTAAATTCTACTTATTTGATTGTTTTACCTGAAAATTATTCTTATTTTTTATGGGGATCTAATGTTGTCGTTGCTCTGTATTTTTAGGTCTGAGTTTTTGGTTGTTAGGCCTCTTTGATCAACTAAGTTTCATGTCTGATCTTGACGTTCAAATTCCTACTGCTTTTGGTATGATTCTATCCTAGCTTCCTTAATTTCCAATATTCGCCACCGATTTTGTTCTGTCTGTTGTCGTTAACATGTGTTTAACTTATGTATTTGCTATGTTTAGATCCCTTTGCTGATGCAAATGCTGAGGACTCGGGTGCCGGAACAAAGGAGTACGTGCATATTCGTATTCAGCAAAGGAATGGTCGGAAAAGCCTGACAACTGTCCAGGGGTTGAAGAAAGAATTCAGCTATAACAAGATACTTAAAGACCTGAAGAAGGAGTTTTGCTGCAATGGCACCGTGGTCCAGGACCCTGAATTAGGACAGGTGTGTCTCTATAACCCCTTAATAAGAGATTATTCGCCTTATCTGTACTCGGTTGTTAAGTTTCTCATGTCGCTGTTTATATTCAGGTTATTCAACTTCAAGGTGACCAGCGTAAGAATGTATCAATCTTCCTTGTTCAGGTAATTGTGTTATTGCTTCTTGGAATATTTTGATGTCTTAAGTGAGTTCATGCAAAAGTGCATTGGATGCTGTGTGGTGTTTGATTTCCTAATCGGCATTCGTGCTTTGTTTTTGATCAGGCTGGCATTGTGAAGAAGGATAACATCAAAATTCATGGTTTCTAAGCCTGCCTGCAGCTTCGTGAAGTTTTCTGCAAAGTTGCGGCCCTTGTGTCGAAGCAGGAAATAGCAGCTATCTGATTTAGGTTATATGTCTATGCAGTTGTATCGTTTCTCAGTCGGACTGATATCTAGTGTATCTCGTGCTTTTAAATTCACTGGATTCTGTATTGTTGGATGATGATGATGATTGATGATATCTATGGGAGTTTCGCTCTGTTTTTCGAAGTTAAAATCTATGTTGCTTAGACCTTCCATACTTGTTTGAAGACTGACTGCAAAACAAGTGTAACTATTTTTTTTTGTTATGTGTTAATTTTTTTTTTGTTAAAGTAGGTGTTTAACATTTTATTTCGTATAAAATCGTCTCCGATCAAAATTTCATAACAATTTCCAAATCTTCAAATCTTTAACCTTATATCTCTCATCTTCACCCGTAATTCAATCACCGCCACTCTTTTTTCGTCAGACCTATAAGAATCCTCGATTAATGAGGGTTTGATAGATAATGGTCGGACAATGAGATTAGAAATTTATAGATTTGATGATAAATGGAGACGATTGAACAATGGAGGGAAGAACCACAGTGGTTGACAACTAATGACGTGAGATTAATATTTATACCTTTTATAAAACGTGACACAAACACATGTTATGATATAAAATTAATATTTATGTCCGATAGTTTGTTTGCTTAGCACTCGTTTTTCACTATTATAAAGCGTCTCGCTTAAATATTTGTTTTTCTTTCCACCATTTTAAAGCGTTTCGTTTGGAATCAATTTAGGTAATTTAATTTATCTAAAAAAATTACTAATTTAACATTAAAATATTTAATTTAATTTATTTTTATTAAATATTAAAATTTAAATGATATAATATTATTAACAATAACAAATATTGAACTACATTATAAAAATTAAAAATAAATATGAGTCAATTTTAGGTAAAAATAGATTTTTCAGTGACTAAATTGAACAAAAAAAAATCCGATAGACTTGACATGCCATTTACCGTTTAAATAAAACCAGGCAGGTTGATTTAGTAAAAAAAAGATGACGTGGCGCGAAGTTATTGGCTATTTTTTTTACGGCAAGTGTAACAGAATGAGATAAAATGGTACAAACGTTAAGGAACAAAAGAACCCAAAATAAACTTTAGGTACTAAGTTAAAAAAATGATAAACGTTAGGGAGAAAAAAGTGCATTAAGCCAACTTTAAACAACAAATTGAAGAATTAAAAACTTTATTCATGAAATAATAATACCAAGTTACGATTATCTTCGGAATACTTAGGCTCCGACTGAGGCTTGGAGGTCTTAGCAAGTTTACCTGTGGGAGCTGGTTTAGGGTTCTCAAATTGTTTTTGAGAGGCAGCTTTTCCCTGAACTCCTTTCCTCATTTGATTATTAAAAAATAACAATGGCAGAACAAAAATGGGGGGGGGGGGGGGGGGGAGCAATTTTAGGGTTCATCAATTGTTGTCAATAAGAATTGACGGTGGCCCGTGTAGTGGCCGATTGCACTAAATAGTTGACTGGATCTGGGTTGTTTTGGAGAAAAATAAACGTTTTTTAAAAATTAACTTTTATAAGAGTTTAAAACGACATGGTTTTGGTAACTCTTTTACTCCAATCATGTACTCCACTTAAATTTGGCTTTAAGGATCAGTTTGATATTTAAATTTTACTGATGTACAATTAGGTACCGAAACACGACTTATTAATTCAGATTAGTACATGAACTTATCTTCTTAATCCTAATTGATAATTTATTTGAACCATAAAGCTAAACTCGAATACCAATTTAAATCAGAAAGTCATATTTTGATAACCAATTAGACAAAAAAAATTATAAGTATCAAACTGAACTTTGATGTCGAATTTAAGTACCTAATTGAATAAAAAAAACTAAAAAATACCAAATATAAAACAATATTTATCTGTTTAAGATGAAAACCAATGTTTATTCATTTATTTTGGGAAGTTCAACTCAAAAAAGTAACAAATCAAAGAAACGACATAGTTGATGAACCACAAACTAAAAATAGCAAAAGAAACTAAAAAAAACTTTATTACAATGATTGAAACACCATGATTAATTCTTACCTTGTCCGAAGCAGACGCAGAGAAAGTAGAGGAAGAGAATTGTGCTCAACTTTATATCCCTTTCACTCCTCCCATTCAACCTTTCAATCCCTTAACTTGATAGGGGGTTTCACTCCTAATTCCCTCCTCTTTGCCGCGTAGTTCCTGCGTGGCGCTTCCTTCTTTCTCTTTGTTTGCTTCCGCTCATAAAAAAAAAAGTTAAAAAAAAGCAGACATGAAAATGCCATGGATGAAACTCGTATATCTTGCGTTTCTATTTATCCATTTAAGACTTCAGATATGTTACGCCGATGACCTTGCCGACGACTATGCCGATGACGACGAGAAGCCGGCAGCACCGCCCCCGGCGCAAACCAAGTGTAATGGCGTGTTCTTGACCTACACTTTTACGGAAAGGTCTAAAGAATTACCGCTCCTGAAAAACGTCTCGGCTCAAGCATGGGCGTTTAGATCCTCGGCCACCATACTGAATACTGGGTTGGAAGTGGT
Organism: Hibiscus tridactylites; assembly: GCA_958450335.1. Taxonomy (NCBI): domain Eukaryota; kingdom Viridiplantae; phylum Streptophyta; class Magnoliopsida; order Malvales; family Malvaceae; genus Hibiscus; species Hibiscus tridactylites. The sequence continues at coordinate 4,983,797 of OY288267.1, forward strand.
GAAAGGATGGAAGATCTTTATCGGGTTTCAACATAGAGAGATACTGGTGTCGGCGAACAACGCTGTCCTCGTCGACGGTGCCGGCGATTTCCCGGCCAATGTTAGTAAGGGAGCAACCTTAGCAGGGTACCCCAATGCGGATCTTGAGACCTCGGTTGATACCGCCGCAGATTATACAAAGATGCAGGTTCAGATCGATTTCACCGGTACGATGTTCGGATTGAAGCAGAAGGCGATTCCGTTGCCGAAGTCGATCAGGCTGGTTAACGACGGTTGGAAATGCCCTAAGCTTACTAAATATAGTAAGTTTTCACTTTTCCCTCTTGGTTCATGCATGGGACATGCATATATATTTGATGGAATCACAATTGTATGTATTGGTTTGGTTTTACAGGTACATATATGTACTCGTGTTGCAGAAAGGACCCGAAATACAAGAAAAAGAATGCCAATACGGGAAAGTTCGCACCAAGGCAATATGGGGACGTAAACTTCGTGTATGATGTCCTAAAATCTTATGAGGGCAGCTACGAGGCTCAAGTCACTATTGACAATAACAATCCTTTAAGTTGTTTAGATAATTGGAACTTAACTTGGGAATGGATGAGGGGCGAGTTCATCTATTCCATGAGAGGAGCCTACACTCGGAAAATCGATTATTCCGAGTGTATTTTCGGGTTACAAGGCCAATACCTTAGCGGCTTCGATTTCGGACAAGTGATGAACTGTGAGAAAAGGCCGGTGATCTCCGATTTGCCACTCAAGAGAGCTAATGACTCAGATGTTGGCCTTATTCCTTATTGTTGTAGGGACGGTTCGATTTTGTCGCCGGTGATGGATAAAAGCAAAGCGAGGTCGATATTCCAATTAAGGGTGTACAAAATCCCACCTGATGTGTCCAAAACCGTGTTGTATCCACCGCAGAGGTGGAACATAACCAGCTTGGTCAGTGCTCAATACAAATGCGGCCCTCCGACTCGAGTCGACCCGACCGATTTCCCCGATCCGGACGGACTCGACGCCAAGACATACGCGGTGGCAAGCTGGCAAGTCGTCTGCAACATGACGAAACCGGAGAAGAAGAAAGCCAAGTGCTGCGTTTCGTTCACGGCTTATTACAGTGACGCCGCGGTGCCGTGCAGTACTTGTGCGTGCGGATGCGATGGTCTTAACACCGACAAATGCAACCCTGATGCCAAGGCGTTGGCGCTTCCGACGGACGCTCTTTTGGTTCCGGCCGAAAACCGGACTCTGAAAATCAAAGCCTTAGCGTCATTAAAGCACAAGGAACTCCCCAAAAGGTTGCCTTGCCCTGATAACTGTGGGGTTAGCGTAAACTGGCATATCATTTCTGATCATAAGGGCGGATGGACGGCTCGGATAACTCTGTTCAACTGGGGAGATTCTCCGTTTAAAGACTGGTTCGCCGCTGTTCAGTTCAAAAAGGCTTTCGCCGGTTACTCCGATGTATATTCTTTCAATGCAACCAAGTTGAGTTCCCCTAAGAACACCATATTCATCCACAGTTTGAAAGGTTCGGAATATTTGGTCGGAGAGGTAAATGGTTCCAGTCCTAGTAAACCTAGGGTTCCCGGGAAACAACAATCTGTAATTGGATTCACCAAGAAAAACATTGAAGGGTTGAACGTTAGAAAAGGCGACGGCTTCCCTTCCAAAGTGTTCTTCAACGGAGCCGAATGCGCGTTGCCCGGTAGCTTCCCGAACGCGGCGACGACGTCTGTTTCATCCATGGCTGTCATCTTCTTGTCTGCCGTTACTTCCTTGCTGATGATGACAAATCATTTCCTTTGATGATGATCATCATTGGGTTGTCTTCTTTTTTCTTTTTTGCTTTCTAGTGTATTTGCTTTGGTAAGGATTTCAGATTTCCCTTTTTTATGTTCTATAATCATATGATATGAACATATATATTATTAATTTATAACTGGAGATTTTGATTTGTTGTTTTAGGGAAATCAAATAATGCATTTGCCGATGGACTGAACAAAATTCTCGAGGGCGGAGAAATCTGACAGTTGACAATGACAGATGGGGCAATTTGTGAAGATTGAAGAGTTGTTGGAGCAAAGATTTTGATGGAAATATTTATGTGTGGAAAATAAAATGATTCTTAAGAATCAAGGTTGAAGACCGACCTGGTTTGGTGTTATGTAATATATTACTTTGAATATGTATGATGTAGATGTAAAGATTACAATATATAATATTATGAACCGATAGAATCAAACTTCTTGAGAAGTTTTAGATGTATGAAACATTGGGGAATGCAATTCAACAAAGGCATTACTTTTTGAGTTTTAAACAGATTCATGATGTGCATAGTTCATACCACCTGTCTTTGTCTCAAAGGATTTATTCCTTTTCTTCTTTGGGTAAACTACCCATTTAGTACCTGATTTTTACCCGTCTTTCTAAATTTTTTTTGGTATCCCACGTATTTTTTTTTGAAATATAGTATTTAATATGGATTAATATCTTATACACTGAAAGTTTTCACAAACGTCTTAGTTTTTTGTATAGAGAGTTAGTTTATGATATATGGTTTAGGGGTTTAGGTGTAGGGGGTTAGAATTTAGGGTTAGTTGTTTCAATTTAAGATTTAGGGTTATAATTTAGGATTTAGTTTTTAGGGTAATATGGCGAGGATTTAGGTTTTAACCTATAAACCCTAAATTATAACCATAAACCTTAAATTAAAATAACTATCCCTAAATTCTAACCCCCTACACCTAAACCCCTAAACCCTATACCCTAAACTAATTCCCTATACCCTAAAACTAAGACGCTTGTAGAAACTTTCAGTTTCCACCGCCTGTGTATAGAATATTTATCCATTTAATATTACGTATTGTTTATATTTTAGTACTTTATGTTAAAAAAACAATAATATGATAACAAGATAAAAAAACACACGTAATAAACTGCCATGTCATTTTATCTCTTATAGTCGGCTTGTCACGTCAAATAAAATCATAGAAAATCACACATGGTAGGTTGACTAGAAAAGAGAAAATGATGTGTCAGTCTACCACGTGTAATTTTCTCTCTTATGATTAGTTTTGTCACAATTACTTTCTCTCACATAGTCAAGTTGTCATTAACTTTTTAATAACGAGGTACTAAAATAAAAACGAAATATAACATTAGGTTAGTTTACTCTTTCTCTTTTTAGTTGAGGAAGAGGAAACTCTGATAACAAATTACTAGGATTAATGGTTCTTGAAAAAAAAACATATCCTGTAATGTGAAAGCGAATTCCATTAATGTTTTACAAAGGAAGAAAAAAAATGAATACTCTTGCTTAAGGAAGCAAAGCATGAACCCACAATAAAGCAAGTAATATATATGATTCAAAAGAGTGTTAAAAAATAATGATATTACGACTTTTATTTTTCTTAAGTCTGTATTCGATATTTTCAAATAGAAAATATTGAATATATTCGTATCGAATTTGTATTATATATCTAATAGTACTTGCATCCTAGTTCGAGTTACATAGCTTAAATCTATAATATGGAGAAAGATATATGCTTTGCACCATACGCCAAGAAATGCAAAGGAAAAGGAGAGAATATGGAAAAGAAACAAAAGCTTCTCTGCCACAGTTTGTAAAGTTCCCATGCAAACTGGCCTACAAAAACCCATGTCTTGGCACCCATTGTTGCCAACCCTAAAGTTCAGCTTTGATCAGTTTTGGGGGGTTAAAAAACAATTAGTCCTTTGTTTGTCCTCCTTGTTTTGCAATGGCTAACTCCATTTTCATATCAGATTATCAAAGAAAAGCCTTTAATGTATTAGGGTTGGGGCTTTGTTTCATGGCGCTGATGACAAAGAAGGGTTATGCAAGAGATTTCCCAGTGAATTGGGGCATTCACAATGCTGAGAATTACAATCAATGGGCAGAAAAGAACAGGTTTCAGATTGGAGACTCACTTGGTACGTTCTTTGTCCCTTGTCGAATTAAGCGATAACAAATTCGCTATAAAAAAATCAGGTTAATCCATTTAGTTTATATGTAACCATCTCACAGTTGTTGATTTTGAATTTCGACATTTGCAATTCTTAAATTTTAATTTAATTTGTTGTGTGCGTGATATGTCACAGTGTTTATCTACACACCAAACGATGATTCAGTGCTTCATGTGACCGAATCGGCATACAAAAACTGCAGTGTGGAATCGCCACTCTCCAGCTACACAGATGGACACACGGTTTTCTCACTGAGTCATTCCGGTCCTTACTATTTCATCAGCGGAAACAAAGACAACTGTGAAAAGAATGAGAAGTTGGTGGTGGTTGTTTTAGCCGATAGGAGTAACCGTTCTTCGACGGCAAACGAAACCATCCCTCCTTCTCCTGCACCTTCTAGTTCAATCGATATAATGCCACCTCTGCCACCTTCCGCGGAGTCTCCTGCTGCATCTCCGCCGACCGAAACAGCTGAAACTAACCCTACACCAGCACCAAGTGATGAATCTAAACCGCCGAACGCAGCTTCAACGGTATTCATGAGTGTTACTAGTTCTTTGGGGGCAATATTTATTGCTTCAACTCTTCTTTTAGCATTCTGAAAGTAACATTTCAGTCATGAACTGGATTTCTTCTTTCGATATATTTCTTTGTTTGATTCTCCTCAAATCCTATTTTCCGGGTTCAGCCGGGTTTATCTTGATAATTGATTGATAAAAAAACCAAGGAATTATGTGATGCTTTGTATAGTGTTTGGTGTGCTTGCTGGTAAACAGAGAATAATTAAATAAATGGATTTTTATACTGTGTGAATTTCAATGACCAGCTTTTCTTTTCTCTGTTTTCTATATGTTTGAACACAATATCAACACAAATACTTTAGAAAAGAAAATCCAAATAAAACAGTTTCCTACTATATATCAACTAGAAAATGAGAAATAAAAAATTCGGGCTTCATTTTATATGTAAAATGGCTACATATAGACTTGTGTTCCCTTGGAAAAATCTTCACTACTTAGAACTCTACAGAACAACAAATTCGTTTTTGTGCCTGTCTATCGAAAATTTTTGCCTAATTCTGTTTTTTTCGTCAGTCTAATTGTATTATAAAAAATCGAATCCAAAATCCCAGCAACCTGCAATTAACAAAGAAGATTTTACCGATAACGTAGAAGGCAAGTTTCGAAACGGAAAGGAAAAGACTGTTTGGACGGGGGATATAGTAAGAAACTAACCGTGAAAACACCTCCAATTATAGCGCAGATATTGGTGATAAAATGTGAAAATGATTTTGAATCTTCTGTTATCAAAACCTGAGTTCGAAAATGGAAGAAAAATCCGGTTGAATAAACGAGAAAACAAGACTGGAAGGTAGATATAAGTCTATCGTTTGAAGACTACTAACCTGCATCGGAGATAATTCGAAATGAAATTTCGCAACAGGTATGTTCACACTCTGTGCCAGACTGCTGTGCGCTGTGTACTCGTATTGCTCGATAATTTTATGGTCGCCAGACGATTTTTTCGTAACGACCTCTGTTTTGACTACTTGAAGGTAATGCTCTATCTGAAAATGCAATCAAGCAAGGTGAAGCAGTTATGAGCTTTTACACATTGAAATTGCCACAATCTCTACTAGAGACAAACATTTAAATTTTCTCAATCGAAAGAGCAAACTTACAGTAACATTTGCATCTACATCGCGGTCATTGATGAATGATCGACCATTCAACTTATCATGGCTTCTACCATGATACGGTACTAGTCGCTTGACATCACTTAATACCAGAGGCGAAACTGTTTTACCAAAAGAAAGATGGCTTATGGCATGAGACATGTTCATTTTAGAAGCATCGAAAGAATGGGCTGCTGAACGAGCAGAGATGATAAGGTTGCCAGGAACCTGCAAAGTGCAACTCAAACGTAATACTTTCAGCTGCACATTTATCTCAAGGTAAACATAAATGATTGGACAAACTAATGATATGCCAAATATGTCCGACGGTCAGTCTAATCTAATATCATAGTTATCACCTTCTTTACGCGCACATATCCATCAATTCTGCATCCTCCCGTCAATGGTGCTGGTCTTTTTGTATCATGGGATTTATCCTCTATCGCCAGCTTCTGGTTCTCCTGCGGAATAGATGCGACCAAATTTTCCATTGTCTGGAAGAAACAGACAACTGCATTAGGACATGTATGTACATTTATCTTATAAGATTTCTGTAAGACTATAACTGATCTATAAACTCAAATGGCCAATTCAAAACTAATTTAGTCATACCTTAACCAGGCTTTCTGTATCACGATCTCCATAATAAGATTCGTGTTCGTGCTGTCCATCAGACTCCCTGAAACACATACAGGTCAGAGAACAAGGTGAATCTGTATTGCACATATCATAAAGTTCAACGGTACTAAATAGCCTAAAAGAATGTAGCAAGGGTCAAAGGGAAGTGGAAGCTTAACATATTGGAATATAATATTGTTGAGTAACAAGCAACATAAAGAAAGGGCGGAGTGAGGAAGAAAGGGGAAAAGTTGAGAAGGGACATCAAGTCATTGATATTAAGGGTAGAAAATATGTTGGATTATTCTTCTTTTACCTCAGATTGCTGCCTTTACGAAAAATACGAATGGATGGATACCCTTGAACGTGATGACTGCGTTGAGAAGAAGACGGAACAAGTGAGCACAATAGTAATTAAGAAACCAGTGAAGGAAGGAAGAGAGAAAGAGAAAAGATTAAGCATGTAGTAAAGCAATAAAAAGATGCAACATTCGGGAAGTAATTCTATACAATAAGAAAGAAAGCATAGTTTAAATATATGAAGTGATAAATGTTAATATGTATCTGCAATGTCAAAGAGATCAGAATGCAACAATACGGTTACAGGTCAAGTAATGACATATACTCATTCTCAAACAAGAAAGCATTAATGTACATGTGATAAAACATCAAATAAGAAAATACCTCTTACACAACTCAACTTCTATGGTGCAATCAACCTTTGCCAAAAGAATACGCCCATCAGTTTCTGGATCATATCTGTAAAACGAAGGATGCAAAATTCATTGCCAAATCAAGAAACTAATTATAAATTTGTTCCATGGAAGAGAAATGATGTATTCTCAAACCTCTCCTTTATTATCTTGGCAGTTTTCTCCCATGATGGTTTCTGAAACCCAAAAAGAACATGCTGAGGCTACTATAAGTGAAGAAGCCACTCCAAGCACTCAGTCATAGAAAAGAGCAAATGTAGTTAGTCATAACTCATAACAGCTCAAAGCATGTCATTTCTATCAGTTTGGCCTAAGATTAATTAGAAGCAAGGGTTTAATTCATTCAAAATACTATTTTATAGAATATAAAGACAAATATATGTTTGTTTAAAGGTAGACACAGGGCCTGACAAAGTAAGGCCCTATTAAGGAAAATATCACATTATAAAGCACATTAGAGGTTATTAAAATGCTCACTTATCCTTAAAAACAAGAAAAAAGAAGAGAGGGTTATTAAATATAAATGAACATGAAGTCACAAAAGGGATTACTAAAAATAGAAGATTTGGCAATTATATCAGTATAATAAGTTATGCATGAGGACCACTATACATAGCTGAAGAGCTAAACAATTAATGCTTTCAGCAAGTAGCTTCAAGACAAAGATTGTGCATGCTAATAGTAGATTACCAGGCGAGTACTCCAGTAGCACCAAGGAGCATAAAAATTAACAACTAAAATTGGATACCTGGAAAAAATTGAAATCAAGTAAATGGAGGTGTCACCAATATTGGCAATTAACAAAGAAAGCTCCATGAACATAATACACAAAATTAAATGGCTTGAAACTTTGAATTATCCACTTACTGATGTGAAAGTTTCTCAAAGTTGATACCATTTAATGGTACGGCACCCTCAACGGTTTCTTCATCAACTTCATCTCCATGCTTAATTTTATGAGGAACAGGTCCAGGATGAAACTCAGCACCAGTGGGTTTTAAATGCGGATCTATTGAAAACTTTCGGATTGTTTTTGTTATATTCAACCTGTTCTGAAAGCAGAAGACACAAATTTAGTCTAAAGGACCAACATGTATATGGTAAATGTCATTCAGGAAAAACATTAAGGCATCTTGAAGAAGAAGTATGAACAAAATATTGACAGGAAAATATAACACAATATCCAGGTGAGCTGCATGAGAACAAGGAAAGGACCATCTTTAAAATTAGTGCTAGACAGAAGTACAAGTTATTTTTTAAAATAAAATTAAGCAAATGAAACATGTTTGAGAATAGAAACTTACAGTTCCCAAGACATCACTCACATCAACGGATGCAAATTCACATGACAGCGCTGGAAAACTGGAGATCACTTGGAACAGTCAGCCAAAGATAAAGCTAAAACAATGTTAAGGATATTACAGAAATGAAAAGATACAGGCATATTAAACCTATGACAGTTTTGAAGAAAATCCAGAGAAGTATGTCCAAATAAATATAGACTGACAAGTAGCAATTTAGAGTTTGGACCCAACATTTTTGAGGAAAAAATGTATAGAAAGCTTCTACTTCTGTCTAGTCAAGCAAGAATATTGCATCAGAAATTGGAGCCTTATTGCATGGAGGAAGTCTTGTGTTATCTTATCGTTCATTTGCTAGTAAATTGGCAATATAACTATATATGTATTTGTTTTGGATCTCATATGAGTTAAGTTTTCCATTTCTCACCTTTTTTTTTATCTATTTCATTATCTTATATAAAATGAGTAGCATGGTTGTTTTTTTGAAGCTTATAACTAATTAGGTAACAGTGACTTTAAATATATTATTTCAAACAACTTTAAACAAATTACATATGCAAATATATGAGAGAACGATAAATAAATAGTATTGAACATTATATTAAAATTCAAGAACAATGAAATACATTAAAAAGAATCGCCATAAACTTTCAACATTATATTACCATCTCTCTTTTAGATGAACTTAAAAAAAATAAAACATAAAAGAATCACCAGTGTATTATTTACAATTCTAAGAGAAAACACTTATCCTTTATTCACAATCCAATTACTTATAAGTAAATTAATTTTCTGGTTTTATTATATTAAGATTGATTTAATTTTTATATTAATTGTTAGTAATCAGACAAAAGATATTCTTATTTAGATGGTAGATTCATCAATACATAAAAGGTTAAAGTTCAGGGTACAAAATAAAATTCTTTGTATACTAAAAATTAATTTTTAAATAAATCATTAAAAAGATAATGCAATAGAGAGGATAACTAATACGTCCTTTTTATATAAAAAAAAGTTATTTCTTACTACTCAATAAGAGTGGCGTAAGAAAATTTAAATTGCAGTGTCAAAATCTAGAAAATTTTGTTACAAAAATTAAGTGAAGGCAAATAATGAGTGTTAATTTCCTTCAAGAAATGCCAATTATATTTAAATGGTGTAATATTCTTTTAAAATGGTGTTCGTTTTATTTTTAATATTTTTTAAAAAAATTGATATCAACGGGCACCCCTTTCACAAGGGTGGCTCTGCCCATGAATTCAATTTTTGGTATTAAATTCAGGTTTATAATCTGGGTGGTCTTCGTTCAGATCAGACAAGGTTAATATTTTGTTTGGAATTTTTCGAGTTACTATTAGTCTCATATTATTTCAAGTTCAGACTTTTTTGGATTCGATTTTAACTTAGATAAAATTGAACTTTTAAGGGTTTGAGTTATAGATTTTTCAAATGGATTTCAGGTTCATGATCATTTTGTCACCAACGTATACAGTATTAAAAAATTGTTTTTTTCTCGGAAAAAAAAAGCAGTCACCCAAAACAATATATACACAAAAAGATTTTGAGTTTGATACAAAAACTATTATTTTGAAAAGATAAAAACTTGTAATATAAAAAATTGAAAATTTGAGAGGATGCAAATTTTTTAATTCATACATTGAGGAATAGTAACACATTTACTTGTGATAAAAGTTTTATGCTCAGTGATCTAATTACTCTTGGTGATCAAAGATAATTCCGAGTTCTCAATGATCTATCACTAGGTTTAGGTCATTATGAGTTTTTGAGTGAGCAACCATACCACACACCAAAAACACTCTTACTACGAAAAATATTGCAACCAAAGGAGAACATTGAAGAATAACAATGCCAGAGAAAAGTAATGCACCTGATGTTGAAATCAACGCGTAAAAAGTCCCCATCAGAACTGTTGTCAACAACAATAGATGTAGTGGTACTGAGTGTTAAAAAATCATTCAGTTCCTGCAAAAGAAATTCAATGGATTACAATGAGTGCAGGTAAAGAAAACAGAGGAATTGCTTTCATTTCAAGGCAAAAGTTTTAGTAATAAACTACGAATGCAAGATAAAAGAATGTTGAATCAGAAATGTTGTTTTGGGATGAAAAATCAAAACTAGAAGCCAAGTGCGTCAAAAACAGATCGAATTGAAGTTGGAGTGAATAGAAAGGTCGCCAACCATTCCAAATAAAACAATCATAGCAATTGCTGCTATAATGGATAAGCCTGCACCGCTTAACGATGCCTCTGTCAAATCTCTAGGGATTTTCCTGTACAGAAATAAAAGAAGAGAAGAAAGAAACTTTACCATTATAACATTTGCTTAAACAAAATATATCAGCAGATGGAAATAGACCAGTATACTGTATACATGCGCTTAAAACTCAATAGAAAAATGAAAAAAAAAACAATAATAAAGACAATTTTCAGCTCATTCACCAATGTAGTATCGAAATTTCATCAACCAAACAAGAGTTCCTCCAAAATTGTTCAAACGAATACAATTACAATCCAATGCTTGTTTTGTTTTCCAGTAAACAAATAAACAAAATTTCAATCCAAATATAGTAAATAAAGATTAGTTTAGCTCTTTCCTGCTCAGATCCATTCTTCTGATTCAATCATCAGAAATAAAAATAAAAATGCGATGAATGGAAAAGAGAAATGAGAGATCTGAACCTGTAGAAATCGACGGATTTGATCTTGCTCGAAGAAATCATGGCTGCCGATTTTATTAAATTAAAATCAGAATGTTTTTAGAGAGAAATGTATGAAATAAAGAATAAAAAAAGAATTTAAATCCAAAGAAGAAATCTGGCAAGGAACAAGAGCCTATTTTTTTTCATGGAGAGATGAGCTGAGGAGGGAACTGCATAACTTTCGTGCGTGTTTTATTTATTTATTTAATTTCTTTCTTTTTTATCCAAAAGTTTTCCTTCTTTTAATCTAATGGGTCGTAAACTGCTGTGGGTGAGACTAAAATTTTACAGTGCAAGTAAAACGGAGAATAGTCCTCTTAAATCTGCCACGTTGCATAGTGGGGGAAAAGCTGGGTCAAAAATTTATCTGAATATTTCAACATTTTTTTTTCTTTTAATGGAAAGAAATATATTTTTTTTCAACTTGTCATTGTTATTAGTAGACTAATAATTTAATTCCATATATATATATATAATTTATGGAGAAATTTGGAGAATAATCTAAATAAAAATAAATATTTGGAATGTAGGTGATGTTGAAAAATATTTGGGGATATAAGTCATTTTTTACAATACACGAGGCGACCTCGTCATGTGCAGGTGGCGAGGTCTAATTTTTTAATATTTTTCTCGAACCTCGCCATGTGTAGGTGGCGATGTCTAACTTTTTAATATTTTTTCTCAAACCTCGCCACCTGCACATGGCGAGGTCTCCGTGTACTGTAGAAAATGACATATATCCTCAAATATTTTCTAATATTCCCTATATTCTAAATATTTACTTCCATTTGGCCTAAAAATCCAACAGTCATTTATTTATATTCAATACACTGATTGTGAAAACTTTACAAGTGCTTTAATTTTAGGATTTATAGATTCAGTTTAGCGTGTATGATCTAAGGGTGTAGGGTGCATGTGCTTAGAATTCATGGATGGTGGTTAGAATTTAGAGTTTATAGATTAAAACTTAAATCTTCACCATATTACCCTAAAAACTAAACCATAAATTCTAACCACCATCCATGAATTCTAAACTCCTACACCTAACCCCTTAAATCATACACCCTAAACCCTAAAGTTAAAGCGCTTGTGGAAACATTTAGTTTCCACCGCCGGTGTATTGAATATATATATATATATATATATATATATATATATATATATATATTCAACTCGTTTTTTACAATAGAATAATATTTATAGTGTGATATTTTAATACAAAAGCTGTGTAAAAAAATTTACGCAACTCTTCTATAAAATTTAAAACTTAAATCTTAAACTCTTGCACCTAAAAACCTAAATCCTAAACCCTAAACTCTAAATTTCAACCATAAACTTTAAATTCTACACCCTACAAACTAAACCCCTAAACTAAAACTCAAAAATAAAAAGGCTTATGTAAACTAAAATTTATGCAAGCTTGTGTATCAAAGTATTTTCTGTATTTATATTTTTAATATAATTATCAAGATTCGAACCCATAAAAAATAAAATATAAATAAATATCTCTAATCACTTGACCAATTAAAAATTTCATATTTAATTTTTTTTGATAATGTAACCCTGTAATTTTGATGTGGTGTTGCCGTTATATAATAATGTAACTGCTAAATATGACTTGAAGGTTAAAATAAACATAAAGCCTTTTAAATAATAATGTATAAACCTTTTAATATTGAATTGGAGTAAATAAAAAACACAAACACACTATGAATTTAACATAAAAATATGAACCGACGATTTTAAATGAAACTTCGTTATGGACTCATAAGTTGTCATAGTAAAAAATAAGTTTATTTTAAAAGATTTAAATTTAAACAATGTTATTTGGATATAATTTATCAAAAAATTAAGAAAAAATATAAACAGATACTAATATACTACTTTATAAATCACCCTAACACTATTAAAAAATAAACTCCATTATTTGAAACTTTGAGTCCTTGACATTCATAGGTGAATCAATATGGGAGCCAAGCTTGGCTCCAAACTTTTGAAAATTCAAATTTTAATCTTTTAAAAATTTTAAAAACTTCAATTTGGCCCCTATAAATTTTAAGAATTCTGTTTAAAATTGTTTGAATATTTTTAATTGAGATCTAAAATTTTAAAACTTCTCATTATTTTTAATTTTTTTAACTAAACACATTTTGACGTTATTGTCTCTAAATCATGGGCCTAACGATCTTAAATCTAGCTGGAGTGCCTGTAACCAAATTAAAACCCAAATTATTTTGGGCCAACGTGACACTGATTTGAACAAAAGAATTAGACTCGAATACAGACGGAAAAGAGGGCTTGACGTTAATGGTAAGGAAAGTGATTCGTCGAATTAGACAGGAATGGCGTCTGGTTAAGGCGGCAAAACACTATAAAAAATGGGTAAGTAAGAACACAAACCTCTGTCGCCGGAAGAAAAGGTAAGGTTTCAGGTATATCGGCGACTGAAATTGGACTTAGAAACTGAAATTAGATCTTGGAAATTGGAATTGTTTTTACCTTGTTTATGCTTAAATGGCAAAGAAAGTGAAATCCGCGGCTGAATTAGATAGAATCAGCAGTTTGCCCGATCCTATTCTTTGTCACATCCTGTCGTTCTCCCCCACTAAAGATGCAGTTCGAACCTCTATTCTTTCACGCCGATGGAGATATCTCTTTGCTTCAATGCCTACCCTTGATTTTTATAGCTGCTTGCGGGATTTGCCTCGCAGAAATGTTAACAATTTCTGGGGATTTCTCGATAGGTTATTGTTTTTCCCCAATCGGGTGAGTTTAGAATGCTTTAGGCTGCATGACCCTACTTCAAAGGACGATGATCATTTACGCCTTTATGATTGTATATCTGCTGCACTGTGGCGTGGTGCTAAGGAAATCGTTATATATTCCAGAAACTGTCCCGTTTTCCCGACTCTTCTCTTTACTAGCCAGTCGCTGATGGTACTGAAATTGAATATCGAAGGTGAAATGAAGATTCCGGCCGATGCTTGTTTACCAAATCTCAAGACTCTGCATCTTACAAACCTCGTGTTTGTAGTTGGCTCTTCGATTCTTAGGTTAATTTCCAGTTGCCATGTCCTAGAAGATTTGGTTCTTGATCTATGTGATTTTCATAACATAAGTGTGCTTAGTATTCATAGTCTTTCACTTAAGAGATTGGGTTTAAGTTTTCTAGAGATGGTAGTCGGAAGTCCCGGCGACGATCTCAATTGTGCGGTTGAGATTAACACTCCGAATCTTGTCTATTTACGGTGCACTGAGCTAATAGCCGAAGGCTATACTTTTAGTAACATGAGTTCTCTAGAAAAAGCTCATATTTCGATCTATCCGGTTAATAGGGATGCAACATATAATGTGGATCGCATACGAGGTGTAACTAATCTCTTTCAAGCAATTCGCAATGTACAAGATCTATCTTTGTTCACTGATAATGCTGAAACGGTTAGTCGGCTTATATTTCAGTCATTGCCATGAATATCGAAGTTTTTCCTTTCAACATCATGTAATAGTTCATGTTTTGTTGTGCAGCTTTTTGGAACCTGTCTTGAACCAGGACTTGCATTTCCCAACCTTGTTGAACTGGAATTTGGGAATCCTAATGGAGATTGGAAAGGAACATGGATCATGGAGTTTTTGTGCTGCATGCCTAATCTTAAGAAACTTATACTTGATCTGGTATGAAAGCTTCTCTAAATACTGTTTCAGATTTAGTGTATCGGTTTGATATACATATATTTGCATTGCGATTGGCCATCTTAGCTTAAATACATTCCCGAAATACGAAAAACTAATTCAATTGAAGAATTAATTTAAATGTATGACACAAATTAATCCAGTAACTTTTTTGTTTTGTTTAGGGTGTTCCTGAAGAAGGATTCAGGGTAGTGCCTGAAAAAGTGCCTTCATGTGTGTTATTTCACCTCAAGGAGATTGAAGTTCCATCCTTTGAGGGAGACAAACATATGTTTGCAATGATTAGCTATTTGCTGAACCATGGAAGAGTTCTGGAGAAGCTAATAATTGATGTTTATGACCCGTGTGAGGAACGTCGATTGAGTCTCATAGAAGAACTATTAAGGTTACCGAGGAATTCAAAGAAATGCGAAGTCGAGATCCTCTAATGTTTTGTATTGTTTGATGTTTACCGAAAACTCTTCATCGTCTTTTCGTTGCCTTGAATAGAATTTGGCTGCTTTGTTTTTCCTCAGCGAAGTCGTTTTATTAATCCCCAAATGACAAGTTGCAGGAACCCACAGATACCGGAACTATAGAACGTTTCAACTCGTCTTTAACCGATGCATCAGCTAATCTATTCGCATCTCGGTGTCGACCAGTAGTTTAAAACACCTCCCATACTAGACAAGGAGTCAAGGACTCCTGTCTGATAAGTTCACCAGGTAACTTATGCCTGCAAAACATAAGCAGCTGTCCCTGCAAAGCAGAGCATAAGATAGGAAGACAGAAACTACAAACAACTGCCCTTACAAAACCAGAACACACACTTAGAAGCAAATGGTGTAATCGGCACCGTGCAAATGAAATGCCAATGATGCAAAAAATAGAAATCGACTTGACTTTTTCTGTGCCTTTGTTTATGTTTCATCATTAAAAAAAATTAATTTTAGAGATTAAGATTATAGTTTAAGGTTATGGCTTAGGGTTAGAGTTTGGAGTATTGGGTGTATTTTGTAGGGCATAGTGTTTAGGGTTTAGGAGTTAAAATTTAGGGTCAGAGCTTATGATTTGATATTTTAACGTTGGGTATAAAAAAACACAAGAAAATGGACAAAGGATTTTTGTCCTATTAAAAAACACCTCGACATGCTATGATTATACACATATATAAATACATCAATTGTTATTAATAATTAGTTGATCGAATATGATGAAAAATTAATACGTTTATGCAATAAACTTTTACGGTATTCGATTTAAATTAATCAGTGTGTGTTTGGTTTTGTGGTGGTAGAATTAATTTTGAATTATCATGATTTTATAGAGTTGATTTTTGTATAATTGATTTTAAAGTAATGTGATTTATGTTTGGGAGTTTTTTCTTAAAAATCACGATTGTGTAAAAATAGTGTAAAAATCACGACAAAACGTAAAAGCTACTTCTACCTTGTTTTTTTAAAATCTCGTTTGAAGTCCAAAATTAATTTTAAAATTTTAAATTCAGACATGTGTACACGACGTTCGAACTATTTTCCATTGAATCGGGATTTTGTACCTCCAAACGTCATTAGATTAAAAATCGGTGGCTGTAAAAAAAGTCAATGGTTGATTTTTTTTTTTTTTGAATTATTGAAACCCTCCATTCTTTAGAACTTGACGTTCTTGTCCCTCTTTCTTGGGCCTGATGAACTTAAACAAAGTCCGAGTGCTTCTGAAAACCAAAAGGTAAGGAAAACTGGAGAATGGTGCGACATGAAACCCTGAATCACAAAGAAGAAGCAAAACACTCGAAGAAACGGGGAAGGAAGAAGACAAACCGGTGCTACTTGAAGAAAGGTACGGGTTTCAGTTTCAGATATATTGGTGACTCATAGTGGAGTTAGAAACTGAAATAGAGTTGTGTTGGAATTAGATTACAAGCCCTTTAAGCCCAGAACCCCCCTGGAATTTGCCATTTTCTAGTTTATGGTTCAATGGCAAAGCAAGTGAAATCTGTGGGTGACTTGGATAGGATCAGTAGTTTGCCTAATCCTATTCTTTGTCGAATCTTGTCGTTCCTTGGCACTAAAGATGCGGTTCGAACATCTATTCTTTCACGCAGGTGGAGATATCTCTTTCCTTCTGTCTCCATTCTTGACCTTGATGATTGCAGAAGGTTTACGAATTACACAGATCTTAACAACTTCAAGAACTTTGTTGATAGGTTATTGTATTTTCCCAATCAGGGGAGTTTAAAATGCTTTAAGGCGACTCATTATTCATGTGATGGTGATTATTCACACCTTTACGGTTGGATATGTGCTGCATTGTTGGGTGGTGTTAATGAAATTGATATACGTTCTGATGAACCACTCATGTTACCGCCTTTTCTGTGTACTTGCCGGTCATTGGTAACGCTGAAATTGGATATCGATGGGGACATCAATGTTCCATCTCAGATTTGTTTACCAAATCTCAAGACTCTGCACCTTTCAAGATTCGACCTTTCAGATGATTCGGTTTTTAGATTAATTTCTAGTTGCCTCGTGCTTGAAGAGTTGGTTTTGGAGACTGTGGAATTGCCTAGAAACATAAATTTCAATATCCACAGTCTTTCACTCAAGAAATTGGTTTTAGATTTCGAAGGTTTGATAGAAGAATTCCGTAGAGATTTCAATTATGTGGTGGTGATTAATGCTCCGAATCTCGTCTATTTCAAATATGCTGACCTATTAGCTGAAGGCTATCGTTTAAGTACCATGAATTCTCTAGTACATGCTGATATTGGAATCTTTCGGTTTAATAAAGAAACAGCATATGATGGGGGTTGTCAACTTTGTGCTATTGATCTTCTTCAAGCCGTTTACAATGTAAAGTCTCTATGTTTAACCATTGAACAGGCCGAGACGGTTAGTAAACTAAATTAATCGTCTTGCATATCAAGCCTTTTCATTTTGAAGATTATATAACAGTTTCAGGCTTTTATTTACAGCTTATACAAATGCCTTGTGAACCAGTGCTCTCATTTCACAATGTTGTTGAATTGAGAATCCGGGGAACATGGGATATAGAGTTTCTCCATTGTGTGCCTAACCTAAAGATGCTTCACTTAGTTCAGGTACTTCGGGTATGGAGCTCTAACATGGGATATAAATCATGTGTTTAAATAGTAATCGTAACACCTCAGCTCCTTTTGCCATCGATACCTGCCGTAATTGACCTCAAAAATATTATTTACTAAACGGTCAATTAGTTATCTGCAAGATGATTTAAGTTCCTGATGCAAATCTATAATCTTTTTTTTTTTTTTTCTGGTTTTAAGGGAGAAGCAGAGAGAGGAACCAAGGCTCTACCAGAGAAGGTGCCTTCTTGCTTGTTATTTCAACTTGAGGAGATAAATTTTTTACATTTTGAAGGAGACAAACGTACGCTTGGATTTATTAGGTATTTCCTGAAATATGGAAGTGTTCTGGAGAAGCTCATCATAGATATGAGTTCACTCCTGGAAGAATCCGAACAATTGAGCATCACCAAAAAATTGTTGGGATTTCCAAGGAATTCAAACAAATGTCAAGTTCTGACTCGGTAAATTTTCTTCTTTCTTTCGTTGTATATTGTTTGAACTATTTGGTTTGATTTTGAGTAGTCCTTATTGTTGGAATCAAACAGTCAGCTGTTTAGCATAATTGGATCAATCTTTTGAGGTTCTAATTATTCTTTTACTATTGCCAATTAGTGTTTATACTTATTGGCAATTGAAGTAGACTTCAATTTAATGTTTCTTTTCTCGGTCATGTTTCCACCATTGGTACATTGTTAATCAGCATATCGGAGTCCACCTATCCCTACATCGGAAATGATACGCTTTTTTTATTGTTGCCGAGCTGCATGCGAACATAGTTCCCAAATTCCTTTGTATTCAGCTAGTTATAAAAATACATACATATCAGTATAAATAAATTTTAAATATTTTCTATATAATAATAAAAATTTTGTATTTTCCCTCTCTATTTTTACCAATTGTCTTTTTTCTTTTTTTTCAATCTAGCTTAAAAAATTGGTGGTTTATTACCCTCCAAAATTTTGTCTTTTCTCTCTCTATTTTTACCAATTGTCTTTCTCTTTTTCTTGATTTAATTGAGTTTAAATTTAGATTAATTTAATTGAAATTTCACATTTAGTTTTAGAATTATTTTAATTATGTCTGTGATTTATGCTTCTAGATTTTAGTTAGCTCAATTAGATTCTAAGTTTAATAAATTAATTCATTTCAAACATTATTATTATTATTATTATTATTATTATTATTATTATTATTATTATTATTATTATTATTATTACATATAATAAACTTTGATTTAATATAATTATACACAGAATTTTGATATGGATACATGAAGCTTTGATTTAAATATTTAATCAATTTTAAATAAATAGATTAACAAGTTAAATCAGAATTAATCTCATACACCAATAATTCTAAACTAAACCATAAATACTAAACTTCAAACCCTAAACTCAACTCAAACTGAATTGACCCGAAAATTTAAATGTTGACCCGACCCGAATGACCCGATCTTGACCCGAACCGAAAGCGACTGATTCGATTTTGACCCGACCCGAAAACAACTGATCCGATTTTGACCCGATTTAATACCCCAACCGAATTCGACTCATCACAGACCCGAATTAGACCCGAACCCGAACTGAACTGACCCGATCCGAATCTAAATTAATTCTAGATAGACCTGATTGCCATCTCTAGACTCTAGTCATATGAGGAGCTTAGTGTGAACCAATCTTTTATTTCTTTTTATTTATTCTCAATAAAAGAATATATTTTTAATGTTTTTTTAAATAAAGGTAACTTGATTTTCCAGATAATTGAAGGGATAGTGTCCTGCTGGATTGCGACTTTCTTAATTATTTAATATTCGCAAAATCGAGTGGACAAAATTTTTAGTATTTTCGAATATTGGTAAAAATATATTTTGTTTTCCAAAAAAGTTCACTGAGGCATACTTTTAGTAAGTTATTTATGAATAATACTCTCTTTTTATCTAAAAATTGGCATTTCGTTATTGTTTTCATTCGTACTTATTGATATTATAAAAAAGATGAATCTATCATACTTGACGAACACCGCTGAACACCACTAACGATGAACATCTATGAACACTATTAAATTGATTAATAAACATTAAATATCTCAAGGACTCAACATATAATTATAAACTATTTAAAATAAAATTTAAATTAAATTATTTTCCATATATATATATATATATTATTTTTAAACATTTTTTAAATAATTGGATCAAATACTAACCTTAGTCAATTTAAAAAATAAAAACCCTAAACTCTAAACTGAAAATCATATACCCTAACCTTAAACTTAAAAATCATAAATCTAAACTAATAAACTTAAAACCATAAACCCTAAACTCATGATTTATGCTGAAACATACCAAAACCTAAGACTCTAATTCGAGCAATGGTTGATATAGAAAACATTAAATAGAAGAAAAAAAATCAAGTATGGATTCCAATATAAGAAATTAACGCCAAAATTATCGATGCATATTACATATTGTTGCTATGCCATCATATTGATTAACAATTAACATGTAAATTTGGCATGGTTGAAGTAGGAATAAGACACACTAATTATGCAGAATACTTGTTCTTGTCTTCAGGATCAAAACTAGTGTAATTCGAAGCTTAGAAATTATAACAGGAAAGAACTGTTAGTGGCTTTGATAAAAAAAAAAAACTGTTAGTGGCATAAAAAGCAGGAAGAATTTTTTTAAAAAAAATCCAATAGCATATGCAAATAGTTAAAGTTGAGAATATATGTTATGGTTTAAAGTTTTGGGTTTTGAGTTTAGGGTTTCATGTTTGGAGTTTATAATTTAGGGTTTAGGATTTTTTATTTTTTATATTAACTAAGGTTGATATTTGATTCAATTATCTAAAAAAATAATATATATATATGAAAAGTAATTTAATTGATATTTTACTTTAAATAATTTATAATTGTATGTTGAGTCTTTGAGATTTTTAATCTTTATTAATCAATTTAATGGTGTTCAACGGTATTCAGCGTTAGTGGTGTTCAGCGATGTTCGTCGCACGTTGTAGAATTTTCCTATAAAAAATGGTATGTTAATTAAATATTCTTAATTTGACCTCATTATGTGTTCATTCTTAATTTTATAGGAAAATTAATATAATTTTCCTATAAAAAATGGTATGTTCATTCTTTATTAATATAATTTAATAACCCTAATTTTAAAAATAATTTTTGAAAATTTTAAGGTACGAGCAATCAATTGACATTTCTAACAAGTATTTTGTTGTACTTCTCGATAAAAATGGTATGTCAGTTAAACATATTTTTTTTAAATTTTTAGAAATAATACGGAAAAAATATAAAATGAACTTGATTATTTAGATATATTAATTATATTTAAAATGTTATTAGTTTATAATTTTATTTCTCATGGAATTGTTATTGTTAGGATTTACTATTTTAATTACTAATTTTCGCGTTCCAAAGAGGAAAAGGAAATGTATTGTAGGAAGCAGTTGAGACATAAAGTTGTTGACATTATATGTTCAAAAAAAAAGTTGTTGACATTTTGACATGAATAAAATTCAATTGTTCTTTTCGGTGTTATTATTTATATTTTCACATTAAAAAAATATGTTTAGGGTTTAGAGTTAAAGTTTAAAGTTAGGGTTGAAGATTAGAGTTTAGAAAATAAGGGTATGGTATATTTTTCTAAAATTTAAAGTTTAAGGTTTAGGATCTAGAAATTAGGATTAAATTTTTTTTTGTATTTAAATATAAAAAGAGGCACTGAGAAAAGGCAAGACTTTCGTCCCTGATCTAAATTTTATTAATAAGGAACCAAAGAGAAACTAATTAGATTCTAGTTATTACACTATGCTATGCAACAATTATTAAAAAAAACCATCACCCATGATTGGCACAATTTTCATCAGCAAATTGGAGTTCACCAAATATACCATCATAAACGATTCGTTTATTCTGTTGCGACCATGCACCGAGGATAGTTGCAAAGGTTCCCTTCATTATTGCCACGCAGAAAATATCCTGGTTGAACAGAATCATATATTGTCCGGGAACGGTGTAATCGGCTCCATTAAAATGGAATGTTAGAGATGCATGGTCATTAAAATTCCGTGTACGTTCGTAACACAGCTCGAATCCTCGAGCTGTTCGTATACTTCTGAGTCCTCTCGATCCGTAATAAGCTCGAAACACTTGTATCACTCTCTCGTATGCGTTCACTCCGATCGTGTTGGCGTCGATGTGAGTGAACAATGTTCCAGAGTCTATGAAGCAACCACCTTCCCCGCCTGCTCTAACCTGCATATCAAGATGAATACAAGTTTTAAATATTTCGATATTATTTTATCTGTTTTGACCGATTCGAATAATGTTACCTCAAAAGCAGAGGGAGGCAGTCCTAGACGATGACCACCAACACTTATATCCAACAATTCCAGGTTGTAGTGATAGTTGTTAGATGATTGCAAAATCAATGTTGATTCAGCATTCGGAGGCAGCTCCGGAATGTCGCTTCCGAAGTTTAGAGCAAGTGATTCGGGCACAGCCTCGGTAAAAGGGACCAAGCAGTAGGAGAATCGAGAGTGAATTGTAGACGAAAACTGTTGCATCATAGATTCGGGCGAAAAGTTCAACCCGAATATCCCTGAAATAGCACTGTTCCTAAAGAAAATGTCACGATTATCGTTAGAGCAACCGAATATGACATTTTCGTATGTTCCGATGTGAGATTGGTCGATAAAAAAATGGAAATCTTCTGTCGATGCAATACCCCGACTCGAGGCGCCACCGCCGTATCCATATCTGTAGACGCATACATCATTTACACAAGTAAAATGTCTTCGCTCGGCGTGGCAGAGAGGATGGCTACAAGGAAGTCTGGCATAAGTGGTGGAAACTCTCGAATCGTAAACCGGGGGAACTTGGGGGAAACATTGTATGCAAGGTTGACACTGCGTCCAAATTAGACCACTCGCGGTGTCCAACAACAACTCCACTTCGTGATTTTGGCTTCCTATGGTAAACTTTACAGCATACCATAAACTCTCTCGAACTATCGGAATCCGAATATTATCGGGGAGTACTCTCCAATCCGGATTCGACATTAGATGTAAGTAATCGGCTCTAGCATTACTAACGTTAATCAATCTCTCTATCCTTTCAGCCACGTTCAGATTCCGAATACGGTACATAGGAGACCCCGGAGAATCGTCTACGTTAGCCCTTAGAGTTAGACCGGTAGGATTTGAAGCAGAAAATGTGAAATGGTGTTGAAATGAAAGTGTGACACAAAGGAAAAACAACATTTTGGAATTAATAAAACCAAGGGATAAAGACATTTTTTGAAGTGAAAAATAAGCCTGTAATGAATTGGTAGTGTCTTGTTTCCCCCCTCCCCCCTCTTTTATAAAGCAATGGTATTGGTTATATGAGCATTTTTTTAGGAACGTATTAATGCCCTCTGATATTTAAGATATGAGCAAACGGGTGCTTATTTGTTATTTGTTTTCGGTCAACTATTTTTATGATATAAGAGGAATAATTTAATTTTTAAAAAGGAAACGCATCATAAATGGGGAAGGATATTAAAGGAGTTCGATCTTATCTTTAGGGCAATTAAACTCCATTTTTTTTTTTGCGAACATAAGGTCAAATTAAGCCTTGATGGAAGATGAAAAAATTAATTAAATTCTTATAAAAATTTTATGGATTAATATCCTATACGGTAAAAACTGAAAGTTTCCACAAGCGCCTTAGTTTTAGGGTATAGGGAGTTAGTTTATGGTACAAGGTTTAGGGATTTATGTGTAGGGGTTTAGAATTTAGGGGTAGTTGTTTTAATTTAAGGTTTATGGTTATAACTTGGGGTTTATAGGTTAGAGTTTAGTTTTTAGGGTAATATGGTGAGGATTTAGGTTTTAACCTATAAACCCTAAATTATAACCCTAAACCTTAAATTGAAACAATTATCCCTAAATTCTAACCCCCTACAGCTAAACCCTAAACTAACTCTATATACCCTAAAACTAAGACGCTTGTGGAAACTTTCAGTTTCCACCGCCTATGTATAGAACATTTATCCAAATTTTATACCCAGTTTAATTTTCATTAGTTGATATCGTTCGCACTCAATTTAACTCTTTTGTGAATCGAAGGTCAAATTAGGGTTTAAGTTTTAGTTTTTAGACTTTAGGGTTAAAAAATTAGATTTTGGATTTATAGTGTAAATGTATAGGCTTGTATAAAATTTATTTTACACAGCTTATGTATCAAAATTTTTCCATTTTAAAATTATATATATTATATAATTTTTTAGATTTTTCTTTGATTTTTAATTTATTTTACAATTTAAAATATATATTTTAAGATTGTTTAATTTTTTTAATTTTTCTTTAAATTTTTTTAAAATAGATTCTCAACCATTTTCCAGTTTTTATGACACGACGATTCCTAAGTGTGCCACATGTCAATATTTTGTGTGTGAGTTAATAGTCAACGTTATCGAGAAATTAATTAAACGTAATTTAAATTTTAAAGGTCTAACTGATCACAATTTGAATTATAAGGGCCAATTTGAGTAAAAAAATTATAAAGTCTTAATTGATTTTTTAAATTTTTATTGAGAGCTAATTTGACTTAAAAAAATAAAGGTGGATTACAAGGTGAAAAGAGGATTTTCAAAGCATGATATAAATTTTATATTATCAAAAAGGCAACTACTTTGTTTTTTAATTTTCTTTTAAAAGTGGATATCACGAACATGGGACAATTCCACGAATTGTTAATAAATTGATTAAGATAAGAAAACAATTACATGAATTAAGAAATAATCAATTTTTTGACGGAGATTTATTCTTCTATTTTCGACCGCACTTGTTTTACTATTAGATGACTCTTTAATAATTAAGTCCATGTACCTTCGCATCAAATAAAAATATTTTACTTTTTTATGCCCTAATATTATTAAACATTAAAAAATTAAATTTCAAGTCTTAAGCTTAAATTCTAAATCTTAAAACTTACACTTTATAAGCTAAAAAAATACTCTACCCTAAATTGTTAAACCCTAACTACAAATTTAAACCTTAAACCCTAAACCTAATTTTTAAAAGAGAGTTTTCAAAGCAGGATATAAATTTGATATTATCAAAAAGGCAACTACTATGTTTTTTAATTTTCTTTTAAAAGTGGGACAATTCCACGAATTGTTAATAAATTGATTAAGAAAACAATTACATAATTAAGAAATAATCAATTTTTTGACGGAGATTTATTCTTCTATTTTCGACCACACTTGTTTTAATAAAAAATGACTCTTTAATAATTAAGTCCATGCACATTCACATCAGATAAAAATTTTCGTACCTTTTTTATGTTTTTTTTATGCTCTAATATTAAAAAATATCAAAATAAATAAATAAATTCTAGGCCCTAACCCTAAATTTTAAATCTTAAAACCTACACTTTATATGCTAAAAAAGATACCCTACCCTAAATCCCTAAACCCTAACCACAAATTCAAACCTTAAACCCTAAACATAAATTTTAATGTAAATGCATAAATAAGAGCACTAAAAAGACAAAAAATTTCTATTCCTTTCCAAGGGAGGCCTTCCCCTAATCTTAGAGATCTCTTAAAGTTGATTTCTGTCTAAAAATGAAAGAAAGAATATGACCATTTTGTATTATTTAAATAAAACAGATTGAAACAATCATTCAAACATCATTAGCACAATTCTCATCAGCAAATTGGAGTTCACCGAACAAATCATCATGTATGATACGTTTATCTTGTTGATGCCATGCACCAAGTATAGTCGACGAGGCTCCCCTTAGTACACCTACGCAGAAAACCCCCGGCTTGAACACATTCACGTATTTTCCGGCAACCGTGTAATCCGCCCCATTGAAATGGAATGTTAGAGTTGCAAATTCATCATAATTTGGTGGACGTTCATAACACACTTGGAATGATGATCCTTGTGGCCTTTCTAGTCTTTTAAGGTTTTTTGACCCATAATAAGCTGTAAACACTTGCATTACTCTCTCGTATGCATTCACTCCGATCGTGCCGGAGTCGATGAAGGTGAACAAAGCTCCGGAGTCTATGAGGCAACCACCCGCCCCACCTGACCTAAACTGAAAATCGAGACGACTATGACTATCAGATATCGAAAGATTATATTTCGAAATTTAACAAACACCGATGTTAATTACCTGAAATGTAGATGGAGGAAATCCAATACGATAAGTGTCGACACTTATGTCCAACAATTGCAAGTTGTAGAAATAATTGTTTTGTGCTGGTCCTCTCATGACCATTGTGGATTGAAGATGTCCCGGAGGAAACCGTGGGATGTCTTCTCCGAACCTTAGAACGAGTGGAGGGGGTACCGCTCCGACAATAGGGGCGAAACAGTACGAGAATCGAGAGTGAGTCTCGGTAGAAAACTGTTTCGCCATTGAATCAGGGGAGAAGCTTAATCCAAATACCCCTGATATCTCAGTGTTCTGAAAAAAAACATTACCACTCTCGTCCGAGCAACCGAACACGGCTTCGAAAGGCCTCGTATTAGTTTGGTCGATTAAGAAATGGAATGCTTCCGTAGATAAAACGCCCCTAGTAGACGTGCCACCGCCGTAATTGACAACGTAGCGACATACACCGTTGACACAAGTGAGGTCTTTACCCGGGGTCTTGCATAGACGATGTTCACATGGAAGTGTTGCGTAAGTTTGTGAAGCTCTAGGATCGTAAATCGGAAGCTTTTGAGGGAAACACTTCGGACAAGGCTGACATTGCGTCCATGTTAAACCACCACCGGTGTCCATCAACAACTTCACTCGGTGCAGTTGGCTTCCGATTTTAAACTCCGCGGCATACCATAAATTCTCTCGTAGTAACGGAATTCGAATATTATCCGGAAGTATATCTGCATCAGGATTTGAAACTAGGTTCAAATAACCGGCTCTAGCACTGCTAACATTAATCAATCTTTCTATTCTTTCATCGATAGTCAGATTTTGAATTCGGTACAGAGGAGAGGTTGGAGAATCATCCACAACAACCCTTAGGGTTAGACCAGTAGGATTTGCAGTGGAAAATGAGAAATGGTTTTGAAATATTAATGTTACACAAAGGAAAAACAACAATTTGGAATTGAGATAAGTAAGGGAAAAAGACATTTTTTGGAGTGGAAAATTAAGCCCTGAATGTAATGGTATTGTTAGTTTTCATACATTTATAGTGATGAAATGTATTGAATTTAGAGACAAGAAATGACAAAATGGTATTATAATTCCTCGTGCATTAAAGAGCATTAAAGCCCTCTGATTTTGGAACTAATTCGCAAATATTTTAAGATATGATGGGACAAAAATTATCTACTCTTTTCGATGTCTCTCTATGACCTAGCACTTAAAAAATTAAAATTAAAATTTTAATTTTAATTTTAACTTTTAAACTTTAAAAATATAACATATCTCTAATTAAAATTTTAATTTTAATTTTTTAACTTTAAAAATATAACATATCTCTAATTTTCTAAACCTAATAATAAACTCTAATCTTCAACATTGACCTTAAACTCTAAACTTAATTTTTAGTGTGCAACAGTCACTAAAAAACATGAGATTTCTATTTGATAATATTATCCACTATAATTTAGGCAACAAAGCGGAAATTTAGTACTTGATAATGTAATTTATTTTCTCAAGATTGGAATATATTTTAGTCAAATGTTAAAAATCTCACTATTCGAAACGGCAAATTATGGCTTATGGCTTTGGTTTGTTTCTTCTACTACTCTCAACCTAGATATTTACCACATCTATATATATAATGTCACTAATTAGGGTAAATAATTAAATGCTAGTCGATATTTTCATATTATTTTATCAATTCAATTGAGAGTTGCGATCAGTTTTTTAGTAACTTAAACTACCTGAATCAATTTCTACTATAAAAGAATGAGATTTTACGTGATCGTATAAAATTCCCTCCAGACATACCATTTCCCAAATTCTCTCTGAAAATTGAAAAGAAAATGTGGTCGGCATTATTTTGTTAAATGAAAGTTATTAATCCAAACGCTCCGTTTTGCGGTAATAACACGTGGCACACACACATAATTTCTGTTTTGGTCACCAAAACTATAGTTCTTCGATTTGTGTGGGTAGGATATTTGAAGCAATTAGGTTATTGGATCTAACACCAAATGCCAACCTTTCAGCGCTCGAAACAGTGCAAAATAGACTAAATATAATAACATTATAAATTTATATAACATATATTAATTTGGGTTGAGATCTTATAAATATATAAATGTGATTAATTCAAAATCGAATTTGATTCAACTTTAAATTAAAAGTTTATAATTTAATGTAAATTTGATCAGTATTATGCTAAAACTATAGTTTGTTATCGAAAAATAATAGTAGTAATAATCATAAGTAAAGTGATAAAAATATATATATAATAATTTGTATTTAACGTATTAGTTTTTAATTATTTTATTTAAACATTATATAAATATATAAAAAATAAAAAAAAAATTAATATGATATATAACTATATTTTAAAATAAGACTATATCAATCCTTTCTAATTAATAATAGAAAAAACTTAATGTAAATTTGATTAGTATTATAATAAAACTATAGTAGACACGTGCTTGTCAAATTCAGATGTTAGAGGTTTACAATTTAAGAGTTTAAGTTGTATGATTTAGAAGAGTTTAATATTTAGAATTTAGAAGGTTAGAGTCAGAGACAGAGTTTTAGATTTTAAATTAAAAAAATTCTATAATTTTTTACACATGTTTTATATCAAAATATAACCTTTAATAATATTCTCTCAATTAAAATTTTATAGGTAGTCTAGATGAATAAGTACACAAATATTAATAATATTATCCTCTGAGATGGCGCTCGAGAATGTAACATGGTTGTAGATGTTAGTTGTGCTCGTCATAATTTCTTTATTTCATCAAAAAAATATTAATATTATCTCTCATAGAATCTAACCAATTTAATAAGTAAATAATAATCATAGGATTTTATATTATAAAATAAAAAAAAATTACACGAATTATATATTAAAATATAAACCTTAATAACATTCTTTTTCAATTGGAATTTTATAGGTAGCCAAGATGGATGAGGACACAAATATTAATAATATTCTCTCATAGAATCTAAACAATTTAATAAATAAATAAGAGCTGTGGGATTTCACATGAAATAAATCAAAGAGTTTGGTTTGGTCTAAAAAGTCGGGTTGTGGACTGAGAGTGAAATTTCAGAAATTTTCAGAGCTTTAGTGTGTTTGGATTGAAGTTTGAATACACAAAATTTTGATTCAACGAAAAAATATACTTTACCCACATGTTAAAATTTAAAAAATTAATAATTAATTTTAAACTTTAAATATAATTTTAAAAAAAACAAAGTAGAAGTAAATTTTTATTTTCGTTGTGACTTTTATACTATATTTTTACACCATTGTGATTTTTAAGAAAAAAAATCTCAAATATAAATTATATTATTTTAAAATTAATTATACACAAAATTAATTATATAAAATTATTTAGAATCAATTCTTTAAAACCAAACACTCACTTAGGCATTGTTTTTTTTTTGTTGCTTTTACCAACCAAACACACTTATTTAAGTAAAAACAACAAAAAAATACTCTACTTTTCAGTATTAAAACTTTGGTTTGACCGCCCTTTTAACTTTTCAAAACAAAAAAAACAAAGCCTTAGGGCATGTTTTTTATTGCGTTTAACAACCCAAAAGCACTTTTTAAGTGCTTTTAGTTAAAATATGATGTTTTTTTGTTGCTTTTAAAATTAGATTTTCTACCTAAATTAAGAAGCTGGATTTTATAGCTTCTTAAGTAGAAATGTTAGTTTAAATATAAAATTATTTTTTTACCTTTATCATTTAATTATAATTTATTGTTAAAATAATGTTTATGCATACATAATTGTATAATAATATATATTTTATAATATATATATTGGGAATAAAATTGTTTTATTTGTACTTTATTTTATATTTATTACTAATGTGTAATATAATCTAGAATGTAATTTATATTTTCAAATTAAATTTTATAAAAAAATAAATCTTTTATTATAATTAAAATTGATTTATTTCATAAATCATAATATTAATTAATTTAAACAATCACTCAAATTTACTTTTACTTTTTAATATCATCTCTAAAATAAACATTTTATCTCCAAGTTATTTTTTGACTTCAATGACAAATACTAACTAATTTTTTAAAATTATTTTTCAACGACTAATTTAAAAATTATTTTTTTACTATATTTTTTAAAAGCAACCACAAACTAAACCTTAATTTTAAAAAAAAATCAGAATATTCAGAAGAAGAAAAAGAATCTTTTACTTTCTTTACTCATCAGTCATCATAGAGAAAAGAAAAGTCGTGCAATTTGTCCAAATTTCACTTTTCTTTTTTATATAAATTTATAAGTTGATCAACTTTTGAACAAACACCCAGTTTCAGTTTTCTCTCAAAGAATTGATCTTGATCCACCGCTTGGAAAACAAAAATGAGTTTCAGCATAAAGCAATCAGCTTTAGCTACATGCATGGATCTCTCAAATTCTTTTGTTCACAGAAGATCACAGTCAACAATCTGCAGATCTTCATTTTCACCAGCTTTGCTTCTCCAAAACGATCTCAAAAGAACCCATCTTTCTGTGTTAAAGCCGTTGCATATCTCATCGATTGAGATTATCGGTAAGGAGAAGAGGCCCGTGATCCAATGCAAGGCTTATGAAGCTGACAAGTCGCAGCCTATTGAAGCAGCTGCGGAAGTGAAACCCGAAACCGCGAAAAGGGTGAAAATTGGGATTTATTTTGCAACTTGGTGGGCTTTGAATGTTGTTTTCAATATCTATAACAAGAAGGTTTTGAATGCTTACCCTTACCCTTGGTTGACGTCAACTTTGTCACTTGCCTGTGGTTCTTTGATGATGTTGGTTTCATGGGCTACAAGGATTGCTGAGGCCCCAAAAACAGATTTTGAGTTTTGGAAGACTTTGTTTCCGGTGAGTATTTTTTTTCCTTTTCGTGTTTGGTTGGTGAGAAAGTGAGGGAAAATGAAAGAAAATGATAGAAACTAGGAAGCCTTCATTGTTTTTCTAAGGTTTTTATATTTCTGAACATTTTTTATAGGATCATGTATTTTTTATTTGGACGGTAGGAGGAAAATGTTAAAAAGAACATATGGTCTTTGTTTCAGTTTGTCTGATTGCAGAGAAAACGAAGGAAATTGAAAGGAAACTAAAATTTGGTATTATCTGTCTTTATCTTAAATTTAAAGAAGAAAATGTTGATTAAAAAACAGAAGGAAATTAGAATTTGATGTATGTTTTTGTTTTTGTTTTTGCAAAACTGAAGTTAAGATCTTCAAAGTTAAGAGCTTCACAACCTGAATCAGAGACTATGAATTACAAATTTTACTCTTTTCATTGTTTGTTTCTAGGTTGCTGTGGCACATACAATTGGACATGTAGCAGCAACTGTGAGTATGTCTAAGGTTGCAGTTTCATTCACCCACATAATCAAGAGTGGTGAGCCAGCTTTCAGTGTCCTTGTTTCTAGGTTCTTGCTTGGAGAGACCTTCCCTCCGGCTGTGTATCTGTCCCTTCTTCCAATCATTGGTGGTTGCGCTCTTGCTGCCGTAACCGAACTTAACTTCAATATGACCGGTAAAGTAAAAACTTAATTGCTCTGTATAGATATTGAATTGTTACTTTGATGTTTTAATCCTTATTAAAGCTGTTGTTGAATTGTTGCTTCTATGTTGTTATAATGTACATTATTAGGTCAATATCCCATTATTTGAAACTGAATTTGCTAAGCTGCCCTTTTTCGATAACTTTGGATGTTTACCTCAGTTTTCTTAACATCCGCTAAGCCACCATCATTCCGCTGCATGTGTTTTTTCCAGTGTGTTTCAGTTTCCATGGTCTTGTTTTCGGTTAGATTGTGATTTTAATCAATTTGATTTTAAGGGTTGTCATCAGTGTATGGGCTTGGTTGTTCTATGTATTTCAGGTTTTATGGGAGCTATGATATCGAACTTGGCATTTGTCTTCCGTAACATATTCTCCAAGAAAGGCATGAAAGGGAAATCCGTTAGCGGGATGAACTACTATGCTTGTCTATCTATGTTGTCACTTCTAATACTCACACCTTTTGCGATTGCCGTAGAAGGGCCGCAGTTGTGGGCTGCAGGATGGGAAAAGGCCATATCTGAAATCGGACCGCAGTTCGTCTGGTAATTACATGGCAATAATAAATCTCAATTCGGCCACGTAGTATTTTCTTCATTTATTTGTTTGACTCTGCTAGATGCTTTGAAGGCATTTCATGAACTTATTGGAACTTCTTGCAGTTTGTATTTGTGAAAATGAATAACTTAGATGCCCTATCTTCTGTTTAACCGATAAAAGGATATTGGAAATATTCAAATATCTGAATTATATAACGGAATGCAATTAAACATACTCGAGCCTAACATGAACAGTAGAGATTGTACTGCTATTCATCTTTTCATGATGTAGTTTTTGGTACCACCACAATGTTAGTCTTGAATGAAAACCATGTTTCTAAATTTTGAACCACTAGATCCTCTTTATGTACATGAAATCTAATGTATTGATTCATAATATTTTTACTTCTTCATGTTTGCTAACAAGTTGTTCATGGACTTTATCGTATTTGATAGGTGGGTGGCGGCCCAAAGTATTTTCTATCATCTCTACAATCAAGTCTCCTACATGTCCCTTGATCAGATCTCTCCCTTGACATTTAGCGTCGGTAACACCATGAAACGTATTTCCGTTATAGTCTCCTCCATCATCATCTTCCACACGCCCGTCCAACCCATCAATGCTCTCGGAGCTGCCATCGCCATCCTTGGAACCTTCTTGTATTCTCAGGTTAGTATTGTTAATAATTATTTAAACAACTTAACATACTTCTGACTGCTAGGCCTGTTGGACTGTTATTGATCCAGATTAGCCGATTAGATAAACAGACAAATGTCTAGATTGTACACATATGACTTGTATGTTCATTTTTGTCTAATATCATATCATAGTACAACATATCAAATTCAGATATTTTGGAGCTCCAGCAACCGACAATTTGTTCATTAGTGGTTGGCCTATGCTATTGATCTAACTCTCAAATATCTTCAGGTTTAGGTTTTCTTATTGGTTTGTTGGACCATCGTTTTAACACCTAAACCTACTCAGTTCCTCCTGCAAGATTTTGGTGGTTTGAACTTTTATGCATCTTTTGAATCTACGTAGTTACGGGCATATGACTTACAGATTTTAGTAAGGGTCGAGAGGGGTGCTGTAGTTAGTGGAGAATTATAGTCCATAGATGTGGACACCGGGGCGGGCCGGCACTAGCCCGCCAATATGACAGTTGACATCTTTCAGTGGTAGGTGGCTTCAATGAACCGGTGTCTACCTAACCGAAGGCGTCTGATGGGAATATGGGATCATGTGATGGTTTATTCTTGTGTGCTTTAGTCAAAGATGCTTCATTCTAAATAATTAGAGAATATGCCTGGTTTCTTCTCCTAAACACATTTCTCTATTTCTTAAATAGCTGTATCTTATACCGGGAATGATCGGTTCCCGCTACCCCTAATCTTGTGTGAACTCTTTTGTAGGCAAAAGCATGAGAAAACCGGGGTCTCGAGATTTTCAATTAGTCATGTATAACCCAGATGATGGAAGGGAAAAAACTGTCTGGAAGCTCGGATTAGTTAATAAGCTTAGCGTCTTTCAGGACCGGTGATGGCTGGATTTTGGGGTACCACCAGCTTTGTGATATTGTAGATATCTATAATAGTGGTGATTATAATTTATAAATAATGTTCACACAGTGGATTAGGCACGTTTCTTCATCTATATTTAATGTGGCTGCTAGGGATCCGTTTGAATAACAAGGTTTTAACTTTTAATGTTGTCAGCAGACATGATCAATGTATTTCTTCATTAAATTATGGTCTTGTTTTTAAATACATAAAAAATGAGGGGGCTAACATGCTCATGTTGGATACCCCTAGAGTTAAAATAACATATTTATAAGTAGTGGAGGGCTGGGGTTGGATACCTCTAAAGTTTATGGACTATGGTTCACATTGAAAATATTTGGCCTGAATGGCATGTCATATTGTCCCTTTTTATTATCATCCATTGAAAGATTTTAAAGGCATTGGATCTCTAAATTCAAATTTAATAAAGTTCTAAAAGAAATTCAAATTTATTGATCCAAAGTTCTTAAAAATCGGATCAAACTTCAGTCTTGATTAAAAAGAAGTAAAACTATATAGAGTAGCTCGGGATTCAATGCACGAGAATTTCAGAATATACACGCAGTGAGGCAAACATGGTCTCGTATTCTTACCATGTGAGGATTCGTTATTTTTATGAAACGTGAATGTTTAGGGTCAGTGTTTGGCAGAACTTGATATAACAAGTTGAGAAGATTAATTTAAATTTTTCTAACGTTTTAAAAGTCTAAATTATTATTTTTTAAATGGGACTTAATGAAAATTTTAAAAAATGATTTAATTAAAAATATTTAAAAAATGAAAATTTTAAAATTTTTCAGGGGACTAAATTGAAGTTTTTCAAAAACTTGAGAGACTACATGTAACTTGTCCAAAATTTTGGAGAGCAGAGCCTATTCAAGCCCTCGCCACCATGGTGAAAACCCTCAAGCAAGATAGTCGCCTAAGGCATTTTAGGCGCATGCAATGCAAATTCGAAATCAAATATAAAATAAAATTAAATTAAAATAGTGTTTATTTACGATATGCATATTCAATACAAGATAGTGCATAATTTTGATATGACATTGCGGGGCCGCAACATTATAAGATGTTGAAAGGCTGAAGATGAGATTGATTAACTTATGGGTTTAACTAGTGATTTTAGTGAGAGAAAAAATGATGATATTTATTTTAAGAGATTTATATTCGAGCATATGTATGTGTACGCTGTTAAATAATAAAAAATATAAACATATATTACTATATAATCACATCAATATATTTAAAAAAAACAAATCGACTCCGACTACAAATCATTTTGATGTCGCACAAATTGTGTCCGTGATTTCGAAATCATTTGCATTCATCTGATTGCTCCATGTTTAATTATTATTGATTTTTTATTAAAAAAAAGGAAGTCTAACGTTGGCCGTTCATAAGAATAGAAATATCTTAGAGGCAAAAAAAATAGTAGGTCTACTGTACAATAGATTATAGTACGACACCAATTGAAAATGTTATAAAAATTAAAACACAATATGTCGAAAAGCTGATCAAAAACTGATCTTTTTATTATATTTCGACTATTAAATTGCTACTGATTTACAGACTAAATATATAGACTTATGCCTTAGCTAAGGAAACTCCTAACTAGGAAAGAAACTAATTCTAGTAAAGAAATACAATCGCTTATAAATAGGGATTCTAATAGATAACAAAATATTTACAGATCTTCTGAACTTTAGGAAACAATCTCCGACATTCCCCCTCAAGCTGGGGCATGGATGTCCTCCATCCTCAGCTTGCTTGTTAACTTCTGAAAATCCTTGCCAAGTAAACCCTTGGTGAGAATATCTGCAATCTGATTACCAGTAGTCACATAAAGAGTACAAATCAAACCACTGTCGAGTTTCTCTTTTATAAAATGTCTGTCCACTTCAACATGCTTTGTTCTGTCATGTTGAACTGGATTATGAGCAATATTGATTGCTGATTTGTTATCACAGTACAACATCATTGGTCCATTCCATTCTACTTTCAAATCTTCTAGAATGATCTTCAACCATAGTAACTCACAGATTCCTAAAGCCATAGCTCGAAATTCAGCTTCTGCACTGGATCTAGCTACCACGTTTTGTTTTTTGCTTCTCCAAGTAACCAAATTTCCTCCAAAAAAGGTGCAGTAGCCTGAAGTTGATCTTCTGTCCATTCTAGAACTTGCATAGTCTGCATCTGTGTAGGCTTCCAGAGTCAGGTTTCCTCCTCTTCTAAACATGATTCCTTTACCTGGTGTACCTTTCAAGTATTGCAAGATTCGCATTACAGCTCTTAGGTGTGGCTCCTTAGGATTGTGCATGAATTGGCTTACCACTCCAACATCATATGCTATGTCTGGTCTGGTATGTGATAAATAAATAAGTCTTCCCACAAGTCTCTGAAATGAACCCCTATCAACTGTCATATCATCTTCATCTGAATCTCCAAGTTTGTGGTTAACTTCTATGGGCGTTTCTGCTGGTTTACATCCAAGCTTTCCAGTTTCCTTTAAAAGATCCAGAGTATATTTTTGCTGTGATATAAAAATTCCCTGTTGTGAGTGTGCCACCTCAATACCCAGAAAATATTTTAATCTCCCAAGTTCCTTCACCTCAAACTCTTTTACAAGACACTTTTTCAGATTGATGATTCCTTCTGAACCATTACCTGTAACTATGATGTCGTCCACATAAACCAGTAGTATGGTTACTCCCCCTGAAGATGAATGCTTCACAAATAAGGTATGGTCACCTTGACTCTGTTTGAAACCCTGCCCTAACATTACCTTAGCAAATCTTCCAAACCAAGCTCTTGGGGACTATTTTAATCCATATAGAGCCTTTTTTAACTTGCAAACTACCTGTCCAACTGTCGAATTAAACCCTGGTGGAACATCCATGTAAACCTCTTCTTCGAGATCTCCATGCAAAAATGCATTTTTAATATCAAACTGCAGTAAATTCCATCCCTGGTTAGCTGCTAAGGAGAGTAGAACCCTCACTGTGTTCATCTTTGCAACAGGTGCAAACGTCTCCAGATAATCTATCTCATAGGTTTGCGAGTACCCCTTTGCCACAACCTTGCTTTGTATCTTTCCAAGGAGCCATCTAATTTGTATTTTACAGTGTACACCCATCTACATCCCACTGTTTTTTTTGTCTCCTGGCAGCTTTACTAAATTCCAAGTCTTATTCTTTTCCAGTGCATCCATTTCCTCCTGCATAGCCTTTTTCCAATTCTCATTATCTAATGCCTCGGCTACTGTTTTAGGGATGACAATATTGTTTAAGCTAGTAAGAAAGGTTTTGTGATTCGAGGACAAATTATTATAGGTCATAAACAAATATGAAGGGTGTTTAGTGGTGCAGGTTCTTTTTCCCTTTCTAATAGCAATAGAAAATTCAAACTCAGAATTAGAATTCATATCATTATGATCAGGATCAGTTTCAGAATGTACCTCAAAATGTATGGAATGGGAGCAAGAGCAGGAGCAGGAGATGATTGAGTCTGCATAGGTATCTTCCTTCTCGAATATGTCTTTAGAGGACCAACAGTTTCTTGAACATTGGGCTGAGAAATATTTCTGTTTGGTTGAGGAGTTTGAGGACTATTGGGT
Organism: Hibiscus tridactylites; assembly: GCA_958450335.1. Classification (NCBI taxonomy): domain Eukaryota; kingdom Viridiplantae; phylum Streptophyta; class Magnoliopsida; order Malvales; family Malvaceae; genus Hibiscus; species Hibiscus tridactylites. Next base: position 5,021,051 of record OY288267.1, read on the forward strand.
TCTGTTTGTAAGGACTGTGAAGGCGGCTGGATTTTTGTAGAATGAGAAAGCTGGATTTCTGCAAAATGAGAAGGAGAAGGCTGGATTTCTGCAAAATGAGAAAGCTGAATTTTTGCAGAATGAGAAGGAGGTAGATCAATGAGGGACAAAGGTTGCTGAAGTAAAAACAGATCTGCATCCTTATCTTCCCTAAAAGACATCTCCCCTGAAGATAAGGAGCAGTGAAGTAACTCTCTCTTTCAACAAAAGTAACATCAGCAGTGACATAGACCTTTCTAGTAGGTGGATGATAGCATTTGTAGCCTTTTTGAGTAGAGGAATACCCAAGAAAAATACACTTTACTGCCCTAGGATCAAGCTTACCTCGGTTTGGAGAATGAAGATGAACAAAGGCAACACACCCAAACACTCTTGGCTGAAGGTTAAGAGATAGGTTCAAATGTGGGAAAAATTTTGTAAGGGTTTGAATAGGACTTTGGGATCCAATGACTTTAGTGGGTAGTCTGTTCATCATAAATGTAGCTGTTAAGACAGCTTCCCCCAGTATTTTTTTGGGACATTATTCTGAAATAAAAGGGCTCTGGTTATAGCAAGAATATGTCCATTCTTCCTTTCTGAAATTCCATTCTGCTGGGGAGTGTTTACACATGATGATTCATGTAAAATACCTTTTTCTAAGAGAAAATGAGACAAGATTTGATTAAAATAATCCTTGGCATTATCTGATCTAATTCTTTTAATCTCGGCTCCAAACTGGGTTTTTATCATGGTGTAAAAGTTTTGAAAGGTCGATGCAACATCATATTTCTGTTTTAACAAATAAATCCAAGTAACCCTAGTGTGATCATCTATAAAAGATACAAACCACCTTGCCCCAGTTATGTTAGGAACAGAAGAAGGTCCCCATACATCACTATGAATAAGACTAAAAAGAATATTGGTTCTATTATTACTTGCTGGAAAAGAGGAGCGTTTGTGTTTAGCAAGTTCACACACATCACAATGTAATTCCTCAACATCTAAGGTTTTACATAAAGAAGGAAACATAGTCTTTAGAAGTTTAAAAGGTGGATGACTAAGGCGAAGATGCTGGAGCCAGCTTTGGTCTTTATTATTTGTAGAATTCGATAAAAAAGATGAGGGTGGAGTGTTCAAGATTCTAACTTGTCCTCCAAGATTCTCAAGATAATAGAGTCCATTGATCTCCTTAGCACGCCCAATCATCTTCTTCGTTTCCTGCTCCTGAAAAAAACAGTGTGTAGAATGAAACAAAACACTGCAATTAATATCCCTGACAAGTTTTGGTATTGAGATAAGGCTGGTAAATAATTTTGGAACATGTAAAACTTTTCTAAGCAGAATTTTTTTACTAATGGCAACATCTCCTTCACCAGCAACTGTTATCATGGTACCATCAGCAACTGTAATTTTCCTATTGCTAGGGCATGGTGTATAATTGAGAAAGTTGAGAGGGGAATTGGTCATGTGATCAGTTGCTCCTGAGTCTATTACCCAGGAGGTTTGATTAGGTATGGAGGATTCAAAGGCATTAGAGTTTTGAGAAGAGGAAGAGGATATACCTGAGAAAACCAGATTACCTGTACCAGCAATTGATGATTTTCCTAAGGACTCCAGTAGAGTCTTCAACTTCTCTACTTCCTCTTGATTGAACTCTCCAGATTATTCAGTGAATTCCTTGGTTACTTCTCTAGTTGCATGGGCTCTGCTCTGCCCCCTCGTTGATCCTTCCCTTTCTATGAAGTTTTTGTTTGTGGACTGTGGCTTCCCATGTAACTTCCAACACCTCTCTCTAGTGTGTCGAGGTTTTTTGCAATACGTACACCACATGGAATCTCGGTTCACTGCCCTTGTTGTTTCTGATTTTCTTTCAAAACTTTCCAAACGTGTTGGCTTTTCAGAAACTATTTGAGTCACTAGAGCCGAGCTTTCTACTTGATTATTTCCAATCATCATTACTTCTCTAAGGGAACGAGAAATCGAACAAATATTGTCTAACAAAACAGTTAAAGCCTAAAGAAAAAGAGGCTCTAATACCATGTCGAAAAGCTGATCAAAAACTGATCTTTTTATTATATTTCGACTATTAAATTGCTACTGATTTACAGACTAAATATATAGACTTATGCCTTAGCTAAGGAAACTCCTAACTAGGAAAGAAACTAATTCTAGTAAAGAAATACAATCGCTTATAAATAGGGATTCTAATAGATAACAAAATATTTACAGATCTTCTGAACTTTAGGAAACAATCTCCGACACAATATTAAAAATATCACGTTTTTTATAACATTTTCAGTTCTTACAAAAGTTTTGAAACTCGAAAGTACAGTTTCGATACATTTTCAGTATCATATTTACATTTTCAATTAGTACCGCACCATAACTTGCTGTATTTTAGACATACCCCAAAAAAATGGATTCAAAGAAATCTTCAATTCATAGCCGTTCATTGCCTAGGCCTAGCAATCAACAGCTCAGTGGGTATAGACATAGTTCCCTACCATACCCCTTTTCTTTTGTCTCAGCTAAAAACCACAAGTTTAACAAAGATTTTATATATTCGAACCAAACACTTGACCATCGGCCAGGCCCAGGTTTCGCTAAGAGGATTGCAAAAAATATGGACTGGTCTAAATTGTAAGAGATGAAATCCAAAATTTAATAATATCAAATTCTAAGTATATTATTATAGGTTAAAAGAAAGGTTTTCCCATCTCGAATTACAAAGTAGTACATATAAAGTAACACTGAAAAAGAAGAGTGGCTGTAAAAGATGGGATAGCCATTTATTTCATGGGATGAAGAAAGACCGAAAAACGCCATAATTACTTACACCTTCAAATACTTGATTGCAGTATGAACGTCTTTATCGCCTCTGCCACTGCAGCTAAGCACAACTTTGGTACCATTAGGGAGAGTCGGGCACAACTTCTCCAAATAAGCCAGTGCATGAGATGTCTCCAGCGCCGGGATTATGCCCTCCAGTCGAGATAATCTCTTGAAAGCTGCATGTCTCAAATCAGTTGGTTAGTTACAAAACACGAGCAAAGAGGTATAAGAAGTAGAATGGAATTGGTAACAAATAGTGCTTTTCATGATAAAAGCAGACCAAAGAACAATAGTGCAAGGAAGCTGATCAAATTGCATTCACGGATTTTGGTAAAGATATTCAAGCAGGCAACCAAAGAAGTGGACAATATCCAGCATCTCCACAAAAACCAGCATTTGCAAATGTTTAGATATGCAAATTTAGACGATTCATTAGTCAAAGACAACACGTTATATACACAATATCTCAGGTGTAAATATCTGTGTAGAATGAGAGAAGGATGAAAGAGAAACAGTTCCTCCTTCAAGAACATTTTATGTATAAGGTTATCATAACCAATTTTGAAGGAAAAAATGATAAATCAACAGCCCGTGATGGAGCACCGAAAATAAACAGTGGCAAAAAAGAGGCGGAGATTCCAGATGCATTGGATGAAGCAACCGGAGAGACATATAGCCTTTTTAAGGTTTAAGATGCCATTAAAAATTTATTTAAAAAATAGAGTTGAAAGGAATGTTGTGCATCTATAACTAATCATTCTCTTAGAAGACCAAACAACAGGCAGTAGCACAATTAGATACGACAGGATGAAGCATCAAAAGCAATTAGTCTGTAGTTTCATACCTTCCAATGCTTCTTCATCTGTGACACTGTGGTACTCAGCTCGCCCTACATCTTTCAGAAAACTGTGCTCGGGTCCCACTCCAGGATAATCCAAGCTGTATAGCCACAACAAAAAGTTTCATTCAAAGTACAATAAAGCAAGCCACATAAAAATGAACAAATTCGTTACAAAATAAGCTTTACCCTGCGCTAATGGAATGAGGTTCGACTATTTGCCCATCTTCATCCTGCAATAAGTAGCTCATAGCTCCATGCAAAACTCCCACTTCTCCCTTGGTCAAAGTAGCAGCATGCTTGCCACTATCCAAACCAAAACCAGCAGCCTCTACCCCAATCAACCTAACATCCTTGTCGTCAACAAACTCATGGAAAAGTCCCATAGCATTTGAACCTCCACCAACACAAGCAACCAATACATCTGGTCTCCCTCCCCATTTTTCCAGCGCTTGTTTTCTTGTTTCTTTGCCAATCACTGCATGGAACTCCCTCACCATCATAGGATATGGATGTGGACCAGCAACAGATCCCAAAATATAATGAGTTGTCTCCACATTAGTCACCCAATCCCGGATAGCTTCTGAAGTAGCATCTTTTAGTGTTGCAGTACCCGAGTGAACTGCTCTAACCTATATGATAAACAATACAATTTCAAATTGGCCAATCCAGAGAGAAGGTGATACATAACCTATATTCTAACAAAGTATAACAAATGGTGGCTCATTTACCTCTGCGCCAAGAAGCCGCATTCTGAAAACATTAAGTGCCTGTCTTTCCATATCTTGAGCACCCATGTAAATAATGCACTGCAAACCAAACCGTGCACACACAGTAGCTGTAGCAACACCATGCTGACCAGCCCCAGTTTCAGCAATAATTCGTTTCTTGCCCAACTGTTTAGCTAGCAATGCCTGCGCAACTGCGTTATTGATCTTATGAGCACCAGTATGGTTAAGATCCTCCCTCTTTAGGTAGATATCAGGTCCTTCACCATTAGGATGCTTGTAATGCTCGGACAACCGCTCCGCAAAATAAAGTGGACTTTCCCTGCCAACATAGTCTTTCAAAATCCCAGCTAGTTCTTCCTGCAAATCAAAAACAGTATTCCTCAAAATCACCATTTTCAGTAGCAAAAATAAAAATTCTTTCAAAGGGTTTTTTTCTTATTATTATTTCAAAGCTCAAATTCTTTAGAAAAACTCTCTACTTACCACCTCTCTTCTCTGCTTTAAAACAAAATTTTCCTCTAATTATTTGTAAAAGGGAAATTATTAAAAAAAGAGAGTTATAACTTGCTTATATAGGATCCAACAAGCCTAAAAAGTAATGTCAATTCAAATCTAACGAACATTTTATTAATCATTCAAAAAAGAGAAACTAATTCATAAAAAAATAACTTTAGAACAAAAATGAATTTGTCTTTCTTTAATCAAAGTCAATAAAATTTCACTTTTCATCGTTTTATCCATAAGAGATTCATTGTAATAATAAAAAAAGCCAAATACATTTAAAAAAAATCCTATTATCAAACAAACATGCACAATTCACAAAGAAAGGCCAAACTCAATTATTGCAGATACTTATTCATAATTACATACGAATAAAAATGTGTTCAAATATATAGTGGGGGCATTGCGAACATAACCTGAAATTTGTCATCTTTAGAGAGGGAATGAAACGCCGTTTCCAGCTCAGAAAGGGCAGACATTAGGGTCTCGGGAACATATTTCCCACCAAACTTCCCAAACCGACCAAACGAGTCGGGTCGTTTCCATCCGTTCGGATCCGAATCAATTGAAACCGGGGCAGCTGGGATTGGCTCTGTAGTCAACGTACAAGAAATGGAAAACTTTTTCACAGGCGATGTCCGAGGCTCAACTTTGTTGAAATTGACAGGCAATTTCGAGGAGGTAGAGATGGAAGAAGAGGTATTGCGTAGACGGAGAGTGGCGGTGCTAGCGGCGGCGGCGGCGGCCATATTCGATAGAATTTCAATTGCAGGGGTTAATTTGGGTGGACTGTTTTAAGCTTGTGGGAGTCGGGACAAGGATCGTAATGAAAAGTTAGTAGGTAGGCCAGTTAATATACAATTTGAAAGATTTGGTAGAGATGACGTGGCATATTACTGTCTTATCAAATGTTTCATAATTGGAAATTTGTTTTTGCTTGCCTTCTTTGTTGTAACAAAAATGAAAATTATTTTAAAGAAAAAAAAAACGTTTTCCATCGTTTCTATTGTTTTATTAGGATAAAATACATATAATACTCTCAGAGTTGTTCATTTTCTCATTTTACCCCTCAAATAGTTTTTTCTTATCAATTTACCCCTATAAAGACAGAAGATAATCTAATTCTATATAGCCTTCAAATTATTTTTGAAAAATCAATTAAGTTCACTCCAACCTTTTTGCAAGCAAGTGAGTCCCTTGACCGTGAAATTTAAATAAATAGACCTTTTGCTCAATATTAAATATAATATATAAAAATAATATATATATATATATTTATAAATAAACCGGGGCGGGGCGAGACGAGAATTCTCACCATAAACCCGGTCTAACCCGCCCCGAAAATCAAAAATTCAAAAGAAAAATCTGACTCTATCGGATCGATTGGAACATACCGAATTCAGGTTTTTTTTTGTCATCCTTACTCCCCTTAAATTGTAGGTTCTAAACCTAGTAAAAGTAAATTTCCGCTTTTTCACTCGTGAGAATTGTTCAATTTTTTTTTATCAAAATAAATTTCTAACTTGTTGATGTGACATATAACTAAAACAAAATATTCACGTCAAGAAAATTGATTATGTTGACAATCATACGTAAAATAATTAATGGTGTCATTATTTTTAAACTAACACATCATCATGCTAACTGTCATTGCCAACTAAAATATCTATTTGATTAAATTCTACGGTTGAAGAATTTAATTGTGTTAAATGTCACAAGATGCTTAATTATTTTTTTCTAAGCATTTCGGAGCTATTTGGACCATTATTCCTTAAAATTAACACACTAATCTATTTATAAAAAATATTTTATACACAAGTCGGCGGAATACTTATTTTATATAAGTGCCTATTATTTAGGGTTTAAAGGTTATAGTTTAGGATTTATTGTTAGGGTTCTAACATTTGTGGTTAAATTTTAATGTTCGATAACATATTTTATGGTTTGCAATTTAAAGATTATGAATTAAAATTTAGATATTAAAATTTAGGGCCCCTACAAGAAATATGTTACAGCTCTAAAAGTTCGCTTGTAGAAAAAAAAATCACTAGTTGTGCACCAAATTATTATTTGATAATAGTGACACGTACATTTTATTAGTTTCATGATCATGTTACATTTACTTTAAAGTTTATGTATCAATTTCGCGGGGAAAAAATTATTAGATATACTCGGTTTATTATGCCTTATGTTGTCTCGACCAATAAAATTTATCTATTTTATTTTTTTAAAGGTGAATCTTCATCTATTTTCTACGTGTAAACAAAGAGCGAGTAATTATTTGAAAGTTAATTTGAGATTAATAGATCTCATTGGATGGGACCACAAATGATGTGATAAGCTTGGTCCATCTAATAATTTCTTTAGTTTCACGTTTATATATTATACGTCATCTCGTATATTAATTGGTTTACTATATTTCGTTCACCTTAGGAGATTCGAGTTTGAATACTTGTGTGTGCTGTGCGTTATCAACATGTTAGGGAAAAGTATGACCAATGCTATCATGTAATCACACCTTTATATAATTAAGGGTTATGTTTTGATACACAATGTGTAATTTTTTACACAACCCTTCTTTAAAATCTAAAACGTAACCCCCATATTATAAACCATAAACTCTAACTCTGCATGTTAAATTCTAAACCCTACAACATAAACCCCTAAACTCTAAGTCCTGAACTAAATTTATAATCCCTATATTTGACAAACATACGTAAACTAAGTTTATACATGTGTATCAAAAATTTCTCTATAATTAATATCAATTTATTTTATAAAATAACTAAATCATTATATTTTTAAATATAATTAACTTGTGGTCAAAACATTACTCTAATATTTTTCAATATAATTTTTCAGCCTTTTATTTTATAAAAGGCTGATTTTTTTTTAAATTTTCGTACGATATTTAAATAAAATAATTTTAAAAAATATTATTTTTGGATAAAACACAAACACTATAGAGTTGTGAACAAATTTTCACTGCTCCATGTATAATTATTTTTTTAATTAAATTATTAAATATAATTTTACTTAAAATATTTTTTTCATCTATGGAATTTAATAAATGTAATTTAAATTGAATTTGAGCATTGAAAAGATAATTACTTACAAATTAGGGTTTTTCTTCTTCTTTTAGAATTAAGTTGTTGGATCTGTTAATTTTCAGATTTATAAGGCCTAGATTTGTGCAATTTGGAGCTAAATATTGGGCTTTACATTGGATATTGATGATTAGTTCTTGGGTCTTTATTTCTATTTGGGCTTTACCTCTCCTCCTTTCTTTCTCTCTTTCATCGCTCATAAACCCTTATCAAATCAGAATCTGCAGTTCCCCCTTTGTTCTTCTTCTGTTTCTGAAATTTTACTACTTAGCGTCAAACAGTGTTTTCTTTTTCCTGGTAAACAAGTTATTGCTTTTTTATTTTCCTTTAAAAACGTTATCTTTAGATTCTTTTTTCGTTCTCTCATGAAGCTAAGGGTCGAAGCATTTTTTTTCATTTTGGTTGTAAAATCTGTTCGCATTGCCATGAATTTCGAATAAATTATTGTTTTTATAAACATTTTGACATTTCACGTTCTGGGTATTATTTATTTTGCCTGTTTTTGGTCATTTCATATATGGTGATTGATGGTGCTTCAGTGTTCTAACTTAGACAGTCCTGTTTTATTGTTTTGCTTGTTGTAACTTTTATTAATTTCCCATGCTCTGTAACCTAGTTATTTATGTTTTTATTTTAGTCTTTAGAATCATGTTTGTGCCTACTTATCAATTTTAGCTGACGCTTAAATTATTGTCTTAGGCTTATGGTGTAATGTTGTTGAAGTATTTTAATTTTGCCATGTTGTATTGCAATTGTTGAAACTGTGTTCAAATTGGTTTACACTTTTTAGGTAATGCTACTCTTTAATCTTAACTCAAACTAAGCTATGGTTTCTCATGTTCTTTTTAAAATTGTTTACTTGGTAGAGGAAAAGGACACGAGAACCATATAAAGGTCCCCCTCCCCCCCAATCTTATATAGCATCACTGCTTATAATTTATTCTGGATTGCTGAATCTATGTTACATATTTCAGCGTAAACCTGTTGGCAGACTTTCACTGGCAACAGAATGGGACGCAATTTGTCCAACCATTCCGAGTCGCCAGTTAGGAGGCGAGGGTCTCCTCATAGGAGTCCATCCTATAGAGAGAGATCACCTGGAAGACATAAGAGTTCACATAGAGAAAGCTCCCCTATAAGAGAAAAGTCTCCTTCTCGGCACAGGAGGTCTCACAGGGATCATTCTTTGGAAAGAGAGAAACGCTCTGGCCATACGAAGTCTCCAAAACATCCGGGTTCACGATCTCCTTCTCCCAGGACAAAGAGGTTGAGGAGAGCACAGGATGAAGAGGAGGTTGAGAAAGTGAAGGAGTGGGAGTATGAGAGAAATCATAGCAGGGGTAGTGAGAAGAGTACACATAAGGATAGAGCTTCAGGGAAGGAAAGGACGTCTGACAGGGAAAGGGGCTCGGAGAGAGAAAGGGGGAGTGACAGGAAGGATAGTCGGTCAGGACAAGATGATATGGATAGCAAGTCTAGCAGAGGAAGACATGATCGGTCTGTTTCTCCATCTGATCGCCACCACAGGAGCAGGCATAGATCTCGCTCACCCACGTCAAATTCAAGAGCTCGGGATGAGGTGTTCACTTATATCAACTTTATTTCTGTTTACAATTCTATATTCCATCATGTGTGGCTGCATTTTCACGTTCTCATGCTAACAAACACAATAAAAACATACGAGGATATGCATTTTCAGGTATAATATGCTTGCTGTTTCTCTTCCTCTTGAATTGACGTATAATGATTTATTGTAAAAAATGTCATTTCAGGTGACTAATTCAAGAGGTGCTGAACACTGGTAAGCTTGTTCTTAAGATTAAGCCTCTTCTTTTAACCTTCAGCCATAATTTTCTTAATATGTAGAAATTCAATTATTAACAAGTTTGATTTATGTCGTTTTTTGACGCCCTCTTGGCTCCTCTCTTAACTGTTTTTACATATTTGCTATTTTCTTCTTCGTCTTATTATTATTACCTTTTTTTGTAAGGGAGGGGTTTGTTGATCTCAAAAAATTACCAAATGTAAAAGTTTATGTCATTATATGAGGTATTTTTTTAATTAAGAAAATTAATGTCCACTTTGACCTGAACTTTATATTTTTATGATCTATTGGTTCCTTTGCTTTATATGATGAATGTTGCCACATGATCTACTATCTTCCTCTCTGGGTTTTTGGGGAAAATATGTTGTTGAATCTACTTGCTTTTTTAGGCTTCTAGTTTACTACTCTTATGGTTATGCTTGTTATTCTCATTCTTCATTTCTCTTAAAATATCCTTGCTTAGAACCCCATGTGTGTGGGAAAACTTGGAAAGAATTGAACATACCCATTTCGGACACACATCCCTACCCTTATTCAACATGCTTTTTGCTTCATTCTTGTAAGTTCTAAAATAGTAACAGTAGATTCTGTGTTCCCAAGCAGGGATGATGAAGATGATTCTGTCGCTAAGATGAAGGCAGCTGAGGAAGCCTTGGAAGCAAAACAAAAGGTAACAAATTGCTTGGCTGCTTGCTTTCTTACCTAGTTAGGCTACCCTGTGGTTCTATTGTATTTATACTGCATGACAGCACCATACTTTTCTTAACTTAGATTAATCTTATGTCTGATGTTTAATTTTTCTTTTCTTTACTGTTGTTGTAAGCTGCAGCAAAAACCTACATTTGAGCTCTCAGGAAAGCTTGCAGCGGAAACCAACAGAGTTAGAGGCGTGACTCTGCTATTCAATGAACCCCCTGATGCTCGAAAACCCGATGTAAGATGGCGCCTCTATGTTTTCAAAGCTGGCGAAGTACTCAATGGTTAGTCGAAGACAGCTTCCTTCCTATTTCATGTGTTCTCTTCCTACTATATTTTTATTCTACAGTTTTACCTTTCTTATCACACCGAAGTTTTTCAACCTTTTACAGTTTTACCTTTGAAAAATATTTGTCTAATAATCATCAGAGCTATGTAGAATTGATACAAAATTAATGTGCATCATTTGTTAGCTTAACTCCAACTACGTGATGGAGGTTACCTTTTGGTTTTAAATTTGGTCTATTCAAGATCACACATCATCACTGATCACAGAAGTCGAGAAAAACTTTTACGTGTTAAGTGATCTATGATTTATGTTGCTTTTTCATTTGAACCTGGACATTAGAGCTTGTTCTTGCTATATTGGCAATTCAATTGGGTTAAAAAGTTGATCACTGTTCAAGAAAACATGAAACTTATCCCCCTTGATTTTGGTTCATTTTCAAATTTATCTTGTTGGCAGAGCCGCTTTACATACATCGCCAGAGTTGTTACCTTTTCGGGAGGGAAAGGCGAGTTGCGGATGTACCCACAGACCATCCATCCTGCAGCAAGCAACATGCTGTCATTCAGTTCCGGTATATTTATTCTTAGCAATTCTATTCTCGGCATTTGTTCTGAACATTGTTTAACTAAAATTTTCTTCTTTATCAGGCAAGTAGAGAAGGATCAACCTGATGGTACATCAATCAAGCAAGTAAGGTACGTTAAGCTGATTTAGAATTTTACTTCTGTTGCTATGATTAATCATGATGAATTCTGCATTTCTGCTCTTATTTTTTTTGCTTTTGCCTTTGCCTTGTAGGCCTTATATAATGGACCTTGGAAGCACTAATAAAACTTTTATTAATGTGAGCAATTCATCCCAAAATCTTTATTAAATTGCATAGAAACTTGATCGGATTCCTATAATTTCATCTAAACTTTCTTTTTGCATTTGCAGGACAATCCAATCGAACCCCAACGTTATTATGAACTTATTGAGAAAGACACCATTAAATTTGGTAACAGTAGGTAGGGCTCTCAGACAGTATTCCGCTTTTACTTTTTAGTTGCATAATAGGAACGAAAGTAATATAGAACAACACGTAAAAGACACTATGCATGCATACATGCTATGGAGAGGGATTAGTAACAGTTCGCCCAAGCTACTAGCCTACTATGATATTGGTTGATAAAAGGCTTTCCTGTTTTGGTCATTCTCCGGTAGTCACACTGCATTCTGCTGCTGCTTTTATTGTTTTGTCATCGTTATCAATTCATCGAGGTCGCTTGAGCCACTGCTCTGTTGTTAACAAAGTCTACGCTGAAAAAAAACTCACATCGTATCTGTAGGAGGAATTAGTTCTAATCTGTTTGGTTTCTATGATGAAATAATTTGATTGTCATCTTGATTTGGTCGCTGAATACTAGCTGGATGCCTAATCCCCTGGCCTGGTTGGGAGATTGTGTATGCTTAAATATCTTTGTTGTTGTGCATTGCTATCGGTAAGCCTTTTAAATAATTTGTTTCGGTTTTTGCAGCCGAGAGTATGTTCTACTGCACGAGAACTCCAACCAGTGAGACGTACACGCACAATTGGACAACCACCGCCATGATAATTCTGTCTCATCAGCATGCTCTAAAGGCGAGATTATATTTGTTATCAACATCCTTATCACAAAATACAAAGAACGACATCGATGTATTCATTTTTTCCGATTTGTAAATGAAGAGGTTTCATGTAGAACTAGATGGTTGGGTCGAATCTAGTTCGAACTCGTGTATGCTGATGTTCTCTTCAAAGTAGCCATTGTTGTTTGTACTTGTTTTCATGGGACATGATGTTTTGTCAAGGCCTTCTATTGAAAATGAAATTAAGATTATTGGTATCCATAATATGACACAGGGATGATCTCTCTTTTTGCAATCAAATAAATAAATGAAGCGTTTATGGTATTTTTTCAGGATAAAATTTTGATATAGTCTGTAAAATAAAATATAAATCTTAAAATTCTTAAGCTTAAAGTTTAAAAAATTAAATTTTAAACTTTAAACCTTGTACCTTACATTCTAAACTCATAAATTTTAAACCTTAAATTAAACTCCTAAAATTAAATGAATATATACGGAGGCATTGAAATTATTTTTTAATTGTGTTTCCATGAGACACCAAGGTCCAACACCACCTTTGCAACAATTTAATGGATAAAAGGAAATGGTATCAATCACGTGCGTGTCACGTGATATCATCTTCCCTTATAAAAATCCCCTAAACTGGCGGGAATGTCACTCTTCTCAACCCCCAATCTCACTTAACTCCCTCCATTTTTCGTCACTCTCTCTTCACTCAAAACGACACCAAATCATGAACAAGGGCGGCAACCCAAGGAAGAGGCCACCGCCGCCGTCTTCACACCAGCCAGCTCCGGAAATGAAGCCCCAAGCGACTGCTCCGACTCCTCCCCCGCCGTCGACGGAGGACGAGTTCGTTGGTGATGATGTCTTCCTTGATGAAACCATTATGGGTGAAGAAGACGTGGAATCCCTAATTCTACGCGACTTAGAGGAACGCGAAGCTCTCACTTCTCACCTTTCCAAGTGGGCGCGACCTCCTCTCTCTGATGCCTGCATTTTCCAGTCTCGCAGCATCGGTAAGTTCAAAAATCAAATATTTTGCTGTAAGTTCAAAAATCTTTTATCGATCGAAAATTAAAATAAAATAAAAATGTGTCAACAATTTTTAGAGTGTATGGATAAAAAACTCTGGATTAACATCATTTTTTCTTAAATTGTGAGTTTAATATTTATTGGAGTAAAATACGTCTTTTTTTTCTTAGATAAGAATTGTTCAAAATAAAAACAATACTAATGCCATTTTAAAAAAATTAATAAAATTAATAATAATAATAATAATAATAATAATAATAATAATAATAATAATAATAATAATAATAATAATAATAATAATAATAATAATAATAATAATAATAATAATAATAATAATTTTTGGGTGACCGATGACAATTTCCCTTTATTTTATTTTATTATAAACTAAGTGACGAGTAATCCGCTAATATTGATCTAAATTCTTCTAAGATTTGGTTTAAAGTTAGAATCCTACAAAGTAGTAGATCTTATTTACTTTAAATTAATTGAATTTAAAAAGAATTTATTTATATGCTTTACTTGGTAAACAAGAAACCTATCAATATAAATAGATAATGGGGATTAGGGTTTAAACAAAACATATAAGTCAGTTATTTTTTTATGCGTTTGCCTTTTATCGTCCGGGTAGAACAAGCAGCAAACACAGATTTGCGTTGAAACCTGCCCCTTCAGAACATAACTTGGAGCTAAAAGCAATGGGAGCAATGAGAGCAATGGGAAAAGATAGCAGTGGAAGTGATCGAGACCATAATAAGAAGAAGAGGTCTTCTAGAAACATCACAGAAGAGGAAATTACTGAGTATATGGCCGAGAGAGCACAAAATAAAGCATTGCGAGCTGCGAAAAAATTGAAGGGACGAACAGTTTTTGGTTATTCAAATGATTCTAACCCTTTTGGCGATTCGAATCTCAACGAGAAATTTGTTTGGCGGAAGAAAATCAAGCGAGATGTTTCCCTAGGAGTGCCATTGGACGCATTTTCAGTGAAAGCTGAGAAGAAGAGACAAAAAGAGAGAATGGCTGAGATTGAAAAAGTTAAAAAGAGAAGGGAGGAAAGGGCACTTGAGAAAGCACACCATGAGGAAAAAATGGCTTTTCTAGCTAGAGAACGTGCTCGAGCGGAGTTTGACGATTGGGAGAAGAAAGAGGAAGAGTTTGATTTTGATCAAAGCAAAGTCAGATCAGAGATTAGATTGCGTGAAGGCCGTATGAAGCCTATTGATGTTTTGTACAAGCACCTTAATGGCTCGGATGATATGGATATAGAGTTAAACGAACCATATATGGTTTTCAAGGGTTTGACAGTTAAAGAGATGGAAGAGTTTCGTGATGACATCAAAATGCATCTCGATTTGGACAGGGCAACTCCAACACACACGGTTTACTGGGAGGCACTTATGGTGGTGTGCGATTGGGAGCTAGCTGAAGCCCGGAAGAAGGATGCACTTGATCGAGCTAGGGTGCGTGGGGAGGAACCTCCTTCTGAGTTGCTAGCAGAAGAAAGGGGTCTGCATTATAGTATTGAAGCAGATGTCCAGAATCTCTTGGAAGGGAAGACCCACAGTGAGCTGGAGGCATTAGCATTACAATCCCAGATGCGAACTGGCACAACCAAGGTTCCCGAGTATTGGGAGGCTGTTCTTAAACGCCTTCATATTTTCAAAGCAAAGGCCTGTTTGAAGGAAATACATGCTAAACATTTACAACGCCTTGAGCAACCTTCAGAAGGTGAAACATTTTCTCCGGAACCGATAATACAAGAAGATATTCATGAGGCTGGATCTTTTTCACCACAACTGTTGCATGGTGATGAAAATGAAGAAGCTATTGACCCAGAGGAGGACAGGGCTATATTGGAAAGGAAACGTATGGCTTGGTTAGAGGAGCTGCAAAGACGGATGCAAGAAGATAACTTGGAGCTAAAAGCTGTGAAAGCTATGGGGGCAATGGAGGAGGGTGATGCTGTATTTGGCTCTGGCGCTGAAGTTAACTTGGACTCGCAGGTGTATTGGTGGCATGACAAATACCGGCCGAGAAAACCAAAATATTTCAACCGTGTTCACACTGGATATGAGTGGAACAGGTACAATCAGGCCCATTATGATCATGATAATCCTCCTCCCAAATCTGTACAAGGATATAAATTTAATATCTTCTACCCAGACCTTGTCGACGAGACAAAGGCTCCTGTATACACGATTGAGAAAGATGGTAACAGTTCAGAAACATGCATCATAAGATTCCATGCTGGACCACCCTATGAGGACATTGCATTCCGAATTGTAAACAAAGAGTGGGAATATTCTCATAAGAAAGGATTTAAATGCACATTCGGGAGTGGGATTTTGCATGTATATTTTAACCTCAAGCGCTATCCCTACCGCAGGTAATATGTGGCTGATTTTGTAATTTCAACTTTGCAAGCTGCAGCTGCAGGTGCCAGCCATGAAAATTTTCTCATATAACATTAAGGTAACTTTAGGATTTTGTCACATTACTACAAAAAAAGAAAACTATGTGAAGAAAATTTATAATTTAATAATTTCATTTAAATAGCTAGGTTCTCAATGCTTTAGTGTCAATAAATTTCATTAGTGGTTGTTGTTAAAGTGATGATGTAATTTTTTTTACCTTTATACTATCATAAGTTTACATTTTATTCATAAAGGATGTGCAAATGGTCGATTTATCTAATAATAAGTTTACATGTGAAGAAATTGAAAGCTCAACAATTGCAGGTTATTCAACTTTACCTGGAGTATCTGGTTTTTTGAGTTGATTTGTGGTCTTTTGCTCACCCAGGTTTTAGTTTTTAACTTTTTTTTGTCCTCGGCTTGTTCCTTTCTGCAGATTCATGAATTTTGGGTTTAATTGTATCTATATGCTTTCTAATCTTTAAAAAAATTGGGGTTTTAAAGCTTTTATTGATTATTACATAAATTTGTGCAGTATTATCATTTGGAACACCAAAAAAATGATTTTTCATCTGAATTTTTGTGTCAGCACTTAACATACATTGTCAGGTGCTCAATTTTGAAACTTTTGGAAGCTAAAATTTATTTCACCGCTACCACTTATGAACCTTGTTAATTACGACATTGAGAGTTACACATGGTCTGTAAACGGTTCGGGTAAGGAAGAGTAAATTTATTAACCATGAAAGTAGTCAATTTTGAAACTAGGAAGAGGTCCCAGTTTCCTGTTTTATCAAGCTTATGTGTGCCTGGTTTTGTAACATGTGATCTGTTGCTTAATGTAGTTACTTAGATAACTAAATCAAATTTTCATGCGATAGTAAATTGTCACTATCATCCAAGAAAAGTCGATTGATGGGGTCCAAAGGTAACCATCCATGTGACTGATTTTAAGAAATTTCATGGAGTTCCACAGAGTCCAACTGAAACAATTGTTAGTAACTTAAAAGAGTATAGAGAAAAGAAAGGTTTGCCAAAAGGTGTAATTCTCAGCGGTTGTAGTGTACTCTAGACTGCAGGTCAGCGAGCACTCACTCAACTATACCAGACATTGCGATCTGCCATACCCGGGAAGGATTCTGAATCTTCTTGTTCTGGCAGAATTATTTGGGTTAGTCACTCGCTTTCAATTCTTTAGTAATAACTTATTTTCATACATTCATGTCAATGGTGATTGCAACAACGGATTTTCAATATGTAATAATTCGTTTTAGCTTTTCATAAAGTAGGCCGAAGCCTTTTCAAGTACCAGATTAATGCATAAAAAGGGTAAGAAAGACACAATTGAAATCCTTGGATAATTTACTGACAATAAGTTGCACTTTAGATCAGGCACAAATAACACATCTTTCAAAATTAAATATTGAGTAAGAAAGACAGAACCTTTTCCCTGGAATTTATAGTAAGACCCATCAGCTATCTTAATGGAGTTCTTAAAGGAAGAGGTATGGAAGTCATAGAACAGTTCCTTATTACCAGTCATATGGTCAGTGGCTCCAGAATCAACAATCCAAGTAGATGTATTTGAAGTTGAAAGAAAAGCAACAGAGGAGGGATTGTAATCCATACCTTCAGGTTCTATACTGGCCAAATTACCTTCAATATTGCCAATTAGTGTACGAAACATCTTTTGTAACTGAGCCATTTGTTGCTTAGTAAAACCCCTTGAAGTATTATTTGGACCATCATCAGAGGAGGAGGCAGATTGGGTTTTACTATTGTCAGGCTTCCACTCAGAAGGCTTCCCATGTAATTTCCAGCAATTTTCCTTCAAATGGCCTTGCTTTTTGCAGTAGCTACATGTAGCTCGTCCCTTCTTTGTTTTAGGGGTGGAAGTAGACTGTGTAACCATGGCAGAGCTGTCGGGAACAGGAGTTTCTGGAATCATGTAGAGCCGTCGGCTTTCCTCTCTTCGAATTTCAAAAAAGACCTCTCTCAAAGATGGAAGGGGATTGAGTCCAAGAATCCTAGATTTGACTGGATCAAAATCCCTATTTAATCCATTGAGGTACTGGAAAATTCTTCTCTGTTCATTGACCTTTCGAAACAGTCCAGCATCAGTTGGGGTCTCCCATTCAATGGCTTCATACATGTCCATTTGCTGCCATAAATTAGTGAGAGTTGTGTAGCATTGAGTAATAGTCATCCCATCTTGTTTCATTGCAGCAACGGTGCTTTCAATCCCAAACAATTCTGAGTTGTTTGTGCTGGAGTAAGTATCCCGAGCAGCATCCCAAATCTCCTTGGCAGTCTTGTAGAGAAGAAACTGAGAACCAAATTCAGGGGCCATAGTGTTAATGAGCCAAGACATGATCCAACCATTATCTTGGATCCACTTTTCAAGGCCTTCATCAGCTGCAGCAGGCTTTGAAGTTTTCCCAGTGACATATCCCAGGGTTCCTCTTCCGATAAGGAAGAGCTTGATAGACTGGGACCATTGAACGTAATTGGTGCCTGTAAACCTATGGCACAAAGCATTAGAACCAGAAGGTTCCGAAAAATCTGCATGGAAGTAGCAGATGTTGAGGATGAAGATTGCAGTTCACTAGAATTGGAATTTACCATCGAAGAAGAAAAAGAAAATTCGATTTGGATCGAATTAGGCTGATACCATGAAGATAAACTGAAAACTCTTATGTTTATTAGATGATCAAACTCAATCGATAAATTACAGAGTACATACAAACTCCTATACAAACTAGAATACTATGCGCATTCTTACATTTGTCACTTTTGGTTATTACTAAGGTGAGAAATATATCTTTTATTCCTCATTTGATGGTGCTTTAGTCTTTGTGATGGGTGTAAATCTGTGTCAGTCTTTATTTTAGCTTCATTCCTGCTCCTACGTACAGGGTCTGACAAAAACTGGAGATGATTATGAGGTAAAAGCTGCTCATGTTGAACTTGCTGAACGCATACGCAAGGTTTTTATTATGCCTTTTCTTGTTATATTTCAGCAATCTACACATATGTTTAAGGAACCTCATTATAATACTTGGATATGATGGTGTCATTGTTTTCTGGGTGACTTGTTACCATTAATTGCTAGATAATTGTTAGATGCAATAATGACTGGTGCTATTTTTCATTTCTAAATGAGATAAGGTGCTGTTGCCTTTACTAGATGCCAGTAGTAGTGGTTCTCTTGTAAGGCCGCCCATTTGATACCTCTGTAAGTGCTGATTGATTTTAGAGCATTAGGATAAACTTTTTGTCTATAATTGACAGCGAGATGCTGCAACTGCTCCAAATGTTGGGATCGGGCCATATGTCATTATAAAGGCTGCAAAAGGTGTCGAGGTAATCTTGTTGGTGATATTTTCGTGAAAAGAACTCTCTTCTACTGCAAATGAATGTATTGTTTATATCCTGGTATCAAATACTCTCTATGAATTCAGACTTATGAGAGGTCAGAGGACCCAATCTATGTGCTAGAATAGAAAATAACATCCCCATAGATCCCCAATATTACCTTGAGAATCAAATTAGCAAGGTTAGTTTAATGCTCCAATAGTTTCCATTTTAGTTTATAACAAACCTTTTTCCTTGTTTTAAAATTTCTATTAATTTAACAGCAACTTTTAAGAATTTTTGAGCCCATTTTAAAGAATGCCAGCAAGGAACTTCTCCATAGAAGTCACACAAGATCCATTTCCATATCAACTCTGTCAAACAGTGGAATAATGAAATTTGCAAAGAAACAACTTAGTTGTATTGGCTGCAAAGCGCTAATCAGGTATGAGTCTACATGCTTGTATGTTTTATATATAATGTATTAGTAATTTTAAGCATTTTCTGGAAAGAATTTGAAGTTAACCAGGGGGCTTCAATTCTTATGACTTTGTGCTTCATAAGTCAGGTTTCCTATGATGTCTTCGTTGAATTCCTGAATGCTCAGAAATATTGCATCTTCTGGGAGTTAGAAATAGATTATAATTTCAATGTTGAAATGCGTTCTAACAGACTTTGGCTTTGATTTTTCCATAAAATGATTCTAGGTTAGTTTGACTTCATTATTTTCTTGTCTCTCACTCTCACATATATGCACACACAGGCACATATACTTCCCTTCTGAAACTTAATTGAACCAAGAATAGCCTTCACAGAGGTCTGCAAATACAAAGTGTGTTGGCGGACACATAGGTTTAAAAATTCGTAGAATTATCTGCAAGAACTTTATAGAGGCCACCTACACGTTGATTACTGCACAAGCATGCAAATACATGGCATATCTTTCATGTATAAATAGTAGATACCTTTTTTTTTGTTTTACCCTCAGCAATGCAGATCAAACACTCTGTTCACACTGCAAGGGAAGAGAGGCAGAACTTTACTATAAAACAGTTTCTCAAGGTGTGCATATCTTCCCTTGCTGTTTTTCTGATGCAAAATAACAATTTTTAGCACTGGAGCAAGAGCAACATAAGGTCTTTTGATGTTATGTTGTATGAAATAACTGCAGTGTCGGAACTAGAGGAGCTTTTTGGGAGGCTATGGACACAGTGCCAGGAGTGTCAAGGCTCTCTTCACCAGGATGTGCTCTGCACTAGGTTGTACTCCTCTCTCTTTGTGACTTGTGATGAATAATGCTATTGCTGTTTTTAGTTGGACTCCCCCGAAAACCAGGGTCTTGCAATGCCTTAATGTGTACTGCTCTGATATACAAATACGAACGTAGAACCATGCAGATAATGTGTTTTATTTGGAAAAGAAAGGGAATGACAGGCTGCTTAGACCAAGTGTGATGGCAATTTGTTCCTCAAAGTGGTCGCAGTTAGATTCTTCAGTGTTCCATTGAAGCTTCTGTTCCTCAAACGCTTTTATACAATTTATAGGTTTTGACCGGTGTTTAAAAAGGCGTGCCTAGGCGGGGAGGGGTGAGGCGAGGGTGAAGCGCCTAATTGGGTCTAGGCGAGGCGATTTCAATGAAGCACAACAAGGTGCCGAGGTGCAGAAAGGTGCCGCCTGTTCACTTTTTTTTTTTGTTGATATTTTGTCTTTATTTTTATAATGTTTTACATACAAACTTGGGCCAAAAGTGGAGACCACACAAAAATAACATTAATAAAATGAAATTTGAATTAACTTAGTCGTGTAATTTGAACTTAAAGCATAACACTACATATACAAATATTAATTAAATGTAAATTGCACAGGTCATCACTCATCAATATTTTCACTCATATTTTGATCATTTAATTTTTAAAAAAAATTATTTAATAACTGTATTTTATATATTGAATGTTTTTTTGTCATTCACAAATATTTTGTTATTATTTTAGAATTACATGATATTTTTATTATTATTTAATATGAAAATAATAAAAGATAAAAAGAAAATTCAAATTGTTCATTGGCCATCATTCGCCTCCACCGTCGGGGGCCGTATATGGTGGCCATTTGGACTCATATTTTATCGGTCATTTTGTCTCACTTCTTTGATTCTGAATCTAACATTTATTTTGCCATAAAATATTATGAAATCCAAAAAAAGAGATTGAAAGTGAGGAAACCAAAGTTTTTATATCGAGATCACGAGTTTTAAAATATTTTTCAGTGAAACAACTACCAGATTCGAACTTAGCGTGTCAAAACGAATTGCTAAGTCCAATTTGGGGTTAGACGACCACAAGTAGTAATGGTCGTCGGTGATGACAATCGGCGATAATTATTTTAAATAATTTTAAAATTTAATAATAATAAAAAATTATTTTATTATTTATTTTAAATTATTTTATATATTTAATAATATTAAAAAAATAAAAAATAATAATAAAATATTCGCGAGTGACCAAAAATGTTCAGTGTATAAAGTTCAGTTATTAAGTAGAAAAGTTTAAAAGTTGAGTGACCAAAATAGAAACGAGAAGATTGTTGAGTGATGATATGTGCAATTTAACCTAATTAAATTAGTTGTACCGGTACTAGTTTTAGTTTTTAAAATTTATTGCATCGATACGTGATCTCGTGTACTGGTACGCATGGTAAAATTTTTGCACACCATATCGTACAGTACGGAGTTTCTTGTAACGGTACGTGTGGTAGTTTTTGACTATTGGATTATGTTGTAGTTTATATTCTTTACAAATAGTCCATGAATGTTTATACATTAATTGGACGAGTTTGGACAGTTATTTTGAGCTAAAAATTGACATGTTATCATGAAATATGATTAATTAAATATTGATAATTTAAAATTTAATTAAATTTTTGTAATTATTTTAATTTATATTTTATTCCTTAAAATGTTCGTATTTACATTTAGTTGTCTATTCAGTATCAGTTTTGAATATAAATTAAATTGTTACTTGTATGTATACCATAGAATATTATAATGCATTTAGATAATATAAAATTAAAATGAACATAAATTTAAATCCGTGAGTTTGGGTTTGCTTCGGTTAACCAATGTGATCTCTTTGATTTCGGTCTAGTAATTAAGCTAGGTCTAGAGGTTACACAATTGAGGTTCTGTAGTAAACGGTTCGATTGTGTCTTTGATGTTCTAAAAAGAAAACATATTAGATCTATTATGTAAGCCAAGTGACTCAAATCCAACACCAATAAAACCTCAATTCAAGTCATGCATATTTATACGTCCGTTAAAGCTCACATAGTTTAGGATTTAAGGTTTTAGTTTTAAGGGATAATTTTTTAATTAAAAATAAGAATAAATTAAAATAATATGCAAATAATAAGAGTTAAATATATTACTTTTATCAAATTAGGACTAAATTATTTGAATGTATAAATGTGAAGGACTAATGTGTGATTATACAAAATATTTAACAGTTATTAAAGGGTCAATGGTCAAATTGGAGCAAAACACAAAGTTTAATGGTAACATTGAAGCAATTGAAAGTTTGGTTACTAGATTGAATAATAGATAAAAATTTAGTGATCATTTGTAAACTTTACCCTAAATAAAAGTACTAAGGTTAAAAATCACTTTTTCAATCTTATAAAACGAGACACATCTTCACTATTATCCGTTTCTCATATGACTTTCTCCATCTTTCTTGCAACAAATGAAACTTTTACACTTATTTATAAAGTTCAGTGGTTATTGGATAGTTGACACATGTCAACGTCTTAGACATTACTCTTACAAATGTCTAGAACATTCTATGGATAATTCTATATATAAATATTATATCTAAATTTTTTATAGATATTTCTAAACATAATTTTTTCATTATTTCACTAAATATCTATACAATTATCAGAAATTATCTAGAAAGAAAGAAAAATTGATGAATATTTAGTATAGTGACTTGGCTAATTGATTACGAGTTGTATTAACTTCTCAGTTTTTTGAAGAAAAAAATACGGAAGGAGTCACAACTCAGTGTGTAAACCACAATCTAGATAGCTAAGGCCAGTAAAAATCCATCATATTAGATCCAAATGCCCCTTACTTGCAGTGGCAGAGCCTCTGCCACTTGTATGATTGGGTGGGCATAGGCCTATCCTGAACTTTTCACACATTTAACTTTAATTTTTTAATTTTTTATAAATTAGTTTATAAATTTTATGATTTGTGCCCACCTTGAAATTTTGAGATTTTTATGACTTGTGTCCACCCTCAAAAATATTTTGACTTGTGCCAACCCTCAGAAAAATTTCTAAATCCGCCACTGCTTACTTAGATCTAAACAAATATTGGATCTTTATGTTTTTGCCAAGGAACACCTTTATGATTGATTAAAGTCACCCGCATGGTCCTCAAATAGGAATATAACTGGATCAAAACAGTGTCAGTAATGAGAATGTGCAGCCATTGTATCTGTCAAACATCTCAAAAAGAGCTCCAATAACGTTAGTTCAGTGAGAAATTACGCGTATCTACCATACACGAGATCTCCTTTTTAGCCAAATTGTCCGCTAAAGTATTGACTCTCTAGGCACAAGCTGGATAGACCAATCCAAACTTTCACATAGGCTAAGACATGATGCAATGAGAGATTTACATGTTACATGATAGCCCTGAGGCTTCGAAATCCAATCGGCCGCAAGAGAACAGTCACACTCAATGACGAGTTTGTGAGACTTAGCCCAAGGTAGGCCCGTTTCTGGGGACTTTGGTGGCCCTAGGGTGAATCAAAAAATTAGACCCATAATCAAGGAGTTTAATTACGGTTGCGGTCACGTTTTCGGTCGCGTTGCGTTTATTGTGATTGCAGACATAATGGACGTTATTATGGTCACTACGAGTATCGTAGCTGTGAATTATTAATAATATATATTATTGTTGACAAAACTGTTGTGAAGCGTTATTTAAATCATCGTCCCAAATAACAAGTGTTAAAAAATAAATTTTAAGAGTAGCTTCATAATAACAAGTATTGAAAAAATTAGGCCCTTAATAAAAAGTATTGAAAAATTGGGCGCTTAATAAAAAGTATTGAAAAAATTAGGCCATTAATAAAAGTATTGAAAATTTGGGCTCTTAATAAAATGTATTGAAAAAATTGCACTCCTAATAACAAATAAATATTAAAAAAATTAAATTTTAAGAGTACGCTCCTAAAAATAAATTGGTCACATAATAACAAGAATTGAAGAAAACGGATCTATAATAATAAGTATTAGAAAAAAATGAATTTTAAGAGTGTCCAAGATAAGAAACATTGGGGGAATTAGACACTTAATAACAAATATTAGAAAAAAATAATTTATAAGAATATGCCCCTAGTAATAAAATTTGAGAAAAAGTTAGCTCTAATAATAAATATTTGGAAAAAATTAAGCATCTAATAAAAAGTATTAAAAATAATTGGGCCTTATATTTAATATAAAAATATTTTTTATAAGTATAATACACTATAAATTTTATGGGCCCTGGACAGTTGCCCCTCCTGCCCGAGCCCAGATACGGCCCTAGCCCAAGGAGACTTGCTGAGCAAAAAAACATGCTTATCTAATCGCTAGGATTTTTACAGTAGTTGCTGTAGGGTTTCATATGAAATCAAACAGATCTAAACATGTAAAAAACGCAGCGAAAAAATATCCTACGAAATATTTTAAGATCTCATGCAATCATATTAATAAATGATAGATATAATTATAAGGTTACTCGATAAAAGATTTTGTAATCTCGTTGTATTGAGGCACTGCCTTTTGATAATGATGATATTAAACATATTGATACATCTGACTTACCTATTGCTAAAAAAAAGGTGTTAGAAAATGTACAAGTCATCCGATACAAAGATGGCTTATGAAAAGCTAATGTCCTCATTCAAGGCTTTCACAACCAAGATTGATAATGTTCAGATCCCTCAAACAGTACATGCGGCCTTGAAGGACCCAAAATGAAAAAAAAAACTGTAGAAGATGAGATTCAAGCACCACAGAAAAATAAAACTTAGGAGATGACTTCTTTACCTCCAGGAAAAAAGGTTTTAAGCTGTAAATGGATATTTACAGTTAAATATAATTCGGATGGGAGCATTAA
This sequence comes from Hibiscus tridactylites, assembly GCA_958450335.1. Taxonomy (NCBI): domain Eukaryota; kingdom Viridiplantae; phylum Streptophyta; class Magnoliopsida; order Malvales; family Malvaceae; genus Hibiscus; species Hibiscus tridactylites. Next base: position 5,046,465 of record OY288267.1, read on the forward strand.
GAGGTTGAAAGCAAAGCTGGTTGCGAGGGGATTTACTAAGTTCTATGGGATTGATTATTAGGAGACATTTGCTCCAGTGGCAAAACTCAACACAATCAGAATTTTATTGTCCCTTGTTGCGAATTTGGACTGACCTCTTCATTAACTCGATAATGCCTTCCTAGATAGGGATCTAGAATAAGAGGTGTACATGCAAAGACAACCTGGTCTAGATGAAAACGTAAATCCAACTAAAATATATAAATTGTTAAAATCGCTCTATGGACTTAAACAATCATTTAGAGCTTGGTTTGGCAGATTTACAATGGTTGTTCTAAAAGCTTGTTACCTTAATGCCAAGCTGATTATACTATGTTCATCAAGACCTCTTTTGGAAATAAAAAGACTATTTTAATAATCTATGTTGATGATATAATCATCACCGGTGATGGTGTTATAGAAATCAAAAAATTGAAAGACTTCTTGGCTACAGAGTTTGAAATAAATGATTTGGGTCATACTTCCTCGGAATGAAAGTGGCAAGATCAGATGTTGGGATTGTGATAAATCAGAGAAAGTATGTTCTAGATCTCCTTTCAGAGATATAGATGCTAGGTTGCAAGCCTGTCGAAACACCAATGAAGCATAATCTGAAGTTCAAAACTGACAACAATGGAGTTCCTACTAATAAAGAACAATATCAAAGGCTAGTTGGTAAGCTTATTTATCTATTATTTACACGATCTGATATTTCTTTTTCAGTTGGTATTAGTCAGTTTATGAATGATACTAGAGAAGAGCATTTAGAAGCAGTATTCAGAATTCTGAGATATTTGAAGATGACACCATGTCATGGCTTAATTTTCACCAAAAATAAGAACAAAAAAGTGGAAGTCTTTACAAATGCAAGTTGGGCAAGAGAACTTACATCTAGAAGATCTACAAGTGGATATTGTGCTCTAGTATGGGAAAATTTAGTGACATGGAGAAGCACGAAATAGTCTGTAGTATCAAGAAACAATGCAGTAGCAAAATTTTGAGCCTTAGCTAATGGAATTTGTGAAGGGATTTAGATTCAAAGGTTGCTGTCAGAACTAATACTCAATCACAGTAAAGATTTTGAACTTCATTGTGATAATCGATCAGCAATTAGTATTGCTAAGAATCATGTACACCATGATAGAACAAAACACGTGGAGCTAGATCGTCACTTTATCACAGCGAAGATCACTAGTGGGACAATCAAGCTAAATTTTGTTCCATCTCACAAACAACTAGCCGATGCACTCACCAAGGCACTTCCTAGAACTACCTTTGATGAGTTCACATCCAAGCTTAGTCTCTACAATGTGTATTCACCAATTTGAGGGGAGTGAAGAATACATCCATATAACACTAGTATAGGTTGTAGATGATATATTAAATATTATTTGTTAATTATCCGCTAATAATTTAAGATTAATTCTAAAGGGATAAAACTCGTATCTCCTAGCATTATCCTAGGATTCTTATCTCTTAAGGGATATAGTTCTTATCTCCTAGTTAGATTCAATTTTAAATTAGAGTAATTTGATTGTAACATAACTTTTTATTTCCAGCCTCTTTAAAGGCATTGTACTGATGCATTATTCAATTCAATATTGAGAATTTATTCTTTCTCTACAAAACAGTTTCATAATTATTAACACATAGCAATGAGAAAACAATAATAGCAGCAGCAAAATGCAGTATGACAACCGGAGAATAACCAAAACAGGAAAGCTAAGAATAAGTATACCGAAATTGAATGATAGCATGTTGCTCGCTGCAGGATGGATGGTCAGTGGGTACATCCGCAACTTGCCTTTCCCTCCCGAAAAGGTAATAGCTCTGGCGATGTATGTAAAGCGGCTCCGTCAACAAGATGAATTCGAAAACGAACCAAAATCAGGGGATAAGTTCCATGCTTTCTTGAACAATGATAAACTTTTTAACCCAATTGAATTGCCAATATAGCAAGAACAAGCTCTAATATCCATGTTCAAATAAAAAGGCAACATAAATCATAGATCACTTGACATGTAAAAGTTTTTCTCGACTTTTGTGATGATGTGTGATCTTGAATAGACAATTAAAAAATATCTCATATAATAACATAAACTTTTAGATTTGGTACTTTTTGACATCAACAACCCTTCCCTTACAAAAAAGGTAATAATAAGAAGACGAAAAGAAAAAGAGCAAATAAGTAAAAACAATTAAGAGAGAAGCCAAGAGGGCGTCAAAAAATCAAACTTGATAATAATATTCTACATGTTAAGAAATTTCTGGCTGAAGGTTAAAAGAAGAGGCTTAATCTTAAGAAGAAGCTTACCAATGTTCAGCACCTCTTAAATTAATCACCTGAGGCTGAAATGACAATTTTTTTTTACAATAAATCATTACACATTAATTCAAGAGGAAGAGAAACAACAAACATATCATAACTGAAAATGCATATCCTCGTATATTTTTATTGTGTTTGTTAGCATGAGAATGTTAAAATGCAGCCATGCATGATGGAATATAGAATTGTAAACAGAAATAAAGTTGATATAAGTGGACGCCTCTTCCCGAGCTCTTAAATTTGACGCGAGTGAGATCCATGCATGCTTCTGTGGTGGCGATCATCTTGTCTGGACCATCTATCCTTCCTGTCACTCACCATTTCTCTCTCGAAGCCCTTTTCCCTCTTAGACGTCCTTTCTTTCCCTGAAGCTCTATCCTTATGTGCACTCTTCTCACTGCCCTATGATTTCTCTCATACTCCCACTCCTTCACTTTCTCAACCTCCTTTTCATTTTGTGCTCTCCTCAACCTCTCTATTCTGGGAGAAGGAGAGCATGAACTAGGATGTTTTGGAGACTTTGTATGTCCAGAGCGTTTCTCTTTTCGAAGAATGATCCCTGTGAGACCTTCTGTGCCGAGAAGGAGACTTTTCTCTTATAAGGGAGCATCCTTTATGTATACTCTTATGTCTTCCAGGTGATCTCTATCTACATGATGGATGGACTCCTATGAGGAGACCCTCACCTCCTAACTAGTGACTCGGAATGGTTGAATGAATTGCGTCCCATTCTGCTGCTAGTGAAAGTCTACCTGCAATTTTAGGCTGAAACCTTTATATAGTGTGTCCTTTTCCTCTACCAAGTCAACAATTTCTTTGATTTTCTACTTATTATTAGTTTTTTTAGTTTTTTATTAGCTTTTTAATCTTTTTAAATTTTGAAATAATAAAAAAATTGAGAGGCATAGAATTAGGGATTTCCCTTAAACAGCGACAAGTACAACAAAATAACTAATTAATTCAACCATACATGTGACTGCTTCAAACTCAAGAATTTGTTAAGACTTTGCAAGTATTTCTATTCAATGGGAGAATTACAAATGGGCAAATGGACGATTGCTCATACCAGTAGAGGTAAAGAGTTCAAACTCATTTACTAAAGGAACACCGAACATTTTTTCAAAATCTTTGCATTGTTTATAAAATAGTTAGCTAAATCGAACATGCATGAATCTCCTTCAAAATATGAAAACTGAAACCCCTTGAGGTGCAACTCCAAACATGCATGCACCTTCTCCGGTAGAATATTGATTACTCTCGCTGTAGAATGCTTAAAACCAAGAAAAAGAGAATTATAGATTTTCATCAATAAATTAAATGTATACAAGAGAAAGTAATTGAGATCTTCCATACCAGGTCTATGTGAAGATATTCTAACTTTGGCACGAAATTGAGAAAATGTAAGATCCAAGATCCCTGCCTGTCTAGAAATGTGCTATGAATGCTCAGTTTAGTTAGATTGTGAAAAGTTAGCACTATTTTGGAAGGAAACTGAATAAACTGTAGACAAAAAAATTAAAATGTTAAATAATCTCCAAATAAGCTTTATATGCAACACATATAATTCAATCTACCAACCTTGTCGGCATCTTCAATGGACATGTATAATGATTTTACATTCTGTGTTGATTGGAGAAGACCAATAGCACACAGTTCACGGTGAGCGTCACATTCTATCTCGATATCAAACTGAAAGAGACGGATGTCGGTGTGTACAAGTGAATTCATCGGGCTTGAAGAATATGATCCAACGATTAAGTCGGCATATTTAAATTTAACCAGCTTCGGAGCAGTAATCACGACATGATAAAGAGCTTATTTGAAGAAGATGGAAGGAACTGTTACGAATATTTGAACTGTATCTTTTATCGAAACAAATGGAAGGATCCGAAGAAGAATATCAGTGGGTAAATCACTGATCTTGTGGACTAAGTCGACTGAATCAGTGCAAATTTTATCGAAACATCCGTATTGGGGAGAAAATGGAAGGAACTGTTCACTTATATGGGTAAATCACCGATAAAAGATGCAGTTCGACATCCGTATTGGGGAGAAGATGGAAGGAACTGTTCACTTGGGGGTGAAGATGATAGAGAGAGAGAGCGACGACTAGAGACGATTACACTGTCATGGACACATGTGGAAAATTGAAGTATTTAGCGATTTTTGATTTGGGACCGAAAGAAAGGGGAAAGTCGGAAGTTTCGAAGAGCTTGTCAAGTGAAACCAAAAAGCTGAACTCGCAAATGTCACGCGAGAATTGGGCCGACTAACTATCAAGCCCAATAGCTGATATCCATTGGTGTGGAATTAAAGGGATATGCATTGCTCTGGTTGTTAGACTTATTTTTGCCAGCTGTTTATATATAATTTGTACGAACCACACATATATATAGGGTTGTACTTTATGCTTGATGAATGAAATGAAATTTTCTCCCCTAAAATCTATCGTTTCTATTCTGAAATCTTTTTTTTTAATTTTAACTTGAACGTTACATACACCGATGAGATAACAAAGAGACACCGATGGGATAACAGAGAGTAGAGGCCTTAGCTGCTTTCTCGGCTAAAAACTAGGCTAGTAAAAGCTTACAAACTGAAGTGAACGATGAATGAAAATGACCAAGGTTGAGCCTCATTTTATAGTGAGAGCTCTATACAATCAACGGTCAAGATTACAAAGAATCAATGGTCAGGATGAGAGCCTATCCTATCTACAACACTTTGAAATTTAAATGGGAGATAAAGTGGGAATTATCTCTACAAATAATCACATAAATGATAAGTGAGATGCCTTATCTATTTACCATGGTAATTATCCTCCTTTGTGCATTTTACCAAGATAAAAGGCCAGCTCCTGGGCCATTCTGCAAGCCCAAAATGCTACAAAGATACTCTTGGGCTGCCAATGTGGTGCTTATCTCGATCACGGGCTGGCAGTCCGTGACATTCTTCCCCACTAGTTCTAGCGACGCCCTCGTCACGCAGCTAGAATGGAATTGGTCAATCTGCTCCTGAAACTACCACAAGGCATCGGCGAATTCCCAACTCGTTTCGCTTTCGAAAAGACCCTTCCACTGAACAAGGTACTCATGCCTTGGTGGATTTCCCATTTGTTTCGATTTTTGCAGCCGAGAGTGTGTTCTACCGCACGAGAACTCTAACTAATGTGACCTACAAGTACAATTAGACAACCACCACCATGATAATTCTGTCTCATCCTTATCAAAAATACAAAGAACAACATCGATGTATTTGGTTTTTTCGATCTGTAAATGAAGAGCTTTCATGTAAAGTTAAATGGTTGGGTCGAATCTAGTTCGAACTCGTGTATGCTAATGTTCTCTTCAAAGTAGCCATTGTTGTCTGTACTTGTTTTCATGGGACATGATGTTTTTTCAAGGCCTTCTATTGGAAATGAAATTAAGATTATTGGTATCGATAATATGACACATGGATGATCTCTTCTTTTGCAGTCAAATAAATAAATGAATCGTTTATCGTAATTTCTTAGGGTAAAATTTTGATAGCTTGTGTAAAATTTATTTCACACAAATATTATAAAATTTAAATTCTAAATTTTTAATCCTAAACAACTGAATTTTAAATTTTAAAAATTTATATTTTAAATTTTAAACTTTAAAACTTAAATTCAAAAACTAAAAAATCTTCAACTAAAAAACTATACAGAGGGCATTGAAATTATTTTTTAACTGTGTTGCGGCTGCAACAATTAATGGATAAAAAGAAAGGCTTAACCATAAAAAACTATACAGGGCGCATAAAGCATTTTTTTAGGCTCAAATATGTGCATAAGGTTTATTTTTTTGTTTGTTTTAAAGTCAACAGAGACACCTACTTTATTATCTATTTCAATAAAAAATGAAATTTTTGACACCTATTTCAGCAAAAAAATACATATGAGATTTATTTTAACTAAAAATAAAACTTAAGCATCTATTTCAACTCAAAAATACTTTGGGCACCTATTGTAAAAAAATAACATAATTTAGACACATATTTTGTAGTTAAGCCAAAGAAAATGGTATCAATCATGTGCAGGACACGTGATATCACCTTCCCTTATAAAAATCCCCAAAACTGGCGGGAATGTCAATCTTCTCAACTCCCAAACCCCCTAACTGCCTCCATTTCCCGTCACTCTCTCTTCACTCCAAAAACGTCACCAAATCATGAATAAGGGCGGCAACCCAAGGAAGAGGCCACCGCCGCCGTCTTCACACCAGCCTTCTCCGGCAACGAAGCACCAAGCGACTGCTCCGACGCCTCCACCGCCGTCGACGGAGGAAGATTTCGTTGATGAAGATGTCTTCCTTGACGAAACCCTTATGGGTGAAGAAGACGTGGAATCCCTAATTCTACGCGACTTAGAGGAACGCGAAGCTCTCACTTCTCGCCTTTCCAAGTGGGCGCGACCTCCTCTCTCTGATGCCTACATTTCCCAGTCTCTCAGCATCGGTAAGTTCAAAAAGCAAATATTTAGCTGTATATATATTTTTAGATTTTTAAGGTTGTTTTGGAAAATTTTGAACTGCTTCCTTCTGTGGTGCTTTAGTTTTCCAGCAATTGGAGATTGATTATGTGATTGGAGAGAGTCATAAAGGTTTGCTGCCTGATTCCTCTGGCCCGGCTGCCATTATCAGAATTTTCGGGGTTACTGGAGAAGGTATTTTTCCGAAAATCTTTTAAGTGATATTTAGCTGCTAAGAATGCTAAAGACATATTAATACTATTTTCCGCGTTGTTATTAATTTTAACGAAAATCCAAATTGTAAATTTTATGTAAATTTGACGAATTGCTTATATCGGCTACTTATAGGACACAGCGTTTGTTGTCTTGTTCATGGATTTGAGCCGTATTTCTACATTAACTGCCCACCAGGAATGGGTCCGGACGATATCTCCCATTTTCATCAAACGCTTGAGGTATTTGGTTTTATCTCTTCCCCGGGTTACACATTCACCTCTTGCGAGTGGTTTCTTAATTGTTTCAGTTACATGATTCCAGGCTAGGATGAAGGAAAAGAACAAGAACAGCAAAGTACCAAAGTTTGTTCGACGTATTGAATTGGTTCAGAAAAGGAGTATTATGTATTACCAGCAACAGAAGTCTCAGTCTTTTCTCAAGATTGTAGTGGCACTGCCAACTATGGTTGCAAGCTGCCGTGGTAAAATTCCTGATTCTTTTGTATGATATATATTCTGTTTGAGTTTCCTTCACTGCATGAAATGCCTTACTTAGTTGAAACTGTTTTTAACTTCTTTTCTTCTTGATGTGAACTCTTCAATTTGTACATAATTGAAATCTAGAAAACTGCACGGTTCTTTTTATATCTCCAGGCTTGTTAATCGCCAATGATTTGCAGGCATTCTTGATAGAGGCATACACATTGATGGTCTTGGTATGAAGAGCTTCATGACATATGAAAGCAATGTTCTTTTTGCACTGCGTTTCATGATTGATTGCAACATCGTTGGTGGTAATTGGATTGAGATACCGGCCGGTAAACATAAGAGGACATCAAGGAATATGTCCTGCTGCCAATTGGAGTTTGATTGCTTGTAATCTCTTCTTTGGTCTATTAAGAACATTTCAACTGTTTCATAGTTTGTCTTTGTCCTCCTGGTTTAATTCTCTTCCCGTATTGTTCTTAGGTATTCAGATTTGATTAGCCATGCCCCTGAGGGGGAATTCTCAAAGATGGCTCCATTTCGCATATTGAGTTTTGATATAGAGTGTGCTGGTCGCAAAGGTCATTTTCCAGAGCCTACACATGATCCTGTAATCCAGGTCTTGTTCCTCTGTTCAAATCACCCATTTGTTTTGGGGGAAAATGTTATTAGCTATTATGTTTGTTCTTTGGATCCTGGCTCCATGTTGACGAAGGGTTGATTGAACACTATTTGATCATTTTCTTTAACTAGTTCTGAGGATTTTTTTTGTTTCTTTATAGGTAGCAAATCTAGTTACTTTGCAAGGAGAAGATCAGCCATTCATTCGGAATGTTATGACCCTCAAGTCATGCTCCCCAATAGTTGGTGTTGATGTAATGTCTTTTGATACAGAAAAAGAAGTCTTTCTTGCTTGGAGGGTACTGGTTTGGTCCTTAAAACTTCTCCATTTTACTTTAATACCTGGGCATAAAAAAGAAGGTATCCATCTGTGCATATTACTAAACTCCTCAATAAGTGCTTCTTTTTTCTCATCTTAGTTGTTCAAGATATGTTCTAAACCTTTTAAGAGATTCGTTAAGCAACTTCCCAATTCACCATTATTCTACCTTTATGCTGTCTTCTTCTATTCCATCTGTTAAAATCATTTGTATTGAACTGAGAAACTGCCAGAAATGCGAAAAACTGTAAACACATGCTTTCTCAAGCCAAATATAAGGCTTCCTTTTCTGCAATTTACCAAAGTGCCCTACAGAAATCATCAAAATGTTATCAGTAACCCTAAGTTTCAGTGGCTCTTAAGCTAATATTATGATCAAATCCCATTTTACAAAACCGGTTCCTTGAAGACCATAGGCAATCTCACATCAGTCTCACATGAAAAGGAAATCTTTCTTTCACTGCACCTTTGTTTAATAAGAAGGTTTTGCTTGCAGGAGTTTATTCGTGAAGTGGACCCTGATATTGTAATTGGATATAACATTTGCAAGTTTGATTTGCCATATCTTATTGAGGTAAATGAAAAACTAGCTTCTGTTTTATTCTCCACGAATGTTGCTGCAGCAAAGGTTTCTATTTAGTTCAATATGTTGGGTTTCCTTTTATTTGTGTAGGACTTGTGTGATTGAATCATCTGACATTTAATTTTCTGGTTAACAGAGAGCACAAACGTTGGGAATAGCAGAGTTTCCCATACTTGGCCGTATCAGGAATAGTAGGGTTCGTGTAAAAGATACAACATTTTCTTCAAGGTAAAGGATACATTATGGCTTTTATTCTTATAATGCATACTTGAGAAAATAAGCATCCAAACTATACTTTTTTTATGGCATCTAAAGGTTTCATTTTGTTACTATTTTAAGGTCGAACCATTAACGTCCGTCAAAAAAATCTGTAACCCAATCATTGATTGACACCTGGTCTGGGTTTTAATTTCCTTTATTTTTTATTTAAAAAATCTAAAATTCCTAATTTCCTAAAAAGAACCCCTAAAATCCCTAATTTTCTAAAAAAAAAACCCTTAAGCATTTTCCTCCTCTTGCCTTACTGCAAGTCTGTGTGTCATATGTTATGGCATAAATAACTATTGTGGGTTTTCTTCAAGTTCTGTTTCAGGGTTTCTGGTTGATTTAAGAGTTGCTTTCCAGGTATATTTTCTGGTTATTGATGCTGGCTTGTTTTACAGACAATATGGAACTAGGGAGAGCAAAGAAGTTACCGTGGAGGGGAGAGTTCAATTTGATTTGCTCCAGGTTTTATGCATGCAGTTTTTCAACTTCTGAGTTTGTAATTTCTATCTGAGAGTTAAAATGATTCATATTGATAAATTTTAAAATTTTGTTTCTTTTTGTTGTAGGCTATGCAACGGGACTACAAACTAAGTTCGTATTCATTGAATTCAGTTTCAGCGCACTTTCTTTCTGAACAGGTTAGAATTTCTCTTCTAAGATTAGACCTGCTTCCAAAATTATGTCTTAATAGTTAAATTATCCCGTTAGATTTCTGCTAGTGGTTTCTAGGGCTAATTTATTTATATGGATTTTCCTGCAGATGTGTTTACCTCTCAACATTTGTTGTTTCTTTTGTTTTTCACTCTTCTCTGAAAGTTGAACTCAAGTTTTGTGCTTGCTTTGCTTTTGTGCAGAAAGAGGATGTCCACCATTCAATAATATCAGATCTTCAGAATGGGAATGCTGAGACTAGGAGGCGTCTTGCCGTCTATTGTTTGAAGGTGCATAATTGGTTCCAGTCTAACTTGCAAAACTTGAATGCACAAACAATTATGGTTGCGGAAGATTCTATTGAGTTTTTTCAGGTTCCATCAGGAATTGAGAGGCTAAAAGAAGATTTCACCTTGTCCTTATTGTTAAATAGAATTGTTTACTTGACTTCCACTTTGGTTGATGACTGTTAGTGTTTGAAATTAAGGTTTATTTGCTCTTTGTCTTCATATGTATTCAACTCATTCATTGCCCGAGCCTCCAGAGGCATTTGTGATAGCAGCTCCCACTCCCATCTAGTTGATTTCACAAAAATAGCTATCATTTAGTATTTTTGTGAAGAGCTTGTTTAGCGTCTTTTGCACCATGATTTTGCATTTTTCTTTTCAGTTTTGGTACAAGGGAGGTAATGCCTAGGGGATAGGGGAAGGGAAGTTGCTATGGGTATCGAACACCAGCCTTCTAGAAGTCTACCTCCTAAGCGAGGTGGTTAAACCATTTTGGGGCTGAAGTATTTGCAATTATGACTGAATCATATTCTCTTTTTTGCATGGCTGCAGGATGCTTACCTTCCCCAGAGGCTTTTGGATAAACTAATGTATGTTTACAATTATGTTGAGATGGCTCGTGTCACAGGTGTGCCTATCTCTTTTCTTCTTTCTAGAGGACAAAGCATCAAGGTTTGTAGAACTTTTAAGTTTCTGTAGATGAATCAAGTAATTAATAGATCTAATATAAATCTTTGTTGAGTTTTTCAGGTACTTTCTCAGCTTCTTAGGAAGTCCAAGCAGAAGAACCTTGTTATTCCAAATGTCAAACAAGCAGGATCTGAACAGGGAACGTATGAAGGTGCAACTGTAAGTTCGTTCTAAAATTCCTTACCCTATAATTGTCTGATATCTAAAACTAGAGCTACCTCACTAAAGGATTCAACTGACATATATATCATTGATGAACTCTGTTTCAGGTGTTGGAAGCAAAGGCAGGATTCTATGAAAAGCCAATTGCTACACTGGATTTTGCGTCTTTGTATCCATCAATTATGATGGCATATAATTTATGTTATTGCACCCTGGTGATTCTTCGAAGTTATTTTTGTTTTTACTGTCTTGTTCAGCTGTTATTTTTATTTATGTTTCTTTTACTTGGATCAATAATTTAAGTTGTGAGACTTTTGGGGAAATTCTGATCTTGGATGGTCTTTGTGAAGGTAACTCCTGAAGATGTTCGTAAACTCAACCTCCCACCAGAATGTGTTAACAGAACTCCATCTGGTGAAACATTTGTTAAACCAAATCTGCAGAAGGTTGTAATTATTTCCTCTATAAATAAGTAACCTTTAAGGGTCTTATTTTATTTCTTGTCGACGAATACCAAAATTTTTAACTGATTAGAAGAATGGAAATCTTCAGGGGATACTTCCAGAAATATTGGAAGAGTTGTTAGCTGCTCGTAAACGAGCAAAAGCTGATTTGAAGGTGATTACAATAATTCTATTTTAATTGTACAGTTCTTCTTCCTGTTGCTATTGGTTCTACATTGTGCTATCAAAAATACTATCTCTCTTCTCTTTGATTGCTTCTTTGCCTCCATTCTTTTTACTCATTCTTTTTATATGAATCTAGGAAGCGAAGGATCCACTTGAGAAAGCTGTTTTAGATGGCAGACAGCTGGCCTTGAAGGTAGGATCATCACTTTTTCCTCCTCATCCATTTTCGTATGGTAATTTTTGCAGTCAGGAGTATGATTAAATGTTTCCGTATATGCTTTTTGATTGCATTTGTTTGATTTATTTTTGTTTCAGGTTAGTGCGAATTCTGTATATGGATTTACAGGAGCTACTGTTGGTCAGTTACCATGTTTAGAGATTTCTTCAAGTGTTACAAGCTATGGTACAATAAAATGATATTGCTAGGAAGTTTTCCTTCTCTATAAATAATGTAAAATGCATTATTCTAGTTCTGTTTGATCTAACTTGTTGATTACCTTGTGAAGGTCGACAAATGATTGAGCATACCAAGAAGCTTGTTGAAGATAAATTTACTGTGCTAAGTGGCTATGAACACAATGCAGAGGTAAGCCATGCCTAAAGCTTTAGTTATAATGTTTACTGTTGAAGGCTTATATGTATTGTACAAATCAAAATGAACTAAGATGGGGTTAAGCATTTGATTGAAGGTTTGCTGGAATCTCAGGGTCTTTTTTCTTTTTCTTTTTAAATTTCTGATGTATTCATAACATGGATCCTATTTCCTCTCCTATGTCATCTATTTCAGCTTCCCAATCTTACGCCTGCTTTGTCTTACCCAGTTTTTGGAAGTTTCACTCTCTCCTGGTCAAGGAGATTAGAATGAGACAATATTTGGGCTTGCATGTGTGTACTTATTGTTTCTTGATGGTCTTGCTTCTTATGTTTTGAATATTGTGACAGAAATTGTACTAATAATAATATTTCATAATCAGGTTATTTATGGGGACACAGATTCGGTAATGGTACAATTTGGTGTGTCTGATGTAGAAGCAGCAATGAAGTTGGGGAGAGAAGCTGCTGAACACATCAGTGGAACTTTTACAAAAGTAAGACCTTTTTTAGTAAATAGTGTCTCATCTTTTTTTAAAAATAAAGAATTGAAGTAAGCCTAGTCTGGCCAAGTGTTCTGCAACTGTACGAGCCTTAATTTGTTAATTTCTGGTCAGTTTTGATCTTGAATTTTGATGTATCTTGGAGGTTACCTTTCTGACTATGGATGCTACAGATCTCAATCTCATTCAATGAAATAGAAAACTATCACTTGAAAGTTAATTTTTATGCTTTTGTCAACCTCTATTTTATTTATTGGTTTATCCGCTTGTTAATATTCTCTTCATTTGTTGTTTTTTTCTTTCCTTTTTTCCCTTTCTATATCGGCTTGGTGTTTTAGCCGATCAAACTAGAGTTTGAGAAGGTTTATTATCCCTATCTATTGATTAGCAAGAAAAGATATGCTGGATTATTTTGGACAAATCCACAAAAGTATGACAAAATGGACACTAAAGGTAAACAAGATATTTCTCAACCATGTCAACTTCTGAAACTTTATTGAATTTGAATGCTAATTCATCTTTCACCATGAACAGGCATTGAAACTGTTCGAAGAGACAATTGTTTATTGGTCAAAAACCTTGTAAATGAATGCCTGCACAAAATATTGATTGATAGAGATATTCCTGGTGCAGTTCAGTATGTCAAGAGTACCATTTCAGATCTTCTCATGAATCGAATGGATTTGTCACTTTTGGTTATTACTAAGGTGAGAAAATGCCCTTTATTCCTCACTTGATGGTGCTTTAGTTGTTGTGAAGTTTTTGTAATGCTTGGTGTAAACCTGGGTCAGTATTTATTTTTGCTTCATTCCTGCTCCTACGTACAGGGTCTGACAAAAACTGGAGATGATTATGAGGTAAAAGCTGCTCATGTTGAACTTGCTGAACGAATGCGCAAGGTTTGTATTACGCTTTCTTGTTATATTTCAGCATTCTACATATATGTTTGAGGAACCTCATTATAATACTTGAATATGATGGTGGCGTTGTTGTCTGGGTGACTTGTTAATTTTTTTCAGATACTTGTTAAACAGTTAAATATTGCATGCACTTGCTGTAAATTTTATGCTGAGTTTGCATGTTAACATTAATTGCTAGATAATTGTTAGATGCAATAACGACCGGTGCTATTTTTCATTTTCTAAATGAGATAAGGTGTTGCCTTTACTAGATGCCAGTAGTGGTGATTCTCTTGTAAGGCCGCCCATTTAATACCTATGTAAGTGCTGATTGATTTTAGAGCCTTAGGATGAACTTTTTGTCTATAATTGACAGCGAGATGCTGCTACTGCTCCAAATGTTGGGGATCGGGTGCCATACGTCATTATAAAAGCTGCAAAAGGCGCCAAGGTAATCTTGTTGGTGATATTTTCGTTATAAAAAACTCTCTTCTATTGCAAATGATTGTATTGTTTATATCCTGGTATCAAATGCTGTCTATGAATTCAGGCTTATGAGAGGTCAGAGGACCCAATCTATGTGCTAGAAAATAACATCCCCATAGATCCTCAATATTACCTTGAGAATCAAATTAGCAAGGTTAGTTTAATGGTCTAATAGTTTCCATTTTAGTTTATAACAAACTTTTTCCTTGTTTTAAAATTTCTTTTAATTTAACAGCCACTTTTAAGAATTTTTGAGCCCATTTTAAAGAATGCCAGCAAGGAACTTCTCCATGGAAGTCACACGAGATCCATTTCCATATCGACTCCGTCAAACAGTGGAATAATGAAATTTGCAAAGAAACAACTTAGTTGTATTGGCTGCAAAGCACTAATCAGGTATGAATCTACTTGCTTGTATGTTTTATATATAATGTGTTAGTAACTGAATGCTCAGAAAGATTGCATCTTCTGGGAGTTAGAAATAGATTATGCTTTCAATGTTGAAATGCCTTCTAATAGACTTTGACTTTGATTTTTCCATAAAATGACTCTAGGTTTGTTTCCTCTCTCTCACTCTCACATATATGCACACACAGGCACATGTACTTCCTTTCCGAAACTTAATTGAACCAAGAATAGCCTTCAGAGAGGTCTGCAAATACAAAGTGTTGGTGGACACAGGTTTAAAATTTCGTAGAATTATCTACAAGAACTTTATAGAGGCCACCTACACGTTGATTACTGCACAAGCATGCAAATACATGGCATATCTTTCATGTATAAATAGTAGATACCTTTTTTTTTGTTTTACCCTCAGCAATGCAGATCAAACACTCTGTTCACACTGCAAGGGAAGAGAGGCAGAACTTTACTATAAAACAGTTTCTCAAGGTGTGCATATCTTCCCTTGCTGTTTTTTCTGATGCAAAATAACAATTTTTAGCACTGGAGCAAGAGCAACATAAGGTCTTTTGATGTTATGTTGTATGAAATAACTGCAGTGTCGGAACTAGAGGAGCTTTTTGGGAGGCTATGGACACAGTGCCAGGAGTGTCAAGGCTCTCTTCACCAGGATGTGCTCTGCACTAGGTTTTACTCTCCTCTCTCTTTGTGACTTTGCTTAGTCCAAGTGTGATGGCATTTTGTTGCTTCATCGTTTTATTGTAGTTGTAAACTATGTTTTATCATGTTTGCAGTCGGGATTGCCCAATATTTTACAGGAGGAAGAAAGCACAGAAAGATATGGCAGAAGCCAAGCGGCAGTTGGACCGGTGGAACTTTTAAGTCTGCCGGTCGTTTTCAGCTGTCCAAAAAATGCATTTGCCGCCATCAACAAGCTGTGTATGGTTTCGCCGGTATCCCAAGCAATTTAGTCAAGAAATGGGTGTTTATACCAAAGTTTGAGGGGAAAAGAATTAGAAACCAGGCGGAGCTTCTCTTTGTCGAAACCGAGGAAGATGGGAACCCTGGACATCAATGTGGTCGCAGTTAAGATTCTTCAGTGTTCCATAGAAAGCTTCTGTTCCTCGAGCGCTTTAATACTTTTGCAGGTTCTGACTTGTAAATGCTAATATTGAGTAATGTAAGCATTTTGTGACGCAGTGGGCAAACTGATCCATGTAAATGCTAATACGTCGTATATACCATATTTTCCATGTTTCGCTACACGATTTCTACTTTAGTAAGATTGATTATTTGGTCGGTCGGTAGGTTATATATATATATATATATATATATATATATATATATATATATATATATATATATATAAAAGCAAATACATTTAGTCGGTTAGTCAAATTGTTCATCTTGCTAAATTAATTGTACTTTAATGAAAAACTTGAAACAACATCCTAGCACATCTCAACCAACTGTTCCTAAAAACAGAAGCCTTATGATAATTCATGTGTATGTATATTTAAGAAATCTCTTGATGGAACATTAATATGGATATGATAAATCATCTTTTTTGTATTGCATTTAAGACTATTATTTGATATATATAATCAATTTTAGTTTACCATCACATGTCTTTAATATTTAGTTAAACAACTAATGACACATGATAATAGAAAATTCTATACGATGAACACTGCTGAACAGTATTAAATTAATTAATAAAAATTAAAAAATTTAAAGACTAGACTTATAATTAAAATTATTTTAAAATATTAAAAATAAAATTTAATAATTATTTTATATTTCTTTACACTATTTTTATTTAATATATTAGAATCAAATATTCTAAAATCTCTTTTAATATCAAAAACCCTAAACATAACCTCTTTATTTCCCATTAGACATCAAAATTAAAATCAACGGTTGTGATCTTCCCATTAGAAATCACCTCAAACCCTAACACCCTCTACCCTCCAAAAATGAAAGGAAAACGTTCTAACTATCAAATTTAAATTCTGTGAATGTTCCTTTTTATCCTCTTTTTCACCAAATCCTGGAAAAGAAAAGAAAAAATCAAATTCCTCTCTGTTTTTCTTCACGCTCCTCAGATCTCAGCTTTGTCTCCCCTTTAACTCAATGTCTCTTTACTCTAAATTCTCTCTTTGAATTCTCAAATCTCTCCCTTCATTATTATTATTATTTAATGTACGCAAAATCTTCAAAATCCAATCCATTTTCGCACTTCGTTCCAATCTTTATATCCCCATTTTCAACAAGTTCCTTCTTTTTTCTTGTTGAATCTGTAAATTCCCATTTCCTCAAAATCTCGTCTTTTTCCCCCGTCGTTCGATCTTTGAAATCTTATTTCTTAGAAAACCCATTTTTTTTTCTTTCTCACTTTTGGAAATGAGTAATTCCCAAGCACCCAAATCAACAAAACCTTCAAAGGTTTCAACTTTACCTCCTCCTTCAAACCCTCTTAAACCCTCTTCAGTTTCATCTCACCATGCAATGGTAGAGCTAAAGCAAAGGATTTTAACCTCACTATCCAAGCTCTCTGATCGTGATACTTACCAAGTTGCTGTAGAAGATCTTGAAAAGACCATCCAATCTCTTTCCCCTGACAACCTTCCCATGTTACTCAATTGCCTTTTTGATTCTTTAAATGATCCAAAACAGGCTGTAAAGAAAGAATCTTTGAGGTTACTTTCAGTGCTATGTAATTGCCATGGTGAATTGGCAGCTTCCCATTTGACTAAAATCATCCCCCACATTGTTAAAAGGCTGAAAGATGCTGACTCTGGGGTGAGAGATGCTTGTCGGGATTCAATAGGGGCGCTTTCAGCGCAGTATTTGAAAGGTGAGAATGGAGGGAATATGGTGGGATTGTTTGTAAAGCCATTGTTTGAAGCAATGGGAGAGCAGAACAAAGTGGTGCAATCTGGTGCAGCAACGTGTATGGCTAAGATGGTGGAATGTGCATCTGATCCTCCTTTGGCTGCTTTTCAGAAATTGTGTCCAAGGATCCGCAAGCTGTTGAATAACCAGAATTTTATGGCCAATGCTTCTCTTTTGGCAGTAGTGGCAAGTTTGTCACAGGTTTGTGTTTTGCTGTTGTTTTTAGCTTGATTCTAACCTTGTTCATTGTTTAATTCATAGGGATTGTTGTGTGGATGTTACTTAAATGAAAATCTCTTAGTTTCTTAATTGCTTACTGTGTGCTTGTTTATCTGGCTGGTATTTTAGCTCCTTTTGTTTTTTTATATATATTTGATCATTGCTTCAAAAAAAATATTTTTGATCATGCAAATTAGGTATCTAGGTGAGGAATAGGTATAGAAAATTCTACAAATAAGAATAAATTGAAGTTCTGAAATTATGCTAACCTTGTTGCAGGTGGGAGCAATTCCACCTCAAAGCTTGGAAGCTTTGCTGCCAAGCATCCATGAATGCCTTGGGAACACAGATTGGGCCACGCGGAAGGCAGCTGCTGATGCTTTAAGTGCCTTGGCACTGAATTCAAGCAACTTGGTTGCAGATAGAGCGTCTTTGACGGTATCCGTACTTGAGGGTTGCCGCTTTGATAGGGTAGCTTTCTGGAGCCATTTCTCTTTTATATAATGCTTTTTTAATTTATGGTTTGTGTATTAAATTTTGATGCTTTTTTGTACATGACTGGTCGAAGACCATCTACATCTTTTCATGAGCTGATCTGATCTTGACTTAGGTCAAACATCTACATCTTTCAGAATAGAATTGGTTTTTTCTTGTAGGGACTTGAAATAATTAGAATTCCTAGAGTTATTTGTGTGACAAAGTGTTTAGGGCTAATAGATGATGTGGGTTTGCGTCGGACGCATCCTTGCTTCTGGTTTGATTTTGAAGGGACTTTTAGTTGGCACATTATGATTCAGGAAGACAAAGATTGAGGTCCTCTAAAGTCTAAACGATGTTACTTTTAAGCTTTTACCCTTCAGTCTCATCTCTTCAAATGATGCAGATATGATGGGTTTACATTACTCAACATGGTGTTATGGAAACTTTATTCTGTTGTAACGTTTAATCATTTGTTAAACAGATGAAACCTGTGAGAGATAGCATGACTGAAGCATTGCGATTATGGAAGAAAATTGCAGGAGAAGGGGAAGTGGGAGCTGCAGATGACCAGAAAGCCTTGTCTCGTGGTAAGCATGTTAGTTATGTGCTTTTAAGTTTTATGGGTTTTTCTTCTGATTTGTCAGACTATTTCTCTTATTGGTTTAAATTTGTTTCGGTTAATGATGTAGATGGTGACAATGCTCAGTCAGCTGAATCATCAGAAGAGACTGGCTCTAAAAATCCAACTGCGGGTGATAATAAAACACTTACTTCAGATTCTGTTTCCGAAAGCAAAGGTGGAAGTATTATTGACAAAGCAGTTGTAATTTTAAAGAAGAAAGCATCTGCATTAACAGACAGAGAGTTGAATCCTGAATTCTTTCAGAAACTTGAAACAAGGGGTTCTGATGATTTGCCGGTTGAAGTAGTTGTTCCTCGTAGATATCTTAATTCTTCAAACTCAAGGAGTGAGGAAGAGTCCGAATCAAATAACCCAGGCGCAAAAAGGAGGTTGAGTGGTGTGGGAAACAGCCAGACAGATGACTTTCATGCATCTTCCAGCAGCAAAAACCGTAACATAGAGAGAAGAGCTGCTGGTATGCGGGATAAATGGCCTGAAGAGAAGGTAAATGGCAACGACTTAAGAAAAAGGGCAACTGATGCTGATGACAGGATAGATGTAAATCAAAGAGAGACATCTGAAAATCGTTTGGGTTTCTCGAAAGTGGATGAACAGTCTGAAGGGTCCTTTATTAGCAACAAAGGAAGCTGGTTGGCTATCCAGAGGCAGTTAGTGCAGCTGGAAAGACAGCAAGGGCATCTCATGAACATGTTGCAGGTATTTCTCAGTTAAGCATTTATACATGCTTCCAAAAAGTGCTCATTTGATTTGGAAGATTCCTTGTTGTTGCAGGATTTTATGGGTGGTTCTCATGATAGCATGGTAACTTTGGAGAATAGAGTTAGGGGCCTTGAGAGAATCGTTGAAGACATGGCTAGGGATTTACCGATATCATCAGGTAGGAGAGGTGGTAACTTTACGTCAGCATTTGAAGGATCCTATAATAGACCTTTAGGGAAGTATAATGGTTTTTCTGATTATGGTTCCAAGTTCAGTGGGCGAATTCCGTTTGTTGAAAGATTTTCCCAATCTGATGGAATTGCCCCAGGTGTGAGGGGGAGGGGACCTTCTTGGAAATCTGAAATGCCTGGTGATTGGGATTTCCCTGCATTCGGTGCTTCCAGAAATGGACAAGTTGTATCGAGAAGAGCCCCAGCTAGCAGTAACCGGGATAGTAGATCACCCAAATCGGAACATGAGAGTGATCAGTTTGGTGGCAAGAGAGGTTGGGATAAGGGTCCTGGGACTGCAAGGCTTGGTGAAGGGCCTTCTGCTCGAAGTGTCTGGCAAGCATCAAAGGATGAAGCTACCTTGGAAGCAATTCGCGTAGCTGGAGAGGATGGTGTAACATCTCAATCAGGACGTGTTCCTGAATTGACTGCTGAAGCTGTTGGCGATGATAACGTTGGACCGGAGCGAGACCCTGTCTGGACTTCTTGGAGCAATGCAATGCATGCCCTTCAAGTAGGTGATATGGATTCTGCCTATGCTGAAGTTCTATCTACAGAGGATGATCTCTTGCTTATAAAGCTAATGGATAGATCAGGCCCTATGGTTGACCAACTATCGAATGAGATAGCAATTGAATCCTTGCATGCTATTGTTCAATTTCTTATGGAGCAAGATTTGTTTGATATCTGTCTATCCTGGATTCAACAGGTATGGGTTCTACATCTTCGATCCTTTTTCTTCAAGCTGCTCTATTTAGACATTTTCTTTTGTAAGTTCCCTATTAACTTCTATTTCTCCTGTAAATTTTTCAGCTGGTCGAAGTGGTGTTAGAAAACGGACCTGATGCATTGGGCATTCCCATGGAGTTGAAGAAAGAGCTTCTGTTGAATTTACATGAGGCAGCTTCCACGATGGATCCACCGGAGAATTGGGAAGGTGCAGCACCTGACAAACTTCTATTACAATTGGCATCGGCCTGGAATATCGAGCTGCAACAGTTTGATAAGTAAATCTGCTGGTTTTGGTTTTGGAATCCTGTATTGTGCTTTTGCAAACTTTATATGTTACTCTGGTTGGATAAGTTTTTTTATACATGAAGTGAATGTTAAGTGAAAGAAAAAAAGCATCAAATAGCTAGGATGGACCGGTGCTACAAAATATTGATTGATTCTAAGCCACCGGAGGCTACTTTTACGTTTTTGTATGTACTGTATGATAGTGGCCTCTGATATTAGTGTAAATGTAAGTAGATTTTACATATGCTGGAAATTGCAGAAAATCTGAACATCTAATTATTTTGTCTTAAATAACCCTGCTTTAGTCTTTAACCATGAAACAGTGCAGAAGATTTCTTGAAAGGAGACTCTTGCTAATGCAGTTATCCAATATTATATCATTTTAGTAACATCACTAGTGCTATTAATGTGCATGATGTGAAATTTGATTGAGGAACCTTCTTGTTTCAAACATAAACACATGAACTTTCATTGAATCAAAGAGTTGCAGAGGCATCTCAATCCAATAAAACAAAGAGCCCTTGGTACATTTTCAACCCAATCTTGATCGAGGAACGTTATTTATATGAAACTAAATGGAGATATAATGAAGTTGTATATAATGTAACTAATGATAGAAGCTGATATATGCTTTCCAAATACTCCGTGCAAATTAACAATGTATAAAGTTATATGCGTATCTGTGTATACACACACCAATCTTATATGCAAAAACATATACTCAATAGGTCAGCTATGGTAAGGTTTTCTTTAGCTGTGCTTTGGTTGGGTTTCTTCCAAGCTTTTGTGCTGCTTTCAGCTCAGAAACTATTCTTTCGATTCTGGAAACCCGAGCTTCAAGTCTGGTAGCTATCCGGTCGACTTCCATATAAGTACTGCTTTCACCATTCTTGCTGGTATTATCTTTACTATAAAGCGATAACTCGAATTCATTCTTAACTCTTTCTGATCCTTCGTTACGATCTTCCAATATCTGTGCTGGTGTCATGGAAACCTTCATCTTTTCAGATCGTCCATTATCTGCCCCTGAAGATGAGAGACGTTGAGCCTTAGCCAGAGAGCAATTATCGTGACCGAATGGTCTAGTAGTGACACTGACTTTTTGGTTGGACACTTCTAAAGCTTCAGGCTCAAGTTCATCAACAGAAGGCTCAGGTTTCACAGTAATAAATTTGGCAGCAAAACCAGGAGGAATGCTGGCCTCATTCTCTCCTTTTCTTGCTTTCAGGGAACCTTGAGCCTTAGCCAAGGAGCAATTATCGTGACCGAATGGTCGAGCAGCGACACCGGCTTTTTGGTTAGACACTTCTAAAGCTTCAGGCTCAAGTTCATCAACAAAAGGCTCAGGTTTCACAGTAATAAATTTGGCAGCAAAACCAGGAGGAATGCTGGCCTCATTCTCTCCTTTTCTTGCTTTCAGGGAACCTTGAGCCTTAGCCAAGGAGCAATTATCGTGACCGAATGGTCTAGCAGCGACACCGGCTTTTTGGTTAGACACTTCTAAAGCTTCAGGCTCAAGTTCATCAACAAAAGGCTCAGGTTTCACAGTAATAAATTTGGCAGTGAAACCAGGAGGAATGCTGGCCTCATTCTCTCCCTTTCTTGTTTTCACCCATGGAATTTGTTTCGGCCTCTTCCTTGAACTCCTTTGTCTCTGCACAATACCCTTTATCGCATCCTGCCGAACCACCTTTTCCATCTTCTTCCACCATTCCGAATATCTGACAGTAACGTCGGACTCAAAGAAACGGGATGGGATATACAATTTTCTACCGTTGATTGGCCTCATGTAATTTTTCCAAGCGATTTCCGGAGACTCGTTGGACCGAGCAACATGAGCCGGTACATCTTGATCAATTCCAAACTGCATTGCTACTCGATGTGGCAGGTACTGCTGTATGCATCCTAACCCAACCAACTCAGAAGGCCTCAAACATAGAGCAAAAGATACTAATTCTTTACTCGAGTTTCCATCAATCAATATCCACCCTTCTTTCTCTTTGTAAAATCCATGGCTCTGCTTGTTATTAACAACTTTAACATACGGCCTCCAATCGAAAGTCTCGCCGGCTGAGTCCAAAATCATCCTCACATTTTCGACTTTCACAATTTCCGTATCGTTCCATCTAGCCAATCTGGTTTCAAGGTCTTGGATCATCTTAGGCTGTGGCTGCAATGCCGGGAACCTTTCCCATGCCCAAAGTTGAACCAACTTCATCGATGAAAAAACTCGAATTCTTGTCATACAATCATCAGATTCATCACCATTAAACTTAGTTGAACCAACAATAGTTTCTTTCAACAAAGTCAAGTCCTTATAAATACCAGCCAACACAGCTGATCCTAGTGCCACAACTTTGCCACTAGCTAAAAGGCATGCAATTGGAAACAATCTTGGCCTAATAACTGCATCATTGTCTTGGAAAACGAACCTTGTTAACCACATTGAAAGAAAGGCTTCATGCTCAATATCTCTCTCACTTCCAATAAAGTAATCCATCCACTCTTTTAGACTGATCCTTCTTGCTGTACCCCTTCTGATTTTCCTGTATTCTGCAACAAGTTTATCTTCAGCTTCCTTGAGTTCTTGGCTATCACCAGAGAATGTAACAGGGAAGCCTACAACGGAATAGCCTCCCAAAACCAACACATCTTCTAAAGTGATTGTTGTTTCGCCCCAGGGGAAGATGAAAGTGTTGGTTTCGGGGCTCCATTTCTCTGCCAAACCGAAGACTAAATCAGTATATCTTTTGATCAAACAAGTTGAGTTCATTATTGATTCAAAGATACCGGCTTTTTCCCAGACTTGTTGATACATTGAACGCATCATATCAACCCAAAACACCCAAGTTTCTTTTGGGTTTACCCAACCGGAGAATCTGACATTTAGAGGCCACTCTTTAGGCTGGAAACTGTAGGGTAGAGAAGAAAAGGAAAGTGAGAAAAGCTCTGGGATTTGTTCATCAATGGAAGATGGAGTTGGTTTAAGGAAATGGGCACTTCTTAAATGTGGTTTTCCATTGGCAAAAAGTGAAACCATAAGCTCTTGTCTTTCTTCAACAATGGCTTCATCTTCATTTCCTGCTGGTTCCACCATTGCTTCCAATGAATGATTCTTACTAGAAAAAAAACGACTGGGTTTACAGAAAGATAGTATCAATAAGAATGCAACATGCCAACATGCAGCTCTTGTTTTCAATCTTTAGTGTCAGAGATAGGTTTAAGCCTGTATAATGGCAGGAGGGTACAAATTACCCTTCTTTTTCATTGCTTTTGTATTTGAACTATAAGTGCATTAATATGATAGAAATAGAACAAGTAAAAGGAAAATTTGGCATTCTGGTAATAGTATCTTTCTCAGGGTCATTATGGTAATAGGATCCTTACGTAAAACTCAATTATTTTTATATATTTTTAAACTCAGATTTAGTGAGGATAAATAAATGATTAAGATAATTCTAAATTTTACATTGTGTAAGAGGATCTTATATCATATATGTATATATTAGTATATCATGTAATCTATATTAAGGTCTAAACGTGAAAAGCAATAAAAATGGTATTTTCTGACGATTTTGTAGATTATTTAGAGTAAATTGTTAGAACTTCGAATGGTTTGACGATGATGAAATTAGAATACAAATCTATTGTGCTTGTTGAATCACTAGATCATTTTTCTCTCGTATATTAATTTTCGTATTTGCTCCTCCACTTACTCCCTCTTAATTCTGCCATAAGAATTTACAAAGAATTCTACTGTTCAGGCACAAGCCTTGAACATCAAACAAAATGGAGCAAATATCACCCACCAACTGATAATCTGCAAATTGAGCAAATACCAAACATAAATCCCTAGTTAATGTTCAAATAAACTATTCCAAGATGATAATATATGCATCCCTCGGATCATCCGATCGTAAACCGCCGTCACCACCGGGATAACAACCAACAGTCCAGCATCACCAACATATCTTTTGATGTAGTAAGTGTTGGTTTCAAGGTTCCATTTCTTTACTTAAACTTTTAGGCGTACGACCGCCCCCTTCAGCCCCGCTCGGTACATCTTTAGTTCCACCATTGCATCCAATAATTCTCACTACAAATCGGCTCACTTTACAAAAAAGATAGTATCAGTAAACATGCATATCTTGTTTTCTGTTTTAATGATAGCTTTGAGGCTATAATAGCTGGAGAGTAAAATTACCCTTCTTTTTCACTGGTTTTGTATTTGAACTGTAATTGCATTACAGGAAAAAAGTAAAAAATAAAAGATGAAGGGTGTTGTTGAAAGCAACAATATGCTACAAATAGCAAAGGTCAGTGTGAAAAATGCAGTGGACAATTACTGTTGTTGTTATTTCAATGGCATTCTGTTAATAACGTGAACAAATCAAATAATAAGGGCAATTTTTCAAAATAATTCTGCATTTTCAATCCAGGTTAAGAGATGAGACGAAATACAAGAAGAAAAAAAAAACTTATTGTAATCCCTCAAAATTATATATTCTTCAAATTGAAGTCAGGACTAAAATTAAAAGATCTGAATTAACCAAAGAAAAAAAGAAGAGAAATTCCAAAGTAACAAAATAATAGTAATAAATAAATAAATAAAACAATCATACATCGGATTTGGAGAATTCGTGCCTGTTGATGAAACTCTAATTAATTTATAATTATAGGAGGAGATGACCAGTTGAATTGCCTGTTTTGTCCTTCATATATGATAAAATTACAATAAAGATAACTATATTTTCTGATGCAATGGGTTTTGAGCCCGATTAATGGGGAGAAAAAGGACCCCTTAAACGGAAAAAAGCTAGAAAAATTATCAGAGCCAAGTTTCAATCCTGAGACCTGTGGGTTATGGGCCCACCACGCTTCCGCTGCGCCACTCTGATTCCCATTGATGTATTACTCTGGTATTTACTTAAAACGCATCTGTGAAAAGGGTATCTTCTCCTTTTCATGGTTGCCTTGTTATTTTTGACACGTGTTAAACGTGTACATATGCATTTATTTTTGTTATTTAGAATTTATATAAATTTTAAAATATATAAAGTTAAATTATGGTTGATCATCTTTATACAATGGCGATAACTTCTTTCTTTTCATGTACCTGAAAATTGTTATTGGAGTCTGCTAAATTCTAGAGTTAAATTGTCAGTTATCCTACCTGCAAACTTTATTCTAAGCAACATAAAAGATGGCTTTTCTACATATCTATAAACTGAAAAACAAAAACCTTTATTCTAAGTAATGGAAACTGCTTTGATCCTAAAAGGGCAGAGAAAGGAAAATTTGATGCAGCCTATTGCAACTTTTAAGGTTAACCCTCCAGGGAAGTCTAGCTCCTACACCTTTTTTTTTCAGGATTGAAAACATTTTACATTCAACTAAAAACACTTTACAACATTTGCAACATTTGAAACTCATGACTGCTTGTTGGAATCACGTCTTTCTTGATCTCCGATCTCGGTTTCTTCAGAACCAATGGCTGGCTGTTTGATCCGAGATGCTTGGTTTTCCCTCATGTTCTCTTGAACAGCCTTGAAAAGAAGTGCAGTACATCAGTGGCTATGTCAAACATCAAGGTGCATAATGGATTAGTTCGATATGGAATTTATTATACCTGCAACAACTCAGTCATCTTGCCAGTTCTGAACTTTTCCAAAGGTTTGAACAAAGAAGGATGAGCGGGTTGTACGGCCTGTAGTGGTTCAATTGAGAGTGGCTGATCATTTTCCATTTTATGTCCAAAATCTTTGATCGACGAATTACCATCTTGAACTTCCGGTGGTTGTGAGGGGACTTGAACCCTTTTCATGACTTCAGTTAATAGTTTCTCAAAAGGCATGCCAGTCATCGACTTAGGGTCTTTATCCTGTAAACCCTCGGTTGGGAGTTGACCATATGGAACAGTTTCACTTAGCATGCCTTTCGGCACAGTGTGGTTACTACTTTGAGGTTGAGTAGGAAATATTTGGTTTCCAACTGTAGCCATCGGGTTGACGGGCTTTTCCCCTGCCGTATCGGCAGCTCCAGACACTTGTTTGCCTTTAGAGGCTGCCAAATGAGGAGGTTGGCTTAATTGTTGAGTGGCAACTTTGCCATTCGATAAACCAGCAGGTTGTAGCACAACAGGCACCACCGTGCCCCTGGACAATAGTGGAGAAACATATTGTGTTGCCCCCAACTGCATATGCTTGCTTTTTAAGGCTCCACTATTCGAAGCCCGGGCTCGTGGCACCTGGATGGAGAGAGCTGATCCATTGACTGGAAGTGTAGTTCCATTCCTCTCGCGTGGGGAGAGAATCTCTTTTCTTCTAATCATTTGGAGATTTGGAGCCACATCATTCTCAGCTGAAACAGGAACATAATGCCCGGGCTTGAAAACCACACCCCTTAAAGTTGCATCAGTTTCACCAACCCTAACAGTAAGCAAATATCCTGCATCAAATGCTGCATCGATAATACCACCAACAGCCTGACCAACCATTATATCATTTGCATCATTGATTGGATTCACTTGATGTGATCGAGTGTCATTCACCCCTTCAAATCCAGGTGGGCTACGGGTATTCTCTGCACGGTTCAGGTTCTGATTCCATTGAGTCAGAGCATCTCCCCCCTGATTTAGACCATGTTTTGGATGTTTTCTCGGGCGACCCCGTTTGCGCTTCAGCAAAAAATCTTCTGATGCATCAGGGCTATTCTCTTGCTCAATATCTTGATTCATTGTACTATTTGCAGCAAAGGAATAGCCTTATCCACGAATATTATCACTGTTTCCTTCCTGGAAGACAACAAGGCAGCTATAACCAACACAGAAAAAGGCAATCATTCGACATTTCAACTATGTAAAACAGTCAAGCAAGAGTGCTGCCTTCTCAACATCAATGCAGTTTCACATTAAGGCCACAGTCAGCAATCAAGCATCTTAACTCCGACTAAAATGGGCGGTCACAATCATGAATCTTACCAAAATAGGCATGTGAATATCAATAATACTCGGGGAAAGAACCAAGACCCGAAACCATAGCCACCATATATGTTAGCAAATTACAAAAGGAATAAAAGGCTAAAAGCAGAAAATGACTGATCTGTTTTTGTTACAATGACAAAAGAATTTCCTCTAGTTTTTCCTGGAATGGAACAAAAATCTCTTCAAATCTTGATAAGAAATTTTAAACACAACCTTATTGGGATTCTAACCATTAAATTCAAGAAGTTCTAAACTATTCTAATAATTCGATCTCTTGAGTAAAAAGGGCATTTAACTTCAATAAAAACAACACAATATCGATATCTCCACCCTTAATCCATTGAAGACTAAGGCTAAACCCCATTAATTCAAGAATACCGGTCGCCTCTGTTATCCGCTCTCTCCGCCTTTCCTAAGTATTCATGTCTTAATATTCAACAAGAACATAGTAATCCTCATATATGAAAAAATTGGTGTACCCACGTTGGACAGATACCTATATCCAACACAATGATTAACACAGAAGGAAAAAAAATTCATCTCATGCATGCAATCTGTGAGGTAATCTACACAATGATTTACTTATAACATAACTCATAATTGCACAATAATAAAAGCAAAAAACAGAACTTTAAAGCGCTAAAAGAAACCCCATTGAAACGTAATAAATAAAGATACCATAAATTACTGGAGTATTAAGAAAAGCGAGAAGAGTAGACCTTTTTCACAGCATTTTCATCAACTCCCAAGCATAAGGGAAAATCCTGCAACAAGCATAATAAATTAAAGCTTAAGTCAATGAAATATGAAAAAAATCGAAAACCCAGATATGGAAGTGAACAGAACAGACGGGAAAGGAATTGTTTTTACTAAAACCCAAATAATATAAAGAAAAAATCCTTAATTTTCTTACAGAGTAACATGAAATTAGGGATTAGAAGAAAACAGCTGACCTTTTTTGGTGGTGTCTTTCACTTTGTTCCTTTGGGTTTTTGCTTAAGAAAAATTAAAACTTTGATTACAGATAAATCGTTTTTAAGAAAAATCTGGGGTTTTATTTTAATTCTTTTCATATCATAATTTTTTGTTATTTTGGTAGCGGGGAAAGACAAAGTGACAGCACATATGAAGGGACTGTAAAAAGGAGCAATGAAAAAATGCCACGTGTAAAGAATGTTAGCAATGAGGCTAATTAGTGACACTTGTGAGGCGGGAGTGACACATAGGTTAAAATGGGTCCCTATAAAGGTGTTTGTTGGCAAAGTTGGGGGTTATCGACTGAAATATTATTTTTAATTTCAAAATTAAGTGTTTTTTAAAGTTGGATTTTGAGTAGGGGTGTTTATCGAGCGAGTCGATCGCGAGTTGAGTAGTGCTCGATTTGTGCTCATTAAAAAAAATTCGTTGCTCGACTCAGCTCGTTGCTCGTTAAGCACGTTAAAATTTTGCTCGATTCATTCTTGCTAAAAAATCTCATTGCTCGACTCGTTGCTCGTTAAGCTTGCTAAATTTTTACCTTATTTTTTAAAATATAAGTAAAATCTAATAATACTTTTAGAACTTAATATGAACATGCAAATTCAGGAAAAACGTGAGGACAAAAGAGACAAAAGTGAGCAAAACGTAATTTAAGGGGCAAGTAGAAAAACATGTAAAGTTTAGAGGAGAATGTGTAATAAATTTTTTAACCGTGGAATTGGCCTCCTAGAACAATAAAACACAATTCTACTTTAAATTTTAAAGTTTTAAGTTTAGGGGATGGCAAAATTACATTTGAGTACCCCATAAATGATAAAATTTTAATTTTCTTTTTTAAAATTATAAGTTAAATACATGATAAATATTATATTTAACCTTTTAAAAGTTCGCGGTTTAATTGATTCTAACAAAATTAAGGGTAAATTACGTAAATGACTACCATACTATATGTTAAGTCGTGATTTGATCATTTTATTTTTTACGAAGCAATTAAACTACCATACTATTAAATTAGGCTCAATGTGACCACCAGCAATTAGAGACTAACGGAATGAGTGACATGGCAGTTAGTAAAAAAATGTATAATTATGACCAAATAAAATGATGTTTAATTGCTTTGGAAAAAAATAAGGTGATCAAATTGCGACCTAAATCATAATATGGTAGTCATTTATGTAATTTACCCTAAAAGTAATGACTTGGTCCTTGCACAACACCAGATGGAAATCGTTTGCCCCAAACTATGCCTCCTTTGGTATTCTTACTTAAAAAAGTGGGTTTAGGGTTTTAGATTAGAGTTTGTGGTTAAGGTTTAAGGAATTAAGTGTATGATGTATTTTTTTAGGATTCAATGTTTATGGTTTAAGATGTGAAAATTAAAGTTAGGGTTTAAATTTTAATTTTTAAGTATTTTTTTAATGTGGGACATAAAAAAAATAGTTAAGAGGCAAAAGATTTTTATTCGCACAATACCACATTTCTATAGTGATTACAAACACGTAACAAGATAAGACATTCAACCGGAGAGTACAAAACATCAATAATGATAACTAAGCATTCATCTATTAGAAGGGAGACAAATTCAACATTAGAAAAATATTTGTAAAAAACGAGAGTAAAACTTATTGGAGAGAAAACAAAAACAACCACTATTATCATAAGAAAAATAAAAGAATTACTAAAATAAAAAATAACAAATCTCAACTCGTAAAAGAAAACATGCAAAACAAAGGTCATTGGTATGTTATGTCCGTGCTTAGCTAACAAACATATTACGAGATTTGAGAGTATATTTTATGATAAATTTGAAAGATTAAAAAGAAGTAAAAATAGTTATTTATAACATATTAATGAAAAAGAGAGAGAATGTCAAAATGGGACGGATAATCATATTCTATTACATTGCCTGACCATAATTGATTTACCAACTCATCTGTACTAAAAGTAGTAATCCTAAATGAAGACGATGATGAATCAACGGACCATAATTTCCTACAGTGATTTGTCTTCACCCTTTTAATCTCTACTGATATTGGATCCTCCAGATATTTGAGCGTTAGGATTAAAATAATGAATGAAATCGGTGGATCAACTATTCCACTACAAAGTTTTAGGTTAAGTTCCATGAGATTGGTACATTCGGACAAGAGGATCCAAACTCCAGATTTGCACAAATTTGCGTCGTCTATGTTGAAAACCCTGAGTTGCACAAGATTTCCAGCTATAATCCAAGCGTTGTTCTCGTCTAACAGGAATCCAGGCTTTGTCGCCGTTGAAAAAGAGCCGAACAAGTGTAGTTTAGTCAAGTTCTTACAATACGTGCCCAATTTTCGAAACAAGCGATCTGTATAGCAATGGTCGAGTGGTCCGATCGACAGCTCTTCAAGTTTTCTCCAGTTTTGGATTATACCTGTCAATTCTTTTACATCGATATCATACGAGTCCGGTAGCATTAGCGTTTTAAGCTTCCTTGACCTAATACAAAAAAATAGGGTTAGTTTGATATTACTTTTAAAAATTATAGTGGAAAAATACTTTTAAGATGTGTTTATGTATGGTTTAGTCTAAAATAGGAGGGTGAAAATCATATGCCTGTGCCTCCAATCCCTCACTTTAAAATAGTGAGTTTAAGGTTTATGGTTTAAGGTTAGGACTGAGGGTTAGAGTTTAAAGAATTAGGGGTATAATGTATTTTTATAGTGTAAGGTTTAGGGTTTAGAATGCGAAAATCAAGGTTAGAGTTTAGAATTTAAATTTTAGTATTTTTTAGCATGTGGCATATAAAGATGCATAGTTAGGGCGCTGAGGATTTTTACTCAAAATAGGAGTGTTTGATACTGGAGCGAATAAGTGTTTTTAAGCAGATAAAATGTCTATTTTGAACATTGTTTTAAAAATACAAAATAATTTATGGTATAAACAAGAATAAATAAGTAATCATACTCAAAAGTTAAAATCTGAAAGTCAAAATTTGCAAATTTTTAAAAAAATATTTTTTGACCAAAAAATTACATGTTCTTTATTGATTTTGAACTCAAATTCAAAAATACTTTTGAAAAGCAATGCAAAACGAGATCAAGAAAACATACCTTTGAGCAACAAGAGCGAGATGAGTGTGTTTGAGATGCATAGAAGGAGCAAATATGATGTTCTTGATGCATCTTTGATGATGTTGTATGGTTTCCCAATTCATCACAGATTTGAGTGCTTGAGATAAGTGTTGATCCAATTTCAAACTATGATCAGAATGTTGTTTAAAAAAGATGTTTAATTGAGTAAAATCCAAAGTCTCATAATCTTTCCAAAATAAAACAACTCCGATTGCTAATCTCCAATAACGACACACTAATGAAACTGAACGTAATAAGTCTTCAGCAGACAACAATACAAGAATTTGTCGTAAAAGGTCATAATCCAAATGCCCCCAACTGCTGTGAACTTCCTCCATCTTTATTTTGCTTCCCTCCATATTGTTTCAATGCTGTAGAAAGATAACAATTTAAACAAGAAATCAATTGCTTTGCGAGTTTTTGACACTATTTTGTCGGAAGAATATCGATGCTCTTTGAAGGTTGAAACAAGAAATCGCCAAGCTTTTATTGTCATAATTATAATACAAGTATATAGTACTCCGTAGTTATATAGACGGATTAAAATTCTAATTTGGGAGTTTATTTTTTTTTGAATATACTAATTTGGGAGTTTTAGTTTAAATACAACTATTTTAACCGATAATATATGTGGCTTATTATGAAACGATTGATTAGAATTCATATTTTAAAATTCTAATTTAAATATAATTATGTTACGTACAAATATCTTAAATATTATTTGGAATTGAGCATTTGAATTAAACAGAAACATTACACTTTAATATTAAAGAAAATGTTTTGATACAGAAACTTGTGTATTTAACTTTAAGATTTAGAGGTTTAGTGTGTATGATATAAAATTTAAATGTATGGTTATAATTTAAAGTTTAAGACTTATGGATTAAGATTTAGGTGTTAGGGTTTAAAAGTTAGATTTTAGATTATGATAGGAATGATTAGAATTTATATTTTAAAATCCTAATTTAAATATTATTTACAATTGAGAGCCATGAATTAAACAGAAGCCTTACACTTTTTTTTTTTTTTGCTAATAGAAACATTACACTTTATTAATATTAAACAGTAATGTTGTTCACTTTAAGCAGAAAAAAAGTCATTTATTTACTTCTTCGGCTGACCAGCCCATCCACAAGGACACTCACACTCATTCACCACCCACGGCCATCACGGCTATTTTAACTAAATATTCTGTTTTTTTATATTTATTAAGATTATATTTATAAAAAACTAATTCCTAAAAGGAAAATACTTTGATGCACAAGCTTGTGTAAACTTTAGTTTACACAAGTCCTTTAATTTTAGGGTTTAGGGTTTAGGATTTTAGGTTAGGGTTTAGGGGTTTAGTATGTAAGGTATATAATTTAAGGTTTATGGTTAGAATTTAGAGTTTAGGGTTTAGGGCTTAGGGTTTAGGTTTTAGGTTGCTAGGGTTTGTGATTTAGATTTTAAATTTTATAAAGGGATTGTGTAAAAAAAATTTACACAATTTGTGCATCAAAATAAAACCCTTCCTAAAATAACAACCCTTCTAATAAAAAAGCAAAAGTGCATTTGGTTATTTGTGTTTTTTTGAAAGATGCATTTTGGTGATCCACGTTTTTTCACCATGTGGCAATCCAATCACTAAAGTATTAAAAATAGATAAAAGATAGTTGTTATCTCGTTTAAGTGTTTATAAAAGAAGTGTGTTGTATTAAATAATATTTATGTATTAAAAATTAAATGAAAGATGATTGTTATCTCATCAAGATGTTCGGTTGTAAAATTTGTGATAGAGTTAAAATGTAAGTGTTATGTGTATAAATATACATTTTACCATTAAAATTATAGCTTTATATTTTCCCCTTATTTTCACATTGATTATTATATTATTTTAGGGTTTAGGGTTTAGGGTTTAGAATTAATGTTTATGGTTTAAAGCTTAAAGTTTGGAGTTAAGGTTTTAAGGTTTGACATTTATGGGTTAGTGTGTTTAGGGTTTGTGGTTTAGGGTTTGTGGGTTTATGATTTATTGTTTAGGGTTCATGTGTTGTAGTTTAGTGTTTATGGTTTATAGTTTGTTGTCCAATGTTTGAGGTTTAGAGTTTATGATTTAATGCTCATGGTTTAGGGTTTGTGGTTTATCGTTTATGGTTTAGAGTTTATGGTTCAATGTTTGGGATCGATCGCTTATAGTTTAGAGTTCATGGTTTATTATTTAGGGTTTCATATTGAGGTTTGTGGTTTGTGGTTATGGTTTATAGTTTGTAGTTTGAGGTTTATTCTTTAGGGTTTAAAGTTTGAAGTTTAAGGTTTAGGATTGAGTGTTGGGATTATTGTTTAGGGTTTAGAGTCAGCATACTTACAATGATGTAAATACATGAAAATAGTATGAGGGTATAGTTAACAAAATTGTTGTAAAAGTTAGCATGTTAAATAAACATCATCTCCATCCCGTGATAAATATCACCCAAATCGCAAATAAAATAATACGCTATATTAACTTTCACATCTACCAAATGCTTGTATAAAAGTAGGATGAGTCTATCACGGGAGACGAACACCGTTGAACACCACTAACGCTGAACACTGCTGAACATTATTAAATTAATTAATAAAGATTAAAAATCTTAAGGACTAGACTTATAATTAAAATCATTTCAAAAGAAAATTAATTATATTTCTCTATAGTATTTTTAATTGATATATTAGAATCAAATATACCAAAATCTCCATAATATCAAAAACCCTACACTCAACCCCTTTATTTCCCTTCCACCGCCATTGTCCCCTTTGCTGCTGCCGCTGCGGCCGCTGGTGTTAATTGAGTTTGGTCGATATATTGGAACCATTTTTTATCAATAAAGGTGAATTTGCATTAAAAAACAATTACATGTATATCCGTAATGGAAGGGGCACAGAAGGTCCCCATAAAGTTTGACCATGAGAGTTTTTAGCAATTTTGGCTAAACAATCCTCAGCTTGATTACATGTTCGGGGAATAAACGAAAAAGAACAAGAATTAAACAGTCTAGCTTGCGATCGAATATCCTCTTCCACAACTGAGGAGATCCAGTCTGATGACATTCTCGAGCTGAGCCTTTTGATCACATTTTGACAGTCCGCTTCGAGGATGATGTTAGAAAAGCCATTTTTAAAAGCAAGGGAGATTCCTAGTCTGATAGCAAGAGCTTCCGCAATCGCAACCGCAACGTTTGGAGCTGTTGTTGGTTCGATTAATCCTTGGATAAAGGATCCTGAACAATCCCGGGCAATAACCGCCATCATGACTTTGCCAGTATATCTCTCAAAAGCAACATCACAATTGATTTTTACCGTATTGGGAGGGGGGCCAAGCCCTCGATACCTTAGGAGTCTGAAATGTCACCGAGCAATTGACTACAGTGGCATCAGAGTATTCCTTGAAATCCATTTCGGCTCGCAACCACACTTCCCACGGAATATCTTTCCTTCCCTCGAAAACCCATGCGTTCCTAGATTTCCACATTGCCCATATGAGAAAAGCAATAAGAGCACTACTATCTTTGAATTCCCCTAAGTTGTTGGAATCATTGATCTTAGACCACCATTGAGGAAAACTCAGAAACCCAAAAACGGACGGTGAGTAGCTAAAACTGGAAGCCTTCCAAACTGCTTGGGCAAAAGGTCAGAAAAAGAGAAGGTGCTCTAAGGACTCCTTCTATTCTTCACATCTGGGGGCACAACTAGGAGTCCTGGAAATGTCCATGAAAATGAGCCGCGAGGAAGCCTTTGGTAGGCACAATATCATGACAAAGTTTCCAGAGAAAAGAGCATATTTTGGTCGGGGCCTTCAGATTCCAAATCGAGTTCCATACAGCCTTGTTATTACCCGGAGAATTACTGGAAGATGGTTCCGGTGACGGTTTAGAATTTTTATCAATAAAGCGATATTCTGATTTCGCCGAGTACTCCCCATTCTTCGTACCTGCCCATATAAGAATATCTTTGATCTCTGGTCCTCCATAATGGTAGTATTCTAAGATCTTTGATCTCTTCCTATTGGGATAGACAAGATCGCGTTAGTTTCTGTCTGTGAGAAAAGACCCTCAATAATGGTAGTATTCTAAGATCTTTGATCCGAGTTCATGAGACTGAAAATAGATGGATGGGGACAGCTGGGCGGTGATTGTGAGCCAATCCTGAACTTATAGAAATTCGAGATCCAATTATCTTTTCATGTTGAAATGCTACGGTCATTGCCTACCCTCCACAGAGAACCATCCCTGATCACCTCGATCCCTTCTCTTATCCCTGCCCAGGCCCAGGAGGGGTTTTTGATCTTAGGAGCATCGAAGATGTTACCATTCGGATAGTAGATGCCCCGGAAAATCTGGGCGAGAAGCGAATCCGGAAATATCATTTAAAATATTAGACTAAATTATAAAAATTATAAAGATTATAAAGAAATATGGGTTAATTTCGGGTTAAATATAGCTTTTTAGGACTAAAGTGAACAAAATATAATTATATATTTAAAATATTGGGAAAAAATATAAAAATTATAAAGTAATAAAGGTTAATTTCAGGTTAAATAAAGCTTTTGAGGACTAAATTGAACGAAAGTATCATCATATAAAAAATATTAGACTTAATTATAAATATTGAAAAGAAACTAGGGTTAATTTCAGGTTAAATAATGATTTTAGGACTAAATTGAGCAAAAATTAAAATTTTGACGGACTTAACATATGATTTACCTCTTTTGTTAAAGTCATATGATATTTTTGTTTATTAGTGACACGAGCATGTTTTGATTGATACATGATTTTTTAAACGAGAGTTAACAGTAAGGGTAATTGAAGTCACGATTTAAAGTTTAGGGTGCAAAACGTCACGAAAAATTTTTTAGGGCCAACTCGGTATAAAATACATACTTTAGGGGCCATTGGTGTCATTAAGCCATATTTTTATATATAAAGTTTTTAAAAATAAATTAAATTTTATCAAATTAAAATTTTCTCAAGTAACAATGACACGAATCAAATCAATTTTTGTCTATTTCTACTATTTTTTAAATATGATGTAATTCATTTCATCCGAAATTAAACAGACCAGTAGCATAAACAAACACAAAAGAGTTCATTAAATCTATTCAAAATGATTAAAAGAGTTCATTAAATCTATTTTTAAAAAAGAGTTCATTAAATCAGAATACCAATAAAATTAATAAAATTAATGGCGTTTAATAATTAACAAACTAGCTCAGATTGAGACAATCTTAGCAGGGTTAAAATTGAAATTTCCTTCCCAATTGAGGTTTTTAGCGTCAAGGCTTCAAAAACCCAGCTTTTTGGCTTGAGTTAAAAATCATTTTTCCAACGTGATTTTTTATGCAAAAGTGTTTGCCATTGCTTCTCTGCCCAGAAGTGCTCTATAAGTACGGATAAATTCGTTTGTCCCTTTTCGGTGTCCCTACATATGTTATAACATTAAAAAATACTACAAAATTAAATTTTAAGCCCTAATCTTAAATTTTAAATCTTAAGCCCGACAGCCTATACCCTAAAAAATACACCCCACTCTAAATTCCCTAAACCCTAACCACAACTCCTAACCTAAAACCATAAACCCTAAATCATAAAGTTAATTTTGAGCTTGGGGCATATGTAGGGGCACTGAAAAGGGGTAGATAATTTTCATCCCTAGAAGTACTGCCTAAGTTTTAATGGATGCCTAAGTCTTAATGGATAAAAATCTTCTGCCCCTTTTCGGTGCCCCTACTTATGCCCCAACACTAAAAAACACAACAAAATTAAATTCCAAGCCCTAACCCTAAATTCTAAATCCTAAACCCTACACCATATACCCTAAAAAATACACCCTACCATAAATTCCTTAAACCCTAACCATAATCCCTAACCTAAAACCCTAAACCATAAACTTAAATTTAAGTGCAGGGCATAAATAGGAGCACCGAAAAGGGGTAGATGATTTCCATCCAAGTCTTAACATGTATAGTCATAATTACTAATTAGAGTAATAATCTTTGACAATGTGGGATAAGAAACAAACTTTAACCCCATAAAATGCAAAACCTATTGGTTAGTTTGTGTACGTGTTTAGAATTTAGGGTTTAATTTTTTTATGTAATATAGTTAAGATTTAAGTTTTAATCTATAAACTCTAAATTTTAACCTTAAACTCTAACTTCTAACCACAACTCTTAAATTCAAAATCCATCCGCTAAAATCTCTGAACTCTAAACCATAAATGAAATCTTTAAACCCTAAAACCAAATTTCTCATGAAAATTTGTGCATAAAAAAATTACCTTTAATAAAATTTAATTTATTTATTATTAAAAAAAATAAATCATAAATAAAATTTTAAAAGACCCACGGTGGCGTGGGCTTTATCAGTTATTATGAAAAGAAAATAATAGAAAAAAGACGTAAGTGCCAACACATTGTATATTATACGTATAAATTGCTCAAATAAATCGAGATGTATATAAAATCCTTCCCCATATTTTTGTTTTACAAAAGGGAATCCATTCGAAGTATATCATAGTCCAAGAACTCTCGCCCTCAAAGAAAGAATCCGAACAACAAAGCTCTGGAGCAGTGCCTTCTACATTCATTTGTTCGCCATTTTTATGCATTCGTTCCGGTAACTTCGTTCTTTATCTTTTATTTGTTCTTTCAAAGGCACTTCAACAGCAAAGCTGAAGCGCATTGATATTCTTATATGTCATTTTCATGCATTCTTTCTGGTAATTTTGTTCTTGTTTCTTGTTAAACAATCCAAAGGACTTCAACAATTAAGTCATGTCAAATAAACATTTTATGCATCGTGTTAGAATGGATCGACTAAACCCAACATTTCAGTTGCCAAGAATCCCAGGTCAGAGGCCAAGAAAACTCTTGGAATCCATCGACCCTGACTTGCCACCTCCGATCACGCTCAATGTATTATTGGGAGGCAGGCCTAATAACGTAGCGGACACTAGTAGTGGCTCTGGATCCAACACTAGCCGTGTTTCAGACAGCGGAGCCGACAATGACAGCAGTAGCACTGACTCAGACATGCCTCGACCTGGACCTCAGCTCCGACCCCGACCTCGACCTGGTCCTCAACTCCGACTCCGACCCCGACCCCGACCTCAACTTCCCCTTTGGGGTAGGAAGGGAAGGAGGAGTTGAAATTGGGACCTGATACAGGCTATTTATAGTTGTTCTATTTAATCTCAAACCTTTATGTCCCCTCACTTCTATTTCAGCATACTTGCAATAGGAAAAGCAACCAGCATTAAATCTTTAAATTTGTGTACCGAGATGTTAAATGTTTGCTTCATTGCTTTAAGTCCTGTTTCTGTTAAAGTGCAGAGGCCTGGTATGTCACACTTGTTGACCCTTGATGCGTTGTTATTTCATATGATTGGGGGCCGATTAATGTGATTTGCAAAAGCTGCAAGGAATAGTTATTATGCATGTATTTGTGGAAGGATGCCCAGATTTTGATCTTTGCAACAGTATGTGAATTTGTACCATTATCTTTTCATTGGTGAGATTGTACATGCTTATGGACATTTTTCGGTCTCTCTTAAATGAACAGGCAAGGCACATGTTTGATGAAATCGATTATGTATTGGAGGCTAGAAATGCTGAACACTTTGCTTCTCTTTATGGTAGCTGTCCTGGTAAGTATTTTATATTTTCCATGGATACTGCTTTGGAAGGTTTTGTTTTCTATCTTAAATTATGTTTTTTTTAATTTTACAGGATCATGCAATTACGAACAGAGTTATTAATGGATTTGGATTGCAGTAAAGTTGGCCCCTGAGATCTGGACAGCATGTTGATGCGCCTTGTATTGAAGCCAGATATCCTTAGCTTTTCTGTGGACATCATATCGGCCGTGTCGTTGCAAGTAAGCAACCGGTTACTAGATACATTTTGGGTTTGAATTTCTAAACTAATAAATGCATTAGATAATTTGTTTAAACTACATCTGAAAGTTCTTCCTATTGCTGTCTTTACTAATAGATATACTTATTGTTCTGCGTCTTAATTGATCGGTTCTGTAATGGATCCTTACGCAGGAGGCCAGTCTTTGCACAAGAGACGGAACTAGGGTGGTTCTGTAATGGAGCCAGAAATCCTTGATGGCATTTTCACTGTTTTCAAAGATGTAGCATTAGCAGAAGACAATGAAAGGGAAACGGAACCATTCGCTGCGCCTGGGCCTGTGTGTAGTCCTGCCAGCCATGCATCAAAAGTTCCAATGTGTGTTGATGAGATAGAAGAACACAAGAGTGGTTGGGAAACTGTCAGCCATCTTGAGGATCAGGGCTCAACTTATTTTCCAGAAGGGAGTGCTATATCTGCAGACAAGTATCACCGCCGGGACAGCAATTTCTCAGGGAGTGGAACTGAGTGGGAAGAGAATGAATTTGGAGATACCCCAATCACAAAAATTAGCATGTTTATTCCTTGCCTGCAAGACAGTCAAAAGAAGGTTTCGTCCATAGCAAGGCTTTTGAGATCAGTCCCGAATAATGGAGAAATTACAAGATAATCTCAGTAGAAGGAACATTGAAGTTCACCTGACTCGGGTCATCAACACCTAAAGAAAGGGTGCATTGAATGGCCTCGTGGCACAGGGAAGAAAGTCTGAAGGCCAAATTTAATCGATTTCTTACTCTTCTGATTGTAAGCTACTTTTCTCCTTTTTAAGGTCGAGCCTTTAATTCAATTTTCAAAGAGAGTTTCAATGAAGCTTTGAGAGGAAGTCAACGAGGAAAGATAGATGTTGCAGATGGCTGAGGTCTGGCGTGAAGAACGTGTTCTGATGAAGCTCATTGATGCATATATAGGTGGAACATGAGAGAAGCCGAAGCACTTAGACAGTCTGCTGCTTCAGTTACTGTCCAAGTAATTAAGGAATTTACGTACAATCCTCAAACCTTGATGGCATTTTCACTGTTTTCAAAGATGTAGCATTAGCAGAGGACAATGAAAGGGAACCGGAACCATTCGCTGCGCCTGCATCAAAAGTTCCAATGTGTTTTGATGACTGATGAGATAGAAGAACACAAGAGTGGTTGGGAAACTGTCAGCCATCTTGAGGATCAGGGCTCAACTTATTTTCCAGAAGGGAGTGCTATATCTGCAGACAAGTTACAAGTATCACCGGGACAGCAATTTTTCGGGGAGTGGAACTGAGTGGGAAGAGAATGAATTTGGAGATACCCCAATCACAGAATTAGCGTTGTTTATTCCTCGCCTGCAAGACAGTCAAAAGAAGGTTTCTTCCATAGCAAGGCTTTTGAGATCAGTCCCGAATAATGGAGAAATTACAAGATAATCTCAGTAGAAGGAACATCGGAGTTCACCTCCACACCTAACGAAAGGGTGCATTGAATGGCCTCGTGGCACAAGGAAGAAGAGTATGAAGGCCAAACTTTTGGAGGCAAGAATGGAAAGCCAGAAGGCCCAATTATGGCAGCAAAAGATTTAGAAGTAGATGGTGATTTCAACCGCCAAAGCTTATTCATCACGGCAGCTGATGTGCCCAAACTGATATAAGTAATAATATATTCATCAGACATTAGGCACCTTCTGCTCCCAATTCAAAGTAGGTTAAAAGTTGGACAGGAGCATGCGGCCGTATATGGATTTATCGATTCTCTGGTTTCCCGGTTCTTGCTCATGTCGGTTTCATCCCTTAAGCTGATATCTCCAGACAATGCTGTTGGTTTCATCAGTAGCTGTAATTCTGCACGTAGGGTGGTCAATTCTGTTTGTAAAGGAGAAAGGAATATATGC
Source organism: Hibiscus tridactylites (assembly GCA_958450335.1). NCBI lineage: Eukaryota > Viridiplantae > Streptophyta > Magnoliopsida > Malvales > Malvaceae > Hibiscus > Hibiscus tridactylites. The sequence goes on from OY288267.1 coordinate 5,088,135, forward strand.
CATTAGTGGTTGTACTTTTAGAACCAAATCCAATCACAATATGAAGTGCTCATAAATTTACCTGGATCCGAACATGAATTTGAGTAATATTCATCCACTGATTTGAAACCCAATGCCACTGCAGGTGTTAAAGATATCAACTCTAGTTAGTTGTTAAGTCTGTCATGACACTCCGAATAACATAGGTTTAATGTACGAAAAAACATACATCATCGTATTCAGACCCGCTTGTACATTATATTCATCATGTTTACAAGTATCTTCTGTGAATTAAGCTGTTTGGATCTGCAATTCGGGGATAAGATTTTGGTATAACATTAATAACAAAATTCAGAGGTCATAACTCGAGTGGATGTAAAGTTTGGTGTCTCATGTATAAACCTTACTAAGTTTGGGGTCTCTCTAACAATTTACCTTTTTCATTAAGTCTATAAACTCCCTTTTTCTCCTCTATTCCTGCCGATTGGTGTCACCTAACCTCTGCAAGCAGCCGTCTCTGAACGGCCACCACCCCCTCATCAATCACCGACCGCCCTCGCCTAATCTGCAAGTGGATCTTTGCTCTTTGAAGTTTGAACTCACAAAACCCTTGAAAAACTAAAGCTTACCAAAGTTGCAGGTTCTGATTATCGTTCAAGAATGTTGGGTTTACGGTGTTCTGTCGGAGCACTCTCAGATGTCAGTCATCGGATCCTTCAAACCATGACGGTGCGTGTCATTCTTTATATTTACAATTTTGACAACTTTTTGACCCAGGGTTATGAACTTATGATTATATTTTTCAGACCTAACCAAACATTGGATTTCTGGGTTCATAGATGTCTGTTTCTTTTAGTATAAGCTCATTAAGTTAAGGAAGATTAGAAGGTGGATTTTGTCATGTTGAACTCTACAAATGTCTTTCTGAATAAGATGTAAATTATATTTTGGTATAACATTGCCAGACTTTTATATTAGTCAAAGATGTTATTGTTCAATTGGATTTTCATTTTCTTTCCCTTTGAACTGCAACAAACATGATATTATCTTATGCTTATTTCTACTTTTGTATAGACCATGTATCTGGGATAACCAGAGTCTTATTGTTTTCTGCAGGTCCATGGAATAAGAGTGCAAGGCATTCGTGTGGGAAGTGCTGAAATTCCTGACCACAAGCGCATCACAGTTTCACTTCAAAGCATCTATGGAATTGGTCGTACTAGAGCTCGCCAGATCTTAAGCGAGCTCAATATACATAACAAACTCACTAAGGAATTAACTGGAATGGAACTCATGGCTCTTCGTGAACATGTCTCTTCCACATATGTCATCGGAGAAGATTTGGTATCAACTTCTTCCCCTGCTCTACTTTTTTGGTCACTTTCTGTAACATCATTCATTTCCTTGGTAATTTAGAGGCGATGTGTCAATGCGGACATCACCAGATTGAAAACTCTTCAATGCTACAAAGGTATCAGGCATGAGGATAAATTGCCTTGCCGGGGACAGCGAACAAAAACCAATTCCCGGACTGCAAAAAAGGGACTAAATGCTGTTTCAGAAAAACACAGAGCCGCTCATGCCTAGGTCTAGTTTATTGCCTTCACTTCCAACTTCTAACTTTTCTTCCTCAATTAAAGCGGATTATGTATCTTTTTTTTTCCACCTGCTTTAATCCTGCTACTGAGATGTTTAGCATTTGAGCTTTCATGCCCCTAGGGTTCAACTACTTAAGTTACTTATGTTGTGTGGAATAATGAAAGACCCTTTGCCTTTATTTATGGAATTTTTGGATCATTGGCCATTTCTTCATGCCTTGTCGATCTGTGTTTAATGAACAATGTGGATCTTATAATTCAAGTTTTCTCTAATGGAGCTCTAATGTTATGTTCAACCTTAACATTGTTCTTGTTTACATGATGATAACGTGCAAACTTTGCTCTTTGCCAATTGTAGTTATTGTTTTTGATGCAAGCCCTCTGAATCTTGTTGCAGACCTTCGTACCTCCATGGCTCAAGATGCTTCAGCTTTCGATGCATTGTTTATTGTTTTGATGCACCGTTTCGCAGATGTTCGAGAAAATCTATCACCATATTATCGGTCCAAGGAGCTCCAAAGGGTGCCTCATCACCGGCAACCCATCCTAGATGACCACCCTGGGGTGTTACTATCAACATGCAGTTCGGATTTTTCTTGATATCTTCATATGGAGTTGCCTCAATGGGAGCAATCGGATCATTTGCAGCCTGCAGACCACCATTTCAGGTTTTTAAAGAATAATAGATGCTGACATCAATCTTTTTAACATTAGAACTTTCAAAACCAAATCCAATCACAGTATGAAGTATGAACTGCTCATAAGATTACCTGGATGCAAAGCAAAGGAATCCGAACATGTTGCACGACATGACAACTACATGAATTTGAGTAATATTCATCCACTGATTTGAAACCCAACGACACTGTAAGATGTTAACGATAGCATCTCTAGTTAGCTGTTGAGTCTGTCATCACACTCATCCAATCCCGAATCCGAATAACATAGGTTTGGTGTACGAAAAAACATACCTCGTGTTATCGCTTCATCGTATTCACGTACAGTACGAGGATTCAGACCCGCTTGAACATTATATTCACCATTTACATCTTCAAACAGGGAAGCGTGTCTATCATTGTAGAATAATTTCATGTCATATTGTAATCAAAAAAACGATATCTTAACATTTCAATGCAATTAACAGTAACACTAAGATGAATTTCACGTATAATTACTTTGAAAAAGTTGCAGAAAGACCTCCCCTAAGTGCTCTGTCATAAATATTGTTGAAGCCCTTTCGGAGATTTTCATCTGCAATCACTAAATTGAACGGATTGCAGAGTGATACTGCACCAGACAGAGAGCATCTATGGTGCTCCTGCAAGCCAAAAATTCCGAAACTTAAACACGAAGCGCGTTATGTTATCCGAACTATCGGAGTCGAATTAAGTCGGGACATAAAAAAGAAGTTCAGTTCCCTTACCCTTCCCAAGTAATTAACAAGGATGTTCCCCCCTAGAGACCAACCCACACCATAAATACTTGCTTTTGGGAACATGGAGGAAACATGATCTACAACATGACAAATATCTTCTGTGAATGAAGCTGTTTGGAGCTGCAAAACATGGATAAGATTAAGTATACACATCCGCAATCGTAATTTAAATCTGTAAAAAAATTATTTTAGTAGTATAGTACCTGAGGAGTAGTAACAGGGCTATTAGCACAGCCCCGGCTATTGAACACCACAACCCTCCAGCCTTTGCTTTTGGCTTTCACCAACATATGCTTCACATATGAATCTTGACTCCCTCCTGTTAGCCCTGGCTGCAAACATTTTCCCACCAACCAAACAAAAGGGTAGAAAATTAAACCTTTAAAATCCACTACTTTGGTATTTAGAGCAGGTAATGCAGGTTAATTCGAGACAAACCAGTAAAATGAGGATTGGAGAGTCGGGAGGCAAGCTGCTGTGGTCTCCACCACAGTCCCAATCCAAGGCTATGGTGCCGTTGTCTTTGGTCCGGAGGCACTCACGGCGGTACTTAACGTCGGGGAAGGTACGGAAGAAGGCGGCGAATATGGTCTCGAGATGGCGGTTCCAACCAATGATGGGGAAAGGCTTGTAAGGAAGGTGACGGGTGCTGAGAGCAGGGAGGAAACGGTCAGCTCCTCCGCCAGTGATTTCGAGTGAAGGGTGGTGGTCTGGCATTGAAGTGGTTGTTGTGGCGGATGTGGCACTGACACGGACGGTGGATAGCGGCGGACGTTGGTGGTGGAGAAGGGTGATTGATGGTGGTGGTGTGGAGGTCAGTGACAAGGGTGAGCTCGGCATTATGGAGTTAAAGTCTAGATTTGTCTTTAGAGGATTTTTTTTTTATATAGAGAGATTATGAAGTTGTGTCTGTTAAGAGATGACACAGATTTCTTACATGATTTAGCTTCATGGAAAGTCGGAACATACAACATAACTTATTGATTACGGGAGACACGTTTTTGTTTTTTATTTTGCATGTGCACCATTGAATTTGGACATGAGAATTGGGTGGTTTAAAATTATGTTGATTTTTTTATAAAAAAATGGCAAAAATATGGTTTTAGAAGGTTTGGAAATTTCTATTGAGAGGTCTGGTTTTCTTGTTAGTAAATGGTGAGTTTGAGTTTTAAAAAAAAAAATCGTACGAGAATTTTATCGGTTATTATTTATTTGGTTTTAATTTAAAATAATTAAATAGATTTATCTTTTATATTTAATATTTTCATTTGTAAATTGTGTCTATTAGCGAGTGAGTAGAGTCATAACATGTATGTTTCATTAATTTGTTAGTTGTTTAATAGTGAAATGATATCATGTACCGACTACCGAGCTGACAGACAGTAGTAGGAGTGTGTTAAGTGGGTGGAGAGTGCAATGTCATAATTTTTAAATATGAATCGATAAATCTATTGTATTATTTTAAATTATAACCAAATTGATTAGAATGTATAAATTTTGAGGATAAAATTATTGTTATATCAAATCATGTTTTAATTTTAATGTCATAATGACCTATTTGTAACAAAATTTTAATAAATTTTAACTTAAAAAAAACGTGACTCGTTTATAAACGAACATATAATTAAGTGACTTGGAGTATATTTTATCTAAAATAAATTTGGTATTATTAAAAGAATTGATAACTTAATAATATTATATGTGTAAACTAAATATTTGTAAAATTATTACTACGATTGTAGATGGAGAGATAAAAAATAACTTATTTTAAAAACTTTTGATCATGATCAAATCTTAAGTAATGAATTTTAATTATTTTACTTGAATATGGTATAAATGTAAAAAAGCAATAACACCCTTAAAATAATTTATTATAATCCTTAATAAATGAAATTATCTTAGTCAATTTCTAATTTAATATCTAATTGATTTGTGACATCAAATCAATTATATTATTTACAATCAACTCTATTTTTTTGGCAAGGTCAACTCTTAAAAATTAAAATAGGCAACAAAATTTTAAAAATCTCATTATTACTATTTTAAATTTGGGAATTAAATCAAAAGGGATGGGAATAAATTTTCATAAATTATAGGTAACCCCATTTAAGATTTTTGCTAATCACCTTCCCTAAATTATTTGTTCACCACTATGCATATCGTAAAAACCAACAAAAACCATTAAAGTTGAAACTATAAAAACTCATTTTATATGAAATAGAAATACAAAGGGAATACCTATTCAAAAATTAAAATATATATATATATAGAAAGATGAAGTTATCAACAGCAACCGCAGCTTTATTATTGCTCATGCTCTTCCTTCTTACACCTGGTAAGTATATATATATATATATATATATATATATGTGCATTCTAATTCGAATAAACACGAGTAAGATGTGCATATTGATTCTATCTAAGAAGCGCATGCATTTCATATTTTGTTCAAAATGAATAAAGTCCAACAAAGAAGAATCAATGGTGAATACATTTGCAGGTAGGGTGAAGGAAGTTAAGGCAGGAATTGCATGCTCAACTAATTTCAATTGTGACAATAAATGCACAAATTGTCAAGGTTTGTGCACTTGCATCACTCATCAATGTGTTTGCTTCAACCAAAATGCTGCTTCAGAATCCATCCTCCCACCACTAAAAACCCAGGTTGAAGGAAGGTCTTAGAATTACTTGGTCTTGTACTTGAACTATTACTGTCAAAAATAACACTAATAAATATTTTTCTACCCTTTTCTTTGCCAAGTTTTATTTATATCGCCTTTAACCAAAACAAAAGTTCCTTACTTGTATGTGTGTGTAATGTGTATAACTCTAAACCGACACGACATCAGCAGGAACTGAATTAAACAAATGATTAATTGATCTCCTAAGTCAAATAAATGATTCAAAGCTCGGCTTAAGCATGAACCATGCACATAAATTCATGACAATTTGTGGATTCTTGTCTCAAACATTATTAAATAAAAAAAAATCACAACCAAAGTTGACCCAGTGAACCTGCTATGCAGCAATTGTTTTTTTTTCTAGCTTTAACTGGAAATCAGACAAGTTCTTAAGAGCTTAGTTTCCTACCTTAATAACTTCAAACTCCCTGTCATCATGCCTTGAGTGTTGCAATGCATTCAATTTCGATCTTGGCATCCAATGGCAATGCTGCTACCTGATATGTAGATCGAGCCGGCGCAGGAGAAGGGAAGTCTGCAACACAAATCATTTCCCGGTACTTAATTAAAATGTATAGTTTCTATGATGTTGTATCAGCATAAAAATCCTAGTCAACGATATTGATAGGTCACAACTTTCTATGAGAGATTTATGAATCAAGTATACTCTGCACATATAACTTCTGAACCTTATGTCGATGCAATACTCGAATTAATATGGGTGTCCTAGAACAAGCTGGTTGATTGTAAAGCCCAATGTACAATATGACAATTCAAGGGTTAAGTCTGCTGCACTTTATTAACTCAAACTCGAATACCAAGTTATCAATGATCTTGTTTTCATTTATCAGTTTTGCATATGAATACGGGGTTTAAGACAAACCGGTGAAACCATATACTTTTGAACATAAAACAGATTTTAACTTAACTATTGTACTCACATTTAGCGTAGATCTCATTTACTTTCTTGAAGTCTTTCAAGTCAGCTAGCCTGCACGAAGGAACCCCGAGAAACAATGAAGATTTTATTGATTTTAAGCTATCCAACCTTGTCAAAATAACAAACAGAAATGAAACAGAAAAATCATACATAATTGTTGTCTTAACCACCGAGGAATAGTCAGCTCCACTAGCTTTCAGTATTTCTCCCATATTTTTTAGTACCTACAGAATCGCATTAGAAAATTCAGTTACAAGCAAGTCTTTGGCTACAAAAATTTGAAACATTAGTTCATATATTACTTAGTAAGATACCTGCTCGGTTTGATCCTCTACACTGTCTGAGATGAACTTTCCAGTCTAAAATAAAAAAGCAATACACGTGATAAGTACATTGAGCATATAACTGAAACCTAGGATCTGTGTTACCTTAACTCTTCATTTTCCTTAAAATACCACATACCAGAATCCAACATTTTGCTACGAGCCCGAGTAACACAGTCTAGGAATGCAAGCTTAATATGTAAAGAACGTCTAATGAACATGCCACGAACCTCCGGAATAAGACCGAGAACACCAGAGACAAAGAGAAGATTATTGGCCTTGATGGCCTGAGAATATGGTCCCAATGCTGCTGGAGCTTTGTCAGTTGCCACAGCCTCCTTAATCCCTACAAGAAAAAAGTAATCACAAACCTTGGGAGCATCATACAAAACCTAAATTGCCCCAACTTCTCATATTTTCTAAAGCATTCGTGTGTAACACCTAATTTCTCGACACATTTCTAGAAATGAATATGCAAATATAACCCTCCAAAGATCCTACAAATACATTAAAATAAATTGAAAACAATCATAATTCATATGTGCATGTCCGGACACTCGCATGTCGACAATCGACATGCATCTAGTCCGAGTAACATAGACTGAAACTACACATTAAATAGGTGACATCCATTCGGTATAGGTTCGAATCATGGCATCTGTAAGCCCTTCCTCATCCTTAGGATTTCAAATACTTGACTTCCAAACACAATAATGTTCCTAAAATTGCAATAAATCATATATAATTCCCCCAAATTTCTCTTACCAAGGCGACTAACAAGCAAACTATCAATTAACCATCATAATCTAAACCCAGATGTTTCATAACCCTGTTCTTTCTCTTTCAAATTCACTTTGATTGAAAGTGACACTTTTTAAGACTCGAAAGCTAAAATTCAAATCCAAACGGATTCACCCATTTTCAAAAGCAGCCTATCGAAAAGAAAAAAACTCAAAATCAAACAGTTAAAAGAAACCCATTATTTAACGGGTAGTCTTTGTTTCGTTACCGGGAGAAGTGGAGAGGCTTAAGCAAGCGAAAGGAGAGCCATTTCTTGAGGAAGATCGCCAAAAGGATGAGCCGGCAGCGGCTCCTCCGACGGCGGCTAAAGGAGAGCGAGTGCGAAGTAATCCCACATCAACGGTGGGAACATGAATTGACCTTAAACTACACCAAGCCATTTCACCCTTTGTCTCTTTCTCTTTCTCTGGTTTTTTGTCTTCACTCGTTGGTCTTGTGCTCGTGTTCGTGAACTAAGCTGATTTATAAAGTTTCTTGGGGTAAATTACATAAATGGTCCTTAAATTATTCTATAAAATGTAAAATAGTCACTAAACTTTCAAAAGTTACATGATATTATTAAAATTAATTTTTGTTACAAAATAATAACCGAATCGTTAACTGTTTTTAAGTAAGTGATATAAGTAATTGAATATGTAAATATTAATAATTAAATATGTTATTTTTTTATATTTTTGTAACTGTCACATCATCTATTTGAAAAATCTCTCAGGGATTAGCATCCTTAAGATAACTCGAAAAAAAGCGTCATGTGTAGGAATGGGCCGGATGGCAGACGGGTACAATTTCGTAGAATTTGGACCGTACCCGCCCCGATTAGGGTGGGAATGAGTATGAGTTTGAAGGTATGGGCAGGTATGGATGTAAAAAGTCATACACGTCGTGGGTAAGTGATGGATTTGAAATCTTACTTGTACCGTATCCACCCACTAACTACCCACCATATCAATTTTAGACCATTTATGTTTGTAGAAATTGATTATGCCTTTTATTATGGTGTTTTATGTACTAAGATCTTGATTTTTTTAAATCTACGTTAATCATTGAGTTTGTAGACTTTGAACTCAATTAATTTACTTTGAAAAATAATAATTTATGATCAAGCTTGAATTTATGGTATATGATCGAACATTCGAACTTGAAATAATCAGGTTGTAAATTTATAATATGTGTGGTTAAGTATAATTTATACAGGAGTAAACATGCTTTAGTTAAGTTAGTTGTAATTTAGTAAAATTTATATCGGTAAAAATGTGCTTTAGTTAAGTTAGCTATTATTCGTTAGTTAACTGTAGTTAAATTTATATAGATACAAATGTATTATATATATAGACTCGATCAATCAATAAAGTGTATGGTGTAAATTTATTCGTTTCTTATCAACTCTTGGTTGCCCCTCATCATCTACTCAAATCCCTAAAAGACATTGGGCATAAATTTTTGAGCTTGCCCCTTCAAAGAAAGGTTGTTTATCAGTCCAACTCCACAAATGGTGTAAATTTTTTAGATTGGTACACTTTCTTTGAACATCAAAGCATACAACATCTGGGGCCTGGTTCCACAAAGGCAAAATCAAGTCTCATGGTTTATAACTCTATATATACAACTCACAGCTAAAAAACAAAACCCTCAAGTTTTGGTGAATCAAATTTTCATGATTCACCATTCATCATCATCACTAAGAACATGCTCTCTACACATGGGGCAAGTTCCTTGCCTGCTTAGCCATTCATCTATGCACTTCAAGTGAAACATGTGCCCACATCTCGGAAGTTTTCTTGCCATTTCTCCATCATTTAGTCCCTATATATATACAAAATCTCATTCCACTGCTCCATAATTCGGAATTAAAAAAAAAAAAACTGTAGATTTTGAGACCTTACCAGTATGCAAATTGAACAAGAAGATTCTTCCCTTGATTTGATCATGTCAATGGAGCGTAATTCATGCATCGGAAGCTTTTGAATGCAACTTCTAGATAAACCCTTTCCTCCATTTACATCATATATGTCTGAGATTTCTCTGTAGGTCGATTCGAGTGAATTCATCTGTAACATTTTGATCAGCTTCAACATTGCTTAAAATGTGACAATAATACTGTTTGGTTACTGAGAAAGTTGCTTACCTGCCATTGATATGCTTTTAGCACTGCTGGACTCACCCATTCAACGAAAACCTTCCCATTTACTAGGCTAACCAATAAGGCCACCTGTAAAAGAGAAAATTTACACTAATTTGTAAAAAAAAAAAAAAAATCTTTTGATGTATGGTACAAAAAAGGGTTACCTTAGACAATGACTCCCCATCAACCAATGATTCCAGCAATTCAACGGCTGTGATTGCACCAGTGACAACTCCAATTCCAGCTCCCCTGAAAAACCCAGTTTCTGTTGTTTGCCCTTTCATTGCTCCTACTACAGTTCCCACTATGGCCCCTCCTACAACAATCAAGCTAATGTTACTCCAACTCTTTATTTTTTTACTAAATATTCGTGTTCGACATGTATCCGTACAAATAATAATACAGGAGATTATAATTATATAATAGAATCTGCAGCAAAAAAAAAACATTAAAAAGAAGCATATACCTATAGCAAAAATGCAGATGAAAGTGGCAAAGACTGATCTGCTGAGCAGCTTGAAGAAGAAGCAAACTCCAAGATCTCTCATTTCAGCAAAAACCCAGAAGGAAACAGCTTCTACACATCTAGATGCTACCTCTGATATTCCTGGGAGCCAGTCCTTTAACATTGGGAGAAAATATCTAGAAAAGGGGACAAAAGAAGTAAAGAGTTTGAACTGTGAAAGGTTGCATTGAATGCTGCTAATGGAAGAAGTTGGCGTTTAACAAGTGAGGTGTAAATTCAAAGCATTTATTGCCGGCATGGTGTTGATGAATTTGCAGAGGCCTAAACCTAAATCAATGCTTGCATTTTGCATATGATATGAATTAGCAAACTCAATTTATCTGGATTCGAACAGCTTTTGTCTGCGAGGTATGTGCCTTGTCAAAGTTTCGAACAGCATTACAAGTATGCATGGTTTGGTGAAGACAAATTAGAAAGCTACACTTTGGCCTTTGATGTCTAATGTTGCTTTCAATTAGGACAAGATTTAGTTTAAAGACAACAAATCATGGCCCATAATTTTTTTGAAAAGTGTGTCCAAGGAAACATATTAAATAAAATAAAATTTAATAAATTTAAATCCAATTGCACATTAGAGAAAGAACCACATCAATTTATCATCAAAGAGCTAATGAAGTGAAATTTAGTGACATTGGTTGGCCAACCATACCCAAATTTTCAGTCTATATTAAAAGTCAGTAGATATTTTTCATGTGTTAAAGTGACTGGCCCATGAGTTTACCTTCAAGAAAAACAATGGGTACCCATTAGTAACTAAGGTAGATTATCATTTATGAATCATTGTGTGTATTTATTGTTCAAAAAAATATATCTTGAAGCTAAACTGTTAAAGTTTTAATTATTTATTCATATAATATGGTAATGTAGAGTATTGGTTAGGAAGAAAAAGTTTTGACATTATTATGCTTTTGTTAACGTATGCCTTTTAATTTTAAAAATTAAAAATTAATTTAAAATTTAAGGTTAGTATAGAAATATAAATGGGTATTAAATGGATTTAGCTAACTGTTATTGCCACAAAAGTCTACTTTATTCATAGTGAAAAAGAAAATAATATTTATTTTAGAAAATTTGAGTTTGAGCAGTTTAATCTGTAATATGTATACGCCTTATCAAATCGTTAAAAAAATATAAACATGTATTCTCTTATAATAATTATTCGAAAAACAAAAAGTGAGGCATGTATGTATATATCACAAGTAAATTATTTATACTGTTTAAATTCAAATAATTTTTAAAGATGGATATTCACCAACAATGGAGAACACATTGATGAATCCTAACGTGGCACTTATTATTTAAGGGTTACATCACATGCAAGAGAGGTTAGTGCATACATATTTATGTGTATGACTTATTTGTATAATCTTTTCGAACGATAATTATATATATAATCACAATAATTTTATTTAAAAATCTAGTCCTTATGAACTTGTGGAGTGGTCCTCAATGGTAAAAGATGATGTATTTCATTCAGGTGACTCGGATTTGAGCACTATGTGTGTACGATGTGTTTATCTTATTAAAGAGCTAAAAAAAATTAAACATATACTACCTTGTAATCACACCAGCATGTTAAAAAATCAAATCCTTGATATGTAGATCAAATATTGGTTAAAAATTTAATTTTTTAAGTTAGTGCTCCAAAATCCAAATTCTAATGAGCCGCTATATACCTTAATAATTTTTAATGTATTATCATGGCTAAAAAAGGTTCACGATGTGATACAAGGGTAGCATCTGTTTAATTTTTTTAGTCTTTTTAAAGACGACACACACAGCATGACATTACTAGTGCTCGAACACAAGTCCCAAGGGATAATAAACATCTACCTTTGCTACCAGGACACAAAGGGATGAGCTACTAATTATTAATTTAATTTTGTATTTCTTTATTTTTTTAATATACTTGGATAAATATCAAAACACCATGTAAAGAATCAAATAAAAGACAATTACGAAATTACTTTGAAAATATATTTCATTTTTATTTTCTTTCAAGTCAATATTTTCAGTATATCTCTAAAATATAAATATAGAAATAAAACTAAACAATCAAGTATATAACTTACAAATTGAGTCGGAAATAGACATTTAATAAAACTCGAAATTATCCAATATATAAACTTTGATTTTCAGCAATTGTATAAGCGAAATATAGATATCATTCAATTTTCACAAATGATTAGTTGATATAACACTCTTTTATTTATTTTTTTACGTATTGCATTCACGACTAATTATATATTTTTTTAATATGAAGATAAAGTAATGTATTTGTTTTACGGTGGCTAGAGTTGAATTAAAATTAAAATTTTACGTATAAATGAGCTAAAATCAAAATTATATATATACAAATATATCAGGTTAAAAATAATGTTTTATATTTTATGTTTGATTAAAAATTCATATGTAATTTTTAAAATTTATCTATTAAAAATAATATCATTTATTTAAAAAATCATAAACCTTAAAATTAACATGTGTCGAACAAAGAGATTCAATAAGTGTGAAGCGAAGAGTCCAACACATGTCAAGCATAGAGTCATTGGCATTGTTTTTATACATTATTAAAGATGTTAATGTTAATTCAAATTGATAGATATAAAAACAATTCTTAGTCAATGATATCTGAAGCAGGTAGTTAAAAGTTTTCAATTGACATTTTTTTCTTAGGTTATGAGTTCAATACTCATTAAAAGTAAATTTTTTATTTTCTCTCTTAAAGATAAATTATTTAAAAATTAAAAAATCATTCTTAAAACATATATCATAATTTAAAATATCTTATTAAATAACTCTAACTGAGTCCTCTACACTATTACTCGTACTTTCGCTTCTTTATCACTATTTAAAATTATCTCAAATAAACCTTTTTCAAAGCCATCAATTTTTTTAAAATAAAATATTTATAAATCATAAAAAATTCCATAAAAATATTGTTTCGAAAAGATAAATAAACAAAATCTATTATTTCCCAAAAGAAAATAAAAAATTAAACCATATATAAAAAATTTCTAAAAGTTCAACAAAAACAAAAAACTAGATCATGAAGAAAGATAGTTGAGTTACTTTACCTCGGAATCAACCATTGTAGTCACTAATGCATAAATTGATTTGTATTTTTGTATTATAATGTTCTAATTATTTGTATTCTAAATTTAGATTTTATAGATTTAATAAATGTTTATGTAACACATCAAACTCAATCTATAATTTTTGACGGGTTCAAATGTGTCAATCAAAATATTTTTACAATTAAATTATTCAAAAAATTGAAAAAAATCATTATAAATGAATGAAATTTATATAAAAACATGTTATGTAAAAACACGAAAGTATAGATTCAAAGCTTCATTTATAAATTAAATTTTGATTAAAACACAATAGTAAAACAATCACATATCAAAATATACGCATAAGTTTTTATAAATACATATGTGATATAACTAAAAGATACATACATATTAAATATATGAAAAATGTTGAACATTATTTTCTTATAACTATGAATCAAATAAATAAAGGATTAATATCCTATACACTGGCGGTGGAAACTTAAAGTTTCCACAAGCGCCTTAATTTTAGGGTTTAGAGAGTTAGTTTAGGGTATAGGGTTTAGGGGTTTAGGTGCGGAGGTTTAGAATTTAGGGATAAGTGTTTCAATTTAAGGTTTAGGGTTATAATTTAGGGTTTATAGGTTAGGGTTTAGTTTTTAGGGTAATATGGTGAGGATTTAGGTTTTAACCTATAAACCTTAAATTATAACCCTAAACCTTAAATTGAAACAACTATCCCTAAATTCTAACCCTCCACACCTAAACCCCTAAACCCTATACCCTAAACTAACTCCATATACCCTAAAATTAAGGCGCTTGTGGAAACTTTCAGTTTCCACCGCCTGTGTATAGAAAATTTATCCATAAATAAAATGTACAAGTATCAAACACTAAATATGTTGTAATAAATTATATCGAAAAGCGAAATGGGGTGGCAGATGTCCTTTCTAAAGGGGGTAAATCTCTCAACATGATTCCGAGTCGTGTTGTAGTTGTTACTGACAATATCAAGGGCTATGAGGTCTTAGGTACAATTGGTCGGCCTGCGGGTGTTAGGTGTGTGTTGTGGGTGGTGTTTTGATAAAGGGGCTGTGTAATTTGGGTGCACTTAGTTCGGTCCGAGGGTAATATGTAGGAGCTGTGGTGGGTGCTCGATTCTTTGGGTGGTGTTGGTTTGTTATTTGGTTGGCTTGTATTGGTATTATGTTTTTTTCTTTTCTTTTGAGCGTTGTTTATTTTAAATTACTAGGGTGTATTCTTTTCTTACATCTAGGCTAGGAGATTTTTAATAGTGCTCTTAATAATTTTTGTATGATTTGTTATCAATGAAATCATACTTGATAAAAAAAGTTATTGTGACATTGTTTGTGAGTTACTATTTTAAACATAATTTTTAAAACTCAAAATCCTAAATCCTAAATCATTAATTTTATATTTTAAACGCTCAAACCAAAAGGTTAAATCAATTAAATTTTTAAACCAATTAGTTGAATCAATTAATATTATAAACCATTAATCACTGCAGTGGCGGAACTTGGAGTAAGTATTTGAGGGGGCCAAACTTAAAATTTTTAAAAAAAATTAAAAATTTAGGGTTTTGACTAAAATTTCTAATAATTTTGAGTGATTTAATAAGAACTTTTAAAAATTATGATAGAAAATTTAACTAAAAATATTTTAATTTTGAAGTTTAATATGAATTTTTAAAAATTTTGAGGGGCTAAATAAAAAATAATTTAAAATTTAAGGATTATTTGACAATTTTTTAAATTTTAGGGGGGCTATAGACCCCACTAACCATGCTTGTGTTTCGCCACTGAATCACTGCCATAGAAAATTATATATTTTCTTATATAGAGAAATTTATTAAATTCTAAAAAAAAACTAAATTCTATTAATTTATTAAATTTCAAATAAAATTTTGAATATGCATTCTGACAATATCATTGTATGACAGAGAATTAACTAATTTAAAAACTGTTAAGTTTAACAATTTAACCTCAGTTAATAGATGAATTATAAAATTTTAAAGCATAATAATTCCAGTTGTGAAAAAAATCAGAAATTGAATATAAAAAATAAAAGTTAATTTTTTTCAAAAATTCAAAAACTTTGAATACTCTTGGCCATAATTGAAATTCACTAATATAACTCTTAAATTTTAATAATGTGTTATATTTTGATATACAGGTCGTGTACTTTTTGCATAATATATTTTAAAATTAAAAAATTCAAAATTCTAATGTCTTAAATTCTAAACTCTAAAAGCTAAATTTTAAATTGATCCCTAAAGTTGTAAACATTCTAATTTCACCCTCAAACTATGACATTCATTCTAAATTGATACCCAAACTTTTGAGCATTCTAGTTTCACCCTCAAACTATGACTCTTATTTTAAATTGATCATCAAACTGTTTGAAAGTTCTAATTTCATCCCCAAATAATCAACATATGTTAACCATGTTTTATGTTAATAGAATCACTATAAAAAATTTTACTTGTCATGAAACACTTATATGTATTATGTAATAATATGATGCGGTATAAACGATAATTTAAATATGAAATTGAAATATTCAAAAAATTTGGGGGCCAATTTAAAATGAGGGTCATAGTTCGAGGATGGAAATGAGGCATTAAAAAATTTAAAATCAATTTAAAATAAGAGTCATAATTTAAACATAAAATTAAAATATTTAAAAGTTTAAAGATTAATTTAAAATGAAGGTTATAATTTGGGATACAATTAATTCTTTTATCTTTAATAATAATGGTGTAGTTTACGCGTAATTCAATGTGCGAGACAGAACTCCATGGTTGACCAAATCAGCAAGCAAGCAAAGCCAAGACTCCAATTTCTTTTCTTTTGTCAAAATAGTCATCGCCTACCCATCTTGTTAAAGCCAGAAACTTTGATTTCATTTCATTTCATTTCATTATTTTTTTACCCTTTAAAAACCCTCCCTTTATGATCACAAACCTAAATTTGGATTCTTTTTCATCACAACCCTTGGCATATTTAGTCCCATCTTGTTCTTTTTTGGCTTTCATTCTTCATCAGTGTGAAAAGCAACCACCTTTTCAAAAATTTTATCTAGTTTTTCCTTCTTCTGAATCTGGGTTGTTTTGTTGTTTTTTCATTCCAAGTAAATCAACTGAATTCTGATCCAGTTTCTTCATCTGGATTTTCAGCCTTGGTTAACTTTGACAGTTTCAGACATGGGTTGTTGCCTGACAAAAAACAAAGATCCAATGCCCCAACACAATGTCCGTAGATCAGTAGAAACAACAGCAGCAACTGTTCATCAACAGAGACACCAGGAACCTATTAGACCTGCACCGGTTCAACCCCAAGTCTACCACATCCCACAAAAGCCAGGGACTCAAACACCATGGAAGCCGCCTGCTCCGGCACCAAGCCCCAAGCCTGCCCCGAAAACCGACACGATTCTAGGCAAACCATATGAAGACATAAGGATGCTGTACACGATTGGTAAAGAATTGGGGAAAGGTCAGTTTGGTGTGACTTATCTTTGTACCGAGATTTCAACAGGGAAACAATATGCTTGCAAGACTATATCCAAGAGGAAATTAGTGACCAAGAACGATAAGGAAGACATGAAAAGGGAGATACAGATTATGCAGCATTTGAGTGGACAGCCGAATATTGTGGAGTTCAAAGGTGCTTATGAGGACAAGCTCTCTGTTCACCTTGTGATGGAATTGTGTGCTGGTGGTGAGTTGTTTGATAGAATTATTGCTAAGGGACACTATAGTGAAAGGGCAGCGGCTTCTATGTGTAGGGCAATTGTTAATGTTGTCCATGCTTGTCATTTTATGGGTGTGATGCATAGGGATCTTAAGCCTGAGAACTTCTTGTTGTCTAGCAAGGCTGAGAATGCTCTTTTGAAGGCCACCGATTTCGGGTTGTCGGTGTTCATTGAAGAGGGTAAATTCTTGTCAACCTTTTTATAGTTTTTGGTTCTAATTTGCAGGACATTAGCTTATATTCTGCTTGGTTTACTATGTTCTCCTTGTGGAACTTTATTCTGTCTTAACTACTGTTTCTTTTTCTAGCAATTCTCCATAGTCAGAGCTGGACATCATATTTTGTCATGTTAGAATGATAGTGCCATATTTGATCTTGTCTTGGTGTGTAGTGTTTTGCTTAGTTTTGTGGCCAGAAATATGCTAGTAATTGCAGTAGCTTTTTAGGCTAGCAGTCCATAGACCATAATCACATGTTTCATGTGAAATGTATATAAGATTCTAAGTTCTTTCCTTAACCCCTAAATAGTATTTTGACTATTGAAAGAAGAATAAGTCAATTATAATCTAAACTTAATTCAAAAAAAATTATGGCTAAGATGTCATTTGCTGCTAATTAAGATGGCAGGTGAGGTTCCCCAATCTGTTTTAACCATCTCCGCTTTAATTGTCTTCATGTTTATTCACTAATTATTATAGTTATATATATGATATTTCGACTAAAGCATTTTGAAATTTCAACTTCTGCTCCTTGCAGCATCATTTGTTACTAAATAAAAACCGCAAATGAACTTAACTGAAACTGAGCTTTCTGCATTTTCATCTTGGTTTCCTTTTATGTTTATGCCGTGATCTTCATGCCAAAGAATAAGTTTCATTTACATGAAAGTGGAATTTGACCTTTGCACAGCATTTATCTTATATCGAGTATAAACTTGCATGTAAAAACACAAATACAGTAGGGATGTGTCATGTGTGTATTCACATCCTCGTTCACAATAACATGTATTATGCTTGGCAGTAATTGGTTTTGAAAATGAATTCTCTATGCAATGAGAGAAAAAAGTTTCAGGTGCCTTCATGTGGTAATATAATCATTATCTTACTTTTCTTGTTCTTGATGCCTTTGGCAGGAAAGGTTTATCGGGATATAGTCGGGAGTGCTTACTATGTTGCTCCTGAAGTATTAAAGCGCAGATATGGAAAGGAGATAGATATTTGGAGTGCAGGAGTTATATTGTATATCTTACTCAGCGGTGTTCCTCCATTTTGGGCAGGTAAAATAAAGGTTACTCGCAGAAAATAAAATCATTAATATCCGAAAGCTAAGCTGTTATTTTATAAACTGCCTTCAAAACTGCTAGTTGAGAATTTTGATTAACGCTTTTCCCTTTTAGAAACGGAGAAGGGAATATTTGATGCTATTTTGGAAGGAGAAATTGACTTTGAAAGTCAACCATGGCCATCAATTTCGGACAGTGCCAAGGACTTAGTCCGCAGGATGTTAACGCAGGACCCAAAAAAGCGGATTACTTCTACTCAAGTCCTAGGTACTTAACCACATAAGTTTTTTTAGCTAATCTTTGTTGTAACTTGTAACTACACAAAATTATGCTCTATTTATGCATGTGAAACTTATCATTTAGCATAGTTCATGTCAAAGCTTGAGCCAGAGATCGAAATCCTGTGGTTTATGCAGAGCATCCATGGATAAGAGAAGGTGGAAATGCATCGGACAAGCCACTAGACAGTGCGGTTCTTTCGAGAATGAAACAATTCAGAAGAATGAACAAACTAAAGCAACTTGCCTTAAAGGTAAGTTTGTATTGATTTATACAGTATTGTTTTCCCCCCAGTAAGTTGGTAGTAAGAGAGAGGTAGGCATGTGATTTGTTTGTTGAGATCTGCCTTGTTTTCATAAATGAGAGCAAATTAGCAAGTCGTTGTTGGAATCTCCGTTCGTTGAAAATGTATGATTTGACTCGAACATCTTAATTTAGTTGCCATCTGATAGCAAGCCTGCTGGATTATAGGTTATTGCCGAAAATCTTTCCACAGAAGAAATCCAAGGTCTGAAGCAAATGTTTGCAAACATTGACACGGACAACAGTGGCACAATCACATATGATGAACTCAAGACTGGGTTAGCTCGACTTGGATCAAAGCTCACAGAGGCTGAAGTTCAGCAACTGATGGAAGCTGTATGATCATTTAAATCTATATCCTTTTATAACAAATCATATGTACTCTCTGTCACTCGTGCTCTAGCATAAGTATGGGTACTGGAATGTTAAATATTTTGTAAGTTCTCATATTTGGAGCAACATAATACATAACCTTGGTTATGTGTTGCAGGCTGATGTGGATGGAAACGGTTCTATAGACTACATCGAATTTATCACTGCTACGATGCACAGACATAGGCTTGAAAGAGATGAACATTTGTATAAAGCTTTTCAACATTTTGATAAGGACAACAGCGGGTGAGATTTCTGTACTTCGTATAAAATGCATTGTACTTTTTTTTGGGAATTATCCGTGTCTGATGCACATCGGGACATAAGTGTGGGGACTTTGAATGTGTTGTACATTCCTGTGTAAGACACTACTGATATCCAACACTCAAATCTGTGTCCTTGTAGCATAGGATTCAGTTGCTCTGAATTTGTCGTGCCCGAGCACGCTACATCAATGACACAGGAGATATGGTAGAAATCAATAACTAGTTTGAAACGTTTTGTAGGTATATCACAAGAGATGAGCTAGAAGCTGCCATGAAAGAATATGGAATGGGCGACGACGACACAATCAAGGAAATCATATCTGAAGTCGACACCGATAATGTAAATTCAGTTTCTACCTTTCGAAGCTCATTTTCCTTTGCATCACGGTACATTGGTTCTCACTCCTTCCACCTTCTTTACAGGACGGTAAAATCAACTACGACGAGTTCCGTGACATGATGAGAAGCGGAACTCAACACGGGCAACTCTTTTAGATTTACCGGAATCGCAACGAAACAGCAACAATTCGGTTTAAGATGTTGGCATCACATAAAAGTTGTGTGGTTTTGGTTATTTTTATCTTCTCGAGTGTAACATGTTGGATATAGAGACAAATGTATGATGTAAACGTTTCTCATTCACTGCATCATCACTTCCATTACAATCATAATACAATAATTTGGACAATGAATCTAGGCATTGCACATGAATCTGTAGCCTTATCAAAGAAAATTTGGACATAAACGTGGACAAATCCGACGAATGTTCTCATTATTGTTGGAGAAAAGGTTCCTCATTGGTTATTGCAGATTTCTTTCATAAATTCATTTTTGTCATTTGGGAATGATGATGGCCCACTCTGTCTTGGATTTGTCGGAATAAAACTTCCTTTTCATCAATTTGACAAAATGTGTAATTTGTCTTATGTTCTAATCATTCCTCAACTTCTGGAAAATTGTACAACAATTGATTCTTAGAGCAGAGGAAAGAAAATCTTTTGGAACTATGGCTAATACCCTTCAATTTAATCTTTTGATATCAACGATCCACATTAAGAAAACATATTATAATGACAAGATTAAATTCGTATATGAGGTAATATTTTGATACACATGCTGTATAAATTTTAGTTTATATAGGTTTTTTAAAGTAATGCAATAAAAAAAGTAGTAGCTACTGAGAAGGAAATACATTTGTAAAGAACAAAATAAGTGTAACGTCTGTCTTTGTCATTAGTTCTTTTGTTTTGTACGGCCCTTTAGCTTCCTTTTTAACCTATGCCACTCCCTTTGCAAAACCCTGCCATCTCTCAAGTTCCTTGTATCAATTTTTCTACAGGTAAGCTTCTTTGAATTGAAAAAAAAAAATATTTTCACTGTTTTTTTTGTACTATTTGTGCAAACATTATGAAATTTGGGGAATTTTTGGATGTTAAAGTGGAGCAGATGATGCTTTTTTCTTTTTTTTGTAGGAATCTGGCAATGGAGGATAGAAATAGTTATTCCAAGAGAAGCAGGGGTGTACTATGGAGATCCTTGAGAGATGGGGATTTTGAGGAAGAAGATGTATGGGCAGTTCCCAAGGAAAGTAAAGATTCAACTTTCAATGCTGGCCAATCCATTGAATCTTCCAATATTGCTGTTACAAGACATCTCCCAAGTGCTGCAAGAATGATCCCAAAATCTTTGTCTGCAATTAGTAATGTCGGCAGCACCTGTTGTTCTACTTCCACTACTCCTGATGATGGAGCTAATGGTGGTGTTAAGCAGCAATCAGCCCCTGTAAACATCCCTGATTGGTCAAAGGTCTCTACAAAGACGAGGAATGGCTCATGGCATCACGACGAGGATGACGACGACGCCGGCGGCGATGCAGGCAATGATGATGATGATGAATATAATACCAAGTTTCCACCACATGAGATCATTGCAAGGAGGCTTGCAAGGAGCCAGATTTCATCTTTCTCAGTGTTAGAAGGCGTTGGTAGAAAACTCAAAGGGAGGGACTTGAGGAAAGTGAGAAATGCTGTCCTAACAAAAACAGGTTTCCTCGAATAATGTTCATCAATTAGAACATATGAACCGTGTTTTGTTATTCTTTTTCATGTTGAAACAATTGAACCAGACAATGATCATTTGCCATGTGTTTCGATTACAACATATTAATCGTGTTTCTGTATCATGTTGGATTACCAACTCTACACACGCAGTGAATCAATTTTACTGAGTCGAGAGCTAATGTGATGCCATAGGTGTTGTAAATGAACAGAGCATTAAAACGAACGGTTCGTATAATGTTCGCTTATTAAGCTGATGTTGGATTACCAAAAAATGGTACCATTAGAGCAATTGAGGATGTTCCTTTCTGCCTTTCTGTCAATTTCAAAATAAACACACTGCAACTCCGTTCAATGAATTAGGTTTCGTTTATTCCTTGCACTGCTTTCTGTCACCACCATTAGTGAACTCGACACGCATATTGTTAATATTTAACTACTATAAGATATAAATTCTCGTAAAATGATAAATTAGGTTTTTTTTGTTGCCCTCTCTCAACAGTCCCGACTAATCTGGATCGATCCGCATCGTAAATTTAATTTTAGTGGGTGAGCCTCTTAGCATGAGTTTTTTTTTCATACACAAGGCCTCCAACTCGAGACTTGCTTGAGTAATATCAAAATATTTACCACTTGGACCAACCCCATATGGGTAGGGGTGTTCGAACGGTCGGTTAAACTCGAATTAACTGATCAAACCAAACTAGTTCAGTTAAACGGTTTGTCATCGAACTTTTTTTGGTCAGTGAGCGGTTAAAACAATTTTCAAAGTTCAGTTATCGGTTAATTCAGTTCGAAATTAATTAATTAACCGAATTACCTGAAATATAACAAAAATTAAATATATTGTACACATTAAACCCATACCTATTAAAATTTTAAACCCCACATCTAACCCAAATGAAAAACAATATAATGTTTAATCTAAAATCCTATTGTTTTTATCTATGTTTAGATATTGTTTAAATAAAATGAAAATTATCTTTGTGAATTAAAAAATATTTCTCAAGTTTTTTTATTGTGTAATAATTTTGATTAGGAATTTAATGATAAATTTCGCTTAATTTAAAAATCGACCGAATTAATTAAAATTTTGTTCAATATTTAATTTTTTTTAAAAAAATTTAGTTCGATTAACTGTTAAAGATTCAAAAGTTTCAATTCGATTCAGCCACTGACCGAATTAACCGTTTGAACACATCTACACATCAGTATTTCTATTCTGAATTAAAGGCTAAACTAATGATGATTTCAAATCCTGGGCCTATTTGTTTTTGACCAACGCCACAGCCTCTAATTCCAGTAGTGGGCTAAACTAATGACGATTTCAAATCCTGGCCCCACTTGGACCTCCTTCAAGCTCCCATTACTCAATTCGTTTCCATTTCTAGATTTGTTTTTGACTTGTGGGAATTGATATCTCATCTTTTATAGAAAAATTTCAGCAGATTCAAAGACATGGCTGTCATTACATTCGGATTCAGGTTCTATAATTCTATAATGATCGGGATTCAAACGTCTGACATATATCCGAATCCGATACGTATTTCATGTTCATATTAAAAGTACTGTTGAACATTTTAGTAGATATTTTAGTCTCAAGGCATATTATGAAAATCAAAGAATTTTCATTCTTTAGCAAACGTATGGCTGACCACCAAATTTGGATACATGCAGAGAGTTTAAGCATTGAATTGAAATTTTGAAACAAAAGACTGAGCTCGAACTTGAGTCCTCACGTAGACTGTCAAAATTGTATCCGACACGGCCCCTTTTTAAGGTCACGCTACCGTTGTTCGACCCACCGCTCTGTGTGATGACTTGATTATCGTTGTATATTGCCGTTGGTTCCTCCTCCCAGCATCATCTTCTTCCTTCCATTTTGTCTCTTCTTATTGTTTCAAAGCCTATTATGCAATATTCTAAATCCCTACAACCTAAAAATAAAAAAAAATAAAAAAATTTTATGGAGATAAGCATACCAACAAAATTTAGTAGCCTTTTAAATTTCCTTGTCTGTGTCCAAACGAGATGCATAAAGAAGGAAGGAGTGGTGCGCGATCTAAGCTGTCAAGCAAAAGGTACTGCTACCTACGACTGATTTCATCGGCAAACAACCATCAACCGAGTGGGGATCTAACTTGTCAAGCAAAATAAGCTCTTGTTGTAGTTTTCTTTTTCTCAAACTATAGCCTTTTTTTCTTGCTTTTTTTTAAAACGCGGGTAGCAGCACTAATTTTAATATTAATCGATGTCCGTCAGGACTATCGTTTTAATTTTTAATTTTTAATAAATTATTCTAATCTTGTGGCACGATCTATTTTATTTTTCGGTCCGTTTTTATCTACCTTTTGGCACATTTTTCTCTTTTTTATTTTAATTTTTATTACAGTTGGATCTGACGACGCCACGACCGATCAAGATGTCGTTTATTCGTAATCAAGGTGATATTTCCTACTCTGGACCCTCAAATTGAATTTGGATACGAGATTTGCGCTCGTGAATAATTTCTCACGATGCTCGGCTCTGATTTGCGGCTCTCGGTGGTCTTTCAATAGCTTAATCCCCTTTTGTGGTTCGTTTGCCGAAGCAATCAGATTTGTTAATGTCTATTTTTCGAGTCTTTTTTTTAATGAGTTTTTAACCTTTTCATGTATGATCCTTGTATGATCTAAAGTGGCTAGTTTTAGGAAAATGTCCAAATTATGTATTTAGTTTACAATGATATTTGTAAACCGTTATTGTAATTTTGGGTATTTTCTCGTTTAATAAAATTAATAACTTTCATTCAAAAAAAATAAAGTTCACAAATAGTCACTAAATTTGGGTAAATTATTTAATTTGGTAACCAAACTTTCAATTACTTCAATGTCACCATTAAAATTTGTGATTTGCTTCAATTTGGCCACTAAGCTCTTAACAGATGTTAAAGAGATGACTTGACAGTTAACAGCTTTTGTATAATAATACTTTTAGTCCTCCACATTTACACATTCAAACAATTTAGTGCTAATTCAAAAAATAATGATAAATTCAATCATCAATATTTACACATTATTTTAATTTGACTCTATTTTTAATTAAAAATAATTTAACCATAAACGCATAAACCTTAAACCATAAACCCTAAAACACTAAAACCCTAACTTAAAACTCTAAATCATAAAAGTTTAAATTTAGAGTTCAATGTTTAGGGTTTATTGGTTTATGATTTTGAGGGTTTAGGGATTTAAGGTCTGTGTTTTATGTTTCGAGTTTATGATTTTAGATTTATGGTTTAATGTTTAGGGTTAGTGTTTGGGGATTTAGCTTTATGGTTTTAGTGTTTTAGTTTTAGGTTTTATGGGTTTGATGTTTTTAGGTTTGTGTTTATGGATTTGGGGTTTTAGGTTTAGTGTTTTGGATTTAGGGTTTAATTATTTTTAAATAAAAATATGGCCAAATTGAAATAATGTGTAAATATTAATGGTTAAGTTTATTATTATTTTTTAAATTAGGACTAAATTGTTTGAATATGCAAATGTTAAGAACTAAATTTGTTAATTGCCACATCATTTTTTTAGGTTAAGAGCTCAGTGGCCAAATTAAAATAAATTACAAAGTTTAATAGTAACATTAAAACGATTAAAAATTTATTTATCAAATTAAATAATTAATCAAAGTTTAATAATCATTTATGAACTTTACCATTTCAAAAACTTAACCTGAATTATTTATATCTACGATGATGCGCTAAATTCAATTTATATCTGATTTTGTTCACTGGTCGGTATCGTCATTCTATTAAGTAAATCCTGCCAAATTATATATTGAATGGATGGCCAGTTTTATATTTAATACTTAACAGAATAAAAAATAAATAATTAACTTGAAATCTTATTTAATAATGAAAAATAAAAAATATTTACATATAAGTATAACTATATAAATATTAGTATAAACAACTTTAATATATTTTAAATAATAAAATGGATTTTTAGGTTGGGATAAATAATATCTAACTATTTTTTTTTAAATTTGATCTCTAAAATTATTTGTCGACATTAGTATATGAATTTAGTAATTTTTCATAATTTTGTCTCTAAATTTATATTCCGATCACACATTTTAATCCTTGAAAAATTTTAAATTTAAAAACTAAACATTATTTTATCCTTTTTTAACAATTCATCGTGTAGTTTTTCCAACTCATAGATAAGAAGATATTAAACATTAAATTATTCGATCTTATATTTCTTGTATGTTGTTCAAACATTATTTTTCTTTTAAACTATTAAAATACGAACCTAAATAAATGGAACATCTTACTCCATAATGTAGACTGCTTATTGTACAACTCAGGTAGGTCTGGGGTATGACATATTTAAGATGTGGTTAAAAGACAGCAATTTTTTAAATTTTTCTACGAATTGCAAATGTTAGATTACTTGATAATATTTTTTGTTGTTTTTTTTTGTGAGTTTTTTGTAAGTATCGATACTTAATTTTTTTGATAAATTTTCAATTTTAGACAAAGCATCAAAACTTACAAAATAAGTATCGATACTTACAAAAAATAAGCTAAAAAATCAACCAAAAATAATATTAAAAAGTTTAACATTTTTAGTTCGAAGACAAATTTTAAAACTTGTCGTCTTTTAATCGCACCGTATGTCGCGGTTAGACTCGCCCGTATAACCCTTCGAGAAGTGTTAGACATTAATGTCACGTAGTCCCAGGTGAAACTTCCGATTTTGTATGCTTGCTTCGCATGAGACATTCGATCCTATCAAAGGGACATATGGATAATACAAAATGCTTGGAAAATGTTTAATTCCAAAAATCTGAATGACGGGTTTGTTTTATTATTCCATGTATTATCTTATCCAATTTATGATATATTTGTAAAAAGTAAATAAATTATATATATATAACCGTTTTTATTGAGCGGAGATAATATATTTTTATGTCGGGATTTTAAATCATATAAAATGAGGTAAGATGAACATCTTCGATACAATACGTGCACATCTAAGTTAATATTTAACATCTAAATTGATGTTTAAACTAATAGAATGATTTGATCGAAATAATATTAATAATTTGACGATTTAATAACAAAATTTAAATTTCGGGACCAATTTAAAATTGAACCATAGTTTAGGGACGTGTTTTGGAATTAACTCAACTAGTTACTTAGATACAACAGTAGATAAATTCCTGGAGGTTTTTACGAGATCAGACCCTCTTGCGCGCGCGCTCAACCATACGGCCTGGTTGGGGTCCCAAACGCACGGTCACCGTCACCGGCACCGGCACCGGCACCAGCCTTGGCCCTTTCGAGGCTTGTATGGTAGAGGAAGAAAAAACCCAATACAACTCTGGGAAATTACCCTCTCTGTTTCTTTCGTTTTCATATCTCTGCCGAGTTATTTGTCCTTAATCCCCACAGAAATTAACTCCGAAGAAACATCCAGGGCCACTAGCTTCGTTCAGTACCCATTTCTCCAAACTATAGCCACAATACCTTGAGAAAACAGACACCACATTATTTGCCTTCTCCTTCATTCCCCCCTTATCTATTTAGTATATATATATACCGGGAGAAAGTAGAAATCGGAGAAAAGTTTCAATCTTTGGGTGCGCTCCAGGTGTTCGATTATATGTTTATTAGAAGCTAGAGAGGTTGGGCATTTGGTTGAAGTAGTTTAAAGGGGTTTCTTTGAAATTTGGGGGGTAATACCCAAGGTTGGACATTGTAGACATCACGGCTATACTCAAAGTTTCTCGGTCTAGTTTTCATGTCCGAGCTTTACGACGTAAGGGTTGTGTGATCGAGAGAAACCCTTCGCCGCACGGTGGACGTGGAGCTTTGCCTTCTGAAGGCGGTAGTCCTTCTGATCTCCTCTTCCTTGCTGGTGGTGGTATTGTCTTTTAGACTTCAGTAACCTATTTAGCGAGCTTATAATTCTGTAAATTAATAATATCCAAGAAGCTTGTTTTTCGTTATCTACGTTGTAGTTGTTTTGGGTGTTCTTTGTTTGATTTTTTATTGAAAAAAAACGAAGTATTAGCAAAGATGATGCAGCTCAGTATTAAGAGGGTTCCCACTGTTGTTTCGAATTACCAAAAGGATGAGGCGGAAGAGACTGCTCCCCGGAGCGGTGGATGTGGAAAGAATTGCCTTAGAAGCTGTTGCATTCCAGGTATTTTTTAGATTTACTTTGTAAACATTGCTCGGTTGGATAACTTTTGATAGAAATGAAGTGCAATTGGAACTGGGTTTTGGTTTATAGGAGCAAAACTTCCTTTATATGCTTTCAAGAAGGTGAACAATATTGAGAATGAAAAAGATGTGCTTGAAATTGAGAACAAAGAGCCTCCAATTGCTTTTCTTGATTCCCTCGTTCTTGGGGAGGTAAAATTTGCTATTAAGCTTGGTGAATAAGCTTTAAGTTCTTTGTTATGTTTAATGATTGTTGTGCTTACAAATGGCGAGGTTAAAAAATATTTTATGGTTTTATGGTAGTGGGAGGATCGCATGCAAAGAGGGCTCTTTCGATACGATGTCACTGCATGTGAAACCAAGGTCTTATCTAGTGCTCCTTTTCTATTACATTGCTTTGCTTGATTATCTGAGTTTGTGGAAACTATAAGCTTTATTGTCAATTGAGTTGTTGTACCATCTAATATTTGTGTGGTTATCATTCTTTAGGTGATTTCTGGTGAATATGGCTTTATTGCCCAGCTGAACGAGGGCCGGCACCTTAAGAAGAGGCCAACTGAGTTCCGTGTTGACAAGGTTCTCCAGCCCTTTGATGGGAACAAGTTCAACTTCACCAAAGTCGGACAAGAAGAGGTGCTTTTCCAGTTTGAAGCAAGTGAAGATGGTGAAGTTCAGTTCTACCCAAAAGCTCCCATTGATGTTGAGAATTCTCCAAGTGTTGTTGCCATAAATGTATGTTAGTCTACTTATTCAAACTACGAAATCAACTAATTGATCAAGAGTGCTAGACTCATATGATTTGAGGATTGTTTGTATACAATTTTACAGGTTAGTCCTATCGAATACGGGCATGTGTTGTTGATCCCCCGAATTCTCGAATGCTTGCCCCAGAGGATTGACCACAAGAGCTTCTTGCTCGCACTCTATATGGCAGCTGAAGCTGGGAATCCGTACTTCAGGTTGGGTTACAACAGCTTGGGTGCATTTGCGACAATCAATCACCTACACTTCCAGGTATCTAACCTCCCAATGGCACACTTCATGCACTTCAACAGTTAGATAAATGTGTAATCGGAAGAGAGATAGTGGTTTAATTATTGCAATTGCTGCAGGCCTACTACTTGGCAGTTCCCTTTCCCATTGAGAAAGCTCCTACTAAGAAAATAGCCACTTTGAATGATGGTGTGATTATCTCGGAGCTTTTGAAGTATCCAGTCAGAGGTCTTGTCTTTGAGGGTGGTAACACTCTCCAAGACTTGTCTGACACTGTGTCTGATGCCTGCATTTGCCTTCAAGATAACAACATACCATACAATGTTCTCATCTCTGATTGTGGAAAGCGAATCTTTCTCCTTCCTCAGGTAACTAACTAGAAGTATGGCCGACACCTTTTTTGGTCATCTCCATGATAACTATTAGTTCTTAGTTCTTACAATTGAATTGCAACATGTAAATTAAACCAACAGTGTTATGCTGAGAAACAAGCTCTTGGGGAAGTGAGTTCAGAGCTCTTGGACACCCAGGTCAACCCAGCTGTGTGGGAAATTAGTGGTCATATGGTGTTGAAAAGGAGGAAGGACTATGATGAGGCATCTGAGGAAAATGCTTGGAGGCTCCTTGCAGAGGTTTCCCTCTCTGATGAGAGGTTCCAAGAAGTGAATGCACTTATCTTCGAAGCCATTGCCTGTGACGAAGATGGCATTGAAAATGTTGCCGAGGTTGAGAAGCGTGATACCGAAGCTCAATCTCTTGAGAAAGAGAATGTCGTCGGCGAAAGCTCCCACCATGCGATGGTGGTTGGGACACAAGAATGCCTTTTTAAGCAGTAAGGATCAGCATTCAGTAAACAGAACCCTGTTTAGAATTTCTATTGGAGTATGGCACTTGTAGCCTAAATAAGCAAGCTCAGTTTGCACTGTTGTTATCGTCTTTGTTTAAACTGCTATATGCATATTACCTTCATGGACTTCGTTGGACTATGTAAAATG
Organism: Hibiscus tridactylites; assembly: GCA_958450335.1. Classification (NCBI taxonomy): domain Eukaryota; kingdom Viridiplantae; phylum Streptophyta; class Magnoliopsida; order Malvales; family Malvaceae; genus Hibiscus; species Hibiscus tridactylites. Next base: position 5,118,121 of record OY288267.1, read on the forward strand.
CAATGTAATGCTTGCTGTTATGAGATAATAAATGAACGTCATTGTGTGCTCGCTTTTAATTAATTTTTAATGCATTATTTCACTTAAGTCGATAAAATATTTTCAATAATTGTAAATAATGCGTCAGCAAAGAGAGAAAGCTTCAAACTGCATAGCTTTACACAAAGAAATCTACCCGAGGTAAGTCTCTGGTTTCGATGCTTATGCATTCGCCTGTTTTTTCATGTTTCTCCCTAAGAAGGAACCGTTTTTCATTAAATTTCCCTGGGGGTTCCTTCCGGCCTCATTTCATTTCGTTTCTTCTTTTACGGCCCGGATTGCTACAAATGAAGTAAACCCATACCCATCTTTAAAAGTCCCACCTTTCAAAGAAAAAACAAAGCTTGAAAGAACTGAAAAACTAAAACTTTACTCCAAGATTCTACATGATTGTGCTTCAAAAGGGTCTTTGAGTTTGGCCAAAGTTGCTCACGGGAAGATAATAAGAATTGGGTTTGACCCAGATTTGCATTTATGGAACTTTTTAGTGAATGTTTATGTGAAATGTCGGAGCTTTGGATATGCCTATACAGTGCTTGATAGAATGCCTGAAAGGGATGTTGTGTCTTGGACTGCGCTGCTTTCTGGTTTAGTTTATGAAGGTCATGGATATCATGTGTTGGATTTGTATTGTTTTATGAAAAAAGATGGTGTTCTGCCAAATGGGCATTGTTTAGTGACTGCTTTGAAAGCTTGTTCTTTGAGTTCAGTGTTGATTTTTGGGACATTGTTGCACGGGGAAGGTGTTAAAGTTGGGGTTTTGTTGGATGTTTTTGTTGGGTCCTCTCTTGTTGATTTTTATGCGAAATGTGGTGAGATGGAACTGGCAGAGAGAGTGTTTGTTTCAAGGGATGGTGGAATCTGAACTGAGGTGTAGTAAGTTTACTTTGTCAAATGTTCTCAAAAGTTGTACGTACCTGGTAAACTTAAAATGGGGCTTGATTGCACATTCTTTGGTGATTAAGACCGGTTGTGAGCATGATGAATTTGTTGGTTGTTGCCTTCTTGACATGTATTCAAAATGTGGACTGGCTAAGGATGCACTTATGGTCTTTAGAGGTGTTCAAAGACCCGACGTAGTAGCCTGGAGTGCAATGATTGACTGCCTTGATGAGCAAGGCCATATTCAAGAAGCAGCTGAGTTGTTTCGCCTAATGAGACGCGAAGGGGTATGCCCCAATCAGCATACTTTTGCAAGCATTGCTGGTGTAGCCGCGGATTTGAGTGATCAGTTCTATTGTGAAGGCATTCATGCTTGTATATTTAAATATGGATTTGAATCTGAAATCATTTTGAGCAATGCACTTACTGCAATGTATATGAAAACTGGGAATTCACTCTTGCTACCTGTTTGAGTAGTTGCTCCAAGATGGCAATGTTGGAAAATGGGCAGTTGCTTCATTCTATGGTGATTAAGACTGGGAATTCAGGGGCCTGTAAACGAACATGAACGAGGGTGTGTTCATGTTTGTTCGTTTAACTTTAACCGAACAAATGAACGAACACGAACATAAGTGAACTCAAAATTTTCACATCACCTACGTAATTTCTATGCTTTTGACTAGTTTAAGGCTGCTTTACCTACCTCTCCTTAACAGTCTAGCATCACTAAAGCCCTCTCTCTACCGGTCTACTATCTTTGTTACTAACTAAACGACGGATCGACTTGCATGTGTTAAGCATATGACTAAATTGAGTTCTCCGAGCTCAATCCAATAGAACAAGCCGCTTTCTCGATCACTTTTCTAACATACCCCGTAGGCTGAGGAGCAAAAGGAAGAATCCGCCCGAGGAGGGGCTCGCGTCTAATTAGCTAGTTGGTGAGGCAATAGCTTACCAAGGCGATGATCAGTAGCTGGTCTTTTCGAATGATCAGCCACACACGAGAGGAGTTTAAGGCAGCTCGTCTGTTTTGAGAGGAACAAAGTCACGAGACCGATCTCATCGTAATGGGCGCCCTATAGAAAGAAGAAAGTCAAGTGAACTTTCACTCCACTTTTTCCTTCACTAGGTAAGGGTCTCCGCCCTTGACCCAAAATTTCTTGTTCGTGTTCGTTCATTAAGGAATGTAGCTTGTTGTTTATGTTCGTTCGTTTAAATGGTAAACGAACATAAATGAAAATAAACGAACACAAATTTGTTAAATATTTAATATTTTTGGTTAGTTCGATTAATTCAGTTAATTAACCAATTTTAAACCGAATTAATCTATAATTGAAATTTGAAAAAACTCTTAATCATTAGCCGAAACCTAAAATTATCTAATAGATTAATCAATTTTGTTTTGGTTCGGTCGGTTAGTTTGGTTTAACCGAATAATGAACACCCCTAGACATATGTGAATAAATTTAAATGAACATAAACGAACGGATTACTGAACGTTCACGAACATAAATGAACGAACAAGCCCTTTGTTCGTGTTCATTCATTTAATTAAACGAACAAAAAATCTTGTTCATGTTTGTTCGTTTAATAAATAAACGAACATAAATGAACTTCCCGCCGAACAGTTCGCTGAACATTCGGTTCGTTTACAGCCCTAGATGTGTTTGTATCTTCTGCGACTGTAGATATGTATGCCAACTGTGGCTGCATAGAAGAAGCTGAAGCTGCTTTCCAGGGCATGGTGTCGACAGATACTGTATCATGGAACACAATGTTATTTGGATACTTGCAACATGGCCAAGGATTGAAGGTTTTAGAAACTTTTAGGATGATGATAGATAAAGGCATTGAGCCAGACGAGATTACATTCATAGCAGTTTTATCTGCATGTAGTTATATGGGCTTGGTTGGAGGAGCTTGTCGAGAAGGCTATTTCAGCAGGTTACGTGCCTAAAACAGATTATATACTCAATAATGTCGGAGACGATGAAAAAGTGGAACAGCTCTTTTATCATAGTGAAAGATTAGCTCTTGCTTTTTCCCTTATAAGCATCAACCCTGTGAAAACAATTTGGATATTAAAAAATTTGCACATATGTGATGACTGCCATGATTTTATGAAGCTTGTCTCTGGCTTCATAAAACAGGATATAGTTGTTCGCGATGTGTATTGTTTCCATCACTTCAAAAGTGGCATTTGTTCATGTCAAGATTAGTGTTTATTTTTCTCTCTTCATCCTACGAAAAGGTTCGTTCCAGATTAGTTTTCCCCAATATTATACTTTGTAATTTTGTTTGCAGGACTTCAAAGTTTACATGGTAAATGTCAATGCTCATGTTTTGTCCTGTTCATGTTTTGTAATTTTGTTTCTTAATTTGTTGCGGTGAAATCGGAGAACATCAGCACTCGTCCCATCGGACATGCTTCTGCTTCATTCTACTTCTGGTCACCGTGGATGCTTCGGTCCAGAAGTCTTAACATTCTTCGAAATCAAGTAATTCGATCGAATGCTTTCATGGTCATATGCCGACGCTTAATTTATCCTTACGGACACAGTTTGCTCGGAGTTTACTCGAAAGGAACACAACTGTCATGTCCGTTACAGAGACCCTTGTATTCAGGGGTGTCAAAATCTTTGCTTCGTTAACTAGTGTATGAGACTTTGCAGGGATGGGGAAAATGTATGAAGCTGAGTTTGAAATTCCTATAGATTTTGGTGGGATTAATAAAAAAAATATAAAACAAAATGATTGGTAATCAAATTATATATATTTATCACTAACCCACTTAAGAGAAAGAACTAACTTATAGGAGTATTATAGAAGGCAAAATGATAAAAGATGCTCCTAATGTTTGCATGTTTTGTCATTTGGCCCCCTATTTTTTTGTCCAAATATGCTCCCAATGTTTGTTTGTTTTGTCATTTGGCCTCCTATTTTTCCTTTTGGTCCAAATATGCTCCCAACATTTCATTCATAGTCTAAATATGCCCCTGTTGGATGTAAACTGTCAATCAACTGGCGGTCAACGACTTATAAAAAAATTTGACGTGGCATCAGCATATCTTAATACGTGGCAAGTCCAGTCAGCATCAGCTGTTGAACGTCAGTTGATTGACAGTTTTCATTTAACGGGGCATATTTGGACCAAATTGAAACGTTGGGTGCATATTTGGATTACGAATAAAACGTTGGGGGCATATTTAGACCAAAAGAAAGAATATGGGGGCAAATGACAAAACAAGCAAATGTTGGAGGCATATTTAGACAAAAAAAAGAATATGTGGCCAAATGACAAAACATGCAAACGTTGAGGGCATCTTTTCTCATTTTGCCATTATAGAATACAAATTATAAGATTAATGTGATGAGAAAAATTACAAATTTTATCCCTTATTAACTCATATTTATCAATTTGATCATTTTAAGTCATTGTATTGTCCTTATACCATTTAGACAAATTAAACCCGAAAATTATGCATATGGTCCTCTCCATTTAAGTCCTTGTACTATACATAAGTTGTAGATGTTGTGGATTTAGTTCTTGTACTTTAATATTTAGCCCCTATATCATATATTAGTTGTAGATTTGTTCATATTTTTCAATTTTATAATTTTAAATTATGTGATTTAATTATATTATTTCTGTAGTATTCAAATCATGATTGAAAATTCAAGTTTTAAAAAGTAAAGGAACTAAAACTGACCCAATTATAGTACAAGGAGTGAATACACACCTTATACATAATACAAGTATTAACCATAGAATTTAACCCAGAGTTTATATTTGGTTTTGTGCAATTTGGTTCTTAGATTGTCGTTTCATGAATATTACGCTCGCCGTTTTGAACAACCCAAGCAACCTTCTTAAAGAGCCCTCATGCTTTCGCATCCCTTTCTCTCTCCTTCTCGACTCCAAAGCTTGAAGTTTGGTATTCAGAACTGCTCCTATTTACGGTATTACCCCTGATCTTTCCCGCCATCCATTTCTCTCCAGGTAAACGAGCTTAGTTATCTTCTAATTCAGCTCTGTTAATTTTCGCAATTTAAAACTGACAACCAAACCAGAAGGTTGTGAATTTGACAATCTAAATGGCGCCAACTGTTCGATAAAATTCCCCAGAAGCTTGTGCTTTTGCTTCTTTTTAGCAACAAAGATTTTTTTTTTCTTAAACGTTGTTGGGTATTGATAAAAAAATTTCTTTGTCAAGTGTTTGATTTATTGTTTCTGGATTTATAGAGGGAAAGAAGAGAAGAAAGTAGAAAAATGCTGCCGCAGAGACTGAAGAAGACAATTACTGATAATCCCAAGAAGCTTGCTAACTTGATTGACCTTGTAAATCTTCCCTCCCCGGTTAGAGAATTTGTTGGTCAGTCTCAGATTTCTCGTTTGGGTTGCTTCATGCGTGTTTGGTCTTATATCAAAGAGAATAATCTTCAGGTAGTCTTAAGTCTCCCGTTCAAATTTGCACCTCTCAGTTTAAAAACTGGTTCTTTCTCTTCTCTTTTTCCCTCAATCAAATGTTTGTAAATAAATTATGGAGAGGCTTATTGGCACATATCTTTTTCCTATTATTTTGCACTCCCTGAAGTTGCATGTAGATTATTGAATAAGTTTCATGGTTCATTGATAGTTGTGATGTTCAGGTAGGGACGACCATCCTTTTTTCCCCTTCATAAAGATGTGTTTTCAAATGAGCATTTTTATCTGTATGGGGTGTTTTTGATTAAACATGTGGCTTTTTTATGATTTTTTCGTAAATGGTAATGTTTTATTGCCATTTATGGAGGTGTATGTCCATGAAGACAATGATCTCTTCTCTTTGCAAGTCTGCAATATATGTCCCAGGAAATGTTAATCATGTCTTAGATCATTCATTTTATGATAAGAAAGTTTGATGCCATAAGAAGGGAATCCTAAAGTTTGTGTTTTTTATTCATAGATTGATTTTGTAAGTGCTAAGTCTTCATGCTGTAGCATATATGTATACAAATTTACCTGAACATCTCTCAGTGTGCCACTTTTTCTTGCTTAGGATCCAAACAACAAGAACCTCGTCAATTGTGATGAAAAACTGAGGAGTATTTTATCGGGAAAGTCTCGAGTTGAGCTGGCTGAGCTTCCTGCACTTATCAAACTGCATTTTCCTAAAGTGCCAAAATAAGCCAAATGATCAAGTATGCTCCAAAGTGTGTAGAGAACCTCTTGTTCTCTTAAGCCAGTTGATTATTACTTTTATATTTCTGATATTGGCTGATCTTATTTCTTATTAGGCCATGTCCAGTTCTATGATGGGAATCTCTTAGAAAACATTTGCGAATAGAATTGTTTGCTCTTCTAACAGAAATATCATCTATTAGATGTTGAAACATTGGATGATACTTTCATGCAACTATTCTGCAGAACCTTGTAGATCACGACAAGATGTCATCCAAAATAGTGGTTGTCTTGTGGGCTGGGGGTGGAGGATAATCTTTGTTGATTTAAAGTTTAATCATGTTCTTATGTTTCTTCATCTAACATGCATCTTTTTATAGTTGACTTATATATTGATATGTTTTCCTACATGAAATGTAGTTGAAAAAGGCTATAATAAGTTATTTGAACAAACCAGCACTTCTGATGTCGGATGGAGAGTGCTTAACAGTGAATGAAGGCTTCTTCTGCCTCTTCCTCACCAGGCCATTGAACACCGCCGTCGAACCTTACCGGGCCGGTCAGCCTTGTGGAACCTACTCCATCCATTCAATGTTTCCTAACTTCTCGGGCCAATTTTTTTGGTTGTCTTCCTGGTTTTGGGGAGCTTGGCTTTGATTAATCTAAACCGACACGTGTCCCATACTTAATTTTGGTCATAAAGCCTCGAACTCGAGACCTCCTTAAGTAAGGATGGTCATGGGTCGGGTCTGGCTTTTGGTTGACCCGCACTCGACCCGAAAATTTAACATCTCCATCTGAACCTGACCCAACATTTTATAATATTCCATCCGAACTCAAATTTTATAGTAAAAAGTCAAACTCAACTCGGCTCAACATAAATAAATTTTTTTTTATTCTTATTCGAATAAATAGAGAGTTAATATATATATATATGTGGAATAAAATGTAACTAATATTTCGGGCCTGATATTTTTTTGCCTTAAACTCAAAACCGATCCGACCTTATACTTAAAAAAACACTATACGAACCTGAATTTCTTTGAAAATACTCGACCCTAATAAGGCCAAATTAAGTCAGAACCCGTCGGACATGGATCAAATAACTATCTCTATACTTTAATATATCAAACTGTTTACCGGTTAAACCAAACCCGTTAATTAAATAATCGACAATTTTTTAAAGGACAAGGGAGTAATAGGTTTTTATCAAATTTGTCTGTTCCGCTGTCGGAGTTGAAGTGTTTTCAGGGTTTTAACATCTTTCTTATCTAAGAAAGTGTTTGGCAGACATTAGGGAGTCAGCAACATGTTGAACTCTGGTTCACTTTGTTCGGTCAAATCCAACTTTCATCAAGCTGTGAATCCAATCTGCTCTTTTGAAAGAAACCACAAGGGATTTATCATGGCTAATCTCTCTTCATCGCCTTCCAATGCCAATAAGGGGTTCGTCGTGGCTTCATCTCCTTCAACGGTTCCGGTTGAGCCCGTCAATCGGAAGTTGAGTGGCGACTCTTTCATCCGACCCCATTTGAGAAAATTGTCTCCTTATCAACCCATTTTACCTTTTGAGGTAATTGGAATAAAACCCATTTCAATAGTATTCGTATCTTATTGATTCCTTGATGATTGGAGTAGAAATCTTTAAAAAAATCCCCTTTTCACATTTTGGATGTTTTTTAGTTGCTTCCAGTATAATGACAGATTATCTGTTTATTTGCAGTGTTAGATTATTGAACTGGTTTTAATAGCCCGTTATTTCTTGCTGATCATGTTGTTTGGCAACCTGCTTCCCATATGCATATCATGTTTAATCAATTTGTTGGTTTTTATTTCTTAATGAGTGGGGTTGGGTCTTTGCTTTCTAGGTTTTGTCAGCGAAATTGGGGAGAAAGCCCGAAGACATCATCAAATTAGATGCAAATGAAAATCCTTATGGTCCACCTCCGGAGGTCATTCGACTAACTACTTCCTTCTTTTTGTACCAGTTGCAGGCACCATTCTTGTAATTGGGTTATCTAATGTTCCCTGATTATGTATTTTGGATTGTTTGCAGGTTCTTGAAGCTTTGGGGTCGTTAAAATTCCCGTATATCTATCCTGACCCTGAATCTCGTCAATTGCGCGCTGCCCTTGCTGAAGATTCGGGGATTGAATCTGATTATATTCTTGTCGGCTGCGGCTGTGATGAACTTATTGATCTGATCATGCGGTTAGTACCGGGAAACTTAATTGGCCTAGCTAGCCCATAGTTTCTGCTCTCTATGTGGAGTTAAGCATTAAGTATTTCTAACTAGTTGCTTTTGTATTTTCGATTAATATTTTGTTGCAGATGTGTGCTTGATCCTGGGGACAAGATCTTGGATTGCCCTCCGACCTTCACAATGTATGAATTTGATGCTGGTGTGAACGCAGCACAAGTTATCAAAGGTAGAAAATATACTTTCCACTAGTTTCACTTTCATATGCATCTGTATTTTGTAATTATCTTTGTTTGCTTCTTTGGCGTGGATTGTTCTCTTGGTAATCCCTAGTTAATCCACGAGTATATAACATTTATGCGCTAATGTTATCAGCTGTTTATGTTTTCAATCTGCTGTAATATCTATAAACATATTCATATTCTGTGCAGTTCCTAGGAAGCCGGACTTCAGCCTGAATGTAGAAGCCATTGCTGAGGCTGTTGAGCGAGAAAAACCAAAATGCATATTTCTAACTTCTCCAAATAATCCAGATGGAAGGTAAATGTTTTCAATGGCTTTCCTTTTTTGAATCTGAAGGACATGTCCATTGTGTTATGTTCTATAAAAATGCTGTTTGATTGGCACTTTTTTCTAGATGAAATATATTCCATTAGGCAAAAGGGTCCTAAACCCTATTTTCTCTTATCAAGAGCGACAGAGAATTGTTTGATGGAACATGCTTTCTCATTCCTTTGGATTTGTTATACATGACCGTCTTTTCTTTTCCTGGTGTCTTGCTGCTATAATTTAGTTGCTTCTTTCTGAATATCACTTAGGTGGTGCTTCTGAAATCATTATGGCCTATGGGGATTTAATGAGCTTGTGGACTTCATTTTGAATTTACAATGTTGAAACTGTAACTATATGTTGCTTTGATCTGTTCTTCTATGTACATATTGTTTTGATACTTCCATTTCTTTGTTAATTGGAATTTGACAGTATAATTAGTGATGAAGTTCTCTTGAAGATCCTTGACATGCCAATATTGGTGGTGCTGGATGAAGCTTACATTGAGTTTTCAGGAATCGAATCTAGAATGCAATGGGTGAAGCACCATGATAACTTAATTGTTCTTCGAACATTTAGCAAAAGAGCCGGTATTGCTTCTGATTCTTTTCTCCAATTCTTGAAGTCAAATTTTGCATGAATTTAAATGTTTCCCTTCGGTTCTCTTTGGTGGTGCTTCAATTCTCGTTTTCTCCTTTTTGTTGTTACTGTTGATCCTTACCTTTTTCCTTGCTGGTGCTATGCAACCTGCTAATTAGAACTCCCAACATCGTATGTTCTGTCGCATTGATCAGAGAATTAGTAGTATGTTTTGAGCTCAAATACAGGAAATATTTAGAAACAAACCTTGCTTTTAGTTTTCTGGAAATCAGAGTCGACTGGATTATATTTCCTGGTTCATCAGGGAATATTTTGGCAATTACATATTTGTCAATGGATCATTCTCTCCACAAAATAGTTTTAATCATTCCTTTTTTTACTCATTGCCCTATGTGTGAATGTGTGTGAACGTGTACCGCCCATAATTATTAATTATTAATTATTAATTATTGCAGGTTTAGCTGGGATCCGTGTCGGATATGGGTCATTTCCTTTGAGCATAATTGAGTATTTGTGGAGGGCAAAGCAACCATATAATGTTTCTGTCGCTGCTGAAATTGCTGCATGTGCGGCATTGCAGAACCCGGAGTATCTAGAGGTTCCTACCGTTTTCTTTTCCCTATTCCCTTTTCAGTTATTAATATGACTTGGTATTTATTTTAGGTGTCTTTAGAAACTGTTCGAAAGATTTCCAAAAATGGGATTATTTTGGTATCTTGATTCCGGTATGCTTGAAACTCATTCCTAATACTGCTCTGCATATCTTTTACAAGACGGTGAAAGAAGCTCTGGTACAAGAACGGGATCGGCTTTTCAAACTCCTTCAAGAAGTACCGTTTCTGAATCCGTATCCTAGCTATTCTAATTTCATTCTATGTGAGGTGACATCTGGAATGGATGCTAAGAAATTGAAGGTACATAAGCTCCATCTGCAAATCTTTTTATCTTAGTACTTTTCAGAATAATTCCCAACTCCATCATTGCTGCAGCTTCACCTTTCGATCATAATTCAGAATAACCTGGAATAAGTTCCTTTTGTAACACAATTTTATGAACGATCCATGAAAATGCATCTTCTTATCATAATAATCTCTACAGGATGACCTATCAAAAATGGGAGTGATGGTCCGTCACTATAACAACAAAGAGTTGAAGGGCTACATCCGTGTCACCGCCGGGAAGCCTGAGCACACAAACGCTTTAATGGAGGGCTTGAAGCGTCTGTCTTGATTTCATTCCCTTGCAAAACGTTGTAAGTGACACCGAACACCGAATCAAACACGAGACTCTTCATTAGAGTTTATCTTCAAAACAACTCTTTATTTAATAAAATTATAATTATGAACACCAAATCAAAATGCAGGTGACACTTTCCTGTACATGTTTTTTATAGCTTTAAAAGTTAAATATGCTAGATAAAAAGTATTCCTTTGCTGTAGTGGCATTGATTTAATAGGAAAATTCTGTAAATTTTGAACCAAGGGACAAAACTCATGTGAGCAGGCTCAATGCAACCAGACATTATTATTACATTGTAATATAATGTCCCATATTGATTACATAAGGTAAGGCCTACCAGTCGTCTTCATTAGTCTTATTTTGTCATAACATAGATTTTGGGACAACTTATCAATGGTGGAATGATTAAAATTCATACCATTTCCCCACATGCTTCTGTCCATCATTTGGTCAAATATCCATATTTATAGTCAAACTTCAATTTGTTTATGAGTTTTTTCAATTCCGGGTGTTTATTGACATTTGAAAAAAAAAATTTATTTTAATATTTTAATTGATTTTTTAGAATATATATACTTGTATTTTTTTTTTCAAATCTGCTTATATCTTCAGAATATTCTTCCGGAGAAAATTGCTCCGCTGTTTAAGTTGTTTAAACAGGTTCCGCCGAATTTTTGAAGAAGTTATATCCAATACGTTGGCGGTGGAAACTTTTAGTTTCTACAAGTGTTTTAGTTGTAGGGTTTATGGACTTAGTTTAGAAGGTAGGGTTTAGGGGTTTAGAATTTAGGGATAATAGTTAGAAATTAGAGTTTAGAGATTAAGGTTTAGAGTAATATATTGAGGATTTAATTTTTTAACCCAAACCCTAAATTTTAACCCAAACCCTAAATTTTATTCACACTCTAAATTTTAAACTACTAAACCTAAACCCTACACCTTGAATTGAGTCCCTAAACTTTAAATTTAAGGCACTTGTAGAAACTAAAAGTTTTCATTGCCAGTGTATCGAATAATTATTCTTTTTTAATATATGCTCTCAATCGAATTTATTTTATTTATAACGTAAAGATTTCATCTCTTAATTTTATTTAAGTGATCTAATTTTTTATCCAATTGGGCCAACAGACAATTAGTAAAATCAGAATTTATTTTATATCCATTTACATAATATAACAGATTTAATATATCTGCCCAAAATTTTTTTTCTAAAGAATCCATATTTTTCTCTAATTATATATTGAGTATAATTATTTTCCCACTTCAATTTATTCCTTTCTTTTCTATATCAGTTTTCCATGCAAACTTTCAAGAAAGTATAATACGATGATTATTGCGTATGTTCCCGGCTAAACAATGGCCGATATATATATATATATATATATATATATATATATATATATATATATATATATATATATATATATATATATATATATTTATATAATTGTCAGTATTCGATCATCAACAGATTAGTTTAGATTAAATGCTGCACATGTCTATTATAAAGTGGTTTTTTAGTTCAGTTTGCTCTATTCATAACATCCAGATTTAAATTCTCGGTCTTACTTAATATTCTTAATAATTTATTTTACTGAATCAATTCATTACTGATAATGAAAAAAAAAAACATCTAATCTAATTCACAAACTTAAGGAACACGACAATAATTGTATAACACACACTAAATTAAATTAGTCAGAAACTTGTGTGAAATGTTTTTGTTATTATAAATAAAAAAAATTTTCTCAAAAAGAGAAAGTTCTTATATAAGTTTCATTTAGGACAATTATGGATAGTTTACGTATTATCCACAAGTATAATATTAAATCTAGTTTACAAGTCCTACTTCTCCATCTTGGGTTTTATTTATTTTTATTTTAAATTTGTATGAAATTTGGATCAGACAAGTAATGATATAATTATCCTACCTAAAACACAGACAATGAAACAATTATGCTACCTAAAAGTGTTGTGTTAATATATTATTTGTATTAAATTAAGTTGTGAACCATCTAAACATAGACATTTAAAAAAATCTCTAAGCTTTAATAGTAACATTGCTTTTAAAAGATATCATAATAACCATTAACTCGTAAATTTTATATATTCAATTCATTTTTCTAAAAAAAATGATTTTGAAATATTTTATACCTTACTTGAGCAAAGTGCTAAGATCCAAGTGATGCTGAGAAATATGATTCCGTGATCTTTATAGCTTTATTTTAACCCAAAAAAGACAACATTAGATATGGTCACATGGGAAGTTAGTGAGCCACTGAGCCTCAACTAAAAAATTATGTATATTGGGATTTCTAGTAGCAATATGTTGGGCAACAACAACATTATTATCAGGGGATAATCATTAAATTACACAATTTTTTATATTTAATATACAATGTTATACATGAATTTTGATTTTCGTCACTGTATATATGAAGTTTTGATATTATTAATTTTCATATATTTATAAAGACATAACGTTAAAAAAATTCTTTAACGTTTGACTAAATAGTAACGTTGGCCTCTATTCTTTTTTTCGAAGCAATTTAGTTCTCAGTATTTTATTTTTGGTCAAAATAAAAATGTTAGTCAACTGACGATAAATAACTTGGAATGACCTGGCAGAATGACACGTCAGAAGAAAAAAAATTATATTTTATACAATTTTTTAAAATTGTTTTTAACTGATGTATCATTTTGTAAAGCTAGCATATTTGCTTATATAACACTGCTATCGTGGCGTGCACTGCCATGTAGATTTGTCACATCATTTCAAGTCATTTATCGTTGATTGTCTAATAGTTTTCATCTGTAGATGGGTCATTTTGACCCAAAATAAAACGTTAATAGCTAAGTTACTTAAAAATATAGATAGGCTAAAATAACAACTCAATCAAACATTAAGAAATTTTTTTGACATGTCATTTATAAAATGGTTACCCATATATCAACATCTAGGTTTAATATTGATAATTATATCTCCTGTATGAAAATAAAGGACTATATTTATTTCTAATAATTAAATTAAAACCAAAGTTTTTATGTGCTTAATTAAATCAAAATAAAAACTTCACACATATGTAGAATCAAAATTTACCTGTAATATTACAATATTTAAGAAGTTAACATGGTGAAGCTGCTATTAATAAATAAGAACACATATTAATAATCAGTTGGTTTTGCGAGATAATACATTAGGTCCTTTAAGTAAGTTTAAAAGTTTAAATCTTGACATTATGAATAATAAAAATTTAGTTGAAATTAATTCTCTGTAAAATTTAATCTGAATTAATAGGTTAATAAATCAGATACATATAATATTATTAAAAAAATAACAGCACCTTTTTGCATGGCAATGATGCTTTGTGTAAAATTGAGACTTGTTTGATTCTGCTGCACATCTAACACTGACTGACCCATTACCTTTGCCTTTGTCTCACCATTTCTTTAATGTTTTCTTATCATTTTTTAGGTGACGAATTTGATACATATAATATATATCCATCCGCTTTAAAACTTAACATTTCATTCATTAAATTAAATTAACTGATAATTAACAAGGTAAAGTACACAAATGGTCACTAAACTATCTTTAAAAATATAAAATGTTCATCAAACTTTTAAATGTTACATAATAGACATTAAACTTTAGTTTTTGTTACAAAATAGTCACTGAATCGTTAACTGTTGTTACTTTGTTAGTAGGATGACGTGAAAGTTGCAGAAATTTAAATAATATAACATTTAATCCTCCATATTGACACATTTAATCAATTTATTCCTAATTTAACCTTCATTATTGATGTTTAAATTGATTAACTATATAAATATTAAGGATTAAATGTGCTATTATACAAATTTTTGTAACTGCCACGTCTGCCAGTTAATAGCCCAGTGACCATTTTATAATAAAAGCTAAAGTTTAATGACTATTATGTAATTTTTGAAAGTTTAGTGACTATTTTATATATTTAGGGATAATTTAGTGACCATTTGTGTGCTTTACCCTAATTAATAATTTGATCGAACTTTATTAAAAAGCTTGAACAAATAATCTTAAGATGATTGGAAGCTGACAGACTGACAGTGTTATCTTCGTAAATAACACAAAAAAGATGGGTACTTAAGGATGAGAAGAAAACTTGTCAAGATAAATAAATATGTACCACAGTCCGCATTTATCGTTTCTGTTCTCTGTATCAAAGCTTCTCTCACTCCCACAAACTCATTCTCTGCAAAGATCAAAGCTTTAGATCTGAAACTAAAATTAAAACCCAGAAATCTTTGCTTAAAATAAGATCTGGGTATGCTTCATTTACTCTTCTACTCTGTTTCTTTCTTGTCTTTGCTGCATTTTCAGCCTTTTCTTTTTTACTCTTGTTTTGTTTTTACTGTGAACAAAGTATGTTTCTTTCTTTTTAGTTGGGTTTAAAGAAATGAACTTGTGAATTTTTTTAGTATGGGATTGAATGTTTAGTGAATTTTGAGAAAGAAATGAAGCTGTGAAGTTGTTGTTCATGGCTGAATGTTTGGTGCAAGATTCATGATCTTTTTGTCCCTGTAAGTTTCCATCGGATTCATTTTTATTGGCTTTGAAGTAAGATGTTCAAGAACTTCTTGTTGGTTCTTGCAAGAATTGTTCAAGATTCATTTCTTCTCCTTGTAAATTTCCATCGGATTAGTTTTTATTGGTTTTGAAGTAAGATATTCAAGAACTTTTTGTTGGTTCTTGCAAGAATTGTTCAAGATTCTTATCTTCTCGTAAATTTCAGTGCTTGAGCAACCAAATTTTTTTGCAAGTATATTTGCTTTGATCAATTTCACTTTTTACTTCTTTTCTGCTATGATCTGAACTCAATAATACTTCCTGCTTGCCTTCTTATTGCTTTTTCCAAAGACAAAAACTTAAGAAACATTATCTAGTTTGTTTGTTAAATACCATTGTTGCATTGCAGATTTTACTGCCTTCAATGTTCTTTTATATAACATCTTTTTACTTTGTAAAGTTTTCTTCTTTTTTTTCCCATGATATTCTTTAGTTACTATAATTCATGAAACTTCTCCTAATTTAATGATTTGACATTGTTTGTGACTTCTGCGGTTAGGTGTATGTCGTATAGTCTGGTAAGCTGCTGTTTCTAGCTGCTCATTAAGGTATATACACATAGTTCTCTAGTTCTGGTTCGTTCTTTTCTTGTGTATCGATTATCGAAAGGTTTAAAAGAAAATTGCGGTAATGTCTATTAAATGCTTCCCTTGGTACAGCTAGGTTGAAGTCAAAGAGTAAATGGCAGTAATGGATGCACAGAACCCTCTTCTAGGAGAAACCACCTGTAGCACTTTACTGCAGAAACTGCAAGTAATGTGACTTCTAACTTTGTTCTCTCCTATGAAATCTTTGTTTCTCGTACATATCTGTATGCAGAAATATAGAAGGTAAAATGTTCTGCAATTGATTTAAGGAAATATGGGATGAAGTTGGCGAAAGTGATGAAGAGAGAGACAAGATGCTTCTACAGATAGAACAAGAGTGCTTGGATGTGTACAAGCGGAAGGTTGAGCTGGCTGCAAAATCAAGAGCAGAACTTCTTTTGACCTTGTCGGATGCCAAACTTGAACTATCCACACTTGTAGCAGCTCTTGGAGACAAAAGTTTTCTTGGCGTCGTGAGTAATCACAAAATTTCATGTTATAACCGTATAGGAAGGTATTACTCTTGGTACGGAAATTGATGTTGTTTATAAGTTTACTGTAGGATACTGTTAAGGCATCAGGGACAATCAAGGAGCAACTTGCTGCTATAGCACCTGTGCTCGAACAGCTATGGAAACAGAAAGAGGAGAGAGTTAAGGAGTTCTCCGATGTACAATCACAGATTCAGAAGATATGTGGGGAAATTGCTGGGAACACCAGCGAGCAGACCTGTGCTCCTGCAGTCGATGAGTCTGACTTGTCCCTAAAGAAGTTGAATGAATATCAAGCAAAGCTCCATGAACTTCAAAAAGAGAAGGTAAATTCATCGTCTTATATACTCTGGCATCAAGTCTTTATGTGCATCAATACCCCCTAACTTCTCATTGCATTGCAGAGTGATCGGCTGCATAAAGTCCTTGATTTTGTTGGCACTGTGCATGATCTCTGTGCTGTCCTCGGAGTGGACTTCTTTGGTACTATAACTGAAGTTCATCCAAGCTTAGATGAAGCCACATGTGTGCAGTCAAAAAGCATCAGCAATGACACACTATTAAGGTTGGCGAAGACAGTCTCAGATTTAAATGAAGATAAGAAGCAGAGGCTTCGTAAGGTATTTCTGTTGTATATAGTAGTTGTTTTCTAGTGCAAATGTACTCCTGATTTCTCTTCTTGATACTGTCAGCGTTAGACATAGCTATATGACCTAATGGATTTGTCTTTAGTATGGACATAAAAATGAGCTTAATACTATATTCAACTTTATACTTCTATTCCAAGGAGTTATGATATTAAATCTACATGTTCCACTTTTGACAGCTTCAAGAGTTGGCAACTAAGCTAATTGATCTTTGGAATTTGATGGACACTCCTGGAGATGAAAGGAGATCATTCGACCATGTTACCTGCAATATCTCTGTTTCAGTTGATGAAGTGACTGTTCCTGGAGCTCTTGCTCTGGATCTGATTGAACAAGTAATCAAGTTCCTCTGTTGGTTGTTTAAGTTCGAGTGAGAACAGTTGCTTACTTGTATTTATTTTCTTTTCTCTTGAAGGCAGAGGTAGAAGTTGAAAGGCTTGATCAGCTAAAGTCAAGCAGAATGAAGGAACTTGCTTTCAAAAGGCAAGTGGAGCTTGAGGAGATATTTGCCCATGCTCATATAGAGATAAATCCAGAGGCTGCTAGGGAGAAAATTATGGCTATGATTGATTCTGGGAATGTTGAGCCTGCTGAGTTACTAGCTGACATGGATAACCAGATCGCAAAAGCGAAAGAAGAAGCCGTTAGTAGAAAAGAAATATTGGATAGGGTTGAAAAATGGATGTCAGCTTGTGAAGAAGAAAGTTGGCTTGACGACTACAATCGGGTACTAATCACTTCTCCCTGTATCTTTATATAGAGAAAAGTGTGAGAATAATACTAAAAATGCAGATTTGATGATCTTCCATGTGAATGCTCTTAGCTTATTATATCTATCTGATACGGTGATTCAGTCCCACTGATATTTTCCTGCTGGAACAGGACGATAACAGATATAATGCAAGCAGGGGTGCACACTTAAATCTCAAGCGTGCCGAAAAAGCTCGTATTCTGGTCAACAAAATTCCAGGTAATGTGCATATAACTTAAGGCGGTCGCCATATGGGACATGGCTTTTTCTGTATTAACTGGTTTTATTGGCCCATTAGGTATGGTCGACACTCTGGTTGCCAAAACTCGAGCTTGGGAGGAAAATCGTGGCATAACATTTAAGTACGATGGCGTGCCCCTCCTTGCCATGCTAGATGAATATGCCATTCTCAGGCAAGAAAGGGAAGAAGAGAAAAGGAGGCTTCGGGTAAATTTTTTATTCATTTATTAGTTCTACCTATGAAATTGCTGCATGGACCTAGATAGGAAGGTGAACTAAAAAAAGTCTTCAGCTGACATGGTCTTTTAATCTGCACATAAGAACTTAAAAGAGTTTTCTACTAAATGTGGGAAGTTATAATAAACCTACAGGATCAGAAGAAGTTTGGCGAGCAGCAAAACACAGAGCAAGAAGCCGGCTTCAGTCCAAGGTCAACCCCTACTCGATCAGCTGGTCCAAAGAAGGTGGTGGGGCCTCGAGCAAATGGAGGAGCCAATGGAACCCCTACCAGACGGTTGTCTCCAAGTGCCAATCAAAACGGAAGCAGATCTGCTGGTAAAGATGGGAAGAGGGACAGTATGAGGCTGGCGGCTCCTGCCAATTTTGTTGCCATATCTAAGGAGGATGCTGTGTCCCATGTTTCTGGAACTGATCCAATTCCGGCATCACCCTAATGATAAATTTAGAGGTTTTACATTGTCTTCTTACTAGAGTTATTACCTGATATTGTTTAGTATATCAATCTGAAGTTGAAGAGCTGTTGTAGCAATATAGTGAGTGACTAGAGTATACCGTTATTAGCTGTGTAATGTTGTGATATTTGACATTTTCAAGCTGGTTTCCTATTAATGTCTCATTAGCTGTGTGATATTGTGATCTTTGGCCAAACTGGTTTTCCGTTACTGATTGAATCTTCATGAAAAAAGGGAAACAATAAAGAAACAAGAAAACACAAATTGTTCCGAAGGAGATTGCTCGATTTGTTCTAAAAAACTGAAATGACTTACATTTGTTATAACAAGAAAACCCCTTTTTTCTTCTCTCCATTGTTGTAATCTCTTTTCATTTTGCAATGAAATTTACAGAACTTTTAAGGACACAACCAAACAAACTAAAGAGTTTTAACATAATAATGAACTATACACTGTAATATTCTTTTTGAGCTTTTACTTGTACATAATTTATGTACTTAACAATTAACACAGTCAAATTTAGTATGAACATCAAGCATTCAAGCCGCTACTAATGAATTGGTACCTGGTTAAGAGATCATGTCTGTCTGCGTAGCTCAAATCACTGTGAACTATAACCCTTGAATCGAGTTGGATGATTTCAGCATTCTGAAGTGTAAAACCATGGGGAACCGGCAAAGGGAATCCATCTCTAAGATGTAAGTTCAGATATGGCATGAAGAAGGTTTTGAGGATGGTTGATATTTCAGCCTAAAACAACAATTCACCAGACTTTTCATTAGATGCATAAAAATGACTACTTATTTCAGCACATCAGAATTCAGGAGTCACAATGGTTCTAAGCATAATCTTGCTCGGTATGGTTCGATTGTGATTCAAAAGTGCTTCTATGCGTTTGTCTACTGAAAACAAGGAATACCAGATTGAAAAGAGGATCAAAATGGATAAAATACCTGAACAAGCTGCATGTGAAGATCACCAATATTGCTCCATGCCAAAGATGCTGTGAAGTCGATTAGTCTGATGCTACCAGCAAGATTGTTCCTATGTATTTCAGCAGAACATGATGCATTTATCACCTGCATATAATTGTTACAATCATAACCGTCCAAGAGCTTGGTAAATGATCAAAATAAAACCGGCTTCCTCAGTTCAATGAGGTGATGAATAAATGAAGTAAAAGATGGAAGTCATATTGCATACTAATGAGACGCAAGCGACTGGCACGACTTCATCGGAATTTAAGACCTTGAAAATCAAATCTGCATAAATGGCGGTGTTGATATCATGATCTGCAACTTGTATGATTGGTGGAGAAGTTACTGTCATATGAAGATTCATATCATCATCAGGATATTTCTCATACAGCTGAGGTATAATATTTCTCCATCCGTCAGTGTTCATCAATGACTCGGGTATTTCGTCAACAGTCCAATGCATATAATCCCCCTGACCACCAAAAGAACATATATCCATTTTAGATGCAATTTTCTGCAATCTCCATATACTTGCAAACAAAGCTAAGTTATTTCTATGAAGTTCAACGATGATTGCAGGTTTCACACCATAGAAACTTACATTGAAGTACACTGATGCAGCAGACTCAAAAACTTTTTCATGTAAAGAGATTTCAACCATCTTTGCCAAACCATTGCCGGAAAGGAAATTTTGTGATCTTTTACGGTAATAGTTTGAAACTGAAATTTCATTTGCTCCATTGAATAAGCCATTAATTTCAAGCTCCACGGAAGAATTAGTTAACAAAGGATCATCCATGAACGTAACATTCAATGCAACAACACTATTAACGTGCAGTTGTTTCGGAATTGACTGCAACTTCGCGTCGAGTTTTGTTATTCCTTTCTGGATGTTCTTGGCAATAGCATCTTCAACTGAAGACACTATTTTCCCTTGGAAAGCATCAATGATCCTGGACAATGTGTTGAATAAATACAATAAGTATCATAACAGGAATGACATGGATCTCAAACAGAACTTGAAGATCAAAATGGGAAACCTCCAAGAATCAGATGTTTATACTAAAGTCTAAAACCTAAAAGATTGAGATATAAGTTCATTAACTTATGCATATTACAAACAAGTTATCAAATAGAATAGTGTCCAACTATGTTACTCGGTCATTGGTGTGAGGGTTTTAGGTGAGTAAATCCTAATACCCATGTTTGAAAATATGTCATACACGAATACTTTAAGAGAAACAAAGAATCGGAACATCGTAGATTACAAATAGGCAATGATAGCATACCCTTGATAAAGCCAAGAAGCTCCACCATCTACATTTATGGAGATATCTTTCACATGGCATCCATGGTCCAATAATAATAGCTTGAGAGTTCCTTCTTCGTTTATAATAGCCGCATTAAGCCCCACCTCCATGCCTACAACCTATGAACCAGCAAGTATAAACAACAAGTTTACAAAGCATCTTAACATTCAAAATTATAAATGGATATTAATTTGCTACTGGTTCTTTTATTATATGTTATATAACTATGACAAAGGCAAAGATTAGGATAATGGATAAGCATAGGGGTGGGGTGCAACTGAGACACGCAGATTCAAGCTTAAATTGTAAGAAATAAACCCAATACTCATGTTTGACTTCAACTGGATTATTTACACATGAACTCGATTTCGAGTTCGAATTGAAATTTTTCAAAACTGATTGGAAAAAAAAGCTTAGTAGACTTGTGAACTATTCAAGTCAAGCAATATAACAAAGATACAACTAAATCAACCGTACCAATTGTCTTGTTCTTTCAAAGTTATCACAAAAGTTGAAAACCAATGTGGAAAAAGGTGCTATTCCATACCTCAACAGTTGCAGTTCCATGATCAGAAATAGTGATTACCCAATTTTTGTAAGAATATTTCCACTTCATTCTCAAATTAGCAGTAGCACCAGAAGCAATCAAAACTATACCAGAGTCTCCAGTTTCAACCGAGGAAGAAGGAAAATCAACACTGTAAATCACGATATCAGAAAGACCCAGATGAACTTTACCAATAAGTGGGATTTTTACAGACTTTTCAATATCAGTCAGGTGAAGTGGAACCATAGAAGAAACAGCTTTCTCAATCAGCAAATCTTTAGCAAAATCGAGACCTTTTTCGGATAGAACACCAGATATGTATCCTTCTTGGTGGGATTCAACAAGGGTATTTGCAGAAAGGAGCAGAAACGAAAAAATCATGAAGCATATAGCTTTTTCCATGGATTTTGAAGAGATTTTCATATGGGAAAAAATGGGTTTGACGTTTGAGAGAATATAGCTCTAAGTATGAAAACCCAAAGCTTGATCAACAGACTTACTTTAAGAGTTTTTCTTAGTAAGAACCGAGGAGGGTTACTTCCAAAAGATTAAAACTTTGAAAGCAACAGGTCGAATTATGAGCATTGGTTGATTAATTGGCTTAAAGGCTTTTTGGAAATTTGTTCATTATTTGTTGACCCATAATTTAAGACACTCGTAAGAAGATTTCACCAAAGATCAAAGATCCCATGTGTACTCAATTTAACACTATATGACTATATATCTTGTTAAGATAACCATGGAAGCATCCAAGCAAAAGATTCGCATACATTAGAGTCGGAACTCAGAAGTACGCATTTTTCACATTTTACAACCTACCTACCATAGTACCATAAAAAACATTTCAAAGGCATAGGACTTTGTTTTTATGTCAAAATAAAAAAGCTGCCTGGCAAAAAGAAAATTACATTCTAAATTATTATACTACTAATGAAAGGAAAACAAAAAGAATCTCCTAACGGAGCTGCGGCTGCTGGAGGAGTGCTGCGAGACGATCAAGGGTATTGGATTTTTAGCTTTGCCTGAAGTACTGGGACCTGCCCGGTACTATTTGCGGAGTTGTGGACGATTCATGATGCATTACACTAAGCCTGGTCTCTCGGATATCGTCGGGTGGAGGTTGATGCGGATAACATAGAGGCGTCTCAGATTCTCACAGGGTTTTCGAGAGCTTTAGCGACACATACTCTTGTTATTGTTATCCAAAATTTTACTGCTCTAAACTGGGAAGTTGTGGTGGGATATATTTGAAGAACAGTTAATGAAGTTGTGGATTCCTTAGCTCGAATTTGCCGTGGTGCACATGTTAGAACTGTTACCTTTGCTGAACCACCTGCTGAAGTTGCTACACCTATGTTGAAGGATCTTCAAAGCCTGGTCTAAGTCTCTGTCACTATATTACCAAAAAAAAAAAACTAAAAATGTTTTCTATCCCACGGGTTTCAAAACCCATTTTTTCTAAAACTTTAGCATAAATAAAGCTAAGTCGAACTCAGCACTACTCAAACTCCAATTGTTTACACCCCTACTTATTTCAATGGTCCAAATTACACTTTTATTTCCTCTTGATGGTGATGTTAGCTTGAATAATTTTTTCACAATACAATGACTGGTCATATACTAATATGTGAAAATAGACAATTTTAAGGGAAGGGAAGAGAACCTTTAACCAACTGAAGATGAAGACAGAATGACAGATACCGGAAATAAGAAGAAAAAGGGTTCGAACTCCACCGGTTGAGCCAATCGCCGGATCATTGGCAGACTGAAGAACAAAACTAGAGAGAAAATAGATGCAGATTCACACATGGTCATGTATATACGAAACAAAGAAACATGGTATTGGCATGGCATAATGAATGAGAGGTTCCATGGCCAATGATCTGGTGAAACAAAACCAATTTGAGAAATTCTCATATAAGAATCATAGTTGCAAAACTCACTCTCCAACTGTTCCTATTTGAATTCTCGTTAAGAATCGCCGTCTCTGCTCTTCCTCTTTCCCTCTCTTTCTCTTCGGGCGATAAAATTACAGGGCAATACATGGATTCGGTAGCACATAACAGCTACTTAACACACGCACATAGTTACAACAAGCACAGATTGATCAAAGGCAAGCCGAACAATCACAAACTGAAAGTGCATCTCTCGCTAATCATCGAGCAGCCTATCAATTGAATATTGTTCTGCTTTTATAGGCGAACATATGTGTCAAGTGACTGAAATTCTCTCGTCGATAAATTTAAGTGTAATTAGGTAGGAAAGCTAAAGCTTCACATCCCTTTCATAGAAAGTAATCAGGTGCAGGCTTTTTGGCAGGAGTACCTCTTGATTCCTGCATTGATAATTAACTTCAGTAAGCCATACTATGTAATCAACTTAATCGACAGTGAATGCGTAATGAGAAGAAAAACTTTGAATAGCAGCACTTGATAAGGTGGTAATATGGTACGGACCATTTGTAACATCTTTCCATGAAAAAATCGAATTACGAATAGTTTTCATGCATTTTCTGTATTTGGGATCAATTGCAAATTAGTACAAACCTGAGGTGCTGCGTCAAACACGCGAAACTGCTTGTTAAGATTTTCATCCAGCTCAAGAATTGCAGCAACATTACCACATCTGTGCCACATGCAAGAATGAACCTTTAAGCTACAGCACAATGGAATTGAAAATCTCAAATTGATAATTTACCTATAACAATAATTGGGAGCTGACCAGACCGTAACTATCTGGTTATTAAACATCCATTTGTAACCTTCCATAACCAACTGATGTGCACGGCATATATAGTCGATGTTGTTTGTGTGGTTGAACGAAGTGACAACACTGCCGCCAAACAGGAAACCAGCACCACGGGGACTCAATCCCCAACCATCAACAATATCCTCAGGGTCAGACCACAACAAGTCACACATGGCACCATCATGTGGTACTTCTTGTTTCCGATCAATCGTTCGAATCTGGAAGAGATTATGTCAGTCCCACAAACATAAAGCTTCGTAAAGAAAATTACCAAATAATTTAATATAGCTTCTTTGACCTGATCCAAAGTTGATATTGCAGGAGATAGACCACCATGGACGCTAAAAATCTTGTTCTCAATAAGCGCTGAAAGACTAGCATACAATAATTGACAAAAATAAAAGATACTCAGAAAAGGCCTTAAGTTATATAGGTTGTCCGGCAAGTAACTTAAAAGGATCGGTGGAGCATATTGAGACAGCAAATGTGGAAAGCAGCAATTTTCAAATTTGGTTTATTTAACTGTGAATATTTATAAGCAACTAAATAGCTCCCTTCACAATTCTTTACCAGCAAACCATAATAACTTATATTTTCTAATGATAGAAACTGGCAAACCTCAAGTAATCAAAGATTTCAGTGCAATATCTCCAAACATTAACAGAGCCATATTTACGCAGGCATTCGTCATAGAACCCATATACCTGTCAAGAAATGGCAGAAATTGAATACTCCGGAAACAAAAGAATCTAATACAGCAGCCAAAACAAAACTGTTTAACCTGTGTGATCTGACGACTTTCATGGTTTCCTCTAATGAGAGTAATGCGATCCGGATATCTCACCTGATGATGCTCAAATTATCAGACAAGAAGAAGAACATTTCAACAAACCTTTCCAAAAGAAAACAATAATCTATAGTTTACCTTCAAGGCCAATAGAAGGAGAAAGGTTTCCACGGAGTAAAACCCTCTGTCAACAAAATCTCCAAGAAATAAATAATTCGTCTTAGGGCAATCACCTCCTACTTTAAAAAGCTCTTTCATATCATAAAACTGCCCATGGATATCACCACATATCTATGCAAAAAACATCAAAAGAACTATAAGTATTCCAAATTGCATAAGATTAGTATCCAAATTAAAAACAGCTTCATAATTTCTATAAGCTATTTCCAGGTAGCTTTATTCCCAACCCAAGATTTCCGGTAAGTAACAGTAACCTAATCCTCCCCCACACATATGTACAATAATTGTATACCATAGACTTATACCAATCCAGAAAAACACCCTGTAAACCCTTAAGTTCATGACAAAGGAAGGATGGCATTAAGTTTAAGAGAGCTATAGACTTCAGAACCAGAAAAGCAACCTAAATGCCGTCCGAACTCAGAAGTACTGTTCCATTGAGAAAAAGACGTAAAATATTTTCTAATTTGGCCAAACTTCAAAGACCCTAGATCCTAATTCCATCAATTTGACTTCCACCCTTGTTCAATTCTCCAATACATAAAGTTTTTGTTTCTTTTAACCAAATCCAATCATTCAAACAAAATCCCAGCTTCTAATCCTGTAAAAGAAAAGGCCTATTTTCTTCAATCAACTCTCCTCCAAAACCCCCTAGCCAATTCCATTTCTTTCCCCAAATACAAATTAGACATAACAATTCATATCCATAAACACCAAGCTTTAAAATGCCAACAAAAATCAAAGAGCCAAAAAAACCATTAAACAAAACAATCGAACAAACTCCAATTACTAACTAACACAAAGCTAAAACCTTTACTTTCACTAAACCAAAACCCAAAAGCCTAAAATAAACCACCAGCAAAAACAACAATAAAAATCCCATCTTTAAGAACAATTAAACACTTACAGTTACAGGGGCATCGACCCTTTGAACATTACTTTCTTCGACAAGGATTTCCATGGCTTTGAGACAAAGAGCTTTCACTTCGGATTCTTTCAAGGGTTCACACTTCTTCAGCTGCTCTATTTGTCTGTCTAGGTCTGACATGTTTTTGTTCCGCGAAAAAAACCCAGAAAAAAAACAGTAGAAAGCCGAGATTCAAGGGCTGGAAAAGCCTCCTAAATCTATGAATCTCGGGGAGCCTTTGGTTAAACAGATGAGTTGGTGGAAAATTATTTTTGGAAGGGCGGTTCGATTCTTTTTTGGACTTTCTCTTTGTTAGCTTGAGGTTTTTGCTATGGTGGCACCTCTTGTTTTGTTATTTTGCTGGTTTAGTGCTTTGTATTTAAGGTGGTTTCCAAAATTCACCCAAATTTGCTGTCTTTTTCATTCATGGCTACCTTAATTTGGAAATATAACTTATATTTTTTAATAAAAAAATATGATTTATATTTTATTTTTCTGTTTAAAAATGACCACTTGATGAAAATATGAACAGATGCGAGATAAATGGTCCACATTGTCGGAAGAATTCTTTTTGGATTAATAGATTGGTTTAAATATGATAGGATTTTATATCATTTACAATTTAAAATATAATTTTTATATTTTAATTTTAAGATAATAAATTCTTATATAATTTATTGAAAACTAATGATTTCGTTCTTTTTTGTTTACTTTATCGTAAATTATTGACTAACAATTATAAAAAAATTAAAAAATCCTCTTGAATCTTTGACTATATTTTTTATCGGAAGCTTATCTATTCATGACACTGCAAATTAATAAACTAAATAAATATGATAATTATTATATGCATAAGCGCGTATGAAAATCTTGTTTATACAATCATATTGGTTTTAAGATTTAGTAATTGGCTTTGAATTTAGGGATTTAAATGTAGTAATTTTGAATTGGGGGCTATTGATAGAATTTTTAGTTTGAGGTTAAAATTTATAGTTTATAGGTTAAAATTAAAATCTCTAATTATATTATCCTAAATTTTAACCCTAAATTCTAACAATGAACCATAAATTCTAAAGCCCAACACTAAAACACATAAACTCTAAACCTCAAATTAATATCTTACTCTAAAATTAAGACGCTAATAAAAACAAAAAAAATCACCGCTCGATAATAATCCAAATATTTATATCAATAATAATCAAATGTACTCACAATCACGATATGTAACCTCGAAAAAACAGCTAATAATAGAATTAAATTAAAAAATAGCATATTAAATTGTAACCAAAAGAAAAGAAAGACTTTTACGAGTAAAAAATTGGGTAAAGCTTGGGCTATCATAGCTCAACATGACAAAATATTTAGCCCATTTAGTTCATTTTGGAAGATCAACAACTAAAAATCTAAAACCTCAATCGGGACGAAGCTTCCTATCTCTAAATTATAATCATTAAGAAGATCTCAATTCCTGTTATCTTCTTGCATTTCCCTCCAGAAAACCAAACGAAAAGGTGATTGGATTTGTTGCCCATCTCGAAGTTTGTTTTTAGTTTTTGCTGAGCTTAATATCCAAGTTTTTTATATAAAAAAATCGTTTATTGTTTTTTCTTGCAGGAATTATTGTGTAAAGCCGAGATCTGGAATATGGGTTTCTTGGTAACAACCCTAATTTTTGTTGTGATTGGGATAATTGCCTCACTTTGTACAAGAATCTGTTGTAATCGGGGTCCGTCTGCTAATCTGTAAGTGCCCTTTGACAATTTCTAGGATTAAATTTGCTATTTTATTATTATTATTCTTTTCTCTCTATTTTGTAGATTTTAAGTTCATATGCTAAAAGTTGTAGCTTTCTCCCCCTTCAATGCGGTTTTGTGTTCCTTTAATCATGTTTAAAGGGTATCTTTGGATTGGTATACAGTAAAGAAATGTGCTTTAATTTGGTAATAGAAGTGAATAGCAGGTTATCACTGTGAACCAATGTTAAATTGTTTGTGCTGTGATTGTTTACTCTCCACATGCATGTAAAAACTTGAAAAAGAGAATATACCCATATTGGACATTTGGAGTTTTGGACTCATGAGTCGTGCCCGACATTCACACTCGAGTCGAAGTAACATAGGTACTATATGGCTTGGTTTGTCATCTAGATTCTAAAGACTGAGAATTTTCTCTTGTTTGATTGTTATCTCCTGCCCATGAGATTAATGCCTTTTCTTGATTTTCCCTGTACTCACTGAAAACCTTTGTTCTTGTTTCTTTTTGTAGGTTCCACCTAACATTGGTCATTACGGCAACTGTATGTTGTTGGATGATGTAAGTTTATGCTTGTTTTACATTTTCTCTTTCTTCATAGTAGCTTCATCTTTATATATATAGTTGGTAAAGTATTAACTGTCTGAAATCTTGAAGTTTTTTGGTGAAGTATTAGCATTGGTCTCTGGTTAGCCGTGTCATTTTTCCTAAATTTTGGTTTGGATGAACAATATTATAAATGCCAGTTCTCTTCTTCGTCACATTTGTGCAGTTGGAAATTGCTTCTTTTCTAGGGGTGTGTCTATGCATGTTTGTGTGTTCTAGTTTTAGGATATTGACATAATGCTAAATTTGAACGGCACCACGAAGACCTAATTCTAAGCTTCTTATAAAAAACTCGTGGTCTAGCATTTCAATTAGATTCTTTAGCAATGATTTCACTGAATAGTATACCTTTTAAAGGCTGGCTCTTTATGTACCGTGCTTTGTTATTGGATTTGAGTGAGGAACTTGACTCAGCTAGACTCTATTACGCCAGCACTTTCTACGGCTCATGTTTTACGTCGTGGGGTTTACGGGGAAGACCTATGTGGGGCATCTTTGGGGTGTGGTGGTTCTAGCTAAATTAACTTTGTTGCTACTCTTTTCATGTAGAGCACTTATTAGTAAGTAAATATAATCTTTATTTGATTGTTTTTCTAGGTTTTAATGTTCTTTTTTCTTTGATAGGTGGGCAATTGTATATCTTGCACAAATGAAACCACTCATTGTCCCCATTTTAAGTGAAGGGGAATGAAGTTTTGCACTAGATCTTCCGGAAGATTATCGTAAACCGACAGTCAGACTGCGAACCGAGATCTGAATTTAGTTATCAAGAAGTATTTGTGTGTCTCCTGGTGTTGGTTCTGTATGTAAAGCCTAATTCGAGCTTGAACTTGGCACTTGATGTAATCAGTTTCTCATTTGTTACACTTATATTATTATTTACTATTCAATTTTCATAGTGTTCTTCTATCAGACATTATGTGTTTTTTTTAATAAAATAAAAGATCATATTTCAGTTTTCCTCTCTGATTTCATGTTGCAGCTTAAAAGCAACTTATATAATTTCCAATTCAGTCATTAGTTATTAAAAAAAGTTAAAAAAAAATCTGTTTAAATAATTCATGGTTTTGAGTTGTCAGGGAATTGAATAAAATTTAATTAATTTACGTAATTATTTTAAAGTTTTTTTTAATATGCTGTATGTGCAAGGGTTTTATCTGTTTAACTTTTTTAATCTTTTTAAAGAAGGCACACATAGCATGTATTATTGGTGCTCAAACTCGAGTCTCAAAGGATGATGAATATCTACCTTTAAATTAGATTTAGGTTTTGTACGTATTTTTATAACCGTTTTTAAAACAAATTCTAATTTAAAATGTATTTTTAGATAATATGTTGAAGTATTTTAATTAATTTTTGCTGAAACTTTTATCTTGCTCTCAAATTTTGCTTAATCTAATCTCTTATTTTTTGAACTATTAATATGATTCGTTCAAGAAAAATGGCAAAAAAAATATATGAATGAAGAAGAGCAAACGACATCGTTCTGGTGCTCTGTTGCTAAAACCTGAGATGGTGAGACCGCTAAAAGCAGTGGCACCTAATCTGTTCAAGTGGTCTCTCAAGAACATTTCCCCTACATACACATGAAATTCTGAAAATTTACCGAAAATCTCAGTAAAATCATCTCTCTATTTTCTTCTACATTCAATCAAACATTATTTAAGAGAAAGAAAACACTTTATTCCACCTTTTTCTTCTTCTTTTTTCTGTAAAAAAAATGGTGACACTTCAAGTAACAAACCCAAAAGAATTAATACCAATAAATTCTTCTTCTTCTTTGTTCTCTTCGAGACCACGTTTTTCTTCAAAAAATCCATTGAAGAAAAGCTTTTTTAGGGTGCGTCGCCGTTTTGGAGGGATAAGCTGTTCTTTTGCTCCAATGGAAACTGCTAAGATAAAGGTGGTTGGTGTTGGTGGAGGTGGTAACAATGCTGTTAATCGAATGATTGGTAGCGGTTTACAGGTTAGTGTTCAGCTGTTCTCTATTGGGTTTTGCTTAAAGTTTGCAAATTTTGTGAAATTTCAAGGGTTCTTGTACTCTTAAATTCATAGAATGTTGTTTCTTGTGTGTTTTTTGCTTAAAGTTTGAAAATTGGAGAATTTTTGTGGGGTTTCCCATTTTTCTGGACTCGGAAACTTGAAAGTGTTATTTTTAAGTGGTTTTGTTGGTGGGTTTTAGCCGACATTTTGGTTGGATGGGTTCTGCTTGTCAATTTGAGAATTTGGGGAATTAAGTTTGAAGCTAATTTCAGGTTTTCATTTGCATAAACTCAGTGCCATTTTCAAATTAATTTTTGATGATTTGTCAATGGTTTTTATGTGAATTTGCCATTATGCTACATGAGCTAAAAACTTAGCCCTCTTTGTTTCCTTTTCCTGAGATTCTGTTAGGTTGAATTTAAACTGCATCTGTGAAGGTAATGGAGCTGATTAAATTGCTGCTTTGTTTTGGAATTAGGGTATTGATTTCTATGCGATAAACACGGATTCTCAAGCACTACTACAGTCTGCTGCTGAGAACCCACTTCAAATTGGAGAGCTTTTGACTCGGGGACTAGGTCGAGCACTCTCGCCATTTTGTCTCTTGTGATTTTTCGTAGGGCTATTTACTTGTTTTATATTTGATTTAATGATGTGAATCAATTGACTGAAATGTAGGCACTGGTGGAAATCCACTTTTGGGTGAACAAGCTGCAGAGGAATCTAGAGATGCCATTGCAAATGCTCTTAAGGGCTCGGATCTTGTCTTTATAACTGCAGGCATGGGCGGAGGCACAGGGTCCGGTGCTGCTCCAGTTGTTGCCCAGATAGCCAAAGAGGCTGGTTATTTGACTGTTGGTGTGGTAACCTATCCCTTCAGCTTCGAGGGACGTAAACGAACCGTGCAGGCATGTTTATTTGACTCCCTCCATTCAATGTTCGATATAGTGGGAGATAATGTCAATAAGTTTATATGTCACTTTAATTTCGATCGGTTAATGCCAAAATATTTGTCTTATATCTCTATACTTGCAGGCACTGGAGGCTATCGAAAAGTTGCAAAAGAATGTTGATACTCTCATAGTGATTCCCAATGACCGTTTGCTTGATATTGCTGATGAGCAGACACCTCTACAAGACGCTTTTCTTCTTGCTGATGATGTTCTGCGCCAAGGGGTTCAAGGAATTTCAGATATAATCACGGTCTCTGATTCTTTCACATGCCACACTACATTTTCAGATATTCTTCGATTGCACTGTTTAATAATTGTTTTTAGATTTTGCCTAATCACTCTCGTTAGACATTATGACCTTTGGTATGCAAGAACTATTGAATATATAATGTCATGCTAGAACCATTTGAACTTGGTTTCATAATTGTTTTCCCTGTATCGTGTTTTCTGGTTTTTAGCTTTATCACTTAATGGAATTTCTTCCTTTCTTATTGCAGATACCTGGATTGGTGAATGTGGATTTTGCTGATGTTAAGGCAGTCATGAAAAATTCTGGAACTGCAATGCTTGGGGTAGGAGTTTCCTCTAGCAAAAACCGTGCAGAAGAAGCGGCAGAGCAAGCCACTTTGGCTCCATTAATTGGATCATCAATTCAATCAGCTACTGGTGTGGTATATAATATTACCGGAGGAAAAGATATAACCTTGCAGGAAGTAAATAGAGTGTCACAGGTACAGATGGTGTTCGTTTGCTGATTTGATCATACTGCATTTATGGAAAATGCAATACATTTTAGTTACATGCTTCTAATTTTCAGACATTCTCTTTGTAACCTGTTTTATTTTTTGTCGAATTTCAGGTTGTGACAAGTTTGGCTGATCCTTCAGCTAACATCATATTTGGTGCTGTCGTCGATGACCGTTACAATGGGGAGATTCATGTGACTATTATTGCTACAGGCTTCTCACAGTCGTTTCAGAAGACATTATTAACCGACCCCAAGACTGCAAAACAGACTGACAAAGTTGTAGGAGGGCAAGAAAGAAGGGGGATATCCTTACCCGTCAATCCGTCATCACCTTCAACTGTTCCATCTCGAGCTCCTCCACGAAGGCTATTCTTCTAATTTCCTTGATCTCTTCTTTCTTTTACCAGCTTTTTGCCCTTAGTTGTTTAAAGATCTTGACAACATGAGCCTGAAATACTTCTAGGTATGAATTTGATAAAAAAAAAATTACTTCTAGGTATGAAGTTGTGAATGTTATCACACGGATTCAATCTTTGTTAAAATTCTACATTTTTCTTGAAGCACTCGTGTTAAACATTATTATGCATTTTGATTATCAGTCTGTTTGTGTTGCTTGTACATGAGCTGTTAAATGATAACGTGCTTTGCTTTCTTTACTAGCAAGTTACCTGCATCAATGTCGGATCTAGGCCTGAGCAAACCACATCATACAAGCAAGTCTGATGTTGCTTGAGAATTTTCATATTATTGTTAAAAATGAATCAAATATGATTAAACCTGAATTTGATAAAAATAGACAGTCGAACCGGGTTTAAAATTGTTTAAAATTCATGCCGGAGCTTGGTCTATTGCAGACGGAGGCATATAATCCGATCCATGGTAACCTCTACTCGATGCTGGCTACAATGCTTTAGATTCAACATCAAAAGATATAATACATGATAAATAGTTAAAATTTGTCTACGGGACTTAAATTACTTGTAATTTACATAGTTCGAGCAGCTCAGCATCTTCACACACAGCAGGAAAAGATATAAGAGGGGGCACAATGCCATATAATAAGTTTCCAACAGGGAGGTAATAACTGAAAACCAATTCCACTCACGACAACCACATACAAGCTTGGTGTGTTTGCAATGGTTGGTAATTACAAATATTTGATAAGAAGGTATATGGTGACAACCAGAATCACAATTCCGATAACAGCTAATAGCATGCACATACAGGAACAGCCACCTTTGGTTCGCTTGTTCAAAATTGCTAGGTTTTTCTGCACTCTCTGTTAGCACAGAAAACACATTTCTCAGAATCCACCATGACTGTATAATTTCAATAAACTAAAAACCATGTAATTCTTTGTTTACTTGAGATCTTTTTGTAATTGCTAGGCTTAAAGTCACTTATTAGGAATGCTTATTGCTAGAAGGGGGGCAGGAAGATATTGTGCTATGCATTTAAAATGTTAATAAATAGTAAGTGTTTTACCCGTAAGCGAGAATCAGTAACATCCACATGTTCATCCAGGTCATCCTGCATTGAGGGAGCACAACATAAAGTTTACTGAGGATGAATTAATCATCACCAAGCATTTATTTTAAAGAAATTAGAAGCAAAAAACTACAAAAAAAGAGAAACATACAATAAGTCTGGTATGCAGATCGAGTTCTTCATTGACCGCCAATGCAATATGCTTCGTACTTAATACCGTCTCCTCCAACTTCTCAAGACCCTCATCTTGCTCTGCTCAATAAAGACACCATCGTTAGTTGAAGAAACTAAAGTCATTTTACAATCTAGCAGGGATACCATTTTGAAACTAAAATAACTTGCCTTTCATAATTTGTCGTTGAAGACCAACAAGGCCAGAGTTATCCAAACCAACTGTTCTACTCATGGCATCAGTCTTTGTTTCTGGCCCCAACAAGCTATCTCGGTTCGCAAAATTTGACATATTGAATGCAGAAGCCATCTGACTCGCTTTTGATCTCAAATTTGCAACCATATCCTTGCGACGGTTCATCTCCTTCTCCGTTCTGCGACCAAAATATGAAGCATTAACAAAAGGACAGTTTATTCTTCATATTACATTAGATTCCAATTTGCAAAAGAACAACAAAGTGCCATATGTTACGAAAACCCCAAAAGACATACAATCAAAAAATTTAAACACAACAACGATTCACTCCTATTTGCACCTCAATTAAGATAACTTACAAGGGCTTCCCAGTAGGTCTAGACATAAGGGACTGCAATCCATCAAGTCTAGTCCCTAAAATTGTAATCTTCCTTCTTATAGCCGATGCATGACGCTGAGTTTCTGGTCCCGATGCTGGTAAGGAAATCCTATCAGATATCATGCCATTGATATCATCTGCAATTTTTACTGCTTCATTATATTCTTTAATCCATGGGTCTGATGAAGCTGCCATTGACCTTGAATGATAATCAAGACAAAAGGTTATTTGAATTTTGAAGGACCAAAAAAGCATAAGATATACACAAAACCAGAGAATGAAAGAAGAACAAATAAAAGCAAACTGAAGCTAAATCAAGCTTTCCAAATTAACCCAGAATGGTCCTTAGAAAACCCTTTCCTCTTTATTTTCTCCCTCTGATGGCTTCTGTTGAAGAATCAGAGCATTTCACACAATAAAAAAAGAATATTTTCTTTTACAACTGGATTATGAGCTTAAATCCAAAACAGGATACATATAAAGAAAATCCAAAAAAGAATTAAGCAATCAAATTATACCCAATTGTCCACCTTGTAAAATTAACTTTACTTAGGGCCATAAAAAATCCACCTTTCCTTAGTATGATGCTAATTTAAGCTGAATTCAGAGAAAACCCTATATTTAATGGGTTCTTAAAGACCTTAATTAAACTGCAAAAGGGAGGGGGAAACCCTTTCTTGAACAGGGTATGTATGATCTCAATTATTGAAAATTGGTTGAATATTTACAAAAAAAGAGAAAAAAAATTAGCAATCAAATGAACCGCAATATAAAAATTAAAGACAAAGAAGGAAACTTGATTCAAACCCAACAACAAATTCCCAACTTTCCCCAATTCTAGTGAAATTAAGCAAATACCCAAATCATTCAATGCAAATTTAATGAAAAATAAATGAAATTCATAAACAACTTACAAGGATGAAAACTGAAACCGAATGAGCAGTCAATCAAACCCCAAAGAAAACGAAAAGTTTGGAAAATCAGGTGAAGAGGGAGAGAGGATTGAATAAAAAGTTATATAAAAACCGAAACTGAATTTTAATGGTTGAAATTGGGGAATGAAACGACGGCGTAGAACCGAAGCAACGTTTCCGTCGTTTAGCACATTATTAGGGGCATTTTGTATTTGTTAAATAAAAAAAGAAAAAAAGAGGAACTATTCAACTCTTTGTATTCTTGCATTTGTTTGATTCTTGGAAAAAGAAATTGAAAGAGGACCAATAAATTTCAGTTGAATCATGTCATTTTCAATGGAAGTTCATTTTTTAGGGAGGAAAAAGAAAGGAAATTTCACTCTTAAAAAAGAATGGAGGGAAATCTCATAGATGTTTCTTCATGTTTTCAATAGAAGTACATTTGTTACCGTTGGATTAAAAAGGAGGTAAAAGTAATTAAGTTTTATATAATATAAATGGATCTTAATTATATATATATATAGGGATATGATCCAGTTATACAATGTAAAATTTTTTTAAGTTTTACACGTTTTTTATTGTTGGATGAGTGAAACAGATGGATGAGATTAACAGTAAAATATGTGAAGATTATCACTTGAGGGGGAAAAAATAAGGAGTTAATCTCAGTCATTCGTTTCTCCCATCCAACGATCCAAAAAACGTGTAAAACTTAACCCTAACCCATATATATATATATATATGAACTCAATAATTGGTTTTAATGGAAAAGAGAATGATATTCATGTTAGAAGACCTGAATTTAAGTAGCTTTATCTACAATGTGTGTATTTTTATAGAGTCGTCTCAAACATTTTTCGGAGCCCTAAGCGAAAACTCAATATGTTCTATTACTTTGAACAATTAATTTAATATTTTATTAATAAACTATAGAAGCATGATTAAAATTTATCAAACACATTATTTTCATTGTTTTGTTAAAAAACACTATAAGTACAACTAAAAAACAAGGGGGCAATAATAACTTATTAAATTGTCAATTAGAAAATCTATAAAATTACGAAAGTGAAAGAAGGGGCCGAGCGATTGCTCGTATTGCTCCCCTTTTATACCCCACTATATTATTAAAAATTAAAAAATATTATAAACAAATATTATATTATAATCTCTTTATTTATATGTATATATAGAAAAAATTACAGAACGTGTGCAGCTCCCTTTAGAAACTCGACACAGTCATTGAATTCATGGATAATCATTTCATCAACACCATTTCTCAAGAGCTGAGTATAAGACAAGCAGGCAGCAGAAATTGCTATACTTGCCAACGCCAAGGCTCCTGAAACCGCCCCGGGGAGCTTCAACTTTCCGGTGGCCACCAATTTCTTCTTCAAAACAATCTCTACATCAATCAGAATTCCCTGTAAAATAAAGAACCAAGTGACCTCCCACGTAGGGTTTTCCCGGGTCATATGGAAATATATCAGTTCATGCATCAAACCCGAAATCAAAAACGTTGCCAAAACAGCAGGCAATGAAGCCCATCTACGTCCAATAACACGTGCAGAAATACTTTTTACAGGGTTGTATACGGTGGGACGAAGTATCTCGGACACCCTAATGTTCCATCTATGTCCCCAAAAGTCCTGCAACGACGTGGCTCGAACCGGAGTTTTGAACTGCGGTTCGAGTTCCACACCGAGCATGAGCTGAGCCGGGATGGCTGCCAGAGCTAACTCATACTGAATCACAAGATATGTGTGGAACAAGTAAAGCATCAACAAAACATGTTGATGGAAATACTGCTTGAAGTTGTAAGAACAAAACAATAAAACCAGCAATCCGCATTTGTTTGCAGCCTCTAGGACCATACTGTGAACTCTTGGCTCATTTTCCAGAAATGGGGTTTCGCCATTTTTAACCTTGACTGGTTTTTCTTTGATTTTGAAGGGTGAACAAGCTGTGAGAATAAAAAGAGTATGATTTGGAGGGAGAGGTGCAAGGGGACCTTGACCAAAAGCAAATAAAATAAGCTTGGAATTGGCCAGCCATGAAAGGAGAAACACAAAGGGTGATCCATAATGGAAAGTGTGAAGATTAAAGGGGAGAATTAATAGCAGAATGAGAACAGGGAAGATTGAGACAAGCCTTGGGAATCCCTTTGAGATCTTTGATGAAATGTGGGAACAATAAGATAATGACAATATTGTTAAAAGCCATAACCTAATAAAGTTCTTGAGCTCACCCTCCATTTTCCTTCTTCTCGTTGAATACATAATGAATATGATATGGCACTATATATACACACACAGGTGAAGTACATTGGAAGATTAGGCGGTGCCGGAAGGAATAGAAATCGTATGTTCTTTTTGGTGTCTCTATTTATATTTTATATTAAAAAATTAAATTTAGAGTTAGAGCTTAGGTAATTTAGTTTTAGGGTGTATTTTTAGGGTTTTGTGTGTATTTTTAAAGTTTAGAGTTTAAGATTTAAAATATAGTGTTAAAGATTAACATTTTATTTTTTTAATATTAAAGCATACAAAAACACCGAAAAGAGATAGAAAATTTAGGTTAGTCTGAATTGAAATATCCTGCATTGAGTGGGGATCAATCAAAACCATGGGAAATTACGTCAGTCCGTTTGATAGGTAGTTAGTGATCCTGCATTTTGGAACACTGAAAGTGATCAAATTACTACATTGAATTGGCATTATGATTTTTCTCAAAAAAAGGTGTAAAACAATTTTACCCATTTTATGTATTTTTTTGGTACCCTTCGTTTTCGTTTTAATTATAATTTAAATAAGTTAAAATATTTTTATTTAAAACTATATTTATATATAATGATATTAGTATAAAATTATATTTTATTATTTAATTAAATGTATAATTTAGACAAGGCGGGTCAGGTCCAGGCCTAGAAACTATATGACTTGGTTCAAGAATCAGGATACATCTATTCCAAATAAACATACATACATATATATATTAGTTGTATTAATATATTAATTATATAAATCAATCAAAAAAATATTAATTATAATAATATATATTAATGTAAAATTTAGTTAGAGTGTGGAAAGAGTTCTACAAACTTTCTTATAAATATCTTCTAATTTAATACTAAGGTTAATTTGACGAATAGATATATTTTATTTTTGAAACCAGTATCCAGTAGAAAAGTGGATGATCTTTATCTTAGGAGACATATGTTCAATCACAATGTCTACAAGGTGTGTGCATTGTTAAAAGGTTAAGAATATCTATGAACAATACTACATTGTAATCACTTTTAGGGATAAAAATCCTCTAGCCATGTTCGGTGCCTCTACTTATGTCTCAGCATTAAAAACACAACAAAATTAAATTCCAAGCTCTAACCCTAAATTCTAAATCCTAAACCCTACACCATATACCCTAAAAATACACTCTGCCCTAAATTCCCTAAACCCTAAACCCTAAACCTAAATTTGAGTGTGGGGCATAAGTAGGGGCACCGAAAAGGGGTAGAGGATTTTCATCCAACTTTTAGACCATTTAAAAAAATCTTCTATCTTTTCAGTGTCTATATTTATGTCTCACACTAAAAAAATAGGCTTAGGGTTTATGTTTAGTGTTGGGGCATAAAAAGGGCGCCGAAAAGATACATGATTTTTGTTCAGCCCAACACTAAAAAAATAAATTTTAAGCTATAACCCTAATTTTAAATCCTAAACGTTAAACCTTAAAAATACACCATGCCCATAATTTCATAAAGCTTAACCCTAAACTCTAACATTAAATAATAATTCTAAACTCTAAACCTTATTTTTCATGATGAGGCATAATAAGGAGCCTACTTGGGGGCAGATTATTTTTATCTATAAAAAACATAATTATAAAAATTATTATGGGTAAAATGACAAAGAATTTGGTTATAAATAAATTGATAAAGAGACAAAAAGAGACACATACCGTGGCGTTTCTCTTACAAATGTAGCTACCTATTGCGACGCTGTTTTTTGCGGCTCTTTTGGCGACGTTTTTTTTAACGCCGGGAGTGTTTTTAGCGGCGCTAAAAAATACCGCTATAAGGTTATAAAAACGCCGCTAAAAGGTTATTTTTGCTGTAGTGCAATGACACCCATCCAGGTCCAGGTACACATTTAGATTAATGCAATCTAAGATGATAATGATGAAGCATGAATGGGATATTGAGTCCGTCAAGCTGACACTGGATGGCTCGAACCTCATTAACTAGCGAAATTTGTAGAGCCTCAATCAGGAGAAATTATTAGATGGACTCGACTTATCACGTTATCTGTGGTCTCAAACAACAAGGTCCATCTATCTCACAATAATTTTCAAATAATCACTCATTATTTATTTACGCATAAGAAAGAGGTAAAGATTCACTTTAAAATGTAAACTAAAACCGCTATCAGAACTTTTGAAATTATTGAAACATCATATTGGAGCGGTCTATAGAAATAGTATCAAAGTGAAAGGAATGTAAACAACTATCATAAAATTTTTAAAATTTCAAGGAGTGCACAATTTATAAAATTTAAGACTAATTTTAAAAAATTAAAGTCAAATGTATGAACTTTGAAAAGTTTAAGACGGGCACAATCCCACCCAAACATATATGTGTCTCCGTCACTAGTTTTACAAGTCATTGTCTAATTGTTCAAACTCGAGTCTTTTACAATTAATATTATTTTTTTCTATTACGGCGACTCGTTAGATTCAAAATTTATGATGATTCATAAGATATAATATTCGATTATAGTATATATTTTCTTAATAATTTCCAAATCACTTAACAAGTCAAGTGGTCCATTGATTTTTGAGCCAATTGGGGACTCTCCCGAGAAGGCCAATACCTGTTTTGATGGGGATGCCACATGTTCTACTCCCAAAATCAGACCGTTTGTCTTTCATTGTTATCACACGTGTTGGCCACTAAATGGGAAAATGGCATTCCTTTGAGGATGATAGTGGATGCCAATTAATGGAGGGTTAATTTAGATTATTTATAAAAATATATATTTAATTTCTATTCTACTGATTCAGATAATTTTGAATATTTTAATTCTTATATTTAATAGATATGAAGCGTATATAATTACATAAATGTTAATTATCGAATATCTTGGAAATGCAGAATTGTTTATGCATATCGGGAACTAATGCAATATAAATATGTACATCATTCTCTCATCTTTTTTAGTTCTTATTATGCATTTAGGCTCCGTTCGGAAATACTTTCCAAATCGTTGTCGAACAGCTGAACAGAGAAACAATATTAAACAGTTATCATAAACAGAGTTAGGATTTATGGGTAGGGGACTAGGGGTGGTTGATGGGCACTTGAAAATGTAGGGCCATGGAGTCACATGGTGGTGCCTAAGGACTGCTTCTTACAAGGGTTATGGCCATAAAACTCAACCCCCTCAGTCACCCTTTGCTATATCCTTTCCTTTATGCACAATTCCACGTGTTTAGGCATTATTTCTTACAAATATCTCCCACCTCCCAAATCCCTTTTTTCTTGTCGGAAACCCAAAATCTACACCCCCATGCCCTTTGCCGACACAAGCTTCATTTATTTATTCATTTGCTTGCATTTCATTAATTGAAATCAATCAATATATAGGACTCCCACGTCCCAATTATGTGATTGATTGATTAGCATCTATAGAAGGAGACTTAATTAACAAACTTGATTAGCTAGACAACACTTGCGTTTGACTTTT
Source organism: Hibiscus tridactylites (assembly GCA_958450335.1). NCBI lineage: Eukaryota > Viridiplantae > Streptophyta > Magnoliopsida > Malvales > Malvaceae > Hibiscus > Hibiscus tridactylites. The sequence continues at coordinate 5,159,195 of OY288267.1, forward strand.
TTTAATTAATTTAAACTCTATAACTTTTGATTTACAAAATTAAAACAAAAATTATTATTTTTTATTAAATATAAAGTATTAATTTTTAAGGTAAATATTAAAATTTTAATTTATATAAGACAAGATAATATGAAAATCTTAATTAAAGGGCAATATGATGACCGTCTCCAAAATTTAATTGGATTAAATTCATTGCAACGACGAAAATTATCCACTCTTAATTTTACTAGAAATAAAGTCTTCATTATAAAAATACTTCATAGACTGACGGATGGAAATCATCTGCCCCAAAGTATGTCCCTGTTTGTGCCCCCACTTTAAAATAATGAGTTTAGGGTTTAGGATTTGGCGTTTAAGGTTGGGGCTTAGAGTTAGAGTGTGGTGAATTAGGGGTAGGGTGTATTTTTTAGGGTTTAGGGTTTAGAATATGAAAATTAGAGTTATTGGACAAGATTTAATTTTTAAGTATTTTTAGGTAGGGACATAAAATGAGGTATGGTTAGGAGGCAGGAGATCCATAGACTGACCCGTATTTTTATGTGTCAAACACTTGACTATAAAACGTAACGTATAATATTTTTAAAAATAAGATGAAATTGATATTGAGATTTGAATTTTAATAAAACTAAAATAATAATAAGTATACAATTAATTGAATAAATCAATATATAAATAATAAATATTAGATATGCATAAAAATCAAGCGCACATATATATATATATATATATATATATATATATATATATATATATCTGACAAAAAATGTAACTTTTGTATTATTTACATAATTGTTTAAACTCAGCGGTATTTGTGTGTTTGTTTTCGTGGCGAAGTCAATATACTGACTAGCCATAAAACGATTAAAAATGAAAACAGCACTGAAATTAGCAAATAAAAAACATGAAAACATTATTATTTATTTTATAAATCAGCACTATTTCATAATGAAATGAAATACTCGGTGTCATTGCCATCGGCAGAATTAGCGGTTATGTTTTAATCTAATGGTTGATTAATTAATTATGCTTACTAAAATTAAAAAAAAAACAAATTCTGATATTTTTTCAGAATAAGGAAAACATTACAGGAAGCTCGAATGGAGCTTAAAAAGAAAAAAGAAAAAAGATAGTAGACGATAAAATACATGAATTTAACTATTTAAGAACCTCACTAAAAAACAAAAATAATAGAATAATAACCACCTTTTTGCCGATTTTACTAGTTGACATTAGAGCCAAGTCTATCAGCCGGCGACTGTACTCCACCGTCATTGCCGACGGCGAGAAACTCCGCAATTGCTGTCATGGCTCGAACTTGCATCTCTAAAGCCGCTATGTAATCGCTAGTCTCTTCTAGAAGGTTCGAGAAAGATAGTTTCCGGCAACCGGGGACAAGACGTCCCAACGCCACCAATTTCCTCTCAACGACCGGCAATTTTCGCTTCTCACTGTTACTCGCCGGCTTCCTCAACTTCCTATTGGCGCTGATCTTCGCTTTCTTATGTTTCCTCATCTTGGCATTGAGTCGACTGATGAGAATCGCTCTGCTCCAATGCGTCGTTCCCTTGGCCGAGACGGCGAGGACTCTGTAAGCCGTGTCACGAACATTGTTGCCGTTAGCGGAAGAGGAGGTCCGAGGAGAACGAAGACGGAGAGCTTCGATGAGCTTGGAGGAGTAGATCTGTTGCTCTCGTCCGGTTCGCCATCGGTTCATTCTTTGGTTTCCTTGCGTACGATGATAAGATGCCGGTTTTCCAGCGGTTTTCCTCCGTTTCTTCCGTTGAAACTCCGGTGATATCTCAGGGCTTGGTTCGAGTTCTGGCAATGGCAAGAGAGAAGCCATTGATTAGTAGTAAAACTGCAGAAAAAGGAGTGGGAGGAAAGAGACGAATAATACACAAAAAAACGGTTTTGGTTTATCCTCTGGTTTTGGGAGGACGGAGGGACGAGGGATTCAATTTATTGCAATTTTTCTTCTCAATTTTTCATAGTTTTGTCTTAAATCATAATATTTAAATTATTTATCGATTAATTCATATTAAATTGTAAATTTCTAGTGATGTAAAAGTTGATTATAGAACGATTTTCGTATTTTTTTTTCATTTGCAAAATCAGAATTCGATCATTTGATATTATTTTAAAAAATCTAATATTTAATATTATTATATCAACAGATAATTTCTTAAAAATAACCATATAATTGCTTATTTATTTTAAATTCGCATTAATGTGAACGTCCTCAAGGAATTCATGACCTTGCCAACTTTTTCTTTTTTCTCTCCACTCCAAGGTAATTAAATCACGAGCCATGAAAAATACATTCATTATCTTTGATCTATGGGATCATCATTAAATTGATCTCTTAATTTCAGTAATTATGATTTAATAGTTAGTAATATTAAATACCAAAATAAAAATAGAAGATAAGCATTAATAAATATATAGTGGGTCTAACTTAAAGCTTTACATTCCGTATCATATTTCATGTAATTTCATTAATTATGATTGAAATATATAGTTGGTCTAACCTAAAATTTTTGTTTTCCTCATCATATTTCACTTAATTTGAATGTATTATAATTTGGCAATGACCCTTTAAATCTTACATCTGATTAATTTAAGTTAGAACTAGGAAAATAGTAATATTTACAATCAAACAACATAAAAAATAAGAGACATTTGAACCTTTACTCTATGTACTTTATCAATTTTTTTCTATAATACTTTTAAAATATAGAGATAATTGAATTGGGTCCAAATTTATGGAAAGGGTAATAATACTTAGTAAAAAAAGAAAATAATCCTACAAAGAGAACAATAATCTTAAAATCAAACAAATAAAATATTTAATTTTTTTCTCGATAGGCTTCCCACACGGGATCGTTTAAGTCGTATGGAGATAACTCAAAATGAATGTTGTTTTGTTATGTGATAATAGTCTGGAATCCAAGGACCACCTATTTTTTGAATGTCCCTTTGTAGGTGCGGTCCGGAGCGTTATTTTGCAAAAATGTCAAATGCATAAAAGAATTTTGTATTGGGAGTGCGAGTTGGAATGGCCTACGAATGGCTTCAAGGAGTTTTTCTCATCGCTTATATTTTGCGAATTGCTTGGTCTGCCTGCATATATACCGTATGGGAGGAGGAAAACTTCAAATTTTTTCAAAGAATCTCTTGTACAGTGGAAGATTTGATAGAGTGTGTAAAGGAGGTAATCAGGGTTAAACTCCAAAACAAATGTATAAACATAGATGATAGTGTAAATGCAAGATTGTATACAGAATGAGATATTCATATATAATTGGACTCTCTTGATAAATTTATTGTAGCTTGTTGGATTTTAACGAAGAATAAAACACAAATTTTATCCAAAAAAAAGTATCAAAATAAAAAGCAAAAATAGAAATTGAAAAGACACATTAAAAATTTAAAAAATATAAAAAGACACATTAAAAGAATTACTAAATTACTATATATATCACTCTTAGCCAATATTGCTAGCACGCTATTTCAATCATATTAACTTGCTTGCAAAGTTAACAATGGAAAAGAAAAGAAATAGATGAGATCCAAAATCCAATAGCAATTAGGTCAACAAAAATTATTTAAGTTAGTATACATATTTTTTTATTTGGTAGGAAGAGAAAGGACATAGAGTATTATGGCCCTGTTTGACAATTAGCGGATAGCATTAGCTGATAGCTAATAATAACTGATTGCATTAGCTGATTTGACTAGCGGATTGTATTAGCTGATTGTATAAAAGTGTTCGGTAAAATTAACTGATAGTTGATAGCTATTAGATTATTTAAACAAGCAAAATGACATATAAGGACATAATTATATTCAATACTTGTTTGAATAGTTTATTAGTTATCAATATTTTGTATCTAATTACTATTAATTAGATATATAAAATTATTTTTAATATAATTTTTCTAAACATATTCGAATGATTTATATATTAATTTTTTATTTATATAATTATTTTAATATAATTTAATTAATTAATACATTTAAATATACGTATAAATATGTGATAGTAAAAAGAAAAAAAAGTAAATATGATTAGCTTATAAATAGGTGAGAAAATATTTAATTTAGGTTATTTTGACATTTTTGGTAACTAGTAAGGGTAAAAGAATCTTTACAACTCTAATATCAAACCTCTAATCTCAAAAAGCTCATATTATGAGTTTTTTAAAATTAGCGGTTTCACCTCAATTCGCTCTTTCAATCCGCTATTCACCAAACAATAATATTAGCGGATTTGACTTGTCAAACTTCTAATTATGCCTCAAACCTCTAATTTTTGCCCAAACCTCTCTTTACCAAACATGACCTATGTCTATTTATTTTACATTATTATTACATTTTTTTGCGAGAGATATCTTAGTTGAAATCTTTCCATCTTCCTCAAGTTGCGGGTTTAATATCTATTAGTTGCAAAAAAATTTATTCCTCCTCTTCCTATGTAGGAATTGTTCGGAAAAAAACGTTGTAAAAACAATAATGTTAGTTGAACTTGAACTAAAACGTAATTACATTATATTAGAGGTTTAAAAATAAGAAAATGGATTGTAGATTTATAGATAATAAATTCCAAATTTCAAGCACATTAAACATTATCTTTAAAAATGAATTAGCACTCAATTAATTTAGTTTATATGTTTGGTAAAGAGAGGTTTGGGCAAAAATTAAAGGTTTGAGGCATAATTAGAGGTTTGATCAGTCAAATCCGTTAATATTGTTGTTTGGTAAATAGCGGATTGAAAGAGCAGATTGGGGTGAAACCGCTAATTTTGAAAAAGCTCATAATAGTAGCTTTTTGAGATTAGAGATTTGATATTAGAGTTGTAAAGACTCTTTTACCCTTACCAGTTACCAAAAATCTCAAAATAACCTAAATTAAATATTTTTTCACCCTATTTATAAGCTAATCATATTTATTTTTTTTATTATCACATATTTATACGTGTATTTAATTTTATTAATTAATTAAATTATATTAAAATAATTATTTAAATAATAAATTAATATATAAATCATTTGAATATGTTTAGAAAAGTTATATTAAAAATAATTTTATAGATCTAATTAATAATAATTAGATACAAAATATTGATAACTAATAAACTATTCAAACAAGTATTGAATATAATTATGTCCTTATATGTCAGTTTGCTTGTTTAAATAATCTAACAGCTATCAGCTATCAGTTAATTTTACCAAACACTTTTATACAATCAGTGAATACAATCCGCTAGTCAAATCAACTAATGTAATCAGCTATCCGCTAATGTAATCCGCTATTAGTTATCCGCTAATTACCAAACAGTGCCATAGTTTATTGTTAATTGAATGGGGTTGGATATTGTATTGGATAAGTAAGAAAGTATATACTTAATGGCTAATGGAATTTGTTTATGTTAATAGCAATGATCAGCGGGGATTGCACTGAGAAAGGGTTAGAAGAACATAAAAGGGGTCATGTGGTTGTATTAGTGGCACTTTATTTGCACCCTCATTTATTTATTTATTTTTGTAATTTATTGCTCACCTTCTCTAGTGAGCTGTGGACAGGTTTCATCCACATTGTCTGGAGATAATATTCTTTATAAATTTTCACATTATCTTGTATAAATCAAAATGTTTTTTTTTTCTATAATCACCGATATTCAATCTATCCATCGATTAATTCAGATTTAACATTATCAAAGGAGGAATTAGTAATGGATTAAGGGGTTATGCCCCCAAAAGTTTGAAAAATTAGATTTTAGCCCTTTAAATTTAAAAAATTTGCCCCTCTCAAAATTAAAAAAATATATATTAAATTTCAAAAATTTAAATATTTTTAATTAAATCCCTTATCATTATTTTTAAAAATTGTTATTAAATCTCTCTAAAATTTTAGTTTAAGCCTCGAAAATTTTTTAAATTGCCCCCAAACTCTTACCACAAGTTCTGTCATTGAACATTGTAGAGGCTTATTATAGGGACGATCCTTCCAATCAAGTTTTTTCATTTACAATATTAAAACTCGAACGTTTGATATTGTTTAAAAGATCTAACACGACTTGACTCAAAAAAATTAAATAAAATCTGAGTTATAAAATGAAAATTTGAAGATGAGTGTTAATTTTTTATAGTCACTTCTTTTTACTACCGGTTAACGTACAGACTTTGATAATATTGTAGTTTGATTTAGAGTTTTGTTAACAGATACAACGCATTGAGGTAATGGTCCGACAAATACAACTTTATTAGGTCATAAGTAGTGTTTAACAGAGAGCAATCCCAATAATTCCATAATTATGCTGTACAAGACATGGGAAGCTTAACAATACAAGATTGATTAATTTAATTTAATTTTAGAGTTTGTGGTTTAGAGTTCAGAGTTATAGTTAGTGTTTAAAAAATTCGAGGTAAAATGTATCTTTAGGCTATATGATTTAGAATTTAAAATTAAAACTTAAATTTTAATTTTTTTAATATTTTTTTAGTATTGTAGTATAAAAAGGTTTCGAAACGGGATAGTATTTTTGTCTGATTTTAATATTGGTTTAGAAGATAGAAGATCTGATAATACAGAGGGGCTGCTTCCTTGTGTGAGACAGCCAAGCCAAGCTATTTCAAATTCCAATGTCAACAAGGAGGAAAAATAAGTCAATCCATCATTTTTATACGGATAACTATGTATTTTGGTACGTAAATTTGATGTTGATGTTTTTTAATTAAGTATTCAAATTTGATTTTTTAAATTTAGATTCATGTTTAAATTTGATTTTTTGGTTCACATATGTACTTATAATTTCAAATAAATATAAAACTAAATAACAAGTTTATGTATTGATTCAAACAAAAAATTAAATTCATGCACCAATATATATATATATATATATATATATATATAAAATCAAATTTAAGTATCTCGCAGAGTATCGGTCAAAATCTTTTCCCCGTTAAGGCCTTTTTGTTTGGTTCAGAAGTTCAACTCTATCTTCTGTCGTTGTTGGCCGCCGTCTGCTCTCTCTATTTTGCCCTTGTCTTTATGTTAGCCTTTATTATAAGTGATTACAATGTAGTATATGTTCATAAGTATTCTTAACATTTTAACAATGGAAACACGCCTTACAGATAAAACGATTAAATATGGATCTCTTACGATGAACATCAACCGTTTTTTTCTACTGAGACCACTTGTAATTTAACCGTACTGAGACTATTTGTTGAATTCTAAATACTTTATATTTGTATTTTTTGAAGCGTAACAGTCCGTATAGTACAGATTTTCACGTATTCATATTTGTTCCTTGGTGTACTTTTCTATCAGCTACATTCATTTACCATAAAAACTTAATTAATTTTATATACATTCATATTTATTTATACGATTTATATAATAATCACAGAGAAACCAATTAGGCTTACTTTAGTGTCCTCCAGCAATTCTATATGTATGATTGAAACTTGATAACTAAATCAACAAAATAAAACAATTAATTAATTAATTAATTAATCAAATCCCATTATTACAAAAGACAAACAAGGTTTGGGTTATAACTTTGTTGCATTGTTCCCTAACATGGGATTTCCCAATTAATTAGGGAGCAAAAGATAATCATTAGAGTAGGTGAAGACAAATGTGGTTCGGGAAAAATCAATAGATGGATCCGGCTCACTGTATTATCCGTGATCCCAATTAATAAGGTCCATACATCTCACAATAATTTTTAAATAATCGTTCACTCTTTATTTACACATAGGAAAGTGGTGAAAATTCACCTTGAAAAAATATGAGATAAATAAACCTTATTGGTTAAGATCACGGATAACGTGGTTAGCCGAATTCATTTAATATTTTTTCACGGTTCAGGGTCTCAATCCTCTTTCCTATGCTATAACAATAATTAACCTAGACTAGAAGATAATATGTAATATGAATCTATTTAATCGGTTAGACTTATTTGATTGTATTAGAAAATTTTAAATATTGAATGGTATAACAAATACTTAATAAAATATGTACGGTGCATTGTTATTTAGGGATAGAATTTAGGTTCAAATTTTTAGAGACGATATTGTTAGGAGAAAGAATTATGAAACTCAAACATAAACTATAAAATAGACATGTATTATACTAAAAATAATATATATTTTTAGTGGTAAAATTCTAATACAAGGGGTTAAATGTTCAAATCTCAACAATAAAAAAATAAGGGTTAGAGGTGGTTGAAGTTCTTAAACTTTTGAAGAAATAAAATCAATGAAGTCTTTGAACTTTTTTGCACTTAATTAAACCCCTAAACTAATAAAATGAATCAATTAAGTTCTTTGACCAATTTTGATCATCAAATTTTGACGATTTTTTTCTTACGATATTATTGCCATGTAGCACACAATAATTCTGTCATGTGACATTTTACATATTTTTTTAGAAAACTATATAAATTTTTAGAATTTTTAGAACATTTAAAAAATTTTTAGATAAAATAATTTTTTTTAAAAATGTCAAGTGACAACACTGTAACACAACATGTTGTACCAACTGATCTAAGAAAACTATTAAATTTAACAATTAACGTTGGTAAAAGAGGTACAATTTTTTAAGACTTTATTAATTTGTATATATATATAAAGACTTATGATACCCATAAGTCTAAAAATAATTATAGATTCTGATTATTTAGTATTCTGATACTCTAGGCCAATTGCAGAAAATATGCTGTATTAGGGAAATAACCCTGACTATACGGCATGTTAAATTATATTGTAGATTTATATATAAAAACAAGGATTTATATTCAATACACTGGTTGCGATGAAAACTGAAACTTTCCACAAGCGTCTTAGTTTCAGGGTTTAAGATTTTAATTTAGGGTTTGGATATAAAGGTTTAGAATTTAGGGATATTAATTAGAATTTAGGACTTAAGAGTTTAGGTGTAGAGTTTAAAAGTTGTGGTTTAGTTTTTAGGATAATATGGTTAGGATTTAGGTTTCAACATATAAACTCTTAATTATAACCTATCTTAAATTTTAACCAATATGCCTAAATTCTAACCATCTACACTTAAACCCCTAAACCATACGCCCTAAACTAAAACCCTAATCCTTAAAATTAAAGCGCGTGCGGAGACTTTTAGTTTTCACTGCCAGTTATTGAATAATTACCCTAAAAACAATACATTATAAGCTGTATATTCTTCAGTTTTCAGAATCTCATTTCCATTAAGGTTCCATAACTGGGACCATCATTCTAATCTAGTATATCAGTAAAAAAGAGTATGTTCTAATCCATGTATGGTAGAATATCTGCAGATTCTGTCTTAATATGGTTTTCCCACATAAATTCCCCAAAACATAAAGAAAGAAAGAAATACAAATTTCCAATTCAACCATAAGTGTTTTTTTCTTTAAATTCTTAAGTTTGACCTGAACTTGTTATTGGGAATACATTCAAAATGCAGCTTTTTAATTTCTTTCTCCATAGTTCAGTGCTGGTTTTAGCCCTTTTCATGTCAACAAAGGCAGATGATCAAGTTAGACTTAGAGCAATGGAATATGCAATTAGCAGGACTCTCATAGTTGATCAATCAGGCCATGGCAATTTCACCAGTGTTCAAACTGCCATTGATTCTATTCCATCAAACAACAATGTTTGGAGACTTGTTCATGTTAAAGCCGGAATCTACAAGTAATTACAGCTGAAACTCTTTCACACACACATATATATATGTATGTATACATACGTTTATATATAGCTATAATATTGTTATGCCTCAATCTGTTTAGTGAAAAGGTGAATATCCCTAGAGATAAACCGAAAATTCTTCTTCAAGGAGAGTCGAGGGGATCGACTATTATCGAGTTTGGAGATGGGGGTCATTCCATTGAAAGTTCTACTTTTTCTTCCAATGCAGATGATTTTGTTGCCATGGATATAACATTCAAGGTTCGAATAGCTTTATCTCTTTTGCATGTTATAATTCGAGCTATTGATATTGAAACTGATAACCCTTTTTTATTTGACAGAATACTCACAATCTTGAACCAGGAAAACCGCTTACATGGGCACTGGCAGCTCTGATCAATGCAGACAAGGCATCGTTTTATCGGTGCGGGTTTGTAAGTGTGCAGGACACGTTGACGGATTCCGAAGGTCGTCACTACTTCGAAAAATGCTATATCGAAGGTGCTGTGGATTTCATATGGGGCAATGGCAGATCAATTTACCAAGTAAGTATTAAGTAGGCGTCTACCGCTTGAACCTCTGTTATGTCTCTAATTCCTTTATTTCACACTCGAATTTTATGTAGGAATGCATGATAAATGTAACAGCATCACCAGGAGGCATGGCTGGTTATATCACTGCTCAAGCTAGAGATAGCGTGGCCGATAACACCGGTTTTGTGTTCAAACACAGTTTGATCTTAGGAACCGGTTCCGCTTATCTAGGAAGAGCATACAAGCCTTATGCCAGAGTATTATTTCACCGCACGAAGATGTCCGATACAATTGTTCCGCAGGGTTGGTCGGCATGGAATTATGTTGGCAAAGAGTAACATTTTTGGCCTTGGAACAAATGTTTTTATTTTAAATCTTTATTAGAATGAGTGAATCAATTAATTATGCATTGTTTTTGATAAAAATTGTGCAGAAATACTATAGTTTTTGCAGAGGTAGAGTGTACAGGAGCAGGGGCAGACAAGTCCAAGCGTGTGGCATGGGAGACAAACTTGTCGCCCAAGGAATTGAGCTATTTGTTAAATCCCAAAACTTTCATAAACCAAGGAGGATGGATCCAAAGACAACTCAAGGCTATGATGGTACCTTAAAACATCATGTTTTTGAGTTTTTCTATTTCTTCCCTTGTTGTAATGTCTAAAAGCATGTTTCTAAGACACCACTGTGTAATTCTTCATTTTAAATACCAAATCAATTTGTTCATACCAGTACCAACCATCCAACCATAATAACTCACTTTTAAAAATCCGTTATGTCCGCAACCGCGATAAACACAACGGGACCGCAACCACAATTTAAATCCCTAGATAAGAGTTAGGACATTTTGTAATAATAAGCCACATAAATCTTAAAATTTTTTTATACATTGTGGTAGGGGTGTTCATGGTAGGTTAACCGTACCGTTTAGCTTAAACGGTTTGTTAATCGTTATAGCGGTTATTATTCGTAACTTAACCGTTATGAAACGGTTAACCGTTATGAAACGGTTAACCGTTATGAAACGGTTAACCGTTAATTTTTTAAATGGTTAACCATTATAGTGTGTAACCGTTAACGAACGGATCCGTTACAAGTTAACCTGTAACCTATTACGATTTTCTTTTCAAATGTTCATTATTTCTTTTTTAGAATAATAAATATATCTCTCCGATAAATATTGTATTAATTTTTTTAAAAAATTAACTTAAATATAGAAATTTTAACCACAAACTTTATACTTAATTAAAATAAAGTACTTATAGGTTAACCTGTAGGTTAACCATTAACCGTCTTTTTTAGCGGTTTGGTTAACCGAAACCGTTTAACCTTAACGGTTAAATTAATTAACCTATAAAATAAACGGTTATACCGGTTAACGGTTACGGTTAACGGTTACGGTTTATTTTGCACACCCCTACATTGTGGTACTTTGAATCGAGTTGGTCGACAATTTGTATCTGCAACTAATCAAATTCTGGTCCATTAAATGCTGAACCAGACTGACCATGAAATGGATTCAACAACACAAGAAAGAAGCAATTTCATATTTATGCTAGGCAAAAGCTTCAAATCTCAAACAAAACTTTCAGTGTACATTCTCAGCACTTGATAAATTCTACAGATGACAGCAAAAACAAAAATGGCCCACCCATTAGTTAGCTGTAGGTAACCTTCCCTCATTTGGTTTTCGTCAAGGACTTGCAGAACGAAGAAAATGCTCCTTTCAGCTCATCTGGAAGAGGGATTGAAAGCGGTAGTGCTAAAGTACGAGGTCCCTTGTAGTGCACATCCACGTTTCTCGGAGAAAACGAATGTGCCAGCGCTGGCTGCTGCTTGTTAAGCCCTTCGATGATAAATGAGAAGGCCCCAAAGGTTAGACAGCTCTGTAGAAGTGCCTGGGGTGCACCTGCATAACCGTTTCAAGCAAAAAAATAAGGTTCGAACTGAAACCTATGTTTTTACGACAAAAGAATGAACTTTGAGATTCTAGTACCTGGGAAACTTAGAGCAAGTCCAGTGCAACATCCGGCTATGCTGGCATTAATAACTGCAGAGAAAAATAGCATTACTGTACACCGGCAAATGAAGCACAAAAACAAAAAAAGCAATGCTAAACTGATTTTTACATGGCATACCATCATCTTTTCCACGTAGCCTCTTCAGAAAGCAAACAACCAAACTGTGTACGCCAGACAAAACTGCGAATGTCTATAAAGAGAATAATAATATATAACCAAAAGATTTGATGAGAGAAAAACTACAAAGTTAGCAATTAGTTAAAGATGATCCTTAAAGGATCATGAGATTCTCATACCTTGGCATAAGATCCTGCCTCCACAAATGATCCTTTAAAGCCTTTCTTTTTAATCAAACCCGAACCTAAGACGGACGCAGAAAGATAATTATAGAAAGTATAGACCAGATTTCAAGCAGACAAATGACCCACAACAAATGCTAATTACAACTCCATGTTAATTACAACGCCAAGTCCTAACCTTGAAATGCCAACCAAAGAAACAAAATTTCATGACATCGAACATGCATTTCTGGACGACCTAGAACGTAAAAATGAAAGCACGCGATCCTATTTCTAACACAGAATCAAATACGTAAATGCTTAACCTTTAAAAGGTCTAAAGTTCTCAAAAGGGTAATGTTCAAGCTTAAAGATATGGAAGTTAAAAAGTCCCCAAAGGAAATTATCCAATCTAAATTAAATTCCAAATGCTGAAAAACAGAACAATCCATTGTTCATATCTAAGTGACTATCTTCTTCGCTGAACTACTATCCATATTCCATAATTATATAACTTTCAATTCATATAACCAAATCTGAAAAGAAAAAAAAAGTTTTGATCTGATTCAAAATTGACCAAAATCCAGACTAAGAAATAACATCAAAACTAAGCATACCGAGAAATTCAATGAAAAAACTCCAAAAGTTCGTTATTTACCGAACTTTCCAACAGCGCCAAGAAAACCCAGAGAGAGAGAGAGAGAGAGAGAGAGAGAGAAGACACATCAAATGTTTTCAAACGAAAAGAGAAAAGTAATACCGTAGCCAAAGATGGAGCCCATGAAGGCACCGGCGGCGGAGTCTCCCGCGAATTGGAAGAGGCATACGGCAGGGGAATTGGAATTGGACGGAGTCGGGATTACAGCTTTTGAAGGATTAGGATTAGGAATAGGGTTTGTTTCAATATCAGATTCAGCGGGAGTGTTTGGAGAATCCGAAGTAGCCATTTTTTTGCCCAAAAAGCTATATCCGTTATTTCAACGTACCTATCTTCTTTTCTCTTTGGAAGATGCCCGATATTTTGGTTTGCTTATCCACAAACGACGTCGTTTTATAAAGCTTCTATATTTAGTTTCTTTTTTCTTTCCTATTATCTCTTTTTTTTAACATCAATTATCTCTTTACTTTACTAACCTCTTTGTATTTATGAAATTTTACAATCATTTCAATATATGAGTAATTATTTGATACGTTGACACTGAAAATTTTAGTTTTCACAAGTGTCTTAATGTTAGGGTTTAGGACTTAGTTTAGGGTGTATGAGTTTTGAATTTAGGGATAGTGATTGAAATTTATAATTTATGATTATAATTTAGGGTTTATAGATTAAAACCTACATCCTCACCGTCTTAACATAAAAACTAAATCATAGCCTTTAAACCCTAAATTCTAACCAAATCATGCGTGTTATCATTTCCTGTACTAATTGGTCCCGCTCTCACATGGTGATTTGAAGCTTTTGCATGTTCTCTGCATAATTAGGATTCAATATATCATCATATCATGGAACCTATATTCCCGTCACATTCTCCATGTACATGGCCAAATTTTAACTTTCACAAAAAGGTTAAAAGACAATAGGATGCGAATAAAATAGCATGAACTTGTAATATCTGTGATTCTATAATATGACATAACTGATGCTTCACTCTGCCTCATTATGTAGGTAGATGGCTTATTGAACATAAAATGGATAGAAACCTGCAAAATCAACGAAAGCCATACAATTTTTCTGGCCATGGTGTGAAAATGGAGTATAAGAACATATTGAAGAGCCTGCTAACAATTTGATCCCGGAGTGTCCCAAGTTTCTGGTATGACAGTATGAAGTATGCAGATGTCAGATTGGCCTGATTCCCAGGAACATATAGAAGTAATTGAACGATCATCGTGTGCGAGCAAGGCGTCATCGATCTTTTCCGAGACCTCTAATGCAGTTGGTCTATCTTGTGGTGAATGAGATACACACTTGAGAGCTATATTTAGCACAGGAATTGCCCACTTCAATGCAGCTTTGAGGACTTCTTTGTCAAAGACCTCTCCGGTCCATTCTTCCCTCACCATCGATTTCACCCACTTCGGAAGGTCTACTCCGGTTTTTTCCACCATCTTGCCGGTTAGTAACTCCAGTAGGATGACTCCGAAGCTGAAAACATCACCTTGTTCTGATAAACTTTTCTCTGGTGCAGCATAACCATTGGCGAAAAGACAATTCTTTTTGGGGTCTAAAAGCCTTGAAATCCCATACTCACTTATCAATGGCTCCATGTTTTCACCCAACAATATGTTTGAGAGCTTTAGATTTCCATGAGGAATGCTCTCGTCGGCATCATTCCGGTTCTGGTATATGAATGCTAAACACTTTGCAAGGCCACTTGCTATTGTCAGTCTTAGTCTCCATGGAAATTCTCTTTTTCCCTCAATGTAGCCTGCAAGTTAACAAAAAGGAGACAGATTCAATAAAAGTCCGAAACTTGGATCACAAGATAACCGGCCTCATTGGTCTTAAGTTTCTCAGCGTACCTTGTAGCAAGTTTAGGAGGCTTCCATTGCTCTGATACTTGTAGAAAAGAAGCTTTTCGTCATTAGTACAACTGTAGCCAACAAGGGGAAGGATATTTCGATGCTTCAAGTTCCCGATCCGCCTCATCGTTTGGCTGAATTCTTCGAGAGACACCTGCAATTGCTTCAATCTTTTGACAGCATAAGTGACATTGTTCTTAAGTATTACCATGTAAAGGCTACTACAAATGCTCTGGCTTCGTAAATCGGCCGAGGCATCAAGGAGATCATCTAGTTTGAAGCTTTCACAATCTTCAACAAAGAACACAATATCTTGTTGTCTATCCTCTTGCTTCACTTCCTGTTCAGCATCCATCGGAGGAAGTTCGACCGGCGATTCTTTAAGCACCTTTAGCACCTCCTCTTTTGTTTTTTTACCGGCCTTCTTGTGGCTCATATAGTATAAGAACACGAAGAGGAGCCCAAAGCTAACAAATAAAGGCAACAAAACGACCAATAGACTAGTTGAATTCTTTTCACTAGAATCTTTGGAGGCCCCTGCAGCTTGTTCATCCTTTCTTGTTGTATTTACCTGACCATCTCTTCGTAATGAAACTGGTTTCTTGAAATACTTATAAGAATGCTCCGATCTATTTCCGATATTTGAACCGATGATCGTAAAAGGATTGTTAGAGATGTCCAAGCTCTCGAGATACTTCAACTTGCTTAGACTCCAAGGAACTCTCCCACTCAGTGAATTGCTGCTCAAGTTCAGATACCTCAGCCTAGTGCAGTACAATATCGAGCTCGGTATCGTTCCATGTATAAGATTTCTCGATAAGCTAACAACTTCGAGCTTTCGGAGTTTGCAGAGGGAATCAGCATCTATAACACCACTAAGATTCATATTTTCGAGCCTTATTCCTACAATCGAGGTAGCCTTCGGATTGCACTTCACACCATTAAGTTTAAGCAAGCATGGATTGTGTAACAACTGATTCCATTGAATCCCAAGATTATTTTGTGGATCAATAAATCTAATGAATCTATAAAAGGATTTGGATTCATGTACCTCACCTCCCATGCAGGCTTTGCTTAAAGCAGAAACAACTACAATGCACGTTAGCAACTTCATGAACAGATCAAAACCTCCCTTTCTCTTCATTTTTTCGACTCGGTTTCTTCGACTTGCTCGAAGATTACTTCGATGGCATCATTGTTCCTCCTTGTTTTTCATATATCAGATAAAAGAGCATTTGTCTGTCTTAGTTTCCAAAGCTTTTTATCTGCATTTTGCTGTTAACTTATATGAAACTTTGTGTAATCCGTCATCTGCAGAATTGTGGTGGTAAGCATCTAAAAGAACTGGTTAGTCTGATTATTCGTTTGTTCTCGGTCGAGGAAATTTGTCAGCAACATCATAATCAAGGGCTAAGTGGGACAAAACCAATGTTTGGCGGTTCCCAAGCTTTTGTTTGGTTGGTTTTGCTGTCAATCATCCCAAAAGCTCAAGGTTTGGACATTATTTGTTTAGTCTAAAACTTAATTATAAACTATGTTATTTGGATTGAAATATGACTAAACAGATACTCCAAAAACATGCAACAGTGAGAATTAACAGATATTCCAAGAACATGCAACAATGGGAATTAACAGCTGTTCTTTTTTTTATCTGTTTCTAAAAAAAACAGTCCTTAGCTGTCCTCTGAAGAAAAGAAAATCAAAGATTAAAGCTTTATATGCCAGCGATATGATTTTCCTAAGGTAGGATTTAGGTAAATTTCTTCTTTTAATCCCTATATACCATGGGATATAAATTCTTTGCTCTTTTTCGGTGTCCCTACTTATGTCTCACGCTTAAAATTTGGTTTAGGGTCTAAGGAATTTAAGGTTAGGGTGTAGTGTTTAGGATTTAGAATTTAGGATTATGACTTAAAATTTAGTTTTGTAATATTTTTTAGTGTTGTGGCATAAGTGATACACCAAAAAAGGTAGAGGATTTCCATCCTTATATACCATGTGTAAGGTGTAGATTTAGGCTTAATTTGTGGTTGCTTTTAAAAAGTGTGGTGAAAAAATTAATTTTCAAACTAACTGATGAAAAGTAGTTTTGAAAAGCTGGTTAGTGTTTATCATTGATGTCAAAAAGTGATTTTGAGAAGATAAAATGTCTATTTTAGACATGATATTGAAAAGTAAAAATAAGCTTGTGTGATGTTCAAATTAGTTAATGTTATAATATATGAAATAAATCAATTTCAATTATAATAAAAAATTTATTTTTTGAAAAAATTTAATTTGAAAATATAAAGTAAATTATAGATTATATACAGACATATCACTTACAAATTAATAATAAATATAAAATAAATTATAAATAAAACAATTTTATTTTTAATATAAATATTATAAAGTAACAATTATGTATGCATAAACATTATTTTAATAATAAATTATAATTAAATAATAAGGATAAAAAAATTATTTTTAAACTAGCTTTTTCACTCAAGAAACTATAAAATTTAGCTTTTTGGTTTGGGTGGAAAAGTTAGTTTTAAAAGCAACCAAAAACAACTTATTTTAACTAAAAATACCTTTTAAGTGCTTTTAGGTTACTAAACACAACAAAAAACAGACCCTTAGTCTCCGTCTCTAAACAATAGTGTAAAATTTATAAGTAAATTTTTACTATTAGCCTTTATGATAAAAAAAAACATTTTGGTACATGACTTTGACATTTATGTGTATTGGTATCCAAATATTTTTTTAGTACAATTAGGCACCTGACTCTTTTTAATAATACAAGTAGGTATTTAACATTTTGTTTTTGGTACAAATAGGTACTTAATATTTAAAAAAAGTTACACTTTTTCGTACTTAAAATTTTAACGCGATAAATATTATCTTTTTAACCAAACGATGTTAAAATTATAAGTGTGTGTCAACAAGAATTGAACATGTGTAATTAAAAAAAAGTTTGATATCTCATTATACCCCCCCCCCCCCCAAAAAAAAAAAAAAGGTTAGGTACCTTAGTCTTCATATTATATGCAAGTTTAATATTTAATTCATGTTTTCCAATTTTGATCCTTTTAAGTTCATATAATTTAGTAATATTGTCCTTTCTTTGTCTAAGTCAAGAATGAAATTCTAAATTCAAATGAATGCATGAACTAAATCAACATCATACACATATTACAAGTACTAGTAACAAGATTAAACCAAAATTTTGATTTTTGAAACATGAAACCCTTTCTACGCGAAATTAGAATCATAAACCATAAATTTTAACCCTAAATACTAAATTCTAACCACACCCCTAAATTCAAAACAAATCCACTAAAATACTAAATACTAAACAAAATCCCTAAAACTAAAGTGTCTGTGCATAGAATAATTATCCTTAATATATAAGAATTATGATCAAATGTGTACAATATATATATATATATATATATATATATGAAATTTGATATAGAGCAATATGTAAACTTTAATTTTGGTTCAATGGTACAATATTATATATGGTAAATATAAATATTTGTACATATGATATGTTAACATAAAATGATGCCGAGTCGATAGCAGTTTAATAATCTTTAAAAAACTATTAAAATTAAAATTTTATGTATATATTTGTACAAAATTAAAATTTATGTATAAAATTATACATTTAGTCAAAATTCATGAGTAATTTTAATATTTATCTCTATATTCTGATATGGATATAGAAATACAACAATTCGAATTCGATGGTGTAACTAAACACATTAAATGACTAGGTAAAAAGTTAAGAAAATTGGATCACAAGCTCATTTGATGCCAAATTCTGCAACAGTTTTTTCTGAAAAGGAAAGCCAGTGAGGGACAGGCAGCAACATCAATTGCAATAATTTCCCAACAAATTCGAGTGTGACAATATTAAAATAAAAGGCTTCTTTCTCACCTAAATCATTATCCTATAATTAAATAAATATGTTTCTTGCAATTAGGTGGCAAATTAACCCGAGACTCAAAATTTGAACTAATTTTATTTGATTCGAGACTTGATATTGATTCGAATTAATTTTTTAACCGAACAAAACGAATCTGAACTGATTTTCAACCGAATCGAATAGACCCGAACATAAGGCAACCCGAAATAAAAAAAATATATTAAAAGAAATAATGAAAGATTTGATGTAAATTGTCGCACAACTCACTAAAAAGTCAAATATATTAGCTTTATAAAGCCATATATGGGTTTAAAAAACTAATCTGACATAAAAACGCGACCAAAACATATGGATCTCCTATTGAACCGATCTTGACCCGACCCGAAAAAACTCGACCCAAAAAGCAACCGAACCGATGTGACACAATCCAAACTGATACCCAACCCGAATTTAAACCGAACCAGACCAAATCCGACCCCAAACATAGCCAAAACCGAATGCAATCAAAACCAAACCTGACCCCAAACCGAAATAACTCGAACCGAATCCGATCCGAATGACCTGTTTGTCACCTCTACATGCAACTCCAGTTCAATGTAATGAAAAGGCTTAACTGTGTTGCGGGCTTGCGGCTGTAATTTAATACTATGAATACAACTCAAATCACAATTCGAACTTGGATAATATATTGTATGCTTGAAAAACAAGTATGTACAGGATTAAACTTAAACCAAACCCTTCCCTAAGCTGGCTCTCCAAGTTTTATCCAATTCTCCTACTTGAAAGAGAAATTTGAAGGGCACAACGCAACCACTAATTGGATTTTCCAACTAAAATCAATCCTTAGAATATCAAAATCTACACCTACATTGACTATTAAGCTTTAGTCATGAAGAAACTACATCACCATTTTCATCATCATCATCATCATTATCAACTTCATTAAAAAACGGATCCTTGAGCAGCTCCGCCGCGGACGGCCTTGCCCGAGGCTGAGCGAGGCATCTCTCGATGAACGCTTTAGCATCCTCATCCGTAACCTTGCTCAAGGCTTGAGGCCTCACACCGGTCGAAACTTTCTTGTAGATTTTAGCCACATTGTCACATTCACTATAGGGAATTTCCAAGGTCACCATCTCCAACACGCACATCCCAAACGAGTATATGTCGACGAGTTCAGTGTAACGCTCCTCGTATAACTCCGGTGCCATGAATTCCGGTGTCCCGAGGATCGAATGCGCGGAATGGCCCTTCCCCACGATCGCAGCCAATCCCAAATCACCAATCTTAACCTATATATATCACTCATATAATCCATAATATTACAATACATGAACTAAATGCAATTGTCCGAATTCGAAATGTAAAACAAATTTTAAGGCATGTACCTGTCCAGTGTTGCCATTGACAAAAACATTGCTGCAATTAAGATCCCTGTGGATAATACAAGGATCATTAGTGTGCAAATAATCCAAGCCTTTTAAGATCTGTTTGGACCATTTCTTCAACGCCTTCATCGAAACTTGCCTATGTTTCTTCCTATATTCCCTCAAATTCCCAGAAGTACAGACTTCGGTTATGAAATTCAGTGTGTTATGTTCCTCGTCACGCCAAACATTGAACAACGAGATTATGTTCTTGTCGGTTAACGAGCTTAACAATCGAACCTCCGAATAAAGCCGGTCGATCATCGACGGATCGTTGGAGAAGTTTCTTAGCCTGACTTGGTTCCATGCAACTTCAATTCCTTCTTCTTGATCAAATGCTCGGTATACTTTCTTGACAGCTCCGGATCCGAGAAGCTCACCGTACCGACCGTATCGACCGGTTGGATCGATCTCGACAAAGGGTTCGGAATCCTTGTCGGATTGGTCTTGTTTGACGCTAGGCATCTGGTCATGAAAATCATGCAAATTATAACACATAAGTGATCTGGTTCTGAACAAAAAACTGAAAATTCTGGATTTAAACAAAAACCCTAATTAATCCATAAAATATAAGACTCATTAAAGGTAAAACAACAATTTATATCATCAAAAACTGGAGTTCCAAATCAAAAGAACACAAAATAATGAAGGGAAAAAAGATTTAGAACTCACCATTAAAGTTAAATCTGATGCAGACGAACAAAAGGAGTGTAACCGAACACAAGAATAGAGGGGTTTGAAGATAGTATTTATAGGAGGTTTTAAAAACAAATATATAAATTTGTAGGTGGAGTTTATAGGTTTTATGGTAATCAAATTTGGATTAGGAATTTTGAATCTTTTTAGTTAGGGTTTCCGAAAGCAATTAATGATGCAATTTTGAAAAAAAAAATAAAACAAGTTTTGATTCGTTTTTGGCAGCTATCTTTAGGTTATACCAATTCAATTTCAGCAAATTTTTTTACGATATTCAATCAGAATCGTCCACGTTAGCATATGAGTCCATCAAGGATGGTTTTGGATAATTTGGACGGCCTAGATTAAAAGAATATTAATAATTAAAATTTCTATATTCAAAACTTAATGAATTTATAATTTACGATATTCAATTAGAATCGTCCACGTTAGCATATGAGTCCATCAAGGATGGTTTTGGATAATTCGGACGGCCTAGATTAAACGAATATTAATAATTAAAATTTCTATATTCAAAACTTAATGAATTTATAATTTAAAAAGATTAATTAATTTGGATTTTCTAATACCTTTCGAAGTAAAGTTGACGCAGATATGAATACCATGTACATTATGATTCCTATCAAAATCCACACAAAACCTATCACAAATAATAAATTTGAAACGGATCGATCTAAATGCAAAAATTTTATTTAAATCTTAATAAAAAATTAAATAATATAATATCAAATATCTTATTCCTTGAATAAAAATTATCTGCCCCTTTTCGGTACCCTATTTAAAATTAGAATTTGTGGTTAGGGTTTATGGAATTTAGGGTAGGGTGTATTTTTTTTGAATATATGGTGTATGGTTTATAATTTAAAATTTAGGGTTAGGACAAATTTAAATTTTTAATATTTTTTAATATTAAGGCATAAAAATAATACCAAAAAAGAGACGATGATTTTTATCCATATTCCTGACCATATACTGCCCATCTTATATTTGGAATGTGTTCCAAGCAATGAATTTGTTAAAATGTAGTCAAATTTGGTAAAAGTTATTTTCATAAAAAAATCAGGTCAAATAATTAATTATGCAGGAATTATGGATACCTTCCCTTTTTAAATACCACAGTTATAAACTAATATCAAGTATGAATTATTAGAAGTTAGAACCCAATGCATGATCCTGATAAAAAAAAAAGAAAATATTATTTTTTAAATTAAAAAAAATTTGTCTCATAATAAATTATTAAAGTATTTAATTATTGATCGATTAATAAATCAAATACTAATAGTTATATAAAAAAATAGCATATTAGATATGACGAGTTAGTATAAGATATAAATCTTGCGGTTCTTAATTTCAGACATAAATTTATGGCTCTTGTGACATATTCTTGAGGTGCCTGCTTCTTGTGACAACATCCCAAGCTTTTGCTATCTAAATTATTAAAACGTGAAGGAACATGTGATTTAATGGCCCAATATTGTTACCACTAGTAATGTTGCATGTGACCTGTATATATATAATATATATACACCTCTATTATAATCAATTTCATATTGCACAGCTTTAAATGCATATAGTTTATTCTTGGCCAAATATAATTTTATTTAATTTTTTTTATCAATTCTTAAGTTAGTGTCATACTGTCATTTAATTTGAAATAATATATATAATAAAAATAATGTAAGTTGTTCTATTCATATCTTTGTTTTCCATTTGTGGGAAAATTTTCTAATTTTGGTGTAAAATATTTTATCAACCTCATTAATTAAATGTATATCCCTTCCTAATATAAAACTGCCGATTGAAAAGCAAAAGCTTTTAGACGGAGTATTTGTAATGTTAATTTTTTTTTCTCAGCCCATTGAGTTGCGTGCTCTTTTGTAATGAATTTTTTTTTTTATAAAAAAATATCGTTATCATGTGTCATTAAAATAAATCTTTAAAGTTAATAGAGGAAACTTTGAAGGAGCCCTATGGACAGTTAAGAATGACATATTCATATCAACATGGAAGGATAATTGAGTCCCGAATTTATCTACTTTTAGAATATCTACTCCAACCCCTAAGGACTGCCCTTCACCAACTGTTAGCAGTCTCATGAACCCTAATGGTCGGTCATAAAACAAATCAAAGATTCAGGATCTGTTTGATCCGATCGAAGCCAAGATAATTCTTACCATTTCGATTGGAGGGCCCTAGGTTAAGAATTGTTACATTTAGTTTGGCACGAGGAATAGGGAATACTCAACCCGATCAGGTTATAGGTTTATTGAGGCTTCCTCTAAGGACCAATGTAGGCCTTCTCCTAGCGAGGACCCGAGAGCGAATAAAGAGTTTTAGAACTCAATTTGAAACTTAGGGATCCCTACCAAAATTCACTCGTTTCTCTGGAAGTTATGCCATAATATAGTCTCAACAAAAAGGTATTTTGGCATCACGTTTTCATGATAATTTTTAAGATTCAAATTGCTGCCCTCGGTGTGGGGAGAGTGGAGAATCGGTCGGACACCTTCTTTTCTTTTGTCCGTTTGCACAAGGAGCATGAAAGGCATCAGACTTCAGCTATTCTCCGTCCTCATTTGGTTTTTCTGGGTTTCCGAAATGGTGGTGTAAAATTAATTATTTCCGCCAACTTGGTAATTTTGATGACGGATGTGCCCTGATCGCTTTCCTTCTTTGGTCCCTATGAAAGTCACGGAACGCGCTGGTGTATGAGAATCAGAAAGATCTGTCATGGGATGTTTGGGCGCGGGCGGAACGAGCTTTCACAGAATTCCACCACTTTTCGTCACCTGGCCAGTCATGGGACTCTCATCTTGGTCAAGCACCAGAAATTTGGACACCTCCGCCTGTGGGTCTAATCAAGATTAACTGCGATGCTGCCTTTGACCTACACTCGGGGGTTGTGTCAGTTGCGGCTATTGCTCGAAATAATTTCGGATCATTTCTTCAAGGAATTTCTGACTCTTACGTTGCTTCCTCTGCTGCGGTGGCGGAAGCCTTGGCCATCAAACTGAGTATTTCGATGGCTGCCCAATTTGGCTTCGACAACATCATTATTGAAACGGATTGTAAAGTTGTGATCTACAAAATCAATAAGGGAGTCCTGTCTGATTGGGTCACAGCTGTCGTGGAAGAGGATATCAGACTGGCATGTGGTTCCTTCAATTCTTGCTCATTTGTTTTTGTTCCTCGTTCTTGTAATCAGGTAGCCGACCGGCTAGCTAAGTTTGCTAAGGGTCTTCGGGGTCAAACTTTGTGGCCCCTGATTCCCCCCGTCTTGTATCTTGTCTGTGTAATTGTCTTTGAGACTGAAATGAAATTATCTTTTGAACAAAAAAAAACTTAATAGAGGAAAAAGAGTACACATGATAACGATAGAGTAATAATATAATAATTGCATACAAAGAGGTACCAAGTCCTCACTTAACAAATCAATAAACAAGGCAGAAATCAAAGTAACTAAGTCGAACTCCGAAGAATTTACATGTTTCACCAATACATCTGTAACTTGATTTAATGACTAATTTTTTAATGAATTGGTTATGATAAAAAAATATTGGAAAATTGTGACATAATTCAATTAAAATTTTAAGAATATTTTATGAATGATAAAGTAATGATAATGTAAGGTCTAACAAAAATAAATTAATTGAGTGATAAGAATGTTTATATTTTATTTGTATATATTTGAATTCTAACATTAGTATTAAGAACATTATTATCTTTCTATTTAATAAAAATAATGATAATTTATTTTTATACAGACTAATTTAGTATTGTGTTATGTCAATAAAAGAAATAGATTAAAAGAGAAAAAAGAAAATAAATAAATAATGAAGAAAGAAATAAATAATGAAAAATATAAGTTTTTTTTGTTACCCTTCTGGTTTTCAGGTATTCACTTTGACTAATTCGGATCGACCCGTGTCGCACACTTGGTTTTGGTGGGTGAGTCTTCCAACTGATTTTTTTGCATACACAATCTCTCAAACTCGAGACTTTACTTAAACGATACTAAGCTGCTTATCACTTGAACCAATCACGTTGGTGTGTTTCGTACAAATTTTGATATTACCTTTACAAGTTATTTTTTTTTCTCAACTTTAAATAAAAATATATTTTGTAATAGAATGATATTATTTCCTAACGTCCAGCCCAAAATAAAACCTAATTCTCAGCTTTCATGTTACCCAGCCCATAAGAAACAGACGCGAGTTACTCTATTTTAAATGTTTTTTTTTTATCTAAAGTTTTAAATGTTTATTTTTAAAACTTAATTTTTATCATACTATTCATTCACGTATATCTTAGCTTAGGGATTTTATTTCATCAAAATTCGCCTCCGTAACACAATCGATATCGGAAAAGAATGTCATCGGAAAATATCCCGTCGCTCGGAACAATAGAATCGGCAATCAAACTCATTGACGTCAAGAAAGACCAACTCAAGAAAGCGTTCGATGACCTCCAAGCCAACTCTCTGCACCTCTCCACTTTCTCTATCTCATGGTCCGACCTCGATTCTCACTTCACCGCAATTCAGAACTCGGTAACTCAACGGTTCCGCATTCTCGACTCCCGCGAATCCCTTCGCAACCCAATCGACGACGTCCCCGTTTCGAAGCACACTCCGTGCTCGACTCAATCACGCGCGTCAAAACAGGGAGACCCACCGGCTCCCAACCCGTTAACGGAACAAGACCGAGTTGAATCGGTGGTGAACCGGCCGTTAAATCAGCTTGTACCGTTAGGTGTTGAGAAACCATCGTCGTCAAATTCCGTGGGCTTGCAGTCTGATGGTTCGGTTCCGCCGTCAGGCCACATTGATTCGGTGGTGACTCGACCAGAACTGAAGAATTTTTGTGAGAGAATGGATGGGAAGGGGTTGAGGAAGTACATTTACGACCGCGTAAAAGAGCGGGACGCTATCCGGATGGAGCTTCCCGGAGCATTGAAGAGTGCTGCGGATCCTGGGGCAATGGTTTTGGATGCAATGGAGGGGTTTTACACTGAGAATTCGCAATTGAAAGGTGATACAGAACCGGGATTGCTTGGATTAAGGAGGGTTTGTGTGGTTTTATTGGAGCAGTTGATGGAAACTGGTATAAGCATCAATGAAGAAGTGAGGGAGAGAGCAAAGAAGTTAGCTTTAGAGTGGAAAGGCAAGGTCAGGTTGCTCAAAGATAAGTCTTTGGAGACATTGGCGTTTTTGCATTTAGTAGCAACTTATGGTTTGGGACCTATGGTTGATAAAGAGCAGCTTGTTGATTACTTTTTTGCCATTGCTAATTTACGGCAAGCTACTGTTTTGTGTAGGTCGATTGGTTTAGGGGAAAAAATTCACGGTAAAGTTATTAGTTCCTTGATTGAATGCAATTCTTATCATGTGAATTTGATTTTGGGATTGACTGTGTTCCTTGCTTTCCTATGTTTTATGTGTGTGTAAGTTTTGTTAATCGGTTTGCAGTTGATTGTTTTGTCATGAATGCTTGATTTAGATTATTTGGTGTGTGAAGGAGCTTTTAAGAATTGAAGTTTCCATGTATGTATTGATATGTCAATATTTCTAGCTGTTTAAGGTATATGATTTGGGGTGTGGTTAGCGGTGTCTTGGTTGAATTTGGTTCTTTCTATGTTCACTTTGGCTTATTTGATTTCTTGTTGGTGTTTATGCTTCTTTTACCACCACTTTTTATGTTTTTAAAGTTCTCTTACTAGATACAATGATAAAAAGATCTTTTATGAGATGGCTTACTGCATATCAGTGAATGGTTATTGGTTAGATGGGTTTTAGTTTCTAATTTCGTGTAGTATCGTATGGAAACATAAAAACTTGAAACTCTAGGTGTTGTATGATCTTTTTTATTCTGGTGTTGGATGCCTTGGATTTTGATGTAATTGCTTACTTAGGAAATGGAGGTATTTTTTCTTGCTATATTAAACATGAATTATTTTAGTTAGGCTTAAGTTTAGATAGGAGACTTATGATGATTAAAAGTTCTATGGTTAGAGTGGTTTACTGTGTGCTCAGTGTGGTCATCGGCAAGAACTTGAAACACGTGGACACAATGATTTCCCAAAAAACTGGAATAATTTCATGGATTAAGAAAAGAAAAAAGAAAAATATGGGTAGATATTTTTGTTCCATCAAGTCAATGTGTGCATGTGTGATTGGTGTAGCACATTGTTCTCTCATTTAAATAATCAGCTCAAGTTGTAATGGTCATTGATCATACTTTTCCATAGGATTTACATAATTTTCTACCCCCTCTGAGATTTAGAATTCTCTCTCCCTCATATCAGTAGTTCTGATGGATATGGCCTTGCCGTATGCGTTGCAGATTTGATTCAGAAACTGTTAGATGATGGCAAACAATTGCTTGCTGTGAAATTTATATTTGAGTTTGGGCTAGCAGAAAAATTCCCACCTCGACCTCTTTTGGATGAGTATCTGGAGGAGACAAAGAGGCACGCAATGCAAGTATGTGAGAAAGGAAAGAACTCTCTCAAGTCACAGGTAAACTTTCATTTCCTGAAAACTTTTCCAAGTACGAGACATGAGTATTCAATTTTTTTCCTTTTACTAATTTCATTTCCTTGTGCAGAATATTTCTGCTGATAGAGAAATTGGTGCCTTGAAATCTGTCATTAAAATAATTGAAGAGCACAATTTAGAAACTGAGTATTCGCTGGAGCCCCTTCAGAAATGTATTGAGCAGCTTGAGAAGCAGCAGGCAGACAGAAAAGCCCCTGCAACACCTGCTGCTTTCAAGCTTCCGCCGCAGGAGGCTGGTCGGAAGGTCAGGAAGCTGTTGGCTCAGCAGGCAAAGAGGAAGATGCAGGTAGCGGGAAAGCAGCAGCAGAGTGGCAACAAGCATCCTAAAACAACTGCATCTGTTGTTCATGCAGTACCTTCATTGAGTGCTGCTGGTACAACTTCTGCAATTCATCCATTCCAGCAAGCTCATCTTCAACCAGCAGGTTTATTGCCAAATCATTCTGCTGCATATTTAAGGTCACCAGCCATTCCGTTTGGCTTTCCAGGTTCTACTCCTGCCGCTAATCCTTATGCAGGCCCGTCAGCTCCAATGTATGGTTTGGCAGGAGCCCCTACGGGTTTCTCTTCAAATCCAAACCCTGCATCCCATTTATATAATAATGACTGGCGGCCTACTTATGGTACATATGGTTTACCACCACAATACCGTCCATCTTACCACCGACAGTAGCTTGTAGCATGCTTCTGGTTGCTAGGGCATTGGTCTCGCATTGACTGACATAACCGGATTGTATTACATAAACCTAAATTTGGTCATTTATTGATAATTTTGCTAACTAATCAGAAGATTTATGTAATTATGGTTTAGTTTCAATCTAGAAAGCACAAATCCTAGCAGCATTCCATTCTATGTTCACTGTTGTACTTGTTTTTATGAATAAAACTAGACAGACAACATTGCTTGGGATTTGGAAATCACTTTTCTGTTTCCCTAATGCCAATATATATACATTCTATTCTATGTGGTTAGCCATACAAGCAGTTCTAAACAATGGGGTTAGCCCAACTGTCTTTGCTTCTTTTTCGTCACTAAGTCGGCCTATCTGAGTTTTTCTTTCTTTCATACAACAGTTTTTGCTTTCCATGATTTGTTGAACTTATTGTTCTAGATATAAGCATTTGATGACTGACCATATATGGTAATATCTGATAACCGATTATTTGCTCGTTTTGTAGTTCGATTTGGTTAATGTATCTAAATTTGAGTGAATGAGAGACAGGGTTTAATGTTGTTGCTTGTTAATCATGTAATTTTTCTTGGAATCATTATTCATTACTTTCTTGATTTGCAGACAGTAGTTACAAGATTGCTCATTTCTGAAACTTGCTTTACTATAAACAGTTCAAGGGAAGCTTTGCTGTCCTCTTTTGATGTTTATATCAAACTCATTGTTTAATAATAAAATAATATTTTGTATTTAAATTTGTATACACCTTAAATAAATCTTTAATAAACATCAATTTTAAGGATTTATTTAGGGGTTTTAAAAATAAATACTTGAGCTTTATGCATACTTTATTCTACTCAATTCATTTGTCTCATTCTACAAAATTTCAACCTATAATCATGAATGTTTATTAGTTTTGCAGAAACAAAGTTTGTTTGGTACTTGCAATAATGTTCATTTTTAACCTTTTTGAGACAATGTCACCAAATTCTTACTTTGGTCCCCATGGTCATAATTGCATGTCCCTTATAATGTTTCATATCAATGTTTTTTATTTTATTTTATTGCAGGCAAGAACATTAATTAATGTTTATTTCAGGAGAGGAGCTAAAAATATATTTAAGGGGTGTCATTTTTTCAACGATATTTAAAGAGGATTAATTATTTATAAAAGAGTGTGATTTTATTCATAAAAGAAGTGTCATTTATCTATTTTTTTATTTTTTATATACAAATTATATAGAAAAAATAAGTTTTCCAAAATTTTTGGGTGTCATGAGACACCCCAATTCAAAGGGTGGCTCCGCCCTTGGTTTATTTATACTTTTTTAAATGTATTTAGTAAAATTAAAATCTCAATATTTATAATATACAATATTTTTTTTTGATTAATCAAGGGAATAAAATACTATGGCAAGCCTCGTTAAAAACCTCCCTAACCTAAATGGAGGAAAAGAGTACTTACCATAGTATTACAACAAAAAAACTTGATCAACATGAACAAACTAATTAGACAAATCAGCATGCAACATTCCCAACACCGCATCAGGCGGATAGTCAAGATAGATCGCCTCATAATCCTGCCATGGTCCTAACTTTGCCAAAGCATCCACAACTCTATTTGCCTCTCTGTGCACATGTCTAATCTCACAAACTCGAAATAAACCCCTCAGGGTTCGAATCGCCCTCACCATAGAGTTTGAATCCGCCCTACCATCCTGCTTTGTCACCACACGAACGACCTCCGCGCAATCCGATTCAAGCACAACATTTTCTACCCTACAACTTAAAGCATAACGCAACCCCTCATGAATCGCCCACATCTCCGCATCCATCGCACTACACTTCCCAATAAACTTCGTAAAACCACCTTTCCACCGACCTGTTGTATCGCGGATGACGCCACCGCAAGATGCCATTCCCGTCGAACCATCGCAGGCTCCATCAACATTCACCTTCCACCCCGAGGCTGCTGGTGGTTCCCAACATCGCTGCTGCTGGCGCGTTACTACCTGCTGCTGTGCAACGATCCGGCGTGTCTGCAGCGCCCGTTCCGTGGTCAGCAGCATTTGAAGGCAGCATGCAACAACCTCCTCACTATCCCTAGACTCGCCTGTGAAAACAAGATTGTTTCGAGCTATCCATAGATTCCACAGCACTATCCCAAATAGAAGGTCCCATCGAGAGCTTCCATCCCACAAGACCGACTCACACTTTAAATTCCGAAGCATCCATTCTTGTATCGAACCGGTATAAAACCAGTTGCCAAGCACGGTCGGCATCAATTTCGACCAAACCGATCTTGCTAACCAACATTCCCGGAAGATATGGTTGATACTCTCAACACTTGCCCCACATTTCAAGCATGACGTTGAATCCGCCATATGCCGTCGACATCTCTCCTCATTCGTCAACAATCTTCCTTTGCATACCAACCAGAGGAACATCCGGATTCGTTGTTGCCCTTGCCAATGGTGTACCAACCGCCACAAAATATCAGTCAACGCCCCCGCATGCTGTTGGTGCGCCGCATACGCCGACTTCACCGTGAAGCTCTGATTAGCATTCCACCTCCAACCAAGCCCATCGATCACATCACCCTCCAAAGGTGCCTTCACCGCCATAATCCTATCGACAACTTCCTCATCTAACATGTGCTGAAACCGTTGCCGATCCCACTGTCCATCATCCGTCGTCATCTCCCTGAGGGATGTAAAAGTATCCGGTAACATCTCGGATTGAGACACAACAAGCTCCAGCGGGCCAATACCATTAACCCAATCATCCCGCCAAAAATCGATGTCCTTCCCATGTCCAACCTTCCAAATTATCCCCTCGCGCACCTCATTCCATACGGCCGAAACCCCTCGCCAAAGATGCGAACTACCTCCTCTAGTAATTGACAATGGTATATTCTCCCTACACTTATATTTAGCGCGCAAGAACCGAACCCACAGCTGATCGCGTTTCGCAATTAAATTAAAACCAATCTTCATTAGAAACGCATCGTTTTGATCGCGAAGCTTCTTGAAACCCAACCCACCGAACTCCATCGGTTTACACAAATCATTCCAGTTAACCAGATGCACACCAATTTTATCAGATGAACTCCCCCAAACAAACTTTCGTATCAACCCTTCAATTTCGTCGCACACACCCACCGGTAACTTGGTTGTTTGCATGGCATAATAAGGAATCGCCGACAGCACAGCTTTGGCAAGAGTAATCCTTCCGGCAAACGACAGATACTTCGCCTTTCAATTTGATAAACGATCACGTACCTTTTGAATAATATAGGCATACGTCCCTCGCGTTACCCGCCTATGCAAAATGGGAACACCAAGATACCTTCCGAGGTCCGATACCTCCAAGAAACCCACCACCGATCTCAGTGAATGCCGATCTTCCTGCGTGACATTTTTTGAAAAATATATACTAGATTTTTGCACATTCACCTTAAGACCGGAAAACCTGCAAAACTCAATAAGCACCTCTCTTATCACATCTAACTGCTCCATCGATGCCTCGACAAATAAAACCATATCGTCGGCAAACATCAAATGCGAAATAACCGGGCTCTGACGAAAAGATCGAAATCCCTTCCAATTACCTGAGTTAACTCTCTGCTGAATCGCCTGGCTCAGTCTCTCCATACAAAGCACAAATAAGTATGGAGATATGGGATCGCCTTGCCGAATACCGCGGGTCGGAAAGAACGCATCAGTTAACGATCCATTCCAACTAATCTGTGTCGATACACTGGAAACGCAAGTCAAAATCAGCTGCCGTAAAGAATCCGGGAACCCAACATCTTTGAGAGTATCGTCAATAAAACTCCACTCAAGTCTATCATACGCCTTTTCCAAATCAATCTTTAAAGCCATCCAACCCCGCTTTCCTGTTTTCCTGGACATCGAATGAATGATTTCTTGGGCAATCACTATATTATCTGTAATAGCACGCCCCGGAACAAAGCTAGTTTGATACTCAGAGATCCAATCTGATAAAAAGGGTTTAATCCGATTAACCACCACCTTCGTAATAGCTTTATATAGTACGGAGCACAAACTAATAGGTCGAAATTGGCTCATATTTTCGGGCGCAGCAACTTTTGGAATCAACACCATAATCGTCTTGTTCAAATCTTCCGGAAACGATTCCCCTGCAAAAATGCGCTGTATGCATCGACATACACTGTCGCCTACCACATCCCAATTCATCTGATAGAATCCCGCATGTAAACCATCAATCCCCGGGGCCTTCCACGGATCCATGTCGAAAATTGCCGCTTTAATCTCAGCATTCATAACCGGAGTACTTAGCGATCTCCACACCGCTTCCTGCATTCGCGGAAACTTCCCCCGGATATGGTATAAACCCTGACAATTCTGATCAGCCGTAAAGAGTTTCCTATAAAATTCAATCGCCCCCGCGCGTAGCACGCCCTGATCTGTTTCTCAATTTCCGCTGCTTGATTTGAGTCCCAAAATAAGGTTAGCACGTCGTCGTGCCATCGTGGATGCATGAAAGAAGCGAGTGTTCCTATCCCCATGCAAAATCCACTGACTCCTGGATTTCTGAAACCACAACGATTCTTCTTGTTCCAACACAATATCTAATTCAGCCCTCAAAGTGCACATCAACTCAACCAAAAAGTTTGAATACGAACGTTGTAAAGCCCTATCGATACCTCTAAGACGTGCACATAATCTCTTCTTCTGCTTCCCTATATGCCCAAACACATCGATATTCCAATCCTTCATGACCTCTTGGAATTTTCGAATATTAGTAGTGACAGGTAAGGATTCATCCCACGCTTTCTCAAGAACCTCACGGAATCCAGGGTGTTCCTGCCACGCCGATAAAAACCGAAATTGCCTCTCGCCATTCTGAAATCTACCCCCATCCTGTCTGACTAGTAGCGGACAATGATCACTACCCACTCTATCCAAATGTATAACGATCGAAACCGGAAATTCTATAAGCCAGGCGTTATTCACCAAACAGCGATCCAACCTCTGATACAAATCCCCACGACTCCAAGTAAATTTATCCCCTTTAAACTCCAATTCTGTCAATTCTAAAATATCAATAAGCTCTTGAAAGAGAGGACTAGTCCCCAAAACATCGCAAGAGCCACCACAACGTTCCTCTTTCCGGAGAATTGCATTAAAGTCACCACCTAACACCCAAGGTTCCACACCCCCCGGATCAAGACGTTTCAACTTATCCCACAAATGTCGCCTAATACAAGCATTAGGACTAGCATAAATAGCAGTGAAAAAGAACCACTTTTCAGAACTAACCTTCCGTGCCCTTCCGTGAATGAACTGGTTAGATACAGACATAATCTCCACATCCAACCCATCCCTCCATAATAACCAGATACCACCACTAAAGCCTCGCGCCTCAATCCGAAAAGAGTTCTGAAACCCAAATCTCTGAATAACTCTATTAGCTTCACCGTAGCTCACCCGCGGTTCAAACAGAGCAACAATCTGAGGATTATTAATACGTACAAAGTTTTTAAAATGGCGCCGGAACTCAGCACTTCCCGCACCCTGTGTATTCCAGAACATAATATTCATTGTAAAAATAAAATAAACTAAAGGAGAAATACTCAAACCAAACCAGAGCTTACTGAGATGGCAGGCAATTTTCTTTCCCACCGATCCCACCATTCCCGTCAGCATCAATCCGATTCACCTCCATCATCCGATCGCCCAAGCTATCAGTAACACCCTGGTTACCTTGTTGTCCAGTATCCTGCGCCTGATCAAGTCTCGAAGAAAGTTCCGATACCCATTCTGTAAGGATCGGGCGGGGAGGTACTCGAGTTTCCTGCTTCTTCGAAACCTTTAGACTCTTACGATGTACTGCAGGTAACGAACTCCCCACTTTACTAGAACCAGTACCATGCCGAAATCTTGACGTTGACTTAAAATCGTTACGCCCTTCCTTTATTGATAACGCCTTATGTGAACCCGATATAATCCCAGGTGTATACTGGACGGCTTGTGAATCAACTCCCTCTATGGACGACACCACCTCAACCAACGGCGTCACCCCACTGCTCATTAAATTGGTACTCGACATATCAGTTCCCTTCCCAGCAACAGGCGAGATAGCCGCTGCCGCACTCACTGTAGTTTCTTTGCCTTTAACGGCTGGACCTCCCTGCTCGACATGCACGACAGATGTCGTAACCCCAGCCCCTGTAGCTTCACCAATCTTGCCCACTTTCTCGGCAGCCTTACCAGAACCAACCTCACGAAATTTAATACCCCCCACCGGTCTTGATATATGTCGCAAAGGCGGCGCATCATGGCCCATTGGCCGCTTCCCATGCACATCCTTTTTCTCCGTACTCACCACGTCACCTGCCACTTCCGTTGGCCTCCCCCCATCCATACCACTATCATCTCCATGCAACTCGTGTAAGACTTCAAACCGAGAACCCCTACGCTCCCTCGAATTCCCACTTTCATTAGTTCCATAACCCCGATTCGTTCGGCGTCGGGGCTTCTCAACCACCATCCAAGGGCCAAATAAATCATCCTTAGTTATGTCTTTATTCAAATCATCGGCCTTACTATTTTCCACTGTCTCCGACGGCACATCCATATTCTCCCCCTCACCAACCGAATGAACACACGAAGCCAGGGAGTGTCCATATCGACCACACTTAAAACAAATTAAATGCAATCCCTCATACTCAAGCTTTTGAACGAAACCATCAATCCCAATACAAGACAAAAGAGGCTTACTCAAGTCCACCGCCACCGCAAGTCTCGCAAAACGCCCTCTTTCGCCTAAAGCCGTGCTATAGTCAATCTTTATCACACGCCCAATTACATCTGCAATTCTTGTAAACAAAGCCTGAGAATAATATTTATAAGGCAAACCCGACAATCGAATCCATACAACTACCTGAGATGGGTATTTTTCCGCAGTCGAAAAACTCCTACTCCACGGTTGTACTGTCAAATAACATCCAAACAAAGTCCATGGTCCCCCCGTCAAAACCTTAGTATAGTCTTCTACTGATTCAAATTTTACCAAAAAATAATTATTGTCCAAGTCGATAACCTAAAAATTCTTTGTCGTCTTCCAAATTGCATGCACACGAGTCGCCAAGGTTTTGAAACCGATCGATCGACCAAGGGGTCGCACAATAATAGTGTTTTGCATGCTATCATCAATACGAGCATGAATTCGCTCCGAAAAAGATATGCGAGGAAACAAACCAGTTCGATCCACCACGAAGTCAGTATCCAAAACTTCCAATCCATCATCGGCCACTGTAGCCATAGTGCCCACCCCACCTGATGACGATCCCGCCACCATAGAGGCGTACGATTTCTTGTTCTCTTCTCCGACACCAGCCCCTCCGTCAACCACCCCCAGAGGCGGTTGCTCCACTCCAGCCGCAACCATATCGACGTCCAGCCCTTCCGCAGCAACAGTTTCTTCCGCCTCCTTCGCAGCCGGCAATACCTCCATATCTCCAGCATGGCCTTGCGTCTCCACCGTTGTTGAGAGAGAGCCGGCTATCTCTTCTCCCGGTGGCTGTCCACTCGAATCACAAAACTTTGCCGCCGTAGGGATTCCAGCATTCTCCGAGAAAATAGGAGCATGCATCGTAGGGTTTTTCTTCTATTATATTACAATATTTATTTTTTTACTAATTTTTAATATAAAAAACTATCTTGGCATAGATTTTCAATTTTCAACTTTGGGTTATAATTAAAAGAAGTTTGTTTTTTTTTTCTCATGACTTATCTAGGAGCCTAATATTATATAGGTAATTATAAATTAGCTTAGATGTGTTAAAAAAGGTAAAGGTGATTTCCATAATCAAGCCCAATTCCCCCCCACTAATTATTAAAGGGTGTTGCCCATTTATCTAATTTTAGAAGTTTGTTTATATTAAATTACAGACCTTGAAAAAGGTATAAAAGAACCTAAAGGGAACTATTAAATCTTTGTTAGATTTGGGATTGATTGATATAGTTTAACCAACTTAGTAATTTTTTTTTTTGCAAATGTTTTACATTTTTAATGAAATTATATCATTGAATTTATTACTAGGATGTTAAAATTTTATTTTAATAAATCAATAATTATGATTAAATAACAACATCAAATAAATTGTTTTTACCCTCTTAATTTAAAACAGAAGTCACTTCAAAAAAATTAAAACAAAAATGGATATTGGTTATTACAAAAAAAATATTTTTAAAAAATCATATCGATTAAACAATAATTCATTTGACATAGTTGTTATAATATTTAAGAATATGTAAGTTCAATCTAGAAGTAAAAAATTATGAATCATTTAAATATTGTAATTTGTATAAAAAGAATAATACTTTAACAATAAATAAAAATTAAATAATTTTAAAGAAATTAAACATTAAGAAAATTACAAATATATCTTTATAACAAATCAATGTCAATCTGTGTCACCCTCCGGTTACACTAAACTAAACTTAAACAATTGTAAAAAAATATTTTCAATTTAATTAATTAATCTGAAGACAACTAAAAAAATCTATTGTTAAAAAAAGACAACTAAAAAAATCAACTTAATTTACTTATCTACCCCTCCCTCTTTTCTTGCTTACGGGCATAAAAATCAACTCCATTTTGACTCTTTTTGCTTCCACTGCCTTGCCTTTTGTGTTTTTTGTTTGTTCTTTGGTGATGGAGGAACAAACATTAGCTTCTTCTTCTTCAGCTGCTGCTTCTGCTTCTACTCAGCACGATCTATCGGCTTCAGCTTCTTCTGGTGGAGCTCGCTACAAGCTTGTGGCTCCGGCTAAGCTACCGATCTCAAGGTCGGCTTGTATTACGATCCCACCGGGGCTTAGTCCTTCTTCTTTCTTGGAGTCTCCTGTTCTTCTTTCAGATTTTAAGGTTAGAGCTCGGTTTTATGTTTTTTTGAGGTTGGATCGGTTTTGGGTTATGTTTGTTTCCCGAGAAAATAGAGGAAAGTTGGCTATTTTCTAAAAATTCACTGGTAAAATTAATTTCTTTTATTTTTCTTTTTAAATAAGAAAAACCCAAGCTGATTTTTAAATGATCGAGGAATTTAACAATGTGAGCTTCAAAGTTTTGATTTTTATTTTTTTAGGTAGCTTTTAGTGGGGGGAATTTTTTGGGGGTAGGTTTCTGTATGATGTGATTGGATTTAATTTTCAGCTAAAGAGATGCTTCAGCGAAAAGAATGGGTTACTGAATTTTCATTTATGTGCTCTTTAAAATGCTTGATTTTAAATTTGAAGTGGTTCATAATGTTGGGGACCTTAAAGTGAAAAGAAGAAGAAAAGATTCCGATGCTTTGATATTGCAATTATTAGATAAATTATGAGAAATGGCACCTAACTGTCCATTGATTTGTACATTGTGGAAGGAGGAATGGGGCTTTTCTGTATGTATCTATATGTTTATTGTGTTGTCAGTATAAAATCTTGATTGAACTCTTTTTATTTATTTATTTGTTCATAGCTTTGATTTACTTTTAAATGCTACTGTTGTTGTTTTTTGTCATTATGAACTTTCCTCTTTTGGTTGTGGGAATTGTGGCTTTATACATATTTGGTATTTTCAACTGGTTTTATAGGTGAGGGCATACTAGAGATTTTCCCCCATTTTTTAAATGTAAGAAAATGGAATAAATGCTGGTTGTGAGGTGGAGTGGATCAATGAATTGATGCTTGTTTGAAGGAAATTGTTTGATTTAGATCAAAGGACAGGTTTTTATTTAAAGTGTGGTGCTAGGTGAGGGTGAAATAAATGGGTGGCAAGTAGTTGGGTCAACATGAAGAGACATGATTGCCGGTGACTTAATGGAGGATTTTATTTCATTAGTTAAGCTCTAGGTTCACTTAATGGATGACATAACATCAGAGAGTTGAATTTGCAAGTTAGGGTATTGGTAGGCGGTTTTACGAACCTGTTTTCCACATCTAGTGTGGGGTTAGCTGGAAGTACATGAATACTTTATATCTCCCCCTCTCCCTCCCTCCTTTATTTTAAGTTCTCTTAGGCACTAAATAATTGTATTGGAATTAGTTTGTTTAGTCTTAGATTGATAGTTGAGTTTGTACTTTTTATCTTGCTCATGCAGATGAGAATAGTAACCAGAAGTTAATACGTTGTTTTTTATCGGTGAATGAAAGTGAAGTAGTTTTGTAAAACTAGATCAAGTAATTTGTTGTTTTGCTTCTTGCTCTCCCAGGTTGAGCCTTCACCAACTACTGGTTCTCTCTTCAAGCCTCAGGCAGTGCATGGCTCTGTCGCTTCTAGTGCATATTCAGCGGCTGCTATGTGTTCCAATGCTATTGATGAAAGAAATTCCAGCTGCTTTGAGTTTAGACCCCATCCTAGATCAAATCTGGTAATTTCCTGACTAATTAATGAACATCTTGAGATTGAAATTTAAATAATATTCTCCTTTCTTGTTTCATTCCCCTTGAAATTAATGGACAGTCAATTATATTTCCCTACAGCAGTAGGTTAGGTGTTCATATGGAATCTTGATTTGGCATCCTGTTATTTCTGCTCTCTCTCTCTAGATTTTTCGTTCATTATGTCCCGCTGCTTGTATGGTATGCGTATTGTCCTTGTCTAAAGGTTTTTGCTTACTCAAGGCACCTGCAGATTTAAACCATCTTAGAAGCGAACAATCTCTGCAGATTCAAGGTCAATACCAGACTGTATCATTTAATCCATCAGCTCCAGTCAAAATTGAGATGCCTGGCTCTTCAAATGAGTTGAGTCTCTCGGTGCCAGTTCATACAGCTACTTCTGTGGCTAGTGTTCCTGCTGAAGTCGACGTAGACGAATTAAACCAAATTGGGAACCCAAATAGCGGGACGCAGTCAGGGCAGTCTGATCATAGAGTAACCGGCTCATCCACGATATCTGATGATGGATACAACTGGAGAAAGTATGGACAGAAACATGTTAAAGGAAGTGAATTTCCTCGCAGTTATTACAAATGTACACATCCTAATTGTGAAGTGAAAAAGCTATTTGAGCGGTCTCATGATGGACAGATTACAGAGATGATATACAAAGGCACGCATGATCATCCTAAACCTCAACCTAGTCGCCGGTATTCTTCTGGAAATGCCATGTCTGTACAAGAAGAAAGATCTGATAAGGTGCCATCTTTGACTGGTAGAGATGGTAAGGAGAATTAAAAACATTCAGTTTTTCTGTGTTTTGACTACTTTTTAAAAATGAATTAATCTTTTCCTTTTCCCTGTTTTAGACAAGTCATCCAACATATATGGCCACATGACTCATAGTATTGAGCCAAATAGTACAGCTGATCTATCTCTGGTCACAGTTAATGATGATAATGCGGATGATGTTGATGATGATGATCCTTTCTCAAAGCGAAGGTATTGTTATCGTCACTGGAGGCTTTAGCTTTTTACCCTGGTTTTCTGCTTGCTAAATGATATTATTGAATATGAACAGGAAGATGGATGGTGGGATTGATATCACTCCTGTGGTGAAGCCAATACGGGAACCACGTGTTGTTGTACAGACTGTGAGTGAAGTTGATATCCTGGATGATGGATATCGATGGCGCAAATATGGGCAAAAAGTAGTGAGAGGAAATCCTAATCCTAGGTACATATCACGAAGATTTGATTAAATGATAATAGTCGTATGTTTAAACATATAGTTTTTACAACATTATATTGGTGGGCATGAAACTCCATTGGAAGCATGCTGGCTTTTGCGCATTGTCATAGTCATAAATTAGAGAAGACAACGAATGTCTGTCCTCTGTCGGACCTTCTATTCAGTTTGTGCTTAGCTATATTTGTCTTTTGTTGTTTTGCTTATTCAGATCCAATATTTTCAGACTTCAAGGCACATACTTCAAGCTTCTCTATTCAGTTTATGGCTACTCTTGAGTCTTGACCATATTCTTTTATTATGGTTTATTACATTATTTGATCATATTTTTATTTCCTACTTACTTCCTATGTAGGAGTTATTACAAGTGCACAGCTGCTGGTTGCCCTGTTAGAAAACACATTGAGAGGGCATCTCATGATCCGAAAGCTGTTATAACCACATACGAGGGAAAACACAATCATGATGTACCTACTGCAAGGACCAATAATCATGATACAGCCGGAGTCGTAAATGCGCAATCAAGGATTAGATCAGAAGAAAATGGTGCCATTAGCCTTGATCTTGGTGTTGGGATTAGTCCTGCTCATGAAAATAGTTTGAACGAGAATCAGCAATTGCATCCTCAGCTGGTCCAAAACCACCCTCAGATCGGTGGTTCTAGTTTCAAGCCAGTTCAAGCAACTCCGATGACAGCATACTATGGTGTCCCTAATGGTGGCATGAATCAGTACGGATCTAGAGAAACACCAAGCGAAGGTCGCCGTGTTGAACTTACACCCCTAAACCATTCTTATGCATATGCACAGACCATGGGAAGAATACTAACAGGTCCATAAATCTGTTAAGGCACAAGAAATAAAACACGGACACTATTTCTTTTTTCCATCTTTTTGGCTGGTAAAAAGGTTAGAAATCTTATTCTGAATATATATGTACTGTTTCTATATATATAGTTTACCGTCTGTGCCGATCTTGTCATTGGCCTACAAACTACTTTCTGCTGCACAATCAGTCTTTGTATTAACTTGGGAGTTTGTACAAAAGTGGAACTGGTATATGTATTTTCTTACAGGAAAGTGTTGTAAAACATGTCCTCGAAATGGAATTTGTAAGAAACATGTTTTTCCATCTTGTCTTATCTTTGGATAATTTGTGATTTATACAGTGTATACCTGTATTCTTCTTGGCCATTGCCTCTCAGATACTGTGCCTCAAAACAAAGCATTTTGATGTATGATTTTCATACATTATCCAGAGAAAAAAAATGATTGCTAGAGGCTTTGGCTGAGACATACAAAAATGATTGACCAAACATTTGAAGAATCCAAGGCTAAGAAGATTGATCTTGTACATATGATTGTTGATTGAAAGGGTGAGATTCAATTGCATACAACTTGTTCCAGGTCCTGTTGTGTAAAGGGACAAAACATGCTGTAATTCCTTTTTGTTGGGATGTATTTAACAGCTACGTTGTGTTTTGGTCATGTGATTTGTGAACCCTCTGGAAATATCATTTTAGAACAAAAACGAAAAAAACATATTCAGTATTTGTCGCTTTTTGTTGTCAAATCTTCACGAGTGTCGACATGACTTTTTATCCCTACACAACATCCAATTTATCTCATTTGCATGGATAAAGTTTTAGTTGAGGTATTGTATTTTCATATAATTATACTAAGTATAAAAGTCCTCACGTCTGAACTTAAAATCATGCGTCCGTTCCTGTTTAGAACCACAATGTTGGCAGGGGGCTGAGTTAACAGTTATATAGTCGCCATGCTCATGATTTTACTTTTGCTTGCAGTAAATGCACAAGCTTTGAACATATGGGTGTTTTTTGTTGAACATCTTAGTAGGGTAGATATTATAAATGCACTGTGGATAGAATCCAAAACCCTTTAAATTCCCCAGATTT
Source organism: Hibiscus tridactylites (assembly GCA_958450335.1). Classification (NCBI taxonomy): domain Eukaryota; kingdom Viridiplantae; phylum Streptophyta; class Magnoliopsida; order Malvales; family Malvaceae; genus Hibiscus; species Hibiscus tridactylites. The sequence goes on from OY288267.1 coordinate 5,201,083, forward strand.
GTCTGTTTTTAGCAGGGATTGTTTCAGAAAGCAGCCACGTTGTGAGCCATATCTCCACTTGAAACCCAACATTTCTCTTACCATCTCAAAACTGAAAGCTATAGCTTTGTCCTTGACAATGATACTGCTCCGGATTACTTACTTTTCTCTCTTCATTAGTCAATTATAATCCATGATAAATACGAGGTTTCAATGTTAATGTCTGCGGTTTACTATATTGTTTTGACCTTTCAGTTCTTTTCCCTTTAAACTAATCGTTTTCAACTTATATAACAATAAGAGCATGCAAGTTTCAAAGTATCTCTCTCTGCCTTAGCTTTTCAAGTTAAGGAACCTGTAAAGAATCCATGTCAAATAGAGGGAGAAAAGGAGAAATGCTGGCAGCTTGGGTTTCTTTGAAGGAGAATGTCAACTGTGTAGGCCGGCTCACCGATGTGGTCGGAAAACCAGACAAAGCCTGTGGGAATTCAAGAAACCATGTCCTGGAGAAACAGCTTGTTCATCACCTCAGAAACCCCTTTCGAGAAGCACTCTTCAGGCCAATCTATCCTAAAACACAGTTCTATGGTAAGTCTTCTCTCTTCCTTATACAGGGACGACACAGGATTTTATGTCGAATATTATATGACAGTTTGAAATTTCCCTCTAGCACCCCTCGGTCCATCCTGCTTCTACTCACATTTCCTTTACCCTATATGTTTCCATTAGTAGAAATGACATATTTGTTCCTTTGCATGGGAATTTGAACCTTTTTTGCATGCAATCTGACCCTGCTAGTTTTATTTTCTTTCATTAGAGCTCAACATTGGTGAGCCATCAAGGAACATCATCGAGTTGATCTTTCAAAGAGCATCCACGGATCCTTCAAAGCCGTCATGGAAGGTCAAAAAAGTTCTAAAAGTGAAGAACTCCATTGAAGTTCTCAAAAGGTTCGAGGACTACAGAGAGAAAGTCATAACAAAATCCAACCAACAACACAAGAGACATCCAAGGAGCACCATAGATGGAAACGAGCTGTTACTTTTCTACGGCACTACCATGGCCTGCTGCAGGAAGCCGAAACCGGTGTGCGAGCTTTGCAGGGACCCGAGCTGTCGAGCGTGCCGGATTATCCATTCCCGATTCGACATGGAATTCACTAGGAAGAATGGGGTTAGATTGAGCACTAGCAGTGAAGAAGTGAGTGATAATATGGTATCTTTCAAGTTGAAGAACTTGAGAAGGGCTGTGATAGTTTGCAGGGTAATTGCAGGGAGTATTGCCAATACCATGGATGGGGCGTATGGAGATTTTGATTCAATCGGACGTGAAGGGCCTCAGTCTAACTTAGAGTATTTGATTGTACAAAATCCATGTGCCATACTCCCCTGCTTTGTCATAGTCTTTAATTAATATGTTAAACGTTTAACCTAATCCACCCAATTGAACCATTTACTTCTATTTGAAGGTTTTGTATTTGCATTCAAATATTAGTATAGGGATATCAACTGCTGGTTGTAATGGCAATACACATTGGAGAAGACATTATTAGGAGCAAAAGTTACAGATTTCGAACATGGACCATGTACTATACTAAAACATTACTATAGGGATATAGGGATATGATTGTGAGAAGAAACTTCAAAAATATTTTTTTGAATACTCTAATCTGATTATAAAGTAGCATCTTTGTCTAGTTTCGTATATGTATAAACTCACATACAATGTTGTTCAAATCCATATCACTTAGTAGGAACATTTTTACAAAAATACTTTTCTCCTATTGGATACCTCTTTTTATGGTCCAACACAAAAAATTAAATCTTAAATCTTAAAACTTAAACCCTAAACAATACATCATACCTCAAATCATTTAAACTTTAATCATAAACCTTAAATTTTAATTCTAAATCTTAAATTTAAATTTTTAGTATTAAAGCTTAAATAAAAGCACAAAAAATGACAGTAATTTTTTATCGGAAACATTCTCTCTCACCACTGAGGCCGCTCAATACATTCAACTTAATATAGTAATGTTCTCAGTACAATAATTTGATAATATAGCACTCTAAAATTAATGGGACAAGGAAAGCTTAATATACTAATTTCTCCGTACAATAATTTGATAATATCGCACTCTAAAATTAATGGGACAAGGAAAGCTTAATATACTAATTTTCTCCGTACAATAATTTTCAAATTTTGTGGTCATTATATGGATAAATATTATATACACAAGCGGTGGAAATTAAAAGTTTCCACAAACGTCTTAGTTTTAGGGTATAAAGAGTTAATTTAGGGTATATAGTTTAAGGATTTAGGTGTAGAGGGTTAGAATTTAAGGATAGTTGTTTCAGTGTAAGGGTCAGGGTTATAATTTAGAGTTTATAGGTTAAAACCTAAATTCTCACCATATTACCCTGAAAACTAAACCATAACCTATAAACCCTAAATTATAACCCTAAACCATAAATTAAAACAACTATTCCTAAATTCTAAACTCCTACACCTAAACCCTATACTCTAAACTAACTCCCTATACCTTAAAATTAAGGCGCTTGTGGAAACTTTTAGTTTCCATCGCCAATGTATAGGATATTAATCCTATATAATATACTTAAACTATTTTTTAAATAATTTTAAGGTGATTAAAAATAGGGTAATTGTTCTATACACAAGCGCTTGTGGAAATTTTTTTACACAAGCGCCTTAATTTTAGGGGTTAGGGACTTCGTTTAGGGTTTAAAATTTAGGGGTATAAGTGTAGTAGTTTTGAATTTAGGGATTGTTGATTGAATTTTGGGTTTAGGTTAAAATTTAGGGTTTATAGGTTAAAACCTAAACCCCCACCCATAATACCCTAAAACTAAACCCTAACCCTAAACCCTAAATTCTAACCCTAATTCATAAATTCTAAACATGAACCCTAAATTCTAAACCTTTACACTAAAACCCCTAAACTCTAAACCCTAAACACTAACCTTAAACCCTATAATTGAGGCGCTTGTGAAAATAAAAACTTTCCATCGCCAGTGTATAGGATATTAATCCTTAAAAATATACTCAAACTATTTAAATGCTTAATTTACTGATAATAATATCTTTTAACAATTTTAATAATAATAATAATAATAATAATAATAATAATAATAATAATAATAATAACCCATCTGAAAATATCTAAAATTTCCAAAAATCAACAAACGCCGATAATTTCTCTCCGCCCTTTCAGTTTCTTAACAGTTAACACTTAGTTAACAGGACATAGTCCGACACCGTTTTGCCTAACCAACCCGTTAAACGGGTTAACCCAGATTAAAAATATAAAAAAAGAGAGAGGAAAAATCACAATGAAATGAAATGAAAGAAAAAAATCTTCTGACAGAGAAACCCCAGTAAAACCCCACCTTTCATTGACAGCCATAGCTACAAGATAAAGCTTTGCGGCATATGCTCTCATCTATTTTCTAGGGTTTTCAGTATATTCTTTTTTTAATCACTTTGTCTCTCTCTATCTCTCTTATCCCAAAAATGGCAGCTTTAACTCTTCATAATTTCAGTCATTTCGATTCTATTCTCTTCTTCCCTTCTTCTTCTTCTTCTTCTTGGAACTTGAGCCTTGCTTTGAAGAATGGAGCTAGCTTCAAGAAAGGGAAGTTCTTGGTGTTTTTATCAACTCACTCTAATCCCAAAATTCTAAAGTCTAATAAGAAGTCAAGGTTTGGTCAAAGGATTACTCCTTATGACACTGATGAGGAGGAAGAGGATGATGAAGAAGAAGATGAAGATGGAGAATTTGGTGATAGTGATGATGGCATGGCTGGAGATGATTGGTTGATGAATGTAAGTTCACTTTATAATCACTTTCCCATAATTAAAAAGCTACAATTTTTTTATATTATGTTTAATTGCTGCAAAAAGTGTGTATGTGTGTAGAAACTGTAGTTAGAAATATGTGTAATTGGTCATTTAAGGTGAATATTTGTAATACTGATATTTGGTTTGGTTGGTTTGATGTTCTTTAGGATTGAGGTGATAATTGTTTCACTAGCAAGCATTTTGTGCTTTGGTTTTCTGTATATTTTTAGTTCTATATATTTTATTTCTGCAGAGTTGTATATTTGGTCTAAACTACAATTAGAAATATATGTAATTTGTTATTCAAGATGCAATCTTTGTAATAAAAACATATGTTTTTTTTGCATGGTATGAAGTTTATAGGATTGTAGAAAATTGACCCATCACTATGTTTTTACTACATTTTTATTGATGTTAAGATATTATTTGGCTTGCATTTTGTGCTTTGATTTGAAATAATTGAACAATTAGCTTATGTTTTAGTTGGGCATGGAACCGCTTCTGGTCTGAAATGGATATTTTATTTCAGGATGATTTTGCTCAACCTCATGAATACTTTGTTAACGGGAAGAAAATTAAATCGCACAAGGGAAGTGGTAAAGAAGGTATGCATGTGAATTTGTCACAAGATTTGACATTGGTTTTTGAGGAGTTTTAACAAAGAGGGTTCATTTGTTTGTGCAGGAAACCAAAGACCGGAAGAACAACGCAAGGGCTCGAAAGCGTTAAAATCAAGACAAGGTCTTATAGCTTCTGAACATGGTAATGATGATCTAAGGAGGAATAGTGCAGGTGATTTTTATCATACTTCTAACAAAATGAAGGAAGCTGGTTCCTTTGGTGTGGATGAAGAAAGAAAGGTAAGATAAGCTGTCAACTTTTTCTATTTTCTGTACCAAATGTGTAAATGAGCTTTATATGCTTTCTCTATTGCAGATGGTTTCAAAGACATCTAAAGAGAATAGATATCAACGGCTGTACGATGAAATTGACTTGGATGAGAAATGGTTTCCTCTTCTTGATTATCTAAGTACTTTTGGGCTTAAAGATTCACACTTTATCCAAATTTACGAGAGACACATGCCTTCTCTTCAAATCAATGTGTGTTCAGCTCGGGAAAGATTGGAGTACTTGTTGAGCATTGGTGTGAAACAAAGAGACGTTAGGAGAATACTTTTGAGACAACCACAAATTCTAGAATACACAGTGGAGAACAACTTGAAGTCTCATGTGGCTTTTCTAATGGGTCTAGGGATTCCAAATTCTAGAATAGGGCAGATAATTGCTCGTGCACCTTCTCTGTTTTCGTACAGCGTTGAAAATTCATTAAAACCAACAGTGAGATACTTGATTGAGGAGGTTGGTATTAATGAACATGATTTAGGTAAAGTTGTGCAGTTGAGCCCTCAGATTCTAGTTCAACGGATTGACATATCATGGAATACTCGCTATATGTTTCTCTCCAAGGAGTTGGGAGCACCCAGAGATAGTATTGTGAAGATGGTAAAGAAACATCCCCAATTTCTTCATTACAGCATTGATGACGGATTATTGCCCAGGATAAATTTCCTAAGGAGCATCGGAATGTGTAATTCAGATATCTTGAAAGTTTTGACTAGTCTTACACAGGTTAGTTTCCTTGTAACTGCATGATAACACAGGAAATTGTTTCCTCTCTTATAATTTGGTTTTGTTTCTAGGTCTTATCTCTGTCTCTGGAGGACAATCTAAAGCCCAAGTACCTGTACTTGGTCAATGAACTGAATAATGAGGTGCATTCTTTGACAAAATATCCTATGTACTTGAGCTTGTCACTGGATCAGAGAATTCGACCCCGCCACCGGTTCTTGGTTTCCCTAAAGAAAGCTCCAAAGGGGCCATTTCCACTTGGTTCATTTGTCCCAACTGATGAATGCTTTTGCCAGCAGTGGGCTGGAACTAGTTTAGATAAATATTTGGCATTCCGTCAAAGGCTACTACTCAAGGAGTTTGCAAAGAAATACGAGAAGTAGTGATAAGCTTCAAAGCTTCCTTCCTAATACTAGAATCCATGTAGCAGATTGGTATCCCGTTCGTCCACTTCAAGCTGTCCAACATCATAGCTCTCTGACACTAGTATGAGGTTTTTGGAATGATACCAAGACTACAATTTACCATAAACCTTGGAGTGATAAAGGATATCTGAAAATAAGGATTTGGAGTGAAATTCAGATTATAACTTTCTAAAGACTGGTAACTGGCTCTTGTACCTTGGTAATTTTAAGTCGGTTGGTTTGCTTGTTGTGCACTCCACGTATTTTTATAGAGTTTACGTTGTGAAAAATTGCAACAGTTTCTTCTAGTCCAAGGCATGCAGATGAGAGATTATACTAACTACTGGTGACAAGCAAGGAGAATGAACTCGAAGCAACCTTCAAATTTATGGTCAGTTACTTTTTATAAAGCGACACTTTGAATTTCTCAGCTAGAATAGATTTCCGTGTGCATATTGCATGGGTAGTTTGCCCTTAATAGAACTATCCGTGCCCTTAATAGAATTTCTTGAAGTACTCGTGTCTGGATATTCCTCATGCCCTTAATAGAATTTCTTGAAGTACTCGTGTCTGGATATTCCTCATGCAGTAACAAAGGAATTATCAATGATCTGTAAACCATTTGGATAATCCTCATACAGTAAAACTAAAATGTTCTTTATTTTCTTTCAAGTTGTCTGTTATACTATGCATTGTATTGTTTTGACTATAAGTTTATGCTTTCTCATGATATACAGATTCCGATGCAGGCCGACATACTGACTAATCAAGAGGAGAAATTCAGAAACAAGTTGCAGTTATCCTGTCGATACTAGCAGGGATTTTCCTTTTTTGCTTTAGATTTTATGAAATGATACACACTCCATTTACAGTCAAGCCCTTCTGCACATCATATAAATATTGTCTAAATGGTATCCAATCATTTATTTTTCTTACTGAATTTGTAATATTTCTTTTCTTTTCTTACATCCTCATAACATGGAGTAATGTTGAACTGGTATCCTTTATGCACAAGTTGGATATTTTTTGTTTCAATATGCCCCAATGCTTCAGCTTCATGTGAGTTTGCTAGGTTGGGTTCCTCAAGTGTTTCATTAATGCAACTCAAGAGGAGACACATTAGGTAATGGATAATATAATTCAACAGAAAGAGCAGAAGGGGTATGTGACACTTTGGGGAGCCTAAAGGTATGGGGCCTATATTAGACTCAAGCTTGAAATTTGCAGAACTTTGGTCCAAAGACCTTTTAGGCCTATATTTCCAAAGCACAACTCCCATATTAGAATTTGTTTTAGGTTTTTGCTAAGTGCTAACAATAACTTTAAGGGGAGAAAGAAAAAAAAGCAATGTTTTAATGTTGAAAATGATAATTAAAATTAGTCTTGTTCACATCGAATATAATGTTATTTCTATAAATAATAATATTATTTTTGTAATTAATGGGATTACCCGATTTTCAATGGGAACATGAAGACAGAGACTCCAAAAGCAATGAGTTATTATTGTTCCTCCAGATTTTGGGAAATTAATTGGTAGCTTTTGCTGGTAATTCTCCACTTTCAGACTATTAATAGCCAGCCTCAACTGGCATAATAATTCAAAGAATTTTACTTTCATTATTTCATACTCATGCTTAAATATGAATATTTTTTTAAAAAAGTCTTAAACAATTAAGGTGGTATATGTTCATATATATCTTTTAATATTTTGACAAACACACGACTCACTTTGCAGATAAAGTGGTTTGAATCTGGATTATCTAAGATGAACATCACTTAGGATGAATATAAATATATACAACCAAACACTTTAATGAATAAATATCAATCAAGTTTGTGTTATAAAGATAACAAAAACTTTGGTTGAAATGAATTTACGATTAACATTAAGTCATGGATTTAATATATACTATCACCATTGATATTTGAGGTCTAAGAAAAGAGAAGCTCCAAAAAAAAAGTTGCACCACCCAAATTCAACTTTTCCATGATTTTGCCTAAGGCTAAAAGGCAAAGAGATAGTTAGCCAAAATTCCCTGAGATATGTAGGGGGAGGGTAGGCTGCTTTTGAGGTTGTGCCCACTCTTCCAACAATTGAGTTCAAAGACAAGAGTGTTCCAACAACAACAGCCCCATTGAAAGAATCCACTAACTATACCTTTCTCCTTCCATGCCATTTCTATCCAACAACTTCATGACAAAACACACAATATCAAGAGGGGGAAAAAGGCAGTCCAAAGACAAAGAAACGGATTTCACATACTGAAATTCGAACTTTAAACTGAGTGTGATCAGAACAAGTGAAAAGATAGAATGTTGAAAGTTGAAAATAATACAAGTATCCCCCACCAAAAAAAGGGACACCATCTTTCTTGAAAGGCCAATAGCACTTGGCAACAAGGCGACAGAGAATCAACCATCCTTTTATTCTGCAAAAGGAAACACTTCCAAATGCTACATTCCATCTCACTTTGGACTTTTTTTCAGACCCTTTTCTTCCTATCATCTATTTTTACCTCAACACATTGCCACATAACTCTGCCTGCTTGGACTTTGCATCTCAGCGGCTGATTCTACCTTTTTTGTTTCTTTCCTTCTACATCATTGAGAATCAACTAAAGTGGCTTGCATTGAATAGGTTAATGATTTCGAAGCTTATAAATGTCCTATATATAAGAATATAGCAACCTCAGATCACCTTATGAGCATTCTCCTCTGTACAATTGATAGGCTCCGGTGATGGGAAGGAAGAGTGACCCAGCTTCTCATTCTTCCATTGCTCTCTTGCAAGAGAGGTTCAGACAGTTGCAGCGAGCGAAGGAATTGAGGCAGGAACAAGAGGCTTTACGGTTGCTATCTGAAGCGGAGAGGATCAGTCCAGGCACCATGAATGAAGCATCTCAATTGTTTTTCCATTCCGAATTGATCCTTCAGCGTAGACCGCCTCTCCAAGGATCTGTACTCGGTGAATCTAGCATGCAGAGCATGCATAATCGACGTCAGGTTATTGAATCTCCAACATTGTTGAACTTACAGCAGAGGGATACAGGCATGCATACATCTACCTTTAATGATTCAGATGTTGACACTTCACTTCATCTGTGAACAATTGTACAATGTTAGCCTGTTCTCATTTTTGTTTTGTTCTCCAGTTCAAGTCTTTAACTCTTCTTATGGAGCTGTAAGAAAATGTCAGGGGAGAAGGGCAGTCTTCCCCCGGGGAGGGGGGGGGGGGGAATGAGAGAGAAAGATATAGTGTAATGTATATATCATCTATATATATAACTATAGTCCATTAGGACTCTTCCTTATTCTCATTATGATCAGCAGTTATATATGGATCTGAGAGGTCATCCTCTTGCCTCTTTCGAAATGCGTCTTCACTATGGTTACTATTATTTGACTCTTCATCATTGCTCCGTTTCCTCTTCATGATTTTTGGAATCGTCGGAGTTACTGCCGTCGTATCTAATAGAGCTTCCTCATCCTTTATCCTTTCAAAACGAACAGCACTAACTTTCCGGGCATTTCCTGCCAATATCTGCACCAAGAACAAGTTTCCCACATTAGAATGTTAGTAATACAGTCGATCAAGTTTTGGCCTTATAAGCATTTCGAATCAATAGAAAACTTGACAGAAAACATGTACTTATGTAAGAAAAAAACAACTTAAGTTCGCATTTGGGAAGGGAAAAAAATGCCAAGAACACTTGCATTTGTAAAGACAGCCGCCAATTGTAGTCATATGCAGCAGCACTAATTCAAAAAGGCTACATCCTACATGAAGAAGAGATGTCACAGCAACTGCTCATCAGTTTCTCCTTTATAATAGTTTTTTTTCCTGAACAATGTAATATATGTTTAATGAAATTTTCTTGATGGTGCATTCTTATTACTTTCATCGGGATTGAATACAACAATCAGTCCCATAATATCTCAAAAGAATATCTAAATTCGAATGATTCAGCTCAAACAAAAAGGGGATGGATCTTTGTCAAGGGCCTAAGGTAGAATGACACTGCTTTGTATGGAAAATATCATAGTGAATAATGTTCATCATAATTCCAATGACAATGTTTTGACATTTCAATTGTTGCGTACATGTTTCGGAGTTTCTAATTATTCATAATCCAGATGCCATAAGTACTAGCTGCATTCATTTCGTATGTATGCAATTGAACTCCTTTTGAGGAATATTTAGAAACAATGACATTACAAATAACTCGAATGATTGTTGCATTATTCAAAAGCAATGTTATGCAATACAAATGAATATGCAACAAGTGTTCAAACCATACCTCAAGTTTATAAATTTGCTGCCTTTCATTCAGATCGTGGTGGTCGGACCCAGTTTCAGAATTGTCATCATCTTCTTCGTCTCCCTTTTCAAGGACTACCTTAATACTCTCACCTGTCCTTGGTATATATCCAAAGGCCTCACAGACAAAACCTGACACCGTCTCATATTGATGTTCCTATAAAACAGAAAAAAGGAAATCATATAAATATAGTATGTATGTATATATACAAGAGTTCCTGTGTATTTGACGAACTGGTTCTTCTTCATACGGTGAGGGGAGGTCCAATTGTTAGTTACTTTTCCTCTAGTATAGATATTTGGTATTAACAGAAGACATCCATTTTAACATTAGTATGCATATTATGAACATTGCAACTATACAAGCAAAAACTTGCAGGTAGAATGAAAGCTTATGCATTAGGATTTATATAAATGAAAAGTAATACAAGTAGCTTACTTCTGGCAGCTTGATTTTTAGATCTTCAGAAAGTTGATAAATAGATGTATTAGCATCCACATCAAAGATTCCCTCTGCTCGCATTACAATATAGCCGGTTTTCTTCTGGATCTCCTCCTGTCCGAAGGAAAATTTTAAAATCATAGAAACTTGAAAATAAAGTCCACAAGCTATAAAGGTCCAAGTATGTATTGATCGCGGATGAATCATATTAACTTATTTGGACTTTAGCCCTTAATGTGGAAGAACAAAAAAAAAGCATTTTGAATAAGTTAAAAGATGTAGCAAGCCTTACTTTTGAATCATTTTCATCGAAAATTTCACCGACAATCTCCTCAACCACATCTTCCAAGGTGACTATCTGCTCCAAAATAGAAAAAGAAGAGACAAATGAATATATGGTGCAAATTCGAATGAGAGTGTGGGAGGGAGGTATAGATTATTTGTTACTGTTGATTGTTTGCCAAGATTTGAGCATATTGCAGACTCCAATCTCAACTAATTTTCCAACAAGAGCTAAAGGGATTTTGGACATTTGAGGACTCATTCAATTCAACTGCAGGTAAGTTTTTCCATGTTGAATCTCATATTAATGTTGTATATTAAATCAGTTTAAGTTATGCCATACAAATCAGTGATGCTAGTTTAAGTGGGCGCTATTAGCTATGCTATGTAAGCACTTTCATATAAAACATTAATCCTTGGAAACTGCAGATCAACAAAAAAAACATCTTACTTTGAGTTTCTTCAACAGGTAAGACTCATTCAAGAATACAAGTCTCAATTCAAGATTAATTCGCAATTTTAAGTATAGCACGTACTCCAACTGTTCCACCATATTCGTTAAGAACAACAGCCATGTGGACCTTCCTAATGCGAAACTCTCTAAGAAGATTCCAGACTGACATTGAATCTGCAAAAAAGGGATCATTCTATGTGTAATAGCTTCTCAGACTATAATCTATATGAAAGTGACAGCTACCATTTGGCCTAATGGATATCGAGGTAGAAATGTAAAAGTCAGTTGCAAATTAACTCAACAGAAGAAAATAAACTTAAAAATTACCGGGCACAAAGTATGCGGGTTTGTGAGCCATATTTCCCACAGTAATACTTTCTAGCAGTTCGCCCTTCAAAATCAAACAGATTATAATGCTGCACACTATGATATTGTAGCACAGTTTAATAAGCCAAGAGTAATGATGATAAAAGAGAGAACTGAGTAGAAATTGTCTGACCTTGGGAACATAATCTAGTAGATCCATAGCATAAGCAATACCCACTATATTGTCAACACGCTGCTCGAAAACAGGCACCCTGCAAAAATGTCAAAAAATCTCTTAGAAAATTATTTTAAATTAGAAAGAACCTAGGAGAAAATTCATTAAGATTATCTTCTACCTTGAATATTCCTGATTTAACCACAGATTGTGGAACTCAACGAGAGTTGAGCTTGCATCAATTGCAACTACATCGATAAGAGGTGTCATCACCTCTCTAACATGGGTATCTTTTATCTCCAACACATTTTCGATCATATCCTGCAAGGGGATCCCAATATATCATAGCACCAGAACCAAAAACAATGAGTTAATAAAGTACGTCCCACAGAAATTTTCATCCGAACAAACATATAAAAGGGGAAGGTAAGAGAAGAGAAGGTAATAGAAAAACATCTATCACAAATACAATATATGTGTTTTTCAAATGCCTAATCAGAGTTCCTATACATATCAACATATCAAATATGTAATATATATGGTTACCTGTTCCTCCTCCTCTATTGCACCACTCAACTCTGCCCCTCGTAGCATTAGCTTCAGTTCATCTTCCGTAACATAAGGTTCACTGAAATTAAAGAGAAAATGCATAAGGCATTACAAAAGCATATAAAACAATGACGGCATATGTTGACAAACCATTGGAAATAAACAACAGTGAAAATGCATGAGTTAGAAGCTGCAGATGGATTGAATGCAAGTAGGAGTAATTATTTTCTTCACCTTTTTCCTTTTAGACCAAGAATTTTGAGCATCCCCATGGATAGATATGTGACAACTCTTCCCACTGGATATAGTATTACAGAAAGCCATGCCACTGGCCTAACCTAGAAATATTACAACCACAATCAGTCCGCCAATTTCGAATTTGTGATGATAACTGCAAAGTACCATGAGAGCCAAGAGGCATATAGAGAGAAATATAGGGAAAAACAGCTAAATCTATTTTGACAAACATCTGGCCTCGAGTGAAATTTAAAGACCTGAATGTGGGGCAAGAACAGAAAAAACTTACCACAAATCTAGCAACTTCTGTGGGACTGTGAACGGCTATACTCTTTGGAGTGATCTCCGTGAGAAGCAATATGGCAACCTATCACCATTCAAGAGATGTTAACCTGTTATCATATGTATGGAATGTAGTATATTTTCCATTTCACTTGCCTACACTCTGGGCTGACCAACCACGACTTAACTGATTAATTATTTTACTGACTTGGCATAAATTCATGGCACGAGAAAGAAACAAAGAAGTGCAGGCATGCTACACAAACACACACCCGAAAATAAATAAAAAAACAGGATATTGCAACATACAGTCATTACTCCAGTTGCTGCACTAACACCAGCTTCTCCAAATATTTCTGTTGCAGCATCTGTGACTAAAGCCGTTGCTCCAATATTGACCACACTGAGTACATAAATACAATCTACGGTAAGAAATGTTTTTAAGCTTAAGCTGAAAAGAAATGGAAGCATTCCATATCAAGGTGATGGTAAGGAAACAGGAATACGTGGTGCCTATAAGAATGGTTGTGAGAAACCGAGTTACATCACTACGAAGCATTTTGAATACACCATCTTCAGACTCTTTTTCGGCCAGCTCACGTATCTGAGACAGATTAAACATCAAATGGCCAATGGATGATAGATTTCTTAAAGGCTTGATGACATGACAAAATAGAAATCTCCAGTATACAAAGAAGATTGATATGATGCCTTTTATGTTGTTCTCCATGGATTATTAAAAAGTTGTTTGTCTACTATTTCCTCTCTGTTTTCACACACACACTCTTTATTCTTCCTTTACACACTAATGTTTTTCTGCATTCTATCTTTAAGAGATGAATATCATTAAAGCTCATTTCACCATAAACTAATAATACAATATGAAATTCATATGGAAAGTTGACATGGCAAATAAAAATATGATCTTATATAAACTTGAGCCAAAAACATCAAGTCACCTAAGAGAATCACACAACACAGGAAAGGGAAGATATTTAAAAGATTGCATCAAAAATTGATTGAAGCATCTACATTTTTCCAAGTTGCAACAATCGGAAACTGCAGCATTCAGATTCCGACATCAATGAACAACCACAAATACGATTTCAATGAGTATAAAGCTATTAAATCCTAGGGTAAAAAAATAAATACCTTCCAAGGCCATAATGTAGTTATAGCAGTCTCAGCCATTGAGAAGAAAGCAGACAGAGCCAAAAGCACTGTCAAAACCACACCTTGCTCCTTGAACACTTTAAGAAGCATAGATGCCTTAGGCCAAGCATTCCTCAACAACAATATGGACTTCCCAATCACCCCATAGCCAGCATTACCCACTTCTTCTACAGAAAATACTCTTTTGCATACAAAGATCAATATACCACAGACCATTGCCACCAAAATTCCTCTTTTCACCAAATTCAAATTCTGATCATTGCCCACATCTTCATCTTCTTCACTTAAAATCCCCAAACGTGTTTGATTTCCAGAAGTGCCAGGTTTTGGCAATCCAAAGGATTTGAAAACTCGGGGATTGGGAGAGATAGAGATTAGAGGAGTTGGGTAGTGCTCAGTTTTGGATAAAAACTTTGATGGGAACTTCAAATTTCGATTAAAAAGCGTGAAAGACGAGGACTTTGTTGATGTGATAAAAGTGGGTTGGCTTAGAATGGAATATCCAAGCGCCATTTCCATCAATAAGAATGAGCCAATATTCTAAAAAAATCAAAACTTTGGAACAAAATATGGAAATAAAAGAATAAAGAATGGACTTTCAGATTTTACTGGGATGAAGAGAATTCCAATGGAAGGATGAGCTCTTCAGTTTTCATCACTCTCTTGTTTTCTGGTGAAAGGGAGGAATTTTGCTTACAGCCAGTGCGAGAGTGAACCAATAATTACAAAACTGGCCACAATCCCTAAACTCAACTGAAGTTAACTAATCTCTACTTTCTATCTACTGAGAAAATATGTGGTAGAAAACATGGCTTTGGAAACTGGGAAAACTCCAATCCAACTGAATTAAAAGGATGAATAGAATCTGAAAATGACAAGAATTTCAATATGAACAACTGAGAATATAGAACAGTTCTACTAAATGGATAATGGTGAGTCAAAGAAGTAAGTGCCAAGCAATGAAAACTAGAGTTTGTAACTATGCATAATGTTCTTTTCAAGATAGTTCAAGACTCAAGAGTAAGCCAAGTTGGCAACTTGATGTGTCATTCCTCAAGCTTTTTGGAGTGTGTTTAAAATTTGAATATTTCAAACACCACCCAGCAGCTGTTTCATTATAAGACATCAATTTCGAATACGTAGGGAACCAGTCCATTGTGCTTGGAAGAAGCAAGTTTTGTCAAAGGAAAGCATCCTATTCCTAATGATTCATCTTCAGTTTGGAATTTGGTTATCCACCACGTGGGAGGATCTCTGCTAAGCATCCATTCCTACTGGATCCAGTCGAAAAAGGGTCCTCCAGGCTCCAATCAACTTTTTAAGGAATGGATTCTAATCAAATATATGGTGGATTGGTGTGTCATATTCGTATTATAACGAGTGAATAGTTTATTGAACTGCAGCATTGCTCAACTCTGGTCAACAAATGTGACCTTGTTGAGGAGATGTACAATGTACAAAATGAGTTTGATACTGCATCAGCAGTATCTGTGGGCAGATTAATCCATGGAGCATGATAAACCAACCTATTTTTCTTTATGAATCACAAGAAAAATGTCGTTCTGAATATGTTAAGATATCGACGAATGAAGAAAGTTTACTGTCTTTGTTTATTCATATCTGGGAAGGAAACTTCAACACCATGATTTTGACTTGGGCCGAATCTAAACCCGAGCTCGAGGGATAGTTGTACTTGTTTCCATACATTGACAAATGATATATGGATTATTGAGAAGACAGAAACCACAGAGGTCTCCCTGAACCGCATCCGCCAAGATCCAAGGAGTGGATAGATAGCTGGTGAAAGATACAAATACATCTCTATTACTCTATTAGGTTACATAGCAAAAATAAATCAATGGCATCACTGGTCAAGAATGAGAATAGATTACCTTTTGCAGCATTTATTGATGGTGAAATTAAAGTTGTTTTTATACGGATGGAAATCATCTGCCCTCAAAGTATGCCCTCATTTGTGCCCCACTTTAAAATAGTGGATTTAGGGTTTAGGATTTTGGGTTTAAGGTTGGGGTTTAGGGTTATGGTGTAGGGAATTAGGGGCATTGTGTATTTTTTAGGGTTTGAGGTTTAGGATATGAAAATTAGGGTTATGGGGCAAGATTTAATTTTTAAGTATTTTTAGGCAGGGGCATAGAAGGAGGCATGGTTAGGGACAGGAGATTTTTACCCTTTTTATACCATTCAAATAAAAAATAGATTGAGTTTTTTTAGTTTAATCATCTGTATTTGATTTATTGACCGATCAACTCGGTTCAAGTTTTACAGATGTACAATGACTCTCTTAATCTAACTTTTTCATTCACAACGTTAAATTTTAAATCCCTAACTTTATTTAAGTGACTTATCATCTTACCCGCTAAAAAATATTCATATTCAATTCCTAAAGCTTATAACTTTATATAGCAAATAAATTTCAGATTTGGATTTTTATATTCATATTCTCAAAACGGATAGACTGAACTTTTGAGGTCATATAATAACTGTTCATGACTTTATGGACACGTAAGCAATAACATTAAGGGCTAGTTTAGCATTGTTGTTAAAAAGTGATTTTTAAAATTGCTGTTAGAAAGAGATTTTGAAAAGGGATTTTAAAAAGTTTGTTGTAAGATTTTAGTGTTTATCATTGCTGTCAAAAAGTACTTTTAAGAAGATAAATGACCATTTTGGACATGATATTGTTAGTTATATATATTTGTATGTATAGATATATAAAAATAATATTCAAATTTTCTAATGTTATAATATATGAAATATACCAGCTTAAATTATTATAAAAATATTTTTATTAATAAATATATTTTTAACAATTATACGTGTTCTATGAAATTATAACAAAATTAACATATTTTATTTTAAAAATTTGACATAAATAAATATATATTATTTAAAATTAAAAAAATAATTATTAATTATATAACTATATCTTCGTAAAGAATTATAAATTTATAAATTATAAATAAATATAATAACAAATGAAGGTTAAAATTGTAATTTGTCTCTCAAAATCATTTTTACAACCGCAAAAGCTAAAAATTTTAGCTTTTGCATTTGGGTTGAAAATCACTTTTCAAAAAGCAGTTTTTCCTCCAAAAGCTAGTTGTTTAGCATAGTTTTTGCCCTCAAACCAGCTTTTGGAACCAAAAGCTGGTTTGAAAATCAATGCTAAACAAAGCCTAACTAACTTGTTTCTGGTAGGCTTATATAGAATACAACTTTTAAATTATAATTTTTTATGGGTTATATTTTGTTATATAAATTGTGTAAAAAATTAAAAAATATATAAAATTTAAAACTTAAATCCCAAACCTTAGTAATTTAAACCTTAAATTTTAAATTTTAAATTCTAACCATAAACCCTAAAATTTTCACCCTACAGACTAAACTCTCAAACTTTAACTTTAAATCTCAAACACTAATATTATAAACTAAAGTTTACACAAACTTATGTATCAAAATATTATTTTTATTTAAGTTTAAATTTTTTTCAAAGTATATATTATTTCGTTAACTATTTTAAAGTTGAAATATTAACTTTCTGTTAATAAATTTATCAGACAATGAATATATGATATGTGGCATTATTCCTAATTTAATTTATTTTAAAAGACTAAAGCCTTTAATTTTCTCAAACCAACCCTCAAACCCCTAAATTCTATAAAAAAACCCTAAAATCTTATCCTATTTAATTTGTCGTTGTCAAATTAATCACTACCACTCACCTATTTATATAATCACACCTTCAATATTGATTATTTTACTCTTCTGTCACGGTAAATTGAAGGTTACGAAACGAATGAGTGGTGATTGTTCCTAGCTTTATGCTCCATAATCAAATGATTGCAATCGATCAAATGGTTCACGAAATCTTGTTATCCTTAAGTGACTCATATTCGAGTAGTATGTTTGTACAGTGTGTTCATTATTAAAGAGCTAAAATTAACGAACAAATATTATCTTACAATCAAATTAGATGGTTTAAAAAAATTAAAAATGTAATTAGATTCGAATAGTCTAGTTATTGAAACAAATTTCTCCAATGATTTTGGAATAATACACGACTTGTTCTTGATCAAGCATGTCGGAGAATTATATTTCCATCGTACACCTTGCACTAAAGGAAGTCACAAACAATCTACTTAAAAGTTCATCTTCTGGCAAGCATGATCATTAGTAGGGATGTGCATTTTATCCGACCCGGTCCAATCAGGTCGAATTTTTTAATAAAAAATCAGGTTTGGGTCGGGTCGAATTTTTGTTAGATGATGTCAGGTCGGGTTTAGGGTGAAAATACTCGATCCGACTTGAGACTAATTGTGTAATTTTTTCCTAAAATTTTAGGGATATCTATAATAATACTCTTTTTATATATTTTTTTATAATTAAGTCCTTAAAATTGAATTTTTATTTATAATTTAGTCCTTAATTTTATAATTTTTTACAATTATGTCCCCTAAAATTATTTTTTTACAATTAGGTCCCTAAAAATTACTTTTTTCTATAGGTCGGATTTGGTGTGTTTATTTTCGGGTCGGGTGCAGGTATATGGTATTTACTTTCGAGAACAGTCGAGGCAGAAAAGTGTTATGTTACTTGGACTTCGGTGTAGGTATCGAATATGAACAAATCTTCGATTGTTCAAGTTTTCTGAGCCTAGACAAACTATTTGCCTTTCGGATTCTCGTCGTCTCCGATGTGTTAACACGAGGAAGAACTGAAGAATTTACTCTACTTTTACTGATTGCAACCTTTACAATTAGAAGAAGTGAATCAATAAACAATAAGAACATGATCAACAATAAAATCGAATCTGCCATCTTGACATTCCTATTAATATCATCAATCAACAATCACCCAAACTCGATCTCGCAATGTACTCGGCTACAAGTTGCGAAAACGACGACGACTTGTTTTCTAGCAGTTTAGCTGGAGAATCATATTCTTCAACAAGTCCTGCAACAGTTGAAAAGTTTTAAATGAGTTTGAACAATCCGACTAATCCGACGAGCAAAACATTAAACAGTCATACTCACCATGGTTCAAAAGCAGGACCATATCACTATCGAGAACAGAAGTTATCCGGTGAGCAATTGTTATGACCGTGCATCCCGAGAACTGCTCTCTTAGGGTTGTCTGAATCAAATTATCTGTAGCCGTATCAACCGATGCCGTAGCTTCATCAAGTACTAAGATCTTGCTTTTCTTGAGCAGCACACGTCCCATACAGATCAGCTGCCTTTGACCTATGCTCCAATTATCTCCATTCTCGCTCACTATAGAAGCAAGATCATAATTTTAGTAAAATTTTCTTTCAATAGTGGAATCTATTTATATGATAAGTAATCGGATTCGGACCTGTAGAATCCAGCTTATGTTCGTTCCTTCTAACTTGTTCGCCGAGTTGACACTTATCCAATGCCTTCATTAAAACATACATCAAAACATGTCAGACTTCAAATTAAAATCATTAAGGATTGCATCTTATAGGGAAAAGAATGAATAAGAAAAAAAAGTTTATCATCTCATATGAACTCACCTCCCAAATTTGTTGGTCTGTGTACTCTTCGAGAGGGTCCAAATTGCTTCGAATAGTCCCTTCAAACATGATAGGTTCCTGAGGAATGATGCTAAGGCTTGACCGCAAATCATGCAGTCCAATTGATGAGATATTGAGGCCATCAATTGTAATCTGGCCAGCTTCTGGTTCAACCATCCGGAAAATCGTTTGTATAAGAGTTGATTTACCGCTGCCCGTTCTCCCTACAATGCCGGTTTTCAACCCTCCTGGAAACGTGCACGTCACCCCGCGCAAGACGAGTGGCAGGTGTGGGGTGTAACGAACCTACATTGATCATTTTCATCAATTATTTCAAAACCAACACATAGGAACCAAAGTCATAAAACAGCAGAAACTGCATTACCTGCAGATTAAGAATGTTAACTTCTCCATGAGATGGCCAAGAATGTTCCGGGCGATTCGTTTCTATCACAAGAGGAGGCTCAGTAGGAATATTACTGTACTGAAGCATTCTCTCAACAGATATAATTTG
This sequence comes from Hibiscus tridactylites, assembly GCA_958450335.1. Lineage (NCBI taxonomy): Eukaryota > Viridiplantae > Streptophyta > Magnoliopsida > Malvales > Malvaceae > Hibiscus > Hibiscus tridactylites. Next base: position 5,221,242 of record OY288267.1, read on the forward strand.
ATTCTCCATACTGCAAATATTCAACACTATCCAAGTTTGCAATGTATTCAGAGTGAGTCCGTACGTCACAGCTAACCCCGCAATGGCTAAACAATAGAAAATACATTCGGTCATTCTCCATTAACATTTCTTATCTAGAAAACAGGGTAATGAATGAATATGCCAACCTGCAATCACTTACCGGGATTAATAACTCCCTCGGGTACACATATCAAAAGGAACAAACAGAAAGCAAAAGTGATAGAAGACAACATGTCCAGCCGGAAGATCAACCATTCCATTGCACCGGCAAAATGGAATTTTGGACGAGAATAGCAGTCAGTCAGTATCATGTTTGTCTCTCGGAATCTTGATTCTTGATCAAAGCACCTGATAGTTGTTGCCCCTAAAATCGTTTCAGCAAAATGCTGTATTATTGGAGCTTTGCATACTCCAATCAACCGTGAAAGTTCTCGTGCAGAAGATATGTAATATCGCTGCAAAATTACAAGTTTATGATTATTAATATGTCCATGTATCATGCAAGGTTGAATATATATCAAAACAAGAATTACCTGGTACCAAATGCAGGCAGCAAGCACAGGGATGCAAATGATATAAATCTGCCAAGAAGCTTGAGACATGACAACAATGATTCCAAGTAGATAGATTATATTAAAGGCAAAATCACCAACTTGGTATGGAATGTTCAAATCGACTGCAGTTTGATCCGTAGAAGCCTATAAGAGCAAGGAAAACAATTAGAATCCTTCAAAAACAATGGGGAATCTTCCAAAAAAGAAAATGAAAGGAAGTAAAATGGAATGTTTAAAGATCATAGAGGAAACGACAGAGACTTACTCGGTTCAGAATTCTTCCACTAGGCGTAGAATCAAAGAAAGACATAGGAGCCCTGAAAATGCTTGAATGCATCTTTTCGAAGAAAAGAGTGGCTGTTTTGTATCCAGCTTTGTTAAGAAGCAATGCTTTAACAAGTACAGCAAAAGCACATGCAATGGCCAAAACTAAATAGACAACTACTAGCGTAAAGCTCCCAACTGGAGGCTTGACATCGGCAGACACAGGAGATGCCCAAGCCATCCAATAATCGCTACCATTTTGGAAAATCTGGAAGAGAATGTGCACCAGCAATATAAAAGGCACAAGAGCACCTCCATATGCTGTTGTGAGATATTTCCAATAGATTGAAAACCCAACTTCTCCTTTCACTCGCTCTTCTTCTTGAACAAGCTGTCCTTTCGGTCCTCCGTCATCTACTTTACCACTCTTATTACCTTGGTTTCCTTCTTTCTGCAGTTTTCCACCAACACTTCCCACGACTGAACCTCGTTCACCAGTACTTTGTTCTGAAGCAAATCCGGGCTCAACGGTACTAAGGGCTGACAATGCTTTCTTATGTGCACCCACAAGTTCCATAAAATCAGTTCCTGATTTTAGAATGTCATTATATTTTCCAGCCTGTGTAATCTTCCCATCTGTCATGACCTAATAAAAAGTTACAAGTTAAATCCAGTAATTACATATCTTTCTTTCCAAGGATCCAAAGGAAAATCACTGATGTTAAAAAGCTTACCAGGACTAGATCGGCAGCCGGTAAAAACTCAACTTGATGAGTGACATAAATCACTGTTTTTGAACTCAAAGTGCCTAGTAGAACTTCCTGTAATTCATATATAATATAAGTAACACAGTCAATGCACCAAATGAAAAACAGTACACAGACAAATAGATGATACCTTGAACAAATGAGATCCTGTATGAGCATCCACAGCACTGAAAGGATCATCAAACAAATAAATATCCGCATCTTGGTATAGAGCTCGTGCAATCTGTATTCTTTGCTTCTGTCCGCCACTCAAATTGGTTCCCCTCTCGCCGACAATGGTCTGATCACCAAATGAAAGGATTTCAAGATCCTTCTTCAGGGTACAATCCTCAAGAACTTTGTTATACCTCTCCATGTCCATCTCGGTACCAAACAATATGTTTTCTTCAATCTTTCCACTTTGTATCCAAGGTGACTGAGAAACATAAGCCTTTGTACCGCACAACTTAAGAGTTCCCGATGTCTTGGGTAATTCCCCCAAAATACAGGAAAGTAAACTCGACTTTCCTGAGCCGATTGTTCCACAAATGGCTACTTTCATGCCATGGTGAACTTTCAAATTTATATCTTTTAGTGTTGCAGTCGAAGAAGACGAATCCCAGGAGAAATTCCCATCAACAATCTCAACAGCAGTATCAGAACTACCTCTTGGAAGATTCTCTATGACATCAGGCTGCAAGTCATCAAGCTGGAGGAAGGAAGCAATTCTATCAAGAGATACCTTCGTCTGAGTTATCTGAGAAATCGAGTTAGGAAGATCAGAGATTGCACCTTGAAGATTGCTGATTGTTGCAAGTGCAGATAGGATCTTCCCCGACTCGAGTGGAACTCCTAAAAGTATACAAGCACCAAAAGTGGCTATAGATACAAAAGAAGGTGCAACCCAGGAAACAAAGGTAGTTATGGCCTTCATATTAACACATCTTTTTAACCACCCTTCCTCGACATTCCTGAACCCGATAATCTTGGAAAGAAACTTCATTTCCCACCCTTGAAGCTTGAGAATCCTCATGTTCCTCAAAGTTTCGGATGTTGCCCTCATCCTTGTATCTTTCAACTCCATCAACTTGTCCTGAAACTTCTTCAGCCTTTTTGCCAATGGAATGTTTGCCAACATAGCAAGACTTGTTGCAACCAAAGCTGCAAGGGACGCCAGCCCGAGTTTAGTATACAAGATTGACAAGGCCAAAGCCACTTGCAAAGCAATGATCCATAGATCATGCATGTACCAGCTATACTCATCCACCCTCTCTGCATCAACAGCCATGAAGTTAATGATCTCCCCACTAGTGTAGCTCCGCTTCGACTGGATCGAAAGGGTTAAACCTTTGTTATAAACCGCTCCTACCAGGACTGCTCGCTGCCTAAGTCCGACTTGCTGCAACTTAAAGAAACATCGCCTTTGTGATAAGGACTCCACTAGCTTTGCAACAAAGAAAGCCATGACCAGAAAATACCCCTCATTTTTAAACTCATATTGACCATTCAGGTACTGAACAAAATCATCAATGAGATACGGTCCAACAAATGAAGCCACATTGTATATAAATGCGAGCAAAGCTGTCCAAAGAATATCTTTCCAAGCTAAGAAGAACAATGCTTTCACCAGTTTAAAAGTGGTAACTCTGCTCCCCTCACTATCATCCGACTCTAGCCGGTTTTTAAAATTCGGAAAAGCCCCAACAAGACTATCATCGCTATCTAGCTGAGGAACATCCTCAAGGTCTAAAGTTTTCTTATTGCCAGCAGCAATAAGAGGACTTATCCAAGAAAATGTAAGAACACTGAAAATACCAGCATTCGAATATGGAGTTACAGTATCACCTCCTTTTTTCAAGTCTACACCATTACTAACATTAGACTCCCCTTTCAAAAGAGGCTCCTCAAGGAGGGTAATTCCACCTATTCTTCCCCAAATCCCCATAATAAACAGGGACAAACCAGTAATGACAGAAAAAACATCGGACACTAAACACTGGCTTGGCAAAGAAACATGTTTTCTGAAAAGAATAATGTCTGTAACAAGACTATAACAAGAAACAGAAAAATAAAAACCCCACCAAATTCTCAACAAAAACGGGAACCGTTTCCGTTCACCGAAATTGATGAATTGACAATTCAAATACACATAAGTTGCACCCCAAGCAAGTGCTTTTACTACATAATCAGAAAGGGTCACTAACTGATCCTCAGACCAACCATTTCCATTCCAATAACCATAACTTAATAAGCTCAAGACAACATTAAAAGCTGAAACAACCAAACAGAAGGCTAAGGTTAGCTTATACCATAGAACCTTCCTTTGCTTTGGCCGCTCCTTTGAACGTTCCCCGCCAGCTTCTTTAACTCTGTTCGTCACCCATAAGAGTAACAAGAAAAGCAATAAAACCAGGTGCAATGAAGCAGAGAAGCCATGGAGAAAAATGGGTTTTAGGAGAAAATCAAAATGAGTAGCTGAGCTCAGTAGTAAAGATGATTCTAAAGCAAAAAGATTCATCCTTTTTTGGGGGGTTTCTTCTCAAAGAATAAAAGAACTTTGGGGTTTTTACTTTCAACAATGGAGGAGAGAATTTAGTAGCTTGTGTGTGTTAAAAGGTTTCGGTTTCGTGTTTATATACATTGGATTTGGAGCCAACAATATTCGGATGACATGGGAAGCATGAATGCTATAAATGGGTAATCGGAATGACATCATTCCACTTTGGGGGCCGCCATCGAAAGAAATAGTCCCAAACAGGGATGGCGGCTGACACCATGGTGGACCCCACCAGCCCATCGATTGTCGGGAAATTTATTCTTAAACATTGTACTGGGAATAATGGAGGTCAAGAATGGACTACTCTACGAATCCCATTTGTTTGTCTACTACTTCAGTCGTTCTTCAGACAGTAAACCGACGGCTGGATGCTCGAGTTAACCACTCTTTTTGACGTGTGGGAGACTGGAATACAGTTTGTGGTTTCTGAAACTTTGAAAAACAATTTGAATGTTGATTTGTCACCAAATGGGTTGATTCCGATACAAGAAATAGACTAATAATAACAAATCATAAATTATTTTTTCTCAAATATTTGGAATTTGTTAACATTGTCGACTTGAGAATTACGAAAATATTGAAAAGATTTATTTTTTTTAATATGAGTACGTCAGTTTTATTAAAAGAAGAATAAACTTAATTTAGATATATTTTTTAAAAAATTACGTTTTTAGATGATAAACATGATCATATAAAGAAAAGTTAAAAGCTCTAACTCAAATACTCGAAACAGAATAGATACAAATATTGACAAAGTTCAACAATAAAAGGTAAAAATCAACAACAAATAACATTAAAAAATCATATTACAATAATAAGGCATGTTGACAACACGATCATTACTATGACTCAATCACAAACAAAAGTATTGATTGTGAGCCCGTATTTAAATATAGTTCGAGGTCTAAAATAAGGAGATTAACAGGATAATCAAAAGAGCGTCATCTTAATCGGTCATGACGACATCAAATTCAATCTTGATAGAAAAAAATAAAAAATAGCCATACAACCTATTAAAAGAGGAAAATGTGTCAAATAACATAGAATATAATCAAATGGATGGGCATGGGCAAAAGATTGGATAGGAGAGATGGATATGTCAAAGCACTCATGGCGGAGTGGTTTGGTTTATAATCATTCAACTTTTGAACTTTTTTCGTTTTTTTTTTTAATTTCAAGCCAATACAAATATTTTGATGGGGACAAATGTTTTTTTCGATGTTATTTTTTATGTTTAAAATTATAAAATATTAAAAAAATAAATTTTAAACTGTAATTATAAATTTTAAATCTTACACTTTAAAAAATACACTTCATCTTAAATTTTTTAAAATTTGATTCTAAATTCTAAATTTATTTTTTTATATAAGAACATAAATAAGGTAAAAAAAATAGAGGATTTATATTCCTTTAATGCTGGTCCTGGATATGACAAGTTAATTGAATACTTATTTTTTCAAAGATATAAAAGAGAATGAAAAGGTGTTCTTAGTTCTTACGTCTGTAATCTTATCAATAAATCACGTATTAAAATCGGATGTGAAGTATAAAACCAATTCAATTCATTTTTGAACCTAAAGCTTTTGAGTTCTGTGAGTCAACTAATTTTTTTAAAGGGTAAACTACTCTAGTGACACCCGAACTAATTGAGAATATTTATTTTGACCACTAAATTATCAAATTCGTCAATTAGATCATCAAACTTATTAAATTAACTTATTTTGACTACCATCGCTAAAAACTAACGGAGGGGTGACGTGGCAGTTAACAAAAATTTATAAAATTACGTATTTAGTCCTTATTATTTACTTTTTAAATCAATTTGATCCTAATTTTATTTTAATTAAATAAAATTAATCAACCAATTAGACGATGACATGTGTCTTATCTATTTTTTAAATTTTAATTTAATAGATTTAACCAACCAACTAGATGGTGACATGTGTCACCATTTGATTGGCCGTAAAGAATGAGAGGAAATAAAATTAGCATGAATTGCGCTTATGGGGAATTTTTTTAAGTTTTAATTTATTTAATTTAATAGATTTAACCAACCAACCAGATGGTGACATGTGCCATCATTTGAATGACCGTAAAGGATGGGAGGAAATAAAATTAGCATGAATTGCACATATGAGAAATTAATCCAATGCCAAACGCATGGAAGGCCAAAGCTAAAACCACTGAGTCAACTTCGTTGGTGCGATATAAAATACAAACATATTTCCTTCCGTTCTTTACGACCAATCAAATGGTGACACGTGTTATCATCTAGTTGGTTGGTTAAATTTATTAAATTAAATAAATTAAAACTTAAAAATTAGATAGGACACGTGTTATCATCTAATTTGTTGATTAATTTTTTATTTAATTAAAATAAAACTAAGATCAAATTAATTTAATAAGTAAATAACATAGACTAAATGTGTAATTTTACAAATTTTTGTTAATTGCCACGTCACTCTTCTGTTAATTTTTTAACGACGGTAATCAAAATAGGTTGATTTAATAAGTTTGGTGATTTAATTGACGAGTTTAATAATTCGATAATCAAAATAAGTATTTTCAATTAGTTTGGTGGTTACGGATTTAGTTTACTTTTATTTTAGGTTAGAGAAAAGGAATCTGGCCTCCTGTTAAATTACCCTTATCCAAACTTTTCTACTCTCTTATTGTTTTTAATCTCATAAGATTTTTTCCTAGGGGTAGAAATGGAATCAACGGAAAGAAAAGCATTGTTTTGGGGCCCTCCGTCCATAGAAAAATGAGTTTCAATCATACATCTTTTCTTTTCAAGTTAATACGTAAAGGAAAGGTTATGTCTCCTCATAAAAAAAGAGAGAGGAGAAGTTATCATATGTTCTTTCTTTTCTCAAGTTTAAGAAAGTTTAAATTACGTCATGTTTAAAATATTAAAAAGTGACAAGCTGTAAAATTTATTCAATAATTTAAAATATTAAATTTTTTTATAACTTTTTAAATTAATTTTTTTTTAATTTTTGACAAATTTCTATACTTATTTTTTATAACATTTTAGGTCTTGAACAAAGTTTTGAAACTTATTTTATAAGCATCGAGGCTTATCAAAATTCATAAAAAAAATAACTTAAATTGTTATCTAAAAATTTAATATTTTAAATATTTAGATAAATTTTAAATTTTATTATTTTTTAACTGTACCCTGGACTCTTCCAAAAAAAAAATAAGGTTTCGTAAGGCTTCAACCTAAAGAAAATATCTCATAGATTATTTAAGGGGTAAAAATGAAAGAAAAAGCATTGTTCTTTGGCCCACTATACATCGAAATATAGGTTTAACTATATTGCATCATTTATTTTCTTCTTCAATTGCAAGTTGGTTATCTGTTTAGATACAATGATTTCAAGAAATCGTACGAGGTAAAAATTGTTGTTTACAATTAACTTTTGAGTTTGAAATCAAGGTTTCAATAATTTTTTAAATCAAAAGTAATACAAAACAAAATGTATAATTTTTGAAAAATATATTTTTCGGTTTGATTTAAAAAATACATTTCAAAAACTGCTTTTCAACTTAAAAAAAACAGTATCATGTTTTTTATACAAAATCTTCCAAATTTTATTTGCTAATAATAAGTTTGACTACATTAAACACAAAAATTATTAGAAAATTCGTTGAATAAATAATTGCTACAATATGATCATGGTCCTTCTTTCCCCATTTGTGAATCAGAAATGGTTTATAAAGTTACTTGTTATTCTGCTTTGGGCCTGACTCTTCAATGTGCATTTCTTTTGTTAGGCCGCTTAAGCCCTTGTGATTGCATTAGACTGTGTTAATAAAAAAAAATTATTATACGCATCCCTAAGGGCTATGCTTAAAAACTATAAGATCTTTATAATTAATGATTTTTTTTATTAATATGCATATTTGTCTTACGGTCTATGTCCGAGGTGCGAGGCTGCCTGTCTGTCCCTCCTAATAATATCAACTTCAAAATTTGAACTCACGTCTTCTCCTTAAAAGTGCAATGTGTCTTACCGATTGCAAATAGAATTAATACTCATAGAAAATTATTCCATTAGTTATCCTGAAAACAAATGTCAAACCCTGCCTTGAACTATAAACTCTAACCCTTAACCTCATGATCACTAATCCTTAAACCCTAAACACTAGACATTTAAAACATTAAACCTTGAACCTTAAATATAAACCTTAAACCCTAAACACTAACACTAAAACTAAACCATAAACATTAAGCACAAATCCAACATAAACCTTAAACATTAAACCATAAAACACTAACACTAAAATCTAAATCATAAACCACATGCCCCAAATTTTAAATCATAAATCATAAACACTAAATTATACACTCTAAATCATAACTCGTACTTATATATGTATCAGTACAACATACGTATATTCAATGGAATTATGTATAATCTAATCAACTGTACTTATTTAGTCAATTTAAATGAAAATCGTCGCTTTGTTTGCTGTTTTCTTAGTCAACAATATTAAGTTCATTATTTAAAGCCTATCAATTTTGGCTGCCTTAAAATATTAAACTAGTTTGACTAATTAAACTTTGAATTTTTGTTCAAACAATGATATCTCCTATATTTTTTCATTCCCCAAATATTTTCTATGCATGATTTAAACACCTGTACGTAGTTGTCTAAATTCAATTAATGATTAAGAAACATGTTATAATCTTTCGGAATATTTTATGAAAGTGAATATATTTTCGAATAAGTAGTTACACTATAAAATCATTCAACACATGGAATAATTCAACAAAGCACACACCTTCTTTTAACTTCGAACGGGTTCTTTTTGTTTTAAACAGTCTTAAATTACAAGGTAATATCAGTTCATACATATTACAGTCAAAACGATTTAAACCCGGATTTTTTAAGATGACATTAGCTTATTTTGTATTACCAAATACAAGACGTGGACAACTTATTATGTTTTGGGTGTACAATAGGATCATTAATCTTACATGACGGCGGCTACGACATATATTGCAAGAAATCCAGACTTGGCTTCCTTTGTGATTCTAATGGACAATTTTAGAACCATGATATGGAGTTGGAACAAGAACAAGGTCATTTTTCCTCTTCACAGTTATGCCAAAAACCTCAGTCATATCCAGATCCTCCCCTCTCATTCCATTCGGCAACTTCCAGTCAAAATGGAACAACAGCTGCGCCAACGGCAGCTCCAGATTCGGTGTGGCGAATGTGATCCCCGGACACATCCTTCTTCCGGCACCGAATGGGATGAACTCGTAATTCGTTCCCATGTAATCGACTGAACCGTTGAGGAATCTCTCGGGGTAAAACGTTTCTGGGTCGTTCCAGTGTTTAGGGTCTCTCCCCAGTGCCCATGCGTTGACGAGGACTCTGGTTTTGGCCGGGATTTCGTAGCCGGCGATTTCACAAGCCTGGTTGCATTCTCGGGGGAGCAACAACGGCACCGATGGTTGAATCCGGAAGGTTTCTCTAATCACGGCTTTCAAGTATTTGAGTTCATGGAGACCGGATTCGTCTACGTTTCCTTTTGGTCCGAAAACTCGCCGTACTTCAGCTTGTGCCTCTTTCATCACCCGTGGGTGTTTAATCATTTGGGACAGTGCCCATTCCACGGTTGTCGACGATGTTTCACTTCCCGCGCCAAAAACGTCCTGTAAAACATTTTAAAAAATTTACATTTAATTTGTTCGAATATACTGATATGATTACACGACGATGATAAAGAAAGGGTTAATGAATACCGACCACGATGACTGATTTGATGTTCTTGTCTCCCAAGGGGAATTCATTCTCCTCTTGAATCCTCAAAAGAACATCGACAAGATCTTCTTGTTCACCTTGTTCATCGCCATTTTTGACTCGCGCCCTTCTCTCCCTATGTTCCCTAATGATGTTCTCAATAATCCTATCGTTCTCCTTATGCATTTTCATGACTTTCTTCTCCACGCCGTTTAAATACTTAAGCACCTTAATCGACGGGAAAAAATCCGACACGACGAACCCGGAAAGCAACTTGGTGAGTTCCGTGATGCTGTCGATGTATGTCTCTTGATCCTTGCATTTCCCTCCGAACGCAGCTCTGGCAACCACCCCATACGTCAACGAGAAAATCTTGGTGCTGAGGTTCACCGGCTTCCCGCCGCCGCCGTGTATCGTCTTCACGAGATTCATAACCTCTTCTTCCCTTATCGACCGGAACGACTGGACCCTAGACGCGCTCAACAGCTCGGTGGTGCAGACTTTACGAAGGTGTCTCCAGTAGTTGCCGTAGGGTGCGAAGGCGATGTTGGTGAAATCGTAAGTGTAGATTCTGGGGACGTCGAGTGCCGGCCTGTAGGAGAAGTTGATGTCGTGTGTTTTCATTACTTCTCTCGCCACTTCCGGTGAAGAGACAATGACGGTGGAGACTTCGCCGAGCTGGAGGTGCATGAGTGGTCCATGCTTGAGGGCCAAGTCTCTGAGGGTCTTGTGGGGTGAAGGGCTGGCGATTTGGTGCAAATTTCCGATGACCGGCAATCTCCTTGGCCCGGGGATTGAGTTTTTGGGTTTTGATTTCTTTAAACTTCTGAATATGAAGAAGGAAACAAGGAGGACGGTGAAGAGGACTGGGAACGAAGGAAGCTGAAACTCCATAGCTGGAAAAGAAAATTTGTGAAGCTTATTTGGACATGGCCTTGAATTTCTGAACTTATAGAGTACTTGGGATTACAAGACAGGAGATACAAACAAATTTGCTTGTCTCACATACTTAAATATACATTTTTGTGGAAAATTACAATAAATTGAATAAAAGAAAGTCATTAGTTTGAAAAGATTGTTACATGGATTTACATTTTAGTCCAGAGAAAATTACAAAAACAAAATTGGAACTTATAAAACGAATTGTACCGGAATATTAATTTTTAGGGATCAAATTGAAAAAATATAAAATATTAAGGGTACTTTTTATAATTATGGGCCGAATAGATAAAATGCATGAATATCAAATGTTAACTATATCATTATATCAATTATTAAATGGTCGTGTCAACCTTGTTATAAGTGAACGATGTAGTGACTTTAGCTCAGGACTGGTTTTCTTCCGCTGTTTCGGTCCTTATTAACTTGCCGTGGACACAATGTAAGAGCTATATTCTGCTTGTCTTGACAAGGCCCGTTCCGATTGGAGTAGGGGCCTGCCTCTAGAAGGAGCTTTCAGGCGAGTTTCGAGCGTTTCTTTGTTGTCTCAAGCTTTGGTTGATCGTTGTTGGATCGTTGCTGTGTTTATCGATGCTCGGTTGTTGTTCAAAGTTATCCATGGATGAACCAGTGGACGCTGTCTCAACTTCAGCATTTTACGAGTGCTGGCTTTCTTTTGTTGTTTGTTGGTTTTCACCGATGTAGTGACGAAAATAACCTATCGAGTAGTACAATGAAGAAAACATATTTTTTTAAAACGAGTGACGAAAATCGAAAAATATAATCTTACTAATAATTCAATGATTTTGGGCGTAGTTTACCTAAAACTGTAAGTACCAGTTTGAACTTTGAAACAAAGTAGAGGTACTAAAGAATATATTAACCTTAACATGAAGGGTGATGTATGCTTGGTAGTTGAGTCATGATTGCTGGCTACGGGTGACCAATAGAGCAGCAAATTCAACACTCAACAGCACGTGCTAGGATCGCACACATTACTTGAGTGGTCTCACCAAAATACAACGGATATTACCTTTGTTTCACAATAATGGATTATATATATGGATTAATATCCTATACACTGGCGGTGGAAACTTAAAGTTTCCACAAGCGCCTTAGTTTTAGGGTTTAGAGAGTTAGTTTAGGGTATAGGGTATAGGGGTTTAGGTGTAGGGGTTTAGAATTTAGGGATAGTTGTTTCAATTTAAGGTCTAGGGTTATAATTTAGGGTTTATAGGTTAGGGTTTAGTTTTTAGGGTAATATGGTGAGGATTTAGGTTTTAACCTATAAACCCTAAATTATAACCCTAAACCTTAAATTGAAACAACTATCCCTAAATTCTAACCCTCCACACCTAAACCCCTAAACCCTATACCCTAAACTAACTACCTATACCCTAGAATTAAGGCGCTTGTGGAAACTTTCAGTTTCCACCGCCTGTGTATAGAAAATTTATCCTATATATATATATAAATATTCGAATGAATTGAGTAATTTTTTTTGAGTTAGTTAATTTTATGAATTTTATTTTATAACTTAAATTTTATTTAAAATCTTTTTCAGTTAAGCCAAGTCGACTCGAGTTATTCGAATTATTGTTCAAATTTAACTACAGATATTTATAATATTATGATAATAAATAGTTCCAATTTAAACGACTTTCTATAATCATATATGATATACATATACATTTCTTTATATCTTTTCATATGTTATGTACATATATCAAACACAATTGTTGACTCAAATTCCACTAATTATTAAAAATTTCGAACTATCTGAATTCTCATTTTATAACTCAAACTTTATATAATTTTTTTAAGTCGAGTATATGAAATTATGAGTCGAATTAAATTTAATCAAATTTTTCCGTGTTAAAGAAAATAAAAGATTCAATTTTTTTAAGTCGAATCGAGTTTTATTCACTCTAATTACTTAAATATAATATATGGAGAATATTATTAAATATAGCAGTTCAGTTTGAAGTCAAATGTACAGCCAAATAAGTTTGAATCCCTTTAAACGTTACTTCACTGCTTTGATGGCTGCTTATTTCTTATTTCTTTAATCCGGTCAAGCTGATGTAAGGCCACCAACTATTGGTCTTGGTTAAGATATTGACAAATCGATGGACTAATTCGGTGGGCAATTTTAAACATTAATGTTTATCGAATGGGTCCTTTTGTATAATCTATATTACTGAAATTTATTATTTTTCTTAAAAGATAATATTTTTTTTATCTTTGCAGTAATCTTAAATTAATAATTTTATATATTTTTAAAATTTTATTAATTTAATCATTATAATTGTCCAAAATAACAATGTTATTTTTGCTTTTAATTTCATCAATTTAGCTCTCAAACTTTCTGACTTGCATTAATCTCATCATTTGGTTATTGTTGACCAACATAACTGCTATCACAAATTGTCTTTTGTCATTTCAAGCACTCCATTATTAAATAACTAACAACATTTGAGTCAGTATGTCCACATGTTATTTTTTTAATAAATTAATGATTCAATAACATAATGACGATTGACGAATCAATTTTAATAGTGTAACAAAATATTTGACGTGTTTTTTTAATATATACAATGTTAAAATAAATTATTAATTCTGAAACACTCCATCGTATCACCACGTCATCAAAATAACATATTAACATCGACATGGCAAGACAAGTGACAATAATGATTAATGTGGAAGTAGATAACAACCACGCACATAAAATATAATGATTATGTTAGTCAACGGTGATTAAAGGAAGAGATTGACACAATTCAAGAGTTTGAAAGTTAAACTGATTGAAATTACAAATGAAAGACAACATTGTTGATTTGTGTTGAGATTTAAGGGGCTCAATTCGATCAACTGTTCTTGCTGGCCAAGTGTGGAGAAGTTGGATAATTGGGTGTTTTAGTGGGAGGTGAAAAATAGGCAATTTGACACAAGGATTTATAGTGGTTAAACCTTCTAACCAAGGTCTACATCCACTACCTTACCTCCCCACTAAGGATTTTCAAACAAGTTCACTAAGAATTTCGTCCCCTTTTCTAGGCTAAGGAGGCAACCTTTACAACCCTCAAAGCTTTCTACCCAAAGCTTAAGGAAACACTCTCTTGTACAAAGAAAGACTTAGCAAACTAGAAATCCCTCTAATATGTGTTTGTTTGCAATTCTAAGCACTCACTCAAAACTTAACCACTTGAGCAAATTTAACAATGTAAGCTCACAAGTGTTGTCTAAGCAAGAAATAAACAATTTAAGCTCTAGACAAATTTTGACATCATAATGTTGTAACAATTGAAGCATTAACTTGTTCTTGATGCTTGAAGGACCCTTTTATACTCTTTGATGAGTTTGTGGCCGTTACTAGCCGTTGGGATTGGATTGGAGCCGTTGGAGCCTTTATTTCCCACCATAAATGCACTTCTGCAACTTGGCGTATCGATACCCTCTCACACCGTATCAATACGGTCTCAAAGAGGAATTAGTCGTTGTGTTCTTCAGCTGATGCGTATCGATACGCTTGCCTAGCGTATCGGTACGGTCCTACAAATTCAAATGACCTTTGGGAAATGACCGTTGGGATAGTTAGGCGTATCGGTACGCGATACAACCGTATCGGTACGCGACTAACCATTGAGCTATTTCAAAGCACACCGTATCGATACGGCTAAGCGTATCGGTACGGGTTTTGGCCACTGGAAAATCTGGTAGTTTGAAACCCTAAGGCGTATCGGTACGGGTACCTGAAGTTCTAGGTTTTGACTACTTTAAATGTACTTTTAAAACATTCCAAGGCCTTGTAAAACCCTTAAACATATTTTCAAGTTGTTTTTTTTACTAAAAACACATTTTAAATTCTTTGCAATTTAGTACAAAACATTTTCAAATATTATATCAAAACTTAATTCTACAATTTGAAATACTACATGGCTTAAATTGATGAAATTAAAAGAGAGAAACAAAATTACAAATTTGAGATTATTATACAGTAAAATTACCCATAAAGCCATAAGTACATGTATCAATTAAGTGGGTTGGGTGATCAACTCGAGTTAAATTATTTGAATGGTTCAAGAATAAAGGATGATGTTGTTCCTCCTAAATAAATCGAGTTCGAGCAGCGCAGTCAACAAGATAGATATACTAATATGCATTTTTAAAATGACTATGACTAAAAAAAATATTATCATATTAAAATATATTTTTTGTTTGAATTAATTTTTAATAGAAGGGGGATTAAAAGTTTAATATATTATTTGTTTGAATTAATTTTTAATAGAAGGGGGATTAAAAGCCATTATTAATTAAGAATCATTTATCTTAAAAATATGGTGGACCATTACAGATATTTTACATTCAAAGAAAAGGTGGTTTCGAGTTTCACCACCTAATCCACACAAGTCGCATCTATCATCCATAACAATTCTTATTTTTATCAACCGATATTTAGTAAGTGGCCTGTCCAAAATGGGATAAAATTTGTCTGCCCTTTTTCGGTGCCCTTATATATGTTCCAATACTAAAAAACACTATAAAATTAAAATTTAAGCCCTAACCCTAAATTTTAAATCTTAAACCCTACACCCTATACCTTAAATAATATACCCTACCCTAAATTTCCTAAACTCTAACCACAACCCCTAACCTAAAACCCTAAATCTTAAACCCTAAAGTTAATTTTGAGCGTGGGGCATATGTAGGGGCACCGAAAAGGGGTAGAGGAATTTCATCCTCCAAAATGATCATCCATGCTATTACAACATGCTTTGGTATATAAATTCACGCGACTTCAAGATTCTTTTCAGAATCTGATTGTGTTGTGGTTTCTATTCAACATATTATAAATTCGAATCCTTAAATTATTTTGACTTAACCTAATATATAAATTTGAAATTAGTACTATTCAGATTTATAACAGCAAGAGTTTGAATGATTCCAATTCATGTTGTTTTTTATTGTTATGTTAAGAAAATATTTTAAATACAACTAAAATAGTACGGTACAATCACTAACCTACAATATTGTCACATGGGAAATTACTTATAGGTACAACCTATTTAAACATAATTCATTGTTTTAAAATAAACAACTGTTTATTTAATACAGATATAGATATTTCACCCACACATAGCAGACTAGCAGTGGAACAAATATCATCTTCCTTGGGCATGCTTCTAGGCAACAGTGCAAGGAGTGGGAAGCAAGACAAGTTCGTTCTTCCTCCTCACAGACATGCCAAACACCTCTGTCATGTCCAATTCTTCTTCCTTCATTCCACTCGCCAACTTCCAATCGAAATGGAATAACAGTTGGGCGAGTGGTAGCTCCACATTTGGCACTGCAAATGATATGCCTGGACATATCCTTCTTCCAGCCCCGAATGGGATGAACTCGAAATTTGTCCCCATGAAATCCACTGAACTCTTCACAAACCTTTCTGGCTCGAACTTCTCAGGCTCTGCCCAATGATTTGGATCTCTTCCGATTGCCCATGCATTGATTATGACTCTGCTCTTGGATGGTATCTCAAATCCATTAACCTTGCAGTTTTGGCTACATTCTCTTGGCAGCAACAATGGGAAAACGGGGTGCAGCCTTAAGGTTTCTTTTATAACACAGTTTAGATATTTGAGCTGGTGAATGCCTGTTTCATCAACATTTCCTTTGCCTTGGAATGCTTCTCTTACCTCACCTTGTGCTTTTGCCATAATTGTTGGGTTTCTAATCATTTCTGCCATTGCCCAATCTACAACTGTTGCTGATGTTTCACTTCCACCGCTGAATATGTCCTAAAACAGCATTACAGATAACATTAAAGCCATTCAATTTCATACATATATAACTAATTTGTCAATGTAATGAAAGAGAATGGACTCACAAAGATGATGGCTTTGATGTTGTTATCAGTTAAGGCGATTTGGCCATCTTCCTGAAGCCTTAAAAGAACATCAACCAGATCTTCCTTGTCGGCTGCATCTTTAGTACTTCTGTCTTTTGTTCTGTTTTCTTTGTGGTCATTAACAATGTTCCCAAGTATCCTATCGGCCTCTCCATGAATCTTTTCAACTCTTTGCTTTAGACCCGAAATGGTATCCAGGAATTTAAGTGAAGGAAAATATTCTGAAATAAAGAAACCAGAATTCACCTTGGATTCTTCTGATATAGTCGATATGAAAGCATCTTGATCTTCGCATTTCTTACCAAACGCTGCCCTTGCTGTTATGGCATAAGTCATTGAAAAAACTTTCTCACTCAGATTCAAAGCCAACCCTTCATTTGTTTTTATTGTTTCGACGAGATTCAACACTTCCTCTTCTCTTATCGATCGGAACGAACCGACCCGAGCCGCACTCAGAAGCTCCTCGTTGCAAATTTTGCGCAGTTGTCTCCAGTAGTTTCCCAATGGTGAGAAGGCAATGTTAGTGCACTCATAAGTAGTAATCATGGCGACAACAAGGAAAGGCCTGTAAGCAAAGACGAGATCATGCGTTTTCATAATCTCTTTAGCCATTTCAGGGGAAGAAACGACCAAAGTGGAAACTTGACCGAGCTGCAGGTGCATGATGGGGCCATGTTTGATAGCCAAGTCCCGTAGGGTGCGATGGGGTAGAGCAGAACCGGCGAGCTGGTGCAGGTTTCCAATGAAAGGTAATTTCCATGGGCCTGGAATCAAGTTTGGAGCTGAATTCCTAGCTTTGGATATCCTGATTGTCATAAACAAAACCAGGAAGAAGGTGATGAGAAGCTGGAATAAGGATACTTGGAACTCCATCAGCACAAAGAAGAGGCGCTTGGAAAGAAAAAAACAAGAAATGAAGTGATGAAAATGCCTGGATTTTGCAGATCTTTCTGGTAAGTTTCAAGTTATATTGAACTTAGAGGTTATCCATTTCCATTACTGCTACGTTAATGTAGATTTCCACCACCGCAATGACTAGGTGAAGCACCATTTGCATTGAAGTGATGCATTTGATTAGGCCACGTGTCTCGTTATTCCACTTCAGATTTTAATTACTAGCATAGATTAAGATGGTACATGAAATTCAGCATACTGACAGGCGACAGTTGCTATGAGCCTTTTCTAAGGGATACATTGTTTAAGCAAAATCATCTTCTCTCGTGGTTTTCTACTTTTACACACACAAAAAAAAGCACAGCACATAGGTTTGCATGTTGTCCACGTGGTAGTTAGTCTGCGAAGTAAATCTAAAATTCTATCTCTAAACAGTTAGAAGCGTTACATTTTGTATTCGAACAGGTTCTTTTTATTTTGAATAGTCTTAAATTAAAGGCAGTTTCCGTGGCCTTGGAATCAACCTCCGAGTTAAATTCCTAGCTTTTGATTTCTTGATTGCCATAAAATTCCTAGCTTGATATTTTTTTATGTCGAACTTTAGTGGTGCTTGTAATGACCCAAAAAGAAAAAAATGAAAATGACTGATGAGAGTCACTGTGGGGGGTGTAACGCCTGAATATCAAGCTTTTTTGTCATCTTAAAATATCTCTCTTTGATTGTGACTATTTTTTTAAACAATTTTCTCAATTTTTGCTGACCACAAGTGTTTCAGATAATTACTGGCAAAGTTTCAAGTTTCAAGTTTCAGATATTAATTGCATGTTTAGTTTCTAAAAATTTTAATATTTATTTTAAAATTATTAAAAATATTAATAGTGTATATTGATACGTAGCGTTAGTGATATACAACTAGGGGTGGCAATCGGGTGGGGAATAACCGAAAATCGTAGGGATCCGAACCGACGGGTATAGGGAATAACCGAAATCTTCACCCACGGGGACGGGGACGGGGAAAATTTTATCACCGAAGCTCAAATGAGAATGGGACGAGGATTACTATATCCGAACCGTGGGGATAATCGAACCGTACTCGTATAAATCACCGTAGAGATCTCTGAAAAATATCCACACAAATACCAATATATTTACAAATTTGGATAGCTATAAGGGTAGTTTGCCCATTTTTCAACAAAAATCTAATATCCCATAACTTGAGTATGGACAACTAGAGTAAATTTGGAATTTCTCCGTAAATTTTATAAAAATGATTAGAAAATTATCTATACATCATTGTAAACATGATTCAGATTAATTTTATTTAAAATACAAGGTGATTGATTTCGATATGTATTTTTAAAAAAAATATTTGAATGTTGAAATGTCTTAAAAATTTGGCAGCACATTTCTTAGAAAATAATTTTACCAGTAACTTTGAAAAATCACCAAAACTTCTACAAGATAAATTAGGAAGCAAGCCTTATATTTCTATAACCATACGAAAGTCTAGATTCGTTTAAAACAAAACGTTCTTGATTTCAAGTTATATATTAGAAGTTATTAATTTTAGAGACTTAATGTTGATTATTAGTTTTAATGTATTAAGTTTTGCTTATTTTTTTGGGCATGAGGATTAACCGAAAACCGTAAGGATCCGTAAGGGATGGGTATGGGGACGGAAAAATACTCAAAACGTTTAATGAGAATTCCCCAAAACCGTAACCGCAAGTATTGAAAACGGAGTTGGGAATACAAAACTGGCCCCGACCCGCCCTATTGCCACCCCTATATACAACGGTGTGCGTCGCTTATTCCAAATTTTTTTCATTGGCACATTGTATTTTGTTCTTTGCTGTTACTTCATAAAAGTTTTATTTCACAATATTTGATTATAATTATTAATATTAATGATAAATTATCATAGATGTATTTTTTTATTTCTATTCTGTTTTATTTTAATCTTTAAAACTTAAAACTATGTTTTGATCATTTACATTATCAATTTATTACAATTTAATTATTGTCATTAATATAACTAATATAAAATCTAAAAACACCTTAATATTTTATCCCAAGTTGGAAAAGGGACACGGCGCATAATTGTGATAATGGAGCGCGGGTGAGGACAAAGGGTCGGGGCAGGTATTTTTGTTCAGAAAAAAATAGAGGATATTTTTTATTGAAAAAATATCATATCTATTATGTGAACAATTTATATAATATGGTAGAGAATCTATCCACATTTCTCCCGTATTATATTTCGATTTATTTTTCGGTAGAGTTAGAAATCGAAAAGAAATAAGTTAAGTTTTGAAAAAAAAAATTGAACTCACATTTCTCCTGCATTTTCTCTCCTCTTTTCCTTTTAATTTTTCGGAAAATCTGTTTTTACACATGAACATGAAAAATAATCACTCTCCTATTTTTTCTTTCCTATCAAGCACACCTTTTTTTCCTCCAATTTTTCATCTCCTATCCTTCCATTTCCACCCTACCAAACAGAACTTTAAGGTTTCTTTGTATGAATGTCACGTTTTTATTTATTAAACAATTAATAAATTTATGAAAAAAATTATTAAACATTGACATAAAGTTATTGATGGAACATATAAAGGGCACTAAAAATTTGTTTTATAATACATTTTGGATGTAATAATAAATTTGGAACCTGGAATGAGGATATTTGGAAGTCCATTACTATGGAGTAATATTATTAGTATTAGCGTAAAGAAGATGAGTTCCCTCAGAAAGAAATCAATACTACTGATCCTTGAACCTATGCCTTTTGTGAGCAGAACGAGCGACAAACCCCCTAAGGGATAATTTTAGATATTTCGAGGGGTCAAATTAGGGATTAGCATGTATCGGGTTTTTGGCCAACCCGAACTTGATCCGACCAAATTTTTTAAAAAATTCAACCGACTCAAAAACTATATACCCTAACCCGACTTGAAAATTATATACTTCAACCCGACCCGACCTAATCTATATATATAAAAATCTAAATTTAGGGACTTAATTGTAAAAAATAATTATAAGGACCTAATGGTTAAAATATTAATTATTTTTAAGAACCTAATTGTAAAAAAATTAATTTGAATGGCCTAATTATAAAAATATATATAAATATGGGGTATCATTGCAAAATATCCTTAAAGATATAAGAGAATTAAATTATTAGTCCCGGGTCGGGTCAAACTTTTTTTACACTAAACCGACCCGAACTTACTCTTATTTGTGGATGTCAATCCTTACGTACCATAACTTAAATAGAATTAAATTTTCCTTTTTATTAGGAATATTAGAATACGCTTTTAAGAGTAAATTAGTAAAGCTAGCGGTGATTTTAGTATTATAACTGTCATTATGTAATAAGTTTACCTCTTGATATATAACTCATGTTTTGTAAATATCAGAGGTAAGGGTTCTTACAATGAAATAAATTTAAAAACTCTATATTTTCTGTTCTAAGTTAATATTAAAAATAGAATTCTGACATGTTTCTCTTTTATGTCATGTGTATTATTAATAAATTAAAAATAATCAATAAATTTGTAAAAAAATATTATTAATAGATTTGACATGAAACTATTAGTGAATCATATAAAAGTACATAAAAACACAGACGAATTTTGTTACCGCAACTTGAGTTGTCATGCTTATATCATTTGTCATATTTAATGAACAAGAATTTTGGTCAAACCTCAAAGGCTCAGAACAGACCTTCCCCAGATTTTTCCAAAATACTAATACGAAAGCTCCATGAAATCACTACTTTCTTTCTCAAGTATCAACATTATCTATATGACAGGTTTTGCTTTTTCACTAGAAGTTGGTGGTGGCCGTCAGGGCCGTTGATGAGGGAGGGACATAAGGGCGACGGACTACGGCCCACCCTTATCTAAGGCCCGCAGTTTATAATTATCGGTATTCAATTCGAATAATAATTTAATTTTTTAATATTTATTATTACGGTCTAATTTTTTAACACTTGTTATCAGGGGTTTATTATTAAAATTTAATTTTTTTCTAATATTTTTTATTAGAGGTCATTTTTTCAATACTTGTTATTAGGGACCTAACTTTTTTGATATTTGTTATGAGGCATACTCTTAAAATTCAATCTTTTTCAATATTTGTTATTACGGGTCCATTTTTTGCAATAGTTATTATTAGGGTCTAATTTTTTCTAATGCTTGTTAGTTGTTATTAAGGATCTACTCTTAAAATGTAAATTTTTGTCAATATTTTTATTAGGAATCTAATTTTTTCTCCAATACTTGTTATTAGGGCCCAATTTTTTTCCAATATTTGTTAATATGTACAAATTATTAAATTTTATTTTTTCTCATTACTTGTTTTTAGAGTCTATTTTTTGTAATACTTTTTTTTATTAAAAGTCTACTCTTAAAATTCAAAATTTTCGATACTTATTATTAAGGCCTAATTTTTAGGTTCGCCCGTGAAACAACAAAATCTCAGGAACAGGCCTGGTGGTCGTGGCTAGCGTTAAAATTAGTGTTATTATTATATTATTCAGATTTAAATATAAGTATTCGATATAAATATATCTATCTAACACGGATATGTTCAAAAATGGTAAAAGAATGGTGGATTAAAATTATAAATAATGTAAACCAACAATCCTTCAAGCTGATAGCAATAATATGGGACAAAATAGAACCTTTTTTCTATCATCAAATTGAAAAAAAAGGAAAAAAATGAATCTATTTTAGTATGGATTAATATCCTATACACTGGCGGTGGAAATTTTTTGTTTTCACAAGCGCCTCAATTATAGGGTTTAGGGTTAGGGCTTAGTGCTTAGAGTTTAGGGGTTTTAGTGTAAATGTTTAGAATTTAGGGTTTATGTTTAGAATTTAGGGTTAGAATTTAGGGTTTAGGGTTAGGGTAATATGTGTAGAGATTTAGGTTTTAACCTATAAACCTTAAATTTTAACCCTAAACCCAAAATTCTATCAACAATCCCCAAATTCAAAACTACTACACTTATACCCCTAAATTTTAAACCCTAAGCGGAGTCTCTAACCCCTAAAATTAAGACGCTTGTGTAAAAAAATTTCCACAAACGCTTGTGTATAGAACAATTACCCGAATCTATTTTAGTATATGCTACAAAGTCTAGATTGTTTGGACCATATAACATCAATGCATTAGCCACCCCATTTCAACATAATAAATGGTAATATAGATGTGCACTATTTATCAATGTCTCAATCTCCCATCTCAGCTCAAACTTTCTTCAAATGTCAAAAGAAATTAGGGAAATATTTTTGAGTTAATTTTACCACATGTTGTCAAACTATGATACATATTTTAAATTGGTCCCTAAACTTTAAAATATTTTAATTTCATTCTTAAATTATGACCTTCATTCTAAATTAACCCCCATACTTTTGAGCATTTATGTTTCATCCTCAAACTATGATTCTCATTCTAAATTGGTCCTCGAACTTTTTTAACGATCAAATTTCATCATCAAATTATTGTTTATACCATATCATATTATTACATAATACACATACGTGTTTCATGACAATTAACAATTTTTATAACAGTTTTATTAACACAAGATATGATTAGCATATACTGAAATGTTTTAAAGTTTAGAGACCAATTTAAAATGAGTGTTGTAGTTTAGGGACGTGTGATGTAATTAACTTAACATTTTATCACAAAATTTTACATAAACCAGAGATTGTGGTTCCATTTATGATGAATATATAAAAAAGTACATCATAAATATATATAAAAAAGAAATAACAAGAAATATTATTATTATATATTCTACTTACAGCAAAGCTGACTTTAATAAACAGCTTAAGTAGGCCGGTTTAGCAAGCATGGGCTCAGCTACAAACTCTTCTCTTTGCTAAAGGAAAGAACTTCAATTCTTTCTTATAACACAAACAGAAAGGCTCCAAAGCATTGAAAAAGGAAAACTTATTAGCCCTCTAAATGACATAATCAGACCATTCAGTAATGTGTGAAGTATGATCCATGACCAAACTTGGAATCTTGTCAAGCCTAATGGGGTTCTCCTTTCCTCCGATCAGTCTAGCCGGATTCCCGACCGCGGTAGTCCTCGGAGGCACTTCCTTTAACACCACAGAGCCAGCACCAATCTTAGCTCCATCACCAATCCTGATGTTCCCCAAAATACAAGTGCCAGCACCAATCAAAACCCCATTCCCAATCTTTGGATGTCTATCACCACAAACCTTACCAGTTCCCCCTAATGTCACATTATGCAAGATTGACACATTGTTTCCAATAACAGCAGTCTCTCCAACAACAACTCCAGTAGCATGATCAAGAAATATACCAGTCCCAATCTTAGCCCCAGGATGAATATCAACAGCAAAGACCTCAGACACCCTACTTTGTATCAACAAAGCCAGAATTTCCCTCCCTTGGGACCATAACTTATGTGCAATCCTATGTGCTTGACATGCAAGGAAACCTTTATAATTCAAAAAGCAATGCACATAACTTACACATGCAGGGTCTCTTTCTTTAACAGCTTCTAAATCTTCCTTAACAGCTTTTATGATTCCATTATCTTCCAAAACGACCCCCATGAAAATATCGAATAAAGTACAACTAGGAAGACTTGAATGGCTTAATTTGAGAGACAAATGATTAGCTAAAGCACTTCCTAGTGAATTCTGAGACAAAATTGAGCTGTAATAGTAGTTTGACAAGATGGGTTCTTGTTCAGCATCTAACCTTGCTTCTTCCTTCATTTTCAGCCATAAAGAACCAATCTTTACTTCTTCTTCAAACGAAAAATCAGAAAATTTTCTTGTGTGGATGAAATTTGTGTGGTTTTCACTAAAGGGTATGCTGGAAACATGGTCAGGGAAAGTGGGTCTGCAGAAATTTACAGACTTGTAATGGTTTTCATCAGGTGGAGACCTGTTTGGACACTGGGAAACTTGGGATTGCTCGGTTGTTCTTGAGGTGTCGATGCAAGTAGCCATGGAGGAAAAGATTGGATGATAAAATTGATGGAGAAGACTGGGTGAGAAAGAAGAGAATTGTTGGTATCTAAAGGAAGAGGCAAAGGACGAGGTATCCTAAAAATTTTCATGGAAAATTGAGACTTTATAGGAGTTCTAAGCTGCCCCACCAAAAGTGTAAAAATGGTCTTTTGAAATATATTTATATTTGAATAAATATTTTATTCAATTCTTCGTTGTCAATAGGTTAAAACAATTTTGTCTATAAAGTTAAAAAAATTTTGTCTATAAAGTTAAAAAAATAGGCATAAAGTTAAAAAATACTCTTAATGTTTAATTGAATAGTTATTTTAATTTATATATTTTTTGAAGAAATTTAACCATCAACGTTTCATTTTGTGTCAAAACGACTTGAAATGAGTTAACAGATGAAAATTGCTAGTCAACTGACGATAAACAACTTGAAATGAGTTAACAGAATGACACGTCAGCAAAAAAAATGATTTTGTATTTTATAAAATTATTTTTTGACTTATGTGACATTTTTTCAAGTCAACACACTTGTCTATATGATATTGTTATGTCAGCGTGCACTACCATGTAGGTTTGTCGCGTCATTTCAAGCAATTTTATTATTAATTGATTAACAGTTTTCATCTGCAGAGGGACTATTTTTGACCAAAAATGAAATATTGAGGGTTAAATTATTTTTAAAAAATAGGAACTAAAGTGACTATTCAATAAAACGTTAGGAACATTTATTTTACTTTACTTTATTCCTAAAAATATAAACATATGTTATTTTGTAATTAAAAAAAACTTTCTAAGTAAAAAAATATTTGAATAAAAATCAAAATGTAATACTTTATTTAGATGCAATAAAATTCATAAAAGTAAGTTAATAATAATAATAATAATAATAATAATAATAATAATAATAATAATAATAATAATAATAATAATAATAATAATAATAATAATAATAATAATAATAATAATAATAATAATAATAATAATATATAAACTGGCGGTGGAAAGCACCTTAGTTTTAGGGTATAGGGAGTTAATTTAGTGTATAATGTTTAGGGGTTTAGGTGTAGGGGTTTAAAATTTAGAGATAGTTGTTTCAATTTAAGGTTTAGGGTTGTAATTTAGGGTTTATAGGTTAGAGTTTAGTTTTTAGGATAATATGGTGAGGATTTAGGTTTTAACTTATAAACTCAGAATTATAACCCTAAACCTTAAATTGAAACACATATCCCTAAGTTCTAACATCCTACACCTAAACCCATAAACATTATTCCCTAAAACTAAAGCGCTTGTAGAAACTTTCAGTTTCCACCGCTGTGTATAATATATTTATCCAATAATAAAAGGTATATCTCGTACTGAAATCAGTTTAATAAACCGTATAAAAGACATAGTTAATGTAAAGCTTTGAGTACGGTGTATAGATCGATTGGATTATGTAAATACTTTACTTTGTACAGTATGAGGGATCTAATGTATAGCTTGGATCCTCCATTATAGGGATACGTTGGACTGTAAGCAGGTTTTCTGATTTGAAATGGAATACAACGAAATCATTTATCTAAAAAAATAAATTAATAATAATTAAGATTTCTTTTAATAATTTAATATATTAAACAATATCCACAAATACTAGTACTCTAGCTGATAATAAATAGTCATTTACCATATCAAGGTTTAGAGTATTTAAGGAGCATTTAAAATATTTAATGGACCACATGACGTATTTTAATTGAAAATGTTTAAGAAGAAAGAAAGAAAAGTTATGAGATTAAATTGATTGTAAAAGATTAAATGTTCAAATAAAAGTTTTACTAAAATAGATATCGAAGTAGATAATAAATATATAACATATTACAAAGTAATAATCCGAAACAATTATTGTAACACGAATATA
This sequence comes from Hibiscus tridactylites, assembly GCA_958450335.1. NCBI lineage: Eukaryota > Viridiplantae > Streptophyta > Magnoliopsida > Malvales > Malvaceae > Hibiscus > Hibiscus tridactylites. Next base: position 5,247,797 of record OY288267.1, read on the forward strand.
ATAACATATAAGAATTACCAACAAGGTTGATCAAAGTGGTAAATAATTTAGTATTGTTTAAACATGTTTTGAATTCGAGGTATTGCGTATACAAAAAATTTCCGAAGAAAGACTCACCTGCCAAAACTATGTTTCGGCATTTTCTGTCACTTCATAACGGAATGGACATCACTAAAATAGGTGATATCCAATTCAAACAGCACATTTATTATAAGTGGTATAGATTTATTTCTTAGGTTAAGTGAAAACAACCATTTCTATCCATTCTAAAAACCGAAAGGAATATATGATAGGCATCCCATTTTGTTCATATATCAATTGTTTTTTTCATATAAAAGTAGAGCATGCAAAGCTTGGCCTTTGCCATTAAATAAACACTATGATTGTGAATAGAATGTATACTCCACTTGATGCTAACCTATAAATGTAGCACTACCTTTACTCTCAACAATTTGCGGTCCTTATTATCTACTTTTTTTTGTTGTATATATCTTTATGGAACAAATGTTTTTCTCATTCTTTACTCTCTTTTTAAGTGAATGAAACGTTGAGTCTCCTAGATAAGGTTAGGAATTCGAATTCTGAAATTGTGAATAAAGAAAACTAAATTAAAATGGACGTCCCCAATTTATAATAAGTCTTTGTAAAATTTGATTTGAATTAGTTGGTCAATAGGTTGAATACCACCATACGTAGGGCTGTAAATGAGACGAGACGGATCGCGAGCTACTCGAGCTCGACTCAACTGGACTCGACTCGAGCTCGAACTCGACTCGAGTTCTTGACGAGCCGAGCCGAGCTACTAGATATCCGACTCGAAAAGCTCACGAGCTACTCGAAAATATAATATACTAATTTTTTTTTATTTTTTATAATTTAAAATCTAAGTTCTTAAACTTAAAACCCTAAAAATAAGTATTAAATCCTAAAAATTAAACCCTAAATTCTATACCAAGCAACCTGAACCTCTAAAAAATAAGATGTGACGGATTAAGAGTTACTCGAGTCCAATGCGGTCAAAGATCGGTCAATACTTGACTCGATTGGGCTCGAACTCGACTCGAGTTCTAAACGAGCCGAGTCGAGCTTAGATTTTTCAAGCTCGTTAGAAATTACTCAAACTCAAACTCGACTCGAAATTTTAACGAGCCGAGCCGAGCCGAGCTTAGTACTACTCAAGCTCGACTCTAGGCCCATACGGATGGTTAAAAAATAATTTATAGTAATTTGTAATAGGAATCATTAAAAATGAATATTTATCTAAGTTAAATTGAAGAATGCTATTAGAACATTTATTATCAAATTCTCATTTTCTTAAACTATAATTTTTAATTATAGGGCTATTTTTTGGTAAATTAGGTAGATAGTCCATTGATTATAGGGCATTGCTTGATTAGACTACTTGACTATAAAAAATTACAAACTAATCACTTGAGATATTGAAAGTGACAAAATGAAATAATCCATCAACATTGCACGTATTAGATTGTCGTGCCAAATGAGATGGATAAGATGCAAAGAGGCTTTGATGGTTGATTAGGTGCTTGGTGATGGTCGATGAAAGTGTTGGCGAGGGATGTTGACGAGTGGAGTTGCGATAAAAGAAAACAAAGTAAAAGGACTAAATTATCATTTAACTAAATTTATTAACTGTCACTTATGTTAATTATTCAACTAAAGATGTATGTTTGTAACTTTCGATAATTCAAGTGATTATTTTATAATTTTTTATAGTCAGGTGATTCAATTTAAATATACCTTAAAATCAAGGACCATCTTTGTAGTTCAACTTCTTTAGCAAAGTAAAGTAAGGTTCAAACTTTTTTTATGTTCAAAAAAGAGTTTGAAAGCAAGGTGTGACGTGGGCGATGACGTGCCTTGGAAAATAATAATTCTGTTGAGATAAAAGATGAAAGAGGGAAAGTTATTAGATGAATTTTACTTATCACGTCATTTATTGTCTCACTCAATAAGATTCACTCATCTTATTTTTTAAAGTGAATTTTTATATTTTTTTATATATAAATAAGAAGGGGTAGCTACTTAAAAGTCACTTCAAAATAAATTTTATTCACTGAAATCATAAACGTTGTGATAAAGCGAGTTTCATTTTTAGGGTAGAAAGGATAGAAAAGGACATTTGACGTTGGGCTTTGAATTATGATATGGTCACCGTAATTGACACGTCATTTTCAAGTTTAAAGTATGAGTAGTTTTTTTTAGGATAGTTATATAAGTATATGGTGAAAATTTTTATTTTTACAAGTTACTTAATTTTAAGGACTAAAAATTTAGTTTATGGTTCATATTTTAGGAGTTTTGAGCTATGTGTTTAAAATTTAGAGATTGTAGTTTAAAATTAAACTTATAGGTTAAAATATAAATCCTTAATATATTGCCCTAAAACCTAAAACTTAAATCTTTAAATTCTAAAGTCTGACTCTAAACTTTAAATCATAAACCATAAATTAAATCTCTAACCCGAAAATCAAGGCAATTGTGAAAATAAAAAGTTTCTACCATCATTGCATGAGATATTTTCCAACTATGGTAATATTTATTTATATTTTTTAAAATGAATCTTATCTAGAAGATAAGATAAGGGAGACTATAAAGGGAGGAAGGGAAATGTTTCTAAAGAGTCTCAAATTCATCATTTAAAAAAGGCTTAAACGTCAGATAGGTGCACAAACTATACCCATTTTTCCAGTTAGGTGCCTAACGTTTATTTCGGGCCACTTATGTGCCTAACGTTTCATTCCGTAACACATTTAAGGTTTTAGCCGTGACGGACGTTAAAATTTTCCGTTAAAAGACACGTGGCATGTTTTTAGATTTTCTGATATTAAAAATAATAAAAAAATTAATTAAATTAATTAAAAATAAAAATAACATGGGTTAAATTACCTTAAACCCCCTATCTTCTTCCCCATCAAACCGTCCCTCCCCCCTCCCCACCCTTTCAACTGAAAAAGAGATGGTCAACCCAATCCACGAGTATCCGGCAGCAACATTGGCCCCTGACTATTACAAAGTCTAGCCAGGTTGGACCCCAAACAGGAGGAAAGCTCTTTCGGTGCCCTATTTTCCCCATAAAATTACTGTATGACCTGTAAATTACTTGGAATTAAAAATAAAAAATGGGAACAAGAAACACTGGTTTCGTTGGTTACATGGCTGAAATGGGTTAATGGTAGCAAGGCTCTTTAGGATTGATACCCTTTGACCCTGCACAACTGGTCTGACACTCGTTTCCATTATTTAACCATTGTCTGCTATCTGGTCTTAGGCATTGCCTTTTCACTGCACAAACAATAATACATCTTTTCCACCATGGCACCATATATATGCAATTATTCTGGAAAATCAATTTATTTGCACCAAAAGTCATCCTCTGCTGTGTGTGTGCACTTTTTTTATTATTATAAAAAATAGGTTGAGTTTTTATTATCTTTATCAGTATCTTGGATCTATCGTAGAGCGGAAACAACTGATACTAATTTATTGGTTGGCTTCAATCGCGTTCATTATATCAGCTGAAAGATAATTTGACTGCTGCTGATGACAGTGCTGTTGAGAACAGGTTGCTTCCAGCAATGAATAAAATTTGGCCGTTCTTGGTTGTTTGTGTTCAACAAAAAAACACAGTGGTATGCGTTCGTTCTTTTTTACCCTGCTGAGTAGGGGTGTTCAAAAAAATCCGATCCGATTGATCCGATCCGATTATCCGTTGATCCGATCCGAAATTTCAGATATCCGATCCGTTTTTTATTTTTCGGATAATTCGGATCGGATATCCGAAAATTTTGGATCGGATACGGATAGTGGTTTTACATTCGGATCGGATATCCGATTATCCGATATCCGAAAATTCAATTTTTTTATAGGTATAAATCTTATTATATTCGATATTTTTACTTGTTATATATGAAAAATTGAAATTTCTTGATACAAATATTGTTATATTCAATAATTTATTAATTTTTATATTCGAAAACCTAAAATTTTCATGGATAGAACCATTAAATTAAAAAAATAATCAAATAAATTCATAAATTTCGGATATTCGGATATCCGAGTATCCGATCCGAAAATTCTGATATCCGGATTTTCGGATATCCGGTTTTTTCGGATCGGATACGAATCGCTATTTAGGTGATCCGAATTTTTCGGATATCCGAATTTTCGGATCGGATCAGATCGGATATCCGAAATGAACACCCCTACTGCTGAGTCACCTCAAATTAGCATTGTTTAAGTTGATCATACTCGTGGATTGGGTTGACCATCTCTTTTTCAGTTGAAAGGGGGGAGGGGGGAGGGACGGTTTGATGGGGAAAGAAGATGGGGGTTTAAGGTAATTTAACCCATGTTATTTTTATTTTTAATTAATTCTTTTAGGGTAATGTTCACGAATAGTCCCTTTCGTTTGGTGTTTGTTCTAGTTTGGTCACTAGATTTCAAAACAGCGTATTGTGGTCCCTTACGTTAATAATGTGTTTTATTTTAGTCACTCTTCTGTCATTCTCCGTTAAAGGAGTAACGGGCGGCTGACATGAAATTTTGAAAATTGAAAAAGTCCACGTGTATAATACACGTGTATTATGTTTGAAAAGGGAAAAATAAAACGAAACGTTCCTTATTCCCTTAAGCACGAGTAAATCAAAAAAATTAACCCCGATTAACTAAAATTTCTTCTTCGTCGTTCTCTGTGGATTTTGGGTATTGATAGGGGGTTTAGAGAATTCCTCTCTGAAGATTGAAGGTAAGTAATCGTTAAACTGATTTTTGGTTAATTAATTGCAATCCCCTTTTCCATTACGCCGATTTTTGAATCATTTTTTTATAGGCTGAAAATGGTGCAATGGCGGCTTCGAAAATTAAGAGAGAAGAAAGTGGTGTATCGTATGTTTTTTTAAACTTATTTTCTTTGTTTGCCGAAATTGAAAATGATTGTAAAATGGGTTTAGAGTTTAAATTAGTATTTAGGGTTTTAGTGAGAGTTTTAGATAAACAAATTCACATTTAGGGTTTTAGTGAGAGTCTATTTTGAGTTTAATGTGCACTGATTTTGGGTTTAATCTGGTTGCCTATGTTTGGTTTACAGTGGATGAAGTGTATTATATGTATGATTATTATATAATCTAGGGTAATGTTCACGAATAGTTTGTCTGGTTAACCTATAGCATGTATGATTATTATATGTTAACCTGTTTGTTTTATGATTTTAGTAAATGAAAAAACAGTTAGTTTGTCTGGTTTGAAAAAGTTAATGTGTACTGATTTTCGGTTAACAAATAGTTTACATTGGATGAAGGATAATATAGTTTAGATTCTATTTAAAGGTTTGTTTGTCTGGTTTGAAAAAGTTAACCATTTTTGTTTGTTTGTTTACATTGTTTAATAACCATTTTTGTTTGTTAGTTTACATTGTTTTATAAGGAAAGTAGGAAAGTGGTCCATTGAATATTGTTTGTTTATACCTTTTATGAATTTTGGTTGGCCAATTCAATAACAGTTTACTTTGTAGGGTTTTAAGGGTGGGCCATTGAATATTGCTTTTAAGGGTATGCATGTGTTTGCTTTGCTGGTTTTTATTGCTTTTAAGGGTACGCATGTGTTTGCTTTGCTGGTTTTTATTGCTTTTAAGGGTATACATGTGTTTGCTTTGATGGTTTTTATGTATATTGCTTTGATGGCTTTGCTGATTTTTATGTGTATAATACATGTGTATTACTTAGATTTAGACATTGTAAACTATGTGTTTTACCTGATAACTATGCTTTGCTGCTTTTTATGTGTATAATACATGTGTTTTTAAATGTGCAGGTAATGAGACAGATTTGTTCACTATTGTGATTCACTATGGAGGAAACTTTACTCATTCACCAAAGATGAAGTACACCTCCAAGTCTGAAGCTTACATAGACTTTGTTGATGGTAGTAGGTTCGCAACATTTTCATTATGTGCCATGGTTGAGAAGATAGGTGTAGTTCCACCATTTGTTGTTTACTGGAGAGTTCCAGGTAGTTCACTATGTAGAACTTCTATTAGGCCACTGAAGAATGATAAAGATTGTATAGCTATGTTGGAAAGCTTAGATAATGATAGGTACATGCATATATATCTTAAGCCATATGAGAAAGAAGTTAATGAAGTAGAAGAAGCTGCTGAAAAAGAAGAAAATTTTGGTGGTGCTGAAGAAGAATCTGTTGGTGCAGAAGAAAATTATGAAGTTAATGAGACTGCAATAAGTGAAGATAATTATGAAGCTGAAGAAGAAGAAAATAATGATGGTGCTGGTGAAGAATCTGTTGGTGCAGAAGAAAATTATGATGGTGCTGGTGAAAAAAATGTTGAAGATGAAAATAATGGTGAAAAATTTGCTGGTGAAGAATCTGTTGGTGCGGAAGAAGAAGCTGGTGCTGCTGAAGAAGAATCTGATGATGGTGCTGCTGAAGAAAATAATATTGTTGAAGAGGAAAATGTTGTTGGTGAAGAAAATAATAGTGTTGGTGCAGAAGAAGAAGCTGGTGTTGCTGAAGAAGAACCTGATGATGTTGAAGAACCTAATAATGTTGAAGAACAAGATTCTGATAAAGAAGAACCTGATGATGTTGAAGGAGAAGATTCTGATGAAGAAGATTTTGTTGCTGAGCAGTTTGATGTTAGTGATAATGAGTATGACTGTGGAAAGGATGAAGCCTGCAGACAAGATGATGAAATAGGAATTAAGGTGCAAAGAAAAATGGATGGCTTTGGAGCTGATGGTGTGCATATGAATGACAATGATCATGAGGAAGAATCAGATTCTGACAATTCTGATACCCTATATAGTGACCATGATTCAGACTCGGATGGGCTTAAATATCCTAAATTTCATGCTGAAACTGATATGGTGAGACCAAAGTTCAGTAAGGGTTTAATATTTTCGAATAGAGAAACATTGAAAGAAGCTGTCAAGCAACATGGGAGGGTAGATCGAGTGGAAGTAAAACTAAAGAAAAATGACAAACGAAGGCTTCAAGCACTATGCAAAGAAGGATGCTCTTGGAAGTTGTGGGCAGCCCCTAAGAATCCAAAGGACAGTCAGGACCAGACTTGGCAAATTAAAACCATGGTCAATCGTCATACATGTTCCAAGTCCGTGAGCAATAGTAACATTACAGCTAAGTGGATGGCCAAGTATTACATTGGAAAATTTATGTCTGAGCCTCATTACACCTTAAGATCATTAAGGCATGATGTGCTGCAAGAATTTGGTGCACTTGTGTCAACTGGAAAGTGTGCTAGGGCCAAGGATATGACATTGAAAATGATTGAAGGGAATCATAAGGACCAATATGGGAGAATATATGAATACTTGCAAGAGTTGAGGATTACTAATCCTGGAACAACAACAATTTGTTATTTAGATTTGAGGTTGTTCCAGAGGATGTATGTTTGTCCACAAACTTGCAAAGATGGATGGAAAATTGGTTGTAGGAGAATTATTGGTCTTGATAGTTGTTTCTTAAAGGGTTATTTTCACGAGTATTTGCTGACAGCTGTAGGTCTTAAGGAAGTTATTCTAGATGTCTTTTCATATGCTGAGAACAGAAAGTGTGTCAGACACATGTACACAAATTTTAAGGAGAAACACAAAGGCCAAGCTCTCAAAGATGCTCTTTGGAAGGCTGCCAGATCTACCTATTTGAGGGAGTTTGAAATTGCTATGGAGCAATTGAAGACGTTGTCAGAGGCTGCTTATGAATGGGTTAAGGAGAAGGACCCTACTCAGTGGTCCAGATCACACTTCTCTACTAGGAGCAAGTGTGATATGCTCCTTAACAACCACTGTGAGTCTTTTAATAAGGTAATACAATTTTTTTATAATTATTAAATAGTAAGAAAATAATTTTATACTTAATATGTATTTAACTTTGATATTGTAAATATATTTTGTGCAGTCCATTTTGGAGGCAAGAGATAAGCCCATATTAACTATGATGGAGACAATTCGAATGAAGATTATGACTCGAATTATATCCAAAAGAGAGGCTGCTGAAAAGTGTAAAGGGTTCTTGTGTCAAAAAATTCAAAAGAAGTTGGACATGAACATTGAAGCATCTATCAGGTAATGTTTTCAATTTATGATTGAGAAATGTTTATACAAATCTGCCTTGTTTTTCAATTTAGGATTTGGTAATGATTATACAAATCTGCCTTTGGTAATGTGTTTGGTGTTTGTTCTAGTTTGGTGTTTGTTGTAGTTTGGTGTTTGTTCTAGTTTGGCCACTAACGTTCTGTGTTTGTTTTAGTTTGGTCACTAACGTTCTGTGTTTGTTTTAGTTTGGTCACTAACGTTTGATGTTTGTTCTAGTTTGGTCACTAAAATAGACTGTTTAGGTCATTGTATGCTTAATTCTTCATGATGGTGCCCACTTGGATTTCCTTAATTCTTACCCTAATATGAATTGCTGGTCTTTTTTATTTAGTTTTTCACACTTAAATGTACTGTTTTTTATGAATTCTTCATGATGAACTTTGTGCATTGTAATCTATTTGTTGCTTACTTATTAGCATAATCTAGAGTGATGGTTTTGGTCATTGTATGCTGCTTCAATGCCATTTCACTTAGTTTGCCCATAAATGCAATATTTTTCTTATGACTTAGTTTGCTTACTTATTAGTTTAATCTAGAATGATAGTTTTGGTCATTGTATGCTGCTTCACTGCCATTTGACTTAGTTTGCCGTTAAATGCAATATTTTTCTTATGAATTCTGCCATTGTAATCTATTTGTGTTTCATGTATTGTTTTAGGTTATGGCCAACTTATGCTGGTGCACATAAGTATCAAGTTGAAGCTGGCCCATCCCATCAACATGTTGTGGACCTTGCTAAAAGATCATGTTCATGCAACAAATGGGACCTCACTGGCATCCCATGTCCCCATGCAGCATCAGTCTTTCGATTGAATAATCTAAAACCTGAAGATTTTGTCAATGAATGCTACCACAACAGTACACAGCTAGCTATTTACTCCAACATGATTACACCAATAAAAGGTAATACTCTAAACTAGCTTGTAACCTACATTCAATCAATGATTTGCATAACATCTTTGTCAATGTTTGTCTGTGCAGGTCCGTTTCAATGGGCTCCAGTGACTGACATGGAACCTATATTGCCACCAATCATCAGGAGGCCACCAGGAAGACCAGCCAAGAAAATAAAATTAGAACGTGATGAAGTCAGTAACCCTAAGATAAGCAAAAGAGGACAACAAGGCAACTGCACAAAATGTGGAAAACAAGGACACAACAAAAGGACATGTAGAGGGGAAGTGGGTGCAAATCAACCTATAAAAAGACCCATCTTGAAGAGACCAAAACATAGACAACCTCAGCAGCCACACCAACCTCATGTGCCTCGAAGGGAAAAAATGCCAATAAAGAGAAAACAATCCCTTCCTCCACCAACAACTGTCAAATGGATGCCAAGTCAAGAGTCTACTATCTCGAACCCTCCTACTCAAGAATCACAATCAATCAACTGAAGTTGGGACAAACATGTTTCAGTTTTTGTTACTTCTATATGATATTTAGCAGTTGAATGTCCCATTATATTGGGAGTGAACAAAAAACTCCTAAGATATATTTTGTAAACTGACCATGCTTGGGTCTTTATATTTTGGTGTTTATATGCTGTTGGGAGTGAAGGTGTCAAGTAACTCCTAAGCTATATTTTACAAACACATTATTTTGTTAAATGAAAGTAATGCAATATTATCTTCATTAAATTTGTTCACTTTATTTTATGCAACAAATTCATTATACTCTTAATTTGTTCACTTGAATTCATAATGAAAATAACAGACTTTTAATAAAATCATTCTCATTTTTTTGATCAAAATAAAACCATCCTCATTACTGCACTGGAAACATTCCATGGAAATTACATCTTCATTCAAACAAAATAGTCCATAGTAATTACATCTTCATTTTCATAACCCAAACCTTCTAATTCTATGAAAATAAACCCTAAACCAAATCAATTACTTCATAACCCACACTATTACAGTAGACAAAATTAACAAGATTAACCAACAAATTCGCTCAACCCTTCTTGCCCTCTCCATTGTCTTCACTTTTCTTAACAACCCAACGATGATCACTCTTGCCCGTGAAGTTGGAGGAGGATCATACCAAGCAAAGAATCGGCAATGATTCTGCCTCAAATAATTTCGACATCCAAAAAACCTTCTACCAGGATTATCATCGGTCCAAGAAGTTGCGATCTTTGCTTGAAGGCCACAACGACAAATAGGCACTCCCCTTTCCATTACTGCCGTGTCTTCCCTCTTCCCTCTTCCCTTCTTTGTTGTTTCAGAAATTTTAACAGAATAAGAAGATAAAACTTGATTTAGGGTTAGATAAAGGAGCTTATATAGGCAAGGTGAGGGTGTAGTCCATGTGTATAAACTTAATACACATGTATTATACACGTGGACTTTTTTAATTTTTAAAATTCCATGTCAGCCGCCCGTTACTCTTTTAACGGAGAATGACGGAAGAGTGACTAAAATAAAACACATTATTAACGTAAGGGACCACAATACGCTGTTTTGAAATCTGGTGACCAAACTAGAACAAACACCAAACGAAAGGGACTATTCGTGAACATTACCCATTCTTTTATTATTTTTAATATCAGAAAATCTAAAAACATGCCACGTGTCCTTTAACGGAAAATTTTAACGTCCGTCACGGCTAAAACCTTAAATGGGTTACGGAATGAAACGTTAGGCACCTAAGTGGCCCGAAATAAACGTTAGGCACCTAACTGGAAAAATGGGTATAGTTTGGGCACCTATCTGACGTTTAAGCCTTTAAAAAAATATTAGAGAACAAAAATAACAACTTGAATAATCGACTAAATGTGCTTACTCAAACATTATTTTTTAATGGGATCAATAGTAAATATATATTATGGTTCCGTCTTATGTAGATAGAGTTTGAATTTCTTATGTAACTGATTACGTTTTCCAACTTTGAAATTGGATTCCGAAAGCCATTTTTGTTATATATATTTTTTGATTTGAACTTTTAACTTTCAAAAATTACATTTTAGTCATTTAATTTATTGCTTTATAATAAAATACGACTCTATTAGTAAAAGTTATTAAATTGATGAGTGACGTATTAAAAAAATAATATCTATTTAGGTTAATTATCTCATTTATACATGAAATATACTGAATTGTTATTTTTATACATATTATTAAAAATTTTCGATTTCATACATCACGTTTTTTTGCCGTTAACGAATTCACCCACGTCCGTCACGGAAGCTGACGTGAAACCATGTGATCATTAACAAAATGACATGTGGCACTTTAAAAAATATTTTTAATTGTTTAATTTAAAAAAAGTAAAACCCACCCCCTATTTTTTCGTCCGATAACTATACAATAGATCCACGGTGGAGAAAATTCCAGCGATGGTTCGACGAACAGAGGGCGGTGTTCAGTTTGCAGGCGCTCAGGGAACTAATAGACGGGACAATGTTGTACACGGACGGCGTATGGCGGCCAGACGATAGAAAAACGATGAGGTAAAATACTTGGGGTTTCTGACGAGTCTAGAAGCCGATTTTCAGCTCGACATGTGGTGAAAGGGCGAGTGGCCCACGGAGCTGGGTCGGAATGCGACAACACTCACTCCAGTGATGGCGATGACGGCCAACGACAAGCGGTGGCCGAGATCGACCAACACAACTCTTGGGTTCTGGGTTTCTAACGAACATTTGAACCACTTTTCACAACGAACAGCAGAGCTACTGCACGAGTGGTAGCTAGGGTGTGGTCGGAGCAAGGTGGCGGTTCAGTAGCGAGGGCGGTGACAATCTCCGACCAACAGTGACGTAATTCGAGATGCAAACAGCGGTGGCATAAAGCTCTGGAATAGGGGATGGGTTTTTTTTTAAATAAACAATTAAAACTATTTTTGTAAAAGTGCCACGTCAGCTTCCGTGATGGAAGTGGGTGAACTTGTTAACTACAGAAAACGTTATGTATGAAATCGAGAATTTTCAACATTATATATAAAAGTGAGAATTCGATATACTTTATGTATGAATGGGTAATTAACCCTCTCTATTTTAACCTTAATTATTGCTAGAACACCAACTAAATACTTCAACTATTGCTTCATATCTAATTCTAAAATAAAATCTGGATAACTATCAAAGTTTACAATCAAACACTTCTCAATCAATAATTTGAACATCTCCGATTCAACAGAAATGTTGCCTCGAAGACCTCCACCACCCTACCAACGACCTCAACCCCACCAACAACAACCGCTCCGACTTCAATTGTCGCAACCGCAAACGCCGCAGTTACATGAATGTTTTAAAATTTATGAAGTCGGGCCAAAGGGTTTAATTAATCTCAATCTTTAAAATTTATGAAATCCAACCAAAGGGTTTAATTAATTTATGAAATCCAACCAAAATCTTTGGGTTTAAAGATTAGAGTTTTCACAAAAAACAATGAACTCCTAGGTACGTTTGTGTATGCATGTTTTTTTAATAGTCTTTAAGGTGATTACAATTTAGTATTTGCTCATATTTTTTTTAATTCTTTTATAACACACGCACACCTTGCCGACAAAGTTGTTCGAACCCAGATTGTCGAGAATGGACATTATCATATTTTGTATGCATGTTAGATAACTCTCATGAAAAGAAGCTGAAAGGTGTTGCTTTGCTTCCTCAATTTCTTTAAACTAGAACATCAAGAAACCACATTCTTCATGTTCAAAACAAGCTTCAAAGTAACACATTTTAAGCCCTCTCTTTAACCCCTTTTCTTCTTGGCCATGCACAAAACTCTCATGAACTTCCTTCTTCAATTCTTTACTTCTTCACTCGAATTGAAAACTTCATTTCAATTCAATTCTAAATTGATTCTTGCAAGCTTTAATAATCCCTTCACAATATATATGCTAGAAACTGAAATACACAACATGGGATTCTCTTGGCTTTTGGTTCTGTTCAATGCCAAGGCTCTAATAGAATCCGAGTTATGGACTGCTGGCGCGGTTTGGTAATGGTTATGGCTGCTTTCACTTGTTGTTTTCGAGTCGGTTCATCGAAGACTAATGAGATAGTATATAGGAAGGATTTCATCAGTTGGGATGACATGAAAGTTGATGAACATAAAACCAGATTGAATACTTCAACAGCTAATCATAATCAAAGTCGAGTCATTGTAGTCGATAGAAATGGCGGCGGAGATTCCATCACAGTTCAAGGAGCTATAAACATGGTTCCTGAGAATAATCAACAAAGAGTTAAGATTTATATTCTTCCTGGGATTTACAGGTTTGTGTATGTGCATTTTTCATAATTTACATTCATGGGGAATTTGAACATTGATGAACAATGTTTTAGCCTTCCTACTGGTGACATTCATTTTGACTCTTCTTTTTGTTTGCAGAGAGAAAGTAATAGTTCCGCGTTTGAAGCCGTATATATCATTCGTTGGGAACGAAAGTCAAATGGCGAACACCATAATTTCATGGCACAACAAAGCTTCTGATAGGTACAGCCATGGTGGTAGCCTTGGAACTTACAGATCAGCTTCTGTCACCATAGGATCTGATTATTTCTGTGCCACTGAGATCACATTTGAGGTAATAAATGAATCACCTTCAGCATTATGCGAGTTTCAGATACGGTTATGTATCTAACACGAGTCGTATTTATATAGCTATGTCTAGATATGCAAGTGTTAAATACGTGTATTTCAAGAAAAACGAAGAGTCGGAGCAACATAGCTTACAATAAACTGAAACCAATGCTTTGCTGCAGAATTCAGCTATTGGAGCTCCTGGAGAACCTGGAAAGCAAGCTGTTGCACTCAGGATTTATGGCGACAAGGCAATGTTCTACAAGGTCAAGGTTGTAGGGGGACAAGACACACTTTTAGACGAAACCGGGTCACATTATTTCTACCATAGCCACATTCAAGGCAGTGTGGACTTCATCTTTGGCAAATCAAGATCACTCTATCAGGTAACTAATTTTATCACAAAGTTTCGATACAAGATTTGACAGATTTTTGCTTCACAACTAAGAAACCGGGACTTGAATGCCGGTAAAAAAGTAGGAATGTTTGATTGAATCCACTGCTAAAAAGACCGGAGCCATTGCAGCACACCACAGAGATTCACCAAATGATAATACAGGCTTCTCATTTGTAAACTGCATAATCACTGGAACTGGCAAAGTTTTACTGGGAAGAGCTTGGGGAAACTTTTCAAGGACTGTATATTCTAACTGTTATCTTGACAATGTCATAATTCCTGCTGGATGGAGTGACTGGAATGAACCTTCGAGGCAAAAGTATGTTCCTCGTTTCCGGAATAAAGCTCGATAAATTGTTTATCTAATTTCAATGCAGAAATCTGATATATGAACTTCAATTTTTTGTTGTTGACATTTTCAGGACTGTAGTATTTGGGGAATACCAGAGCTGGGGAACAGGATCTGATACAAGGGAGAGGGTGCCATGGTCAAGGAAACTTAGTTATGAAGAAGCTAAACCTTTCATGGACATGAAATTTATAGATGGCAAACAATGGCTGAAACTATAAATTCTTCTCTCATTTTCATTATTTAAGGCCAAGCCTTATCTCCCTTGCACGCACGCGTGCAAACACACAATATATTTCTTAATGAAATCAATAAACTCAATCTTAAGTTCCTGTAATGACCACTTTCAAGATGCCTTCTCTGTGTTGATATATTTACCGGAAATTGATCGTTACCTCGGTGTACTCTTACATCGGAGATATTGTCATGTTGCTTGGATGAAGTGCATGCCATTGTACAAGGACATGAAGTAATGTGTTACTGAGATGGCCGGAAATCTTTTATAAATATTCTCTTAAATTTCCCTATAATTTTTCATGTTTAATCAAGATATTTAACTAAATAATTATAAAAGTTGAAAAAAAAGGAAGAACGAAAAGAGAAACTGTACATGAAAAGAACAAATAGGTCTAATGGTAGGAGCTGGTATTTACATTGCAAAGATTACCAGGAAAAAAACAGCACACTTGGCCCCAAAATGTGATTTACCCAGATCTCCCCCATCATCACTCTATACTGATCAATAAAACATAAATCATTGTAATAAGCAACCACAAAAGCAGTTGAAAAAACTTCACATCTAACAAGCAAAAATCAATTGACTTGGACAAGAAGAAGAAAATTGGCATTGATGGGATATTACTTCTCATGTGCCAACATTGGGAGCTGGAGTCGATATAGGAGGGCCATGTGAATATCTCCATTGATCACATGCCAAGCATTTATCCAATTTCACACAGTTTTCCAAGGTGCAAAACTTGCAGGACCAAAATTTGTACTTGATGCCATCGTCTCTAGGCCTTTCCGTGAAGCAAAGCTCACATATTGGGGCTAATGACTGCACCGTTTTAACATCAAGGATGTGCAAAGTAAGCTTCTATGAGGGAGAAATAAAACAAAACAAGGGGGAAAACGTATATTTATCCAGTTCAAGATGCAAAGAAGTAACACAATGAATCTCTCATCGAAAAACATGTTCCATGCCAACATTAAGTATATCATGGCATGTGGGTATTAAAATTGCTCAACAAGCTTCAATTCATGATTATTATATTCCTTTATAAGCAAGGTACATGAACAAAGTGATATTGATGCATGAAACACTTACAGGATTCAGTAAAGTGCATGATTTGCATTCCCACATAGCAGTTACTCCTTGATCATCTGGAGAATCATCATTAAGCATGGTGACAGAAGACGAGGCACTCGAAGGTATAAGGTTATTGGATTTACAGATTCGTTTAGGATTTTTGACACCTTGGTTAAAAGCAAATCCAGATACTGGAGGTGTAGTTAAATCCACAAAGTTGGATTCTGGCTTATCTTGCCCCTGGCTTCGTTTGTGAGAGGTTCCACCAATAGGGCGTCCACTGGAAACATCTTTGACACCAGGTTTCTCTGCTCCTTGATCTGAGTCCAAATGTTCCTGCAAAGTATCAGCACAACTTTCTTCACCTCCAACACTCTCAGAACAATGAGAACCGCACCAAAGATCATCTTGCAATCTCCTTTCTGCAGCCATCGCAGCTGCTTGTATAGGACTAAGTGCATTCTTAATGGTGCTGTCACCACCAAGACGTTTAGGTCCAGAAGGTAATAGAGACCCTAAGCGTGCTCTGTTCTCTGCTGCAGCTAATGCAGTCTGGCAGAGAGATGAGAGTGAAGGTTGTCGGGAAAATCCACCCAAGCGCTTCCCAGGAAGATCAAACCCCTCCCCTGTGCCAGTTATTCCTTTTGACATGAGCTCCTCACATTCCTGCATCAATATAACAAGGAAAAATATGAAAAGAAATAAAATAACTAGCATGCTGCCCTTATTAAATATAGATTCTCCAAATTATTTTCATATATCAAGATCTTCAACAAAGGGTGTCTTTCTTAAAAAAAAACTTAACTAAATCCTTACTTAATTGTTGCATTCGACAACTAGGAAAAAAACATAAAAAGAACAGTGGAGTAGAGATCAGTACAATTCTCCCAAGAAGACATACATCCCAGATGGATTAAAACTAACACAGAGCTCAAATACATTGTAAACAACAATCGAACATTCAACGAACATATCCTCAAGCAGCTTTTCAATTTTCCACATAGATAATATCCAACCATGAACCAATTTATAGGCAATATCTTGACAACCTCCATAAACAGCTATTAATGGTTTTTAATAATATAGGCATGAACTTAAACATTAACAGGAAAATTAATAATATAGACATGAACCATCCATAAAACATCATTTGGCACTGGATATGATGATTAGGGACTATCTAAAAGAGTGAAAAAATACCTTTCTAAGTTCATCCCAAAGCTTGTAAAAACTAGCATTATGAGGACCATGAGCATTATGGCAAAGCTCGTGAAGCATTGTGTCAAGAACTTGATCAAAGGGATAAAAATCCCAATCCCGGTTCGGTCTCCTTAGCCTTAACTTGACGTGGATGCCACGCCCCACATTCACCCCTAGCAAAGCTGGATTATTTGGACTATACATAAGAAAAAATTCAAAATCAAATTCAGCACAATTGAAAAAAAAATCCTCTACTTCAACAAAATAAAATATACAAAAATGAATAAAACTTAAACAGATACCAGAATTCTGAGAGGACCTTGACTCTCCATTTATGCTTACGCATAATGGGTTGAACTTGTTTGGCGATTTTGTCTAAGAATTTTTTGGCTTCTTCTTCCCCAGGTTTCCTCTTCAATGCCTTGATTTCCCAAACGTTATGTAAATCCCCCGAATTCATCTTCCTTTTCAGCAAAGTTTGGGCAAAATCAAAACCCTTGATTTCTAAAAGGTTGGAACTTTGGGGATAATATGCGAACCCCGTGGATTTTGGGGTTTTTGTTGGTAGCGGGATTTCAATTTCAAATGGGTTTGCGTGGCTCTGTTTGGATGCAAAAATTTGGATTTCCCAAACAAATGTGTGAGGTTTTTTCTTGGCTGCTTAAGAATAATGGAAAATTGATAATTTTGGGAGAAATTTTCGAAGTTTTGCATAAATTATAGAAGAAGTAAATGTGTTTAGGTGGTTAAAGGGGACAGAGGAAATTATTTTCTTTCGAAAATTCAAGAATCTTGGTAATTATTTAGAGTTGTACATATTTATCATAATTTAAATTTGATTTAAGAGTGTAATAATGCTTTTATATTTTTTAAAAAATTTAATTAAATTCTTTAAAAAATTTCACATAATTAAGTTATTGACCAATAAATTCAATCAATTAAGTCTTTTACCAATATTGAAGGTTGAATCTAACTCTTAAACTCAAATTTTGATATAAGAAAAATTGAGTTCGGGGCAAAACAACACGAGTTTTGAAAAAGATGGAGTCGTGATGAGATGGTTTCGGGTTTTAGGGTGGGAATTTTTCATCCGACCCAATATATTTATAATTACATATTTTATATAATATATTCAATATTTTAATTAATTTTTTCGGAACCTGTTGAGTTTAATATTTTTTGTTAAAATATCGGAGCCAATTATGCTTTTATTATATCAGGTAGGGATCAAATTGGGATGAAATATATTAGATTCCAGACGGATCGAAATCGGGTTATAATTTCTAAAATTTGGGTCAGACCGAACATGAAAAACATGTCGCGGCCCATTACCATCCCTAAATTCTACTTACTATGAATCAAACCTCTTTAATTTTAGGGATCTATATTCAACACACATGTGGTGGAAAAACAAAAGGTTTGTATGATTGCTTTTATTTTACGGTTTAGATGTTTAGAATTTAGAGATTGTGGTTATAATTTAAGGCTTAGAGTTAAAATTTAAGGGTTATATGTTAGGGTTTAGAGTTTAGTATAATATAGTTATGGATTTAAATTTTAACCTATATACTCTAAATTATAACCTCAATCCCTAAATTCTAACCACAACTCATTACTTCTAAATCACTAAATCTAAGCTATAATTTTTAAACTCTTAAACTAAGTCACCCTTATAAAAACTTTTTTCCTCTATATTAAATAATTATCCTAATTTTAAATTTATTTTTTCCTCTAAAAATAATTACTTGCATTTTATGATAAAACAAATACACAAAACCCAACGAGCAAGGAAATTATACACTAAAAAACTTTTAAAAAAAAAGAAAAGGAAAGGAAAACTTCGAAATTTTCCATTTTCTTACAAAAACCGGATCTTTAACCCTTAATTTATTTATTTTCCAATCAAAAGCTCAAAAAACCCTCGACTTTTCCCAAGAAAACCAAACGGTAGAAAGGCTGGAGCTGATCATCGTTATGGTAGTGATATAAACCAAAGTGGGTCTCTTTTATTAATCGTTTCTAGCTGAACAACGACAACAACAATGGCGGGGATAGCAATATTGCTAGATCTATACAAGAAAAACCAAAGCTTCCACTCTTCTGGGTCCTTCTCTGCCTCCGCTGCCGCTGCATCAGCTGCCGCTACCGTCGCTGCCGGAACCCCTTTTGCCTCAAGGTTCCTTTTTGGGTATGTTTACATCCATGTATTTGTTTACTTCGTTTTGTTTTTCGCTCGGTAGATAGTGGCCATTAGCAGAACATTTTGGCTTTTAATGGTATTTAGGCAATTTTATCAGTGCCCATGTCATCATGTGTATGTGTACTGCTCTGTGAACAGTGATGATTTGATTGGATTAGAAAATGGGTGTTCATGGAATTTAGGGATTTGGGTGTTTCGTTTTTTAGGTTTTATATACATTTTTCCATGTGTATATGTATATGTATATGTATATGTAT
The DNA here is from genome assembly GCA_958450335.1 of Hibiscus tridactylites. NCBI lineage: Eukaryota > Viridiplantae > Streptophyta > Magnoliopsida > Malvales > Malvaceae > Hibiscus > Hibiscus tridactylites. The sequence continues at coordinate 5,267,187 of OY288267.1, forward strand.
ATGTTTTGTATGTGTATATGCATGTTTCTGAAAGTACATGTCTTATCTGTGTGTTTAAGTAACAATATGCTTGTGTTTTCTTTGTGTATTGAGTATTGACTAATGAACAATGCTGATTTTGATTGGTTTAGGGTTGGGTTTATGTTAGAATGATTTGATAGTTTCTATTTTTTGTTTGTATTACTGTAATAGGCTGCTAGTTCAGTTCTGAAGGCCATGTTCAGATTGTTTAGTAAATTGTTGATGTAAATTTGCTCAATTTTAATGCATGAATTTGACATTGTTAGTCTATTAATTGTGCTGCAGTTATCCCAAGGTTTCCCATTGTGATGCTGGTGCGGCATTGCCTGAAGATTACATTTCAAATATAAAAAGAGTATCTGAAGATATCATTAGGAATGTTAAGAACTTAAAGGAGGATGCTCTCAAATACTCTGCGAAGGAGTATAATGTTGAGTTGAAGCCTCTTTATTCGGCTTTCGAGTTGAGGCCATTTGCTATGACAACTTTGAGGTCATTTCTGATGTTCTATTTGCCTCTATTGGAGCCTGCTACAAATGTGGAAGAGGACGATGATGAGGACTTCCTGAAGGACACTCCGGAAGAACAACATGTGGATTTAGTTGTCCCCTTTAAAAAGTCGGTCAAGCAAATAGTTCGTGAGGTGAGTTGTTTTTGTTTGGTCTTTCCTTTGACTTTCTTTGAAGTCCTCCGCTGAGCCAGTTGCTCGATAAAGTTAATCTGCTTCTCTCTTTATTGTTTGTATCTTATGATGTCTTCTATGTTTTTTAAACTAGAGATAAGCAAAAGCGTTCATATACATATATGGAGTTATCCAATTTAGATGTTAATTAAATTCATATTTACGCATGAAAAATATGTTTGATTCTTCTTAAAGTGGTGTTCATCAAATCTATGCTCTGGTTGTAAGCCTTTTTGCTGTATATTGTTGAATCTATGTATTTGAAGCATTGACTGCAATAGCTCGACTTTATTATGTTTTATACGACATCTCAGACTACTGTTGTAACAACAAGAAGGGTTCTCGAAAGACTTGCTGTTATCTATGTTTCGCAACGCATGGCATGGAAACTCCTTAAAGGTACTTTCTGTCCATTCCACAAAGTCATAGTAGTGGATCAGTGGTTGTTTATTATTATTATAATGTCTATATCTATGTCTATATATATACTCATGAGTTTGATAACATAAGCAGATGTTCCGAAATCAGCTATCCGGAAGTCCCAAAGGGGATTGCCGACCACAGTGTACTTCTTCAGAGTTAGCAGAACAACTTTCCGAGGTCAAGACCATTACCAATATGTCCTCCGTTATATTGCAAAGTAGCTACTTACTTGCTTTAGCTTTGTAACATCTCTTTCCTTTCCCCCCCAATGTTTATTCAGGACACCTTCTTGGAGTTGTGGCTGCGGGGCTTGTTCAAACTGGTATTGAAATCTACCGATTCTTCGCTCGCATAAAAGACTCCGAAGAGAGTGATGGAGTCAACACAACAAAGCAAGCTAAACTTCTTGGAAAGAAGGTTTCTGGTATTACCATCAGGTGTGGAGCATCATTGATATTTGCTTCCATTGGAGCCGGGATCGGTGCTACACTTCTCCGTCCTTCAATTGGTCAATGGATCGGTAAGTTCGTCACCTGACAATACTTACCTGCCTGTTATTGATATCCCAAATTCGCCTACAAGTTTAACTGTCCTACAATAGCATCATTTTAAATTATGCAATTTTCTTTTATATAGGCTGTGCTGCTGGAGACTTGGCCGGGCCAATTGTAGTATCGGTTTGCCTCGAGAAAGCTCTTCACGTGGACCTCTAGAGCAACATCAAATTTCACCTTTGTATTTTTAGTACCTTCTTTTCAAAGAATTAAATGAAATTTTACCAATAATATACTCTTTATTGTAAGGCTTTTGGAAGCAGAAACTGCTGCTTCTCGAGCTGCTAATCCGGAATTTTCCCTTTTGGGGACAATTATTTTTCTGAGATTTTTACCATTGAACTTTTCATAGCACTGCATCAGATAAATTCAGGAAGACAAGAAGCATTACAGCATCTAGGGGTGTAAACGAGCCGAGTCGAGCTCGAGTAGTGCTAAGTTCGACTCGGCTCGTTAAGATTTTGAGTCGAGATCGAGCTTGAGTAATTTCTAACGAGCCTGAGAAATCTGAGCTCGACTTGGCTCCTTTAGAACTCGAGTTGAGTTCGAGCTTGATTCGAGCCCAATCGAGTCAAGTATTGACCTATCTTTGATTGCATTGGACTCGAGTAACTCTTCATCTATCACGTTTCATTTAAAGTCTTATAAAGAAAAAACTTTGATACACAAGTTGTGTAAATTAGGCTTGTTAATTTTAGGGTTTATGGTGTTAGTTTAGGTTGTTGGGTTTAGATTTTAGGGTTTAATACTTATGTTTATGGTTTATATTTAGGGTTTTAAGTTTAAGAATTTAGATTTTAAATTATAAAAAATAAAATTTTTTAGTATATTATATTTTCGAGTAGCTCGCGATCTGTCTCGTCTCATTTACAGCCCTAAGAGCATCGGATGAATCTGATTTTTGTCCTAAACCCATTCGGCCATTATTGTTTAATGAATGAAAGTAAACTCCAAATGTAATGTGTATGTCAGATTCCGTAGGCAGCATTGAATCTAGTTTTGGCAGATTCCACGACTTGTCCATACTTTCCCAGGTTTTGGTTCATCATTTTAAATTAGATTCCAAATCTATATCCATCACACACACGCATGCATACATAATTTCTATTCGTACAAAATATACCAGGTTTTATACGCCCATATAAAGGCAAAACAGTGTATCAGTTTGCAAATGAACCGAGGCCGGTACTGTATTTCACATAGGTGCATAGAGACAACCCATCCGGTTCTATTACACACTAACAAATCAAAACTTCTAATGTACCCAAGCTGAAAATCAACGGTTCAAGTGTCCCAAATCATTACAACAGCAATCACTCCGACACCTAACAACACAGCCAATAATTTGTAAAGAGGCTTGTCCACTGAAACCGTCTTATGGGACGTGTAACCTTTCGATAACAAATGGTTTATCGATACATAGATGAAAACTCCACTGGCTAACCCCATCGATATGGCAAAGATCCAATCAGCCATAGCACCCTCCGTTGTGGCGTCGATTATGATCCCGATGGCTACACCGACCGGACTCGAAACGGCGAATGCGAAAGCGTAGGCTATGCATGACAACAGCGGGCGGTCTGGTATCATTAGGAGCAGTGCTATCCCCATTGCAATGGCTGCAAATATCTTATGCAATGAGATTGTCCATAAGGCTTTCCATGCATCGAATTCGGTCTCCGCGATTCCGATGGAAATGCCTTCGAACACCGAATGGAAGCACAAGGCAACTATGAGCATAACGCTGTCCCCGAAAGAACTCACCGATGTGAGCGACGGGGACTGCTCACATGCGGTGTCGGTCCCGGTGCCGGTCCCTGCAAGGTGAAAAAAGTAGAATAATTAGTCATTGTAACAGTTCAAAACAACCGAGTGGAACCAAACACTAGTTGTTACCTTGAAGCTCCGAATCAGTTTTATGACATGAACTGTTTCCTTTCCCGTACACGTACGAAACCACAGAATCAGCCGCCATGGTCAATAGATATCCAACGCAGGCCAACATAAAAGCAAAAGGGTATTTCTTAGGGCTCAAATCCTGAAACGTTTCATTAGCGTCACTCAAGAAATGCATCATGGCAGTCCCCAGGAAAACCCCACCGGCAAACTGAGTCCCGATCACCAGAAAACCCTGGTTCCATTTAAGGAAATAGGGTGACATCCCACCCATGAATGTCCCTACAAACACCAGAATCAAGCACCAGATCTTGACCAGAACCAAGGATTTGGAACGTAGGTTATGTCGCTCGTTGCCATCATCATTGCCGCCATGGGAGGTGGCAGAAAGCAAGAGAGAAAGGGAGAGAAAGAAGAAGAAGAACAAGAGAAAGCTCGACACTTTCATTTGAGAGAACTTGAAGTTAAAATCTGGGTTTTGAGTTCATTGCATGAAAGATATGATTATATAGAAAAATGATAAGAATCTGAAGTATTAGAACCTTTGATCTGTATTATTTGTCAAACATATTTTAATATAAGAAGAAATTGTTGAGTGAATTTTTGTTTGAATAATTAAATTTACCTTTCCTTCTCGTGATATATGTATCGACGAAACAGATGGAGAAATGTATATTAATTTAAGCAAAGGTCAAATATTTGAGTTAAAAATAAAAGTTTAGAAGTTGAGTTATTTGAACAACACCAACAAAATGCAGACAATTTATGATGTAAGGAGCTAGTATGAACAATGTTTACAATCGTTATGTTCGAAAATAGATCTAAATATTATTTCATATCTATCCATTCATTTTTTTATGGACCACTCGATATTTAAGTGGGTGGACGAAAACTTTAATTTGAAATATGAGTTTAATAAAATAAATATATTTTAAAAATTAAATATAAATATCATAAAGTAAATATTAAAATTAATTATGAATTGATCTAAAAGATGGAGTTAATATTTACTTATAATTTAAATTTTGGTATGATGGAGTGAATAAATTGAATTGAAGAATTGCTTTTTAAATAAAAGATAAATATGCGCGAATCAACTTGCCTCAGGGGTTAAGAGAACGATTGTTATTTCTAGAGTTCACAGGTTTGAACACTAACAGTTGCAGCAGGTGATTGAACATCCAATATTAAATGGAGAAAAATTAAAAGATAAATATTTGAATAGGAGTAGAATATAAACTAAAAGGGTTTAGGAATCAGTTTTCCCCCTTAAATTTCTAAACATTTAACCCTAAACTAAATCTATAACCCTTAAAACTAAAATATTTATTGAAATTTTTTATTTACACCGTCAATGCACGATATAATTACCCTTATAATTTTTTTTTGTTGTAAAATATCATATATATTAACGTAGGATCCGGTATCAGATAGGCTTTGCCGTGAAATTGGGTTTAAGGCCCAATGGACTACCATAATTGACACTCACCCAAGTTCTTATTTCTAAGACCTTTGGAGTTTGGACAAAGATGGGTTAATCAAACGCCACAAAATAGAGTTTTACTAATTATATACTATTAGTTTAACGAGATGAAATGTTAAAATTTTTAAAGTAAGGTTAGAATTTTAAATTTAGAATTTTAAATGGAGCAAATTAAATTAGAAAGATTTAATTAGATTTGTTGATTATATTTAATTTATCGACTAATAAATTAAATTCAAATTGTTATAAAAAAACAGAGATGCGATTTAGAAGTCTCGATTCGATTTGTTGCCTATATTATTTAAAGGACTTAATGTAGTACCAAAACAAAGTTAAAAGTAAAGCATTAATGGCATGGGAGAATAGAGCCTTTCCATGAAAAAGAAAAGCAAAGAAATGTGGCTAAATTTGTGAACACATGTATGTAAATGATGCAGCCCATTATCAAATTAACCCCTGCAACAATTAATATTTCCAGAAATATCAAATATAATAAAATGACAATTTCAGTACAAATGTAAGAATATGATCGTATTTAAGAAATATAAATCTAAACATTCTTAAATGTGAATATGATGTTTTGTTTTTACTTTCTTCTTAAGGATTTGGGTCCCATCTTCCTTTCGATTGCCACGTTAATCCTATATTTGAAGGGGTGATTATTAGGGGTGTATAAGATCCGATACCCGATCAGTTTGTCTAGAAATAATTTATTTCTATAAATGTTACAATTTTTTAATAGTTTAAAAATAGTTACAAAGTATTATATGTTGGATAGAAATTCTTTACCCATTTTCGGTGTTCTTATTTATGCCTCACACTTAACATTAGGTTTAGGGTTTATGTTTTATGGTTTTAGGTTAGGGGTTAGGCTTTAGGGAATTTAAGGTAGGTGTATTTTTAGGGTATAGGGTTTAGGATTTAGAATTTAGGGTTAGGGCTTGGAATTTAATTTTATTGTGTTTTTTAGTGTTGGGGCATAAGTAGGGGCACCGAAAAGGGGCAGAAGATTTTTATCCTTATATGTTCATATATATTCTCAATCCTTTAACAATGTACATATACATTGTAGACAAAGCGATTTGAACTCGGATCTCCTAACATAAACATCATCCGTTTTTTTCATATTGGGATCACTCTTTAGATTCATAAATGTTACAGATTTATATCAAATTTTATGAATTCTTTTTATAAACAGATGGTATATTCAACATTTCATATTTAAATTATAAAATTTAAACTATTAGTTTTAATTTATAAACCTAAACCCATTATATAATTTTAAATAATATTACACTTGTACCAAATGCATTTTCGGGTAAAAATTTGCTGCTTCTCATCATGCTATCTTCTATGGCCACACTAAAATTTATTTAAAAGTTAAATTCTAAACGCTAATTTTAATTTCTACATCCTAAACTCTAAATTCTACACCCTAAAAATACACAATATCTCTAATTACCTAAACTCTAACCACAACTCTTGACCTTAAATTCTAAACCTTAAACCCAATATTTTAAAGTGGGGCATAAAAGTGCAGACTATTTCTATTTTACTTTTTCATACTATATTGTTTTATCTCCACTATAAAACAGCCCTTTGTTTTCTTTGTAAAACCAATTACCCAACCTCTCATTCATAACCTTCCAAGTTCAAACTTCAAAACACCAAAACAAAAGAGTTGTGATGAAAAAAATGGATCAAACAGACAAGCAGAAGCATCAATGTTTGAGTCAGCTTTTGAAATCTGAGTTTCATGGAAAACTCACTCATTTACTCCTTTCAGTTTCTGTTTGTTCTCTCTTCTTTTCGTATCCATATTGGCTTCCTTTGCTCCACTCCTTTAACTTCAACTTCCACGATTCACTTCCTTTCCAGTTGTTTAGCCATACCCTAGAAAAAAACTGCATCTTCCTCGTTTGCAATGGACTGCTTATTTTGCTCGTCAAAAACTCGGGATTAATCAGTTTTTGCTCTTCGTCTACGTACAACGATGAGGATCAGTCTTTCCAGAGTTGTGAAGATGTTCCACGAGCTGAAGAAAATACTGGTTTTGCTGCAGAAGATGAGGTGCTTTTTGTAGCAGACATTGGAGAAAGTGAAAATTACGACAGAGACGAAGAAGAAGAAGAAGAAGAAGAAGAAGAATTTGCAGAAGGGAATGGGATTTTAAGTACAGAAGAGCTGAACAAAAGGGTTGATGAATTTATCGCAAAGATGAAACAAGAACTCAGGGTCGAAGCTGGACATAAGTGTTAGTTGTGTTTTAATCAATGGGGGCGGTTGCATACTTGCATGTAAATTATGTGCTGTGTTCATACAATATTTAGCCTGTGGTTCTATTGCTCACTTTGCTAGAGGATGTGCTTAGAAAGATTCATAATTTATGTGCTTACAAGAATTCGTTTTTTCAAGTTCGTTTTTTTGTCGAATTCTTATTAAATCTGTTTTTATGTCGGTTCTTTTGTCAGTTTGGTGGTAGTTATTTTGTCTACTTTTTAGCAGTTTTTGTCTGTCTTTTGAAAGTTATGCGTTCAAGTGACGAATATCAACGAACGCTTTTCAACGAAGGAGGTCATTCTATACATATTATAATTTTCTTTTGTGGTTGTACTGACATGCCAAGAACAAGTATCAGAAGAATTTTTGCTATATTCAAAGAGCACTCAAGGTAAAGTTATAGTTTTTTTTTGGATTTTTATTTCAGAAGATTTCTTCTGACAGTGTTAGGTTTGGTATTTTAACGTTTTTCACACATTTATGTTTTGTTGTTTTTTCTGCATTGTATGTCTCTTGTAAAAGGTGTGATTCCTTTGTATTCCTTTCGCTGTTGAATATAATCTAGTTTTTTATATAAAAATCGTCTAAATTTTTTCGTGTCTTTTTATAATATCATACGGATAATTTTATGATACATGTAATAATGAATTTTCTATTGTTTTATTGATTGTTAATATTTTATTAATAATACACGTAACATAAAATCATTAGCAAGACATATAAAGAGACACAAAAAAGACAAACGGATTCTAAGCCCCTATGTATATCATATGGTTTTTATGCTATCGGGTCCCTTCGGTTTCTAGGTTAAGCATTGAAATGATATTAATTTAGTGTTACATTTCATTTAGACAGAAATGACCCTTTGAAAATGATGACAATTAAGGCTAGCTTTTAATATCAAAGCCACTATTCTAGCTGTAGATTTATTTCGGTAAAATTCAGTTATTAGTCACTACATCATACATAAATTACAGAATTAGTCTCTAAATTTTAATTACATTTTTGGTTCTTTTACTTGTCAAATTTTAAAACAGTAGTCCTAACTCTAACGGCATCTATATATCATCTTGATTATGATTGAAATTTAAAATTTTAAAATTTTAAATTGATCAAATTAAATATAACACTTGTTTATTTTCCAAAAGTATAAGGCAGGTAGGTAAGAAGAATATTTATGTATATACACACCACTAGATTAGTAGGGTAAAGATATACTCTATAAGCTAAAGAATGCAAATATGATCACGTATTAAATTTGGAATTTTAATTTTATATATTTTTAATAGATTTGATATTCCAAATCCCAATGTATTTACGATTTATAATGTTGAATTAATGTGCCAACCATATAGTGCCTAGTGCTTTAAGTAGCTAGGGTGCTTTTCTGAAGCCATAAAAGGTGACACTTGGTATTGGGTGCATTTCTTCTTACATGCATTTTTCAAAGAAATAATAGTGGCATGGAATCAATGATTCATATCTGTCCTAGTCTAGATCCTACCAAATTGTCATCTGATGGTATAAATAAATGGTTATATTTTAATATATAAATTGTATAAAAAAATTAGATTTTTTTGAAGAAAAAAAAAACTGAAAACACAATGTTTCTTTTCTTTTCTTTTCTTTACAACAAATAGGCACAAAAATTTGTTTCCCCGTAGATTGAAATGTGACATCTGCTAACATTGAACACAGCTCGAATGATGGAGACCAAATAATTATGTTTCCTTTATACATGGATGGCTAGAAACCGAGGAGCTTTCATTTTCAGTAACCCTACGTGGATTCAAAATTTAACTTTAAAAATGACACAAATTATAATTGTATCAGTGATATACAATGTCCAACGCTTCAACTTCGGTCTTTAGATCTGGAGTGCGTCGGGTTTAGGGTACGGTTAAAAACTAACAAATTTTAAAATTTGTCTAAGAACTTAAAATGTTATTAAAAAAATCAAACTTGCCTATAGACAAGGCTAAAAATCGGTAAGTATCGAAACATGTCAAAAATCACGAAAAAAATTAACCTAAAATATTATAAAAAAAATTAATATCTTAAGTTCTTAGACAAATTTCAAAATTTATTATTTTTAACAACACCTTATGCTTGTTGCACTTTACATCCGCCCTATGGACAAGGGTAACAAAGTATTCATATAAATATGGGATTTTATCCTTCAAAATTTCTCTTTTTTTTTTACAACAATTAATAAAGAAGAAACAATAATAGAGAGTTCAGATTATGAACAATAATAATTAAATACTAATGACTAGGTTTGTGCTATTCAAGGTGTTGCATTTTGCATGGTGATCACTGGTTGTTCTTTTGCCATGACTTAATTGTTGGATAAAATCTGTAATTATAGGCACATATGTATAATGTACGATAATATTATAAAATATGTTAAAAAATTAAATGATTAATTATGTTATACGTATCATAAATATTAAAGTGTCATATAAAAAAATTATAAATAAATTTTTTTATTTATAATTCGACGAGAGAAAATTATAAATACTTAAAAGTTTATTTAATAATCAATTATGTATAGAGAGAGTGATCCCTAATAAATAGGTTAATTTGTATTTCTTTCTTTAGCCGTTACCATTAGAAAGTTTTGCAACAAAAAAATGTATTTTCTTAGTAGATCATTTAAGGATTTTAATATTATCAATTGATTTAGGCATGCTTCTGTATATAATATTTTATGATCTTACGAATTAACCTAACATATCCTAAATAAAATCTGATATTAAGTTATGTTTTAATTTTAACATAAAAAGTTTATTCGATAGTCATTTTGTTGTTCCTGCAACCTGAGCTTCATTAGAAACCATAGTAGGATTGTCGGAAGGTGAAAACTCAGTGTGAGATGACATGCACCTTAGAACAGAAATCATCCTTATCTCTTTTCGGTATTTATTTTTATGCTTCACATTAAAAGATTAACTTTAGAGTTTATGATTAAGGTTTAAGATTATGATCTAGAGTTAAAGTTTACAAAATTATAGGGTATGGTATATTTTTAGGTTAGAGCTTAAAATTTAATTTTTAGTGTTTAGGCATAGAAAATAACACTGAAAAAGAACATGAGATTTTTGTTCTTCAACTTAATTGCCAACTTATGATGCAGAGAGCTTGGGCCTTGCAGGCCTCCAAATTCTTTTGGTAATTGCATTCAAAGACGGAGCTAGTATTTAATATTAGGAGGGACAAAAGTTTATTAAGTTATTAAATTTAAAAATTAAGAGGGGCAAAAAATTTTATTTGATTAACATTTAAACTAAAAGGGACTAAAAATACAATTATACCAAAAAAATTGAGTGGGGGGAAACGGCCCTTCCAACACCCTCCGACATCCTACGTAGTTCCGTCACTGATTGCATTAGTTTTGTTTAGTCTCATTCACCATTGACATTTCCCGTTTTGGATGTTCATGCGAAATTTCCCATAAATTTAGCACATACTAAAAAAAACAGAGAAAGTCCTTTCCACTCCAAGCTGCAAATTTATAACTCTGCATCAGAAAACGATATTGTTACGAATATACGGTAAGATAACGACAAGCAAACAATAGCAAATCAAAAAGGGAAAATAAAGAACATAAAGATTTGCATAAAAAACTCTTGACGGAAAACCACATGCAGATAAGAGAAATTTACTATAATGTTGAAAAATACAAAGTATCACAAATTGGCTTGTTCGGCTTGAACTATAAGTCTTCTTCAACTAAGTTTCCTAACTTGACTTGATATCAATTACATCACGTATATCTGTGTACGAAGACTGCTTCGAGTCGGACGGCATGGTCGATGTTATTTCGAGCCGGGTCAAAATGGAATTCGGATCACAATCTCTAACGGATATCAACTTGGGATCTTTCCGGGAACTTTCCAATGTGTTTGGGATCTACTTTTAAGGCATTTTAAATTGAACTGCAAACTTGGCATCTAGGCTTGCTACTGAAGAAACTTTGCTTGATACCAGGTTCCTATAGTATTGTTGTAATCTCCTCGAAATCGGTAAATTTCCGAAATCTGTATCATCCTTTTCTTGTATCTGAAGTTATTTTAATGTCTATAAACATGTTATAACTTTGCAATTTTATGTTCTGATGCTTCTAGCAGGTGTTCTCAATGTTGGGTCACTTTAACTCAATCATTCCACTGGCTTACAATGCTGCAAAGCAGACCAAGTTGCCAATGGCTGTAAATGATCCCAAGGAAACAACGATTCAGAGTAGCCATGCCGCTTCGGCGGCTGCAAACCGTGTCTTTCCGAGTACCATTCGGACAGTTCTCCCGGATCTTAAGAAGCTCGGGATGTACTATGCTTTCTATACGGTTGTGGCAACTCTAAGCTTGTCGGTATTGATGAACCACATGAGAGGCCATAAAACAAATAATTTCATCGATTCGATTTACATGTGTGTGGTGACAATGACCTCCGTTGGTTACGGAGACCTTTTCCCCGGCAGTGTCGTTTCGCAACTGGTGTGCAGTGTTTTAATTGCCGGGGGGATGCTGCTGTTCGGAATTGTAGTGAAAATAGCTGCTAAATACTTGGTGTTCAAGCAACAAGCGATGCTGCTTAACTCCCTTCATGTGGCTCGGAAAATTGGACCGACGGATGCCCTTAACGAGATCGAAACGCTGAGCATAGACTACAACAAGTGTATAGTATCATTGTTTGTTATGGGAGTGCATTTCGTGGTCGGGATCTACGTTCTGTGCACCGTCGAAGAAATGGAATTCGATAACGCATTCTATTGTGCTAGTAGCACCATGACGACCGTAGGGTTCGGAGACGTGAGCTTCATGAGCGAATCCGGTCGAATGTTCGGCATGATATGGATATTCACCGGAACGTCCTGTGTAGGCCAGTTGTTTCTATACATTGCAGAAGTTTATACAGATATTGAAGCAAAGAAATTTGTGAAGTGGGTCATTTCGAACAACGTTATCGACAGGAACGAAATTAAGGCTGCTGATGATCTTGAGAAAGACAAAGTTTATAGGTAAAATTACCATGTTTTATTCCCATAAAATCACTTCATTAATACATTTCTAATACTGCTAATTGTTCTGTTTGTATTGTAGGGCTGCTGATTTCATTTTGTATAAGCTAAAAGACATGGGAAAGATCACGCAAGAGGATATTTCATCGGCCATGAAGGATCTCGATGTCGAAGATCGATCGGTTTTCGACGTGATTCCGTCTCAATCATCGGAAAAAAAGACGACGACGGTGATTCTGCCATCCAAAATTTTATAAAATATTAGTGTATTAAAAAATTTATAAAAATATTGGTGATAACAACAATGGTTAAATAGGTGAAACTCATGATATTAAGCCAACAATGTAGATGCTTCGAGCAATGTTTGAAAGTGAAATATTTAAAGCAGCGTGATAATCTTCAATTTTCACATCTTTTCTTTTAAAGTCATATGTAATTATGTAATTTCGATAATCATGTTTTTATCAATAATAAATGCTTATAGTTTCATGGGTTTATTTTTTTTGTTCCCATCAATTAGTTCCGATACTTACATAAAACTAGACCTGACAAACTTGACCCAAGAACTGAAATTCGAACCGAAATTTGATTCTGACCTGAACATAATGATCCGAAGTTAATTCGAAACTTGAAATAAACCGAACCGAAACTGACCCAAATTTTTTTGTTGAATCGAAATGGACCCGAACCGATTTGACTCGAACCGAATGGACCCGAACAAATTTGACCCGAACCGAATGCTACTCGAACCGAAAGTTAAATCGAATATCGACTCGATTTTAACCCGAAAATTAAGGTAAAATAAATGAATAATTTATTATCTATTTTTAACAATATAATAAATAATAAAATGAAATATATTTTATTATCTTTTTGTACTATACTAAACCTCAAATCCTAAACCGAACTCAAACCAAATTGACCCGAAAATTTAAATGTTGACTCGACTTGATTTTGACCCGAACCAAAAGCGACCGATCTGATATTGACCTGACCCGAAATCGACCGATCTCATTTTAACCCGATCCAATATTCGAATCCAACTCATCACTGACCCGAATTAGACCCGAACCGAACCGACCCAAATCGAATCTAAATTGATTTTAGATAAACCTGAAACGACCCGAACCGAACGATCCGATTGCCACCTCTACATATAACTTATGTGATTAAAGTTTTGTAATCGTTGAACTAGTTTTAGTGGATTCTTGGGAAACTAAAAATACTAATATGATATTACAACAAAAAAAACTATAAATAAATAAAGAAGTCTTGCTTTTAAGCCTTTTGGCCATTGTTTGAAGTTAATCACCACATCATTTCGAATTGTAACCAAACATGGCAGATCATTCAACAGATAAAAATTATTTGCGCTTTTCTTATGTCTTAATATTAAAAAATTAAATTTTAAGTTTTACCCTAAATTTTAAATTTTGCACTCTATAGTCTATACCCAAAAAATACATTCTATCTTAAATTTTATAAACTATAAACATAATTTTTAGTACGAGGATATAAATAAAAGCACCGAAAAAATATATATTTTTATTTTCATTCAACTTATGCTTCTTGGACTAGAAGCTTGACTAATATGGAAGCTTAATAATTTTTTTTAATCATTTTTATATTTTCAGAACTCTCTAGGATTTTTATAATATTTAAATATTTTTCAAAATATTTTAATAATATTAGAATTTTTAAACATTTTGTAATTTATAAAATAATGGATCAAGACCCTATCTGCCTCGATACTTTGATATTTATTAGGATTTACATTTGTCACAATCCATCTTCTTTATTTTTGAGATGATTTACAGATTAGCGAATTAAAGATTGAGATTTAGGATTTGGTTTTTAACAGAAAGTGATTCGGGATGATGAATTTCAATATTGAACTGTTATTGATAAAAAGGGTTCATAATTTGTAGACCGAAAGTAGATTGACCTTGAAAGAAAGTTAAAAAGATCAGTGATAAGAACGAAAATGAAAAGCATCTTTATAAAATATATACACAAATACGTAGGAACAGGGACGGACGCAAGACTTTAGGTTAGAAGAGTGAACCTATAAATTTTTAAATGGACGAACTTATAAAAAATTTTAGGGGGTAAAAATAAATTTTTAATAAAAAATAAATCAAAAAATTTTAAAAAAATAAGTCGTATAGTAATTTCAAGTTTTTAGGGGCGACCGCCCCGCCAACCCCTTGTTCCATCCCTGTGTAATATATTCCTAACTTTGATGGTAAGCCATTTCATGCTCAAATGCTGATGACAGACCATTTTTCGAGTTTTCAATTGGCTGCAAAAGCACAACAATTCTCCATTTGCAGGCCAATAGCTTTCGAAATATGATTCCCAGAAGGAAAAAAAAAATCCTCCAACGTTCTCTCATCGGCAGACTTATGGCTAATTGCAGAATCGCAAATTCGCTGGTTCCTATCATCTTGTACATGATTAAGACGAAGCGGCCAACATTTACTACACAATGTCAGGTCTGAGAAAAAGTAGAAACATTAATCACATTTTATAAAAGAAAAAGTCTTTAAATATAAATGTGGTAGCGCATCAATACTATATAGGGTAATGTTCACAAATAGTCTCTTTCGTTTAGTGTTTGTTCTAGTTTGGTCACCAGATTTCAAAATAGGTTATTGTAGTCCCTTACGTTTATAATTTGTTTTATTTTAGTCACTTTTCCGTCATTCTCCGTTAGAGGAGTAACGGCCAGCTGACATGACAATTTTAAAATTAAAAAAATTTCACGGGTATAATACATGTGTATTATGTTTATACACATGGACTGCACCCTCACGTGTGAATCTTGCTTATTGCCCGCATATTTCTGACTCTGGGTTGAGAGCTCTTTCTCAAGGGTGCTGTGAGCTTCAAGCAATTAAGATATCCAGTTGCAGGGGTGTAAGTGGTGTTGGCTTAAGAAGTTGTTCGTCAACTCTAGTTTACATCGATGTTGAATGCTGTAATCTTGAACCCGAAGGAATAATGGCCATTGTTAGTGGAGGTGGGCTTAAGTTTTTGAACATTGCTGGTTTAAGTTGCTCAAACTTTAGAAATGGGTTGGAAGCAATTGGGAATGGATTTGCAGCGGGGCTTAAAATCCTTAGTCTTCGAATGTGTAGAAATATTACCGATGCTTCCATTGTTGCAATTGCAAAAGGGTGTCCACAACTTCGGGAGTGAAACCTGGCATTGTGTCATGAGGTTAGGATTCTGGGATGGGCTTCCATCGGATCAAACTGCCATAATTTGAAGAAACTCCATGTGAATCGGTGCCAAAATTTATGTGATCAAGGGTTGCAGGCTCTAAGAGAAGGCTGCAAACAGCTTTCCGTTTTGTACATGAACCGGAATGGCTGGATATCAGACACGGCGGTGGAGTTGTTTAAACTGTATAGATGCAATGTCAAGATCAAGTTCGAAGAAGTAATGTCGATAGGGCCTAACTGGGACAACTTAGATGACGATGAGTAAAAGATTTGAAATAAATTACCACGCGGAGGAAGGACATCCAAAAGCTTGGAGGGGATGGGGGAGCACCAAAAGGATTATTTGGATCTTGCTCACCATATGGACCCATGCCCATACCATAACCACCCATTTGACCTCCAAACCCACCGAGACCACCGCCATACATTCCACCACCGTACATTCCAGAGTTCTCATATAGACCACCATAGCCTCGTATATACATGTTGTTTCCATATAATCCACCGCCATAAGAACCTACTCCACCATATGATGAACCATACATTCCCGAACCATACCCCGAATTGTAATTTAAGCCAGAACCATAGCCTGCATCAAACACCAAATTAGACAAGCTCCACAATAAGTAACCGTTTGTATTATAATAGATGAATGAACTCTTTACCTCTGTAAGTGTTTCCATAATTCTGTTGCTCCCAAGGCCTGCTAGGTAAAGGCCTAGCAACAACATTTCTATTCACAGCAGCAGTCGCATCAGCAGTTGAAACGATTTTACCTGGTCTTGCTGTTTCGGATGCCTCGACCACATCACTGGTGCTTTCAGTTGATGGTGGCTTAAAGGGTCCGGAACCAGACGATCCCCCGGCTTGCTCTCATGGTTTAGGCGGAGAGCCACCGGTAGCTGCAGTTGAGAATGTCAAATTACAATTAAATTCATGGGGGGAGCAAAAGGAAAAGATGAACTGCAAATATTCAAACTTGCTAACACCAGATACAATCCTTTAATTTCTTAACCTTAATCTATCGTGTATCATGTGGAATTTTTTTTAATTTTAAAATTTTCATGTCAGCCGGTCGTTACTCCTCTATCGGAGAATGACAAAAAAGTGACTAAAATAAAACAAATTATAAACGTAAGGGACTACAATAACCTATTTTAAAATCTGGTGACCAAACTAGAACAAACACCAAACGAAAGGGACTATTTGTGAACATTACCCTACTATATAATATGTATTTTGGTAGAAGATAATGATCCCATGAAAATAGTTTTGTTTAAAGAGGGAAATGAATATATTTAACCTCTCATTGACTATTGAAATCTCCCATTTTGGATGTTCATGCGAAATTTCCCACAAATTTAGCACATAACCAGAAAAACTAAAGAAAACCCTTTTCACTCCAAGCTGCAAACATATATCTTTGCATCACAAAACGACATCAATTGGGATCTTTCCATGAACTTTCCAATGTGTTTTGAAACCCAATTTCCTTCTTCTTATAAGCATTTTAAATTGAATTGCAAACTTGGCATCTCGGGCTTATTACTGAAGAACCTTTGCTTAATACCAGATTCTTATATAATTGTCGAAATTTCCTCGAAATCGGTAAATTTCCGGTATCTATATCATCATTTTTCTAGCTCTTTAAGTTATTCAAATGTCTATAAAGATGTTTTAGCTATGAAATTTCATGTTGTAATTACTTCTAGCAGGTGGTCTTAATGTTGGGTCACTTCAACTCAATGCCAATGGCTGCTGCAGGCTCTCCAAACTTAACAAATGATGAAAATGATCCCAAGGAAACAACAATTCCGAGTTGCAAATCAACTTCCGCAGCTGCTAATTGTGCCGTTCCGAGTGCGATTCGGACAGTTCTCCCGGACCTTAAGGAGCTCGGGAAGTACTATGGGATCTACACCGGTATCGGGACCCTGTGCCTTTTGGTATTGAAGGACCACATCAGAGGCCACAAAACAAATGATTTCATTGATTCTCTTTACATGTGTGTGGTGACAATGACAACAGTTGGTTACGGAGACCTTTACCCCCACGGCATCGTACCGGAACTGGTGTGCAGTGTTTTAATCGCAGCAGGGATGTTGCTGTTCGGAATTGCAGTGAAAATAGCTGCTAAATACTTGGTTTTCAAGCAACAAGCAGTGCTGCTTAACGCCCTGCACGTGTCTCGGAAAATCGGACCGACGGAAGCCCTGCACGAGATCGAAACCCTGAAGATAGACTACACCAAGTGTATGATATCATTGGCCGTTATGGGAGTACATTTCGTGATTGGAGTCTTCGTGCTGTGTACTGTGGAGAAAATGGAGTTTGAGGATGCATTCTATTGTGCTATTAGCACCATGACGACCGTAGGTTCCGGAGACGAGAGCTTCTCGAGCGAATTCGGTCGAGCGTTCGGCATGATATGGGTATTCACCGGAACGTCCTGTGTAGGTCAGCTGTTTCTCTACATTGTAGAGGTTTATACAGATATTGAAGCAAAGAAATTTGTGAATTGGGTCATTACAAACAACGTTATCGACATGAACGAAATTGAAACGGTCGATGATCTTAAGAAAAAAAGAATTTACGGATAAAATTACCATGTTTTACTCCCTTAAAATCACTGGGTAATATGTATGTTGTAAAAACTGTACGCTGATTATGATTTTGAACAATATTGAACGTACGTGTAATGTAATTTTTATTGTAATAATATGGGGTTGTTCATTTCATTCTATAAACCTGATATGTGTCTTTTTTTTTTAATTTGTTTTTTAAATTATTAATTAAGAAAACAAGCCGATACAAGACACGTGTCTCAAGTTGAATGATTGTGATATGGACCCAAATAAACAGCGAAGTATCGGATCAGGGTTGGAAGTGGAAATTCCTTCTTTGAATTTTCTAGCAGCCACAAACATAAGAACGAATGCACTGAATAGTAACCCATCTTAGCCCCACGTAAGAGGATCAACGTCTCAGATTAACCGTGAGGGAATAATATGGATTACATCAACGGTGTATCTAATTCTTAAGCATCTATCCCTCGAAAAGAAATCTAAGAATCCAACTCTGAATTCATTTTTATAAAATAAAAATATATAATAATTATTTGAAAAGTTGTTTTTTAATATATAAATTGTGTAAAAATAATATTCACAATTTTAAATTTTAAAAAATTAGAGTGCTATTAATTTATAAAGTTTAATAAAGCATATGAAACAATAGATCCTAGATCAATCACTGTCAAATCACAATCATACTTCATTAAAAAAGAGAATAATATATTATTATTTCGAACAAAAAAGAACTACTTGAAATTAAGTAATTAATTATTAATAATATTATTCCTCCCAAAATTTACAGTTCAAAGTGAAAATACAGCAGACTAAGGAAAGAGAGTTAGAGATTATAGTACCGAGTTGAAAAAAGAAGCTACTCAGACTTGTAAGAGTCAACGGAGAGTTCGGGGTGGCCGGCAACATAATCAAGGAGGCCTTCGCCGGGCTTATCCGCCGGAGATTCAGAACCGCCGGAATGAGGGGAGGTTTTGGCGAAGAAGACGACAGCTACGAGGAAGAGAGCGGTGGAGAGGAAGAGAGGCCAAAAGTAGGTTAAAATGGTGAGAAAAGAAGGCGCAAAAATGATGAGCGAAGAAAGTGTGAGCGAAAGAGCGAGTGTTAAGATTATTGGGTACTTGAACTTCACAAGTTTTTGTGGGATCTCCATGGTTGTTGATTTGGGATAATATATATGGGAAATTAAAGAAGATTTTTGAAGGGTTGTTTTTAAGGAAGAAGATGAAGAAGAAAAGAGTGAGTGTTTTTGGAGTTTCTTAGTGAGCAGAGCAGGGTTGGTGATTGATTTCATTTCGTTTTTCTTACACATGTTTAATCCGGTGAAATATTGCTTTCCCAATATGCCCTTTCATTTACTTTCTAGGCTTAAAATCAAAATAAACGTTTAAATTATCTATTTTTTATGTGTTTAATTTTTTTAGATACTTGAACTATTATTTTTTAACCAAAATAAATGTTTCAATTATCAAGGACAAAAATGATAATTTAAACGCCTAGAATACGCAAATAAAATTAGACACCTAAAAAAACGAGATAGTTTACACACTTATCTTGATATTAAGCCTTCTTTAGGAGTTTATTGTTTTTCTTGGGTAAAGTTGAAAAATGGTTATTGAACTATTTCAAAATATTCACTTTGGTCATCAACTTTCATATTTTATAAAATGAACATTAAATTTATGATTTTATTACAAAATAGTCATTTTGATGTTAATTGCCCTTAATGGATGAATGACGATAAATTATAACATAGGTCATTCTCGTCACGTTATTCATGGGACTAACCAATAAAAATCACAAATCTCATTATTTTTTCCATGTCATATTTTTACCAAGTGAATATTCACTTGGTAAAAACTGTTTTTAAAATTGGTTTATAGTAAATATGATTGAAGATTCACTTAGTAAAATATATGACATGAAAAAATAATGAGATGGGTCATTTTTCTTGGTTGGTCTCATGGATGACATGGCGAGAATGACTCGTGATATAATTTATCGTGAATGACAGTTAAAAAAATTTGTATATAACATAGTTAGTCCTTCATACATACACATTTAATCAATTTAGACCCCACTATTTACACATTTTATCAACTATGTCTTATTTTTAATTATAAATAATATGTTATATTGGTGGAAAATAAAGAAAAATATTATATTTTTATTAAAAATAGGACCAAGATGATGGAATGTATAAACAATGAGGACTAAATTTATTGATTTTTAACAAATTAAATAAATGTCTAAATATCTTATTATATAAATTTTGTTAATGGAAATGTCATCCCTTAATAACAATTAATGGCACGATGACTATTTTGTTACAAAATCATGAGTTTAATGTTCATTTTGTATCAATTGAAAATTTGATAATCAAAATAAATATTTTAAAATAATTTAATGAATATTTTTAAACGGTACTCTTTATACATTTATAAGAAATTAATAAAAATAATTTATTAATTATTAAAAATTAGATATAATAATAAAACTTATATTCTTACGAAGATAATTTAAGTTCAAATTAAAAAAAAAAATAATCACAAATTTTAAACATAAATGATAAAACGAGATTAGAAAAAAAAGCACTCAACCAAAAATGCTACAAGCATCACTTTATTTGATGAGATATCCTTGTTGACATCACACGAAATATTTTTTTTTCATCGAAAATGCTACCAACGAAAAAAAATCAAGTCAAAGAAAAATGCAGCTCAAGTTATTTTAAATGTCACCACCACCAGTACCACTATGTGAAAAGACATTTATCATTCTAAAGAGGAGGGAAAAGAAAGCCAAGGAACGAAAGAGAAAGAAAAATGAAGAATGATTCGCCGGCAATGGTATAAAAAATTACTTAATAATAAAATAATATTTTATTTAAAATTTAATTATATTTTCTGTCTCAATAAAATTATCAGTTTTGTGTTTTAAAATTATTACACAACTGTCATTTTGAAAATTTTAACAATTTTTATAAGAAAAAAAAATTATTTTTCTATTTTTTTTATTTTACCAACAAAAATAAAAATTAACTTTTTAAAGATAAATTTGTCATTTAAATTATTTTACACCTCACAATTTTCTCTTCCTAAAACTTCTTATAAAGTCAACATGTGACAAAATAAATGGAACGAACGAAGTATAAACTATAGACAAAAAACTATGGACTATTCTATTGCTCTAAACTTGACCCGCTTCATCTCGACCCAGATTAAATATGTGTCTAGTTTTTTTAAATAGCTTAAAGTTGATTATAATGTAGTATCTGTCCGTGTATATTTTAAATCTTTTGACAATATACACATATTACAAGCAAAACGATTAAACTCGGATCTCTTAGAATAAATATTATCTACTTTTCTATTGAGACCACTTGTTGGATCCATAAGATAAAAATTATTTGTCCCTTTATGGTGCCCCTTTCTATGCCCAAACACTAAAAAAATGCTAAAAATTAAATTACAGGCCCTAACCTTAATTTTAAATCCTAAACCCTACATTATATACCTTAAAAATACATCCAACCCCAAATTCACTAAACACTAATCATAAACTCTATTTATAAACCCTAAATCTAATTTTTAATATAAAAATATAAATAAAGGTATAGAAAAAAAAATAAGAGATTTTTATTTGAATCCATGTCTCGTTTTTTAAATAAAGAGGAAGAGAAGGTGGTATGCATCATGGGACATTTCAACGGTAAAATAAATGTCAAATACAGACCTTCCACTGAAATTGTCGGCTACTTTGTTTTTTTTTCAAAATTAACAGAGTAATTGTTTTTAACTTTAAACTAAAGTTTTTGTTAACTTGTGAGCAGAGAGGATCCAATCCAACGTATGGTGCAGAAACCAAGGGACTGAAATTATTCCATTTTCAGAACAATTATAACATAAAAAACGACAACTTTATTTGCTATAGCTTGGTCTGGTTACAAACCAAGGAAACCCACGGTTTAATTATAAATAACCGCCTAAATTATATTTTCTATTTTAATAGATATTTAAAAAAAATAGGTGTTTAACATTTTCATTGTTAGTATTATAAGTGTCTGATCGTTAACAAATTTTAAAAAAATTTATTAGCCAGTCAAAACATGACACGTGACATTCTTTATTTTTTTCATTTATTTTATAAAATATTTAAAATTTTTAAAAATATCATAAAATTCTCAAAATAATCTCCAAATCCCATAATCCCCAAACTTTCAAAATAGTCCCCAAATCCTTTGATCCCCAAACTCTCAAAATAGTCCCCATCACTTCCGTCATCGGTCTCCCAATATTATTTCCCTAATTTTTTTATCGCCGAACTCGACGACCGACGTGTCTAATGTTAAAATAAAATTGAACGACGAGAGAAAGAAAAAAATTATGGGCGAAAAACGGTGGCTGATCAAATGACGAACGGCGTGCGGGTCTTAAGGCGACTGAAAGAAACTTCATTCTGTCGCCAATAGCGTGATGAACGACGATAACAGTAGCTGAGTTTGAGGATCTAGAAATTTTGAGTTTATTTTGTGAATTTTAGAACATTTAAAATTTTTTTTAAAATGAAGTTAAAGAAAATAAAAAAATTATAATCAAAGTCACATGTTATGTTTTGATTGGCTAATAAATTTTTTTAAAAAATCTTTAATGGTCAGACACCTAAAATGATAACTGATAAAAATATTAGACATTTACTTAACCCTAAAAATACTTTAATATAAATGACCGCTTCATGCATTTTTTTTATTTTTTTAATATAAATGATTCATATAAAAATTTTCAAACCGCATTTCGATTGTTATACCTATATATCATAGGCGGATAAAAATTCTCTGCTCCTTTTCGGTGACTCTTTATATGCTCTAATATTAAAATTTTAAATTTCAAGCCCTAAATCCTAAATCATACGCCCTATATCTTACCCTAAAGTCCCTAAACTCTAAATTTAATTTTTAGTGTAAGAACATAAATAGGAGCACTGAAAAGAGATAGATGATTTCTATTCGTGGGATATATGGAAAATTTGGAGACAAATTAGTGGTAAATGTCATTATTTTATACTATCCTTTACTGAGTACTTGTAGATTAGCAAATTGGTCAATATCAGTATCAAATTTATGTCTAATTTTTTACTAAATGGGGAAGATTTATGGATTTTTCATATAAATATATCAAAGTAGAAATTATTTTGAATTTGACAAAAAACGAAAGGGGACCATTAAGAGGATTTCCAATGTACTGAGAATAGCATGTATTAGGTGGTTAGTTTCATGCTACTAGGCGAAAAACATGGAAAATAATCTCAAAACCTTTTTAAATAAATTTATTAAATTTAATTGTATATAAAGCTTAAAAATATGAAGGAGCACACATATAATTATATAAACGATTAAAGTAATTTTTTTGGAGTTTTTAAATTTTTATTGCGCGTATATTAATCTTCAATAATTATAAGTTACTTACAATTAATTAGAACACCGAACTATTAAAATGTATTTATTTTGATTATCGAACTACCGAACTTGTCAATCAAACTGTTAAATTTATTAAATTAATTTTTTAACTATTGTTGTTTAAAAATTAAAGAATGGATAGTGAAAGGATGACGTAACAATTAATGAAAATTTAAAAATTTATACATTTGGTCACTAAAAATTAAATTTTAAGTTATAACCTAATTTTTATATCTTAAACCCCTAAACTCTAGAAAATATACCCTACCCCTAATTCTATACACCCTAACCCTAAGCCCCAACTTTAAACTCCAAACCCTAAACTCGCTATTTTTATAATAAAGGCACCAATAGAAGTATAATTAGGGGCATGGGTGGAGCCACTCTTTGGAATGGGGTGTCTCTTGACACCCAAAATTTTTTAAAAACTTATTTTTTCTTTATAATTTGTTTATAAAAAATTAAAAATATAGACAAATGACACTTCTTTATAAATAAAACGATACATTTTTATAAATAATTAACTTTCCTTATATATGATTGAAAAAATGACACACCTTAAAAAAATTTCTAGCTCTGTACCTGATTAGGGTAGACGATTTACATCCTTTGAAAGACAGAATTTGTGCCAAAATTATTAAGGTAATTATATAAAGGCTCGTAGCAGCTGTCAGTGTGCTGAATTTCATGTACCATCTTAATCTATGCTAGTATAGATAGTGATTAAAATCTGAAGTGGGATAACGAGACACGTGGCTTAATCAAATGCATCACTTCAATGCAAATGCTGCTTCACCTAGTCATAGCGGTGGTGGAAATCTACATTAACGTAGCAGTAATGGCGTAATGGGTACAGTACCAGACAAATGCATAACCTCTAAGTTCAATATAACTTGAAACTTACCAGAAAGATCAGCAAAATCCAGGCTTTTTCATCACTTCATTTCGTGTTTTTTTCTTTCTTTCCAAGCGCCTCTTCTTTGTGGTGATGGAGTTCCAAGTATCCTTATTCCAGGTACTCATCACCTTCTTCCTGGTTTTGTTTATGACAATCAGGATATCCAAAGCTAGGAATTCAGCTCCAAACTTGATTCCAGGCCCATGGAAATTACCTTTCATTGGAAACCTGCACCAGCTCGCCGGTTCTGCTCTACCCCATCGCACCCTACGGGACTTGGCTATCAAACATGGCCCCATCATGCACCTGCAGCTCGGTCAAGTTTCCACTTTGGTCGTTTCTTCCCCTGAAATGGCTAAAGAGATTATGAAAACGCATGATCTCGTCTTTGCTTACAGGCCTTTCCTTGTTGTCGCCATGATTACTACTTATGAGTGCACTAACATTGCCTTCTCACCATTGGGAAACTACTGGAGACAACTGCGCAAAATTTGCAACGAGGAGCTTCTGAGTGCGGCTCGGGTCGGTTCGTTCCGATCGATAAGAGAAGAGGAAGTGTTGAATCTCGTCGAAACAATAAAAACAAATGAAGGGTTGGCTTTGAATCTGAGTGAGAAAGTTTTTTCAATGACTTATGCCATAACAGCAAGGGCAGCGTTTGGTAAGAAATGCGAAGATCAAGATGCTTTCATATCGACTATATCAGAAGAATCCAAGGTGAATTCTGGTTTCTTTATTTCAGAATATTTTCCTTCACTTAAATTCCTGGATACCATTTCGGGTCTAAAGCAAAGAGTTGAAAAGATTCATGGAGAGGCCGATAGGATACTTGGGAACATTGTTAATGACCACAAAGAAAACAGAACAAAAGACAGAAGTACTAAAGATGCAGCCGACAAGGAAGATCTGGTTGATGTTCTTTTAAGGCTTCAGGAAGATGGCCAAATCGCCTTAACTGATAACAACATCAAAGCCATCATCTTTGTGAGTCCATTCTCTTTCATTACATTGACAAATTAGTTATATATGTATGAAATTGAATGGCTTTAATGTTATCTGTAATGCTGTTTTAGGACATATTCAGCGGTGGAAGTGAAACATCAGCAACAGTTGTAGATTGGGCAATGGCAGAAATGATTAGAAACCCAACAATTATGGCAAAAGCACAAGGTGAGGTAAGAGAAGCATTCCAAGGCAAAGGAAATGTTGATGAAACAGGCATTCACCAGCTCAAATATCTAAACTGTGTTATAAAAGAAACCTTAAGGCTGCACCCCGTTTTCCCATTGTTGCTGCCAAGAGAATGTAGCCAAAACTGCAAGGTTAATGGATTTGAGATACCATCCAAGAGCAGAGTCATAATCAATGCATGGGCAATCGGGAGAGATCCAAATCATTGGGCAGAGCCTGAGAAGTTCGAGCCTGAAAGGTTTATGAAGAGTTCAGTGGATTTCATGGGGACAAATTTCGAGTTCATCCCATTCGGGGCTGGAAGAAGGATATGTCCAGGCATATCATTTGCAGTGCCAAATGTGGAGCTTCCACTTGCCCAACTGTTATTCCACTTTGATTGGAAGTTGCCGAGTGGAATGAAGGAAGAAGAATTGGACATGACAGAGGCGTTTGGGCTGTCTGTGAGGAGGAAAAATGAACTTGTCTTGCTTCCCACTCCTTGCAATGCTTCTGTAACTGTTGCCTAGAAGCACAGGGAGGATGATATTTGTCCCGCTGCTATGTGGGTGGAATATCTAAATCTATATAAATATATATTTATTGAATAAACAGTAGTTTATTTTAAAACAATTAATAATGTTTAATTATAAGTAAGTATGTTGTGCATCTAAATTATACTAATAATGATAAATTAATATAAACCGGCAAAGTTCGTGCTCTTGTATTAAATTTTACGTCTGTCTGTCTTTATTGTTTACCAACAAAGTTTATTTTTGTTTGCATGTAGGCATGGCAACGGGGCGGGGCAGGTTTTTGGCCGCCCCAAATTCGTTCCGATCTATAAGGTATTAAATCCGACTCTACCATGTCTTAAATTAAAATATTAATTTTTTCATCCGACCCTTTAAATTCGACCTCGTCCCGACTCACCCCGAATTTTTTTTAAAATTTTATTCTTCGTCGACGATCATGATTAGATTTGACCAATCTTCCACTACAATCACAAATTATAGTTTCAAACTTATATAAAAAAAAACCAATTTTAAATTACTCACATGTTAAATTACATATTTAAAAGAATAAACATGAATCATTGACTATTAGAATCGAATATATTAAAAGTTGAACAAAATCATACAAAATTTTACGATAAGCACGAACCAAAAATTAAAACAAAAAAATAACTTAAAACTCATAAAAGTATTTATATATAGTGATATTTTTATAAATATAATAAAAATATATAAATATACCGGACGAGGTGAAAAATTTCTAGCAAATAACTGAACACGCCTTACCCCGACTTCATGCCATTCATGGCCCGTCCTTTTTCGCCCCGATGCCTGAAATTTAAAAATATATATATTCGGTCGGGTCGGGCCGGGTTGGGCCGGTATTTTTGCCGTCTCTATAAATTGCATGCCATGAAAATGAGGAAGGTGGAGCCATCCTGGATTGGACGAATTGGATTGGGTTTGCAGACCCAGTCAGGGCATCATTCAGTTTGATGTTTTTGGATCCATCCAGCCTCATCTCCCTTTTTCGCTTCGCGTCAAGCAAATAATTTTATTTTTAAATTATAAAACATGCTAAAAACATTAATTGTTGGAATTTTTAATTTTCAATTAATTGAATTTTCCAATGGATCCTAAGATTTAGTAATATCAAATGAATAATTAGATATTTTTATTTTACATAAAACTTAATATTACATTATCTAAATAAATAGATTATAAAATATGACAATTGAATTACCAAAATATAAAATAGTTTACATTAACAAAAATTGTTTAGTACATTATCAATTGATTGCAAGAGTGGTTAATTATAATTAACGGAATGACGTGTTTGGTCACTTAAAAAAATTAAGCGTTCACATTATAACATTATGAAATCGAGCAAATTGATTTCAGAAGATTGTCATTATAATAAACTTCAGTAATAACTCAATTTATATTAATGGGTCAATGAATTAATTATCAAAAATATAATATAAGAGTGACATATATACACACCCCTTGTATTGCAGTTATTTTAAAAAAAATAACGTGTGGAAGATTTTTTTTTTAATATGCTGATGTGATACAAAGGTAGCATCTGTTCAACTTTCTTAGTCTTTTTTATTACAACACATACACCGTGTAAAATTGATGCCCGAACCTGGATCACCTGGATGAATTATATCATCTTTTACTACTAGATCAACAAAAGATAACCCAGCACGGAAGATATTTTTAGTTCTACTTGTATGATATTTATGTCAACCGGTTTTAAATAATAAGTTTTTATTATAAAATTAACACATGGAAGTCTTAATTCATGATGAATAATAGTTAATTAAAGGG